>OU696484.1:10002500-12586043 GCA_916048165.1 Spilarctia lutea | reverse complement strand
ATATGGGGAGGTTATTTATGAGCCGCCGATATCCTCACTCACTTGGTGAAACACAGCGCAGTCGCTGTTTCTCACCGGTTTTCTGTGAGGCCTTGGTATCACTCTAGTCGACCCGGCCCTTGCATTTCGAAGCGTGGCTCTCCCACGGTAAAAAATTCTACTGATTCTGTGGCCAGACTGTTAGGACACTTAGGACCGCTATAGAAGGGCTTTCGAGTGCAGGTGTGCATGATAGGCATATTCTCTGTGTGTTGACAGATTAAGAAGACGTAGACCTATTGATGCCATGGACGTCGTGAGAGGCGACGAAGGGATCAAACTACTTAGGACAACTTCTCTGCTAAGAGAAGGAAAACTTGAAAGAAAAGCTATTCCAACCGTATAGTACTAGTAAAGTAGACGAAAGCCTCCTTTCTATAAAGAGGTATTTGTCCAGCAATGGACTGTTAAAAGCAGTCGGCAATGGGCAGCAAAAGTGGCTTAGCAGCAGGTCACCATATATTGGTTTTGTCCTCTATACCACTTATAAAAAACTGATGTGTAAGCTACTGTAAAAGCTGATTATAATTTTAATCCATAATTTCTCTAACTTTTTCAATATTTACCATGATAGACATAGAGCTAAAGCCAGTAATATACAGGTACACCTTCCACCACCACAACCATTTCCGATGAAAGCTTCCACGCAATTAATACTGATTGTTTGCAATTAATGAACAGGCTCGTTAGAGGGCTTGGTATTCTCAGCAACAGTCAGTTTAAATTACGACAACAGTCAGCGTATTGCGTGAGTCGGATAAAGTTTTAGTTGAAATAAAACTGTAGGTGATTATTACTTTTCTAGATGCTCTCTCTGTGTGTGTGTGTTTGTGAGGGTAAATGTATGATATGTCTGTGTATGCGTGGGTGTGTTATTACAATAGTTTTTAATAGTCCATTTCTTGACATAGGCCCTCCTTCGAAAGGATTTTTTGCCCTATTCCACATTAAGTATACCACGCTGGCCAGATTTACGCTGGGTTAATGAAGGGAATGTGTCAAGTTTTACTTCTCTCTCATAATTAATAAGGGTGGTGACACTCCGTATTCTGAATTCCTCACCATGCGAACTGTGTATGTGTGTAATAAACACTTATTAATATACAAGTTTTAAAAATATATACAAATTTTTTACTGTTATCTCCGACTGTGAGTTTGTATATTTTTTTATCTGTGTATTTTTGTCTTTATTCGTAGGTAATACCGCATAACAGAAGATAAAAAGTAAGTATTACGAAATAGACGCTATGTAAGCTTAAAATTTATGTACAACAAAGTGTTGAGCGTCACGCACTTCGCCTAACTTTATTTAAACCAAACACGCAACATCACATAAATTCCGTTCCACAATTTGTCCTTTATTCACCTAATACCATTCGTGACTTAGTAATAATTCAATGGAAGTAATCTTGTTTAAGTAACTCGTGGTTTTAGATTAAGGTTGAATAGACTATTGTTGTGGTATGAGAATACTGAGGGATTAGATAGTATATTAGTTGCTGTATGTATATTATTTCCTTTGTGTCTGCAAAGCTCATTGGGTCTGCCAACTGCCTCGTTGGTTGTCCAGTGGTTAGCGTAAGCAACTGTTGATCAAGAGGTCTCGGGTTCGATTCCCGGGTCGGACTGCTGTTGGGTTTTTCTTACGAGAAATTCTTAATCGCAACCTGGTTTAAGGTAAATGGCGAATTTTCCAGCCCGTGCCTCGGAGAGCACGTTAAGCCGTCGGTCCCGGTTGTCATAAACATCTATGACAATCGTTATTGGGAAGTCAGTGCCCTCAAATATACTCGTACACAACTAGTTTAATCTTCAGGGTTGCGGAGGTCAGATGCCAGTCACTCCGTTGGGAATAATAAAGGCTAGGAAGATGAAGATGATGATTCCATAGGGAAAGAGTAAAATTACTGTTCTGGTTATAGGTTATAATAACATTGTCCTTAGAAGGCGACTGGAACTCGACTTATATATTTTTTTAATTATATAGGTGGCAAACGAGCAGACGTATTGCCTGATGGTCAGCGATTATCGCCGCCCATGGACACCCGCAACACCAGAGGCGTTACAAGTGCGTTGCCGGCCTTTTAGGAAGGCGTACGCTCTTTTCTTGAATGTTTGAAGGTCTACGTATTCGGTTGATATATAAAATTATACGCGTCAGTAGGTTTTAGCTACACGTTAAATTTTATGCTGAACTGAATAAAGGTTTGTCAAATTTTCTTACTTAAATAGTAAATAGAGAACAATAGAAATGTGTTTGGCTTATGATATTTTTAAAACGCTTGTATTACCTACGTAACTATCTAACAAACCTCAATATTGTTCTATGTTTTTTTTTAAATATTGCAATATTATACAAAGCATAGAGCAAAGTTTTAATATATAACTTTTGTGCAGCATTGGACTACGATAGGCTCATGATGATGATACACACTCAAATATAACTAATCGCTAAGACAGCTTTAAAACTGACGTAAATCAATACTAATAACAAAGCTGAAGAGTTTGTTTGTTTGAACGCGCTAATGTCAGGAACCGCTAGTCCGATTTGAAAATTCTTTCAGTGTTGGATAGTCCATTTATTGAGGAAGGCTATAGGCTATATATCATCATGCTAATACTCACAGGAGCGGAGCATCAACGAAGAAGGTTTCAAAGACGGGAGAAAATTTTCACGCTACGGGCAATTGAAGACGCAAACGAGGTTGCGTGGTCAGTTAGTAAAAACATAAATGAATAAAATGTTTAATTTTACTTATCAAAACTTATCTTCTTTCTTGTTATTTTGTAAAATAGATGTCATACAGATTCTTGGATAAAATATTTCTTTCGTACACTTTCCTCCTCATTCATGTGACCACAAAACACATGCTCTCATGCATCTCTGAGGTCCAATGAATAGCGTTACCCTTAAAAATTCAAAGCCTCTTACTGTTTGGCGCTTAAGGTAAAGTAACTAGTAAATTTTGTACCAGCCATGGGTTCACTCGCCTAGTGTCTGACTGAACTGGTAACTTTTAGAATAGGAGGAAACGTATCGCTCTTAGTGAGTACCACTTAAATATTCAAATAAACACACTAGGTTCAAACTTCAAGCCACGCACAGAGTGTAAGGGTTCCGTCGTTAATTCCTATTAATATTAACTGCCTCGGTAAAAATTATATTTGCAAATGGACTATCCAACAATGAAAGAATTGTTCAAATCGGAACAGTGGTTCCTGAGATTAGCGCGTTCAAACTAACAAACAAACAAACAAACTCTTCAGCTTTATAATATTAGTACAGATTATAAATTCTAAGGTAACTCTGTCTGTACGTTACAATATCACGGCTAAGCCGCTGCACCGTTTTCAATCAAAAATCGCATAGATATTCTTAAAGAAGGACATGGAGTACGTTTTACTACGATAACTGATATACTTGCTAGAAGAGCCGCGGGCAAAAGCTACTCGTTTTCTTCTATAGGTATTTATAAAAAAGTTAAATTTTTATACACTTCAAAAACTTAAACACTTCTACACTAATTTAGCTCTAATTTTGAACTCAATACACACTTTAAAGATAGTTTTTATCTATAATTTAGAAGAATAATGTAACACAGACAAGTGGGGCATGGTACATCAAATTATATTTGTAAATATGTTAGTAAGTAGGTGGACATATATACAACTGAAGAGTTTTATAGATAACTAGCTGACCCACGTAACCTCGTTGGCGTCTTGAGTATAAGACGCCAACGAGGTACATTACCCGTACCGTGAAAAATTTCCCCCGTTTTTGAAACATTCTTCATTGGTGCTCCGTTCCTATTAGTATTAGCGGGAAAATATATAGCCTATAGCCTTCCTCGACAAATGGACTATCCAACACTGAAATAATTTTTCAAATCGGACCAGCGGTTCCTGAGATTAGCACGTTCAAACAAACAAACAATACAAACAAATGTGGCTTAACGTCGACGCCTAGTATTCCTGTTTTAGACGGTTATAACTCTTACGCTACAGTTAAAAACTATTCCCAGAATGAGGGAGTTGTGGTGTATTTTAAGAGTGAACTCATTATTTCGGTTGAAGAAAAAGAACTATCTGAAGCAAATTGTCTGATTGTAAGGTGCAACAGAAATACTATCACTATAGCTATCTACCGACCACCAGGCTACAAAAACGTAAACAACTTTATTCAGTCATTAAATGAATTACTACAATATTATTCTACAGTACAAAATATAGTTATTCTGGGCGATATTAATATTGACATTGCACCCACTAGTACGGATGTTAATAAAGCACCTTATTTGGACATGTTGGCATATAATGGTTGTTTGCCGGCCTATACTATGCCAACCCATGGTAAAACTTGTTTGGATCATGTTTTGCTCAGGACAAAATTATCTGCAAGATGTCTGGTACTTCCAACTTCTTTGACTGATCATGAAAGTATAGCCCTTTATATATCATCAACACTAAAAGTTAAACCTCCCAAATTCATTGACCGTTTAAATATTTCAGAATTCGATAAAGCTATCAAGCTTGTAGATTTTAGCCCTATTTATAATTATGATGATGTTAACTTAGCGACCGATTTTTTTATAGGCACAATTCGGAAACTTATCATTGATAACACTAAAACTATTAAAATTACCCGCCGCAAAAGAATACTGAAACCGTGGATGACACCAGGGATGTTAAAATGTATCAGAAATAGGGATAATCTATATAAGAAAACAAAAAGTGATCCTAACAATGAAATATTGAGAGTCACTTATGGGAGATACCGGAACTATTGTACTTTAATTCTGAAAAAACTAAAAAGGAACTATGAAAGTACACTAATTCAGAATTCCAAGCAGAATAACAAGAAATTATGGAAAACTATTAAAGTTATCACGAATACAACTAAAGTAAAAGATTCGTCACAGGATTTATTAAGTTCCGGTAACGACTTGGAGGACATCAATTCGATTAACAAGTATTTTGGCAATATTGGGAGAGTATTGGCTGAAAAAATAATAACTAGCTCAAATTACACTAGTTTGGTTAAGCCTAAGACGTATTCACACTCTTTTGTGCTCTTGCCAACTGACTGCTCAGAGATTGAAACTGAATTGATTAATTTAAAGAGTGACAGTGCGGTGGGTTTGGATATGATTTCGTCGAATATTCTTAAGTTATATAATGACATCTTCAAATTGCCTATCACACACATCTGCAACCTGTCTTTTTCAACTGGAATATTCCCCAAGTCATTGAAATGGGCACGTATTCATCCGGTGTACAAAGGTGGTGGGGATAGAGGCTGTGTCAATAACTACAGACCTATTTCTATCTTACCGACATTGTCAAAAATCTTGGAACGATTGTTAAATAAGAGGCTGATTAAATATCTAGAAGAACACAATTTGCTAGCAAATGCACAATTTGGATTTAGGGCTAAAAAATCGACAGCTGACGCGGTGCATGAGCTTACTAATTTTGTAGTTAAGAATTTGGACAGAAAGGAAAAGTCTATAGCAATATTTCTAGATCTAGCAAAAGCATTTGACACAGTCTCTATCCCGCTACTGTTAAGGAGGCTGGAGGGCCTGGGTATTACTCCTAATACCCAGGCCTTACAGCTGAAATTATTTGAGAGCTATTTGAGTGACCGCACGCAGTTGGTAGGTATTGGCAATGTCCGGAGTGATGAGATAGGCGTTTCTTACGGCGTGCCCCAGGGGAGTATATTGGGCCCTACCCTTTTCCTAGTCTACATTAACGAGCTATGTCAGTTAGATCTTCCTCATAATAAAATCTACACTTACGCGGATGACACGGCTCTACTGTTCTGGGGAGATACCTGGGCCAACGCTTTTTCCTACGCTCAAAAGGGTTTTGACATAGTCAACAAGTGGCTGCAAGATAACGTTTTAACCGTTAATGTGGACAAAACTAGATATATGGCATTCTCTATGAGGGGTCCTGGAGGGGAGGAGAATCATTTTGATATTCTTTGTCATAAGTGTCCAAAAAACAATGTGTTGGTTTGTTCCTGTCCCAGTCTGCAGGCTGCGGATAGTGTTAAATATCTAGGTGTAATAATTGATAGAAATTTGAGTTTTAGAGAGCACATTGAACAATTATCAAAAAGAGTACGTAAGCTTATATTTATTTTTAAAAACCTAAGACATGTGGCTGATAAGAATCTGATCAAGACCGTCTACTTATCGCTTTGCCAGTCGCTAATAACTTACTGCATAACATCGTGGGGTGGAGTGGCTAAAAATTATCTCCTTCTGATTGAAAGATCACATAGAGCCATTCTTAAAGTAGGCTCCTTTTTACCCTTCTTTCATCCTACCACTGACGTCTACCTACAAAGTGATGTCCTAACAGTTCGACAACTCTTTGTGTTGCATACAGTGATTAGGCAGCACTCAATCATAGGTTTTGATCCAGCACTTATATCTCGGAGGCGTAGGAAGGATAGGGTCTGTAACATTGGCAAATGTAATACTAGCTTTTCACAGAAGTATTTCTACTATCTGGGTGCCTCCCTCTACAATAAAGTCAATCGCATCCTCTCAATATATGCACAGACTACATCTACATGCCAATCGGTAATTGTTGAATGGTTGAAAACCTTAGATTATCGAACTACAGAAGGTTTACTACATGGATAACAAAATCACACACATACTCACACACACACACACACACACACATAAACACACACACACACACACACACACACACACACACACACACACACACACACACACACACACACACACATTTAGGTTTTTTATTAGTATTAAACTTTATCATATTTGTTCCCACGAATACCTAGGGAAATTTCCGTCCACTCCAGCAGAGCCCCGGTTGCCGGAGTAAGGCCACTAAATACGCCTGGGGTTGGACCAGGTGCCCAGGGGAACCGTTTGCGACGCCACTACCCTGGCGCCATGCAGTCCTCGACACGGTATCTTAACGTCTTAACTTGGGGTGTTTTGTCCGCGAGAGCTATTTTATTTCACTCCTACCCTCCGCTCATACGAGCGGCGAGCATTCTCCTATCCGCTGGTGGAGACGCGCCCGGTAGCAGTATCACCTCAGCCCCAGGCTCTGTTCATCTCACTGTTCAATCAGCTGTTCGAAGCATGTTGTAGAGTGGGGAATACGAAAGCTCCGGGCCCAGATGGAATTCCCAATATTGCACTAAAAGCTGCCATTAAAGCAGCGCCTGCAATATTCCTTGACGTTTATAACAATTGCCTCGCAGAGGGTACGTTCCCATCGATGTGGAAACAGCAGAGACTAGTTCTCCTCCCCAAAGGAAATAAACTTCCGGAAAAACCAACATCATATCGCCCGCTCTGCATGTTGGACACTGTTGGCAAAATACTCGAACGCATTATACACAGGAGAATCGAAGCAACAGTCGAACCGCTTCTTGCCAGCAACCAATACGGTTTTCGGAAGGGACGCTCTACCTTGGATGCAATTAGTGTTGTCGTCAATACAGCTAAGGACGCAATCGCCGGAACTAGATGGAAGGGAGGTACAAAGAAATACTGCCTGGTAGCAACTTTAGACATAAAAAATGCCTTTAATTCCGCTAAATGGGATTGCATTATGAAGGCTCTTTATGAAATGAAGGTACCAGGATACTTACAAAGGATGGTTGCAAGCTATTTTACTGACAGGGTCCTAAGATATGACACAAAGGCTGGTCCGAAAACATACAAAGTCACTGGAGGAGTACCCCAGGGCTCAGTTCTAGGCCCACTTTTGTGGAATATCATGTATGACGGACTGTTAAAACTAGAACTTCCAAAAGAAGTCAAACTCGTGGCATATGCAGATGATGTGGCTGTAGTGGTCGTTGCAAAGCATCTTGAGGAAATTACCTTCGCCTTTGACGCTACCTTCGAAAAGATTAGTCACTGGATGAACACGGTTGGACTGCAGTTGGCGGAGCACAAGACTGAGGCAGTGCTCGTTACTGGCAGGAAGCGGATAGAAACCATCACACTGCAAGTCGGAGCACATGAAATCACATCTCAGCCGTCTCTTCGGTATTTAGGTGTGATAATTGATGCCCGACTAAACTTCAAACTGCAGGCGCAGTATGTGGGTGCTAAAGCGTCGGTGGTCAGAGCGACCTATCAAGGCTGATGCCCAACATGGGAGGCCCGAAGCAGAGAAGGAGGGCGTTACTGACGTCTGTGGTAACATCCGTACTCACCTACGGAATTCCCATCTGGGCCGATGCGTTTAAAATACAGGAAGCACGAAGGAAAATTGCACCAGTATATCGGTTAAGTGCCTTAAGAATTGCCAGTGCTTTTCGCACAGTGTCTGACGACGCTGTGAACGTTATTGCCGGAATGGTGCCAATTGAAATACTAGCCGAAGAACGGAAAGCCCTTTACCTCCGTAAAGTAGCGACCACATTGAGCCCTGGAGAACTTGGTAAGGAGGAACGGTTAAATAGCATACAACGATGGCAATCGAAGTGGGATACCAGTACAAAGGGCAGATGGACCTACCGTCTAATTCCACAACTTGATGACTGGTTAAACCGTAATCATGGTGAGGTCAATTACTACCTAACACAAATGATCTCAGGACATGGGTGCTATCGGGCATACCTCTATAAATATAAGCACGATATATCTCCGATGTGCCCATCCTGCCCGGGAGTTACTGAAGATGCAGAACACGTATTCTTTACGTGTCCTCGTTTCGACCCGTTACGCAGTGCCTGGGCAGAGGCTCTTACGAGGAAAATTCAGCCAGAATCCTTGATAGAAGCCATGCTATCATCGGAGGCAGCATGGCAGGCGACAAGCGTTTTTGCGACGGAAGTTCTTCGGGAACTCCGTCGGTTGGAAAGAAAGCGGTCGGAACCTAAAACCCGTGACATTAGCACGACGGAAGAGCAGTAGCTAGAGCCTCCCTCCACGAAGTAATGCCTAGCGGCAGTTCCGTGGGGGAAGAAGAGGTTGACGCCAGAGGAGGTGGTTTTTTTAGTCGGTATGGGGTAATCATAACACCGAGTCCGACATACCCAGGTTAGACCCTGATGATACGTAAGAGTATTTTTGTCCAAACCTCTGGAAAAAAAAAAAAAAAAAAAAAAAAAAAAAAAAAAAAAAAAAAAAAAAACACACACACACATACACACACACACACACACACACACACACACACACACACACATACCCTAGTGCAAATCGTTCTTTGAGGTGTCCGGTATGTTTTTTTTGTCTATTTCTCTTAATTTTCTTTTGATTTATTTTAGCCACAATTTAGTTTCTTGTCCAATATACTACAATGTAAAAATAAAGATATAAACAGCTAAGCTATATGTCAGCGGGTTGGGTGCCTGGTGATCTGAGCTACAGACTCACGTCTAATTCAGACACCAGTCCTCTTACAATTGCTGTATTGTTGTCCTGTTTTGCATTGTGATAAAAAAAATGTATTGCATGTATTTGGTGATTGTGAGAAGAGAAATAAAATTATTATTATTATAAAGTATATACAGTATGTAGCTATAAATTGAGTTTATTCTGGAATCTACCTATATTTTTGTTCAGAAAAAGAAGTTTCTCCGTGAATAAAGGTTACGCTTGTTTGGTTTTATTTTATATACTTTCAATTATAATGAAATAAGTAATTGTACAACGACTGTGATCAAGACTTCATGTCAGTTACCTGCCTTTTTATTCGAACCATGTATTAAACCTATGAATGTTCTAATGTGCTTAGTTTTCAAGCCAACTATTGTGCCATACCATCTCGAAGTTACTTACTTCAGTTCATGTCGAGATCAGAGCAAAGATGAGGACGCGATCTTTGCTTCGATATCCGCATATATTACCCGTCGGAAATATTTGTACTGGCCGGAATTCGCTTCACCTCGCCTTCGCCTATATTTTTTTATTATATAGGGGGCAAACGAGCGAACGTATCGCCTGATGGTAAGCGATTACCGCCGTCCATGGACATCTGCAACACCAGAGGTGTTACCAGTGCGTTGCCGACCTTTTAGGAAGGAGTACGCTCTAGTACTGTTTCCAACGCAAGCGTCAACGCACATGTATTATTCTTGCTTTCGTAATCTCATTCTCTTTTTACCGCGATAACCGAGTTACACGAGGGTGGAGCCGTGGTCAAAAGCTAGTATAACTAAGAAATAGGTTAAACATTTCTTCCTTCTGTGAGAAAAAAATATTTACTTCAGCAAGAATAAATGCTTATGATCTGGAGTATTGATTCTAGGCCCATTGCCAATTTTACGAGCCATAGATATGTATATATGTGTTTTACATATGACCCCTGCTTTTATGCCTCTTTTATAGCCAAAGAACTTTCTCCATTTCTAGGGTTAACTTAAAAATAAATATTCGAAGTTTTGCGTGTTTGTTTACTCATGTCTAATAGCCTGTTTTTGAAGTTTTACAACCCTTATCAATATATATGAAAGTTTATTTCTGAAATACTGGTTCTAAAAGAATTTTAAGATAAAACTGTTTTAATACATCATAGACAACGAAATTTTATCGTCGTTGAACTAAAAATGTACTATTGTATTTTAGATATCAGAAATTTGATGACTTTAACCGCGTGAAACCTTCGGAATTCGCAGGAAATAAGTTCCATAAATTATTCGTCAAAGTAATAAAAGGGACGTCTTCGAAATTATTTGGACTCGATCTAAATAAGAATTATGTAAATGTGCTCAGAGGTGCCGGGAAAATAGGGAATGGAGAACCTGCTACTTTTAAATGTATGTTACTGCCGTTCGTCTATATTTATTTAATAGTTAAACTCCTCGGTGCTACCCGTGGTACTACAATGACCACGGGTAAAACCGCGAGACGAAGCTTGTATCTTTATAAATTGTAGCCTATGTGTTATTTTGATGTATAAGCTATATTACTGTAAAGTTTCATCAAAATCCTGTCAGTACTTTTTGCGTGAAAGAGCAACAAACATACTCACTTACATACTCATAAACTTTCGCGTTTATAATATTAATAGGATTTTTCAGTAAAAAACAAACCTATTGTTACAGATCTAGCCTAATGTGACAGTGTTAAACCATCTTCCTATTTAATAATAAATAGACATACTATAATGTTTAAGTTGTCGGTTTTACTTTATAGATTTATTAAACAGTAATATTCTATACCAATTATAATAACTGTTAACATGGTTGTAAAGGGCTTATTAAAAAAAAAATATTTTTTAGTTTATTTTTTCACCAAAAACAACTAAACAGAACGCAGATAAATTGTGCCTCCGACGCTACGGCTACGAGGTACGACTGCTACGAGTCTACGTTGACGTTATGTAACATTCATGGTTTGCAAAGAATTTCGACTTTCTAAACCATAAATAAAGAACTTAAACCGCTAAATGCTCATTAAAATAACTGCTTACCTTGTTCATTCCATTACCCATTTTGGTCGATTATACAAAATATTCAGACCAATTAAATTATTGTCGTCATTTTAGTAATAACTAACAACACACAACCCATTAAAAACGATTTTTAAAAATCAACGGCATTTTATTGTCACATTTAACTGTCAAATTGTCAACACGATCACGTCACTATGACTACATTGTTGACGCCGGTGCGCCACGCTATATCGATATTGCCATCTAAATTCAGTTACATAAAAAAGTCGAATGAGATAATCAGGATGAGTACGGCTCTTTTTAATCTGTGAGTTGGCAGACGTCGTAAGTTTTAATCGTGATCTGTTTTATCGATCGTTTTCTTTCAAGTAAGTCGCGATGTGTGAATACAATGACGTCGTGTGAAAACAGCATGGGAGCATGCGTGCAATGTCACTGGCTCGCGGCGCGCCACTGCCGCGTCGACCGCTCGCAAAGCTTGGTCGGCGTCACTGCGTCTATAAAAACCGCATAGTGACGGTTAAGTTATCATTTTATTTGTATCGATGTCCAGTATTTTGGTATTTAATTTTAAGATATTGAAATTTTGTTTGAAAATATGGTATGTAAGTTGTTTGTTTAAAAGTAATAATTTGTGTGTGTGTTGGTGTTTTATCTAAGTAACACAGTCTTGAATAGGTATTGAAAAAAAGGTTGATCAAGTATCTTTTCAAATAAGTACCACTTGTAGGATAGGTAGGATGTACCAGGATTGGCAAACAAAAAAGTTTTTCTTGTATGGATTTGAATTATTATTTTCTTAAATTGTTTTCTGTGTCAAATTGTAAAATATTAAAACTGAAGAATACAGATTGCAAATAGCTGATTTATAATTAAAAGAAAAGTAAAAAAATAAGTTGAGATGTTGTTATAAATTAGAATAAGTTAATTTATAATGTTTAAAAATATAAAAAGGCCCAAATAGTAACCTTCACAACAAATATATTACTAGGCAGACTAGCTTAATTTCTACGTAATGTATCGATATTTTTTATCGATACAGAGATTCTCTAGTACTCGTAGCAGCTCGTAGCGGTTGATGAGTGCCGTTCTGATGGGCAGCTAGGCGCAAAATACGCAGGGACACTTGAGAACCGCGCAAATTTGTTAACTATTCCAATTTAAGAAAGCATCCGACGAGACTAAATGAAACTTTAGCATTAGTAGGGCAATACCATTGCAGCATATAAAAGGGTTTTTATAACAGGTACTTGGGTTAGGTACTTTAGAAATGGAAATCTATTGCTGTATTTAGCGTTCAGTTGTAAAGATTGTTATAAATGTGTATAGTTATATGAATTGAAAACTTCTTAAGGCGCGTTGATGACTTTTTGGGTGAGTAAAAATCATGAAATTCGCTTTAATGGTAGAAGAGGGTAAACAAGTATACTAATCACTGGATGGTAAGTATCTACCGTACTTATTGACAGGAGTTATAGGAATAAATGAAGAGTTGAAAGTTCGTCGACCTTTGAGTCCGTCCTCCTAGAGTGAGGGAAGAGAGGGGGAAGGGTTTGATATCTGATAACCTCACTCGACAAACAAACGACGAGAAAATTGCCAAAGACTGGTTTTCATGTCGTGGAATGATTTCGATCGAGCCGGCCGGCCCATGACGTGTGCCGAAGCAGCGCTCCCACGGCTAATTATATTAATGGAACTTTTTTTATAATTGATGAGACATGACATGAAATGCTAATTTTATTTAACAAATAATATTCCTTATGTAAGTCCTAATTTAAAGTATCTAGGATGATTTACGGCTATAAATTCCAAATGCCACAAAAGAGAACTTAAGCTATTTATTAAATAACCTCATTAAACTTTTTAGTACTAGCTGAGGTAATCAACAGTGTTACAATTATAATGTTGCCTTGTTTAAGTATACCGTTTTTTAGTTTTAATATATACAAATGTACTTAGAAAAATTAACTTTACAGGTCTTAATACCTAAATTAAAATTCAATTAAAATACTAGGAAGTAATAAAAACAAAAATGTTATATAAACTTACATGATATACCTATTTATCAAGTATTTTTTCTTATCTTTTGTACAAGTGTATTCGGCATGAATGGGTCGGCTCGACCGGAGTGATACCACGGCCTCACAGAAAACCGGTGTGAAACGTACCATCAGGTGATACGTCTGCTCGTTTGCCCAATATTCAATAAAAAAAAAAAAAAAAAGTTAAATCGTTTAAAGGATTTTATTTTATAACTTGATTATTTCCTTTTTCGACTACAAATATGCTGAAACTTAAAAAAAAATGACTATACGAAAGCTTGAATTTTTGAGATCTATGTTTACTGATAGATTCTTTATGATATAAGTGGCTAAGTGTTGCCATCACTAACGTAACTGAGTAACAATTTGTGACACCATCGGTATTTGAGGTGTTTGAGAATACAATGTTGTAGAAATATAATAAATGAAACTGCAGTTTAACATAACATAATAATACTTTATTTTGTACAAATGATAGGTTCTTAATTTAAATAATACATATTTTAAATACATTTTGTTTTAATCTATTTTTTATACAAGTTTTTATCCATCTGTGATAGATATTTCATTGATGTTCCTTTATATACGTATGCTAAGTTATCTTAATATCTATTTTACACTAATCTTGTGTTTAGTCATTTTTAATTCGACCATTGAAAGAGATAAAATGTGACTGCCTCGTTGGTCTAGTGGTTAGCGTAAGCGACTGCAAATCAAGAGGTCTCGGGTTCAATTCCCGGGTCGGACTGCTGTTGGGTTTTTCCTACAAGAAATTCCTAATAGCAGCCCGGAGTATGGAAGATGGCGGTGTTTCCTGCCCGTGCTTCGGAGAGCACGTTAAGCCGTCGGTCCCGGTTGTCATGAACATCTATGGCAATCGTTATTGGGAAGTCAGTGCCCTCAAATATACTGACAACTAGTTCAACCTTCGAATTCAGTTCGCCCTCAGGGTTGCGGAGGTCAGATGCCAGTCGCTCTGTGTAAAAACTGATATTCAGGTAAAACCGGTTGAACTGGTAGCCGACCCCAAATATTGGGAATAATAAAGGCTAGGAAGAAGATTGAAAGAGATAAAATATGTATAATCTTTTCTTGAAACGAATATTTATAAAAGTCTTCTTGTCATACGTAAAATTGATTACAAATTATTTGTACAAACGTTTCTAGACAAATCTTACACAAAACATCACGTTTTGTTTATAAATGTCAACTAGGGTTAAAAGACGAACAAAATTCCATCTGAGCAGATTTATTTGAAGAGGAAATTCTGTTACGAAATCTGTATTTGAAGAAGAAAATCTATCCGTCTTGTAAATAGCGACTGTAGATTGAAATATATGTGTACTAACATATGTGTCTTTAGGCAATCAGTGTTTTGTACAATATAGTATTTACGCAGCCTGGGACCGTTTAGGCCATATTTTAAGACAAGCGTGTATAGAAAATCTTGTGTCAGTAACTCAGGAGTAAAAACTTTCGCGTTTATAATATTAGTAGAATTACTTTAGTATTGTTCACTGTTTTGAGTAAAATGCAGAAACTCATTCTGTATATCGATTTTCTAAGTAACATTTTTAATAGCATGTTATAAGACCATGTTGTATAAAATATGTATAAAAAACTAACTTCTTTACCGCAATAATCCTATAATACTCGTACAAAACAATTATATATAATCGTAACGATCCTTGGTTTTATTTAAGAATTTGATACAATTTTCTATTATATTTTTTGTTCATTTCTTCAATATCCTGTCGGCCTTTAGTGGGAGATAACGAATAATAGATTAAACGGTACTAATTTGCGTAAACCTTTTGGAAGTTGTTCGCCTAATTACTTGTTTTGTTTTCTAAATACGTTTAACTTTGATCCAGTAGGTACTTTCTTTTAGGACCCCACCAGTAGGCCATGATACGAAGAAATATGAGGCAACTGTTGTATGTAATCATTGTAAATATTTTGTTATTTTTTATTTCCTAGTATTATTATCTAGTTTAAAGTAATTTTTCAAATAAGATTTTGTATGACAGTTATATAAACAACAGTACTTTCAGATTATGACAAATATTTGTTCAATTGTTTGTTATATTATATATCAAACTCATTTCTTAATCAGTTTTTACAGTACCAGCTCTGCTTAGTTTAAAACTAGATGGCGTTATGTATCAGGTGTCAGAAATGTTACTTTTTTTTTATAACAGCTTACGAGTGACTTTACTTTCATTTCACCTTGACCTTATCCCGGGGTCGCGCTACTAAAGCCAGTCCAACAATGATCATCATAGCGCCTACCCACCATTTAACCGATGAAGCCTCTTCAAACAGCATTATACCTACCAAACCCTGCCAAAGAAAAATAGGGTATAAGTGTAAAATAAGTATAGATATTTTAATTTATTCCTTAGTATAAATATGATATAGCCAAAATGTCTGTAAAAGGCGATATTAAAACGGGTTTTTTTATTTTAGTTTAGTTTTAAATAATCCCTTTTTTTGTCACAACCTAAAGTTGTATGCCAAACACGGACTGATAAATGCATACGATCAGGTTAATTGACAGATGAGACAGAGGTGATATTCTTAGATGTAATAATTTAAGGAGATCGTTTTTTGTTTTTTCGAAAAACGGTCCCCATTTCATGTCATCCACATTTTATGTATTTTTTATCATTAATTTCATCACGACGACGACTTGAAGAACCGAAGACTTGATAATTGAAGACGATAAATACTTGACATTGGCAGAAATAGCTGATCCGAGTGATCCGGCTGGTTGTCATTTCATCAAAAAAGAAGAAGAAAGAAGGTAGATTTAAGAATATACTGCTTAAAATATGACAATCCTACGTCATTTACAAATCTAAATACCTTGTCAACACTATGGTGATAATAGAAAAGTTATGGTGATATTACATTTACACACAACATAGTGCATTCAATTGAATCGGGGGGCACGGCAGTGCCCCCGCCAAGTCGAGCGCGAATCAAACACTGCCGTACCATCCTTTACTGGAACCATTTCGCCGCATTTTCAGGCCCCTATTTGAGAACCTCTGGGTAAGACCAGAACGCTGAAATTTTCGTCATCGAGTAAGCTATAAAATCACATTCTTAATAAAAAATTTCAAGCCTGTAGGTTATTTAGTTCAGAAGTTAAGCAAAACCAAAGTTTCGCATTTATGACACTCACTCACTCATGATCATCAAAATAGAACTGGTACTTCCCATAAACTCAGAGAGCTGAAATTTGGTACAGAGTTAGGGTTTAATGGCTACATAAAGGGAAAACTATAAAAACTAGGATAATCGAAGATCTGGAGTACCTGGTGACCCTTATTTGAAAACATAAGAGCCCAACCAAACTATTAAAGATCGACATAACAAATTAACAAAAAATATTTAAATATGTTTGCCTATTCATTTGATGTCGAAAATCGAAGGTCTGAAGTATCTGATGAAGAACCCTCAGCTTGTCTCAGCTGTATTAGAGATATGGTATTGCTCCCTTCTACTATTGGTACATAAAAAAATCGACTATAATTGCAAAAATCCAGCGTAGTGGGACACATCTAATTTAATCTAGCCTATTCCTTCCCACTGCTGGGATTCTGCTTTTATTAATTTTTATTGAGGTTTTGGTGTGTGGCTTGAAGCATTAATTTATGTAGGCATGTACAGTGGCCCAAATGGATTCATGACCCCCCTTAAAGTCATTTTCCTACAATTATTCTATACCATTAGGTTGAAATTAGCTTGAACATACATTTCATAAGTAACGAACCGTTATCATTCTACTAGACACTGACAAAGCCATGACATAGACATAGACGTATACTATGGACTATGATAAGTATTGCACGAAAAAGTTTGTTAGCCAGTGAACGTCCTTATCTATAGATATATTAGGAAAGATTTGATTGTCTGTTTGTTTGAGACATAGGATTTACTTTATTTCGAATAATGGGTAGACTTGAGGTAGGAGGGTAGAGGTACCGTAAAGGTAGCGTAGGGTAGGTGTAGAACAAAAATAGAAAAGCATTTATTGACAGAACGAAGTCTGTCGAGACAGCTAGTCATACATATTAATAAAATAAAACAGTAAAATTAGAGACCTTTGTTTATTTCATATTATTAAATTTTAAAAAATGGCATTCACTTCCGGCTTACACTAGTGTTTGAGGAAAAATGCCAAGAACAATACAAGTTAGTATTTATACAGTCATCACAGTGTGAAAAATCACAGAGTGACAAAAAAAGTGCTACAATTATCAAAATAAGTTAGTTTTAAAATGTAAATAAGGTAATAAATAATTTTACAGAGGCATCGATGGTTAATACGAGAGTATGCGTAAACGCAAAACGAATCAACCACGAAGCTCTCCTCGTAAACGTCAACTGTCAGTTTGACGTTTTGATTAAATGATAGTCCTTATGATGTTATTGTTATTGTAGTAGGTCCATAAACAACTAAAAACAATAATAATAATAGTAGTAGATGTGGTAATATTGCAAATAATGTCGGTAGAGGTTAATAAGAGTAAATTTATAATGGATGACTGATAAGAATACACATGAGAACCACTGAGAACGCGGAAATTAGTTTTTACAGGTGGCATTCCTGGTAATATTGGTCATTCCGCTGGCACCAGAAGTAATGCTTAGGAGAAACATTGATGTTAGTTTAGGTTTAGTGAATGGGTCGATAGGCGTTGTACAAAAAGTGAGGTGGGACCCGGAAGACCAAACAAAGCCTAAACAATTGGTAGTAAAATTCGCTAATAAACTGATTCACGAATTATTGCCTATTAAGTCAAAATTTGAGATCACACCCCGGGCATACGTGTGCAGAGAACAATTCCCCATCTGTGTGGCGTATGCCTTAAAAATTCACAAAAGCCAAGGTCTAAGTTTAAAAAATGCCCTCATGGACATTGGCATCTCCATATTCTCTTGTGGCCAAGCCTATGAGGCGCTTTCACGAGTAACCAATCTTCATGGGGTGCACCTCATAAATGTTGACTTCAAGAGTATAAAAGCTCAAGCTTCAGCGATCACCGAATACAACCGGCTTAGGCGTAAATACCGCGCCGATCTTTCAGAAATTAAACCGTCTAAAAGAATAAATAATGAACGCGAATGGGCAATACGAAACACTGTTGCTACTGTACAAGAATCAAATCCGGAAAAAAAGAAAAGAAAGATTTGTAATAATAAAAAAACTACTCCTAAAAAGAAAAAAAATGTGTCAAATAAGAAAATCTAATAAAATAAATCAATATGCCCACGTTTCTACAAAAAGAAGTGAAATCCAACCAAAAACATTCTGTAAAAAACTAGCCAAGTCTCCATGGAGCTGCTTGTTTATGTTTATCTCTAAAAAGTAATGAAATCTAGACAAAGTCGTGCCGAGTCTGAGGTTCCTTACTGAGATTTTTTTATTATTATAGTTAATGTTGTGTGACTTGGCCGTTGAAGGGTACACAAGGGTACAAAACCAGGTGCTCCATGATGCCATTGCACCAATCAGTCGCCAGAACCGCTATCCATTGACGATGGAAAATTGCCATTTGGAAAACGTTGATTCAATAACCAGTCAATTGTAGGCTTGATAAAGCTGCGTATTTCAATAATACTTATGTGTAGGCGAGCCTGGAACAAACAGTATAAAAAACTATTTCCAGTACAGAAGGACTAATCATTGATAGAAGCACGTCTATTTTATGTTAGATTTGACGCTTCAAAAAGAAGAGAGCAGAAGTCAGCATTGTCAATGCTGTATGCATATGTTGCACAATCAACAACAGCCTAAAATGAGACACTAGCGTCCAATTACCAATACCAGTATGGGCTATTATCTCGCTTAACAAACATAGGTAGTTACAACAGATATAACATTACGTGTAAATTGACTTGTACCCACTAACATATAAAGAATGTTCAACGGCCAAGTCACACAACATTAACTATAATTATAAAGAAATCTCAGTAAGGAACCTCAGACTCGGCACGACTTTGTCTAGATTTCATTACTTTTTAGAGATAAACATAAACAAGCAGCTCCATGGAGACTTGGCTAGTTTTTTACAGAATGTTTTTGGTTGGATATTGTCTTTCAATTACATCACAGTAAAAACCTTTAGGAAAAGGTTAAGTAAAACTTTTTAATATATCTTTTTAATATATAATATATCTATATAAATTACGTGTCAAGTTGTTTATACGCAATGGACTCCTAATCTACTGAATCGATTTTAATCAAATTTTTACACCGTGTTCAGTTTGATCCAACTTGAAAGATAGGATAGTTTATATCTCAATTTACCAATAGAAGCCGGGTATCGACCGAAAATGTTGGGGAAATGGAAAACAGATATTTCTTTAGGAGCGAAACAGACGAAGTTGCACGGGTCAGCTAGTAACCGTGGGAAAGCCACGCTTCGGCAAGAATGGGCGGGCTCGACCGGAGTGATACCACAGCCTCACAGAAATCCGGTGTGAAACAGCACCTGCGCTGTGTTTCACCGAGTGAGTAAGAATACCGGAGTCCTATACTCCAACCACTTCCCCCATCCCCTCCCCATCCTCCAAAGGCCGGCAACGCAATTGTGACTCTGGTGTTGCGGGTGTTCATGGCGGCGGTAATCGCTTACCTTCAGGCAATATACGTCTGCTCCTTTTCCCGCTATTTAATAAAAATAAAAACTTACTGAAAGAACGTAACTAGAAGCAGCTGAAATGACGGTGGGTGCTACGGAGTTGGATGCTGCGTCGAGAGAGCGCAGATAGTGTCTGCAGCCCCACGTGTTGGCCAGCACCATCGTCACCAGTAAGGCACCCCATATTGTGTAACTGTCACCCTGTTTAATAATAATTACATATTAGCCGTAGAACTGACAACCGTTGGGGTAGAATAGTTCTAGGGAAAACCAGCGCTAGGTGTTCCAAGGATTAGTTGACGCTTAGACCTTTTGCTTCTGGTATTATCGTTTCTGATGTAAATTTGTGGTAATCTGTAATGTTGAAATCAATAACTTTTCATTCCATTCTATACTGGAGACCGCGTCTCCGCAAACGTAGTGTAGGACGCTCACAAGCGGGTGGTCGCAGGAGCTGTATGCAAGAAGCCCAAAATCACAAAATCTATCAGACTGGCGTGCAATAAGAGAGACCTATTTCCAGCAGTGGACTGCAATAGGCTGATGAGGAAGATGCAAATAATAATCTGCAAAGTTTTGTATCTTATATTATTAAGATGAAGTCTGGGTAAAGCTTGAGTATAGAAAAATATTGGCAAACAATGTTTTTTTTTATGGAATAGGAGAGAAACGAGCAGGCGTATCAGCTGATGGTAAGCAATTACCGCCGGCCTTTGGGGTATGCGGAGGGGGAGGGGGAGGGGAGGGGAGGGGGAGGGATTGTTGTATGGGCCTCTGGTATCCTCACTCAATCGGTAAAACACATCGCAAGCGCTATTTCACACCGTTTTTCTGTGGGGCCGTGGTATCACTCCCGTCGAACCGGCCTATTCATACCGAAGCGTGAAGCTCTCCCAAAGTGAAATGAATGTTGAAATATTTTAAAGTGATATAAGCCAAACTGTGGTACAGCAGTAAATTATGTATAACAAAGTTCTCCGTTCCTGAATTTGATTAACTGAAACGTTGTCAAAGGGAATTTCGTACAATTTTCATCGCGACGGTCTAATTTATGAGGTTTAGCTTTACAATTCATTTGAGTTTTATGTAATTGGCTGAATTATGAGGATGACGGATAATAATTTCGAATCAAAATGATACCGTCTCTGAGCAGTTTAGGGCTTCGCCGACGGCTTGTTACTAGTTCTATTCTTACAGGTTATTTTTTTATCAAATCGCAATTTTTTCCAATAACCAATTCATAGTAAACATACCAAATTTATATGAAAACTAGCAAACTGCACCGGTTTCGCTCGGGCTCTTTACGTAAAATATAATATAGCCTATGTTACCTTGAGGAGATATACCGTTTAATTTTTTTCAACCAATATACTCAAAAATTTGTACAAATTCTATATGAAAACCTTCTTTAACAATAATTTTATCTATTGGTAAAAACAGCAATAAAATTCAGTGCAGTAGCTTTTGAGTGTATCGCGAACAGACAGACAGACGCGGTGGAGGACTTTGTTTTATAATAAAACTAGCTGAACCCCGCGGTGCTACCCGCGGTGCTACCCGCGGTACGACAATAATCACAGGCAACGTCGCGAGTCGAAGCTAGTATCTTTATAAATTATAGCCTACGTGTTATTCTGATGTATAAGCTATATATTGTAAATCGTAAAATAAGTAACTTTTCTGGTTGATTTTTTACACCTTGTCTCTTAAAAAACGCAAATATCTTACAGAACCCTATTTTTTTCCAAAATAAAATATAGCCTATGTTACTCGTGGATAATGTAGCTTTCGAATGGTGAAAGAATTTTTAAAATCGGTCCAGTACTTTTTGAGTTTATTCGTTACATACAAAAATACAAATCTTTCCTCTTCATAATATTAGTGTAGATTAGTGTAGATGTAAATAATAATAATATAAAATGTAGTGATATATTAATTTTAGATTTATCTACGGAACAAGTCGTATAACAAAATTCAGCTGAGAACGTAAGCTGTAGTGTCCCTACAGTTTATATTTCATATTAATTCATACAAATAAATAAAATTTATTGTAATTTCAAATTAACAAATGTTCACTAAATGCATATTAAAGTTAGTACGGTACTTACATTAAGCAAATATTTTTTTTATTGTTTGTCTGTCCGTCTGTTCGTTTGAGCTAATCTCTAAAGTGGCTGGGCGGATTTTGATGGGACTTTCACTGGCATACTGAAGACACAAGGAGTAACTAACGCTGTTTTATTTTAGTCTAGTTTCGCCCCGCGGTAACACCGCAGGGTGCAGCTAGTTGTTAATACAATTGAATTTACTATATTTATAAATTTAAGAATTTAATTGTAAATTATTGCACCTTTTTAACAAAATAAATGAATTTTGAATAAATTCAATTCTAATTACAATTGTATTAATTTATCTTAGTTATATTTATTAGTAACTAGCTGACCCACGCAACCTCATTGGCGTCTTCTATTGCCGGTAGCGTGAAAATTTTCCCCCGTTTTTGAAACATTCTTCATTGGTGCTCCGCTCTCCGCATTAGCGTGATGATATATACCTGCCTTCCTTGATAAATGGACTATTCAATACTGAAAGAATTTTTTAAATCGGACCAGCGGTTCCTAAGATTAGCGCGTTCAAACAAACAAACAAACTCTTCAGCTTTATTATAGTATAGATACGAAAATGAATGCCCTTATTGACTGAACTCGTACAAATACATAAATAGACCACCGATTCGAGTTTATACCAAATTTATTTTAATCATTACCGTACCTACTTTCATTTCCGTGCCGATTTTATACCGAAACCATATGTGGTCACACAGTGGCTATTTTATAACAATAACTCAGAAACCAATCTAAAAACAACACTAACAGCACCTGGGTCTTTTACGACATGGCTTTATTTTTGGCAAACTCCATTCTTGTTTTCGTACTACGAAAATACGTCCACACGAGTAATATACTTGAGATACCTATGTATTTACGTAATCTTAGCTCTACGATGCCTATTCGTTTCGGAAAAGAAAACAAGTACCGAAAACAGTAGAATCCAATTTTCTTTAACGGTACAATATCATACGAAATAATAATTTTATGATCTAAGGTTATTAACTAGAAAATAGAATAAACCAATAGTCTAACGGGATTTCACTATTCGTATGAACATAGTGGTCGACCAGTGGTCGAAGTACTACCAATTTTTTTTTTTTTTAACATTCTGCACTTCTCTTCCATATAAACCTTAACTATGTCAAATATTACATTCCTCCGTTCGCATAATTGTCATAAAAAGGGGAACAAAGTTTTTGTTTCACGTATTGATGGTCTCCTAGCCGATTACGGTCACGGCGGCCAGTCTTAACTATGCAAACACAGGTGTACTCTCTGCTCCCTCTTTCTTATAATCCGATGGGACGGTTAACCGACACGACCGGGAAGATACAATGCGCAGGACCGACAGATTTACATGCTCTCCGAGGCACGGGGTTCAGACTCCAACTTCCAAACTCCGAGCTGTTATTAAGTATTTCTATAATCAGAAAAACTCAATAACACTTTTGGCCCGACCCGGGATTCGAACCCGAGACCTCTTGATTGGCAGTCACATACGTCAACCGCTAGACCAATGAGGCACCTCACGTATTAATAACTGTATAGATTAATATTATCATGTGAAATTAGAAAATCCGTCAATTGCAAATTTCAAACTAGTTATTATTTGACTGTAAAACTCCTACAACAATACTGTATACTGAAAAGACACTTAAATCTCCAAAGAGAAATATCAAGGTAGTAGGGCCACGCTAATTTCAGCACGAACAGGGAAGTACTATACTCGCACAGAAGTTCAACGTAAAATAACAGTGTTCGTGCTGTCGTGTTTTGTTGGTGAGTGCGAGACCGGAGGCACAATGATGCAAAAGCATCACCAGGCCGTCATGGTGTGCGTCACCGTGCTGCATTGTTGCATTGTCTGCATTCGCAGTGAGTATGGTGACCACCACTCTTGGATTCGGCTTATGCTTTCCATTAGGCACAGTAGAGTCATTTTGGCAGAGATAAAAAAATCGTTTTCAATGTATAAAACGCGAATAAACAAGTAAATTTTTGCGCTTGAAAAAGTTTTTCTTCAAGTTGCTGTGAGTTGTTTTGATACCTTGAGTAGCTTCCACACATTAAGAAAAAAAACTTGACAGGTGGTCAAGGTCAAGGGACACCCGGATGGAACGATGTTTGAAATAGAAAGACGAAACGAAAATATCTGGCTTGCTTTCTATAAGAGAGAGAGAGAGACAGACAGAGAAACATGCGCACGCCGCACGGCTTACAATAGCTTACTATAGCAAAAAGTATCGTTACAACTTTTCGTCTTAACAAAGAGTGTTGTTATAACTTTTTTTCTTAATTTTTTCCGTCTAGCCCCCTTTCGCAACGCGCGATAAGGAACTTCGTTCCAAAAAGGTAGTTTTAAAACAACACATATTAACAGGTAATCAACAAAAGTTATATATTTATAATTAAAAAAATATAATGACCACAAAAACCAAACCAACCAAATTATTAGGTACATAAAAAAATCGTCACAATTGTTCAATCCAGTTTCTTTTGGATTGTATCTGTAATTAAAAGAACTAAGTAGTAAAATAATGCAATAACCACATTGCAAAGTTAAGCAACCTCAGCCAGGTCAGTTTATTGAAGGGTGACCATTCCAATTATTCAACACATTGTCCATTCATTAGAAATATGTCAAGTAATACCGGTTGCTATTCGAAGAGAAAAACCTTTGATATAAAACTAAATAAATATTCTAAATATACACCTATTAGATATTTTCTCCATTATATTGTTTAAAAAAACATACTTGTTGCTCGGGTGTATATAAATTTTTGAAATAATGTGTTCAACCACTTTTGAGGCTGACTGCACATGGATTGTGAAGGTCAGACGGTAGACGCTCCACGTAAAATAATCTTCCTCAAGAATCAAAGTATCTCAATGCCTAATTACCTGAATTGAAATCGGTGCAGCGGTAAAACAGCGAAAGTGTAAGAGAAGGAGAGACACGAGTTATATTTGAATTTCAATAGAATTTCAATATTAGTATTAATATTGATTTAATAGTAATATTTTTCTATAAAAGTTGGTCTAGTTTTGGAAAAAAAAAAAAATATCATTTTATCGCACCCATTTCTGGTCCACTAGCGCTACTTGTGGCTATTTAAGGAACCTCTCTCTACATATCTTGTATTCTATGGAGGGTAGAGACAAGGAGTGTTATCTTATATGGAAGAAAATTGAAAAAAGTGTCTAGCATAAACTGTAAATAACAGTTCAAAAACCTTCCAGAATGGCGCTGGTGTAGACATAGGTTATGGTATGAATGTAGCAATTGTGAACGAATTGAAGTACGCGAGTTAAAAAATTTAACATTATTGTCACTACTTGCGTATTACAAAATAATGTAGTAAATATATTTTATTTTCTGAACTGTGAATAGTACGTTTATTGATTTTTTATCATTAAATTTTATGAAAAAGTGTGTGTATTGACTTTAAGAAGTTTACCCTGATGCAAATGTGGCGCCACCCTAATTTAATGCATTTCAACGGACACTTTTCATGTACAGAGATGATACTCCTTATCTCTACCCTCCATATTGTATTCGGAGGATATTGACAACAATGACAACACTGACATTAACAAAACAAAATACTAAGACTTACTACAATGCTAGCAGTTCCTGTTAATTTTCCTAGCGTACTTCCTATAGACGCCCAAACGCCGGCTAAGAATGCTTCATAAAACATAATTTACTTTTTATACAATATTATGGCTGTAGTTTTTTTTTTGATGATGTATGGCAACTAGCCAGATCACTCGGATCAGCTATTTCTGCCAATGTCAAGTAATTATCGTCTTCAATTATCAAGTCTTCAAGTCTTCAAGTCGTCGTCGTGATGAAATTAATGATAAAAAATATATAAAATGTGGATGACATGAAATGGGGACCGTCTTCCGAAAAAACAAAAAACGATCTCCCAATGGCTGTAGTTATTAACTAGCTACAGGTTATTATATTGATAGCTGTCACTCGAAATTACTTTTGCGTTCACGTTTAGTTCCACAACTTACACATAACATCAACCGAGTCAAACATCTTCATGTTTTTATAACAGAATATATGAAAATAAACTTCAACGATTTGTTTAAAAAGTAACTTCTATTAATTTATGTTTGCACTGCTATTACATCCAAAGATGATATTAAATTATAATTTAATAAAATAGACGCAATAATCCATACGACACATAATGCCAAAGTGACATAAATAGTGATGTACCTAGAGACAAATACCCTAATAAATTATATATTTTATAGTAAGTCCTCAGCGTATTTTTATCACAATTTTAACAAAATTGACTTACGTAGTTATATGTCAATGCCACTTCTAAGTCTTATTGTCATAGATCTAACACGACTTAGTTCTTTTTGATGTTTTTTTACAGAAAATGCTTTTCGCACCTATATAACCATCGGTAAGAGCATCGTAATTGTAATTTAGAATTAAGCAGTACTAAGCTCCCTTATTTTTTGTTTTTTGTACCATTTACCTTACTTCTAACACTGTGTGTTAAATAGGCGTATTTTATTTTATCTCATATGGTGAGTGTTGTGTGTACCTGTAATAGGCATGCATACTAGAAAATATTATTGTATAATTATTTTAAAAGTGTATCGTATATGTGCTGTTGGTATAACTAAATAAATAAATTTAATTTAATCATAATTTCTGAATGAAACGGAGGGAAAGAAAAGACCGCCAATTGTTATACATCCTTACATACCTAATGTAACTCATTTTGTTATACTGTTTTTTATGTATACAATCAAGATAAATAAATAAAATTATATATTATAAAATTAGAACGTTTTATTTAACAATATACCGACCGACAGAATACGTTACGATTACAAAAATACTCAGTTACAATTGCCTCGTTATTTTGTCTCAGCACTACAAAAACAAACGGTTGACATAACCTTGAAACAGCGCAGTTTGACGGCGTTAGACTTTTAAAAAATATTGTTCATAAATTAATTAATTGTTAATAACTTTAGCCCAAAATAAAACGACTATTGTAAGTTGGCATGATTATTAAATTTTTAAGGTTATTACTCATTATTAAGCTTAATAAAAGATATTTAAAATTTTGCCATAAATTGTACGCCAGTTCAAAGTTACATCGCCCATTCGATCACGACCTGTCAGACAGAAACGCATTCTCTCAGCGGCCAGACAATAGAAGAACGTATCGTTAGGTTACGACTTACTCATGGGTTTATTAGTAGTGGTGTTTGTCAAACATTATTAATCTAGTGCTCTGAGACTACAGAGACTGTTAGTACGTGGTTAGTACGACACAGACTTACAGACACAAACACGAACCTTTGTGGATACAACGTCATTCCTTTAGCAGTTAAAATTGTTCTATCTGGCCTTCTTAAAACTTAAGAAACAAAATACGAACGTGACTTCAAATTCTACAATCATTTATCACGAAGATTGCTATTAAAGAAACTATTGTTGATAACCTTTGCTTTTTCACATTTATAAAAAGGTTTTAGAAAATATTTACTTGGATTAAGACTGGTGTGAACGTTTAAAAATGGAAAATATTAAGGCTGGTGATAATGTGCTGGTAATCTGGAACAGTGATGTTCAGAGTGCGATCAGTAAACTGGTAGAGGAGATCAAAGGAATGGTTCAGAATGGCACTGTTGTTCTAGAAAACTCAGAAATGATCACTGAATGTAAGTATTTTGTACTTACTCATATTAAATTGTTATAAATTTAGTTTAAAATAACCTAAAGGTTAGGAGTCGATATGCAGTAGTGAAATAACACTTGTTGATAAGACTAATATTTTGGTAGATAAAGGTGTTTTGTGTTTAATGATAGGTGTGAATTAATCTGGCTTCATGTTGTGAATAACAGTAGGTATGGTAAAGAATTAGCTTTTAAATATTGAAATTGAAATCTATACTAATATTATAAAGCTGAAGTGTTTGTTTGTTTGAACGCGCTACTCTCAGGAACCACTGGTTTGATTTGAAAAATTATTTAAATGTTGGATTGACCAATTTTTGATAAAGGCTATAGGCTATATATCATCACGCTAATAGTAACAGGAACGTAGCACCAATGAAGAATGTTTCAAAAACGGGAGAAAATTTTCACGTTATGGGTAATAGAAGACGCAAACGAGGTTGTGTGGGTCAGCTAGTATTATTATAAAGAAATAAAATGTATTTACAATAAGAATACCTTTTTATCATCAAGTATTTTATTTGAAAGTACTAAGATTGTATCATTTCTGCTCTACATAATGATAATTAGAAAATGCTCTATAAGCATTACCTATTTTCAACTATTACTTTTTAAACCAGTTGGCAATGACATGTAGTAATTTGTCATTGTAAAAACTACCATAACTATAAATAAACCCTAATATATGTATATGATATGATATGTGAAGTTACAATTATTATTATCTAAGAAGGATATTCCAAAAATAATAATTGTAACTTCACATATCACACATGGAAGCTAAGCCGAAGCTAGCTAGAGCCCAAGCTGTGTTAATTAGGTTTCTGAACTTCTGACTGCCTCGGTGGTGTAGTGGTAGCGTATGCGACTGCTAAGCTTGAGGTCTCGGGTTTGATTCCCGGGTTGGACCATATGTTTGTATGATCTGCAAATATTTGTTTTGGAGTTTGGGTGTTTTCTATATATAATATGTATTTACACAAAAAAGGATATAAGTATTTATATCAGTTGTCTAGTACCCATAACACAAGCTCTGCTTAGCTTGGTACTAGATGGCGTTGTATGTTAGATGTCCGATATATTTATTTTATTTATTTATTTATCATCATAACCAAATATTATGTTAAACTATGTTAGTCATATTTCAATAATTTATTAAAATTTATCAGGATACATACATATATTTAACATCTAGGTACCTATAATTTTATGCACTTAAATAAATTGTAGGTCAGGAACCTACACTGCTTTTATTTCAATAATTACACTAGTAATCAAGTTTTTGGAGTCTCCTGACACAAGCAATTTAACTTAAAAGGAGGCTTCCTACACTAAATAGATATATGATCACTTAAATGTAATAATAAATTTAAAAAAAAGTGTAAAACTACAAGACAGTACAATTTCTATTAGTAAAGTAAAATTAGTACAATGTTGGCAATTGATGTTCTGTAAAATGTGATTGTGTTATGCCATGGGGGGCAAATAAGCAGAATAGGCACTTTGCAAAAGATATTGCCAATTATATTTATATTCTATTGCTTGGCATCACAAAATTAATAGTTGGTATGGTGTCTGCCAGCCTGTTTCTGTGTTGAGCGTCTTGCTTGATTTCACTCCAGGTCTTGGCAAGATCACACATACAAACATATGAAAATTTCAGTATAGTAATTTTTAACCTGTAAATGAAAAATACTAAAAAATGTTCCTATTTCAGCATCCCGTCCACATTCATCATATGACGTAATAATATCCAACTGGTTATCTCCACACACAGTGAAGCACACAGATAATATTTTAGCCCTAATAGTAAAGCTCTTAAAACCCAATGGCAAAGTGTTACTGAAAGATGAATCTGATATATGTAGTGCACTCACAATAAATGGGTTTGTAAATGTCACAAAATCTGTCGATAATGTATATGTTGCTGAGAAGCCTAAGTTTGAAGTAAGTGTTTAGTAGTAAAACTGTTAGTACCTAAAGCGACAGCCTAGTTATATTTCACTGTGTTCATTATAATTGCAATCCATCAAAAGCATGTTAAAGTGTTAATGTTTGGACATTAGATATGCAATCCTAGCCTTTTCAGACAGATGCAGTATTGCTTATTTATTAATATGGTAATATTTCTCTTCAGTAGATAGTGATACAATTTGAAGTTGGCTATATAACACGCAATATTGGTAACATTGGTTTCAAAACTTAGTCGAAAATTATAATGAAACTCCCATCTAATTTAACTTCTTAATATTTAGGTATACACATTTTTAAAAGTTCATATTATTTTTAGGTTGGTTCCAAAGCCTCATTGAAATTAAATAATAAGCCTGCAGTATGGAAACTAGATGATACTGTGGAAGCTGCGTGGGGAGGCGGTGGTGATGACGAGACTATAGACGATAACCAGCTTCTGGACGAAGATGACTTGAAGAAACCAGACCAGCAATCCTTAAGAGGTATTTTTGAACAATGAAATTTTATATAGAAGTAAGCGAGCTCAGGACTAAGTGGTTACCATTTCTTAATATGGTGAAATCATTACGGGTAGTTGTAACCCTAAAAAGATCAACAACAGTCTTTTTAAGGGACTCATATCGTACAGTAATTGGATTGTAGAGTTCTGGTAGCAATCACTCCGCGTAAAGAGCGAAGTTTCAGTCGTAGCCACTCTCATATCGTATTTACTTAGTAGACAATCCCAACCTAGTTAGGAACGTCAAAATTTAGAACAATGTATCAAAACATACATTGTTTTCCATGTCCTAAGTGAGAAACATTACTGAAATTATCATGATTCGGTTTTCGTAGCAATCAAGAACTTTGTATGATGATTTTTCATATTTCTTTTTCCGTGCAAAAATACACTAGAAGTGTGTACTACTTTACACGTAAATTATGTACATAAGTATTTATAAGCGTAACATAGAGGTTAGTTATCTTCGACGATGCCGTCACATAATAGATACGTTATCATGATAGCAAAATGACATTGCTAGTTGAGGTTTTGTGTTCCGAATCCGGTTGGGTAAGTTGAGGTTTCGTGTTGCAAATCGACTCAATGATTTCATTCACAGAAGGTCAATGGCTTTACCTCGATTGTTTGTAAGGCAGTTCTTTTATACATTTGTACTTGTTCATTGAACAAGTAAACATGATTTAGTACTCGATTTTAATATCTTATCTGCTTATATACTTTTTGTTTTTACTATTTCATTCTTTATTCCTTTATAACCTCGAATTTTGACACGATTTTAACATGCTCCAATAATGGTTTTTTTTTCGCTTTACATTTGTACATTGATGAATGTGGTACATTGTATGGTAATTCCGGTTTTAATTACTGCATAAAATTGCAGGTAAAACTGTTATGTTACTTTATATTCTGACATACGTATTCTTTAAATATACCTAATACAGCTACCAGCATAATCATTGCGTTTTTCTTTATTACATGAGTTCTAAGGCTTCTGACATTATATTTAGGTTAAAATTATTTATTAGAGGTGTGCATTGGCGATAAATAATAATAATGAATATTCCGGACATCTAACACACAACGCCATCTAGTAGCTAAGCAAAGCTTGTGTTATGGGTACTAGACAACTGATATAAATACTTATATTCTTTTTTTTGTAAATACATACATATTATACATAGAAAACACCCAAACTCCGAAACAAATATTTGCAGATCACACAAAAATTTAGTCCGACCCCGGAATCGAACCCGAGACCTCAAGCTTAGTAGTCGCATACGCTACCACTAAGCCACCGAGGCAGTCAAATACAAATACTCTAGAAATACATTTCAATACTTGAGTTTATTAAAAACTTTTGTTTCACCTTTGTTAGTGGATACGGTGAGAGAATTGCTTATTTTCAATAGGTATATTATTATACAAAAGGTTGTAGAGCCAAGCCGATTTCAGCATGAACTGTTCCCTTTCACAGATGACGAACCTAAAATGACAGCATTCGTGCTGCATTGCGAGCGTGCATCTCAAAGAGCCGCCTTAATGTGGGTCAAGCTGCATTGTTGCATTGTCTGCATTCGCAATGAGTATGGTGACCACCACTCTTGGATTCTGCTCATGTTTTCTATCAGAGTAGTCACTTTTGCAAGCACAATCTATACATACATACAAATAAATAAAATTGGAGTGTCTGTTTGTAATATTAAAATAACCGCTTTCTACTACATGCATATGAATGTATATACGGTACACATACCAAAATATATATTTTTAAAATTTTTGTCTGTCTGCCTGTCTGTTTGTTCCGGCTAATCTCTGGAACGGCTGGACCGATTTAGACGGGACTTTCAGTAGTAGGTAGCTGATGGTACAAGGAGTAACTTAGGCTTACATTTTTTAGACAAGCTTCGCCCCGCGGTGTTACCCACGATACGACAATAACCGCGGGTAAAACCGCGGGGTTCAGCTAGTCATAAAATAAAATATGAATAGCATATATTAAAACCATATTATATTATTGCAGTGTGTGCAACAACTGGTAAACGAAAGGCATGCGCAGATTGTTCTTGCGGTTTGGCAGAGGAACTCCGTGGCGAGACCAAGGATACACCAAAATCTTCTTGCGGCAGTGTAAGTATTTTATTTATTCGTAAACACTACCAGTTTCGAAATTATTCATTTCAATAATCTTAATTTAAATATCAGTTTTATTAGTTAAGACAAGCGATTGTAGGATGAAAATATAAGTTGATCTTTTTTGTGTGCATAAATCCTCTCGGATACTGGTTCAACTTAGAAGGGAAATCCTTGTTTTAATACGAGCTAGCCAAGTTAAATTAAGGAAATCAATTCTAAATCAACTAGCAATGACAAATGTTTTGCAAAAAGCAACATAGAACTCGTTTTTTATTAAATGCGTTGAGCATGACATTTCCATATACTCGTACATAGTTATTGTAGACGTTAAATTAGAATATTTTTTTCAACAATGTTTTATTTCTCAATCGATGTTTCCTTTTAATCGATTGCACGGATGGTGTAGTGGTTTTAGTGGTCGACATGCAACTTTCTAGTGTTGTGGATTCGATCACACATGGGACAACACTTTGTTGTCCTTTTCGCGGACGTTTGTGTGTTATTGCGGAAGTTGTTTTTTTAAGTAAAATAATGTTGTTGGAATAAAATTACAATTTAAAAGTTTCTGATATCTAAAAAAAAAATGTGTGTACTACTATAAACCTAGACAATGTACTGAACCAGATAATATAAAATATTTATATGTAAAGAAAGTAAAAAATGCGTAAGACTTAAATTAATAACGCGCACTTTTCCGGTTACTGTAATGCACTTCCCGTCTCTTTCCTCAAAATCGAGAGTGATATTGTGATTACATAGCAATAGATGCTTCCTGATTATCCAAGTTTGGTCGAATTGATCACGTAGTGCAAAAAAGTTGGCTGTCCACTAAGCTAGCACGTGTCTCGATTGCGTAAGGTCTAATACCTATAGCATAATACCTATCTCTCTATTATATAAAATTTTCGTGTCGTGTTGGTGCGTAATCGAACTCCTCCGAAACGGCTCGACCGATTTTGATGAATTTTTTTGTGATTATCCGGTATCTATGAGAATCGGTTCTTATCTATTTTTCATCCCCCTAAATGTTAGGGGTAGTCCACCCCAAAATTTTATTTTTTATTTTTTTGACAAAATTTTTAATTTCTATTTTTTTATGATGCAGCATTAGAAAATACATACAACCCTAGATTTTCAACCCTCTACGATCAACCCCTATTTTTTTATATTCCCTTTTATGGCAAAGCAACGTTTGCCGGGACAGCTAGTATGCTATAAAAACTTAACAATGAGGTAAAATGTCTCATGATGTACTTGTAGCCGATTTAGGCCAAGGCAGTCAGTCTCCACGTAGACTACCCAACTACACAGAAGTTAATATAGTTCACAGGTGTATGCGAAAACACAGGTGCACTATCTGTTCCTTCGCTTCCATAATTCGATTAGGTATCTATCCGACGCGATCGGGGAAAGATTATGCGGGACCTACGGCTATACATACTCTCAGGGGCACGGAGGTTAAGCTCGCAACATCTAAACACCGGGCTGTATTATAGGACATATCTTATCAGATAAACTCAACAACGTTTTTAAACCCGAGACCTCTTGATTGGTAATTGCATTAGCGTATGCTACGTACGGTAGATAAACGCCCTCAGAAAACTACAGCGGCATAGTATAATATATAATTTGACCTGTCATGGCACTAGGCTAAACAATGATAGTTGAATTAATGAAATGTAACGAGGTTCGAAATAATTAAATTATTCGACAGGCAATCTCTACTAACTATTTATTTGACGTTGGTAGTTTTGGTTTGGTCTTGATCAATTTGGCCTGTGTAATTAATAACAATAATTCTTAATCCGTTACCACACGGATCAATCTATTAATTCGTTTTAGTTTTACCCGCCTACGGCAAAGCCAGTCTATGTATGTTTGTATACATTTTTTCTTTTTATGGAATAGGGGGCAAACGAGCAGACGTATCGCCCAACACCAGAGGCATCACAAGTGCGTTGCCGGTCATTGGGGGATGGGGATGAGGAGAGGGGAGGTATGGGCCTTCGGTATCCTCACTCACTCAGTGAAACACAGTGCAAGCGCTATTTCACATATGGGCCCGTGGGGGTTTCCCACACGTAAAAAAGAAGGGTTAAGTTGTCCTGCGTAGTTTGTCCCTAAGTCGTCTACAACGCCCCGCGGAATGAAGAAATGGAAGTGTTGAATAGATGAAGTGAATGAGAAAACAGTGTCACCGTCCGGTGACACTTCGTTTTCTTAATCCATCACTACACGGACGCTATTTATATTATCCCGTGGGAGAGCTATGCTTCGGCATGAATGGATCAGCTCGACCGGAGTGAAACCACGGCCTCACAGAAAACCGGTGTGAAATAGCGTTTGCGCTGTGTTTCACCGAGTGAGTGAGGATACCGGGGGCCCATACCCCAACCCTTCCCCCCATCCCCCCATCCCCCAAAGGTCGGCAACGCACTTGTGACGCCTTTGGCGTTGGGTGTCCATGGGCGGCGGTAATCGCTTACTATCAAGTGATACGTATGCTCGTTTGCCCACTATTCAATAAAAAAAAAAACGCTAGCGTCTAGACTACTAAACCGATTTCAATGAATCAAGATTAAGTATCAATAGATGATATGCTATATAAATTTTATCAAAGTTGTTTTTCTTGTTATATTTCAGTGCTACCTCGGTGATGCATTCCGCTGCGCTACTTGTCCGTACCTCGGTATGCCAGCCTTCAAGCCTGGTGAGAAAGTGATGCTGGAACTAAAGTCTGACATATGAACAAAATCTATTTATTAAATATTTCATTATATTTATTAAAAAAAATGCTCTCCAGTTAAGTATTAGTTACTTGTGATCGCTTTAAATAAATATTAAACATGTATTTTGTTATTTCATTTGTAATCAGTTGAATGTGGTGCGAAATTATAATGTGGGAGAGCTATGCTTCGGCTTGAATGGGTCGGCTCGACCGGAGTGATACCACGGCCTCACAGAAAACCGGTGTGAAATAGCGCTTGCGCTGTGTTTCACCGAGTGAGTGAGGATACCGGAGGCCCATACCCCAACCCCTCCCCCCATCCCCCCAAAGGTCGGCAACGCACTTGTGACGCCTTTGGTGTTGCGGGTGTCCATGGGCGGCGGTAATAGCTTACCATCAGGTGATACGTCAGCTCGTTTGCCCACTATTCAATAAAAAAAAAAAAAAAAAAAGAAATGAACTAAAGTGGTTGTGAATTGATCATTTGTTGAATCAAATAACGCGCACTTTTCTGGTTACTGTAATGCACTTCCGTCTCTTTCCACAAAATCGAGAGAGGTTACATAGCGATAGATGCTTCCTGATTATCCAAGTTTGGTCGAATTGATCACGTAGTGCAAAAAATTGGGTTGTCCACTAAGCTAGCACGTGTCTCGACTGCGTAAGGTCTATTGGCGGACTTATTAGATTAGTATTTGAGAATCTTAATTATTTATACATCCTATATTTTGTCTTATGGTATTGTGGGGGAACAAGTGTCATGTTCCACCCAACACAAAGGGAGGACCCTCCAACCAGGCGAGGTGATCATGCCTGCATGCTCAACAGTTGATATTGGGATGTTGTATGTATGATAATCGGCGCAAGAACTATTTATTGCGCGATTCAGGATTTTTAGTTACTCCGTGTAGTGCGTTACTTCGTAGTTCAGTGTATCTTCGGTAGATGGCGCTGTAGTAGGTTATTGTTGTGTTATATGTGGAAGTCGCCACAGTATAAAGAGACGAAGGTAATGCTTGTCCAGACCCTAATATTCCCAATAACCGACTATGGTGACGTCCGCTTGACCGTCTGCTCAACAATTGTATTCGATTCGTTTTCAACTTACGGAAATATGATTATGTGTCGATCGGTCTTATTTAAAGTAGCTTCCAATTCGCCAACGTAGAAGTGCACGGGCATTAACTACCCATAATTCTTTACTCTTCTCTTCAACTCTGCTTCCTACCAAACTACTCAATTCAAGTAAGTATCTAGGTTCAAACCACACTAAGAACCTTAGGTCTTCCAACAACCTGCTTCTACAATGTCCCACTCACCGCTCTGATTTTCTACATTCAACTGTCATGTGTATGAAGACATATAAGCTTTCCTAATGTGGAAAGAGCTCCCTCTCGAGGTTAGGATGGCTAAAACTAGGCAAAGTTTTAAACACCTGTTGCGAATATATTTCCTACACACCCTATCAGATCCACCTTCATATCATACTCTCTTCATTTAGAAATTATATTGTGTATATATTATATGTTTGTGTGCATATTAGTGCCTCATTGGTTTAGCGGTTGACGTATGCGACTGCCAATCAAGAGGTCTCGGGTTCGAATCCCGGGTCGGGCTAAAAGTGTTATTGAGTTTTTCTGATTATAGAGATATTTATTAACAGTTCGGAGTTTGGAAGTGTTGGAGTCTGAACCGCCGTGCCTCGGAGAGCACGTAAAGTGGTCGCTCCTGCGCCTGATCTCTTCTTGGTCGTGTCGGTTAACCGTCCCATCGGATTATGAGAGAGAGGGAACAGAAAGTGCACATAGAGTGCGCCGCCCATAGATACCCGCAACAGCAGAGGCGTCACAAGTATCTTGCCGGCCTTTGAGGGATGGGGGCAGGGGTTGGAATATCGGCCTCCAGTATCCTCACTCGGTGAAACACAGCACGCTGCTTCATACCGGTTTTCTGTGAGGCCGTGGTATCACTCCGGTCGATGCATGCCAAAGTGGCTCTCCTACGGTAAGCAGCCATGTACCGATACCACGCATCGCAAGAAAGATGCTAAATTAATAGTACTTAAGTTATCTTTTTTTTTTTCACAATTGTCAGCTTAAAACAAAGTAACTTAACATTGAAAAACAAAATAATTGAAGTTTCTTTACCAATGACCAGCTTGACTTTAATTCGTAATTAATCTCGATAAGTCGCTCGTCGATCCGTCGGGATCAAGACTAATCAGTAGTGTTTGAAAGCTTTCTTAGCCAAGATGTAAGTGTTTCATGTCGAATCTCTTTCTACAATCGCTAATGTCTAAACTAAAGTGGTTGTGAATTGGTCATTGGTCAAATCAAGTAACACGCACTATTGTGGTTAGTGTAACCGTCTCTTTTCACAAAATCAAGAGTGATCAGACAGATATTTCCTCGTTATCTTCCTTGCTTTTATTATTAGCTAATATTTTGATTTGACCACGTGACTTAACATTGAGAGATTTGTTAGTTTTCTGTTAACGTTTATATAATGTCAATTTGACTAGGGGCTGATCTAATTATTATGATGTCTATCGGCTTAGCGGTAGGAGAATAAAATAAAACAATCTTGTAGCAAATATTCAATTATACATCATATTTTCTCTTCTTTTTACAAACAGTTAACTTATTTAACATATTTCGATCTATAACATTTTCCATTTACAATAAATCTGAATAGTAGTCATTCCGCTATACAATAAAATATACATAATTTTTTGCGATATTTGTCATATAATAACAATTTTATAGTTATCTATTAATTTAAATGACACAATATTTCCTGTTCTCGTACGATATTTTAATGGAAGGTGTACATACACGTGCATATAAGTTGGTTTTGCTTGTTACAATACTAACCTATGTTACCAATCATTTGTTTTGCTGTAAAATAATCTATTTTATTTGTTACGTGGTATCATTATATATTTATAATCTGAGGAATATTAAAATATTGAAAATCTGTTAAGGATGGCACAATCATTTTGCGTCAGTGTTCTTCAGTGAGGGCACTGTCCTTACACTATGGTCTATAAACCATCTACTGGCCTTGCCGAAAGTTGTAAATTTCACAATATTTCTTTCTTTATGCGTCACATCTATTGTCACTATATATTAACATCTATTTATCGTTGAATCACAATAAGAGAAGACGTTACGATTAATTTCGTAAAAAATGGAATAAAATCTTTAAAAATATTTTAAGGTGACGTTTAGATTTAGCATTTCATTGACGGACGAAATTGGTTTGAACGTTACGTTTATTCATTTTTGTTTGTCAGCCAAACACGTTATTTCTAGACAGCAAGATATTGAAATTCGGAATGGCAAGAATATTCTGCCACTTCAAGGAATATCATGTATAAACGTGTCGTAAAAAATAAATGTTTACTAAATTATATATTAGTAAGATAGCTGATATCAGTCCTTGATGAAGTAGATTATATTGTCTTGTAAGTTATGGGTTTTTCTTTAAATACTTGGAACAATTGAAAATGTTTTTTTCTTACAAACGATGACTCATTGATCAACAGTACCCATTAGGTAAACGTATATGGAAGCATTTTAATGGAATATATTTAGTTACGTTACTCAATATGCTAATGTAGTAAACAATTATTCCTTTCGTAACGTCACCCTCAAATTAACGTAGAACAAACATTGACGGAATCAAACGTATGGCAAAACTGATTTGCATATTGTCTAATTAATACAGTTTACAATGAACACCGATGCACATATTTAAATTGGTGATTTAACAACTCATGAATGCGCACACGCACAACATTATATGGTGTGCGAGCATTTACTAAATGTCTCACTGTTTTTGTCAATTATCGAAATTGAAGAGCACAGATGCAAACTTATAGGTCACGATTCAAATGCTTCAATTCTCTACATTGCCTCGCGCATTCATGAGTTACAATAACTATAAAAATATGATAGACCTTATAATGTAATAAATGTATAATCATGAAGTAACAAGTGCTGACTGAATATGTACCTATACGTAAAGTTATTTTAACGTATAATTGACTCACTAATTCTACTAGGAGGCGCGGAAGAACATCGATTGTGCCAATATCATACAAAACAGTTGGCAAACAGTACATACAATAAAATTTTATACTTTATAATATCAATCATGATTGTGCCTGGATTACGTCCACAAAAATAATATAGCACCTTTCGAAATTAAATTAATACTTTCTGAATTTGGATTTTGGGAAATAATACTTTTTGTAAGGAATTTTGTACTAAATGATTGTCCAGCTTTGATGGCGGAGCTTCTTAGTTAATGACAAAATGAGCTCGCGCCCACGAATAAATGCTCCTATCTCATAATTTAAGTAATATCTTCAAAGAAACTACTATCCCACAACATTCAGTAAAGCGACCCAGTCTTTTCAAAAGTTTATTTTCATCAAATTGAGATCTTGCTTAGACTTGATTGCGACCGGCCCGCGCGAGACGTCAGCGGCGTCGCGAGACACTAGTCTTATAGTTTGTGAGGTAGGCTTAGTCATGATCTAATGAAAGCGCCTTGTTAGAAAATACCGATTAATAAAATGAGATCTTTCATTACAATTACAAATATTAATATAAAGACGATAAAACTAGAATTACATACATTATACAACAAATTATTAACTTTTGTACAACACCATCTGTCGTAGCCCGTGTCAGTATCCTATGGTTGTCGGTTATCATTTAACACATTAAACATTAATAGCACGTAGCATATGCGGTACAATGAAACTAACCCTTTTTCCAAGTCTAACTGTTCGTTTCCTGGTCATCTTTCAGCGAGCATGTTGCTCTCTGCCGCGTCGTTTGCAACCTTTGCCACGACGACTGACTCTTGTCGTATTTGTCAAAAGCGGTACAAGAACCATGATTCGTTAAAATCTGTCAAAATTTATTGTTCCAGATATTTTTATTATGCAAACACAATACCTATGAAGTTGAATTTGAAACAAAACACAATTATTACTTAGTAATTACATGTATAACACAAATTTGATTTTGATATGGCCATGCATTTATAACGATATATGTATATGAATCACAGATGCTCCTTAAATTTGTTTATCAATTTGTTTTTTAGCGTTTCCTTTTTGAGTAGGTATACAACAACTGTACATTTTCTTACCAATAACGCACTTATTAGTCTAAAACATATATATTTCTTCTATTCAAGCAATACTTCATACCTACTTTGACCAATAACTACAAAATATCACAGACTGTGTGTTTATTATGTATACATATTCTCATAGAAAAGTTTTATGTGTATTAGGTACACATGGACGTCAAAAGCAATAGAGATGACATCTAGTACATAAACCATGATCATTATACATATTTTATGTTTACAATATATACTATCTCTCATTATTTATATAACACCGTGATCAATTATTTGTCAGGAGAGTTAGCCACTAGTTTGGTGAGGCTGCTGTCTGTCACAGCGTCCTCGGAGGACCACGAATTACGACAATTAGATCGTCATGGATATGTTTGCAGTCACAACCATCGGAGGAGGTTGGAACTCTAACATGACTGCGTTGTCTTCGTAAACCAACATAATCATTCAGAATATTCGTATAGAAAGAAATCAGTCGAGGTTTAAGCACACGTCAGCCTTTTACTACTATCTATTAGCTAACATTCATTGTACCTTCAATTTTGTTTTTTTTTGTTGTTTATATATATATTGCCACATGTCCATGTAGACTGGCATTTAAAATCTCATTGGTTATCACAATATCTAACCTACTTTAAGATCTGGTACAAACTTACACATTGTTATTTTTGTGCTCATTAATTTTAATATTTTTTTTACGCCACGGTTTCATATTAAAAAATAATTATATTTTTAAAGTTTTCGTGTAAGAATGTCTAAAGCGTTTTACTTTGTATGCCGTATTTTGAAATTTTATAACATTCATGTACCATATAAGATTGAGAATTCTCTAAACTCACGAGACGTCCCGTGACACCGTTTACCTATTGTTTTGTGACACATTAGGTTAGTCATGGAGCGTAACATTCAGTTTTTCCTAAGTTACATACATATTTACAACATCGTACACGAACGCGTACAGAAGCACCCGACAGTAAAAAGCACCTAGAGTTCCCGAATAGAATTTCATAAGCGTACCATTATGGACTGCCGATCGCTGCAGAAACCGAGCAACTTAACATAAAAAGTGTATGCCGCCACACGACCGAATTCACTGGGGCCGATTAATTCATTTATCTACAAGTTCCCTGCACGAGGGACGTAATTCATAAGCACTTGTCCATTCCACTCGTAAAATGCAGTTCAGTCGGCACACAGAAACAATAAAAGTCAGAAACGAGCAGGGAGTTGCAACGAAGGCGATCCTAATAGGATCTAGACAGTTCTCCTTCCGAGTCCGTATAGAGACGATTGGTAAAGTTCAGCGCTTCTTTAACGGAAGGAGGTCATCCTCGCACAAGTCGGAGGCGGACCACCGTCGCTTGCGCGCGTCCTCTTTTACGCTGAGGTTCTCCGGTTGTGTTTGAGGTGGAGCCGAAGTGGGCTGGCTCGTATTGCCCGCACCCGCAGCGTGCTTGCGCGGGACTAGGGACACGCACACGTCACCGACTTGGAGCCTCTGCACACGGAGGCCGTACTGTGCCATCGTACGCTCCGGTTTGCACGACGCCCATCCTCTGCCATACACGAAAAATGGATGCTCCACTGTGGATTCCAGTTCCACCTGGAAAAACCAAAAACAGTGTTAAAATAATTGCAATTTACTTCCTACACTTGCGATAAAAATTCCCAAGTTTATCATATCAAGCGTAAAGTACCTACATTAGATTTCGTATCTTGCAACGCCGAAACAGCCGAAAGAAACACTACACACTATTTGTGACATAAGTACTTAACTTTAGTCTTTTAATTAAATAAAAATATAAATCAAACGATTTCTTACTCTACGTAGTTAGTTAATTTCATTACTGTTTTAAAATCACTTACTTGTGAGCGGTTCCTGTCATAAGTTAGTGTCAGTGCAAGTCGGTCTCCTCGCTCGTCAAGCCGCAGCAGCGTGCACTGCGTGAGCGCGAGGTCGCCGCTTCTGTCGGCACTCATGACAAAGTCTTCTGTACGCATCTCCTCAACCCGCCGTAGTGAACCATCCTCGAGACGGATCAGCGCACCACGACAGAAGTAGGGTGCCGGCGCACCTCTTTCGGGAGACGTTGGAGGTTCCTGAAATTAGTGTAATAAATCATAAGTTAATCTCCTAGATTATAAGATAGAATTGTATACCAAAAGGGGATTATCAACGAAAAGAAATTAAAGATAAATGATAATTATTTCGAATATTTATTATTTATTAATTATACATAGAAAATACCCAAACTCCGATACAAATATTTGCAGATCATATAAGCATTTAGTCCCACCAGAGACGTCAAGCACAGTATACGCTACCACTGCACCACCGAAGCAGTCAGGCAGATGGCTGTACACTATTATCCGTAACCTTAATAAACAAGTGTTGTTGAGAGTTGGATAGTCATACGAGTTCTAAAGATCAATGTTTCTCGCGTCTCCTATCTTCTTATTTTCATATTAATAACTGTCGTGTTTGTTTGTAAAATCCCCCGCAACACAGGTTGTATAATACTCGTATTAAAGAGGAATTTGACTTTAAAAAAATAATTATTAATTATCTACTGATATTTACCTCTCTGGGTGGAGGTACGGGTGCTGGAGCAGACACAGGTGGTGAATGCGGTGCCGGCGCAGGTGGCACAAACCCAGAGGTAGCACGGGGACGGGGATGGTAGTTAGTTGGAGGCGCTTGAGGTCGCGACCGGTATAAGTACGCGTAGGATGGATGATGTAGAAACGGCGAATACGCTCCAGGAACTGAAGGGAATGGTGGTGCTGCTGGTGCGGGGGGTGCAGCCATAGGGTCCCGGGGCCGCCGCGGGGGGTACCGCGGGTAGGGCCGGGGCGGTGGCGCCAGGAACTCGGGCGTCATGCCGGCCTGCGGTGGCGGCGGATACAAGTGGCTCAGCTGCCCGAGCTGACCCAGCTGGGCCAGCGCCTCGCCGGGGAGGCTCGCTGAGATCATCGGACGGGCTGTTGACAAATGAATGCGTATATTAATTTTATGTTTATAAAACACAAATATACAGGTGATCTCATAGGTCAAACGGAATTAGTATACACCGCCCATTCATCATCTAGAGTCGTAATGTTTTTTTTTACTTAATAGGGGGCAAACGTGCAGACGTATCGCCGATTACCGCCGCCCATGGACACCTGAAGCGTCACAAGTATGTAGACATACATACAACTTGAGTGTGCTATTGCAGGGTAAACAAATACTAGCCCAAAATTTTTACATAATAAAAGATACCCAAACGAATAAGTAACAAACAGATTAATAAACAATGACAATGTAATCAATATTTGGTATACAATACGGGGTAGTTTTAGAAAGTGTATGCAAAACTTACGTGTCACGCAGTGGGTGAAAAAATAAGTTAGTAATCACAATTTGAAAAGGCTTTTTTTTCAAGGCTGTAGACTTTTAAAGTAAGTACTGTTATGGCGATAATGTTTTATAGTTAGATAAGTTTATTTATATAACTGTTGGTAATTTAAATCTTGGTACCTACCCAACTATGAACTTAATTATTTTAAAAAGTTTAAATTGCCATTATATCAAAAAATATTGACCTTTTCGTTCCCTTATCGTATTGGAAACTGTGCCAAACTGATTACGTTACAAAATTATTGATAGCACCAACTCATACTCATACATATTCTTTCATATAAATTGGATGTGTGTTATTTCCGTGTTAAAAGTTAACAAGTAATAAATCTAAACTGCACTAGTTGATGGTAAGAAGCATCTGTTATTCCTACACTACTCGGCAGTAGTAAGTAGGTAGCTTCCAGCATCTGCTTTAGATTACTCGAGTTCAGTATCGCGAGGAGATAAGAATGTAGAACGACCGACGCGGACGTCAACATTATAAATAGATTTTATTCACGCACATAAAAGTTAGTAATTCAGTGTGCACGCCACATGACGTGTAGTAGTCTGTCGTATAAACATCACTTTTGTTCTATTTTTAGGGTACTGTAGGTCTACCATTAACACAAACTGATCTTTGTTGCTTTATCGTCCGGCTGTACACAGGCGCGAGCGCACTAAACGCTCACAGTTATGATGAGTGAGTATAGGTATAATAAACATAATTATTATTTCTTGCTTTATGCTTATTTATAAAATTAAATAATTGTAGAATATAATACGTATTAGACGTTCTTAATTATCGTTCTATTACGTATCTGTAGGCCAACACAAACTGTAAAACATAGACTCTAATACACGTAAAGTAATTTAAGTAGTCAACCTTTGAAAGTATTATCAGGAACGCGCATTAATGGCGTTTTTCGATTATATCAAGTAATAATAAGTTTACTTAGGTATAATAAATATTAGCTTGTAATTACTATCGTCGTTATTAAGAAAGAAAATTTAAATGAACGAAAGTCCCGACGATATTTTTAATAATTTCATAAACATTTGATATTATTTCGGAACAATAGACGGATGTAGAACTCTTCATTTATTTGTAATCATATCATTTGCAAGCTTATCGTGAATCTTAAACAGGAACTGGATCAATGAGAAGTGTCTTAAACGTTTTTGTCTCGTATATCTTTCCTTTTGTATCTCGTAAAAGAGTAAATACTCGTACATAAATAGGTACAGCAAAGGAAAGGTAAATCAAATAAAACCTTTTATTGTTGTGGATAAGTATTTACATAAACGAAATTTGAACGATTAGAATATACCATCAATCATCATCATCAACAACCCATAACGTCACACTGGTGGGCTCGGGTCTCCTCTCAGTAGAGGGTTAAGGGCCATACGTCCCCACACTGGCCAAGTGTTATTAAAATATACAATATTTTTTTGTTTATTATTGCCTTCGGCTTCAAAGAATGCACAAAAAATGTGACGTCTAATTCCCTTTTGTTTGCTGACACAACTATTAAAAACGTAGTGTTATGTTACCTACATATAATAACAAAGTATGGCAAACTCATAAAGAAACTTACTCTAACTCAATTGGATATATGAATGACGAGACAATACGTCATAGATATAATGAATCAAATCAATAGCTATTGTGAATCACGATAATAAACGATAAAAAAGTCAATTTGATAATGTCACGACGGTATCAGGTCTTGAAAATCACCAAGATAGCACAGTGTAGCTAATGATACGACTTTACGCCTATTGAAGAAGTATATTGGAACGAAGTTCCTTATGGCGCGTTGTGTAAGGGGGCTAGACGGAAAAATTGTCACGACACAATTTGTTGACACGACACAATTTGTTGTCACGACACAATTTGTTGTCACGATACGACGACGACACACACAGATATTTTCGTTTCGTCTTTCTATTTCGAACTTCGTTCCATCCGGGTGTCCCTTGACACCTCTCAAGTTTTTTTTAGTTGTAACGTTCCTATAATAATATCAGCAAGCTTGTTCCGCTAAAAAAAAATTCAAGCAGTTTCACAATTGTTTAGATACTTATCACTCTAACATGAAACACGTGTAGATAGATAAACATTGTAAGTTCTTCGAAATATACAACGAATGTTTATAACTTTTGTGTCATAAACGGCCTTTTATAATCTGTTATTGTATATAGGCCTCTACTTGAAAAGCAGGCTTTGATGTACTATACCAAGCTGGCAAAGTGGGTTGGTATACCTACCAATGAGTTGCTTTTTTTTTGTATAGTGACAAACGAGCAGACGTATCGCCTGATGGTTAGCGATTACCGCCGCCCATGGACACCCGCAACACCAGAGGCGTCACAAGTGCGTTACCGGCCTTTAGGCGATGGGGAGGGGGATGGGGCAGGAGAGGGGGGAGGGGATGGGGAGAGGAGGGGGAAGGGGATGGGGTGTAGGCCTCCGGTATCCTCACTCACTCGGTGAAACACAGCACAAGCGCTATTTCACACCGGTTTTCTGTGAGGCCGTGGTATCACTCCGGTCGTTCCATCTATTCTTATTAAAGTGCTGTTCCCTTGAATAGTTTACACCCTAAGACTTACGATACCCACCGACTGAATAGGAGTGGTGACTCCCGGTATTCTTCATCTATCACCCCATTTAACTACAGTGTAATAGGACGTTTTTAACATGTTTTAGTACTATATTTCAATGTGGTTGAAAAAACACTTTCTGTTTTAGGTAAATCTTTTCTTTATTCTTTCTTTATATTGATAAAAGTTGTTACTGTTGCACGCTTAGCCTCGGTTGTTTTAGCTGCTTATGCGAAGGATGTTTGCCAAAGTTGTTAACAGACTATGTCAGCAAATGTATGGGGAATCGCCCACTTTGTGTGCTACGAGCTATAGATAATTATGTGTTTAAGTGTTTATTTAACTTCCAACGAGTGTGAGTTTGAATCAGGTCATGATTTTTATCAGTGTTACAAGAGCTTCTAAAAATAAATGCGAACTCACAGTAATTACTTAGTAATTTTACTCGTAGTTTAGTTAGCGACTCTACGCGCGTGTTGGTATGTCGGTTATCACGTAAATGGTAGTTACTACGTCCTTTCTCCAGAATCAAAGGATGGAGTTCCTTTGAAGTCGATATTTAAACCAATTGTTTTCGTGTTGTGGTGCTACTTCCTACAACGGTATATATCCAGCTATCTTCTCTCTCTCTCTAACTTTACAGTATGCATTAAGACAAATTTACTAAAAAATATATTAATTCTATTTCGCTTCGCTCGTGGGGGAACAGTGTTGCTGATATCTTGGCCAATTATTGGCTCTATTGTAGCACGAAAACAGAAGTGTAAAATCAAATAATGTGTAAAGGAAAAGTTAAAATGCTTGTCAACATTCCCGTGCACTTTAGTGCTGCAGACGATAATTTGATGAACAAAGAAGTCACCGTGCCGATGCACCTGCGCAAACAATCGTGCTCATATCTTGTTAGCATGCCTCTCTCAGTAGGGGATGACTTGATTTTTAAACTTTATTTAAAAGCTAATAGATTGAGCACTCATAACATTCATCGGTTTTGGAAACAGGGATAGTAGATTTCTACTTATGATGAAGCTGTCTGCTTTTAGAAATATTTGTTTTTATAGGGGACGTGTTGTTTTAAAAACCTGATTTTATTGGGAATTGTTGGAAAAGAACAGTAAACCATAGATTTATAACCGACTTTAAGACATGTCGTGAAGTGTCAGAATACCGGGCGAGATACCTCGGATCACCGAGGTCACTTCCAGAAGTCGTCGGCAACGTGAAGGGTTTGCTAGGCTTCTTGAAGGAACTGGGAACCCACCACGCAAAATAGGATCACTGAAGTCGTGGAGTTGCGGAGACCTAGTCCGCGAGTTTCAAGTTCAAGTAACCGACTTCAATGAAGGAATAGGTGCTCAATTCGACTATATTTTTTTTATTTGTTACCTCAGAACTTTCGACTTGTAGAACCGATTTTGATGATTTTTCTTTATTTGAAAGCGTGTACTTCTTGTGTGGTTCCATTTGAAATCGGTCTTGTTCTTGAAGTCGGATTTTAATATTAGAATTTTATTTCAAAAATACTTTAGGATGTTACTTTATTTCAGACACTCAGACAGACTATTCGTCTAAAGACACGATTTTATGTTCTAGATCTCATTGTTATACCTATTAGTATTTGTTAGAAACAGAAAAGCATAATGAAGGTATTTTTTTTTATGTAAATTATAAACAAAACAACAAAACATGTTGCTAACGTAGCACATCAGGTTATGAATTACCTACCAACTTTAATTTTATTATAAATTGTTATACGGAGAGATTTTTCATGAGAATATTTAAACAAAGGGTACTTTATATCGCTCTTGTTAATGTTTCATACCGTTTATAAGAAATTTAATAAGCTTTTAATTTAAATTGCAAAAAAAATATTAAGCACTTCTTTGCTATATCAACAGCTAAGTTTTTTTAAGACATCTGCTCTAGTAATATTCATGAAATGGGCACAAAGAACACCTAGTCTTAGAACCAACAATTTACAAATTACATAAACAGTTCGTTTTACTAGTGTATATATTTCTTAACTTAATAGAGCCTTTTTGTGAACGAAGATTATGATGTATATAGCAAGGGTATATTTATTGTTATCCTAAAAAAAAATAGCTTTTTTTAAATCGTAACACAGTCGAATAGTTCCATAGATTTGATTAAGAAATATAAATTTGTTTAACTTACTAGTAGGACATTCTTTTCGTGCATTAAAATCTGAAAATCAGTAGAGCCCAAAATGTTTTCCTTAATTATGAAGTTCTAAATTTTGTTTGAAATTTTCTAAATCAAATATACTATTAATAAAATATCACTTAAAAACCGATAAAAATAGAACAAATAAAACGCCGTTAAACAATGATCTGTAAGCATTAACAAAGAAACAATGGTTGACGTTGACGGACAAACACAGTTATTTTCCTTATCTAGTTTTACAGCAAAACTGTGGAATGAGCTGTCGCCTGCGATGTTCCCGGACCAATACGACCTTCAAACCTTCAAGAAAGAACGTACTCCTTCCTAAAAGGCAGGCAACGCACTTGTGACGCCTCTGGTGTCGCGGGTGTCCATGGGCGGCGGTAATCTCTTACCATCAGGCGATAGGTACGTCTGCTCGTTTGTCCGCTATATAATAAAATAAAATAAATAAATACTTCATTCGTGTAAAGATAAAGTATGATTTAACTCGATACAGCATTCTGAACGCATCAACTTTTACATTACATGTTTCTAAAAAGATATATTTAAAACAAAATAGAAGTCATTAGGACTGCCGATATAAGTAAAAACTTATAACTTAGAATGTTATTTGTGAAATAAATGTGTAAAATTAGATATTTCATAATGTTTAAATTAATATTATCAACATCAAACATTAGCATGTCGGTGACGCGAACTCAACATTTTCGTCTACCAAAAAGTGATCCACGCTGCTAAAGAAGTTTTTACGTCAAAAACTATAGCCCGACTATGTAAAAACTTTTTAAATAGCCTGTATCAACCGAGCTATTATTACGAATCTATTGCCTCTTCATTCATTAATAATAAATAAATAATAATAAATAAATAATAATAAATAAATATTCCGGACATCTAACACACAACGCCATCTAATCCCAAGCTAAGCAGAGCTTGTGTTATGGGTACTAGACAACTGACATAAATACTTATATACTTTTTTTTTGTAAATACACACATATTATACATAGAAAACACCCAAACTCCGAAACAAATATTTGCAGATCATACAAACATTTGGTCCGACCCGGGAATAGAACCCGAGACCTCAGGCTTAGCAGTCGCATACGCTACCACTACGCCACCGAGGCAGTTAAAGTCGGTTCAATAGTTTAGGTGCTACAGTGGCACAAACAGAGACTGCCAATTATAATTACCCTTCCTTTTACACATATTTATATCTAATTGCGTAATAGACGAAATCGTAATTTGTATAAACACTCACAAACATTGTATGTTTGTATAATATAAAATTTCGCGAATGAGGAAACATTGCCGCCTACATTGTGAGTCATAAAAACAACGAAAGATGGTGTCTTCGTGACTAAGCTTTTAAAAATTCAAGCCAATTAACTAGCTCTCATTTGAGCGCTGTGACTGCGCAACTTAACTTTTAATAACAATGGACAACAAAATTTAATTTCAAGTTTATTTTTAAATTTAAAAAAAATAGTCTCGAAATAGCGAGTGATTAATGAAACATAAGTATTAACGTAATCTATCATTATTGCAAGGATTAAATGTTTTGAAATAATAGATTTACTTTAGGATATCAGGCGACAGAAATAGTTACAACACTCTTAAAAGTCCATCTGGTTTCTTCCAATAAAACACTGCGATGTCAAACTGTTTTGTTTGTTCCTACACGATTTAGCAAAAAACGAAACACAATTTCCAGTAATAGATTTTATAATTGGAGAATGCTCTAATTTTAAATAGTTTTGACGTGAAACGCTGTCTGTAGGCTATGATCATATCTGTGGCAGTTGGCGTAGGCGCAAGCAGCAAGGCCGCGAGTTCGGCGGCCGCGCGGTAAAAAAACCCGGTATGAATGGCGAGCCAAATTCGCGAACGACTGTCGGCGGAAGCGCTTACATCACTAACTCACAGCACAAATATGGCCGCTGCTTCAATGCACTAACCAAATATGCACAACATTTTTGTTTTAATTAACTAATAAAGCGGTGCGTGCCTAATTTTTTTTTAAAAAAGAGGATCTAAGGAGAGAATTACGTTTATTACCTAAGTACCAAAATACGTAAGGACAAAATATATCAACTTTAAAGGGACAAAATATACACGCTACATACGAAACTTCACAAACAACATGAAGGTCATAGTAACTGATTTTTTAGATTGTTTACGCGCAAATAGTTTCCAGTATCGTTTACAAATGGCATAATGGTACGACGGTATTACAAGGCGGCGTGGCGGGCGCGCGGACTGGCATGGGGCGGACGGCGGCCGGGCGGTCGATAGGGCGCCGCCCGTAACCCACTTCCGACGCCCCTGACCTTGCCGCCGCCATTCACGCCGCGTCTTACAGCGCCCACCATTCCCCCCCACCAACAACCCATCTTTCCCCCTACTCATTCCACGCTAAATCTCCTACATCCATCGTCACGCTTAGGTCCTACGGAAACTTACAAATGCTGGGATTATTTTGACTTTTACGCTTCATTCGTTCAATGTTTATCATAGATTTGTTTACATGGTGTTAACTTTGTACAAATTGACTATTATCGTTTAAATCTGAGAGAGGTTATTTTATAAGGATTTCGAATACCGTATTTTATAATAACAATAAGGGAACTAAAAGTTATCAATGATGTTATTTGTAATTAATTGGTAATTAACTTCAATATTAACCAATATATACATTATAGTACCTATGCAGTTGTGACAGAATGATATGTTGGATCAGTTTATCGTTTAGTTCATTACAATAATTGACAGCTGTGCAACACCAATAAAGTTATAACAAATACGTATAACGATTTGCCACCATTCTTTAACATTTGCAATCGTGAATAATAAAAAAATTAACGTAATTCGACTGCCTCGGTAGCGCAGCGGTAGTAAATGCGACTGCTATGCTTGAGGTCTCGGGTTCAAATCCTGGGCCGGACCAAGAGTTAGTGTGTTAGATGTCTGGAATATATATTAAAAAAAAATCAATTTCATGTATATTATTAGTAGACAATTTTGTCAACATATTCGTAGACGATATCATCGACTCAGACACAGGTGGATATTTTCATTAGTCATTAACTAAATTGTGTAGTAGCGGTATTTAAACACTAGCAATACTATAATTTGAAATGATAGATCACACCTGTTTCACCCAGCTGTCACAGACGTTATACGTAGGGTTCGTTCTCAGTCTGTGTTATTATAATTTTGAGAAATATTCAGTGTCTATAGAGAAATCATTCTAGGACAGCCTGTATTGCGATATATACTTTTTTTAAACTTACTTATTTTACTGAGTAGTTTTATGTTTTGTTTAGTTATGTTAGAGGATAGCTCAGTCATTTACAAAATAAATATCTTTAGACATACAATGAAACAATCATATTAGAGATAGTATCTAGTCAATACCAAAACACTATCTAAATAGTAGTGGACTATAATTTATCGCTCACTACTATTTAGATAGTGAGCAGCCATTCGACAATCAGACAAAAACTAATGTAATTCTCAACAACTTAACCTCCTTTCACTGATATATAGCTACGTAGAAACATTAACATATTGTATCAGTCAATACTTTACGTAATACATTGAGAATTATGTATAGAATTATCATCCATTAGTATAACTAAACATGTGCATAACACGCGATATTGACGTCACTATTCCTATTGTAAGCTAAATGTATCTAAATTATGTCGGTCCGGTTACTACTCAAAATTTAGGAGAGCAATTTTAACACATCTTTCAATGATTTCACGCCTTAAACCGCATCTGTACTTTATCCATAAATGGCTATTACATTGACAAAAAGATACTAGGATTTCGTAAATTTAGTGCTCGTTGCTAAATTTAATTTGACTACACAATATAAAACTTAGGTCAGCTAAAAACTGAGCAGCCGTCAGCAATTTCTGCTTTTGACAAGACTTTAAAGGCTGAATAAATTCTAGCAGAGTGTATCTTAAATAATTTATGGCTGAGTAAAACTGATTTATATTACCGTAAATCCAGTAATGAAGAATTTTAAACCGATTTAAAAGTGAGGACGAACTCTATTTTTTGTTTTTTTAGAGGTTATAGGTACATCCCGTTTAGTGGTATCCCAATTTAGACAAAAATACTTTGGGTAAGATCTGAAATAAGCAATTTAGAAATAAGTTTATTACAGTTCAATATCATGTAGGCGCATTAAAGTCAAAGATATATATTTTTTATTAATTAGAATACTACCTCATAGGTATAGAGAGATAAAGAAAATGATGCGATTAAATAGAAATTGATCAACAAATAATATACATATATTTAAATTATTCATTTTAGTTTGATGTCTATTAGATAAGGTGAAGGTAATATGTATGAAGGTATACATCAAAGAGCTCGAAAATTACATACATAATACATACATGTAAAGTTCAAAAGTACATATTTATAAAATTCTGATAAGTCTTTGTAATTCGTTACTGTCTATATCATGTCCGTTTATTTGAATTAAGTTTAATAAAATAATAAAAAATAAATTCATCCTACTTCCAAATTCAACGAACTCAAGGTTGACTGAATGACATGCAACTTGGCAAAAATATAATATTTAATTAAATAACTAATTTTATAGCGATAAAGAGAAGCAATTTATCATTGTCTACGCGATGGTGAGCTTCGCATATCGAGGCTGAATGAACGGAGCTAGTCACGCGAGGCCGGTTACGTAAAACCAAGTTTCCACAGTATTACTTAGCTTACTTGTTTGCGGTAAAAAGGCGACTGACGTGTTAATAGCATTGCAGTATTGCTAATTACAATATTAAGTTGCATTTTGATTCCTATCGAGAAACCGGATTCGCTTTATTAAGGACAGTTATTTTTGTTTCGCTTCAATCGCGCACGTGTAGTCGTATTATGTTTGTGGGCGATAACAAAACGCAAATTAAGTAAAATGTTTCAGGTCAATGTATTTTTAATACAACACAATTTAGCCAAGGTTGCTGTTTAGAGCATGATATAAAGATCTTTTGAGAGTTGTATGTAAATTTGGAATTTTTGTAGCGCGGTTGCCAATTTTAGTCATGACAAGATGGTGAACTAAATTATTACGCGTAATTGTTGGTTCTGATGGCCACAGTTTGCGTCGAACCTACAAGGAGGCGGCGTATTCGTTTAAACGACCAATTTGGAGTCTAACAACAGTTTTATTGAGTGTATCACGCAATAGGAGAGCCGAGGCAAACAACCCCGCCTACACTCGCGACGGTACACGGACACTCTTCTATTTACATACACGCGCCAGGGTTGTCAGATAATTCAGAATTCGTGATGATAATTCTCCAAAATGTTCATCATACCTATGTTAAACAGTTTATAAACACTTTAGTATGATTTTCGAATCGAAAATACGTACAAGTTGGCTCAAGTTCGCCGAAGCTCATGAACACCGACTTGATCATCACGTAAACGTTGAGGCTATCCAGCTTCTTGACAATATAGATATTACAAGGAGACTTAAAAGGATAAAACCCTTTGAGTTAGTTAAGTGAAAGTGCGAAATGAACAAAATACTACTCTTTTAGTGCAGTGTAATATAATAACACACGAACAGAGTGTCCTCAAATAATTATAGACCATAAGAAAAGTGTGCATTAGGACACAATCTTATTATAGTTTTGTTTTATTTATTCATTCATTGAATTTCATTATCGTGCCTCGGAGAGCACGTTAAGCCGTCGGTCTCGGTTGCCATGAATGAAACTTGGTAATGGCTAGGAAGAAGAAGTCAGTAGACTAGACTAGACTTGTATTAGTATCGCATATATAAATTAAAAGCAAATACATGAAAGTGCGTCAACCCTGTGCTCATTAGAGCTAAGTTGCGGCCACCGTCGCCCACGCGGCTATACACTAACAATGTGTTAATGTGTGCGCCACCTGTATTCTGTTGTGCGCACAGGCGCCATCAAAATGTCGTCTCGCAAATAGTTTGTAGAAACATATTTTTACATAATTAATTTTCAATCCTATAATAGTAAACTAATATAGAAATTCAAATTTCAAAACTTTTTCATGTAAAATCAAATCAATTTGTTACTGCATTTGCATTAATTACCGAGTTCGTTAACCGATGTTGTATTGTTACCTATTTTTTTTCTACCACGTCGCTCTTATTGCAATTGTTTTAGTGATGTGAATCGTCAGTATTTTTACTGTTACTAAATAGCAAAAGCTGGTGCAAACTAAATCTGAAACTGTAACGCGACATCTTGCATCAAAGTATTTGGTTTTTATCACGTAAAAATTGCATCGCGATATTTCGTAAGTACTAAAGTTAAAAACAAGTTACAAGAGATCAGGACGTTACTTTTTATTCCACGAAATGGAATTCGTACATGCATTCCAATTATGAATAAGAATCACAAAAACTAGGCGAGAAAAAGATATTTTATAGTATTTAGAAAACAGAATTCGCCTTCAATAGATAATCAGTATCATGCAAATAAGGGCCAAAAAAATCGAAAGAAAGAAGAGAAACAATATACATTTTCTATATGTATGTATTTACGAAAAAAAATGCATTTATGTATTAATATCAGTTGTCTAATACCCATAACACAAGCTCTGCTTAGCTTGGAACTAGATGGCGTTGTGTGTGCGAAAAAGAGAACACTAGACAGATGTGAATTCTGCGGAAGATCTCTATAATACCAAACTTGGAACATTACACTTCACGTGAGTGCTGTTTGCTTCTATTGCTTTAAATCATTGTACTGGGACTTTACTTAGGAACGCCTTTGTTTTAGTGTTTTGATTGATCAACGTAGATTATGATAACTTACAGACGAAGTAAGTGAAGACTGTGTTTCCTGGTGTAACCGAACCCAAAATAACCTCAATCAAAATGAGTTATCTAAGTTGTTGAAGTGTTGGCTGAGCTAGCTGTTTGATCATAAATTCATCACAAGTTTACTATTAGCAATTACGAGCAGTAGAATATGGTTTTTCTACAATAAATTCGTAAAGTTTGTAGTGTCTATAAACTAGATATTCTATTTGGATTGTAAAATGGCGTTACTCGCGTGGTTCGCCCACGCTTCTACATCAAACGGAATAACATATCCGTCGTTCACTGGCCCAATCAGCCATACATCTCCACAACGTAAAATCGTAAACATTCCACACGAATTCTTACGTCCAACAATACATCAGGAAGCCTAGCGTTGATTCTGTTGATAATATTTAATTGAGCTTGAAGTGTTTTGGTTATATTTGATTTACAACCTGTTTGAAACTCCGAAGACTATACTCAGAAGTAGAAATGGTACATAACTACGGTCTCTCGTACTGTAATCGAATTTCTTCAATCAGGTCACACAATCACCCCCAAGTCTATTAAAACAAAAGACTGACCACTTACTAGTGTTCAGACTACACTTTTGTGATACCAACACTTTAAATCTTTCACTTTAATTGTAAAATTATCGAAATCAGTGTTCCACTATTCAGGAAGTTAATACTATACTACTACTAAATTTATATTTGTATATAATAATTATAATCCTCTGCTTATTGGATATTTATTGTTAGTGAACAAAGTGGTAAAAAACCCAAAAACACTGTTAGGTCAAAGATTAAAGCGAAACTTTAATCTGTTATTTGTGTCAATCTTGAAACAATCTTGGGTTGTTTAAAGATTGATACAAATACACTATCACAGTGTTTATTTAAACACTTTTTGAAATGAGTGGGTGTTGACCTTTCTGTAAATATTTTGTAACAAAATAGTGGTAGCGCAGGGGAAATACAAACTTAGAGCAATTAAAACCCTTTTATGTGTAAACTGGTATAGATATATTTTTGAAATTATTAAGAATATCTGTTATTACGAATGACAATTGGGTATGAAGTGTTTGCTTCTTGTAATTATCTCCCATCATATTTTTGAGTGCGATGCAATAACTCGTCTTTTTCATTTTACTTTATCTTCGATCACACCTTTCATTAATTTTTTGTCGTCTTCTTGTTTTGTACACATTAATTTTGTTAACATAAAACCCTCTTTTTCCATCTCCATTCATTGTTAATCCATCACATTTTATTCTTATGATTGTTAAATATTTAACGTCGTTTAATAATATCAATCGCTTTATGTACACCAGCTTACTTCCTAAGGTAACTCAAAGCTAGGAGGTACAATTAACGGCCTTATCGCCCGAAGGTAATCTCTTATAGGCAACCAATAAAATACACACATTAATACTTTGTATATACTATTATTATTACCTAATAAAACAGTAACGAATCACGGATGAGAAATGTGCATAAAGTAGAAAATCGTGTGACATTGTTGTCATCTGTCCACAGCCGCTCTGCGCTAAAGGGATTTATTTTGGACTGCATTAAATAGGCAGACAGAATATGCTTTTAGAATCCAGGTCAAATCTAATTTAATCTCCCCTTTTCTATATCATTTACATGGACTTTGTTCAAAATTCAGCGCTATTGATCGCTCTTGATGAACGATGCAGGCCGTTGCTATTTAGAGGTGTGAATACTTTCGGTGACACAAATTGTCTAAACAACGTTTAACTGTACTACTTATTCGTTTATTAAAATATATCGCTGTGTTGTTTCTCATGACTTGATGGCAAGAAATAAGAATTAGTGTAAAATATACAAAATATATTTTTAAGTGGTATTTGGCTTCTTAAGGATATATTATGGGGAAATATTAAATTAGAATTTAGAATATTGTCTTTGGTGGTATGATATAATTACAAATTATGAATACTAGGATCCAATGAAGAGACATAAAAATCATCTAAAATCAATAACAGTGAAAGATGAAATTATTACAAATTATTTCGAATCATTGATCCACATAATGAAACAGATGATTAAATAATGAAAATGTGAAATAACTTCTTGCATTAATAAATATAATATATCGTTTCGTTAGACACATTATATTACACTTCGCTAAGTTACAACTAAGTAGCACTTGTATAAATAAATATGTAGATGCATTTTTTTATGTTAAAATACAAACAGACATAATATGTCATCAATTATAACAATAAGCAGTCAACAGTTTTCAGTAAAGACTCTTCTTTTAAGTATGAATGCCGATAATTATTGCGTGTGAGATAAATTGTCGTAAATTGTGTATAAATATGTTATTGTATAAATGTAGATACACAGTCACGTGTTTAATCAACAAATTATCTTATCTAAATAATATGCAACGATTTGAAGCAATAAAATATCGCAAAGGTCGTCTATAATCAGGATTTTGGTTCGGAAACGTGGGCTGTGAATTAAGAGACATTTTAAAGGACAATGTGAAGGTGACAAAACGCATGTTGTTTAAAATAAAGTTGATTCATATTGTGCGTTGTTCAGGGTTACAATCGATGTCATCGATCACGTGGATGGTGGCTGTGACGTAATCGACGCTCTCCTGTCTGCCTACCCTGATCGTGTATCACCCATTTACAGTACCTACAAAAGCTGAAGGCAATACATTTTCTACCTAATTGAAATGTTTTAGGTGTATAATATTACTATTCTAAACTCAACTATTTCTGTCTTTCACTTAAACGTAAATATGTATAAAGTAGTTTGGGCATCCGAAGCGGAAATTCCTATATTGTGTTTTTACTGTTTGAATCATTTTGTTTAAAAATAAATTCAAGACACTTTATGAATGCTGTTGTCTAGACTCCGTCCCAAGATACCACTGCTTCTTACGTTACAGCATACCTTGGCAAAACCTATAATAATAAGTGAACATCCGTATTTTTAACTATCTACATTGTCTATACGACTCTGTCTACAGTGGCATTATATTATCGTACTGTCTCTTTCTGACTTCTTGTTTTAAGATTATATATACTTTCTTATACATACATATCTTACGTATAAATATGTCAACATAATATTTTATTACTTTGATATATTATAATATGAATGTCCCGTTATGTATTAAGACTGTTTTCTAACGTAAATGTTTGATGTTTGCTTAGGGTTTTACATTAGTTTGTTTTGTAGTAAATAACCAAATCAATCAATCAGACAAATAAAACGGACAATCGTGTCTAGTACAGTTATACTGAACTTGTTTTTTTTTATATTATCTTTAGGTTTTTCCAACTTACAATGTAACGTCACTATTCAAACTACGAGTATCTATATCATGTAAATTGTTTAATTCTACTGAAATAAATCGTGAATAGACATTGCAATCTCTGTTAAACTTTTATCAAAATCCCTTGCGTTTGTAATTTTAAATACATATTATAATTTAACACGTGATTATAATGAATATCTGAATTTAAGACGTAGGTACAAGTTAAGATGTCAGAAAGATAGAGATTTATATCTAATATTATTATTATACATTATATACCAAACCTAACTTGTATAATGTATAACGAATATCACTTAAATAATCTATTTGTACTTCTATTTATATTTTAATGGCTTGAAGGTCGGGAAAGAAAGATCAAAGTCTTGTATTTGGCTGTTTAGCCAGTCTTATATTGGCCTATATTTGTTTTCCTGTTACTGTTAAGTTAAGATGTCAGAGAGATATATATATCTGCTACTATTATTATATATTATATACCAAACCTTAACTCGTACCTGTACCTTAGGAATAAATCCAATATGCCACCAAGAAGATTACTATTCTAATCTATTAGTACCTCTTTTTATTTTAATGGCGTGAAGGTTGGGAAGGGAAGACCAAAGTCTTGTATTTGGCTGTTTAGCCAGTCTTATATTGGCCTATATTTGTTTTCCTGTTACTGTTTATAAAGCACTTTGAACCTTAATTCATTACTTACTACGCCAGCTAGAAAATGTTGTGAGAAATAATGATTAGACACATGTGATACTGGACCCGCTGCCAAATACTTTGAGTGTTTGGTCATAGACATCCGAGAATGAAGAACGATGAACTATCAATCAATGAGTTACATCAATTCTCAATAGACGGTATTTTTTCTTAACTGGTGCCAAGAACTTTCCTTTAACTTGGCAGCTAACACACACACACATTCTAATTCAACCCATTGATACACCTTAGCACTGATATCATGAATGTGTGCGTGTAATGTATACAAAACTTGTATAAACACGATACTGATAGCAAATAGCAACACGTCGCTATTTAAATTTTGATATACAATAGTTCTGTATGTAAACATAGTGCCTTGATAAAAGCAATAATAGCCTACGCAATTATTATTGATTCCTCAAAGGTCACACAGTTATCTGAAGAGGTGGCTGTTAATTTAACCTATTCTAAACGAATTGCAAATAAAAAGGTAGTTAGGTAGGTAGACATGAAGTTTCTTGTTCTTCTTGAAATCTCCAAAAAAATATTATGAAATTTCTTAGAACTTAGAACTTTCTACATTATTGTGTGGGTTGATATTTCACCAAGTTGCAAACATGTAATGGAAAGTAAGCCGCTAAATAGCCACGTTATAAACTGCGTGTCCTATTTAGCAATATATTTGCAAACATATCGATACTGACCTCGTGTGAACAGTTATCGCTTCTCTATTTAGATTCCATTCGTGATTGTTGCACGCGTAGGCAAACGCCTTCGTCCCTTGAATATAAAGAGTAGATCTTAGAGCCGCGTGACTAACTACAACTGACTAACTTGTCCGAGGAATTACCAACGATTGTATGCTAAGTGGCAACAGCGTCTGACCGACCATTCAATCTTACCGACAACTGTACGAACCAGCCGTCATTATTAAATGTCAAATTCAATAATAATGGCCTTGTCGCTTTGAATGGATTGCACACTTGCCATTTGCGGTGTCAGAACGGAACTAGTGAGTGTTATATTCAACGATGTGTATAAAGTTGCATAATATTACTCTAAACTTGCTATGGAAGAAAATAAGTATATTTAAGTAACTTTTTCAATTATGTAGAAAAGACGTTATATATAAATTCAAACTAAAAAGCGAGTGATAAAGTTATACAGGTTGTCGGGGTTTGGAGATATGGTGTTGTACTTGAACCCCTATAAAAGGACGAATACTATAAAAATATAGGAAATGAAATAAAAAAACAGGACGAATATAAACAATTTTTCGGTCTATGTAGATCTCAATATAATTGGCTTGAATTCCATTGTTAGAACATAAGGATTGTTTATAGTTTAATTTTGAAAAGTATAACTTGAAAACTACCAAAACTCAACTATTCAATTATAAAAAAAAATTGAACACTGAATATAAATAAGTGTAAAAAAAAACAACTATCATATTTATAAAAAAAGTGTAACACTTCCTCTAAAATCGTATGAGATTTGTTTAAAAATTTATTTTACGTATTGTCATGCTGATATAATGTTTATCTTATATAGTATATATTTGGTTATATAACGACGACATATACTTATATAAGAAAAACAAATAGATTTATCAATGTTTATAAGTTTGGTATTATGAAAATAGAATTTGTTCGAGCTCATGTATTTGTTGTGACTAGTGATATATTCTATGTATATTTAAATAATATTAATTATATAAATACTGAATGGAAAAAGGTATTGAATCTTGGAAAGTATAAGCTAATACAAATATTAAGTTTAGCTGTTAAACTACAAAGTAATACTTAAAACTATTTTGGTACAAGGTTATATACCTACCTACACATACACGTACACATTTTTTGGGATCTCCGACAGACAAAAGTTTGTTAGTGTTTGAATTAAACTTTCAGAGTCACAAAATCCATGGGGTTAAAATATAAAAATACGAATTTATAGGTAGAAATACAAAGAATAAATAATATAAATCATTATTATTACTAATCAACTCAGATGGGCCAAATTTCGACTGTAATCGGCTACATTCCGATAGGACTGTTGACTCTTATTCCGAACTTTTACTTATCAAATGTTTATATTGCACTTCCCGGGTTAATTCGTCTGAATTCGGGTAATATTTAGGTATCTGTGGAATATTTTCATAACTGGAGCTCAGCGTGATAAGATACTCGTAATTCGCGTTGCTAAGTGCGCATTATCAATTGACCCGTGTTAAAATAACTTCAGATTATGTGTTTGACCTCTCAGACCTCGACGACAAAGGATTATTTATATAACCGCTGTTTACATACCTAGATGATTTTACTATTTTGTTTATTGTTTAATGTCATTGATAGTCCGTATTTATATTCTAATTTTATTTCAATCACCATAACAATTATTACAATTACAAGCCTCTAGTAGGTTAGAACCCAATTAGTACCTATCAATGTGAATAAAATAAACCCATGTTTATTGTATTGCTTGAATTAATAAAAGATATCAATATTCCACTGTCTGTTTGCTCTATCCATCATAAAATAGTTCAAGAATCCATTTGCGAATTCACAATGAATTTATATCAATAAAAACTTTTAAATTTAGACGTAGGTATGTTATTTTAGATATATACACTCAACATAATATATTTTTGGTAATTACATATTCGTCCGATAAACTTATGCCAGTCGATATCGTTGGTCACGTACACATTTAAAGGCACTTTAATAATTTTTGAATAATAAAAATAAACTCGAATCGCTCTTTCAACTAAACAACTATTTGTGTTCAAAGTTGATTATAAACATACACGAAATAGGCGGTCTAATCACTCCTACAAAGATAACATTGACAAGTAACACGAATGAAAAATCACCTATGGAACTGAAATACAACTTGTATTGCTTTTTTACTTGCTCTACAAATAAAGATATGTAACAAGCAAAAAAGAGTTTTATTTCGAATTATCAACAGACGCTCACCTGAATTCTACTTAGAAACAGAAACAAGTCGGCAGTTTGAACTATAAATAATAAATATTTGGAAGTGAGAACGACACACGGATGTGTGGACACATCACAATGGTGCCACGCGCGGTTCTGGCCAGTGCTATGCACTTGTTGACAGATATGCGCACGCGTAAGCGTTCTTCGAGGAAGAACTCTCTGAATGGACGAGGAAGATGCGGCTTAATGTTTATAAAACTTCACAGAATCACAAATACTGGGACATAAAAGACACGTAAATATGTTGTGTAAATAAACTGAGGAAACAAACGATTCACATTGTAGGTATTAACTTAAGTACTGAACTGCGCAGCTTAAGATTTTTTTCTTTTGTAAAATACGACTTGGTATACGAACGTTATCAGACGTCCTTGACGGATCGGTTATTTGTGGGGCGGCCACTGCCAGTTTTAGTTGGTGGTAAGCCATGGTAAAACTAATAGGCAACATTGAACTTGAACGGTGTGTGAGAGTGACGTCACAGCTCGTTATACACGTGGTTGGCGTTCGGCGCAACATTCGGCCTTGTCGCGGCCACCAGGCCTATCGCACCGACCACTTCGCCACCGTGCGCGCTTAACTAACCGTGAACACAGCCTCACATGTAAAACCACTATAATGTATGTATGTATATGCACATACACATTCATTATGTACACGGCCATTTAAAACAACTTAGATGAAACATGTACGCGTTAAAGATATTTTACTTATTACCTTCTAGTAGAAAGTGCCGATCGTATTCGGATCAAAATTTAGGGACAAGATCTGGTCAATCCCAGTTATTTTTTAGAATATTTAACTGGAATTGATTTGGAACAAATAGGTGGTAAATGTTGAAACTATATTCCTAATACCTGATCAAGCGATACGAGTTTTCACAATGCAGATTTTGTTTTTTTTTTGTTTACAGTAACGGGATCAGTGGCTTACCAAAGGTAAGGTCAGAAAATCCCAAAATCCGGTGGTAATTACAAACTTACCTACTCAATACTAAGTATTTACATGTAAAATATAGTAACTAATAAACTTTGAATACATACCTTTAGTTTAGTATTTATGAATTTGAATCCGAATAAATAAATAAATAATAAATAAATATTTCGGACATCTAACACACAACGCCATCTAGTCCCACGCTAAGCAGAGCTTGTGTTATGGGTTCTTGACAACTGATATAAATACACATATACTTTGTTTTTGTAAATACATACATATTATGACATATACATACATTGAAAACACCCAAACTGCGAAACAAATATTTGCAGATCATACAAACATTTGGTCCGACCCGGGAATCGAACCCGAGACCTCAAGAACAGCAGACGCATACGCTACCACCGCGCTACAGAGGCAGTCAAAATGTTGGTCAACTATAGTTAGATCATACGATTTCAGAAAAAATAACTTTATGTTTATCATGAACGCTAACCTTATCAGATAAATCAGAACGTTGATGAAAAACAAACATCTGATGTGTTGACACGATATCTTATAGGTACATTGAATGAAAACCAATTCAATCCACTAATTCATTTGACTACGTTTAAAATGGGTGAAATAAAAATCTTCCATACGATTCAGGCGCTTCCAAAATGACTATTCTGCCTGATGTAAAGCTTAAGCAAAATCCAAGAGTGGTGGTGGTCACCAAACTCATTGCGAATGCATACAATGCAACAATGCAGCATGGCGACCTACACCATGGCGGCCTAGTGATGCTTCCGCATCATTGGGCCTCCTAATTTTAACGTACGACAAAGGCTATGTGACTTTATATATGGAGATAGACCTACGGCCGTTGAAGAAAACGACTTCTTACAACCATAAGGTCCGCTTTAGCCAAATGGAAGAAGAAGATGTCGGTTTTGAAATAGTACTTGTTTGGTTAAATAGTTCCTAGACTTAAACGTGTTTTTTTTTATTATATAGGGGGCAAACGAGCAGACGTATCGCCTTATCGTTGTTCCAAAAGTGAATAATAATAATAATAATAATAATATAATAATAATAAGCCTCTTATCCTGAACTGCTTTCTTCTTTCTTTGAATTGTGGTTGTTTCTTAAGTTACAAAATATCTCTGAGTTCAGTGTGCCTCTTGGCAAAGGCCTCCTCTAACAATTTCCACTGTACCCTGTCTCTAGCAACCCTTCTCCATTTTGGGCCTGCCGTCAGATTTAGTTCATCTTCCCATCTCTTGCCCTGTCTTCCTCTGTTCCTTCTCCCATCTCTAGGGTACCAGTCTGTTATGATGTTGCTCCACTTCTCTTGTGTACCGCGCAGCATGTGCCCAGTCCATCTCCACTTCAAACTGTCTATTGTATTAAGCACATCTGTGACCTTTGTCCTACTTCTTATGATAGTGTTTCGTATCCTATCCTGTTTCTTAATACCTATCATACTTCGTTCCATAGCTCTTTGACAGTGTTCCAACATGTTTCTGTGATGTTTCGTGAGCGCCCAGGTTTCACACCCATATGTAATACATGGGAGAACGCAGGTATTGAAGACCTTCTTTTTGATACCAGTACTAAGATCTGTGGATTTCATGATCTCTTTCAGCGACCAATATCTTTTCCATCCGTTGGCTATGCGTCTCTTGATTTCTTTTGTAGTTGTGTCTGTATGTGAGATGATTTGCCCTAAATATATATATTCGTCTACATATTCAACAGGTTGGTTGTTGATTTCTATATCATATTTGTTTGTATTAGTTAGTAGCTTCGTTTTGTTTATATTCATAGCTAAACCCACTTTTTCGCTTTCCCTATTTAGATCCTGTATCATTTTTTCTAGAATGCTTGGTTGTTCTTCAAACAAAACAATATCGTCGGCGAATCTAAGATGGTTTAATTTTTGACCATTTATATTTAATCCATGTTGGTCCCAGATTAGCTTTCGAAATATGTTTTCCAGCACCGCCGAGAACAGCTTTGGGGACATCGGGTCGCCCTGTCTGACGCCTCGTTTTACATGGAAAGTCTCACCCAAGGTTTCCAGTTGTACTCTTGCCTTGCTGTTGGAGTAGATGTTTTTAATGGTGTTTATGTACACTGTAGGGATTCCCTGGCTTCGTAAGCTTTCCCATATGGCTGTGTGGCTAATGCTGTCAAATGCCTTAGAGTAATCGATAAAAGCCATATATAGCGGTTTGTTGTACTCATTGTATTTTTCCATAATTTGTTTGACTGTGTGAATATGATCTATCGTGGAGAAGTTTTTCCTAAAACCAGCTTGTTCCTTCGGTTGGTTTTCATCAAGTGTGTTGCTTATTCGGTTTAAAATAATTTTGGAGAAAATTTTATAAACGTTAGACATCAGACTTATTGGTCTGTAGTTCCCTATGTCGTCTTTTTGTCCTTTCTTATGTATGAGAATAATGTGGGATGTCTCCCATTGTTCCGGAACCTGTCCCGATCTCAGGATGCCGTTGAAGATTTTAGTTAAGATGGGGACCAGTTCTTCCACGGTTCCTCTCAGTAGCTCGTTTGTGATTTTATCAGGACCTGATGCCTTGTCTAACTTTTGGCTCAGTATGGCTTTCCTAGTTTCACCAGGTAATAAGTCAGGTTCCGGGTTCAGTAAGGGCAGATTGTAATTTAGGGTTTCTCGACTTGCATGTGTAGTGGTGTCTTGATTGGAATATAGGTTGCGGTAGAATTCCGTAGCTATTCTATTTATGTTCTTTCGGCGTGTTACATCTCTCTGGTTGTTTTTCAATTTCGGGATCCATTTGTTGGATTCTCGGAGTTCTTTCAGAGCCTTTCTAGTTCCTCCTGTCCTTACTATATGTTTTTCTAGGGTTTGCAACCTTTTGACTTTCCTGTCCTTTTTTATGCCTTCTTTAATTTTTTTGCTTAGGTCAGTTATTTTTTGGATGTTCTGTTTCCTTATTTTGCAGTCAAGTAAACTTTCTCTATCTTTTATAAGTTGTAGTGTAGAGTTACTTAAATTGTATTTATGTTGTGTTCTTTTTTGGTCTCTTTGACATGTAATTTCATTTTGTAGTTTGTTGTAGCTTGTTTTTACATCCATTGCATCGATTTCTAACATTTCTCTGTTGAGTAGTGACAGGGAATTCTCCATTGTTTTTTTGAGTTCTGTGCTGCATGTCGGGAGTGTGTCATGTATGGCAAACTTTCTGGATCTTTTGGGTGGTTTAGTCTTGATTGACGCCCTTACCATGCGGTGGTCGGTATTAAAGTTTAATTTCGATATGACTGTTGTATTTGTAAATAGATTTGGGTGGCTGCTTATAATATAATCAATTTCGTTTCTATGATTCCCGCCTGGAGAGATCCAGGTCCACTTGTTGTTTTTGTTTTTCTTAAAAATACTATTTAGTAGGGTTAGATTGTGTTCTAATAATAATTCAACCAGTCTTTGCCCATTTATGCTTCTTTTGCCGTAGCCAAAGTTTCCCAACACATATTCCTCTTTACACTGTTTTATTCCCACTTGCGCATTAAAATCTCCCATCAGTATAATTATATTTTTTGTGTAATTACTTATAATAGCTTGAGATAGGTCATTGTAAAAAGATTCATGTTTAAGTTCATTTGCTTGCTCCGTAGGAGCATAGGCTTGGATAATTGTCCATGTTTTTTTGAAGCTAGGTAATTTGATGTTGAGTATGGCAGTTCGGTCATTAATTCCAATGAATTCTATTATGTGTTCTTTTAGGTGCTTTTTAACTATAAATCCGACCCCTCCTTGTCCTTCGATGACTCCCTTATTGAATAATACGAAGTCCTGGTGCTCTTCGATACATTCTCCTGATCTTCTCATTTCACTAATTCCTAAAATGTCCCATTTTAGGTCCTTCAATGCTTCTTCAAGTTCTGATAAAGATTCTGGTGTTCGTAAAGTTCTGGTATTTAGAGTTGCTATGTATAACCTGTTCTCGCTCCTTTTGTTTTTTATCCTTGTTAGAGGGTGATGGTCTAAGTCTTCCGCGGGGACCAGCCGTGGTGGAAGACAATTTGTTGGTTGTTTGTGTAAATAATTATTTGTTTGTGAATTCATAATTTGATTCCGGTGGTCCGGGGGCATATTTAGTTTTTTGAAAGATTTATTTGTGAATCAGAGCTTGCTCTTTCTATATAGTTGAGTATGTTAGGTTTTAAAATTTCTCTAGTATATGTTTTGGGTATTGTTGGGGATGGGTTGTTACGTGTTGCATTCTTGTTTGTTTTCTTTCCTAATGGTGCATTTGGTGAGTCGGAAGTTCCTCTCTTTCTCTTCTCTCTATTTTCTTTTGGTTTCTTTACTATGAGCTTGTCGTATTTTATATAGGCAATATTTCCTTTTTTTATTTCTTCTTCTACTTGCGGCTGCAATTGTTTGCGTTTGTCTAGGATTTCTTTGGGGTAGTCCTCTTTTATGTTGACGCCTTGTGGAAGGTTAGGCTTATTTTTCAATATAAGATGTTTTTTCCATTGAGTTGTGATGGTGACTACCACAGGACGGTGTTTATTGTTTTCGTTTTGCCCGATTCTGTAGACGTTTTTTATTTCGTTGCTCTCCATATTTACCCCCATATCTATTATCATTTCCTTAATGTAGTCTATAAGTTCCAGTTCAGGTTTGCCCTTTTCCTGTACTCCAAAGAAGACCAAGTTATTTTTTCGCTTCTCTTTTTCCACCAATTTGAGTTTTTGTTCCAGATCATATACTTTCTTTTTCAAGTTATTGTTTTCCTCAATAATATTTTTCATTTTTCATTCAAAAGTGAATAAAGTAAAGCTAATATACAAGTTTTCATGTCCCACAAGTAGTACCACACATAAGTACTGTATTATCGTTTTATAAAAAAACCTTCTTGGAATTAACTGTCAAGTACCGTTTTGATTGACAAAGTTTAGGTGAAATTTTTGAATGATTCAATGATATTTTTGAGCTGTAGTGCTATTATCTAATGTGTGTATTATCTAGGTATAGTTAGATCGAACATATGTTATAAAATACGTACGTTGATCTTAACGTAACATAATCTATATGTATAGAAAAATTGTTTGATTGATTCATCAACCTGACCACAGGGGCTGCAAAATAGAAATTGTGGGGGAACGGGTATCATGTTCCACCCAACACAAAGGGAGGATCCTCCGACCAGGCGAGGTGATCATGCCTGGCGGGCTACTGCCCAACAGTTAATGTTGGGATGTTGTATATATGATAATCGGCGAGAGATCTATTAATTGCGCGATTCAGGATTGGTAGTTTCTTCGTATCGTAGGTTACTCCGTAGTACAGTGTAACTTCGGTAGATGGCGCTGTAGTATGTGGAGGTCGCCACAGAAATTTTAGGGGAAAATGCATTTCATGTCCTAAGTACCTACTAAATTTTATTCCTATTACGAGCCTATATTGTACCACTAAAGCCTACCTACTACCTTATTTTTCTGTAGCTAAGAAAGCATGTAAATACTGAACTGAAATAAAAATAAAACTATTAAAAATGTGCATTGGTATTCTTTTTTTATCTGACTGCGGAAGATGTATTTTGAGTGTATGTATGTATGTATATATTTTTGGCACGCCCTAGTGCCTAAACGGCTTGTCGTATTTTATGCGAGTGGTGTCAATAGATACGTCTTTGTCGTGAGAGTGACACTGGGTACATCTAAATATTAAAAAAAACCTGAATTTAATAAAGATATCAGATATTGAAGCAGTCGGTACTTTAAAATAATTAAATTATGGATTTATGATGATTTACATCAATGACGGGTAATAAAAAGGGAGTCTACTATACGTTACGTCACACGAAAAGGGGGAGGGATGGGGTCAACGACGTGTGACATATAAAACAAAATGGGGTAAGTGGTTTGGTTCGTGACGACACATTTCAAACGGACGATTTCGTTTATTCAAGTCTGCCCGAGTGTAGAATTTTAAAATGTGTGACGTCAGACCATCACCAAATATCTACCTTGAAGGTGGACAGAGGATCATAAAACTTGAGCGGTCGCCACGCCGCTCTCTACCGTGCCAAGTGGGTTTCAATCCCACATAGGACAACACTGTGTGATTCTCAAATTGTTGTTCTGAGTCTGGGTGTTCTTTGTGTCCGTTTGTAAAGTCCACCGCGACATAGGATGTATATTCCTAATGCGGAAGTCGCCTTTAAAAAAAACATCTGGTCCTGATAATAAGCCTTAAAAAATGCTATCATCAACAGTCTTCAATAGTCCATTGCTGGAGGAAAGGAGGTTTTGGCGTGCTTACCACGGTTGGTAGATATAGGATTTGATTCAAGTTTATCCTATCTTTATAGTGATGACCAGGCAGATAATCTTCTTTATAAACCAAGAAATACTCTTCTCTATCTATATATCTATAGAATGCTTTATCAGTTATTGCTTTAAACGCCATCAGCGTTGAAGAGTGCGTTAAAGCATTATGGCATGCAAAAAGGCTTTCAGAGGTTAAAGTTGAATATATTGCGCGTATGACGTAACATATGCTTAGAAACTCATTACCTTGCATAATATACATGATTGCACGTGTCTCGTTTAATACATGAGTATCTTACACAAATGAGAACGGATGGGTTGGTCTCTGATGTTTTCATCTTAGTAATAGAATGGTTTAAGATCTGACGGCGCTATGTTAAGATTTTTTATAAGAAGAATATGCATACAATGTGGTTTTATTATATTTAAATAGCATTTAAATATTTGGTTAAAATTGGAATTGTAGATCAATTTATAAGTGTGGTAAAATATAGGGCTAAAAATACTCTACACATTCTAGAATAATATATACATAATATTTATACATAGTAAAAATGTTTTGGGGAGTTTAAATTGAGAATCTACCTAATTCTGTTTTTTAATAGACAACCTTTTTTATATTTACGTCTGAATTCTCTTTGGTTACCTACTTGTTTTTGTATATGTACGTTTCAATAATACCATTATCAGTCATTTAATTTAAATACCCTCAATTCTTTGATATGGAGATATTATTACTTCAATACAGTTCGAAAAATTAAATCAGAGAGGTATACCTGCCTCACTTAATCTTGATCATAATCCTACGCATAAATATAATAAAAGTTATAATTTGAATACTTATTTTTCTTTTCTGAAGTTTTTTTCGACAAGGAAAAATATGTATGTGAATCTACAAAAATAGTATTATTATAAACATGTAAAATACATTATTTTTTTTGAAACCGGTTGAATTTGACGACTCTCGCAGTTGGTTTTAATAAGAGTGACTTAGAAAAAATAATAATTAGTACCCCGCAATAAATTGAAATATTTAAACGCGAACTTAGCCGCGGCGGGCACTATTAGTAAACATATAATACAAGATTATATAATTGTGTTACACAACTTTAAAATAAATTAATTTAAAGTGTTATAAGATACATTTGAAGATAATAACAACACCGTTCTACACATCAAGAAATAAATCACTGATTAAAACCAATTTAGTTTTTAGATTAGTGTGGTAATGTGTGATGAAAGGAATACCTTGAAGTACATATATGTAAGTGTCAAACATTTTTTAATAGACATAATGCTGGTTTCCCAATAATACGTTTTTAGCGACTGCAATATTCGTCCCTAATCATTACAATTTACAAGATCTTAGATATACATGAAAGATTAAATGTTATATGGCTGCAACAATGCAATAACATATTAACACAGTGCATGCAACATTCGCTCAGTTGGCGTATTTGCGTATCGCGTACTGCTTGCATAAGTGGCGTATTTCGCAACATCTTACTACAATGTAGCCGCGAAAGCTGTGACGTAACATGCGCAGGCGCTGCCGACTGCGACCCATTGATTAAACCAAGTTGTGAATGTAACCGGTTACTTAATCCTAATTATTCGTGGTCTTAATTCTCGACTTGACTATAAATAAATAGCATACCCGTGTAATCTAGTATGAGACAGCCACGATAAACTACAAAAGTACGTTTAGGGGTTATCAGCTATTTACTAGAAAGACAACAGTTGAATTTAGCTACATAATAATATTCAAAATGTACAGGTATTACTGGTACAAATACCCAAGATAAATACTGTGAAAGTTTAATAACGAGCTCGCAAGTCAAAACAACAATAGAACAATAAGAAACTTACTTTGCTTACCCGAAAATACACCTTTAGATAGATATTTTGATTAAAAATTTAGAAAAGTTAAACTTTTCCAGTAAATATTGCTCCTGGCAACACATGGCGTAACATCTAAAGGTCGATGTTTAAACATTTAAAAATAACGAAATTATACCTTTTTTTTGGACGACATATATCTGTCAAATAAAGACGCGTCCTCGTAAAGTCGGCGAGTTTTGAATAAGTCAAACAACATTGAATATTTGCATGTTTTTTTTTTCTTAGCAACAATTTTGTACTGTGTATTCTATGGTAAAACATATAATTATTAATAGGGTGCTAAAAGTATTACCGTTTCTTTTGTATTAAAGAGAGACTAAGCAAATTATACAATACGACTGCACGGTTGGCCGAGTGGTTTCAGCGGTCGCCATGCCGCTTGCTACTGCGCCAAGTGTCGTGGGTTCGAATCCCACGCGGTACCTACAACACTTTGTGTGATCCACGAATTGTTGTCCCGAGTCTGGATGTTCTTTGTGTCCGTTTCATGTATGTCTGTAAAGTTGTCTTTTAAAAAAAAAAAAAAATCTTTATAAATCACGACTCTAACCCCAAAAATCAATGTGTATATGACATATACATCTACATATAGGTATGCATGTACCTACATTAAAATTATTTAAAGTCAAAATAGTACTGATTTAAAGAATAACAAGACTATATTGATAGCCATGATAAAAATCCACAAAAAAATCTAAAAATACACATTTTTTAATTTATCAACATAATATATGTTAAGTTCAAGTCAAATTTTATAAGGATTATTCTTGTGAAATTGAAAAAAGTCTCAATCCAAACATAGTAACAGAATATTGAGCTGTTACCATCTTGTTTTCGGCTATTTCCATAAATTCGCCTCCCTTTAACATACCGCCTACAACCTTCATACCCAAATCGAAGTCATATGTAAATTTGTATAGTATTAATATTTAAGTATGAAATAGATAAATAAACATATTTTTTCTTTAACGCATTAATCATTGGTTTTTTTAAGTAGTGTATCTGTGTCCACTTTTATCAAGTGTATTTGTGTCCACTTTTTAGAATGAAATGATGTCTCACTTTATATCTATATGCATTATAAATAAAATATATCCTTATTACCTGTAAGTAATTTGTTTATAGAATTGTAATGAATCGGGATTTGTAGTAACAATTGTAGTATACCTTTTTCCTCAGTTTTGTTTAATGTTCAAAATTACCCAATGATATATTCAATCATGTGTACACTGAGTGTCCGTTTCATAATTGGGAATACCAACGATTTGTTGAGGTAATATGTTGTGTAAGAATAGAGGGAATAATTATCATAAATAAACAACATAATGTATGCTCATAGATTGTTTTCATCGATGTTTGTTTTACATGAATAATAAGGAACAAATATTTCGAAATTTTACTTTATTGTACCCAAATGCATGGGATGTATACGGAATTTTCTAGTCTAAATATATTGATATTGATGCAATAAAACGTGTTCTCTATGGCAGGTTATATGAAGAGATAGATACGCTTTAGAATTTCATTATTATTACTTGAAGCATAAGCTGTGTTCTAATATTGAAAACTAAAAAAGATTATTTAGGTTATAAGGACATAAACGACCTATAGGCGATCGTTCTTCCAAAAATGTCTGTACTGAAATAGACCATATTATTATATATTGCCAAAAATTCCGTATACATATATCCCATGCATACATATAAAGGTATTATACGCACTAACTATTAGTCGTGTTATTCTCGTTGTTGGCTAAAGTTATGTAATACAATATGTATAAAAAAAACTGTTTTCAAGTAGTACACGTAAACGTAACGTTTGCTAAATGTCAACCTTGCCAAATGGGGGCTGGGATCGAATTGAACTAACGACATCTAAGCTGACCTTCCGAATCACTCGGTCTTGTAGAGACCTTTTGTCACTCACTGGTAGCTAAACAAAACTATAGATCTATTCAATTGTTTGTAGCAGTGTTTAAACATTAGACCACGAGAGCAATTTACATCGAGGTACAAACATCCAACTGATCAAGGGCCGTGTTGACAAACAACGCCCTTTAATAAATCATTGTTTATATCTAAACAATGTATGTTTATAACGAATATTGTTTAAATGCAAATTGTTTCATGATTTTCATGGTTCTAGTTGAACCAGAAATAATCTGCGATTAAACTAGACTCTAAATGAAAATATCTGTATCTATCATTATAATAACAATAGGATTGCTGCTGTTGCCTGTTGACTGAAATAAATTATTTAACAGTTTTCCTGTAATTTTGTTTTATATAGGATATTTTATTTAGGATTTGGAAATGCTTATAACTTTTAATTATAGAACTAACATATGTATTAAAATTAATTTTGACATGCGTGACGTCACATTGAATTTGTATGGCACATACCATTTTGACGTTTAAAAGCAACGTTTAAAAACTGAATGCAGAAACTTTTATTTTCAAACTATGGTCTAATATTTAGGCAATTTTCTCGTTATTAATTAACCCCCGGGATCCACATGGAAAATAAAGTACCTACCAACTCAAAATTTTTCTTAATCACACTTATCCTCCGACTTCAAATGAAAAACTATTTAATATTTATTATCCGACTGCGGCGAAGACAAAAGAAAGAGTTATAGTTTTGGCAGATTATGAATGTTTCTCCGAGCTACTGGCCCAATATTAATGAATGAGATATGAATATTATTAAAAGTTCTATCTATTCGGGTTACAGTTTCTAAAAAATATTTTTGTTTCACCATAGACAAAGAACAAATATCAAAGGTTTCAGATTATGACATGCAAAAGAATTTCATTTAAATTCACTTGTGAATTTAATTCGATTCGAAACCAATGACTCGCTTTTCCTCCAGTAGCATGTAAAAATTCTAGTACAGGTGACCGCCTGGTATCTTGTAACACAGATATGATAACAAAGAAACGAAGGTAGATGTAACGTAAAACGAATAACTTTGATTGTTTACACATCGCAATAAGATACTACCTTCTTACGATCGTGAGAACATCATCCCGTTAATATGAGCTCTATTGTCTGCTTCTACATGTAAGTTAACGCGAGTTATAACTAAAGAGTTTGTAATTGAACCTTGTACCTGGTTGTCAAGACCTGAAAAGTATTATATACTGTGTAAAAATTCTATCACCACGGTGGTAAGTGAAGGAAATTTAACTTAGTTTTCTTTTTTATTAGTTAGTTGCCTGTAACAATGCCTGCCTCGGTGGCGCAGTGGTAGTGAATGCGACTGCTGTGCTTGAGGTCTCAGGTTCAAATCCTGGGTCGGACCAAATGTTTGTGTAATCTACAAATATTTGTTTCGGAGTTTGGGTGTTTTGTATGTATAATATGTATGTATTTTTTTTTTTTTTATTGAATAGTTGGCAAACGAGCAGACGTATCACCTGATGGTAAGCGATTACCGCCGCCCATGGACACTCGCAACACCAAAGGCGTCACAAGTGCGTTGCCGACCTTTGGGGGATGGGAAAGAGGATGGGGGGAGGGGTTGGGGTATGGGCCTCCGGTATCCTCACTCACTCGGTGAAACACAGCGCAAACGCTATTTCACACCGGTTTTCTGTGAGGCCGTGGTATCACTCCGGTCGAGCCGACCCATTCATGCCGAAGCATAGCTCTCCCACGGAATGTATTTACAAAAAAAAAGTATATATGTATTCATATCAGTTGTCTAGTACCCATAACACAAGCTCTGCTTTGCTTGGGACTAAATGGCGTTGTGTGTTAGATGTCCGAAATACGAGTATTTATTATTATTATTTTATATTTCAGCATGTTTGTAAGTTGTATTGTTTTAAACTACTGTTGTCATTTTACAAGTTCATTTGACAAGTCTTTAAACGTAGTCCATTTGTGAGTACAGTACAGCTTACAACAGTGCCAAAATATTGTAATATTTAGCTAATTACCGATGTACTAAAACTTCAGGAATCCTTGTTAAGCGACTGATTGAATTCTTCTGATTGAAGTTCGAATTTAAAGTCATATTTTATACCTTTTGGTTTTAAACATTTAAACCAGTCTAAATTCAGCTTTCAACAAACACATTTGATGATGCAATTTAACATATAGGGATATACATGTTTCAACATAATGCAATTAATTAATAAAATAAATATTTGCGGTTGGACATTGACACAAGGGTATATTTTAATTAACACGTCTTTGTTTTAATGTGGTCTCGGTAATTCAAAGTATTTATTACTGAAACTCTTGCTTATCAATTTAACACCATATAACCTTAGTAAATATATGATTTCTTAATAAATTACCACATATTAAATGTCCGGACATCTAACACACAACACTATCTAGTGCCAAGCTAAGCAGAGCTTGTGTTATGGGTACTAGACAACTCATATAAATATTTATTTTCTTTTTATTGTAAATACATACATATTATACATAGAAAACACCCAAACTCCGAAACAAATATTTGCAGATCATACAAACATTTGGTCCGACCCGAGAATCGAACCCAAGACCTCAAGCTTAGCAGTCGCATACGCTACAACTACGCCACCTTTATCTATAAAAGGCATATACATATAACATTGAAAGTGTATAATCCCAGAATCCGTGTGTGTGCTAACAGACTAAGAATACATAGTGTCACCGCCCCTATTTATCCAATTGATGTCGTAAAAGACTAGGGGAGGGGGTATGGGCCTCCGGTATCCTTACTCCCCGGTGAAACACAGCGCAAGCGTTATTTCACACCGGTTTTCTGTTCATGCCGAAGCGTGGCTCTCCCATGGTGGAAAAGTTAAAACCTTCTTATTAAGAGCCCCTTCTATGTCAGCCAGCACACTAATTACATCTGTCTGTCGGATAATTCCAGAATGTGGATAAAAATTGACGATAAACTCTTGTGGTAGCCTAATTGTTTCCTTCCTTATGTCATATATAAACCTGTTATGTAATAATATTTAAAACGGTTTATCTTTATGGAATAAACGTCTAATTATCTTGCTAAATTAAACATATTTTCCCGTTATTGAAATCATTTACGCTGTAAAATTCATCTACCGCTGTATGAATAGGTATAATATTATTATCAAAAACCCATAACGTCCTACTGCTGTGCTCGTGTCTCCTCTCAGCAGAGGGTTAATGCCATACGTCCCCACACTGGCCAAGTGCGGGTTGGGGACTGGCAAGACAAATGTGTGGCTACGTAGTCTTATCGTTGGATGTTTTGAAGCCGCCCAAAGGCCTCCAATTAAGCTTGACTACTGTTATCCTATGATAACAACCGGGACCGACTGCTTAACGTGACATCCGAATCACGTAGACGCTCATGGTAACATGCCACCAGCGGTCACCCATCCAAAAATACAATATTATCCGCGCGGTCCTGGATGGGTGGCAGAGTAGACTCTGCCTGTCTGTCCACGGTCTAGTATGTTGTACTTTTTATATGTATATATAGATATTTATTATTTGGTTTTGAATAAATGTCTACTACCGAATGACAATAGAGCTAAAAGAATTTTTAAGTGGATAATACAAAATTTTGTGAAAATAACGTATTCAAGAAAATAATTAATTATTCAATACGAAAGAAATACACTAGTACCTTGTTATCAGAACCAATTCCCTAAAAGAGAGCCTCCTATGACCCTAACCTTATTTTGACCTCCCTTCAAAGATTCCTTCCTCTTATTTGACCCTAAAAGCTGTTAAATATAGCGCCTGTATTACGTTCACACAACACACGTACACATACATCGCTACGATATAAAACATTGATTATAATGGTTATACAAATATATACATTCTGTTTTCTTAAAACTACCATTAGTATGGTGAGTTGCCTGTACTATACTGCATGAAAACCTTCACCAATGAATCTGCAAGATCGTAAATTAAGCCGATCTATTCAACCAATAATTTATCTCCAGCTGTTTGCTAACTGGTTTTATGTACATTTCAACAACGCGTTCATTCATGTCTGTTGCGAGCCTACATCTATACATATATGTACAAAAATCATGCATGTATATATAATAGGCAGGTATGTAGGTGTATTATCGTTTCTAATACAGCTGATAGTGTCAGATATCGCGACATAGGCGGCCACGGTAGCTGGTTGCCTGATAACACACACATGCACACGTTGAAATATTAGTTGAGAGGTATTTGTGTAAATGTGTGTGTCTGTAGCACTATCTTTGACACAAGCTATGATATCTCTTTGTTTTCTTTGCAACAGCCGCTTGTTATCTGACAAATGGGAGTCGTTTATTTAATATGTATCTTCTTTCTAAGTAGAAAATACTTATAGTATTATTCCTTGTAATTTATTCTTCGAGCTACTAGCAATGTATGTTTCATGTATGCTACGTTTATACTATATTTGTATTACGTTCTTTGTAAATCATGAAATTCAAAACGCTAATATTTTTTTTTTACGCTATGATGTGATAAATATGGGAACTAAAACTAATGTAAATGGAACAAAATAGTAACTATTACCTATCTACTACACAACTACAAAATGTCAACCGGATTCCATACGTCACAATCGATTAAAAATCTGACAGGTGTCAGTTGGTATAAAACTTTAAACACTGAATCAGTCATTCATTTGATTTGTTTATGAGAATTACATTTTTTTACCTATTTATGAAAATATTTTTGGCATTAAATAAAGATTAGGCAAAAGAAAAAATTATTTCAAAAAAATTACGATTTGTCTTTTTGATATTGTTCAAATTTATTCTAATAATCGTTAATAAAATTGGTAAATTAATTACATAACCAATCCACGTTACAAGGTAATTGCATATTTTTACATTTATCATTTAGTTATAAATCTGTAAACATGATATCTATTGATAATTATAAATTACAATGGACTATTATTATCTACTATTCACGTAATCTTCATAATAATTATTTATTTCTATGTATTTTTACTCTATTTATAGATATAAATACAAGCCCTTATCTAGAGACTATAAGGATAAAAAGCGCGATGAAAAATATGTATTATGTTTAAAAATCAGTGTGTCCGGTTGTCATTGCCATACATACTTTTTAGTGTTCCTAAACTCTAATAAAAAAACTTGAGAGGTGTCAAGGGACACCCGGATGGAACGAAGTTCGAAATAGAAAGACGAAACGAAAATATCTGTGTGTGTCGTCGTCGTGTCGTGACAACAAATTGTGTCGTGACAACAAATTGTGTCGTGTCAACAAATTGTGTCGTGACAATTTTTCCGTCTAGCCCCCTTACACAACGCGCCATAAGGAACTTCGTTCCAAAATCTAAACTTCTCCACGTTTATTGGATTTACTTATAGTTTTCAATTTTCATATTTATGAAATTTTGTTCAATAAAACACTAAGGCAAACATAAGGGAAAATGACATACATTTGCATACTTTAAGTTACTCATTAAAATAGTTGTAGTGTAATAATTTACTCAACAACATACATACCTAAAGCCACTAGAGTTTTCTTTTCAAAATTTGATTTACGTTATTGCAACTTAACCAATGAAATATGATCACACAAACAGCTAGATTGACAGTCAAATAAATTAACATGTTACACAACTACTACTGGAAAAAATAAACATTCTACTTGCGTACAGTAAGCAACAAAATAACTTTACTAGATTAAGATTCAAATTACATAATTGATATTCGAGCCTCGGATAACGAATGCGATTATACAGTTTATCGATAAACCAGCCCGTTTGTTTTTGAAAATTATGCGCTGGCAACACCACTGATATGGTGATTGGCAATATTTTTACCTGCAGGGGTATTTTTAGAGTCGCAATTTTCAAGAAGGAAACGTTGAAATATGAATCTTGAGTACACAGACAACGGTTATAACTTCAAAGACTAAGGTACTACTGTTTTGATATCAAGGTGATCTCAAGTGATTCTTTTTTTAGACTTACACTATTTACACTTAGGGATCAGTCGTAGTAGAGTGTGTAGAGTACGTCGAGGTTAAAGAATTGATATTTAATACTGCCTCGGTGGCGCAGTGGTAGTGAATGCGACTGCTGTGCTTGAGGTCTTGCGTTCAAATCTTGGGTCAAACCAAGTGTTTGTGTGATCTACAAATATTTTTTTCGGAGTTTGGATGTTTTCTATTATATGTATAATATGTATGTATTTACAAAAAAAACTACATATGTATTCATATCACTTGTATAGTACCCATAACACAGGCTCTGCTTAGCTTGGGACTAGATGGCGTTGTGTGTGAAATGTCCGAAATATTTATTATTATTTTTAAATATTAGTACGATTACCATCCATAACATACATAATATGTCCCGAAACAAAAATGTTTATACCTATTAATATGTGGTTATTGCTATATGTTATAATTCAACGATGTATAAATACATATCTGCATTTAATTCCATATCTCAAGTAAAGTTCAACGGGTATAGGTTTGACAGGTTTCTGTTTAAATTACACACGCTCGAGTTACTCTGTGTTCTGTGTTAATTTGTCAATAAATTTATAAGAGTTTCTATAGAGCTACAAGTAAGTAGGTATTATAATTAGTTCTAAAAAATTACTATTAAGAACCAGTTTCTATTACTTTATCTAACGTCTGAATCCGGTCAGATGTGTTTTAGTGTAGTTTTTTAACAAGTCCCATAAACTTTAGCAGTAGATACCTTATAAAATAGTCGAACAATTTCACAAACACTAATTCTTTAGTCTCCGGCCAAAACAAAATAACTTGTAATTTGAAAAATGTCTAAATCTTGCAATATAATATCAATTTTATGTCACATTACCGTTAATTATTAAGTAAATGTACAATTTATAATGTTGGCACATCATAATAACTAAAATATTATCCCCTATCACGTTTAGAGCAAATGCATTGTCCGTGAAACCACAGACAATTTTTCCTATTGTTCATAATATGTTGATATAACGTTGTCTCCTTCATTGAGGTTGACAACAATAACTTAGAGGTAAGTTATCGTGGTAGATAACTCGTCAACACAAATTATTTCGTATGAGTACAGTTTTTTTAGGTCCGTGACCTTTTGATGTTTAAACACTGTTTAACCTCAGTGGACTTAATCTAAGCGTGCCTGAGTGCGCAAACAAGTTCTCGAGCTAGAGTGCTATATTTACACTAACGATTTCGAGCCTACTTCTGACGCTCGCTTCTCGGTAATCGGTTAATTGGACATCGGTTATTCATATTATGTATACAAGACACATAAGATAAAAATATATATAAAATGTTAAGATGGTTTCATACACCTCAAAAACTCAAAAAGTTCTACACCGACAGAGCTCAAATTTCGACTCGATATAGAACTCGCTATAAGGACTGTTTTAATCGATTTTTCATGTCAGTTTCGTTCTTCATTTCTCTCGTTAATGCAACAAAAACGTGTCTCAACCAATCGTGACCTGGTGTAGATTTACATAACAATCAAATTACTAGAAGCTTAATCGCAGTCTGAAATATAAGAACCGACTGAGGGTAATTTACACATCACATAACAGCCTTTGACTGTCCACTGCTGGACATAGCTTCTTAGAAAGGACGTTTTAAAGCCTACTATATCATACTGGCCAAACAAGTTCGTTTTCCTTCTCTTTGCAGTGATTTTGTCCTGTGCCTCTTATGCCCGGTTCCTATATTTGAAAAACGACCCGTTCTAGGTACGAATAGTAGTATATTATACGGGGCGTAAGCTAAAATCGTTCCTATAAAAAATAAATTGAGGAACGGTATTTACGACTCGTAGTCGGTTGTAGAAAATTTTTACACGATGACGATTCGTTAAATATAGGAACCGGGCATTAGTCGCCTCTTTTGACACCCATGGGATGCTTAGGGGTAGTGATTTTTTGTATTCTTAATCTGTCAACATATGTACTTAACCTAAACAAGGATAAATTAGGGCATGGCAACTTAAAATGAGGTAAATTCTCCAATTTATTTTGAGTAAGATAACGTTATTTCTAGAGTAATTTTGATTACGCTCCATTCTACGTTATTGTACAGACTTTATCATAATATTAATTAGTATCACTACGTTATATATTATCAAAGGATTTTCTCCATATCAGTGTAACGTAGGTTGTTTTGCGTCAATGTAAAAAGTAGGTATTTGTATTCTGAGTCCGTTATTTATTATTTTGTTTGTCATCCTATTCATATGGATGTATTTCTCCGTTTTATATACATGACATGGGTCTGATACGTTCTGATTTTATTTATGTTTATCTCTATACCTACTTTGTTATATTTTGGTATTTATTTAGAATTTATGCTTTCTGAAAATGTTTGACGTAAAGCTGTTAGATATAGTTGAATACAGAATACATCCTGCATGTGTCTGTGTCTTTTTGGTTCCAGAATGCATGGAACTATGATGGCATACATCTAGTAGTACAGAATAATTAATAACAATAGTGGAATCTCGTGAGACAAGTGAAGAAAAGGAAAAATCAGTTATCTCTGACTTTCTGTAAGAGAAAGAGTTTATTAGGATTAGGTTATCAAAATGTAGTTTAAAGTCTCGGCAGTTCATAAAAACATGTGGGTTGTAGTCTTTTTTTTATTTTGCTTAACTACGTTTAGCTTATGTTATAGCACCTCTTTGTGTTGATCTCTTCTGTTCCTATATTAAGTAAACGTCATTTTTGGTATAAGTTTACAAAGAAGCCTAAGAAATATAATTCATTCTATATTTATTATAAACACTAGATTTTATTATCTGCGTTGTGAATCACACAATATTTAAACATAATTAGTAGGAATCTTAATTAAATGTCAATATCTGAATACATTCTAATTTATTTTTAATATCAACTTAGGTTTGGGTCATCTTAAGCATTTTAAGATTTAAAACCACGAAATCTTTTTTTATTGCCTTAATAAAAGTGAAAGTCTCAATAAAATCGTTAATAATCCCAACATCAAGTCAGCAAATAGGTCACATCATTAATATATTAAAAAAAAATCTATCAATATTTTTATACGAGATAAGAATAAATCTAGATTATAATTTATGAGGATTGTGTTTGATGGGTTGCAGCTTTTTGATGTTATCATCTTAGCATACCTGTCTTTGGTTTTTAATAAGATTTTTGTTTAATCTGTGTTGTACTTTTTTTAAATTAGAATAATTAAAAGTATAGTAGCTATCAATCGATTTCAAATGAACGTACAAATGGTATTTGATGTATTTGAAATCTAAAAGCTTTAATTTACGAATATAAATTTACGAAATAAAGAAAATGGAGATTAAAAAAGAGACTTAATATAGATACTCAAGAAAATCCAATTTCCATTACCGAATAAAAAATCTAAATATTTCAAGTGTACATTATACTAAAGAGTTAATAAAAAAAGTAATCAGGTTTCCACGAACGTATCTATTACATAATAAATTATGTACATAGTTGTGTATGAAAAGTGGTATAAGTAGGTGTTAAATAATTAATTTGTTTATTTGACATGTTTATGTTTGAACAAAGATATTTAATAACTGGTAGTAGATAGTATTGCGTGTACAGTGGCTTGTAACATGGGGTCAGTGGTTATCTCACGACCCCAGTGACCACGTACTTTTCCTATTTGTTCTAATTTTAACACATCAATAATTCAAAATCTTGCAGTGTTATAATTATAGTTATAATGAAAACGTATTGTCGTATTGTCGGAATGATTAACGACTAAGCCTTACTACGTTTAATGTCAACAATTATAATTACTATTTTTACTTTATGTGACCAGTTACGTTGCTTTAATTAGCGTATCTATTTGTATTATTAATGAGTAAAACAGGTCGGAGGTAATTATTCTATTATTTATACTAAGTAAATTAGATAAACAGATTAAAATTACTTCAAATGTTGTACATATAGTCTGGGACTTTATGTATAGCAAGTACATCTGTTAACAATTAGTATTTGTCGTTTTATGAGTATTTCTTAATCAAAAAATATATCTTAAACCTTTAGTTGTTTGTCATTTTATTAAGTATAAACATACCGTTTCGAAAATTTCACCAACAATCGATAGCTCCATTAAAGAAATAAAATTATATTCCATTGAATCAATCAGTTTGGTTATAAATAAGGCGGGCGCTACCATCAACAGGTTGTATCAAAATTAGAGTTGTCTGAACAAAAAGTTGCTTGTATCAGAATGTTCAGTTGCATTGTCCCGAGATCATTGACATATAATGAATTGTGGATAATGATTATGTTGCCAACATAGTGACATAACGTAGAACCGGTTTAATGCTTTTTAAACCACGATGCCTACACGGTTTAAAGGCTGGTCCAACAATGAATACTTATACTGATTAGCTACCTAAACGCGGATAAATGATTTGGTGAATAAATGTTTGAACCTACGAATCATTAATGTTTATTTACATAATTTCCTTCACAGCTGTGGCCATAATTATCCTGCTACAACACAGTCTAAATTGATAGAGTGTGTTGTCTAACGACTCATACAAATAGAGTAAAGGGCAGGTGATAGTAGCAAAGTTGAGGCGCCAGTCCGAGCGGTCGCAGTCGACATGCTCAGAAACAACCTAAATAAAGCTGGCCAGCAGGGAGTAGCCGTCTCGGACGCGGAACGCAACGCACACACGCGCACACCCACACACTCGCGCCATCTCACACACTCTCGCCTTCACGCACACAACAGTCCCCAGACGAAAATAAAATCACTCGTATGCGCCATGCAAATAGGAAGGCGGCCCGTACACGCGAGTCGCCAAATCAACTAACAGATCCTTACGTTTCGTGGCACTGTCGCAAGACGGTCACGGGCGCAGCATCGCAGGCCGCGAGTCACAGCAACATCCGACGGCCAGATCTCATCCGAGGAAAGGCGCCGCGATCCTCCACTCTGAACTGGTTTCGTACGGTCGGATTCCGATGGAAAAGTACACGGGCGTAACGTCCACGAACATTCGGCACTAGCGGTGTAGCGCGCCGGTTTCACTGCGGTCACTCGGCAGGAAAATCAACGGGCGGAGATTAGCATGAATGATATCATAGCTCGACGTAACGACGAAACGGAGATAAAGTGCGACGTCTGCGCGGGTCGCAGCGCGACTGACGGCGGCACTACGCGGAGCCCCGTGCGTAGTGAGTGGCCGTGAGGCGCGGGGACGAGGAAACCCGGCGCGAGTACGGAGCGCCCGGTCCGTGGCCCACCGCTGCGGTGAGGGGGGACGCGGATTAATCACGTAGTAAGTATGGCCCCCGGCCACCTCCCCGCCCTACCCGCGGCGCCGCCACCGATAGAACCTGCGCTCCACCGATACATAAATAAATACTAAATGCAATATGAGCGTCCGTCGTGCCAGACTGAAACCGGACACTTCTCGGGCAAAACGAATTCTTGTGTTGGCCGTTGCCACTGAATGTTAGTCTGTCGGGTCTGTTGGAGCGTCGTACTCGGCCACGTAAACCTATGATGCAATACAAGCGTTATACCACTTGCAAGTTATCAATAAGTCTTAGAGTTGCTGCCGTTTCTACGTTAATGAGAAAGTTGGCCTTCTGCGGTGAAGTTATTTTTAGAATAAAACACACCGTGATTTCCTGTCCATATACTTGATGATCAAGTCCGTTTGCGACATTGTACTTGATGTAATTGCATCAACTCTCTACAACAGGTATTTCCCACACATATCTCCAGTGGAAAGGTTTTGTAACCGGTTCTGTAACTCTATGTTGCTGACGTCATACCAAGTCTCGAGCTCATGGTGCCTTCGGAACCTTTCTACTTTTTATATGCATTCTTGTTACATTCAATACATATAGGTATCAACAAAAATGTTTACTTTTTTCTGCTTAAGTTACATTTATTGGTTACAACATTCGCGTGTTTTTGATCATGGACACAATAAAGAGATGGTTCTCGGTCAAAAGATTTTCAATATAAATAAAAGTAATCTTCTCCCGAAGAATTATGTAAAAGAAGTTTAAGTAATTAAATCTCGTGAATATTTTCCTCTGAGAAATATAATATAACTGCACACTTTGCTTAGAACTCCATTAAATACTTTTTTCGTACTCTGAATCATTCACTATTTACTCTATCACATCTCTCGAGTACTCAGTAATAAAACAAAAAGCGAAACTGTGTCGTAAGTTGTACTTACAATGGACAAAAACGGTCGAGAACCTTTATCTTATAGTACTGTTGTCGGTAGTAGCACTGAAAAAATAATCCTGGACCATTCTATTGTATTCACAAACAGTTACAAAAATAAGCCCCAGAACGGTTTATTGTTAAATATAAGAATAAAAAAAATATTTATGCATTGTTACTATAACAATTTTGAAGTCGTTGTATCTATTTAACTGAGTCTCCTTTGCCAAAATTAAAAGAAAACCTCAAACTCATCCACATGGCGACGAATTAAGAATACAGAATGCAATCGCCCATATTCATCACACAACAACAGACAACAGTATTACAAGAGACCGACAAGAGAAGGAAAACTTGATACAAAATCTATATCAACTCATTTATAACGAAAGCCTTATGGCCAATTATAGACTATTGAAGATCAAATTCATATCTCACCCTATCACATTCTTTCATAGGTCCAGAAAAATACATAACAAAAAGTAATAACCAAGGTAGATATTAAGGAAAATAACATTTTTAATTAACAGGTATGTAATATTTTAAGTACACACTTATGAACATAAAATGTGGAGTCCATTTAAAGATATATTTTCAAAAATTTTCAAATGTAAATCAACATAAAAACTGCATCACATAAGCTGCCGATAACAAAACAGGGGCCACTCGTAAATTTGTGGAATAAATGTTTTTAATTGCTTTTGTTAAATTTTTGTAGCAATATGGTATTGTTAAATTATGAGTTTTTTGAAAGATCAGCAATATTTATACTATAATTATATTGAGTAAGCTCTTGTAGAATGTTTTAATCACTTAATTTAAGGGCATTTGAAAATTTTGTTTTTATAAGTTCGAATTAATGTAGAGTCACCATCGCGTTGAACTCTTCACAAGGGCCATCGATCGATTGGTTACGCTCAAACGCAGGAGAACATCAAACGTGGTTTTTTAGCTCTACCAACTCTACTTTGATGGATAAATTTAATGCATATTACACTACGTAATCGAATACATTTGTTATTGCTTTTTAGATGTAAAGAACACTAAAGTTCGTCAATAGCTGTGTTCAAAGTACATGAATTCTATATATTTGATTTATAAAGTCTTCAAATGTGTAGTTACTTACGTAGACATGGCACACGGTAGTCGAATTTTGGTCATAGTATGTTTATTTTTGGGACTTTTTTAACCAACTTAACTTGACCTGTCATTGTATAGATTATACATACCATGATAAGCCTAAATACTAAGAAATACACATTTAGTTTGATGTAGCCCTTTTCATGTAATCGTTAATTATTTGAGACATTTTAATTGTGTTTATAATAGATAATATATACATGAGTGTGTGTGTAGGGTTTGTCGCTAATTGGTAACAGCGTAGGTAAAAGCATTTTAAAGTGAAGCAATCTTCGCTAGATCGGTTTATGGATGGGTGACCATTCGTAAGACATTGAAATTTATAATTTGGCTTCAAAGATTTAAGTTAGATAAAGGCTAGAGAAAGGATCTATTAATACTAACTTGAAATAATTAAATAATTCATTTTGAACATGTCTAAATTAGTTTTGGTTTGTAATTAAATTTAAAATTCTGTCATCAAAAATGTAGATTCATCATGTGATGTGATGTTCTGGGAAGGAAAAAAGGTAAGATAATTATTTTCACACCAGCCGAGTTCTTGGAACCACAGATTTTATCGATCGAAATTAACAGTCAATCTAAATCGGTTCTTCATGTAGAAGGTGTTCACATTAGATTGGTGGGTTGACTACAAATATACCTGTGGAATTGTGTTCAAATTAATACAAGTTCGGTTGTTTGTCATTTTATATTTATAGCCGTTTAACATTTCATTACAATTAAAAGGTGTCGACCGGGGCGATTCTACCCTCTTACAGAAGACCAACCTTAAGTGACGTTCATGCTGTTGTGTTTTTTTGTTTTTGAGTGCCAGACCGGAGGCCCAATGTATGCACGGATGCAGAAGAATCTCAATCAGCCGACAAAGTGTGGGTCGCCATTTACGCTGGATTCTGATCATGCTTTCCATCAAGAGTAGAGTCACTTTAGAACTCATCTATAATAAAAAAACACGTTTATACTAACGAGCTCTATTGCTCTACACAGAGATCGATATAAAAACATATTTTTATTTTAATAATAAAGTTTAAAAGGCTTTTCATATCTTTTTTTTCAATGGAATACAATTTATCTGGTACATCGATAGTAGCACAATTAAACAGGTGAGATAAGTGGTTACGGATATTGATTCTATATCAAATGTATGTTTGTATCTTATTTAAAGTGTTTCTAAATATAGGCGGCTAGTTTGCCCCAAAACCAAAAGAGACTGCTAGAAAACTTGCCGCCTAAATCTATCAACAACAACCTTCAATAGTTCACTCCTGGATATATACCTCTCTTTAGAAAGGAGTCTTTTATTTAAGAAGTATTTTAAATACAATACGCTAGCTTTACCCTGCGGCGTTACCCGCAGTTGTTGTAGAACCGTAGTTAACACCACGGGGCTCAGCTAATATATATATATATATATCTATATGATAACTTTTATACTTGAATACCATTTAAAATCCTTCTGCCATAATTACTTTACCTTCAATAACATTGGACTTTTATACAAACTACTATCCCCCATTTTAACCCCACAAGGGGATTGATTTCTCAAGATATATTATTAGTACACCTCCACACCATCTATAGAGCATACATTTTAAATTTCAAGTCTCTTATTTCAAAAACGTACGACTATCTTATAAACTTCCAAGTCCCGTTTTAACCCTTCAGGGGTGGAGTTTTGTAAAATCCATGCTTAGCGGATGACTACACCCTATAAACCTACCTGTCAAGTCAAGTTTGTAGGTGTTCTGGTTTCTAAGATTTCGTGATTAATCAGTGAGTGGTATTTCGCTTAAATATTTATATAGATGTAAGAAATAAAATGAAGAGGGTTTGGTATATCATGTCTAGGATTTTAAATAAATGAATTTAATTCTAAAAAGTTTTTACACTTTATCACCTTTTTCGCCTTAAATTTAAAAACATTTAAACAATTATATCAAGTGAAAAAAAGCGTTTAAAATGGCCATGAACCTTGCAGTGTTGTGGTCAGTTCGCTAAACAACAAAACGTGGGTTACACCGTGCGTGATCGCATTGTCTTCGCAATGTTAATACTTTGTCGTACTCGGTGCGTGACGATGACGCAGGTGCATGTTTCGCAAATACCTACAATCTACATGTCAATACTACTCAAGCATCAACCAGTAACTTTATATGACGAACTTAATACAAAAAGACCTTGCACCTTTTAATAAAAAAAAAATCAGTTTATCATCAACAATCTTTAATAGTTGACTCCAGAACACAGACCTCTTCTTAAGAAGATTTTGGTCTACTATACCACGCTATTCAGACGAATTGGTATAGGATTTGTGTAAAGTTTTTCTTTTGTTTACAGTGTTGTTTGTTGTACGGCCAAATTTGCTACTTTGTGGGGTTTTAATGACACACACGGGGGAATTGAAGTAGTGGCCCTTCGTCTTTTTAATCGGTCACCAGATGACGAATACAAAACTATAAACCACATTGTTGTTACTACAATTGTATCAATGACATCTTAACTTACATTAAAATGTGAAAGTGATTTGTGTCTTTTTGTAAAGCTTTTATGCAAAGCCACAGCAAGCCACACACCAAGCGATCGTGAAGTAATTTTTCTGTAAATATTCTCAAAGAAAAGGGTATAAGGTGTTTGACGAACCACAGTGTAATGAAACTGAAACCAATCCAGGGATCATTATAATTGTTCTGTCAAATATTAAATACTAGCTTTTGCCCGCAGCTCTGCCCGCGTTTAAGGAGTAGCTTATGTCCTTTTTTAAGTTCTAGACTATCTGTGTACCAAATTTCATTTAAATCGATTCAGTAGTTGTGGCGTGAAAGCGCGACACAGATGGAGGGACTTTCGCATTTATTATATATATATTATATATAATAAATGTATATTATATTAGTAATAAGGATAAACAAGAGTCATGGTGATAAATGTGTAAACCTTCATACTATGACAATAACGTATGAATTTACGACCTACAAGACCGTTAGCAGATTTGGTAATCTTTTTTTTTATTATTGAATAGTGGGCAAACGAGCAGACGTATCACCTGATGGTAAGTGATTACCACCGCCCATGGACACCGGCAACACCAGAGGCGTCACAAGTGCGTTGCCGACCATTGGGGGATGGGTATGGGCCTCCAGTATCCTCACTCACTCGGTGAAACACAGCGCAAGCGCTATTTATATTTTCTATGAGAAAATTCTCTTGGAACGGAGATTCGCAAACGTTAAAACCTGCGTAATCTGTTTGTCTGAATTTTTTATAGGTGATCTGAATTTGTCTCCTAAATATAACACAACCAGGATTGCTTAGATACCAATTAAGCTTTTAAAAATTTAGGATTAACCACACATTAGTGACAGAATACTTTTCCGAAACCTGACAGTTCTACATAATTAGCTCTATACTAAATATGTGTAATTTGATGCACACATCGATATATATATGTTCAATTTTGCACACATTGGTTAGAAATGTAATTCTTCTTCATGAATACTTTAAGTAGGTATTCCAATCTTCACATTTCTCGGTAAATTCGCTCAAGAACATTTGTTAAAATAATTATTTACACTACAAAGAATTTCTTTGCGTAGGTATATTAAATAGATAACAGTGAAGGATTTTATAGAAATACGATACTCGGAAATGAGAAATAACAAACAAATATCAGATGTCGTCGTCCTCAACAAGTTCTCGGATATTTGATTACTTGGTATTTCATATCATTTTATTTTTCGATTGAATTATTAAAAAGTTCGTAGTAACAACTTCGTTTGCGTTCAAGTAATTTGATATTAAAATGTAATACATACAATGTAATTAAAGTCAAGCTCTCTCTGCACTAAGTGATACTAAAATACAGCATTCGAATTTTCCCCCATCGGTTCACATTACAAGAACAGCCGGCCACTACCGGGCATAAGCCTTATTTTAGGAAAGAGGCTTATTTCAAGATTAAATCCTCCTTATAGTGATGTCCTGCGTAGTTGACTTCCTTACTCGTCTTTTTTTGTTTTATTGTATAGGGGGCAAATGAGCAGGCGTATCGCCTGATGGCGTTACAAGTGCGTTGTTGGCCTTTTAAGAAGGAGTACGCCCTTTTCTTGAAGGTTTGAAGGTCGCATTGGTCCGGGAACACCGCAGGCGACAGCTCATTCCACAGTTTTGTTGTGCACGGCAGAAAAATCGTCTCTTACCACACCTATAGGATGAAAGAGTTATGATACTTGTATTTCTTAGGAGACAGCACTCAGAACAGGTAGCATTAAGTGTACCAAAGATCGATAGTTGATTCTATAATGTGCTTTATGTTCACGTTTATTACTTTGAACAATACAACAGTTTGTCGTCTTGTCTGGTGTATATGGCGAGTGATATCACAGACATCTGTCTACCCACGTATTCTTTAATAATGGCTGGTAAAAGCTCTGTAGGTGCTCCCTTTATTGTGATTCTTAAGGTTTTAAAAAGTAAGTAAGTTTATAAAATAAGCTTACTTATATACTTGAACAGAATAAGAAACTTCAAAAGTCGAAGTTCGACCAAAATGTATTCTTTATTGAACAGTGTAAAAACGAACATCGTAAAATAATAAAAGAAAATTTTATTTCTAGAACAATCGGCTCCATCATTTTTTGTAGAAATCGCGAAGAAAAACTAATCCCGAACTAAACTTTGAGTTAGCGAAAGGGTAGTTTAATAAACTATCTAAATGTATTAGAAGAAAGATACAAAATTTATTAATCTATTTACATTTTAAAAGCCTAAATAAGAAGGAAAACAAATGAATAAATAATAACAATCAATCACGACTCATAAATTGTTGACTGATTTAGAAAATATTCGTAATAATTTCTTACTTTATCTTATACTTCACGGAACAGAAGATTTATTAAGTAGTCTATTTTAACTACAAAACCATCGCAAACTATATAGTCGCAAATCCTCCAGGTATTGACAGACTACCCATCGGTAGTAGTAGATATTTAGTTTTATGACAACATTCGTACGTGAACTTAACATTGAACAAGTTCAAGTTTATTTAAAATATACAATTCCTTCTCGAAATCGTCAAATAAATCAAGGCAATAATATTTATGTCATCTAACATATAACCTTCATAAATATTAAGTCACGCAATCAACGTGAAGGTCAAGTCTCGCAATCACATAACGTAGTATGTCAATTCCAATTTCTTTTATATAATATCTATCTACAAAAGTTTGTACCAAGCAGATGAACAGTCGTATAAAACGTTTGCCTGCAAGCAAGGTGCAATGGTTAATGGGATCGCCTTTTTTTTTATTATTTAATAGGCAAACGAGCAGATATATCGCCTGATGGTAAGCGATTACCGACGCCCATGGACACCCGCAACACCAGAGGCATCACAAGTGCGTTGCCGGACTTTGGGGTATGGGGAGGGGTTGGGTTATGGGCCTCCGGTATCCTCACTCACTCGGTGAAACACAGCGCATGCGCTAATTCACACCGGCTTTCTGTGAGGCCGTGGTATTACTCCGGTCGAGCCGGCCCATTCATGCCGAAGCGTGGCTCTCCCGCGGTAAACGCCTTGCACTTAGTAGTATTGGTCGTGCCAAGAATAGCGGATTTGAATCTCACATCATCACCACCAATAGCCTTAAATAGTTCACTAGCTCTAGCCATCTTCTTAGCTTCTATTATTCCCAATATTTCCAATTTTAACTGCCTCGGTGGAGCAGTGGTAGCGTATGCGACTGCTGTGCTTGAGTTCTCGGTTCGATTCCCGGGAAGGACCAAATGTTTGTGTGACCTGCAAATATTTGTTACGGAGTTAGGGTGTTTTCCATGTATGATATGTATGTATTTACAAAAAAAAAGTATATATCAGTTATCTAGTACCCATGGTACAAGCTCTGCTTAATTTGGGACTAGATGGCGTTGTGTGTTAAATTTCCGAAATATTTATTTATATTTATTATTTAACCGGTTTTATCTAAATATCAGAGCGACTGACATCGGACATCCGTAACCCTGAGGGTGAACTAAATTCGAAAGTTGAACTAGTTGTCAGCATATTTAAGGGCACTGACGTCCCAATAAAGATTGTCATAGGCGTCCGTGACCGACGGCTTAACGTGCTCTCTATGTAGGATATCTACAAACAGTACAGTTTTAAATTATATAACTAGTACAGGAGTTGCTTTTTGATAGCGTTCCTTTTTAATTAATATGTGTGTTATTTAATATTGATGTAGACTCATTCTAAAGATAGCCTTATTGTTAGAGCCCATGTTAGGTCTACGTAAAAAAATGTTTCTACAGCCTTTAAGACTATTTCTGACAAATGTATGGCATTAAGTATACTTACTCGCATTTAAGTATTCATAAATATACATAAGTTATCAGTAACTAACTTAATTCAAGTACAAATAGGTAAATATCTAAGAGAAGATTAAAAAAACTAACCGATATAACATTTTATTCAATTTATTTTCAATTATTACATAATAAGCCACATTATGCTCAAACCTTAGCTACTGAGCCATATGAATGGTTATAAATACGTTTTTTAGCAAGCGATCACCCTTTTTGTAGTAAAATAGTAATCAATTCTTTGACCTAATAGTGTTGTAGCGGCTTCCACATCCAACATAACATACTGCAGCGCCATCTACCGAAGATACACTGAACTACGAAGTAACGCACAACACAGAGTAACTACCAATCCTGAATCGCGCCATAAAAGTTCTCGCGCCGATTATCATATATACAACATCCCAACATCAACTGTTGGGTAGTAGTCCGCCAAGCATGATCACCTCGCCTGGTCGGAGAATCCTCCCTTTGTGTTAAGTGGAACATGATACTCGTTCCCCCACAGTGTTACCATAGGCACTACAACCTACTAGTATTGTTGATGAAAGCCACATGCTAATGTATGCGATTCCACGTTCATATTTCATCAGCAGTTCATTAGTCTCTTACATAATAATTGACAGTACGGTGTCGTTTATACTCAGCGCTTATTACGAGTATATCCTGGCATTTAAACTATTTCTGTTCGCACCCGGCAAACGTTTTACCGAAGCATATGTGCCATTAGAAATTATGCTTCATTTAGACTGTGTTGGAGTCTCTTCTTATTAAAATTGATGTCTATTCGTAATAATACAGACATACCGCTGCTTTACTCGAATTATATCAAATAGATGCTCAGTCAATTAAGTTAGGACCGAAATAAGAGGCTTTTTTCTATTCTGATCTATTTTGTGAAATTAATTCTAAACTACATAGGAAGTACTCAACCAATCTACATAAGTAGAAAAAAATGTGTGTGTAATTTTAAAAATCAGCTTTTCAGTAAATGCTTATGAAAGTATATAACGATCATCATCATCATCATCAGCCTATCGCAGTCCACTGCTGGACATAGGTCTCTCCAATTGCACGCCACTTAGTTCGATCCTCGGCTTCTCGCATCCAGCTCCTGCCAGCCGTCCTGCGCAAATCATCACTCCACCTGGCCTGTGGACGATAACGATAACACATCAAAAATCAATAATTATTATTTTCTATCTGTTTCTTCCGGTTAATCTCTGGAATGAATGGCCTGGTTTTGACGAGACTTTGACTGGCAGATAGCTGATTTTATAAGGATTAACTTGAGCTACTTCGTTCTAGTTTTTAACAGAAAACAAAATTTTAAAGAAAAATATTTAGAACAAAAGTAACCAATTTTTTATTATTTATCTCATAACAAGTCTTTTTTTAACAAATATTTTGCATTTTTGTCAAAGAACGTAGTATCCTCGAAGTACGAGTATTTAAACAAGTTGGCTTTCCATTTTGACGTAATTTTAAATTTTTTTTTGTTGAACCAAGCATTGAAAGGGCCTTCAATTAAATGCTATTTCGAAGCACATGATTTTCCATATTACAAAATAATTTAATTTTCATGTTTTGTGTCACCAAACTCTATTAAGCCATATCCCTAGATCATTTTATTACTAACTTTCACAGAAGTAATAATTGAAAGGTATTAGTTAATCAAAGAAAGAAATTAATGAACATACGATTACATAATGAAATCTAAAAGAAGCTTCGCATCACTCAAATATACTTTAATCCAGGAGATTGCTTTTTGGTTAACTATATATCATATCTTACAAGTATAAGACAATAACATCACCGAACCCTTACACCACTAACCCTGTCTTACAAGTAGGCATTTATTAAAGGATTCCAAGAAGTTACTAGAGTAATAACACGAAGTACTAACGTATCTACGTTTATAGATGTTCGAAAAGGATTTTTTAGAGGTTGCTAACCTAGTTTTTGAATGTTTTAATATATTTTTAACTAGCTGACCCACGCAACCTCGTTTGCGTCTTCTATTGCCCATAGTGTAAAAAAATCCCCCGTTTTTCAAACCTTCTTCATTGGTGTTCCGCTATTAGTATTAGCTTGATGATATATGGCCTATAGTCTTCTTCGATAAATGGACTACCTAACACTGAAAGAATTGTTCAAATCGGACCAGCGGTTCCTGAGATTAGTGAGTTCATACAAATAAACAAACAACTCTTCAGCTTTATAATATCAGTGTAGATATGTTTACCTAAATTCATTACCTTGTTAAAATTAATGCAACTTATGCGAAAATTAACTTGTATTTTTCCCAAATTAACCGTGACGTATAAAATCAAACGGTCCACATCTATTATATATAATTCTCGTGTCACGTTGTTGCTCACTATGTATTCCAAAACTGTCTAAACGATTTACTCGTTTTTTTAAAAAATGTGTGCTTGTTGGCTGAAAGCGGAAAGCGGAAGGATAGGATATTTAACATCACGCTTAAACCAATTAGAGCCGAGCATAATTTAAAATAGACATAGTTGAGATTGCAGCTAGTAAGCTATAGCATTATAATAATGAATAAAACAAATCTAAACCTTACTACGAGGTCGTTTTTTACGATGTAAATATTGTGTCTGGGTCTGTTCCGAACAGACCGCAGGTTCGGTCTATTTCAGAACAAATTATCAACATTAGCATATTCGGATACAAGAATCTTGTTTATGGCTGATTTACGTATTGATGTATTCGTAGAATTTGTATCAGACCTAGAAGTTTTTTGGGGTATTTTTTTAACAAGTTATTTTTGGTTGGTGTACAGAGTGTTTTCATAACTTTAAGGTCGTGTTATAGTCTACATAAATAACGTAACATGCTAATAATTTGAGTGGAATTCAATATATTTTTATTTGGCAGCTTCTGTAAATGAAGCAAAAGGTTATTTTATACCAAGGCTGTGGATAGAATATCCTCTTTTTTACCAGAATATTGTTTGTATCAATAATACTTAAATAAAGTAAGTAAAGTAAATTCAGATGTGGGAAAGCCTCGGTTGAATGAATAAAGAATGATACCACGGCCTCACAGAAAACATGTGTGAAACAGCGCCTGCGCTGTGTTTCACTGAGTGAGGATACCGGAGACCCATACCCTAACCCCTTCTCCCTCCCCATCCTCCAAAGTTCGGCAACGCAATTGTGACGTTTCTGATGTTGCGGGTGTCCATAGGCGGCGGTAATCGCTTACCATATCCATATGCATCCATCCATCGCTATTCCATAAAAAGTAATTCAGTTTGGCATGAAAATACGTAATATTATTAAGAAATATCCGTAAACACTATGAACTTATTACTTATCAACTACTTACTAACTATTGTCTGCGGCTCGGCCAGCCACTTCTGAGAGCACACTGACAAACACATAAACAGAAAAAAATACTAAAACCTGATATTTTGAGCTCTGTTACCTTCATAAACACGTCTGTTTGTAATAGCCTGTATACTATTATTTTGATTGGTTTTACGCAACTAATAATAACATAATCGAAAATAAAGGAAATTAATAAAACGAGACTTAATAAGTTAGTAATAAAAACAGTACGAAACCAGTTATCAATATATATTAATAAAACTGCTATGCATAATTAACAAAGTACGCGATAGGCGAGCATAGAAATTAGCCAGTAGGTATCACTTTGGATATGAGTATTCAAACGATACATTTAAGACACAAAATATAAAGAATTCAGTAGTGGACTGCAAGAATCTTACTAACATGAACCCTGTAAATATTACCGAATATTATAACTCAATTAGTACATATTTACACATTATAAACTCGAGAATAAGTTTCCGCTAAAGTGAACTATTAAAATATCGAATATAACATTCGAGATTCAAGACAATTTAATTGTATTAAATTTTGAAACTAATAATAGCAAAAAAATAAGTAAAAAACTTTCTAGAAATGAAATTTAAACTGAAAGATCCTTGTAATACGTTACAACCAACTTGTAATTAGAGCTGACTAGTGATTCTAGTGGAAATCCGACATGATAAATAATTAATATAATAAATAATAGCTCTTCAAATTAGCAAGTAAAATGGTAATAGTAGGTCATAGAATTTTGAAAAGAATCGATGCCTGTCGTTGTATGTTTGTTCTGTTCAAGATACTAAATGTGAACCGTTGGCAGTCCCTAATATAGAACGCTTTATGTGAAAATCCTTGAGTAAGGTCCATGTTTTCTCACACAAAGACGCAAATGATTATCCGCAATCTTTCGTGTTCACTTCGCCCTACAAAGCCCGTGTAAATCTGAAATGATTTTGAACAGGTTATATTTATTGCATACAAATGTCAGTAGTCGAGTCGAGATGTTCATGTAGCTATTACGTGTTATGACATAATTAATCAAACGGCAGGCGGCGCGGCAGTCGACATGGTTCTTCTTATTTTGTTGGCGCGGATGACGAGGGCGTTCAGTCAGTCTGGACGGCCGCTAGGCTATTTCTAACCAAACCTACGCATCGCCGTCTAGTTTCTATTTGTTTGGTATATAAATTGCTATCATTACATTTACACTACAGTCTGGTGCGTGCCACGATATATTTTTATCGACGTGTAGAGCGAAGTGGTCTAATAAACACTTGAGTTTCACTATTTGTTGGACTGGGTATTATTAGTGTTTGATTTTTCTATCAAGGTCTTACAAACGTACCATTCGTAAACATTTATTGGCTTCCTCGTCTATGTATATAAGTTATCGTGCCAAATGTATTCGTATTCATGTATTTAACACACAGATGTTTCAAAGGTAATATAACTGGCTAGTTTATAACCGTTAACATTTTGCGTGTTGCTATAACTGTAAACTGAGATTGTAATGACGATCTATAATGTCAACTGTAATATGCAACAATAGCAATACTGCAAAACCTATACGTATTGTAATGAAAGAAACACGAGCCGCAAGTTTTCATAGTAAACACAACGACGCCACCAAGCGTGTGAAGATTTATTTTTCCCAGAACGACAAAGCAACATTGTTCTTTGACTGAAATAGGTATGACTTCAAAGCGACGTGCCAGCTCATTAGGAACGAGATCTTCTTGTTCGTGTGCATATTACGTGCACTTCCTTGCTCAAAAGCACCCCGGTATCTGGATACGTTTCTGGCCACCCACAACATTCCATGTTAAGCGTTAAAATATTTTAATTCATGGAGACAAGGGTGCCGCAGAATGTACAAGTACTAATATTATGCTTCATTGTCGTGTCCACGACTAAGAGCAAGTCACTCATTACCAGTTATTTTAATTACTGTCAACGTACTCATGTTTATACGGAAGAGTTCTCGCAAGAGCCAACAGTCAACACTCGTATGTGAATAAGTACACACTGTAGATTAGAATGTCACATTGTATTCGAAATTAGTTAATTTAAAGATGAGAATATTCATAAATGTTTATAACTGTATTACAGGAAAGGATATTTTGAAAAAGTAACAGTAACCATTGTTGTATAACCGTTAGAGATCTGTTAGAAATGAGGAGTAAAACAATGGGTAGCAGGTTCTCAAACCTTAAGTTGTCGGACTTCATTTAATTTATTACAAAGGCTCATTAATCAAAGGATTATTGTTAACTTGCTGAACCCCGCGGTGCTACCCGCGGTACGACAATAACCACGATCAACGCCGCGAGGCGAAGCTAGTATTTTAATAAATTGTAGACTATGTGTTTTTCTGATGTATAAGCTTTATTATTGTAATGTTTCATCAAAATCCATTCGGTAGTTTTTGCGTGAAAGAGCAACAAACATACTCACTTACATACTCACAAACTTTCGCATTTATAATATTAGTAGGATTACTTTAATATACTTTAATATAAATATGATTACTCACTTAGCTGTAAATTAAAAGATAAATATAGAACAACCAGCTCTTGCACATACAGGAGATGGGTCAGTAGCATTTCTATCACAAATGTACTTCAATATTACGCTTACTTGAAACACCAGATTTCAGGGCCAGGCCTATCTTTCAGCACTTTTGGAGCTAAATGGAAAAAAAGTTACAATAAATAAAAAAAAAAAAAAATAAAGTAAAAGAATATGTAACTAAAGAATTAATTTTCATACACATATATATATTAAAACTGGCCTCGGAATACACTTCATTATTTATCGCGGCAAAACTTCTAACCCATTTCTTGGACAATTTTAAGCCCATTATTACGCGTTCTTATAAATATTTTGTCTCTGAATAATTCCTCTTGCATCCTTGCTTAGGTATCGCCTATCTATTTACTATTAAACAAATGATTGCCTGAGGCAATTCTGTACCGGTATAACCTTCAATTCTTCAAGAAAGTATACTGCCTCAGAAACAGGGAATGAGCTTTAACTGCTGAATGGTAGGCGTACATAAATTTACTTTCCATCTAGCAACCCGTCTGTTATGTTCCTGTCCTCAATATCACACAAGAAACTGTTAAAAAGAAATATTATGTGAGTCCTTTCAAGTCAGTTGACAGATTTAAAAATATATGCAAAAATATTCTTGACCGAAATTTCAAGCATGCTCTCAGTGAGTAAACAGATTAATAAAAGTTATTTATATGACTGAGTATCTTATGCTCATTGTGCCATCGAATTGTGAGTCCCGAAATGACTGACCCCATTTATATAAAGATAGTCAACTTTAAATAAATGAGGTCATAAATTTTGGGTTTCATACAAAATGCGCTTCCGACTATCAAAGCTGAATTGACGATTAGTCGTCTAATGATCATTTCTCACTGAACCTGTACAAATACTGCCGTCTGCATTGAGTTGAACACAGTCAAACGATTCATTAAATTCTATAAATAGCTTACTCGCTCGTGGCGATATTAAAAGGACTTTTTTAAACATGTAGGTGTACAAATGCAGATGGGAGGTAGTTACTACAAAGAAATGAATATCTGTTTTGAAAAATTAAAGATTACACGTTAATAGCGAACCAAAAATGAAAAACCTAGATGAATGAAATTGACATTGTAAAACTTTATTGTCATTCAAGCTAAAAATTCATATTACAAACTACATACATACATCGATGCGAGATACATACGTAGGTTCATTTCGGTACAGCCACAGAAATTGTGGATATTACAAGTAACTTAAAATTTACGTGTTTACACGGATAGTTAGTTATATGCACTAAAATTGAATAAAAACGTAATGAAAAATAGAAGAAATTACTTGAATTATATAATAGTAATAGTTATTTGTTATACAAGAGTGCATAGTTGCTTTTTAACCGCGCGCTCAATTTTGATGACCTAGCAAGCGAAGGATTCTAAAATTTCAACAGCTATTTTAAAAAAAATTAGAATCTTGAGCGTTAGCGAGGGTATCAAACGAGCATAAGATGAAAAATCTTTGCACTCGAGTGCAACACGTAACTTTTCATCCCACGTAAACGAGGAAATGACTAAATGCAAAAAAATATTATAATCACAAGATACTTTTATTCGGCACCATGGAGGCAGAAGTAAAAGGCTTAATGATGTTTTGATTTCACAAACATAATGCACACGATGTTCTAAATTCAATTTAAATTAATTATCCTCGATAAAAACGGCTTTTGCACTCAGATGTCGAAGGGCAAATATACTCTTTCCGAGATGGGGGGATTCTTGACAACAATACACGCGAATCTTTAACTATTTACGCAGGAAATGGAAGCTCTCGGAAAATAAAATCCCCGTTTCTGGTACATTTTTTATGTAAACTCCGCTCCTATTGGTAGTAGCGTGATAATATATATCTTATAGCCCTATATTGTCTATAGCGTTCCTCGGTAGATCAGCTGTCAAATGTCAAAAAGATATGAAAGAGATGACTGCCTCGGTGGCGTAGTGGTAGCGTATGCGACTGCTAAGCTTGAGGTCTCGGGTTCAAATCCTGGGTCGGACCAAATGTTTGTGGAATCTACAAATATTTGTTTCGGAGTTTGGGTGTTTCCTATGTATAATATGTATGTATTTACAAAAAAAAAAGTAAATATGTATTCATATCAGTTGCCTAGTACCCATAACACAAGCTCTGCTTAGCTTGGGACTAGATGGCGTTGTGTGTTGGATGTCCGAAATATTTCGAAATGTCCGAAATATTTTTCTTAGATTAGCGCGTTTAACCAAACAAGGAAACAAAATGTTCAGCTTTAGTATTAGTATAGATATGTATATAAAAACTGACAGTACCCTAAAAGAATTTAATCACTTGATTGAACAAGTAGCTATTTTCCGCAGGCACCGTAAACAACACAAATGTCAATGTATTTTTATTCACGACATTAGAATTGAGAGTTTACTCCATAGATTGTCGTGTGTCACGAAGACGAAAGAATGTAAGCTGGATACTAATTAGAAACGCATCTTTACTCAGTAATGACAGCATCGATACAATTGTTATTCATTAATGCGGTATTAACTACCAATTTGATGTCAATGAATTCGTTGACCTAGATTTAAGGCAAGACTGTTTCATATTCACTACATAACGGACTTGCAGTAGATAAACGTATAAAATAATAATTGGAACCACAGGAGTTCCATCATAATAATAATAATTTGGATATCTAACACAACGCCATCTAGCTCCAAGCTAAGCAGAACTTGTGTTGTGGGTACTAGACAACTGATATACTCAATGGATAGCATTCTTTTTTTTGTAAAATACTTACACACAATATATAGAATACAACCAACCTCCGAAACAAATATTTGCAAATCATACAAACATTTGGTCCAACCCGGGCATCGAACCCAACACCTCAAGCACAGCAGTCGCATACGTTACCACTGCGACACCGAGGCAGTGATAAGAACACAACTGATACACGGCAATCTGATCCTAAAATAGGCACAGGCTGTTAACTACACTGCTGATACTTATTTTAATACTAGCTGACCCACGCAACCTCGTTTGCGTCTTATATTGCCCGTGGCGTGAAAATTTTCCCACGTTTTTGAAACATTCTTCATTGGTGCTCCGCTTCTATTAGCAGTAGCGTGATGATATATTGCCTATAGCCTTCCTCGATAAATGGACTATCCAACACCGAAATAATTTTTCAAATCGGACCAGTGGTTCCTGAGATTAGCCGGAACAAACAGACAGACAGACAAAAAATTTAAAAATATATATTTTGGTATGTGTACGGTACACATACCAAAATATATATTTTTACATACATATACATTCATATGCATGTAGTAGAAAGCGGTTATTTTAATATTACAAACAGACACTCTAATTTTATTTATTTGTATAGTTATACTATAGACAAAATACACCCAATAATAGACGAAAATGTCATGCTCATCATACAATTATTTGTCCTGAGTAAGAATTTGAACCCTGGCTTAGGAGTCAGGGTCACTGGTATAGTGGGTAGTGACCAAGCTACTCCATAAAAAAACATCATTAAAATTAAAAATGTCACAACACTCCGCTCAGTTAACAGACAAGTCTTTTTCTGTGCAAGCAGTAAGACTGTGGAACAGCTTGCCGGATACAATTCGAAAAGCTACAAATTTGATTGTTTTTAAAAATCTGGTAATGAAATACTATCTGTCGTATATATGTGTGTTTGTATATGTAGATGTAGGTATGTGTATGCATTTTTCTATTTTATTTATTGTTTGAATATTCACTTGATGGTGTGTTATACTGCCTTAAAATCATAAACACCCAATATCCATACTAAGGTTGTCTGGAAGCAATCACCGTGAGCGATAAGACCGCCAATTGTTACGCTTCCAACTTTTTAACTCATCTTTTGTTATATATTTATTTAAAATAAAATCATTATTCTTTAATAAATAATAATCTATTGTTTCTAAAATTTCTCTCTTCTTTTATTCACCGCGCATTAGCATTTTGCCTACGTTAAGGTTATCTCAGGTCAACTTTCAGATTAATATAGGACCAAAATCCTGCTGGTTATATTATAGATAGAGTAATAACACCATAATCATTTTGATAACAAATTCTAAATCACGTTCAGTATTTTACGTTACCATTAGTCATCGGCAAATAAAATGCCGCTCGTAAGGAATACCTGCATATTTATAATACAAACGCGTTAAGGTGAGATGGTATAACGGTTTCGTAGAACTACTGAATAAAACATTTCGTTGTCGCGCGTGTTTACGCACCAAAGCAAGTTCTTTCAAACATAGATCAGAAAGTGAGTAAAGTTGTTTAAAAATATTTATGATGTTTTATCGGCGTAATAAAACATGCCAAGTTTTATTTTTGCAGGAACGATTATGTGCGTATACGTTTATGTAAAATGTACAGATTTAAGATTGACTTTACTCAATAACAATATTTTTCGGATACCCGATACGCAATGCCATCTAGTCCCTAACTAAGCAGAGCTTGTACCAATGGTACTAGACAACTCATATACGAGTATATCTTTTATTTGTAAATACATACATATTATACATATTGACTGCACGGTTGGCCACGCGGTTTGCTGCACTAAGTGCCGTGGGTTGAAATCCCACGTGGGACATCACTTTGTGTGATCCACAAAGTGTTGACTTGAGTCTGAGTGTTCTTTGTGTCCGTTACATGTTTGTAAACTTCCCCGCGACACAGGATGTATATTCTTAATGCGGGAGATGTAAAAAAAAAGAAGAAAACAATCAAACTTTGGAACAAATATTTGCAGATCATACAAACATCAAAGCAGTCTCAGATAGATAACAAATTGGGAATAAGTCTTCATAGAAAAAATCTTCAGAGCAATTGACTCTAAACGCTCAAAGTCTATATCAATGGTAGATGTCAAAAATAATTATTAATCTGAACTTTTAATTACCGCAACGTAAATATTCTACAAAGGTTAATCTTCTTTAAATACTCTAAAGGTTAAACGTATCTATCAATAATTAATATTAGTATAAGAGAGGTAATAAGAGAATTCTCTAGAACCTTTCCTCAGTAACTCAATATTTGAAAACAGTACAAAAGGCAGATTGACTTAACACAGGCCTTTGGGGTAATCTACAGATCCTTAAGCTTTTAGCGTCTACGTCTTAGTGGTGAATGGTTTTAGTATAATTTATAATATTCCCGTTTTCGTTTTGTTTAACACAGTATCTAGTAGTATTATTTACGCTCCTACAGATAGAACTAGCAAAGCCTAAAATAAATTTTAATTTAAATTACTCGTAGAAATGTTAAATGTGAGGTTTCAGAAATATTGGCTTAATTTTAGGATGACCACAAAAACCGTTAAGAAATAGATCTTTAGCAAACGGACCACTGGAAAATAACTGTCACCGGAAACACCTGCCACTTAAGATACAAAGTCGCATAAAACTCTATAAATAATCGCTCTCCCTCCTATTAAATATTAGGCTTTCACTAAATTTAAACCCTCGATGAAAAGATAAGTAAGAACTGCTTGACACTCTGTTACAATAAGTTGGCTCATATGTGATCGGCCCTTCATGACTCACCCCTTTTTTATATTGAATAGGGGACAAATGAGCAGACGTATGGCCTGATGGTAAGCGATTACCGTCGCCCATGGACATCCGCAACACCAGAGGCGTCAGAAGTGCGTTGTCGGCCTTTTGGGGATAGGAAGGGGGATGGTAGGAGGGGATTGGGTATGGGCCTCCTCACTCACTCGGTGAAATACAGCGCAAGCGCTATTTCACACCTGTTTTCTGTGAGGCCGTGGTATCACTCCGGTCGAGCTGGCCTATTCCTGCCGAAGCGTGGCTCTCCCGTTATCAGACTTTTCATGATGGAACTAAACTCTTGGTTCTCTATTACTAATATCTATAACCAACGAAACCATAGCAACCACTTAATCCAGTTGTCACATCCTAACCCTATCCTAATAATTATAAATGTAGATGTAAGTTTATTTTTGCGCTTTCACGCGAAAACTACTTAACCGATCATCATGAAACTTTACGTACACATATTCTTATAGGTATTAGAAGTAACATAGGATTATTTTTATTAATTGCAAATAAAGCCACGGGCGAAAGCTAGTTATTATACATATATTAATATCTTCATAGAAATTAATATCACAAAGTGACACTTACTCCCTAAGGTGATGCAATACTTTTATCGATATAGTAAGCCTATATGTGCACCACAAAGCAAACAATTATGAAGTAATTAGTTCATTAAGTGATATGGCCGATTTCACAGACAGTACACAATTTATTGATAATTCTACCTATTTGCTAGACACCTCACAATCAATGCTTATTGTAGCAGAAAAATGTAGCCATTGTTTTTCTTCATTTTCACTTTCCATATATGTGTATTTTATATGAGACTAGAAAGCTGCCCCGGATTCGCATAGGCTCTTTACGGAAAAAAGGTTGTTCCCAAAAATGATAGCCACAGAATAAATACAATCTCTTCTTTCATGAAACTATTTTGGATTGACGGCTAATTTCAACACAAACCTCCTTTGTGAAAATCACTGGCCATCTATGTGTTGTTCTTTTTAATATGTTTAAAGATAATGGTCTGTCACTCTTCTTTTGTTTGCAACAATGGACGTCTCGCGAGAAGCTTTTCGTGCGATGATTTTCTATGATTATAAACGAGGGTTAAACTTCAAGGAATCTCAAGAAAATTTACAAGCTGCTGTTGGGGAGTCTGCTCGAGCGTTAGCAATAATTACTTATTGGTTTCGTGAATTTATGAAAACGTCGTCAAGGTAGAGTGGCTATTGGCGAGAGAATAGACATATTACACATCGAGAGATACATGACTGAACTAAACGTTGGATCACATGCAGTTTCCACCATCCTGTATGAACACCTTAAACTTAGGAAGCTTGCTTCGCGATTGATAACTCATTCTCTCACCATTTATGCTCATCAAAAATGCAAATTTATGTTAGAATAGTTCTAAGGACGAACTTGGCAAAACGTACCCTACATTCTTACAACTGACGAATCATGGATATATATCTACGATCCTCTCACGAAACAGCAAGCCACGCAATGGGTGTTTGAAGAGGACGATTTGCCCACAAAAGTTGTTTGCGGTCGGAGCGTTAATAAAAAAGAATATGGTTAGTTTTTTTATTGACAAGTAATAAAAGCTTGTTTAAAAAAAAAACTTTTTAAATAAATCACTTGTTTCATTTCACTAACTACGAGTGTTTTTAGAACAGCCCACGTATAATAGATAACAAATATCGTTACATTTTAGTCAATATGCTCAAAAATTTAACAAACTGTATCTATATGAAAACCATCCTCAAGAATCACTCAATCTATTAGTAAAAACTATAAATTAATATCCATAAAGCTTTTGAGTTCATCGCGAACAGACAGACAGACGCGGCGGAGGACTTTGTTTCATAATATTGTTGCGCCATAACCAGATGAATCTCGTGTCCACTAGAATAATCGAGAACTGTCGAGGACAACGCCATCTAGTGTCGGAAAGCGCGCAACTGTGTGCATTATGACGATTACTCGACGCTAGATGGCGCTACAAGCAGCTCTAGAGTAATCTATTTAGCCTAGAAACTTCGATCGAATGTTTTCGTAGTTTCGAGTAATTTCCACGGCCATATAAAAGCGGAACGTGTTGGCCGTAGGGACAGATTGTTTCACGATACAGCGGATAAACATCGAAGAGATCTTCTAGTGCGACTAACCAGTGATTTAGTGATTTCTTATTGTAAAAAGTGTTCTTAATAAATATTGTGTTATTTTTGGTAATTAATCGAGTACTTTAATTTATTTAATACCCAGCTCGTAACAATTTGGTGTCAGAAGCGGGATTAAAGTATGCCGGTTTTACCAAAGGAAGACACGGAAGGTATCCGAACTAGGAGTCAGCGCCAGCAAGAGGCTGATCAGAGGCGATTTGGAAGTGCACAACTGCCTACATCGGAAGATCAGCAGCCAGCTATGGAAACCACGCCGTCCACATCGGCAGCATCTCCAGATATCACGGCCCTAATGGCAATGCTCCAAGAGCAGGCCCGCCGCCAGGAGGAGCAGGCCCGCCGCTTGGAAGAGCAGCTGCAGCGGGACAAGGAGGAGCAGGCCCGCCGCCAGGAGGAGCAGGCCCGCCGCCAGGAGGAGCAGGCCCACCGCTTGGAAGAGCAACTGCAGCGGGACAAGGAGGAGCAGGCCCGCCGCCAGGAGGAGCAGGCCCGCCGCCAGGAGGAGCAGGCCCGCCGCTTGGAAGAGCAACTGCAGCGGGACAAGGAGGAGCAGGCCCGCCGCCAGGAGGAACAGATGCTCTTGTTAAAAGGCATACATGAGACTTTCGGCAAAGAAATCAAGGTAGTGAAGGATCAGGTTCTTCAACACGAGAATCGTATCACTGAGGCCGAAACTCAAATTGCTGACGTGAAGAAGGCCTTAGGAAACCTTAAAGTTGGAGACGGAGCGGCGACTATAGTAACTGATGCTCCTTCGGTACGGGGGTTCAAAGTACCGCCGTTTGATGGAACATCTTCGTGGTCAGCCTACAAGATTCAGTTTGAGGCTGTTATGACGGCAAACGGCTGGACAAAGGAACAAGCTATGACCGCGCTCACCTTGGGTCTTCGAGACCAGGCTCTAACCGTCCTCGAAGCCCTCGGTAAGAAGGTAACCTATGAGCAACTGCTGGAGGCATTGGAGGCAAGATATGGTGACGCTCATCTGGAGCACGTGTTTCGTGCACAGCTGAAGGATCGTGCCCAACGCATCGGTGAAAACTTGCAACAGTGGGCTCTGGAAGTTGAGAAACTGGTCCGTAAGGCATACCAGTCTGCACCTGCGCTCGTTGACGGGAATCTGGTGCAAGCTTTTATCGATGGCATCCGTGACCTCGAAGTTAGAGCTGCTGTGAGACTTGGGCACCATGAAACTCTCAAGGACGCTCTGGCCCATGCTTTGGAGGTGGAAGCTGTGAGACAAGACCATCGGTCTCATCGGGTCCGGGAGGTTGTGGCACCACCTCCGCGGGACCGATTTAAGGGGTACAGCCCTAGATGCTACGCCTGTGGTGAAAAAGGTCACCTTCGGTCCAGCTGCCCTAAGCGAAGCATAGGAAGTGAATACGAGCGGTCTCAGGAGAATAGGGCGGTTGATAGTACTGCCCGACAACAGCAGGGAAACGAGTAAACGCCAGGACTGCGGGGCGGGTGCTGGCTGGTGTTCAAAGAGCCCCAAGGATTTCGATCTCGCAGACTCATGATGGGAACAGCCTGGTCATCAGAGGCGAAATCAACGGAACGTCATGTAAGCTGACGATTGATACGGGAGCTTCTCGCACAGTTGTCAGTTCCCAACTTGCAAATCGGTTCCTGAGAGACATTGCATGACCCGTGAGCAAATAAACCTAGTAACAGCCACTGGTCAGCGCATACCCGTCCGAGGCGAACAGAAGGTGGAGTTGAAGTTGGGCAACCAAGTTTACCTGCATAACGTCATCGTGGCCGATATAGTTGACGATTGCATCCTTGGCCTAGACTTCATGAAGAACAATTGTTGTGAGATCGACATCAACCAAGGTGTAATGAGATATAGTCAAGAAGAACTGTTCATGGAAGGAGCATCATCAGGAAAAGTGTACAGCTTAAAGAACGTTGTTCTTCCTCCCAGATCAGAAACAATCATGCCAGTTAGTCTCCCTCAGAATTCTGGACGAATGCATCGGTGTGTCCTTATTGAAAGGGTAGATAATGATCTTCCATGGAAGATCGCACGAACTCTAGTAAGTACCACTAACATCTCTGCAGTACGTGTGCTAAATCTTAGTGACAAGCAACATGTGATTCATAAGGGCACACTAATTGGCACTTGCGAAGATGTGGATTGGATGCGTCGATGCCAAGACTTGACTACTTCGAATATTAGCACAGATGCACGAGTCAACGTGTCAACACTGTTAGAAGACTGTCGAGATGTCTTGTCTAGGGAAGAAATTGACAAGGCTAAGAGAATGTTAGTTAAGTACACTGATATTTTCTCTACTAATGACGCTGATATTGGAAAGACTGGTTTGGTTCAACACAAAATAAACACTGGGAGGGAGTTGCCAATTCGTCAGCGACCAAGAAGACTACCAGTAGCACGAGAACAGGAAGTGCAAACCATGATTGATGGAATGGTCAGGGATGGCGTTATAGAGCCTTCATCCAGCCCATGGTGTTCACCTGTAGTGCTTGTAAAGAAAAAGGATGGCAGCATGCGTTTTTGTGTTGACTACCGCCGTCTAAACGACATTACGAAGAAGGACAGCTATCCACTACCTAGAATAGATGACACTCTGGACATGCTAACAGGGGTTAAGTGGTTTAGCATCTTGGATTTAAAAAGTGGATACTGGCAGGTAGAAATTGATCCCAAGGACAAAGAGAAGACTGCATTTTCGACAGGGAAAGGATTGTGGCAGTTCAAAGTAATGCCCTTTGGATTATGTAACGCGCCAGCAACTTTTGAAAGACTAATGGAATCAGTACTCACCGGATTAACTGGAGATGCCTGCCTGGTCTATTTGGATGACATTGTCATTGTAGGCCGTACGTTTGAAGAACATATTCGAAACCTGGAGCGCGTATTATCGAAAATCCGAAGTGCCAACCTAAAGTTAAGTCCTAAGAAGTGTTCATTTTTCAAACGACAGGTTAGCTTTTTAGGATATGTGGTTTCGGAAGAGGGTGTCCAAACAGATCCGCAAAAGATCGCTGCCGTCAAGGATTGGCCAGTTCCAAGAGATAAGACCCAAGTAAGAGCATTTTTGGGCTTGTGCTCCTACTATCGGCGATTTGTGAAAAACTTTGCGGATATTGCCAAACCCCTTCATAAACTTACTGAAGAGAAAAGGCATTTCTGCTGGGATGAAAGTTGTGAAATTGCATTTCGAGAGCTAAAAAGACGTCTATGCAACACACCCATCTTAGGGTATCCAGACACCGAAAATGAATTTATAGTTGACACAGATGCAAGTGATACTGGGCTTGGCGGTGTGTTATCCCAGCGGAAAGGTGATCAAGAGGTTGTTATTGCATATTTCAGTAAATCTTTGTCGAAGCCGGAAAGGAATTACTGCGTCACAAGAAGGGAACTACTGGCCGTAGTGAAGACACTGCAACATTTCAACAAATATTTGCTTGGGCGTAAATTCCACCTCCGAACTGACCACGCTGCATTAAAGTGGCTCTTACAATTTAAAAATCCTGAAGGACAAGTCGCGAGATGGATTGAGTTATTACAGGAATATGACTTCATGATTGAACATCGCAGTGGAAAGTCTCACGGTAACGCAGACGCTCTATCAAGAAGACCTTGCCCTGAAGACTGCAAGCACTGCGCCAAGCAAGAAGTAAAGGAAGCTGTTCCTATAAGGACGATAAAGACGGACCTTAGCAAAGAATGGAAGGAAAGCCTGCAGCAAGCACAGCAAGAGGATGCAGATATCAAACCAATTCTCGAGTGGATTAAAGCTGAGACTCCTAAGCCACACTGGAGCGAAGTTGCATCGCTGAGCTCGACCACGAAGAGTTATTGGGCTCAATGGGATAGTCTAGTCATCCAGGATGGAGTCTTGTGCCGTAAATGGGAAAACGCTCGAGGAGACAGCTGTCACCTGCAAATGGTTGTTCCTAAAGCTAAGATACCAGTGGTCCTGCAGCTCTACCATAACGGATGTTCAGGAGGTCATATGGGAGTTAAGAAGACATTGTTAAAGATAAGGGAAAGATTCTACTGGATTCATTGTCGTGATGATGTTGAGGACTGGTGTCGCAAGTGTACCAGTTGTGCGGCCGTGAAGGGACCTCATACACGTAGCAGAGGCGCATTGAAATTGTATAATGTTGGTGCACCCTGGGAAAGAATTGCTATAGACGTGGCAGGACCGTTTCCTGAAAGTGAAAGCGGAAACAAGTACTTCATGGTCGTAATGGATTACTTCACTAAGTGGCCAGAAGTCTTTGCCATTCCCAACCAAGAGGCATCAACAGTTGCAGATAAATTAGTGCACGAAGTCTTCTGTCGTTTTGGAGTGCCTTTAGAAATCCACAGTGACCAAGGAAGAAATTTTGAGTCTCAAATATTTCAAGAAATGTGTCGAGTGATGGGTGCTCACAAAACCAGAACCACCTCTTACCACCCACAATCGGACGGAATGGTGGAACGATTTAACCAAACACTAGAGAGGTATCTGGCAAAAGTAGTTGAAAGTAACCAAAAAGATTGGGACAAACACATCCAACCGTTTCTTCTGTCATACCGAAGTGCAGTCCACGAATGTACTTCCGTAACACCAGCTTTTGCAAACTTCGGAAGAGAACTACGGTTGCCTGCAGACTTGATCACTGGAATACCCCCTGATACCCCGCGAAGTATAACGGAGTACGCGAATGACTTGCGGAACAAGATGAATGACATTTATGAGCATGTCAGACAATCGGGCCAACAAATGTCTGAAAAGATGAAAACCCGTTATGACCGGAAAGCGAATAATAAGGGCTTCGAAGAGTGTTCGCTAGTATGGCTACATAATCCAGTTCGCAGTAAAGGGAGATCTCTGAAGCTACAAGCAAAATGGGATGGGCCATACCGGGTAGTCACTAAAATCAATGATGTTACCTACCGGATACAGAAGTGTCCAAGAGGCGCCCCAAAGATAGTTCATGTAGATCGACTGGCGCGATACTATGGAACCGATAATGCTCGGGACGAGCATGTCTTAGGAGGGGGCAGTGTTGCGCCATAACCAGATTAATCTCGTGTCCACTAGAATAATCGAGAACTGTCGAGGACAACGCCATCTAGTGTCGGAAAGCGCGCAACTGTGTGCATTATGACGATTACTCGACGCTAGATGGCGCTACAAGCAGCTCTAGAGTAATCTATTTAGCCTAGAAACTTCGATCGAATGTTTTCGTAGTTTCGAGTAATTTCCACGGCCATATAAAAGCGGAACGTGTTGGCCGTAGGGACAGATTGTTTCACGATACAGCGGATAAACATCGAAGAGATCTTCTAGTGCGACTAACCAGTGATTTAGTGATTTCTTATTGTAAAAAGTGTTCTTAATAAATATTGTGTTATTTTTGGTAATTAATCGAGTACTTTAATTTATTTAATACCCAGCTCGTAACAATATGTAGCTATAAGGTTAACAAAAAAATCTAGATTCAAATTTAAATAAAGTTATTTGATGTTTGAAATTACTGTTACTTAAATCTCATCCCAATGGATATATGGATGACCCCACTCAAAGTCATAAATACATTTCTATCCCATTAAAACTTTTTAAATGAGTTTCTGTATTAGAGGTACTGGTGTACACTCGGCGACTACGTACTCGTATATTGTTATATTTCATGTTATATTCTAGATTTTCTACTTTCTACCCGAGGCCGCACCTGAATACTTTTTGAAACATCGAAGTAACGTACGTACAGTAACGAGAATTTTCAAACAAGGATTAATTATATGTTGTAAAACAATATAGGGTTTTTTACTCTTGTTGTTTTATTGATATGGAACTTCAAAATGAGCAATTTTCTAACGTATGTCACTCAATACTAACAGCGTAGATGCTAAGCGAAATGTTTGTATTGTATTGAAAGTACAGTAAAATTTATTTAGATTATTAAAGAAAACTATGCCTATTTAAATATACAGTAAAATCTTCGGATCGACTGAGGAAGTCAACTACGCAGGATAACTACACTGCAAAGGGAAGGAATACTTAAAATAAAATGTACGAAAACGTTTGGTTAGTGTGGTATAATAGGCCAAAACCTGCTTTCTTTGTCGGTTTCTCTTATCCTTCAGTTGATAGGAGCGTCGTTACCTATAGTGCAGGGTGTGAGGCGTACACGGACGCAGCACTTTTAATGAATCTGTTCGCTATGCTTATTAAAGGAAGCTATGCTTACTAAAGGGCGCTATGCTTACTAAAGGAAGCTATGCTTAGATACTAAAGGAAGCTATGCTTACTAAAGGGCGCTGTACTTACTAAAGGGCGCTATGCTTACTAAAGGGAGCTATGCTTACTAAAGGGCGCTAGAGTACATGGGTGCTCCACGGGCCAGAGACGTCTCTGTCAGTTGATTAATAAAAATTGTTGATGATGACGATATTGACAGTAAAGTTGTATGTATATATGTTATGTTTTCTCTATGTAGTATGTACTTTATTTTATTAATGTAACGTTATTACTATATTCAGATGGAGTTTCTAGAGATTTAAACAAATGCTGTGGTTACAGTTTAAAAACGAACAATTTAAAGCAAGTCACGGTCTACTGCGTGTCTGCCTTGCACTCGGCAATGCGCAATAAAACCTATGATAGGTTCAGGATACAATACTGAATCATAGCGGACTTATAAGAAGATTTAATATAAAATATTTATGGTTCCCCATATTTCTTCCTTTTATAAAATCGAAACATTAAAGTTTATCGTAACATGGCACTACAAAATAAGAGTCAGACGTTTCTATTCTAGAGTTTTACGGGTTCTAACTGTTTTTTTTTTCAGAAAATCCCTTATAATTTATTTTAGTAATTAAAAATGTTATCTAGTATTCCCCTGGCTCCAATCTTAGCTTTTGCGAAAAGGTGTGCTAATTTTCACCTGCTATTTTGGTAGCTTAACGGGTCAGTGAGCAAATTTCTGGCTAACGTCACTGGATGTAAATTTATTAATCAGTTTCAGACGTTAGGTTCAATATATCAAAAATAACATTAAATGACTAAGAATGTTCTATATGACCTGACAAAAATATCATCATGATGATAATATATTGATGATGATAATACAACAGATTTTTGTATTTTGTAACTATATCTGTAGCTGATTGATTATTTCTCATTGTCTGTCCAGGTTTGGCAATGGTATATAATATACTAGCTGACCCGACAAACGTTGCTTTGTCATAAAAAGGAATATATAGGGGTGGGTCAATAAAAATCGCGATGGAAAAATAGAGATTGATCGTAGAGGGTTGAAAATTTAGGGTTGTATGTATTTTCTAATGCTGTATCATAAAGAAATAAAAAAATATCTAAAAGTAAAAATATAAAATTTAGGGGTGGACTACCCTTAGCATTTAAGGGAATAAAAATAGATAGTAGCCGATTCTCAGACCTACTGAATATGCATATAAAATTTCATAAAAATCGGTCAATCTGTTTCAGAGGAGTATGGTTACTGACATTGTGACACGAGTATTTTATATATAAGATGTATATATTTAGTATACTCTTAGTAAACTTTAATGTTTAAATAGGAACAGTGTAAATACAACAACAGAATTGAAATGAATAAAATTATTAAAATATCATGAAAACGGGCATCATCAACATACATTTTCCAAAAATTTGGCGGACCGGACATTACTTATTTCATTGTGTGCTGAAATTTCTGTCAGCATATTTCTGGTACACTTGACAGAAATGAAACAAAAAGTAAATAACATAACAGAATGTTTCTTTATTCATAATATTAAGCCAGGCTTAATTAAGACAGCACTAGCTGCAGTTAGTCGTTGATTCGCAATAATGCGAGTGTGCTGTCGTGACAGGGTAGTAGATGCGTCTATCGCAACGCTAATAACGTTACCTGGCCATCAAATTAGAGATGAGAATTCTTAACCTAATTTAATCGTCTAATATAGTAAAATAAAATAAAATAAAATAAAATAAAAATAAAATATGAGTCCCATCGAAAGTCACAGATGAAGTCAAAAAAAATATTAATAATATTGGGTAAAATAATAAAATACTAGCGACCCACCGCGGCTTCGCACGGGTCGATTTTAGATGCAACCACCGACGACACTATTAATGCATTTTAAATCTGTAATATCTTCGAATATATTCATTTAAATTACATTCTGTAAGGAGCCATATTGGTCTATATTAAATGCATAATGTATTTAAGGTACTAAATTGAATAAGGATTATTACTGTATGGCTTAAAATCGCTTCGGTTATAAGTCATTATTTCTCGTAAAAAGAAAGGAATAAAAATGGTTATGGTGGGTTATCCCTAAGAGATAGACATATACCGTCACGAACTTTTTTTGTAGACTTTTTTAAGGTGTATAATACTGTAGTACATTATTTTGATCTATATCGCAGGTTTCAGCCAGCGATTGCAATATAAGCGCAAAAAATGTGTTTATTTACGACATCACATTAGAAACCTCTAAAATTATCAGTCTTTCTCTACTATATTATACATGTATTATATATATAAATCTTTCTCTTGAATCACTATGGCGCGTGAAGGCAAGAAAACCGCATCAAAATCCGTTGCGTAGTTTTAAAGATCTACGCATTTATAAGAACAGACCGACAGCGCAAGTAACTTTGTTTTATACTATGTAGTGAAGTTAATTTAACCAGAGCAGGTTTCCTCAATTCGTCATGAGTTGATTTCTCGTGGTCACACTATGGGGGCCTAGTGATTCATCTGCATCATTGGGCATATTTATGTAAAAGCTACAAAAATATATTTTGAATTTTGTCATGCACTTAAGAACTTTTCATTTTACAAGTATGCAAGTCTTAGTATTTATTATATAAGAATTTAACTTAAGATACAGGCATATGTTTAAAAAAAACACTCTATGATTGAAGTTCCTGTATTATGAACTGTGTAGTTTCAGGGGCACATTCCACTCCAAACAGTTTCTATAGCTATACGCTGTCACCCCCCACGATAGGGAGGAATCCTCCCACTCGCAGCCGCTGGGGTATCATTCATACCCCGGAATTGGGTCATTAGAGCGATTGGGGAAATGTTCTTTTGTTCCTTATTTTCAATGGAAAAAAGCAACGTGTCACTGTCAGGATTATAATTTGAAATGTTTACTTAATTAAATAACTTTATCAGAGCTGATATAACACGAATCCTATCGCCTTTCTTTAAACATCTAAGTACAACTGCTTGGTTCAAATTTAAACGAATGTTAATAATTAGTTCATAGAACTACTAAAACCTTTACTTATAATCCTCTTTTCCGTATTTCCTGTCCATATACAACTATTATTAATTATATTTATTACTATTAATGGTAAATCCAGGCGAGTGCTACACACAGTTACCTTTTCTCTCCTAAGGGAGGTAAAATTGGGTTATGAAATCCCACCGGACTCTCAGCTAGTATAGTAAGAATATTGCAGTGTATGAATATTCAATATACATTCGCCTTCTGACACTTGGGAAATAGGGAACGAGTTGTGTTACGGAACAATTTACTGTGTGTACAACCGATATGTATAAGATAAAAAACTGACATATTGTTTCACTGACTATTCGACCAACGCACAGCTGAAATGACTAAGTGTATAGAAATTCGTCATAAAATATTATTGTTCATAATGATAGAGAAAATTCGGCATCTACTTTGTGCTCTCGCCGAGTTTGGAGGAATATTTGTGTGTGTGTTATATCAGAGGACGGGGAGTCGATCGATCTCGATCTAGGTAACCTCTTAAATTAGACACGAAAATACAAAGTAAACATACATAGCAAAGATGTATAGGCACCTATTAAGGGGATGATGTAAGAGAAATATCTATCATAAAAATATCTAGGTACATATTTGTATATCCATCAACGGCCTTTGAGCCTTTCCTTAGGCCTCCAGTGCCACGCTGGTCAGATTGATTTGATAGTGATTTTTTTGAAGATTTCTGTCTCTTTATTAGAATCAATAAATAATAGACAATAAAACTTTATCTAAAGAATATTCTATACAGTTTACAATGCATTTAAATTTTAATAACAGCCTGACCTACTCAAAAGATACCTTACTTAATCTAAATATATTGATTCGATAATAAACAACAAAATACATTCATTATTTGCATACCTTTTCGAAATATAGGTCAGGTCGCGAGATTTCGCTGGCAGGGGCTGGATGCATCGACGCCCCGGTAACCCAGATCTATGCAAGGTACAAGGGCAAACCCACACCCTCCAACCAGCATAAAACCATTTAACATGAACTCCCGGTCCTCCTACAACACCCTGTTGTGTACGACGAAGAGCATCAAGTAAAAAATAATGGAGATCAATTTAAACTGGGTCTTAAATTATGGGGACAACATGCCTAATTCAGTTTCTAACGAAAGACATTATTATTTAAAAAACCCCGGTAAATTTAATATTGAAAAGTTAAGCCGACTTGTTTACTTTTGATAGGAAAGTGAATATTATATTTTTTTTTAAATCTTGCACAAGTGATCAGGCTACCTACTTTTTAGTATTGATTAAAACTAGAACAAAAATGTGTCAGAATTTATAAATATATTAAAATTAAAGACAGAAGTCCTATCAGAGATGCCATGCACGCTAACAACAGTGAATTAAACTCTATATTTATCTGAAACCTTTTTTTTTCCTCCACTTATTACGAGTAACTTACTTTTTGCTAATAATATCATCTTGGAGATGAACCATTCGGTTAGTCTAATTCAAAAACTGTTACAATGAACTGTCTTATATCATTCATTTACTAATGCAGTTTAACAAAAATGAGGTGATTTTTTTTCGAAAAAGCAATAAAATACACAGTTAGCGTTTCAGTTACAGTCAATAACAACTACGTGTGCCTAGTATAATGAAGACGATCTAGAATTCAACATGAAAATAGAATAAGAGAATTTAAAAGGAAAAGATATTTAAATAACAAGATTATATATTAAATAATTGCACATCAACAATCGATCGATCCATCGATCAACGAACGATCAAGACTAAATTCTTGAATGATTACACTGTAGATTACACTTCGAAAAAAGTATTATTATTTCTGTTGCTATTAACTTTCTGCTATTTCAACATGCAAACATTAACATCGAGTCGGGTAGAATAGATTTTCTTGACATGAATTAGGAAGTACATTCTCAAATCACCTTTAAAAGAAAACAATAAAAGTCGTTCCAATCCTTCCATGTTGGAACAATGAAAGCTGTTATATCACAAACAGAGTATATACTCACATAAACACAATTTACAAACTATAAAACGGTTCCTCAATCAAGAAGAAGAAGTCATAGAAATCTAGACAAAGGAATTCAGGAAAAATACTTTACATGACAAATTTTAATATTAAACGCTTTACACATACAATGAAACTTATGACACATTAATTATGTCGCTTTTAGAACAGCTACCTTATACCTACAATCGTTCTGTATTCAGTTGGTAGTTAGGTATGAAAATATGAGATCATTTTGTGCGTGACTCAAGACGACATTGTTGCATTGTTGTCGGGGGAAATAAGACCTGTTTTATACATTTTTATATATAACTTTACTGTTTTTTTCTTTAATCAAAAAGGTATGAAAATATTTGTTCATTTTTTTTTTCATTTAAATAGATGTTCCTATGTCAATAAATCTCTTCTAAATCATTTTATTATACTTTCTAATCTACTTAAAGTAAACTATATATCAGTCCTTATTCACTTTTAATTTTTACTGTTAATAAATTATTTTGTTGTGACGTCAATATTCGAGAAAATCATTCAGTCATTTAATACAAAAAAAAAAACAAAGTTAAATAACTGTTGGCTGAATTTAGCATTAACATTTCCTTCCTTAAAAGTATTTAATTCTAAAGACTTGCAAGAGTATTTCGTTATAATCTTTTAAATATATCTTTAGTATTCTAAGAACGTAAAAAGTAAATAAAAAGAAATGAAGTGTCATTAATCGGTCGCTAGCCAGCTACGTAACTTAGTAGGCGAGGAATTCTTATTCATAGCATTAGTAATTTGTACACTGTTGGCCTTCCAATAGCCAGTGAGAGAAGGAAGACCGATCAACGAAATTCAAGCCAGATAAACCGCACTGGCATTAGAGTGATTCTAAGAATTTGTCCAAACAAGTTACGAAGCTCGAAGTATAAACACACATGTAAACAATCCATACTTTACTCACACATGTACGATCAGCGCTGTGATTATACAGTGAGTGTAAGAGTAGAAGCCTGGCAACAGCCGGTAGAGGCTGTGCGCGCACACGGCTGTGTTTTATTGTATGGGTGTGGAGGCACAGCGATTACGTTTGTACGGAGTGTGGGCGGTGTATACACACAGAGCTTTCACGACGCAGCCTTGGCCGCGAGACACGTGCGTCAGTAGGGCGGTGCCCGGCCCTGTGGTTGATGCTGCTATCGATATTTAACTGTTCACTGTAGACATAATAGTGTGTTTATATACTAAACAAAATTGTTTTCTGTGTATGAATAGATCTTGTCTTCTTATATGATTTTTGTTTGGTATATTTTTCACTGAAAATAAAAAAGTCATTCCAAGAAGTTGGATAACGTTGATCTGCTAACAAATATTAAAAATAACCTTCAAGGTTTGAATGTTAGGGAAAATGGTACAAGATGTTATCAACAACTTAGTTGTAATATAAAATTTGTAAATGTATATTATAGCTATTCGACTAACCTAGGCTTCTACTACTGGCTATTGACGGCCACGCCGGCTTCGTTCGTGTGAATATTACATAATTTCGAATGAACTGTTCATTTTTTTACTTTGCTTATCTTTTAATGTTTAGTGGGTGCTTACATTATGAAGCGCATCAACTGCCTTGTAGACTCATAAGATTTTATTTCAACCATAAATATTATCACCTATTGGTTAATAAAAAAATAAATTGAAAGAGATAAATCGGAAATCTCACGAAAACCTACGGAATAATATTCAAAAAAAGTTTACGAAAAGTTGTACTTTTTTTTCAAGTTTTTATTCCAAATTCCTTGCCAGTCGGTCTGTTCTATTTATTTTTAATAGTTAATTTAATCTAATTAATATTGTAGTGTCGCATCTTGACGTTTCTTTTTATTTAGCATTTAAATTAAAATAATCGATTGGTATCAGTATTTCTTCTAATCATTTTAATGCTGCTAATCTACTTTTCCATGAATTCTGTTAGTTTCATGCGTTCTATTGTCGTGTTAAATGGTCTATTTATAAGCAACGAGTCAATCTTTTTACTCACTCAACCTTCAGTATAATTGATTGACGTCATATTGTGTTTTAATAATATTAATTGAATTTAGTCGGCCACGGCTTTAACCCCGACACACTTGTATCTCCTCTTCTGCTACCTATTAACGTTGGCAAAGAATAGGAATACTTTAACTAGATAATCAAGCGTATATTTGGTTTTAGGTATTTTGAATATTATTATTACCAATTGACATTTTTCTAAACACGATAAATTTGTAAAGATGTCACAACTCGTTTGTAGACGTTTTTTTTTGCAAAGAGATTCTATCAAAAGAGAAATCCGGGATCAAGATCCCGGATTCGTAATCTCCAAGACCTTAAAATATTCTCTAACAATGTATACAAAATTCTAACGAACATCTGAAAGCCTAACAAGTAAACAAAGTTTCGTTCGCGTTAATGCCCATTTTAACGATTATCGATAAAATACTTTCTCGTCACTGTGGCCTGGATCGGGCGTCGAGAGTCGGCCGGGTGGAGGGTGTATTCCCCCTCTTTCCTCTCGCTCTATCAGCTGTGCGACACGTGCGCCGCATATACCATTTTGTCTAGTGTACTCTTGTACGCTTCGAACCAAAAGCTCACTTTACCCGGATACTACGGTTACTAACCAAAGCTTACTAACAACGTGCACGTACTGTTTCATATGTTATGTAAATAAATACTTTAGTACCATTTGGGATACATTCGTAACACATAAACACGTCTAACCCAGAAGTTCTATAAATTCTAAATACATAAACCTAGTGAACATTACGGTGCTGAGAGTTACAATTTATGTATGTATAATCTCAGTTAAAATATGGATGATTTAGACGAATTTCTGTTCATCTCATATGATATATTCGTAGTCATAATATATTAGCTTTTGCCCAAGGCTCGACTCGTGTATGTCGGATTTCGTAGTTAACATTTTTCGGCTTAATATAGACCATGACACTCACAAATGTGGCTTTTTATTCGTAAAATAATTTTCTTAATCCTTTTAGAGGATCCAGAGGGTCGGAGGTCGGGAGAGGACGGTAGGGTCCATAGATAAATCAGTAAAGGTATCGGTTATTATATAATTTACTTCCTCAAAACCATTTACTATACGAAAATATGTTTGAACTGTATTAGCAAAAGGGGCAACGTAGAAGTTTTAATAATTTGTTTGGCGTGTTCTCGGAATAGAGGTGTAAAAGACGCCGGATCATTTTATACATTTACATGGTAATTTAATGTAATAGGTATTTATTATCATACTGACGTTATTACTTGTAACAATAGGCGTCTATTTGAAACGGGAAAGCATTTGAATAGTTTATATATATTTAAATTTTACACTCATACCTTCTGTCATAAAATTATATTGACCACACACATTCATTTCGACTTACTAGGGATGTACCAAGTAACGAGTATTTTATCTACAATTGAAAATTATGCTTATAATGGTTGAGGTATTCCTTGTTCACTATAAATGATATAAAGGTATTGATAGTGAATCATAAAATTTTAATTAAATGCTATTAAAAGCCACAACTAGTCAAACAAATTTTATTTACCTCATACCGCTATAGGTGACTCAGTTTAGTATAAGTTGATTAAACGTTGTACAGGTATGGTGACAACTCCAGTAAGAGCAGATTGAAATTATTACTGCACTTGAAAAGTACTAATTACTTTCGAAATTTTTTTTTAGGCTGTTTCACTGATGATAGTAATAATTTTATTCACACATAAAGAGAATGTACATAGTTAACTTACAATTACAATACAATTAGGTAACTCAGTAAATAGGTTACCAGCATTTGAAAGATGAAATGATGGTAACAAAAAAAGTAATAGAAATGCCTATTAATCATCCCCATCATCTAGATGGTTGGCAGTCCACAACTGTGCGCTTTTCCCGAAACTTTCTGCAACGCACAATAAAACTGTGGAATGAACTGTCGCCTGCGGTATTCCCGGACCAATACGCTCTTCAAACCTTCAAGATAGGTGCATACTTGTAACGCCTCTGGTGTTGCGGGTGTCCATGTGTGGCGGTAATTGCTTACAATTAGGCGATACGTTTACCCCTTATACAATACAAAAAAACTGTTTTTACGTCAGGTATTTAATGTATAAGTGTTAACGATGTAAGTTGTAAATTCTGTCTCTTAAACTAGGGTTACCTGTGTGTATGCTATTACTATAAGTTACTTTTACAGAACTTTGGTCATAAACAGAAGAAGGAATTAGTAAACATAAGTGACGTCATGGTATAGCTTGAACTCCTGTTGTATAGTGCTGTAGATTTCTAACTATAAGATTAAATAATAACAATACAATCATCTTTCTCTTAAGTTATATAAACACTGTCTAAATTAATACGAGCTTTTATAAAAATACTCTAAAATCTTAATTAAAATGCTTTTACCTACTTTCAGTATCTAGCGATCTAATTTGAGATGTAAAATGTCATAATTATCTATGCAATAATAGCTGAACTAAAGTCAGCTTTCAATTTACCTTAAATTAAGTCATAGGCTGTGTTTATTTCTAATTTTAACATCGATCTAAGTTCTTTCACAACCGACTATTCCCCCATCTCATCCCCCATCAGTTCCAATCATACAAAATAGTACTTAAAACGTCATTGCATTATGTCTTATTACGAGTAACTTTTCAAATTATTATTAATTATTATTACTTCAGGAAACTATTATCAAAGTGTGTTCTTTAGAAGAGATATAGTAAATATCCTTAATAAAGTAATTACCGGTATTGTATTCATAAATAATTGCGCGGGTTTCCCAGCAACACGCCGACTCATTTATAGGTTTACGAATCAGACCTAATGGAACTTAATTAATTATTTGGAATTCCTTATTCCTATGAACTTAGAATCTCTAATTCTTCCCTAGTATATATCCCCGACGTGTTCAGAAGGTTGCGTGTTCTTCAATTAAACGTACATTGCGTATTGGTGGAGAGAACTAACTGCGGAGCCCGAGTTGCGATGCACCGTATTATATCATCGCGACCCCACAGTACCTATTCTGTATAATCATCATCATCCGAGCGTTAATCCCGGTTGCGTTTGATGACGCCCTGGGTCCGCTTGCCGACTATTTTTCCTCCTAGCACATTCCATAAAATTCCGCGTTGTGAGACCGTTGACACAAATATCATTCCTTTGATGTCAAACCAGCACTTTATGGTTCTACACCTCCTTTTTTTATGCTATAATCCCCTCGGATACCACCCCCTGGTGGTTATGTTGGACTCGAACCGACTATAAACCGCACACCTTCTCGGGTATTAGAAACCGGGGAACCAGGTGCACCCTCGGAAGGAAATCCCTAGAACCCCGACGTACCTCATCTGCCACCCCACACGCTTATGGAAGACGTAGATCGTTCTACGAGACGAAGATTGTTCTGAAATCGGTCTACCCCTCCTGCCGTTGCCCGGCGGAGGCGGCATGGCCAGACTATTTTGTTCCCTACGTAACTCGGTGACTGTCGCTGAAACATACGCTATAAATCAACGTATTCTTTATAATATACTCTTAATATTCCCGTCATTATTTTACGAAGTACCCATTTGAGGACCGTGGACTTCAAAATGTAACTTGGACCCAAGTTAATGTAGCTAAATATATTAAAGACGTCTCCTGTGTCTCCACGGAAGTTAAGGGGAAAGTTTTTTTCTTATACGACTACACCTGCACCTGAATATATCCTGGACTTTACAACGAAAAGACACAGAACTACTATTTGTGTACACACAAAGTGTTGTCCCAGGTGAGAATTAAACCCACAACACTTATCGCAATAGGAAGCAGCGGGATGACCGCTTAAACGAGTACTCCATGAATTGTATTGAGAAGAAGTCAGAGACTTTGAATGTCCTAGAATTAGTTACATCAAACAATATTTAATATTATATTCTATTGCTACGATCGCATTCATAGATTCATTACTTAAAACTATAAATATAATGGTTTTAGACTTTCGCGACTTTCACATATAGTTTTAGTTGTATAGTGGGATTAATTCGCCCGATAAAATTATGTAAAGGCATCCTATCTTTAAGTAATTTTATCGCGAATAGTACCCACTATACAATTAAAACTAAAGGTACATATAACATTTATATAACTCATCGCATTATTACTATTTGCAGTGTAGATATAATACACAAAGTTCTAGGAATCAGGAATTAAACTTATTAAAACATAATGCGATCTACAAGATTGCTTCAGATGTATATTTGACTTTTAAAAGTTATTAGCACAGAGCGATGGTACCTATTAATAATATCGGATCTGCAAATAGATAAATTTTCAGTAGAGCTGTTCAAATATTGTTTTGACGATCAAAAACCAATCAAAGAACTGTGGATGTTCAAATTTTCACTGACATAAAAAAACAGCTTTTGGAAAAGTTCAGGTGTTATTTTAATTTCAGATATCTTGTGATTTCTATCCTTCATACTACTCGGAAAAGCTGCCCACGTAGAAGACTTAGTGTATGCATTGCTGAATTCAGGGTATTCGTTCGATATTAAATTAAAATTAAATTTGCCAGATTCAATAGCCCGCTGAATATAGGATACGACAAAAAGGCAAATGTGATTGGTAATATTGTACCTACTGTTGCTCTCTTTTACTTACATTACAACTAAATAGATCATGTATCGTCATTATGATCACAATATTTTAAATTTTTAAATCTGTCTTTACTTACTCACTAAAATATAAGAAAAACCTTTTACATTTCCTGTAAAACACACTAAAAATTATGTTACCTACTCTTGGTAAATTCTTATTACAAGTTACTAACTAACGTCAAAAGTATTATAATTTATTTTCAACTCTTCACTGTTCATTCGACATTATTCTAAGATACGGATCCAATAAACAATGTTACGAAGTATCACTTAAATTATGTATAACAGATTCGCCCGTCACTTTGTTTTGTTACCCGTCGATCTGATACGCGCGCGCATGAATGCATTCGTTCTGTGACGGCTTCCCCATATGGCCAAGGATAGGCCTTTTATGGCTCATATAAGTGGCCACTCACCTACCGCCTGAACGAGTCAGCCATATCAATGAACTGGCCATCAATAAAACATGTGGCACTAAGCCAGAAAAGGAAACGGCGAAATGAGAAAAAGAAATATTCGAAAAAGGTATTCGTTGCGTACACTCGATTGTTTGTGCGATTTGAAAGCATTCAATGTAAAGCTGAGCGCACACAGCATGAATTATTCGCGTCGATTACTTTTTGCTTTCCGCAATACTATCTACCATAATCGATGTAATTGATTCAATTCAATGTCATTACATAACTATCGTTGTGTGGCCTTACTGAAGACTTGAAGAGGAAAAGACGCATGTTTTTTTTATAGAAATCAAAGCAATTTTATCATTATATCTTACTTTTTCACGATAATTGACATTGTAGCCTTGAGTTTTAGAGTTAAAAGTGTATTCTTACAGAACTGTTATCTAGATATATAGTGATTGTCAAGTTTCAGCATGATCCTGGATGATTCAACCTCAGACAGAGTTTAATTCCGAAACGTAGGTTATAGAGACGGGTAGAACTACAAGGTGTAGAGTCTAAAATAATTAATTCACAATGTCGAGTGGTGGGAAGAGCAGTGGACCGGTCAGAGTGCACATTCCGGTGGCAACTGCATACATAAAAATGTAAATAGGTACACACACTTACAAGTGACTGAATAACTCGGCGCATAATTTATTGGTATCATATACTTTTAGATGAAAAACTTTAAAAATACTTTTATAACATTTTTATTACTTTTTTATGTGAGTAGTTAAGGTTTAATTAATTTTAGTATGCAACAAGTCACTTTCAAGGTCACCTCAGGTATCAATATTTAGAATAAATAATTCGAATTATAAAATAAATCTATATCTAGTGAGTTTTAAACAATTCAACAAATCGGTCGCTAGGAGGGAATTGAGTCCCGCCTGCCACCACTGCGACTGCAGTGAGGACTCGGCCCAGCATACGCTGGAGATCTGCCCCGCTTGGGCGGCGCAGCGCCGGGCCCTCACTGCAGTCATCGGAGGAGATCTGTCGCTACCGGCCGTCATACAGTCCATGGCCGGTAGCGACAACAGTTTTACCGCGGTCGCGACCTTCTGCAAAGATATTATTTCGCAGAAGGAGGCGGCGGAGAAGGCCCGAGAGGACGACGTTCACTCGGACCCGATCCGCCGTCGGCGAACCGGGCGGCGGAGGCGCGCCTAACAGCGCCTCATGCCGCCCTGAGTGTGGCCGCGGATGGACGGGATGGGTTTTCCTCTCCATCCGCATTACAGGCCAACCGCGAGGAGGCGACGTACGCGTGTGCCGTGCGTCGCCTAAATTGAGATTATTGACAGCAGACGGTGCCCGCTTCAGTGCGAGCAGGCGCTGGGAGGGGTCCGGTCGTGTTAATAACTGCAGTTCCCGGACCCCTCCCTTGCGCAGAGTTGGCACACCGTGTGGTTTTAGTCGGTTCGATTCCGACACACCACCCCGCCCCAAACCCCGGTGGGGTGACGGCCCGAGGAGGTTTCCATACGTAAAAAAAAAACCATCCACCCCACACGAACCGACTAAAACCGCACACCACCTCGGGTACTAGGAGCCGGGGAACCAGGTATCCCCTAGAAATGAAAACCCTGGAACCCCGTACCTCGGGCACGGACGAAGCAATATCGAAGTATTGCTTCGTCCGTTATAACATGTCTTTCTAGAAGACGAAGCGACGATTACAACTGGTTAAGCCTCGATTTTAACTACTACAGCTTATCTGAACTAACTTACAGTCAAAATCCAAGCTGAATAGTTGGAGTTTTTCATATACGAGTAACTAGTGGTCATTTGTCAATTCCTCCAGTTTTTCTTCTGATTTTATTTCGTTGTGGGTTCCAAGACAGTTTATTTTTCCTGGGACTTCTCGAGTATCATAACTCGATGTGTTCTTGGGTCACTGCTGTTGATCCTGGTGTACAGGAGTTACAGTGTTGGGCGTGTGGACGAGATTAGTCCCAATAAAAAAAAAATACTAGTGGTCGTCCAGTGGGCGAAATTTGACCAAAATTATTTATTTTTAACATTTATTTGTTCCTCCTCCATATAAACTTTAACAGTGTCAAATTTGAAATTCGTCCATTTTTTTATGGAATAGGGGGCACACGAGCAGATTTATCACCTGATGGTAAGTGATTACCGCCGCCCATGGACACCTGCAACACCAGTGGCGTTACAAGTGTATTGCCGGCCTTTGATGGGTGGGGGGAGAGGTGGGGGGAGGGGTTGTGGTATGGGCCTTCGTTAACCTCACTCACATGGTAAAAACAGCGCAAGCGCTATTCCATTATTATTGCATTATTTTCGTAATAAGGGGTACAAAGGTTTTGCTTAACTTTACTTTATTATGAGATAATAATACCTACAGCTAGTCTGGTGGTCGAAGTTCAATCGTCATCACCATTAATAGTTTTTAATAGTTCACTACTAACCATAGACCTTTCCGTACAAAAGAGATTTAGATTCTTTAATCACAGTTCATCAAATTTATAATGTCTTGTTTTATTTAAGTTGGATTGTCAGTAAAATATTTTTTGAATCATGACAGATCAATTGACATTACAAATAAATACCTAGAGATCGTTTTTTGTTTTTTCGGAAGACGGTCCCCATTTCATGTCATCCACATTTTATATATTTTTTATCATTAATTTCATCACGACGACGACTTGAAGACTTGAAGACTTGATAATTGAAGACGATAATTACTTGACATTGGCAGAAATAGCTGATCCGAGTGATCCGGCTAGTTGCCATTCATCATCAAAAAATAATAATAATAATAAATAAATACCTATGTGTTTACTAGATTCGTGTAAAAGCAATCACTTTTGCATAAAAATCATTCTATAATTTATAAGCTACTTGAATGTTAAGTTTAAATTAACATGGACAACAACAAATTTTAGTTAAATATAAACATAATACTACCAAACCGCACACATAAACGTAGGTAATATCTAACAGTATATTCTAAGTAGTGATAAATTAAGCAAATAATAATTTATCTCCCTATATTTCCTGATGCAATATGTTAACTAAACATGAAAACATGTTGCAACATCCGAAACAGTTAAATTGATAAAAATTTTGTAGCCGCGTGAATCATATGGCATGTTGTACAATGTGATCCTTAAATAAATGAGGTTTAAAGATGTGTTTTTTTACGGGGTGTTTCCACTATGATATCTTGAACTCCATTAGTATTGTCTTGTCTACTGTTGTCATGTGCTGTCAATGATGCAGTAACTGAATGAACTGTAAGAAGATTGTTTTTTTGTGTCTTATGGTAATATTATTGTATGTTACATCGGCATCTGTAAAAGTGATATAAACTGATTCAATAAGTCTTCTTTATCAAAGACTAGCTGACCCACGCAACCTCGTTTACGTCTCTTATTGCCGGTAGTGTAATATTTTTCCCCGGTTTTTGTAACATTCTTCTTTAGTGCTGCGCTCTTTTTGGCCTTAGCGTGATGATATATAGCCTATAGCCTTCCTCGATAAATGGACTATCAAACACTGAAAGAGTTTTTCAAATCGGACCAGCGGTTCCTGAGATTAGCGCTATCAAACATACAAACAAACAAACTCTTTAGCTTTATAATACGAGTATTAGTATGGACTAGCTGACCCACGCAACCTCGTATGCGTCTTAAATTGCCCGTGGCGTGAAAATTTTCCCCCGTTTTTGAAACATTCTTCATTGGTGCTCCGCTCCCATTAGTAGTAGCGTGATGATATATAGCCTATAGCCTTCCTCGATAAATGGACTATCCAACAACGAAATAATTTTTCAAATCGGGCCAGTGGTTCCTGAGATTAGCCGGAACAAACAGATAGACAGACAATTTTTTTTAAAATATATATTTTGGTATTTGTACCGTATATACATTTATATGCATGTAGTGAAAAGCGGTTATTTCAATATTACAAACAGACACTCCAATTTTATTTATTTGTATAGATGTACCTATAGATGGAAAAAAAATGCCTTAAAATAGTTAGGCGGTAGGAGTATTTATATGGCTATTGAAAGTTTTACTTCATATTTCTATTTATAAAGAAATTGGACAATGGAAAGGAAAAGCCTTCGTTTCTTGTTTTAAATTCTAATTAGTTGCATAAACGAGAATAGCATTTTTGTACTCGGGCGGTAGTTAAAGTGAAATGACTATAGATAAACGATATAAGTAGGAATTATATAAATATTACCTATTGTAATAAGGTTGCAAAGATTAAAGCTTTTACGACAGCAAGATCAATATACAAATAAATGAAATCAGATGAACGTAAGGAGTACTGACTGCACGTTTGACCTACGTTCCCTACTTCGTCAAGTGATGTAGGTTTGAATCCCATATGGAACAACACTATGTGTCATCCACAAATTGTTGTTCTAAGTCTGAGTATTATTTCATGAATGTTTGTAAAGTCCCCCGCGAAACAGGAATCATTCCTAGTGCAAGAGTTGTATTTAAAATAGAAAACAATGTTTACGATAAAAAATATAGGATTTTAGATAATCAACTGCTTTAAAAATATTTATTCTATTCATGATTTAAAACTTAGAGAAAGGTTTATTTCACTGACCGCGGTTCCCTTGTGTACTTCGCACAAATGCATTCCAGTCACTCATTTTCTGGGAACATGCTTCTTCAAAGGCAAAGTGGAATGCAAGTTTTTAGTTTACTGTACGTATGCGTATGATTTTTCATTGAAATTTTAAAAGAAAACGACTTGCTTGTGTAGTAATAAAAGCAGTACTGAGCGCGCCGGCGGTGTTTAAGCCATTCTTTTTTTTTCTCGTCTGCAATCCTTAGCTTGTTTTATCGTGTGATGACAAAACGACTTCTATTTATGGGTTGGTCGAGCATGTTGCGAATGCCGAGCGGCTTAGGGTTATTACCTACACATTTATGTATAACGAGCAATCTATTTAGGTATTTAGTTATGTACGTAGCTACAATGGTTCATAAGACTTCAATTCAGCAGCAATATAAGTACTTGACAAAGACATAAATGGTTTAAAATAGTTATGAAATGTATTCTCTTTATAAATAGAATAACTATCAGGGAAAAGCTTTTCACCAGCACTAGACTGTTATAGGCTTCTATTGAAATGTAATAAGTATGTAGAATAAGTCAATTAACAAGTAAAGAATTATAAAAAAACTCGACTGCGTTTATATTTTTTATTTTGATGTACCCAGTGTCACTCTCACCACTAAGATGAGTTTATTGACATCACTTACATAAAAATACGTTTAGGTGAAAACGAACTAATACATACATACATACACTCGAAAAACATAACCCTCCTTCTTTTTCTGTAGGGTAAATACAAAGCCTTCTCTGTTATAACCTTCTGAGCTATCCGTTATGGATCCGTTATTATCCGTGTTTTTGATATAATTAAGTTATGAATTCAACAATAAAGTATGATCGTTACCAGTCAAATTGATTTACCAAAGCAGAAAGATTTTATATCAACATAATTATTTCAGACGTGCACTTTACACTACAAAATTAAGTAGATAGTTACTAAATTGATTACCTAATAAAGTACTAGACCTTATTATAATAAATGTTGCGATTTCCCATGGGATCGTTGGGAAGCCTCACTCATACTCGATCACGCGATGTTCACCCGCGCTCAATCTGCGTGAGAATCTCCATATAAGGACTTCACTAAAATTATAATCCAACATTCCGATGCTTACGATAAAAATTGCCTTTAAATTTTACACCGCTGTTTACAGTTATAACATCATAAAAGTTTATGTGTACTTTATAAGTTCATGTAGCGTAGCAATTAAAACTTTGTAAATATGCCAGAAGGTATTTGGATAAATAAAGTTTAAAGATCATAAGAAATGTTCGATTTCTAAGAACAAATCAAATGGTACTGTAAAGTTTTAGGTCGCTTTTGAAACAAGTGATTTTGAGTTCGTTATATTGACGCGTGTTTGTGATCATGTGCGAAGTGCCACGTAGCAAGTGTGTATACAAAAAGCAAAGCTGTGTTTGTTCGTTTAACGGGTCACACACAACACAAGTGTTATCCTTGTGCTGCCTACACGAATTGAGAGAATCACGTGCACTTAACACGCAACGACGTGGCCAATTTCGTGCACAACGCTCGATACCAAATTTAGACTAAACGAATGAATTTATAATGTTGAGACAGATTAATGATACTGCTAAATTCGTAACGTAACATTTGATATAACATTATGATACAAGAAATAAATCTATTTTCGGTTTCAACTCTGAATATGGCTTCTGTAGTTCTTGTAGATTATAATTGGTCCATTAAATTAATACAAATACAATGTCCGTGTATTTTACTTATTTTTGTTTTTTTGTTATGCTTAACAGCAATAACAAGAATCAACTTCTATTATAAGTAGCAATTAAACAGTTTTCACAATATATTTGTGAATGATTTTTAACTAGATAATTTCAATGTAAAATGTCTTGCGCTTATAGTTACAAATACCTACGAGTAAGAATGAGAAATAATCAATAACTCTAATTTCGTGTTTTTAACTGGTGTTGGTGACACTATGGAGGCCTGGTGAGATGATCTTTCATGGTCCTCTTACAAGACCCGGGATCACAGTGGGAGAAAAACACGTGCATGTGTTAGTGAAATTTCCAAGGAACAAAGGTAAACCACTTTACCTCCTGCTACTTGGTTTGATGGCAGTCAGTCCACGTAAAAAAACTCAAGTTCATTCGTATCCTAGTAGACTTGAAGTCGACTCAAACCACTTTGGAATAATTTTATAAAAAAAAGCGTCTTTAAGAACTGGACCAAATTGAAATGGGACCACGTGGGAATCACCAGCTTTCAAATTAAAAATGAATCATCAAAATCGGCTCACCCAGTCGAAAGTTATGAGGTAACAAATATAAAATAAATACAGTCGAATTGAGAACCTCCACCTTTTTTGAAGTCGATTAAAAAAGGTTGAAATTCAAACTAAATTAGTGATCTAATATAGGATGATACATAATACACCCGTTACATGTACCCTCAATCATTATTTAGCAATCAGTTTATCACTAATATTGATTATCAAAATTGATTATAAAGAATTGATTATTTGCACAAAATTCTTACTAAAAAAAAATATTTAATAAATTTGGGCAATAAAATTTCTTGAACGAGGCCGTATTTTAGGTAACATTAATTGTTATCTTTATTATGATTAAAACTTCCTTTTAAATAAAAATAATATTACATTTATCGAACCGTGACGGATCATTACTAATTGGCTACTTAATGATTTAACAAAAATAAATTAAAGGAATAAATACAAAATATAACCTCATACATGGCGGTCTTATCTCAAACTAAGTAACCATGGTAATCATACTATTGAAAAACATATTTATATATTTCTAAATACCTAGTTTGTAATATGTACAGACTAGCTTTTGTCTACGGCTCCGCCCGCATAAGGGCCCCCGCAGACTGCAGACTTTTTATCGGCCGATAGTTTAGTCGGGTTGGGCTGAAAGTGCGCACACCGAGCCAACTAAACAGTTTGGTTGGTGAGCAGGGCGCAGACTATCCAACAGCCGGCCGACTATTCTCGAACTAGTTTGTAACTGACTGTTGAAGCAGTCGCACAATGAGAATATTGTCCAGAAAAGTTATTGCTCTCATCATACTCCGGAGGAGGAAAATCAAGAAGAGATTCCGAGAGTATTGGGTGCATCCCATTCTCAGTGATAGATTAGTTAGTGGAAAATTTTACACTATGCATTACAAATTACTTGATTGCCCGAAAAAATTTTTCGCCTATTATCGAATGAGCATTACCAGCTTCAATGAACTTTTTATAAAGCGCAGGTTTTTTCTCGACTTCTTCAATCAACTTTTCGACGGAACTTTCTACAATCAACAATTGTGATTTGGGCGACGCCATATTTAAAATACACGCACATGACGCCAAATCACAGAGCGAACTGAACTATCGGCCGACTAAACAATCGTCATGTATGCGCAGGCGTGTATGCGCCAATACTGATTAAACAGTCGGCCGATAGTTGGCCGACAGATTAGTTTGAATGTAATCGGGTAGCTCATCAAACTTTTTTATCGGCCGATACTGAATCGCTGTAGTGTGCGCATATGCATTCCTCTCCATACTGATTAAGAAGCCGACCAAACTATCGGCCGATAAAAAGTCTGCAGTCTGCGGGGGCCCTAAAAGTCGAATATCGTGACGATTAATCAAACTGACTTATTTTTGTTATTTATGAAGCAATTGAAATGAAACAAACACGAAATCTTAAGCAGGGTAAACCGCAACGCATTAGTGAAACCGCATTTAAATCAGTTAAGTTCCTGACATTAGCGTGCACAAACGTACAGATAAAAATTTTAGATTAAAATTCATTGTTTTGAGTTGCGTTCATAAAGCCCCCTATAATAGTTTTCCTTATATATATTCCATGTACGGATAGCGACCAGTTACGATTTTATCATATGTATTGATAAACAACGCCTAGATACTAGATAGAAGAAATGATCGTGTTCATATCACACATTTATTGGTCCTAGGTTCAAGTTAGAAGCACTGATATATTTACAATGCAATGTATATTTCATTGTTAAAAAAATATATTGAGTTTATCAGGCGAAAACCATCTAAATATGTATAATGATTTACATCACATTATAATCATCCCAATTTAATGTTCTGCGTTGATCAGAAAACATGGTCTCTGCATTCCAGTTTGTAATTTATAAAACTGTTCTGAGGTCCTGGGTTCCAATTCTCGAAATTGATGTTATTGCGGTTCAACATAAAATAGTGATATTATTAATACATTCGCTTATTGCGATGGTGTCTGACTCAATATGTATAAATACATATTTAGTAAAGCTGAATTACCGAAAACAAATGAACGCTAAATGCGGTTTTACCCGATAGACAATTTCCAGAGGAATATTTTGATGTAAAATTTGCTAAGGTTTTCTGTAAAAAAGACACTCGAGATATTTTAGCTTACACTTAAATTTAAACTAAGCTAATGAAACTCTGCGACAGGAAAAAATATTCATAATACCAGTTACCAGTTTGATCGCTAGTTCATAAACAATTTAAATTTGTAGGAAGAAATATTTAATGATGATTATTTCCATGTAGCTGGTATTTACTAACACCAATAGATTCAGGTAACATAAAGCCTTCACTACAAACTTTTTTATACGAATAGTTTGTTACTTCCGGGTCAGCTAACGGTCACTCACCAAATCTTAGCTCATCTGATGACCTAGGTAAACAAAAATAGATGTTTATTTTTTGGTCATCCGATTGAAAGCTGTTACGTCAACTCACTAGCAAAATTTTTATGTTAGACAATAACTACTTCTGCAAAAGCAATACGTTTATATTGTCAATATTTTACCGGTGTTATTGATCATGATCAAACGATGACTATAACCAGTATAATATGACCTGGATCGTAAAAAAAAAATAATAAAATCGCGCAGCAAATTACAGCTCTAATTTTATCGTTTAATAAAACCTGTTAAGACATGTAGACGAAGCCGAAATAATATGATTTGTTTAAAATAACTCTTAGATTAAAATATCTTGCCGCAATCTATGTGAATAAAATTGTAAAAATTCACATTTACCATTTATCATATATCCTATTTTTAGCTAACTCACATTTATTTCAATAACAGTGTGGCGAAGTAGGGCAAACGAATAGACGAGGCTTTCTTAAAATAGCATCCTTGATGTGTATCTATGGCGCGAAATGATGAAGCTTAGCGCCAATACACAAATGATTGGTAACAATTATTGCGAGGCGAGATGCGCGGGCGCAGCGCGTAGCGCGGTAGCTGGCCCCGCCCGCGCCCGCGCCTTCACCTCGACCGGCAATGAACGATTTATGTTTCGATTAAAATTGTTAATGAGTTATTTTAGTTCGTTATTATTAGCATTTATAAAAAAATAACCATACAATAAACACCTCGTTAAATCCATACTAATATTATACATGCGAAAGTAACTCCGTCTGTGTGTCTCATTTTCACGGCTAAACCACTGCATCGATTTCAATGAATTTTGGTATGGAGATACTCTGATTCCTGAAGAAGGACATAGGATACTTTTTAATGCGATAACTGCCATATATGCGGGTGGAGTCGCGAACAAAAGCTAGTATACATATATATTTGCAAACTGTACAGGTTTTGAGTCTCTCTGGAGTTTGACAGAGGCCTGGTCAACACATTCAATGAAAGTTTTTGCTTAGCTAGAATAATTATAAATGAATAACTTGCCTTTGATAACTTGTTGGAAACTTCGAAACTCGTTTTATTATGTCTAAACAAGGTTTTAAAGATTTATTACGGCTGGTTTCGTTTATCCGTGAATCCCCGCAATTTAGCTGAGGGAACGGGCAGGTTATAATGGATAATGGCTACCCCCTAATCAGATGAATTAAATTAATGTTGGGATTTTCACTAAGTATCTTTTTTTTGGAATAAAAAAACGAGCAGACGTATCGCCTGATGGTAAGCGATTACCGCCGCCCAGAGGAGAGAGGAGGTCTTTGGGTGATGGGGAGAGGAAGGGGTTCGGGTATGGGCCTCCGGTATCCTCACTCACTTAGTGAAACACAGTATCATAATGTATGTATTTACAAAACAAAAGTATATAAGTATTTATATCAGTTGTCTAGTACCCATAACACAAGCTCTGCTTAGCTTGGGACTAGATGGTGTTGTGTGTCAGATGTCCGGAATATTTATTTATTATTTATCTCTAAATGATAGTTTCAGCAGCTAGCACCTTTACATCATCAAATATCACTATCAACAACAGTTAATAGTCCATAGCTGGTCACAGGGCTTCTTAGAATGGAGGTTTTGGCCTAATATATATACATACTGGCCGGACAATTGGTCTATGATATGTGTCAGATGTTTCCTTTCCTTTTTAATCCTGTTGTGCTGCTTAGTTTCATCCTTTCATCGATTTTTATAGCAGCCACAGGTCAAATAGTGTGAAACTACGTGTTCTTAATCCGTCAGTAAGTGAAAGAAAAGAAAGATGTTTCAGTGAAGACGAAACATCGAAATCTAATAGTCAGTATCTATTACGGTCCGGTTTATGAATTCCGTGAACAGTTTCTAGATTTAAAGTGTTTGATGTAAGTAATCCCAACTTACTGAAACCGGTTTCAACTACATTGTGATGTGTGATGAATGGTGTATTATGAATATGGACAAATGTCCACACATATGTGTACGTATAGCCACAGCACAATGCACTGTGCGCATTGACAGTGAGCTACGAGGTTAACCCCGCGACACAGGATTTAATGAACAATGCATTTACATAGAACTGTTTGAATGTGAATATACGTATGTAACATTAGTTTGTAGTGTCATAGAATACATAATAATACTAGAAGTGTAGGTGTGTACTTATGATTAGGACTATATAAATATTTTATTGTCTTTTTGTCGTTTAAAATATGAGATATTATATCAACAGGATGACCGATACCGACCGATGATATGCTGGTAACACTACGGAGGAAAGGAAAAACTTATGAACTCTAGCAGGCTAGGTATACAGCTTCTGATCAAGAGACTTGTATGAGAAATGGAACACATCACCCAGCCTTTTTCCAAGTCATAAATATTGAAATCATAACAGATCAATTGAAAAGAAAACCATTTCGTTGAAATTAAAAACCACCAAAAAGCAAACAGAAGTATTAAACCTTCAGAGATGTATGAAGATTTCCTTGCCTTAGAGAGTACGTCTTCTGCAGACGGACGAGCTCATTACTTCGTAGAATCACGAATACACTCACACATTCTTCAAGATCGCTCTTCAAAAGCAAAAGAAAAAAATTTAAATAAGTTTCGATTGTATACTTTATTATTCCTTCCTTCTTGCAGATATTTTATACTAACTGAACCCTGCTGTGCTATCCGCGATATGACATCTATCGCTATCTTTAGAAATTGTAGCCTATGTGTAATTCTGATGTATAAGTTATATTATTGTAAAGTTTCATCAAAATCCATCCAGTTGTTTTTGCGTGCAAGAGCAACAAACATACTCAATTACATACAAACTTTCGCGTTTATAATATTAGTAGGATTAATTATACTTAATATATAATTATTTTCTATCTGACAACTTTTATGGGTTACAAAGGCGAGTAAAGGTTATAAAACCTTATCTAAACGTGTTTTAAAATTTACTTAGAGTAGATGGAGACTAATGCTGTAATGGAAGATCCATTTAATATGATTAAGCTACTCCAATAACAACTCGACGAGCGGCAACATGCAGTCCCCCCCACTGAACTTGCCTCGTCTGTGGTGACGGATAGTGGGACTGCGTTTGCACATCGTACCTACAATACGACAAGGCCGTCGACCCGCGCAACCTTGGCTATGCCAATTAATTTTCACAATGTTTCTCTCTTGCTCACTATTATGCGGATAAATTACAGTTGATGATTATCTCTTTATGAAACATAGTAATAAAACGACTCTTACAGCTTCCGGTGTTCACAAGTTTATCATCGATTTGAAGACTCGATTTGTTATATAGTCATTTTAATGATGGCTCTAACTAAGGTAATCAAAGTTGAATAGTGTTGTTATTAGTTTAATTATATTCGAATTTTAAAATTAAACTCAAGCAATACTCCGGTTTAAATTAGATGTTACACAATACTTTTATTTTCTTATTTTAAAAGAATTGGGGGCTTACATAATAATACTAAATGCACTGACTATCGGATAGATTACCTACTGCTTAACAATAGCGTACAAATTTTAGAAAAGATAAAAGTGAAATAACAGCCTCAATCAGATTCACAGTTAGGTAAAAACCAATTACTCATTTGGAATTACAGTATTTTTGTCAAAATTTACGTCAAGTTATATTATGAGTCAACAGACACACATAATACATTATTGAAGCGGAATTTCGAATCGAGTTTAAGATTCGACTCTAATACACGATATTTTCTAACAAAACAAGGCAATGAGATTAATCAACCTAGTTTTAACTGATGTTCATCTTCATGTTCATTCTATCGTCTACAAGTGTCTACTCGAATTACACGCGATTTGGTTCGATCCTCGGCTTCTTGCATCTAACTCCTGCTACCCATTATACGTGGATCGTCACTCCACCTGGCCTGTGGACGACTTAAATTATAATTGACATTAGTTTTAAGAGTTTATTATTAGTAAATAATAATGTGTTATAATATGTAATCCAATAACAGCTTCATTTGGCCGAGAACATCTGGACATAACGTGTCACACCCATCGGTAGCAAACGTGACAACAGGCGAACAAACTTTTATCTTTAAATTGCCAATTAACCGACTAATGTTTATTTTATTATAAAATATCATAGTTTCATGCCAGAGAATTAGCTATAACACAGTAGTATTTTATGTAAATGATACTGAGTTGTTTTATTTTAATAAAACTTGCCACGACATATAGGTAACTATTTAATATAAAATCACTAGCTGTCCCGGCAAACGTTGCTTTGCCATAAAAGGGAATATATGTTGTAGAGGTGGGTCAATAAAATCGCGATGGAAAAATAGGGGTTGATCTTAGAGGGTTGAAAATTTAGGGTTGTATGTATTTACTAATGCTGTATCATAAAAAAATAGAAATTAAAAATTTTGTCTAAAAAATAAAAAAAACATTTAGAGGTGGACTATACCCCTAACATTTAGGGGGATGAAAAATAGATGTTGGCCGATTCTCATAGATACCGGATAAGCACAAAAAATTTCATCAAAATCGGTCAAGCCGTTTCGGAGTAGTTCGATTACGCACCCCGTGACACGAGAATTTTATATATTAGATAGATTATTAGGTATTATCATAGTCTTAGTTTTTAGTCTTGCAAAGTTACTCCGCCTCTGCCTGATGTAAAGCATGAGCAGAATTCAAGATTGGTCATCACAATACTCATTGCGAATGCAAACAAGGCAGCATGGTAACCCACACTATGGTGGCCTATTGCAATGCTTTGCCATCATTGAGTCTCCTGTCTCGCACTCACCAATGAAACACGACAGCACAAATGCTGTCACTTTAAGTCGGTCTTCTGTGTGTTCTACCTTGAACATAGACTTTAAATACACTAGAGGTGTCCTAGAAAACTATTATTTATCATTTTATTGTACTACTTTGTCGGCGTGATTAGTATATACGGTCCAGTATGCTCATACGAAATTACAATTTTATAACACTAAGAGTCAGTGATATATCGTATGGACAGGCAGACGAACTGTAAGAGATCGTTCCCACTTGTCGGTTGCCTGATTCGTATATTAATCGGAGGTTCCAGTGGCAGAGTATTTTATATGAAGCTATTTGCAATAGTCGAAAACCGATTGGGTGTTTTGCCAGTCCTCTACGCCCGGAATAGAATCTTGTCAGATCTCGCTCGTTTATGAGTAAGAATAGCGCTGTTCATATTTGACGGATGTCTAAATCTCGTATTTTGGTAGTTTATGCTCACTTATATTTGAGTCAGTAGATCGTTGAATATAGTTTTAAACAATCTAATATAATTGAAAAAGTTAATTGCGTCATTTCCCAATTCTTTTATTATTAATTAAGTTCTGATATGTTCCCAAACTAAATCTTGCGCTCAGAATTGGGTGCACCCAATATTTTCTTTCCTTGGCTCTCATTCTTTGTTTACTTCTTAAATAATAATACATCACAACAAGAATTTCGTCGAAGTCCTTCATGCACAGTCGCCTCGCGTAGAGTGCTAAATATTGGCACCAGCTTCGACCGTGGCCGACCCGCCGACAACTGATTTTTAACCGAAAGTATAAACAAAGGCGGCGGCATCAGATTATTCTACGGATCCGACACCCGAGAAGTGAGAACTAGCTCTAAGAGTTCCACTTTTGCCAAATTTGCTACGGTACTCTAAAAAAAGTAGAAGATCTTAACGTCCAGAGACCTTGTTGGTTGACAATTGTCGACAGCTTTAAGCGTCCGTGCCGTTAAAAAAAAAAAAAAAAAGTTGCCTGTACTAGCGTACACTCGTAAGAAGTGAAACTTCTTTATAACGTTATTTTTCAAAAAATAAATATCATATGTCGACGTAAGGTATAACGACAAAAGACTTATAAACCAGCAATTTCTTTTTGAAGGATTGTATATAACTACTCTCAATAATGATAAAACATTTTATCATGGCCGAAAAACGTCAACGTCCACCATCGATTTACAAGCAGAATTTAAACGATTGTCTCTGAATAAAGTAGAGACTATAAATGAACAATTGTTTCAGTTTATAAATAACAGGAAAAAAACTCAAACGTAACTACTCAAAACGGGCCGCAAAATACATTGGAGACATTTACTAATCCCTACTCCGCTGGAGAAAGTATACTTCGAATCACGCGTGGTAGGGATAAAAAAAGATGGCGCGTAACGGATAAATGTGACGCGTAACGAAAAAATGTTACACTAAATTTTTTGACAACCCCGATAAAGAAGTTTCACTTCAATTAAATCAAAAGTTAATCTGATTAAAGAAAATTTAACACTTTATAACCATAACCCTCAATCGCTGTTCTATTTCATAAACAAAAACTAATCATCATCGAGTTAATGATGTCGTACGTAATATATTTATATCATAATATATAGCTTTATTTTATTACTAACAACTTAAATAATATTTATATAAACTATATACTTTAAAATGACACTATTTTCATAAACTACAAACAGATAAACAAAAATATAAAACATAGTAATAACAATAAATTGGTATTTACGCATAATCAATTCCCAACAAGCTAAGCTCCAATGATTTAGTTGAATAAGTTGTAAATACAGCATTGTGCCGATTGTGCGTAGTACGCAGTGTACTCCGATGAGCCGCAGGGCAGCGTAAATACTACAATATTACTGCAGCCACTATAGCAGGAGAGACGAAGGATAATGACCTGTGAGCTTGCGCCCGCGCCGCACCCGTGCTCCGAGCCCGGCACTTACAATACCACGCAGTATTTGTACTACAAACATCGAACAATACCCACTTGCATATTGTAACTACTATACATCTTTAAATAGGAGTGTAACGCTAATATGTATTGATTGTATTTGAGGTATTTAGTTCATTAATTACTATGTTTAAAACAACAGAAAAATAGGTACATTTCTTTAAGCTTGTTGGGGTTCATTTAAATCGTTCAAGCGGTCTTTCAACTTGTATATATAACCGTGCAATCTCTGTAATCAGATTTTATTATGTAGCTGAAAAGGAACATACTTAAAGCACTAATAACTTTAAAGGGTTAAGTCTAGTTTCGTCAGCTACCGAATACCGTAGGCATATATGTATATTTGATGAATACGGGATGAATAGGGGTTATGACTCTCTGTATTCTTAAATCGTCACCATTCAGACGAATAGTCATATTTAGAAGAATATCTCACCATTCTAAATATTTGAAAAGGTAGTTTGCAGAGTTATTGTTTCACCTGTCTCACCTCACGTTGATTCAATGACGCTTCAGGTAAGAACTAAAGTAAAGCATCAATGTATTTATAATGGGTTCTTATAGGGTGAAAGTACTTCTAAAGCAGTATTACTTTCAATAGTATTAAAAAGTACACTAAAGGCGACTAACTGTTAAAAGAAACTGCCGCCACTTCGTATTTTGATATTTTTTATAATTGATTAACGATTTATGGTCATGGTAATAAATTAATATAGTAAGTTAAATGCATAAACTTAATTGAACATAGATAGTCTTTCTCTTCTTAAAAAATAATAAACATTCTGAACTGATTTTTCACTGCAATTTTTTTTTTTATGTAATAGGTGGCAAACTAGCTGGCGTATATATGGCGTATATAAAATTGGAATGTAAACATTACTAATGATTGTATCATTGATCTCGGTGTAAAGCACCCACCTCTATTAATTTCATTCTTACGCGATATTCACCATGTATGCCACAGGCCCCATTCTGTTTTCAATATTTGTAAACGATTTCAAATTTCAATTTCTTCATCCTTTATTTTTTCTTTTATTACATTAGGTATATTAATTAGAGTATTGTAATTGTAATTTATAATTAAGTAGTATTAAGTTAGTTTAGTATTTTGATTTTTGTAACTATTATTTTACTCCTAAGGGGACGTCCATAAATTACGTGAGGTGTTTAAGGGGGGGAGGGGGTCGAGTCAAATCTCATCTAATCTTACGTTGGAGAGAGGGGGGTTTCGGCAAATATCACGCAATTTTTTTTCTGATTGAAACAAAAAAAAATTCTACTATTTTGGTCCATTCAATCCAGATTATACATGCTTAAGACTTAATCTTAAGCGTTATCGTAATACGATTAAGATCATTTACTCATTCTTTCGAAAGAAAATAATTTCATTCATACTTCAACGTTATACATTTACTGACTGTCAAACTGCATGATTCTCCATGGACTGAATTAGAGTAGGTTTTCTTTTTTTAATCACAGTAGTTACGATTTAAGTATTCTATTGTTAAATTTTTATTACACTTATAATTAAACTCTCAGCAATATTGATTCTAGTAACCAATATTGCTGAGATACTCTTAATATAAAAAAATATTCTTAACTAGTCGTAAATAAAAGCACGAAGCAAATTTGTTTTTTTCTTTTTACAATAACAATCCAACGCGTTTACGTAAGAAACTCACATTTAAAAAAATCTCACGTGAGATTGGGGGATGGGGGAGGGGGTTGAATAAAATCTCACGACATCTCACCAAGGGAGGAGGGAGGGTCAGAAAATTTAAAAAAACACCTCACGTAATTTATGGACGCCCCCTAACACTGTGTTGTTAGGTGATATCTCATGTTGGGTGTACCTGTAATGAGCATGCATACTTTATAATAATTAAGTATAATATTTTTAAAAGTGTGTTATATGAGTACCTACAGTTGGTATACCATTAAATGAAAGTGTAGTCATATCTGCCTTAGTCTATCGTGTCAAAAGCCCATCAGTTTCATATTATTAACTCCATCCTATTAGAGATACTAATAAAATAACGGGGCTAAGTCACTATTAGCACTGGAGACCCGCTTTACCCAACTTTACCTGAGAAATCCGTTTTTTTTCTGTGTTCTTCAAACTTTCGAAATTTATTTTAGGGCTTGCTAACAGACCATAATGTGGAAACCAAATCACAAATAAAATATATGCACTATAACAGTGTTTCTTAGATCCTTCATCTAATCCGCTAACTATAACCTTACTTGCTGAATTCCTTTGTCCTATTGGAAAACGGTTACATTCCTATCAAAAAACAGGCGTCTGACTGGCAGCCCTTTATAAAATACTCGTAGCAGTAGACCACATACCCCATAATAAAATTAGGGATGGCACAAAAAAATATGATGATAACGACGTTTATACAAGTTAACGTATCCATACTCTAATAATGTTAAAACTTGCCTTTACAACACCTCTTTAAATGGTCATAGATCTAACTAATAATTTTCTGAAATAACACATTTGGTATGATTTAATTTATTAGTACCTAATGTTTTCTAATGTGTTCTCTTATATTTAATGACAATTATTATTTGCAATTAATTCTGAATGCTTAGTTGAGCTATTATACATTTATGTTGGTTTGTACAGTTTAATGTGGTCCATTGTTTACTATTAATAGAGATGATGGTAAATCCAGGGTAATATAAATAAGGAAATTAACAATGAAGTCATCTCACATTTTGTGTTAGTATAAAACTGATAGAATATATGGGTAGGTACCCTTTTGTTTACGTGATGCGATTGTTATGGTGTTAGTACTTTTGTTAGTTAACGGAATTGAAAACACAACATATTTTCTGTCTGGACTGCCTCGGTGGCGTAGTGGTAGCGTATGCGACTGCTAAGCTTGAAGTCTCGGGTTCGATTCCCGGGTCGGACCAAATGTTTGTATGATCTGCAAATATTTGTTTCGGAGTTCGGGTGTTTTCTATGTTTAATTAGTATGTATTTGCAAAAATAAAATATCTAAGTATTTATATCAATTGTCTAGTACCCATAACACAAGCTCTGCTTAGCTTGGGACTAGATGGCGTGGTATGTTAGATGTCCAGAATATTTATTTATTATTTATTGAAGTGAAACTTCTTTATCGGGGTTGTCAAAAAATTTCGCGTCACATTTATCCGTTACGCGTCACATTTTTTCGTTACGCTTCACATTTAGTAGTTACGTTTTGAGTAGTTACGTTTGAGTTTTTTCCCTGTTATTTATAAACTGAAACAATTGTTCATTTATAGTCTCTACTTTATTCAGAGACAATCGTTTAAATTCTGCTTGTAAATCGATGGTGGACTTTGATGTTTTTCGGCCATGATAAAATGTTTTATCATTATTGAGAGTAGTTATATACAATCCTTCAAAAAAAAATTTATAATAAAACAAAAAACATTTTCAAACACAAACAGGACCAAATTAATACTACAATGAAATATCACATTACAAACAATATTATTTTATTTAGTCCACAATGTAAATAACTACACACATCACATTCCACAAACTTACTTCATTCACACCACAGATCGCGAAATATTTACTCAGGTCTCGCTCCTTAACTTTTATTGCACTTGAAATAAGAATTGTCACGAATATTGCTGGTTTATAAGTCTTTTGTCGTTATACCTTACGTCGACATATGATATTTATTTTTTGAAAAATAACGTCATAAAGAAGTTTCACTTCTTACGAGTGTACGCTAGTACACGCACACATTTTTATTTTTTTATTATTATTTTTGTCCCTTAAATAGAGGCATTATTTATTTTAAGAGTCAAGGCTCAAATTTTTTAATTTGCAATTTTGTATAACCTTATAATACTGCAAAGTGTAAACACTAATTGTGTCTATTATGTTTTACTGTTGTAATAATTTTTGGATTAATAAATAAATATTTCGTACATCTTACACACAACGCTATCTAGTCCCAAGCTAAGCAGAGCTTGTGTTATGGGTACTAGACAACTGATATAAATACATATATACTTTTTTATAACTTGAAGTTGGTTAATAAAACTAATAAGTTCTCATCATACTGCTCTCAATTGTTAGTAACTTATTTAAATTGCCATATCCATAATTTATTCAAAAGTTATACAATATATAATATGTATTTATTTATCTCGAAGCAAGACTACTTAAATTAAACAAAACCTTCCACCAACGTTATTACAATTTCCCTGGCAATAAAGTAATTAACAACAGAACTCAACATTTACTTTAAAAACTGATTACTTTTTTAAAAATACAACTCCCGTATTAGGAATAAATCAGCGGACTTTACAATCATAGGTGGAAAGGATACAAAAAACACCCAGACTCTGAACAACAATTTGTAGATAGAGATTTGAACCCACAATACTCAGCGCAGTAAAAAGTGTCGTGGCGACTGTTTTTACCAGTATGCCATCCGTCAATCAACGAACATACTAAATATTTGTTATCTTTAAAGTTTAATGTATATAGTCCGGGATCCCTGGAACCAATTTCACAAGTTATTACTATCAAGCAAATTTTTCGTGAGTGGCTTCATTTTAATGAGACCTCCCTTTTTCCTGTTACAAAAATTCCCGATTGTGGTAGCTAACAGGGGTAGCAGGTACAAAAAACTTTTGAACGTAAGACAGGGATAACGTACCACGCAATTTGTAGGACAATGTGGCTGTTAAATTATATAAAAATTAACTAACGGGTCTCATTAAAATGAAGCCACTCATGAAAAGTTAGCTTGATAGTAATAACTTATAAAATTGGTTCCGGGGATCCCGGACTAATACCTTTATCTAAAACAAACTAAACTTTATGGTACGGTTATGTTCCTAAAATACGAGCCACCAAAATGTAAGATAGTGTAATTATTCTCAGCTCGACCTTACATGTTACTTTACCAACATTTATAATATATATTTTTTTATGTATAATATGTATGTATTTACAAAAAAAAAGAAGTATATATGTATTTATATCAGTTGTCTAGTACCCATAACACAAGCTCTGCTTAGCTTGGGACTAGACGGCGTTGTGTGTTAAATTGTCCGAAATATTTATTATTATTATTATTATTTTATGAACTTTTTGTCTGATGCTAATAATAAAGCTCACCTTACCCTGATTTCGGAATTAGTTTTGAAAATTAAACACGATCTCATCATCCATACAAATATGATAAATTCGAAAGTAAATCTGTCTGTTTGTCTATTACGCTTTCCCGACTAAACCACTGACCCAATTTGGATGAATTTCGGTATAGAGATAGATGTGATCTTCTAAAACTAGGCTAGGCTACTTTTTGTCACAATAACCGCGGCGCTGCGGGTGGCTTTCCCTCTGCGTGTATGTCGGTAATCGCGGTAGCCTATGTCCTTCCTCAAGAATTAAAGTATTTCCATTGTAAATTTCATCAAATTCGGTTCAGCGATATAGCCGTATGAAAGCGTAACAGACAGACAGAGTTACTTTTGAATTAATATATTGGTATGATGTCAAAGCTACATGCTTACAAAGACAAACTTCTTAGCACTCCATGGATTCACCGTGCGGGTGCCGGGTCCATCGTGTGGCAGAGGGAGAAACTCAAAGCAGTTCCCAGGACTTACGACCTAGGTGTAGGTTTAAGGAGGCCCCCTTTAAGATACGCATCAACGGTCACCTTCACTGCTCGAGTTTCCCGCCCTACCTAGCCAAATTTGGTAGGAACCTGTTAGTGCAGCCTTGGATACTCGTTCTAAAATAGAACTTACTGCAGATCTCGACAGGCCAAGGTCTTTCAAAAGGTTATAGAGAGATTTAGCTGGTATACCTCTCGCTCCCACTTCTACTGCGTATAAATTAACCACATAGCCATTTTTGTTAAGTTCAGTTGTTAGATCGTAATATTTATTTAATTTTATTCTATGGTCTTTAGGAATATTAGTTTCCCACGGAACAGTAAGCTCTACTAATATTATGTGTTTAATTTGTCTAGAGAAAAGGAATATGTCCGGTCTGGATGACGAAACACCAACATCCTCTGGGATTTTATAGTGCTTATCATACGTATCCATCAAAATAGTCCAGTCAGGTGCAGTACCTAGGATTGAGAAAGGCTTGCTTTTAGATTTGGTAGTTGAGCCATCCTTTATAAAGTTAATTTCTCGTTTATTTGTAGTCAATCCTTTTTGGGCTCTAGCTACTGAAAGACTTACTGCTTCACGTATGATTTCTAGTACTCTATCATGTCGGCGTGAGTAATAACCCCTATCAAGCAGCACCCTGCAACCTACCAGTAAGTGCCTAGCAGTACCTACTGCCTCACCACACGTATAGCAAGATTTTTCAGATGCTTTCCCCCATCTCACTAGGTTACTTTGGTCTGGGAGGGTCATTTGGAAGGCATTCAGATAGAATTTTAATAGCAGGAGACCAATCATATAGCAAGGTGCGCCATTTCAGGGCTAACGGGATGCAGAACTCACCTATAGTTAACCACTCACTTTGCATTTCTAGATTCATTGCATGCACTTTATATTTATCATTTTCATCTTGTTGTATAAAGGATTTTATTATTTCTCGGTCTCCCTTCCTTTTTGCGAAACCCAGCCCGACTTTATTAAACTGTGCACCAGCCATAAATTGTTTATGGAATTGAAGTCTTGACTCAAGCTCTGTAACATATTTATCTTTTGGGAGTGATGAGACTATTTCATCCTGGGATTGTCCCAAGACATGCATTTTGGTCACTCTGAGGTGTTTATAGAGTTCAGATGGTTTCTTTAATTTCATCCCAAAACTGTTTTGATCCCTAAATAGAGTTGAGGGGTCAGCTGAGTGTGCAATTCCGAGCCATGACTTCAATATCTTTTTGACATTTGCATCTAGTATTGCCAGGAGGCTTTTACCGATGTCATATACAAGGAAAGGCCAAGTCAGACGCGACGTAAGATAATTGTCGTATATCCAAACTTTTTTAATATTGTTTAATGGTTGTTGGTCTACCTTATTCAAGTCACTAAGAAAATTTTCGACAGTTACCTCTAAGGATGGTGTACGTCCTTTGTAATCAATCTTTCTACCAAGAAATTTGAAAGGCACTGCTTCAGCAATCGTGGTTACACATTGTCCTCCTATTGAGAGTCCCGGATCATATGAGGTATATTTGGTATTCCGTCTACCCAGACATAAACAGTGGCATTTACTTGGTTTTGCCCTCAGTCCGTCAGTCCATGTACAAAACTCATCCACTTCAAGTCGTTGTATAGATGAGGAAAATGTATACAAATATTTAAATCACGTGAAAGAATGTTTAGTTTCCGGTTGTTTATTTTTACCCGTTAAGATCAAACGAGATAGATCAGTTCATTGCATACCTGCACTACAACTTTACAAAATGGACTCTGTTCTCAACTCCTATTTTATTTATGAACCAATCAACGTTGATCCAATTTTAACATCATCCATCAGTTCTGAAATTATTCGTTATTCTAAAAACATCCACCATATGAATGGCGAATTCTTCTGCCCACTTACTGACCTGAATGATTTCGACATTCTTGGCGCAGCTCCGATAATTTGAGAAAAAATATAAAAGAGCCCCAACGTAAATAAACTTACTCAGTTGAAAGTGCGCATCCACACAGCGAAGCGGTGACACGAAAAATAAATCACGTCAGTATGGTACGCTCGGGATAACGTATTTTTTACGCAACGAGTTCTTTGTTTATAAGTATTAACGTCGCGTCGTCGAACAGACGGCTGGTTATTCAACCGGGCACATTCCGCGGCGGCTCCACTTTTTGCTCGCCCTCGGCTGCTAGCCGTCCTTTTCGCCTGTGAAAAACAACCAATTAGAGCTTTTACGGCAGAAATTAACATCGCGCATTGTCGACTACAACATGTTTCGTCCGAATGAATGCGCCGCCACCGACTGCCGGAACTATAACTACTTAGGCATTATGTTTTATCTCACGATGAATACTGAGATCTTGGCACCGCTCACAGAAAAACAAATACATATACACATTGAAGTATGCCCGTTTTGTGTTCGTTTATCTGAAAGAAGATGTTCCCATTGATGTGAGAGTAATAGCCGTGGCGCCGCAGCGGCGATTCTTGCCTATTGTTTACTCACTGATGAACCCAGTCGATGTTACGTGACGCTTTATACAATGTAAAACCTTTTAGCACTTTGGTCTATTCTTACACGAAAAAAAAAACAAATATGTATTCTTAATGAAAAAAAATTCAAACGAAATATTGAGAAAATCAATTGTTCTTACATTTTGATATTGTAACTTAAAACAGGTAAGTAGTGGATAGACAACGTGGATATCCGAGTAAATAAGAAAAGCAAATAATTTACGTCTAACATTGTAGAAAAATAACACATACGTTCTAATTACGGGGTATTTTTTTGGTTATTTCAAGTTCTTTTAATATCGGAGCCTAGTGTCCGACATTCTATTGAGTAACAAATAAAAAGAAAACGTTTTACGAGCGTACGTGGCCTCCGAACGATGACGCCAATAAAACCGATCAACTCAGACAAGTGTTGCCGCCATTCACTGTTTCCCAGAAATAAGGTTTCTCATTATAGGTATCATCACAGGTAAATAAATTGTTTATTTCGTAAGAGGTTTTAATGCTTTAAAGAAGAGTCTATACTCTATGTCAAGACGCAATCAGTCTCATTCGTACAAGACACTTTATTCAATACTAGCTGACCCACGCAACCTCGTTTGCGTCTTATATAGCCCGTAGCATGAAAATTTTCGCAAAATAAGTAACTTTTCTGGTTGATTTTTACACCTTGTGTCCGAAAAACCCAAATATCTTACGGAACCCTATTTTTTTCCAAAATAAAATATAGCCTATGTTACTCGTGGATAATGTAGCTTTCGAATGGTGAAAGAATTTTTAAAATCTGTCCAGTAGTTTTTGAGCCTATTCATTACAAACAAACATACAAACAAAGTTTTCCTCTTTATAATATTAGTGTAGACAAGTATTAAAAATCACAGTCACAACAATAAATGGTGAATGATATGCATAAACAAAAGATGCAAACATTTGTACATTATGTTCATTCAAGGAACTAATATAGTATCGTCAAGGTGTAGATCAAATGAAATCGTATACTTACCTATCATTAATCTATAAAAACACGTTTTACCTTTTTGCGTTTGAACCATCGCGCTGGTTTAGTCAGCTTTCTAATGTAGCATAGTTGTTTTTGCTATGAACTTACTCTCATTACATATTTTTTAATCACTGAGTTTTATTTAATTCATTATTTCTGTTTCAATTACTGAAATCTGCAGAAAAAAACTGAGTATTCTACCGGAGGCCCAACCCTACCCCTCCCCCCATCCCCTTTCCCATCCCCCAAAGGTCGGCAACGCACTTTGCACGCCTTTGGTGTTGCGGGTGTCCATGGGCGGCGGTAATCGCTTACCATCAGGTGATGCGTCTGCTCGTTTGCCCACTATTCAATAAAAAAAACTGACTTACACAGTGCGGTAAAATTAAAAAAAAAAGTAAATGATTTAAAAAAAACAGCGGCCTTGGTTTTAAGACTGTTCTGTCTAACATCACTTTAGAGCAATCTTAAATCCCCATATATCATTAATCATATAATAGTAATGAATGTGGTTCAAGAAAACAGAAATACCCATTTCAGTTTGTTACTGAGAAACAATTTATGACAGAATACCTCTTCAGACTGACAAGAGAACCACAATGGTATAAGAAAACTCTAATTTTAAATAATAGTCAAATAGTTATAAATTACACCATCGAGCTTCTTTTTTATAGGTATTTAGAACACAGAGAGTGGCAACCCACGGAGTGTAGAGCGAACATCACAAAAAGTCAACTCCCGGGGTGCACAAGCAACATTATTTACATTTTTTATTCCTCTTCAAAGTGGTGTCGAATTACTATCTCGGAATGTTTTAGTGGAGTCTGACAGTAGTCACGCCGCCCAGGAATGTGTTTTTGAAATTCCCTGAAAAGTTGTATTCTCATTTCTTTGTGCGCCTTTTGCATGAAACAGTTTAATTTTAAAAAAATTAGTATAGGTTATAAATAAAACACGTAACCTTAGATGATTGGTTCGTTGAGGTAATTTAAAAATAAGGTTGCCTGGGAGACTTATAGAGATTACTATTGGGAATTAGGCCGCTCTTTGCACATTATATACATGTAGAGCACGTAAAGCTGCCGGTCCTGTGCCTGATCTCTTCCCGGTTGTGTTGATTATCCGTCCCATCGGATTATGAGTGAGAGGGAACAGAGTGTGCACCTTTGTTTGCGCACACACTTGTGCACTATAATATCCCTTGCGTAGTTAGCTGGTCTACGTTGTCACTTTATGTACTCTCTTGTAAATTTGTAATACGGTGAAGAAATAAAGAGTTTTTTATGTATCTATCTATAAATTATAAAGCTGAAGAATTTGTTTGTTTGAACGCACTTATCTCAGGAACCGCGGGTCCGAAAAATATATTGTTGAACAATTATTTCAGTGTTGAATGGTTAATTTATCGAGCAAGGCTATAGGCTATATATATATATCATGACGCTAAGGCTAATAGGAGCGGAGCCCTAATAAAAATGTTTAAAAAACGGGGGAAAATTATTACGCTACTGGCAATAGTTGACGTAAACGAGGTTGCGAGGGTCAGCTAGTCTATCTATAAATTATAAAGCTAAAGAGTTTGTTTGATTGTTTGACTGCGCTAATCTCAGAAACCGCTAGTCCGACTTGAAAAATTATTTCAGTGTTGGATAGTCTATTTATTGAGAAAGGCTATAGGCAATATATTATCACGCTAATACTAATAGGAGCGGGGCACCAATGAAGAATGTTTCAAAATCGGGGGAAATTTTTCACGCTACGGGCAATAGAAGACTCAATCGAGGTTGCGTGGGTCAACCAGTCTATCTATAAACATAAATGAAAACATCAAACACTTAAGTGAATACGTTTACTGAAAAATAACAAAATATTTCTGGTATTGGTACGTGTAACTCTGTCTCTCTTTTTTGCTATTAAATATCACCGACATACTTCTTAAAGAATTTAGTGAATGAAAGATTTAGCTATATCAAACGTTAATATTTATGACCATATGAAAGTTTCGTTGCATTTTGCATTAGGGTTGTATCCCATTAGAAACTGGTGCAGTAAGTTCTTGGCAAATCGTTCATGTAGCCTTATTATTGTGAACCATCCAGAGAAAACTGTTGCAGATGTTTAACTATCAGCGGGAGCTGTATTGAACTCCACTGCTGTTATACTGACATTTAAACAATGAGTTTTGTATAAGCTTTTCACAGTCGATTCTGCAGGTGTGCAATACATTACGCTTTCGTCTTATGGATTTGATTCGTTACGTCTCATAAAAACGTATTTAAAAAGTAATATAGCATGCATTAACTATCCATTATAGAACGCTACAAAATAGTACCGATGAATTCTAAGACCGTTATGTCCTAAACCATTTAAATAATACTTATAGGAAAATTGGACACCATTCAGATTGTATAAATACTTTCCGGCCTACTGCTTCTGCACTAGGGCATCTAGGTTTTTTTCACGTGTTGGTGATTTCTTTAAACACTCACAAAAACACACACATACAAAGTTTTAATACAAAATTAATATTAGTCAACACTTTAGCAACACATAATTTGGATGCTTTTTTCATAATATTTTTTCTTTCTATCAACAAGAACAACGATGATATTTATACAAAATATACTTAACTCCAATTAATGAGATTCTATATCAAACCTGTACACACATATTTTACGCAAACCCATGTTACTTAACTTACCTGACTCCCAAATCTTACTTTATCGTTTTGGGAAAGACCTATTAAAAAAAACCTACCTGCGGATCGGCGTCAAGTACCTAAACCTGTCGTTTTACTACGAAACTACGTTATACGACAAAAAATGACAATATTTAAAAGTGGCGCTTAGTTGTGGAATAATGAAGTGTCTATTGTGTTCTGTATAATAGCTGGAGTGGCTTGAGAACCATGCTATTATGCTATTATGAGCCTTGTACACGTTACTACGTTGATCGCAGGTACCTGCGTACCCGGCGGCCCGTTAAATTTGCTGTCGATGACAATACACGTTACATGATAAGTGGGAGTGCCCCATAAATAGCCACAGATAATTGATATTGAAAAGTTTAAATTTAGAATGTATTGTTCGAATCTCATGTGAATTACAAACACGCACTCTTTAAAAGTAACTGTCATTTTAAAGTCGGGGAGGTTAGTACACCCTTTGTTTACCCACTTGCGCTAAGTAAAGGAGAATAATCTGTATATTTCTGTATGTGTTTGATTTTTCTCTTTGTTGCACTCTAGAGACTAAACATTGGTCAAATTCCTTAATATGTGGTAAATATAATAATAATAATAAATAAATATTCCGGACATCTAACACACAACGCCATCTATTCCCTAGCTAAGCAGAGCTTGTGTTATGGGTACTAGACAACTGATATAAATACTTATATACTTTTTTTTTGCAAATACATACATACTATACATAGGAAACACCCAAACTCCGAAACAAATATTTGTAGATCATACAAACATTTGGTTCGACCCGGGAATCGAACCCGAGACCTCATGCTTAGCAGTCAAGTCAGTCAGTAATGTACATATGTGGCCACCATCATCGACACCTCTCTTCAAAATGAGATTTTGACTTACTATAACAGCTCTGGACAGACTGGTTTAGTATATGAGTTTGTTTCAAGTCTTCATTATATCTGCAGTGATATTGTCCTGCGTAGTTTGTGATATATTTATAAGACAAATATTCAAGTAACAGCAAACTGGATTCATTGTAGTATTAACAACTACCCAAGGGTAATGTTGGGTAACTTTCGCTTTCAGTAACCATACGATTGCTACACAAACAGTGTAACCTTTTTTGTAATTGGCAGTTTTGCGCTACAGGATTAGAACAACAGTTTTCATTGTGACATTATTTGTTCTTTTAAAGTCTTGAATAAAATTTATGACTAAATGTTTTATGTTTCTTGAATGAAAGTTCTTTCTTTCATGAAATATATTTTAAACAAATTTTACGCCGGCAACACGTTTCTTCCAAGTTTACCTATAACTTAAAACGAATGATTTTGAGATTTTAAACGAATAATTTGACGTAGAATAGAATAAACTAAAGTTTGTGTGTACAGTAAGTGTACAATAAATTGTACACCGATTAATACAGTTATATATAAGAGTTTAACAATATAATAAGCATGTACAAATGGCGGCCTTATCGCTGAAAAGCAATTTCTTCCTTGCAACCTTTGGATTGACCAGTCGACTGTAGAAACACTAGTTATAGGCAGTTATGGTGTTAAAAAATAAATACGGAATAATTCACATAAAATTACATAAGTAAAAACATAGAGATTATATTACACATTAATACAAATAAATAATAATACAAATAATAATATATGTACAATATCCACATTCTCATAATAAAAAATTCACTAAATGCAAATAAAATAAAAAAAATAAAGTAACGACGTAATAACTCGATATACTACTTAATAATAGAATATAAATATAATACTTTTAACAATAATAAATTATAAGCAACTGTGTAATATAAAGTCAAATAAAGTTTTTCTTATTCTTATACAAATTATCGACTTATTACGTCAAATTATTCGTTCAAAATCTTATCATACTAGGTAAACCGACGAACTTCGTACCGCCATATTTTTTCTTCCATAAATATTTTCTAAATTTCTGAAAAACGTGGTTTTACTGTCCACGGTGCAGAAATAAACAAAAAATTTCAGTTAACTTTTGATTTTCTTCTATACAAACCTTGTCCTACCAATAACGAACACATAGAAAAAATAATTATCTAATTTAGTGCAGTCGATAGGAAGTTATGCGCGTATATACATACATTTCGGATATTCATTTATATAAGCCTATATATATAGTTATATGTATAAGTAGGTATGTCTTTTTTTTCCTCACTCTATTGTTACATGTTTGTGCAAAAATACTTCCATAGTAGGTACGTCAAATTTGATTTAATTTTTTTCTATTAGGCTATGATAGTAGTAGCTAAGTGGAAGCGCTCAGTACAGATATTTATACCGTCTTATGAGTTTTTACCATCATAATTGGTAGCAAAACAGATAAATCAGTCAATATCCAAATTACTTACTACAAACTCAAACTCAAACTCAAACTCAAACTCAAATCATTTATTTCCTTAGGCCCCAAAAGGCACTTGAACACGTCAAAAATACAAACATAAAAACTTAAAACAAAACTCCTAATACTAAATGCACTGAGATGATTTGAATTACCGGAGCTTAGATTGATTTCGATTCAACTTAAACGTTTAAATTGAAATCAATCCAAGTACCAGCTCCGATGGGTATTGCATTCATGAGAAGAGCTGGTGAGAAACTCATGTGCACCATCTTTTCAGATAATTCATACAAAGCTTGTTTGTTTTTGACAACAGTTTAACAAGTTTGAGTTGCCAAAATGACTCTGCTCTGTCTGATGGAAGCATAAGCAGAATCCAAGAGTGGTGGTCACCATCCTCAATGCGAATAAACACAATGCAGCATGGTGGCTTAGTAAGATGCACAGCACGCTTAAAGGACCCGGGTTCATAGTGAGACGAAAACACTATTTATGAAATGGGCAGATTAACGAAGAAATTTGTTTAATTCTCTCCTCATCTGACTATACGAGTCAGGTTCTATCCAACCTAGGTTCAGAGTTTGTCGATTATTGCAGTAAAGAGTAGCCTATGTCCTCCTCAAGAATTAAAGTATCTCCACGCTAAATTTCATCGAAATTGGTGCAGCGGTTTGACCGTGAAAGCAGGGACGGACAGACAGATAAGAGTTACCTTCGCATGTATAATATAAGTATGGATGAGAATAGTTTTACTTAAAAACGTATGACTTCGAAAACAATGTCCTTAACACATATTAGTAAAAATATGAATGAATGAAAAATTACGTATTTACTATTAGGCCTGTAAACAAAGACACTCGTAGAATTAAAAATAATTTCGAATCATCGTGCGTGTGAACCATAACGTTGCCTATATATAAAAAAATATGTAAGAACCCATCCTCACATCGACATTCATTAGACCCGTTTCAAAGGGAATAATGGCCATATTGGGCCCATGTGTGCTGAGCCTTTTACAAACGATTGTGTTCAAATCACAAAATTTTACCGAAACATTGTCAAAAGACCAACACCGACTTTTGCACTTCATCAAAAATAAATTTATCTCTAAATAATACAGTCCCAACCTGTTGTCCCTTTTAAACCATTCCTATACAAAGCAATGCAAAAAAATCTCTGCATGGGTTCCGTGTCTCATTGTAAAGTTTGAACAAAACTGAATTATTGTTTTTAACCAAGTTTTTTTAGGAACGTTTCGAGTGGTTTATGAATAGATTCTATTTGAAATGACCATTTCGTTAAGTCAGTTGAAACAGCCATATTACTTTGTCCTTTACTTTTTTTGCATGTAGTAACTTCCATAGAATAGCCAATATGAATTTGAAATGAATAAATCAATTAAGCATAATGTAATAATGAATTAAGTAAGCGTAAAATTATGTATCATTGAATAACATTTCTGGTTGTTATACATTAAAAGTTATGAGATCCTTATTTTTGATAGGTTCTTAAGCTTGTTAGCAACAAATTTGAGAAAGAAGTCACCAGATGACTCAAACTTTCTTGAACAGTATTTGCCTTACTTAACATGAGGTTTACAGCAAAAATTTTAACACAAAGGTTTAAGACCTACCTGTAGTACCTGTTACCTATGGGACGTGATATGGCAGAGTAGGTCCACGAACTAAAACAGCGTGCTTGATCTTAGTTTGGAATTTTCTTGAAAGATAAATTTGCGTAATTAGGTCATTCAAAAAATAAGTATAGTTACTGTCACAGCTCGAAGGTTGGTTACGTCTTCGGAAGGACAGAGGACATAGGAGAGTATACCGCAGATCAGAAACAGGGTAGAAAGACCTCAGCCAGATGAACTGACGAGATGATGAGGAGATGGGATGGTCTGGATTTGGAAGACGGAGGACCGTGTACTATGGCGCTGACAAGAAGTTTATATGTAGCATTCAACAGATAAGGTTTATTGTTTAATAATCATCAAACGAACGAGATTGTCAAACGTCTATAAATATAGCATAGCATAAAGATAATAAATTCCACTGTCCTATAATAGTCTAAAACAAAAAATATCACTTAGCCCATCTTTTAATACTGTTTAAAAATATTAGTTTACTTGCCCTCTAGCGGAAAAGTTACAAACAAAATGAAAACAAATGCTGTAGTCAGACCATTGAGGTTCTATTTTAGAAACGTACCACTAGATGGCTCTAAGGTCACTGTTGAATTTGTTACATATATATTTTTATCTTATAAATTCCTTAATACGAAGTGCAATTAAAGATTAATAGTATAAAAATAAGATAGTTCCGATGTCATATGCTTACAAACGTTTTGCAGAATTTGCACGTCACGCAATAAGTCTTATGTTAAATTGTGACATTTTGTTTGTCAATTTTAAATTTCTTTTGTAAAGATATTAATTTTCTGAGAAAAGAGATTAATTTTCAGAGTACTTTCTACATACCTGTTTAAATTTTGACGTTAAAGAGAGATAGTTACACCTAATTATGTTTTTATAAAGTTAAATTCGAAAGACGACCGCAAAAAAAACGACGTTACAAATGTAACCATGTCGGAAATTTTTCACAAAAACTGTTATACAACGCGTAGTGCTGGATACAAATACAGGACCTTATCTACTAACACAACATCCAAGTTTGGAGACCTATTAAAAGTAAAAGAAGATGGAAAACATGTTAGTGTCTGGGATAGAAAAATGTCAGAGCTTAGAAAAGCAATCCTTGCAAAAGTTTGCAAGGAAGCGTCTATTGCAGAAGAAATTCGAGACAATATGCAGAAAAAATTTGAAAAAGTCGATGCAAAAATTGACTCAATGTTAGAGCTCCAAAATACTGTTCTATCGCTGCGAAGAGATCTGATCGCTGCAGGGGTTGCATTGGTGGAATTACTAGACAAAGTGGATAAAATGGATGCTATTTCAGCTGCAAACAGTTTTCAATCGCGTAACACATTCCAGGCTCTAAGGTCGGTGCTCGAAGAACAAGATGAAGTCTCAATAGCAACTTACCTGCCTACGAATACATAGTTATGTACATTTGAATCAAATTTGTTGTAAATCTTGGTTGCACAGGACAATATTTTTCTGCTTTTAAACCTACTTCAAAACAGGAGGATAGTATTCGTTTGTGTTTCCAGCGTCAGAACCCGTCATTTATGTAGTAATTTAGCAATTTCTTTTAATCTGGGAGTTTTTTTTCCAATTGATCCTAATCAAATTTAAGGATGTAATAAAAGTAATAAAGAATATAAGTACTTATTAAAGTTAATCAAAATGAAGATGCTTTTAAATCGGTAACACTTAAAAGTTTTATTTTATTTATTCTTGTAGCAAATGTTATCTTTAACTTTAATCGGGGTTCATACGCCATTTAAGGGAGCCTACAACTACATGAAAGCAATTTTCAATCGAATTAGTGCTATCTAACACAATTTTTTTTTAATTCCGGCCAGTAGTTCCTGAGATTAGCGCTTCAAGCAAGCAAGCAAACAATCAATCTCTTCAGCTCTTCGATCTCTGTATATTTGTAATAGATTCAGTTATTTATTTATTTTTAAGAAGCTTCATATAATTGTAATATGTGTAGGAACGTAAGTATACTTGTTCTGGACTGAAGAACGTCATGTCTTAACAAACGTAGGGCGCCTATTTTTTAATCCAAGAGTGATGGTCACCATACTCATTGCGAATGCAGACAATGCAGCAAAGGCGGCCTTGTGAGGATTCTGCATCATTGGCCCTGTGGGGGAACGGGTGTCATGTCCCAAAGGGAGGATCCTCCGACCAGACGAGGCGATCATGCCTGGCTGGCCTATGCCCAACAGTTGATGTTGGGATGTTGTACATATGATAATCGGCGCCAGAACTTCTACTGCGCGATTCAGGATTGGTAGTTTTTTCGTATTGTACGTTACTCCGTAGTTCCGTGTAACTTCGGTAGATGGCGCTGTAGTAGGTTATGTTGTATATGGAGGTTGCCACAGCCCTTCGGTCCCGCACTCACCAACAAAATTTAGTTTATGCTGAAATCAGCGTGACTCTACTAACTTGGCCTTCTAGCCACATGGCGGGAAGACTTGCGTAAGAGGGTCGGAAGGTCTGGATGCAAAAAGCAGTAAATCGGGTTCTGTGGTGTGTTCTGGGAGAGGCCTATGTGCAATAGGGCTATATGCTAATGATGATGTTGACTCAGCAGCAAAAACTAGTAACCCGAAAGTTCTTCTCTGTTGTATCTCTAACTTAGATTGGAAAAGAATTTGTGCCTATTGAGTTGTAGTTGTATCGCGGCAGACTATACAAATATACATGAAATGGAAATTAAGATGACTCGGAACAACGACATCATCATCATTGTTGTCCTATTTGGAGCTTGAACCCATACCCCTCAGCGCATCGGAAAGCTGCAACGTGTCCATGCATAAAAAAATATTAAGCCTTTAAAAATAATGCAATGCTGTTCCTTATTTAAATTTTCAGACCAGCCCCCAAGCCAAGTTGCAATTGTTTCGCGTCGATTCTCTTTATTCTTTTGTATTTTTGGCAAAAATTTTGTTTAGACCACGTGACTTAACGTTTATAGACGTCATTTCTATTATCGTTTACGTTTGTAGAATGTCAATTTGGCTAGGGCACTTAACTCATTACTTTCAATCGCTCTAAAGTTATCTATAAAGAGTCAGCATGTCGACCACCAGGGGTAAGATTTTAACAAGTATGTATACCTATTTGGATATTAGAGCAGTGTAGAAATCTTTAAAACGAAAAAACAATATTAATAATAAATTAAAAAGAGCACGTTATTATTTCGAAGTGATGTGACCAACACAATAATCATAATTATAGATGACTTGAGTCCCGATGGTATGAATTTCAAGCAAATCTAGACATACTATCGAAAATCTTTCAGAAAAAACAATAACTTTGTTTCTCGATTAGCACATTTTCTTTTCGGGTAAATAAGGTACATTTTTTGTATTAATTCTGTATGCCAGCACTGATTTTTTTTTATTTGTAATCTAAAAATGTAAGTCCACTTTAGTTCTTCTTTATAGGCATTGAGAAAAAAATTAAAATAATCAAAAAATTTGGTTACAACCTGAAAACGTATGATAGCAAAAATTTGGTTTAAGGAGTAAATTAGTTTATCTAACCATAACTTATAGTTATTTTTCCTTGCTACAATTTCTATCTTAATCTGTTTCGATAAAAGGTCTAGTTTCACTGGAAATCATGAATGAAAAACACCAATTATATTCCACGTAAATGTAATTAAAAATTGAATATATTTAACATCATATATTTGTCTCAGGTTCATTGTATTCGGAGCTCTAAGCTGTACACAAATAATTTATGATTACAATAAATTAATTTTACACATTGAACAAATATCCATTACAATTTTTATTCCACGTAAGTATATATCGTTTAAAACGCACGAAATACAACATTTTATCTGGAATAAGTAATTTAATTACATAAAAAGCTTTTTATTTAAATTTGCTAAACACATAAAGAGAGTTACTCTCAAAATTTTTAAATATGTATAATCAAAAACACGACAAAAATGATTATTTGATAAAAGCCACATTCAATATGGCACTCATTTTGATAGTAATTTAAGCTAAGTCATATTATTTTAAGAAGAACGTTCTGAGAACGACAGTTTGAAACATATTTTTATCTATACACATATAATCCATTAAATGTATGTACTTGGTATACGACTAGTGAATATTTAGGTAACTATTTTACTAAAGTATGGAAGAATTCTACTACACAATTTATCTATAATTAACTAAACAAAATTCTGACTTAATGACCAGGTCATCTTAAATAACATATTCAGTTTTTAATTATTTTTTTATAATAGGAGGCTAACGATCAGATCTATCGCAACACCAAAAGCATCACAATTGCGATGCCGGCCTTTTATAAAGGAGTAAACTCTTTTCTTGAAGATTTGAAGGTCTTATTTGTCCGGAACACCGCAGGCGATAGTTCATTCGACAGTATTTATTATTATTATATTTTATTCGTAATGAATATCTTTAGTCGCAATGGTAATACTTTACTGCAATTTATGTAGAACGTCGTACTTGAGGTATATAAATTTGAGATAACCTGTCATTATATAATTATCTCTTTACAATTAATAGTAAATGCAACAAAATTATTCAACAAGTAATACAAACATGAACGTAAATGTATTGTGCACCAATCATTTTCACTTAAACATTTATAAATGCAAATTGTCAAACAATTTCATATTTAATTACTAAATAAAGAAACATTAATAAAACTAAATATTTAATTTAAATATCACAAATTACAAAATAGTCTACCACATTGAATACTATAGACGCGGATTCAAACATACATCAATGTTCTCTACAACACACAGAAGAGTTCGCGCCATATGCAAAATAGCAACTATACAATATAAAATATAAAATGAACACAGACTCAAAAAATGGACAAGAGCTTAAAAAATAATTCAGCTGCTGGCAATTAAAATAATACCTCTTGAGTAACGCTGAGATAAAATAGTAGTTTTCATACGAATAGTCATAATTTCAATTCGTAAAAAAATACAAAAGAAGGCATTCTTTCTTTCCTTAGTTTTCCACGTCTGTCTAATAGAAAGTGATACATAGATTCCACGACATGTACTTTTATACGTTGACAACACTTAAATTCACATCGAGTCACAAGAAGTTCGATAGACAAGAAAGAATGCTAGATCTTTTTTTTAAAATTCTTTTTTCACTTGAGTAGCTAACAGTCACAAGTCCAATGTGTCGTTACGCCTGTGGCTACCTTACACGTGGGTAGCAGGCGCCGATTCTCAGTCGAATAAACAAATGAGAGCTCTAAGGAGGCCGTCACCAAAGCACGCACAGCAACCTCGTCTCGTCTGTTTGTCATCGGGCGCAAAGCTGGGCTGTTTCGGTCGCTTCGACCGGCGTGCACATAATTTACTGGTTTGTACCTCTTCAACTGGTGGTTCAGAACGCGCACTGAGGTGTACTGGCAGAGCTGCGGGCTCGGTAGGCCGGGGACGAGCCCAGCGACGCAGAAGTGCCTCCTGTTCATTGCCTACTGGTACCGGTGCAGACAGTTTTCGAGCGCGGGCCAAAACTAAAGCGCGTTCCATCGGTTCAAGCAGTTCAAGAGCGAGAGCTCGATCAAGTTCTTCACCGGACAGCAATAAGTATCGTGGACAATAAGCAAGTTCCCCAAGCGCTGCTCTTTTATTCGCTGGAGTCAATTCTCGCTTGGTACGTTTGCATACAGCTGTACTCCAACGCGATAGAGCTTCAGCTAGTACCAGCTCACTTGACACTCGCAGTGTATCACGTTTCACAATGAGCAGCAAATCCTCGTATGTGAGCTCCTCAATGCGTTCATCAATCAAAGCTATATCTGCATTGTCATCCAATACTAGAAGAGCATTGTGAGCAAGAGAGTCGCACCAGCGTGAGCACTGCGCCAGGGTGCGGGCGGCAGCATCATCGGAAAGAGCCGGCAGAGGAGGGGCAGAAGCTGCGCCAGGTAGTCTTGCACAAAGGAATCGTAAATCGCGTAAAATTTCAAGTGCTACTCCAGCGTCGAGCATCTCGTCGAGTCTACGAGCACAACGCTCTGCAAGTGGTGGGCAGAGAAACTTGTAGGCAGCATCTAATGCGCAACGCGCTGTCCCCACTGAGTTGAGTTGCGTCGGTTCACAGTAGTGGTAGCGCAGTAATTGTTCGAAGCCCCTCCTATCGATGTAATCAACGACGATGACGTCAGTTTTGCAAGATAGCAGGGCTGCGAATACAGGGCTGGTAGCAGCAAGCACGCGGCGGTGCCCAGGATAGCGCCAAGTGTCACCGTTGATTCCAACTTCAAATACGATATCGCTCTGCTTTTCATCATCATAGAGCGTCCCCGTGGTAACGTCAATATCCATACCACCATACTCCATGCAGGTGGTGCTTGCAATCCCCGACTCGATCTCATCCTCGGAGTTAGTACGCGCTGGATTCGTTACTATCGTCATTTTCGTATATCTTCGATTGCACTATCTGAAAAAAGTGAAAAAATTGGTTACTTAACGCCACACAGAAGAATAATGATGAACTAATAACATGAACATTATTTCTTTGAAATTGTAACCAATCTCCAACATAGTATTTTCTTCAGACAGAATTTTTTACTCTTTAGTAGTTTTGTCTTTTAATGTTTTAGTATATAAAAGCTTAACCAAAAAGACTAAACAAGGCTATGAATTAGGGCTTTTTATAGGTTCATAATTAGGGTTTTTAGGGATGGTTGGCGCTCTTTGGGGGAGGCCTTCGTTCAGCAGTGGACAGCAATAGTCAAAGTCAAAGTCAAATCATTCATTTCCATAGGCCCCAAAAGGCACTTGAACACGTCAAAAATACAAACATCAAATATTATTAATACAAATATAAAATAAAACTAAAGTAATCAATTTAAATTGTCTGAAATCATCATCATCATAAGTTCTTAATTTCTAACATCAAAGTTAAGTTCTATATTGGAAATTCGCTCTATCAAATTAAATTTTTCAATAAAATATAGCATGATGATATTTTTTGGTATTTATTGTTGTGGTTAAATAGTTCGCACAAATATAATAGACTACAATGAATATAATGTACTTGTAATTCTTTTAATATGATTTATTTAAACCCTTCCTTGTGCGAGACGCTAACTAGCGCTAGTTAGAATGCATTTAGCGTTGGTTATTATATCCTGTATTATGAACATATCAGCGCTATAAAGAATCGTTATTACTCAGTTTGTGTTACGAATCATCTCATGTGTAAACAGCTACCAAGGGCAGTTGGCTACGGTTTTCCGAAATGTATACAATGTAAATATAATACGAATGCAAACAATTGCTTTAACCGTAATGTATAACTAATAGTTAACGTACTTGATTCTACGCTACACCTGGTTTATCTTCTTGCCATATTTAGGAATATTATAGTTTAGTATGTATTATCAAAAATTGGGTCCGACCCTTGAATCGAGCCGGAGATCTTAGCACAGGAGTCGCACACGCTACCACTATGCCAACGAGATATTTCTTTCTTTCTTTTCTTCTTCTTTCTTTCTTTCTTTTAAAAAGACAACTCCCGCATTAGGAATATACATCCTGTGTCGCGGGGGACTTTACAAACATACATGTAACGGACACAAATAACACCCAGACTCAGGACAACATTTTGTGGATCACACAAAGTGATTTCCTACATGGGATTTGAACCCACGGCACTTGGCGCTATAGTGAACGTTTAAACCACTAGGCCAACCGTGCAGTCGTTTCGTGCATTTCTCGTGTCGTTGCTTTAAATTCAGTTGTGTAGGAATAAACCTATTGAAAAATAACATTAAAAAAAACTAAAATAAAATTCTTGTAATAATATCTAGGTCAGCAAACTGGAAACGTCCATTTACTAATCATGGAATATTTTGCATAAGAGCAAATGAAAAGCTGTATTGATTTTCTCTCAGCGACCTAGCTTGGGCTTTAAATTGAATACGCATTGTATGTTTATGCTAAACTTTATATTGTATTATTGATATATACTTCGCACAAAGCTCAATTTAATGAGTTCTGTATAATATGACTGCCTCGGTGGCGTAGTGGTAGCGTATGCGACTGCTAAGCAAGAGGTCTCGGGTTCGATTCCCGGGTCGGACCAAATGTTTGTATGATCTGCAAATATTTGTTTCGGAGTTTGGGTGTTTTCTATGTATAATATGTATGTATTTACAAAAAAAAAAGTATATAAGTATTTATATCAGTTGTCTAGTACTCATAACACAAGCTCTGCTTAGCTTGGGACTAGATGGCGTTGTGAGTTAGTTGTCCGCAATATTTATTATTTATAATATACCTAGGTCTAAAACAAGCATTTATAGGCGTACAGCACTGCGATAAAATCATGATTGTTTCAACAGTAGTTCAATGTCTATAATGACCTCATGGATGAATGGCAATAACGATAGGACGAATCATCTAAGGGGCGCCACCTCTACCAGTTCTGTCCGTCTGTTCGCGATCGGTTGTCGAGGACATGGCTCGAGGTAGATCACTGTGTCGCTCACTTTCTTACAGGCCACGGTAACTTTAAGAGCAAACTACACTCGTTAAATTACTAAATTCACCATTGTTGCAATGCTCAACACCTGATTCTAGCTGTGAACAGTCGGCTCATCAAATCCTCTGGGAATGTAGTTTTTGGCAACATAATAATCAAATATTTGATTCTGTTTGAAAAAGGTGTCTGCCTATTTTGACTTCATTTTGTCGTATTACACTTAATAGGAAGCAGTGTAACCTCATTCCAGGCATTTTTTTATCAAATTCTAACTAAAATATAACTGTATGTATACCTACTTTTCGTTAGCTGAGGGTATTCACTGAAATGTTGTAATGGATTAAAATGAAAAGAAGTAGGATTAATTAATTAGGAGTATTTACCTTCAAGCCCTAAGGGCATTCTTTTTAAACAGTATTTTTTTGGGAATTCGAGTAAACTAATTTCATAATTAACTTTTAAAGAAGTATAATCGAGTTCTATTCGCCCACGTAAAGTAATTCTTGTTTTTAGATTTGCAAAGAGAGAATAAAGAGTAAGAACAAAGGCTCCTATATATTTGAAATCCTATACATTTTGAATTTGAAATAAAATTTAATGATTAAAAAATATGTATGCCTTTCTTATAAAACTAAACTAATAAACAAGTGAATTAGCTCGGTAGCCATATTATATATAGTGTCAATTTTAATTATAAAAGAAGTATCTTAAAGTTTTATGGACTAACCCTACATCATTACAGGGAGCATACATTGGTTGAAGACTAACATATTTAAGCTCTGTAGTATATCCGACGAAAATATATAGTTGAACTTCCTGAACATACTAATTTTATAAAGCCGAAGAGTCTGTTTCTTTAACTGTTTGATTAAACTCGCTAATCTCAGGAAAAGTAAGTAAAGTACTCTCCTAAGTAAAGTACTAAAAATAGTGACACGCAACTGACAATAAAGCGGAGAGTTCATATAATAAATCTTTATTACATACACTCTCTATTATCTGTGGCACATAATGAATGTATTGTTGAAGAATAAAGGCTCAAAATAAAAAGAAAAATATAAAAAAGGGTTTATTTATCGTATGGTTTTTTTTAGAATAAAGGAAAAAGGTTATTGATTTTAGTCTTACCTTGATTTAACCTCAATCAATTCAGAACTTTTAGCCAATTTATAATTTTTATAACTAGGTATTTATCTATAGATAGTATGAGTTGAGTCAATAGGAGTGCATTTTTTAAATTTATTGTCATTTTTTCTTAGAGCATGTGGCAACTCTGAAATTTTGCAGGCGTAATAAATGTTTATTCCGATTTTTAAAAATGGAGCGATTTACGAAAAAAGCTTATTACTAAAATTTGAAAGTGCATCCTTTTTCTTTGACATTTTTAAATCTCGGGCTGATGTGAATAATCCAGAAACAATTCCTGAGCTGAAATCCTAGATCCAACACGTAATCGGTGAAATATAACCGTGGGCCATTTGACGAATTTTTTGTTCCATGCTTAATTGGAACATGTTACAATACAATGGAAAAATCACAAATCTCTAAATATAGGATTTTATTTAATATGAAAAAGTGCACTCTTACTGGGACACTCTTTATAACTAATACATTTTCTCTTCGCTAAATCTTAGAACAAACATTTCTCCAAATCGAAGACTAACGGCAACAGAATGTCCGTTTTGCGAAACGTGCGTAAACGGGGCGCTATGCGTCACCTCCTGCATTCCCTAAAGCATAAACAAAAATACACATTGAAATGCTTCTGAACACGTTTACGCTTCTCGCAAGTGCTTCGTAAATAAACACATCTTCGTATAATACATTTGTTTGTAATTGCACCGTGATTCTTGCTCTATGACTACTTGAATTGCATAATAAAGTTCTCATATTTATTACACGATTCAACTTCAACACACCAACCAACATGTCCAAAATCTGTGGGCGGAATTCCACATTCAAAATTATGAGAATATTATTTAATTATCATAATATTCCACATACAATGTCAATCACGCTGAAATATATAGAGCATTCGTCCAGAAATTGCGATTATTGTCTTTTTTGTTGTAGGTATAGGGGAAAGCGAGATTCACACGATGTTAAGTAACGTGACGATCGATCGCGTGTTTAATAATCGATTTATATCATCACTAGCGACCCGCCCCGGCTTCGCACGGGTGCAATGCTGATACTAAAAACACGTTGTATATAAAACATAGCTGACCCACGCAACCTCGTTTGCGTCTTATATAGCCCGTAGCATGAAAATTTTCGCAAAATAAGTAACTTTTCTGGTTGATTTTTACACCTTGTGTCCGAAAAACCCAAATATCTTACGGAACCCTATTTTTTTCCAAAATAAAATATAGCCTATGTTACTCGTGGATAATGTAGCTTTCGAATGGTGAAAGAATTTTTAAAATCGGTCCAATAGTTTTTGAGCCTATTCATTACAAACATACAAACATACAAAAATAGGTACAAATCTTTCCTCTTTATAATATTAGTATAGATAAACTTATACTATCATTCGTATAGTAATAGATATATTAATTTAAAAAGAAAAAGAAAGAGTAAAGTTATATTCTTTCATATATTTTAAAACTTTAACATAAGAAAAAACTTACCTATTTGTTTAAAGAAATAAAAAAAATAGTATGTGGTAATAGCATGTGCCAAACTCGAATTCTAATTGGAACTCATTGAACAATGTACGTTATATAAAGAATCTTATCTCATATTATTACCAATTTTATTGTAATACAAGCAATTACATTTATTTATCTGATTCAAATGAGCTTTTAACCTATGTACACACGTCCACAATACTAAAATAGACTGTTGATGATATAATTGAAGTATTAACAGACATTCATTTTCGGGGATAAGATTCAAACTACTTGGCAAAACAAAAGAAGTGTATTATCACGTAAAGAGAATTTGTTGTAGGTTCTATGAACCCGACTTCGGTGAAGACGAAAGGAAAAGTAATTGTTTTGACAGTCTACCTATGTATATTCCACACTACTGTGTAATGAGCTGTTGCCTGCCTGTTCCCGGACCAATACGACCTTCAAACCTTCAAGAAAAGAGCGTACTCCTTCCTAAAAGGCCGGCAACGCACTTGTTCCTCTGGTGTTGCGGGTGTCCTTGGGCGGCGGTAATCGCTTACCATCAGGCGATACGTCTGCTCATTTGCCCCCTATATATAAAAAAAAATCGATTATTTTTATATATGTTCACCGATGACTCCGTTAATTAATTGTGGACCGATTTTGAAAATTATTTTTGTATTCGAAAGGATATGCTCCCGAGGTAGTCTCATTGCCACCATATCAGGATCTGATAATGGGATGCCAGGCGCGTAAAATGTTTTTTTATATTTTCTGTAGTTCCGGTATTTGCGTCTGGTAGCCATCATTTCATGATAATGAGCTGATGATGTAAGGTACAACTTCTTAACGGTTAAGAGTTGGAGGATAAATCTTTAAATGACATATTTATGTAGGTATGTATGTTATCTTTAGTCGTATTTTTTCACTGTTATTTAGGTAAGCTGATGATGGAAGGTAAAATAAAAAGCCTTTAATGATTGTTTAATTTAAACTAGTTAAGGAAAAAAAAAAGTCACTATTAATATTTGAAAGACCGCTTGGCGATTACGCGAGTTCTACGCGATCTATGAGTTTTGCAACCTTTTGATTTAGCCAAATAATGAGATATGCATTGACTGAAATGAAATTTAAAAAGATAAGATTATGTATTAAATTAAACACAAACAGGCAATTAAATTAAAGAAATGAGTGTTAATTTGCAATTTTATTTAAAGTCGTTTGCCGCTTTGAATAATTCCTGTGTCGTGGGGGACTTTACAAACATACATGAAACGGACCTAAAGAATACCCTGACTTAGAACAACAATTTGTGGATCACACAAAGTGTTATTCCATGTGGGATTTGAACCCACAACACTTGGTGGAGTAGGGAACGGCATGGCAACCGCTTAACCACTAGGCCAAACGTGTAGTTGAATGGAGTACACACAAGACGAAGTTTACCTCTCTCAGATCTCAGGTGACCTAGCCAACCCCCTCAACTATAGAACGTAGCCTCTGAAATACCCATAGATATTACTTTAAAGGATCACAGTGTCATACCCTACAAAGGCTATTATTCTAATAGGTAATGCGTTTTATACGTTAAAACTGCAAGAATCATTTATTTTAAGATGTCATTCCATCAAAATATATGTCACAATGCATTTCCCTGATGTTACGCAATGAAATTCCCGGATCGGCTTCCTACGTCAAAATATAATGCAGTTAGTGTTGAAACTGTAGGGACATTTTACGATAGAGGTTATTTGTGATGCTCTCGCTAACCTACATACATTCGCATAGCTTTACGATGCTGGGCTGAATTTGCCCTATTTTTAGAGATTGTAATTCATTGGTGCAGTGTTATGAAACTGCCACATTTTATCATTTATAAGCTACTACACTATAAATCGAAATTTTATTCGTGTTTTAATTTTATAGGCAAAAGTAGATTTCTTAAGTCACTTTGATTGTTAAGAGTAGCTTTAAAATATTAGTTTGGTTTAACATAAGAATCCTTTTAGTGTATGGACTTCTTGGTATATAACTCTGCCGTCTCGATGGAAGCCATACGCGGTGCGCGGGGCGGGGAGGACTGGTCTACCGACCGCCGGGGAGTGAAGACGTGTGAGCTTGCTGCGAGCCGGTATCTAACAGTAGGTAGTACCTCAGGTAAATAGATAACATCACATGTGTACATTACAATCCTAATTGAAAAAACCGGTAAGTTACCTTACGTTAAACGACTTCTTAAAATGTTTTTCTCTTTATTTTAAGACACAGTTTTGCGATTTTTTTTATGGAATAGGGAGCAAACGAGCAGGCGAATCGCCTGATGGTAAGCAATTACCACCGCCCATGTACATCTGCAACACCAGAGGCAGCTCAAGTGCGTTGCCGGCCTTTTAAGAAGGAATACGCACTTTTCTTGATGGTTTGAAGATCGTATTGGTCCGAGAACACCGTAGGCGACAGTTCATTCCACAGTTTTGTTGTACGGGGTAGAAAGTTTTTGGAAAAGAGCACAGTTGTGGACTGCCAGCCATCTATATGATGTGGATCAAACACCTATCGCGTGGAACGATAGCGGAAAGAGGCGGCAGGGATAAGTCCGAGCAATTCCTCGGCACTCCCCATAGTAAATACGGAAGAAGATGCACAGCGAAGCCACATCTTTACGCAGCACCAGAAAGTCTAATCGCGAAGACGCTCAAGCCAATCGTAAAGAAAAGTTCCAGTCCGTACCTAGGGTAAGTGAGGTAGGATGTGTCCACTGGAGACTATATCTGCGTCTCGGTCAAAAAGAGCAAGGCTGGCTTTGCTGTTTCGAGATAGTGATGGACAGCATCAAGATTACTATATAATCCCCTGATGTTGTAAAAGTCCACGACCAGCATGGTAGGGGATGCCATAATGGTTTTTTTTTTCAGACTATCCTCCAACACAATTGGAGCCCTTATATAACTGTTTCTCTTTGTCACACCTATCGTCTATTATGCCTCTCGCACCATTATTCCGCATCCTGTTTCTTTCTTTCACTCATTATCATCTTTTATTCACCAGGTGGTTGGGACTACCACCATTAGACCTATTGTCTAATGAGTTGTTTTCTACGTATATACTTTTTGCTGTCGGGTAAATAAGTTACTCACTGAGTGGTTGTGGTAACCACTGCTAGACAGACAGTTCTGTCCAGCACTTATTTGGTATTTATTTAATTTTTTACTCTTGGGTAAATAATTGTAAACAGAGTGGTTGGGGTTACCACTAATGGATAGACTATTCTACCCATTACCTATTTTTTATTTATTTTATTTTCACTCCTGAGTGAATAATTCATTTACAAAGTGGTTGGGATTCCCACTAATAGACAGACTATTCTGTCTATTACCTATTATATATATATATATTTATTTTACTTACGGGAAGGAACTTAATCACAATGTTATATTTAAAACTTAATATCTAGTACATATCTTATTAATCTATTCACTATAATTACTAACAATTTAATTTCTTATTTTACTATTTACTTAGTCTATTTGTTTACATGTTATATGTATGCCATGATGTTACTGGTAACAAGCTATATTTCAACTGCGCTATCATGGGGAGGGGGGTTAGGGGAAGGCCTCCGGTATCCTCACTCACTCGGTGAAATACAGCGCGAGCGTTGTGTCACATTCATGCCGAAGTGACGCTCTCCCACGGTAATATGGGCGTAAAGGCATTTGCATAATACACAGAAGTAAATCTGGTTTCTTATTAAATCTTGTTCAGTCTTGTTTATATCGAAAGATAAGGTAAAGTTCTAAGAAGATAAGCTATTCTATTCTTAAAGATAAATATCTGTAGAGGTTCATACAAATTTCAAATGAGTTTATAAATGATGTTCTTGAGGTTAATTTTCTTGTCTTTCGAGCTTCTTTAATGCTCAGCGCAGTCAACCAGGATGTAGGTATCCGAGGGGATTCCCGCACGTGAAAAAAGGGTGGTGTTGAAATTTTATAAACTAGGTGCACAAAAAGTCTGCATATTAAGTAGTAAATGAAAATATTAAAATTATGAAAATATACAATACTGCACACAAAAAGCCAACGAGTTTAGCGTATTATATCTAACTTTGTTAATCATGAACTTCCATATAACAAATTATCCTTTAAGAGTTATATTTCCTTTTCAGCTAAAATTTCAAATACTTAACTTATCGGATTGTGCTCTTTGTTAATTAATCAGTCAGTTAAGACAATTAATTTTATATGTATAGACTGCTACGGTTGGGTAGCGCCCTTAGTATCGGCCGTGCGTGCATCCTACAAATTGCTCAACTAAAAAACGATAAAATTAGTGAACGTCAGAGAGTGTAAGCCTTGCATCGCATTCAAGGTTCTGTAATTAAATCTTAATAAAATTTTATTGACTTTTCGAATGTTACATTGTTGCCTCTTTTTATACGCTTACATAATTATTTAAACTAGTAGCAGTAATTGAAAAGACCGGATATTTTGTTATATAAGTTTTTGTTAATGCTTTAATCGGTTCGTCTGAATATATTTATTTATAATAATTGTTATATTTTCTTGTCGTACAATTACTGTTATTTTTTTTTATGCCACTCACACAATTTTATCCCGGAACGTTTGACAGCCCTACGACGTGGATAATTGACAAAATTTTCTCAACTCTTATGAAATAATATTAAAAATCGTTTATTTCTTCTCCCACACAAATATTATAAAAATTAGTTATATTAAAATATACGCAAAATTAAATGGAACCAAAGTCCTAAATAGAAAAAAAATCAAATAGCTGTCAATAAGACTGCATACAGAAGTGAAAACTGTAACAGTTGTTTAAGCTCATCTGAAATGAACCTCTTAATTCTTTGAGTAATATGCGCGATAAAAAAAAGTAAAAATTTATAGTCCATAGAAAGGGTTCGGTGACGGTGACGAGAATTCCATGATTTTTGTCCACCCAAAAAGTGCTCAACTCGCTTTAAGAAGTTTTCACTTGAATAATTTTCCAAATCAGTTCCAATCACAAACAAATGCAGCTTGAAATGACACAAAAAAATACAACTGATTTAAAAACCTGCTTTAGTTTCTGAAGTCGATAATAAATATTCTAATTCTGAATACATTACAACAGTATGTCAAAAAGTCAAATAAAATTGATTCGATATGCGAATTGCACAAGATTATAAACAGATGAGCGGATAAAAGGGTGTCTTTAAAATAGAACGATGTCGGTTGGGACATGCGGAAATGAATATGCAACGAATACACGCAATAATGCGCTTGCGCAAACCTCACCCATTTAATACCTATGCTTATCGAACCAAATGACTTTAAGGAAAATGGAAAATTGACAGTCTATGATTTTTCATTTAAATGTATAACTTGACATCTCTGTGTATGTCTGGGGTATACCACATAGTAGAATCAATCTTTAGATACTCGTAGATAGATAACTCTTTATTGTAAGTAACACAAAGATATAGTTGGTTTGAAAAACTAACTATAAAAGAAAAAAAAATGTGCAAATGTCGGCTTTATCGCGGTCTGCAATCTCTTTGAGGCAACTTCGTTGAATGGAGGAGGAGATTAAATGTAAGAAGTAGGGATTTGCGAATTGCAGTGCAGATTTAGAATAGAATAAACTTTATTGTACACCAAATACAGTTACATATAAGAGTTTAACAATATAAAAGCATGTACAAATGATGGCCTTATCGCTGATAAGCAATTTCTTCCAGGCAACCTTTGGATGGACAAATCGAATGTAGAAAATATTTAAATAATACGAATTTTGTTTGAATTGAGACTTGATTGAGCTATACTAATTACAATTGAATTATGTTATTAGTGAATATTTATTGTTTTATAACTTAATTAAGAATACCTTACAAAAAGGTAAATACCTCCCTGATTTCTTTATTAGATTAAAAATAATAAAAAACAAGTTTTATTAATTATTTTCTTATTTCAAATGTTATTCCTGGTAGGTTATACAAAGCTATAAAAAAGTTATCATCATTTGAAAGATTTACACGAAGCGGGTTAACTTCTAAATACATGCTTTACGAAAATCGTATCTTGAGTTCCCTTAGCACTTTAGTGTAATATTCCTAAACTCTTTAATGAATACTGAAATCAAAAATCAATTTTACAAATTAAGAAGTTAGGATAAGATTATTTTCAAGTTTGGATAGGAAAACGTTGCGCGGTCTGTTTACAATTATTTTCGAGTTTTAATTCAAAGTTTTAATATTTTGTAAGATCTTTAACGCTTTTCTTATTAATCTTTTACTTCACATGATCTTTACAGGACTTAATTGTTACAAACAAGAACTAATTATTTATTTTTATTTTTTATTATATAGGGGGCAACAAGCAGACGTATCGCCTGATGATAAGCGACTACCGCCGCCCATGGACACCCGCAACACCAGAGGCGTCACAAGTGCGCTGCCGGCCTTTTAGGAAGGAATACGCTCTTTTCTTGAAGGTTTGAAGGTCGTATTGATCCGGGAACACCGTAGGCGACAGCTCATTCCACAGTTTTGCTGTGTGTGGCAGAAAATTTTGGGAAAATCGCACAGTTGTGGACTGCCAACCATCTAGATGATGGGGATGAATTGAAGATGAAGATGCACAGCGAAGCCACATTAAATATAACATTACGTTTCAAGTAAGCGTTATATTTTTTATAGATATGTATCATAAATTTGTTACGACTTTAGATTTTACAAGAAACTATATGAAACTTTTCCAGGAAAAACCCACCGCCCAAAAATAGGGTAACTTTTAATTTGTACTCCCCAGACCACGTGATTCATTTAAATTATCTGAATTGGGACACGCTCTGAGAAATTGTAAAAGAGCGTCTTTTCTTTTTGTAAATATTAACTTTTTTGTTGAGTTTCACTCTCATTTCGTAGTCACGCGTTCATTACTCGCCAAGTTTGTTGATCATTTTTTGAAAGTAAAACCTTTTTCAATTCTTAGGAAATCTACATCCTCTATTTTGTTTATCCATAAAAGTTGTTTTATTTATTATTTTTGTTAAACGCGTATTAAAGCTATTAATTAAATTTGAATACTGCTATTAAAATTTTTATTGGATAGATAGAGAGATATTCATTGAGGAAAGTGGATAAGCCCCATGATGGCAAAACAGTCACCATCCACGCAAGTGAATATATGAGGAACTACTAGTGTGTGTGTGTATATGAAAATCAAATATTGCAGTTTATAACATTTATTTATACAATCGTACTCGTTCTTCACAAAGAGAAACAAACAAACACTGACATTTTCAGAATTTATTTGTTCAGTGGTATAGATTTCGTAATACGGCATTTTTACGGTGGTTGACATTGAAATTATAGATGAGACCTGCCAACAGAGCGTTTGCGCTAACTAGTCCATTGTCCGACCTAATGTGATTCCAAATATGAAGAACAAGTAAACATTACAAATAACAAAGTTTGTATGATATGAGTATTTTTCTGCTTATACAAGGAACGTTAAAAGTTTTTGTTTTAGATTCGAAATTTAAATATGCGCTTGTGGTCTTTTTTTAACCACACAAAAGAGGCTTGTACTGGTTAAATTTATAAGTGAATATATTCCTTTACGATTTATTATATAATTAAATGTAGTTCTAACAGTGCCAATTTTTACCGAGTAAGTAAACCGATTATTTTCCTTACCACAAAACAATGTTTATTAGTGTGCAAAACAGTGTAGTTAATGTACTTGAATACATTGTTTAAAATTAGCCGGTAGACTCTTTTGTTAAATAGGTATTTGTCTATTTCAGTTTTGACTAGCAATATTAGTCCTTAAAAAAGAAGTATCTACTAAATAGTTATTTTAAAAGTAGATATAGGTATAAACAACGCAATTTATACCTGGTTTTTTGTATCATTATCCTACTCATACAGAATTGTAATAATTCAATTATAAAAACTAAATTATACAATTTATTTGAGTAAACCTTGATAGATGCAAATACAAAAACATTTATATCATGAAATTTAATTAAAAAATCAATTACAAATCTTGTACCTACCCTACTATTTATACTATATTTATCTCTCTGATCCCATTAGACCCCATCATTCAAATTGTCACGATAGTCATATTTAATAACAAAAGAAACTTTTGTATCACTCACATTACCTTCATCTAACCCGTTGAAGCTCGGAAGAGAGGTAAAAAAAATTTGTGATTGCATCTATAATCAAAAAATATTTGTTTATGGTTTGATTCGGGAGCAGCTAGCTGGGCCGGGCCAGGGCGACCCGACCCGGCCAAGCGCGTACTGCCCTACTTACTACCAACTAGGTCAAGAGTACAGACACTCAGCGAAAACCATCGACAATCCTACCTTCATATATTATTGTCTGTTATTGAGATATAACATTGTAGCAAAATATGAGTGAAAAAGGAAGTATAGACCTACCAGCATTAGCTCATTGTGAGTAATGTTTGTTATTATTGCCAGTAAAAAACAACACGAACTATATTAATGTTTCAGTGTCTTTTTATGTTTTTTAAATAGTTATAGCTTATTCGTTAGTCGTCATGATCTTTATGAAATATTTAAGTAGTATTGACTGTCATTTTATTATAATTTATGTATCGTTACTATTCAAAGACACAATGTTGTCAGCGCTTTGTTACTGATGACACGGACACTGCAACACAGTCGGCTTCCATACATACATTTTTTCTTTTCTTTACAATCTACTCTTCCTGAACTCTACACACTTCTCCCAGCGATGTACAATGAAACGGGGCACAACTATATTCTAAAGTTTTTATTAACGAGTATTGTTAATAAAAACTAGGGCATGTATCGCCTAGATACGTCTGCTCGTCTGCCCGCTATACCACAAAAAAAAGTTACCTTCACGTTAAGGTCGGAAACTTTTCAGACCACCTAATATCTAGGATATGACGTTATATATTTAATGAAATGAATATCAAAACTCATTTCATAACTGATGGATTGGATTATGGCCTTTTTGGGTTCGATTTAAAAATTTATTTTTTCTAACTTAATAAAACAGAACATTACTTTTCACGCTGACTAAGATCCTTTGAATTGTAACCTGTAACATTGTATCGGTTGTGGCAATCAAATTTAACTCAAACTCAAATCATTTATTTCCATAGGCCCCAAAAGGCACTTGAACACGTCAAAAATACAAACATAAAAATATAAAACAAAACTCAAGTAATCAATTCAGTGATAAAAGGTACTAATACTAAATGCACTGAAATGATTTGAATTACCGGAGCTTAGATTGATTTCGATTCAACTTAAAGGATTAAATTGAAATCAATCCAAGTACCAGCTCCGATGGGTATTGCATTCATGAGAAGAGCTGGTGAGAAACTCATGTGCACCATCTTTTCAAATAATTCATACAAAGTTTGTTTGTTTTTGACAACGATTAGTAAACGGAGTAATTAAATACTTACTCCGTTTACTAATTTATACCTAAAGGGATCTAACGACGATGTAATTAAATTTTCACCGTAGCGACCTTTTAACATGCTAAAATTGTATTCAACCTTTAATTTCGATTCCGCCTTTTAATTTTGAATATTATTTATTAAAATAGTAAAGGTTAAACAGTTTAAAATAGAGGAAAAAGGCAATTTATTATATACTTCAAAGTATCAATAATATTATTATCGTTGCTATTACCAACCCGTTATAAATACATTTTTCCTTGACAGTTTTTGCGGTTGAATGAGATATTCGGTGTAATCATAATTTTTTTTTTTCAAAAATCTTTCGGAATTTTCCTTATTTATTAAAATTAACTCAATTTAGATTAAATGTTGAAATTAATTAATGCGATTCGAAACAACGAACACGTTAACTTTACTAGACATTCAATAAATACGAGTATAATTTTCTATAACTGTGTCTAATACCCGGTAAATATTAAAGTAAGTAAGCAAGAAAAAACATCTTACATTAAATCTCACTTACTCCAAATACTTTATACTGAGTAACAAAATATTAATTTTATAAGTTTCAAGCAACCGCATTAATGTTATCATTGACCATATTTAGAAAGCAAACCTTGGTGATTCGACCGGAATTACTACCGAGCTCTTAAGGCCTGTTTCCAAATTACAAAAAAAAAAACAATATGATGTACACACACGATTTTTAAGATGATGTGTCATTTGATTAGTCACTTCTTTATTTCACACAAAAGAGAACATCAGTTTCGTTTATATTCATTTCACGAGGACTTCTATCTCGTAAATCTAATTTATGCCTGTTCCCTGATACACCTAGATTAGCCACTTGGGCGTAAAAATAGTAATAAAACAACAAGGTCTCAATATTATGAAGAACTTTACTGTTATAGATCTGTTAACAAAATTAATTCACGTGTTGCTATAAAAATTGTATGAATCATTTAAGCTTACGTGTATCTTGAAGTTTGACCACAATTTTTTTTTTTTTTTTTTATTTATAACTTCATGCACATGTACATCGGCGGACTTAATGCCAAGGGCATTCTCTACCAGCCAACCTTTGGGGGGTGTAGAGATCTAGTAAGGTAGGTGCATCGAGGTTACTGTTGTAACTTAAATTAATCTAACCAACAAAAAAAATTCATATACTTAAATACATACATACATCCATACAAAAATCATCCCATACAAAACAATCATTATTTTGTTACATTATTTAAAAAAAAAATGACATATTGGAGACATGACAGTTTTTATCGGGCAACTTTTTTTGACAGCATCCACATTCCCGCCAAATTTTGTAAAATATAAATTGTTTAATTTAAAAAAATCATGTAATCACATAATTTATAATACTACCGTTATTAAGTCATTCGTGTCAAATAATGAATAATGCCTTTTACGAACACCATAATACAATAGTGCCAATATGTACGTGTGAACTACAATAACTTGTTTCAATATCAAATGCCTATAATGTAACGTGATAAGTGATACGGACTTCCGAATAAATATTGACTGTTTAACAATGAAGAAATAATCGAAATTACTTGCCGTTCGTTTTTTTATTTATTAACTGCGCACTAACGAAGCGGTAACCGTTATTGATAATATTGAAATGATAGCTTTCAATACAAAATGTAAATAACCGGTACCAAATAAACGGTAACGTAGAAAACTCCCGAATTGATTTGATATTATTTCAATCAATTGCCGCGACACTTACTTGTTTACGAAGGTAAATGAAGGTAAAATGAAATCAAAGTTCGTTTAGGAAAGTTTCAATTGGTACCTATACAATTCATATTACCAAGTTAACATTATTAATAAGGGTGTCTTTACCTAAATTTAAAAGGTGATCAAACGATCGCTTTGATGCTTTGATGGCCTGATAAATTATCTTTTTTTTTTCTTTTTGGTATTAAACTTGAAGATTGTCCAGTAAGCTATCTCGCAAACGAGTAAAACTATAAGCCAATATATTTTGCAAGCATTTTTATCTAATAAAATGTAAGGAAACCAACATAACTGAGCTGTGACTATCTCAATAAAAATAATTTTACGACTCAAACTGTAATAAAGCTCGCACTATGATAGATTCACAATCGTCCAATCGTATGTGTAATCACAAATACCAAATCAGAGGCCTCCCATCTTGGTTAATTAACGTCACATTTGTTTAGTCAGCGGGGAACAAGTGTAGCTTTTAACTTGCTTTATCGTTTACAGACAAGAGAAAAGTGTTTCATATGTTGCCTCATGTAATTTTTGCTAAATGTATTGTATAATTTAAAGAGACTAAAACAGTATGCAAAAAGTTTATACTTCAATATTTTTACTAAATAGATAATATTTGTCTGTTGTATTATATACAGTTTTTAGAATTTATAAATTTTTTCGTTTGTTGCCGATAGTCCACCTGCCTACTCCACCCAGGTGGACTTTAAGAAATTACACAATTTTCATACTACGTTTTATAGAATTTGGCAACATCAAACATATAAAGCGTTAAAACTTGTAGTATTTTATGCCATTTTACTTTTAAAATTTAGGTGTAGCAGTTCTTTTAGTGTATTTTTTAAGTTATTGAATAATGAATAGGAAAAGTCAAAACACAAAGGCACTGGGGACACTTGACTAATGTTATTGTTTTTCAAATCAGGCGGATAATGTTATAACTCGTTAGCTTTTATTGTAGCAAGAACCTAATATTCTGAGCTAACTGTCTTCTGTTCTTATGTAAATGTTAGAGAACTATACTGTAGAGCTCAAAATAAGCACATTTTTACTTCAAAAGTAAATAAACAAAACTACTCACTCAAAAAGTTCGATTCGTTCGTTCAGCGGCTGTTACAATACGCCATCAGAAAATATACTAACAAGATTTCTGGACAGCAAGGGATTTATAAACCCATGTTAATCATAGATAATATGGAAACTTTATAAAATATAGTACGCATACGTAGACCGAAAGATTTCCATGACTTCTTTCCTTAAATTCGTTTTAAAATGACGTACCTGTCTTAGTGCAAAAGCACTTTGTATTGTACAATCATCCTCGTCACACCGATTCTAGTATTAGAATATTCATTGACGAAGTTGGATAATTATGTACATTACGGAAAATTAATTAAAGCTGTTTCTTACTATGGTATTGTATGAATAACAAATCTTACATTGAATGGATGGTTTTGGTTATTGCATGGTGATTTGTTAGTAATTTTCCATGACAAATTTTTGCTCTTCAAAAGGAATATTTCTATTTATTCAAAGAAAATTTGCTAGTAAAGTAATTGGAGTAGGATTTTACAGAAATACCCTCAAGGACACAAAGTTTAATCAAGATTTACAATAAATCTATAATATCATCATCCATTATGACTAATATTATAAATTGCAAAGTGATCTTGTCTATCAGTCACGCTTACATTTCTTAACCGCTGAACCGATAATTTTGTAGGCTACTTTTGGTCGTTTTAGCTAACATATACGCGGGCAGGGCCGCGAGCAAAGGATAATACTACCTAATTGTCAATGTGACGGTTAAATATTTAATACACAACGGAGGAGCCAATTGCGTAAAAGACAAATTGCAAAGGACTTCTGCAAATTAATATTAAGCAAGATGATTTCCACTCACTTTCCTTATCTGAGCTTACTGTGAAACAAAAACCGATATACTTTAGGTTATAATTAGCTATTTTGCAAATCTTAATTCCATTATTTATAGGAATCTGTAAGACCATTTAGATGTATTTATTTATCGGTCATTACTTGTTTGCTGGGTCGTTGCGTCGTCGTCACGTTACGACCATCGTTGTAATGACTCACTCATGTACTTAATTAGTACCCACAACTTATAATTGAGTTCATTATTGCCTATACTTGAAATGTGTTACTCATATTGATGTATTTATTATATAATGTATAGATCTGTAAACCATAGAATAACTTAATAATATAGCATATGTTAAGGATACATAAGATTTATGTTACACTAGCGTTTACTCGAGGCTCTGCCCGCGTATGTCGGTTATCGCGGTTAAGACTAGCATTATTCCTTCCTCGAGAATCAATGTATCTCCATGCCAATTTTCATTAAAATCTGTGCAGCGGTTTAGCCGTAAAAGCGTACCAGACTGACAAATAGAGTTACTTTCAAATTTAATCCGTGGGAGAGCCACACTTCGGCATGAATGGGCCGGCTCGACCGGATATACCAAGGCCTCACAGAAAACCGGTGTTAAATAGCGCTTGCCCTGTGATTCACTGAGTGAGTGAGGATACTGGCGGCCCATACCCCAAGTCCTCCTTCCATCCCCTAAAGCAAAAGCTAGTCTATACATATAAAATTACTTACCTAGACTGAGCACAGCAAAGCCTAAACCACTGGAAAAATCTATTTTTTTAGCAGAGTAGTTACTGTAGGTAATTTCATTTTCATGATTATAAATCTCCAAAAAAACCTGTACGTACACGTTCTTGGAAATAGGTTCAATTCCATTCAATCGCAAACAGACCCTGAATAAGTACTCCCGAAGCTTTCAGTTATATTTACATGAACCAATTAGGATCATCCACTACAGGTCAACTAATCTATCTGGGTTTCGTCTTTGTAAATATGACTCATCAATCAAATATAGAGACAGAGTATTAGATTCCATAAAATGATGTCATAAAAATGGCTTCAGTTCTCACAAAAATAATGCTTAAAAAATATATATACGTGTAACTAGCTGCGCCCACGTATACCACTTCGGGATGAAGCTAATCTAACATAAAAGTAGCATAAATTACATATTATATCATCCGGTATAGCCGTTCCAGAGGTTAGCCAGATAACAAACAAACATTTAAATATTTTTTTTATGTAAGTACCGTATATTTTTTATATGAATTTATTGAAAAGCTGTTAATGTGCAATAACAAACAGACACAATTTGATTTGGTTTGATTGAGTTTTGTAAACACTCGAAAATGTTTAGATCAATAACCTCACCTTAGTGCGGTTGAAAGCAAGGCAAGGGAATTTAATAATTGTGAGTCTACTACCCCAGACAGCCCCAGGAGGCATTTACATTAAAAAAGCAGTCTAGACTGTTAGATCGCTGATTATACCTGACCAGACTGACAAAAGTACCCATTCTATGTACCTTAGCCACAAATGCAGATCGCGTGAAAGTACTGGTTTGTTCTCCATATTTTTAGGGTTCCGTACCCAAGAGGCGGGACCCTATTACTGAGACTTCGCTGTCCGTATATTACCAAGCTGTATCTCATGAACCATGATAGTTAGACAGTTGAAATGTTCAAAGATGAGATGATGTATTTCCGTTGCCGCTATAATAAAAATACTAAAAAGAACAGAATAAAATAAATACTTACTGTGGAAGCGTCACTTTGTCAGCCCCATAAATATATTATAAACACAAACCTAAACTTTAGCTACATTTTATTATAATCAAATTAAAAACTGTAGATTTTATTAAATCAACAGCTTTTAATAGTCCACCACTGGACTCTCCTTAGAAAAGTGATTTTTATTTGTATCAAGTTTTCCTGCTCTTTGCAGTGCTGTTGTCCTCCAGTGTCCTATCCATAAGGGTGATCCTAAACAATCACCACATAGATATATTATTACGAAAAATTATATATTTTAAAAACAAAACTGCTCAAGTGTACGAAATCTTCCGTTCGAGAAATTAACCTACAAAGTCATTTCTGCTTGTATTTTTCCCGAGATTATTCTCGAGGAAAGTAAGTAGCCTATTATGCTGAACAAATACTGAAAATTCGCCTTTGATGAGGATCAATCTAATATACAAAACGGCTACCGGTCTTAGGTCCTTAAAGGTTTTAGTTGTATAATCGAAAAAAACCACCACCAAGTACAACAACAACCAGACAGCTCTGACATCCAGAATAGGGCACGCCTCTGAGGCCCTCAGAGCCATTATTACCGCACCATGTCGACCAAGGCGGCCTGTGCCATGGCTGAAACTCCTCTGTGAGAATTAGAGGCACAAGTGTTGGCCGAAGTTTATCGACGGACGGCTGACCGGCTTTCGCCCTCCACCAGAAGAGGCACGTGAGTGGCGCAAGGCCGCCCGTCGAGTCATTTTGGCTCGTTGGCCTGCTGGCTGAGGTCTCCACGTGCTGGCTTTGCTATCGTGGAGGATCTCAAGCCGGTTATCCTTAAGTGGCCAGGACGGCAGCACGGGACCCTTTCATTCTGGCTGACGCAGGTCCTTTCTGGGCACATTTTAACTCCGTCGCTAGGATGGAACTGAATCCTGCCTGTCACCACTGCAACTGCAGTGAGTCTTCGGCTCAACACACCCTGGCGGTTTACCCTCCGGGGCGTCGCAGCGTCGGGCCCTCGCTGCAGTCATCGGAAAGCATCTCTCGCTACCGGCTGTCATACGCTAGGTACCGACACCTGTTTTATCGTGATCGCAACGAGGCGGCAGAGAAGGCACGGCCGGACGACCTCCTCTTGGATCCAATTCAGCGCCGGTGAACCAAACGGAGGCGTACTTACAACTGAGTATGCTTTTAATATAATTATAAAAATCTCTGATTCAAAGACGTTTTTGGTGCGCTGAACCTTTTACCATATTAGATATCCCATTTTTGATTGCTACTCTGTAGAAATCGAGTATGCACGGATTTTACGTGAATATTTTTGTAAATACAAAATACATTTATGTACTGGTAGTAAGTAAGTACTGGTAGACCTAAAATTTTCACATATCCAGAAAATATATAAGCATATTTATTCGTGTAATGAGTCAGTATAAACTAACTCTGTGCCCTTATTACGGTTCCAAGCCTAAACCTTTCAACCAATTTTGATGAACTGAAAACAAAACATTGGAGGACAAGATTCAAAGTTAGGCAACCAATAAATTGCTGATTAATATCAGGTAAGAAATAAAGTACGTTCTGAACGTTTCCTTTAATATTATTCAATATCTAGTGTTAACTAAAGATAGATATATAGAAAAAGACCGTAAAGGTGTAGAGTCGTCCCATTACTGGATATAACTGAATGTTTTGGTGCGTTGGTTGAACCTTTTACCATAATAGATATGAGACTGCCTCGGTGGCGCAGTGGTAGTGAATGCGATTGCTGTGCTTGAGGTCTCGGGTTCAAATCTAATGTGTAATCTACAAATATTTGTTCCGGAGTTTGGGTGTTTTCTATGTATAATATGTATGTATTTACAAAAATAAAAGTATATATGTATTCATATCAGTTGTCTAGTACCCATAACACAAGCTCTGCTTAGCTTGGGACTAGATGGCGTTGTGTGTTAGATGTCCGGAATATTTATTTATTTAAATATTCCGGACATCTAACACACAACAGATGTTTGAAATATTTATTTATTTATTATATCAGCCCCGGCCTTACAGAAAACCGGTGTGAAACAGCGCTTGCGCTGTGTTTCACCGAGTAAGTGAGAATACCGGAGGGCCATAACCACACCCATCGACCCAACCCCCTCCCTATGCCCCAAAGGTCGCTAACGCACTTGTGACGTCGCTGGTGTTGCGGGTGTCCATGAGCGGCGATAATCGCTTACCATCATATGATACATCTGCTCGTTTGCCCCCTATTCCATAAAAAAAATGTAGTAAGTAGCCATTTATTGGAGAAATTATAGTATTAATATCTACCTAAAGGCTTAAGAGAACATTTAACAGTCACAAAATGCAAAACAAATAATATTACCTATTATCAAAACAGTATATGTAGATTTATATATATCCTGTTTTATACCATTTTATTTTATTTATATCTTGGCTTCATTATATAGAAATTGATGAAAACATAAAGAAAAAATATTCCGAGACCTTCCACAAATTTACGGCGCTTTTTTCGGCATTCGTAATACCTTCTTTTCATTGTAAAAACGGTTTTTGCAGATAAACGCTTTTCATAATAAATAAGAAGTATCAATATAATTACTTAATATTGTATTATTTATAATTGATATACTTCTCTACAATTCATATATAATGGTATCATGAATTTACACGTTTTAAAAGCAGTACGTACCTATATGTTGAATGAAAACTGTACGGGTTAATTACATACAAGAGCAAAAGGGTCTATTTTAATAAAGAAGGCCAGTAAACATAGTAGGTACACAACCCACAACCTTGATGAGTTTGAGCTCGTTACCTATGTATTATCAAGTGTATTTATGAGCTGAAGCTGTAAAGTTGTTGAAACAGACTATTATGAAGTTTTCTTTTCATTCATACTGTTACTTGTTAATATTTTAAAATAAATTCTAAAGTAACTGTGTCTGTTATGATTTCATGGCTAGATTAGACCTTGGAGAAGGACATATTTTACTTTTTGGTAAGATAACTGATATAAAAACGGGTAAAAGCTAATTACTATTAAAAGTTTATTATCTTGCAACATTACAAAGAACATTGTAATTTTTCTGTATTTTATTAGGAATTAAATCACATTGATTTCCTCCATTTTTCTTTATGACACGATTAAAATTTTGTAATTTTATTGGATTATCATTGTCGCTTATTTTATTATTATGTTGTAATGCTCTTAAATCAACGTATAATTGTAATTTCAATGTTTTTCCTCACGCAGTCTTTTTTAATACAGTTTTTTTTAACATTCAAGCATTTTTTTTGTTGCATAGGGACAAACGAACAGACGTGTCACCTGATGGACTAATGGTAAGTGACAACCGTCATATGCACCTGCAACTCAGTCAGAAGAGCTAAATAATTTGAATGTAAACTTAAGTAAAACTAGCTACATACGATTTCAAAGCATACGATTTCCAAATCAAATTCCAATAATAACAACAATTAAAGAAAAGGAACATGTAAAATTCTTAGGTATAACACTGGACAAGCATGTCAACTGGAAAGCACATATTGATGCTACATGTAGCAAGATTAATAGATTTGTCTATGTTCTAAGCAATCTTAGGAATACTTCATCACAAGCCACTGCTGTATTAGCGTATCATGGCTACGTGAGTTCGGTATTGAGATATGGTTTGATACTTTGGGGAAACTCCTCGAAGGCAAACAGATGCTTTATCGCACAGAAACGATGTGTTAGAGCCATAGTTGGAATTGCACCAGACGAAACGTGCAAACCGCATTTTAAAAACTTAGGTATACTAACTCTCTATTGTATGTACATTTTCGAGATATCGATTTTTGTAAAAACACATCCAAACCTGTTCAACAAAGCAAGAGATAAGTATCCAAGAAATACCAGATACCCAAATAGGTTGGTTTTAGAATGTACTTCAAGAACAACTTTATTTAAAAATAACTGTTACTCAATGTGCATAAGAGTGTATAATGAAATTCCTGATTGTCTAAGGGATTTACCATTGTGTCGTTTTAGGAACCATCTCCAGTGATGGCTTCTGGAAAAGTCATTTTATTCACTCAAAGATTTTTTTTATTGAAAATGAGATTACAGCTTGACATGTGTAATATTTAATTGTCTCACTTTTAATTTGACTATTTTGCAATATTATAAATAATATTTAAATGACATTTTTGACAATTTTTATTTTTTTATTTTTTTTTACTCTTTTAAAATGTATGTAATTAATAGAATTTTGAATAAGGACATTTTCACATGCCTCAAGTGGCTAAATAGACGGTCTCTTAAGTTCAAACTGTAACAACACCTGTAAATGTACTCTATTTATGTGAAATAAATCATTTCATTTCATTTCATTTCAAGTGCGATGCCACCCTTAGATTGTCCCCGCAAAAATCAGGGGTTTCAGCTCTGGTAACTTCATTCCTTCTCTATTAGACTCTGGTCGTACTTAGTCTATATAATGAGCAGGGTCGTCTTTACCTATAGTTCAAGGTGTGTAGTGTGCACGGGCACAGTGTTAGATGCGCCGGCCGTGGCATATTTAACGAATCTGCGTACTTACTGAAGGGCGTTAGCTTATTAAAGGACGCTAGAGTAATGATTGCCACGGGCTAGAGACGCCTCTGTATATGAGTCGAAGTATGGTTCTCCTACTCTAGTACAGCTTTTTGCTGATGCGTATAGCTTTTTTTTTATTTTAGCTGAATACAAGCTGCGGCTCGTGATATACCCGCTCTTTTGTTACTTTTGAATCGGATATTGTTCACTATTTAATTAGTTTTAACCTATTATTTATCTAAATAAAAGTGGACTTAGTTACTCTTTGTACCTAACTTCATCTATTTTCCAGTGACAGTAGATGACAGTAGTGAAGAATTTCAAACATTTTTATTTCATATAATGTAAATACTTTCATACGCATTTAGTGAAAAGTTGTTTATGTGAAATTACAAACAGACACTTAAATTTTATTTATTTGTGTAGATGATTCAGTTGAAAACTGTACACAACCTAGTCCATTTACCCAACTGACTATTCTCAATCTAAGCCAGATTTACCCGTCTTCTAAGAACAGATACAATATGAGACGAATGCAGTATGTTGAGTATGTCGCTATTCAGGTGTTTAGGTAATTAAGCTTTCGCAGAACGTATGGATGTGAGTCGATTCCTCACGATGATTCAAATCATTGGAGATATGCCAATAAGAGCAATCATTTTAAAATATGAATAATGTTAACGGTATTTATTACTCCTCGAGTATATTTATACTTATACAGTCATTTTATTAACAGACTTATTTATCTGGTGTTTGGTTTGGAATTTTTATTGTGGCTATGTATGCCTATGTCCTTCCTCAAGAAGCAAAGTACCTCCTTTAAAAGTTTCATTTAAATCAGTGCAGCGGTTAAGCCGTGAAATCGTAAATACAGGCAAAATTACTTTCGAATTTATAATATTAGTATGGCTAGTTAATACATTCGTTCGTTTTTACCAGTATCTGTTGCTGAATGTAGTTCGTCCCCTAATAGGTTTTACAAATTTGCATACTTTTTTTTTTATTATATAGGGGGCAACCGCCGCCCATGGACACCCGCAACACCAGAGCCGTTACCAGTGCGTTGCCGGCCTTTTAGAAAGGAGTACGGTCTTTTCTTTAATGCATTACAATTAATTGTGATTTTAAGCATATCAGATAGTTTTCGTTATTCAGGTATGGAAGAGCAGAGTTCATTATAAATCGAAGTCGTCCGAGGGTTTAGGTTAATACATTTTAGTTTTTTGCCAACTACATTACTAATTAAACAAAAGGTAGATTAGAGATTATTTAACTATAGAAGTAAGCAAACAGTTTTTCCCAATAGATCTTAACTTCTTTATTCAATAGTTTAAGCCACTTCGGCTTAGTATCACCTGTTTTCAGAATTTGCTTAAACTATTTTTAAATACATTGGGAACCAGTTTCTTATCAGAGAAAAACATTTTCGTAGCGTCAGCTGGTTAGCATTTGTTGGCTAACTTTATGTTAAGTAATTTGAAATAAATTGTATTTAACATGGGCGTAGTTAGGGGGGGGGTTGGGAATTAAACCTCCCCCCACCCCTAAATGTTTCTACACTATTGATATTTTTAAACCTTTCATTTTTTTCACAATAACATTACGGTTAAAGGTACATAGTCATTTTTATTTTATAGTATTTTCCTTTCATCTCGTATTTGCAAACAATCTGATTATTTCTTGAAATATTCTTTTTCTATTATTTTTTTAGCAGTTACCATATAAAAATATAATCGATCTAATGGGAAACCATCATACGTTACTTGATATGCACTATATATCGCACAAATACCTCCAACAACTGTTATTTACCACCATCAATTATAATAAGTAGGATGATAGACAAACACCACACTGTATATTCAGCTGTTCGTGTCACGTATGTACATCTGACTAAGTAATTATCATACGCGAAGCCAAGTATTCATATTTCAGAACTGTAAATACAATAATTTACATTCCCATAATTGTTGCAGTTTTACTTTCAGTATACACCGTCATAACAAAAGCAAATAAAACATAATCACAACAAATCATTTTCTTTACCTGTTGTGACGTGCACGAAACTGCTCAACATACGTCGATTCTTCACATTTCAGGAACGCCCGACAGTCCAGACGAAAACCAATACATTTTAAAAACAAAAGTTCAAATAATGCACTTCACGGAACACAATTTAATAATGTATAATGGAATTAAAAAATTGAACTAGGCAACGTCCTGTTGTGTGGGTGGCAGGTATTGTATTGAGAGACAGGGTGCCCGGGGCGCGTCGGCGCGCGCCGCCCGCCCTGCGCGACCTCGCCCGGAAAACCACCGCGGCGCAGCGTTCAGCGTTCAGCCGACGTGGTATCGTCGCCGATGTCGCGTGCTAATATTAGCAACTGATTTTCGCGCGCGGCAGCAAGGAGGCGCGCTCACATCAAACCTTCGATGATAAGTGTTCGTCGGGCGGCACAGCGCGGCTGCCGGTAGCCAACAGCGCATGCGCGACGCACACTACACAACAAAACAGTAGCGACTCAAAGTTACATGGTAGCAAAGGTATTATTGACTAAATGAGAGTAAGCTCTACATAAGCTCTTATAAAATCGCTATGATGTTAACTTACCTGGAAATTTCCGACGTTCTCTTTGATCGGGATTTATGTTCATTAATTTTATCAGAAAAATATTTTGTCAGCAATCAAAGAAACCTATTTGGGTTTCTATTCAATGGTAAGGAATAAATTTTAAAAATACGGTCTCATAACGGCAGCTGTTATTTCTGGAAATATTATATTTTAAAATACTTTCAACAAATTTTTAGTATAAAAATACTTATGGTAAACAAAATCGTAAAAAAAATATATTTAAAAGGTTTTTTAAAACTTTTTACTAAAACTTTTAAATATTCATAACTTCAATAAAGCTTATCAGCAACAATATTTGTCTTAAACAAACGGTAAAAGCAAATTATGTAGGGCTAATTTAAGGTACTTTAGGTTACTAAGGTAACTGCCTCGGTGGCGCAGTGGTAGTGAATGCGACTGCTGTGCTTGAGGTCTCGGGTTCAAATCCTGGGTCGGACCAAATGTTTGTGTGATCTATAAATATTTGTTTCGGAGTTTGGGTGTTTTGTATGTATAATATGTATGTATTTACAAAAAAAAAACAGTATATATGTATTTATATCAGTTGTCTAGTAGTACCCATAACACAAGCTTTGCTTAGCTTGGGACTAGATGGCATTGTGTAGCAGATGTCCGGAATATTTATTTATTTATTTACTTATTTTAACTGCCTCGGTGGCTTAGCGGTAACTTATGCGACTACTAAGCTTGAGGTCTCGGGTTCGATTCCCGGGTCGGACTAAATATTTGTATGATCTGCAAATATTTGTTTCAGAGTTTGGGTGTTTTCTATGTATAATATGTATGTATTTACAAAAAAAAAAGTATATAAGTATTTACATTAGTTGTCTAGTACCCATAACACAAGCTCTGCTTAGCATGGGACTAGATGGCGTTGTGTGTTAGATGTCCGGAATATTTATTATTATTTATTTATATTCTTATTAGCCACTAAACGAGGAAGAACTCTATATTCGGTCTCAACACCTACCACCATAAGTAGGAACTAAGCAACAAGTGAACTGCTCAAACGAACTTAATTCCACAAGCGCAAACGTCATCAAGAATGAGTACCTATGCTTATTTTCAATTAAGCATATTGAATTATTATTTTTCTTAAATTTTAACTCTGAGCTAATAAATTATATTATTACTAGGTGAAACCCGCTGTGCTACCCGCGGTACGACAATAACCGCGGGCAACGCCACGTAAGCCATACCTTTATAAATTGTAACCTATGTGTTATTCTGATATATAAGCTAATTTATTGTAAAGTTTCATCAAAATCCATTCAGTATTTTTTCGTGAAAGAGTAACAAACATCCATCCATCCATACTTACAAACTTTCGAGTTTATAATATAAGTAGGATACAGATTATATTACCCCGCCGCAAACCCCGGTGGGGTGAAGGCCCGAGGGGGTTTCCACACGTAAAAAAAAAAAAGGATACAATATTATTAAGTCATGTAATTTTTTTAGGGTGTGGGCCTCCTGTGTCCTCACTCACTCGGTGAAACACAGCGCTAGCGGTATTTCACACCGGTTTTCTGTGAGTGTGTGAAAATGGTGTTTGAATATACACATATATGAAGAAATTTATTTACCTGGGTCAAAAGATAACTCCCGGACTAGCAATATTTCTGTGTCGCGGAGAAGAAAAATACGTAAAAAGAACACAATACTATTTAAAAGTTATACTAAAAACTTTAAATTTTACTTATTAGGAATGAATATATGTACAATGTCTACCCAACCCAACTAAGAATTTATATGCACCGTCAGAGCAGTCATTTAAATTTCACTTAAACTTTGAAATAAACTTTGTACTCAAGGGATATAGGCATATAGTACTAAAGTATTCTAGCAAGAAACATGGACGAAGGTCGTTTAATGACCTCCGGTGCTTGAGCCAGATGAGGTAATATCTGCCTACTTGGCAGTTCCCTTGTCTAGCAGACGGGTAGAGTTCTAAACCTTTTGTGGTACTGGTCTCCCAATTGACATTCCTAACTTTAATGATTTCGGTATTTTTTTCAAAAAAGTACTTAAATTTTTTTAAGACCCCATTTCTTAATCAGAAGAAAAGAACCCCTATAAGATTATTTCTTTATCCGTCTGTGTACTATATTTTTCTTAGCGATACGTGGTGTTAAACGAATACTATCTCTCATCCTCCAAAGGTCGGCAACGCACTTGTGACGCCTCTGGTATTGCGGGTGTCCATGGGCGGCGGTAATCGCTTACCATCAGACTCGTTTGCCCACTATTACATAAAAAAAAGACTCAATTTTGTTCCGCTTGATAGAGATCCTGGTTTTTCCTCAACATAATCGAGACATTTTGGAATCTATATTTTATTGTAATTTATAATTATCAATTACATAAATTAATTATGATGAAAATTTAAACTTTCAAAAAAAAACAAAAACTTTCAAGGAAATGACGACACGAATGGCGTAATGGTGGCGCTTCGTACCTACTGCAGTAAGTGTTTTGGGTTTAATCCCCACATGGGAAAACACTTTGTGTGATCCACAATTTGCAGAATAACACAATGATAAAGCTGACTGAAATTGCTCTGAGATGCTCATTCCGTGGAAGCTGCTCTTTTTGTTTTTCGTTAAGTCTACTTCTTCACATTATTTTTTGATAACTTCACACTAATTCAACTTCACTTTCATTTAAAGGCATGTAATATATTTGCAGAAATAATTATTTCTATCCATCTCATTCAGAGGCGGCTCCATTGACCACTGTCGGCTTATACTTTTATGTTGGAGTAGTAGTATTGTGTTGCGTTGCATTATTTATATCAAATATCATTAAACCCGCTTGGGGCCTCGCAATGGTTACCCGCTCGGTGCCTCGCAATTTTTTTCTAACCAGGGCCTCCCAATGGTTACCCGCTCGGTGCCTAGCAATGTTTTTGTAACCAGGGCCTCGCAATGGTTACCCGCTCGGGGCCTCGCAATCTTTTTCTACCCAGGGCCTCGCAATGGTTGCCCGCTCGGAGCCTCGCAATGTTTTTCTATCCAGGGCCTCGCAATGGTTACCCGTTCGGGGCCTTGCAACGCTTACCTACGCAGGACCTTGCAATAGCTGACCGTAAACACCCATGGGATGAACCGGGGTATTGACACTCTGAATTCTTAATCCACCACACACGAGTAATATACCTACCTACCTATTAATGTGTTCATTTGCAGTATAATTTCAGCTAAATTGTCATTTCCGTATCATGATAGTTCAACATAATTTGTAAACTAGTCACACGTAAATTAGTTCTTTTTTAATATTTTATCTTCCTAGCCTTTAATATTGCCAAGATTTGGGCTCGGTTACTAGTTAAACCGACTTTAACTGAATATCAATTTTTCCACGGAGTGACTGGCATCGGACCTTCTCAGCCCTTAGAATATTGAACTCGTTGTCAGTATAATTGGGGGCACTGAATTCCCAGTAACAATTGCCAAATTATGTTCATGACACCCAGGACCGAGAGTTTAACGTGCGTCCGAGGAACGGGGCACGGGGGATTTTATTTATATTTAACTTTCATAAATTTGTGGCGACATCCACATAAATATAACACAACAATAAACTACTACAGCGCCATCTAACGAAGATACACTGAACTACGAAGTAACGCACTACACGGAGTAACTACAAATCCTGAAACGCGCAGTAAAAGTTATCGCACCAATATCATATATACAACATCCCAACATCAACTGTTGGTCAGTGCCCGCCAGGCATGATCACCTCGCCTGGTCGGAGGATCCTCCCTTTATGTTGGTGGAACATGATACCCGTTCCCCCACAAAACCAATATTGATAAATTTCATGAATGAACAAGTCTATACTAATATTATAAAGGGGTAAAGTTTGTGAGTTTATGTTTGGGGTAACCTACTACTGATCCCATTTTATAAATTATTTTTATAGGCTACTTTTTACCGGGATAACCGAAATAACCCAAAAAGAGGGAGAGATTGTTTTATTAAGCATGAGTACAGATGAGGCCCATCTTGTCTTGACTAATGAGTCATGTCATGTAGGCATACAGACTTAAAACAGCTTTAAAAACTGCAGTCATACAATTTAGGGAACTACCTACATGAATTGCATGAATGACATAGACCGAATGTCAAAAAAATATACCGGTAGAAGCATTCAGTAAGTAGTTCGATACTTTTTTCTCAACCTGATTCTTGTTATCATCATTTCAGTCAAAATACGTCCATTGCTGGGCATAGACCCTCTACCCTTCCTCTTCAAAGGCTATATGCCTGTGGGAGAGCCGCGCTGAGTGAGGATACCGGAGGCCCATCCCCCAACCCCTCCCTCCATCCCCATTCCCATCCCTCTAAGGTCGGCAACGCACTTGTGACGCCTCTGGTGTTGCGGGTGTTCATGGGCGGCGGTTATCGCTTACCATCAGGTGATTCGTCTGCTCGTTTGCTCACTATAAAATAAAAAAATAATAATAAAAATATGCGCAACCGCTTGTCCTTGGTTTAGCTGCTCGAATCCAACAGTTTTCCGAAACATTCGATTTTTGCTCAGGGCTAGGCATCATAGCTTAACCTCTATCCTCTAGCTTTCAAGGTGGAATCAGAACTAGTATGGACAAGGTTATACTAAATACACTAAAAGGACAAGCAAATACGTACCTAATAAGAACATAGCAATTATCATAAACCTCAAATGTAAATTAATTTCATACAAAATATGACCTTGGTGTTCGCTTACATAATTAAACTGAACGCTGAAGACTTGTGAATGGTTTCCTTGTCACAAATGATAAATGACTCCGTTAAAATCATATTGTTTGGTGTATATGGTGAACGGAACTCTTTGTAAACTGCTGGGGTTTTGGATCACGTAGCATAAAGCCTCCTTCATACACTAGTTTTTATAATTGGAATTTTTGGTATGCCATTCTGATAACTAATAATAATAATAAATATTCCGGACATTGAACACACAACGCCATCTAGTCCCAAGCTATGCAGAGCGATATGGGTACTAGACAACTGATATAAATACTTATATACTTTTTTTTGTAAATACATACATATTATACATAGAAAACACCCAAACTCCGAAACAAATATATGCAGATCATACACATTTTGTCCGGGAATCGAACCCGAGACCTCAAGTTTAGCAGTCGCATACGCTACCACTACGCCACCGAGGCAGTCATTATATAGGAAGGTGTTCTATTGTACAGATGTTATATGCATACTTTAATTTTACAAATTGCAAAGTAACTTTGTCTGGCTGTTAAGCTTTCTCGGCTAAACCGATGCACTGATTTCGATAAATTTGGCATGAAGATACTTTGGGTTTTGAGGAAGTACATAGACAATTTTTTACTGCGATAACGGACATACACGCGAGTCGCGGACGGAGCCATGGTCAAAAGCTAATTTCTGAATATAATTCAGATAAACACTGAACACATTACTATTAAATTTATTTTATATGAAATTTTAAACAATTTAGGTTTAATTAACCTAATCTAAAGCGTCATGCACATGTTTATCCAATACTAGCGACCTGCCCCGGCTTCGCACGGGTTTATTACGGAAAATATAATATATCTTATGTTTCTCAGAGGTTTGCGGTTTTTTTTTGTTCTGACGTCTTCAATATATCATTATATTTTAGTCAATACACAAAAAGAAAAAAAAATTAAAAAATGTTATTTTTTTATCTTTCTCCTTCCTCAAATATCACCCTATCTCTAAGTAAGAACCGCATGAAAATCTGTGCAGTAACTTTTGAGTTTATCGCTAACAGACAGACAGACAGATGCGGCGGAGGACTTTGTTAATAATATGTAGACTACATACTGTGTTCTTTAAATTACTACATAATGTAGTGATTTAAAGAACACAGTATGTAGAATTTTGAAAATAAAATCGATTTAAATTTTGAGTTTAACTGGTTTAACATATTATTATATCTACACAGAAAATTTAAAAAGTCATTACTATCTATAATTTTAAATATGTAACATTAACTATTAAACCCAACGATTCTAGAGAATCTGGTTAAGCGGTTGCCACGCTATTCCCTACTTCGCCAAGTGTTGTAGGTTCAAATCCCACATGGAACAACACTTTGTTTGATCCACAAATGATGTTCTGAGTCTAGGTGTTCTTTGTGTTCGTCTTATGTATGTTTGTAAAGTCTCCCGCGACACAGGAATCATTCTAGTGCGGGAGTCGTATTTGATAAATAAATCAATAATTATGTAAGATTAACTATTAAATTTATCGGTTTTTCGATATTCTCTGAGAATTTTACAATTAATAAATTTATAGTTGGATCATGCACATAATTTATATTTTCACCCATGGTTGCCTGTTAGAGATTACCTTTGAGGGATAAGACGGCCATCTTCAGCCGCTTTAGGTTACCTTTGTAATTAATCTTGTAAACAATAAAGCGATATAGTGCAGTGGTTTCTTTCTAGAATGTAATAAACATTCTAGAAAGACACTCACTTGTACTTATTCCACTGTTTCTATTGACTTTCGGTTTCGCCCTACGGTATTATCAAAGGCTACATTGCCATGGGGCGACACTGCTACAAGTGAGTTTAATTCTAAAATGTTTTTCAACAAGTTCCATCAAGTGCCGACAATAGAAAGTATAAATTACAATATAATAATACGATTATTTTCTCCTAATGTAGAATTGTAGTTGGTGTGTGTACGTCCCAAGTTCCTAACATCACGACGCACGCGACTGCGTACGAGCGCGTGCGCACCGCACTGACTCACGCACAATTTAAAATTATAATAATAACATTGTAGGACGTTCACATTGTACGCCGAGGTTTAGATCTCCGTACTTATTATCTGTTGTTTATTTACTCCATTTACACTTGTTCAATACGTTCTAATACCGCTAAATGATTCCGGTAGCTGTTTGTCTAAGGTCGTTCCGGTAAGAAATAACTAGTTAGGTACTTGATAGATATATAAATTATGTGTTATTATTATACTTACGTTACCTATTATTATAAGTTTCTAGGTATATACTTGACGGTGATGGATACAAACTTAAGTATATGATAGTCATGCCATTAGCATTAGGCCGTGTTAATGACATCACTAGTATTTATTGATTTTTTATTAATTTAGTAACAATACGTGATATTTCTAAATATTTGTTTCGGAGTTTGTGTGTTTTCTATGTATAATAATAGGTCTTTACCTATGAAATTGCGTTTCTTCAGTACTGGTCATTTCAAATAAAAATGTGTGCGTGTACTAGTGTACACTCATAAGAAGTGAAACTTCTTTATGACGTTATTTTTCAAAAAATAAATATCATATGTCGACGTAAGGTATAACGACAAAAGACTTATAAACCAGCAATATTCGTGACAATTCTTATTTCAAGTGCAATAAAAGTTAAGGAGCGAGACTTTCCCCGCGGATACCACCTGGTGGCATGTCGGACTCGAACCGACCAAAACCGCACGCCGTCCCGGGCACTAGATGCCGGGGAACCAGGTGCACCCTAGAAAGGAAAACCCTGGAACCCCGACTTACCTCGGGCCACCTGCGCTTTGTAGATGGCCCCCTACTGTGTGAGAACCCCAATGTTCCCTTTAATAAAACCCCCAGGGCGGGCACGCTCCGCAGCGTCCGCGCCATCACCCGGCCTGCTTCTGCTAGGGTGACACATGGCCTCATGTGTCACCCTCAGGTTTGCGCTTATGGAGGACGGAGATCGTTCTGCGCTCTCCGGCGCCTGAGTCGCCTGCGGTGCCTGGCCCGTTCCCGGGACCGGCGCGCCGGGAGAGTTCTAAACCTCTCCCGGTTCCGCTCCGCCGTCTCCTTGGCAAGCATAACTTGCTCGCAGAAAGAAACGGCGGAGTTCCACGCCCTCTCGCTCCGCAACATGGCTGCAATCATGTTACCGAGCGAGCGAGACCTGAGTAAATATTTCGCGATCTGTAGTGTGAATGAAGTAAGTTTGTGGAATGTGATGTGTGTAGTTATTTACATTGTGGACTAAATAAAAAATTATTGTTTGTAATGTGATATTTCATTGTAGTATTAATTTGGTCCTGTTTGTGTTTGAAAATGTTTTTTGTTTTATTTTATAAGTTTGACGCGTAACGTAACGGATAAATGTTACACGTAACGAAAAAATGTTACACGAAATTTTGTGACAACCCCGATAAAGAAGTTTCACTTCAAAAAGATTGTAATGGCTCTGTATTCTAAATTCAAATTAATTTTGTTTTAAAACCATGACATTCTATTTACAAACTCAGTCTTTTGTTTTTTTATTAGCGTTGTATTTTCATTACATTTGAACATTTTTCGTCATAATGGATACTTTAAAAATTCGTGTAATTATGGAATATGAGTTCCGTCGTGGCACCAACGCGACACAAACGGCACGTAACATCAAAAACGTTTACGGAGAGAACTGTACAAACGAACGCACAACCCTTTACTGGTTTTCCCGGTTCCGTTCTGGAAATTTTGACTTGAAAAATGAAGCTCGTGGTCGTCCGGAGACTTTGGTTAACAATGACGAATTAAAGGCGATTGTGGAAGCTGACGAAACTCAATCTACAGCTGAGCTAGCAGCAGCTTTTAATGTAAGCATCAAAACAATATTGATCCATTTGCGACAAATTGGCAAGGTAAAAAAGTTTGATAGATGGGTGCCCCACGACCTTAACGATCGCCAGCGCAACGTACGCGTCGAGACCTGCCTTTCGCTGCTCAACAGGCAAAGAAATGAAGGAATTTTGAAACGAATAGTTACATGCGACGAAAAATGGATTCTGTTCGACAATCGAAAGCGCTCAGCAAGTTGGTTAGACCCTGGTTCAGCACCAAAGCAATGCCCTACGCTAAAAATGACCCCTAAAAAGGTGATGGTCACTGTTTGGTGGTCTAGTGCGGGTGTGATTCACCACAGATTTTTACAAAACGGCATGAGCATTAATGCAGATGTGTACTGTGAAGAACTGGAGAGAATGATGGAGAAGCTTGCACATCTGCAACCAGCTTTGGTCAATCGCTCGTCCCCACTGCTCCTTCACGACAACGCGCGACCCCATACTGCGCAACAGACAGTCTCCAAGCTGCAAGAGCTGGGGTTGGAAGCTCTCCCTCATCCGCCATACTCACCAGACCTTGCACCTACCGACTATTACTTTTCCAAAATTTAGACAACTTTTTAGTGGGTAAAAAATTCAATTCTCGAGAGGCAGTACAAAATGCCTTTGAAGAGTTTGTTGCCTCCCGTCCAGCTGATTTTTACAAGAAGGGCATCAATAAACTGCCAATGCGTTGGCAAAGATGCGTCGATTGCATGGGTGATTATTTCGAATAACAGAAATAAAAAAGTTTGAAAAAATAAGTACTTTCACTTATTGCATACAAAACGGCAATTTCATAGGTAAAGACCTATTTCATATTTTATTTATTCGTAAACATTCTTCATTGGACCTCTGCTTAGCGTGATGATATATAGCCTATAGCCTTCCTCGATAAATGGATTATCTAACGCAGAAATAATTTTTCAAATCGCACAAGCGGTTTCTGAGACTAGTGCGTTTAAACAAACAAACTCTTCAGCTTTATAATATTAGTATAGATAATGAAAAAATTCTTGGCCCTTGGGTGAGCACGGCTTGAACTTGTCTTGAAATTATAATTATTATACTAATTTTAGATTATATTATTTACTTCTAGTCTATAGAGTATCGCGCTGCAATTGAACAAAAAGGTATTTTTCTTTGTTTTTACAGTTTGGACCATTTTAAATGAACAAGTCAAAGACATATATTGACTGCCTCGGTGGCGCAGTGGCAGTAAATGCGACTGCTGTGCTTGAGGTCTCAGAGACTTGAGGTCAGACCAACTGTTTGTATGATCTGTAAATATTTGTTTCATTGTGTGTTTTCTAGCAGGCGAAAATCCCTATATTGTTAACACCTGCCTGAATTTTTTTATTTACAAAACTAATACACTGACAAATTTTTATGTTATCAGAACGCGAATAAAGTTATACATTTAAATGCAAATAAACTTACAAAACCACGCAGTGTTTCAAATAACATTGTGTTACTATGTCCACAAAAGCTTTATCTAATCGTATGCTTACTACCGCTGTGTAATTACATGGCAAACAATTTTAGTTTAATCCTTACTAACCGTTAGCTAGTTATCTGTGGACTTATACGGATTGAAATCGGTCAAGGACGTCTAACATGCCCAATTTCGGTTATTTCTACGAATTTTCCTTTGTGTAGGTATAGGTATATGTTGTTTTAAATATTTAGTAGTAGTTCCCCGCAGTTTCACCTGCGTATTAATCACAGCTCTGCTTTCTTTTTTCTTCGACAATGTGTTAAATTTCGTTACCAATGGACCGAATAGTAGAATTGTATTTTGATAATAATTCTACTATCGGGACGGAGACAAAACAAAATAAACTAACGACATTAAAAACGGTCTAGTCCAGCCGGTCTTGAGTTGTAAATGGTGTAACTAACCCCTCTTTAGATACCAAGATTAGAATTCAGTTGTTCCTAGTAAGGCACCAAAAACATTACCAAGACACTAGAATATTACAAAACTTGATGACCAAAGAATGAGGCATCCTATCACATGGTATCATTCCCTCATCTCGCTAAAGTACGAAACTATTGCATCCCCGAAATTTTATAGGTAATTTTTTTTTTAAGTGGAAGCAGGAATGCGAGATTTTGATTTGTGGTTTTTGGGAATTTATACCATGGTCGTCATGAAATAAATTCCCATAAACAATAAAACTCCCTTTTTTTATATTTCTCAAGATTATCTGTCACTCTTCTTTTGTTTGTCTTGTGTTTAGTTCTTCAAAACTACACGATGAATTATGCGGCTTATATTAGATAGAGTGATTCAAGAGGGAGGTTTATATGTATAATACATGCTCTCTGATTATTGTAGAGGTTTCTAAGTAAGTAAAAACATTTTGTGGTTACTACGTGTTTTAGGAAACAAAACATCAAACACATTTATAAAGTTCATATTAGCTCAACAATGATTATATTGAGATTCTAAAATCGGAAGTCATAAACCTGAATAATGTTTAATGAAAAAAAAAATATTTTATGAATGCATTAAATTTATTTGAGGTGTCCACAGCATTCAGTCATCGCGTTCGGTCGTGAGCTACGCGTTTTAGCTCGCTCCACGTCTTCCTGACCTTCTTCGTCTCTTCTGCAACTGTACGCCGCCAGGTCTTTGGGTCGGCCATGTTTCGTTTTCCTTGAGGATTCCAATCGAGCGCCTGTTTGACGATATGATCGGAATCCCTACGGAGTTTTTGACCAATTCAGTTCCAATTGCGACGTTTGATCTGCTTGTCGACCGGCGTTTCACGGCAGCGCTCCATGAGGTCTTCGTTGGAGATTCTCTCGGGCCATTAAATACCGAGAATTCGGCGAAGACAACGGTTTAGGAAGCCCTGGAGCCGGTGCGAGATATCCTTGGTGACCACGTCTCACACGCATATAGCAGTACGGATTTGACGTTGGACCGGAATATGTTTAACTTTACTCTACGCGTCAATTTCCGTGACTGCCACACGAGCCGCAACTGTGCGAAGGTTGCTCGGGCCTTGGCAATGCGCAAAGTGATATCCTCTTCAATTCCCCCAGTCTCTGACACGTCGCTCCCGAGGTAGGTAAATTTGTGGACTCCCTCCACATCCTCTGCACCAATCCGTAATGGTGTGCTATTTTCCACTCCAGATCGCATCTCTTGGATCTTCCGTGTGCTAATTTTAAACCCAGTTAAACTCGCCTCTAGACGTAGGTCGTCAAATTTGGATTGCATATCGCGGTGCGTGTGACTCAGCAGGCACAGGTCGGCGACGTAGTCCAAGTCTTCTAGGACATTGGTCAGTCCCCATTATATCCTAATGTGTCCCCGCGTCGCCTAATGTGGTGAATGCGAAGCATAATCCCGTTGAGGACGAAAAGAATAGGAGAGGCGAGAGTATACAGCCTTGTCGAACACTCGCATGTATCTCGATTCCTTGAGAGACCATGCCATTGTGCGTCACTTTACAGGAATACTTTCTGTAGATGGCTTTATATAATATATATTGATAGATCATCTATAAGATTGATAGATCATCTTCGGTGGGACTTAATAAGTCTCGATCATATGGTATTACATTTTAGCGTATCGAAGCTTTTTCAAAGTCCACAAAGGTAAGATAGACTTCCCTATGCCACTCTGATGCCTGTTCAAGAATGATGCGCAGAGTGTTGATCTGGTCGACACACGAACGATTCAAGCGAAAGCCTGCTTGCTCTTTGCGAAGTAAGGTTTCAATAGCCCTCGATAATCTGTCCAAGATGATCCTATATAAAACCTTGGAAGGTGCCGAGAGCAAAGTGATGCCTCTCCAGTTAGATAGAGATAACTGATTAATATTTTTCATGCGTTAGTTAAGGGAATTTAGTAAATTTTAAGACAGCAACATTGTCTATCACCTGTCAAGTGACAAATGTGTCAATTGTGTTGTTTGTGAAATGTCAAGCTAATTTCCTAAACACATAGTGGTTGTGTATTGGTAATTTATATTTTATTCCTTTTCTTAGTCACTTTGTCTATATTTAATAATGATGTCAGTAATTATTTAATTAATTGTTACCCGAACGATATAATCATTCGGTTTTTGTGAATAATGATCTCTCTTCAGTATCGAATATTTGAGCACATTACACTTATTTACTATAGGTACTTGATTAAATGTCTTTAATTTACAGTAATTTATTTTACATAACCTCAAGATGTCTTCTTTTCACGAAAGACAAAAGTCGCTTTTCAATCAATTGAAAGATGCAGAAGAACAATGTGGCTTTTCGAAGACAAACAAAAAAACAGAACCAGATGATTATGGTTCAATAGATAGACGCACTTACAGAAAGTTAAAACATGAAATGAAGCAATTCAGAGGTAGAGAGAGTATATATAAGAGGGCTGATGCCAACATTCGTGAATGCTTACGAGCCAAAACCATTCCAGACCACATTAAAAACCCCAAAAACTGGGTTTATTATTCTTTAGCCGATGTCACACAAGAACAAATGTCAGACGCAACAAACACTGCAACGGCACTAGCACTTATTCGAGAAATGGAAGACAAAGCTGCACAGCCGGAAATGGAGTGTGATTTTGATGAATCAGGTGTATTTAAAAAACCTGCTTTCCGTATTTCATCCACAATAAAAAAAATACCACAAGCTTGTGTAGATGACAAAGTCGTGTTTAAGAGCAATAAAGTAGTAATGCCAGAGTATGTAGTTGGTGTTACAAAAAAAGTTGAAAAGAAAAGCAATCCTTTGATAAAGAAGGTACCCAAAAAGTGTGAAAAGAATGCTGAATTAAAATTAGACCATCTGTTTGAAGAGGAAGAATAATTGAATGTGATTTATTGTATTTATATTTAAATATTAGGATACATACCTTATATATCTTATTAAAAAATGTCTAAATTTACTATTTTTATTTGAATAATACAATAGGGAACTTAAGCATGACAGTCTGATCCCAAAATTAAACTTTAGCAACCTAACTTCTGATAACTGATAACATATTTATTTATTTATATAACTTCATGTGCATATATGTACCTTAAACACATGAATATTTTAGGCATTAGTATTACACCCAAACACGAACCAAACTGTCACCACCACACACACGATTGTCCTATGTGGGCATCAAACCTGTGTCCTCTGGGTTATCAGGCAGTCACATAGGATAAAGTATCACATACACTAGTAATTTGTTTTGTTTGTCTTATTGCTCAGAGGGAATCTTTTACAGGCACTAAGAACTAGACCAGTAGGCCCCTCAGTAGAAAATAACAAACCATAAATTGTCTATGCAGTGAACAGACGAAGAGACGGAAGTGTTACCACACCCATAATTTTAACATCTATGAATTTACTACAAAGCTCTTTGTTTCTTCATTTCTCTTCAATGCAATCGTAATGTGCCTATAGTAGAACAATATACTTCGCCACCATAATGAAGCAATAGAATAACTTTTGTACACCAGTTCGTTCAGTTTACTCGTAAGAGCATATAAATTTAATGACCAAGTACAAATAATGGCTTTATTACTATAAAGAAATTTCTTCCAGGGTGGACAAATAAATAAATATTCCGGACATCTAACACACAACGCCATCTAGTCCCTAGCTAAGCAGAGCTTGTGTTATGGGTACTAGACAACTGATATAAATACTCATATACTTTTTTTTTTTTGTAAATAAATACATATTATACGTAGAAAACACCCAAACTCCGAAACAAATATTTGCAGATCATACAAACATTTGGTCTGACCCGGGAATTGAACCCGAGACCTCAAGCTTAGTGGTCGCATACGCCACCAAGGCAGTCGAATCAATATTAGAAGACGTATTCGTGACTATTTTTATGAAAAACGAATGTAAAAGAATTAATTTGATTCAGATCATAGTAAAGGAAGTTTTAAATAAAATTTTAACATTAATTAAATGCTTTATTTACACAATTAATATCAACACTGTGATATGATTGCTGAATCAGACTTTATTTCCATGTTTTCTTGTTGATTATCTGTCTTATTTTCTGCAAATGCACTAAGGTCCCGCATCATGGAGTAGGCATCTTCACCATCAGCGTAGTACTTAGGTTCGATTTCCAAGATTTTAAATCCTAGTGAATTAGTGTACAGGTTGAGGGCGGCCCTGTTGCTTTTTCTTACATGCAGTGACACATATTTGGCCTGAAATGAAATCAAACAGGTTGTTAAACACCTTTACAACAATAACCGTGGGGTACGGCTATTCTAAAATAAAAGTAGCCTATGTTACTCCTTATAACAACAGCTATCTAACAGTAAAAGTCTCATCACAATCGGTCAAAACAGCTGGTTTGAGAGATTAGCCAGAACAAACTGGGAGACAACTTTTTTTACATATAAGGGCTGTATATACTAAACAGACACCACAATTTTGTATATAAGTAGACATTAAGGAGATGAGGAACTTACGTATACTATTGCCATTATTTAAGATTACAACAGGACACTAATTGGCTAACAAAAATTGCCACTTTAAAGAATAATAATCCCATGGCCTAGCCTTGGCCATTAGCTCAATTAAAATAGAAAAAACCAGCCAAGTGCATTTCAGGTCACACATAGAATAGGGCTCCATATTTACACTTATTATACAAATAAATAATATTTCGTTATTTTTATACAAAGTTTTCTAAGTAAATACATATTATGAACTCTATAACTTCTAAATTTACAAAGTTATCTAAGCTGTTATAGATTTTCTTTAACGTTAATCATTAGGATTTTTTTAGATTTTACGAGCCAGTCCTTTAGCTTTTAGATGAGGGAATCCCCTGTTTTAACAGAAAATAAGCTATGAAATAGAATATTGCAAACTATTTCTAAATAAAAAAATCATTTTAGCAACCTTTCAATGTTTTTTTAAGACCTAACTAATGAATACTCCACACTATGTGGATTCAGAAATTATCTACAATTAGATTAGTTTGACATGTTACTAAATCTTGTAACATTGTTCATTCAGAACAAGAACTATCTTACGAAACACTATAAGTGCAAAAGAAAGATTGGACGTAACATTAAGATTTCTTGCAAATGAAAACTCGTATCAAGATTTAAAATTATTTTCTTAACCTTTGCTGACAAAAAATATCCTTATATATAAATGTCTGGCACATTAATAAAAGATGAGTGAAAAGTGTACGTCCTCACGCACGGACAGTTACAATATGTGTTAGTAACTAAATGCGATTACACCTTCCTAAATGCGTTTCTAATTAGGTTTCTAAGTCAGTCAGAAACCATACTCGCTTCTGAATTTAGGATGCTACATTGCTAACTGCAATTTCACGTGACTAAATTCAGTAACGACTGAAATAAGAGGACTAAATTCAGCCAAGTGTAATAGCGCTTAAATTTGCACCCCGTCTGCAATGCGGGGACCCAGGGACCCAACCACTTCCCCGCTCACCTTCCCGTGATCGCCCTGTCACATCAGTTATTACAGAAAATTGACTTAGTACACATTTTGTAACATATTTTTTTAATGTCGAATATTAATAGCGAACTTCTTTTTGCATACCGTACCTTTTTTTTTTTTTTTTTTTTTTTTTTTTTTTTTTTTTTTTTTTTGACGAGGTGGAAATCCCTTCGGATCACCGGCTCTTCCGGGGACTGAGGAGCCAGGTATGTGGTGAGTCCACTAAAACCACCCCGGCGGCCGGCCTCGGGCGCCCTGCTCTGGGGAGGACCCGGACCAAATTATTTCAGGTCCCCCCCAGGAACGACACCACGTCCATAGACGCTATCCTGGGGGAAGTCTGGGCTTCCCCCTGCCTCCAGGCCCAGTCGTTATGTTGCGGCTTTGCGCAGATTTGCGGCAAGGCCACTCCCCTAATGCTGAAAGCATCCATTATTCAGCTACCAGAGGTCCCCACTCTCTGGCAGCTTGCGGTCTTGTCGGCGGCGGGTGTCACCGGCGACGTCGCCTGCGCTCGGGATCGGCCCTCTCCCGATCCCGTTCAGCAGTCTCTTTCTGGAGCATTACTGACTCACAGAAAGAGACCACTGCGTCCCAGCCCTCTTCACCCGCCAGCATGGCAGCAATGATGGCCGGCGGGGACAGATCTCGTCCGATTTGGCCGACCAGGACTTCGCGTTCAGACACCCACGCGGGGCAGTCTTCCAGCGTATGCTGGGCGGAGTCCATGTCGGCTGCGCAGTGGTGGCATTGTGCCGTCTCCTCGCGTCCGATCCTATTCAGATACTCACCGAAGCAACCATGCCCGGTGAGTATCTGCGTAAGTCGGTAGGTGACGCGACCTCCCTCCCTTCCTACCCAAGCTTCGAGGTTAGGCAGAACGGCACCAACAGCGCGTTGGCGCGCATTTTGCGGCTGTTCCAACCGTGCACGCCACTGTGCCAGTGCCTGTCGGTGAGCGTTCCGCCGCATTTCGAGCTCGTCCAGCTCTTCCCCGCTCTCACCCCGGCGGATGGCACGAATCTGGTCATAGACCTTCGCGTCCATATCCGCCAGGATATCGAAAGGCGGGAAACGAGCTAGGACTGTCGCCGCCTCGGACGAGATGGTACGGTACCCCCGTATAATCCGGATGGCCGCTATCCGCTGCGCTTGATTGAGCTTAGCTCGGCAGCGGGAGGAGGCCGATAGGCGCTTGGCCCATATCGGCGCTCCATATAGGGCCATGGATCGTATCACCCCACCGTAGAGGCGGCGAATTTCTTCCCGCGGACCCCCTAAATTAGGCAATAGCCTCTGTAGGGAGCCCGCCACCCCCCGAACTCGGGGGATCATCCGCTCGAAATGCTCCTCGAAGCTCCAGCGGCTGTCCAGGGTGAGGCCGAGGTACTTGATATGTCGCCCCACCTCGACCTCCGTTCCTCCCACTCTAATAAGCGAACGAGTAGGAACGGCACCTCCGCGTTTCCTGTGAAACCACAGGGCTTCCGTCTTATGAGGTGCAACCCGTAGGCCCAGACCGCTGATCTGTTGGACGACACAAGCCACCCCTAGTTCAGCGAGCTCCAGAACTTCTTGGAAGCCATGCCCCCTGGCCAATACTAGAGTGTCGTCCGCATAGCAGACGACACTCACTCCAAGGGGTAAACTGGTCCTCAGGACTGCATCATACGCGAGGTTCCACAGAAGGGGTCCTAGGACCGACCCCTGGGGAACCCCGCATGTGACCTCCCTTCGGTGTTCTTCGTCGTCCCGACCCATATAAGATATGAACCTATCGCGAAGATAGGCCTCGATGATTTCCCGCAGGTAGAGAGGCAACTGGTGGTACACCAGTGCCTCTCTGACCACCCACCACGGGAGGGAGTTGAAAGCGTTGACTATGTCAAGACTGACGGCCAATGCCACTCCCCCCCGACAGACAACCTCCTCCGACAAGGAGCGTACACGTTCGATCGCGTCCAACGTTGAACGTCCCTGCCGGAAGCCAAATTGGCTGTCTGATAGGTCGGTACCCACTCGCGACAGGTGCTGATTGATACGGGCGGCGATGACTCTTTCAAAGAGTTTCGCCGCCTCATCTAGAAGACATATCGGTCGGAACGACGAGGGAGTATCTGCAGTCCTGCCAGGTTTTTGGATGAGTACCAGTCTGGCTTCCTTCCAGCCGGAAGGGAATAGGCTGTTGCGGAGGCAACTGGTAAACAGCCGCCTCAACCTACCCCCTAGGATCGCCAAAGCACGTACCCAAGCTCGGCCCGGAATCCCATCAGGGCCTGGGGCGGTATTGTGGGCAGCGAGTCGCTTCACGGCTCGGTCCAGCTCATCTTCCGTCACGTCAAAGTCGTCGGACCACGTGCCTATTTCCGACTGTAACGGGGGTCGTCGAGAGAGACTACCCTGGTCCCTGGGGAAGAGTGTATCTACCACTCCTCTCACAAACCCGGGGTCCAGGGTCTGCGTTAGTGGTGGAACCCACGGTCTGAGCTTGCCCAGTACAAGTTTGTACGGGCGCCCCCATGGGTCCCTATCCAGTCCCTCTATGAGCTCCTTCCAGGACCGAGCCTTGGCTTCCGCGATAGCAAGGCTTACAGCCTTTGCTGCGGCGCCATACTCCCGCCTCACTTCAGCGATCTCCTCGGCTGTAGCTCGCCGTCTCCTACGGGTTCTCTGAAACCGGCGACGAGCTCTCGAGCACGCCATGCGAAGCTGCTCGAGTTCCGGTGTCCACCAGTACACAGAACCCCGTCTACCGGCCCCCGGCCTGACTCGCGGCATTGATGCGTCACAGATATCAGTCATAACGCCACGGAGCCAGCCCGCCTGCGCTTCTGGGTCGGACGAGACCCGCTCTTCTACTGGCCAGTCCGCGACGATGGCTGCGGCGACGAGCATATCTCGATTCATCCGCTTGAGGGACCATCGTCGCGAAGGGCCGCTACTGCGGCGGTCTAAGCTTGCGTTTGGGCAGTGGATGGCCACATCAAAGAATATGTGGCGGTGGTCCGACAGAGTGACCACCTCCTCCGCTACCCTCCATCCTGAAACTCGGTCAATGACTGAGGGAGTCGCCCACGTCAGGTCGACAATCGACTCCCCCTGCCACCGCACGCAAGTACTAACCGAACCCCGGTTCACAATGCCGAGGTTCAGTCCCGCCGCCCACTCAACGAGTGTATCTCCCCTTGCGTTGTCCAGGCGATCTCCCCAATGTGAGGAGCGGGCGTTGAAATCGCCCAGGACAAGTACTGGACGGGAAAGGAAAGTGCAAATGCAACTCCTAAGTCCGTCCAAGTACACCTCGAATGCGGAGAGGCCGCAATTAGGAGATATGTAGCAGCCCACGATGACCAAGGGGCCCCACTCTACTGCCACAAACCCCAGCCCTCTCTGAAGAAGAGTGCAGTGGAGGCTATTCTCCACCCCTGCCCAGTATATGGCAGCGGTGCCGTCAGCCGACCCAAACCAACGGGGGTGATCTGGGACGAAGTACGGCTCCGCCACTACCGCAAGGGCAACCGACTGCTCAGCCAACGTCTGCATCAGCAGGTCTTGTGCTGCGCGGCAGTGATTAAGGTTGCCCTGCAAAACTTTCTGGGGGGGCGTGAACTTTAGGCCTCCATTGCCTCCTCTGCCGGACGAGTATCCGACTGTGGCGCCCTTGTAGCCGGTGAGTGCCGACTGGTGCTAGCGCTCACCAGGGCTTCGGTCGTATTCGTCTGTAGCCCTCTTTTCTTATTCTTCGGCGGGGAACACTTCTTGCTCCCTAGCCGATGATCAGCGGAACGACCAAGGTCTGAGCAGACCGGGCACCTCGGCGCTTTTGCAGTGCATGTACGCGCTACGTGGCCTGTGCCCCCACACGCATAGCACAGTGCGCCTCGGTCTGTTTCGTTGGGACACTTTGCTCTCACGTGTCCCAATTCAAGGCATCGGTAGCACTGCAACGGGCGTGCCAAAAGTGCCTCCGCCCTGGCCGAAACCCAACCCACTTGCACCCGTTTGGCGTTCGAAATTTTGCGAACCGCCGCAAGTGGGCAGCGGACCCAGACTGTGCCCAACCGCGATGGGCAAGAACGGATGGCTCCGACTTTGACGTCGGCGATTGTACATCCCCCCGCTGCTGCTATAGCCTGGGCAACCTCAGCTTGGGTGATGGACTCCTCTAAGTCCATCACCCGTAAGTCACCTGTCCTACACGGACGCGCAATAATAGCGTCCGTTCCGGACAGTACCTCCCGCAGTCGTGCTGCTAGCTTGTCCGCCAGAGCGGCGCTACCTTCACCAGGGATCTGCAAAATCAGAGCCCCGGTCATGGCTCGCTTAGTGCGGAGCCCACCTGTGATGCCGAGATCGCCCAGGTTTATATTGGCCTTTGCAGCCTCCATCAGCTTGGCTATACTCGTCTCCGAACCAGGAGGCACGGAAACAGTGACAGCCGATGCTGTGGGAGGCCGTGGCACAAACCTCCTTGTGTGTGATGAGGCAGCAGTAGCACGGTCTTTCGACTGAGTTGCGGTAGCCGCCTTTTTTGCAGCCTTGGCCTTGGTCTTTGGACCAACAACCAGAGCCCAAGTCTCACCCGTATCACCCGTAGACGGGGCCGCAGGTTGCTTCTGCCTCGCTGGGGGAAAAGATGTTTGAGGCTGCGGTGTAGTCTGCTGTCCTCTCCTCCGCCTTTTCTTATTTGTAGGTGGTGATGGGGCATTGGCACCTTCCGCCCCTACGTCCTTGGTTATGTTAGAAGGAGACAGGGTGCCCCTCTCTGGACACTGCTCCCCCAGCATCCTAGCCCGGACCTCTGCCAACACGCGGTCCAGGTTGATCTCGTATTGGTCTCGGTCGGGCAGACACGTCGGTGGCCTGCTCCTTTTAGGAGACGTAGCTCTGCCACTGAGGCCCTTACTTTTCTGCAGAGGCTTGTAGCCGCCATTGCGAAGTTCCTTCATTTCCCTTTGTAGGGACGCTATTTGAGATCGGAGTGTCTCGTTCTCTCGCTCTAGCCTCCCTACTGCGTCTGTCAGGACTGATGTGTCAGTCCTCATAAGGAGTTCTGACACACCAGCCTTGATGATCGACATGGCTTCTTTGGCGGCAGCTCTTTTGCCACCTCGGGCTCCCTTCATTCCTATAAAGGACTTCTCAACCACCGTCAGAGACTCCTGAATTTTGAGATCTATATCGACGGTGGGCTGTCCTTTGAACCTCGCCACTAACTGCAGTCCGCCAGTAACTTCAGAAACCAGTGGAGTGGACGGACCCTCTAGGTCTTCACGCTCCGTTTCCGTCCCGGTTCCAGTTTCACTCTCTTCACCACATTTAGTGTTCTTCCTAGATCGCGCAACCTTGGTGGGCCTGGTCTCTTCCGCCGGTCCCTTCGGTTTGCGCTTTCGGACTTGGGAAGGCTGAGAGGATACAGAGACAAACGACGAAGCGTCGCTATCCCCGGAATCTCCCCTGTGTCCTTCCATCTCTTGACCTTCTACAGGCTCTGTTGTTGGGCGTTCGATCGTTGGTGCCCGCTGACTTCTTGTAACCCGTTCGCCAGACTGGGTGCGGGAAGACGCTGAACTCGGTGTTCTGGGACGCACAAAACTGGGCGTGTGCGTCCTAATGGTTGTTGTGCCCGGACTCGGACACCGCTCTACACGCAACTGTGCCCCCCCAGAATACGGTGGGCTGAACACTCCGATTTCACTCGAAGTGCTGAGGGATTCTCTAACCGCGGCGCGGTCAGTACCCTCCTGGGGTAATATGTTTTTTTTAGTCGCGTCCATTTTAAATTGCTCTTTAACGTGAGCTCACGTTTTGTTACCCTAGTGACTGGGATACCCCCCCAGCCGTTAACCTCCTCGCCGGGCTTCCTTAGCTTGGGTTAGGGGTAATTTTTTATAGAGGTTTTCTTCCTCGTGACCTTCTCTACACTTCCCCTCCATTCGAGAAGGCCCCCGCTCCCGATTTCTCGGCGTCTACGGGTTGGGCCGATCGGTTGCCGGAGTTCGGCAGTGACCGCTGTTAGATGCTCCGGTGGAACATCAGATGGCGGTCCCGTCGCCCCCATGACTTCGTCCTCCGACGTCCCTCCCACGAACCCTCTGCGCAACAGAGGGGCACGTCGAGAGACAACTCTCGGCATGTGGTTTAGGCCACCCTGCTCTAATGATTTTTATGGAGGTTTTCTCCTCTTGACCGGTCTCCTAACTAGGAAATAGTCCCCGCTCCCGATAAATCGGCGTCTACGAGTTGGGCCGTAGGGATGCCGGTGTATGACATTGACTGTTGTCAGTTGTTCTACAATGACAGTAGACAGGTGAGTCTTGTCGTCCCTTTCGTGGTCGTTGGGCCACTCGCCCCGTGCCAAGAACCACATTAGACGCGCCAGTAACATTAGGTCGCGTGTTCCACCTTCCGCGTGCAACTGCTGGTCGTTGCATTGGACGCCGTGGTTTGGTCTTTGGAAGGCTTGCATACCGTACCTAAGTGCAAGTGAAGATTGGCTTATAGTCGTTCCAATAGTTTATTTAACTTTTGACAGCTCTAATACTTAATCAAATAGTGATACCCTGACCCGTTACCTATTCGATTTCTTTCATCGATCGATTTTATGCATTAAGAAGTTTTAATCGATTTAACAAACTCATTATTTTATAGATAATTTCGTACTTCATATTTCTATGTGTTTCAATGTGCGACCTCCTTTGTCAAAATAAAGAAGAAATGGATTAAAAGAATGTTGTTCAAATATGACGGTTCTATGTCATGAAAAAATATATAAAAGGAACTGAATTTTCAAAATGTATTATTGTATTGTGTTGTAATTCAGTGGTTAATGTTGTATTTGTTAAACTATTGATGATCTTTATTAAATCTCTCTATGTCTATTTTAAAATAATCTACAGTATTTCAATGAGTAACCTTCAATATAGTTGAGTATTTATATTCCTCCGTATTGATTTATTTGTGAATTCTCACGTTTGGTTGAGTTGAGCGTATCGTTCCTGCCTTCGTTACTGTCAAAATGCCAAAAAAGAAAGTACTCAAAGGACAAACAAGAGAGTTTGTCTTGCGACTTCGTGAATACTTTGAAAAGGAAAGCCGTAATGGTGGGCCTCTTATACCAGTGACTCAAGTTAGAGACCGTGTTGCAGCAGCATTAGGTATTAGTGCTCCAACAGTGGCAAAAATAACAAAAGAAGGCTACGGCAGCAGTGGCATGGAACAGAATAAGCTATCTACACCTAAGAAAAAACGTCCGCCTAGTAAAATTACAGCCGTGGACAATTTTGACGCTGATGCTATTCGTCGTCATATAATACGACTATTACCAAAGAAAAGAGATTCCAACATTAAAAAAACTAACACAATCTCTTCGAAATAGTGGTTTGTTCCGTGGTCAAAATCTTCTCTGACAAAGGTATTGAAAGACATTGGAATGTTATTCCAAAAATGTGACAAACGAAAAATTTTAATGGAACGCAATGATATTGCTTTGTGTAGATGCGATTTTTTAAGACAAGCAAAAAAAATAGAAGATTGGTCGAATGTTGTTTTCACAGATGAAACTTGGCTCAATGCGAATCATACGCTGTCAAAAACTTGGACTGACAACACCGTTGGCTCCACTTCTACAGTACCAATGGGAAAAGGCGAACGACTGATTATTTGTCATGCAGGAACAGTAAAAGGATTTGTGCCAGGCGCTCTATTAGCTTTTAAATCCCAGAAAACAGGAGATTATCATGAGGAGATGAATTCGAACGTGTATGAAAAGTGGTTCAGAGAAATGCTTACATCACTCGAAGAGCCATCAAAAATATTTATTGATAATGCACCTTATCACTCTCGTCAAATTAATAAAATACCAACACAGGCCAACAAAAAACATGAAATTATAAACTGGCTCCGTGACAATGGCGAAGAGGTGAATGAGTCCCTACTAAAAGTAGAGTTAGTAAAGATATTAAAAACAAAGAAGCTGCCAAAACGATACGTCATAGATGAAATGGCAGCAGAGCATGGGCATACCGTCCTCAGAATTCCCCCATATCACTGCCAATATAATGCAATTGAAATGATCTGGGCACAAGTTAAAGGATATGCTGCGAGGAACAATACAACTCCTCCTTTCACCGCAAGAAAAATGCTGAATTTACTGAAAAATGCGTGTGAAAAAGTAACTCCAGAAAACTGTGCGAATGTTGTAGAAAAAACAAAGAAGGTGATAATGTCGGATTGGGATCGGGATGTTGCATTCGACAATTTATCTATCCAAGAAATGATAATCAATATTACTGAGAACTCAAGTGATGATGATTCCTGGTCATACGAAGAAGACGATTCTTAATAATTAAAATTAGTGTGGGAGAGCCGCGCTTCGGCATAAATGGGCCGGCTCGACCGGAGTGATACCACGGCCTCACAGAAAACCGGTGTGAAATAGCGCTTGCGCTGTGTTTCACCGAGTGAGTGAGGATACCGGAGGCCCATACCCCAACCCCTCCCCCATTCCCTCCCCCATCCCCCAAAGGTCGGCAACGCACTTGTGACGCTTTTGGTGTTGCAGGTGTCCATGGGCGGCGGTAATCGCTTACCATCAGGTGATGCGTCTGCTCGTTTGCCTCCAATTCAATAAAAAAAAAAAAAAAAAAAAAAAAAAAAATAGTATTACAGTACCTCTTTTGGTTGTTTTATTTTTAATCCGTAAATTACTACGAATTTCAACATTTTGTACCTGTTCATTACAAGTAGATACCGCAGGTAGTTTTTATTTGAACCAACTATAGTAAGTCTAAACAATTATTTTAGATTCATTAATTTGCGGCGAATACATTCGATCCCATTACTAGGTACGAGTACGATGGAACTGTTTTCATTACGCAAATTATTTATGCATTGAAACAGAGACATTTAGGGCATTTTAATGCAAAATAACAAAGCTTTTTACGTGATTTGATATAAAATATAATCACAATAATTTTATTGTATGTTTTATTAATATAATCGATAATCGATTTATTTCAAAACCGTTTTTATAGTCTGTGGTCATTAATTACGAATGACACATCCCTAAGTAGGCGGAGCCCGCCCATAAAGTACAGTATTATCTGTAGTACATTGTATCAAAAATTATTACAAAACTTTATGTGCGTGATCTGTCAAAAGTTAAATAAAGTATTGGAACGACTATAGTTGTACTCTATTGTATCGTAAAATTTAGAGGGTATTTAGAAAAAGCATAGCTGCAAAAATGTCTTGTTACCTGAAAGCACTCAACCATAGCCAGTGATGCTTGATTCATGAGCTTCTGTGCAAGCCCAAGGCGACGGTGTGACCTCTTCACAGCTAATGACGTAATATGACCGTGACGGTTATCTTCACCATCTTCTTCCATTTTAGCAAGTACATAACCTGCAAAGTTGACATCATATAGACATTAGAATATGGATTATGGCTATAGTTGAATACCTGTTATAGTTTAGGGACTGGATCATTTTCGTTAATATTATAATATGTTATACTTGAAAGTTGAAAACTAGTTGTAAGTCTATTTGAGTGCACTGGCTTCCCAGTAACCCCCTTTAAAAGAAACAACTACAATAAAGTGTTATATTACTCAAAGAATCTTATAATACATGGGCTAATAACACTATTTTAAGTTAATTACACATTTCAAAACTTTCAAGATCTGTTCAAATTTTTTGCTACTAAAATAACAAACGAAAAGTTCTTGCTATCTTGACAGCAAAAAGATGGCTTGACTTTGGTACCACATAGCTTATAAATACTTACCAACAATGTGGCCTTTTTCATCTTCCGCTACATAGCTAAGTTGGGGCCATGAGAGTCCATGATAGAAGTAGTACTTCATTTGATAGTTCTCAGGCAAGCAAAGAAGGTTGCAGTGCTGCATGTTCATAAGATCACTGGGCCTTGCACACCGTATATTCATCTTGGTTATCTGTAATGTACATATGATATCATAACTAAAGATGTTTATTGTAACATTTTTTTTGTTACATCCATACTTTTTTATTATAAATTCGAAAGTAATTCTCAGTGACAGTGCAACTGACTGAGTAGCACATATTTCAATGAATTTTAGCATGGAGATACTTTGATTCTTGAGGATAGACATAGGTGCTATCCTTTAGTGTGTTAACCAATATATAAGTAAATAAATAAATATTCCCGACATCTAACACACAACACCATCTAGTCCCAAGCTAAGCAGAGCTTGTGTTATGGATACTGGATACTAGGCAAGTGATATAAATAGTTATATACTTTTTTTGTAAATACATACATATAGGGTGTTTTTTTAAGCTAGATAGAACTTTAAATTGTAAAAAGTAACACAAAAAATTAAATTTTGATGAAACTTTTTTTTTATTTGTTTCAGTATACTCTGACAAATCATCATGAATAGACTCACGCTTGAACAACGCTACGAAATTATCCAAATTTACTTTGAAAATCAGTCGTCGATTCGCGCAACTTTAAACGACTTCGTCATTTGTATGGCGTATAACACGAACAATGCTGGCCTCCAAGGCGTCAATTGTTGCTGGTTTATCAGCATAAACCAGTGACTTCACGTAGCCCCACAGGAAATAATCGAGAGGTGTCAAATCGCACGACCTTGGAGGCCAATTGACAAGTCCATTTCTCGAAATCAACTTATCGCCAAATTTTGATTTCAATAAGTCGATGGTTGCGTTCGCCGTATGGCACGTAGCGCCATCCTGTTGAAACCACATCTCCTCCGGATCAATGTCATCCATATTTTCAAACAAAAAATCATTGATCATGGTGCGGTAACGATCTCCATTGACCGTAACGCGAGCTCCGGCCTCATTTTTGAAGAAATAAGGTCCGATGATGCCACCAGCGTGAAAACCGCACCATACGGTGCATTTTTCTGGATGTAATGGAGTCTGTAGGGTCTGTTGTGGATTGGTCTCACTCCATATGCGGCAATTTTGCTTATTAACAAACACGTTAAGCCAAGAATGCGCCTCATCGCTGAACACAATTTTGCGATAAAACAGTCGTCTATAAGTTGCGCGAATCGACGACTGATTTTCAAAGTAAATTTGGATAATTTCGTAGCGTTGTTCAAGCGTGAGTCTATTCATGATGATTTGTCAGAGTATACTGAAACAAATAAAAAAAAAAGTTTCATCAAAATTTAATTTTTTGTGTTACTTTTTACAATTTAAAGTTCTATCTAGCTTAAAAAAACACCCGTTATTATACATAGAAAACACCCAAACTCCGAAACAAGTATTTGCAGATCATACAAAATTTGGTCCGACCCGGGAATCGAACCTTAGGCCGAGACGAAGCTCAGCATTCGCATACACTACCACTACACCACCGAGGCAGTCAAGTGGGCAGACCAGTGGGCAAAGGCTACTTAATATAAAAGTAACATCAATATAATATATATCTATGAACATGAACCACACCAATATGTAATAAACTATTTCCAAAGGAATACTCGCTGTACTATCAATGGTATTAGAAGTAGTATCAATTCTTCTTCCTAGCCTTTATTATTCCCAATATTTGGGGTCGGCTACCAGTTCAACCGATTTTACCTGAATATCAGTTTTTACACAGAGCGACTGGCATCTGACCTCGGCAACCCTGAGGGCGAACTGAATTCGAAGGTTGAACTAGTTGTCAGTATATTTGAGGGCACTGACTTCCCAATAACGATTGCCATAGATGTTCATGACAACCAGGACAGACGGCTTAACATGCTCTCCGAAGCACGGGCGGGAAACACCGCCATCTTCCATAATCCGGGCTGCTATTAGGAATTTCTTGTAGGAAAAATCAAGCAGCAGTCCGACCCGGGAATTGAACCCTTTGAGACCTCTTGATTTGCAGTCGCTTACGCTAACCACCACTAGACCAACGAGGCAGTCTAGAAGTAGTATCAATTAATTTACTTAAATTGAATAATTATTTATTTTCCCCACTTCATTTTTCTTATTTGATTTAATTTTTACATTTGTTTTTCCACACTCAATACTATTGGTGCATGTTGTGACACCTTAAAATGTTGTGCATTTGGACTAGTGATAGGTGAATTTACTTTTTTTATTATATAGTGGACAAACGAGCTGACGTATCGCCTGATGGTAAGCGATTACCGCCGCCCATGGACACCCGCAACACCAGAGGCGTTACAAGTGCGTTGCCGGCGTTTTAGGAAGGAGTACGCTCTTTTCTTAAAGGTTTTTACTGTTTCCTATATATCTAAGATAAATAAACTTAATGTAACAGCAATTGGGTTTACCAAATTAATAAACAATAAACTTAAGTAAATTACTTACTACTTAGTACTTTGTTTTTTATTCTCTTCGAATTTTCTTTGTTTTGCTCGGTTGCCTTGATTCTGATGCTGGTGGACTTTCTTGCATTCCACCTAACAACTCACGTACGAAGCGGAACTTTGACAAGCAACACTTCCAGACGATATACCAACCTGCCAACAAACAACGTAAAACAAATAAACAAACAGCAATACAAATAAAACAGCTAATAAATACTAGAACGACATTGTTAGTAATGAAGAAATTACAAGCAATTGGGCTACTTACAAAATAACACAAAGACAAAAACTAAAAATACGCTACATACGAAGGTTAAAACAGCTAATATCACTTCCTTCATTTCTCACTAAGCTGAGGTTAATAATTATGAACACGAGGTTAATGCATCCACTTTACCAGACAAACACTATCTCTATAAAATATAAATTATATCAGTCAATAAGTGTGGCAATTTTTTCTACCCAATGTTTATTATCCGTTATTTTCACAGCGCCATTTTGGATGGTGCATGCAAGGTATTCTAAGTTACTTCAATTCATCTACGATTTAGATAGTTTATCAAGTCAAAAGTTCGGTGTTATTTTAAAAAAATATGAAAATGAGTGGTCCTTACAAATTTATGTACCTTATTTTTCTTCAAATTTCAAAGTAATCCAATTCCATAACCTCAAATTACAAGACATAAACTGTTTCGTTTAGAAATATAGTTTTAAATGATTATAAAAATAGTTGACATAGGTTCGTTACAAATAATTATTATTAAACCAGAAGATTACTATTCAGATAACATTCTTATAATAAAACATTTACTTATCTCAGTATATACTACTAATTAAGTACAGTCTTAATATGGTCTGTGTCATCTTAATCAAGAAAAGTACATCTAACACATTATTATTATATTTTTTATATTACTCTATACATACTTTTTTTCAGCATTTCAATTTGTACAGCATGAATAAAAATATGTGATGTGTGTGATACAATGTTCTGCTAAGAAAAAGTTTGAGATAAAAACATATATAAGGTCCTGATAGAAACTGATTTGCAGTACATAAAGTCTCTTTCTTTCTCTTAGTATATGGCAAGCTGTGCCGATGTCGACAATTCTGCCAATGTCAAGTGGGAAGAAAATACGTGGGTTTAATGTATAAAACAAAAATAAAATTTTAAATTTTGCGATTATCCAAATTTTTTTGAAAATTTTCAGTGGACTGAATGTGGGGAGGCATAAAATCTCATATCTCAAAGTAATTGCCTGTCATTAAAAAAAAAATTGTAAACAAAGTATTGTCAAATACAAAATATATCGATCGTTGTTACTGTCTCTTGATAATTAAAATGTTGAATTTTCTAATTATGTACTAGTTCCCTTAATTTATGAAAACTATACAAGAGGAGTTAAGATGGAAGGAGACAGTCAGTCCGAAAAACCTGCGGTGTCTGCTTTTTTGTAAGTAATTATGGGGATAAGTCTTGATAAAATTAGACATTTGAGAGAACTGTTGACAATATTACTGGTAAGAAATTTATTTTGTTTTTCTTATGTTAAAATTACCTATAAGAAACTTACTTTCACATTACAGCAGGCACAGGAGTCCTACTTTCAGTAAGGAAGAAATTAAAGCACTTCTAAACATTGTTGAGAAATATAAAGCGATAGTATTTAATAGATCGACAAGTGCCTCTGCGAACTACGCCAAAGAAACCACTTGGATAAAGATAGCGAAGACGTTTAATAGACAAGGCTTTTCACATTCGAGGAGCGCTGATTGTTTGAAAATAAAATGGGATAACTTAAAGAAGGAGGCCAGGAAACTATCAAAAAACTTGATGGATGATAAGTACAATAATGTTGATGATGTGACTAATCAGATGATGGTGATGATGTGTGATGCTGCAAGCAACTCAAATGTTGTTGATGAACCTGTTCAATCTGATGATGAGTTAATTGGTAATAAATTTCAACTTATTTAAGTACTAAAATCTAAATTTATCTTACAATTTTGCTGTTAACTTATACCTGATATTTAAATTACATTGACACTTTAAATGGATTATCATAACTTATTGCAAACAATCACTTTGGAATTCTGTATAGATCAACACATGCGGTAATTGATTGATGTAATATAACATTTACAGAAACTGAACAGGTAAAAAAAATAACAAATCAAAAACTATGGAATGCTGATATAGAAAAGGATTCTGAAGATAGCCTAGGTAAGTGTACACTTACTTTCTCCGACCTTGATTTCCTGTCTTGTCCATCTTAGCTAGAATCCTTTTGTACAAAGTTTCATCATGATCCATCCACACTTAATGCTGTGATGGCGACTCCTTCGGTTTCGGTCTGCTGAGCTTCAATATTACTTGTTAACTTGAATCTATGGTTTTAAAAGTCAGGTTGCATTGCACAGAGTAGAGCTGGTTGGCCAAGTTGAATGTGTAGTGGTCCTGGGTCTATATTTGCGCACAAAGATTCCCCGAGTATTGCAATCCACAATTTCTATGAGGAGGTTGTCTTGTCAGACTCTTAATACTTTCTACTAGCTGACCCACGCAACATCGTTTGCGTCTTCTATTGCCCCTAGCATGAAAGTTTTCCCCCCTTTTTTAAACATTATTCATTGGTGCTTAGCTCCTATTAGTATTAGCGTGATGATATATAGCCTATAAGCCATCCTCGATGAATGGACTATCCAACACTGAAAGTTTTTCAAATTGGACCATCGGTTCCTGAGATTTGCGCATTCAAACAAACAAACACTCTTCAGCTTTATAATATTAGTCTAGATGAGAGTCGGTGGCCAAGAAAAGTAAACGATTTGACATTATACATTCTTAAGTACTTGAAGATTTTTAAAACCTCTTTTAAGAATAATTCCAATATTTTTCTAGCCAATTATTTTTTATTATGCATGAATAAAGTGGAGACAAAAGCATTTTGCATTTTGAAATAAAGTAAATATTTTTGCAGATGGTGATGAAAATGGAAGGTAAGTTTAGGACCTGAAAAGAAAAGTGAAATAAAATTAACAATGGCAGTAATACTAAGGGGTTTTGTTTCATAAAAAAAAGTTTATATCCTCAACATAAGTTTTTACAGATCAAAATGGCAAACCCTTAGATGAGATAGACTGTATCTCAGAAAGATAAACGAGTACTGCGAAATAGTAAATGGGAAACAACAGAACCCCCCCAGATATTAGGGTGACTTAGATGTTGCATAGACAATTTTTGAAGTGAAAACTTCTTTAGCGGCGCTGTGTACTTTTTTGGAATGGGTAAAAATGTATAAACTCGCGTCAGGTCACGTGACCTGATCGAAAATTCGTAAGACGGATGGAGAGAAGACGTATAAACTCGCGTCAGGTCACATGACAGGACAAGCGGCGCAGGGCGCTTGCGCGAATGTTCGTGTGTGTATGTAATATAAATTGTCATGTTTGTGTACGATAGCGCAATAAATGAATATTGTATTCCACCACATAAATAATAGTACTTTTGTACTGATAATGAAAGCAATTCGTACAAAATTATTCTCTAACCATTCCAAAATATCAAGTTTTCACTTCTGCCGGCACTCCCGGAGTGCAACCCGTCGATTTTTTTTATTTCACATTTTTTGCAACAGCTGTGTAACTCAAGTAAATATAAGTATATTTTGCATTATAGGCTTGTGAATCGGTCATTGAACTTTTCGCCCAAAGAGTGCAATCTCCTACTTGAATGTGTTAGAAAAGAAAAGAATATCATATTATCCAAAGATAACACATCAAATGCCAATAAAGTTAAGAGCAGAGCTTGGACAAGGGTAAATATATCTATACTAATATTATAAAGAGGAAAGATTTGTACCTATTTTTGTATGTTTGTAATGAATAGGCTCAAAAAGTACTGGACCGATTTTAAAAATTCTTTCACCATTCGAAAGCTACATTATCCACGAGTAACATAGGCTATATTTTATTTTGGAAAAAAATAGGGTTCCGTAAGATATTTGGGTTTTTCGGACACAAGGTGTAAAAATCAACCAGAAAAGTTACTTATTTTGCGAAAATTTTCATGCTACGGGCTATATAAGACGCAAACGAGGTTGCGTGGGTCAGCTATGTTTTATATACAACGTGTATTTAGTATCAGCATTGCACCCGTGCGAAGCCGGGGCGGATCGCTAGTATTTTATAACATTGTTAGCTGTATGCAACAAGATTCATTATGAAATCAAGGATATTATAGAACTTTCAAGAATGTTTGAATGGTTTTTGGAATATTTGTTTAGTTATTAATCGAATCTTTGGTGCATTCTACGGTCTAAAAACAACTGAACAAAACTAAACAAAAATGGCTATGTGGTTAATTTATACGCGGTAGAAGTAGGAGCGAGAGGTATACCAGCTAAATCTCTCTATAACCTTCTGAAAGACCTTGGCCTGTCGAGATCTGCAGTAAGTTCTATTTTAGAACGAGTATCTAAGGTTCCCTGCACCTGCACTAACAGGTTCCTTCCAAATTTGTCTAGGTAGGGCGGGAAACTCTAGCAGTGAAGGTGAGTTGCGTTGATGCGCATCTTAAAGGGGGCCTCCTTAAACCTACACCCTCTGCCACACGATGGACCCGGCACACGCACGGTGAATCCATGGAGTGCTAAAAAGTTTGTCTCGTCTCTCACTTGACAGAGGTATTCCTCTTTAATTCAGGGAGATACTCAAATGGTGGTAGTATACCAGTGTCCCACAATTTATAACTAGCTGACCCGGCAAACTTCGTTCCGCCTAACAGTCAATGAATGAGTGAAGCAGATCATGTTTTTTTAAGATTTTTTTATTGTAGAATACTATATTTTAATACTTATTATCCTATTCGTGACGAAAACAAATTCAAAAACACAAAATTCATGAAAATTGGTTCAGTCATTCTTAAGTTATAAGTATAACTAACACGACTTTGTTTTAAATATATATAAGATATCTGTCTATATATATAAAAATGTTATGTTGGTTTGTGTACGCTTCAAAAACTCAAAAAGTTCAGCACCGATCGAGCTGAAATTTTAGAATGATATATAATCCGCACCAAGGATTGTTTTTATCTAATTTTTGTATCAGTCACTTATCCGCGACCGCGAAAAAACACGAAAAAACCGACATAAACGCGGGCGGAGCCGCGGGCAACAGCTATTAAGATATAAAAGTAGCATGCACATACAAACATACTTTGAACCATAGATATTTGTAAGCATTATGAAAGCTCGTAAACATAAAAAACCAGGCCGTTTTTATTCTAATAAATTCAAAGAAATAATCCATTTTTTATTTTTATAGATAACGAATTCGTATAACAAATTAAACTGTCAGAAACGGTCGACAAAAGTATTAAGGACGAAGTTTACAAACATGAAAAGATTGGCTAAAAACGTCAGCTTAAAAGATTATCTTAAAGATTTTAATAAGAATCATGAGAAATTAGAGGAAGGGAGTGAACAAAGAGAAGTAAGTCAATTTATTTATTTATAAAAATAAGTATATTAAGTATTTATATCAGTTGTCTAGTACCCATAACACAAGCTCTGCTTAACTTGGGACTAGATGGCGTTGTGTGTTAGATGTTCGGAATATTTACTTATTTATTTATTTATTAAGAAAGTGCATTATTACTTAACAAGAAAAAGTTAAAAAAACTATTACACATCTACGTAAAAACTTTAAACCCCTGTCATGTCCAGTCCCTGTTCATGACAATCGGGACCGGCAATATTGGGATACTTGGTCTCGACTTTTGGTGTTGTGGGTGTCCATGGGCGGCGGTAATCGCTTACCATCAGGTGATGAGTCCGCTCGTTTGCCCCCTATTCAATAAAAAAAAAATATACCAGAAATAATAAAGGCTTAGAAGAAGAAGAGGTGTTAATAATAAAATCAAAAGTACTAAGTATATCTTTAATGTACACATGTATATACTGTTTCAGACTATCAAGTCGGAGCCAATTTACGATCAGTATCGATGTAGCACAGACGCGGATGAAGTGAACGATAATAATGAGACTGATGCTGAACTAAACAATGATGTTAGTTCTTCACTGGATCCATTGCGTAGCGTTCTCAATAGTGATTTTGGTACAGGTAGGTTACTGAAAATATAAATGCATACTTCCATACTTATATTATAAACTAGCTGACCCACGCAACCTCGTTTAAGACTTATTGCCCGTAGTGTAATATTTTTCCCCGGTTTTTGTAATGTGGGGGAACGGGTACCCAACGGGTCCACCCAACACAAAGGGAGGATCCTCCGACCAGGCGAAGTGATCATGCCTGGCGGGATATTGGCCCAACAATTGATGTTGGGATGTTGTATATATGATAATAATCAGCGCTGGAACTATTTATTGCGCGATTCAAGATTTGTAGTTACTCGGTGTAGTGCGTTACTTCGTAGTTCAGTGTATCTTCGGTAGATGGCGCTGTAGTAGGTTATTGTTGTGTTATATGTGGAAGTCGCCACAGTAACATTCTTCTTTAGTTCTCCGCTCCTATTGGTCTTAGCGTAATGATATATAGCCTATAGCTGTCCTCGATAAATGGACTATCCAATACTGAAATAATTTTTCAGATCAGACCAGCGGTTCCGGAGATTAGCGCGTTCAAACAAACAAACTCTTCAGCTTTATAATATTAGTATAAATGTGAAAGTAACTCTGTCTGTCTGTCATGCTTTCACGGCCAAACCGCTGCACCGATTTTAATGAAATTTGCCATGGAGATAGTTTGATTCTTGAGAGAGGACATAGGCTAATCTTTGCTGCGATAACCGATAAAAATGCGGGCCTAGCCGCGCACAAAAGGTAGTACATATTAAAACCTTAGATAAGCACACAATAGGCGAGAGAGTGCGGTTATTTTGAGAATAAATCTAATAAAAAGTCACTGCTACTCTTTTAAATCACAGAATATACTAATATTATAAATACGAAAATGTTTGTCTGTTGGTTTGTTACACTTCCACGGCTAAATGACTGAACAAATTTCAATGAAATTGGACAGTTTTTTTTTTATTGAATAGTGGGCAAACGAGCAGGCGTATCACCTGATGGTAAGCGATTACCGCCGCCCATGGACACCCGCAACACCAAAGGCGTCACAAGTGCGTTGCCGACCTTTGGGGGATGGGAAGGAGGAATGGGGGAAGGGGTTGGGATATGGGCCTCCGGTATCCTCACTCACTCGGTGAAACACAGCGCAAGCGCTATTTCACACCGTGTTTCTGTGAGGCCGTGGTATCACTCCGGTCGAGCTGGCCCATTCATGCCGAAGCGTGGCTCTCCTACGATAAAATATATATACTTAGATTCTTGGGAAGGTATATAGTTTACTTTTTTCCGCTATACACGCAGTTGGAGTCACAGTTAAAAGTATTATTGCAATATTTAGTAACTGCATTGTCATATCAATGAAACTATTAATTAACTACTAACTATAATCAAAATGGTATTATTTTATGAAATGGGGGCAAACGAGCAGACGTTTCGCCTAATGATAAGCGATTACCGCCGCCCATGGACCCACACACAGGTGCGTTGGGGAGGGATTGGGGTATGGGCCTGCGGTATCCTCACTCACTCGGTAAAACACAGCGCGGGCGCTGTTTCATACCGGTTTTCTGTGAGACCGTGAGTGGCATCACTCCGGCCGAGCCTGCCCATGCATGCCGAAGCGTGGCTCACCCATGATAGTATTTACAGTTAAATACTTTACTATCCATTCGAATTCGATTGCATGTAAATGTATGCAGTTGAATTACAAAAACAAATGTTATCATAATATGGAAATTTCTTGACACTACTTCATTTTACTAATTAGTGTTACATATTAATAATTCAGACTTTACAGGTGCCGTAAATAACGTGGAAAATAAAGAGATTGTAAAATTAAAAACGGATTTATTACACTTTAAAATGGAAACAGCTAAGGTGTGTATGTATATGTTTATATAAATACATTTTATTGTGGAACAGTTATGTTAGATATATCAAAAATGGGATTTTGTTGTTATTTTTCACCTATTAAGTGAGGTCACCAGAACCCAAACCCGTTGTCTGTGCTGTGCCGGCGTCACGGGTTCGATTCCCCGGTCGGACCGAATGTTTTCTACATACTAGTTGTCGCCCAGTCGATAGTTAATATGTAAGGTACGAGCACCAGTAGATGACCAATTAAAGGCACAAAGTTCCCCCTTTTTCCCTTTTTTCCCCATGCTTTACCTGAACTTTGTATATAATATTGCAAAATGGCAAATGTGAAATTGGCGCGCTTTGATACACAGAGTGCAGCATTGTCTTTTAAATATGGAATCAGGTTCCATAGACACATGGTAATTTTTTTTTCTTTATTTATTTAATGAGGGCTTAGTCACGAAGTGATTATGTCGCCCTACATGGTCAATTACTAGTAATCTTACTTATGTATTTACAAAAAATATGTAGTATACTATCAGTCAACCTAGCTGGCATAATACAAGATCTGTTCAGTATGAAGCAAGATGACGCTGTGGGTCAGATGGCTGAAATGTTTATTATTATTATTATTAGATGTCTAGTTTGCATCTTTCTCTCATAAAACAAAACAATCAGAGGAGCATACATCTCTATTGCAGTCGGTCCTGGATTTATAAATAGGCCGTATAGGCCGCGGCCTAGGGGCGGCAGATTTCAGAGGACGGTCACTCGATTTCAGCGGATAAGTCAAACACGTCCACTGGTTTTCTCATGGTTTTTTTATAAGTACTTTAAATAAATCCCTTTAGAAACTCATTCCTATCGAAACCTATATTATGATATATCATTAGCGAAATCATCTATAATATATGATGATATTATAGATGATTTAGCTATTAAAAATGCCCATAGAAAATTGTAAACCTTGATTTTTTTTTACCCTTTTAATGACTAATTCAAATTTTATTTATCTTTAAGGCCTTCTTTACTACAAATGGAAAATTATTATTTTAGAAAGGTATGTACATGTGGCGGCGGAAATAAAGAGGCCTACAATCATAGAAAATATAAATCCGGCACTGATTGCAGTCCACTGCTGGACATGATTTGTGATTGCTGGACATGATTGATGATGATGAGTTCTGTACATACCTTTTGGAAATCACCCGATAGTCCAATCTAATAATGAAAAAAAATCCTATTAACTCTTTAGTAATACCAATTAATCTTCCAGTTACAAAGAAAACGGATAGAAGATTTGATGCAAGCCGACGCAGAAAATCGCGAAGCTAAAGCAATAGAGACATCCCTAAGACTCCGAGCTGCAAGGTTAAAGGCGGTTGCTGCAGAAATGAAACTATCCCCAACGCATCCTGCTCTAGCATATACCGCGGAAGAAGCTCGTGCACAACATTACATACACCAATACCATGCCAGTTGAAAGAAGTATATGTGGGGAAACGAGTGTAATGTCCCTCCGACACAAAGGGAGGATCCTCCGACCAGGCGAGGTGATCATGCCTGGCGGGCTACTGCCCTACAGTTGATGTTGGGATGTTGTATATATGATAATCGGCGCGAGAAGTTCTATTGCGCGATTCAGGATTGGTAGTTACTCCGTGTAGTGCGTTACTTCGTAGTTCGGTGTAACTTCGGTAGATGGCGCTGCAGTATGTTTTGTTGTATATGGAGGCCGCCACATCACTCCCCTCCAAGACCGGAGGTCGATATATGTTGAGTCAGCTGTCTGTGCTATGTTGTGGAGCTTGCCAGTGCCAAGAGTGAGTAGTTCCAGTGATTTGGAACTGAGTGCCGCTACTCCCAGTGAGTCGGGGCTGAAGTCCGCTGATCCCAGTGAGCCGGGATCGCATGCGGTGCGCGGTGCTGCGGTGAGGTCCTCAGTGAGTCGGGGCGGTTGCTGCGTAGTGGCTGACTGCTGCGTAGACGGGAGAGAGATGCTCTGCTTACAGAGACCGTAGGTGCAGTGTGCTGTGCCTAGACGCTGATGAGGCCATAGGTGTAACGTGTAATGGCTGGAGCGGTCGCTTCCTGCGTGTGGTGTATCCCTATTGAGGCCGAGGTTGCTGGCTGGCTGAGACTTGCTGTGGGAGTGAACAAGGCTGCTTCCAATAATAATAATATAAAATAATAATAATAATAAATCGTTTATTTTCTTCTCTCACACAAATTACAAAAATGAGTCACCAAAATATACACAAAAATCCAGTAAGAATAGATCTGTGTGAGAGACTGGTTTCCGTACTAGGTAGAACCTGTGTGACAGAGTAACCAGCCTCTCCTAACTCCAGATAAGTAAGTAGGTACAGAGGATCCTGGGTATGTAACATTTTTGCTGTACGTACATAAACGAAATACTTAGTGATTAAAATGATTAAAATGTGCGTGCGTGCGGGCGTGCGTGCGTGCGGGCGGGCGTGCGTGTGGGTGTGCGTGCGTGCGTGCGTGCGTGCGTGCGTGCGTGAGTGAGTGACAGACTGACTGACTGACTGACTGAGTGTGAGTGTGTGTGTGTGGTGTATATATGTATCTATGTTTGAAGTGTGTTTGTGAGCTACCCCTCGTATAATGAAAACCTTGATCCCAACTAACAGATCATCAATGAAATGCTGAGCCAAACGCCGTTCCCATCTTAAACCAATTTATGAAGGCACATATAGCAGTCTCTCAGTCACCTCATAGTTCAAAGACTTTAGCCATTGTGAAATAGTATGCTTGCATTGGAACTTCGAAGAGGAGTAAATATTCAACTTTTGATTCACTTTATGGGAAAGGTATCTTCCAAGGAAGCCGAAATCACGTCGGAGTCACCACTGTGGGGAAACGGGTATCATGTTCCACCCAACACAAAGGGAGGATCCTCCGTCCAGACGAGGCGATCATATCTGGTGGGCCACTGCCCTACAGTTGATGTTGGGATGTTGTATATACTCGTATGATAATCGGCGCGAGAACTTCTATTGGAAGGATTGGTTTCTCCGTGCAGTGCGTTACTTCGTAGTTCGATGTAACTTAGTAGTAGTAGTAGTAGATGGCGCCGCAGTATATTATGTTGCATATAGAGGCCGCCACATATATAAAGACATAGTATTAAAATGTTCAACGAAGCCAGACTTCAATGAGAGACTGCTGTGCTTGAGATTGATTTCGACGCCCGGGTCGGACCAAATGTTTGTATGTTCTGCAAATATTGGTTTCTGAGTTTGGGTGTTTTCTGTGTATGTATTTACAAAATAAATATGTATTTAGTCCTTAGTTTGGGACTGGATGGCATTGTGTGTTAGATGTCCGAAATATTTATTTATATATCAGTAACAGGTCCGTAGATAATGTCGAATGTCGTCCAGCCCCTGTAGCCAAGTTGATTTACCATAAACGTGAACGATAATACAAAACTAACAAATGTATGGGAATGGCATCACTCAACGCTACGTCAAGGCTTAAATGAGAGATCGGTCTGTTTGTAGATAACGATGTTAAGATGTTCCTCTTACCATATTCGCATTCTACAAAACAAAGCGAAAACGATAATAGAAAACTAACACTGACTTTGACTGCACGGTTGGCCTAGTAGTTAAGCGGTCACTACGCCGCCGTACCGTGGGTTCAAATCCCACGTGGGACATCACTTTGTGTTATCCACAAAGTCTTGTCCTGAGTCTGGGTGTTTTTTGTGTCTGTTACATGTATGTTTTTAAAGTCCCCCGCGACACAGGATGTATATTCCTAATGCGGGTGTTATCTTTTTAGAAAAAAAAAGAAAAAACAAATGTATGGGAATAACGTCTTACAACGCTAATTCATATTGGACGAAACAAATTATTGGCCAATAATACTAGACAATAGAGGCGTTAACAATTTAAAAAAGAGATTTGATTCTTGAGAGAGATTCTTGCATTTTGCTTAAGAGGACAGGACTGATACAATATCTCTCTGTTGTCTTAATTAATTCTCTGTTTGGAAACACTGAGAATTTCTTTAGCCATTCGTTTATATAACTATCAACAAGAAGTTGTTTGTTTTAGAAGTAGTGAAATTATTGTTGTAAATGTATTGAATCTGGGCCCGCCGGGCCCGAGAACGGATCAGGTACCGCAGGCGACTCGGGCGTCGGAGATCGCAGAACAATGTCCGTCCTCCATAAGCGCAGGCCTGGGGGTGACAGATGAGGCCACCTGTCACCCTAGCAGAAGCAGGCCCGGGTGACGGCGCGGACACTGCGGATCGTGCGCGTCCTAAGGGACAGTAACGAACATCGGGGGGGCCACCTACAAACTGGTAGGTGCCCGAGGTACGTCGGGGTTCCAGGGTTTTCCTTACTAGGGTGCACCTGGTTCCCTGGCTCCTAGTACCCAAGACGGCGTGCGGTTTTAGTCGGTTCGAGTCCGACATGCCACCAGTAGGAGGTATCCGAAGTGATTTCCGATAAAAAAGGGTTAAGTGTAAAAAAAAGAAAGTGTTAGATACGAAAATTTGTATATTTTACTTGATTGCGTTTTACAAGATGATTAAATTATAATTCAATATTAATATTATTAATATGCATTTGTACAATTTCATCTATACCTAACTAAACTAAAACATCTAAAATATATTACACATCGCTAATATACAACATGCTTTTTACATTGATATCATACCCTACATCTATCTGCTAATGTCATATGTATACATGTAGGTACGTACATACAGTAACTATTGCAGTATGTAGTTTTGAGTAAAGAAGCCACAATTAGGCGTAAAAAGGTGAGCTTCAACACAATTTAGTTTGTTTAATTGAGCACAATGCTTTCTTTAAATCAGTCACAACGGCCATGTTTAAATAAAACATTTAGAATGCGTTACAATTATGTCCATGTACCAGTTCTTATACTGATGAAAGGTTATATGTGTGTTATGTACGGACTTCTTAAAACTATTTAAAATCCAAATAGATGCCCAATCGATGTTTAAAGTACACACATATAATTAAACCTTGAATAATTACAAGAACTTCAAAGTACTTTAGACATCAAACATTAACTTGAGCCATTTAAGGAACATTCAAACAACATGTTACTCGTTTATATTAAAAGACTATTGTCACTGTTAAATTCATATAAGCGTTATATGGCAAGTACCATAACACCTATAGAGATAGGCAGTATGTAGCCTATCCAATCGATATATCAATTAACGCTTCAGGCCAGATCACTAAATATAGCCAATAGAAGTAATAGTTATATTAAATTTAAATAACCACAGAGAACATGAATTTATGCAACCGTACCACAATGTTTTATTCCTAGCACAAATACATATTTAAGCAATCCCTTTGACCACCTTGATTGCGTTCGTGTGATTCAAACAAAATTCACGTTTTTATTAATAAATACTAATCAAACGTCCAACCAACTGCATATAAATAAAAAGAATAAAGACATCAAATAAGTCGTTCTATGAATAATTACGATACTGTTGCAAAATTGTATAAAATTGGACGGACAACTCAACTCACTACGGCAAAATGAGCATCCAGCAATTTTGAATCTGCTAGTCAGCGCCAAACAACTTTAACAAATAAAAAGACCTAATAGCAGCCTTTGATTTATAATATATGTATAAATACTAACATTTAAATAGAAACTCTGTGTTTTATGTTCGTCATCATATCGCCAGTCTACATCAACGTAGGCAATAGGTAAGTATTGTACGTCCTATTTCGATAGCTTCTTTGGTTTTGCTACATTCAAAAGGGGTGCCGCAGGGGCGTCTACTGGGCCCGAGTGTCCCGTTATCACGGGCGTCTCGGGCGAGGTGGACGCTAGGGCCTAGCGCATCTAAACACTCGTCCAGCGAGTGAAGGCACCGATTATAAATCCTGATAATCGATCCAAGCCTTTTATATCTGAAGGGCAGCTAATGATGCAGTGGTAGAGTTGAGTGGTGTGAGCGGGGTGAGCGGTGTGGTAGGAATAGAAGGAGCTACCGTTGTGGCAGGCGTTAGCGGCGTATCTGGTGGAGGTGGTGGGTCGGCTGCTCGAACTAAAACTCTTCGAAGTTCTTGAGCGCGAGTAGCAAGTGCTCGTGCAGCTTCGGCCATGTCTCCGACAGCACTAGCACAGGGGAACTGCTGCGCTGCAGCTTTCGTCTTGGCTACGGTGGTAGCTAGTGCGTCTGATAGTGCATCCGAACATCTCAGCGCTTGAGTTTTTAGACCTGCATGTTGGGCGCTCCTGTGAAAAGGTGAAATAAGGTTAACAGAAAGTTTGAATACTCAACTTTAGAGTAAAAGATATTAATATTAATAGCAGTCCTGTTGAAAAGTTAAAGCTTTGAATATTATACAGAGTCATTGATGGGGTTTATGATTTAGATCATGTTTTACCTGTGTACTGTGTCGCCCACATGAACAATCCTGTGAGCGCTGAGCACGACGAACTTCCCGTGTGCGAGGAATACATCAGGCGGTTGTCCCATTTCTATGGTTCTGAGGAAAGCTTCTACCGCTGTAGCGAGGTGAGCGCCATACGTTGCTGCCTGAGCTGCGTAGAATGCAGCTAGTTGTCTGTCGTCTGCTGGCAAACGAGTTGCTGCAGCTACTGCGCTAACCTATAATTCATTGTTTTTTTAATTTGCAATTCGTAAAATTTTGATTTTTGTCTTAGGTACGGTTTCATGATATGTTTTTGTTTTATCGTAAACATTTACGACGATAAAAAAATAAAGATACCTAAACATGTTCTCAAGATTTTTTTTAAAAGTAAAATGTCTTACCTCGCCCGCATGATCAGCATCTCTAACGAGAGCGTCAAAGGAAGCCCTTAGTTTATCAGGTAGTGCTGCGCGAATCTCTGCATTACGCCTACCAACTGCCGTCCTCGATTCTAGCCTGACGTAGTCATATTCTTCAGTCCATTCATGTTCAGGTACCGAGACTACTGGTGACCGTCTATCATATCAACAAAAAATATTTTGTTAATTTTATTGTCATTACCTAACCCAAGACTACATAAATCAGTAGTCCGAGGGCTGATTAAAAGATTTATGCAGAAAGGTTTTTGTTACCACAAAACCAAAACAGGTTTATGAGATCAGTAATTTAGTTACGGCTAAATTACGGGCAGTGTCTTAAGTGGTCGATAACGACAGCCTGATAACTAAACTTTGACTAGCTGTTTGTTAAAAGAGGTCAACTCACCTAAAAAGCAATGATGCATTTCCATTAATAAATGAGGCAGCTCTTCTGACATCTTCAGTGAGCGACCTCGCACACGACACTAGTTGATCTAACGCATCCTCTGTGCCGTCTGTAGGTTCTCTATCTCTTTCCAACCGTTCCGGCGCCCAATCGCCCGCATCTAAAGCACTAGTCGCTTCGTGCGTGATCCGCTCGGCGTCTTTTAGCGCTTTTACTAGTGGTCGTAGTTTTACTGCGATACCTGAAAGAAGGATATTATTTAGAATTACGTTTTTTTTTTCTATTGAATAGTGGGCCAACGAGCAGACGTATCACCTGATGGTAAGCGATTACCGCCGCCCATGGACACCCGCAACACCAAAGGCGTCACAAGTGCGTTGCCGACCTTTAGGGGATGGGAAAGGGAATGGGGGAGGGGTTGGGGTATGGGCCTCCGGTATCCTCACTCACTCGGTGAAAAACCGCGCAAACGCTATTTCACACCGGTTTTCTGTGAGGCCATGGTATCACTCCGGTCGAGCCGACCTTTTCATGCCGAAGCATAGCTCTCCCACGGTAACAGGGAGTAACGTGGAATTATATCTGGATTTGCATAAGTAGAAAGCCCTTCGTCCAAAGTAGTATTTTAGATTAACGACGTTAGGAATATTTGAAGTATGAAAGTTCGTAAGGGAAAGTCACCTTTATCTTGTGCATCGTGCGCGTTAGCCAGCGTGGCGTCGGCAAAGACCGCGAGGTCGTGCAGCGCGGCGCGCAGGCGCGCCCCCGCCACGCGCACGTCCAGCGCGCGCCCGCGCAGCGCGCCGCGCCGCCTCCAGCCCGGCGACACGTGCGACAGCAGCCGAGACACGGCCGCGGACGCTTCCTCCTGGAAATTACATATGAGTTAACACAATACCACTTAAACCCGTGAGATAGGAATATGTGTAAAAAAAACCACTTCAAGAACTGGACCAAATTGAAATAGGAACATACGGGAAGCACTAGTTTTCAAATAAAAGAAGAATCATTGAATTCTGTTCATCCAGTCAAAAGTTCTAAGATAACAAAAAAAAACTGTCGAACTGAGAACCTCCACCTTTTTTAAAGTCGGTTAATGAGTATAGTTTGCGAACCGACCTGTAATTTATCGAGAGCTTCCAGTGCGGCGTCGCAAGGAAGAGGCAGTGCTCGTGACCTTGGAACGTCGTACGTGCTAGATGCAGAGGCGGCCGAGTGAACCGAGCTGCCGGAGTTGGCCGAAGCGCTCGAAGTTGCCGACGCTAGGGACCCGGTTCCGCTGCATGCTGAGTCTGCGCTTGCGGGCCGTGGCGCCCGGGGTGCGTCATACCAGTCTGCGAGAGGCCGTGGACAGTCGTACATTCCTATACGCTGAACTGGCATGGGTGCGCGTGGAACATCGTAATGTGAACACTCCTCGATCTAAAAAACACGAGAATAGACCATATTAGACCCTCTTGTCAATGATGAGGCAATAGCTACAAAGTGGAGGTTTATTTTAAGACATTCTAGCAGACACGTAGTGTAGTAGATGCAATACTCACTTTGGACAAGTATTACTCGGATTCACAGGCAGTTGTACATAATACATATGTAAAGGCACCCATACACATATAATATTTACTACAACGGCCTGTGTAGGTACGTTTAGAAAATTATGCAGAACAAATAGGGATGACTTTAAAAGCACAGTAACTTTTTCTTAGGAGATGCTCATAGCCCAGTTGCACTCGGTAATTAGAAACAATTACCTACCGAGGGTAAGTAACGAAAGGGCGGTCAGTACCGGGATGAGTGACCGCTGGTGGCATGTTGCCATGAGCGTCTCCGGTATTCGGAGGTCACGGTAAGCAGTCAGTCCCGGTTGTTATCATAGGATAACAGTCGTGAACACTCGTCTTAGAGGCCTTTGGGCGGCTTTAAAACATCGTCCGATTACGTAGCCACAACGTTGTCTTGCCAGTTCCCAACCGTCACTCGGCCAGCGTGGGGACGTATGGCTTTAACCCTCTCCTGAGAGGAGACCCGAGCAGTGGAACGTTATGGGTTGTTGATATTGTTTATTTTTCTTCTCTGATAAACTTACCTTTGTGAAAGCGGGGGACTGTTGTGTTGGTAATGGCTGATGAGCGACTGGCGGAGGTGGTCGCGCTCGCCTTCTTTGCATGGCGTTGCTGGCGTCGAACACGCCAGCCACAATCCTCAATCTGTTCCCGGGACATATTCCCTGAAAATAACATGAATTTCTTTAGAAACCTCTTTGAGAATAACAATAGATGACTCGCTTAACAAACAAACAAACATGATACGTGCATGTCTCGTCGTATACTTTAGCTTGCGTAAGGAAAAAGGTAAAATCCTCATAACATCCTCATAAATATGCCTACATAATGATAAGAATTCTTGAATGAGCTATGTAGGTAATGTTCAATGATGGTATAGTAAACGATAGAAATAATAAACACAAGAAGAAGTAAATGCATTAATTAGTGTCATTGCGGTATGTTTTTGTCACACCTTTTTTCATTAGCACGTGTGGGTCACTGTGGGAATGAACACGGTGGAGGTGAGAAACTCTTACTTACTTTTGTTTGTTTAGAGACATTTAAACCTTAGTCTGGGTCGTATTAGTTCTACTTTTAAAGACTCCAAAAGTAAGTTTAATGTATATTTCTTATTTAATCTCAATTTATTAGAGACATTACGAATACTGTTTGTTAATGTGCTAAGTTCTGTTTTTCTTACAAAAGTAATAAATCCGTAAGTTTTGTGAGGATGTATGGATGTTACTCTTTCACGCAATAACTACTGAACGGATTTAGATGAAATTTTACAGTCATATAAGTTTAAAACATAGAGACGCTGGTAGAGCCGCAGGCTAATAAATCTATACTCTTAGAAAAGGAATTTCAAAAATTATGCTTCATATAATGACTGGTGTTGCCTACTCATATCTACCACCAATCTTAGCACCCCAATCTCGTAACAAGCGACTTTAGTGGTGAATTTACCTGTCGTCCTCGTAGTGAACAAAGCCACCAGCCTTCACTGCCCCCAGTGTTCTGCTCCAGCACGGTGAGCAAGTCGCCGCGACGGAACGCCAGCTCGTCGGGCGACTCAGCGATGTTGTCGTATAACGCACGCGCCATGCACTGTAACAAATATCAACGATACGTCACTTTAAGTGTTTTTTTTTCCTTAAAGAATCATAGTTCAAAGTTTAATTTAAATACGTCACTGGAAAAATAGTATGACAGTAGTATACAAAGGTAAGCTATTGCGACATTGATATATCTTAATGTTAGCTTGTGATTGCGTCAGTCAGCTTCAGTCTGTATAGTTACAAGAAAATATATACATACATGAATTGTATAAATGTCACGTCTTGGTGTTCTAAAAGGATGGGATGTGGAGTATATAATAGGTACTATATGTTATCATTTAAATTTTCATCATCATTTAGTCCTATTATTGTGCCTAACCCAAAACCTAAAGTCAATATGTACTTAAATATAAATTCTATGCAATTTCCATATACAAGGAACTTTGAAGACGCTACTCTTGGATTTTTACATAAACATTATCATTAGAAATCTATTCAGGCTACCCTCTTCGTACAACACAACAATTAACCACTTCGACCGTTTGTTGGTGAAAACATTGTGCATAGTTAGATGATAGTAACCTAAGCTGGTACGATCTTTAATTTATTATTAAGTGAACAGCTTCCAATGCCGTTCATTATTAAGATACATATTAGCATTCACCAGTTTCGCCCACATACGTTCCCCGCATGTGGTACGCCGGCGCAGCTGCAGACTGCAGCGGAACGGGCGCGTCCTAAATCAGCCGATAATGATGGATTGCATTGTGCAACGAGTTGTGGGCGCGTGTTGAGGCAGGCCATGTCCGTTTCCGAACAACACAATCATTTATGCAACCGATAAGCGGGAGCCTGACAATGGAACGGGCGATGTGTTATTGTGTTCTTACTTGATTTTTTCGCGCCTAACTGTTGATGTTAGTATCAATGTTTATTTTTCTGTTCGGTGGTATTAGTTACAATTACAAGTTCAATATCTTAGAGTATTTTTAATATATTAGGAATATTTTAAATTACATATGGCTTCATACATGATGAAAGTTTGGAATTGCCAAAATCCAAAATTTTGATAAAATTTACCTTATTTTTTTTTAAAAACTGTACCCAATACCATAATAAAAAATATTAAAATAAATATAAACAAAAATAGGTTTTATTACAAACTTCATGATCGAATAATAAAAAAATATTTCAAAATTTTCGAGACCCATGTCCATTGTTTTCAATTTAATATTCCATTTTTAAAAATCAAATCTTAGTACAAACTTAAAATAGTAACAAAATTACTGTATTTATTTACCGGATTAGTCCAAATAGCTGTAATCTTTCTCGCAACAATGTATCTTTTACAATTACACATTTTCAAAACACGTCACTGCTTAACAGGTCAGAAAATATTAACACTTTAAATGAACTGAACGTTTTGCACATGTACTCGGTCCGATGAGTCGGAACGTAATGATCCAATTTATGGATATTGGAATCAAAACAAGTTAAATATAAACATTGAATTGAAGTTATTAGAACTGTTTGTATGACGCCGTAGTCAGACGTCTCGCCGTCGTCATTACGATACATTGAACCACAGAACCACCTTATCTTTGTCTAAGTTTTCTTTACGTAGGATCCCTTTAATATTTCCTAGTTATTATGAATCATTGTTATTACGTGCCTAAGCCATTGATATTAATTTTTAATTAATGACGTGATTCATCAAATCGCTGGGTAATAGATTTTGAATGGCACCTAAAATGGCACGTGATTCATCAAATCACTGGATAATAGATTTTGAATGGCACCTAAAGTTAAAGAAGACTTGAACTTATTTTACTGTTTATTAAACGTAGTTCATCATCATCATTTCAACCATTTGCCGTCCACTGCTGACCATAGGTCTCCCCCAAGCAGCGCCAACCATCCCGTTCTTGGGTCCGCAACCATCCGCATAAACGTAGTTAATTAGTGAAAATTCACGTAATGCATTATCTAGGTACTTTTTACTCCTACTAAAATTCTTCAAAGCTACCCTTTAATGTAAGAAGTAAGGTTCTAAAAGGTAAAAAAAAACATTTCTATGCATTATAAAATTCGATTAGTAAAGGCGCGAGGCTCAGTTAATCTTTACTACAGTTAGTGGCCGCGGTGTTACTCGCGGTTTCTGTACTTTTACATCAACAACCGTGGGTAAGACTGCGAGAGGAAGCCAGTCTAAAAACATTAGCCTGAGTACTCCTTATATCACCAGTTATCTACCACTGAAAGTCCCGTCAAAATCGGTCCAGCCGTTCCAGAGATTATCCGGAACAAACAAAGACACAGCAAAAAGTTTTGTTTCTTTGTATAAATAAGCTACTGTTATATGTCATGTAACTACTATCCTATAAAATATTTCATACTAGCTGAACCCCGCGGTGCTACCCGCGGTACGATGATAACTGCGGGCAACGCCGCGAGGCGAAGCTATATCTTTATAAATAGTAGCCTATGTGTTATTCTGATGTATAAGCTATATTGTGGTAAAGTTTCATTCAAATCCATTCAGTAGTTTTTACGTGAAAGAGTAACAAACATCCATACATACATACATCCATACTTACAAACTTTCGGCTTTATAATAGTAGTAGGATAACTTTCTCTTTATGTGTACATTTAATTATTATCCGATAATCATAATAATTTTGATTTATTGTCGTTGATACCGCTTAGTCGTGGTAGGTACCCGCTTTATAGTTAATTAATAACTACTCTCTAACCTTACGTGAGATTTCTTTTCAAATCTCTTGGCGGGAGAACATCTTGTTCTCTCATCTCTTTCTTTCCAAAGACCGGTATGCTAGCTTTCAGGTATTTTTACGTTTATGAAACTCGCTGCAACTTAGTTATACATATACATACACTAGCTGACCCACGCAACCTCGTTTGGGTCTCATATTGCCCGTAGCGTTAAAAATTTTCCCCGTTTTTTAAAGGTTCTTCATTGGTGCTCCGTTCCTATTAGTAGTAGCGTGATGATATATAGCCTATAGCCTTCCTCGATAAACGGACTATCCAACACTGTAAGAATTTTTCAAATCGCACCAGCGGTTTCTGAGATTAGCGCGTTCAAACAAACAAACAAACTCTTCAGCTTTATAATATTAGTATAGATAGTACAGATTAACATATCGCTTTAATTATCTAACCCTAAAAGTATAAAATAAAAAAAATGGCAAAATATCACTGAAACAAACACAATGAAATGTTTAATAGTGAAAATAAAAGGATTGATATAAAACGATTTCAAGACATAAAGGTGAATTGATTGCCTCATATTGAGAATTTGAGAGTTGATTCCAAAATACAGAAATAATATCACTTCTCTCTTGGTAACTTTACATCAAGACTTTAACTTTGTTCAACTTTCATGTGTAAGTCAAGAATAGAGCTACTTGTATTTTTTTTCATTAGCAAAGGATTAATTAAGCGATAACCTAGACGCATATAGCTTAAATCAATTTGAAAGTTGGGCCGCCATTGCGCAAAAGAACAAATGTATTAGGTACCGGCTTCTCTGTCTGATCAAGTTGTATTGTGTAAAGCGAATAGAAAACGTTTCCTAGGACTTTCTCAACGTCTATTATTTCATTAATGAACACTATTGGTGAATTGAATGACAAAGATGCTATCTAGCCAGATGTACATGAATCATGATGATCGTTTCTCAGAGTTACTTTAGCTGTGCGGCGCCTAGTGTAGGCATTAAATGTGCACGATACCTGCGTGTGCTGAACTGACGAGGTCGATGAGGTCATTGGCATGACCTTTTAATACGAGGATCCTGAGGCAATAAGTATAAAGCCCATAAATATATTTTCCTTAACCCAAAGCCTAACTCAGAAGAGTAACGGTAACTAAATGGAATTCGAATAGCTATGTCATTTCCGCTTATCTAAGATGTCGCGGACATTTTTACTGCGTATTTTTTTTTTATAGAATAGGTGGCAAACGAGCAGTCGTATCGCCTGATGGTAAGCGATTACCGCCACCCATGGACACCCGCAACACCAGAGGCGTCACAAGTGCGTTGCCGGCCTTTGGGGGAACGGGAAGAGGGATGAGGAAAGGGTTGGGGTATGGGCCTCCGGTATCCTCACTCACTCGGTGAAACACAGCGCAGGCGCTATTTCACACCGGTTTTCTGTGAGGCCGTGGTATCACTCCGGTCGAGCCGGCCCATGCATGCCGAAGCGTGGCTCTCCCACGGTACATGCCGAAATAGGTATATTTTTTGCAGTTTACTTAGTATTATGTCAGTGGTTTACGTCTCACATAGCAATTACACTAAACACCTACTCGATATCACATATCAGTATTTAGTTGTTTATGCACAAACAATGCAGAACGAATGTTATTTTTCTGCACTTTGTGAGATCCGATGAATGATGTTTTTTTGTTTTTACTTCTAGAAAATATTATTCAAACAAACCTGATAACAGTTTTTCTGTGAAAACTAATTTTCACTTGTTTTTTGTACATTGTTTTTATTTTATTCCAATTTGCAATGTATCCTTTATTACCATTTGAAAGGTCAAAACGCCTACACATTGGTAAGACAGCGTTGTGAGGCCTAGATGTTGAAAAACAACAAGAAATAATATTTTATATTCTATTCAGCCATCAATAAAATGGGTATAAACCTACAAGTATAATGAAGAACTTATAACAGTGTAGCAATACAACCGCAAAATGAAACAATGACTAAAATAAAGATGTTGTTTGCGGTAAACATGTTGCCCTATGGAGTGGAATTAACTAGTTACACTTCTCTTGAATGAAAACAAGCATATTGATAATATAACACTTTTAAATAATAATGTGAATCACAAACAGCACAATATTGTTTTCTTCAAAGAGGTCATTTCAACTGAAACGTTTAAAATATATCCTTCTAGTTTATAGACACGTACCCATAGAATGCTCACAACAGATTGATAGTAACTTTATTAGAGCGCCAACTTCTACGATTATTCACTGACTCGATACGAAAAAGCACGTGGATGAATAATGGCAAATGAACTGTATGGATGTTTGCGGTTGAGTAGACCTCACCATATGATATCGGGTTGAAAATCAATGAAGACCGGCAGGGGACTGAATGGCGGGGCGCCGACCTAGGAAGGCCGGCTCACTCCCGTAGTACGCGAGGGGATACCACGCATGCGCCACATTACTAAAAAACTGAATTGCTATAGAATAACAGGGTACCTATTTCGTTATACGCTTTATTAATATCAAAATAATGTTTGTAGGTATGGAGATGTTATCTATACTAATATTATAAAGAGGAAAACTTTGTTTGTATGTTTGTTTGTAATGAATAGGCTCTAAAACTACTGGACCGATTTTAAAAATTCTTTCACCATTCGAAGGCTACATTATCCACGAGTAACATAGGCTATATTTTATTTTGGAAAAAAATAGGGTTCCGTAAGATGTTGGGGTTTTTCGGACACAAGGTGTAAAAAATCAAGCCCATACGGGGGAAAATTTTTCGCTACGGGCAATAAAAGACGCAAACGAGGTTGCGTCGGTCAGCTAGTTACAAATAAATACAGAAATATTCTTGTTGGTTACGCAGAAAATGATTGCAAACACGTATCTAAGTGGTTCAAGTTCTAATGATTCAAGTCTTAGATACAGCATCGATAGAAATCATTTAATCTACCTTTTAAGTTTTACGAAACAAATTGAATTGATACGTGATACGATTTAACAAAAGGTAGAATGATTAACAAGGCGTATAAAATATTGTTACTTATTAGATTTGTGGTAACGGTTTAAGTTGTCTGTATAATATAATGTAATATATCTGACGAGACAGAACATTTGTGTGACATAGGTTTGACGTCATTTGAACGACTTGGTTGTCACACATACGTATGTAAACAACGAAAGCTTATAAAACAGTTTTCGTATTCAGATTTCTTAAAATGACGCAGATAATTTTTAATCCCTATCTATTTTCTACAATCAAAAGAAGTAGTTTTAAAAGGATCGAAGCTCGTGAATACCAATTTTTCCTTCATCAGCTAAGAACACGACAGCCACAATAAATATATAGATCAGGAAGCAGGTTGTCCACTTAAAATAGTCTTGTGTCGATGCCTACTGCGTTAATCTCGCATCATTATATCGCCTACGTCTGGCGCCCGCCTGTCGTCTAGACGACTTTTTTTTATTTTAATTAAGTCAAAATGCGGCCAATGATAACTTATTAAACGAACGAAAACCACAAACAACAAGGCTTAAAACAAAAATACTCATATTGTCATCGATTTGTACCAGGTATTGTAAATACAAAGCCACAGGCCAATACTGGAACGCGAACGTTCCTTTTTTTACCTAATATAGACTTGATATCAATCACCAAATGCCAATCACAATGCTAATACTAGATTACCGCCACCACCACCACAAATTGCATCCTTTTCACATCGAAAATGTACTTTTCAATAGCTCTCAACTATAGCTAAAAATAAACTATAAAATTTTAATATATGTTATGTACGAGTATATGCAATGAATTGAGAACCCCTTTTCGAACCAGATTACTATTTACGTCACTTCCTGCGCTACGCAATTAAAATGGCTGCAGTTACGCACTCAGGGAGCATCAGATGTTTCAATTATTTATTTTTTATCTAGCAAAGGCGAACGGTTAAATAAATTATGTTTTAGGTTTTCTACTTATGAAATTGTGTTTAAGTAATTATTTTAAAATGTATTACTTAAAAATATTTATTTATTTGTTAGTTGGGAACTAGACATCAAAATAAAGAGATTTTTAGGTACTAGAAGCACGTTCATTTCAACACGAACGGGCAGTACTATAATCTAACAGAAGACCAATTTAAAAGGACAGCATTCGTAGTGTCGTGTTTCGTTGGTGAGTGCGAGACTGTTGGGTCAATGAAACAGAACTACCTCAATAGGCCACCAAAGTGTGGGTCACTATACTGCATTGTTGCATTGTCTGCATTCGCAATGTGTATGGTGAACATTACTCTTGGATTCTGTTCATGCTTACCATCAGATAGAGTACTCTGGCAGACCCATATATATGAAGATAAAAGAGATACAGTCACGGTCGCCTGCCCTTCCGCAACGATTAGGCATAAATGCTATCAACCTTGGGAAGATATAAACTAAAAGGCGATAATTTTTTTGTAGGAGAAAACTACCCTACACAAAAACAAGCATTAAATCTGTGCAGAATTCTCACCGTTCATTGGGCAAATATTTCTAAGGACCAACAACAAATAGCGGAGGTGCTTTTTCGCACTCATCCCATTCAGAAAAAGTTAGTTTTCGAGCACTTTGACGACACATGTGATCTTTAAAAACGCACTTTAGAAACAAGATACATTTGCATTAAGTATGCTGGTAAGTTCTCAAGATTGAAGTTGATTGCAATCGGTTTTGTGCAGGCAGTAGTTCGAGAGTAGAAGTTTTTATACCTGACACATATTACAAGTGGTCGACGCCGCAGCGGTTTGGAATTCAACATGATAATCGTTAGAGATTACTGATACTACTTAATGTATGCGAAGTGTAGACGAGTATTTCATCTACTATACAAATAAATAAAATTGGAGTATCTGTTTGTAATATTAAAATAACTTCTACTACATGCATATGAATGTATATACGGTACACATACCAAAACATATATTTTTAAAATTTTTGGCTGTCTGTCTGTCTGTTTGTTCCGGCAAATCTCAGGAACCACTGGTCTGATTTGAAAAAATCTTTCGGTGTTGGATAGTCCATTTATCGAGGAAGGCTATAGGCTATATATCATCACGATACTACTAATAGGAGCGGAGCACCAATGAAGAATGTTTAAAAAACGGGGGAAAATGTTCACGCCACGGGCAATATAAGACGCAAACTAGGTTGCGTGGATCTGCTAGTAGGTAATATAATATTTTGCATCGAAAAGAAATCACTTATCTTAAAATGTTTATTTCTGTAATGAACGCACAATTTTGCTGCACAATGTAATGTTTATCATAATGCGACGTAAAACAGCCTGTCTGCTGATGATTGCAGTCAACGACCTGCTCTAAGAGATAAAGGTATCCCACGCACTATTATCCTCCGAAACTATGTATCACTTATATTTAACATCACTTCAATTTATACTATATGATAATAAAACTTGTCACAATGTGAAATGTAATCTGTTAAGTTAAGATAGGGAAAAAGGTGCTGTGAGTCTTTCGATGATTAAATTACGATTGTTTTAAGTTTAAATGACTGAATCGTATACCATTTCCCTTTTAATATTAATGTGCAGTGTTAAATTTACTGATTTTATTTGTAATTGATGTCGATTTTACAAGTCCTTGTATATCTTTAGAAAGCACATGTATTGATTGGTTTATGGTTATGGTTAGTGTCGTTGGTCTAGTGGTTAGCGTAAGCGACTGCAAATCAAGAGGTCTCGGGTTCAATTCCCGGGTCGTACTGCTGTTGGGTTTTTCCTACAAGAAATTCCTAATAGCAGCCCGGAGTATAGAAGATGGCGGTGTTTCCTGCCCGTGCTTCGGAGAGCACGTTAAGCCGTCGGTCCCGGTTGTCATGAACATCTATGGCAATCGTTATTGGGAAGTCAGTGCCCTCAAATATACTGACAACTAGTTCAACCTTCGAATTCAGTTCACCCTCAGGGTTGCGGAGGTCAGATGCCAGTCGCTCTGTGTAAAAACTGATATTCAGGTAAAACCGGTTGAACTGGTAGCCGACCCCAAATATTGGGAATAATAAAGGCTAGGAAGATGATGAAGATGATGATGGTTATGGTTAGTGTGCTTTTGCATCTAAGTAAGTAAGTTAGCTAAATAAAAAGTAGATAAGCGAAAACTCATTTATAGGAAGGCGCCTATCACCAGCAGTACAATGTGGAGCTAAATAAGGAGTGTTATATAGTTATTAACCTTCTTCTAAAACTGTTTTTTTTTTTAAATAAATTTTTGCATTTTGGTTTTAGTGTGTCTATAATAAGACTTAGTATATTTCCATTGCTTCAAACTGATTTAAACACCTGCATAATAATAAAGTAGAAATTGACAAATTTATATTAAATTAGATGAACCCCGCGGTGTTACCCGCGGTTATTGTCGTATCGTGGGTAACGCCGCGGGGCGAAGCTAGTCTAAAAAATGTAAGCCTAAGTTACTCCTTGTACCATCAGCTACCTACCAGTGAAAGTCCCGTCCAAATCGGTCCAGCCGTTCCAGAGATTAGCCGGAACAAACAGTCAGACAGCCAAAAATTTAAAAATATATATTTTAGTATGTGTACCGTATATACATTCATATGCATGTAGTAAAAAGCGGTAATTTTAACATTACAAACAGACACTCCAATTTTATTTATTTGTATGTATAGATAGCTGTTTATCTTTGAGACTAGCCTTTCGTATAACTTTGTTGAAAAGAAAATACATTCAAAATATTTTTAGTTACGTAACGATAATTAATTTTGTACTATGTTTCATCTTCAATTAATTAAAAGAAACCCACCCATTTGATCATTCCTATTTCGTCCTTATTAAGTTGACACAAACACACAACTGTTGATGTTCCCAGTTCGGCAGTTCCCAGCGGCACGGTGCGTGTGAGGTGCGTCATGTGACACGTTACGTGACAGAACGAACACGCTACACGTTGTTTGGAAACCAAACAAAAGTAATACTCGCCGATAACATATCATATATCATTATCGAGATCTTTTCCAAGAATTAAAGTACCTATCTACTTCATACTTTGGTAGAAAAGGTAGGTGATTGCGCATTTGATAGACTATTCATTTCTGTTTACCTTTTAGAAATGTAAGCTATTTAGATCTGACCTTTTTTATACCCATTAAAACGTTGTAAATAAAGTCGCAAAGTTGTAAGTAGTCCTTAAGAGTCTGATGTAAATTAAAGATGTAATTCGCATCGAAAAAATAGGTTTAATTCTAGGTATTTTAATTAAATTAAGAAGGCAGAAGTTGAAAAAAAAATCCCACACTTTTTTTCACCTTTCTCATATATTGTTTACTAGCTGAACCCCGCGGTGCTACCCGCGGTACGATGATAACTGCGGGCAACGCCGCGAGGCGAAGCTATATCTTTATAAATAGTAGCCTATGTGTTATTCTGATGTATAAGCTATATTGTGGTAAAGTTTCATTCAAATCCATTCAGTTTTTACGTGAAAGAGTAACAAACATCCATACATACATACATCCATACTTACAAACTTTCGCCTTTATAATAGTAGTAGGATTTATAATGGATGCACGGACGGACATTAGACCGGCGTTACAACTACGCTTTAAAAATATACCAAAGTGACGAATTACGAATTTTCCAAACGTTAAATATATATTTTCAATAATTGGAGAAAAATAAATTGTTTTATTAAAAATGAAGTTATATGCACAGTAAAGGAAATAGATAGTTTAACTAAAGGGTTATTACATTTGAGTTGAAAACAAAATCTATTAACAATAAATAGTTTTGGCTTGAAATATGTTCCTCACACCATAAGCGTTAACTTTTAGATGGCCCATTCAATTCTCAATAAGGGGTCTTGATGTTCATACATATGATAGTTATTACGGCATGCCATGACTATTTAATTATTTTATGAATAAAATGTGCCTCTTTATATCTACTTTAATGCCCTTTAAAAGAGTCTATAAACTCTTAGTGGGAGTTGCTTGAAATGAATAACTGTATACTATATGAAATTCAATTTAAAGTATATCTTTGTCATTTATTTGATGAATTGAAAATACCACCGCCCTAGCAGGCAATCTGAGCAAAGTCCGGAGGGGCGAATTGAAAAGATCTCCCTCCTAACAGGGCGAGGGTACACGATGGGACGAATGATGCAATTTTGCAGTGCATTTTATAAAGATGCAGACACGAAAGAATAAAACGCGACTCTTGTTCTTTCTTTTAACCTCGTCAACAATTCTTTAGGCATAGAAGTTTTGTTTCGTCTGCTCGACGCGTTACAGTAATCATTTCGTTGTAACTCGTGGTTTTATTTATTTATTTATATAAAGTACTACCACATCATACATATTATACTTATAACTAATTATACTAACATGTGGGTTTGTATCTGATATGTATGACAATCACGGTGTACATAGCATTTACTGCAATGTGACAACATTATTCCAATCTACTTAAATCATCTACTTAAAAATAATAAACTAACTATATTATACTATTACAAATTTTTATATATATTTGACTGGACACGGAAGACTTTCACTATTTCAATTTTAAATACATTAAACGACTGGCCAAAGATGTCAATGTTTTATTCAATTGATATTAGTTTTGAAGCTTTAATCGTGCTCTCAATTCTGTATAATTATAATGCATCTGTCGCGAAGACTCGCCTGTTGGCTAGCACCAATCTGACACTTGTAGCTTGGGTAGACGATGAAAATTTGGCAGTCGCCCAAACGCCACGTTTTAACAACTCATGCGGACAATACTTGGAGCTATAGAAGCGATGTGCTACGAATATTAAACTGTGTTATCGTTAAAAAATATAAACATATCGATACAACGGCAAAGAGCGTGGCATTCATTTTCAGACGACGAATAAAATGTTATATGTTATCAGGTGGCTGAATCCTGAACCTACATTAGGTAGGTTAAACACATAAATTTGTGTGAATAGTACTGAAATGTTCCCACACTGCTGTTTTGATTTTCATGTTTTCTTTTGTGTCTATACAAGTAGGCCCATGGATGGTTATATGTATGGTAATTTTTTTTTACTTTAGGCCAGTAACATATCTCGAATCTTGTAGTCCTTATAAAATCGAAATAATTAATAAATTAACAAGAGTACTCGAGAGTGGTAGAATATTATAATTGTGTATATTTTTGTGTTTATTATGCAACTAATTTGTAAATCTACACTCTTATGATACCTACTTTATACACTGTCAAAGGTAAGTAATTCGACCAATGTTTATTCGATACATGGATAAATTAATTTGATGTGCAAAAGCGTTATGAAACTACAACGCCACCTAGTTTTGTGAAATAACTTCTGAGCACGTTTGTAAATCGTGACCGAGGAAACAAAACCAGAAAGCCTTTTATGTTTAAACAATTTAAAGTAACGATTGCGACGTTGCTATAGTCGAAGTGTGGTGTACTCGAGCTCGACTTCAAACAATTTCCTCTGATGCACAACTGTGCACTCGAGACGAGAGGTTCGCCTCTGATTAAACTCTACCCTTGGCTTTGGTTTATTTGTTGACTGTTTCATTAAAATACTCGAAGTTGCTTTAAATTACTGCAGAAATGTTTATAGCACAGTTAATTTCTGTTTTAGAAGGCTTCTCTGACAACAGCTGGCTTTAAGCTTAGTATTAGTTTAGTACACTAAATGAAGTACGAGTAATAGAGTAGAGAGAATAATAGAGATTTTTTTTTTATTGTTCCAGATTATTAATAAGGTTAACTCTAACTAAGGAACCTAATCGCCCGGCAACAATCTCTTACAGGCAAACGGCAACCTTATATCCTGATATCTACGATGATTCAGTAGATTCAAAAGTAATTTTTGTCACTCTTTCACGGCTAATCCACTGCACTGATTTCAATGAAATTACAGATGGAGAGACTATGATTCTTGAAAAAGGACATAATGTTAAACGCGGGTGGCGTCGCGGTTAAAGTTAGTGTAATAAAATAAAATATTTGAAACTAACAAATAGCGGTCGAAGTTCGAACACTAAGTTCTTCCTAATTTATGTTCCAGGGACTCTAAAACAAGGATAAATTTACTAAGGTACTCTTTTATTTATTATATATACGTATATACCTAATATAACAACTATAACACGTGTCAATATGCATGTAAATAAGGTAAATACCCAGACTAATTCAAATATTCCGACTCAATAATTACTAAATTATGTGTTAAATGTACAAGGTATATGTACCTACCTAGTACATTGTACATTACCTACCCACATAATCACACTAGGAGTTAATTCTGTATGCAGAGTGAACTCCTAGTGTGATTATGTAGGCTCTTCATAATTTTAACTCCAAATGGGGTAGAATAGTAAAGTTTTAATCTAGATTAATATGATTACGGAATATATGTGCCGTTAGAGCGGCAACCACATTAGATTATATATTTATTAGTTAGCACCGTTGGTATCAACCGTCTCCCAGCGTTTCTCAAATATAAGGAAAATTAACAACATTGTTGATTCCACTACCTAAGACCTGCACTTATAACTATATCAATTTCATCAGAGTACTCTATATATTGTCGACGTCTATGGCATATCAACATTTTTAATCCGTGGGAGACATGAATATAATGCATACTTCGGCATGAATAGGTCGGCTCGACCGGAGTGATACCACGGCCTCACAGAAGACCGGTGTGAAATAGCGTTCGCGCTGTGTTTCACCGAGTGAGTGAGGATACCGGAGGCCCATACCCCAACCCCTCCCCCCATCCCCTTTCCCATCCCCCAAAGGTCGGCAACGCACTTGTGACGCCTTTGGTGTTGCGGGTGTCCGTGGGCTGCGGTAATCGCTTACCATCAGGTGATACGTCTGCTCGTTTGCTACTATTCCATAAAAAAAAAACTTCAGTTATCTTTATTTACAAAGTACGGATATTTTTCTGTATTATTATTTTCTTTTTCAGTTTATAAGAGACTAGCTTTTGCTCGCGGCTCTACTTGCGTGTATGTCGGTTATGGCGGTAAAGATTAGCCTATGTTGTTCCTCAAGAATCAAAGTATCTCCATATTAAATTTTATTGATATCGATGCTGCTGTTTAGGCGCCACTTACTTTCGTATCTAAACTAATCTATACTAATAATAAAGCTGAAGAGTTTGTTTGTTTGAATGCGCTTATCTCAGGAATGGCTGGTCCGATTTGAAAAATTATTTCGGTGTTGGATAGTCCATTTATCGAGGAAGGTTATAGGTTATATATCATCACGCTACTACTAATAGGAGCGCATCACCAATGAAGAATGTTTCAAAAACGGGGGAACGGTTTTCACGCTACGGGCAGTATAAGACGCAAACGAGGTTGCGTGGGTCAGCTAGTTTACAATATTAGTATGAAAATGGTGATGGGAAATGGTGACTCATTATAAACATTATTACTTGTTTTGTTAATCAAAGTTAATCACGACATGCTTTTGTAGTCACAACTGCGTTATTGTGAGAGCACCCTTAACTAGCAATAAATAATTCAAAATATTAACTCTCCTAAGCTCTGAGGCAAGAAATTAACTTTCTAAGATCAGAAACGCTTGTAAGTTTCTGTGAACGAGTACAAGCCTAGAAAGTTTCGCAATAATTTACTACACCATATAAAACAAGTTATATTTAATATTTCGAAACTAATTATAAATGTATATTAAGAAGATGTTGGTAATGATTTTCCATTCACGTAAACGCGCAAATCTAAAGAACCATAGATCTACTGATTCGACTTGGAAAATTATTTTAGTGTGAGATAGTCCATTGAGCAAGGAAGTCTAGCTATATAACATTACGCTATGACCAATGAAAAAACCAATAAAAAAAGACAGAAATGGGAAAATATTATTTCTTTAAAAAAACGCAGATAAGAACAGTTCCTTACATGTTAAAATAAAACGGGTTGAAAAAATTCATTTTGTACTTGATAGTCTATTTAATGTTGATGATACGACCCTCGCTGAGTTCTCACCATAAACGCAGTGAAACTGAGGGATACGGTTAGTTATTCTACATACATTATACACCACGATTGAATTTATATTAGGCTTTATATTTTCCCATAAAATTGGGATATTGATTTAAATTCACTTTACAGTTTCTAACTGACATTAGAGACTAAATAAATAGAATTCATTATTTCAAAAAATCCAATGTTGTAACTGTTTATTACGCTATAACACATAATCCTCTGCACCGATTTCAAAGTTTGACAGTTACTTTGTGTGGTACTTTAATTCTTGCGAAAGGCCATAGGCTATAGCTAAGCTAGTTATTAGGTACATAAAGCGGCAAATCGTTCTTGAATCAAAGCTGTACCATGTACTTTACTTACACTGCACTATTTGTTCAAAGTAGGTACAAAGATTGGCAAAGTTTGGGGGCCACAGTTCGCAGACGGCAGTGTGGTTCCCTAGAGAGGAGCTATATTACATTTGCTGCGGAATAGTGATGTAATGGACTTGTAATTTCATGAATATTTAGGTAGACTATTTTTGGGATCCATTTTGTGTAGTGCATTAATGTTTTAAATTAACATGCAATGCAAGGAATATCATCGGCACAAAAAATAATATTAATAAAAATGTTTTTATTATATATAAAGGTTTATCTGTCCGTGTGGTGGGATGGATTAAGAATACAGTATCAGCACCACTAATTATGCCATAGGTTGGGACTAATCTTGCCCAAACGCCCACCACTGTAACCTCTCCTCTACACCAAGATCAACAGCAGTGACCCACGGACACACCGAATTTGTCATAATTCGGTGTGTCCGGGAAGTCCCAGGAAAAATTAAAATGTCTTGGAACCCGAAACGAAATTAATCAGAAGAAAAGTGGAGGAGTTCGCTAGACTCTCTGGCGCTGCGTAGAGATGTGGCTTCGCTGTGCATCTTCTACCGCATTTTCCATGGGGAGTGCTCCGAGGAATTGTTCGGATTAATCCCTGCCGCATCTTTCCGCCATCGTCTTACGCCCAACTTCAAGATGGTTGGCAGTCCAAAACTGTGCGATTTTCCCGAAATTTTCTGCCACGCATAGCAAAACTGTGGAATGAGCTGTCGCCTGTACCAATACGGCCTTCAAACCTTCAAGAAAAGAGCGTACTCCTTCCTAAAAGGCCGGCAACGCACTTGTGACGCCTCTGGTGTTGCGGTTGCGGGTGTCCATGGGCGGCGGTAATCGCTTACCATCAGGCGATACGTCTGCTCGTTTGCCCGCTATATAATATAAATATATATATATATATATTTTTTTTTTTTGCGGTTTTTATAACTAAAATAGTAAACAGGAAAATATAGTACATATACGAGTATGTAATTATGTGGATTATAATAAAACATATAGGTACCTTTCTCCAACAAACAAAGAGCCTATTAAGTCACAAAAGTACAAACAATTTTGTTTAAAGGATATATTAATTACATTACTAGTTGCTCCCTGCACCATAACTAGCAGGATAACCTCGGATAATATTCACTACTAGCTGACCCACGCAACCTCGTTTGCGTCTTACGAGTATATTGTCTGACTGCACGGTTGGCCGAGTGGTGTCAGCGGTCGCCATGCCGCTTGCTACCGCGCCAAGTGTCGTGGGTTCAAATCCCACGCGGTACCTACAACACTTTGTGTGATCCACGAATTGTTGTCCCGAGTCTGGATGTTCTTTGTGTCCGTTTCATGTATGTTTGTAAAGTCCCCCACGACACAGGATGTTTATTCCTAATGTGGGAGTTGTCTTTTATAAGAAAAAAGAAAAAAATATATTGCCCGTAGCGTGAAAATTTACCCTGTTTTTGAAACATTCTTCATTGTTGCTCCGCTCCTATTAGTAGTAGCGTGATGATATATAGCCTATAGCCTTCCTCGATGAATGGACTATCCAACACCGAAAGAATTTTTCAAATCGAACCAGTGGTAACCTGATATAGCGCGTTCAAACAAACAAACTCTTCAGCTTTATTATATTAGTATAGATAGGCACGAACTTCATACACTTTGTACAGTAACTTTAGATTGATGATCCACCATGAAAAGGAGATTTGCACAAAGGATATGGATAATCACGATTATATTCATCACCTAGACAGTTCTCACATATATCTATTGGTATATTTTGTTACTAAACATTTTAAATTACTTGCATAATGGTGGACACATCTATACTAATATTATAAAGAGGAAAACTTTGTTTGTATGTTTGTTTGTAATCAATAGGCTCTAAAACTACTGGACCGATTTAAAAAAATCTTTCACCATTCGAAGGCTACATTATCCATGAGTAACATCCTACTACTATTATAAAGGCGAAAGTTTGTAAGTATGGATGTATGTATGTATGGATGTTTGTTACTCTTTCACGTAAAAACTACTGAATGGATTTGAATGAAACTTTACCACAATATAGCTTATACATCAGAATAACACATAGGCTACTATTTATAAAGATATAGCTTCGCCTCGCGGCGTTGCCCGCAGTTATCATCGTACCGCGGGTAGCAATGCGGGGTTCAGCTAGTAGGTTATATTTTACCTGTCGGACGCCCAATTCGGGTTCCGAGAGGGGCGTTCGACGGTCGATGCCGTGATGCGCCTTAGGGCCGTGACCGAAGAGGCGGTTGGCTGTGGCGGCGTGGTGTTGGCGGTGTCCTTGGACATCGCCAACGCCTTTAATAGTCTGCCATTCAGCTGTATCAGGGAAGCACTCCAGTATCATGGGGTGCCAGAGTACCTGAGGCGGCTGGTGGCAGACTATTTGGAGGAGCGTACCGTCGTGTACGAGGATCGAGATGGCGTCTTGAGACGGCGACCCATGTCGTGCGGCGTTCCACAGGGGTCTGTCCTCGGACCACTCCTGTGGAACGTGGGGTACGACTGGGTCCTTCGGAGTCGTCTGCCCCCCGGGCTGGGCGTAATTTGTTACGCCGATGACACATTGGTCACAGCTCGGGGGGCCAATTTCCAAGAGGCGGCGCGCCTGGCCTCCAGGGGTGTTTCTCTGGTGGTTGGGCGCATCGAGGCGCTGGGCTTGCGGGTGGCCCTGGATAAGACGGAGGCCCTTTTATTTCATGGGCCCCGTCGTGGTCCACCCCCCGGCGCCTCCATCGAAGTCAACTCGGTCCTCGTACCGGTTCGGGCCCAGATGAAGTATCTGGGCCTGATCCTCGACGGTAGGTGGCTCTTCGACGAGCACTTCCGACAGCTATCACCGAAGCTGGTCGACGCTGCCTCCGCCCTTGGGCGTCTTTTGCCCAATTTGGGTGGAGCCAGCGTCGCAACTAGACACCTCTACACGGGGGTGGTCCGGTCGATGGCCCTGTACGGGTCACCGGTGTGGGTCCCGGCTCTGACCGCCCAGAATAAGGCACGCCTCTGGCGGCCTCAGAGGGTATTGGCGGTCAGAGCCATACGCGGATACCGCACCGTGTCGACGGAGGCGGCGTGCGCCTTGGCCGGAACACCCCCGTGGGATTTGGAGGCGGAAGTGCTCGCCGAAGTTTATCGGCGAGCGGCTGAACATCGGGCGGAGTACGGGTATCGTACTCCGCCCGAAGAGGTACGCGAATGGCGTGAAGCCGCTCGCCGAGCCACCATGGCTCGTTGGTCTTTCCGGCTGGAGGCTCCACGCGCTGGCTTTGCCACCGTGGAGGCGCTCCAGCCGGTCATCCTCGAGTGGGCAGGGCGGCAGCACGGGACCCTTTCCTTCCGGCTGACGCAGGTGCTTTCCGGGCATGGTTGCTTCGGAAAGTACCTGCACTCGGTCGCTAGGAGGGAATTGAGTCCCGCCTGCCACCACTGCGACTGCAGTGAGGACTCGGCCCAGCACACGCTGGAGATCTGCCCCGCTTGGGCGGATCAGCGCCGGGCCCTCACTGCAGTCATCGGAGGGGATCTGTCGCTACCGGCCATCATACGCTCCATGGCCGGTGGCGACAGCAGTTTCACCGCGGTCGCATCCTTCTGCGAAGACGTAATTTCGCAGAAGGAGGCGGCGGAGAAGGCCCGAGAGGACGATCTCCACTCGGACCCGATCCGCCGCCGGCGCACGGGGCGGCGGAGGCGCGCCTATCAGCGCCTCATGCCGCCCTGAGTGTGGCCGCGGATGGACGGGATGGGTTTTCCCCTCCATCCGCAATAAAGGCCAACCGCGAGGGGGCGACGTACGCGTGTGCCATGCGTCGCCTAATTTTGAGAGTTTAACAGCAGACGGTGCCCGCTTCAGTGCGGGCAGGCGCTGGGAGGGGCCCGGCGTGTTAATAACTGCGTTACCGGACCCCTCCCTTCTAAGGCGCAGAGTTGGCACACCGTGTGGTTTTAGTCGGTTCGATTCCGACACACCGCCCCGCCGCAAACCCCGGCGGGGTGACGGCCCGAGGGGGTTTCCACACGTAAAAAAAAAAAAAAAAAAGTAGGTTATATTTTGTTTTGGAAAAAAATTGGGTTCCGTAAGATATTGGGGTTTTTCGGACACAAGGTGTAAAAAATCAACCCTATACGGGGGATTTTTTTTTGTTACGTGCAATAAAAGACGCAAACGATGTTGCGTCGGTCAGCTAGTTGTTTTATAAAGTTAGAGGTTGATTTTAAGACGCTTTTATTAGCTTCACCTATGTTTGTTACCGACTCCTTTTAACTCGATTTTGACCTACTTTAAACTGTCAAGTTCATTAAAACTTTACAGACTTTGCAAGAACCGCTTACAATATTATGAGCAAAGTTTAAAAAAAACTAAAAACTATCATTTTTTTACTTTGCTTTAACTTTTTTCAATTTTTAGTTTGACTTATCGTTAAAACGTGTTTTATAAAGTATATTTATTAATTTGAGTTCCAATGTTGAAAAATACGTTTTTTCAGGTTAGTTGAACTCTATTCTAATGCAAGACTAAATAAGTGTAAAGGTTATTATAAAGTCTATTTAAAATATGGCGTGAATCAAGTCCAAAAACAAAACTATTTCGCCTCTTTTCTATCTTTATTGAAATAACCTTATTAAATAAAATCATTGAAATGAAGTCGCTTTTACGACCACTAATGCTAAATTGAGGTTTCTTAAATTCTACATCAAAAGACTACTTATCAACCTGTTACATTTTATAGCTTCTAAAGTCATAAATATAGGGCTCGGTATTCGAATGTGGATCGTTTGTCGGTGATTCGGAACCCATATCAATTAATTAGGAAAATGTACAAAAAAAATTCATTTAAAACACACAACATAGTAACAGAAATTATAGAAACGTTAATTATCAATTGTTGTGGTGCTTTAAGGATACTTTAAGGGTCATAAAGGTTCATCACAGATTAAAAAGCGAATATATTTTTTTGTAATGATCTTCCTGTAAAGATTATACAAAGATTAAAGATTATATAGATTTATTTAAAGATTAATTACTTCCGTCAACGATTGTTATAAGATGGTACTTATTATTATGTAAAGCAATAACAAAACGTAAATGTCAAATTCGAATGTTTTATCTTCTTACAGTAAAAGCGGTTAACAAAAAAAAAATATAAACCTTATCTGAATCTGCACATATTATTGGAAATATGTCGGGTATTCGTTTAACTCCCTTGGTTATACGTCGCCTCCCTGAGGGATAAAAGTCTTTGGCACCCTCCCTATTTTTTGCGGCGGAGAGCGACTGTGGAGTACCTACTCTCATTACTATTCTTTCCCTCGAGGATACAAACAATAAAATATCTATACTAGTAACATATAAGATATACAATAGTACTTTGGCACCTAACATTTTATTTCGTGTATCTATCTACAGTTTTTTAAATAGGTTATATTGACATATATTTATATCAACTGAGTTTGTAGAAAAATAGAATGTTAGTTTCAACTTTGTAAGCTATAAAGTTACAAATAAAGAAATGGAAGCTTTTCGCTGGTTCTTCAATTTAATCTATAATATTATTTAAAAAATTAATTTGCTCTGTGTATACTTCAGAAACTCAAAAAGTTTTGCACCGATTGAATTCTTTTACAAGATGTATTCTGTATATTTTAAAGGTTGTATTTATCAAATTTTCGCGTTTTGTTTCTTATTTTTTTATCAATACAACCACGCTAACCTTAGAACAAGCCAACATTAGCATAGAATGAAACAAATTATATACTTTTTTTTTTAAAAAGACAACTCCCACTTTAGGAATAAACATCATGTGTCGTTGGGGACGTCACAAAAATACATGAAACGGAAACAAAGAACATCCAGACTCGGGACAACAATTCGTGGATCACACAAAGTGTTGTACCGCGTGAGATTTGAACCCAAGACACTTGGCGCAGTAGCAAGCGGCATGGCGACCGCTGAAACCACTCGGCCAACCGTGCAGTCAAAGTAAAATACTACCCCATTTAAAATGAATATGACACAATAAAAAGAGGAAAATAAATTACTAACCGGAAAGAGAATATATTATTTAGACGTGTAAGGGTAAGATAAAGGTTTCTTTTATTTAAAACATGAAAATAAAAATCTAGTTACGGATTTTAGGGATGTACTCATCTTCCGTCACTTACCATTTTGGTACGGGTATTTACGTTTCCCGGATAACCGCAGCGGGTCGCTCGGTCTTTGAGCGGATATTCCGGTTGTATATTTAAATATTATGCAAAACAAGCTGAAATATTATTCAGAACACTACCTTGTGTTAATTTGTGTTAATTCTTTTAGCGATATTCTCAGAACTGTCTCATCCTGCACCATTGAAATTTAAATTTTCGTCTTTTAAACTAGGTTGTCAACTGATTAAAGGATTACCTACCAGTGTCTAAATATATGGAACTCCGCTGGTGCAAATGACGCTTTCAACCTAGTTAATTTGACAATCTTTCGTTCAATGAAATTACTTTTACATTTCACCAGCGTTTATTTAAGTAGGAGTCTACAATGACGTACGTACTTCTTTCACCATCCATCACAACCCACGAACGCTTAATCTCTTGTATTCTCATTACTTTCTTTTGTTTCACAGTTCTAAATGGGCCCCTGTGATCTCCCCGATCCATAACACAAAGGTAACCCAAATTACATTTTGTTGCTTGCTCACGAGATCTAATGAAAGCTCCTTGAAAGTAGCTAGTAAAAAAGTTTTAAGTAGGTTACCGTATTTACCGAGAGCCTTACACTTTTTTTGTTACTTACTAAGATCAGAAACTTTCTTATTGAGTTCATAAAAAGTAAACTAGAAAAGTGTGATATCCTGTCGACTAGTTATACTTGTTACAGATACAGAATAAATAAATTAATGAACTATTGATCTGAGCTTAATCCATAATTTAAAAAGTAAGTTACTAATTCCAAGTCACAGACAATATTAATTACCTGTAGGTATTTCGTGTGCAAAAATACAAATCGTATTTGTCATATCGATTGAAAAACATAAAAAATGGTGTCAGCGCGTCATTAGTTTCAAATCGAAAAATTGCTAAAAAAAACAATTATATACTTCAAGTTAAGACTAGTATGTTTTTATCTAAGTAATTACCTTATTTAGGTCTTGTATCCGTATAGTTAATCTGCATAATTTATGGCGTAGATATATCATTGTAATTTATTGAAGCACTCATTTGTAGCAAGTTTTCATACTCTTCATGTTTCTGAGAACCGGTTTATGCTTAATCCCAGATCAATAAATATGTGGCGACTTCCACATACAGCGCAACATACTAAAGCGCCATCTACCGCAGATACTGAATTACGGAGCTACATACAACACGAATAAACTACCAATCCTGAATCGCGCAGTAGAAGTTTTCGCCCCGATTTTCATATACACAACATCCCAACATCAACTGTTGGGTAGTGGCCCGCCAGGCATGATCACCTCGCCTGGTCGAAGGATCCTCCCTTTGTGTTGGAGGGACATGATACCCGTTCCCCCACAAATACTTAGTATAAATACATAAAACGTAACACAATATTTGTGTGAAATTACTAACTCAATAGGTAGATACCTCGTTCATTTTTGCGATATTTTTATTAATTAAGTATTTTCTTGTGCAGCACAGAATAAGAAAGTACGTTGTAACATGCTCTAGCATTGTCGATCGAAAATATTTTTCGATCTACCCTTTCTTTTCATATTTTCGTAAATATTTTTAGATTTATTAAATCAAATTTAAGCAATACCTATATAAATAGTAAATTACAATTACAATATTAAGTTCGTATTAATTTATCATAGGATATTTATCATTGTTTTTTTGATTACATAATACTCAATGTCTATAGACTATAATTTATTGTGTCAATAGTTAGAAGATTATAATCATTCATGTAGGAATATTGTGCTTAGTTAGATCAATTGGAGCGATAACTCGTCTATGGAATGTTCGGATGATCAGCACTTGAATTTGACAGTGATTTATTGATATAGCCTGTCGTGTTTTCGCTTCTGTACGTCTGTCAAAACACTAGTCGCTGACATGTAGTTTAATGTCAGTAGGTATTTTTTATTGGAATATTATAACACACAGTCAATATTGTTGTCTCATGCAACATACATCTCCTAAGATAGCATGTGTCTATCGAAGAATATTAATTAATACCTGTAGTAATATTAGCATTACCTATAGCTAGCCTCGGCCATTGAATCAAAACAACGTATGACTTTTCTGTCTACCTGTTGTTGGGTACAGTCAGTATTCAACAAGTCAATGAAAAACGTTGTCAAAATTCACCCTTGCATTATATACTTTAGCTGACCTTTTCAATACAATCATTACTGCCTCGGTGGCGTAGTGGTAGCGTATGCGACTGCTTCTCGGATTCGATTTCCCGGGTCGGACCAAATGTTTGTATGAATATGTATGTATTTACAAAAAAAAAGTATATAAGTATTTATATCAGTAGTCTAGTACCCATAATACAAGCTCTGCTTAGCTTGGGACTAGATGACGTTGTGTGTTAGATGTCCGGAATATTTATTTATATTTATAAAATTATTTACAATCTTTACTATTCTTTACTAAGTTATTCTTATTAAACTTGTTACTCTGCTGAAAAATAAGAAACGAATGCCCGTCCTACCGGCTCTTTTAAAAGCAATCTTAAGGTCCGTCCTTGGAGTCGTGTGACAACTACTTGACATTTTATGAGAATTATTCTGAACAATCATTTAGACAATATCAACTAATCGAATTAATAAGCTAACACTATACGCAAAATCTTTTTAAATTCTAGTCTGTTTCTTTTTTCTGACACAGACAACGTGTAACTGACATCTTTGATCGTCAAACTAGATAAAAGTCACTTTAAAACTTATTATTTTGGTCATGATTTCAATTTGTAGCTGCCTTATAATCTGTGCACTCCATCATATAATTTCTGTCTGGCCAGGATTAAAAAGCGAAAAGAATACGCATAGACTTGTTTTTTTTTTCAAGCACTGTTTGATTCCAAATTTGATTCAGTTATCGTTCATAAATAGAACAATTAACTCTAACATTAAACACCAATCAGCCCCATTTCTGATTAATGACACGAAAGAGAAACAAAATTAAACAAACGTATGGTTCATTCGTGGTAATGGAAGCAATCAGTTTGCTTAAACAAGCTAATGATTGTTGCGTGCTTACCAAATTGTTCTATTACAGTAGCGACCATATCAGTCGGCACTCCAAATGTTGATACTTTTAAACAAACATGTATCATAATAAAATTGACATGAACTTGCGGCAAACTTCATAAGCTCAAAAATTAACTATCTGTCTGTGAAATCATGCCCTAACACATAAAATCCAAATTCAATTAATTGTCAAATAATTTCACATTTTAAATCTATACTTAATAGTTAGTAAATAATAAATAAATATTTCGGACATCCAACACACAACACCATCTAGTCCCAAACTAAGCAGAGCTTGTACTGTGGGCACTACACAACTGCTTATAGAAAACACCCAAACTCCGAAACAAATAGGTATTTGCAGATCATACAAATATTTGGCATCGAACCCGAGACCTCAAGCACAACAGTCGCATACGCTACCACTGCGCCACCGAGACAGTCTAATTTTATAAATTCTAAAGTAACTCTGCCTATCTGTCGATCTATCTGTCTGTTACGCTTTCAAGGTTAAATCACTTCACCGATTTCAATGAAATTTGGCTTGGAGTTTCTTGAGGAAACACATATTCGAGTAGCATTTACCGCTTAAACCGACATACACAAGATTTGCATAAAATCTATTATGTGATTATATGTTTTTACAATTTTTGAGCTGGAAATTTATTATTAGATCTTCGGATTTACGAACAGATAAGAAGTATCTAAATGAATAATGGTGAGCTTAGTATATAGAAAGTCAATTTCACAGTTTATTATGTGCGTATCTACAACATCGGTTTCCTTTTGCGGACTTATTAATTATATACTTCCTTTCATGTAGCGATTTAATATTTATGAACGTTGTCCGGCCAAAATCTCATATATTTTGCTGGAAGATTCTTTGATGTACAATAGATAGTAATTTAATTTTATAAATGAGACTCTGGAATATTCAATGTCTAGGAAATAACAAATCGTTAAACACAAAACAAGACGCGTATGTAAAAATATTAAATGCCAAATTAAAACTTGTTGACTGTGCTAAATCCAAATAAATAAAAAAAAAAACGTACTAAACTGGTCTCCGGCTCGTATTGAACCACGTCCTATTTCAGGAACAATTTAACGTTCATGATTGTCTAACAAATCATACAGCACGCAACGCCTGAAGGCCTCTTTGATTTTGTCATTTCATCTAATGGAAAAACGTCTGCGTTTTCCGGCCTCTAGTCAGCACTCTAAAACCTTTCGTCCCTATCTGCGTTTGGGGTTCCTGTGATTTCATTTATTAATTATACAACATGTTTTTACAATCAAAACTCGTTGTGGATGTTCGTCTATTAGACATGCAGTTTTAAAGAGTATTCTTATGGACTGCAGAAGCTGCCTTGCCAATAAAGCAATGTTCCTCGTTCTTTGCCGTGCTCTTCTATCACCCTAAAATCTAATCCTTTGTAGCAAACGATGAAGGTAGACGTTCAAATACCTAGCCTTTCAAGAATCCATACTCAACTAGCTCCTTGATATTACTGTAAAATATACTACCTATGTAAAAGAAACATGTATTTGTGTATAATAAATACGGTTATGAGATCACAACTATATGTAGCTATTACTATAAAAATTATTACTTACATATACGTATTCCTAATGCAGACATGACTAATTATATTTTTAATAGCTACATATATTCTAAGGTTAATATTAAAAATTCTAAAGTAATTACTGGAAGAAAATATTATCTTATTTATGAAAGCAAAAACAGTGTCTGTTACACTTTCGTGACTACGATTTGTCTGAATCTATTCATTCAATAACTCTAATCCTCAAAAGAGACCTCTATAGACTTGGTCAGAGTTTATAGATACCTATAGTCTTTAATGGAATATATCTTTAACAATAAATTAAATTGAAGTGTTTGTTTGTAATTTCAAATAATAGCTATTCACTTAATGCGTTTGAAAGAAATACGGCACTGACATCGAAAAACATTTATTTCAATTTTTCGTCTATTTATACAGTAGATTATTCTAGTCCTGCAAAAATACGATTTATATAATGAGGGCTCATTATACAACCTCGTTTGCGTCTTATGTTGCCCGCGAAAATTTTTCCCCGTTTTTGAAACATTCTTCATTGGTGCTCCGCTCCAATTAGTATATTATAGCCTTTATAGCTCCTATTATAGCCTTCCTCGATAAATAGACTATCTAACACCGAAAGAATTTTTCAAATCGGACCAGCGGTTCTTGAGATTAGCGCTTTCAAACAAACAAACTCTTCAGCTTTATTATTAGTATAGATAGAAAAATAATTTTCTAAATCGATCCACAATTGAAGGAGTAATCGGTGAACATACATAAAAAAACAAATACCTACAGTGGAACATAGAACCTCCTCCTCTTTTGAAGTCGTTTAAAAAAAACAACTATAACTAGCAATTATAATTATCTAGCCATCGACATCTGTAGAGGTAAAATCTGCACATGTATACATCGATAACGACAAGAGGACAGGGGGTTGCCAGCATAGTCGCTTTTACTCAATGTACTCATCCTTCGACGTGACACCGACAGCCACTCAAAAGTGCGATACGCACTCGAGTGCGTCGCCGGTTGCCACTCACACCGTTTCGGATAACGGCCCCGTATTTCACGCAAAAAATTAGCAAAGCCTGTGTGAAGTGTTCTACGTTTGAATATAATATGTAACTTTAACATTTTTTGTTAGCTAGAAAAATAATATTGGTTTTTATATACTAATATTATAAAGTTGCAGTGTTGGATAGTCCATTTATCGAGGAAGGCGGAGGGAGGAGCGGAGCACCGATGAAGAATGTTTAAAAAACGGGGGAAAATTATTACGCTACGGGCAATAGTACCTAGTCGTAAACAAGGTTGCGAGGGTCAGCTAGCTAACTAATATTTAGTAATTTTAATTTAATATTTGTTCATTCCAAACTTTTTCTAGAGTAAAAGGTATTAATTTACTCGATTGTCAAAATATCTTCACTTCTTTTGTCTATTAATGTATTTTAAGAAAGATAACATTCTATAGACCTATAATAAATTATGTGTAGGGTAGTTTGATTACGACAATTCTTTGTTTAATTCAATTAATAGTAATAATTGTCCAATTTCACAAAAAGCAGTCAAAGTAAATCTACTCTGCCTCATGGAAAACAACAGTTTAATCTACATGTGATGGTCACCATCTTCGTTGCGAATACGGTCAAAGCAATATTGATGGCGACCCATACTATGACGGTCTTGTAATTTGTAGTGTTATCCCAAAATAGAGTTTTTACTATAGAACCACACTGTTGATAAAAAAGATACCTATTATAAATAAATTTTTGCTTTGTCGTCAATTTCTTCAATTTAAAAGTTATCCTATGTAAGCTGTAGGCTTTTAAAACAGTTACAATTACAGAAACGAATAATATAAACCGCAATTTCTTTAATTGGAAAGATATTAGCAACATCTACATGTTGTATTTTTTTAAATATCAAAACTTCAACGAAATTAAATCATGATTTCACTATGCACGAGTTGGTTAGCTAAGGTACACGAGTACACGGTCTTTGTGGTAATGTGGTCAGGTCTAAAAGAAACGTTGACTCACAAAAAGTGATGTCAAAAACAATATTAAAGTATGACAGCTGTTCAATAGAGCGCTACACAATACCTAGTTTCTTAGTTTCTAACTTTCCAGTTTCAATGTCAAAACAATTTAGTTTATCTTGTACCAGCGAGTCGTGTTATCAAGATTAGGTACGGAATAAAATATAAATAAATGTCTAGGTACATGTGAATTTATATCAATCTGTAATCCAATCCTTGATGCCAATTATACAAGTTTGAATATAATGGTAGATAATAAATAAATAATAAATATTCCGGACATCTAACACACAATGCTACCTAGTCCCAAGCTAAGCAGAGCTTGTGTTATGGGTACTAGACAACTGATATAAATACTTATATATATATATTTTTTGTAAATACATACATATTATACATAGAAAACACCCAAACTCCGAAACAAATATTTGCAGATCATACAAACATTTGGTCCGACCCGGGAATCGAACTCGAGACCTCAAGCTTAGCAGTCGCATACCACTACACTACCAGAGGCAGTTAATATAGATATAGGTTAAATGTTATAGATAAATAATCGAGTATATTTACCAAAAAGAAATGTTATGTTTATACAATAGTCTCGTCTATAAATAAATAAATAAATATTCCGGACATCTAACACACAACGCCATTTAGTCCCAAGCTAAGCAGAGCTTGTGTTATGGGTACTAGACAACTGATATAAATACTTACATACTTTTTTTTTGTAAATACATACATATTATACATAGAAAACACCCAAACTCCGAAACAAATATTTGCAGGTCATACAAACATTTGGTCCGACCCGGGAATCGAACCCAAGACCTCTTGCTTAGCAGTCGCATACGCTACCACTACGCCACCGAGGCAGTTAAATACACCTATATTTATATACACCTTCGTTCCATCGTTTTATCAAACTTATCACCGCAATACGAATCCGAAAATCACCAAGAGGATCAGTTAATCGACTATCTCTCATGTAAATAGAGATTAAAAATCACTTCGCTTGCTCCTCGCCTAAATCTCCGATATCCCCTTTTAAAATCGTTTTGAAGATGAAAAGGGGAATGATACGGTCGGCTCAGTGAGGAGCTCACAAGTCGTATACAAAATTACGAAGTAGGATCGATTTTACACTTTGCAGTTGAGTTAATGTGTATTATTAAGAAGCCGCCAAAATTAAAGAAAGGACCTGAATCCTCCGTGCGAATTCAGAAAGTACAACACACTTTTAACAGCACTTATAACATTTTTAGTAGTAAGTTGTAATTTTCATTGATTTTATGAACATTCGGACTCATAGGTGATGTAAGAAACCGTCACAATAAAAACTATAGCTTATTTTTGTTTTCTAGAACCGGCGGATCCTAAGTATCATCATTATCATCAACTCGTTGCAGTCCACTGCTGGACAAAGGCCTCTCCTAAACCAAAGCTGGTCTGCTCCATTTTCATCATATGTACGTGTAATTATATTATGTAAATTTTAAAGATGATTTATATTTCTTGTCTAGATTCATTTGAATTGGTGAAATGTTTTTCATTAGTAATTCCTTAAATATAAACCGGAATGTCAACGTGGCAGGACTGGCCTCAGGTACCCTAATCCGACAGAGTAACGACGTGATTGTGTACGACTTTTTATAAACCTTTAAAAAATTACAAAAAAACAAATATGTAACCGGTTAAAAACCTCATTGGAAGAATTAATTCACGAATTAAATTGTCTTCGATACTTAGTCAAATATCGAAAAGAGTTTAAATCTAAAACTTATTACGAAATAACACATACAAGAAGCATTCAAATATTAGTTTTATAATATAGGAATAATCCATATACGTTATCATATTGTTGCAAGTGCACACGAAACAGCACGACGCGCGAATGAACTTTTGACTGACTCCCAAAGTCTATAAATACGTAGGTAGGTAGTGACCAGAGTCGTAAACTTCTAAACCTTATAGATATAACGACTGGGTTAATATTGGTTAAGACCTCACAGACAGTTTATGGCGGGAACCTCATAAGTAAACGTTCGATAACACCGATAGCCGTTCCATGTACGAAACGAAGGCATTGTTTATATAAATATTATGCAACCACGTGCAGATTAAATATTCAAATTTAACACGCCATTGTTATGTTTGACGTTCGTGTGCTGTAACAATAGTTTAAATATCGAAAATTAAAACTTACTTGTTGTAATTAGAATTATGTTTCCGACATTAGATTATTACAGAAATAAGAAATCATTATAACCCATAAGGATTCACCGAAGAAAGAGACGGGCAGAAAGGAATCTGATTTAAAAATAATTTCGTTGGCAGATACATGTATCAGGGCTGTTCGAAAGAAATTTATTTCACGGATGCATACGCGAGATGAATGTTACCCTGGTGATAGATTTTCTACACGGATAAGTAATACTTTTGACACTCCTTGTTGTAAAAACATATAATATGTTGTATTAAATTCTTTGTAGAATCTACAAAACATGTGAAATTGACTACAAAATCACTGCGTGGCTAACAAATCACGAAGTTTTCATACTTAGATCAATAGAAAAATATATTTTATTGGTCTGAGTTTTCATAACGAAAAAGCCAATAAAAGGTTATGCTTAATCAGTAAAAAATAAGGTCGCTTAGAGAAAAACTGGATGGTCTAAAGATAACGTAGTCGAACATTATACAACTATAACAATACAGTCCCTAATTTGAAATCCACCTATCATCAAAATACCACTATCCATTGTGTCCAGATTATTCTAAAAGCAAACAAGTGTAAACCAGTTCCCCTATATAATCTCTTACGAAGCTCTCTTCATAAAAACAGTGCCCTAATGGATCGAAATAACGCAATAAAAGCGAATGTAATCACAATTTTCCCTCGTCATGCCAAACACAGGGGTCGCATATGTTCATACTGTGTTGTGTGCGGCTGACTGTAATCTCGGTCGGCTTACTCGAGGCACGAGCGCCGGCCGATTGATGCCAGATTTTACCCCAATGGATGACTTTAAAAACACGTACATAAACGATGTGTCAATTAAAAATATTAAACTATCGAATTCGTATCAGTATGTGTGGAAATGATAAGTTTGTTTTCCTTCAAAAACTCATAAAGTTCGACACTGATTGAACTCAAATTTTAACATAATGTAAAACGGTTTTATATATTTTTCTAGTCAGCTTTATTCCCCATTTCATAAACACAATGCGACAGGACAGCTAGTTACACGAAAACTTCATTATTTTGAGAAACAGATAAAAAAATCTATCACTCACAATTCAATGAAGGTACTTTATTGAAAAGTAACTGTTTTATTAGGTAAATATGAGGATTCTTTCATTTCTATTTATCTGTAGCATGAAAAACGACTTTCATTTTTATTCAATACTTCACATATATTTAGTACAATTTCATCTAACTTAAGTTCGGCTTCGACCGGTCAGGGTAATAAAAAGTTGTTCACGAATCTCATTTCGTGATTGAATCGTTAAATTCGAGTTTATGTACGAACTTATCTGTGAGTTTTTAGGTAATGTATCCTATATGCGACTAGTTTCATTATCTTACTAGTGTCGTAATATAGTTTAATTGCTTGTACCGTTACTAATCTTTGATCACAATATAAATAACAAGTCCTATTAAATTTACATGCTTACAAACCTATATATTTTCTGAAAGCTAAATACCTACTTAATATCTGTAGCTAATACTTGATGTGTTTATGTTATATATAATACTAGCTGACCCACGCAACCTCGTTTGCGTCTTCAATTGCCCGTAGCGTGAAAATTTTCCCCGTTTTTGAAACATTCTTCATTGGTGCTCCGCTCCTATTAGTATTACCGTGATGATATATAGCCTATAGCCTTTCTCGATAAATGGACTATCCAACACTGAAAGAATTTTTAAAATCGGTTTAGTAGGTCCCGAGATTACCCCCTACAATTTAACAAACACACAAACTTTACTTCTTTATAATATTAGTATAGATAATATATAGATACCTAATACAGGTATTAGGATAGAGTAGACAGTATTTTTTTGCTTTTAGGTTTTATAAACAAGAGCTAAAACCAAAAATTCTACATAGCTTAAGATTTATAATTCTTTTTAAATAATTTGCTGATTTCTTTATCATTAGGTAAGTAGTCTGTATTTCTGTTACTTCCATACTACATATATTATGAATTCAAAAGTAACTATGTTTGTCTGTCTGTTATGCTTTCACGGCTAAACCGCTGCCCTTCAAATTTAGTGAGGAGATACTTTGATTCTTCAGGAAGGAAATCGCCTAATTTTTACTGTGATAACCATCATACACGCGAGCGTAGCCGCCGACTAAAACTAGTAACTTTAAAAAAATGATTATACATAAATCACGCTAGTAAAGTATTGGATCGTTTAGCTTTGTACTTAAGTACATAAATACAGCGCAATACTGAAAACCGGTTATTTACCAGGAATTAAATGAAACTTTATGTATTTCTGCTACATAATACATGCGTTTGTACTAATATAATGTAACAAAATAAAGTCGAGTAATTTTTATATTCTGTACTTGACAGGAAAACCACAAATCCTTCTCGAAACTTACAGTCTTAATACTTTAAAAGAAGGTCAAAAAACAATAGAAAGTGTTTGGTCATTGTTTTCCAATTCGTGTATTATAATTAACTGACAAATAAGCACACAGCCCATATGATGAAAAATGATAACCGGAGATTGCACACACCTGTCTTGTGGACAGTGCGACTCAACCGTGGGAGAGTCACGGCTCGACCGGAATGATACCACGGCCTACCAGAAAACGGGTGTGAAACAGCGCCTGCGCCGTGTTTTACTGAGTGGGTGAGAATACAGGAGGTCCTTACCCCTCCCGATCCCTCTACCCGTCCCTCAAAGGCCTGCTACGCGCTTGTGTCGCCTCTGGTGTTGCGGGTGTCCATGGGCGACGGTAATAGCTTAATTAGGCGATAGGTCTGGGCAGAGTAGACCTATTCCATAAAAAAATTTAAATATGAACGTCAAAGATCTCTGTCAAATGTCCCTTGAAACATTCCTATTCTTATTTGAGTCGCATTGTACAGTGTTTATTTACCGGAGCCGAGGTTTGTCTACATGATCAAGAGAAATATATTAATTACGATGTCTAACAGGATCACCAACAGCCCATGGCAGTCTACTTTCGGACACAGGCTTCTTTGAAAAGTCAAAGGAGGTTTTCGCCTACGAAACCACACTGGCCAGCCAAGTAGGAGCCACGCTGATTTCAGCACGAACGAGCAGGCTCGACTGTTATGGACGAACGGTACTACACTCTCACAGAAGACCAATCTAAAGTGGCAGCATTCGTGTTGTCGTATTTCGTTGGTGAGTGCGAGACCGGAGACCCAATGATGCAGAAACATCTTAAAAGGCCGCTATACTGTGGGTTACCATGCTGCATTGTACGCATTCACCATGAGTATGGTCACCACTACTCTTGTATTCCACTTACGCAAGTAGGAATACGGCTTGTTACATGAAATACATTTTAAAGTAGGTACCTCCAGAATGTTCAACCTAGGTACGTGACTAAGTAATGATTTATTTGTTATTAATACATAATAACTAACACTTACGTAAAAAGATAAATTTTGAGGCGATTTTCCTCCACGTCGCATATATAAGGAAGGGATATAATGATGACTAATGAGGTCATTCGACTAATCTTACAAAACCCTGTAAAGTCATGGTTTGGGCAGCTTTTCAATTTAGCGAACCACAGAAAACCTACTACATATTTAAACAATCTATTTTCGTTTGCAAAGTTTGTGGTTTCATAAATGACAATATTACAATATTTTGTTACAAATAACATCATTTACTAAATTATTATGTGTCATGATAGATTAAGAATACGGAGTGACCACACGGAGCACCACCGCTATTTATCCTGTGAGTGTCGTAAGAACCGACTAAGGGAGCAAACAATGTACGAAAACATCACTGCAAAGAAAAAAAAACTTGACACAAATTTATAGCTGCCGCTATAGACCATTAAAAACTATTGATATTATAATAAAATAGATTTAACAGTGTGACTACCTCCACATACAGCGCCATCTACCGAAGATACACTGAACTACAAAGTAACTACACGGAGTAACTACCAATCCTGAATCGCGCAATAGATGTTCTCACGCCGATTATCATATATACAACATCCCAACATTAACTGTTGAGCAGTAGCCCGCCAGGCATGATCACCTTGCCTGATCGGAGGATCCTCCCTTTGTGTTGGTGGGACATGACACCCGTTCCTCCTCAACAGTAATATCGCTCATGCGTCAATGAAATTTTAACAAACTCTAATCGAGAATTTATTTAATAAGCAAAACACAATAATGTATGTAGCAGAAGATAATTACACTAGTTTACATGGTTTTTGTCCTTGAAATGAAAAGTGTTTTTTCTTATCATTTGAGATGCACCGAGTTTAAAAAAATATATGAAAAAAATCCAACACGTCACGTTTCCAAAATATTTATTATTTTTAATTTACAAAAAAATGCCTTTAAAAATATTTCAAAAAAAATAAAAATAGATTGCTTTAGCTTTTTTCTTGTATTGATTTGACTCTGTTTCTCTTATAACAGACCAGCAATGATCACCTAACATGGCTTGGTCCCAGTACCCTTGATAATTTTATTCATACAATTTCAACTCCTGATGAAATCTTTCTCCATGTTCGTCGCTGATTTCTCCGAGGTTTTCAGGGAAGAAATCAAGGTGCGAATGAAGGAAATGAATTTTCAGAGACATGCTGACACCCATTTGCTGAAAATTATGTAATAAATCAGCAATTAACAGTAACAAAATTCGTTTTCTTTCTTGAAATATGTTGTAAAACATTCACTTCGCTTACGATACATAGTAACTCTATTGTTGGGGGCAAGTAACCTCCATTGTTGCAGTCGTGAACCAAGTAATTCAGCTTTGGATTTAGATAAGCTTAAATCTCTTACTAAATCATTCAGTTCAGACTGAGTTATCATATGTGGTTCTTCATGAACATTAACAAATTCATCTGAACTTGTGTCACTTTTAATTTGATCTTCTTCGGATTCAGTGTTAGTCATCAATGTTGTGCTGGAACAACCGGGAGGTTCTAGAACTTGTTGCTAGTCTGAGCTGTAGATAGGTTTAGTAACCGAAGAAACATCTGCATATATAATTTTATCTTTGTTTTTCTGATTAAAACCAAATCTCTTAGTGAGACAGAAAAAACAGTCATTTTCGTGGTTGGATGGTTCCCTCCATATCATTGGCATATTAAAATTCAAATATATTTTTGCACCTGCAGCCCAGGAGCTTAGCGTTTTTCTACATCTTTCACAAAAAACATGAGGAACCCACTTTTTGTCCTGGTGAGAGACCGAAATTTTGAAATAATGAAAATATGCTTCCTTTAGAGATTTCGTTATGGGATATCCTTTGTTAGATATAATAAGTTCACCACAAACGTAACAAAAACGGTCAGGATGAACTTTACACGACCTTTTTGACATTTTAAAAACAAATATTAATCTAACTAAACACTACAATGCAGCAAAATTTTAAGATGAATTCAGAACCAACTTGTAGGTAGTCTTAAAATAAAATGTGTCGATAACTAGATTCTTTGACGTGATAAAAATAAAACAAATATATGTTTGCGTTTAGTTATTGTCACTAAATAAAACGATATGAAATTTACTGGAAGGACATGAAATTTTTTATATTTTGTAAACTAGTGTTATTTATCAATGGATATTAATAACAAAACAGGTTGTTTTAACGCCCTAGTAATGAAATACCACAAACACTTGGTCATATAAAGTTATTATCGAATACGCATTCAGTATCAGATTATAATAATATCCATTTTGCATCGGAATAATATGACAATTTAGCCATCAGGATTGTCAGAATAACTGTTTAAAAATATCCATTGTTGCCGCAAAATCAAACAAAATTTAGACCACATTTGTTTCTAATTAGGTACATCTCAGAACTCGAGCATAATTTTGCTTTGTCTGTTATTATATATATATATTATCTTAGCTAGAGGAGATGGTATAAATGAAAATAGAGTTTTGTAGCTTTCTTAAAACTTGTGGATTACGATTTTATCCTTCATACTGAAAATATCTGGTAAGTTTTGGAAGTTTATAAAGCACTACTGTTTCGTATTAATAATCAAATTAATTTGAACGTTTTATAATTGCTATCAAGTATGTGAACTAGTACCTCAATAAATGAAGTTAAGTTCGATATATATATACATATAAAAAAAATTGCGTACAATGGCGAGTATTGAACATGAACTCTCGATGCGACCCCAACCTATCCTTATCCGCATGACAAATAAGGCAGGGTAGGTGTGCCGCCCATGAGTCAACGTCCTCGTGCGTGCAACACATCAAAGATATTCCACTTATTCCACAAAAGCCCGTGCCTTGAAATCTGAAAATAGAATATGCAGAATACCCCTAAAATAGCAACCACATGCTAGTTCAATAGCGTGATCAAAATAACCTGCGATGCGAGTCTGACGCCGGCAGGAACTGCCTGCGTCATTAAAGCATGCGAATCCTGTAACGTAAATAGAGTGAAAGCGATTCTGACATGTTAATGTATTATAATTTATATAAACATAGAAATAAGGACATTAATATAATAAAGACAAAGGACTGTGTCAGGACTCCGGCGCCCGTCAGAGATAGATGCGCACTCGTCGACCTTGCGCGTGCGTCGATAGTCTTGTCATTGGCGTAAAGAGAAATAGTCCAATGACCAACAACGCGATACGCGGAATACTAAGACACCCGGCGCCTACGCGCCGGCTCCAAGGCGCCGAGCCTAGCGCCAACTGACCATACAAACATGTTAAGCATGCCATTGTATGCCAAACCGCAACCTTTAAAAACCAAGAAATATCCAATTAAACGGTACATGTGGTACTAAAAAGGTACCGCCCGATATACAAAGTACCGCTAAAAGATAAATTGGTAACTATTTTGATTACCAACGAACAATAAGTCCATGCAACTATACCTATTTATATTAACTAGTTGTCGCCCAGTGGTCGAAATGATTATATTATTATTATAATTATTTATAAACTTTCTGCACTCCTGCTTCAAAATTGTATACGCCTCCGTTCGCATAATTTTCGTAAAAAGGCGTAGGTACAAAGTTTTTTATTCACGTAGAACACATGTAGTAGTGGGAGAGCTATGCTTCGGCATGAATGGGTCAGCTCGACCGGAGTGATACCACGGCCTCACAGAAAACCGGTGTGAAATAGCGTTTGCGCTGTGTTTCACCGAGTGAGTGAGGATACCGGAGGCCCATACCCCAACCCCTCCCCCATTCCCTTTCCCATCCTCCAAAGGTCGGCAACGCACTTGTGACGCCTTTGATGTTGCGAGTGTCCATGGGCGGCGGTAATCGCTTACCATTAGGTGATACGTCTGCTCGTTTGCCAACTATTCAATAAAAAAAAAAAAAAAAAAAACAAGAGACGTAAACTAAGATTAAATATCTGATATAAAATTTACACTCCCGAAACAATAAAGCGTAATCGATTTTGTATTAACAGGCAACAAGCTAAAATGAATTTACCGTCCCTAGTGACAAGATTCACATTACGGTGAAGCGGATATAATCTGAGATAGAGAAAATACACCTGTAGGCGCCTTAATCTTCGAATACTGGATTATTTTTAGCCTTCAGCTTCTTCAGAAGGGTGCTTGGTAAACACTGCTGACAAGATATATTCACTAAATTAAAAACACAATCTGGCTAGGGGCCATCCATAAAGTACGTCACACGTAAAGGGGGGGAAGGGGGTCGACAAAGTGTGACAAGGGGTGGGAGGGATCCTAAGTTTCGTGACATCACATTTCAATATCTAATATAATACGAATAAATGAGAACGAAGTGACTGCCATGCCAGTTATAAATAATTTAAAGGAGTGGGTTCAAAGTCCATGGACTGAAGATGATTGAGTTTCTTTCTTCTTCTTTTTCTTTATATTCAAATTTATTGTTAAAGTTTATTGCTTTGTTATTGTTTCAAATATTTGATGTTAATGTTGATTTCATAAAAAAGTACTTAATTTAAATGGAAATAAAACTAATTTCGGAACTGCTGTTTTAATTTAATAATTTTTCGATGTGAAATTGCAAACATGTGACGTCACACTAGGGAGGGGGGGGTGGTCTCAGAAATGTGACCACCTGTGACAAGGACGGTGAGAGGCTGAAAAAATCATGAAATTCGTGTGACGTACTTTATGGATGGCCCCTATGGATCGACTATAGCGAAGCGCCCGCGTGCAATTTTATTTCAGAAAGTATGTGAATTTATTATCCCTATTATACCGTATTTATTCTTCTTTAAGAAGATCACAGCACAAAGGCACTATAGATCTACAACAGGTATTTATACGGTCCATTAATAAAAATAAAAGATGTTACACACCAACAATTACAAATTTGTTTTGGCAAACCGATTACTTTTTAACTCACAGTACGGTTCATACATGTGAATTATATTATCTAACTCAATACATACAGCGAAACAAATCCTACTACTATTATAAAGGCGAAAGTTTGTAAGTATGGATGTATGTATGTATGGATGTTTGTTACTCTTTCACGTAAAAACTACTGAATGGATTTGAATGAAACTTTACCACAATATAGCTTATACATCAGAATAACACATAGGCTACTATTTATAAAGATATAGCTTCGCCTCGCGGCGTTGCCCGCAGTTATCATCGTACCGCGGGTAGCACCGCGGGGTTCAGCTAGTCAGTGAATAATAATTTAAATTGTAGTTAGACAATGCTATTGGATAACATGAATCGTTTAGTAATAATAAAACACTTACGAAATATCATATCTTTCGTTTTTGTTAACTTGAAGCTTTTGTACTATGAAGCAGAAAAGAAACAGGGTCTGTTTGTAATATTAAAATAACCGCCTTTTACTAAATGCATATGTATGTATACACGGTACATATGTCTGTTTGTTCCGGCTGATATCTGGAACGTCTGGACCGATTTTAACAGGAGTCACACTGATCGGTAGCTCATGATATAAGGAGTAATTTAGGCTACTTTTTTAGACTAGCTTCGACCGCGGCGTTACCCGTGGTACAACAATAACCGCAGGTAAACACCGCGGGGTTCAGCTAGTCTATACAAATAAATAAAATTGGAGTGTCTGTTTGTAATATTAAAATAACCGCTTTCTACTGCATGCCTATGAATGTATATACGGTATACATACCAAAATATGTATATATTTTTAAATTTTTTGTCTATCTGTCTGTCTGTTTGTTCCGGCTAATCTCTGGAACGGCTGGACCGATTTGGACGGGACTTTTGCTGATAGGTAGCTGATGATATAAGGTATAACTTAGGCTACTTTATCTAGACTAGTTTCGCCCCGCGGCGTTCCCCCCTTACGACAATAACTGCGGGTAATACCGCGGGGCTCAGCTAGTATTTAATAAAAATCGAAGCGTTAAAGTATTTTGTATGAAAGCATAGTAAGCGGATACAACGGATTATTGTAAAAAGACAAAACATCATAACTCTTTTAATAGCTCCTTTGTTCCATAACCGTATGAAAACGGTATTTACAAATGAACAATAAAACTGGAATGGTAATTAAAAGACTTAAAAGTATTCTCGTTCAGTCCTCTTGCTGAACATTTCCTTGCGAAATGCAATTTAACATCTGCTGAGTCAACACTCAGCTTTACAACCGTCGGGAGTAAGGAGAAATGCTTTAAGATTTATATACGACTCGTGAGATTACAACACCGAGACTCTCCCTTGTCAGCTGCGTGAAACTTTAAAGTCGAGAAGTTCTAAAACTTGTTCACATCTTGAGAAGCTGTTACGTACAAGTGGGACTAACTCGAGCCAAAACACTTCTTGGCTGAGTCAAATATCATAAAAGGAAGGTACATTTTTTTTTCGACCTACTCAATCTTATTACTGGATGCATGAAAGTCAAAAATTTAAGCTTAAAAAACGTCAGTGCGAATTGTCTTGATAAATTATCATGGCAATTAGTTTTCACCATAAATATGCCACACGGACTCCGTGACAGGGACACGAACGTGTTTCTTTTACAAGGTCTTTATTAAAAGCTTAAAGTGTGATGTTAACAAAATCTTGTGTCCTGTGTATTTTTATCGTAACGAACATTTGGCTCCTTTTCAAAGAAATTTTAATTTGGACCTTAGTTGTCGGGCACTTGTAGAAGTAGATGTTCTCAAAGTTAGTTAAACTGATATATTGTTTGACGCTTTAAATCTTTAATTTAATACTTCTATACAATTTATCAAAGGAAAGAAACGAAAACTTCAAGACAACTAAACGCCACTCGAACTTTAAAAAATACCTCATCATTAATTAATTAAAACTAACTGTTTTTGACAAAAATGGTTTATACATCTAAAAATAGTACTGAATCCAATAAAAATCAGAAATAGGTTGGGCAAAAAAACAGGAGTTAAATGAGCATGTGCGCCATACCACGCATTGTTAAAAATAGTTGTTACAAAAATAAGTAATTAGGGCATAGCCCACATATCCACACCACATATCCGAAGGCTGTGATACAGGCCTCAGGCTAATTAGTGTAGCGGATATTAAAACGAGGGTGTTGCGCGTTGGCCAGTGAAATCCTAAAACCGGGCACTAAGTTATTACGTGAACGTGTAAGAATTTGACTAATGGATCGGGAGGGTTCGTTAACTTATCATGGGGTGATTAGTCAATTAACCAATGACTTGTAGTTTAAACCACGGACAAGTCACTCCAGGATAATCAATCAATTTGGAGGGTGAAGTGTTTTGAATTTTGTTTAATTTATGTATATGAATAAATAAAACTGTTTTTACATTGATTATTTATAACTGGGCTTGGTGAAACTCGTATGTTTTATAATTTCAAGAAACGAGACTACTCATAGCTGAATTCTCGAGATTTCGAGACTTTTTTTAATATTATTTAATTACTAGCTGAACCCCGCGGTGCTACCCGCGGTACGATGATAACTGCGGGCAACGCCGCGAGGCGAAGCTATATCTTTATAAATAGTAGCCTATGTGTTATTCTGATGTATAAGCTATATTGTGGTAAAGTTTCATTCAAATCCATTCAGTAGTTTTTACGTGAAAGAGTAACAAACATCCATACATACATACATCCATACTTACAAACTTTCGCCTTTATAATAGTAGTAGGATGAGAATAAATAAAACTGTTTTAAATCCTACTAATATTATAAACGCGAAAGTTTGTGAGTATGTAAGTGAGTATGTTTTTTGATTTTTCACGCAAAAATTACTGAATGGATTTTGATGAAACTGTACAATAATATAGCTTATACATCAGAATAACACATAAGCTACAATTTATAAAGATACTAGATTCACCTCGCGAGCGGGGTTCAGCTAGTTGATTATAACCGAGACTTGGCAAAACTCGACTGTTTTAGGATTTCGAGAAACGAGCACAGCTCATATCTCAGGATTTCGAGAATACTCAGAGTAGGTATAACCAGAATTATAAACTAGTTACAATAGTTTGATGGATATCAATAAGTACAAAATCAGTGTTAGACTTATGACAATGAACGGCCCAAGACCCAAGTCTTCACAACTTTTTAAACTATTAATAGAATCATAGACTACAATAGTTTAAGACATGAACGAGAGCACCCAGAAAAAGATAATTGTCCTGGAAAAAATTTAGTTTTAAATATTAGTAAGAATAAAATTAAATTACAATAATGCGAATTGAAAAAATATATTCAGAATTAAATATTATAAAATTAATAATCTATACTAATAATAAAGCTGAAGAGTTTGTTTGTTTCTTTGTTTGTTTGAACGCGCTAATCTCAGGAACCGCTGATCCGATTTAAAAAATTATTTCAGTTTTGGATAGTCCATTTATCGACGAAGACTATATATCATCACGCTACTACTAATAGGAGCGGAGCACCAATGAAGAATGTTCCAAAACCGGGGGAAAATTTTCACGCTACGGGCAATATAAGACGCAAACTAGGTTACGTGGGTCAGCTCGTAATAATATAAAATTACAAACTAGACTGAGCTCTGTGCTCTAAAAAACATACTTAACATTTCTAAACATGTATGATAAATTTCACCTAAATGCAGGACAAAATAATGGTTTTCATCAGACAATAGGGTAGATGATCCCTTAATCAAATTGGTTACTTTTTATCATCTGTCAAAACGATAAATTTGTATGAAAATGTACTAAATACAAACTTGTGACGTCACTTTTATAGACTACTCAATTTAACAATATATTTTAAAATTTATTTGATTAAAATGTATTAATTATGTTTGGCGAGATGTTTTATTTTCGTTTTAATGAAGGAGATATCGGTATTTATTAACAATACCGTCATCTACCATATTGTTTGTCCTAGGTATAGAAGCCACGACCTCCCGCTTGACCGATTTCCTAACCACTATAATTATTCTGCTTTTTTTTTAATTTTACTGCGCAGTTGATCTCGTGGTTTTAAGCGGCCGCCATGTGGTTTTCTACTGCGCCAAAAGGTGTGGGTTCAAATCCCACTTGGGACAATACTTTGTATGATTCGCAAATTGTTGTTCTGAGTCTGGGTGTTCTTTGTTTGTAAAATTCCTTGCGACACAGGGTGTATATTCCTAAGGCAGAGTTGTCATTTAAGAAAAAAATGTATATACCTATGGAAATTCAACAAAAGTTAAACTCTTGTTGAATTTACAATGTCTACTTGTCTATGTAAATTTACAGATTTACATAGACAAGCATCTACCAATGTAATACCTAATTTCTAACTTTTGAGTGAATGGCATACAATCCCCTCTAGTGTACGAAACAACAGCGTCGATAATTAAGTTAAATTTATAACGTGTGAGAGCATGAAGCAAGGGTGGTGAAGAAGGGGTGCCATCGCTAGGGTTAACGAGATGAGCGGTCACGCACGGCTGGTCCACGGAGATAGCAGCCTCCACCCCTTGCAATATATTACAACACTTTGTTATGTCAACAAAAATGTTTCGCGGAGATAAAATTTTTGTTTCTGCGCTATTTATTGCAAGTTGATTAAGTAAGATTCTATTTTTTTTTATATTGTGCTGTCAACGCTTCATTAATGAAAACATTGAATTGATATTTAAATTAATCCTGTTCACTAAACCATATTTCTATACCATTAACTGTTACACATCCACGGCTAAACTGCTGCACCGATTTCAATGTTTGTCATGGAGATACTTTGATTTTTAATTATTATTTTTCATGAGTAGGAATCGAAATCATACCCATGCCCGAACCCGTCCCTCATCCCCCAAACGCCGGCAACGCATTTGTGGCGCCTCTGGTGTTGCGGGTGTCCATGGGCGGCGGTAATCGATTCCCATCAGGCGATAAGTTTGCTCGTTTGCCCCCTAATACATAAAAAAAACTATATATTTCCAAGCAACTGCAAACTCATATTCCAAAGAAGAATGATCCCCTATTAACACAGATAACAAAAAGAAAGGCCATAAAGACTTCTTACTTTCAGTTGAAAGAAACGACCTCTTTGTGTGCGTTTCGCTTAACAAAGGAAAGGTTAATAAACTTTGTGAAAGATGTTTTCTTTCGACCTTTTGTAAGTATGTAAATATTTTAAATTAATAAATCGTTGAAGCCAGGTTTGAACACTTTGAACAATGTTTCGATGTTTTAACGAATCGCATTCAGATTAATATTGTTATCGTTGTATAAGGACTAAACATTAATTTGGTTCATTTGTACTCGAGAAATTACTTTGAAGTAATAAGGTGAACCATTTAATTAGTTTTGTCTTTAACACAAAATCTAGAAAGACTCAAATTTGACTTAAGGACTTAAGGAGTTAAATCTAACATACATACTCCATCTCATATTTTAATTTCAATGTCTGTCACACTTTCACGGCTTAACCGCTGAACCGATTTCAATGAAATTTAGAGATACTTTCGAGTCTTGAAAAAGGGCATATTTAAGCTTTTTACTGCGATAAAAGACATAAACATGGGCGGAGTCGCGGGCAGGAGCTTGTCTAACATATATAACAATAACTGTAAATGTACTGCATGTATAATCACAAGCTTAATATTTTTAAATTACAGAAATGTTACTGTTCCTAAAACATTTCTTTCATTATTATTATATTCAAAATGATTATTTCAAGTTAACTTTTAATCAGAATTAATTATCAGTTACAGGCACATAATTGCGTCATGAATCCTTTTCGTAAGCCCCATTACGTAGAAACAAAACAAAATATTAACTTTTACTTAAGTTAAGTACAAAATCATGTCCTTCGCAACAAAAGACTGTCGGTTGGGTTCTTCTCTGTAGTAAACAAAGCTCGATATCTCGCAATCAGACATGAAGCTAAGATTACATTTACAAGGTTTTAAATATTTTATATCTATTTTATTATAACACTAGCTGACCCCCGCAACCTTGTATGCGTCTTCTATTGCCCCTTAGCGTGAAAATTTTACCCCGTTTTTGAAACATTCTTCATTGGTGCTCCGCTCCTATTAGTTTTAGCGTGATGATATATAGCCTACAGCCTTTCTCGATAAATGTACTATCGAATACTTAATTTTTTTTTCAAATCGGATCAGCGGTTCCTGAGATTAGCGCGTTCAAACAAACAAACTCTTCAGCTTCTTATATTAGTATAGATATATAACGACTATCTTCGTCTAGATACCAAAAAGACTAACTTACAAATTTTCAACTCGAAAAGTACTGTGCTCGTAATCATTTTTACGACGTAACGAAAAATTCCATATGCCTATAAGTTGACTTCATGCAAAATACAATGTGGGGGTGTTAATAAATAAATAAATATTTCGGACATCTTACACAACGCCATCTAGTCCCAAGCTAAGCAGAGCTTGTGTTATGGATACTAGACAACTGATATAAACACAAATATACATTTTTATGTAAATATATACATATTATACATAGATAGAAAACACCCAAACTCCGAAACAAATATTTGCAGATCATACAAACATTTAGCTCGACCCGGGAAGCGGACTCGAGACTTCAAGAACAGCAGTCGCATACGCTACCACTGCGCCACAGAGGCAGTCAACTATTATTATAAATGTGAATTTAAGTTGGTTTGTTACGCTTTTACGCTTAAACCACTAAACCAATTTTGATAACTCTTTCGCCAAGAGAAAGTTACATTATCAGTTAGTAACATACACTACTTTTTATAATAATAACCGACATGCATAAAAGCTAATAAAGATATTGACGAAAACATATATACTTTATAAATACCTAAACCTACCTAAAATGTGAATTAGGTTTTCTGATTCATAGTCGATTTTAGTCATGATTCAAAGAAATATTTTTTGACCTAATATCTATGCCACCCACTCAGCTAAAGCAGATTGTTTGTGAATGATATTTTTTATAGATAACCGCTAAAGATAAATTTTGCAACAGCGGGGCTATAAATCGTAACTACAGCCATACCCAAGTAATAAATATGCAAATATATAATTGCTTTCTTTTACATTAACAAACTTAGTGTTAGGAAGTCCTGAATATTTATATACACATCACCGGTACAATAAAATATATGAGTATCATTTATTCAAAAGGAAATCTATTTTCCCTTCGTTGGTGGGCTTCATGGGAGGCTGGCTGGCGAAGTAATAATAATAATATTTATTTTTTATGTTTAGCCCTGCCAAAATGACTCTACTCTGCCTGATGGGAAGCATAAGCAGAATCCAAGAGTGGTGGTCACCATACTCATTGCGAGTGCAAATAATGCAGCATGGTGACCCTCACCATGGCGCCCTAGTGATGCTTCTGCATCATTGGGCCTCCAGTCTCGCATTTACCAACGAAACACAGACTGCACAGTTGGCCTAGTGGTTTCAGCGGTCACTACGCCGCTTGCTACTGCACCAAGTGCCGTGGGTTCAAATCCCACGTGGGACATCACTTTGTGTGATCCACAAAATGTTGTCCTGAATCTGGGTGTTCTTTGTGTCCGTTACATGTATGTTTGTAAAGTCCCCCGCGACACAGGATGTATATTCCTAAACGCCACCAAAACCAACGCTGTCATTTTACGTTGAATTTCTATGCGAGAGTAGTACGGTCAAGCCGACCTGTTCGTACTGAAATCAGCGTGGCTGTACTACCGTCCAAGTTATTAATTGTTCTAGCTTAACTCTAAGTTTTTCTAAACTGAAAGTAGCCTACGTTACTCCTTATAACATCGATACTCTTGCATGCATTTATTTATATAGACACATTAACTTAACGAAAAGACGAAAAAGAATACATCTACATAAATATAATTTATAAAAACATATGATTTTCGCATCGCAATTTGACATCAGATCCTCAGAGTTTTAGGTTTAACCACTTGCAAAGCTGGGATACACAGATTAACCCGCAGCAAAGCCTTCTATTATGGCTTTTTAGAACACCTGTAGGGTTTCAGTACAACAGCAATCGATATACTGATTAACTGTTAACAGAATTTGTTCTTTGTTTCTCTTTGGAGGTTTAATATGAATGGAACTTTGATAATTAGTAAGTGTAATCGATACAAATAAATTAAATTAAATTGTCTTTAAGTAATTTCAAATTAACAGACTTTCACTTACACAAAATCAATTTAAAAAAATTTTGTTTGATCATTTTGTTCCGGCTATTCTTTGAAACAGCCGGAGAGATAGCCGGACAGATTTTGACGGGACTTTCACTGGGAGATTGCTGATGATATAAAGAGTAACTTAGGAACTTAATACTCAGCCTCGTGCCTTACTTTTTTACTTACGGGTTATTTCGCAGGGCCCAGCTAGTCTATAAATAACATATAAATGTTAAAAATAAAAATGTCTATTTAATTTGTGTACACTTTAAAAACTGAAAAAGTTTTGCACTGATTAAGCTTACCTAACCTTTGACAATATAATACAAATCACTTTAAAAGTTGTTTGTATATAAATAAATAAATATTTCGGACATCTAACACACAACGCCATCTAGTCCTAAGCTAAGCAGAACTTGTGTTATGGGTACTAGGCAACTGATATGAATACATATATACTTTTTTTTGTAAATACATACATATTATACATAGAAAACACCCAAACTCCGAAACAAATATTTGTAGATCATACAAATATTTGGTCCGACCCGGTAATCGCACCCGAGACCTCAAGAACAACAGTCGCACACGCTACCACTGCGCCACGGAGGCAGTTATATATTTTTCGAGTCAGTTATGTTCCCCATTTTACATCAAAGCCAGCACAATAGCGTGCGTTCAGCATGGTTCAGCTAAACATACATGTATATATAATATGTAGATGAATGTAGCTAATGGTCTATGACTAATGAGGGAAAGTAAAAAACGTGTTAATTAAAAACTAGATAATCTAAAACATACTGTATTTGTACTAAGCATATCTCTTTAAATACTATAATTAATTTGAGAAAGTCCAGTTCCCTTTAATTCTTTTATTTGTTTATTCAAAACTCGGATAGCCGGAATGGGAATGTTGATCGTTGCGTTCTTCACGCCATAAGTATTTACAGGATCGATGTTAAACAGAGTTTCGATACTTTAAATAATCTAAAAGAAATGTATTCGAACTTGATTTTCTTTTAACTTGTCCGAGTCCGCTTAGCTTTGAACAAGAAAAGTTAAAATAATATAACCCGACCAATTAAGTTTCGATGAAAGAACTTTTGAAAATTTATGTAGTTCAATTAAGGTTCTGCAGTGGTTCAATTAAGGTGCAAACATACATAGATTACTATATTTTTTCCTTCCTTATCCTATTGGCTTCGTCTTGGTCGGGTAACAAATGCAAAGCGACACCAGAGTTTCTTGTCTTGTACATTGGAAATAGAGGGACCGAAGACATTAAAAATTACTAGTGTTGAAGATGTCTGTTACTCAATCCAGCTGTTCTGTCAACTACTACAGCAATCTATTTCACAGCGCAGTTAAATTAGACGACTGTTTAGACATTATAGCATTTTATACACAGTTATGTGTCTGTTATTATAATGAACTAGCTGACCCACGCAACCTCTTTTGCGTCTTATATTGCCCGAAGCGTGAAAATTTTCCCCCGTTTTTGAAACATTCTTCATTGGTGCTCCGCTCCTATTTGTAGTAGCGTGAAAATATATAGCCTATGGCCTTCCTCGATAAATGGACTATCCAACACTGAAAGAATTTTTCGAATCGGACCTGATAATCCTGAGATTAGCGCGTTTAAACAAACAAACAAACAAACAAACAAACTCTTCAGCTTTATTATTAGTATAGATTAACAATATAAAAATGTATTACTTCACCAATGCAGACTTAAATGAAGAACTTCGTGGAGCAATTTTAACTTTTAAATAAACCCTGTAAAACCATACAAATTAAAACTTTTCCAAAATAGCGGGGCATTTTATGCTGTACAAGTTATAAACTCGCAAATTCGAAACTTTATTTTACCACTTTTACCATGCCTATGCTACATATCATTCAATGCCAGCGCCGTATTTGAGAATTATGTATATGGTTCGGTGGCATATACACAGAATAGGTCGCAATAACAGACGAATGTAAATATTATCAATACTGTATCCGCAATAAACATATGGCCTACACGACGTACAAAAACGTCATAAATGTTAAAATCTTTATTTACTTTCAACCTTTTTAAAATTCATAGTTTAATAACATTAAATATTTTAACAGCCTCAGGAAATATTTGATTAATAATTTATAGTAGACATATTGATTTCCGTAACGGGTTTAATATATTTTCGATATTTATTTATGTATGCAGAACCAGTTACAAATTAGATCAAGATTGTCGTTTTAAATCAATTAAAAGCAATATACGAGTAACTACAAGTGTAGAACGCAATTACTCCTTCGCATATTAAATGAGCAAATATCCCGTTATGCACTTATTAACTTCACATCTACGAAAATCTCGACTTGACATAACAGAACGCTAATTCCTTTGAAACACGAAATTTTTGCGGTTTTAAAATGCTTATATTCACACTCGGATGCCTTGTAAGTGAATCACGGAGAATATAATTGAAGAATATGCATTGGACGTACATATTTATGTGTTAAAACGGTCTCACATTCCAATCATACCACCTAGAATATCTTTTATTTTATACTAGCTGACCCACGCAACCTCGTTTGCATCTTCTATTACCCGTAGCGTGAAAGTTTTCCCCCGTTTTTGAAACATTCTTCATTGGTGTTCCGCTCGTATTAGTATTAGCGTGATGACATATAGCCTATAGCCTTTCTCGATAAATGGTCTATCCAACGATTATCTACTCCAACGCACATACGCACACTGTTTTGATAGATATGATTGAATTTGAACTTTGTGTAGCGGTGATAAAATGCAAATTGACTCATTGACGTTAGGAACACACCTACATTGCTTAGACAACAGTGAGTGCTTGTAATATATGAACTTTATACAATAGCAATAAAGCTCAAATTGATTTTACGTTTTAGTTAGAAAACGTTTGTATGGGAAAAAGGAAAGGGCTGTTTTTAGGGCTTTTCCGGCTATTTTTCGAATTTTTCTCGCCGTAAAAACCATCCTTGAACTTCAACGAACATTTAAAAAAAAGAATTGGCCTAACTGGTCCAGGCGTTGTTGAGTTATGCGCTTACCAACACATTGAGCGATTCATTTTTATATTATAGATTATAATCTCCTTGTTCGTTTAAACTTTAGTATAACTGCCTAGGTATTTATTTACCCAGTAATTTCTTACAACATCTTTAGTTTTATTGAAAAACTTTGATAATTTAAGAAAAAGTTTCTGTTAAAAGTAATTTTCTCTTACAATGAAGAATTAGCAACGCTTTCTGCCTTGCGCAACAAAACTTTGGAATGAACTATCAACTGTCGCCTACGGTATGTATTCTTAGACCAATACGACCTTCAAAGCCTTAAAGAAAAGAGCGTACTCCTTCGCCTCCTCCTTAAAAGGCCGGCAACGCACTTGTGACGCCTCTGGTGTTGCCTGTGTCCGTGGGTGGCGGAATCGCTTACCACCAGGCGATACACCTGCTCGTTTGTGCCCTATTCAATAAAAAATACATGAAAGTAAAAGTCCGTCGTCATAACTGATAAGATTAAAGCAAAAGGAATGCAGAAGAACCCTGTCGAAGGCAAAGATTAATCATAATTCAAAGACTTTTAAAGCAGTTCCTAATATTTTGTTGTTTGTCATATAACTAGAGCAAGCTGTGCTGTAAATACTTTAGCGTATATAACAGTCCATTATCACGCGACCTATATACAAAGTTGCAAATAATTTAACGTAAGGACAGGGCGCGAAATGCGTTGTTATCAATTGTTGATGATTAGCTGATTGACTCGGAGGAATCGTGGCCGGAACGAATTAGCACACGCTGCGTGACCAATCAGCTTCGATTTATGCAAGTAGGACTCAGGTTTTACTGATATGTGTAATGTGTACTAGTATTCCTACTGAGGAATTCATACTAATTTACCAAGAATAATTCACTCTTTCTGACATTCGATATTCATTAAACTCTATTCTGGGCATTAAACGAAGCTCCACTTTTCATGTGATACTTTTTAAGGTACAGTGGACCAAATTGATTCATGACCCCCCTTAGAGTCATTTTCCTACAATTATTCTATACCATTAGGTTGAAATTAGAGCTTGAACATACATTTTATAAGTGACGAACCATTATCATTCTACTAGACACTGACAAAGCCATGACATAGACATAGACGTATACTATGATAAGTATTGCACGAAAAAGTTTGTTAGCCAGTGAACGTCCTTATCTATAGGTATATTAGGAAAGATTTAATTGTATATTTGTTTGAGACATAGGATTGACTTTATTTCGAACTAGCTGACCCCCGCAACCTCGTTTGCGTCTTCTATTGCCCGTAGCGTAAAAAATTTCCCCCGTTTTTTAAACATTCTTCATTGGTGCTCCGCTCCTATTATATAAACGAAAAACGCAAATATCTTACGGAACCCTATTTAATCGGTCGGTAAAAATAAAATCGGTCCAGCACTTTTTGAGTTTATTCGTTACATACAAAAATACAAATCTTTCCTCTTTATAATATTAGTGTAGATAGTGTAGATAATGGGTAGACTTGAGGTAGGAGGGTAGAGGTACCGTAAAGGTAGCATAGGGTACTGTAGAACAAAAATAGATAAGCATTTATTTAACAGAACGAAGTCTGTCGAGACAACTAGTCATACATATTAGTAAAATAAAACCGTAAAATTAGAGACCTTTGTTTATTTCATATTATTAAATTAAAAATAATGGCATTCACTTCGTAAAGCGAATAAAAAAGAAAACTTCTCAACAGTTAATTTTTGGGTCATAATGGTTCCAATTGTTTGGGTCTGTAGGATTACTGGTTAAACCTAAAACCGAGTGTAAGCGCCATGGTTTTCAATAACGTCTAATAATCGATTACGCATAGACCCGATTAGACGACTGAAAATGTCACTTCCCCTCATGAAATCCCAGATTTCGTTACAATGCAGCTCGATTGCTTCTTTAGTTCTCTCGTTCCTGTTATCCCACATTTGAACCATCAAACCCCATAAATTTTCTATTGGGTTAAGATCTGGTGACCTAGACGGCCATGGAATGAGAGTAAATTCATCTTCATGCTCCGTAAACCAATTTGAGACAATTCTGGCAGTATGCACTCGACAGTTATCATGAACATAGGAGAATACTGACACATCTTCACGGGGGTAAACTGTTCGCAAAGTCGGTAACATTGATTCTTCCAATAAATCGACATAGTTGATAGCGTTATGACGAGGAGAAATAGGAACAAGTTCGCCTATGTTTCCAGCATCCATCCATGCCCACATGTTAGCTGAAATACGGCCAGATGATTGGTTAGGCACTACGTGGTCTTCTGTGTATCGCGTGTTATCGTAACGCCACAAAGTTAAGCGACCATGTTGAGAAGAGCGAAATGATTTTTCGTCTGTAAAGATGGTGTTTGTCCAGTCGAAATCTAAATAATTACGTGCAAAATTCAATCTCACAGTTCTGTGTGCATCCGTTAAATGAACTTTCTTAGCATGATGTCTGTAATGCAGCCCAGTGCGGTGCAAATTATTTATAATTGTTTCTAGACAAACGTCGTAACGTGCTGCAAAATAGCGGGTACGAGTAAAAGGACGTTCTTCGTAATGGTGTTGCATTTCCGTTCTCTGTTGGTTTGTGATTCGACGAACCCCATGATTATGTCGTCGTCGGTCTTCAAGGATACCCTCTTCAGCGTGCCGTCTGATCCAGGTTCTGACCGTGTTACGACTTATATTTAACTCACGTGATATTTCTCTAACGCCGCAACCTTGCTCACTGAGCACTACAATCCGAGCTCTTTGTTGTACCAAATTGGCCATTATACGATTCGTTTATAGATATAAATATATTCTTAGATTTTTATTTTAATATTTTCAGATTGACTACTACTTGACATCTTACACATAATGTCATTTCATTTTACAAATTATAATACTTTTTCTTCGCAATGAAAAGAGTTTGGATTATAAACGATTATATTATTTGAAATTCAAATAAGACTGCTGTATCAAAAATATATCTTGTTCAGTGGTGACAAAGGTTTAAATTGCATTGACATTTAACCCGTAATGGCGCATTTATGTTTATATCTAAAACGTACTATGTGCGAATAGCGAAGAAAACCTAACTACATTTATGATTACAAAGGAATAATTGTCAAAGTGGGTCACCTTTCAATTTGGTCGATAGTACAAGCTTTATTTGTTGTTGTTGTTTATACGGCAATTTTAAGAAGGTGTCGCTAATGAAGGTTAATTTAATCCTTTGTTTTCAAAATAAGAAATGGACAGAGTCAAAATAAATTTTCAATACAAAATACTACTTTAGTGTCCTATTTTTTTTTAATACTAAAAAAGTAAATTAATTCTATCTACTTAAAGTTGTGTATTAGATACGTTCAAACGCACCTATCTGACAATTTGTAACCTAAAGCAAATAGAATCAACTTCAGACTATCTGAGAACAAAAAACATTTCTTTTTTTCTTCTTTTTCTTGTAGAATGGCAAATTGTGCCGATGTCGACAATTCTGCCAGTGTCATGTGCAATGGAAACAAAAAACATTTATCGGTACCGAAAATTATTTATTCTATTGTCTTACGTATATTGCGGTATTGTTTCTTATAATGTTTTATTTAAATGATTCTTTGTTTCAATTATAATCAACAAAACTATATTGTTAATTTAAAGTTTGTATTTCAGTTTAAAATATACGTCAAATCATAACAACAGCCTTTAACGGTTCATTGTTGGACATCATATAGGCTTTTCTTCCTTCTCTGTTATGTTACGTTATCCTGCTTAGTTTGCTCGCTTCTTAGACAACCAAGGGATGATTAGGGGTGGTGACACTCCGTATTAATTAATCCTTAATCCGTTACCATACGGACACACACCATACGACACTATAAATACGATTGTAATAAATATCAGAGATCGGGCAGAATAGAAATCATCATTTTAGAATTACATATTAATCTGTAAGTGGACCGACACATAAAACTTTAATAATGTGCAGTTTCTTTTTTATAGTTGTACCACACTTAAAATACAATTTTCAATATCATGTTTACTTCTAATTTGTATCGTATTTCGTTACAAGAAAACATAAATTCGAAATTAACATATAAAGCAAGAAGCCTACTCGGTTATAACTCCATAAATCATACAAATTCAGCTTGTTATCTATAATGCAGTCTCGTGTCGACACTAAACGCTTGTATCGTTAACATAATTATGCTATCAACATGAAAATGAGAGTTTTCATTTAAAGCCTCAGTGACCTTTCACAAACGAGGTTCAATGTGGCGACACTTTCGTCAGGCCTTGCCGCGGGGAAGTAGCCTGTAGGGTTACTCATAAAAATAAATGCTTGTTGTAACGTGAAAATTATGCTAAGTGTTATTTTCGATAGTGTAAAATTTATTTTCAAGTGATATGAACTATTGATATAACGATTTTAGGACTTAAAGTAGTTGAAAGAAAATTCTGTTGAATCAAAAACTATCAATTGAAGCAGAATGTCAATAATTCATAAAGTAAAATGAAAGGATATATAATTTGAATTTCTATCATAATAATAAGATTTTTAGAGCAAAGACAGCAACACAATTCTTTCCAATCTATTCTCATCTCAAGATCTAACTACAAAAAAAAAATGTGACAGCCCTACAAGGGTAGTTAGTGTTGTAAGTTCGACCATATGAGTCACACCCGGTCACCTTCCATTGGCTTACAAGTAAGTTAAACATTATAGTGATCTTTTGTTCTTCGTATCAACATAAAAACAATTACCATTAATGACACCATTTTAAGCTGTGACAGATATCATAAAAAAAGATCAGATTATACACAGATTAAAAATGTATGTATCAAACTAATTAGTAAATTATCTGTCACAGGCGAATTGGCACCAAGAGGCGTGGGTTTAAGGTCACAATTAAAAAGGACTCAACTACTCTGTACACGTAATTAGTGAATGTAATTATTCATTTCGGGTTCAGGTTTGAATATTAATTTAAAAATACAATTGCGTAAAATATATTCATCGTTTAATGCCACTTATTGTTTTTGAATTACTGATTGCCAGATATATTTATAAATGTTGCCACACTGAATACTAAATGACAATAAAATACTGGCCGTTATTTATAGAGCGCAATCTTTTGTTGAACACATGGTAACATTAAATCGTCGATGACATCCAAAGAGCTCATATTACTGTGACCACCAACTAAGGAATTCCACGGACCCATCATGCATCACATTTCAAGAGACGCCGCTCGCACATTTTATTTGTTTTATCTTTCAAGTTCGGAGGTCAGCAAAAAGCGTACCTATATAAAAAATATGAATGAAATTATGGTCAATATCCTCGAAACCCAAATGATGAATTAACACAAAATCATGAAAGAAACACATGCGTCTTTTTTTCAACTTCTGAGTAACTTTTGCACAAAAACTATAAAGCCAACGTGTTTAAACGAATCCATTAAAAGGCGACATCAAGTAGGCAACGCTTCTTTCTGGGAATACAACTACCTGCTCTTTATAGTTGAGATAAAGCCTACACAAATATGTGCAACCCGACCTAATTCGATTATCGATTACCGAACAGTTACCACTAATACGATTGGGCAACCATTCGAAATCGATAGGGTTATACTGTATGGGAGTGACCCAGAATCCCGGTGGAATGCCGTACAAACAAACATAAATGCATATTTATCGTCATACGTTGCAAGCTAACCGAGATTGTTATTACGTAAGGGCCAAAATTACGGTCTTTATTATTCATAGCCGTATCACTTTTGTAATCATTACGCTACTGCAGTTCCTTTTGACCTAAATTTATAGCTGTTTTAACCCGTACACAACGAAAACAAATGTTTTGGTAGTCTATGCATGTTATGGTATTTTCCACGCCTAAACTACTGAAACGATTTTAATTAATGAGTTGTCAATAGATTCGGTTTACTGCCCCGGGTGACATAGGCTATTTAAATTTTATCTAAAGCTTTTACATCGTGGGTTACAAGTTTTTAACTTTACCTTGTTTTTTGTTTATCTGTAAAAATTGATTACATCTTTATGCATTACTTCGTATTTGCAATTGTTAATCTTATAAATGTATTAATCCCATTTTAGATTCTATACAAGTTACTTTAATTACACTTTGTTAAGGTACATATTCTAAAATGCAGTTAACCTGTTAAGCTGCTGTCTAGACTCATAGAATTCTCAATTTAAAGATTACGTTAAACCCATGATCTTAATTTTTCAACACATCCTACTTTAGGTCGAATGTCACAGCTGTCAGTTTCAAATGACATAATGATTATTCAAATACGAAGAAACCCGTTAAGCTGTCAGTATTTTACACGCAGTGTGACTAAAGATTTTGTTCGTTTCAGATATACTTGGAATGGAAACATACATGTGTGTACGAGCCACAAGGCCTAAAGGACAAAAGGGCTGTCACCGGAGAAATTGTCGCGACTGATTTGATTGTTTGCCGCCGACCGTGCTCTTTGTCGGCGCCAAGTTTACACGTTATGTACTCTGTACAGAGTCACAAAGCGAGGAATGAAATGTCTATATAAACTTCAAAAGCGCATGTGTGACTGAGAATAATGTCCACTGAGCGTTGAAGAGCGTTAATAGTTAATTGATTTTGCGATATGATTTTAACATGACTGCCTGCATTCCAGACCATCGCTGCTATAAATGTTAATGACATAGATCCTTTTACCAGACTATTGTTAGGTCTGTATACTGGGAAATCAATAGGAACTAATCTACTGACGTCAATGTTTTTTTGAAATGATGTTAAAGATAAATATTATACACAGGTGTCCTGCGTTAGGAGATCACATGATTTTAATCAAATTAAAAATGTATATGCAAACAATCAATGTAATTAATCATCCTCTTCTATATCAACTAACCTTGACTTGCCAAAGTACGAGTAGATAACCAAATAATCTGAATCCATTTTATCAAACACGTACCTGCAACAAAACATAAAAATTATTAATAACGTTCACATTGTAAAATGCCTTTGATATGTAATACAATGTAGACGAATAAAGGGCAAACGGGCGTAGCTGAACTACGGCCTGACACAATAAAAGCCTCTATAAACAGTGTTTCTTCTCTGACAGTAAGCCTTAAGACGTAATAATATATATGGTATAAGAGTCAAGGGGTGGCGACTCGACGGGGACCAGATCATATGACAGATGAGAGGTATTCCAATGGTTTATTGCGTCGGGATTTTTGTTACAAAAACGTGACTTCCGAAGGGCATTGACCCCGCTACTGACTCCCATAGGAAGCCAAGATAACTCGCCACCGTGAGATTGTTTATTCTCCCGATGGGTATCTCACCTCCTTTTTAGTCATTTTGTTAATCAAATATCATTTATGGCGTTTAATGACGGCATTAAACCTGTGTGACACGAAAATGGATCGACTTGTTATGGTCATAAATGTTAATCTTATCTGTGAACAATTATAATAAAAGAAAATATAATTATAACAGTAACTTTTATTCCCAGTTGTTAATCGTGTTGTTAAATTTGTATGTAGCAATAATTCTGGGAAGAAAAGATACGAAGTATGTAATGAAAAAAGTTTGTAAAACCAGTATCCAACCTTCCGCAAAAACTCATAATGTATAAAGACAGGACCGGGGTAGTCGTTATAAATTAAATTGAAACAGATTCCGTCCCTCTTGACAGTAAATGGCGGTCAAAATAATATCCAGACCGTCATACATAATATTTAAGTTACTTTTGTCGCAATATTGAGGTAACCGTTGTCCTTTTTGGAAAGGACAAGAACGAACTATTCATATAAAAAGTTTTGTATAGTCTTATGGTTTTCTGGTAAGTTTGAAAGCAGTTTTTGGACTAAATATCTGTCTGGAACCTTTTCTATTATATATATTTTTAATGTTTAATATGCATATTATTTTTAAACGAATTAGTTAAGTTCCTACATACGCCTTAACATTTTATACTGTCTCAAGCTTTTAATGGCTACAGTTTTGTCGTGTTTACATTGAAGAAGAAAGTCATAGAAACTCTAAAGTACTCCCCACAATCATCGGCGGCTTGTTGACGGACTTATTAAAGACTTGATGATAGATTTATTATCTGAACTAATAATAGATTCACTTTAGACGTGCACTTGTTTCTTAGGACAGGGAACATTAACTACCTTATGTGTATTATATGGAGATAACATTCGATGAACGCCTTTTATATTTTCGATTCGGTTTTGTGTTCGTAAAAAATATTTAATGACTTTTTTCTGTATAGTTCTGATAACTTTATTAATGAACTTGTTTACTAATATTAAAATAGATAGTTTTTTATCATGTCCTAACGTTTTTTCTAATAAAGTACACAATTAAATACCATATCATAGATTCACAAGTATCATCATCATCACCAGTTTTAATAGTCTACTACTGGACATAAACCTTCGGAAGAGGGGTTTGGCCAACTATACCTAGCTTTCGGGACCGCGTTAACAAAAACAAAACTATTATATAATTACATGAACGAAAATAGAACAAAAGTAGAGGGAAAAAAACAAAATTCAATATGACCTGGATTTGTTACGTCTGATTTAAACCGAGTCAAGTAATTCAGGCTCGCAAGGTCTCGTTCAAAGCCGTACAATTCTATACAGTAGAACAGTTTTTACACAACACAATCTAGCGCTGTCAGCTACCGGGCTTGCCGCTAACCAACTTGGGCGGGCATGCAACGTGACTATTTAAATATAATTGCAGACTCCAACCGTACAATGTTAGTAGTTTCTTATTGCTTTGAATACAGTTCAATAATAAGCGTTGTTTTGTTTTTCTGCACCGGTTAAATATTCGAGCGATGTCATTCATTATACATAATGTATCTTAAGTAATTTTTATTTAAAAGAAGAATTTAAAACCAACTTGCAATAGCAATGAAAATAAAATTTATTTCACAAAACAGCATGGGGAGTTGCTGTAGTACTATTAATTTGGTGTTTATGTAAATAAAGTTATTTATCTTCGATCGACGGCTGACTAACTTGGTAATTGGATTGCAACTTTAAATGCATGTTGAATAAAAACGTAATTGCCTTAAAACAACGTCAGCACTTCAACTTTCTACTGTTTTTATTTAAACAACTACAAGACTACAACAAAACTTTGTGGTGTTCCCAAGTCTGCAATTTGTTTTATTCCAAAATCAAATTACAGACTTGGGACACCACAAACCATTATTTTACCAAAAACAGTTTAAGCATTTCATCTTTTAAACATGTATTCTCTTTTTGACTATCTAAGATTACTAGTTACGGCATTATTATTATTATTTAAAATAGTTTTTATCTGTCGAAAGCATCTATAAACCATAATTATTATCATTATGAATGACTCGAGAACTACTTCGTGCATTCTGAGACGTCATTTGTGATTGTGTTATCTGCAAGTTAAATGTGTATACAATACTATGTAACAAGCACTTGATTCTATAACATCATCAGCCTACCGCAGTTCAAAGCTGGACATAGGCAAATCACACCGCTTGGTTTGATATTTATTCTACTTAACGTTGGAGAGCCACGCTTCGGTATTAATGGGCCGGCTCGACTGGAGTGATACCACGGCCTCACAGAAAACCGGTGTAGAACAGCGCCTGCTCTGTGTTTCACCGAGTGAGTGAGGATACCAGAAGCCCATACTCCAACCCCTTTCCCCATCCCCCTCCCCATCCTCCAAAGGCCGGCAACGCACTTGTGACGCCTCTAGTGTTGCGAGTGTCCATGGGCGGCAGTAATCGCTTACCATCAGGAGATACGTCTGCTCGTTTGCCCGCTATACCATAAAAAAAAACATATATTAATGTATTTTTTCCTCTAAAAATTCAAAGTTAAATACAGTTTCAAAACTCACTTACGTTGAGTCTAAGATTTTTCATTAAATAATTAAAGAAAGATGGACAACGAAAATAGTTTGCATGGGTTATTACACAAACCGCCTACAACACCATAGCTACTTTTTAACTTGTTTAAATCACGATCAATTATATCGAATAGGTCTTCGTTGTGTGTGAATGGAGCAGACGGCCTTTATTATCAATCGCTCTGGTATTTATAGGTATAATTACTGACAGTATAATGTAACAGATATTCAGGACATGTGTCCTACTATTAAGACGATAAGTTAACCCGACGGCGCCATGTGCAGTCATTTATTCTCAGCTATTATTGTGTAACAAAACTGTCCGTCTACAAGATACGAAAATAAAATCGGAATATTAATCGTCTCTGAAATGCCTGTAATTTGAAGATGATGAGGCATGTTCTTGGAACAAGGTACGAGTATATAAATATCTCAGAGAAAACTTTGTTTTATTGTATACAATAGTAGACATACAAACATGTGTGCATGTATAATATTGGGCAGATATATGTTGGCTTTGTTCGTGTATTGATTAGAGTACCAAAAGAACGTCAAACCACAAAAGTTGACCCCAAAAGATTGTTTGGAAACTTCGAATTAAATTTCAAATAAGCAAACAGTTCACCTGCAACTCCCAGACATTCAAGTGATAGTTTGGACTTCGATATTCTCACTCACTTCTAACTCGAACTATTTGTATAGATTCCCTTCGAATAATTCGTTTCAATCTATGTAATCTCATAGACGATTTTTTCTGGAAAAATTGTCTTTTAACTCACTACATACTAAGGTTGCCTGGAAAAGATTACCTTCGGCAATAAGGCCGCCTTTTGTACATTATACATTCGCCACTTTCTGTACTCTCTTTTGAATCTGTAACATGACGTACAAATATAAAGTTTCCTATCTATCTAATGAATCAATTTTTGCTTGTTGAGTTCAAACTATGTTACCGAGAGCTAAATTTTCGTAAAATTGTCTACATAACACAAGCAGACACACACTACAACAAGACAGTTCTTTGAAAACAATCATAAAGAAATTACATACATAATACATTTTGTCTGTCTCGCTTCTCGTACAACTTTTCTCACATAGGTACATGCACCTAAAGCAACTGCCCTTACAAGTATTTAAGGTAAGAATTGTTCCATGTAGGTATGGAAATACCTACATGTCGTATGAAATTCATACCCACTTGTTACAATAAGAATATTAGAATATATTTCACGTTGAGTAATTAAATACTACTGAGCCAGAACACTCCATATTGCTCATTTTAATTAACCTAATTTCAACAGAACATTAAATACGAAGCTATACTAGATGCAGGAAATGCAAGAATTTTATTGCTTTATTTTAATTATCGACTTGCATTACACAGTCGCTTTCATCGATGACTTTGCATGACATTAAGAATTTGACAGCAGTCGGACAAGTGTTGAATAATTCATCGGCGAGAACAGTGTTTCTCAATATTTTATCAGCATGTACCCTTATTTATTCAGAACCGTGCATAATTTTACATTTTATGTGACAATAAAGTCATCATAGTGACATAAACAGTACAGCAGCAGGACACTCGTGAAATAACTGATTAATACGTTTTGTAAGTATAGTTAATAGTAGTTAGAAACAAAATAATAGTTCCTTAGCTTTGTCGTTAAATTGTACTAGGTAATAAATGAGAAAGGGCTTAAATACGGTCTTATGTTGGTTGGTTAAATAAAGAGAAGAGGAGGACCAAAAACCCTAAAGAAACAAATATTTTAACACTATCTTTAAATCTATACTAATATTATAAAGCTGAAAAGTTTATTTGTTTGTTTGAACGCGCTAATCTGAACCGCTGGTCCGATTTAATAAAAAAAATTCTTTCAGTGTTGTCCATTTATCGAGGAAGGCTATAGCTATATATCATCACGCTAAGACCATTAGGAGCGGAGCCTCAATGAAAAATGTTTAAAAAACGAGGGAAAATTATTACGCTACGGGCAATAGTAGACGTAAACGAGGTTACAAGGGTCAGCTAGTATAATATAATCTAATGTTATACCTCCGATAGGAGTTTCTTTTACTACCTACGACCTATTATTTTACACACTTTCTGCTCTCTTTTATGTTCACCATAACTAACCTAACGATGGTGAGAATTTTGAATTTCCTCCGTCAAAAGTAATACACTAATATAGTGTATTGTGTCAAATAGACTGTGATATGAACAAGTATGCACTAATTATACTTGATTATCTCACTATTTCATTTTATGTCTTTTGACACATAATAATTACTATTGGCATTAACTAACTGACGTATTGACAACTGGGGTGCCTATAATACACTTTCAGAACCTTTGCTGTGAAGCGTCGATTGAATCAAAGTGTTTATCAGAGGCCCGACATGACTCTGATGCTCTGTTTGCATATTATTATGTCATGTTATGATACGACATAGATAAATGTCGATACATTGATATTTATGGATATATTTTTTTCGGATTTTGTATATTTAAAGATTACCTATTTTTTAAATATGTCAGTGTCAAATATGTTATTTTTTTATCAAAGTTGCTTATGCTCTGATGACAAGATCAATGTTTTATTTTCGGCTCATGATAAGAAGAAATTCATAAATGGATGAGTCCTTATTGCATTTTATTACATTTTTAGATAGCTTATCACGTGTTCTAGAATCAAACATAAATTATTATTCTGGTTCAGGGTGCATATTTTTTCATCGATGTATAAATATTTCTATTATATGCCAAATTGTATAGAATTAAAAAAAACATAATTGACAACCTTTAGTAGTTGGTTGCTGATGATTTTTTTTATGGTTTAGCGGGCAAACGAGCAGACGTATCGCCTGATACTAAGCGATTACCGCCGCCCATGGACACTCGCAACACTAGAGGCGTCACAAGTTCGTTGCCGGCCTTTGGGGAATGGGGAGGAGGAGGGGAGAGGGGTTGGGGTATGGGTCTCCGGTATCCTCACTAACTCAGTGAAACACAGCGCTAGCACTATTTCACACCGGTTTTCTGTGAGGCCGTGGTATCATTCCGGTCGAGCCGGCCCATTCATGCCGAAGCGTGGCTCTCCCACGAGACAGATTGTAGTTTTGGTCTACTATACCAGGATAGCTAGACGGTTTGGCATAAGGCTTGTGGTAAGTTCTCCTCTAGTCAATGCTGCTATCCTGCGTAATTTAGCCCCTTAGCTCTTACGAAAAAAATGACATTCAGTTTATATCAAATCTTTTCATTGAGAGAACCTATAAGCACGAGAGACACGGCTGACGTTGTTTACATAGACTCACATTTAAGCGTTATGGTTGATTGTGTCATAAACGTAAGGTCTGATGTGGTAGTAGCCATCGCAACCTGTCCTACTGTCGCTGACAGTCACGACTATTACATTCACACGAGTTCAACGTCTTACTATGCTTATAAACTATTTATTACTTTATGAATATATTACTAGGTATCGACTAGAAAGATCATAGTCGTAAAAACTAAAGATACCTACTACTGTTGTGCTTAATGATAATATTAATAATACGTTTATATCCTAATAAAAGGGTTATTCGATTAGTCACTACATTTTGATTAGGTACTAATATCTACATACATAGGCATTAATTATAAGCATAGGCATAGCGAAAATTTGTCTAAAACAGACCATCAGGGCCTCCTGATGGTCTGTTTTAGACAATTTTTTGCTTTGCATCGCTCAATAAAATAGCTATTCAAACATTAAGATTCACACAGTAATTGAGATAAATTACCTCGATTCACACATCGAATAATATTTAAAGAGTCGCAGGCAGGACCAATAATAATTGGCATCGTTTTGCTACAACGCGTACCGACTTCAGATACCATTACGAATTCAATGTGCATCAATGTTTTATCATTTTAGGGCGGGCTCGAATACTAATGGAGTTAGTAAATGTATTCTTATACACGTCATTTCTTAAAATTGTGCGCTTATATCAATTTAAAGGCGCGTGACTAGAATGGTAGTCTAAAAATTTAATGGAGGCTCGTGCCGCGCGCCTTTGTTATCCTGTCGGGCATAAATAATACATCTATGGTAGTGTTGCTATCTTAAAAACATAATCTTTTTAGTTGAGACTGTGACAGTTTTACTTTAACTTTTGCGCTATGGCCATATTAACTGATTTAATGCCTGAGATATGCCTGAAATTTTAGGCTTGGCGCAAGGAAGCTACAAAATCATTATCCATAATAGCCTTCATACCATAATAGTCCTGTGATCGTAATATGACATTGTATAACCCATTAAAATACTATAATAAACCGATTAAAGTACTGCAGTCATGCACTCATGTAAAGATTCCAAAAAGCCTGCTACTGATCTTTTCCTTTACCTACAAAGCATTTGTCCGTTCTCAGTTAGAGTATGCTGTTGTAGGTATCTATTTGATGCCCCTTTTATGCAAAATACAAACAGAAGATTGAAATGGTTCGGAAAAAAATCACTCGTAGTTACTACATATTACAAGGGACGGTGATATAGGGAAAATTAAAGAACTAATGCCGGATAGCGTGCACCTCTTCGCCGATTGTTAATAACGTACAACTCGCATTTCATGAATTTGGACATATTCGCTCTCACTTATATTGGTGTAAATTTAAAAAAGAGTTACTGAATCTTTTTCTGTTCAATGAAGACCCTAACCATATATTTGTTAAAAATTGACCAAAAGATATCTTATTTAATACCTTATAAACACAATCCGTTAGATATTTGTAAAGACTATTATGTATCCCTGTTTTGTCCTAAATAAATAAAATAAAAAATAAAGAATTCTCTATGCGTAACTTCTCAACAAAGTTTACTGAAAAAATGATAATATCGCGTTTTATGGATGCGTAACATGCCATAAAAGGTTTTCTCTTTTTAACATGAATGGAACTAAATAAGCTTCCTTCATGGGGAAAAAATTCAATTATCAGTAACATGATTACTTTTGAAGCGGCTCGGTATTGTCCGGTCTGGACGGGGAAGTTTGCTACCGGAATATGCCCGAGGGTGGGTAGTTAAGCGATTGTTTGCATACAACCCAAACTCCTCATACCGTACTGAATAACGTTGTTAAAGTGTCATATAACGTTACGTCTACTTCTAAATTTTAATGCTTTTGTATATTATGTACTATAAATATATACCATCATAAAGCAAGTCGTTAAAATAGAAAATTTGCCGGTTTGCAAGGGTCTTTGTTCGCCATCGGGACTGCGATAATGCGAAATATATTTTGATTGACATTTTAGCCGTAGGTATATAAAATTTACATTAACAAAAGCATGTTCATTATTCTACTGAATAAAGTTAGAACTTTCAGATTTAAGTAATAAATTGAAAATTTATCAAGTTTTCCTGCAGCTTTGCTCATGTTTAATGGCAATGACTTTGTTAAGAGAGATAAACTTCTTAGCACTCCATGGATGCACCGTGCGGCAGAGGGAGAAACTCAAAGCAGTTCCCAGGATTTGCGACCTAGGTATAGGTTTAAGGAGGCTCCCTTTGAGATGCGCATCAACCCTCACCTTCACTGCTCGAGTTTCCCGCCCTACCTAGACCTTTTTTTGGCAACATGTATGTAAAAACTTAATTACTATTTCGTACACACATGTAAGTACGACATATAAATATAAATCTGTGTAAAACTACACTAAATAAAATGAATCTTTTATGTAACGTTTTACAAAATATATTGTTAAATGTATTCAATTCTATACCTTTCGTTCGCTAATTAATTACGTTTGCAATAATGCATGGTGCGCTACTAAAAGTAATTGTAACAGGATATATAAACGGAGATCGTCGAGACGAAGCGTCGTGTCTATCCAGCTCTAACCACAGACATAAAGACACCAAACCAACCACTTTCGCAAACCGTGGACCGGCTTTTAGCAAAAATTTGATCAGTGAAAGTCAAATGCGAGTAGAGTGCGACGTACGGGGACGCGAAGGTACATTAATTTAATTGATAGTCTCGCTAGATGAAAAGTCGTCACGCAATAAACACATATACCTACAACACTAATGTTTTATGATCGGTTGAAAGTATTAACTTGCACCTAATTATAGACTAGAAATTAAAAAGAAACTTTATTGTTACTATTATCAATTAATACATCTAGAATTTTGATTAAAATTGTTTTTAACAACCTTAAAAAAAGGCAGTTTTTTGGCTGTATTTTTTATATGTTACTTCAGAACTCTGTCATTTTAAATCAGTTTAATATTTTTTTTAAACTGTGCAACCTATAAAAATGAATTAAGACCAATTCAACACTGTACAATGAAGGCAGTAATTATTTTAAAGTACAAATCAAGTCAGTTCTTTCTAGATGAATCTAAAGTAGACTGGTAGAAAATGTCTATAGTGGTTACTGTTCTATTTTACAAAACATGTTTGCAGAAGCGACAATCGAAAATTGTATGTTCGAACGAGTTTCTGCTACCTTACCGATACAGACGTTACCTTTCCCGAATGAACCTTTACGCGCGTTCTGATTACTTACAAAAACAGAAGCCTAAAATCGATCATAGTGGTACGCAATGAGAGAGGCCTATAACCAGTAGTGGACTGCAAATAGGCAGATGATGATGTACCTCCTACCTCAAAACATAGAACAGAATCAGGGAGCCAAGAGACAGTAATCTAGTTTACAACTGTTATTAACATTAAATAAAGTTTTTCTTATGTCCGCAGCTTCCCGACACAAATTAATTTGCTGTCCGCAAAATAAAGAACGGCTACTCGTCTTTCTTTACTTTGTGTCAGTGAAGCGAATTTAATTAACAAAAGTTAAATTTGTATTCCGTCTCCAGTCACTTCAGCAGACCAAACCATATTTCACTGGAGCGATAATTGTGTACATAACAACTGTAATTTATATTTACTTGCCTCCAGTCGAAAGGACAAGAGTACAAGATAATATCATCCATGCAGTTTATCAGATAACGAAGGTATTGAGAGCGATTGCGTTTTCTCTTTATTTTTTGCAACTAAATGTTTACTGTTTTACATAATAAGTTATAATCGTGTTCGTAACGTATAGTAATTGTATTACATGTTCCGATTTCTATTAAAATATGCAGGTAATGATTTAGTTAATGGCTTTAAGCTTACTTTCACACAATTGCGTTTATAAAACGAAGCTTAATTACTTGGTAAAACAGAATGACGAATCAATACTCATGAAATGCTTTTAAGCTTAATTCTTTTCTTTTTTACTTACTTTATTTTCTTAAGTGTCAATATCATTTATTAAGTAGGTACTTTTTTCATTAATTCTAAAATATTAAATTGACTTTATTTAAGAATTATTTTTTTAATAGTTTCAATATTATTAAATTAAAAATTGCACTCGCGAAAATCAAAAGCAGGTATTTCTTGTGCTATTCCAGACCATAATCTATCTCTATTTGAAATCCTACAGATTAAAAAAAAATATTCAATGAAACTAAGAAGTAACGTGTTGTGTGACACACGCATTTTTTCCATCATACATATGTCATTGGCAAAATTGTCGACATCGGCACAATTTGCCATACCCAAAAAAAAAAAGGTAACATTATGATAATTCTGACAAAACAAACTGAAGGATACGGTGGTCGTCAATGAAATCGCTCACCACAAAATCCGGCTTTCAATATTATAAATTTATATATAAATCGTTCCCTAAATTTATGAATCGATTTCAGTTTTACTAATTTTTGTACTAGACTAGTAGGAAATACTAGAGTAGATAGATTTTACATTTTACTTTGAAACTAAGTGAATTTCCTCTCATTAAAACCTCTACAGTTAATACATCTATGGTTAATGAAAGAAAAGACTTATTTTCATTAAGCGTTTCCGTTAACAGTTGGATGTCAGTTGAAATATATAAATATACATATGAATTTATGTATTATGAAATACTAAAAAACGTTTCAAAAAAATTTAAATTACTGTAAGTTCAATTATTAGTATATTTTAACGATTATTGGTATAAAAATGTACTTGAAAAGACCAACACTACAGTAAAGAACCTAACGATATGACTTTGAAATGACCTTTAAAAATATTTCTTGTTTATCTACCTAGTCATAACTTCATGGTTTTGCGAAAAAGTTACTCTTTGATTATTTTAAATAAGCCAGTCCCACGTTATTTCGTGCTGAGAAGTATTAAAACTCATGCGGTACCGTTTAGATTAGATAGAGTTTCTTCAAATACACTCATTTTTTAATATCTAAGCGAAGTGATTCTTTCCTAGTAACCATGTATCTATGAATTGTCAGTATCGTATTTGTATTGCAGTAAAATTTATGAAAACAAAATCCAAGTTTATGTCTTAGAAAATAATATGCGTGAAACGGCTGAGACCGTGACTCATAGCAAACGTCACATGTGTACTATTGCTATCTTTGTCTTTCACATATTCATACAAGCAACGCTTACAGTAGCATTTTTAGCATAGCACATTTTTCATCTATGGTTTGATATAGAATGAGTTCTATGAGATACGTTTACATCTTTTTCACACAATTTTGTTTTGTGTATATTTAAAAAAAGATTAAAGAGATACATCTTGTTTTTAGTCTGTCTTCAAATTATAATATAATTGTACCTTCCTTCTTACTTTAAAAGACGGCTAACTAATATGAACATTGTTGGTGAAGAATGGCTACCTGAACTGATTACGAATAAAATAGAACGAATTTTTATTACCGTTTTCATAGTTTATTTCAAATTATTTATTTAATATAATGCAGTAATTTGTACAAACTTCCTGTCAAAGCCATTAAAATATAAAAAGTTTTAAGTAAATCGAGTTATAGAGTGGACTACAAATACTAAGTTAATACTATTTTATTATACCTCGTATTAACAACTTTCCTCTTTATCTACGTCAATAAATCTATTCTTAAATATAAAATATACTTTTAGCATTAAGCGTAAATACGTATGTATGAGTATGCGTATGTTGGTTTATAACTCTAAGAAACTATTTGTACAGCTACATCATAAACCACCTTTGTAATAAAGTTGGAACAAAAAATATTGACCAAATCAATGTAGTCTAACCAAGAAAAGTCTTCTTTCTTCGGATTTCTCTTACTAAACCTTCCTCTTGAATCACTCTCTCTATTTCTCGGAAGAATGCATTGTTATCTATCCGTCGAGTAGTTTAAACATCGGAAGCGATTTCATTTTATACTATGTTAATATATAAATATATACAATGTAAGTGAAGGCTGTGCAGTGTGCACCCATTTCCAATATACTGAGTGGACGGTGTAGAAGCGTGTCGTTATCGTCAGATATGGCATCAATTTGCAGTAATGCGGCGAGCAGGTTCAAGTTACTTTTTATAACAACGAGGTCGTTGACTCGAGACTAAACAACACATGGTATTATTGCAGGGATGCACCAGGAAATTACACTTGACCTTCGCAGCTTCGGTAGCATTAGGTATTGCTTTAAACTAGTGAGTGACATTTCGATTTCCGCTATTCATCAATCGATATTTACGATGAGATTGAAATAGAGATAAAGTTTTTTATGTGTCGACTTTTCATCGTATGCTTTTTTTTTTAAATAGAGCATTATCCAACCAAACAAAATATAAAAAGGTGGGGCCTATGCAATCTAACCTTTGGACTATTATAGGCTGTTTATAATGATGACAAACGTCAACTATTTCTGTTTGGAAAAATATAAACAGAAATATTTAAAAGCCAAGCAATAAAGCAATGATGACTGAATAATGTCATTGCATACATAAGCTATCGATGTGGATTGCCGCAATATAATGCGTCAAGCAATAGCAACAAATGTAATAATATGTAATGTTTTATTTGAAACTAGGCACAAAGAAACACGTGTCAGCACACGGTGTAGTCAGTTGCATTCTATTCTCATAAAACTACATCAGTAGAAATAATGCTAAGTGATTTAATTCATTCTCATAAGGCATAACGTAAAATGTCGTTACCTATGCAAAAAGAGTGATTACTAAGCATATTCTTTTTATTTATATGTCAATCCGTTGAATTTGTAACAAAAAGAAATCAAAATATTAGGTAGGTCTCCCATATATGAAGAAGTGTTGCAAGGCTTTTATACTTTTAAAATATAATCTATAAAATGTACGAGTGGAAGAATAAAATGATAAATGACATCACTGGGGGACCGGTTCAAAAAGTCATCAGAAAATGGCAAGTCCAGGTGTTTTTATCAACCGCACACCCGCGTCACTCGGCTGCTGCGATTTATCATCCTCATGTATAGGCACTCTAATTGCAACAACTTGTCGCCATGTTCTCAAAAATATCTCTAGAAATTCCAGTAACGACATGACAGTCTGCTAGGCCTTCTTTTCAAGTTTGCATAAAATTCAACGAATGCGCCGCCATTTTGTATTCTATCGTCCGTTCAGGAATAAATGCATTACGAGTTTAGAATTGTTATTCTAGTTTCTCACGGGTGTCATTGAATGAATTTTAAACAGAATGCAAAACAATTTTATTGAGACATGTTAAAAAAGAATCATGTGTAAAACAGTCAATCAGTTAAAAACAGGGCCGAAATAAAAACGATGTTGCCATCAGTGTCAATAAATTAGGTTCGTTAAAGATTTCGAATGTCATTAGCCTAAAAGAATCATGAAATTCAAACATTAATCTTCTAGTCACATAGCCAGTCTCCAAAGAGATACAATTCGTTTCTTTTTAATACGGTTTGCCTACAAATTGTAACGTCCCTCAATTTGGAGACCCTCGTTTAAATCGCCGATGCTGGTGAATGGACATAAATTAGGCATACGTACATATTAAATGCAGAAATACGCAGACACGATAATGTTAAAAGGAATGTGGGCCTTTTGTAAAAAGTACGAAAGTGCACTGACAACACAGACTTGGTCAAGCTTATCGTAAAACTTCTTTGTCACCAGTTTGTGATAAATTGATAACATATGTAGGTGTTGCAATATTTCAACGAATTGTTTACATTATATACAGTCCTCTAGGTATCTTTTAAACAAACCGATAGCAAAGTTTACGTATCAGTGGTTAAACTCATTTACAGTCAATTGTATGTCTCAGACTACAGAGGGTTTACAGAGTGCCCTATTAATCCCATAGGTGTCGTAAGAATCGATTAAGGGAGCAAAGTAATGCAAGAAAACTTTATTGTAAAGAAAAGGCAAACTTGGAAGGTAAATCCTATACCACCGTCTAGTCAGCGTGGTATAGTAAGCCAAAATCTAATTTTAAGAAGAAGCGGTAATCCAGCTGTGGGCTGTTAAAAGCCGTTGATGTGATGTTACAGAATATTAAAGAAGAAAAAGATGTCTAACACCAATAAACTAACTGTAGATTAATTAATGTTCACAACGGCACTATAAATAATTACGTGAGAGGTTTTATAGGTTAGAGTCTCGCTTTCAAGAGCGGAAGGGACCTAGAATACTGAATATGTGATGAGGTTGTATGTCGTATAAATATATAGGGACAAGTACAATATTAGCTGAGGACTGAAAAGAGTAATTAAACAGAGCTTTTTCATTGATCTCTATGGAAATAACACCTACCACTCAAGAAAATCACAGATTTTGATTTTTTGGAACATTTGATTTACATTTTATAAAAAATCTTGTTTACATTAAATGTTTTTTTTTATGGAACTGGGAGCAAGTAGGTAAGCAATAATCGGGTAACACCAGAGGCGTTACAAGTGCGTTGCCGGCCTTTGGAGGATGGAAAGGGGGTTGGGTTAAGCTTAAGGTTTGGGGGTATGGACCTTCATTATTCTCACCCACTCGGTGAAACACAGCGCAAGCGCTATTTCACACCGGTTTTCTGTGAGGCCGTGGTATCACTCTGGTCGAGCCGGCTTATTCATGCACAAGCGTGTCTCTCCCTTGGTAAACGTATTAAAGTGATAACATACTTTTTAACCACAATCTTTTTAAAATTCACAAACGTTTCCGTCATCATTTAAACAAAAGTACCTACGTTTATATCTCATCTATTGATTGTGCCATATTTTTTCAAAATTGCTAAGTAAAACTAAGTAATTATTCATGACATTTATGTGTATTTTTATACATATATATGTATGTTATCATGTTTGTATGTATGTATTCATGTTATATACTGGTATGTTTACTTTAGACACATATATTAAGTTTATATATTAATTATTTCTCAGATTATTTAAACTTACGTACACCCTAGACTACCCAAAATCAAAATTACACAATATCCTCATAAAGGTTGTCTGAAAGAGATCGCAGTGAGTGATAAGACCGCCTATTGTTATTATCCATTGTAGTTTTTCTCATTTACCTAGTTATGTATTTATTTTTTATTTTTAGTGGTGTTCAATAAAGCTGAATAAATAAAATATGCATACATTCACTAGCTTTAACTTAATTATCAAATCTTTTTTATTTTTTACATATTTTAATTAAAATTTAGACAGTAGTGAGCTATTGTGAGGAACAATAGATCTTTGGAACCGTGTCACCTACATTTTATTAATTAGGATATTATTATTATTAAGACGCTTTAATCTATTCTAATTTCTTGACTTTCTAAATGCTTCGGCATGAATGGGTCGGCTCGACCGGAGTGATACCACGGCCTCACAGAAAACCGGTGTGAAATAGCGTTTGCGCTGTGTTTCACCGAGTGCGTGAGGATACCGGATGCCCATACCAACCCCTCCCCTCATCCCCTTTCCCATCCCCCAAAGGTCGGCAACGCACTTGTGACACCTTTGGTGTTGCGGGTTTCCATGGGCGGCGGTAATCGCTTACCATCAGGTGATACGTCTACTCGTTTGCCCACTATTCAATAAATAAATATATCAAATTTTATAATACTGAATGAATAGTTATTCCAATGATTTACAGTCCATCATTTTATCTAGGTTGATAGAACAAGCTCACCGCAGCTGAAATCGCTAAACCACGTCTGATCAATTGACCTGTCATATAAAACCGCTTGAACGTTTATTAGCAAAGTCAAGACCGTCTTCTGAACCGAGATCTAGGTTAGATACTATCTAAGCCGATTGGCGATCTTCCGTGTACAGTGAAGAACAAAAGGTGCACATACTAATTCTTAGGTCACGTATATAAATAGCGATTAAAATTACTTTTTAACAAATTACATTTTAAAAAAATGTATAAAAGTTTATAATGTAATTTTCTACAAGACTTTATTCCTGTTTTAACATGTTCATATAAGTCTATCTATTTGGGGGTTTTTTACAGTAATATAAGGGCCGATCACCCACACAATTTTATTTTAAATTATTTTCCCTTTTACCTGATTAGCTTCTCTACTTAACAAGAAAAGTGAAATGAAGTACAGTTAATAAAAAATCAATACTTCGGCTCTAGTAATCGTCATTATGTTTGTCATGTAACTCCAATTACATAAGGCATACGTACATATTAAATGTAGAAATACGCAGACACGAAAATGCTAAAAGGAATGTGGGCCTTTTTTAAAAAGTACGAAAGGGCACTGACTGATTTTTTAAATAATTTCTTAACATTTAAATTTCATCAGTTCAAGTATTGTATTGTAATATTGCCCTCACATATATTATAATCAGTTCGATATCCAATCAAAACTAGTTGGCCTAGGAAAATATCCTTGCGAATTTTGAGACAACGCAGCTGCATAGGGTATGCATAAATGCTCTTAAAGCAATCACATTCATTAATTTTACTACCAAATGTTCTGTATAATTCCGGCAGTAACATTATTCCTGTTCTGTTGTTTTAATTTATTAATATGTACAGTTCTTACTTCTTATATAGAGGTATAATGACTGTGTGTAGGTCATACTGTACTGTATCATTTTAAATGAACTTATCGAAAATTCCACCAATTACAGAACTTGATTAATTCAACAGCTACGCAATTTTGGAAAGGGTTACTTAGTGCATCGTGACTTGGTATTTAGTTACCCGCACTTTATGAATAGTTTTACATATATAATATACATATAGTTACATACATAAAGTTCATAATCGAACAATTTCTAACGAGTCATTAAACACTATTGAAGGAGTTTAAAAGCGAAATTTGTCAGCCACGAAATGGTGACATCCTTTAATAATTTCCACTTTGGTATAGTTATATAAGTTTAAGCGAGTATTCGATGATTAGTTAATCCTAATAACTCTGAACCTAACACTGTTAAATGTCACTGGTGAAATAAAATAATCCTTCGAAATATACGGAATGGCAACTCAAAGATAACTTTCGTCTTTATGACAGGGTTTCGCTCCAGACCTCGAATGGGACCATAACACGTACTCTTTCTGAGTGAAATTCGACTCATGTGCAATTGCCTCAATGTTATTGCAGCCTAAGTGCTGGAAGCTATTAAGTTGACATTAGATTAAGTCAGGCGGCGAGACGACCCGGTTGCTGGAGGCTACTGTCTGATTACGATCTTTTACCGAGCACTTGCTCCGATTTTCGCCTCGTGCCTTATCTGCACATTTTGGCGTGTTCCATTATTTATCTTTTCTTAAACTAACATCTATGTATCAACTTGTACATAACTATATGAATCAGTAAATCAGTACCGATGTCAGATACGATTTTCTCAACGTTCAAATAACCTACTAAATAATATGATAAATAAATTTTTAAGTAACAGTATTCTTTTCATTCTTTTTGTCTTTTCAGTGCGCTATAATTAAGATGGCGATAATATCTCGGTTAATTGTAATTGATGGATGAATTACGGGCCTTCGATTCGCCAACAAAGTTCAAAGGTGCATAAATTAATGGGTTGTTGGTCGTTAAGGTCTTCCTCAAGCCCTCGATCATTGGTTCACTAGACGATGTAGTGGCAGAGTGTCACGGTAGAGGGCTGTAGCGGCCGGCCTCGATGTGCGGCCACCTTATATGGCGCTGGCGGCCGACGAGCTACGCCAACTTGCGACAGGCTCAGTCAGGTATTTTAGGCACAGGCCCTAAATTGTTTACGTGCAACACGCACGAGCTTAAATGTATTTAAAATGTCATGGCACTAGTAAACAAGTGTTACACTTGTTATAAAGTTGCTGCAGAAATCGTTGCTCTGTATGCGTTTGATTACATTTGATTAATTAATCCAATTTGACAAGCTTGGTAGCAAAATATATTTGGAGACAATGTCTAGTATTACGTAATCTGTTCTATGTATAAAGATACCCAACTACATCCTACATATACATGGGAAGTATTAATATGTGGTAACAATATTGCCTATTGCCTCTAAAAGACACTATCGTAAGATTTTAATGACCATTAGACAAATATCAAGGATAAATAACGTCTGCTTTTTTTGGAGCTTGACTTTAAATCATTTGATGAATCAGCACTTTTTGTTGTTATATTAATAAAGATCAAAATCAGCTCAGAAATCCGCTTACAGGTTTAGCGAAATACGAAAATTAGTTGAGATTATCATTAAACAAAAACATAAAACATTATATAGCTGCCAAAAATTCTCGCTCTTTCCAAACTGACCCAGACAATCGAATCTTGAGCAGAGACAGGCGCGATTGGTTATTATGTAGCCTAATAAGGGTGTTGGGAGCATTCCCAGCGTGGTCCAAAGGACGCCGCCGAGGACGCAACGCAAGAAGCTGGCTGAACTCGTCCCGTCCTGGTTATTTAAGGAACGTTTCTGCGAAACCACGCACGCGATATCCGTATAGTAATTGTAATTTGAACGCTTTTGACTTTTTCCCCTTTCGTCAACCAGTTTTGGAGTAAAAAATAACACTCGTATAAGGAATGCATCCAAGAGGAAATTATAACCAAACGTAACCAACAAAATATATTAAAACAAGGTATCTGTGACCAGAATTAACAGTATTAAAAAGTAAGTTTACTATAAACTATTTCAAAATTAAATATGTGACATTAAAGCCAGTTTCATTACAGATATTTTGTAACCTGTGTGATAAGAATTCAAAAAGCTCACTAATTAATAACGTAGACACTTTCTTATATTATATTTAAAGCGTTAATATTAAATAAGACATGTATGACAGAGTTAAATGTTCCAGAACCAAAACAAAGCCGCGATATCGCTTTATCGGTACATTATCAGCATCGATAAAGGAACCGTACAAAGTGCGGATATCTACCAATCGAACGAGATAAGCGTGCATTGCAGAGCTAAAATGTATAGACGGAACGCATTCGATATATCGCAGTTCACTGCAACCGAAATAAGGCCGCGGTCTGAGAGGTATTAGTCACTTGTATTAATAGCGATGTTTCAACGCTACGTAACACAATGCATCTACATTCTTTTTATTAACAAATATCACTAGTGAAATATCAGTAACTACTTCAGTTCTAGTTTTTTTTTATTATATAGTGGGCAAACGAGCAGACTTATCACCTGATTGTAAGCGATTACCGCCGCCTATGGACACCCGCAAAACCAGAGGTGTTACAAGTGCGTTGCCGGCCTTTTAGGAAGAAGTACGCTCTTTTCTTTTCTAGTTAATAATAATAAAGACAAAAATAAATAAGGTCCCCTAGTAAGTTCCTCTAAATCACTCAGAGAGAAGAAAATTACAAAATTATAATGTTTTGTGTTTTCTTAATCTGCAAACTCTATTGCTATGACTATTGTTATATTTACAAACGTACTCTAGTTTCGACAAGTGTTTAAGTGGATATGTTCACAAGCTTACGAATACATATTCAGTAGCATTGTATTGGAAACCATGTATTGGAGTAATATTACTGCAATAATTACCATATTGAGTAGCCGCAGTCCATTGTGATTGCTTAACCGAAGTGGATCCATCTACTATACCTATAGATTTTACTGAGCAAAGTTATTAGCCGCTTGCAGGATCTATTATCGTAATAGGGGCAGCTAAGATGCAGACAATGTACTCGCGATAAGGACATAGCCTCAGGATAACCTAGTTAGTAAAAAGACAACGTATGCTCAGAGACTACCTATGCGTTCCTTAGCTCCCGTCTAGACGTAATAAAAGTTAAAAATAAAAATAAACATCCATTGCTTCTTTTAAGGTCATGCTTTTTTTAAACGCGTTTATCTTTTGAGATGAAATTGTGGTATGCATATTTGATAGGATGCCCCCAGACCAGAAGAGCAACAAACATACTCACTTACATAACAATGATACATACATAGGACATCCTTTTCTGAATAATTATATATTTGTTCAATATGAACTGGCCGTGTTTAAGTTAAGTGGCGCTTATGGCAACGCAATTTATGTTTTGTTATTTCTATGGTGACCAGATTCGAGGGCTCAAAGTAGGCACGAAGGTTGATTCGCAGACAAACACTGTCACACTGTTCAATGACGGAATAGTTCGTTTCGCGAATGTAAATTTCCACCCAGTATACTTATATAATTAAACAGTGCGTATATCTATAAGGGTTACCTTTTATTGGAACCTACCCTTATGTGTAACCTCGTACAATAAAACAAAACTTGAAACAAAATTGGAATTTTACCCCACCATATGTAGTTTTTATTGCAGTTGGTTGATTGTGATTCATTTTAATGCGTGGGCATACACCTAGCCATTTAGGGCAACGAAAAAGGAAGGTGACCAGCTATTGACTTCATTTTTATATTTCCATTACCCAGAATAGACTTTTAATATTTTAAGCTGTACACACATGCTAAAATATACGATGTGACTGTTGTATACTAATACAATCAAGGGTATGCACTTAGTTGAGTTCTCATTTTTAAAAGCATAACTTCTTGGCGGTACTTATAATAAATTAAACAGACATTGCTTGATATTAAAGAAAGAATAATATAGTTTTTTTTTTTAAAGACAACTCCCGCATTAGGAATATACATCCTGTGTCGCGGCCTCGCGGGGAACTTTACAAACATACATGTAACGGACACAAAGAACACCCAGACTCAGGACAACATTTTGTGGATCACACAAACTGATGTCCCACGTGGGATTTGAACCCACGGCACTTGGCGCATAGCAAGCGTTGTAGTGAACGCTTAAACCACTGGGCCAACCGTGCAGTCTTTACACTGATTGACAGATTATTTATACTGTAACTGGCTCATTGTTTGCATGACTTCAAGGAATTCAGTTCGTAAGTTATTTGTATATTTTCATAATTACTCGGCACATTCTGGTTGTATTCGTACAAAATAATGAACATAATTCACGCGGAATAAAAATTAAAACAACCAAAGAATTAAATTTAATACTGTGTCAAAATTAAAGCTCAATTGACGCACAACTTTTGAGTTGCAGCAAGGATAGTCAAGTGTTGGCGTAAACGGTCGCTCGCCACGCTCTTTTCTACTGTCCCCCGTGACACAGAATCTAATCCTAATGCGTTAGATGTCTTTTAAAAAATAATTTTGAAGCTTACACCAACCCACTCAACATATACATATAAATTATCAATATATAAACCAAAAATAGAGAAGAATACTCGGAAAATTGGAATACCTTTAGGTTTTAAATACCTACCATTTGTTTACCAATACCACTGTTGTTGCTATTCGTTGGACGTTATAAATGGGAGGGCATTAATTTGGCGCAACGTGCGTATGTCACCACTATTAGTTATATACATGCCCTTGTTTGAGTAACAAAACAATGATTGATAAATGAAATAAAACATCAGGCTGTAGAACAAATGTCCTACCTATCTCTTAACCTGCATATATATAAGAAGGTTTAATTTAATAGCTTTCGAATTCGTCAAAGTATTTATCAATAAATCGAAACAATTTTATAGTTACAATAAATGTGAAAGTTGTATGTTTATTATTATTAAGCGGTTGAAAGATTTGCGATATGTTTGTAATACGTTTGTGGGGAACAAGCCGTCCGGGGTATATATGCAGCATTTTACATATTTATGTATTTATATCAGTTGTCTAGTACCCATAACACAAGCTCTGCTTAGCTTGGCACTAGATGGCGATGTGTGTAAGATGTCCGGAATATTTATTTGTTTATTTTATACCAGTACTTACAATAAAATAATAATGGTTTATAAATTGACAATAGACAAGTGTTAATGTCAAAATGAACAAAAATTTGAAATTGTATGATGTTCTAATTTTTTTACAGAAATTCGTTTTGTAATATCTGTGGCGAACTTCTTTTTTTTTTTTTTCTTTATTTGTTTAATGAGGGCTTAGTCACGAAGTGATTATGTCGCCCTCATAAAAATACAACTTATGAACTATTTAACATACACATTTTAGCTATATCATACAGTGTTCTCGCTTTCTCCGTGCAGGGAAGAGCGAGAATGCTATTACATTCACCCACATTAAAATTAGGTTTACGAAATAATTGTTTTCTTTCAGCTTCGTTTCGGATGCATTCCATCAAAATATGATATACATCTTCAACTTTGTTACAAATTGAACAGTTGGGAGAACCAACCTTACCAATTAAATATGCAAAGCTGTTTAGTGGGATATGTCCAGATCTAAGTCTGAGAGCTATGACTATGTCTGACCTGCTCATATTAGCTTGATCGATCCAAACATGTTTCATAATAGTCTGTGGCGAACTTACATAGTCAAGTTCTGGCTCTTAAAGTCTCAGGACATAGGATATTTCTTTCAATAATGATGATGATGTTTTTTTGAAACAATAAAAAAATATTCTTTAGAAGTCAAGACAAATAACATGTTTTTCAACTTCAACTCACGTTTTTCATAGCTCACTTTTATATTTACTTTTGTCATACCTTTTAAAGAATACAGCAAAACATACCACAATAAACGAAGAGTTGTTCTACATAAAACTTTTATTATCATCGTAAAGGTTTTACTCCAAACTGTAACTTGTAGCTATACTTGTTGATTATGTAACACGTATACACCTTACGAGTTAACCCAAAAAACGCCTCAAAACTCACCCACCAGTTTAAGAAAAGTGACAGAATTCACAGAACAGAGATATAAATATGCAGAAATGATTATGAGTACAAATCGGTATTCCTGCTGCTATTAGTAACGAAACGTCAAACTATAAAGGTTTAAAGCCACTTCATTAATATCGTTGAGGTCACAGGTTCGATTTTAGATCAATGTCAATATTTTTATGATGATAACGCCTAGAAAATGGCTGGCAGCGGATGGATGCGGAGTACCCAAAACAGGGATGATTGGCGCTCTTGTGCGAAACCTTCGTTCAGTAATGTACGGCAATTAATTTACATTTATGAATTTACTTATAGTATTTATATATGTAAGTTATGTATCCCTGAATTTCTTTTCATTATTTAACTGTTTTTAGATTTAGTTTTGATTCTTATTATAATTTACACCACTACATTGATGGTACACAGCTATGGGTTCAGGATACAGCATACCTATATTCTATAAAAGTTATCTGAAATAAAAAATCCCTTGTAGTAATTATTTTTTTACTAATAAATAAGTAACCAGGGGCAAATGTAATTGATCGGGCAGACGGCAGGAAAGATGGGATGCTTAAAAGATGGGATTGGGATGTAACAAGCAATAGCAAAGAGGTTCATATAAAGCTCTAAGCTCTTTAGAACTTATCTATTAACATCTAAATAACGCAATTTTATAATATAACAAAATAACATTTATGAGCGACCAACCCCCAGCTTCGCATGAAAATCCTTGAAATTCTCGCATTTTCTCTACGATAATATACGTGTATTATAGATATAAACCTTCCCCTTGAATAACTCTCTCTCTATTTATAAAAAGTACATAAAGTTCTGTTGGGTACGTAAAAGAACGAAATTGCTAAATCACTTTATACATGCTATGTGCACATTCTAAAATTAAACGATGCATTTTAATGCGTTCAGTAATAACTACTTACCATGTCAGTATCAAAATAGGTTGTAAATTCGATTCGTTATTGACAACAAATAAAGGTAAGAAAAGCTGAACCCCGCGATGCTACCCAAGGTACGACTATAACCGCGGGCAACGCCGCGAGGCGAAGATAGTATCTTTATAAATTATAGCCTATGTGTATAAGCTACATTTTTATTCTGATGTATAACCTATATTATTGTAAAGTTTCATCAAAATCCATTCAGTACTTTTTGCTTGAAAGAGCAACAAACATACTCACTCACATACAAATTTTCGCGTTTATAATATCAGTAGGAAGGTACACAGATAATCGTGACTGCTTCTAAGAATGATGAGTCATGTTGTAGCAATGCCAGTTGTACGTAGACGGACATCGAACCGACTACTACAAAGTACGAGGTCCGTTCCTTGTATGTATGTGACCTTATTTACATAATGATTCATGAGGCCTATCGACATCTTCGCTTCTATCTCAGAGCTTAGCCTTACATGTATAATTTCGCAGAGTTCTTGGTATAGGACTAGATAAAATAGTATACCTATGTATGTATATATATATCTCTCTAAGTACGTTAATAGGAACGTACTTAGAAATATATAAATATGTTATGTCACATAAAAAGGAACAATATAAAAACAGTTCTGTCGATTTTTAACGTACTCGATATGTATATATATATAAATATAAATAAATATGTTTACCACATCGCAGATAAGAATTAAATCAATCAGTATTCTTATTTGTGGACTTTAGGTATAAATAAAATTTTCACAGGAGTTTGCCAATAAGACCAACGCAATGTATAATCTTAAAATCGTATTTGAAACATGTAAATATAATAATATCAAATTTGTACTACTAAAAATATATTATTTATAACAGTTATTATATAAAAACTTAGTTAAAAAATATTAATACACATTATCTGACTTGTAAAACGAAGTTTAAAATAGCATAAAACGCCAACCACAGCTTTTAGTTGAGAATTGTGAAAACTATGCTGGAAATAGCCGACAACCTTGCACCCTGGTTGGTGGATCAATACAACCTTGAACTTTATACCGCACGATCCAGCGTGTAGTATGTATATACAATTAGTTCAGAATCGAAATAGGGAACCTACCTTCGATAAATAGAATAATCTATATCTACTTACTAATATTATAAAGCTGATAGGTTTGTTAATCTCAGAAACCACTGATTTCAGTTGAGAAATTATTTTGATTTTAGGTAGTCCATTAATCAAAGAAGGCTTTTTTTTTAATTATTATATAGGGGGCAAACAAGCAGACGTATCGACACGGACACCCATAACACCGGAGGCGTTACAAGTGCGTTGCCGGCCTTTTAGGAAGGAGTACGCTCTTTTCTTGAAGGTTTGAAGGTCGTATTGGTCCGGGAACACCGCAGGCGACAGCTCATTCCACAGTTTTGCTGTGCGCGGCAGAAAGTTTCGGGAAATTCGCACAGTTGTGGACAGCCAACCATCTAGATGATGGGGATGAAATTTCTGTCGCGTAGGACGATGGCGGAAAGATGCGGCAGGGATCATATAGGAATATAACATATGCATCAAAAACGGTAAATAAAATATTAGCTTTGAGAAAGTGGACGAAGTCGCGCGCGTAGAATCTGCTCATATGAAACCAAATTGGATTTGTTTAAAATGTATGAGGCGAATGTTATATAGAAGTATATAGGTAAGTCATAAGTGTATGTACGGCAGTAAACAGGGCACAAGCTTGTACCCAAAACTAAGCTAGCAACTCTTGTTGGTAGTGGTTGGATGTTGCCTCTGGCGAAGGGAGATAAACAATAAGCGTAAGTATATGATTGTATAAATGTGCGTATGTATATATGTATGTAGGAAGTACGAATTAAGAGTAATGAACCGTTCGAGCTCGTTAATTACAGACATAGTTTTCCGAAACTAACACATCTATGTTATATAAATATACAAGAAAACTAGATTTCAGATAAAATAAATTTATTAAAATTTAAATTTAACTACATATATCTAATATTACTAATTTTCAATACTTATTTCAACAGTATTTTTTTAAAATACTAATTTTCAAGATAAGTACTTGCATTTACTTGCAAACGTCATAAATTTAGTTTATGCGATAGAATTTTTAATACATTTAGGGTTCTTTCTAAGATTTGCCAAAAAAATGTGTATGTACTCGTATATCTCCGACGGAGATCGAACTAATTTTATAACAAACGAAGTAAATAATAAATCAAATCTTTTTAGGAATGCGTATCGGCCATAAACGTGCGGGTTTTTCTACGATACATCACGCCACAATGCAAAACAATAGAACGTGATTTAAAAAAAAACTATGATCATAAACTAATATGATCACGATCATAAGCTATCACTCAATTCTTGTAGAAATATAGTAAAATATTACAAACAACTTATTCAAAGCGTATATATTGTAAACTATTTGTTAAGTACCTCATCAGACATTAAACGCGGTTAATAATTATCAAGTTAGGTCAAGTGTGATCGTGACGTCACATCATGTGGTACCTATTTGTTCCACATCTATACACCTTGAGCCAAATTCTGCTAACTGTCACCAACAAGTTTACGATTAGAACATGCTGGAAATGCCGTTAGGATTTGCACACACGTTTCTTTAAAGTTAGATAGCATTTTATTTCGCAGAGTGCTTGTTAGTTGTGAGTCAGTGCACTTTACATGGGGATATATAAGGTTTATATTATATATTATATGAATAGAATATTTAATCTATGGGGTGATAGACTACAGATTACTCACTACCATTTCTTGTCAAATGGGTTTCGTAAGAGGCGCCTAAGGGCCGAAATTCGCAGTACAATATCACTTTAAAGAAAACGTTTTTAAGGTGTTGATATTTGAATATACTCGTACATAAGTATAGTGCCTATTGGTATATAGGGATTCTGGCTGACCAATCTTTATCTGGTAAACACTATCATTTGTTCTGTTGCTTTGTGTAATCCTACTACTATTATAAACGCGAAAGTTTATGAGTATGTATGTAAGCATGTTTGTTGCTCTTTGACGCAAAAACTACTGAATGAATTTTGATGAAACTTTACAATAATATAGCTTATACATCAGAGTAACTCATAGGCTACAATTTATAAAGATACTAGCTTCACCTCGCGGTGTTGCTCGCGGTTATTGTCGTACCGCGTGAAGTACCGCGGGGTTCAGCTATAATATGTAGGTGATTAGAAATATATAAGTATGATTATCAGCAATCCGGTTATCATAATTGGTACATGTTTGAATTGAGATGAGTGAGGATATTATTACTTTATGATGAAGTTTCTCAAGACACTCATGTACAAGATAAAAATATCAATTTACAGTTAATTTAGAAACTTATAAAATTTATTAAGCGTGCCAAATAATGAGCATAACTGTTATTTATTTTAACTCTTTTCTGCAAACAATTGCGCGTCTCTGTGCCTTCCTTTCAGTGTTATATAAACTTAAATATGAATGTTTTGTTAATTAATAAGGTAGCCAATAAGCAAGCGGTCCGTTGATAGTAAACATAATGATGTTCGCGACATAATCACTCAGGTGAAATCTTCACCGTACGTTTATCATAAACAGTAATTAATACTTAATTTCTATGAAATAAGATCGATAAAAAACACATAAATATTTGTAAATTATAATCTAATTTATATAAAAACTAGTCCCGCCTGCGTGTATGTCAGTTTTCGCGGTAAAGAGTATAGCCTTCGTCAAAAATGAGTGTCTCCATGTCATTTCATTAAAATCGGTGCAGCAGTTTAGCTGTTAAAGCGTAACAGGCAGACAGAGAGAGTTACTTTCGAATTTATAATATTAGCGTGACAGTTTGGATATTCATTTGTGTACGCTTCTAAAAGTCAAAAAGGCCTGCAATGAAGGAGCTCAAACTTTACAACCCGTTCTGATTTTTTTAATTTAGGTTTTCTTTTATAACTACTACCTCGTTGGTCTAGTGGTTAGCGTAAGCGACTGCAAATCAAGAGGTCTCGGGTTCAATTCCCGGGTCGGACTGCTGTTGGATTTTTCCTACAAGAAATTCCTAATAGCAGCCCGGAGTATGGAAGATGGCGGTGTTTCCTGCCCGTGCTTCGGAGACCACGTTAAGCCGTCGGTCCCGGTTGTCATGAACATCTATGGCAATCGTTATTGGGAAGTCAGTGCCCTCAAATATACTGGCAACTAGTTCAACCTTCGAATTCAGTTCGCCCTCAGGGTTGCGGAGGTCAGATGCCAGTCGCTCTGTGTAAAAACTGATATTCAGGTAAAACCGGTTGAACTGGTAGCCGACCCCAAATATTGGGAATAATAAAGGCTAGGAAGATGATAAGGTTTTCTTTTATAAATCATAGGTAAATCATAGCAGAGTATATTAAACAGCCTTGTTAGCCTGTTAATAATAGGTACCTATGACATTTTATGTACCTACTACTTTTAGAGACCCGTAATTTGAAAATGTAAAGCTTCGCGTACAGTCGGTTTAATTGATAAACCCTTCATTAGATCTTCACTACTTTGAGTCAATCTCAATCTCATCAGTCTCTCTGAATTCAATATTTTCTATTATCACTGTGACCTTTAACTCAACTCGACTTTTGACTGCCTCGGTGACTTTTGACCAGTGGTAGCGTATGCGATTGCTGTGCTTCAGGTCTCGGGTCGGATCAAATGCTGGTATAATCTGCATGCATAATATATATGTATTAAAAAAAATATAAATATTCTTATTAGTTGTCTAGTTGTCCATCTCGTAATTATGTTCCAATTCATATATCAAATTTCTTTAATCGAATTTGAGAGAATCTAAATAATTAATTATTTTGTTTAGTTCAACATATTTTATAGCTGTTCGTTTAAAAAATGAGTCGCCCCAATATTGGAGTCGTCTTGAGTCTGAAATCGAACCTATTTTTATTTTTTCTAACAAAAAATCAACTCCCACACTATCGTGCTGTGTCACGCGGGACTTTACAAACACACAAGAATCGGACACAAAGAACAACCAACTCAGAAAAACAATTTGGTGATCACACAGTGTCCCATGTCAGAATCGAACTAACAACACTCACGAAACAAGAATCGGCAAAACGACCGTTTAAAACAGTACGATATCCGAGCAGTTCAGCAGCAGATTCATGAAAACAAACAAAAAGTTAACACCTTTAAAATGAGTATTTGTGCAGATGCATCATATGAACAGAACAGCTCTGTAGATGAGATATAAGTAGGATTCACAATACTAATTTGTACTACAGTCCTTAAAATAAAACTTGATCTCTGTCAGCGATGGCTACGAAACCGAAGAAGTAACTGGAAATAAGTTATTTAATTTTTAGCACCTATATTTAAACTCTTTACGGGGCAGTTTTATCACAAATAAAGTGCAATAGGTACCTACATTAAAAATATCAAAATTCACAACTAAAATGTACCTGAAAAGTTCTAAAATGACACTAATGACAACTAGTGTTAGCTTATTAGTTCGATGAGCTAGTATCGTATAAATGTTGTTTAGAATAATTATCTTAAAGTGTCGAGTTCTCTATGTTAATATTATATAAATGATTTATTACACTAATTCTCATAAAATGTCAAGTAGTTGTCACACGACTCCAAAGGACGGAGCATAACATTGTGTTTAAAAGAGGCTCACGAACCCGTAGGAGACACATTCGTTTCTTACTTTTCAGCAGAGTAACAAGTGTAATAGGAATAACTTAGTAAAGAATAGTAAGTAGAAGAGTCTAAAGTTAGATTATTATTATTTTTATAAAAGAACTTGTCACACACCGTCGTTACCAAAAGGCGTGGTCACTGTTTTGCTGATCTAATGAAATTTGCGTGACGATTCTCTTTTGCTGGTCTCGTATTCTGTGATCATGTTGCATTGTTTTTTTCTTAATAAAAAAAAAAGAGAAGAACACATTTTACGTCATCTAGTGTAATATTTACAGATGTTTCAAGTTTGTGTATAGAACCAGTAGTTACCCTTTAATATTGATTGTTAATTTGTTTGTTATGAGTATGATATTCCTAATTTGGAATACAATTGGCGAAGAAATCCCGGATAGCCGTAGCCGTAGGTACTATTCGATAATGTACAAGTATTGATACGTTGTAACTAATATAAAAAGTAAAGCTAACTAGCATATATATGGTTAATGTATGTTTGAAGGAATTTCAATAAATCTGTCCCAAAATAACTAAATAAAAACGCAAGAGGATACTTGAGTTGTCAACCAAATTTACGATGTAAACAGATCTCAACATACCACACTTGTAAAGAAATTGAAAATCTTGAGTTCACCATTAACAAAATAATAATAGGTCATGATACTCCATAAATGCTACATAACAAAAAAAAAATACACAAAAAAATAAAACAGAAAACTACCGATATTTCAGCGGATCAATTTTGAAGATGAATAATTGCAATGTAGTTCACTGATCGCAGTTGGTCAATGGCCTGTTTTTAAATTAGCAAATACATCGACAGTAGAAAACGTGTGATGTAACTATCCACAGTTGACAGATACTAGCAGGCGCCAAAATACATCAACTTGAAAACTTGATTACCACCGGTAGACGATACGAATACCTACCATGAAGCATAATTTGCCTGTAGTAACGCTACAATCAACTGTTATTGCATATTGATGTTAAATCAGAAACTATGTGGATAACGCAAATAAAGTTAATAGTCTAAAATTTTACGTTTATGTTAGGTACACCAAACTTTAACGAAAATAGTAAATGAATAAATCTTTAACTTTGTAACGGTTTTATGTTCATGGCATAACTTAAATTGACTATTGTCTGACTACAGTGACTAGTTGTATTAATATTAAGCGGTCACTCAAAGTAAAATTGAGAATTTTAGTTTATGTTACAAATATAAACAGAACGTCAGGTACCGACGCGTCGAGAAAGACGACACGAAAAATACGATAAGCTTGTGTTTATTATAAATAATAAACAGCGAACTTAATTCTTGAAATAAGATCGCCCACTAAATCAAGTGTTTGGTCTGATGTTATAAAACACTTCATGGCGCGAAATGTACACTATGTGGAATTATTGTTTAAAACTGTTGCAATTATTTTGGTTCGGAATAAATGTTTTATGCGATTTTATCGGATCAGTCTACAGATCAGTACAGTACAGATGCACGGATCAGGTAAAGACGTTACCGTTCGTTACGATCTACAATATCGGATCAAACACACAAGCATATAACGACTAGCCTACAAAGTAGTAAGAACAAAATAAAATAAAAAAAAAATAGCAGAGTTAACATATCTATGACCTTATTTTTCCTGCTGGAGTTATAGCTACCTAGAACCTATTTAAACAAAAAAAAAACATTGTACGTTAGTCTGGATCTCTTATCACTTAGGTGAAAAGTTGTAAACAAAGAGTATCTACTCTACAGTCGCGCAAATTTATGAGTGATGGTTATGGTAATATGAAGAACATTTATATTACCATTGACAAATGTAAAGAAATAATATAAATCTGAATCTTACGGATGTTGTTTTTTAAGTAAAAGCTTCTAAAAACGTATTTTAAAGGAGAGTAAACTGTCGTCGACATGGTGGTCATGTGACGCGTTAATGTCGACTTTATATCTGTAGCTAGGGTTGCCATCCGTCCGGGTTTCCCCGGATTTGTCCTAGTTTAGAGGGCATCCGGGGAGCGTCCGGGGAAGGTTTCATTTGTAGACCGAGCTTTAAAAAATAAATAAATAAAAAAAATCTAAACCCAAACTTGGTGTGGATTGCTCTGGACATGTCATTAACAACGCAGTGCACCACGGATGTGATTTACTGGTAGTAGACATAGAATCCATCGTCTTAAAAATTTATATTTTTTTTCCACTTACACAGTACGAACCGAAGCTCTTAAAGAATTCTGCGTAACGGCTGAGGTCGAATATAAACAGCTTCTGTATCATACCAAAACGCGTTGGCTAAGCCTGTTTCCAGCTATCGAGCGAATTCTGAAGCTCTACCGTCCTTTACGTAATTATTTTGAAAGCATAGAAAGGCCACCTGTTTTAATTAAACAGTTTTTCGAAAATCCTCTTTCGGAAGCATACCTGTTCCTTATACACTCAATTATGCACACCATTCACACAAAAATACAGACATTAGAGAAAGGCGATAATTCAATTCTTGAAACAAAAAGCATACTTGCTTCTATAACAAAAAGGTTAGATGACCGAATTAAGGAAAATTTTGTGCCGCTGAACGTTCAGAGTTTTATAAATAAAGAAGATGAAAACAGGAAACTAGAGTTTAAAAAATGCACACGTGACTTCTACAATGAAATTAAAAGATATATTGAAGAATGGATGAAACCTTTAAAACAATTTGAGAAATTTGATTGGATGTTTTTGCCGAAAATTAATTACAATACAGAGTGGACTCTTATTGAAGACACTGTTCTCTATTTGAAAGATAAAAACATAGACATTGACGACGCAAAATTAATTGACGAGTGGGTGAATTTAAAGGCTTTTTTTTTTTTTATGTCTTATCTGCCAAAATGACTCTGCTCTGCCTGATGGAAAGCACGAGCAGAATCCAGGAGTGGTGGTCACCATCCTCAATGCTAATAGGGACATTGCGACCCACACTATGGCGGCCTAGTGAGATGCTTCTTCACGCTCCGCTTAAAGGACCCGGGTTCATAGCGGGAGGAAACACGTACGCAGGTAGTGAGTTCCAGGTTTTGACCGCTCGGCACAGGAAGGAAGAACCGAAGCGGTGAGTACGAGAGCGTATGTCTACCACTCTGAAGCGGTGACATCCAAGACCGGCACGTGTTGTCCTGTAGAGGAAGGGAGAAGGGGGGAACAGTTGGAACAGCTCTTAGGAACACTCTCCATGATAAAGGCGATAGAGGACTGCCATAGAGGCGATATCTCTACGCAACTGCAGAAGCTCAAGGGACTCGGTGGTCTGGGGACTGCCGACAATGCGGATGGCTCGCCGCTGCAATCGGTCGAGAGCGGTTAAGAAAAGCCAAAACTTAACTGAACAAGATAAGCTTTTAAATTCCAATCAACTTTGGGTACAATTTTTTAAAACGCCGAATGCGAATTTATATTCGGAATTGCTGAAATTTGCGCAATATTTTTTTTGCATTCCGGCGCATAATACCAACGTGGAGAGGGTATTCTCATTAATTACACAACAATGGACTAGAGAAAGAAATTTACTAAGCGTAGAAACAATTTCTTCAATAATTAAAATTAAATTAAATTTCCAAGAATACAGCTGCACTGATTTTTATAAATTACTTTTAACAAGGGAAGATATTCTAAAAGCTATCGGAAAAAACGATAAATACAAAAAAACTGAGAAGTAAAAAGGCAAGAGGCTGAGGAAAACGCTTCAATAGCTAGATAGACAAATCGTGTACCTAATTTTGAGTGCAATAATTGCTTTTTATTTTGGTAGTTAAAGTTATGATTGTTTTCATTGAGTAAAAACTACGAGTATTTAAAATATGGCTATTGATCAAAACTTTAAGTTGATGAAAATGAGTATAGGATTGATTATTTTGTTTTAAAATTTCAATAATGTAACTTACATTGCTGTAGGTCTAAACTTTAAAAATGTTCTGTTTTGTTGTTTAATATTTAAGAAGACTGAATTTAGTTTATTTTCTGCTAAAATAGGTATATTTTGTTATATAAATGACTGTTGATAAAAAGTAAAGCAGATAATAATTATAGAACTATAGCTAAAAGAGTTACCTCGAAAATTGTAAGACTGAATACTAGATTGGTCTAAGTAGGTACTTTTAAAATTTTAATTCATTAAATATATGTTTTTGTTTAATATTTTAATACGGTTTTGTTTTCTTATTTCAAGAATTTGTTTGTGAAAAAGCTGATTTATATAAACAATTTGTAACAAATTGTAATATGATTCTGTTTTGTTTAAATAATGAAAGAATAAAAAAGGTGATTTATGACATTTTCAACTGATTTTTATTACATTGAATATGTTTAAAAGATCTTGTTGACATGTCCGGCTTTCGGACTCTAAAGTCCGGGGTTTTCACGCGTCTTGTCCGGTTTTCCAAATATTAGAGATGGCAACCCTATCTGTAGCCATAAATACGGCTTATTACGCTGAATATATAAATGTTATATATATTCACTGAAAATATGGTTTAAATAACAATATTAATATTCAATCATGGTTAAATCAAATCTTTTGATATTGAATCATTGTTTTACAATTTTCACTTATTTCTTATTAGCTACAATACAAAATTAAGTACGGCCCAAACAATTCTTAGTAACAAGAGATAGTGGATGACAACCATGTCTAATAAACGGCTGTAGGCCGTCAATAAATCAAATGACGTATTTTTATTTCAGATCAAAGAATTCAATATCTGAAAGGTAGCAACTGTGTGTCGTTTACAGTCTTAGGTTTCGACTTCTGTCGACAGTCCTCAATAATACGGTCTTCATGACAGCTTCGCGTTTCTAATGGTGTTATTTTGAAAGGGACTATCAGAACAACGCTAAGTCCGAAGCAGACGGAAGTTTGATGTGTAGTAAATTATTAATTTCAATCCCTACTACGTATAATTCTATCGTGATATGCATTGAGAAGTGAAATTACTATATTCTATGAAATGCAAGGTTTCCGCATTCGTGGAAAACAGAAACGATGTTTTGGTGTTCACTTACTTTGAACATATTACAATTATTAATTAATTAATTTAGATTATTTAACCTAAATAGTAACGTATAAATGGCAGATTTACGTGTAAAATTAATGTTTCTGATTTATTGTAGTTTGAATTGAAATGTATTTGACTTTGAATTGCATTGTGTGAATTGTTGTTTCATTGCTTCGAAATTATTGTTACCGCGTCCCCTTGTATGAGCTCGATTGGCATCTCATTACACACCAACTGCCGTCAATTTTGCATAGAACTATGGATAGAAAGCAGTCAATGGCAATATTTTTGGTCCGTAATTACTAACCTAGAGCGATATAATTTGTCAATGAGATTATATTAATTGAGTTCAACATTGTAAATGACAATTGTTTCCTCGTGAATTGAAGAATAGAGTTGATAATTGTATGATTAGCTGCTTACTCGACAGACTGGGTGGCATAATGATTGGGGACCTTGACTATCAAACCAGAGATCGTATGTGCGACTTCCACTCAAGACAAATATTTGTTAGATGAGGGCGATCTTTGGTGTGTATCGGGGTATAATTTGTCTGTGAGATATGTGTGTCTAAAGGCATAGTGCGTTTATCAGCAATATGGTGGCCATGGTACGGACTCTACCGAGTTTGGAACCAGATAGAATTCGACTGATATATGTGGGACGTGTGATATTGTTAGTAATTATATCGACGGTGCAGTGTTGGATCTGAAATTTCTCGAGTTCGATTCTCGAGTTGGACAAAAGCTTGGTGCGGACTGTAAGTTTTTGTTCCGGCGTTTCTTGTTATGTTTAAAATAAAAAATAGGTACACTAGCACTCATTTTGCTTTCATAGTACCAATGCTACTTAGTTTGAGACTAAGTATATTCAGACATAGTGTGAGATGTTTAAGAAAGAAGGAATTAAATTTTATTGAATTAAATTAATGAACTGTTGGGAACCGTTGATGATGATGATTATAATAATTTTCACTTTGGGTTAAGGAACACATATACAATAGATTTGGGACGATGATAACAGCAGTAGTATAGAGCTGTGTCGCGGTGAGAGCGCGGCAATTAATAAGTTATTGAGATCAAATATTGCAGTACACTTCTAAGAAGTTAAATAAATAATCAGATTATTTATTTATTATACTAATTCGAGTATGTTGATAACGCAAATGGTTATGTGTTCACACATAAACGACAATGACAGGAATGTATCGGACTTATACATTGCGTATCTTGTTAATCGTTCTCTATTTATTTAACTGGTTTGCCATAAAAATATATTTTAATCGCTCTTGATGTAGCTTATATTTTACAATTATATAAAAACTAGCTGAGCCGACAAACGTTGCTTTGCCATTAAAAGGAATATATACTTTAGGGGTGGGTCATTAAAAATCGCGATGGAGAGTAATGGTTGATCGTAGAGGGTTGAAAATTCAGGGTTGTATGTATTTTCTAATGCAGTAACATAAAAAAAAAGATCTAAAATTTAAAAAAATAAAATTAGGGGTAGACTACCCTTAACATTTAGGGGTATGAAAAATTGATGTTGACCTATTCTCAGACCGGTAGGGTATAGGGTACTATATGCACATAAAATTTAATAAAAATTGGTTCAGCCGTTTCGGAGGAGTATGGTAACTAACATTGTGACACAAGAATTTTATATATAAGATATTTTCGGAGATGTGACATCAAAATCATCTAGTTTTCAAACTCATTAGATTTTAAGCATGGCAAATTTAGATAACGCAAACGCGGTTGTATCAACTTTTTGAGAAGAATTATAACGCTTTAACAAATACTTAACAATAGATAAATACATGATAATAGTTAGGATGATAGAATAGAATAATCTTTATTATAGGTACACAAGATATATAGTTTACATAAAAATAATACATCAATTGACTGACCATGTACAAATAACGGATGATTTTTTTTTTCTATGTTTTGTACAGAAAAACGACAAAAAAAAGTAACAAAAGATAAGTAACATAAATGTTGATGAGACTTTATAAACAGTATAAATCTCATAACCATCAATAACATCCTACTAGCTAACTAGCGGTACAGTATCTGCCTCTCTACTTTATACTTAATTACGAAAGTGAACTTTTAGTTGTTCAAACATACCTACAATGAAGAGAATCACATATAAAATGGACTGACTGTCACCAGTACTGAATATTCGTACCTTATAATGGTTATATCTGTATTACTATGTTTATAGACACTAGCGCCTGTGTGAGTTCAAGAACTTACAGATGTCCTTTTAGTTATTTTTAAATGAAAAAAAAACAAATTTTAATTTATCGCAGTCTATGACTATTCATAGGATCATAAAAAGCTTCTATAATTTTACGTTTAAATAAGTATCATATGATGATTACGGGATTTGATGTCTAAATGATTATCATACATTAAACTTATGATTGAAAGTTTCAGATTGCATGAAGTTTTAAAGTAGCAAAAGTTCCAGAACAACGTATTACAACGATGCGCTCGTGGTAACTAACTTCATAACGGGGATAAACCGAGGTATGGTGTTGATGGAATCCGAGGTATGGATACATCAATATCGTGGAATCCCGAGGTAAAGGGCATGGTTGTGATAAGTCCTGAGAAAACGTGTACACCAGTGTCATGGTAGCTCAGCTCGAGGTAACGGGCGTACCGATGACCGATCCTGAGACAATGGGTACAATGAGGCGATAGCTCGAGATAACTGGCGTACCGGTGATAAATCCCAACGTAATGGGTACAACGGGTGTATCAATGACAAATCCCGAGGGAACGGGACAGGAACATATTTTGGATGCGAATGTTACGCCGCAAGAGTAGAGTTCAAGAACCAAGATGAGCAGAAGATAAAGGCGGATAGCGAAGTCAACATACAAGAGACGGCACTATTCGACGATTGTGGTATCGGAGTTTGACCCTTTACTAAAAGATCAAACCTAGTAAACATGTATCGCTAAGGTTAAAAATGTGGCGATGAAAAATTAAAATGTTTACAACTATCTCCTTAAATTAACTTCTATAGCAAAAACGTGGTATCGGGTCCAACTTCGATGACATTGTACTTGAAGAGACTCTATATTGTTAATATAAAATAATAATTCATAATACTTGACACAATAGTTTTTAATGTTTGACATTATGTGATTTATATAAATAATTTTGTATAGTGTACAAATTTGTTTTTGAATTTTGAAAGTTATTCAATAGAATTGTATAAATCTATAACACCTACGTTGTAACAAAATTCTGAGAAATGTTCTAAAGTCATTATTATTATTTTCGACATGAATAAAGTGCATCCTTGTGTTAGTTTACCAGAAATCTATTATCAGAATCATCAGGAAATAACAAATATTGTAAAAGGTTACTGCCTCATTAAACTTTAGCTGTGGTTAGTGTACTACTTTGTAGTTCTTTAGCCTTTCTTACTGAATATAAACTAATAAGCCTAATGCATATAAAAATATATTTCTTTTTGTATTCATGGTCCAAAACAAAACATTCCAAGCGATGGGACTCGCTTAAAACAGGATGGCCGAGCTGTTAGCTTATTAGTTCGATGAGCTAGTATCGTATAAATGTTGTTTAGAATAATTATCTTAAAGTGTCGAGTTCTCTATGTTAATATTATATAAATGATTTATTACACTAATTCTCATAAAATGTCAAGTAGTTGTCACACGACTCCAAAGGACGGAGCATAACATTGTGTTTAAAAGAGGCTCACGAACCCGTAGGAGACACATTCGTTTCTTACTTTTCAGCAGAGTAACAAGTGTAATAGGAATAACTTAGTAAAGAATAGTAAAAGGTTGTAAATAATGATTATATATAATGATTGTACTGAAAAGGTCTGTTAAAGTATATAATACAAGGCTGTATCTTGACAACGTTTTTCATTAAATTGTTGAATCCTGACTATACCCAACACTAGTGATGGTAAGTTGGAGTTGATCTGTTACCTTTACTAGTTAAATCGTTTAAACTAATATTTTGCCATTTTGTACATCTACACATTAGATTTCAAAAAAACTTTTCACCACAACAACGTTCCTTAAATTTAGTTACACTAAGACACAATGATTAGATTATGATAACGGCAAGCAACTATCGTTATCAGATTTTTATCGCACACTATTACTATGAATATGATATTCATCGTCATTATAACAACAAAAATGACGCCCATATAATAATAATAAGCGTCTCTTAAATACCAATACTACGAAGATTATTCTTTATTCGTATTTTTTTTTCCAAATTTGAATCATCATCTTGCTAGCCTTTATTATTCCCAAGATTTTTTTTTATGATTCATTATTCATGATTCAATAAATGAAGAAAAAAAAAGATTATTTTTTCCAAATTTAAATACGATCAGAAAATAAGTGTCAGAGTTTTGACGAACTTAAAAAACATAAAAAATATACAGACGAATAGTAATCCTTCTCTTTAATTCAAATCGGTGTAAAATAAACTAAAAATTTACAATATTTTTTACAAAATTAACTAGATTTAAAAGTTAAAAATATAGTAAACATCTGATTAAAGGTTTTTTCACACGCCTACTGATGTTAACTCTTATACACCAGGTTCAACAGCTCAGGGAACTCGAAAAACTAAATTAATACGAATAACTGTGGGAGTAGGATGTATAATAAGTCCAATGCAGAGCACCAATAATTGACTTTTACCTAACTACTCGTAATACACAGACTACCAAAGACTACTCTAAATTCTAATAAGTAATATCTCGAACCAAAATCCAACTTCATAGATATTAAGTAACGTTCCGTTACTTTCAGACCTATTAATTATACTTATGTCTAGACTCTAGACACGCAAAAGATCTTACGTAACTATCATTTCTGTAAACTATAAATAGTTGATAACAAACACAATAATTTAACGTGATCAGTGATCAATCAACACGTAGTACGCACACGAAACCAATGTAGAGATATTCCAACCTTATCATAATCGAAAATTCAAAATATCGTTATATCTACTTAATCTATTTTATCCTATTAAATTGCTGATTGATTCAACAGCAAAATTTTGTTTAAATTAAGGCGTACGAGGCCCTGAAGTTGCAATCAATATAGTCGATATCAGTACGATAAGTTTACTTTGCGTCAGTTGGTGATAAGTAGGTAATGCATTTATATTACGATGTCAAGTGGATAGATATTTATACTTTAGTAAGATTACAGAGCAAAGGTAATTTAACTTAAGAAAACGTAATAACATCCCGATTATTATCAAGGCAATTTTAATAAGAGTTAACATTTAAATTAAGTGTGCATAATTGGCAACTTTTCTAAAAGAAGTAGCTAAATCAAGTATGTATGAAGTGAATAATTAATTATATTGAGTATTATTAAAGCATGCCGCACGCAGTAGACGTCAATAAAAGCACGAGAAGTGATGAAGGCAGAACTCACCTGTGAAGGGAGAACAGTCTCCCGGCCCAGGGGTATCGACATTTTGCTAGCGGCGCCGGCCGCACCCCGGCGCCCGCTCGCGCGCCACCATCCACCGACCCGTCACAAGGGCCGCGCACCCGCCCGCTGCCGGTCTCACCGACGCGACGCCGATCACAAACAAGAAAAATACTTTCCCAATAAAGCAATTTTCCACAAGTTTATTGGATTCCAGCACCGCAGCTTTTTCTTTCCGCACCGATTACACACATCACCATCAAATCCTCATTCAGAATGTACAGACGCACTAACAAAAATAACAAATTCGATGTATATTATGTATAATCAGAATACGGCAGTGTTAAAAAGCGCGATTAAAATCTAAACAGCAGACTGGCGCCTACCCCGACAGGCGCGAGTGTGCGACTGGCGCGCCTCCGTCGGCCGTCGCGCGCATATCTCACGAGCACGGCTCACCCCGCGCCCGAGTGCGAGGAGCTAGCGGTCCGTTTGGCGCGGGCTGTACGCTCGCGGGTCTGTGGGGTCGCGGTACAGCCTCTTTCATCTCAGTCTCTTGGTCGGTACGCACAGAATCCTTACGGCGGATCACATGGACACGTGCAGCGGACACGGGCGTAGTGCGGTTATCGAGCGCGAGTACACATGCGCACTTCGCACCACTATCACCGCGTCGTGGCTCATTCATTTGTACGGGTCTCGCCTCGAATGGCGCACACCTGAGCAAATATTATGGTACTTTGACAACAATAGCCCCGTTGTTTTGAAACGTTTAATTACAGGGGCAACGCAAGCAATTATAATGCAGCTCTCGTTCATTTTAAATTTTAATTAGCACTCTTCATTAATGCAGTCTTTAATTTGTATGCAAATCGGTAAAGAAACTGTAACGTATACGCGTGTTGCAATCGAAAGAATGGCTTACATTTTCTTATAAACTATGGAAAGGTTTAATAACATAACGATTAAAATACATTTTTTATTGATATACGAGTTTAATATCTGAAAACCAAAATCCCACTCCGTAAAGCTTTTGATAAGACTTATATAACTTACTAGCTGACCCACGCAACCTCGTTTGCGTCTTATATAGCCCGTAGCATGAAAATTTTCGCAAAATAAGTAACTTTTCTGGTTGATTTTTACACCTTGTGTCCGAAAAACCCAAATATCTTACGGAACCCTATTTTTTTCCAAAATAAAATAAGCCTATGTTACTCGTGGATAATGTAGCTTTCGAATGGTGAAAGAATTTTTAAAATCGGTCCAGTAGTTTTTGAGCCTATTCATTACAAACATACAAAAATAGGTACAAATCTTTCCTCTTTATAATATTAGTATAGATGTCATCCGGGTCACAATAACGAATCTAATGCGCGTCTAAACTACTGAACACATGGTAATAGTGCATATAAAAAAGCGGTGGAACATATAAACATACATAGACTACCAAAAACATTACCTTTCTTTTGGCTTCACCGTAATCGGGTAATAAAGTAAAGTTAGTAAGTAGAACTTTTATTAAAATTGCGTGTGTTAAAAGTATTTTGTTACCGCAATTCACATGTATTTTTACGGAAATATTACTTAAAAAGGATACAATAAGAAAATTTAGAACTTCCGAACATTCATCATAAATATAGTATAATATTTTTGAAGGGTGCAAATCTTTAAGAGCAGATAAGCGTAGGCGCAGCTCGAGGCTGTATGGGTAATCGGCAGTTCGCCCACTTTTCCTTTCTACTACGTTCACTGTTCCAGATTACGTCATTATTTATACTAGATATCCGTTTATATGACTCCTCGCTGCTTGCCCCGTTGTGGGAAGTAGATAAGTAACTGTTAAATGTTATGCGAAGGCAAAATTTGGACACTGCAACATTGGTGCTAGAAACCACGTTTCATTAAACCCAAACAATATCTTTGATTAAATTATGGCTCGGGTAACGTGGAACTAGATCTTCCACTTTTGACCACAAATTACTTTGCTTGTACCTTTTCCACATGCTCCATGGTCTCAGTTTTGCAAATGTTACCAAATATATACTGGAATATTAACTGTTGTAAATATTTACTGGCATTTAAGTAATATTCCGTTAATAATTATGAAGCAGAGCTCCCATTTCTTCATTATCTATGATATAAAGTTCCCGTTTTGTAAAACTCCGAAATTATCTAACCTATTTTCACGTTATGCTTAGACCAATAGAAGCCGAACTTGACGCAAAGGAAACTTGAAGACAAAGTTTTGTGGGTCATCTAGAATATATTGCAAACTCTATTACATCCAAGACAATCATAAAATCTTCCTCTTACTTAGCCCGTTCTGGTACACTTCTTTACATAAAGCTCAGCCAAACTCTTCCAAGCCTTTCACAGTAAATAACCCAATATCAAATAAAATAATATAACCACAAATATAGGGTGTTTTTTTAAGCTAGATAGAACTTTAAATTGTAAAAAGTAACACAAAAAATTAAATTTTGATGAAACTTTTTTTTTTATTTGTTTCAGTATACTCTGACAAATCATCATGAATAGACTCACGCTTGAACAACGCTACGAAATTATCCAAATTTACTTTGAAAATCAGCTCATTTTTGAAGAAATAAGGTCCGATGATGCCACCAGCGTGAAAACCGCACCATACGGTGCATTTTTCTGGATGTAATGGAGTCTGTAGGGTCTGTTGTGGATTGGTCTCACTCCATATGCGGCAATTTTGCATATTAACAAACCCGTTAAGCCAAAAATGCGCCTCATCGCTGAACACAATTTTGCGATAAAACAGTCGTCTATAAGTTGCGCGAATCGACGACTGATTTTCAAAGTAAATTTGGATAATTTCGTAGCGTTGTTCAAGCGTGAGTCTATTCATGATGATTTGTCAGAGTATACTGAAACAAATAAAAAAAAAAGTTTTATCAAAATTTAATTTTTTGTGTTACTTTTTACAATTTAAAGTTCTATCTAGCTTAAAAAAACACCCGTTATAACATATATTTTATTGAAATAATATCATCTGAACCAAATCCACAGAATTCATAATATTAAGACTAAACAAAGGTATACAACAGTGATGACCGAATCGTGTTTACAAATCGTAAGTTTCTACTAGTAAAATTCTGTGAATTAACTGACGTGTTACTGGCTAGTTATTTGACACGCCATATCAGATACGCTATAATATTTAAGTACATGTGGGACACAATACCCACATTATATTCAAACTAGATTCTCTCCTGAACAGCTGAACAGTTTCTCACTAAAACTGATAAGAATTGGAACACCGCGCATTGGATTCTGATCTCCAAAAATCACCTAGAAATCTCTTATTTGTTTGAAATTACTATACGATACAAACAGTCATAACGATTTAAGTCTCTCCAAACTCCAAATTGTGTGTTCAATAACTAATAAGTACTAATATCACAATATTGTAAAAGGTGACAACATCGATATATCTAATTAACCGAGCTTTGCAGGTTTGATTACTTTAAACTTCTGCTTAGTATGCACTGCAACGCGCATAACTACAAAATTATAGATCATGTCACAAAATAATCAGTTGAGTTAACTTAAGAAAACACTGGAATACTTTGATGCGAAGATGCCTAGTAACTTTTGACTTAGTTCTTATTTCTAGATGACGCCTTATAAGACGCAATTTAACGTTGTATTTAGTTTTTATGTAAGTAAGAAAAATAAGTGTAGATTTGCGTTAAATATAAAACTATTAATCTCTCTGGATGACAAATACTCAAAGGGATAGAAGGTAGGCTTGACTAATGATAATGTTTGCCACAAAGAAATGGCTTTACTTATAGAGGTGATTGACCATAGGTAGGGGAAAGAGCCAAATCCAAAATATCGCGCCTTAATCTATTTCGCTTGCACATTTAATTTAAGAGTAGATATGTATATGCAGGAGGAACAATATTATACCATTTACGAAAACAGCAATTAATATTGGGTTGACATAATTGTACTTATTTTTATACATATATACAGGTCTGCCAAGATAATGGAAAGAGTAGAATCCAAGAGTATTGGTCATCATACTCTTTGCAAATGCAAACAATGCAGCATGGCGACTACTTACTTTTTTTTAATGTCTTAGCTGCCAAAATGACTCTGCTCTGCCTGATGGAAAGCACGAGCAGAATCCAGAAGTGGTGGTCACTATCCTCAATGCTAATAGGGACAGAGTAGCATGTTGACCCACACTATGGCGGCCTAGTGAGATGCTTTTTCACGCTCCGCTTAAAGGACCCGGGTTCATAGTGGGATGGAAACACGTACGCAGGTAGTGAGTTCCAGGTTTTGACCGCTCGGCACAGGAAAGAAGAACCGAAGCGGAGAGTACGAGAGCGTATGTCTTATGTATCATTGGGCCTGCGATCTCACACTCACCATAGAAACACGACGGCAGTACGAATGCTGTCATCTTAGATTAGTTTTCTGTGAGAGGGTATTACCGCCCCGGTCGAGCCGGCCGTTTGATCTGAAAGCATCGTGGCTCTACTATGTTGTTAAGCCCCATATGAGCGGTGTTCAATTTTGTAGTAGAACACTTGATGTACTTACATAATATATTAGGTTACAAATCTGACATTTTCTTAACTTGAAATTAGTTTGTCTACCTTTAGGATAACTCGGGATGCCAAACTTTACGTACATGATTCGATTCTGGCTTTAATACTGTAATGTACTTTATACAAGAAGTAGGCGCTAATAATACAGTTTAGAAATACATGGAGTAATTTAGGAAAAGCAAAAGTTACCTATGCTTACATACCTATAAAAAGACGATACTCGAATTTATGTGTCATTAATTATTTCTAATACTTTTCGGTAAACGTTGCCCTTGATTTAAACATGTACCTACTTCATATACTTATTTGAGAAATCAATTATCAAGTAACTATGCAACGACTACACTATTCAGTCGTTTTAATATCGTGGGACGCTTATCAATTTACCACAATTAAAACAACTGATTTGACTTGATTTAAAATGCATGTTAGTATCCTCTCTACTGCACAATATTGTTAGTATGCCACAACGTTTAAATGAACTTAGCCTACGAGTCAGTATTTAACACCTTGCATTAACCTAGCACTTAACCAACCTGAACACCTTGCATCCTTCCGTCGTACAACGTCCATCTCCCATATGTGGTCATCGTAAGAACACTGCACTTACAGTTCCAAAATAAACTCTTGCACTAGTTTCGTGTAACACGAGTGGACCGAAACTAGCTACTCCAAACAAAATTAATGGTCATGAACGCGGCACGAATGCATTCGCACTACTGGCTAGGTAGTTTGTGCTATGTGACACTGTAGCCTCGACAAATATTGTTTAGTGCTTGATTAGCACAATGTGTGCAAATCGTTCGACGTCTGCACCGACGCTCTCGTTCAAATTGAAATTGATTGTTCGTTTGTGAGCCGCGTTCATTGATGTGATTGAGTAGAATGGCTGAAATGGGCCTTGCAAGATTGTTTGTTACTATTAAGAAGCTATATCTGCAATATACAGTATGATTTGATACTGCCATACGTAAATTATGAAGTAGGCGATGCTCTCTTGGTACCTTTTGCTATTTGCATCATGTGTAGTTATTTTAAAATTAATATAATAATAATAATAATAAAGCCATTTATTCCCAAAATAAGATTACAACAAAAGAGATGAAACCTAATGCATAATAATATAGAATCACTATTCAACTATACATGCATAATTCAAACAATAATTTATCAATCACTTTAAAAATTAATTAATAATTAATTAACATTCATTATTAACTTAAACATGTATTATTTTTATCAATACAAACTCTTAATGTGTGTTAAGAATAGATATTTTTTTCACATAGCATTCTTTTGTATTCATTTGTTTTAAATTGTTGTGCAAATTGAGATAAATATCAAAACAAATTAATATAAATTCATCTGTTTCAAAACTCATCCCAATCTACCTGTATATTATTTTAAGTATGTATTTGATTGTATTCCAGTATTTTCTTTTTCTTGTAAAAATAATCAAATTCTACTCGTATATAACTAAATAATCCAATTTACATTACTAAGCCATCCGCTTAACAAAGTTCACAAATAAATAACTTATATAACCTTACTTATATACCCAAAATACAACCAAATTACAACAAATTAATTACCTAGTTGTTTTTATTTTGGGTCCCAAAATTTGAGTAAAGGCCTCCTCCATGTATCCTTTAGAAAAATATTAATATATTATATTTAGAAAAATATTAATATATTATTATATTATATATATAAATTAATATATCGTCTTATAAATCAAGATCAGATCTTTAATGTTAGTTGTTATATTTTTGGAACTGAGTAGTCGGAATTTATTAGTCGGCAATAGACTACCTTCTTTTACGTATGGAATCCCTCACAGGCCTTCACACAGCTGGGGTTTGCGACGGGGTGGTGTGTTAGAATCGGACCGACTAAAACCACACGGTGTGCCACTCTGTGCCTGTGAAGGGACTGATCCGGACGCTGCTGTTATACGAACATGAAATGTAATTATTACAAACCTTTATTCTTAACTTGCGTGAGAAGTTTTCGATACTCAAAGGTCTTACCTTTAGTTTACAATTATCAACGTCAATTATTCTAACCAAAAAAGATTCAGCTGATGACATATTGTTCACTAGACAGTAGAATTAGATCCGTAGATCTACGTATATGTTACTGGTACAATTGCAACGGCACAAAACTCGATGTCAGAAATTCAATAAAGATTTAAAATACACTCAATAAGATATTTCCTTTACAATAATGTCGTTTTTTAAAATCTACTTAGCTGAACTTGTAATCGAACTATTGATGAATACACCGACAAATTGTAATTCTCACTTTAATTTAATACTAACTTAGTACAACATAAAGAACAAAGTGACAGTGCTCATCACACGATCCTTGATTCTTGATGAGAATCGGACACAAGTCCCCTAACTAGAGGACGAGATGAACTCACCAGACAAGAAAAGTTTGATGCCAGCTGCGATTCGACGAGATCCTACCTACTCGTCAAATCGCTGCTAGCAAATTTCGGAGTTGATAAATCATTTTCGTGTGATAGTCCGTTTCTCGAGAAAGGCTGTAGTTGCTGAGCATCAATGGAAAATGTAGGTAAAGAAAGGGAATATTTTTTATTTTGAAAGTTTATGCGTACCTACTTAAATAATAAAATAAAAAAGCTCGACTAATCGTTTCGTAGTGACGCAAATTATTAAAATTAATAAGATAACGGGTACTGTAAACTCGATAAACCACTTACTGAGTTGGGAATATTTTAATTTTAGCCTTTATCCTATGTTTAAAGAGGCGTAGGTACTATTGGCAAACGTAGTGTGGGACGCCCTTTGGCCAGATGATAGGATGACATGCATTGGAGGGCTAGCAGCGACTGGATTCAAATAGCAACAGACCGGTCTCTGTGGTCTTTCTTGGGAGAGGCCTATGTCCAGCATTGGACTGCAACGGGCTGAGGATGATGAAACTTAATAGGTAATAAACGATTTGTCATTTTAGGTATAATATTGTTACGTGTTAGAGTTCGATGGATTTGGGAAATAAACCTTCTGACGTATAAAATAGACTTTATTAACCACACTCTTACAATCACAATATCACTCCGAATAGCAATCCTTAATGGTCGCCGAGGTCTCTAGGTTAATCACGGATATCACTTCGATATTCCATAGTGGCTCAAACTGAACGTTGTTCTTTCAAGAACTTTCTCGATCGTAGTTAGACACGCCTAACTACGACAGAGCGTGCAGCGTGTCACAGAGCGAGCAGCCTCGCGCGGCAATTGCCTCGCGAGGCTGCTCGCTTAGTGTGGACTTGCCTCGGCCGAGGCAAGAGCGCGTGCTGCCGCGGACGAGCGGTATTTGTAAAATGGTGGGTGATGGGATGTTAAGTTCTCTTTTTTCAAGTTTTTGGTATAATTTTGTATTTTTAATACACCTCCATCAAAAATACGTCTGTACACGGTGCTCAATTAGGCACAGTGATGTTTAAATATTTTAAGAAATGGTAGTTCAGCTTCCTTTTTTTTTATTTTTTTTTTCTTGACGGGATGAAAATCCCTTCGGATCTCCGGCTCCTCGGGGACTGAGGAGCCAGGTATGTGGTGAGTCCACTAAAAACCACCCCGGCGGCCGGTCTCAGGCGCCCTGCTCTGGGGAGGACCCAGACCAAGTTATTTCAGACCCATACACTGACCCAGCTACAAGCTCATTTTTTGCAATGTGTTAATCTACTCGTTAACTATTTAGCAGTGATCCCCACGTCAATCGTGGTCGTATATACATTAAAACCATTTTTCATTTGACTGCTCTATTTGCTGCTCAGGCTGTCCAGGTTGAAGTCTACCTTTATTTCCAACATTGACATATAAAAACTTGTAATTATCATCTACTAAGGCAAACAAAACTTTACTTGAACATGATTTATAATTATCGTAATCATTGCCACTGTTTATGGGAGACTGTAAAACAACATGTTTTCCATCCATCGCTGCCACAGTATGTTGAAAATTACATTTATTTAGGAAACCTTTTGAAATTGTAAGCCACTCTTGTTCTTGGCACCTAAAACAGATATAAAAAGTATATATTATTTTACAGAAAGAAACCGATACTACAGTAAACAAAGCAAAAAAAGACCTGCGAAAGACACAGACGATTTATCGGACGAAACTCTTTCTGAAGGATTCTCCAGCAGTGTACAGAATCACAGTCAGCCCCACCGCCTTGTGACTCATACTCGGCATTTGGACAATACATAGCCAACGAATTAAGAAAATATGACCCAGTAACTCTGGCACACGTAAAAAAAGATATATTCGGAATAATATTTCAAGCCGACATAGGAGCTTATCAAAAATATGGCTATTATACACAAAGCTATGCTGAGTCTATGCAACGTCCTAGCACTAACGCTTCGTCTTATAACGATCCGATGTGTCCCTCACCACTAACTCAACCATCTGTTACCCCCCTTCCGATGACTTCTCCAATTCAATCAGAGATTCCACCTCCCTCTTCTCCTCCGGTGACTCTCAAAACCTATCAGACATTTCTCCTGCCCCTCTGCCTCCTGCCTCCTAATTATACTAAAACATATTGCGAGCGTTCGATGATGGCATCACAAACTTCAGGAACAATCTTCGAAATAGATTGTTTGGAAATGCGAAATAGCTACTGCAAACTGGTATAAGAATCTCCTGTCGCTAAGAACCGTAATGTCAAAAGTATCTTTTCTCTCTTAAAAGTATTGTTTCATTTCTTCGAAGTTTGCTTTGCAAGTTTGAACACAAACGATCCAACTCCTCTATATTTATGCGTGCAAAATTTTTCTCCACTCCATCATTTATCAATTCTTGGTACAGCTCGTTTCCATTATATAATAATCTGTTTTTGTATAATGTCCGGATCCAATATCGTCATCGTTTAAGTTTATGTTGTCTTCTCCTTTTTATGATCCTATTTATAAGGATAAAAGCAACAGCTGCCACCGCTACACGTAGGTACGTGTGGTGCCATGACTTCTTAATTTTCAACTAAACGAACGAACAAAATGGCTCGGGCTTGCCGCGCGCGGCAGCCTCGCGATGATACCGAGACTGCCACGCTCGTTCGGGGATAGTTTCCTCGCGCGGCAAATGCCTCGGGAGGCTGCTCGCTCTGTGTAGACACGCCTGTTCGCGAATAATCTTTCTTCGTAATAATATAAAACGAATATAAAATTTTATTTAAATACTTATATTTTAGATTTAAACGCTGCTTGCTTCTAGTTGCGGTGCAACAGTGTGTGTAATCAAGCATGTGAATGATTTCATAGTGCCCATTGTATTCAGTCAAACACACTCTGTCATTCAATTTTTTACTTTATTTATGTTTATTCTAAATAATGAAACAACGTTAATATTTTATACTAGTTGAGCCCCGCGGTGTTACCCGCGGTTCGACAACAAAGCGGGCAAGGCCACGGGCTGAAGCTTGTCTAAAAAAAGTAGCCTAAGTTACTCACTGCGCTGAGTGGTGTAGATTCACAAATTGATGTTCTGAGCCTGGGTAAACTCTATAGTCCAAGATCCCAGAGCAATCAGACAACTTATTTTCACATGGATGAAACCTGAAGTTTTCAGTAGCGTCTCGTGTGCCTTGAATACCTACGCGCTTTGTGGAACTTACCGAGTGACACCTGGGCAGGTACTAGGTGAGAAAGGTAACTAAAAATAAAAATTATTTAACTTAAATTCACATGGCTGATTTTTATATATGTCATGTAGAATATTATTTTAAAGTAATATCATAAGTGTCAGACACTTTTGATGGACCAGAGGTTTTGTCAGACGCTTTTATGTTACCCAAAAAATAAACGAACTTTACTTATTTTTACATGTCTGATTTTTTAATATGTTAATAGCTGCGTACTGACCAAGCGAGCGGTTTTGCGAGGCAGCCTCGGACATTTGCCGCAGTACGCATGCCGCGCGAGGCGGCCTCGGTCTGTAAGTTTTCTAATCCGAGGCCGCCTCGCGCGGCAAGGCCGAGCCACCGTGAGCATCGACGCTCAGTTTAACTTGAAGTCGAATAGAGACCGCGCGTGCGTGTAGTTTGCCCGAGACCACCATGAGGCCGCACATTCAGAAAACTGTCGGTACTACTGCCTTTTTAATAATTCTAAGGCTTGCAAAAAAAAGAAAACAAAAAAATTAAACGTTTTTGGATTAAACTCTTATAAAAAAATAGATTACAGGCTGGGAACGGATTGTTTGAAGAGTTGTGATTCGATGACGAAGAAAAAAAAATCACTCGAATGAGTAAAGTCGAATGAGAGAGTGAGCGCGGCAAACGTACTGAGGCGTCTTTTAACAACGACAAAAACCGACAACGCTCGGCTCGGGCCGCGGCTCCAGGGGGGTGAATATCCCTTATATGCCATTTTTTACGAATAAGCTGCAACCGTCTATATTTGTACCACCCTAACTATTACCTCTACTGTTTATTCATCATCACACATAATTCTAAACTTAATAGATAGATGGCGCCAATTCATTTTCCTAACTCGCACTATTTTATTTTATTTATTTCAGTGTTGGCACGTCTTGACCGACCGAGGATTTGCCTCGCGAGGCTGCTCGCTCAATCAGTACGCGGCTATTGAAGTATTTAATTAAAAGTTATATTCAATCAGTCAGACAAATTAGAGTGACCAAACATCCCCTAAGACAAAAATTATTCAGCTAGAAGTATGAGGGCGAGAGCACTATGCGCATGCGCCTCAAAGTAAAAAAAAAAATGTAATAATAATACCTACTCTGGGATCTTACTGTACTAAGAGACACAGGATTGTTGTCTTTAAAAAAGAAACTATTTATACACTATCCATTTTGATTTTATCATAGTAGGTACTTGTTGTTATTAATTCTAATTGCGACGGCTAATTTGCATTACAACATCTACGAGGTCGTCTATTCATATATCACATCCTTCTGTTCCACATTGTTTTATTGGAAAGTTAGTGAAGTTTACAAAAGCGTACAAATTATTTCAGGCACAAACTAACAATGTCGCCAGCTTATTGTAAAATATGGTTGCGTTCTTATTTGCCAACAAAAAGTATTATTTGTTCCGTCATCGATATCCGGAATCCATTTTGAGTTTAGTCTTCCGTTTTTCTTGTGTTTCCGGTCAAGCGAGTCCCTCTCTCGAACGCTATTGGCGCTCCCTTGCACGTTTTGAGTGTGACAACTTCCGTTTCGACTATGTTTGTCACCTCGTGGATTGCGCCATATTGCTTATCATTATAGCATCGTTTTTCGTAGTGTTCAGGTCAAGAAGCGTTTAAGTATAAATTTTTATGAAAGTTTTAATAATTCTATACACTTCGTTATAAGTTATAATTAAAAATAGTCCCTTTCTTCTGCGATGGAAATAACAACGATGAAGACGCGAAGCAGTGCTGTGTTGGAGTTTCTTATTCGAATCCAGCTATGTGAAGCAGGGCTCTGCGGACGGCTCTTCGGAACCACAGAAACGAACACGACATGTAAGTGATTTGAAGTAAGAATATTTATCGCAACAAGTGGCATTCTTAACGAATTCAATTACACAAAATCAAGTAAATAATATAGTGCTCTAAACATAGGGAGTCATCGCAGGAAGTAGGAACCACCACAGTTAATTCCTCGATTGACGAAATTTTATGACCACCCCCGGGTAGCGATTAAAATAATTCCTAACTTAATATTGCGTGTAACACTACGGTGGTTTAGGATCCTTGGTACCCTCAATCAAATTCTAAGCTAATGAGTAAGTTACAAGTATTACAGCATTTCAAAACAAAATATCGGCAATACATTTATTTTTCCGAGACCCAAAATAATTGTCTACCCTCGAATTTATAGAACTAAAACCAAATGAGGAACTAAGACGTAATGAACCTCCTAAAAACGATGACCACAGTTTATACCTAATAGTGTTCGTTTGCTACTATTACACATGCTGTGCAATAAGCATTGCATGTGCAAAGAGCAGAATTGCGTAATATCTTACAAAACTTAATAAATTGTTCACTTCTTTTTGAAAAAGTTCTAAAATTATTTAGCAAAAATTCTGAAGTCATAAAAGTTAGTGATGATATATGTATTGTAAATAACTTATCTCAAGTTATTTACACGAAGGACTTTACACGTTTGCGTAGAGAATTAGCACTCGATAAACACCTGATGAATTCTTTAAAACGGGTTCGAATAACGTACCACCTAGCGCGGAATATTGGTTCGATTCAGAACTATTTGCCAATTACTTACAAAAAATAGGGGGGGGGGGCGATAAATGATCAATAACTCTTGTTACAAAGAGAATAATACCAGTGCATTCGAACGCTGGGACCCATAGCTTGACTATAACCCATGATTATAGTTATAAAGGGCAAGTTTAACCAGGTTAAGGACAACTAACCAAGCCTTTGACGCTGGACAACAAACGAAAGGTTGGCTACCTCGATCTTGCTCTCCAATTAAAAACCGTAATCGTCAGACACAACACAACTCTATACACTTTCACGGCGGCTGTTTTGACAATATCGTCGTATAGGGCGTAGTCTTGAAGCTCCCAAAGACATAAGCAAACTACTAGAGGGTATTCGCTTCCCTTTCATAATGAATCTGCCACTCGCATACCCAAGCGACTAAGCTTCCAGCAATTTGTTTCGAGGGTCAAAAATTCTATATGGGGCCCTAGAAACGTTTTTAATCACCATATTTGTTGACAATTTAGATCAGAAAAGTTTTTATCAAGTCTCAAGACGCTCGGCAATTTTACTTTTTCTTATTTTTTTGTCTAGCCGGCGAGTGCTTAAAAAATCACTCTTTTAAGAACGAGCGGTCGTCCTCACTCTTTTAAGGATTGACTCTGAGCACTTAATCGATAATGGAGATTCTCTGCTTATGTCAGTATGGCCAGACTTTGGTTCTGAGACAGACTCGGCTAAATATCAGCAGCCTGGCTGGCAGATCGGATCGTACCCAGAAATAAATTTAAATGCAAACTGCATCTAAGTCCGACTAGTATTAAAAGTATCAGTGTTTGTAATGAAGGAGACTGATCTGCATTATTTATTACTACAAGAGGTCCTAGTAAGCCTTGAACTATTATCGGAGAATGAATAATAGCTGTACGAGAAGCAGGTATTGAAACGTCTCCAGGATCAGTATATACTTTATCACAATATTATAGTCCACGGGCCCACGAACAAGGGATTTCAGTGATTGACAACAGGCTGAAAGTTTATACACAGCTTCGTTTTGACGAGACACCCAACTTTTATTATTGGACCAAATTCTGAAAGTGGAAGGAAAAAGCGGGATAGGGAGCGAAACACGTCGATTTGATGAGTGTCCCAATTTAATTAATAACAGTTTCTAAAAATCAATACTTCGAGAAAATACGATGGAAAACTGAAAAAAACTTGTGGCATACAAAGTGTATGGTACCTTCCGAAAATGGTGAATGAAAAGCCCCAAAACAGACGTGACAGCCGTATAAGACGTGTCTTATACAAAACTGCGAGAAATCGTTGCAATCAGATGATACGTAACGCTAAACGCCGACACATTCTTGACAACATCACTCGTTCATCCCCCACCAATATATGGAAGTTTTTAGGAACCCTGGGCATCGGAAAGCAGCGATCAGGTGGTCTGCAGGGGATGGTTGGTTTGGATGAGATTAATCGTCATTTCTCCTCCTCTGTTTATTTTGATCACCAAATCAAGCGTCGTACTGTGGACTACTTGGCGAGTTTAAATAGCCCTAATATAAATCCCTTCAAATTTTCTCCAGTTACCCCGTGTGAGATTAAAAAGATAATATCCTCTATCAAATCCAATGCCGTTGGTTGTGATCAAATCAGCCGACACATGATCACTACAATCCTTGACCACATCTTACCTATAATCTCCCACATTATCAACTACTCCTTATACTCCGGAATATTCCCATCCTCTTGGCGCAAAGCTTGTGTCATCCCCTTACCTAAAATTGCAAATCCCACTCTCCCCAATCACTTCAGACCAATTTCTATTCTCCCCTTCCTCTCCAAGGTCCTTGAATCCTGTGTGCATAAACAGTTTTCTAAATTCATCTTTGAAAATAGCCTCCTGAGCCCGTTACAATCCGGTTTCAGGCTGGGTCACAGCACTACTTCTGCACTTCTCAAAGTTATTGGCGACATTAGGGCGGGTATGGAGGACACAAAGGTTACTGTTTTAGTGCTGATCGACTTCTCTAATGCCTTCAATGCTGTCAATCACGATATTCTCCTATCTATCCTTACCCATCTTATGGTCTCGCCCGAAGCGCTGGAATGGTTCTCGTCCTATCTTCAGGGACGCCAGCAGTATGTCCGTGTCGATGAATCTTCCTCAGATTGGTGCGAACTTGACTCTGGTGTCCCTCAAGGCGGTATTCTTTCTCCTTTGTTATTCTCTATATACATTAATCTCCTAACCTTGGAACTTCGTTGTGCGTATCATCTGTATGCCGATGATCTTCAGCTCTATTCGCAGGCTAAGCTTGAAGATATTTCGCTAGCGATAAATAACGTTAACAGAGACCTAGAATCAATTAATACATGGTCCGAAAGGTTCGGCTTGACAGTTAACCCATCAAAATGTCAAGCCATTATAGTTGGAAGTCGTCGATTGATGTGCAGGATAGCCATCGAAACTCTCCCGGATATAATTTTTAATGGGATTGCTATACCTGTTTGCGAGTCTGTGAAGGATCTTGGCTTACATCTAGACTGCACATTAAGCTGGCGTGAGCAAGTAACAAATCAGTGCCAGAGAGTCACTGGCACTCTTCGGGCGCTTTATCGCCTGAGAAATTTTCTGCCTCCAAAAACCAAGACTATGCTTGTGCAAACCCTCATCTTTCCCATAATCGACTATGGTGACGTGTGCTGTTATGACCTGAATGCAGATCTTCTCGATAAACTAGACCGTCTTCTTAATAACTGCATTCGATTCGTTTTTAATCTCCGTAAATATGATCATGTTTCCCTTTTCCGTACGCAACTCAACTGGCTACCTATTCGCTTACGACGAGAACAACGAGCTCTCACTTTCTTGTACTCAATTTTAAATAACCCTTCTTCACCTAAATATCTAACTTCCTGCTTCCAACTTCTATGCAGCAACCACAACAAAAACCTTCGGTCCACTAATAACCTCCTTCTTCTTTGTCCCTCCCATACGTCTGAGTTTGTTGGCTCATCTTTTGTTGTTCAATCCGTTCTAATTTGGAATGAGCTCCCTCTCGAAATCAGGATGGTCACCAATGTCTTTTCATTTAAGATAAAAGTAAAGCAGTTTCTTATCAAACAACTTGCAGAATCAACGTCTACATAATTGTCATCTATTATTCCTAGTAGGTACACCTATCTGTGTATGTATGTATGTACTCGTATCTATGTTAGCTGATATGTATTTAGTTATATGTATAGTATGTATTAGTTCTTGTATGTATGATTAGCTTTTATATATTATTTGTATTTGTTATGTTGCCAGATATGTTTATTTTAATACATTCTTATTTTCAAATGCACCCACTTCTTGTCTTCTCTGCATCACCCGATGGTTGACTGGTAGAGAATGCCTTAGGCATTAAGTCCGCCAATGCACCTAAAGTGCATGATGTATTAAATAAATAAATAAATAATAAAACAAAAATCAGTTTGTAATTAATGAAAATGAATAAACATTTTCAAGTCACCATTCTGACATGTTAGAGCTGGGGGTGACTCGGAAGGTACCATACACTTTGTATGCCACATTTTTTTTTTCAGTTTTCCATCGTATTTTCTCGAAGTATTGATTTTTAGAAACTGTTATTAATTAAATTGGGACACTCATCAAATCGACGTGTTTCGCTCCCTATCCCGCTTTTTCCTTCCACTTTCAGAATTTGGTCCAATAATAAAAGTTGGGTGTCTCGTCAAAACGAAGCTGTGTATAAACTTTCAGCCTGTTGTCAATCACTGAAATCCCTTGTTCGTGGGCCTGTGGACTATTATCAAACAATGTGAATCTTAATTTTCATGTTTTGATGGAATATCAACTCTTACCATAAACCATAACCTAATATTTTTGTATGTACCTACCATGTAGTATCTACATTATATGGCGCAATCCACGAGGTGACAAACATAGTCGAAACGGAAGTTGTCACACTCAAAACGTGCAAGGGAGCGCCAATAGCGTTCGAGAGAGGGACTCGCTTGACCGGAAACACAAGAAAAACGGAAGACTAAACTCAAAATGGATTCCGGATATCTCAGGAAAAATAATAGGTAAGTTTTATTGTTTGGCAAAACTCTCTATTTTAATGTTACATTTTAATAATTACCTAATATATTGTGTTCCTATTTTTTTATGATAATTTGGTGAGTCAGAGTAATAAATTTCTTTATTTCTAAAGTGACAGCGTTGCTGAGTGCAAGACCAGATCCAATGATGCAGAAGCATCTCAACAGGCCGCCATAGTGTGGATCACAATGCTGCATTGTCTGCATTTGTGATGAGTATGGTGACCACCACTTGTGAATACTGCTCATGCTTGCCAGACTAGACTAACTTTAACAAACCTATACATAAAATAATCCTCGGAGGGAAATAGACTTAAGTAAAAGTAGTCCAAGTTACTCTTTATATTATCAGTTATCTGCCAGTGAAAGTCCCATCAAAATCGGTCCAGCCGCTCCAAAGATAAGCCCGAGCAAACAGAGAGACAGACGGACATACATTTTTAAAATTGATATTGTTCGGTGTAAGTCACTACCATACGTACTTTGAAAGACTGCACGATTGGCCGAGTGGTGTCAGCGGTCGCCATACCGCTTGCTACTGCGCCAAGTGTCGTGGGTTCAAATCCCACGCGGTACCTACAACACTTTGTGTGATCCACAAATTGTTGTCCCGAGTCTGGATGTTCTTTGTGTCCGTTTCATGTATGTTTGTAAAGTCCCCCACGACACAGGATGTTTATTCCTAATGTGGGAGTTGTCTTTTAAAAAAAAAAAAAGAAGGCTGTTAATTTGAAATGACACACTTCAATATTATTTATTTGTATAGATTTCTAAGCAGATAAGTTACATACTTTTCTACAACCCTATGTACATTTTATATGCTACTGTTTGTGTTCCCTAATATTTTTTTTTTTTTTTTTTTTTTTTTTTCTTTTTTTTTTGCGGGTAGGTGTTGAAAAGTTCAAACGCGTTTGTAAAAGCTCCTCATATATTTAAATTGTTTTTAACTTATTCTTCACTTAATATTTAATTATTGTGTACTCACCGGATACTTACAAGTGGTCTGCATTTAATATGTGTTAATTTGCGCTCACAAGCCACCTACCAGTGTTATCACACATCTTTATAAACCGCTCCAAATCAATCTTAAATAATATACGTTACGCTACTGCTACTTACTATTGAAATGTCCCAGCTTGCTGAAATTCAATCGGCTCAGAACACCCTTGAAGAAAGTTTTTCTAAAAGGATGGCCCAGTTGGAGGCACAGCTGCACTCCGGAGGCACCTCTAAGGACACTGTAGCCCGAGTTTCCGAGGAATTTAGGACATTCCGGGAGCTCATGTTCAACATGTTGGGATTGCTACGGAAACAAATTGATGAGTGTGCCAGGATGGTGGACATCATAGAGACCCGTCATCGTCGCAAGGCACTGATCTTCATAGGTATACCTGAAGCTGTCCAGGAGGATTGTAGTCAGACTCTGTTAAGTGTTCTGAACCAGAAAATGAACCTTAAAAGTGTGACTGCGCCTAACATCATGGTCTGTCACCGCTTGGGTACTCCTTCGAAAGAACGTCGTCGCCCGGTGCTCGTCAGGTTCTCTTCTGCGGAGGTTCGTGCTGCGGTCTGGAAGGTGAAGACATCGCTGAAGGGATCCGGTTTTGCAGTGAGGGAGTTTTTGACTAAAACCCGACAGACGGCATTTGGTTTGGCACGGCAGCATTTTGGTGTGTCGGCCTGCTGGACACAGGACGGCACAATTATTATCAGACCTGCCGATAACACTCGCCATAAAATAACATCCCCGGAAGAGTTGAAGCCACTTATAGCCAAGTATCCCAAGGTGACATACACGCCCAAATCGAACTCCAGTACTGTTACGAAAGGACCCCGGAGACAATAGGTACAAGCGCTAAATAATATCAATATCTAATGTTTACATTGATAAAAGTGATAAAAGTTTGTTATTATAATTTACTCAGTGACAGTATGTTGGAATATCTGTCAAGTGTCAAAACAATGCTAGTTTCGTTCGCCACCCAGTTTGGGTGCGTTCTGAATTTTGTTATAAATTAATAGTGTTTGTACTTTTGTCTTACTGTTCTCCGTTTCTTAAAGTTTTCCCCTTTTTTTTTTTCTCTCTCTCGTTTTATTTGATTGTGGTGATTTAATTTCATATTTAAGCATTTATAGACACTCAATAATTTTTTTTTTTCTTTATTATTGTCATATGTTTTCTCAATTCTCAACAATCTTGTATTTGTGTGCCTGCTGGTGGGTGGTGTGGAAATATGTTCTGTAGTCCCCGTTCACTTATTATATTATTGCTAAAAGTAATTTAAGTAGATTTATAACTTTTAATATTTCTATAGTTTTTTATATATTTTTTTTATTTGTATATTTGTATATATATATATATATATATATATATTTTAGTTTTATGTAAATATATTATGTTGGTACACTGATACACTGATGACTGATGATGAAGGTGTAGTATATTTCTCTGCCGACGACTCTTCAGAGGGTGACAGTTTCACTTCTTCGACAGGGACTTTGGGTGACCAATTGCGGCAAACATTTACTACTCAATCTCGTCCTCTCCTTAACGTTTGCCACATAAACGCGCAGAGTATCCCCAGTCACTATAATGAATTAACCGACACTTTCTTAGGCAATGACGTTCATGCCATCCTGATATCGGAAACCTGGCTCAAGCCTCACCTTCCCTCCACCTCCTACCCTCTGCCCGGTTTCGTCCTTATCCGCAACGACCGTTTGGATAAAAGAGGTGGTGGCGTTGCCATCTACCTCCGTAGTATTTTCCCCTTTAAAATTCTATCCTCCTCCTCTACTAATACTTCCCCAAACGCAAAATATCTCTTCCTAGAGGTTTGTGTCAGGGGAGTGAGCGTTATTCTCGGTGTGGTTTACTGCCCTCCCACTGTCAACTACTTCTCCAGTCTGGAAACAGTTCTGGAATCTTTAGGGTCGGAATACTCACATCACATCATCATGGGAGACTTGAACACAGACCTCCTAGACCTAAACTCCTCTCGTACGCGTAAGCTCCTTCAGATCGTCCAATCAACCAGCCTCCATGTCCTCCCTCTTCAAGCCACTCATCACAACTTTCAACACCAGGATACCTGGCTTGACCTAATACTCATCTCCTCACCAAACCTTATCTCTTCCCACGGTCAATTCCCTGCTCCCGGTTTTTCCCACCACGATTTGATCTTCCTATCCTATACCCTGAAACCTCCTAAAACAGTTCCCAAAATTCTAAAGATACGTAGTTTCCGGTGCATGGATTTAGAAAAATTAAATGCAGATGCAGCAAAGATAGATTGGACGACCGTAGCGGCAACTAACGATGTAAACAAAAAGGTCGATGTATTTAATGATAATATTGTGCAATTGTACGACGTCCACGCTCCTATTAAGTCAGTGAAAATAAAACGTGCCCCGGCACCATGGATGACCGAGGAAGTTCGCTCAGCGATGAGGCGGAGGGATCAATCTTTTCTCAAATACAGGAGAGATCGATGTGAAGACAGGTGGAATCATTATAAGGCTGTCAGGAATCGCTGTAACCAGGTGATACGAAACGCTAAACGCCGACATATTCTACAAAACTTAGAGTCCTCTTCTTCTTCCAGTATCTGGAAGTTTCTTAGTACTATAGGTATTGGTAAGAAACAACATCCCGAGTTTAAGAACACAATTTGTTTGAATGATATAAATCGTTATTTCTCCTTCACGTCCACCCTGGATCTTCAAACCAAGTGTCAAACGTTAAACTACATATCTGGTCTTACCAGTCCCAATATCGACTCATTTGAATTTTCTCCGGTGTCTTCTGTGGATATCAAAAAGATTATATTATCCATCCGTTCTAATGCTGTTGGTTATGATGGCATTAGCCGTCGCATGATAACTACAATCCTCAACTATACTCTCTCAACAATTACCCACATAATTAATTTCTCTCTCGACTCAGGAACCTTCCCTTCTTCCTGGCGCAACGCTTACATTATCCCCCTTCCTAAAAAAAATGATCCTACACTACCTGAACACTTTCGACCTATCTCCATTCTCCCCTTTCTATCTAAAGTGCTCGAAGCCTGTGTATATAAGCAGCTTTCAGAATTTGTATTCAAACACAAACTGCTAAGCCCTCTACAATCTGGCTTCAGGCCTGGTCACAGCACTGTCACCGCCCTCCTTAAAGTGACTGGCGACATTAGGAAGGGCATGGAAGACACCAAAGTTACAGTCTTAGTTTTGGTTGACTTCTCTAATGCCTTCAACACAGTCAGTCACGAAATCCTACTATCAATCCTCACATATCTTAAGATCTCCCCAGATGCACTGGAATGGTTCTCCACTTATCTTCAAGGACGCCAGCAATGTGTTCGTGTCCAAGACTCGACTTCGAGTTGGTGCGACCTTTACACTGGCGTCCCACAAGGCGGAATTTTATCTCCTCTATTGTTTTCTCTATTTATCAACCTCCTAACTCAACATCTTCAGTGTACGTATCACCTGTATGCCGATGATCTGCAGCTTTATTCACAGGAAAGAGTCGAGAACATAACGCGAGCCATTGATAACATCAACAGGGATCTAGATTGCATAACATCGTGGTCGATGCGGTTCGGATTATCAATAAACCCTACCAAATGTCAGGCAATCGTGGTAGGCAGCAAAATTATGATTCGCAGACTGGATACGGCTTCTCTCCCGCCGATCCTCCTCAACGGCTCGGTTATCCCTTGGAGCCCTGTGGTCAAGGATCTGGGCCTACTCATCGACTCAACGCTCGATTGGCGAGCTCAGGTCACTCAAGTGAGTCAAAAAGTCACTGGAAGCCTACGCACATTATACCGTCTAAAGAATTTCCTACCTCCTAAAACGAAAATCTCTCTCATGCAATCCCTAATTATCCCAATTATTGACTATGGTGATGTGTGTTATTTCGACCTGAATGCAGACCTCCTCAATAAACTAGACCGTCTTCTCAATAACTGCATTCGATTCATATTTAATCTCCGCAAGTACGACCACGTGTCTGCTCTGCGTTCCCAATTAAAATGGTTACCAATCCGTCTGCGCCGCAATCAACGAGCTTTGACCTCCCTTTTTTCTTTCCTCAACTCCCCCTTTTCACCCACCTATCTCAATCCCTATTTGCGTTTCCTGTCTTCAAATCACAACAGAAATCTTCGTTCTACCGATAATCTGCTTCTCTTGTGTCCTTCTCACAACTCCGACTTTGTGAACGCTTCGTTCTTCGTGCAGGCGGTTCTGCTCTGGAATACGCTCCCACTTGAAGTCAGGATGTCCACAAATCGGTACATATTTAAAAAGAATGTGCATGATCACCTTCTTGAGATGTCAGAGTCATCGCACCAATAGTATACCGCTTTAAATAGTATTCCATCCACAGTGTGATATTTGTGTTTGTGCCTTTATGTATGTATTTGTGTATATGTTTGTGTATATATGTATTTGTGTACATGTTTGTGTATATATGTATTTATGTATATGTTTGTGTATGTATGTCATGTATATGTGTATATGCATTAGGCCTATGTCAATTGCGTTATTTTTAAGAATTATAACCTCGATGCACCTACTTACCTATATCTCCACACCCCCTTAAGGTTGGCTGGTAGAGAATGCCTAAGGCATTAAGTCCGCCGATGTACATAAGTGCATGAAGTTTTAAATAAAATAAATAAATAAATAAATAAATAAACATATTTTCACCTCACACTGCTACAAAAACACAAAATCTATAGGTACTTTATATTCTAAATGATACATTTAAACAAAAATTTTAATGCCTCTTGAAACAACGGTGGTAGGATAAGTTTAATTAGTATCATCATCATAGTCAAACTGCAAGCCTACTCTAATTTTAGAAAAATCTTGGGCGACAATCAAGTTATTTAACGAAATAGGTTTGTCAGGATTTTCAGCTCTGTCAGCGTCTGATACAGTTTCTGGAACTGTATAATTCTTTTTTTCTTTGTCAACTTTAGATAATGGGACTTCAAAAGCTTCTGAAGCCACGTAGAATGGCAGTTTTCCTCGCTGCCAATCATTTAGAACCATTCGTGCAACTTGACTTATATCTGGTTCTCCTTTTTTTAATAATTTTCCAGAGCGAAATGAAAGTTTTTCCAAAAACTCGGTTGCAGTATCCCAAGCATCACATTTATAGGTCTTGACTAAATATTCTTTCCTTACTCTTCTGATTACTTCTTCAATATAATCTTCAGGATTTTGAACTAATTCCACTCTAACAACTCCTTTAAGTACCTTTTCGGTATCTGTCTCTGCAGATGGATAAACAATTCCTGGACAATCAATTAGAAATATCCTGCTCATCAATGTAATATATTGCCAAACTTTTGTCTCGCCAGCAATTGGTGCTACTTTACAAATCTTTTTGGATCTTAGAGTATTAATAACAGATGATTTACCAACATTTGGATAGCCAATCAATCCAACACTGATTTGTTTCTTATCAATGTGTAGTTTAGCAAATTGACGTAAAAGATTAATTAAAGACCCTTTACCAAAAGGATGTGTCATAGATGAATGGAATGCTACTGTTGGGTATTCAGCACTCAAAACGGCTACCCAACGCTGAGTCACCCAATTTGGAACTAAATCCACTTTATTTAAAATAAATATTAGGTGTTTATGCCTCTTTTCTTCTCTAAGAAATTTTTCCACGTATGGACTTCTAGTCCCCATGGGGTCCCTTGCATCTAGGACTTGTAAGAGGACATCAGATGAATCTATTACTTTATATAGCTCATTCCAAATTCTTTTACTCATTCCGGCACCAAAGACCCAGTCCCTCTGTCCTTTCTTCACACCAGTGTCTTCACTCACTCTGTCTAAATCTTTTTTTCATCATAATTTTCAATATTGTCTTCAACAGCTTTAGAAAGAGATTGTAGATCATCAAATTTTAAATTAACCCGCTTTCTTAGTTTTTTGGGTCCAAATGTTTGGTCAAAACCTTCTGTATCTAGTAAATGCACTCTTGCATTTTTAGCTTTTTCATTGAGCAATGTAATAGGTAGATTAGTGGGTTTCATGATAACCTGGTACGGGTTTTTAACAGAGGCTCCAAACTCAACTTGAAATTTTTGTAACGCATTTTGCGAAATAACACGTGAGTTGCCAAACCACTTTTGGTTAGGTTCTACGCGAGCTTGGGTGCCTGGAGGCAACCAACCTTGAAACGGTGCTGGGGTTAGGATTTTACCAGTTTTGTCTCGCTTAGCCTTAAAGTTTCTATACATCTGAAGCCTTTTGATAGTACCTTTGGTTCTAGGCTTTGCCACACCTTTTAATCCTTCTGTTGGTCGATCTGGGTTCATGGAATGGCCTCCTTTATTAAAACCTTGTCTCCGGGGAGCCCCCGGTGCAGAACGTACTTTTCCCATCGTTTTCTCTTAAATAAATGTAACAACAATTGTAAACAAATCACGAGGAATCACTTGACCGCTTAGGTTATATTTCGATCGATCAGATCAATCAGACACGACACGAAGAAAGATCACAAAGAAAGAATAGCATAAGCAACTTTTGCTTCATACAAAATAGGCTTGCTTGTGAAAAAATAATCGATTATTCTGAAAATCGATTAATAATCAATTATTAAAAATTAATATCGATTTTAATACGTGATTTTATTTTTATGAATAATTGATTAATAATCGATTTTTTATAATAATTCATACAGTTATTACTGAATTTTCATCTGTAAGCCCCCGACTTATGTTTGGTTTTGGCCCGGAGCCCGGAATACGAACTGCCAAAGAATATTATCTCCATAATATTACATTAACGCCATCTGTGCATCTATGATGGCATTCCTTCTGATCTTTTGAAACTGTTATTACTAAAGTCGTTGCCTACTGATTTGTAGTTTCAATTAATCAAAATTTAATTTATTTTTTGCTTAGTTGATTATGCACTAAAAGTCTGATTAGCGCGTTCAAACGCCTGCGCCTGCATTAGATTTTGTTTTGATGTTCCGCCTAGAAGTCACATTTCACCGTCCATTAATCAAGCCATAATACTCAATATGACTTCTAGAAGATGCATTCAGTTTGCTACTGTTCTATTTGGCAATATTAAAAACTCCAATCCCCTTTACCTTTTCAATAAACTTACTTGGTCATCCCGTAAACGATTTGCTATTCTGTCTATCCCTTCGCATAAAATAACTGCATTCGAGGGTAGTTATAAATATACTGTCACCAAAATTTGGAACAATACCTTAATTTTATTTTAAATTGTAAGTACCTTTTATGTTCTGTTTTAGTTTAACTATTATAAAGTAACCAAATACTTTTTGTTATATTGCTATATGGGCTTACCAAAACCGGCTCCAGCTGAAAATCAGCGTCTCAGCTCCGGCCGAGGCATTTATGCTGAGCTGGACACCGTTTCGGGTAAAAAAAAATACATCAATTGTTTTTAATTGTGCTTTATGTAACTATATAATATATACTATTCTTAATGTTTACGTATGGTTTTCACTCCGAATAAATATTTTCTATTCTATTCTATTTATGTTGGCCCAACATACCCTAAAGGGGTGAAAAACATTTTAATTTGAACCTTTTGTAATTTGATTGTTCTAAAACTTTAATTTGTGTTGATTATATAAGAACTTACTATTTCTGTTGTTTATTTCTAATGAATAAATCCATTGATATATTACTTATGGCGTTTATTTTGAAATTAAGGAAAAATCGATTAATATAAAACTTGATTATTTTCTTGAGAAATATCGATTATTTATTAATCGATTTTTCATGCCAAAGAAAAAACCGTTTTATTAAAAATCGATTTTTTATGTACAAAGTCACATCCCTAATACAAAATAAGTGAGGAAATTTTTCCTTAGCGTCTACAGCCATCTATTGGCGACCCTCACGAAACTGTTGGTGGCGCGGGTAATTCAAAGTAAGTACTCTATTTGCTTTTTAATACTGTGGTTCAAAAATAGAAGTATTGTGCTTTTCGAATAGTTCCTTGAAGTTAATGTACATGTCAATGCAGATTTGTTATCCGACAGAAATTGGATTATAAACAAAGCCAGAGAACCACATCTTCAAAGAAAATAATCGAAAAACACAGTTTTGGGTTCAATAAAACATGTAACAAAATTATAAAAGGTTTATTACAATTACATTTCTTGCTATGAACGTACATGTGCATGAACTACATATGTTATGACAGGTTTATAAGTGTATAATAAAAGATTTAGGTTATTAATATCCTTTGATATTTTTTGAATTGACATAATTTAAGCAAAAATATTAGTCGAAATCCAGTTACCATTATAACATCCCTAAGGAAATAACTATCTCTCAGGGATTTATTCTACGAAATCCATAATGTTATTTCCTATAATTAACTTTCATGTTATATCAACAAAATTTGCATGAGTTTTATCTTGCAATGTTATAGAGTACCAAATGAATTAAATATATTCGAACATCATCATTAATACTGGTTTGAAAGAATATTCTTCAAATTCTATCGTTCAGAACACATTTAAATTTAAACTTTAACTTATTTGTGCAAATAAATATAAACTCGCATTATGATATTATTTATTAACTAAAGGATATGGACCATAACCAGTTAATGTTAAACATTATACAAAAAATGGCTATGTGGTTAATTTATACGCGGTAGAAGTAGGAGCGAGAGGTATACCAGCTAAATCTCTCTATAACCTTTTGAAAGACCTTGGCCTGTCGAGATCTGCAGTAAGTTCCATTTTAGAACGAGTATCCAAGGCTGCACCTAACAGGTTCCTACCAAATTTGGCTAGGTAGGGCGGGAAACTCGAGCAGTGAAGGTGACCGTTGATGCGCATCTTAAAGGGGGCCTCCTTAAACCTACACCTAGGTCGTAAGTCCTGGGATCTGCTTTGAGTTTCTCCCTCTGCCACACGATGGACCCGGCACCCGCACGGTGAATCCATGGAGTGCTAAGAAGTTTGTCTCAAATCAAAGTTTACATAATTTTCACCGCGTAACTTTGTTAACATCGCAGGAAAATTAGTTTTTCTTATTGTTTATTCTTTCAAATAAAAACCTCCCGCACTAGGAATAAATCCTGTGTCGTGGGGGACTTTATAAACATATATGAAACGGACACAAAGAACACCCAGACTTAGAACAACAATTTGTGGATCACACAGTGTTATTCCATGTGGGATTTGAACCCACAACACTTGGCGAAGTAGGGAACGGCGTGGCGACCGCTTAACCAATAGGCCAAACGTGCAGTAAATGATGTAAACAATGATATAACTAGAACCTGAATACATATTTCTTTAGCAAACTAGATCATAAAGTAATACAATAAGAATTGTTGAGAATTCTGGCAACATAACTAATTTAAAACAAATCAACTTATTACATACTAGCTGACCCACGCCACCTCGTTTGCGTCTTATATAGCCCGTAGCATGAAAATTTTCGCAAAATTAATTTTAAAACGCACATTTAATTGTTGTGTGTACTAAAATGTTTGCTTTCATAATTTATATTTAATAAAACGAATGGTTTATTTTCAAACACCATCCATTACCACTTGCTGGTCTGAAAGAATAATCTCCAAACTCTATGTAAGGGACACATTTATATTAAAACTTTTACCTATTTGTGTAAATGTAAACTCAGATTATGATATTTTTTAACATAAGGATATGGACCACAACCGATTAATGTTATCTATACTAATAATAAAGTTGAAGAGTTTGTTTGTTTGTTTGACGCGCTAATCTCAGGAACCACTGGTCCGATTTTAAAAATTCTGTCATGTGTGTTGGATCGTTCATTTATCGAGGAAGGCTATAGGCTATACATCATCACGCTACTAGTAATAGGAGCGGAGCACCAATGAAGAATGTTTAAAAAACTGGGGAAAATGTTTACGCTACGGGCAATATAAAACGCAAACGAGGTTGCGTGGGTCAGCTAGTACATAATATCTAAGCTTATAGAATATTAACGCCGTACCATTTATCGCAAGGAAATGATATAACTAGGAACTGATTACATCTTTCTTTAGTAAACTAGATCTTAAAGTAATACAACAACAATAGGCATGATGACAGTAACCAAGAACCACTTAAATTATTTATTTATTCGATGAAATTAGGTTCATCTATACTAATATTATAAAGAGGAAAGATTTGTACCATTTTTGTATGTTTGTATGTATGTAATAAATAGGCTCAAAAACTACTGGACCGATTTTAAAAATTCTTTCACCATTCGAAAGCTACAATATCCACGATTTTTCCGTGGGAGAGCTATGCTTCGGCATAATGGGTCGGCTCGACCGGAGTGATACCACGGCCTCACAGAAAACCGGTGTGAAATAGCGTTTGCGCTGTGTTTCACCGAGTGAGTGAGGATACCGGAGGCCCATACCCCAACCCCTCCCCCCATCCCCTTCCCCATCCCCCAAAGGTCGGCAACGCACTTGTGACGCCTTTGGTGTTGCGGGTGTCCATGGGCGGCGGTAATCACTTACCATCAGGTGATACGTCTGCTAGTTTGCCCATTATACAATAAAAAAGAAAAAAAAAGAGTAACATAGGCTATATTTTATTTTGGAAAAAATAGGGTTCTGTAAGTTATTTGGGTTTTTCGGACACAAGGTGTAAAAATCAACCAGAAAAGTTACTTATTTTGCGAAAATTTTCATGCTACGGGCTATATAAGACGCAAACGAGGTTGCGTGGGTCAGCTATGTTTTATATACAACGTGTATTTAGTATCAGCATTGCACAGCGAAGCCGGGGCGGGTCGCTAGTAGATTATAAAATTGTATTTGTTGTTTTCATGTTTAGAGCGAGATTAATAGATAATTAACAAAAAAATTTACAAAATATAGCAATTCGCCATGTTAAGTTGAACCCAATCAGAGCAATTACGTCACGTTAATGTAAACGTAATTTTGTTTGGATATAATCGACAATCACTTATTGTTTTTAAGTGCTTTATTTGACACTGGTCGACAAATGTGACTTTCACTAAAACTATTTTATTTTTGTAGAAATACGGTTGTTTTTGACAATATTTCGGCAAAACCATGGTTTTTCAAAATTAGTCATCATGCCTATTGTTGAGTACCTACTCTGACTAAAAATATGTTTTTTTTTTTCTTTTTTTTTTTTTAAAGACAACTCCCACATTAGGAATAAACATCCTGTGTCGTGGGGGACTTTACAAACATACATGAAATGGACACAAAGAACATCCAGACTCGGGACAAGAATTCGTGGATCACACAAAGTGTTGTACCGCGTGGGATTTGAACCCAAGACACTTGGCGCAGTAGCAAGTGGCATGGCGACCGCTGACACCACTCGACCAACCGTGCAGTCCAAATTAAGTTTTGAAAGAAATCTTTCATCACTTGGATGTATCCTGTGCTTTCTTTGACATGGGTCGAATACTTTTTGCCTCTTCTAAGATCTGGCGTCACCGCATTCACACTATTAAAAAAGCATGTCCATTTTTGCTATTAAGTTTGCTGGTCTCACTCGGCATGTCCCCTGGAAATATACAAATTCAAATTTAGGTACTCGAAGTACATGATAGAAATATGAATGTATACGTCATAGTAGACGTAGTAGACCGGAATAGTAAACTGCTGGACATAATGGTTGTTTATAATATAATAGATTGTAAAACTGACTGCCTCGGTGGCGTAGTGGTAGCGTATGCGACTGCTAAGCTTGAGATCTTGGGTTCGATTCCCGGGTCGGACCAAATATTTGTATGATCTACAAATATTTGTTTCGGAGTTTGGGTGTTTTCTATATATCATATGTATGTATTAGCAAAAAAAAAAATATATAAGTATTTATATCAGTTGTCTAGTACCCATAACACAAGCTCTGCTTAGCTTGGGACTAGATGGCGTTGTGTGTTAGATGTCCGGAATATTTATTATTATTATAATTATATAGAATACATTATAAATGAACACAAAAAAATAACGCCGTTACTATACAATATAATACAGTGTACTACTACGTCTTACAACACTCCCTATTCTTAATCCTTCGCCTCATGGATGTAGAATCTATGTATATAAGAATGTTGATATAAGTATATGTTTTTAGATGGTATACAAATCCTATACTCAAACGCATACAATCTCAATTCTGTCGGACTCAATTCAGTACGAAAAGTGTAATTATTTGTTATCTACACTAATATTATAAAGAGGAAAGATTTGTATTTTTGTATGTAACGTATAAACCCCAAAAGTACTGGACCGATTTTAAAAATTCTTTCACCATTCGAAAGCCGCATTATCTACGAGTAACATAGGCTATATTTTATTTTGGAAAAAATAGGGTTCCGTAAGATATTTGCGTTTTTCAAGAAACAAGGTGTAAAAAATCAACCAGAAAAGTTACTTATTTTACGATTTACAATAATATAGCTCATACATCAGAATAACACGTAGGCTATAATTTATAAAGTTACTAGCTTCGCCTCGCGACGTTGCCTGTGATTATTGTCGCACCGCGGGTAGCACCGGTGTTCAGCTAGTTCTTATATAAGTAAGAAAAAGTACAGTTGTAGCAATAGCTATTCTATGTACATATATATGTAAATATAAGCCCTTATGAGTCATCAGGCATGATCAGTCAGGTTGGAGTGTAATCCCTTTGTTTCAGAGGGACATATTATTTCATTCCACTATATTAATATATATACTAGCTATTGCCCGCGGCTTTGCTCGCGTAGAAGTTGATTATATGTTTTTGATTAAAAACTTTGTAAGTATTCATTTACTTGTAATGAAAAGTCTGACTGAGTATTTACAAAATGTCACCCCTATTTCACTCCTTAGGGGTAGAAACGCTTAAATACGTATCTACTCATTTTTAATCAGTAGCCCAAAGATATAATCCCATGTTCTAACTAACTTAAAAAAATGCGGACTTTCAACCTCTATTTCACCCTCTTAGGGGTAGTATATCCAGAAACGCTCAAATATGTACCTACTTATTCTAAATCAGTAGCCCAAAAATAAAGTTTCATGTTTGTAACTTAAAAAATGACGGATTTTCAAACAAACTTTCAGCCAATATTTCAATCCCTTGGGGGTAGAAATTTCCTACTTTCCTAGTCACCAAATTTCGTAACCCTAACTTATTAGCTCACGCTCGGCGATGATAAATAATTTAGTCAGTCAGGACATTTTGATCCGTGGGAGAGCTATGCTTCGGCATGAATGGGTCGGCTCGACCGGAGTGATACCACGGCCTCACAGAAAACCGGTGTGAAATAGCGTTTGCGCTGTGTTTCACCGAATGAGTGAGGATACCGGAAGCCCATACCCTAACCCCTCCCCCCATCCCCTTTCCCATCCCCCAAAGGTCGGCAACGCACTTGTGACGCCTCTGGTGTTGCGGGTGTCCATGGGCGGCGGTAATCGCTTACCATCAGGTGATACGTCTGCTCGTTTGCCCAATATTCAATAAAAAACAAAAAAAACAACCGCGGGTAATACCCCGTCGAATTGTGAATCTTAACCATTCTCGGATCCTCAGGAATAAACGAATTTTTAATTAAAATCGGTCCAGCCATTTATTACGAGTTTATTTACATGCACACGCACAGAAAATTTATATATTTATATATATAAAATTCTCGTGTCGCGGTGTTTGTTAATAAACTCATCTGAAACGGGTAGGTCTGAGAAACGGCCAACATCTATTTTTCATACCCCTAAATAATAAGGATTATTTTTATGGCAAAACAAAGTTTATCGTGAGCTAGTGTATATATATATCTATAATATCTAGCAGTTTATACGAAGCAAAATCTGTTTTCTTACCTTTAGCTATTTTAAAATAAATTCCAGCTGCAACTGAGTGTTCAGTTTTTATTCGAAGTTAGGGTTGAGGTGTTCTTCTTTTAAGCATGGTGCAAACAAAATCTGGATTACTGTTGTCTAATTCATAAAATAGTTTGATATGGCTCCATTCAGCATTTCCTGAAAATAATGTACAAAGAAAATGAATAAGATATTGTTTTATTTTGTTCATTTACTCACAGTTTTTAAAGGAAACTGCACCTAAAAGAAGTTATTGATATATCTATGTAAACATTATTTAGTTATTTGCTTTTAGCTTTAAAGAAACCATCAACTATTTGTTTTACTACAGAAACAACTTTAATGAAGTATTTTTTTTTTAAAAGACATCTCCCGCATAGACTATACATCCTGTGTTGCGGGGGACTTTACAAACATACATGTAACGGACACAAAGAACACCCAGACTCAGGACAACATTTTGTGGATCACACAAAGTGATGTCCCACGTGGGATTTGAACCCACGGCACTTGGCGCATAGCAAGCGGCGTAGTGACCGCTTAAACCACTAGGCCAACCGTGCAGTCAATTTCATTAATTCTAACTCAGATTTTTATCACTATCAGTAAACTACTCGGACTCCTTAAAAGGCCGGTAACGCACTTGTGACGCCTGTGGTGTAGCGGATTCCATGGATGGCGGTTATCACTTACCATCATTCGATACGTCGTTTAAAAAAAACAGAAACAACTTACCAATTCCTTGTCTGTTTGATGTTATATCAGTCGTAAATTGAATGTAATATTTAAAAAAAAATACATTTTTTTTTTCAATATTTCGGACAATTTAACACACAACGCCGTCTAGTCCCAAGCTAAGCAGAGCTTGTGTTATGGGTACTAGACAACTGATATAAATACATACTTTTTTTGTTAATACATACATATTATACATAGAAAACACCCAAACTCCGAAACAAACATTTGCAGATCATACAAACATTTGGTCCGACCCAGGAATCGAACCGGAAACCTCAAGCTTAGCAGTCTCATACGCTACCACTACGCTATCGAGGTAGTAATAAAACTTAAGAAATTCTTAAATAAAAAGCACTGACCTAGAGGCAGTACTTTTTGAGATTAGGCTATGTCATTTCTTGGTCGGCAACGCACTTGTGACGCTTTTGGTGTTGCGTGTGTCCATGGGCGGCGGTAATCGCTTACCATCAGGTGATGCGTCTGCTCGTTTGCCCCCTATTTAATAATAAAAAAAATAATAATAAAAGCATCTGAAATGAGGCCCAAGTTTTTGATCATAACAGCTTTACTTCACTATTAAAAAAAATATGACCCATTGCTTTAAGTTTTTACTATTTTTAAATAGATTCCATTTGAATTTTATATGACTTCGCAAAATTCTAAAAAGAGTCCTCGGTTCTCATGCACACGCAGCAGCACTAGCTTCCCAATCACCACCTAAGGGCCGCTGTGGCCACATTTAGAAGCGACGTGACCGCTGCAGACGACCAGAGACAGGACAGGAGGACACCCCGTTACGGCCCGATGGATGTCGTCTAGAGCGGATGCGGCCTCTTACTGGGAGAGTGAACTTACTCTTACTGTGTGAACAGTGAGAGGTACGATGGTGTCCTGCCCTAGGAGTAAGTAACTGTCGTCATTCCGAGTTTACACTTCAGTCGTAAGGTACGGCTGGAAGGACACCAGAAGCCTCCAATGCCGTATTGGAGTTCCTCCCGACTGTTGAGGTAGGACGGAGGGTATGGTACGAAAAGATTTCTCGCGTAAAAGTGTTAATCTAGTAAGTTTAAATCCTAAAAACAATCAGTTTCGAATAATTATGACTGATGTTAACACGATTAGTTTGATTTACTTAAGCGCTAGTTTTAAGCTAGAATGCAATTTTCTATACAAAAGTATTATAATGTTATAAAGGCATAGTATAAAGGTTATAATGTTACATTTTAATAATTACCTAATATATTGTGTTCCTCTTTTTTTATGTTATTTTTGTGTGAGTCCGAGTAATAAATTATTTTATTTCTAAAATGACAGCGTTGCTGAGTGCAAGACCAGATCCAATGATGCAGAAACATCTCAACAGGCCGCCATAGTGTGGATCACAATGCTGCATTGTCTGCATTTGTGATGAGTATGGTGACCACCACTTGTGAATACTGCTCATGCTTGCCAGACTAGACTAACTTTAACAAACCTATACATAAAATAATCCTCGGAGGGAAATAGACTAAAGTAAAAGTAGTCCAAGTTGCTCTTTATATTATTTTATTTATAAACTTTATTGCACACCACTACAGTAAATATTTGTACAGAGATACATAAACGAACATCGACATCAGGTATCACAATAGGCGGTCTTATCGCTCACGGCGATATCTTCCAGACAACCTCTCAGTCAGACAACCAAAAATCAGTTATCTGCCGGTGAAAGTCCCATCAAAATCGGTCCAGCAGCTCCAAAGATAAGCCCGAGCAAACGGAGGACAAACAGACATACATTTTTAAAATTGATATTGTTTGGTGTAAGTCGCTACCATACATACTTTGAAAGCTGTTAATTTGAAATGACACACTTAAATATTATTTATTTGTATAGATTTCTAAGCAGATAGGATACATATTTTTCTACAACCCTATGTACATTTTATATGCTACTGTTTGTGTTCCCTAATAGAATAAATAAATAAACATATTTTCACCTCACACTGCTACTAAAACACAAAATCTATAGGTACTTTATATTCTAAATGATACATTTAATTAAAATTTTAATGCCTCTTGAAACAACCGTGGAAGGATAAGTTTAATTAGTAGAATTATGATTAATTTTTACATAAAGGTATAATTTTCCATTTGGTTATTGAATTCCTAACATTTACATGACTTGTGTTTGGTGACGGTTTACTACAGATGGATTATACAGAGTTTCGATCACCTCTATTATGTATATCACACAAGTGTTTCAAACAGTGACTAAAGGGCAAACTATACAGGACACATGACTGTAAAGCTATCAAAATATTGAAACAAAACTCTATACCAACCCATCTGGGTAGTGCGGTGTAGTAGACCAAAACCTCCTTTTTATGGAGACTACGTCCGGAATTGGACTGTAAAAGGCTGTTGAATGATTCCTTACCTTTATTGAGAGGTACTACAGATCAGAAATGAGGTAATTATAAAGATAAAACAAAGTTTGTAAATAGGCATAATAATATAATATTGTATTATCATAAAATTACATATGTTTCTTTTTGTTATATTTTTATTCTTAACATTGTATATTTCATAGAAATCGTTTCCAGTCTTTCTTCGTTTTTGAGATCGCTCAATGGCTCTCCTCTTTTTAGCAGTCAATAGCTTCTCAGTACTAACTTTGAACTGCTTTTGATTTTGCGTTTTAATTGTTTTACTGTTTCTGTATTATTTGTTAAATGATCTTCCACATCACTACATTCATTTTCATCTTCACTATAAAAGTTACTATAACCTGACGAGTCAGGATCTTCAACAGTTTCCTCAGCATCAGCTTTGTAGGTCTTGCCAAAATACTCTTTGCGGACCCTTTTGGTTACTTCTTCAATATAATCTTCAGGATTTTGAACTAATTTCACTCTAAGAACTCCTTTAAGAACCTTTTCGGTATCTGTCTCTGCAGATGGATAAACAATTCCTGGACAATCAATTAGAAATATTGCCAAACTTTTGTCTCGCCAGCAATTGGTGCTACTTTACAAACCTTTTTGGATCTTAGTGTTAATAACAGATGATTTACCAACATTTGGATAGCCAATCAATCCAACACCGATTTGTTTCTTATCAATGTGTAGTTTAGCAAATTGACATAAAAGATTAATTAAAGACCCTTTACCAAAAGGATGTGTCATAGATGAATGGATCAATGGAATGCTACTGTTGGGTATTCAGCACTCAAAACGGCTACCCAACGCTGAGTCACCCAATTTGGAACTAAATCCACTTTATTTAAAATAAATATTAGGTGTCTATGCCTCTTTTCTTCTCTAAGAATTTTTTCCACGTATGGACTTCTAGTCCCCATTGGGTCCATTGCATCTAGGACTTGTAAGAGGACATCAGATGAATCTATTACTTTATATAACTCATTCTAAATCCTTTTACTCATTCCGGCACCAAAGACCCAGTCCCTCTGTCCTTCCTTCACACCAGTGTCTTCACGCACTCTGTCTACATCTTTATTTTCATCATATTTTTCAATATTCTCTTCAACAGCTTTAGAAAGAGATTGTAGATCATCAAATTTCAAATTAACCCGCTTTCTTTGTTTTTAGGGTCCAAATATTTGGTCAAAACCTTCTGTGTCTAGTAAATGCACTCTTGTATTTTTAGCTTTTTCATTGAGCAATGTAATAGGCAAATTGGTGGGTTTCATGATAACCTGGTATGGGTTTTTAACAGCGGCTCCAAACTCCTCTTGAAATTTTTGTAAAGCATTTTGCGAAATAACACGTGAGTTGCCAAAACACTTTTGGTAAGGTTCTACGCGAGCTTGGGTGCCTGAAGGCAACCAACCTTGAAATGGTGCTGGGGTTAGGATTTTACCAGTTTTGTCTCGTTTAGCCTTAAAGTTTCTGTACATCTGAAGCCTTTTGATAGTACCCTTGGTTCTAGGCTTTGCCACACCTTTTAATTCTTCTGTTGGTCGATCTGGGTTCATGGAATGGGCTCCTTTATTAAACCCTTGTCTCCGGGGAGCCCCCGGTGCAGAACGTACTTTTACCATCGTTTTCTCTTAAATAAGTCCAAATGTTTGACCAAAACCTTCTGTGTCTAGTAAATGCACTCTTGCATTTTTAGCTTTTTCATTGAGCAATGTAATAGGTAAATTGGTGGGTTTCATGATAACCTGGTATAGGTTTTTAACAGCGGCTCCAAACTCCTCTTGAAATTTTTGTAAAGCATTTTGCGAAATAACACGTGAGTTGCCAAACGACTTTTGGTTAGGTTCTACGCGAGCTTGGGTGCCTGAAGGCAACCAACCTTGAAATGGTGCTGGGGTTAGGATTTTACCAGTTTTGTCTCGCTTAGCCTTAAAGTTTCTGTACATCTGAAGCCTTTTGATAGTACCCTTGGTTCTAGGCTTTGCCACACCTTTTAATTCTTCTGTTGGTCGATCTGGGTTCATGGAATGGGCTCCTTTATTAAACCCTTGTCTCCGGGGAGCCCCCGGTGCAGAACGTACTTTTCCCATCGTTTTCTCTTAAATAAGTCCAAATGTTTGGTCAAAACTTTCTGTGTCTAGTAAATGCACTCTTGCATTTTTAGCTTTGTCATTGAGCAATGTAACAGGTAAATTAGTGGGTTTCATGATAACCTGGTATGGGTTTTTAACAGCGGCTCATAACTTACTTTTAACTCATCTTGAAATTTTTGTAAAGCATTTTGCGAAATAACACGTGAGTTGCCAAACGACTTTTGGTTAGGTTCTACGCGAGCTTGGGTGCCTGAAGGCAACCAACCTTGAAATGGTGCTGGGGTTAGGATTTTACCAGTTTTGTCTCGCTTAGCATTAAAGTTTCTGTACATCTGAAGCCTTTTGATAGTACCCTTGGTTCTAGGCTTTGCCACACCTTTTAATCCTTCTGTTGGTCGATCTGGGTTCATGGAATGGCTCCTTTATTAAACCCTTGTCTCCGGGGAGCCCCCGGTGCAGAACGTACTTTTCCCATCGTTTTCTCTTAAATAAAGGTAACTCTAACAACTTCTTTAAGAACCTTTTCGGTATTTGTCTCTGCAGATGGATAAACAATTTCCGCTTTCTTTGTTTTTTGGGTCCAAATGTTTAGTCAAAACCTTCTGTGTCTAATAAATGCATTCTTGCATTTTAGCTTTTTCATTGAGCAATGTAATAGGTAAATTAGTGGGTTTCATGATAACCTGGTATGGGTTTTTAACAGCGGCTCCAAACTCATCTTGAAATTTTTGTAAAGCATTTTGCGAAATAACACGTGAGTTGCCAAACCACTTTTGGTTAGGTTCTACGCGAGCTTGAGTCCCTTGCATCTAGGACTTGTAAGAGGACATCAGATGAATCTATTAGTTTATATAACTCATTCCAAATCCTTTTACTCATTCCGGCACCAAAGACCCAGTCCCTCTGTCCTATCTTCACACCAGTGTCTTCACGCACTCTGTCTATATCTTTATTTTCATCATAATTTTCAATATTGTCTTCAATAGCGTTAGAAAGAGATTGTAGATCATCAAATTTTAAATTAACCCGCTTTCTTTTTTTGGGTCCAAATGTTTGGTCAAAACCTTCTGTGTCTAGTAAATGCACTTTTGCATTTTTAGCTTTTTCATTGAGCAATGTAATAGGTAAATTAGTGGGTTTCATGATAACCTGGTATGGGTTTTTAACAGCGGCTCCAAACTCCTCTTGAAATTTTTGTAAAGCATTTTGCGAAATAACACGTGAGTTGCCAAAACACTTTTGGTAAGGTTCTACGCGAGCTTGGGTGCCTGAAGGCAACCAACCTTGAAATGGTGCTGGGGTTAGGATTTTACCAGTTTTGTCTCGCTTAGCCTTAAAGTTTCTGTACATCTGAAGCCTTTTGATAGTACCCTTGGTTCTAGGCTTTGCCACACCTTTTAATTCTTCTGTTGGTCGATCTGGGTTCATGGAATGGCTCCTTTATTAAACCCTTGTCTCCGGGGAGCCCCCGGTGCAGAACGTACTTTTCCCATCGTTTTCTCTTAAATAAGTCCAAATGTTTGGTCAAAACCTTCTGTGTCTAGTAAATGCACTCTTGCATTTTTAGCTTTGTCATTGAGCAATGTAATAGGTAAATTAGTGGGTTTCATGATAACCTGGTATGGGTTTTTAACAGCGGCTCATAACTTACTTTTAACTCATCTTGAAATTTTTGTAAAGCATTTTGCGAAATAACACGTGAGTTGCCAAACGACTTTTGGTTAGGTTCTACGCAAGCTTGGGTGCCTGAAGGCAACCAACCTTGAAATGGTGCTGGGGTTAGGATTTTACCAGTTTTGTCTCGCTTAGCATTAAAGTTTCTGTACATCTGAAGCCTTTTGATAGTACTCTTGGTTCTAGGCTTTGCCACACCATTCAATCCTTCTGTTGGTCGATCTGGGTTCATGGAATGGGCTCCTTTATTAAACCCTTGTCTCCGGGGAGCCCCCGGTGCAGAACGTACTTTTCCCATCGTTTTCTCTTAAATAAGTCCAAATGTTTGGTCAAAACCTTCTGTGTCTAGTAAATGCACTCTTGCATTTTTAGCTTTGTCATTGAGCAATGTAATAGGTAAATTAGTGGGTTTCATGATAACCTGGTATGGGTTTTTAACAGCGGCTCATAACTTACTTTTAACTCATCTTGAAATTTTTGTAAAGCATTTTGCGAAATAACACGTGAGTTGCCAAACGACTTTTGGTTAGGTTCTACGCAAGCTTGGGTGCCTGAAGGCAACCAACCTTGAAATGGTGCTGGGGTTAGGATTTTACCAGTTTTGTCTCGCTTAGCATTAAAGTTTCTGTACATCTGAAGCCTTTTGATAGTACCCTTGGTTCTAGGCTTTGCCACACCATTTAATCCTTCTGTTGGTCGATCTGGGTTCATGGAATGGGCTCCTTTATTAAACCCTTGTCTCCGGGGAGCCCCCGGTGCAGAACGTACTTTTCCCATCGTTTTCTCTTAAATAAAGGTAACTCTAACAACTCCTAAGAACTTTTCGGTATTTGTCTCTGCAGATGGATAAACAATTCCTGGACAATCAATTAGAAATATCCTTCTCATCAATGTAATGTATTGTCAAACTTTTGTCTCGCCAGCGAATGGTGCTACTTTACAAACCTTTTTGGATCTTAGCGTTATTAACAGATGATTTACCAACATTTGGATAGCCAATCAATCCAACACTGATTTGTTTCTTATCAATGTGTAGTTTAGCAAATTGACGTAAAAGATTAATTAAAGACCCTTTACCAAAAGGATGTGTCATAGATGAATGGAATGCTACTGTTGGGTATTCAGCACTCAAAACGGCTACCCAACGCTGAGTCACCCACTTTGGAACTAAATCCACTTTACTTAAAATAAATATTAGGTGTTTATGCCTCTTTTCATCTCTAAGAAATTTTTCCACGTATGGACTTCTAGTCCCCATTGGGTCCCTTGCATCTAGGACTTGTAATAGGACATCAGATGAATCTATTACTTTATATAACTCATTCTAAATCCTTTTACTCATTCCGGCACCAAAGACCCAGTCCCTCTGTCCTTCCTTCACACCAGTGTCTTCACGCACTCTGTCTATATCTTTATTTTCATCATATTTTTCAATATTCTCTTCAACAGCTTTAGAAAGAGATTGTAGATCATCAAATTTCAAATTAACCCGCTTTCTTTGTTTTTTGGGTCCAAATGTTAGGTCAAAACCTTCTGTGTCTAGTAAATGCTCTCTTGCATTTTTAGCTTTTTCATTGAGCAATGTAATAGGTATATTAGTGGGTTTCATGATAACTTGGTATATGTTTTTAACAGCGGCTCATAAGTAACTTTTAACTCATCTTGAAATTTTTATAAAGCATTTTGCGAAATAACACGTGAGTTGCCAAACCACTTTTGGTTAGGTTCTACGCGAGCTTGGGTGCCTGAAGGCAACCAACCTTGAAATGGTGCTGGGGTTAGGATTTTACCAGTTTTGTCTCTCTTAGCCTTAAAGTTTCTGTACATCTGAAGCCTTTTGATAGTACCCTTGGTTCTAGGCTTTGCCACACCTTTTAATCCTTCTGTTGGTCGATCTGGGTTCATGGAATGGGCTCCTTTATTAAACCCTTGTCTCCGGGGAGCCCCCGGTGCAGAACGTACTTTTCCCATCGTTTTCTCTTAAATAAGTCCAAATGTTTGGTCAAAACCTTCTGTGTCTAGTAAATGCACTCTTGCATTTTTAGCTTTTTCATTGAGCAATGTAATAGGTAAATTAGTGGGTTTCATGATAACCTGGTATGGGTTTTTAACAGCGGCTCCAAACTCATCTTGAAATTTTTGTAAAGCATTTTGCGAAATAACACGTGAGTTGCCAAACCACTTTTGGTTAGGTTCTACGCGAGCTTGAGTCCCTTGCATCTAGGACTTGTAAGAGGACATCAGATGAATCTATTACTTTATATAACTCATTCCAAATCCTTTTACTCATTCCGGCACCAAAGACCCAGTCCCTCTGTCCTTCCTTCACACCAGTGTCTTCACGCACTCTGTCTACATCTTTATTTTCATCATATTTTTCAATATTCTCTTCAACAGCTTTAGAAAGAGATTGTAGATCATCAAATTTCAAATTAACCCGCTTTCTTTGTTTTTAGGGTCCAAATATTTGGTCAAAACCTTCTGTGTCTAGTAAATGCACTCTTGTATTTTTAGCTTTTTCATTGAGCAATGTAATAGGTAAATTGGTGGGTTTCATGATAACCTGGTATGGGTTTTTAACAGCGGCTCCAAACTCCTCTTGAAATTTTTGTAAAGCATTTTGCAAAATAACACGTGAGTTGCCAAACCATTTTTGGTTAGGTTCTACGCGAGCTTGGGTGCCTGAAGGCAACCAACCTTGAAATGGTGCTGGGGTTAGGATTTTACCAGTTTTGTCTCGCTTAGCCTTAAAGTTTCTGTACATCTGAAGCCTTTTGGTAGTACCTTTGGTTCTAGGCTTTGCCACACCTTTTAATCCTTCTGTTGGTCGATCTGGGTTCATGGAATGGCCTCCTTTATTAAACCCTTGTCTCCGGGGAGCCCCCGGTGCAGAACATACTTTTCCCATCGTTTTCTGTGTTCATTTATAACTTAATCTATACTCTTCAGTGCCTTTTAAATACCGCATAACTTGCTTCAGAGCCATCCAGTGCGACATTTCAGGTTTATTATTGTATTTACTCAACATATTTATAACTTGTACGCATTTCTTCTGATCTAAATAGATATGTCAATTAATTAATTATGTCGATACAATAATTAATATCTCCTAGGTCCTTTATCTTAAATTGTTTATAAGTTTTAAACACCGACTTAATATCCATTTTGTTCCTGAGAAAATATACATATACTGTACGGGAACAGTCATATCATATCAGATGGTGTCTCCATCGAACCACACAGATCAGTATGCAGTATTTCTAGCAATGTTTTAGCTCTTGAACCAGAATGGGGAAACGGTAATTATGTTTGTATATCCACAATTTCATATATTATATAATAAATACAAGGATCAAGCTTGTTCTGTGATAGACCTATTCCTTTGAATATAGAACTTTGTTTCTTGTTCCTTACCTACTTGCCTGTTTCAACCCATATAAAGATTTCCTCACACAACATACTTGCTTACCTTTGTTATACAGAGTTGGTTGTATCATATAAATCTCCTCCTCTATGTAGTCTTGAAGAAAAGCTGATACTGCTTCTATTTAACAGATATCCAAGTTCAATTTTACTGCCAAGGCAAACAAATATTTTTAATTGTTTATGCAGCTTTGCTTCAAATATATGCATCCACCAGAGTGCGGTTCAACCATTCCGCTACCCGCTGGTGTGTTCAGAAGCTCCTCTTCTTAAGCTTTAAATATAAATGTTTGGTTTCTTACCACTGCCTCTGCCCAGTATGGTTTATGCAGCTTTGCACCAAATAACATGCATTTAGCACGTTCCTCCAGTGTGCAATTCATTATTTCCGCCAACCCGCTGGTGTGTTTGGAGTGCTGGTTTGATGTTTGATGCCGGAAGCTCCTCTTCTTAAGCTTTAAACACCCAATTTAATATTCATTTTGTTCCTGAGAAAACATACATATACTTTACGGGAATAGTCATATCTATGAATGTTATGAAGTACTTCGCACCACGAGCAGATGGTGTGTTCATCGGACTACACGGATCAGTATGTACTATTTCTAGTAATGTACCAGTTCTTGAACCTGAATGAAACGGTAATTGTGTTTGTTTATCCTCACAACAGGGTACACAAACGGTATCAACTTCCTTATTGATAATAGTTATACCCTCAGCACATGCCTGTAACCTCTTTACATCAGAAAGTTTAAGTGACCCATCCTCTTGTGCCATGTACTAATATCAGTCTTACTCTCACTTGAAGTAACATAAGCATCATCAGTAACTAACTGTATTTAGTAGCTAGCTTTGCATTTGCTACCAGAATCATAGTGGAGTTATACATATTACAGCCCATATCAATAAATTCAACTTTACAGCCATTTTTGGTTAATTAACTGACCAATAACAAGTTTGCGCTAAAGAAATATATAAAACATTTCTCACCTGGATAGGACATGCATCTTTACAAAATTTGGTCTGAATGTTTACATTACCCATATTTTGCACGGAGATTGCATCATTATTAGCCACCATTATCTGTTAAATCGAAGATGGTTCTAAATCATATATCCAGTCGGAGCGTCTTGTCATATACACGGTGGCACCCGAGTCAATGTACCAATCATCTTTATTTATATTATTGTAAGCTGAAAATGTATTGTGATTAGATTTCTTCATTGTGCACTGATTTTTAAATTGTCCATATTTGTTGCAGTTATAGCAACGCGGGCCTTTCCTTTTGACTTAGCATAATTACTACTATTGTTGTTAGAGGTATACTTGTGCTTTGTGAGGAACTCAGAAGACTCTTAAGTTTTTACTTCTTGCAAAAGTTTTGTTTTCACGATGTCGGAAATTCGACTTTAAAACCGATATTTCGTAATTTATAATATATATAATTTTATTTACATAATCTTCAACACTTGTGCAGTTATCTAGTGATGTGTTAATTAAATCCCGCAATAAGCCGACTTTTCTTGATAATCCAGAATCTTCAAAAGCATTTTTCAAAATGGCGTAGTTTATAGGTTCCACTAGCAAAATGATTTAGGATTTGACTTTATCCTTTTTGTAAGTCGCCATCGGTGCTTGGATCGACACATTCCCTCTAATCTTCATGTTCCAAATAAGATTTAACTGCAAACTTCCACATCGAATAGCTTTCCGTTCTCATATTGTATGTAAGACATTGACATTGTACACGTGGTGTTGAAAAAATCGAAATACTCTAAAATTACTAATATTGATAACCGTACTTTACTTTACGGCAATAAATATAAAACTTTCGGTCTATTTTGGTTATAATACGCCCCATCTGGGCTCATAACCTGTAGAAAAGTAATTATAACACGGAACAAAATAGATAGTATATGAACAACGTTTATTGTATGGAGGGTAGAGGTAAGTAGTATCATCTGTGTACATGAAAAGTGTCCGTTGAAATGCATTAGGGTGGCGCCACATTAGCATCAGAGTAAACTTCTTAAAATCAATACACACACTTTTTCATAAAATTGAATGATAAAAAATCAATAAACGTACTATTCACAGTTCAGAAAATAAAATATATTTACTACATTATTTTGTAATACGCAAGTAGTGACAATAATGTTAATTTTTTTAACTCGGCGTACTTCAATTCGTTCACAATTGCTACATTCATACCATAACCTGTGTCTACACCAGCGCCATTCTGGAAGGTTTTTGAACTGTTATTTACAGCTTATGCTGGACACTTTTTTCAATTTTCTTCCATATAAGATAACACTCCTTGTCTCTACCCTCCATAGTTTATTGCAAAGTACCATAGACAATACAAATACAATGTCAAGGACACAAATGTCACAGAGAAGAAAACAAAGTTTATGATTACCATAAACTAATACTTATTGATTTGTATAGTCGTTCCAATACTTTATTTAACTTTTGACAGATCACGCACATAAAGTTTTGTAATAATTTTTGATACAATGTACTACAGATAATACTGTACTTTATGGGCGGGCTCCGCCTACTTAGGGATGTGTCATTCGTAATTAATGACCACAGACTATAAAAACGGTTTTGAAATAAATCGATTATCGATTATATTAATAAAACATACAATAAAATTATTGTGATTATATTTTATATCAAATCACGTAAAAAGCTTTATTATTTTGCATTAAAATGCCCTAAATGTCTCTGTTTCAATGCATAAATAATTTGCGTAATGAAAACAGTTCCATCGTACTCGTACCTAGTAATGGGATCGAATGTATTCGCCGCAAATTAATGAATCTAAAATAATTGTTTAGACTTACTATAGTTGGTTCAAATAAAAACTACCTGCGGTACCTACTTGTAATGAACAGGTACAAAATGTTGAAATTCGTAGTAATTTACGGATTAAAAATAAAACAACCAAAAGAGGTACTGTAATACTAATTTTAATTATAAAGAATCGTCTTCTTCGTATGACCAGGAATCATCATCACTTGAGTTCTCAGTAATATTGATTATCATTTCTTGGATAGATAAATTGTCGAATGCAACATCCCGATCCCAATCCGACATTATCACCTTCTTTGTTTTTTCTACAACATTCGCCCAGTTTTCTGGAGTTACTTTTTCACACGCATTTTTCAGTAAATTCAGCATTTTTCTTGCGGTGAAAGGAGGAGTTGTATTGTTCCTCGCAGCATATCCTTTAACTTGTGCCCAGATCATTTCAATTGCATTATATTGGCAGTGATATGGGGGAATTCTGAGGACGGTATGCCCATGCTCTGCTGCCATTTCATCTATGACGTATCGTTTTGGCAGCTTCTTTGTTTTTAATATCTTTACTAACTCTACTTTTAGTAGGGACTCATTCACCTCTTCGCCATTGTCACGGAGCCAGTTTATAATTTCATGTTTTTTGTTGGCCTGTGTTGGTATTTTATTAATTTGACGAGAGTGATAAGGTGCATTATCAATAAATATTATTGATGGCTCTTCGAGTGATGTAAGCATTTCTCTGAACCGCTTTTCATACACGTTCGAATTCATCTCCTCATGATAATCTCCTGTTTTCTGGGATTTAAAAGCTAATAGAGCGCCTGGCACAAATCCTTTTACTGTTCCTGCATGACAAATAATCAGTCGTTCGCCTTTTCCCATTGGTACTGTAGAAGTGGAGCCAACGGTGTTGTCAGTCCAAGTTTTTGACAGCGTATGATTCGCATTGAGCCAAGTTTCATCTGTGAAAACAACATTCGACCAATCTTCTATTTTTTTTGCTTGTCTTAAAAAATCGCATCTATACAAAGCAATATCATTGCGTTCCATTAAAATTTTTCGTTTGTCACATTTTTGGAATAACATTCCAATGTCTTTCAATACCTTTGTCAGAGAAGATTTTTGACCACGGAACAAACCACTATTTCGAAGAGATCGTGTTAGTTTTTTTAATGTTGGAATCTCTTTTCTTTGGTAATAGTCGTATATATGACGACGAATAGCATCAGCGTCAAAATTGTCAACGGCTGTAACTTTACTAGGCGGACGTTTTTTCTTAGGTGTAGATAGCTTATTCTGTTCCATGCCACTGCTGCCGTAGCCTTCTTTTGTTATTTTTGCCACTGTTGGAGCACTAATACCTAATTTTGCTGCTACACGGTCTCTAACTTGAGTCACTGGTATAAGAGGCCCACCATTACGGCTTTCCTTTTCAAAGTATTCACGAAGTCGCAAGACAAACTCTCTTGTTTGTCCTTTGAGTACTTTCTTTTTTGGCATTTTGACAGTAACGAAGGCAGGAACGATACGCTCAACTCAACCAAACGTGAGAATTCACAAATAAATCAATACGGAGGAATATAAATACTCAACTATATTGAAGGTTACTCATTGAAATACTGTAGATTATTTTAAAGTAGACATAGAGAGATTTAATAAAGTTCATCAATAGTTTAACAAATACAATATTAACCACTGAATTACAACACAATACAATAATACATTTTGAAAATTCAGTTCCTTTTATATATTTTTTATGACATAGAACCGTCATATTTGAACAACATTATTTTAATCCATTTCTTCTTTATTTTGACAAAGGAGGTCGCACATTGAAACACATAGAAATATGAAGTACGAAATTATCTATAAAATAATGAGTTTGTTAAATCGATTAAAACTTCTTAATGCATAAAATCGATCGATGAAAGAAATCGAATAGGTAACGGGTCAGGGTATCACTATTTGATTAAGTATTAGAGCTGTCAAAAGTTAAATAAACTATTGGAACGACTATAGTTTAATATTCCTACACAAATCACAAGGAATCACTTGACCGCTTAGGTTATGTTTCGATCGATCAGTCAGACACTCGCGGAAAGAAAAACTAGGGATGTTAAAAAATAATCGACTTTTATTTAAATCGATTATTATTTTCTATTGAATTGATTTTTAAAATCGATTTTAGGAGTGACATTAATCGATTTTCGTAAACAGTGCCACTTATGGCGACAGATGAAAAAAAACCTCATGTTTCAATTTAATAAACAGCTCCATCTATAAGGCGGAGGAAAAACTCTCCAATTGCCCTCTCATCAATCCTACCTAAATTATTGGAACATCTTTTTAAAAACCGTCTCGAATGGATTGTAGAATCAAGGAATTTACTACCAAATTATCAATTTGGCTTCCGCAAAGGGCTCAGTTCCATTGACAGTGTTGCAGTATTAGTAACCGATATCCGTCTTTCTCTATCTAAAAATGCATCAGTTGTAACATCCTTCCTTGACATAACTGCCGCATATGACAATGTCCTACTACCTCAGGCAGAAACTGCATCAGCTGAGACTTCCGGTTAGGATGATCCACTGCATATGTGCTATGCTTATGTCCCGAACTCTAGTCCTAAGAGTCTTAGGTGAAGAGTTTGGACAGAGAAAGACCTGGAGGGACTTACCACAGGTACTGTACTGAGCCCTTCACTGTACAATCTGTACACTGCAGACATGGGCTCATGCTTAAACAACAACTGCAGTATACTACAGTATGCCGACGATCTGGCGCTGTATGTAACCAATCTCTCCATCCAAGATGCAGCTACATCACTCACAACTTCCTTTAATTCTCTGTGGCAGTAGCTATCAGACCACGGCTTAAGTCTTTCTGCACAGAAAAGTGCCATCGTTGTCTTCACAAGAAAAAAGACACTGCCACAGATTGATGTCCAGGTACAGCTGCAGGAAATCCCTTTCGTTAGCAAATATAAATTCCTAGGAGTATATCTAGACTAAATTGACCGGAGTTCACCACACCAACCACTTATCTTCAAAATGTGAACGAGTCATCCCAATTTTAAAGGCCCTAGATGGAGTCTGGTGGGGATCACACCCATACACCATGAAGCTCGTTTATAACGCCTTAATTTGCAGCATAATAGTCTATGGACTATTTTTACTGGTCCCATGTAACAAAAGTGCGTTAGCTTCTCTAGACAGAGTACTAGGTGCCTCAGAATAATAACTGGTTGCATGAAGTCCTCCCCTATTAATGCTCTGCAGGTAGAATGTTCAGACCCCCCTTTGGCTATAAGAAGACATTACTTTGCTTCGCGTTTTATTTTAAAATCCGTATGTATATTCACTCACCCTCTTTTACAAAAAATTTATGACTTAAATATAATTTGCAATACCTCACCTTACTGGACACACAAAAAAATTCCATTGATTATACAATCCTTTCGCTTCTACAGTCCTTTTATCAATTCTGCTGTGAAATTTAATAACCTCCCCCTTTTCTCTTTTTATACAACATAGTTACTTTTAAGCCGAATGTACTTTTGGATACTGGAATACACAAAGGATCTACTTATGCTAATTCTACCTTTAATGCTCATGTGGACGAACACTGGACTGGGTTTGAAAGGTTTTTTACGGACGCATCTAAACTGTCAAGTGATAGTTACACTGGAGCCGCTGTGTACTATCAAAACTCTAGAATCATTTTGCAGTTCAAGTGTCCAAAAGAAGCTTCAGTATTCACGGGTGAATCTGTCGCCATATTAGAGGCATGCCTGTATATCGAATCCCACAATATCTATTTAGCTATATTCACGGACTCATTAAGCTGCCTTAAAGCCCTGCTACAAGATAAATTCCATTGTAAACTCCACAGCCCTCTGATCTTAGAAATTAAAAAGAGTCTTTACAATTGCTCCATTAATGATAAAGTGGTTCAATCGGTGTGGATTCCCAGCCACAGTGGAATTGTGGGCAATGAGTGTGCCGAGTCATTGGCCAGAAGTGCTGCTACTTCCCTAATAGCAGACTCGAAACACCTGATACATCAACACTACGACCTCATAAGACTACCTCAGAAAGAATTGATGACATCCTGGCAGGTGGAATGGAACAGGTCCTCACAACTTAAAGGTTGGTTAATTATTATGCAATTCAGCCCTGCATTCCACCAAAACCTTGGTTCTTTAAGTCTAAAAAAGTATCCAAATCTGTCATCTCCACTATATGCAGACTTCGCATAGGACACTGTAGCTCCCCTGTTTTCCTGAATAAAATTCGGGTGCGGAACTCGTCACTATGCGAATGCGGTTTGGACGAGGGAAATCTGGACCACATTTTCTTTTGTTGCGTTAAAAATAACCCTTTCTTAGACCTCTATTCATATATATACCCAAATTAAAAATCCCCATCCCTATTAACTTTGCATCCCTACTAACCTTTTCATCCCCCAAGCTCCTTCAAGCCTTGATGGTATTCATTCGAGGCAATGATATCAAACTTTGATCTGCATACATATGTGTATGTTGATTTGTTTGTATATAAAGTATGAATATACCTATATTATGGAGGGTAGAGACAAGGAGTGTTATCTTATATGGAAGAAAATTGAAAAAAGTGTCCAGCATAAGCTGTAAATAACAGTTCAAAAACCTTCCAGAATGGCGCTGGTGTAGACACAGGTTATGGTATGAATGTAGCAATTGTGAACGAATTGAAGTACGCCGAGGTAAAAAATGTAACATTATTGTCACTACTTGCGTATTACAAAATAATGTAGTAAATATATTTTATTTTCTGAACTGTGAATAGTACGTTTATTGATTTTTTATCATTCAATTTTATGAAAAAGTGTGTGTATTGATTTTAAGAAGTTTACTCTGATGCTAATGTGGCGCCACCCTAATTTAATGCATTTCAACGGACACTTTTCATGTACACAGATGATACTCCTTATCTCTACCCTCCATAACCTATATAAATAACACATATTTTATTTCATCCATGTGGTTCTTCTCGTAGACCCCGTGGGGTCTCGGGGTAACTTTTCCAGGTTTTCAGCCTGTTACGGTGATTTTCCACGCCGCCTGCAACTACAGGTGGGTCACTGGGTTGGGTCCGCGAGCCCGTTGGCAATCCCGGGGTGTTAATCCGGTGGGAGCAGCGTAACTAACGAGTTATCATCTAGTAACGCCCCAGTCTTATCCAGTTTGGTGACCTGTGCTTAGCGAGGTCGAGCTCCTAGGGGTGTGGACCCTAAGGAGCGCCCGTCAGCTAGCACTAGGTTGGGTATTGGGGATGGTTTGGGAAGGGGTTGCCACGGAGACGAGATCTCGTGGCAGGCCGTATGCCTGTCCGGCGGACGCCGATGGTAAGGCGCGAGTTCCCGCAAGTTGCGATCCGTCAGCGCGCACGAACATGCTGGTGCTCAGGCATCCCACGAAGTCATCCAGGCTCTCTACGCGCAGGTCCCTTGAGATCGTCCTATTCCGCACAAAGCGGGGGGCGTTTGCAAGTGTACGTAGTGTGAGTGACTGCTGCGCACGCAGCCGGCGCCGATTTGTCTCCGAGACAAGGGTGAAACAGGCCGGGGCACCATAGGTAAGTCGGGTGCGAATGTACGACTTGTACACGCCGAGTTTCGCGCGGAGCGGCAACCGGGACGATAGTACGGGCCGCAGAAGGGAACGTGCAGCACGAACCTGGGCAACGACGTTATTGACGTGAGGCTTCATGGAGAGGCTGCGGTCGATGGTCACGCCGAGGTATTTAACCGTCGCGGACCACTCGATATTCGGCCCCATGAGCCTCAACTGTGGCAGTATGACAGTGCCTATGGATATCGCCCGAGTCTTCGCCACGTTGACCGTCAGTCTCCAGTCCTTCAGCCAGCTGGGAAGTGTGTCTAGTGTGTGCTGCATCTTGGCAGCAGCATTGGCACCATTTATGGACGTCGCCATGTAGACCGCGTCATCGGCGTACAGCGCGAGTTTTACGCCTTCGGTGACGGGGATGTCGTCCGTGTACCAAGAGTAGCACACTGGAGAGAAGCAACTTCCTTGTGGTACGCCGGCAGAGATGGATCGCTCTGCTGACAGGGCGCTTTCGACCGCCACTTGAAAGCGTCTGTCTTTCAAGAAGGTGGCCACAATCTTCACTACTCGACGAGGAGTAGTAGATGTGGACAGCTTATACAGCAGGCCGGTGTGCCAGACGCGATCGAACGCTTTCTCCATATCGAGGAAGACTGCAACGACCCGTTCGCGCTTGTTGCGCGCAACCGCGATGTCGTGCAGTACCCTCGCGAGCTGGTGTGTCGTAGAGTGTTCGGCACGGAATCAGAACTGTTCGTCGCGTGGCTGAAGGTGTGGCGTCATGTGCAGCAGTACCAGTTTCTCGAATAACTTCGACGTCGTCGAGAGGAGCGTAATAGGGCGATAGCTTCCCGGTTGGAGGATGTTTTTCCCTGGCTTGGGCAGCATGATGACTCTGCCAAGTCGCCATGTAGTGGGAAAGTGTCCGGTGCGGAGAATGCCGTTGAAGAGGCGCGTCAACGTTGCGATTGCTCGCGGAGGTAGGTGACGCAAGGCATCATTAGTCACCCGGTCGGTTCCGGGCGCTTTCCGGAGAAGCATTCGGCGAATCATCCTCTGAATTTGGCCAGGGGAGACGATGATGGGGTCCTCGGTCTGGGCTATCGGTTGTTCGAAGTATAGCTGTAACCTCCTCTCAACCTCTGCTACGTGCTGCACATTGTGAGCAGGATTCGGTACATATTTTATTTATCTGTACTTGTTCGTTTGTTCCAGTGTACTAACCTCCCTCACCAAAAAGCCCCACGCCCCACATTCAGTCAACTGCTAATTTCGGAAAACTTGGATGGCTGCAATTTTAATTTCACTTTATTATTTCCACAAAACCCACATATCTCCATTCCACTTTTGGCAGTTGGCAGAATTGTCGACATCGGCATAGTTTGCCATTTATTAAAAAGAAGAAAAAGAAGAATATTTTCAGCTGTTCTATTTATTTATTTATTTATATATGTATGATGTGGTAGTAAAGTACTACCACATCATACATATTATACTTATAACTAATTATACTAACATGTGGGATTGTATCTGATATGTATGACAATTACGGTGTCCATAGCATTTACTGCAATATGACAACATTATTCCAATCTACTTAAAAATAACAAACTAACTATATTCTACTACTACTAATTTTGATATATATTTGACTGAACATGGAATACTTTCACTATTTCAGTTTTAAATACATTAAACGACTGGCCAAAGATGTCAATGTCAGGATTATGAAAATATAATATGTATCTTTGATTTTTTTTATAACTAAATCTAATTTAAGCTTTTTTATTTCAGCTAAAAAGTTGAAAGGTAAACAGGACAATGGATGGCTGGAACGCAATTTAGCTATTGCCAATTATTACAACAAAAAAGCTGAAAAACTAGATTTAGAAATTAAAATGCTAAAAGAGTCGGCTAATAAGGGAAAAAATTGTAATAGTAATAACTAATTAGTACAGGTGTCTGGTATATTATTAAGTATTGTATTAGGGTTAAGTTGCTTGTGCCATGTTAAGGTGATGGAAAATAATTGTAATATTAATCATTAATTAGTATAGGGGTAAGGGTGTATTATTAATTATTCTATTAGAGTTAAGTTGCTTGTACCATATTAGGTTATATTTTCATGATTGTATAATAAAAACATTGTTTACAAAGTAGATCATTTTATTTATTTTCTATATAATTTTTCATTAACAACTAATTTCAGGCCGCAGCCAATTTTGGCTTCTACTCTTGATAATATTGTGCTCATCCATTAGTGTAAACTGAAAATAAATGGTTTGATGTAATGACAGAAAACAAGATCACAGGAAATGGCCTCATTACCATTACCGATAATGAGTATAAGTAATGCTTACTTATCAAAATATTCTGCAATTAATGTTTCTCTTTCTACAATATTATTAAATTCTTCAACATTATTATTGGCTACGGGCACTGCCTCTGTATCAGGAATTTCCACCTCTGGTGATACATCTGCCAAAGACTTTGAATTACAAATATTGTGGAGTACTGCTGTAGTTATTATTATACTCGTAGCATGAGCTCGTAAGAGACTCAGACGTAAAGTCAAAACCACAACAGGAAATCACCGTTTCCAAACTCCAAAACACCTAAAACCAAATAATTACCTATAGTAGTACTTACTGCAGTTCAATAATTGAGTTATAATTTATAAACAGTGACACAAACACAATCAATTATCCTAAATAAAATTGTTTACCTCAATCTCATAAAATAAATAGGTACCTTTCAATGCAATTTCTTTTTCAGATATGTGCTTCATTGTACAATATTTGACCCTGTGTTTGCAGATTTCTGTGGTAAAAGGTAAGGCTTCAGTGGATATGCATTATCTCCTAGCAACCATTTGTTTCCAAATATTCCACTTTCGCATTGAGCTGAAAAATGAAATCAGTATAATATGTAAATAAGTTAGAACTTACAGATAATTAGTCACAAGACTTTAGCACATAATTCTGAACAGTTGAATATAGTAGCATCATGAGCTGAACCTGGCTAACGTGCCACCACATTCATGAAAATGAGATTGGCATTACACACTGCTTGCACATTCAGGGAAAAATAACCTTTTCGGTTTCGGAATTCTTCTCCAGTCTGAAAACCTAAAAGAAAGAAAAGGCTATTAATGATTAAAGTTATGAACTAGTAAACATTATACTGAGTAACTATTTACTTAATTTCATGCAGACTTACATGGTGATTGTATTCTGATATGTGTATGGTACAAGTGCACCAAGAACTCGTGGGAACCTATATAGATATATTATAAAAGTCTTGTTCTGTGTCAGTTTGCATGTAAATATATTTGCTATACAGTTTAGCAATAGCGTAACTAATATCACGAACAATGCGACAAGCTGACGTTTTCGACACAACAGCATTGTTCCTAAAGCATGGAATCACGTCAACAATAGCTGATGTAGAGGAGATATCCCATGATTCCTGAAATAACAATAATTTATTTCATACACGATGAATTTTAAGGTTAGATTTTGAGGACAAACAAGATACTGACCTGTGTCCTGTTACTCTTATGTGTGGATAAATTTCAAGAAGTAATTCTTCAACAGATCCTTTATCGAGTCGAAATCTCAATTGAAATTCGTACAAATCCAGAGTCGTTAAATAATCCACTTGTTTTTTATATACTTTAGCACGTCTATTATCATCTTCTATCTCACTTGAGTCCGATAAAATATGTAACACTTCTCTATCATATCTGAACTCGACATTTCAGTATTAAAATACAGCGAAAACGGTGAAATTGAAACTTTAACCAACCGAAATCGGCAGGTGGCCGAATGATCTTGAATCCTCGTCTGACTGATGTTACGCGCTAGCTCTCTTTCACTCTATCTTTAATATTTACTATTTTAACAGATAGCAACCCACATTTGCGGCCAGATTTAATTAAGAAACCGTATATCATAATAAACAGAATAAAAATAGCTTTAATTTGATATATAAATAATAAATAAACGTTATGAACCTATAAATGTATCAAAATCATACCTCCACGTCTCCATCTGGCAGCGAAGAGGTGTGGCCAAGTGCGCAACGGCAACCGTGATTTTTCAGAGTGTTTATGTATATTGCCGTGAAGTGGACGATATTTTATTTAAAAAGCAAATGAATGATTTTTTTTCCGAAAAATCAATTAGCTATAATTTAATTTAAAGTATTAGCGCCCACATTTTGGTTTGCAACTTGGTAGATACACATTCTCCTAATCATAAATATGCGTAAAAATTTGGTTTTTAGCAAATACTTACTCGATGAACGTTCTGATTCTGCAGCCGGATCTCGTACTACTTATTACATAATATTGCCTGTACAGACTGCACGGTTGGCCTAGTAGTTTAAGCGATCACTACACCGCTTGCTACTGCGCAAGTGCCGTGGTTTCAAATCAAACATGGGACATAACTTTGTGTGATCCACAAAATGTTGTCCTGAGTCTGGGTGTTCTTTGTGTCCGTATGTTTGTAAAGTCCCCCGCCACACAGAATGCATATCCGTAATGCGGGAGTAGTCTATACAAAAAAAAGTATAATTAAATTAACAAACATTCATTCCTTATCTAATCATGAAGCTAATATTTATTTCGAAGTTTGGGTGTTTTCTATGTATAATATCTATGTATTTACAAAAAAAAAGTATATATGTATTCATATCACTTGTCTAGTACCCATAACACAAGCTCTGCTTAGCTTGGGACTAGATGGCGTTGTGTGTTAGATGTCCGAAAAAATATTTAATATGATATTAAAAAGTTGGTTGCTTAGTATAGACTATGACCAAACTGAAAAACTATTATTATAGAAGACTAAAGATTCATCGTATTGTACTCGTATAGTTAACATATTTACACATACCTACTAATATCACATATACTTAAACACATCACACTACGCACTTTTATAACATAAGGTACCTGAGGGTATTAAGGCCTAGCTAAGGGAAATTTGTAATAAAATGAAAAATATCCAACATAATCAACAAGTTTTATTATTAATCAGTCATGTACTTAAATTACTACAGAGTTCAAACAAAAAATAGCTTCTCTAGCTTAAAACCAAAACAATATATAACTTTTTTAAAAACGCAATCTGTAGGCCTTATTATACTAGGGTAGGGTAAAAAGGCCTATACTTTAAACTATCCAAAAATCAACATATACTACGTAAATTGGTATTTCTGAGATCAATAATCATTAACATATAGCAATAGGAAGCATAGTGGTCTTAGAAAATTAAATAAATTGGCTTTATTCGCGACATGACATGCTGCTCCGTCAAATATTAAAAGGCATGGTCCCTGGCTTTTGTATCTAGACAAGTGTTTTAAAAATATTTTGAAAAGTTCATTGGTCATATACCCCTTTGCTGATTTTTCGAATAAAGATCATTGAGGCAAATTATCGTATAATTCTGGTTTCAAGCGTTTTCCCTTAAATATGACCATAGGTGGTATGGCTGTGCCAAGACCATTAACACATCCGGCGATGGTAACGCTTTCAACATGTTCAGAAGACTGCAAATGAACCCTTTTAGCCCCTTTTTTGGCCAAAACACTTTGCTGGTGGTGGATAGTGAGACGACATCCTTTCTCATCCATATTATAAATTTTCTCGGGATGATCATATAAGTCAAATTTATCGTAGATAGATATCCCTCAGTTTTTTGAAATGGTCATCAACAATAAATTTATTTAGCTTTTGAGCTCTAGCTGGGTTCATGAATTGCGCTTTTCTTACAGATATTTCATAGTGTCTTTTCATGAACGCTTTGAACCAGTCTTTGCCTGCGCGTTTGACCTCATCTTTAAAATTGTGTTTTATATTATTTTGCTCACAATATTTATACACCAATCGACGCAGTATTCTTGGTGTCACAGGCAAGCCCATTTCAGAATATCAGATTATCCTTTGCATAAGTTGAGCTTCCTCTTCATCATTTAATTTAGGTTTACGTCCCAAACTTTTCCTTAAACTGCCAGACTGCAGATGATTTCTGATTGTACTTCTAGGAACCTTATATCTTTCTGCAGCCTTATATGTACTCAAAGTTCCTCTTTGTACTGCTCTAACAGCTGCGATCAGATCGTCTGCTGACCACAATGCCCGTTTGGGAGGCATTGTTACCGTAAGCACTGAAAACAATGATAAATAAATTGAAAACTTATAACTACGTACATACTACCCACCAACAAACATTTTAAAAACATGTTCTTACTTATATAGCAGTTTAAAAAATAGGAGTATAATAAGGCCTATAGTAAAATTTTATAGGCCTTAATATCCGCCAACCACGTAGTGACAGAAAAAAATCATAATAAAAATTGTACAACTACAAGTCCTTTAATACGGTAACTTAAAGATAAGCATAAATTAATTAATAAACGGACAGTCAATACAGGTTTGTAAATATGATATTTTCAAAATAACTTACGTTTTACTGCAGCAAATTTTTATAATTTGTGTCGCGTGAAAAATTGTTTGAACGATTTCGACGACACTGGCGGGTGGAAAAGTGCAAGCGTTTGTCCGCCACTTCGCAGCGACTTGTATACGCTCTGAGCTTGTGTGAGCGTAACCTTGATCGTCAATTATTGTATTTCATAAGTTTTTTGTTACTTAGGCCTTATTGCCCGACAGGCCTTAATACCCGCGGGTACCTTAGGTATCATTGTACCAATATGCATAAGATTTATGTGTTTCTTATAATGGGAGAAGACTGACATCTGTAACACAGGTCATGAGCCTAGCTCAGGAGTCAGGGACTTGAAATATATACTTTAACTATTATTTACTATGTATTACATTACATTACATTGGATGTTCTTTGTGTCCGTTACATGTATGTTTGTAAAGTCCCCCACGACACAGGATGTTTATTCCTAATGTGGGAGTTGTCTTTAAAAAAAAAAATTATATGAAATTAGGAGCCACTTCAAAATATGCAGCAGAAATATACAAAGGTACATTAAAAATGCTTTATTGAAGAAATTTACTAAATCATGATGTGTATTTTGCTAAGATTTTATGGATTGCTGCGGCGGTTTAGACGCATATCTCTTTCAATTTCGTACTGGCGAACGTCCGCTCGTTCTAAGAAATCGCGCCGCTCCAAGTAACTGGAACCAACACACATACTGTTTATTAAGTAGGTATTTAGATTAAAATCTTTATATGAACATGTATATCATTACAATTCTATCTTTTCTACATCAAGCTGTAACTAGTTTCATCCAGACCATTTTAAGAGTTCAAAGCAGTGGAAAATCATACGGTTTACACCGTGGGAGAGCCACGCTTCGGCATGCATGGGCCGGCTCGACCAGAGTGATACCATGGCCTCACAGAAAACCGGTGTGAAACAGCGCCTGCGCTGTGTTTCAACGAGTGAGTGAGGATACCGGAGGCCCATACACCAACCCCTTCCCCATCCCCCGAAGGCCGGCAACGCACTTGTGACGCCTCTGGTGTTGTTTGTGTTCATGTTTGCCCCCTAATATATTTTAAAAAAACTGTGCAGCTTGCAACACCAAAAGACAATTATGTTCGCTCAGTAGGTACCCAAATACCAGTATTCTTAACAGAGTATTGAACACGTCACCACCACTAAGGGAGCAAACTATACAGGACAACAGCACTGGAAGATGGAAAACATTAAATAATCCCTATATCAATCCGTGTGACCAGCATGGTCTTCATTAAGCCAAAACATCGTTTCCAAGGAGAGGTTTATAACCAACAGCGGACTAATACAGGCTGTTGATGTTAATTTGACGATTATTATGAATAAATTGTACGCGAGAAAGAAATCATATTTACTATAAGCATATAAAACCAAATTTCATTTCAACTATAGTTTAGTAAAGAAATGCATTGTAATAGGTATGTATATCTTACCCATTTTTCCCTTTATTGTGACTCTGAATCTCCTCTTCGATGCCTTCTTCTTGCTTATAAGTAGACCAGTCAAGCTTAGACTTCTCCAGAGTAGAAAGCTTGTTCTTCTTGTTCAACTGACCCAGGACACTGGATAGACCACCTCCAGCTCCGGGCCTACCGCGAGGAATCTCCATTGGCTTACTACCTGCAAATGCAACACATAACATTCTTTGAGACACAATTCCTACCGGACTCCTCAAAAAGACGTATATAGTCCATTCTTTTAGATAGTGTCAGTACATCCGCTCGCAATTGTTGTTATTGTTTTGAAATACGAATATATTAATTAATATATAAATAAATACTTGCTTGGGGGTGTATGCTACAGGCGGACCCTTTGATTTTGTGGCGGCTTACCGCACGTGCGACGGTGGCGTGATTGATGTGACCGTATCTAAGCAAATGCACAATACTATCAATTGAATTTTTCGTGTAAAATCCCGATGAAGTTCATACTTCTGTAAAACCACTATACCTAATTATTTTGTAAAATTATCAGTTCTAAAGATGCACTAGAGTGTCATGACAATGTCAAGTAATTGTGTTAATAATCCACATCACCATTTTCTAATGTACCTATAGCTATGTTTGCAACTTTTAAATGAGATTGGATGTTTCTGAATCTAAGATATTATTAAGGCTAAGTAGTTTCGTACCGATTGATTGACATTGACAGATAGTTAATTAAACAAAACAATGATACTATTATATAATTAAGACTAAGTGTATTATTAAGTAATTTAAGATTATGAATAGATGGCAAATCACTTACTTGTCGCAGGACTATCAGCAGTCTTAATCTTTTCTTTGATCTTATTATTTTCTACAACAAGAGTTTCCCCAGCAAACTCGAAAATTCTTTGTTCTCTCGCTTTATCATTATTTGACGAGGCTGCGACCTTTCCAGGAGCATCTTCTTTTTTAGCGACACTTTTAGATTCCTCAATATTTGAACAATTTTGTTTTACTGCTGATCTAGGTTTCGTGTCTGTTCCCTCTAGAAATTTTGCCCACAAATCGTCTTCTTTTTTCTTCTCCTCTACTGGGTTTACTGGCGCTTCAATGTCTTCTAGTTTTTCGGGCGATTTGGGTTCAATATCCTTAACACTATTTTTAGATTTCAGTTTCTTTTTGGCTGTACTTTCTTTTGCTAATTTCCGTTTCTTAATGTTTTGATTTACTTCGTGTTCGTACTGTTGTTCCGTCTCTTCGTCAGCTGACCCTTCTTCTGACAACTGTTCTGGCTCACCAGGAATGTAATCTTCGTCACTCTCGCTTCCTGACGACATCTATAACATAAGATAAGCATTTACATAGTAAGATTATTTCATTGTAGACGAGTTTCGATGGTCTATGTTTGTGTTTTACCTATAACAATTGGCTTGTCTCAATGTAAGAAACATTGAGACAAGCATTTAGCTAATTCACAGAGGTATTTAACTAAAATATTTCAAAGTATTAGTTACATATTTGTTTATATAATTGCATTTTTTACAGATTCCTACGTAGAGACATTGCTGAACTGAGGGCCCTATATTATGCTGCCATAAATCCGTAATGTCGTATTCTACAGTGTTGGGATTTAAATAAATAAATAAATATTTCGGACATCTAACACACAACGCCATCTAGTCCCAAGCTAAGCAGAGCTTGTGTTATGGGTACTAGACAACTGATATAAATACATACTTTTTTTTGTTAATACATACATATTACCTATACATAGAAAACACCCAAACTCCGAAACAAACATTTGCAGATCATACAAACATTTGGTCCGACCCAGGAATCGAACCCGAAACCTCAAGCTTAGCAGTCGCATACGCTACCGAGGCAGTAATAAAACTTAAGAAATTCTTAAATAAAAAGCACTGACCTAGAGGCAGTACTTTTTGAGATTAGGCTATGTCATTTCTTGGTCGGCAACGCACTTGTGACGCTTTTGGTGTTGCGGGTGTCCATGGGCGGCGGTAATCGCTTACCATCAGGTGATGCGTCTGCTCGTTTGCCCCCTATTTAATAATAATAAGAGCATCTGAAATGAGGGCCCAAGTTCTTGATCATAACAGCTTTACTTCACTATTAAAAAAAATATGACCCATAGCTTTAAGTTTTTACTATTTTTAAATAGATTCCATTTGAATTTTATATGACTTCGCAAAATTCTAAAAAGAGTCCTCGGTTCTCATGCACACGCAGCAGCACTAGCTTCCCAATCACCACCTAAGGGCCGCTGTGGCCACATTTAGAAGCGACGTGACCGCTGCAGACGACCAGAGACAGGACAGGAGGACACCCCGTTACGGCCCGATGGATGTCGTCTAGAGCGGATGCGGCCTCTTACTGGGAGAGTGAACTTACTCTTACTGTGTGAACAGTGAGAGGTACGATGGTGTCCTGCCCTAACTAACTAACCTACCCTGTAACTGTCGTCATCTCGAGTTACACTTCAGTCGTAAGGTACGGCAGGAAGGACACCAGAAGCCTCCAATGCCGTATTGGAGTTCCTCCCGACTGTCGAGGTAGGACCCCGCGGGGTTTAGTGGGTACACCGGTTCTACGGGAGTGTGGGACTCCTTTATCTCCCCACAGCCCACGGAGGGTATGGTACGAAAAGCATTTCTCGCGTAAAAAAGTGTTAATCTAGTAAGTTTAAATCCTAAAAACAATCAGTTTCGAATAATTATGACTGATGTTAACACGATTAGTTTGATTTACTTAAGTGCTAGTTTTAAGCTAGAATGCAATTTTCTATACAAAAGTATTATAATGTTATAAAGGTTATAATGTTACATTTTAATAATTACCTAATATATTGTGTTCCTCTTTTTTTATGTTATTTTTGTGTGAGACAGAGTAATAAATGTCTTCATTTCTAAAATGACAGCGTTGCTGAGTGCAGGACCAGATCCAATGATGCAGAAGCATCTCAACAGGCCGCCATAGTGTGGATCACAATGCTGCATTGTCTGCATTTGTGATGAGTATGGTGACCACCACCCATGAATACTGCTCATGCATTTCCAGACTAGAGTAACTTTAACAAGCCTATACATAAAATAATCCTCGGAGGGAAATAGACTAAAGTAAAAGTAGTCCAAGTTACTCTTTATATTATCAGTTATCTGCCAAGTCCCATCAAAATCGGTCCAGCTGCTCCAAAGATAAGTCCGAGCAAACGGAGAGACAGGCAGATATACATTTTTAAAATTGATATTGTTTAGTGTAAGTAGCTACCATACATACTTTGAAAGCTGTTAATTTGAAATGACACTTAAATATTATTTATTTGTATAGATTTCTAAGCAGATAGGTTACATACTTTTCTACAACCCTATGTACATTTTATATGCTACTGTTTGTGTTCCCTAATTGAATAAATAAATAAACATATTTTCACCTCACACTGCTACAAAAACACAAAATCTATAGGTACTTTATATTCTAAATGATGCATTTAAATAAAATTTTAATGCCTCTTGAAACAACGGTGGTAGAATAAGTTTAATTAGTAGAATCATGATAAATTTTTACATAAAGGTATAATTTTGCATTTGGTTATTGAATTCCTAACATTTACATGACTTGTGTGTGGTGACAGTTTACTACAGATGGATTATACAGAGTTTCGATCACCTCTATTATGTATATCACACAAGTGTTTCAAACAGTGACTAAAAGGCAAACTATACAGAACACCTGACTGAAAAGCTATCAAAATATTGAAATATAACTCTGTACCAACCCATCTGGGTAGTGTGGTGTAGTAGACCATAACTTCCTTTTTAAGGAGACTACGTCCGGCATTATTGTAAAAGGCTGTTGAATGACTCCTTACCTTTATTGAGAGGTACTACAGATCAGAAATGAGGTAATGACAAAGATAAAACAAAGCTTAGGCATAATAATTTAATATTGTATTATAATAAATTACATATGTTTCTTTTTGTTTATATTTTTATTCTTAACATTGTATATTTCATAGAAATTGCTTCCTGTCTTTCTTCGTTTTTGAGCTCGCTCAATGGCTCTCCTCTTTTTAGCAGTCAATGGCTTCTCAGTACTAACTTTGAACTGCTTTTGATTTTGTGGAATATGTTCGATAGTAAATGCCCCACTGGCTGTTTCCAGTTTTTTGCGTTTTAAATGTTTTACTGTTTCTGTATCATTTGTTAAGTGATCTTCCACATCGCTACATTCGTTTTCATCTTCACTATAAAAGTTACTAAAATCTGACGAGTCAGGATCTTCAACAGTTTCCTCATTAATACTTTTTGAAACATTAGATTCCGTATTGTTTTCACTTGTTGAGTCATGATTTTCTGTATTGTCATCGTCAATTTCTTTAAGGGGTTTAGGAATATTAATGTTCTCAAGAGGTCTAACATCATCATCATTGTCAAACTGCAAGCCTACTCGAATTTTAGCAAAATCTTGGGCGACAATCAACTTATTTATATTAATAGGTTTGTCAGGATTTTCTTGTGTAGCTGTTACAGCGTCTGACTCAGTTTCTGGAACTGTGTCATCTTTTTTTTCTTTTTCAACTTCAACAACAGTTGATACATCCTCAATCTGTTTTGTTAATGGGACTTCAAAAGCTTCAGGTGCCACATAGAATGGCAGTTTTCCTCGCTGCCAATCATTTAGAACCATTCGTGCAACTTGACTTATGTCTGGTTCTCCTTTTTTTAATAATTTTCCCGAGCGAAATGAAAGTTTTTCCAAAAACTCAGTTGCGGTATCCCAAGCATCACATTTATAGGTCTTGACTAAATACTCTTTCCGTACTCTTTTAATTACTTCTTCAATATAATCTTCAGGATTTTGAACTAATTCCACTCTAACAACTCCTTTAAGAACCTTTTCAGTATCTGTCTCTGCAGATGGATAAACAATTCCTGGACAATCAATTAGAAATATCCTTCTCATCAATGTAATGTATTGCCAAACTTTTGTCTCGCCAGCAATTGGTGCTACTTTACAAACCTTTTTGGATCTTAGAGTGTTAATAACAGATGATTTACCAACATTTGGATAGCCAATCAATCCAACACTGATTTGTTTCTTATCAATGTGTAGTTTAGCAAATTGACGTAAAAGATTAATTAAAGACCCTTTACCAAAAGGATGTGTCATGGATGAATGGAATGCTACTGTTGGGTATTCAGCACTCAAAACCGCTACCCAACGCTGAGTCACCCAATTTGGAACTAGATCCACTTTATTTAAAATAAATATTAGGTGTTTATGCCTCTTTTCTTCTCTAAGAAATTTTTCCACATATGGACTTCTAGTCCCCATTGGGTCCCTTGCATCTAGGACTTGTAAGAGGACATCAGATGAATCTATTACTTTATATAACTCATTCCAAATCCTTTTACTCATTCCGGCACCAAAGACCCAGTCCCTCTGTCCTTCCTTTACACCAGTGTCTTCACGCACTCTGTCTACATCTTTATTTTCATCATATTTTTCAATATTCTCTTCAACAGCTTTAGAAAGAGATTGTAGATCATCAAATTTCAAATTAACCCGCTTTCTTTGTTTTTTGGGTCCAAATGTTTGGTCAAAACCTTCTGTGTCAAGTAAATGCACTCTTCCATTTTTAGCTTTTTCATTGAGCAATGTAATAGGTAAATTAGTGGGTTTCATGATAACCTGGTACGGGTTTTTAACAGCGGCTCCAAACTCATCTTGAAATTTTTGTAAAGCATTTTGCGAAATAACACGTGAGTTGCCAAACCACTTTTGGTTAGGTTCTACGCGAGCTTGGGTGCCTGAAGGCAACCAACCTTGAAATGGTGCTGGGGTTAGGATTTTACCAGTTTTGTCTCGCTTAGCCTTAAAGTTTCTGTACATCTGAAGCCTTTTGATAGTACCTTTGGTTCTAGGCTTTGCCACACCTTTTAATCCTTCTGTTGGTCGATCTGGGTTCATGGAATGGGCTCCTTTATTAAACCCTTGTCTCCGGGGAGCCCCCGGTGCAGAACGTACTTTTCCCATCGTTTTCTCTTAAATAAAGGAAACAATTGTAAATAAAGCACGAGGAATCACTTGACCGCTTAGGTTATGTTTTGATCGATCACTCGACTCGCGGAAAGAAAAGAAAAACTACACACTACACCTGCACCACTGTCAAAGAATGCGTAACGAACTTCAGGTCATTAGAATAACAGTCAAAGTAATAATACTTACATTGACAGAAGTTTTATGACGACTACCAAATAAACTTATACACTGAAGTCGTAATATTTCCTTGAGTATTCAACTTTTCAATATACTTTTCAAGATTCTAATGTAGTACACTTTCACAACAATACCCACAAAACAGTAAACGTCTTCGAACGCGCCTATCTTCACATACAATTTGCACCAATCAAAAACACATCAATATTTTTTTCTGTTTTTAAGTTTTAATCAAAGCGATTTCCGACGCTCCATAAAGTGTTGCCACTTATTTAAGAATACTGTAGTGCTGCTGCCAAACATAAATAGCATTCTAAAAGTTTTTGATGACAAAACTTTAGTTTTCATCATTAGATAATATCATATTTAAAGATGAAACAATGTTATCTGAATTTAATACTTTGTACTCCAAGGTCAAGTTATTACGAAGGTAAATTTAGACTTAGGCTTATTTGTGTATTCAGCCAATGTCGAGTTTAATTTTATTTATGCAAAGGTAAGGAAATGAAAGGAATTATTGAAATAGGTAAAACGAAATTTTTATTATGCAGGATGGAATTAAAAAAAATACGTAAAATGTAACCATATAAATAATAGAAAAATAAATAATAATAATTTACAAAATGACTATGATTATTTACTATTTTAAAGGTAAATATTATTTAAAGAAATAATTGAAGCTATAAAAAAACACAACACGCAAGCAATTTTCGACCGTAATGAAATTTACAAATTGAAATATACAAAACAGAAATTACTTACACCTTTTTGGCATCTATATATGATAACTAAAGGCGTACTCCCTCCTAAAAGGCAGGCAACGCACTTGTAACGCCTCCGGTGTTGCGGGTGTCCATGGGCGGCGGTAATCGCTTACCACCAGGCGATACGTCTTCTCGTTTGCCACCTATATAATAAAAAAAAAAACAAAACTATGTTAACATACTACGTGCCTGTTGATTAATCAATAGGTGCAAGCATTTCTTGACTTTATCAATTTGCAGTAATCCCTTTTTTTTATTTACGTATTTCATTCAAGATCAACGTCATTTATAAACGCCGAAACGAATTTGCGCCAACGCCAACTGCAACATGCAACTGTATTTTATTAATTCATCGATATTTATATATTTTTTGAATCCATTGAAAAAATTAAATCTTGCATATATGCTTCAAGCCCCTATTTTACGCCCTAAATAGAAATTCTAAATTAATTTTCTCAGGCCTTACTTATGTCAATTGAGAAACCTACATGTAAAAGGTTTCAAGTAGATCCATTGAATGTATAAAAAGTTTCATACAAAAATTAATAAAAGAAAATTCCCATACCGTATTTACTGAGAAGCTGTTAATTTGAAATTAGAAACAGTCATTTCAATTATTTTTTTGTGTTTATTGATGGCTCTCAGACGATAAAATAAAATATTACATAAATGACTAATATAGTTATTAGGAAAAAGACATCTAGTGGTTCATTTTGTATTAATACAATAACAATAAACTTGACAGTTGACTGTCAGGTTCATATTTGGTGTAGGAGATAGGACATTTAGTGACATCTAGGGAGCATTAAGCTTACTATCAATAAGCGTACAGGTCGATGGAAGTGCAAGGTAAGTCTATTGGATTTATTTATTTATTTAGGTATACCAACGCACACATACGATAAACTTTTTAAAAAATTATAAAATAATATTATCTAGTATGCATGCCCATTACAGGTACACTGAGTACACGCAACATTCACCATATGAGATAAAATAAAATACGCCTAACAAAACAGTGTTAGGAGTAAGGTAACATTTACAAAAAACAAAATAGTGAAGGAGCTTAATTAGTCCGGTCAATTTAGACCAAAAATTGAGAGTACATAAATTCCCAACAAGCTGAAAATGAGTAAAATTGTTCAAAACATAATTATAAACAATATCTGAAAGTTCCCCATCATTTCCGTGTAAGGAAAAAAAAATATTCAAGGTCAAAGGTAAAAAAAATGAGATTTTCGCGATTTTTAGCAAACGGTAAGTTTTATCATAAAAGTACCTTAGACAAAATTGTAGATCATAAAGTTATCTATAAGAAATGGATCAATATTTTTTTCCTACGAGCCACCGTTTCTGAGACATAACGATTCAAAAAGTTATAAAAGTTGTTATTGTCATAATATGCATGAGTACGCCACGTACATACATCTCTAGAGTTGTTATATTTTTTTTTTTATATTATTATTATATATATACATATATATATACATGCATACATACATAGACCTACATACACAAACAGACACATAAATACACTAATCACCATAATTATTTTGTTATATCACATATGAAAATGTAAAACCCTCATTCGTGACCGAATCAGTTAAGACTGATAAAATTCTTGAACCATTGTCTTGAAACTATTTACAGTTTTTGCTTGCCACTTGAGCATTTCACGGAATTCAGAGACGTGATCATATTTTCGTAGTCCAAATATAAATCGTATACAAAGATTTTGTAGTCGCTTAAGCCTATCAAATTGTGCTTAGGTGATATTCAGATAGCTGACATCGGCATAGTCGAGAATTGGTAGGAGAAGTGCTTGTGCAAGTGCAGTCCTAGTTGTAATCGGAAGAAAGTTACGCAGTCTTCGCAAAGACCCGGCAGAAGCAAATATCTTCCGACTGATTTCCTGTAGATGCGTAGTCCAAGATAACGTATTATCTATGTAGACCTCTAGATTGTTAACGGTAGTACTGATCTCAATTGCGGTTCCATTAAAATGAATTTGGGGCAGTTATGTCCAGTTAACCCTTGAGACCATTCCGGGACTGCCGATGACACATACCTGCGTCTTCACAGGATTAACTTTATGTCCATAGTTATGACTCCATTCTCTCCAATACGCAATAGGTCAGCATTGATTGTGTTGAATGCTTCCGGTAACAAGTTAATCGAAGCGTGTGCTTATATGACGCATAGCTTATATGAAGTAAGAATAGATTTTTCTTTCTAGAAAAATGCCATCATTAACAGATGATGACATTTTTGAGTGGTCATGCTATTCGATTTGCACCACATTTCAATATTTTCCAAATCTTTCTGAACAAGGAAACTATCTTCTACACAGGTAATTGTCCTATATATTTTTAGATAGTCAGCAAATACGGCAATGTTTGATTTCGTTCGTTTGCATAATAATGTTTTTTTTGTATATTTCAATTTGTAAATTTTATTACGGTGGAAAATTGCTTGCGTGTTGTTTTTTTTTATTTGTATGTGTTAACCACAACTAAATAGGTAATTTCATTTGTTTTATACGATTTCCTTCGTTTTGTTTTGTCTTATAAATAATTATTAATAAAAGTATTTTCTTTAATAATATCGATAACAAATACCAAAAATATCCTATTGTAACTATTAACAATACAGCAAAATTATGTACTTTTATTTTATAGAGGATTAGCGGCCCGTCGCGGCTTCGCACGGGTGAACTTATTTTTTTTTTATAATTTTACCCGTTATTTATATTTTTTTGGTTTTATTTTTTGAAACGCAGTTACACATTATCTATTTATACTTACAATCCGAAGTTATTTATCGCTTTTATATTTAAATAAGGTAAATCCTAAGTGAGAGAGATTATTCATCATTTCTTTCAATTTACATTTTTACAACATTTTACATATTTGACGGCGCATCACTTATTTTATTTGGTAACATTTAAGTGTCGGAAGTTAGACACTGACGCAACACCGAGCATTGGAGCGTGCGACTGATGACAATAGGAATGGAAATCATTGCCACTTTAAAATAATATTTACACGTTAAATAATTGATGGTAGTCGATTATTTTATGTGATAAGCCATAGGACAAGAATCGCAGGCGAAATCGTTAACTGTAAAGCTTTATTGATTATCGTGACTATATTTCCCTGTTATCATAAAGTGATTATAACAAAGCGATTGTGAGGAAAACCATTACTATCATTCTCCTTCTCCTCCAGTGATATTTGTAAGTGATAACAAAACAAATTGATTATAGGAGATCCCTAATCTTTTCTAGCAATAAATACAGCCTATGTTACACAAGGTAAATGTAGCTTTCCAAGGGTGAAATAACTTTTTGAAATCGGCACAGTAATTCTTGGGTTTATTCATTACAAACATACCTACACAAATACAATTTTTTTCTCTTTATAATATTAGTGTAGATAATAATGTATAGGTACAAAATAGTCCGCGATACCATAATTATGTCTATTATAGATGTCACAAAAGCTACTTTTCCGTGTTAAAATAATGAAAATTTGTTGAAACAAAGCCACATTATTCATTGGTGAATTCACCTCTAGACTCGGTAAGATGGAGCTTAGGGCGGCTAATTTTAGGGAGTTGCAAATTAAACGATTTTGTTTTCAACTACCTACTGTAATGTAGAAAAAAATTCTTGACAGTTTAACAAACAAGAAATAATGTATTGTTACTACTATTTGAAAAGTAACTTAATGATTGGTAAAATATATCTTTGTAAATATGTTTTTAAAACATTTTAAAATTACAATTTGAATTAGTAATTTTGACTAACATTTTTCTTAATTAGCATTGAGGGCGGCATAAAGTCCTTTAATGCGTCTCGCGGCAAATTAGGTTCGAGTAGAAATTTTAATTTTTTACTTAGCTTTACTCGGTTCGATTTCAACAAACTTAACACTTTAGCTTTGTAGAATGACGGCTTCAAGTAAAAAAGGTTATTGAATTGTAGGAGTATGAGGCGGTAAATTTTTATGGCCTACTGGAGACAAATATGTGAATCCATTCATCTTTGCAGTGGCTGCAAAGATGCCACTGAAGTTTGACGAATAATTATACTAGCTTCAAAAATGTTGCTTACATTTTTATTTATCTAATCATGGAGAAAGCATATACATGTTTAATTAAATGATCTTCTATAGCTCATTTATGTAACTGGTATGTTAATGACGATTCTGTAGGTAGTTAGCATCTGCCAACCTTGCTTCAAGATAACATTCAGCCTTTTAAAAAAACTAGATGCAAAAAAGAAAAGAATCACTTTTCTTAACCCAAAATTGAAAACTGGATAAGTATACAAACTAGATGCAAAAAAGTAAAGAATTCTGAAGGGAGTAAGATCTTCTTGGCAAACTTTGTGTAGTAGCTTTACTTAATGGGTTAACTTCAGTTTCCAGGAAATGGGGATAAATTAAAAAATTAAAAAACAAATTGAACAAATCAAAACAAAAACATCAATGATTCCATTAATCAAGTCTTTTAGATAACTTAACTGAGTATTTATTCGACGATGTTACAGAAACAGATGTAAATGCATTTATCAAGAACAATTTTACTATAGAAGTGTTGAAAACATGTTTACACTGGATAGCTAACGTTCCAAAATACACATGAAAAAGTAACCTTTAGACTTTTTGACGATCATTTTAAAGATGTTATTTATATACATATCTATACAAATAAATAAAATGGGACTGTCTGTTTGTAATATTAAAATAACAGCTTTCTACTACATGCATATGAATGTACGAGTATATACGGTACACATACCAAAACATACATATTTTTTAAATTTTTGTCTGTCTGTTTGTACCGGCTAATCTCAGGAACCACTGGTCCGATTTGAAAAATTCTTTCGGTGTTGTATAGTCCATTTATCGAGGAACGCTATAGGCTATATATCATCACGCTACTACTAATAGGAGCTGAGCACCAATGAATAATGTTTCAAAAACGGGGAAAAATTTTCACGCCACGAGCAATATAAGACGCAAACGAGGTTGAGTGAGTCAGCTAGTATATAATATATTTTAATGAAGCTTATTTTATATATATATACTACGACTGCTTCGGTGGCACAGTGGTAGTGAATGCGACTGCTTTGCTTGAGGTCTCAGGTTCAAATCCTTGGTCGTCCAAATGTTTGTGTGATCTATTGTTTCGGAGTTTGGATGCTTTCTGTGTATAATATGTATGTATTTACAAAAAAAATTAGTATATATGTATTTATATCAGTTGTCTAGTACCTATAACACAAGCTCTGCTTAGCTTGGGACTAGATGGCGTGTTGTGTGTTAGATGTCCGGATTATTTATTTATTATTTATATATATTTACACAACTAAATATGTATAAACCTGTAAATAGTGATTCTTCATATATACTTATTTCCTTATCATCTTGTTTGGGTTAACCCCTCGAAAATATGTTAAAGCTAAGTTAAGATTATTTGTTGAAATACAAAGCTTAATTCCTTCTACACAGTTTGGCTTCAGACAAGGTAAAAGTTGCTCCGAAAGCTTTGTATCTTTATTATCCGACTAGCTGATCCACGCAACCTCGTTTGCGTCTTATTATAGCCCGTAGCATGAAAATTTTGGCAAAAAAAGAAAATTTTCTGGTTGATTTTTACACCTTTTGTCCGAAAAACCCAAATATCTTACGGAACCCTATTTTTTTCCAAAATAAAATATAGCCTATGTTACTCGTGGATAATGTAGCTTTCGAATGGTGAAAGAATTTTTAAAATCGGTCCAGTAGTTTTTGAGCCTATTCATTACAAACAAACAAACATTCAAACAAAGTTTTCCTCTTTATAATATTAGTGTAGATGTAAGATATCTGACAGGTTAAATTAAGTCACTCTAAGGGCCCCCTCAGACTGCAGACTTTTTATCGGCCGATAGTTTGGTCGGCTTCTTAATTAGTATGGAGAGGAATGCATATGCGCACACTATAGCGATTCAGTATCGGCCGATAAAAAAGTTTGATGGGCTACCCGATTACATTCAAACTAATCTGTCGGCCAACTATCGGCCGACTGTTTAATCAGTATTAGCGCATACACTCCTGCGCATACATGACGATTGTTTAGTCGGCCGATAGTTCAGTTCGCTCTGTGATTTGGCGTCATGTGCGTGTATTTTGAATATGGCGTCGCCCAAATCACAATTGTTGATTGTAGAAAGTTCCGTCGAAAAGTTGATTGAAGAAGTCGAGAAAAGACCTGCGCTTTATAAAAAGTTCATTGAAGCTGGTAATGCTCATTCGATAATAGGCGAAAATTTTTTTCGGGTAATCAAGTAATTTGGAATGCATAGTGTAAAATTTTCCACTAACTAATCTATCACTGAGAATGGGATGCACCCAATACTCTCGGAATCTCTTCTTGATTTTCCTCCTCCGGAGTATGATGAGAGCAATAACTTTTCTGGACAATATTCTCATTGTGCGACTGCTTCAACAGTCAGTTATAAACTAGTTCGAGAATAGTCGGCCGGCTGTTGGATAGTCTGCGCCCTGTTCACCAACCAAACTGTTTAGTTGGCTCGGTGTGCGCACTTTCAGCCCAACCCGACTAAACTATCGGCCGATAAAAAGTCTGCAGTCTGCGGGGGCCCTAATTCAATCTGTAGTATTTTATGATATTGGTATACCTGGTTACATTCTAAAATGTCTCTCTTATTTTTTGAACTATAGAACTGCATTGGTTGACAATAATAAATTGCATGGACCTAGAACTGTCAACAAAGGCACAATGTAAGGGGCAACTTTGTCTTCTTTACTTTATGACGTGTATAGTTCTGAAATATTAAAATATGTATGTGGCGACTTCCACATATAACAACAATAACCTACTGCAGCGCCATCTACCGAAGATACACTGAACTACAAAGTAACGCACTACACGGAGCTACACGGAGTAACTACAAATCGTGAATCGCGCAATAAATAGTTCTCACAGAAGCCCGCCACGCCGCCGTTCCCCCACAGTGGTGAACCCCGACATGATTTGAACACGCAACCTTCTGCGTTCACCGTTCCCCCACATGTAGATGTTCTTCTTCTTCTTCCTAGAAACTAGCGTCAGTATTTTTGAGGGCACTGACTTTTCAATAACGATTACCATAGATGTTCATGGCAACCGGGACCGACGACTTAACGTGCCCACCGAGGCACGGGCGTCTAATTCCGCCATCAAACTCAAACTCAAACTCAAATCATTTATTTCCATAGGCCCCAAAAGGCACTTGAACACGTCAAAAATACAAACATAAAAATATAAAACAAAACTCCTAACACTAAATGCACTGAGATGATTTGAATTACCGGAGCTTAGATTGATTTCGATTCAACTCAAAGGTTTAAATTGAAATCAATCCAAGTACCAGCCCCGATGGGTATTGCATTCATGAGAAGAGCTGGTGAGAAACACATGTGCACCATCTTTTCAAATAATTCATACAAAGCTTGTTTGTTTTTGACAACAGTATTTCTATGTGCAAGTTAAGGCAACCAAAACACAAAGGCTAGAAAGCGGTCTAGTAAGATATTAAAGCTAGGAAAATCAATTTTTGTCTAATAAAATAATAAAAATTAGTCCATAGCAGATAAGGTTGCAATCAATTACACATCAAGGAGTAAAAGCAATGTGTGCATACATACTGGTCCCAGAGAAAAAGAAAAAACGTTCAAAATGTAATAAAATAATAAATACAAATTATTTATGCTCCAACAATGTAAACACAGATCGCCTTAACTTAACAAAGTTCAAATGTCAGGTAATAAATGCAGAATAAGATGTCAAGAATTAATTACAATCAAATAAATTATATTAAGGATTGTAAGTAAATAAATACATTGCGTATAAAAATAAATCACCCCAACCAGTACATGAGCCAATGCAAGACTCTCACTCACATCCAAGGCACTGTATCAGTTAAGAAATCGTTTATCGTATAATAGCCCCTTTCCATAAGACGATTCTTAACGGTACTCTTGAACTTATGTAGGGGTAAGTTCAAGATTTCGACAGGAATTTTGTTATAAAAACGCACACCAAGTCCTTCAAATGAATTGTGGACTTTGTTAAGGCGATAATATTGGCCTCTTAATAGATCTAGATGAACTTTTTTCTTGCCTTTTTTTGGAACGAAGTTCCTTATCGCGCGATATGAACGAAAAAACGAAGGGGGCTAGACGGAAATTGTCGCGACATAATTTGTTGTCACGACACTTTTTGCTATTTTAAATTTTATTTGTTATTAGTTTATTTTTCATTGCTTGAAGCAACCCAGATACTATATATATATCTATATATATATATATATACTATATATATATATACTATATATATATATACTATATATATATATATATAATAGATAGATAAGATTTCGAACTTTTATATATACATATCATCATTTCATCATTTTCATCAATTCATCATTTTCATCATCTTCATCATTTTCATCATTTTCATCACTTTCATCATTTTCATCATCTTCATCATTTTCACCATTATCACCATTATCATCATTATCATTATTATTATTATTAATATTATTGTGTACACATATATCATAAAACTAGAAATTACGTAAAATATTGAAGTAAATATAATTTTTTTTTTTTTTTTTTTTTATTATTTATTGAATAGTGGGCAAACGAGCAGACGTATCACCTGATGGTAAGCGATTACCGCCGCCCATGGACACCCGCAACACCAAAGGCGTCACACGTGCGTTGCCGACTTTTGGGGGAATGGGAAAGGGGATGGGGGGAGGGGTTGGGGTATGGGCCTCCGGTATCCTCACTCACTCGGTGAAACACAGCGCAAACGCTATTTCACACCGGTTTTCTGTGAGGCCGTGGTATCACTCCGGTCGAGCCGACCCATTCACGCCGAAGCATAGCTCTCCCACGGTAAATCGGATATTTGTATCGTCTTTCTATTTCGAACTTCGTTCCATCCGGGTGTCCCTTGACACCTCTCAAGTTTTTTTTTTGGCATCTTCCATACACTCCGAGCCGGTTGATAAGAATTTCATATACGAACAATATGATACATACTCTGGCCTGACTGAGACTTCTTGACCGGTAGTCAGTTGTATACTCTAACCCCCAGATCAACGAAGCAGTAAAATATGTAGATATATCAGATGTAAATACCCTGCAATTTGCAGATGATTGTACAGTATAAATCAAAACAACATAGATGTAGAAGTGGCTAATTTTAGTAAAGCTTTGTCTCAGTTATACAGCTATTATCGTAATAAACTTAAATTAAAAAAAAGGCAAGAAAAAAGTTCAGTTTTAATTATCAATAAACATGAAAATACTCACAACAATGTAAAAATTTCATAAATTATTATAGAAATTCCTGTTGTTAAACAACATGAGTTCCTAGATCTATTAAGACAATTAGCAGAAAGTTTTAGGTGATCTGATCCTAAAGTTATGAATATGCTGTACAAAAGTATAGTGAGAAGCCATTTTGATTGCAGCAGTTTAGCTTACATGAATACCAATAGCACTTTGTTACAAAAATTAAATGTAATGCAAAATATGGGACTGAAACTTATTTGTGGTGCTATAAGCTCCTCACCTATTAATTCAATAGGAGTTGAGACATGCACATTTTCCTTGACATTACGAAGGTTGTTGTTGGCTGAGAAATTCTTATTAGAAGTCATGGCATCAAACGATAATACTTTACTTAGTACCCTAACTTTACATCCTGAAATCTCACAGTCATTTACTTTCAATGTCATTTCTGCTACTTCTTTGGTTGGTGGAACTCTACCTGAAATGCCAATAATATTTTAATATGAAAATAATCATTCAAAAGATGTTGTTAAAAATTATATTTGACCTATATACAAAATTCCTTATAAAAGTATTATTAGCAGCTTTGCAATTCAAGTAGACATGATGGTTTGTTACAATTTAAAAACAATAAACCAGAACATTATATTATATACACAGATGGATCTAAAACAGATCACAATGTAAATGCAGCTTTTTATGACTCACAGCTAGATTTCACTATAGTCCGGCCGCGTATAGTCGTCATGAGTAGTGATGTACAATAAACATTAATAATATTTGGTAACGGTATTTATAGCATTAATTATGCATATTTATCCAATTTATATAGATTTTATTATATTTCAAACACAATGTTAACAAAATTGTTCTTCTTTTCTTTATTTTTCTTAGGAATGGCAAACTGTGCCGATGTCGACAATTCTGCCAATGTCAAGTAGGATGGAAATACGTGGGTTTGTGTAATAAATTTTGCAACCAGCCAGAATTTTTCAAAATTAGCGGTAGACTAAATGTGAGGCTTTTTGTTGTGGTTAGTAGTCTGAAACAAAGGACAAGCACAAATAAATAAGATAAGAATTAGTTATATATAGAAATAATTGATAGACAAACACAAAACAATGGGAATTTTTAATTTTAGTAAGAAGAGTAGAGGTCTAAGGATGGGATATTATTGGAACAGTTGAAGAATATGAGGTCCAGACTGCCTTCATCCAAACCACATTCGCATAAGGATGAATCTCGTACCCTTATTTTATGCAAAAAAAACAGACGAGCTACAGTGGCCTATTCGGAGCCTGGACATAGTAGTAATGACTGGTTTGGACACCTTTTTAAATTTAAAATACCACGGTTTTGGGGTTATGCACGGCTGTATTGCATAGTAATGCCGTCCCTTATGCTGTGAGGAGCTGTCCCATACCTGTTGCCAGGACGTGATCAACTCTCCTTGGGGCAGCCTTAAGAGGTCATAGTGCTGATGGATCAGGTGTTTCTGATCAGCCACAACAGAAGTAATAGCACTTCTGGCCAATGAGTCTGCACACTCATTGCCTATAATGCCACTATGGCTGGGAATCCATACCAATTGGACCATTCTAGCGTTTCTGTAACTCTTAAAAAGGCTTTCCTTGATTTGCAGGATCATAGGGCTGTGAAGTTTGTTGTGAAAAGGGTCTTGCAGCGGGGCTTTGAGGCAGCTAATGAAGTCCGTGAATACAACTGCTTTAGAGATGTTATGACACTCAGCATACAGCCATGCCTCTAAAATAGCGACAGATTCGCCTGTAAATACTGAGGCCTCTTTAGGGCACTTAAATTTTAAGACGATTTTAGAAATTTGGTAGTATACAGCAGCTCCAGTGTAACTATCACTTGATAGTTTGGATGCATCTGTGAAAAATCTTTCAAATCCGACCCAGTGTATGAACACTACAAGAGAATTAAGGGTGGTAACAGCAGAGGTGGAACCCTTAACAATTCCAGCATCCAGAAGAATATTGGGCTTGAAACAGAGTATGCTATATTGAAAGGAAAAAAGAGGAAGTTTGTCAAATGTTACAGTAGAATTCATAAAAGGAAAGAAGTGGCGAAAAGATTGTAGAACCAATGGATTTTTTTTATGTGTCCAGTAAGAAGAGGAATTACACATAATGTCCAAGTCAGTAATTTTTTGGAAAAGGGAGGGGAGAGGATTTACATAAAAATTTAAGTATAAAACGTGAAGCAAAGTGTTGTCTTCTTAATGTTAAAGGTGAGTCAGAACATTCAACATGTAGAGCATTAATGGGGGGAGGACTTCATACAACCAGTTATGATTCGGTGACACCTGGATTGAAGTCGGTCAAGAGTTGTTACTGCGGTTTTGTTGCATGGAATCAATAAAAAAGGCCATAGTCCAATATGCTGTGAATTAAGGCGTTATACACTAGCTTCATGGTGTACGGGTAGGCACCCCACCAGACTCCAGCTAGGGCCTTTAAAATTGGGATTACCCGTTCACATTTTGAGGCTAGATGGTTAATGTGATGAACGCCAGTCAACCTGGAATCTTAACTAGATTACTCCTAAAACTTTAAATCTATTAACAAGCGGAACTTCCTGCAGCTGTATGTGGACATCAATCTGTGGCAGGGTCTTCTTTCTTGTAAAGACTACTATAGCACTTTTCTGTACAGAAAGGCTTGGGCCGTGAGCTGAAAGTAACTGCCACAGCGAATGAAGAGAAATGGAGAGAGATGTAGCTGCATCCTGGATGGAAGGATTGGAAACATACAGTGCCAGATCGTCGGCATACTGTAGTATACTGCAATTATTGTTTAGACATGAACCCATGTCAGCAGTGTACAGATTGTACAGTAAGGAACTGAGTACAGAGCCTTGTGGTAAGCCTCTCCAAGTCCTTCTCTGGTCAAACTCTTCACCTAAGATCCTTAGGACCAGAGTTCGAGACATAAGCATTGCACATATGCAATTAATCATCCTCACCGGTAGTCTCAGCTGCTGCAGTTTCTGCCTGAGAATGGGTAGTAGGACATTATCATATGCAGCAGTTATGTCAAGAAAAGATGTAACAACAGATGCATTTTGAGACAGAGGAAGACGGATATCAGTAACCAATATTGCAACACTGTCCATGCGGAAGCCAAACTGGTAACTTGGTAACAAATTCCTTGATTCTACAATCCATTCAAGGCGGTTTTTGATGAGATGTTCAAATAATTTAACGAGGACTGATGAGAGAGCAATTGGCCTAAAACTGTTCGGGTCACCAATATGTTTGCCTGGTTTTAAGATGGGGATAATAATTTGTGTTTTCCATTTATCTGGTATCCAACCATGGGTGAAATAGAAACTTAAGATGTTTAGGAAGTAGGATTTCGTATTGGGTATTGGGCCCAGCATGGATCAAAAAAGAATAAGCGATTCCGTCAAAGCCAGGAGCCGAATCACGTACATTGTTGAGGACTGTGTTCAGTTCTTCAACAGAGAATGGGTCACATAGACTGGAGCGGTATGTCTGGGAGGGTGACTTCATCGAGATGAGGAACATAAGGGGAGCAATTTTGTTAAGAAAAGTTCAGCTGTGTCAGGGGAGATAGAGGAGGAGACTGAGGGAGAACAGCCAGATCGGAACCGATTTATGTTCTTCCACACAGTTGAGGATGAAGTGGATGGGGACAAAGAAGAACAGAAATTAGCCCATCCAGTGCGCTTTTTGCGTCGAAGGAGCCTTTTGGTGGAAGCAAATACATTTTGATACTGCAGGAGATTTTGGGTGGTCATGTTGGCGTTGTATCTTTTTTCGAACTCCTTTCTTTGCTTGACAGCTCTGGGACATTCACTGTCCCACCAAGGGGATGATGGTATTTTGCCCCTACTCGTGTTTTTAATTTTGAAGCAGCTGTCTGCACTCGACCCGATCGCCCGCAAAAATGCATCGCAACAGTCCATCACTAGATAATGACCATCATAGGATAAGGATCTGTGGTCTAGACTGGGGAGAGAATTAATAGCATTTTCGAGGGTTTGGGAATAATTTTGCCAGTCAGCAAATATATTCTGAAAGAATATGTTTTAAGAGAGGGGGGCATGATTTTTCCAAATAGGTCGAACTAGATAGGGACACTAAGATTGGATAATGGTCGCTACCATGGGTCAAATTTGTGCACTGCCAGTTAGCAGCTGCAGCAATGCCAAGCGAGCAAAAGGTCAAGTCCACACAGCTTCTATTTTGGCCAGGAAGAACTCTACGCGTAGAGCAGCCATTGTTAAGTACACAGAGGTCCAAGTCGTCAAGAATCTCGACCAAACCCAAACCAAAGAGTCACAATGCACCGATCCCCATCTGAAGTGATGGCAGTTGAAGTCTCCCATAACCAATACTGGGCCCTGCAAGTCTTCAAGAATAGCTCTCAATACCGGCAAGAGACTATGATGGGGGTGGGCGATGTAGATGGAGAGCACAGACACTCCACAGATTTTCGCTGCTACCATGCTGATGTCATTTGGGAAAGGAGGCAAGGATAGGGGGAGTAGGGGGGTTGTGTTCAACATAAGGAGGGCAACACCTTCGTAGCCATCGGGCCTATCGGCTCTAAGGATGTTACAATGTGGGACATGGAAGTTGAGACTTGGTTGAAGCCAGGTCTCGGCAAGGGATATAGCCAGAGGCTTCAATTTATTCAACAGGAATATGAGGTCGTGTTTCTTATGGAATACACTCCTCACATTCCATTGTAGAAATACTGGGTTAGACGCCATTGATAAGGTTTGTTAGTAAAGTTATTAGAGTGTTAGCAGCGTTGAACAGTATAGCAGAGGGGGATAAAGGTAAATTAGGGGATAAAAGAGAGGTTAGCAGTTGGATTATAAGATTGATAGTTGAAGGCTCAAGGGATGGATTGTTCAGAGCGCATCCGTTAGGTTGCGAGGGTTGGGGAGAGTGAATAAGGGATAGGTGAGCAGCTTTGTTGTAGGATTGAGGAAGTAAAAGTCGAGGTTTAGGTTGGCAGACAACTGTTTTACGATAAGACTGAGTGTGCTGAAGGGATTGGGTGGATTGGGTAGACTGGATGGTTGCTGGGGTTGGGTAGGCTGTGGGGTTTTAAGGGTGTCAGCATATCGACGTGTAGGTGACGAGACAATCTTGCTGGCTTCCATGTATGAGATGTTTCTTTCCGCCATCATAGTCTTAATGGCCCTCTGTCTACCATACTCCGGGCAAGCTTTGCCGTTAGCAAAATTCCCACCAGAGCAAAGGACACCAAAGGCTTCTTTTTCTGATATGTCGCAGCCATTAACGGGGTGGTCATGGCCACATTTTATACAATGTGGGTTGGACCTGCAGATTGACTCAACGTGGCCAAATCTACAACACTCTCTGCATTGTACGGTAGGGTAAATATACTGCTGAACTGGGAGGGAATTATAGCAGCAGTAAACTCTCTTAAGTAGAACCAGGCCATCAAAAGTGAGGACACAGGTCTCCGTTGGCTTCCATTCCAAAGCACCTTCAATAAGTTTTTTACGATTAAGGCGCCTGACTTTTACAATTTGCCCACAGCCCTGCGGTACTATGACAAATTTCATGACGTCTTCATCAATCCTGTCGGATGTCTGGTATACACAAAATGTCTTATCACAAGCACATCATAGTTCTGAGAATTAACTTTCAAATCAAATCAAAATCATTTATTCAATTGAGACACTAAGTGACATTTATGAATGTTAAATGGAAGCTACAAGTAAAAATCATAGATCGACACAAACAGAGGCCACAGTATGTACTGGATTGTCAAAGTAAATATGGTGAAATCACCACAATCTACTACCCTCTTGTGTCGATATATAACTTCCAGTTTTCAAAGTGCATAGGGCCTTATGAAAACGATACTGGCTTAGGAAACTCATGGTGACTATTATTTTAAAGTCAGATATTCAGGTACAATAGTGTTAGTATTACACGAATGGTTAAAAATAATGCAAGCTGTTGTAACATTAATTTATTTTTTTGAAATGCTCCAAAAGGTAACGTAACAACACCAAAAAACAAAAAACACTCAGTGATATCGCTGAAGGACCGATACCACTAAACATAGAAATCATTCAAGGTGCACATCTACTTGCATTCAGTTGCTAAATCTACTGTTAAAAAATAATTCGTGACTGGATTAAGGGGCTACAGTTGCAGTTGAACGAACCAAAATAATAGTATAGGCTAAAGCATCGCTGACTAGACTGACCAGTCAGTTAAAATACCTATATCCTTATATACATATATAAACAACTCTCGAAGAGACACTTTAGCACCTAAATTGTACATTGAGCGGATGGCTCGGTTTTGTAGAATAAAAATCTTTCAATATCAGTCGCCTTCCCCCAATGTAAAGTAGTCAAAATAAACTAGCCTAGCTGTGACCGTATCGGTGAGCTGACGTACCTTACATACTGCATAAGCTTGCCGAACTGAGTCTACCTGCAAGGCTATCTATCTGCATCTTTGGTTTTTATCTGTGTATCTCCGGCGCACAAAACAGGAGCAGTCATCTTATTTGCCATAATTATTTCACGTTTCTCGAGTACTTGTCGGGTGTGCAATAATTTTTCACGATTTGATGTCATGTTCATGTGCATGCTTGCTCCCGAGTCAATTTAACAATCATCGGTTTTATAGCTACCATTTCAAAATGGAGAACTAAAAGCGTTCATTGTGAATTTCGCTCTTACACCTAGGCATTTATTTTTAAAATTACCAATATTCAATATATGTAATGTAATGTAACATTTTTATTTATTTGTTTACGGTAGGTTGAAGTGTTATTTGACATTGACAGTAGTTGAGGTTTGACCCCACGGCTAGTGTTACCACTTGTCTTTGAACAAAAATCCGTATGTATACAGTTCACGTTTAAGTGCCAATTCTCATGTCAAAAGCAGAATATTTAAATATATTTACGTTGTGTAACACCAGTACATAAGACATGGCGCAAATACATTATTTTGATATTAAATCTAACAGTGCGGTGTAGTAGACCAAAACCTCCTTTTTAAGGAGAGGCCTACGTCCGGCATTGAACTGTCCAAAGGCTGTTGTTTGTTAATAATGAATCCCCTTCCTTTATTGAGAGGTACTACAGATCAGAAATGAGGTAATTATAAAGATAAAACAAAGCTTGTAAATAGGATTATAATAATATTATACATTTTCATAAAATTACAAAGGTTTCTTCTTATTTCTATTTTTAACATTAGACACAACTTTGGAATATTAACCTAAGGATATAAGGAAATTATACATTTTCATAAAATTACAAAGGTTTCTTCTTATTTCTATTCCTATTTTTAACATTGGACACTTCATAAAAGTTGCTTCCTGACTTTGTTCGTTTTTCAGCCCGCTCAATAGCTCTTCTCTGTTTACCAGTCAATTTCTTCTCGGCACCAACTTTGGAATCCTTACGATTTTGTGGAATATCTTCGACAGTTAATTCCCTACTGGCTGCTTCAAGTTTTTTGCGTTTAAGTTGTGTTACTGTTGCTGCATCATTTGTTAAATGATCTTCGACTCGACTTCGATTATTCTCTTTTTTACTATAATAGTCACTAATATCTGATGAGTCAGAATCTTCAACAGTCTCCTCGTTAACACTTTTAGAATCATTATTTTCTGTATTGTTTTCATTGGTGGTAAAATCCTGGGCGACAATCAACTTATTGATATAAATAGGTTTATCAGGATTATCTTGTTTATCTTTGTCAGCGTCTGACACAGTTTCTTGAACTGCGTCGTCCTGTTTTTCTTGTTCTTTGTCAACTTCAGTTGTTGTTGATACATCCTCATTTCGTTTTGATAGTGAGACTTCAAAGCCTTCTGGTGTCGCATAGAATGGAAGTTTTCCTCTCTGCCAATCATTAAGGACCATTCTAGCAACTTGACTAACATTTGGTTCTCCTTTTTTCAATAGTTTTCCAGAGCGAAATGCAAGTTTTTCTAAAAATTCTTTAGCAGTATCCCAACCATCAACTTTGTAAGTCCTAATTAAACACTCTTTGCGAACTGTTTTGATTACTTCTTCAACGTATACTTCTTCATCTTGAAATTTTTGATTTTGTGGGTTCACAAACCACTTTTGGTTACTTTCTGTTGGTCGATCATGGCTCACGGAATGGGCTCCTTTATTAAACCCTCGTCTCCGGGGAGCCCCATGTGCAGAACGTGCTTTTCCCATAGTTTTTTTCGTTAAACGAAGGCAACAATTGTTAACAAATCAAAAGGTTGACTACTACTTGACCGCTGTATATAGGTTATGTTTCGACCGATCACTCAGACATACTAGCTAACGGCCACGCCACTGTCCAAGAATACGTAACGAACTTCAGGTCATTAGAACAACTGTCAAAGTAATAATACTTACATTGACAAAAGTTTTATGACGACTACCAAATAAACTTATACACTGTATTCGTAATACTTCCGTGACTATTCAACTTTTCAAGATTCTAGTGTAGTACACCTTCAGTACAATATCCACAAAAAAACAGCAAACGCCTTCGAACGCGCCTAACTTCACATCATTTTAGACCAATCAAAAAAACACACGTTGTATTTCTATATAGCGGTGTCGTGCTCAGTGTTGCCACTTATTTAAAGAATATTGTAGTGCTGATGCCAGACACACTGAAAATAACTCATTCTAAAAGTTTTTAATGCCAATCATATTTAAATATGGAACTAACAAGGTTATCTGAATTTCATACTTTGTACTCGAAGGTAAAGTTATTACGTAGCTAAATTTTGACTAAGGCAACGTGAGTTAGAATTTAATTTGTTCTGATTTTTTATGCTGCTACTAGAACGCCACTTGTGCCTAGGCCTTAAATAACTAAACTGATCTCTGTAACACAGGTCATTGAATCTAGCTCAGAATTCAGGGAGCTCAATAGAATTTGAAAAAAAAAAATGTTTTATGGGAATAAAATTTGATTATTATTATCATTTCTTATATAGCTGCAACCCAAGAGTTGTCGCCTTCGAGAAAGAATTACGATAAGAATTGGATTCTGCTAATTTTATACGCAGACAACCCTGGAAGACTAAAGGTAGGAAGGAGGTAGGGGAGGTGAAAAAGCTACTACTATTTCTGATTCTAGTATAGCTACTGAAACTGTTTAATATTTTTATATGCTATATAATTTACTAGCTGACCCACTCAAACTCGTTTGTGTCGTATATTGCCCGTAGCGTGAAAATTTTCCCTCGTTTTTGAAACATTCTTCATTGGTGCTCCGCTATATAATAAGAATTAGTAGTAGCGTGATGATATATAGGACTATCCAACACTGAAAGAATTATTCAAATCGGACCAGCGGTTCTTGAGATTAACACGTTCAAACAAACTAACTCATCATCTTTATTATTATATAATTTATATTACTAGGTGTTAATCTAGTACATACCATGGTCTACTACTAGATAGAACGAGATAGTGAAGGGGGCGATCCCGGTCGAAGGAGGCAAAGGCGACGCAATAGAAGTAGCTAGCAGTAGCACTAGCTTCCTAATCACCAGACCAGAGACAGGTGACACCCCGTAGCGTCCGTAGCGTAGGTGGGCGTCGTCTAGAGCGGATCCGGCCTTTTACTGCTAATACTTTTTATTTCCAGTTTGATTCTCAACCATAGTTCGAAATTCTCTGAAGAGCTATAATACCTGGTTCTTTTGTTTCAAGAAGTAAAACAAGAGACATTCTGCTTGCATCTAATCTACAAATAATAATCTATACTAATATATGTACCTATATAAAGCTGAAGAGTTTGTTTGAACGCACTAATCTCAAGAACCGCTGCTAAGATTTGAAAAATTATTTCTGTGTTGGATATTCTATTTACCGAGGAAGGCTATAGGCTATATATCATTTCGCTAATACTAATAGTAGCAAAGCACCAATGAAGAATGTTTCAAAAACGGGTGAAAATTTTTACACTACGGGCAATAGAAGACTCAAACGAGGTTGCGTGGGACAGCAGTATAATATATAAGCTAAGGAGAGCTTGTGTTATGGGTACTAGACAAATGATATAAATACATATTATTATTTTTTTTTTTTTAAATACATACATATTATACATAAATAGTAGAATGTATTTAGACTGACCCAACGACTTGGTCTCCATCGGCCCGCATAGGTCTAAGTGAACTAAATCCAAGTTTTTCACTTTTATGGTTGGGTGATGGAAAAGGGTAGTGTTTGTTTGCCCTTACAACATACTTCACATTCACACATTCACACATTCTGGATCTGTATGTGAGCTTTCTTGTTAAAAGTAACTCCTTGTACAGCACCTTCATTCATTTTCTCATAGCCATGCCCGGCTATGCCACTGCTACTGTCTACTAACCGATATCTGTGCTGCTCCAGCCACCAAAACATCAGACTTTAGTGTTTTTAGTTTAAACGCACTGTTAAATCAAATATTGGTACCTACATACTTCCTACTTCATAAGTTTATGTTTTGTTCCTTTTGATTCCTACCTTACTCTTATGATTTTTTCACTTGTATTTCCAAGCTACTTAGCTCAATACACAAATTATGATATTTGGTGTTTCATTGAAGATATAATACACACCATTCACTTTCTCAGCTATTCCTATCAGCTCATTTTGTTTACTGTGTGTTAAGCACTCATTTTGACGGAATGTAATTCTGTTTTCTGCTTCTATCAGCCTGCTGACTGACAGCAGATTCGTTGAGAGGTCTGGTACACACAAAATGTCTTATCACAAGCATATCATAGTTCTGAGAATTAACTTTCAAATCAAATCGAAATCATCTATTCAATTGAGACACTAAGTGACATTTATGAATGTTAAATGGAAGCTACAAGTAAAAATCATAGATCGACACAAACAGAGGCCACAGTATGTACTGGATTGTCAAAGTAAATATGGTGAAATCACCAAAATCTACTACCCGCTTGTGTCGATCTATAACTTCCAGTTTTCAAAGTGCATACTGGCTTAAGAAACTCATGGTGACTATTATTTTAAAGTCAGATATTCAGGTACAATAGTGTTAGTATTACATGAATGGTTAAAAATAATGCAAGCTGTTGTCACATGAATTTATTTTTTTGAAATGCTCCAAAAGGTAACGTAACAACACCAAAAAACAAAAAACACTCAGTGATATCGCTGAAGGACCGATACCACTAAACATAGAAATCATTCAAGGTGCACATCTACTTGCATTCAGTTGCTAAATCTACTGTTAAAAAATAATTCGTGACTGGATTAAGGGGCTACAGTTGCAGTTGAACGAACCAAAATAATAGTATAGGCTAAAGCATCGCTGACTAGACTGACCAGTCAGTTAAAATACCTATATCCTTATATACATATATAAACAACTCTCGAAGAGACACTTTAGCACCTAAATTGTACATTGAGCGGATGGCTCGTTTTTGTAGAATAAAAATCTTTCAATATCAGTCGCCTTCCCCCAATGTAAAGTAGTCAAAATAAACTAGCCTAGCTGTGACCGTATCGGTGAGCTGACGTACCTTACATACTGCATAAGCTTGCCGAACTGAGTCTACCTGCAAGGCTATCTATCTGCATCTTTGGTTTTTATCTGTGTATCTCCGGCGCACAAAACAGGAGCAGTCATCTTATTTGCCATAATTATTTCACGTTTCTCGAGTACTTGTCGGGTGTGCAATAATTTTTCACGATTTGATGTCATGTTCATGTGCATGCTTGCTCCCGAGTCAATTTAACAATCATCGGTTTTATAGCTACCATTTCAAAATGGAGAACTAAAAGCGTTCATTGTGAATTTCGCTCTTACACCTAGGCATTTATTTTTAAAATTACCAATATTCAATATATGTAATGTAATGTAACATTTTTATTTATTTGTTTACGGTAGGTTGAAGTGTTATTTGACATTGACAGTAGTTGAGGTTTGACCCCACGGCTAGTGTTACCACTTGTCTTTGAACAAAAATCCGTATGTATACAGTTCACGTTTAAGTGCCAATTCTCATGTCAAAAGCAGAATATTTAAATATATTTACGTTGTGTAACACCAGTACATAAGACATGGCGCAAATACATTATTTTGATATTAAATCTAACAGTGCGGTGTAGTAGACCAAAACCTCCTTTTTAAGGAGAGGCCTACGTCCGGCATTGAACTGTCCAAAGGCTGTTGTTTGTTAATAATGAATCCCCTTCCTTTATTGAGAGGTACTACAGATCAGAAATGAGGTAATTATAAAGATAAAACAAAGCTTGTAAATAGGATTATAATAATATTATACATTTTCATAAAATTACAAAGGTTTCTTCTTATTTCTATTTTTAACATTAGACACAACTTTGGAATATTAACCTAAGGATATAAGGAAATTATACATTTTCATAAAATTACAAAGGTTTCTTCTTATTTCTATTCCTATTTTTAACATTGGACACTTCATAAAAGTTGCTTCCTGACTTTGTTCGTTTTTCAGCCCGCTCAATAGCTCTTCTCTGTTTACCAGTCAATTTCTTCTCGGCACCAACTTTGGAATCCTTACGATTTTGTGGAATATCTTCGACAGTTAATTCCCTACTGGCTGCTTCAAGTTTTTTGCGTTTAAGTTGTGTTACTGTTGCTGCATCATTTGTTAAATGATCTTCGACTCGACTTCGATTATTCTCTTTTTTACTATAATAGTCACTAATATCTGATGAGTCAGAATCTTCAACAGTCTCCTCGTTAACACTTTTAGAATCATTATTTTCTGTATTGTTTTCATTGGTGGTAAAATCCTGGGCGACAATCAACTTATTGATATAAATAGGTTTATCAGGATTATCTTGTTTATCTTTGTCAGCGTCTGACACAGTTTCTTGAACTGCGTCGTCCTGTTTTTCTTGTTCTTTGTCAACTTCAGTTGTTGTTGATACATCCTCATTTCGTTTTGATAGTGAGACTTCAAAGCCTTCTGGTGTCGCATAGAATGGAAGTTTTCCTCTCTGCCAATCATTAAGGACCATTCTAGCAACTTGACTAACATTTGGTTCTCCTTTTTTCAATAGTTTTCCAGAGCGAAATGCAAGTTTTTCTAAAAATTCTTTAGCAGTATCCCAACCATCAACTTTGTAAGTCCTAATTAAACACTCTTTGCGAACTGTTTTGATTACTTCTTCAACGTATACTTCTTCATCTTGAAATTTTTGATTTTGTGGGTTCACAAACCACTTTTGGTTACTTTCTGTTGGTCGATCATGGCTCACGGAATGGGCTCCTTTATTAAACCCTCGTCTCCGGGGAGCCCCATGTGCAGAACGTGCTTTTCCCATAGTTTTTTTCGTTAAACGAAGGCAACAATTGTTAACAAATCAAAAGGTTGACTACTACTTGACCGCTGTATATAGGTTATGTTTCGACCGATCACTCAGACATACTAGCTAACGGCCACGCCACTGTCCAAGAATACGTAACGAACTTCAGGTCATTAGAACAACTGTCAAAGTAATAATACTTACATTGACAAAAGTTTTATGACGACTACCAAATAAACTTATACACTGTATTCGTAATACTTCCGTGACTATTCAACTTTTCAAGATTCTAGTGTAGTACACCTTCAGTACAATATCCACAAAAAAACAGCAAACGCCTTCGAACGCGCCTAACTTCACATCATTTTAGACCAATCAAAAAAACACACGTTGTATTTCTATATAGCGGTGTCGTGCTCAGTGTTGCCACTTATTTAAAGAATATTGTAGTGCTGATGCCAGACACACTGAAAATAACTCATTCTAAAAGTTTTTAATGCCAATCATATTTAAATATGGAACTAACAAGGTTATCTGAATTTCATACTTTGTACTCGAAGGTAAAGTTATTACGTAGCTAAATTTTGACTAAGGCAACGTGAGTTAGAATTTAATTTGTTCTGATTTTTTATGCTGCTACTAGAACGCCACTTGTGCCTAGGCCTTAAATAACTAAACTGATCTCTGTAACACAGGTCATTGAATCTAGCTCAGAATTCAGGGAGCTCAATAGAATTTGAAAAAAAAAAATGTTTTATGGGAATAAAATTTGATTATTATTATCATTTCTTATATAGCTGCAACCCAAGAGTTGTCGCCTTCGAGAAAGAATTACGATAAGAATTGGATTCTGCTAATTTTATACGCAGACAACCCTGGAAGACTAAAGGTAGGAAGGAGGTAGGGGAGGTGAAAAAGCTACTACTATTTCTGATTCTAGTATAGCTACTGAAACTGTTTAATATTTTTATATGCTATATAATTTACTAGCTGACCCACTCAAACTCGTTTGTGTCGTATATTGCCCGTAGCGTGAAAATTTTCCCTCGTTTTTGAAACATTCTTCATTGGTGCTCCGCTATATAATAAGAATTAGTAGTAGCGTGATGATATATAGGACTATCCAACACTGAAAGAATTATTCAAATCGGACCAGCGGTTCTTGAGATTAACACGTTCAAACAAACTAACTCATCATCTTTATTATTATATAATTTATATTACTAGGTGTTAATCTAGTACATACCATGGTCTACTACTAGATAGAACGAGATAGTGAAGGGGGCGATCCCGGTCGAAGGAGGCAAAGGCGACGCAATAGAAGTAGCTAGCAGTAGCACTAGCTTCCTAATCACCAGACCAGAGACAGGTGACACCCCGTAGCGTCCGTAGCGTAGGTGGGCGTCGTCTAGAGCGGATCCGGCCTTTTACTGCTAATACTTTTTATTTCCAGTTTGATTCTCAACCATAGTTCGAAATTCTCTGAAGAGCTATAATACCTGGTTCTTTTGTTTCAAGAAGTAAAACAAGAGACATTCTGCTTGCATCTAATCTACAAATAATAATCTATACTAATATATGTACCTATATAAAGCTGAAGAGTTTGTTTGAACGCACTAATCTCAAGAACCGCTGCTAAGATTTGAAAAATTATTTCTGTGTTGGATATTCTATTTACCGAGGAAGGCTATAGGCTATATATCATTTCGCTAATACTAATAGTAGCAAAGCACCAATGAAGAATGTTTCAAAAACGGGTGAAAATTTTTACACTACGGGCAATAGAAGACTCAAACGAGGTTGCGTGGGACAGCAGTATAATATATAAGCTAAGGAGAGCTTGTGTTATGGGTACTAGACAAATGATATAAATACATATTATTATTTATTTTTTTTGTAAATACATACATATTATACATAAATAGTAGAATGTATTTAGACTGACCCAACGACTTGGTCTCCATCGGCCCGCATAGGTCTAAGTGAACTAAATCCAAGTTTTTCACTTTTATGGTTGGGTGATGGAAAAGGGTAGTGTTTGTTTGCCCTTACAACATACTTCACATTCACACATTCACACATTCTGGATCTGTATGTGAGCTTTCTTGTTAAAAGTAACTCCTTGTACAGCACCTTCATTCATTTTCTCATAGCCATGCCCGGCTATGCCACTGCTACTGTCTACTAACCGATATCTGTGCTGCTCCAGCCACCAAAACATCAGACTTTAGTGTTTTTAGTTTAAACGCACTGTTAAATCAAATATTGGTACCTACATACTTCCTACTTCATAAGTTTATGTTTTGTTCCTTTTGATTCCTACCTTACTCTTATGATTTTTTCACTTGTATTTCCAAGCTACTTAGCTCAATACACAAATTATGATATTTGGTGTTTCATTGAAGATATAATACACACCATTCACTTTCTCAGCTATTCCTATCAGCTCATTTTGTTTACTGTGTGTTAAGCACTCATTTTGACGGAATGTAATTCTGTTTTCTGCTTCTATCAGCCTGCTGACTGACAGCAGATTCGTTGAGAGGTCTGGTACACACAAAATGTCTTATCACAAGCATATCATAGTTCTGAGAATTAACTTTCAAATCAAATCGAAATCATCTATTCAATTGAGACACTAAGTGACATTTATGAATGTTAAATGGAAGCTACAAGTAAAAATCATAGATCGACACAAACAGAGGCCACAGTATGTACTGGATTGTCAAAGTAAATATGGTGAAATCACCAAAATCTACTACCCGCTTGTGTCGATCTATAACTTCCAGTTTTCAAAGTGCATACTGGCTTAAGAAACTCATGGTGACTATTATTTTAAAGTCAGATATTCAGGTACAATAGTGTTAGTATTACATGAATGGTTAAAAATAATGCAAGCTGTTGTCACATGAATTTATTTTTTTGAAATGCTCCAAAAGGTAACGTAACAACACCAAAAAACAAAAAACACTCAGTGATATCGCTGAAGGACCGATACCACTAAACATAGAAATCATTCAAGGTGCACATCTACTTGCATTCAGTTGCTAAATCTACTGTTAAAAAATAATTCGTGACTGGATTAAGGGGCTACAGTTGCAGTTGAACGAACCAAAATAATAGTATAGGCTAAAGCATCGCTGACTAGACTGACCAGTCAGTTAAAATACCTATATCCTTATATACATATATAAACAACTCTCGAAGAGACACTTTAGCACCTAAATTGTACATTGAGCGGATGGCTCGTTTTTGTAGAATAAAAATCTTTCAATATCAGTCGCCTTCCCCCAATGTAAAGTAGTCAAAATAAACTAGCCTAGCTGTGACCGTATCGGTGAGCTGACGTACCTTACATACTGCATAAGCTTGCCGAACTGAGTCTACCTGCAAGGCTATCTATCTGCATCTTTGGTTTTTATCTGTGTATCTCCGGCGCACAAAACAGGAGCAGTCATCTTATTTGCCATAATTATTTCACGTTTCTCGAGTACTTGTCGGGTGTGCAATAATTTTTCACGATTTGATGTCATGTTCATGTGCATGCTTGCTCCCGAGTCAATTTAACAATCATCGGTTTTATAGCTACCATTTCAAAATGGAGAACTAAAAGCGTTCATTGTGAATTTCGCTCTTACACCTAGGCATTTATTTTTAAAATTACCAATATTCAATATATGTAATGTAATGTAACATTTTTATTTATTTGTTTACGGTAGGTTGAAGTGTTATTTGACATTGACAGTAGTTGAGGTTTGACCCCACGGCTAGTGTTACCACTTGTCTTTGAACAAAAATCCGTATGTATACAGTTCACGTTTAAGTGCCAATTCTCATGTCAAAAGCAGAATATTTAAATATATTTACGTTGTGTAACACCAGTACATAAGACATGGCGCAAATACATTATTTTGATATTAAATCTAACAGTGCGGTGTAGTAGACCAAAACCTCCTTTTTAAGGAGAGGCCTACGTCCGGCATTGAACTGTCCAAAGGCTGTTGTTTGTTAATAATGAATCCCCTTCCTTTATTGAGAGGTACTACAGATCAGAAATGAGGTAATTATAAAGATAAAACAAAGCTTGTAAATAGGATTATAATAATATTATACATTTTCATAAAATTACAAAGGTTTCTTCTTATTTCTATTTTTAACATTAGACACAACTTTGGAATATTAACCTAAGGATATAAGGAAATTATACATTTTCATAAAATTACAAAGGTTTCTTCTTATTTCTATTCCTATTTTTAACATTGGACACTTCATAAAAGTTGCTTCCTGACTTTGTTCGTTTTTCAGCCCGCTCAATAGCTCTTCTCTGTTTACCAGTCAATTTCTTCTCGGCACCAACTTTGGAATCCTTACGATTTTGTGGAATATCTTCGACAGTTAATTCCCTACTGGCTGCTTCAAGTTTTTTGCGTTTAAGTTGTGTTACTGTTGCTGCATCATTTGTTAAATGATCTTCGACTCGACTTCGATTATTCTCTTTTTTACTATAATAGTCACTAATATCTGATGAGTCAGAATCTTCAACAGTCTCCTCGTTAACACTTTTAGAATCATTATTTTCTGTATTGTTTTCATTGGTGGTAAAATCCTGGGCGACAATCAACTTATTGATATAAATAGGTTTATCAGGATTATCTTGTTTATCTTTGTCAGCGTCTGACACAGTTTCTTGAACTGCGTCGTCCTGTTTTTCTTGTTCTTTGTCAACTTCAGTTGTTGTTGATACATCCTCATTTCGTTTTGATAGTGAGACTTCAAAGCCTTCTGGTGTCGCATAGAATGGAAGTTTTCCTCTCTGCCAATCATTAAGGACCATTCTAGCAACTTGACTAACATTTGGTTCTCCTTTTTTCAATAGTTTTCCAGAGCGAAATGCAAGTTTTTCTAAAAATTCTTTAGCAGTATCCCAACCATCAACTTTGTAAGTCCTAATTAAACACTCTTTGCGAACTGTTTTGATTACTTCTTCAACGTATACTTCTTCATCTTGAAATTTTTGATTTTGTGGGTTCACAAACCACTTTTGGTTACTTTCTGTTGGTCGATCATGGCTCACGGAATGGGCTCCTTTATTAAACCCTCGTCTCCGGGGAGCCCCATGTGCAGAACGTGCTTTTCCCATAGTTTTTTTCGTTAAACGAAGGCAACAATTGTTAACAAATCAAAAGGTTGACTACTACTTGACCGCTGTATATAGGTTATGTTTCGACCGATCACTCAGACATACTAGCTAACGGCCACGCCACTGTCCAAGAATACGTAACGAACTTCAGGTCATTAGAACAACTGTCAAAGTAATAATACTTACATTGACAAAAGTTTTATGACGACTACCAAATAAACTTATACACTGTATTCGTAATACTTCCGTGACTATTCAACTTTTCAAGATTCTAGTGTAGTACACCTTCAGTACAATATCCACAAAAAAACAGCAAACGCCTTCGAACGCGCCTAACTTCACATCATTTTAGACCAATCAAAAAAACACACGTTGTATTTCTATATAGCGGTGTCGTGCTCAGTGTTGCCACTTATTTAAAGAATATTGTAGTGCTGATGCCAGACACACTGAAAATAACTCATTCTAAAAGTTTTTAATGCCAATCATATTTAAATATGGAACTAACAAGGTTATCTGAATTTCATACTTTGTACTCGAAGGTAAAGTTATTACGTAGCTAAATTTTGACTAAGGCAACGTGAGTTAGAATTTAATTTGTTCTGATTTTTTATGCTGCTACTAGAACGCCACTTGTGCCTAGGCCTTAAATAACTAAACTGATCTCTGTAACACAGGTCATTGAATCTAGCTCAGAATTCAGGGAGCTCAATAGAATTTGAAAAAAAAAAATGTTTTATGGGAATAAAATTTGATTATTATTATCATTTCTTATATAGCTGCAACCCAAGAGTTGTCGCCTTCGAGAAAGAATTACGATAAGAATTGGATTCTGCTAATTTTATACGCAGACAACCCTGGAAGACTAAAGGTAGGAAGGAGGTAGGGGAGGTGAAAAAGCTACTACTATTTCTGATTCTAGTATAGCTACTGAAACTGTTTAATATTTTTATATGCTATATAATTTACTAGCTGACCCACTCAAACTCGTTTGTGTCGTATATTGCCCGTAGCGTGAAAATTTTCCCTCGTTTTTGAAACATTCTTCATTGGTGCTCCGCTATATAATAAGAATTAGTAGTAGCGTGATGATATATAGGACTATCCAACACTGAAAGAATTATTCAAATCGGACCAGCGGTTCTTGAGATTAACACGTTCAAACAAACTAACTCATCATCTTTATTATTATATAATTTATATTACTAGGTGTTAATCTAGTACATACCATGGTCTACTACTAGATAGAACGAGATAGTGAAGGGGGCGATCCCGGTCGAAGGAGGCAAAGGCGACGCAATAGAAGTAGCTAGCAGTAGCACTAGCTTCCTAATCACCAGACCAGAGACAGGTGACACCCCGTAGCGTCCGTAGCGTAGGTGGGCGTCGTCTAGAGCGGATCCGGCCTTTTACTGCTAATACTTTTTATTTCCAGTTTGATTCTCAACCATAGTTCGAAATTCTCTGAAGAGCTATAATACCTGGTTCTTTTGTTTCAAGAAGTAAAACAAGAGACATTCTGCTTGCATCTAATCTACAAATAATAATCTATACTAATATATGTACCTATATAAAGCTGAAGAGTTTGTTTGAACGCACTAATCTCAAGAACCGCTGCTAAGATTTGAAAAATTATTTCTGTGTTGGATATTCTATTTACCGAGGAAGGCTATAGGCTATATATCATTTCGCTAATACTAATAGTAGCAAAGCACCAATGAAGAATGTTTCAAAAACGGGTGAAAATTTTTACACTACGGGCAATAGAAGACTCAAACGAGGTTGCGTGGGACAGCAGTATAATATATAAGCTAAGGAGAGCTTGTGTTATGGGTACTAGACAAATGATATAAATACATATTATTATTTATTTTTTTTGTAAATACATACATATTATACATAAATAGTAGAATGTATTTAGACTGACCCAACGACTTGGTCTCCATCGGCCCGCATAGGTCTAAGTGAACTAAATCCAAGTTTTTCACTTTTATGGTTGGGTGATGGAAAAGGGTAGTGTTTGTTTGCCCTTACAACATACTTCACATTCACACATTCACACATTCTGGATCTGTATGTGAGCTTTCTTGTTAAAAGTAACTCCTTGTACAGCACCTTCATTCATTTTCTCATAGCCATGCCCGGCTATGCCACTGCTACTGTCTACTAACCGATATCTGTGCTGCTCCAGCCACCAAAACATCAGACTTTAGTGTTTTTAGTTTAAACGCACTGTTAAATCAAATATTGGTACCTACATACTTCCTACTTCATAAGTTTATGTTTTGTTCCTTTTGATTCCTACCTTACTCTTATGATTTTTTCACTTGTATTTCCAAGCTACTTAGCTCAATACACAAATTATGATATTTGGTGTTTCATTGAAGATATAATACACACCATTCACTTTCTCAGCTATTCCTATCAGCTCATTTTGTTTACTGTGTGTTAAGCACTCATTTTGACGGAATGTAATTCTGTTTTCTGCTTCTATCAGCCTGCTGACTGACAGCAGATTCGTTGAGAGGTCTGGTACACACAAAATGTCTTATCACAAGCATATCATAGTTCTGAGAATTAACTTTCAAATCAAATCGAAATCATCTATTCAATTGAGACACTAAGTGACATTTATGAATGTTAAATGGAAGCTACAAGTAAAAATCATAGATCGACACAAACAGAGGCCACAGTATGTACTGGATTGTCAAAGTAAATATGGTGAAATCACCAAAATCTACTACCCGCTTGTGTCGATCTATAACTTCCAGTTTTCAAAGTGCATACTGGCTTAAGAAACTCATGGTGACTATTATTTTAAAGTCAGATATTCAGGTACAATAGTGTTAGTATTACATGAATGGTTAAAAATAATGCAAGCTGTTGTCACATGAATTTATTTTTTTGAAATGCTCCAAAAGGTAACGTAACAACACCAAAAAACAAAAAACACTCAGTGATATCGCTGAAGGACCGATACCACTAAACATAGAAATCATTCAAGGTGCACATCTACTTGCATTCAGTTGCTAAATCTACTGTTAAAAAATAATTCGTGACTGGATTAAGGGGCTACAGTTGCAGTTGAACGAACCAAAATAATAGTATAGGCTAAAGCATCGCTGACTGTCTAACTGTTAAAATACCTATATCCTTATATACATATATAAACAACTCTCGAAGAGACACTTTAGCACCTAAATTGTACATTGAGCGGATGGCTCGTTTTTGTAGAATAAAAATCTTTCAATATCAGTCGCCTTCCCCCAATGTAAAGTAGTCAAAATAAACTAGCCTAGCTGTGACCGTATCGGTGAGCTGACGTACCTTACATACTGCATAAGCTTGCCGAACTGAGTCTACCTGCAAGGCTATCTATCTGCATCTTTGGTTTTTATCTGTGTATCTCCGGCGCACAAAACAGGAGCAGTCATCTTATTTGCCATAATTATTTCACGTTTCTCGAGTACTTGTCGGGTGTGCAATAATTTTTCACGATTTGATGTCATGTTCATGTGCATGCTTGCTCCCGAGTCAATTTAACAATCATCGGTTTTATAGCTACCATTTCAAAATGGAGAACTAAAAGCGTTCATTGTGAATTTCGCTCTTACACCTAGGCATTTATTTTTAAAATTACCAATATTCAATATATGTAATGTAATGTAACATTTTTATTTATTTGTTTACGGTAGGTTGAAGTGTTATTTGACATTGACAGTAGTTGAGGTTTGACCCCACGGCTAGTGTTACCACTTGTCTTTGAACAAAAATCCGTATGTATACAGTTCACGTTTAAGTGCCAATTCTCATGTCAAAAGCAGAATATTTAAATATATTTACGTTGTGTAACACCAGTACATAAGACATGGCGCAAATACATTATTTTGATATTAAATCTAACAGTGCGGTGTAGTAGACCAAAACCTCCTTTTTAAGGAGAGGCCTACGTCCGGCATTGAACTGTCCAAAGGCTGTTGTTTGTTAATAATGAATCCCCTTCCTTTATTGAGAGGTACTACAGATCAGAAATGAGGTAATTATAAAGATAAAACAAAGCTTGTAAATAGGATTATAATAATATTATACATTTTCATAAAATTACAAAGGTTTCTTCTTATTTCTATTTTTAACATTAGACACAACTTTGGAATATTAACCTAAGGATATAAGGAAATTATACATTTTCATAAAATTACAAAGGTTTCTTCTTATTTCTATTCCTATTTTTAACATTGGACACTTCATAAAAGTTGCTTCCTGACTTTGTTCGTTTTTCAGCCCGCTCAATAGCTCTTCTCTGTTTACCAGTCAATTTCTTCTCGGCACCAACTTTGGAATCCTTACGATTTTGTGGAATATCTTCGACAGTTAATTCCCTACTGGCTGCTTCAAGTTTTTTGCGTTTAAGTTGTGTTACTGTTGCTGCATCATTTGTTAAATGATCTTCGACTCGACTTCGATTATTCTCTTTTTTACTATAATAGTCACTAATATCTGATGAGTCAGAATCTTCAACAGTCTCCTCGTTAACACTTTTAGAATCATTATTTTCTGTATTGTTTTCATTGGTGGTAAAATCCTGGGCGACAATCAACTTATTGATATAAATAGGTTTATCAGGATTATCTTGTTTATCTTTGTCAGCGTCTGACACAGTTTCTTGAACTGCGTCGTCCTGTTTTTCTTGTTCTTTGTCAACTTCAGTTGTTGTTGATACATCCTCATTTCGTTTTGATAGTGAGACTTCAAAGCCTTCTGGTGTCGCATAGAATGGAAGTTTTCCTCTCTGCCAATCATTAAGGACCATTCTAGCAACTTGACTAACATTTGGTTCTCCTTTTTTCAATAGTTTTCCAGAGCGAAATGCAAGTTTTTCTAAAAATTCTTTAGCAGTATCCCAACCATCAACTTTGTAAGTCCTAATTAAACACTCTTTGCGAACTGTTTTGATTACTTCTTCAACGTATACTTCTTCATCTTGAAATTTTTGATTTTGTGGGTTCACAAACCACTTTTGGTTACTTTCTGTTGGTCGATCATGGCTCACGGAATGGGCTCCTTTATTAAACCCTCGTCTCCGGGGAGCCCCATGTGCAGAACGTGCTTTTCCCATAGTTTTTTTCGTTAAACGAAGGCAACAATTGTTAACAAATCAAAAGGTTGACTACTACTTGACCGCTGTATATAGGTTATGTTTCGACCGATCACTCAGACATACTAGCTAACGGCCACGCCACTGTCCAAGAATACGTAACGAACTTCAGGTCATTAGAACAACTGTCAAAGTAATAATACTTACATTGACAAAAGTTTTATGACGACTACCAAATAAACTTATACACTGTATTCGTAATACTTCCGTGACTATTCAACTTTTCAAGATTCTAGTGTAGTACACCTTCAGTACAATATCCACAAAAAAACAGCAAACGCCTTCGAACGCGCCTAACTTCACATCATTTTAGACCAATCAAAAAAACACACGTTGTATTTCTATATAGCGGTGTCGTGCTCAGTGTTGCCACTTATTTAAAGAATATTGTAGTGCTGATGCCAGACACACTGAAAATAACTCATTCTAAAAGTTTTTAATGCCAATCATATTTAAATATGGAACTAACAAGGTTATCTGAATTTCATACTTTGTACTCGAAGGTAAAGTTATTACGTAGCTAAATTTTGACTAAGGCAACGTGAGTTAGAATTTAATTTGTTCTGATTTTTTATGCTGCTACTAGAACGCCACTTGTGCCTAGGCCTTAAATAACTAAACTGATCTCTGTAACACAGGTCATTGAATCTAGCTCAGAATTCAGGGAGCTCAATAGAATTTGAAAAAAAAAAATGTTTTATGGGAATAAAATTTGATTATTATTATCATTTCTTATATAGCTGCAACCCAAGAGTTGTCGCCTTCGAGAAAGAATTACGATAAGAATTGGATTCTGCTAATTTTATACGCAGACAACCCTGGAAGACTAAAGGTAGGAAGGAGGTAGGGGAGGTGAAAAAGCTACTACTATTTCTGATTCTAGTATAGCTACTGAAACTGTTTAATATTTTTATATGCTATATAATTTACTAGCTGACCCACTCAAACTCGTTTGTGTCGTATATTGCCCGTAGCGTGAAAATTTTCCCTCGTTTTTGAAACATTCTTCATTGGTGCTCCGCTATATAATAAGAATTAGTAGTAGCGTGATGATATATAGGACTATCCAACACTGAAAGAATTATTCAAATCGGACCAGCGGTTCTTGAGATTAACACGTTCAAACAAACTAACTCATCATCTTTATTATTATATAATTTATATTACTAGGTGTTAATCTAGTACATACCATGGTCTACTACTAGATAGAACGAGATAGTGAAGGGGGCGATCCCGGTCGAAGGAGGCAAAGGCGACGCAATAGAAGTAGCTAGCAGTAGCACTAGCTTCCTAATCACCAGACCAGAGACAGGTGACACCCCGTAGCGTCCGTAGCGTAGGTGGGCGTCGTCTAGAGCGGATCCGGCCTTTTACTGCTAATACTTTTTATTTCCAGTTTGATTCTCAACCATAGTTCGAAATTCTCTGAAGAGCTATAATACCTGGTTCTTTTGTTTCAAGAAGTAAAACAAGAGACATTCTGCTTGCATCTAATCTACAAATAATAATCTATACTAATATATGTACCTATATAAAGCTGAAGAGTTTGTTTGAACGCACTAATCTCAAGAACCGCTGCTAAGATTTGAAAAATTATTTCTGTGTTGGATATTCTATTTACCGAGGAAGGCTATAGGCTATATATCATTTCGCTAATACTAATAGTAGCAAAGCACCAATGAAGAATGTTTCAAAAACGGGTGAAAATTTTTACACTACGGGCAATAGAAGACGCAAACGAGGTTGCGTGGGACAGCAGTATAATATATAAGCTAAGGAGAGCTTGTGTTATGGGTACTAGACAAATGATAAAAATACATATTATTATTTATTTTTTTTGTAAATACATACATATTATACATAAATAGTAGAATGTATTTAGACTGACCCAACGACTTGGTCTCCATCGGCCCGCATAGGTCTAAGTGAACTAAATCCAAGTTTTTCACTTTTATGGTTGGCTGATGGAAAAGGGTAGTGTTTGTTTGCCCTTACAACATACTTCACATTCACACATTCACACATTCTGGATCTGTATGTGAGCTTTCTTGTTAAAAGTAACTCCTTGTACAGCACCTTCATTCATTTTCTCATAGCCATGCCCGGCTATGCCACTGCTACTGTCTACTAACCGATATCTGTGCTGCTCCAGCCACCAAAACATCAGACTTTAGTGTTTTTAGTTTAAACGCACTGTTAAATCAAATATTGGTACCTACATACTTCCTACTTCATAAGTTTATGTTTTGTTCCTTTTGATTCCTACCTTACTCTTATGATTTTTTCACTTGTATTTCCAAGCTACTTAGCTCAATACACAAATTATGATATTTGGTGTTTCATTGAAGATATAATACACACCATTCACTTTCTCAGCTATTCCTATCAGCTCATTTTGTTTACTGTGTGTTAAGCACTCATTTTGACGGAATGTAATTCTGTTTTCTGCTTCTATCAGCCTGCTGACTGACAGCAGATTCGTTGAGAGGTCTGGTACACACAAAATGTCTTATCACAAGCATATCATAGTTCTGAGAATTAACTTTCAAATCAAATCGAAATCATCTATTCAATTGAGACACTAAGTGACATTTATGAATGTTAAATGGAAGCTACAAGTAAAAATCATAGATCGACACAAACAGAGGCCACAGTATGTACTGGATTGTCAAAGTAAATATGGTGAAATCACCAAAATCTACTACCCGCTTGTGTCGATCTATAACTTCCAGTTTTCAAAGTGCATACTGGCTTAAGAAACTCATGGTGACTATTATTTTAAAGTCAGATATTCAGGTACAATAGTGTTAGTATTACACGAATGGTTAAAAATAATGCAAGCTGTTGTCACATGAATTTATTTTTTTGAAATGCTCCAAAAGGTAACGTAACAACACCAAAAAACAAAAAACACTCAGTGATATCGCTGAAGGACCGATACCACTAAACATAGAAATCATTCAAGGTGCACATCTACTTGCATTCAGTTGCTAAATCTACTGTTAAAAAATAATTCGTGACTGGATTAAGGGGCTACAGTTGAAGTTGAACGAACCAAAATAATAGTATAGGCTAAAGCATCGCTGACTAGACTGACCAGTCAGTTAAAATACCTATATCCTTATATACATATATAAACAACTCTCGAAGAGACACTTTAGCACCTAAATTGTACATTGAGCGGATGGCTCGTTTTTGTAGAATAAAAATCTTTCAATATCAGTCGCCTTCCCCCAATGTAAAGTAGTCAAAATAAACTAGCCTAGCTGTGACCGTATCGGTGAGCTGACGTACCTTATATACTGCATAAGCTTGCCGAACTGAGTCTACCTGCAAGGCTATCTATCTGCATCTTTGGTTTTTATCTGTGTATCTCCGGCGCACAAAACAGGAGCAGTCATCTTATTTGCCATAATTATTTCACGTTTCTCGAGTACTTGTCGGGTGTGCAATAATTTTTCACGATTTGATGTCATGTTCATGTGCATGCTTGCTCCCGAGTCAATTTAACAATCATCGGTTTTATAGCTACCATTTCAAAATGGAGAACTAAAAGCGTTCATTGTGAATTTCGCTCTTACACCTAGGCATTTATTTTTAAAATTACCAATATTCAATATATGTAATGTAATGTAACATTTTTATTTATTTGTTTACGGTAGGTTGAAGTGTTATTTGACATTGACAGTAGTTGAGGTTTGACCCCACGGCTAGTGTTACCACTTGTCTTTGAACAAAAATCCGTATGTATACAGTTCACGTTTAAGTGCCAATTCTCATGTCAAAAGCAGAATATTTAAATATATTTACGTTGTGTAACACCAGTACATAAGACATGGCGCAAATACATTATTTTGATATTAAATCTAACAGTGCGGTGTAGTAGACCAAAACCTCCTTTTTAAGGAGAGGCCTACGTCCGGCATTGAACTGTCCAAAGGCTGTTGTTTGTTAATAATGAATCCCCTTCCTTTATTGAGAGGTACTACAGATCAGAAATGAGGTAATTATAAAGATAAAACAAAGCTTGTAAATAGGATTATAATAATATTATACATTTTCATAAAATTACAAAGGTTTCTTCTTATTTCTATTTTTAACATTAGACACAACTTTGGAATATTAACCTAAGGATATAAGGAAATTATACATTTTCATAAAATTACAAAGGTTTCTTCTTATTTCTATTCCTATTTTTAACATTGGACACTTCATAAAAGTTGCTTCCTGACTTTGTTCGTTTTTCAGCCCGCTCAATAGCTCTTCTCTGTTTACCAGTCAATTTCTTCTCGGCACCAACTTTGGAATCCTTACGATTTTGTGGAATATCTTCGACAGTTAATTCCCTACTGGCTGCTTCAAGTTTTTTGCGTTTAAGTTGTGTTACTGTTGCTGCATCATTTGTTAAATGATCTTCGACTCGACTTCGATTATTCTCTTTTTTACTATAATAGTCACTAATATCTGATGAGTCAGAATCTTCAACAGTCTCCTCGTTAACACTTTTAGAATCATTATTTTCTGTATTGTTTTCATTGGTGGTAAAATCCTGGGCGACAATCAACTTATTGATATAAATAGGTTTATCAGGATTATCTTGTTTATCTTTGTCAGCGTCTGACACAGTTTCTTGAACTGCGTCGTCCTGTTTTTCTTGTTCTTTGTCAACTTCAGTTGTTGTTGATACATCCTCATTTCGTTTTGATAGTGAGACTTCAAAGCCTTCTGGTGTCGCATAGAATGGAAGTTTTCCTCTCTGCCAATCATTAAGGACCATTCTAGCAACTTGACTAACATTTGGTTCTCCTTTTTTCAATAGTTTTCCAGAGCGAAATGCAAGTTTTTCTAAAAATTCTTTAGCAGTATCCCAACCATCAACTTTGTAAGTCCTAATTAAACACTCTTTGCGAACTGTTTTGATTACTTCTTCAACGTATACTTCTTCATCTTGAAATTTTTGATTTTGTGGGTTCACAAACCACTTTTGGTTACTTTCTGTTGGTCGATCATGGCTCACGGAATGGGCTCCTTTATTAAACCCTCGTCTCCGGGGAGCCCCATGTGCAGAACGTGCTTTTCCCATAGTTTTTTTCGTTAAACGAAGGCAACAATTGTTAACAAATCAAAAGGTTGACTACTACTTGACCGCTGTATATAGGTTATGTTTCGACCGATCACTCAGACATACTAGCTAACGGCCACGCCACTGTCCAAGAATACGTAACGAACTTCAGGTCATTAGAACAACTGTCAAAGTAATAATACTTACATTGACAAAAGTTTTATGACGACTACCAAATAAACTTATACACTGTATTCGTAATACTTCCGTGACTATTCAACTTTTCAAGATTCTAGTGTAGTACACCTTCAGTACAATATCCACAAAAAAACAGCAAACGCCTTCGAACGCGCCTAACTTCACATCATTTTAGACCAATCAAAAAAACACATGTTGTATTTCTATATAGCGGTGTCGTGCTCAGTGTTGCCACTTATTTAAAGAATATTGTAGTGCTGATGCCAGACACACTGAAAATAACTCATTCTAAAAGTTTTTAATGCCAATCATATTTAAATATGGAACTAACAAGGTTATCTGAATTTCATACTTTGTACTCGAAGGTAAAGTTATTACGTAGCTAAATTTTGACTAAGGCAACGTGAGTTAGAATTTAATTTGTTCTGATTTTTTATGCTGCTACTAGAACGCCACTTGTGCCTAGGCCTTAAATAACTAAACTGATCTCTGTAACACAGGTCATTGAATCTAGCTCAGAATTCAGGGAGCTCAATAGAATTTGAAAAAAAAAAATGTTTTATGGGAATAAAATTTGATTATTATTATCATTTCTTATATAGCTGCAACCCAAGAGTTGTCGCCTTCGAGAAAGAATTACGATAAGAATTGGATTCTGCTAATTTTATACGCAGACAACCCTGGAAGACTAAAGGTAGGAAGGAGGTAGGGGAGGTGAAAAAGCTACTACTATTTCTGATTCTAGTATAGCTACTGAAACTGTTTGTTTAATATTTTTATATGCTATATAATTTACTAGCTGACCCACTCAAACTCGTTTGTGTCGTATATTGCCCGTAGCGTGAAAATTTTCCCTCGTTTTTGAAACATTCTTCATTGGTGCTCCGCTATATAATAAGAATTAGTAGTAGCGTGATGATATATAGGACTATCCAACACTGAAAGAATTATTCAAATCGGACCAGCGGTTCTTGAGATTAACACGTTCAAACAAACTAACTCATCATCTTTATTATTATATAATTTATATTACTAGGTGTTAATCTAGTACATACCATGGTCTACTACTAGATAGAACGAGATAGTGAAGGGGGCGATCCCGGTCGAAGGAGGCAAAGGCGACGCAATAGAAGTAGCTAGCAGTAGCACTAGCTTCCTAATCACCAGACCAGAGACAGGTGACACCCCGTAGCGTCCGTAGCGTAGGTGGGCGTCGTCTAGAGCGGATCCGGCCTTTTACTGCTAATACTTTTTATTTCCAGTTTGATTCTCAACCATAGTTCGAAATTCTCTGAAGAGCTATAATACCTGGTTCTTTTGTTTCAAGAAGTAAAACAAGAGACATTCTGCTTGCATCTAATCTACAAATAATAATCTATACTAATATATGTACCTATATAAAGCTGAAGAGTTTGTTTGAACGCACTAATCTCAAGAACCGCTGCTAAGATTTGAAAAATTATTTCTGTGTTGGATATTCTATTTACCGAGGAAGGCTATAGGCTATATATCATTTCGCTAATACTAATAGTAGCAAAGCACCAATGAAGAATGTTTCAAAAACGGGTGAAAATTTTTACACTACGGGCAATAGAAGACTCAAACGAGGTTGCGTGGGACAGCAGTATAATATATAAGCTAAGGAGAGCTTGTGTTATGGGTACTAGACAAATGATATAAATACATATTATTATTTATTTTTTTTGTAAATACATACATATTATACATAAATAGTAGAATGTATTTAGACTGACCCAACGACTTGGTCTCCATCGGCCCGCATAGGTCTAAGTGAACTAAATCCAAGTTTTTCACTTTTATGGTTGGGTGATGGAAAAGGGTAGTGTTTGTTTGCCCTTACAACATACTTCACATTCACACATTCACACATTCTGGATCTGTATGTGAGCTTTCTTGTTAAAAGTAACTCCTTGTACAGCACCTTCATTCATTTTCTCATAGCCATGCCCGGCTATGCCACTGCTACTGTCTACTAACCGATATCTGTGCTGCTCCAGCCACCAAAACATCAGACTTTAGTGTTTTTAGTTTAAACGCACTGTTAAATCAAATATTGGTACCTACATACTTCCTACTTCATAAGTTTATGTTTTGTTCCTTTTGATTCCTACCTTACTCTTATGATTTTTTCACTTGTATTTCCAAGCTACTTAGCTCAATACACAAATTATGATATTTGGTGTTTCATTGAAGATATAATACACACCATTCACTTTCTCAGCTATTCCTATCAGCTCATTTTGTTTACTGTGTGTTAAGCACTCATTGACGGAATGTAATTCTGTTTTCTGCTTCTATCAGCCTGCTGACTGACAGCAGATTCGTTGAGAGGTCTGGTACACACAAAATGTCTTATCACAAGCATATCATAGTTCTGAGAATTAACTTTCAAATCAAATCGAAATCATCTATTCAATTGAGACACTAAGTGACATTTATGAATGTTAAATGGAAGCTACAAGTAAAAATCATAGATCGACACAAACAGAGGCCACAGTATGTACTGGATTGTCAAAGTAAATATGGTGAAATCACCAAAATCTACTACCCGCTTGTGTCGATCTATAACTTCCAGTTTTCAAAGTGCATACTGGCTTAAGAAACTCATGGTGACTATTATTTTAAAGTCAGATATTCAGGTACAATAGTGTTAGTATTACACGAATGGTTAAAAATAATGCAAGCTGTTGTCACATGAATTTATTTTTTTGAAATGCTCCAAAAGGTATCGTAACAACACCAAAAAACAAAAAACACTCAGTGATATCGCTGAAGGACCGATACCACTAAACATAGAAATCATTCAAGGTGCACATCTACTTGCATTCAGTTGCTAAATCTACTGTTAAAAAATAATTCGTGACTGGATTAAGGGGCTACAGTTGCAGTTGAACGAACCAAAATAATAGTATAGGCTAAAGCATCGCTGACTAGACTGACCAGTCAGTTAAAATACCTATATCCTTATATACATATATAAACAACTCTCGAAGAGACACTTTAGCACCTAAATTGTACATTGAGCGGATGGCTCGTTTTTGTAGAATAAAAATCTTTCAATATCAGTCGCCTTCCCCCAATGTAAAGTAGTCAAAATAAACTAGCCTAGCTGTGACCGTATCGGTGAGCTGACGTACCTTACATACTGCATAAGCTTGCCGAACTGAGTCTACCTGCAAGGCTATCTATCTGCATCTTTGGTTTTTATCTGTGTATCTCCGGCGCACAAAACAGGAGCAGTCATCTTATTTGCCATAATTATTTCACGTTTCTCGAGTACTTGTCGGGTGTGCAATAATTTTTCACGATTTGATGTCATGTTCATGTGCATGCTTGCTCCCGAGTCAATTTAACAATCATCGGTTTTATAGCTACCATTTCAAAATGGAGAACTAAAAGCGTTCATTGTGAATTTCGCTCTTACACCTAGGCATTTATTTTTAAAATTACCAATATTCAATATATGTAATGTAATGTAACATTTTTATTTATTTGTTTACGGTAGGTTGAAGTGTTATTTGACATTGACAGTAGTTGAGGTTTGACCCCACGGCTAGTGTTACCACTTGTCTTTGAACAAAAATCCGTATGTATACAGTTCACGTTTAAGTGCCAATTCTCATGTCAAAAGCAGAATATTTAAATATATTTACGTTGTGTAACACCAGTACATAAGACATGGCGCAAATACATTATTTTGATATTAAATCTAACAGTGCGGTGTAGTAGACCAAAACCTCCTTTTTAAGGAGAGGCCTACGTCCGGCATTGAACTGTCCAAAGGCTGTTGTTTGTTAATAATGAATCCCCTTCCTTTATTGAGAGGTACTACAGATCAGAAATGAGGTAATTATAAAGATAAAACAAAGCTTGTAAATAGGATTATAATAATATTATACATTTTCATAAAATTACAAAGGTTTCTTCTTATTTCTATTTTTAACATTAGACACAACTTTGGAATATTAACCTAAGGATATAAGGAAATTATACATTTTCATAAAATTACAAAGGTTTCTTCTTATTTCTATTCCTATTTTTAACATTGGACACTTCATAAAAGTTGCTTCCTGACTTTGTTCGTTTTTCAGCCCGCTCAATAGCTCTTCTCTGTTTACCAGTCAATTTCTTCTCGGCACCAACTTTGGAATCCTTACGATTTTGTGGAATATCTTCGACAGTTAATTCCCTACTGGCTGCTTCAAGTTTTTTGCGTTTAAGTTGTGTTACTGTTGCTGCATCATTTGTTAAATGATCTTCGACTCGACTTCGATTATTCTCTTTTTTACTATAATAGTCACTAATATCTGATGAGTCAGAATCTTCAACAGTCTCCTCGTTAACACTTTTAGAATCATTATTTTCTGTATTGTTTTCATTGGTGGTAAAATCCTGGGCGACAATCAACTTATTGATATAAATAGGTTTATCAGGATTATCTTGTTTATCTTTGTCAGCGTCTGACACAGTTTCTTGAACTGCGTCGTCCTGTTTTTCTTGTTCTTTGTCAACTTCAGTTGTTGTTGATACATCCTCATTTCGTTTTGATAGTGAGACTTCAAAGCCTTCTGGTGTCGCATAGAATGGAAGTTTTCCTCTCTGCCAATCATTAAGGACCATTCTAGCAACTTGACTAACATTTGGTTCTCCTTTTTTCAATAGTTTTCCAGAGCGAAATGCAAGTTTTTCTAAAAATTCTTTAGCAGTATCCCAACCATCAACTTTGTAAGTCCTAATTAAACACTCTTTGCGAACTGTTTTGATTACTTCTTCAACGTATACTTCTTCATCTTGAAATTTTTGATTTTGTGGGTTCACAAACCACTTTTGGTTACTTTCTGTTGGTCGATCATGGCTCACGGAATGGGCTCCTTTATTAAACCCTCGTCTCCGGGGAGCCCCATGTGCAGAACGTGCTTTTCCCATAGTTTTTTTCGTTAAACGAAGGCAACAATTGTTAACAAATCAAAAGGTTGACTACTACTTGACCGCTGTATATAGGTTATGTTTCGACCGATCACTCAGACATACTAGCTAACGGCCACGCCACTGTCCAAGAATACGTAACGAACTTCAGGTCATTAGAACAACTGTCAAAGTAATAATACTTACATTGACAAAAGTTTTATGACGACTACCAAATAAACTTATACACTGTATTCGTAATACTTCCGTGACTATTCAACTTTTCAAGATTCTAGTGTAGTACACCTTCAGTACAATATCCACAAAAAAACAGCAAACGCCTTCGAACGCGCCTAACTTCACATCATTTTAGACCAATCAAAAAAACACACGTTGTATTTCTATATAGCGGTGTCGTGCTCAGTGTTGCCACTTATTTAAAGAATATTGTAGTGCTGATGCCAGACACACTGAAAATAACTCATTCTAAAAGTTTTTAATGCCAATCATATTTAAATATGGAACTAACAAGGTTATCTGAATTTCATACTTTGTACTCGAAGGTAAAGTTATTACGTAGCTAAATTTTGACTAAGGCAACGTGAGTTAGAATTTAATTTGTTCTGATTTTTTATGCTGCTACTAGAACGCCACTTGTGCCTAGGCCTTAAATAACTAAACTGATCTCTGTAACACAGGTCATTGAATCTAGCTCAGAATTCAGGGAGCTCAATAGAATTTGAAAAAAAAAAATGTTTTATGGGAATAAAATTTGATTATTATTATCATTTCTTATATAGCTGCAACCCAAGAGTTGTCGCCTTCGAGAAAGAATTACGATAAGAATTGGATTCTGCTAATTTTATACGCAGACAACCCTGGAAGACTAAAGGTAGGAAGGAGGTAGGGGAGGTGAAAAAGCTACTACTATTTCTGATTCTAGTATAGCTACTGAAACTGTTTGTTTAATATTTTTATATGCTATATAATTTACTAGCTGACCCACTCAAACTCGTTTGTGTCGTATATTGCCCGTAGCGTGAAAATTTTCCCTCGTTTTTGAAACATTCTTCATTGGTGCTCCGCTATATAATAAGAATTAGTAGTAGCGTGATGATATATAGGACTATCCAACACTGAAAGAATTATTCAAATCGGACCAGCGGTTCTTGAGATTAACACGTTCAAACAAACTAACTCATCATCTTTATTATTATATAATTTATATTACTAGGTGTTAATCTAGTACATACCATGGTCTACTACTAGATAGAACGAGATAGTGAAGGGGGCGATCCCGGTCGAAGGAGGCAAAGGCGACGCAATAGAAGTAGCTAGCAGTAGCACTAGCTTCCTAATCACCAGACCAGAGACAGGTGACACCCCGTAGCGTCCGTAGCGTAGGTGGGCGTCGTCTAGAGCGGATCCGGCCTTTTACTGCTAATACTTTTTATTTCCAGTTTGATTCTCAACCATAGTTCGAAATTCTCTGAAGAGCTATAATACCTGGTTCTTTTGTTTCAAGAAGTAAAACAAGAGACATTCTGCTTGCATCTAATCTACAAATAATAATCTATACTAATATATGTACCTATATAAAGCTGAAGAGTTTGTTTGAACGCACTAATCTCAAGAACCGCTGCTAAGATTTGAAAAATTATTTCTGTGTTGGATATTCTATTTACCGAGGAAGGCTATAGGCTATATATCATTTCGCTAATACTAATAGTAGCAAAGCACCAATGAAGAATGTTTCAAAAACGGGTGAAAATTTTTACACTACGGGCAATAGAAGACTCAAACGAGGTTGCGTGGGACAGCAGTATAATATATAAGCTAAGGAGAGCTTGTGTTATGGGTACTAGACAAATGATATAAATACATATTATTATTTATTTTTTTTGTAAATACATACATATTATACATAAATAGTAGAATGTATTTAGACTGACCCAACGACTTGGTCTCCATCGGCCCGCATAGGTCTAAGTGAACTAAATCCAAGTTTTTCACTTTTATGGTTGGGTGATGGAAAAGGGTAGTGTTTGTTTGCCCTTACAACATACTTCACATTCACACATTCACACATTCTGGATCTGTATGTGAGCTTTCTTGTTAAAAGTAACTCCTTGTACAGCACCTTCATTCATTTTCTCATAGCCATGCCCGGCTATGCCACTGCTACTGTCTACTAACCGATATCTGTGCTGCTCCAGCCACCAAAACATCAGACTTTAGTGTTTTTAGTTTAAACGCACTGTTAAATCAAATATTGGTACCTACATACTTCCTACTTCATAAGTTTATGTTTTGTTCCTTTTGATTCCTACCTTACTCTTATGATTTTTTCACTTGTATTTCCAAGCTACTTAGCTCAATACACAAATTATGATATTTGGTGTTTCATTGAAGATATAATACACACCATTCACTTTCTCAGCTATTCCTATCAGCTCATTTTGTTTACTGTGTGTTAAGCACTCATTGACGGAATGTAATTCTGTTTTCTGCTTCTATCAGCCTGCTGACTGACAGCAGATTCGTTGAGAGGTCTGGTACACACAAAATGTCTTATCACAAGCATATCATAGTTCTGAGAATTAACTTTCAAATCAAATCGAAATCATCTATTCAATTGAGACACTAAGTGACATTTATGAATGTTAAATGGAAGCTACAAGTAAAAATCATAGATCGACACAAACAGAGGCCACAGTATGTACTGGATTGTCAAAGTAAATATGGTGAAATCACCAAAATCTACTACCCGCTTGTGTCGATCTATAACTTCCAGTTTTCAAAGTGCATACTGGCTTAAGAAACTCATGGTGACTATTATTTTAAAGTCAGATATTCAGGTACAATAGTGTTAGTATTACACGAATGGTTAAAAATAATGCAAGCTGTTGTCACATGAATTTATTTTTTTGAAATGCTCCAAAAGGTATCGTAACAACACCAAAAAACAAAAAACACTCAGTGATATCGCTGAAGGACCGATACCACTAAACATAGAAATCATTCAAGGTGCACATCTACTTGCATTCAGTTGCTAAATCTACTGTTAAAAAATAATTCGTGACTGGATTAAGGGGCTACAGTTGCAGTTGAACGAACCAAAATAATAGTATAGGCTAAAGCATCGCTGACTAGACTGACCAGTCAGTTAAAATACCTATATCCTTATATACATATATAAACAACTCTCGAAGAGACACTTTAGCACCTAAATTGTACATTGAGCGGATGGCTCGTTTTTGTAGAATAAAAATCTTTCAATATCAGTCGCCTTCCCCCAATGTAAAGTAGTCAAAATAAACTAGCCTAGCTGTGACCGTATCGGTGAGCTGACGTACCTTACATACTGCATAAGCTTGCCGAACTGAGTCTACCTGCAAGGCTATCTATCTGCATCTTTGGTTTTTATCTGTGTATCTCCGGCGCACAAAACAGGAGCAGTCATCTTATTTGCCATAATTATTTCACGTTTCTCGAGTACTTGTCGGGTGTGCAATAATTTTTCACGATTTGATGTCATGTTCATGTGCATGCTTGCTCCCGAGTCAATTTAACAATCATCGGTTTTATAGCTACCATTTCAAAATGGAGAACTAAAAGCGTTCATTGTGAATTTCGCTCTTACACCTAGGCATTTATTTTTAAAATTACCAATATTCAATATATGTAATGTAATGTAACATTTTTATTTATTTGTTTACGGTAGGTTGAAGTGTTATTTGACATTGACAGTAGTTGAGGTTTGACCCCACGGCTAGTGTTACCACTTGTCTTTGAACAAAAATCCGTATGTATACAGTTCACGTTTAAGTGCCAATTCTCATGTCAAAAGCAGAATATTTAAATATATTTACGTTGTGTAACACCAGTACATAAGACATGGCGCAAATACATTATTTTGATATTAAATCTAACAGTGCGGTGTAGTAGACCAAAACCTCCTTTTTAAGGAGAGGCCTACGTCCGGCATTGAACTGTCCAAAGGCTGTTGTTTGTTAATAATGAATCCCCTTCCTTTATTGAGAGGTACTACAGATCAGAAATGAGGTAATTATAAAGATAAAACAAAGCTTGTAAATAGGATTATAATAATATTATACATTTTCATAAAATTACAAAGGTTTCTTCTTATTTCTATTTTTAACATTAGACACAACTTTGGAATATTAACCTAAGGATATAAGGAAATTATACATTTTCATAAAATTACAAAGGTTTCTTCTTATTTCTATTCCTATTTTTAACATTGGACACTTCATAAAAGTTGCTTCCTGACTTTGTTCGTTTTTCAGCCCGCTCAATAGCTCTTCTCTGTTTACCAGTCAATTTCTTCTCGGCACCAACTTTGGAATCCTTACGATTTTGTGGAATATCTTCGACAGTTAATTCCCTACTGGCTGCTTCAAGTTTTTTGCGTTTAAGTTGTGTTACTGTTGCTGCATCATTTGTTAAATGATCTTCGACTCGACTTCGATTATTCTCTTTTTTACTATAATAGTCACTAATATCTGATGAGTCAGAATCTTCAACAGTCTCCTCGTTAACACTTTTAGAATCATTATTTTCTGTATTGTTTTCATTGGTGGTAAAATCCTGGGCGACAATCAACTTATTGATATAAATAGGTTTATCAGGATTATCTTGTTTATCTTTGTCAGCGTCTGACACAGTTTCTTGAACTGCGTCGTCCTGTTTTTCTTGTTCTTTGTCAACTTCAGTTGTTGTTGATACATCCTCATTTCGTTTTGATAGTGAGACTTCAAAGCCTTCTGGTGTCGCATAGAATGGAAGTTTTCCTCTCTGCCAATCATTAAGGACCATTCTAGCAACTTGACTAACATTTGGTTCTCCTTTTTTCAATAGTTTTCCAGAGCGAAATGCAAGTTTTTCTAAAAATTCTTTAGCAGTATCCCAACCATCAACTTTGTAAGTCCTAATTAAACACTCTTTGCGAACTGTTTTGATTACTTCTTCAACGTATACTTCTTCATCTTGAAATTTTTGATTTTGTGGGTTCACAAACCACTTTTGGTTACTTTCTGTTGGTCGATCATGGCTCACGGAATGGGCTCCTTTATTAAACCCTCGTCTCCGGGGAGCCCCATGTGCAGAACGTGCTTTTCCCATAGTTTTTTTCGTTAAACGAAGGCAACAATTGTTAACAAATCAAAAGGTTGACTACTACTTGACCGCTGTATATAGGTTATGTTTCGACCGATCACTCAGACATACTAGCTAACGGCCACGCCACTGTCCAAGAATACGTAACGAACTTCAGGTCATTAGAACAACTGTCAAAGTAATAATACTTACATTGACAAAAGTTTTATGACGACTACCAAATAAACTTATACACTGTATTCGTAATACTTCCGTGACTATTCAACTTTTCAAGATTCTAGTGTAGTACACCTTCAGTACAATATCCACAAAAAAACAGCAAACGCCTTCGAACGCGCCTAACTTCACATCATTTTAGACCAATCAAAAAAACACACGTTGTATTTCTATATAGCGGTGTCGTGCTCAGTGTTGCCACTTATTTAAAGAATATTGTAGTGCTGATGCCAGACACACTGAAAATAACTCATTCTAAAAGTTTTTAATGCCAATCATATTTAAATATGGAACTAACAAGGTTATCTGAATTTCATACTTTGTACTCGAAGGTAAAGTTATTACGTAGCTAAATTTTGACTAAGGCAACGTGAGTTAGAATTTAATTTGTTCTGATTTTTTATGCTGCTACTAGAACGCCACTTGTGCCTAGGCCTTAAATAACTAAACTGATCTCTGTAACACAGGTCATTGAATCTAGCTCAGAATTCAGGGAGCTCAATAGAATTTGAAAAAAAAAAATGTTTTATGGGAATAAAATTTGATTATTATTATCATTTCTTATATAGCTGCAACCCAAGAGTTGTCGCCTTCGAGAAAGAATTACGATAAGAATTGGATTCTGCTAATTTTATACGCAGACAACCCTGGAAGACTAAAGGTAGGAAGGAGGTAGGGGAGGTGAAAAAGCTACTACTATTTCTGATTCTAGTATAGCTACTGAAACTGTTTGTTTAATATTTTTATATGCTATATAATTTACTAGCTGACCCACTCAAACTCGTTTGTGTCGTATATTGCCCGTAGCGTGAAAATTTTCCCTCGTTTTTGAAACATTCTTCATTGGTGCTCCGCTATATAATAAGAATTAGTAGTAGCGTGATGATATATAGGACTATCCAACACTGAAAGAATTATTCAAATCGGACCAGCGGTTCTTGAGATTAACACGTTCAAACAAACTAACTCATCATCTTTATTATTATATAATTTATATTACTAGGTGTTAATCTAGTACATACCATGGTCTACTACTAGATAGAACGAGATAGTGAAGGGGGCGATCCCGGTCGAAGGAGGCAAAGGCGACGCAATAGAAGTAGCTAGCAGTAGCACTAGCTTCCTAATCACCAGACCAGAGACAGGTGACACCCCGTAGCGTCCGTAGCGTAGGTGGGCGTCGTCTAGAGCGGATCCGGCCTTTTACTGCTAATACTTTTTATTTCCAGTTTGATTCTCAACCATAGTTCGAAATTCTCTGAAGAGCTATAATACCTGGTTCTTTTGTTTCAAGAAGTAAAACAAGAGACATTCTGCTTGCATCTAATCTACAAATAATAATCTATACTAATATATGTACCTATATAAAGCTGAAGAGTTTGTTTGAACGCACTAATCTCAAGAACCGCTGCTAAGATTTGAAAAATTATTTCTGTGTTGGATATTCTATTTACCGAGGAAGGCTATAGGCTATATATCATTTCGCTAATACTAATAGTAGCAAAGCACCAATGAAGAATGTTTCAAAAACGGGTGAAAATTTTTACACTACGGGCAATAGAAGACGCAAACGAGGTTGCGTGGGACAGCAGTATAATATATAAGCTAAGGAGAGCTTGTGTTATGGGTACTAGACAAATGATAAAAATACATATTATTATTTATTTTTTTTGTAAATACATACATATTATACATAAATAGTAGAATGTATTTAGACTGACCCAACGACTTGGTCTCCATCGGCCCGCATAGGTCTAAGTGAACTAAATCCAAGTTTTTCACTTTTATGGTTGGCTGATGGAAAAGGGTAGTGTTTGTTTGCCCTTACAACATACTTCACATTCACACATTCACACATTCTGGATCTGTATGTGAGCTTTCTTGTTAAAAGTAACTCCTTGTACAGCACCTTCATTCATTTTCTCATAGCCATGCCCGGCTATGCCACTGCTACTGTCTACTAACCGATATCTGTGCTGCTCCAGCCACCAAAACATCAGACTTTAGTGTTTTTAGTTTAAACGCACTGTTAAATCAAATATTGGTACCTACATACTTCCTACTTCATAAGTTTATGTTTTGTTCCTTTTGATTCCTACCTTACTCTTATGATTTTTTCACTTGTATTTCCAAGCTACTTAGCTCAATACACAAATTATGATATTTGGTGTTTCATTGAAGATATAATACACACCATTCACTTTCTCAGCTATTCCTATCAGCTCATTTTGTTTACTGTGTGTTAAGCACTCATTTTGACGGAATGTAATTCTGTTTTCTGCTTCTATCAGCCTGCTGACTGACAGCAGATTCGTTGAGAGGTCTGGTACACACAAAATGTCTTATCACAAGCATATCATAGTTCTGAGAATTAACTTTCAAATCAAATCGAAATCATCTATTCAATTGAGACACTAAGTGACATTTATGAATGTTAAATGGAAGCTACAAGTAAAAATCATAGATCGACACAAACAGAGGCCACAGTATGTACTGGATTGTCAAAGTAAATATGGTGAAATCACCAAAATCTACTACCCGCTTGTGTCGATCTATAACTTCCAGTTTTCAAAGTGCATACTGGCTTAAGAAACTCATGGTGACTATTATTTTAAAGTCAGATATTCAGGTACAATAGTGTTAGTATTACACGAATGGTTAAAAATAATGCAAGCTGTTGTCACATGAATTTATTTTTTTGAAATGCTCCAAAAGGTAACGTAACAACACCAAAAAACAAAAAACACTCAGTGATATCGCTGAAGGACCGATACCACTAAACATAGAAATCATTCAAGGTGCACATCTACTTGCATTCAGTTGCTAAATCTACTGTTAAAAAATAATTCGTGACTGGATTAAGGGGCTACAGTTGAAGTTGAACGAACCAAAATAATAGTATAGGCTAAAGCATCGCTGACTAGACTGACCAGTCAGTTAAAATACCTATATCCTTATATACATATATAAACAACTCTCGAAGAGACACTTTAGCACCTAAATTGTACATTGAGCGGATGGCTCGTTTTTGTAGAATAAAAATCTTTCAATATCAGTCGCCTTCCCCCAATGTAAAGTAGTCAAAATAAACTAGCCTAGCTGTGACCGTATCGGTGAGCTGACGTACCTTATATACTGCATAAGCTTGCCGAACTGAGTCTACCTGCAAGGCTATCTATCTGCATCTTTGGTTTTTATCTGTGTATCTCCGGCGCACAAAACAGGAGCAGTCATCTTATTTGCCATAATTATTTCACGTTTCTCGAGTACTTGTCGGGTGTGCAATAATTTTTCACGATTTGATGTCATGTTCATGTGCATGCTTGCTCCCGAGTCAATTTAACAATCATCGGTTTTATAGCTACCATTTCAAAATGGAGAACTAAAAGCGTTCATTGTGAATTTCGCTCTTACACCTAGGCATTTATTTTTAAAATTACCAATATTCAATATATGTAATGTAATGTAACATTTTTATTTATTTGTTTACGGTAGGTTGAAGTGTTATTTGACATTGACAGTAGTTGAGGTTTGACCCCACGGCTAGTGTTACCACTTGTCTTTGAACAAAAATCCGTATGTATACAGTTCACGTTTAAGTGCCAATTCTCATGTCAAAAGCAGAATATTTAAATATATTTACGTTGTGTAACACCAGTACATAAGACATGGCGCAAATACATTATTTTGATATTAAATCTAACAGTGCGGTGTAGTAGACCAAAACCTCCTTTTTAAGGAGAGGCCTACGTCCGGCATTGAACTGTCCAAAGGCTGTTGTTTGTTAATAATGAATCCCCTTCCTTTATTGAGAGGTACTACAGATCAGAAATGAGGTAATTATAAAGATAAAACAAAGCTTGTAAATAGGATTATAATAATATTATACATTTTCATAAAATTACAAAGGTTTCTTCTTATTTCTATTTTTAACATTAGACACAACTTTGGAATATTAACCTAAGGATATAAGGAAATTATACATTTTCATAAAATTACAAAGGTTTCTTCTTATTTCTATTCCTATTTTTAACATTGGACACTTCATAAAAGTTGCTTCCTGACTTTGTTCGTTTTTCAGCCCGCTCAATAGCTCTTCTCTGTTTACCAGTCAATTTCTTCTCGGCACCAACTTTGGAATCCTTACGATTTTGTGGAATATCTTCGACAGTTAATTCCCTACTGGCTGCTTCAAGTTTTTTGCGTTTAAGTTGTGTTACTGTTGCTGCATCATTTGTTAAATGATCTTCGACTCGACTTCGATTATTCTCTTTTTTACTATAATAGTCACTAATATCTGATGAGTCAGAATCTTCAACAGTCTCCTCGTTAACACTTTTAGAATCATTATTTTCTGTATTGTTTTCATTGGTGGTAAAATCCTGGGCGACAATCAACTTATTGATATAAATAGGTTTATCAGGATTATCTTGTTTATCTTTGTCAGCGTCTGACACAGTTTCTTGAACTGCGTCGTCCTGTTTTTCTTGTTCTTTGTCAACTTCAGTTGTTGTTGATACATCCTCATTTCGTTTTGATAGTGAGACTTCAAAGCCTTCTGGTGTCGCATAGAATGGAAGTTTTCCTCTCTGCCAATCATTAAGGACCATTCTAGCAACTTGACTAACATTTGGTTCTCCTTTTTTCAATAGTTTTCCAGAGCGAAATGCAAGTTTTTCTAAAAATTCTTTAGCAGTATCCCAACCATCAACTTTGTAAGTCCTAATTAAACACTCTTTGCGAACTGTTTTGATTACTTCTTCAACGTATACTTCTTCATCTTGAAATTTTTGATTTTGTGGGTTCACAAACCACTTTTGGTTACTTTCTGTTGGTCGATCATGGCTCACGGAATGGGCTCCTTTATTAAACCCTCGTCTCCGGGGAGCCCCATGTGCAGAACGTGCTTTTCCCATAGTTTTTTTCGTTAAACGAAGGCAACAATTGTTAACAAATCAAAAGGTTGACTACTACTTGACCGCTGTATATAGGTTATGTTTCGACCGATCACTCAGACATACTAGCTAACGGCCACGCCACTGTCCAAGAATACGTAACGAACTTCAGGTCATTAGAACAACTGTCAAAGTAATAATACTTACATTGACAAAAGTTTTATGACGACTACCAAATAAACTTATACACTGTATTCGTAATACTTCCGTGACTATTCAACTTTTCAAGATTCTAGTGTAGTACACCTTCAGTACAATATCCACAAAAAAACAGCAAACGCCTTCGAACGCGCCTAACTTCACATCATTTTAGACCAATCAAAAAAACACACGTTGTATTTCTATATAGCGGTGTCGTGCTCAGTGTTGCCACTTATTTAAAGAATATTGTAGTGCTGATGCCAGACACACTGAAAATAACTCATTCTAAAAGTTTTTAATGCCAATCATATTTAAATATGGAACTAACAAGGTTATCTGAATTTCATACTTTGTACTCGAAGGTAAAGTTATTACGTAGCTAAATTTTGACTAAGGCAACGTGAGTTAGAATTTAATTTGTTCTGATTTTTTATGCTGCTACTAGAACGCCACTTGTGCCTAGGCCTTAAATAACTAAACTGATCTCTGTAACACAGGTCATTGAATCTAGCTCAGAATTCAGGGAGCTCAATAGAATTTGAAAAAAAAAAATGTTTTATGGGAATAAAATTTGATTATTATTATCATTTCTTATATAGCTGCAACCCAAGAGTTGTCGCCTTCGAGAAAGAATTACGATAAGAATTGGATTCTGCTAATTTTATACGCAGACAACCCTGGAAGACTAAAGGTAGGAAGGAGGTAGGGGAGGTGAAAAAGCTACTACTATTTCTGATTCTAGTATAGCTACTGAAACTGTTTGTTTAATATTTTTATATGCTATATAATTTACTAGCTGACCCACTCAAACTCGTTTGTGTCGTATATTGCCCGTAGCGTGAAAATTTTCCCTCGTTTTTGAAACATTCTTCATTGGTGCTCCGCTATATAATAAGAATTAGTAGTAGCGTGATGATATATAGGACTATCCAACACTGAAAGAATTATTCAAATCGGACCAGCGGTTCTTGAGATTAACACGTTCAAACAAACTAACTCATCATCTTTATTATTATATAATTTATATTACTAGGTGTTAATCTAGTACATACCATGGTCTACTACTAGATAGAACGAGATAGTGAAGGGGGCGATCCCGGTCGAAGGAGGCAAAGGCGACGCAATAGAAGTAGCTAGCAGTAGCACTAGCTTCCTAATCACCAGACCAGAGACAGGTGACACCCCGTAGCGTCCGTAGCGTAGGTGGGCGTCGTCTAGAGCGGATCCGGCCTTTTACTGCTAATACTTTTTATTTCCAGTTTGATTCTCAACCATAGTTCGAAATTCTCTGAAGAGCTATAATACCTGGTTCTTTTGTTTCAAGAAGTAAAACAAGAGACATTCTGCTTGCATCTAATCTACAAATAATAATCTATACTAATATATGTACCTATATAAAGCTGAAGAGTTTGTTTGAACGCACTAATCTCAAGAACCGCTGCTAAGATTTGAAAAATTATTTCTGTGTTGGATATTCTATTTACCGAGGAAGGCTATAGGCTATATATCATTTCGCTAATACTAATAGTAGCAAAGCACCAATGAAGAATGTTTCAAAAACGGGTGAAAATTTTTACACTACGGGCAATAGAAGACTCAAACGAGGTTGCGTGGGACAGCAGTATAATATATAAGCTAAGGAGAGCTTGTGTTATGGGTACTAGACAAATGATATAAATACATATTATTATTTATTTTTTTTGTAAATACATACATATTATACATAAATAGTAGAATGTATTTAGACTGACCCAACGACTTGGTCTCCATCGGCCCGCATAGGTCTAAGTGAACTAAATCCAAGTTTTTCACTTTTATGGTTGGGTGATGGAAAAGGGTAGTGTTTGTTTGCCCTTACAACATACTTCACATTCACACATTCACACATTCTGGATCTGTATGTGAGCTTTCTTGTTAAAAGTAACTCCTTGTACAGCACCTTCATTCATTTTCTCATAGCCATGCCCGGCTATGCCACTGCTACTGTCTACTAACCGATATCTGTGCTGCTCCAGCCACCAAAACATCAGACTTTAGTGTTTTTAGTTTAAACGCACTGTTAAATCAAATATTGGTACCTACATACTTCCTACTTCATAAGTTTATGTTTTGTTCCTTTTGATTCCTACCTTACTCTTATGATTTTTTCACTTGTATTTCCAAGCTACTTAGCTCAATACACAAATTATGATATTTGGTGTTTCATTGAAGATATAATACACACCATTCACTTTCTCAGCTATTCCTATCAGCTCATTTTGTTTACTGTGTGTTAAGCACTCATTGACGGAATGTAATTCTGTTTTCTGCTTCTATCAGCCTGCTGACTGACAGCAGATTCGTTGAGAGGTCTGGTACACACAAAATGTCTTATCACAAGCATATCATAGTTCTGAGAATTAACTTTCAAATCAAATCGAAATCATCTATTCAATTGAGACACTAAGTGACATTTATGAATGTTAAATGGAAGCTACAAGTAAAAATCATAGATCGACACAAACAGAGGCCACAGTATGTACTGGATTGTCAAAGTAAATATGGTGAAATCACCAAAATCTACTACCCGCTTGTGTCGATCTATAACTTCCAGTTTTCAAAGTGCATACTGGCTTAAGAAACTCATGGTGACTATTATTTTAAAGTCAGATATTCAGGTACAATAGTGTTAGTATTACACGAATGGTTAAAAATAATGCAAGCTGTTGTCACATGAATTTATTTTTTTGAAATGCTCCAAAAGGTATCGTAACAACACCAAAAAACAAAAAACACTCAGTGATATCGCTGAAGGACCGATACCACTAAACATAGAAATCATTCAAGGTGCACATCTACTTGCATTCAGTTGCTAAATCTACTGTTAAAAAATAATTCGTGACTGGATTAAGGGGCTACAGTTGCAGTTGAACGAACCAAAATAATAGTATAGGCTAAAGCATCGCTGACTAGACTGACCAGTCAGTTAAAATACCTATATCCTTATATACATATATAAACAACTCTCGAAGAGACACTTTAGCACCTAAATTGTACATTGAGCGGATGGCTCGTTTTTGTAGAATAAAAATCTTTCAATATCAGTCGCCTTCCCCCAATGTAAAGTAGTCAAAATAAACTAGCCTAGCTGTGACCGTATCGGTGAGCTGACGTACCTTACATACTGCATAAGCTTGCCGAACTGAGTCTACCTGCAAGGCTATCTATCTGCATCTTTGGTTTTTATCTGTGTATCTCCGGCGCACAAAACAGGAGCAGTCATCTTATTTGCCATAATTATTTCACGTTTCTCGAGTACTTGTCGGGTGTGCAATAATTTTTCACGATTTGATGTCATGTTCATGTGCATGCTTGCTCCCGAGTCAATTTAACAATCATCGGTTTTATAGCTACCATTTCAAAATGGAGAACTAAAAGCGTTCATTGTGAATTTCGCTCTTACACCTAGGCATTTATTTTTAAAATTACCAATATTCAATATATGTAATGTAATGTAACATTTTTATTTATTTGTTTACGGTAGGTTGAAGTGTTATTTGACATTGACAGTAGTTGAGGTTTGACCCCACGGCTAGTGTTACCACTTGTCTTTGAACAAAAATCCGTATGTATACAGTTCACGTTTAAGTGCCAATTCTCATGTCAAAAGCAGAATATTTAAATATATTTACGTTGTGTAACACCAGTACATAAGACATGGCGCAAATACATTATTTTGATATTAAATCTAACAGTGCGGTGTAGTAGACCAAAACCTCCTTTTTAAGGAGAGGCCTACGTCCGGCATTGAACTGTCCAAAGGCTGTTGTTTGTTAATAATGAATCCCCTTCCTTTATTGAGAGGTACTACAGATCAGAAATGAGGTAATTATAAAGATAAAACAAAGCTTGTAAATAGGATTATAATAATATTATACATTTTCATAAAATTACAAAGGTTTCTTCTTATTTCTATTTTTAACATTAGACACAACTTTGGAATATTAACCTAAGGATATAAGGAAATTATACATTTTCATAAAATTACAAAGGTTTCTTCTTATTTCTATTCCTATTTTTAACATTGGACACTTCATAAAAGTTGCTTCCTGACTTTGTTCGTTTTTCAGCCCGCTCAATAGCTCTTCTCTGTTTACCAGTCAATTTCTTCTCGGCACCAACTTTGGAATCCTTACGATTTTGTGGAATATCTTCGACAGTTAATTCCCTACTGGCTGCTTCAAGTTTTTTGCGTTTAAGTTGTGTTACTGTTGCTGCATCATTTGTTAAATGATCTTCGACTCGACTTCGATTATTCTCTTTTTTACTATAATAGTCACTAATATCTGATGAGTCAGAATCTTCAACAGTCTCCTCGTTAACACTTTTAGAATCATTATTTTCTGTATTGTTTTCATTGGTGGTAAAATCCTGGGCGACAATCAACTTATTGATATAAATAGGTTTATCAGGATTATCTTGTTTATCTTTGTCAGCGTCTGACACAGTTTCTTGAACTGCGTCGTCCTGTTTTTCTTGTTCTTTGTCAACTTCAGTTGTTGTTGATACATCCTCATTTCGTTTTGATAGTGAGACTTCAAAGCCTTCTGGTGTCGCATAGAATGGAAGTTTTCCTCTCTGCCAATCATTAAGGACCATTCTAGCAACTTGACTAACATTTGGTTCTCCTTTTTTCAATAGTTTTCCAGAGCGAAATGCAAGTTTTTCTAAAAATTCTTTAGCAGTATCCCAACCATCAACTTTGTAAGTCCTAATTAAACACTCTTTGCGAACTGTTTTGATTACTTCTTCAACGTATACTTCTTCATCTTGAAATTTTTGATTTTGTGGGTTCACAAACCACTTTTGGTTACTTTCTGTTGGTCGATCATGGCTCACGGAATGGGCTCCTTTATTAAACCCTCGTCTCCGGGGAGCCCCATGTGCAGAACGTGCTTTTCCCATAGTTTTTTTCGTTAAACGAAGGCAACAATTGTTAACAAATCAAAAGGTTGACTACTACTTGACCGCTGTATATAGGTTATGTTTCGACCGATCACTCAGACATACTAGCTAACGGCCACGCCACTGTCCAAGAATACGTAACGAACTTCAGGTCATTAGAACAACTGTCAAAGTAATAATACTTACATTGACAAAAGTTTTATGACGACTACCAAATAAACTTATACACTGTATTCGTAATACTTCCGTGACTATTCAACTTTTCAAGATTCTAGTGTAGTACACCTTCAGTACAATATCCACAAAAAAACAGCAAACGCCTTCGAACGCGCCTAACTTCACATCATTTTAGACCAATCAAAAAAACACACGTTGTATTTCTATATAGCGGTGTCGTGCTCAGTGTTGCCACTTATTTAAAGAATATTGTAGTGCTGATGCCAGACACACTGAAAATAACTCATTCTAAAAGTTTTTAATGCCAATCATATTTAAATATGGAACTAACAAGGTTATCTGAATTTCATACTTTGTACTCGAAGGTAAAGTTATTACGTAGCTAAATTTTGACTAAGGCAACGTGAGTTAGAATTTAATTTGTTCTGATTTTTTATGCTGCTACTAGAACGCCACTTGTGCCTAGGCCTTAAATAACTAAACTGATCTCTGTAACACAGGTCATTGAATCTAGCTCAGAATTCAGGGAGCTCAATAGAATTTGAAAAAAAAAAATGTTTTATGGGAATAAAATTTGATTATTATTATCATTTCTTATATAGCTGCAACCCAAGAGTTGTCGCCTTCGAGAAAGAATTACGATAAGAATTGGATTCTGCTAATTTTATACGCAGACAACCCTGGAAGACTAAAGGTAGGAAGGAGGTAGGGGAGGTGAAAAAGCTACTACTATTTCTGATTCTAGTATAGCTACTGAAACTGTTTGTTTAATATTTTTATATGCTATATAATTTACTAGCTGACCCACTCAAACTCGTTTGTGTCGTATATTGCCCGTAGCGTGAAAATTTTCCCTCGTTTTTGAAACATTCTTCATTGGTGCTCCGCTATATAATAAGAATTAGTAGTAGCGTGATGATATATAGGACTATCCAACACTGAAAGAATTATTCAAATCGGACCAGCGGTTCTTGAGATTAACACGTTCAAACAAACTAACTCATCATCTTTATTATTATATAATTTATATTACTAGGTGTTAATCTAGTACATACCATGGTCTACTACTAGATAGAACGAGATAGTGAAGGGGGCGATCCCGGTCGAAGGAGGCAAAGGCGACGCAATAGAAGTAGCTAGCAGTAGCACTAGCTTCCTAATCACCAGACCAGAGACAGGTGACACCCCGTAGCGTCCGTAGCGTAGGTGGGCGTCGTCTAGAGCGGATCCGGCCTTTTACTGCTAATACTTTTTATTTCCAGTTTGATTCTCAACCATAGTTCGAAATTCTCTGAAGAGCTATAATACCTGGTTCTTTTGTTTCAAGAAGTAAAACAAGAGACATTCTGCTTGCATCTAATCTACAAATAATAATCTATACTAATATATGTACCTATATAAAGCTGAAGAGTTTGTTTGAACGCACTAATCTCAAGAACCGCTGCTAAGATTTGAAAAATTATTTCTGTGTTGGATATTCTATTTACCGAGGAAGGCTATAGGCTATATATCATTTCGCTAATACTAATAGTAGCAAAGCACCAATGAAGAATGTTTCAAAAACGGGTGAAAATTTTTACACTACGGGCAATAGAAGACTCAAACGAGGTTGCGTGGGACAGCAGTATAATATATAAGCTAAGGAGAGCTTGTGTTATGGGTACTAGACAAATGATATAAATACATATTATTATTTATTTTTTTTGTAAATACATACATATTATACATAAATAGTAGAATGTATTTAGACTGACCCAACGACTTGGTCTCCATCGGCCCGCATAGGTCTAAGTGAACTAAATCCAAGTTTTTCACTTTTATGGTTGGGTGATGGAAAAGGGTAGTGTTTGTTTGCCCTTACAACATACTTCACATTCACACATTCACACATTCTGGATCTGTATGTGAGCTTTCTTGTTAAAAGTAACTCCTTGTACAGCACCTTCATTCATTTTCTCATAGCCATGCCCGGCTATGCCACTGCTACTGTCTACTAACCGATATCTGTGCTGCTCCAGCCACCAAAACATCAGACTTTAGTGTTTTTAGTTTAAACGCACTGTTAAATCAAATATTGGTACCTACATACTTCCTACTTCATAAGTTTATGTTTTGTTCCTTTTGATTCCTACCTTACTCTTATGATTTTTTCACTTGTATTTCCAAGCTACTTAGCTCAATACACAAATTATGATATTTGGTGTTTCATTGAAGATATAATACACACCATTCACTTTCTCAGCTATTCCTATCAGCTCATTTTGTTTACTGTGTGTTAAGCACTCATTGACGGAATGTAATTCTGTTTTCTGCTTCTATCAGCCTGCTGACTGACAGCAGATTCGTTGAGAGGTCTGGTACACACAAAATGTCTTATCACAAGCATATCATAGTTCTGAGAATTAACTTTCAAATCAAATCGAAATCATCTATTCAATTGAGACACTAAGTGACATTTATGAATGTTAAATGGAAGCTACAAGTAAAAATCATAGATCGACACAAACAGAGGCCACAGTATGTACTGGATTGTCAAAGTAAATATGGTGAAATCACCAAAATCTACTACCCGCTTGTGTCGATCTATAACTTCCAGTTTTCAAAGTGCATACTGGCTTAAGAAACTCATGGTGACTATTATTTTAAAGTCAGATATTCAGGTACAATAGTGTTAGTATTACACGAATGGTTAAAAATAATGCAAGCTGTTGTCACATGAATTTATTTTTTTGAAATGCTCCAAAAGGTATCGTAACAACACCAAAAAACAAAAAACACTCAGTGATATCGCTGAAGGACCGATACCACTAAACATAGAAATCATTCAAGGTGCACATCTACTTGCATTCAGTTGCTAAATCTACTGTTAAAAAATAATTCGTGACTGGATTAAGGGGCTACAGTTGCAGTTGAACGAACCAAAATAATAGTATAGGCTAAAGCATCGCTGACTAGACTGACCAGTCAGTTAAAATACCTATATCCTTATATACATATATAAACAACTCTCGAAGAGACACTTTAGCACCTAAATTGTACATTGAGCGGATGGCTCGTTTTTGTAGAATAAAAATCTTTCAATATCAGTCGCCTTCCCCCAATGTAAAGTAGTCAAAATAAACTAGCCTAGCTGTGACCGTATCGGTGAGCTGACGTACCTTACATACTGCATAAGCTTGCCGAACTGAGTCTACCTGCAAGGCTATCTATCTGCATCTTTGGTTTTTATCTGTGTATCTCCGGCGCACAAAACAGGAGCAGTCATCTTATTTGCCATAATTATTTCACGTTTCTCGAGTACTTGTCGGGTGTGCAATAATTTTTCACGATTTGATGTCATGTTCATGTGCATGCTTGCTCCCGAGTCAATTTAACAATCATCGGTTTTATAGCTACCATTTCAAAATGGAGAACTAAAAGCGTTCATTGTGAATTTCGCTCTTACACCTAGGCATTTATTTTTAAAATTACCAATATTCAATATATGTAATGTAATGTAACATTTTTATTTATTTGTTTACGGTAGGTTGAAGTGTTATTTGACATTGACAGTAGTTGAGGTTTGACCCCACGGCTAGTGTTACCACTTGTCTTTGAACAAAAATCCGTATGTATACAGTTCACGTTTAAGTGCCAATTCTCATGTCAAAAGCAGAATATTTAAATATATTTACGTTGTGTAACACCAGTACATAAGACATGGCGCAAATACATTATTTTGATATTAAATCTAACAGTGCGGTGTAGTAGACCAAAACCTCCTTTTTAAGGAGAGGCCTACGTCCGGCATTGAACTGTCCAAAGGCTGTTGTTTGTTAATAATGAATCCCCTTCCTTTATTGAGAGGTACTACAGATCAGAAATGAGGTAATTATAAAGATAAAACAAAGCTTGTAAATAGGATTATAATAATATTATACATTTTCATAAAATTACAAAGGTTTCTTCTTATTTCTATTTTTAACATTAGACACAACTTTGGAATATTAACCTAAGGATATAAGGAAATTATACATTTTCATAAAATTACAAAGGTTTCTTCTTATTTCTATTCCTATTTTTAACATTGGACACTTCATAAAAGTTGCTTCCTGACTTTGTTCGTTTTTCAGCCCGCTCAATAGCTCTTCTCTGTTTACCAGTCAATTTATTCTCGGCACCAACTTTGGAATCCTTACGATTTTGTGGAATATCTTCGACAGTTAATTCCCTACTGGCTGCTTCAAGTTTTTTGCGTTTAAGTTGTGTTACTGTTGCTGCATCATTTGTTAAATGATCTTCGACTCGACTTCGATTATTCTCTTTTTTACTATAATAGTCACTAATATCTGATGAGTCAGAATCTTCAACAGTCTCCTCGTTAACACTTTTAGAATCATTATTTTCTGTATTGTTTTCATTGGTGGTAAAATCCTGGGCGACAATCAACTTATTGATATAAATAGGTTTATCAGGATTATCTTGTTTATCTTTGTCAGCGTCTGACACAGTTTCTTGAACTGCGTCGTCCTGTTTTTCTTGTTCTTTGTCAACTTCAGTTGTTGTTGATACATCCTCATTTCGTTTTGATAGTGAGACTTCAAAGCCTTCTGGTGTCGCATAGAATGGAAGTTTTCCTCTCTGCCAATCATTAAGGACCATTCTAGCAACTTGACTAACATTTGGTTCTCCTTTTTTCAATAGTTTTCCAGAGCGAAATGCAAGTTTTTCTAAAAATTCTTTAGCAGTATCCCAACCATCAACTTTGTAAGTCCTAATTAAACACTCTTTGCGAACTGTTTTGATTACTTCTTCAACGTATACTTCTTCATCTTGAAATTTTTGATTTTGTGGGTTCACAAACCACTTTTGGTTACTTTCTGTTGGTCGATCATGGCTCACGGAATGGGCTCCTTTATTAAACCCTCGTCTCCGGGGAGCCCCATGTGCAGAACGTGCTTTTCCCATAGTTTTTTTCGTTAAACGAAGGCAACAATTGTTAACAAATCAAAAGGTTGACTACTACTTGACCGCTGTATATAGGTTATGTTTCGACCGATCACTCAGACATACTAGCTAACGGCCACGCCACTGTCCAAGAATACGTAACGAACTTCAGGTCATTAGAACAACTGTCAAAGTAATAATACTTACATTGACAAAAGTTTTATGACGACTACCAAATAAACTTATACACTGTATTCGTAATACTTCCGTGACTATTCAACTTTTCAAGATTCTAGTGTAGTACACCTTCAGTACAATATCCACAAAAAAACAGCAAACGCCTTCGAACGCGCCTAACTTCACATCATTTTAGACCAATCAAAAAAACACACGTTGTATTTCTATATAGCGGTGTCGTGCTCAGTGTTGCCACTTATTTAAAGAATATTGTAGTGCTGATGCCAGACACACTGAAAATAACTCATTCTAAAAGTTTTTAATGCCAATCATATTTAAATATGGAACTAACAAGGTTATCTGAATTTCATACTTTGTACTCGAAGGTAAAGTTATTACGTAGCTAAATTTTGACTAAGGCAACGTGAGTTAGAATTTAATTTGTTCTGATTTTTTATGCTGCTACTAGAACGCCACTTGTGCCTAGGCCTTAAATAACTAAACTGATCTCTGTAACACAGGTCATTGAATCTAGCTCAGAATTCAGGGAGCTCAATAGAATTTGAAAAAAAAAAATGTTTTATGGGAATAAAATTTGATTATTATTATCATTTCTTATATAGCTGCAACCCAAGAGTTGTCGCCTTCGAGAAAGAATTACGATAAGAATTGGATTCTGCTAATTTTATACGCAGACAACCCTGGAAGACTAAAGGTAGGAAGGAGGTAGGGGAGGTGAAAAAGCTACTACTATTTCTGATTCTAGTATAGCTACTGAAACTGTTTGTTTAATATTTTTATATGCTATATAATTTACTAGCTGACCCACTCAAACTCGTTTGTGTCGTATATTGCCCGTAGCGTGAAAATTTTCCCTCGTTTTTGAAACATTCTTCATTGGTGCTCCGCTATATAATAAGAATTAGTAGTAGCGTGATGATATATAGGACTATCCAACACTGAAAGAATTATTCAAATCGGACCAGCGGTTCTTGAGATTAACACGTTCAAACAAACTAACTCATCATCTTTATTATTATATAATTTATATTACTAGGTGTTAATCTAGTACATACCATGGTCTACTACTAGATAGAACGAGATAGTGAAGGGGGCGATCCCGGTCGAAGGAGGCAAAGGCGACGCAATAGAAGTAGCTAGCAGTAGCACTAGCTTCCTAATCACCAGACCAGAGACAGGTGACACCCCGTAGCGTCCGTAGCGTAGGTGGGCGTCGTCTAGAGCGGATCCGGCCTTTTACTGCTAATACTTTTTATTTCCAGTTTGATTCTCAACCATAGTTCGAAATTCTCTGAAGAGCTATAATACCTGGTTCTTTTGTTTCAAGAAGTAAAACAAGAGACATTCTGCTTGCATCTAATCTACAAATAATAATCTATACTAATATATGTACCTATATAAAGCTGAAGAGTTTGTTTGAACGCACTAATCTCAAGAACCGCTGCTAAGATTTGAAAAATTATTTCTGTGTTGGATATTCTATTTACCGAGGAAGGCTATAGGCTATATATCATTTCGCTAATACTAATAGTAGCAAAGCACCAATGAAGAATGTTTCAAAAACGGGTGAAAATTTTTACACTACGGGCAATAGAAGACTCAAACGAGGTTGCGTGGGACAGCAGTATAATATATAAGCTAAGGAGAGCTTGTGTTATGGGTACTAGACAAATGATATAAATACATATTATTATTTATTTTTTTTGTAAATACATACATATTATACATAAATAGTAGAATGTATTTAGACTGACCCAACGACTTGGTCTCCATCGGCCCGCATAGGTCTAAGTGAACTAAATCCAAGTTTTTCACTTTTATGGTTGGGTGATGGAAAAGGGTAGTGTTTGTTTGCCCTTACAACATACTTCACATTCACACATTCACACATTCTGGATCTGTATGTGAGCTTTCTTGTTAAAAGTAACTCCTTGTACAGCACCTTCATTCATTTTCTCATAGCCATGCCCGGCTATGCCACTGCTACTGTCTACTAACCGATATCTGTGCTGCTCCAGCCACCAAAACATCAGACTTTAGTGTTTTTAGTTTAAACGCACTGTTAAATCAAATATTGGTACCTACATACTTCCTACTTCATAAGTTTATGTTTTGTTCCTTTTGATTCCTACCTTACTCTTATGATTTTTTCACTTGTATTTCCAAGCTACTTAGCTCAATACACAAATTATGATATTTGGTGTTTCATTGAAGATATAATACACACCATTCACTTTCTCAGCTATTCCTATCAGCTCATTTTGTTTACTGTGTGTTAAGCACTCATTGACGGAATGTAATTCTGTTTTCTGCTTCTATCAGCCTGCTGACTGACAGCAGATTCGTTGAGAGGTCTGGTACACACAAAATGTCTTATCACAAGCATATCATAGTTCTGAGAATTAACTTTCAAATCAAATCGAAATCATCTATTCAATTGAGACACTAAGTGACATTTATGAATGTTAAATGGAAGCTACAAGTAAAAATCATAGATCGACACAAACAGAGGCCACAGTATGTACTGGATTGTCAAAGTAAATATGGTGAAATCACCAAAATCTACTACCCGCTTGTGTCGATCTATAACTTCCAGTTTTCAAAGTGCATACTGGCTTAAGAAACTCATGGTGACTATTATTTTAAAGTCAGATATTCAGGTACAATAGTGTTAGTATTACACGAATGGTTAAAAATAATGCAAGCTGTTGTCACATGAATTTATTTTTTTGAAATGCTCCAAAAGGTATCGTAACAACACCAAAAAACAAAAAACACTCAGTGATATCGCTGAAGGACCGATACCACTAAACATAGAAATCATTCAAGGTGCACATCTACTTGCATTCAGTTGCTAAATCTACTGTTAAAAAATAATTCGTGACTGGATTAAGGGGCTACAGTTGCAGTTGAACGAACCAAAATAATAGTATAGGCTAAAGCATCGCTGACTAGACTGACCAGTCAGTTAAAATACCTATATCCTTATATACATATATAAACAACTCTCGAAGAGACACTTTAGCACCTAAATTGTACATTGAGCGGATGGCTCGTTTTTGTAGAATAAAAATCTTTCAATATCAGTCGCCTTCCCCCAATGTAAAGTAGTCAAAATAAACTAGCCTAGCTGTGACCGTATCGGTGAGCTGACGTACCTTACATACTGCATAAGCTTGCCGAACTGAGTCTACCTGCAAGGCTATCTATCTGCATCTTTGGTTTTTATCTGTGTATCTCCGGCGCACAAAACAGGAGCAGTCATCTTATTTGCCATAATTATTTCACGTTTCTCGAGTACTTGTCGGGTGTGCAATAATTTTTCACGATTTGATGTCATGTTCATGTGCATGCTTGCTCCCGAGTCAATTTAACAATCATCGGTTTTATAGCTACCATTTCAAAATGGAGAACTAAAAGCGTTCATTGTGAATTTCGCTCTTACACCTAGGCATTTATTTTTAAAATTACCAATATTCAATATATGTAATGTAATGTAACATTTTTATTTATTTGTTTACGGTAGGTTGAAGTGTTATTTGACATTGACAGTAGTTGAGGTTTGACCCCACGGCTAGTGTTACCACTTGTCTTTGAACAAAAATCCGTATGTATACAGTTCACGTTTAAGTGCCAATTCTCATGTCAAAAGCAGAATATTTAAATATATTTACGTTGTGTAACACCAGTACATAAGACATGGCGCAAATACATTATTTTGATATTAAATCTAACAGTGCGGTGTAGTAGACCAAAACCTCCTTTTTAAGGAGAGGCCTACGTCCGGCATTGAACTGTCCAAAGGCTGTTGTTTGTTAATAATGAATCCCCTTCCTTTATTGAGAGGTACTACAGATCAGAAATGAGGTAATTATAAAGATAAAACAAAGCTTGTAAATAGGATTATAATAATATTATACATTTTCATAAAATTACAAAGGTTTCTTCTTATTTCTATTTTTAACATTAGACACAACTTTGGAATATTAACCTAAGGATATAAGGAAATTATACATTTTCATAAAATTACAAAGGTTTCTTCTTATTTCTATTCCTATTTTTAACATTGGACACTTCATAAAAGTTGCTTCCTGACTTTGTTCGTTTTTCAGCCCGCTCAATAGCTCTTCTCTGTTTACCAGTCAATTTATTCTCGGCACCAACTTTGGAATCCTTACGATTTTGTGGAATATCTTCGACAGTTAATTCCCTACTGGCTGCTTCAAGTTTTTTGCGTTTAAGTTGTGTTACTGTTGCTGCATCATTTGTTAAATGATCTTCGACTCGACTTCGATTATTCTCTTTTTTACTATAATAGTCACTAATATCTGATGAGTCAGAATCTTCAACAGTCTCCTCGTTAACACTTTTAGAATCATTATTTTCTGTATTGTTTTCATTGGTGGTAAAATCCTGGGCGACAATCAACTTATTGATATAAATAGGTTTATCAGGATTATCTTGTTTATCTTTGTCAGCGTCTGACACAGTTTCTTGAACTGCGTCGTCCTGTTTTTCTTGTTCTTTGTCAACTTCAGTTGTTGTTGATACATCCTCATTTCGTTTTGATAGTGAGACTTCAAAGCCTTCTGGTGTCGCATAGAATGGAAGTTTTCCTCTCTGCCAATCATTAAGGACCATTCTAGCAACTTGACTAACATTTGGTTCTCCTTTTTTCAATAGTTTTCCAGAGCGAAATGCAAGTTTTTCTAAAAATTCTTTAGCAGTATCCCAACCATCAACTTTGTAAGTCCTAATTAAACACTCTTTGCGAACTGTTTTGATTACTTCTTCAACGTATACTTCTTCATCTTGAAATTTTTGATTTTGTGGGTTCACAAACCACTTTTGGTTACTTTCTGTTGGTCGATCATGGCTCACGGAATGGGCTCCTTTATTAAACCCTCGTCTCCGGGGAGCCCCATGTGCAGAACGTGCTTTTCCCATAGTTTTTTTCGTTAAACGAAGGCAACAATTGTTAACAAATCAAAAGGTTGACTACTACTTGACCGCTGTATATAGGTTATGTTTCGACCGATCACTCAGACATACTAGCTTAGTGATGGTCAACTCGAGTAACTAACTCGAGTTAACTCGAGTTGGACGTAACTCGAATCCACTCGAGTTGAATTCTCTCTAACTCGAGTTCGAAAACCGAATGGAACCGACATGGAGAGAAGTTTGCCGATCATTTGAGACCAAATTCATTCATTCATAACAAACAAACAAGTGTCATCACATGTAGATTTGAGGTTATCGTTGTTATGTATTTGAAAAAAGCCGGGTCCTAAAAGAAAATCTTTAGTTTTGGGATGTATTTGAATCGCCAGTGAGTGGACGTGTTACGTGTAAACAGTGTTCAAAGTCATTCAAATATAGTGGAAATACGGCCACATTATTAAACCACATTAAAAGAAAAGCATCCTACCAATGTTGCCATCGAGGAAAGTCATTGTTCATCATCAACAAATGAAAGTAATACGAGTACTTCGGTCGATCTCGATTCATCTTCATCGCAGTTACTGGTATCGACAACCACATTGAATGTTGACCCTCCTCAAAAAAGGTTAAGGCACACGCAAACCCGTCTCGCTGTGCCAAAAAAAATAACGCAAAATTCTGGTGATAACGCTTTAGTTAATCTGAATAATATAAAAAATAAAGAATTGAAACAGATAAAAATATAATTTGTCTGTCTCAATTTTTTAAACTATTAATGCAAAACTGAGGGAATAAATTAGTAAAAACTCAAAAAATCATTAACTTGTCCATCCAGTTAACTCGAGTTACGTAACTCGAGTTCAACCCGTGTTACGTGGATTTTAACTCGGGTTAACTCGAGTTTAGTTTTTTCCGAGTTGGCACATCACTATACTAGCTAACGGCCACGCCACTGTCCAAGAATACGTAACGAACTTCAGGTCATTAGAACAACTGTCAAAGTAATAATACTTACATTGACAAAAGTTTTATGACGACTACCAAATAAACTTATACACTGTATTCGTAATACTTCCGTGACTATTCAACTTTTCAAGATTCTAGTGTAGTACACCTTCAGTACAATATCCACAAAAAAACAGCAAACGCCTTCGAACGCGCCTAACTTCACATCATTTTAGACCAATCAAAAAAACACACGTTGTATTTCTATATAGCGGTGTCGTGCTCAGTGTTGCCACTTATTTAAAGAATATTGTAGTGCTGATGCCAGACACACTGAAAATAACTCATTCTAAAAGTTTTTAATGCCAATCATATTTAAATATGGAACTAACAAGGTTATCTGAATTTCATACTTTGTACTCGAAGGTAAAGTTATTACGTAGCTAAATTTTGACTAAGGCAACGTGAGTTAGAATTTAATTTGTTCTGATTTTTTATGCTGCTACTAGAACGCCACTTGTGCCTAGGCCTTAAATAACTAAACTGATCTCTGTAACACAGGTCATTGAATCTAGCTCAGAATTCAGGGAGCTCAATAGAATTTGAAAAAAAAAAATGTTTTATGGGAATAAAATTTGATTATTATTATCATTTCTTATATAGCTGCAACCCAAGAGTTGTCGCCTTCGAGAAAGAATTACGATAAGAATTGGATTCTGCTAATTTTATACGCAGACAACCCTGGAAGACTAAAGGTAGGAAGGAGGTAGGGGAGGTGAAAAAGCTACTACTATTTCTGATTCTAGTATAGCTACTGAAACTGTTTGTTTAATATTTTTATATGCTATATAATTTACTAGCTGACCCACTCAAACTCGTTTGTGTCGTATATTGCCCGTAGCGTGAAAATTTTCCCTCGTTTTTGAAACATTCTTCATTGGTGCTCCGCTATATAATAAGAATTAGTAGTAGCGTGATGATATATAGGACTATCCAACACTGAAAGAATTATTCAAATCGGACCAGCGGTTCTTGAGATTAACACGTTCAAACAAACTAACTCATCATCTTTATTATTATATAATTTATATTACTAGGTGTTAATCTAGTACATACCATGGTCTACTACTAGATAGAACGAGATAGTGAAGGGGGCGATCCCGGTCGAAGGAGGCAAAGGCGACGCAATAGAAGTAGCTAGCAGTAGCACTAGCTTCCTAATCACCAGACCAGAGACAGGTGACACCCCGTAGCGTCCGTAGCGTAGGTGGGCGTCGTCTAGAGCGGATCCGGCCTTTTACTGCTAATACTTTTTATTTCCAGTTTGATTCTCAACCATAGTTCGAAATTCTCTGAAGAGCTATAATACCTGGTTCTTTTGTTTCAAGAAGTAAAACAAGAGACATTCTGCTTGCATCTAATCTACAAATAATAATCTATACTAATATATGTACCTATATAAAGCTGAAGAGTTTGTTTGAACGCACTAATCTCAAGAACCGCTGCTAAGATTTGAAAAATTATTTCTGTGTTGGATATTCTATTTACCGAGGAAGGCTATAGGCTATATATCATTTCGCTAATACTAATAGTAGCAAAGCACCAATGAAGAATGTTTCAAAAACGGGTGAAAATTTTTACACTACGGGCAATAGAAGACTCAAACGAGGTTGCGTGGGACAGCAGTATAATATATAAGCTAAGGAGAGCTTGTGTTATGGGTACTAGACAAATGATATAAATACATATTATTATTTATTTTTTTTGTAAATACATACATATTATACATAAATAGTAGAATGTATTTAGACTGACCCAACGACTTGGTCTCCATCGGCCCGCATAGGTCTAAGTGAACTAAATCCAAGTTTTTCACTTTTATGGTTGGGTGATGGAAAAGGGTAGTGTTTGTTTGCCCTTACAACATACTTCACATTCACACATTCACACATTCTGGATCTGTATGTGAGCTTTCTTGTTAAAAGTAACTCCTTGTACAGCACCTTCATTCATTTTCTCATAGCCATGCCCGGCTATGCCACTGCTACTGTCTACTAACCGATATCTGTGCTGCTCCAGCCACCAAAACATCAGACTTTAGTGTTTTTAGTTTAAACGCACTGTTAAATCAAATATTGGTACCTACATACTTCCTACTTCATAAGTTTATGTTTTGTTCCTTTTGATTCCTACCTTACTCTTATGATTTTTTCACTTGTATTTCCAAGCTACTTAGCTCAATACACAAATTATGATATTTGGTGTTTCATTGAAGATATAATACACACCATTCACTTTCTCAGCTATTCCTATCAGCTCATTTTGTTTACTGTGTGTTAAGCACTCATTTTGACGGAATGTAATTCTGTTTTCTGCTTCTATCAGCCTGCTGACTGACAGCAGATTCGTTGAGAGGTCTGGTACACACAAAATGTCTTATCACAAGCATATCATAGTTCTGAGAATTAACTTTCAAATCAAATCGAAATCATCTATTCAATTGAGACACTAAGTGACATTTATGAATGTTAAATGGAAGCTACAAGTAAAAATCATAGATCGACACAAACAGAGGCCACAGTATGTACTGGATTGTCAAAGTAAATATGGTGAAATCACCAAAATCTACTACCCGCTTGTGTCGATCTATAACTTCCAGTTTTCAAAGTGCATACTGGCTTAAGAAACTCATGGTGACTATTATTTTAAAGTCAGATATTCAGGTACAATAGTGTTAGTATTACACGAATGGTTAAAAATAATGCAAGCTGTTGTCACATGAATTTATTTTTTTGAAATGCTCCAAAAGGTAACGTAACAACACCAAAAAACAAAAAACACTCAGTGATATCGCTGAAGGACCGATACCACTAAACATAGAAATCATTCAAGGTGCACATCTACTTGCATTCAGTTGCTAAATCTACTGTTAAAAAATAATTCGTGACTGGATTAAGGGGCTACAGTTGCAGTTGAACGAACCAAAATAATAGTATAGGCTAAAGCATCGCTGACTAGACTGACCAGTCAGTTAAAATACCTATATCCTTATATACATATATAAACAACTCTCGAAGAGACACTTTAGCACCTAAATTGTACATTGAGCGGATGGCTCGTTTTTGTAGAATAAAAATCTTTCAATATCAGTCGCCTTCCCCCAATGTAAAGTAGTCAAAATAAACTAGCCTAGCTGTGACCGTATCGGTGAGCTGACGTACCTTACATACTGCATAAGCTTGCCGAACTGAGTCTACCTGCAAGGCTATCTATCTGCATCTTTGGTTTTTATCTGTGTATCTCCGGCGCACAAAACAGGAGCAGTCATCTTATTTGCCATAATTATTTCACGTTTCTCGAGTACTTGTCGGGTGTGCAATAATTTTTCACGATTTGATGTCATGTTCATGTGCATGCTTGCTCCCGAGTCAATTTAACAATCATCGGTTTTATAGCTACCATTTCAAAATGGAGAACTAAAAGCGTTCATTGTGAATTTCGCTCTTACACCTAGGCATTTATTTTTAAAATTACCAATATTCAATATATGTAATGTAATGTAACATTTTTATTTATTTGTTTACGGTAGGTTGAAGTGTTATTTGACATTGACAGTAGTTGAGGTTTGACCCCACGGCTAGTGTTACCACTTGTCTTTGAACAAAAATCCGTATGTATACAGTTCACGTTTAAGTGCCAATTCTCATGTCAAAAGCAGAATATTTAAATATATTTACGTTGTGTAACACCAGTACATAAGACATGGCGCAAATACATTATTTTGATATTAAATCTAACAGTGCGGTGTAGTAGACCAAAACCTCCTTTTTAAGGAGAGGCCTACGTCCGGCATTGAACTGTCCAAAGGCTGTTGTTTGTTAATAATGAATCCCCTTCCTTTATTGAGAGGTACTACAGATCAGAAATGAGGTAATTATAAAGATAAAACAAAGCTTGTAAATAGGATTATAATAATATTATACATTTTCATAAAATTACAAAGGTTTCTTCTTATTTCTATTTTTAACATTAGACACAACTTTGGAATATTAACCTAAGGATATAAGGAAATTATACATTTTCATAAAATTACAAAGGTTTCTTCTTATTTCTATTCCTATTTTTAACATTGGACACTTCATAAAAGTTGCTTCCTGACTTTGTTCGTTTTTCAGCCCGCTCAATAGCTCTTCTCTGTTTACCAGTCAATTTATTCTCGGCACCAACTTTGGAATCCTTACGATTTTGTGGAATATCTTCGACAGTTAATTCCCTACTGGCTGCTTCAAGTTTTTTGCGTTTAAGTTGTGTTACTGTTGCTGCATCATTTGTTAAATGATCTTCGACTCGACTTCGATTATTCTCTTTTTTACTATAATAGTCACTAATATCTGATGAGTCAGAATCTTCAACAGTCTCCTCGTTAACACTTTTAGAATCATTATTTTCTGTATTGTTTTCATTGGTGGTAAAATCCTGGGCGACAATCAACTTATTGATATAAATAGGTTTATCAGGATTATCTTGTTTATCTTTGTCAGCGTCTGACACAGTTTCTTGAACTGCGTCGTCCTGTTTTTCTTGTTCTTTGTCAACTTCAGTTGTTGTTGATACATCCTCATTTCGTTTTGATAGTGAGACTTCAAAGCCTTCTGGTGTCGCATAGAATGGAAGTTTTCCTCTCTGCCAATCATTAACCCAGATAAGCCTGAAACTAAAATTTTCTGAAAATTTTGAAAAAAGTTACATTATTTAGTTTATTAGATCTTATGCAACATAAAAAAAATTATGAAAAAAAAATTAAGTGTAAGGCTTTCAGGGAAACAGCCGTCCTATATGTAGGACAGTAGGATAATAAGAGGAAATAAAAGACCATTTATGACAAAACAGAATGTAATCAAAAAGTGTAGTTTATTAGATAACTATTGATTATATTACCCATTGTTATATGTAATTTACTAGATTAACACTATTTATGAATGATATGTTTCAAAACACTTGACACACACTCCAACATCACATTTCTTGCAACGTGTCAAACATTTTTTGTGACATTGACGACAGTGTGTTTGCTTCGATTGAGGAATAACCAGATGATTCATTTGGTCTTTACGACTATCAGCATGTTCATGATGGGAGGGTCGGCTAGGCCCTCTTTTGGCATTTTTTCTGTTTGATTGTAATCAGAGGACAACTAGATGTCCTGTTTTCTCGAACTGTCCCAGTGCAACGAAGGCCTTTCTTTGTTATCTCTTCCAGCAAGGGCGTCCCAGTAAAAAAATTATCAAAAACTACGTGGTAAGGAAAGTCGAAGCCACGTGAAATCAGCACATCGCAAAAAGTGAGAACAACGCTTGCACCCAGCCCCAATTCTTTATATATTGGATTGCACATAGTTGTAGCACCTTGGTATGGTTCCATCCATAAAACATACCCTAACCGTGTAGCACCAACCCAAGCTTTGAACCCGTACCTAATAGGTTTACCTTTTATGTGCTGTTTGCAGCCATGTCTACCATAGTAGGGGATCATGGCCTCATCTACACTGTAATGCTCTTCAAGAGGAGAAAACTCTAAGAACCTTTTATTTAGAAGTGTAACTAGGGGGCGTACTTTTGTGTATTTGTCTTGCAAATCCAGATTATCATTGACATGAAGGTGGCGAAAAATAAAGTCAAATCTATCCCTAGTCATAGCCGAGCTGATCAATTCATTCTTTGTATCAGGGGAGTTTTCCCAATACATTCTTCTACGGGGGAGCCATGAATAACCACTAACCAACAATATGCCGATGAAACATTTCATATCTTCAGTGGTTATGTCTCCAGGCAAATTCTTTTTGACAGCATATTTATTGCTCTCTGACACCAACAACGAAATAACATCTTCATCTAAGAAGTTTTCAAACCACTCAATTGGGCGCTTATCTTGGCAAGCGCCTTGAACATCTGGCCAATTCACGGGATTTTTTGCCAAGTCCCGTTTTCTCCATGCGTAGGTACGCCTACGTTTAGTTCGACCTGTAGAATCAGAAGGTTCTTCTTCTGTATCACTCACCATAATCTGCCCTTGAATCATTACTTCAGCCGGTTGAAGCAGAATGTTTCGTGGCAAATTATTCAAAGTTACATTATCTTCTTCACCCGAATCTTCGTCAGTGAGACAGTCACGATCAACAGGAGGAGGTAGAATACATATCAGTCGTTCTCTATAATCTTCTTCATTATCAGAAACATTTTCTAAAGCATCTAAAATTTCATGCGCAGCTAACGGTCTGTAAAGAAAAAGTTGTATTATTGTACTAAAATCATGTATATTATCCTACTGTCCTATATATAGTACGCTAGTATTTGTAACAAGTTATACGTAATTTATTTATATTATTTTGCTAGAATATTTATTTAGTACAAAAGTTAAGGTTATCAACTAGATATTAACACAGAAAAAAACAACTCACGAGTAAAATATAACTTTTTATACATACCTGTCATTTGCCATGTCTGCAACGCACTTTTATTACACACTTATAAGGTAAAATATAAGGTAAAAACTGTTAAAATAACTGTCTTTTTATTTTTTCTAATAAAGCTGACACGTTTCTTACTGCAAATCATAAGACTAAATAATCTTAGATAAAGAGGGTATTCTGATATTTTTTTTTATTTCTACTGTCCTAAATATAGGACAGTAGGCTTATCTGGGTTAAGGACCATTCTAGCAACTTGACTAACATTTGGTTCTCCTTTTTTCAATAGTTTTCCAGAGCGAAATGCAAGTTTTTCTAAAAATTCTTTAGCAGTATCCCAACCATCAACTTTGTAAGTCCTAATTAAACACTCTTTGCGAACTGTTTTGATTACTTCTTCAACGTATACTTCTTCATCTTGAAATTTTTGATTTTGTGGGTTCACAAACCACTTTTGGTTACTTTCTGTTGGTCGATCATGGCTCACGGAATGGGCTCCTTTATTAAACCCTCGTCTCCGGGGAGCCCCATGTGCAGAACGTGCTTTTCCCATAGTTTTTTTCGTTAAACGAAGGCAACAATTGTTAACAAATCAAAAGGTTGACTACTACTTGACCGCTGTATATAGGTTATGTTTCGACCGATCACTCAGACATACTAGCTAACGGCCACGTAGTATTGGGCGATATAAATCGATATTTCAAAAAATATCGATACATGTATGCGATATATCGCTTCAATCCGATATTATCGAATCATCTAGTATCGAATGTAATATCGATATATTTCATCCGATATATATCGTGTCCCATTCCATTTTTTCTTTATATCTACTTATTCTTTTAAATCTGCAACATTGCCAATTTGAGTAAAAATAAAACAAAATCCCCGGATTATTGAAAATTAGCTTTTACTATTGCTACTATATTGGACCCAAGATTTAAAAAACTTCATTTTGAAGATTCTTTGGCTTGCGCAAATACCATCAGTAAAATTAAAGAAATGATTAAAAAACTCAGCAAGATGAATCTACTGTGGAATCTAACTCTGATAATTCAGACAAAATTTGTTCATCATCGGATCTCTGGAGTGATCACCATAAACTGGTCCAGCAGAATTGGAAAACAATTAAGTCTAATGAAAGTCTTTCAGATGAGTTATCGCTTATTTATTTAAGGGTTCCAGTCAGTAGATTTAACGAAAACTCATTAGAAGTGTGGGCAAACTATAAAATACAGTTCCCAACTTTAAACAATGTGGCTTTTAAATATTTGACTATGGTGGCTAGCTCAGTTCCATCTGAACGACTATTCTCAAAAGCCGCACAAGTTCTTACCCAGCAGAGATGTAAATTACAAGCCAAAAGGTTAAATAAAACTTTGTTTATGCAAGGTTTAGAGAATGATTTAAAAATAAAGTTGATTTGTTTCTTCTCTCTTGTGTTTTTACTCATAATTAACCTGATCCCTATTTAATATTATAGACTAGTTAAATACAAGTAATTACTTACGATATTTTTAAAATATCGATATATTTGTTCGATATATCGCAAAGTATCGATATAACTCTACGATATATTATATCGAAAAAAATATCGATATTTTTTTTACATGCACATCCCTACGGCCACGCCACTGTCCAAGAATACGTAACGAACTTCAGGTCATTAGAACAACTGTCAAAGTAATAATACTTACATTGACAAAAGTTTTATGACGACTACCAAATAAACTTATACACTGTATTCGTAATACTTCCGTGACTATTCAACTTTTCAAGATTCTAGTGTAGTACACCTTCAGTACAATATCCACAAAAAAACAGCAAACGCCTTCGAACGCGCCTAACTTCACATCATTTTAGACCAATCAAAAAAACACACGTTGTATTTCTATATAGCGGTGTCGTGCTCAGTGTTGCCACTTATTTAAAGAATATTGTAGTGCTGATGCCAGACACACTGAAAATAACTCATTCTAAAAGTTTTTAATGCCAATCATATTTAAATATGGAACTAACAAGGTTATCTGAATTTCATACTTTGTACTCGAAGGTAAAGTTATTACGTAGCTAAATTTTGACTAAGGCAACGTGAGTTAGAATTTAATTTGTTCTGATTTTTTATGCTGCTACTAGAACGCCACTTGTGCCTAGGCCTTAAATAACTAAACTGATCTCTGTAACACAGGTCATTGAATCTAGCTCAGAATTCAGGGAGCTCAATAGAATTTGAAAAAAAAAATGTTTTATGGGAATAAAATTTGATTATTATTATCATTTCTTATATAGCTGCAACCCAAGAGTTGTCGCCTTCGAGAAAGAATTACGATAAGAATTGGATTCTGCTAATTTTATACGCAGACAACCCTGGAAGACTAAAGGTAGGAAGGAGGTAGGGGAGGTGAAAAAGCTACTACTATTTCTGATTCTAGTATAGCTACTGAAACTGTTTGTTTAATATTTTTATATGCTATATAATTTACTAGCTGACCCACTCAAACTCGTTTGTGTCGTATATTGCCCGTAGCGTGAAAATTTTCCCTCGTTTTTGAAACATTCTTCATTGGTGCTCCGCTATATAATAAGAATTAGTAGTAGCGTGATGATATATAGGACTATCCAACACTGAAAGAATTATTCAAATCGGACCAGCGGTTCTTGAGATTAACACGTTCAAACAAACTAACTCATCATCTTTATTATTATATAATTTATATTACTAGGTGTTAATCTAGTACATACCATGGTCTACTACTAGATAGAACGAGATAGTGAAGGGGGCGATCCCGGTCGAAGGAGGCAAAGGCGACGCAATAGAAGTAGCTAGCAGTAGCACTAGCTTCCTAATCACCAGACCAGAGACAGGTGACACCCCGTAGCGTCCGTAGCGTAGGTGGGCGTCGTCTAGAGCGGATCCGGCCTTTTACTGCTAATACTTTTTATTTCCAGTTTGATTCTCAACCATAGCTCGAAATTCTCAGAAGAGCTATAATACCTGGTTCTTTTGTTTCAAGAAGTAAAACAAGAGACATTCTGCTTGCATCTAATCTACAAATAATAATCTATACTAATATATGTACCTATATAAAGCTGAAGAGTTTGTTTGAACGCACTAATCTCAAGAACCGCTGCTAAGATTTGAAAAATTATTTCTGTGTTGGATATTCTATTTACCGAGGAAGGCTATAGGCTATATATCATTTCGCTAATACTAATAGTAGCAAAGCACCAATGAAGAATGTTTCAAAAACGGGTGAAAATTTTTACACTACGGGCAATAGAAGACGCAAACGAGGTTGCGTGGGACAGCAGTATAATATATAAGCTAAGGAGAGCTTGTGTTATGGGTACTAGACAAATGATATAAATACATATTATTATTTTTTTTTTTTGTAAATACATACATATTATACATAAATAGTAGAATGTATTTAGACTGACCCAACGACTTGGTCTCCATCGGCCCGCATAGCTCTAAGTGAACTAAATCCAAGTTTTTCACTTTTATGGTTGGCTGATGGAAAAGGGTAGTGTTTGTTTGCCCTTACAACATACTTCACATTCACACATTCACACATTCTGGATCTGTATGTGAGCTTTCTTGTTAAAAGTAACTCCTTGTACAGCACCTTCATTCATTTTCTCATAGCCATGCCCGGCTATGCCACTGCTACTGTCTACTAACCGATATCTGTGCTGCTCCAGCCACCAAAACATCAGACTTTAGTGTTTTTAGTTTAAACGCACTGTTAAATCAAATATTGGTACCTACATACTTCCTACTTCATAAGTTTATGTTTTGTTCCTTTTGATTCCTACCTTACTCTTATGATTTTTTCACTTGTATTTCCAAGCTACTTAGCTCAATACACAAATTATGATATTTGGTGTTTCATTGAAGATATAATACACACCATTCACTTTCTCAGCTATTCCTATCAGCTCATTTTGTTTACTGTGTGTTAAGCACTCATTTTGACGGAATGTAATTCTGTTTTCTGCTTCTATCAGCCTGCTGACTGACAGCAGATTCGTTGAGAGGTCTGGTACACACAAAATGTCTTATCACAAGCATATCATAGTTCTGAGAATTAACTTTCAAATCAAATCGAAATCATCTATTCAATTGAGACACTAAGTGACATTTATGAATGTTAAATGGAAGCTACAAGTAAAAATCATAGATCGACACAAACAGAGGCCACAGTATGTACTGGATTGTCAAAGTAAATATGGTGAAATCACCAAAATCTACTACCCGCTTGTGTCGATCTATAACTTCCAGTTTTCAAAGTGCATACTGGCTTAAGAAACTCATGGTGACTATTATTTTAATAGTCAGATATTCAGGTACAATAGTGTTAGTATTACACGAATGGTTAAAAATAATGCAAGCTGTTGTCACATGAATTTATTTTTTTGAAATGCTCCAAAAGGTAACGTAACAACACCAAAAAACAAAAAACACTCAGTGATATCGCTGAAGGACCGATACCACTAAACATAGAAATCATTCAAGGTGCACATCTACTTGCATTCAGTTGCTAAATCTACTGTTAAAAAATAATTCGTGACTGGATTAAGGGGCTACAGTTGCAGTTGAACGAACCAAAATAATAGTATAGGCTAAAGCATCGCTGACTAGACTGACCAGTCAGTTAAAATACCTATATCCTTATATACATATATAAACAACTCTCGAAGAGACACTTTAGCACCTAAATTGTACATTGAGCGGATGGCTCGTTTTTGTAGAATAAAAATCTTTCAATATCAGTCGCCTTCCCCCAATGTAAAGTAGTCAAAATAAACTAGCCTAGCTGTGACCGTATCGGTGAGCTGACGTACCTTACATACTGCATAAGCTTGCCGAACTGAGTCTACCTGCAAGGCTATCTATCTGCATCTTTGGTTTTTATCTGTGTATCTCCGGCGCACAAAACAGGAGCAGTCATCTTATTTGCCATAATTATTTCACGTTTCTCGAGTACTTGTCGGGTGTGCAATAATTTTTCACGATTTGATGTCATGTTCATGCATGCTTGCTCCCGAGTCAATTTAACAATCATCGGTTTTATAGCTACCATTTCAAAATGGAGAACTAAAAGCGTTCATTGTGAATTTCGCTCTTACACCTAGGCATTTATTTTTAAAACTACCAATATTCAATATATGTAATGTAATGTAACATTTTTATTTATTTGTTTACGGTAGGTTGAAGTGTTATTTGACATTGACAGTAGTTGAGGTTTGACCCCACGGCTAGTGTTACCACTTGTCTTTGAACAAAAATCCGTATGTATACAGTTCACGTTTAAGTGCCAATTCTCATGTCAAAAGCAGAATATTTAAATATATTTACGTTGTGTAACACCAGTACATAAGACATGGCGCAAATACATTATTTTGATATTAAATCTAACAGTGCGGTGTAGTAGACCAAAACCTCCTTTTTAAGGAGAGGCCTACGTCCGGCATTGAACTGTCCAAAGGCTGTTGTTTGTTAATAATGAATCCCCTTCCTTTATTGAGAGGTACTACAGATCAGAAATGAGGTAATTATAAAGATAAAACAAAGCTTGTAAATAGGATTATAATAATATTATACATTTTCATAAAATTACAAAGGTTTCTTCTTATTTCTATTTTTAACATTAGACACAACTTTGGAATATTAACCTAAGGATATAAGGAAATTATACATTTTCATAAAATTACAAAGGTTTCTTCTTATTTCTATTCCTATTTTTAACATTGGACACTTCATAAAAGTTGCTTCCTGACTTTGTTCGTTTTTCAGCCCGCTCAATAGCTCTTCTCTGTTTACCAGTCAATTTCTTCTCGGCACCAACTTTGGAATCCTTACGATTTTGTGGAATATCTTCGACAGTTAATTCCCTACTGGCTGCTTCAAGTTTTTTGCGTTTAAGTTGTGTTACTGTTGCTGCATCATTTGTTAAATGATCTTCGACTCGACTTCGATTATTCTCTTTTTTACTATAATAGTCACTAATATCTGATGAGTCAGAATCTTCAACAGTCTCCTCGTTAACACTTTTAGAATCATTATTTTCTGTATTGTTTTCATTGGTGGTAAAATCCTGGGCGACAATCAACTTATTGATATAAATAGGTTTATCAGGATTATCTTGTTTATCTTTGTCAGCGTCTGACACAGTTTCTTGAACTGCGTCGTCCTGTTTTTCTTGTTCTTTGTCAACTTCAGTTGTTGTTGATACATCCTCATTTCGTTTTGATAGTGAGACTTCAAAGCCTTCTGGTGTCGCATAGAATGGAAGTTTTCCTCTCTGCCAATCATTAAGGACCATTCTAGCAACTTGACTAACATTTGGTTCTCCTTTTTTCAATAGTTTTCCAGAGCGAAATGCAAGTTTTTCTAAAAATTCTTTAGCAGTATCCCAACCATCAACTTTGTAAGTCCTAATTAAACACTCTTTGCGAACTGTTTTGATTACTTCTTCAACGTATACTTCTTCATCTTGAAATTTTTGATTTTGTGGGTTCACAAACCACTTTTGGTTACTTTCTGTTGGTCGATCATGGCTCACGGAATGGGCTCCTTTATTAAACCCTCGTCTCCGGGGAGCCCCATGTGCAGAACGTGCTTTTCCCATAGTTTTTTTCGTTAAACGAAGGCAACAATTGTTAACAAATCAAAAGGTTGACTACTACTTGACCGCTGTATATAGGTTATGTTTCGACCGATCACTCAGACATACTAGCTAACGGCCACGCCACTGTCCAAGAATACGTAACGAACTTCAGGTCATTAGAACAACTGTCAAAGTAATAATACTTACATTGACAAAAGTTTTATGACGACTACCAAATAAACTTATACACTGTATTCGTAATACTTCCGTGACTATTCAACTTTTCAAGATTCTAGTGTAGTACACCTTCAGTACAATATCCACAAAAAAACAGCAAACGCCTTCGAACGCGCCTAACTTCACATCATTTTAGACCAATCAAAAAAACACACGTTGTATTTCTATATAGCGGTGTCGTGCTCAGTGTTGCCACTTATTTAAAGAATATTGTAGTGCTGATGCCAGACACACTGAAAATAACTCATTCTAAAAGTTTTTAATGCCAATCATATTTAAATATGGAACTAACAAGGTTATCTGAATTTCATACTTTGTACTCGAAGGTAAAGTTATTACGTAGCTAAATTTTGACTAAGGCAACGTGAGTTAGAATTTAATTTGTTCTGATTTTTTATGCTGCCACTAGAACGCCACTTGTGCCTAGGCCTTAAATAACTAAACTGATCTCTGTAACACAGGTCATTGAATCTAGCTCAGAATTCAGGGAGCTCAATAGAATTTGAAAAAAAAAAATGTTTTATGGGAATAAAATTTGATTATTATTATCATTTCTTATATAGCTGCAACCCAAGCGTTGTCGCCTTCGAGAAAGAATTACGATAAGAATTGGATTCTGCTAATTTTATACGCAGACAACCCTGGAAGACTAAAGGTAGGAAGGAGGTAGGGGAGGTGAAAAAGCTACTACTATTTCTGATTCTAGTATAGCTACTGAAACTGTTTGTTTAATATTTTTATATGCTATATAATTTACTAGCTGACCCACTCAAACTCGTTTGTGTCGTATATTGCCCGTAGCGTGAAAATTTTCCCTCGTTTTTGAAACATTCTTCATTGGTGCTCCGCTATATAATAAGAATTAGTAGTAGCGTGATGATATATAGGACTATCCAACACTGAAAGAATTATTCAAATCGGACCAGCGGTTCTTGAGATTAACACGTTCAAACAAACTAACTCATCATCTTTATTATTATATAATTTATATTACTAGGTGTTAATCTAGTACATACCATGGTCTACTACTAGATAGAACGAGATAGTGAAGGGGGCGATCCCGGTCGAAGGAGGCAAAGGCGACGCAATAGAAGTAGCTAGCAGTAGCACTAGCTTCCTAATCACCAGACCAGAGACAGGTGACACCCCGTAGCGTCCGTAGCGTAGGTGGGCGTCGTCTAGAGCGGATCCGGCCTTTTACTGCTAATACTTTTTATTTCCAGTTTGATTCTCAACCATAGCTCGAAATTCTCAGAAGAGCTATAATACCTGGTTCTTTTGTTTCAAGAAGTAAAACAAGAGACATTCTGCTTGCATCTAATCTACAAATAATAATCTATACTAATATATGTACCTATATAAAGCTGAAGAGTTTGTTTGAACGCGCTAATCTCAAGAACCGCTGCTAAGATTTGAAAAATTATTTCTGTGTTGGATATTCTATTTACCGAGGAAGGCTATAGGCTATATATCATTTCGCTAATACTAATAGCAGCAAAGCACCAATGAAGAATGTTTCAAAAACGGGTGAAAATTTTTACACTACGGGCAATAGAAGACGCAAACGAGGTTGCGTGGGACAGCAGTATAATATATAAGCTAAGGAGAGCTTGTGTTATGGGTACTAGACAAATGATATAAATACATATTATTATTTTTTTTTTTTTGTAAATACATACATATTATACATAAATAGTAGAATGTATTTAGACTGACCCAACGACTTGGTCTCCATCGGCCCGCATAGGTCTAAGTGAACTAAATCCAAGTTTACTGCTACTGTCTATTAACCGATATCTGTGCTGCTCCAGCCACCAAAACATCAGACTTTAGTGTTTTTAGTTTAAACGCACTGTTAAATCAAATATTGGTACCTTCATACTTCCTACTTCATAAGTTTATGTTTTGTTCCTTTTGATTCCTACCTTACTCTTATGATTTTTTCACTTGTATTTCCAAGCTACTTAGCTCAATACACAAATTATGATATTTGGTGTTTCATTGAAGATATAATACACACCATTCACTTTCTCAGCTATTCCTATCAGCTCATTTTGTTTACTGTGTGTTAAGCACTCATTTTGACGGAATGTAATTCTGTTTTCTGCTTCTATCAGCCTGCTGACTGACAGCAGATTCGTTGAGAGGTCTGGTACACACAAAATGTCTTATCACAAGCATATCATAGTTCTGAGAATTAACTTTCAAATCAAATCAAAATCATCTATTCAATTGAGACACTAAGTGACATTTATGAATGTTAAATGGAAGCTACAAGTAAAAATCATAGATCGACACAAACAGAGGCCACAGTATGTACTGGATTGTCAAAGTAAATATGGTGAAATCACCAAAATCTACTACCCGCTTGTGTCGATCTATAACTTCCAGTTTTCAAAGTGCATACTGGCTTAAGAAACTCATGGTGACTATTATTTTAAAGTCAGATATTCAGGTACAATAGTGTTAGTATTACACGAATGGTTAAAAATAATGCAAGCTGTTGTCACATGAATTTATTTTTTTGAAATGCTCCAAAAGGTGACGTAACAACACCAAAAAACAAAAAACACTCAGTTATATTGCTGAAGGACCGATACCAATAAACATAGAAATCATTCAAGGTGCACATCTACTTGCATTCAGTTGCTAAATCTACTGTTAAAAAATAATTCGTGACTGGATTAAGGGGCTACAGTTGCAGTTGAACGAACCAAAATAATAGTATAGGCTAAAGCATCGCTGACTAGACTGACCAGTCAGTTAAAATACCTATATCCTTATATACATATATAAACAACTCTCGAAGAGACACTTTAGCACCCAAATTGTACATTGAGCGGATGGCTCGTTTTTGTAGAATAAAAATCTTTCAATATCAGTCGCCTTCCCCCAATGTAAAGTAGTCAAAATAAACTAGCCTAGCTGTGACCGTATCGGTGAGCTGACGTACCTTACATACTGCATAAGCTTGCCGAACTGAGTCTACCTGCAAGGCTATCTATCTGCATCTTTGGTTTTTATCTGTGTATCTCCGGCGCACAAAACAGGAGCAGTCATCTTATTTGCCATAATTATTTCACGTTTCTCGAGTACTTGTCGGGTGTGCAATAATTTTTCACGATTTGATGTCATGTTCATGTGCATGCTTGCTCCCGAGTCAATTTAACAATCATCGGTTTTATAGCTACCATTTCAAAATGGAGAACTAAAAGCGTTCATTGTGAATTTCGCTCTTACACCTAGGCATTTATTTTTAAAATTACCAATATTCAATATATGTAATGTAATGTAACATTTTTATTTATTTGTTTACGGTAGGTTGAAGTGTTATTTGACATTGACAGTAGTTGAGGTTTGACCCCACGGCTAGTGTTACCACTTGTCTTTGAACAAAAATCCGTATGTATACAGTTCACGTTTAAGTGCCAATTCTCATGTCAAAAGCAGAATATTTAAATATATTTACGTTGTGTAACACCAGTACATAAGACATGGCGCAAATACATTATTTTGATATTAAATCTAACAGTGCGGTGTAGTAGATCAAAACCTCCTTTTTAAGGAGAGGCTTACGTCCGGCATTGAACTGTCCAAAGGCTGTTGTTTGTTAATAATGAATCCCCTTCCTTTATTGAGAGGTACTACAGATCAGAAATGAGGTAATTATAAAGATAAAACAAAGCTTGTAAATAGGATTATAATAATATTATACATTTTCATAAAATTACAAAGGTTTCTTCTTATTTCTATTTTTAACATTAGACACAACTTTGGAATATTAACCTAAGGATATAAGGAAATTATACATTTTCATAAAATTACAAAGGTTTCTTCTTATTTCTATTCCTATTTTTAACATTGGACACTTCATAAAAGTTGCTTCCTGACTTTGTTCGTTTTTCAGCTCGCTCAATAGCTCTTCTCTGTTTACCAGTCAATTTCTTCTCGGCACCAACTTTGGAATCCTTACGATTTTGTGGAATATCTTCGACAGTTAATTCCCTACTGGCTGCTTCAAGTTTTTTACGTTTAAGTTGTGTTACTGTTGCTGCATCATTTGTTAAATGATCTTCGACTCGACTTCGATTATTCTCTTTTTTACTATAATAGTCACTAATATCTGATGAGTCAGAATCTTCAACAGTCTCCTCGTTAACACTTTTAGAATCATTATTTTCTGTATTGTTTTCATTGGTGGTAAAATCCTGGGCGACAATCAACTTATTGATATAAATAGGTTTATCAGGATTATCTTGTTTATCTTTGTCAGCGTCTGACACAGTTTCTGGAACTGCGTCGTCCTGTTTTTCTTGTTCTTTGTCAATTTCAGTTGTTGTTGATACATCCTCATTTCGTTTTGATAGTGAGACTTCAAAGCCTTCTGGTGTCGCATAGAATGTAAGTTTTCCTCTCTGCCAATCATTAAGGACCATTCTAGCAACTTGACTAACATTTGGTTCTCCTTTTTTCAATAGTTTTCCAGAGCGAAATGCAAGATTTTCTAAAAATTATTTAGCAGTATCCCAACCATCAACTTTGTAAGTCCTAATTAAACACTCTTTGCGAACTGTTTTGATTACTTCTTCAACGTATACTTCTTCATCTTGAAATTTTTGATTTTGTGGGTTCACAAACCACTTTTGGTTACTTTCTGTTGGTCGATCATGGCTAACGGAATGGGCTCCTTTATTAAACCCTCGTCTCCGGGGAGCCCCATGTGCAGAACGTGCTTTTCCCATAGTTTTTTTCGTTAAACGAAGGCAACAATTGTTAACAAATCAAAAGGTTGACTACTACTTGACCGCTATATATAGGTTATGTTTCGACCGATCACTCAGACATACTAGCTAACGGCCACGCCACTGTCCAAGAATACGTAACGAACTTCAGGTCATTAGAACAACTGTCAAAGTAATAATACTTATATTGACAAAAGTTTTATGACGATACCAAATAAACTTATACACTGTATTCGTAATACTTCCGTGACTATTCAACTTTTCAAGATTCTAGTGTAGTACACCTTCAGTACAATATCCACAAAAAAACAGCAAACGCCTTCGAACGCGCCTAACTTCACATCATTTTAGACCAATCAAAAAAACACACGTTGTATTTCTATATAGCGGTGTCGTGCTCAGTGTTGCCACTTATTTAAAGAATATTGTAGTGCTGATGCCAGACACACTGAAAATAACTCATTCTAAAAGTTTTTAATGCCAATCATATTTAAATATGGAACTATCAAGGTTATCTGAATTTCATACTTTGTACTCGAAGGTAAAGTTATTACGTAGCTAAATTTTGACTAAGGCAACGTGAGTTAGAATTTAATTTGTTCTGATTTTTTATGCTGCCACTAGAACGCCACTTGTGCCTAGGCCTTAAATAACTAAACTGATCTCTGTAACACAGGTCATTGAATCTAGCTCAGAATTCAGGGAGCTCAATAGAATTTGAAAAAAAAAATGTTTTATGGGAATAAAATTTGATTATTATTATCATTTCTTATATAGCTGCAACCCAAGAGTTGTCGCCTTCGAGAAAGAATTACGATAAGAATTGGATTCTGCTAATTTTATACGCAGACAACCCTGGAAGACTAAAGGTAGGAAGGAGGTAGGGGATGTGAAAAAGCTACTTCTATTTCTGATTCTAGTATAGCTACTGAAACTGTTTGTTTAATATTTTTATATGCTATATAATTTACTAGCTGACCCACTCAAACTCGTTTGTGTCGTATATTGCCCGTAGCGTGAAAATTTTCCCTCGTTTTTGAAACATTTGACTGCCTCGGTGGCGTAGTGGTAGCGTATGCGACTGCTAAGCTTGAGGTCTCGGGTTCGATTCCCGGGTCGGACCAAATGTTTGTATGATCTGAAAATATTTGTTTCGGAGTTTGGGTGTTTTCTATCTATAATATGTATGTATTTACAAAAAAAAAAAGTATATAAGTATTTATATCAGCTGTCTAGTACCCATAACACAAGCTCTGCTTAGCTTGGGCCTAGATGGCGTTGTGTGTTAGATGTCCGGAATATTTATTTATTTTATTCTTCATTGGTGCTCCGCTCTTATTAGTAGTAGCGTGATGATATATAGGACTATCCAACACTGAAAGAATTATTCAAATCGGACCAGCGGTTCTTGAGATTAACACGTTCAAACAAACTAACTCATCATCTTTATTATTATATAATTTATATTACTAGGTGTTAATCTAGTACATACCATGGTCTACTACTAGATAGAACGAGATAGTGAAGGGGGCGATCCCGGTCGAAGGAGGCAAAGGCGACGCAATAGAAGTAGCTAGCAGTAGCACTAGCTTCCTAATCACCAGACCAGAGACAGGTGACACCCCGTAGCGTCCGTAGCGTAGGTGGGCGTCGTCTAGAGCGGATCCGGCCTTTTACTGCTAATACTTTTTATTTCCAGTTTGATTCTCAACCATAGCTCGAAATTCTCTGAAGAGCTATAATACCTGGTTCTTTTGTTTCAAGAAGTAAAACAAGAGACATTCTGCTTGCATCTAATCTACAAATAATAATCTATACTAATATATGTACCTATATAAAGCTGAAGAGTTTGTTTGAACGCGCTAATCTCAAGAACCGCTGCTAAGATTTGAAAAATTATTTCTGTGTTGGATATTCTATTTACCGAGGAAGGCTATAGGCTATATATCATTTCGCTAATACTAATAGCAGCAAAGCACCAATGAAGAATGTTTCAAAAACGGGTGAAAATTTTTACACTACGGGCAATAGAAGACGCAAACGAGGTTGCGTGGGACAGCAGTATAATATATAAGCTAAGGAGAGCTTATATATTATACTGCTGTCAAAGTGACGTCGAAGGTACCGGTTGCGTTCTCTGTTTACATTTGTTTTCAAAAATAATATACTTAGTTTGTTTCTATAATTTATTAGTTTTTAAAGTTTAGTGTGTTCAATTAATAAATATACAGTGTTTTCAAGACGTTTAATATTCTATAATTATAAATAGACTTAACAGCAGGAATACTTATCAGATCAGAAAAAACATCTACCCTTTAATATAAAATAAAAAATCCATATTAATTTAAACGTTAGCTTTGTTATAGTTTGAACTTTAATCTTGTGTGCCTGGGTCTGCAGTAACAGTGTTACTTAACAGCCAAGTGAGAATCCCTTACAGTAAACCTGAAACGGAGCATTAAATACAACGTGTCCCAAAATTCAACGATAAGCCGGTACCAGAAAGACGGCCTGCTCGTGACTACTCGTGAAAAAATGTTAAAAAATAAATATCTTTTTTTTTTTAAATTACGAAGAAAAAACTAAAATTCTTCAAAATTCACACCTCTTAAGATATTTTTAACTACCATTACCACAATTTTCCAAATATTTCAGATTTTGTTTTTTGTATCAGCATCCTAAGTAACACCGTTATCCATCACAATATTTAGAAAACCTATAACACTTGTAGATTTTACACGAAAATTATTGAAAGTTTTTTCTTTTCTTCAAAACTCTAAAAGATTTTTCTTTAAGGGCAATTTAACTCATCGTGGTGTAAAAAAAATGTATGGTCACTACTATGGCAAATGTTTTAAAAAAATTACGCATCTAACCAAATGCAAATTTAATACCTCTATATCATGTTTACTCTCTGTTGGTCGATCATGGCTCACGGAATGGGCTCCTTTATAAACCATCGTCTCCGGGGAGCCCCATGTGCAGAACGTGCTTTTCCCATAGTTTTTTTCGTTAAATGAAGGTAACAATTGTTAACAAATCAAAAAGTTGACTCCTACTTGACGGTACTTGACCGCTTAGGTTATGTTTCGATCAGTGTTGCCACTTATTTAAAGAATATTGTAGTGCTGATGCCAGACACACTGAACATAGCTCATTCTAAAAGTTTTTAATAACAACTTTAGTTTTCATGAGGATATCACATTTAAAGATGAAACTAACAAGGTTATCTGAATTTTATACTGTGGCGACAGCGCCCCCGCGCCGTCACATTGCGCCAGCGCCAGTCACGAAGAATGCGCCAGACCGCTTATCGCGAGAGCTAAGAAATTATGAACGGATTCTCAGCGTGCGCTCATATTTACGTAAGCTTTATGTGTTTTGATTGGTCGACGTTTTGTCGACTCGAATGTGTGGTCTAGTAAGCTCGCTAGAGCTACTGTGTGTTGTCTGCCAAATTTTAATTATAAGGAAATGCATTTTATAAAATAAACAAATTAAGTCGTAACCTCCTTCGAGTTTCACTACTATTCTTACTATGGTACGAAGGCTAACAGCTGGGCCGGTGAAAATAGTTACCACCACCTTTTCCTGGTATTAAGGGTACGGATCGAAGACTAATCAGCTGGGGCGGCCAATATACCTATCCCAGTATCTGCTGTATTCAAGCCAGCTGGCATAGTGTAGGGCCGGGTCAGTACACAACCTCACAGGTCAGTGAGCCTCACAGCTGCCCCGAAAATATTTTGTACTCGAAGGTCAAGTGGCTAAATTTTGACTTAGGCAACCTGAGTTAGGAATAAATCAATGTATAGTTTTAAGCTGTCACTAGATCACTTGTGCCAGTTAGTTATCTTTGGGTCAGTGTGGTATCTGAAGATACTTCGATGCTTAGTGAACCTTGCCTTATAGCTTTAGTTATATTTCCATCGGCCGTTTTTAGTGTGATCTACATCAAAATCGCATCCGCCTGCATCGCAACATGATTTGTAGTCAGATAAGAGTCAGATTCAGCCGTATTCACAAACAGTATCACCATGATGACTCCTTTGTTGCCTTCCACAACTTACGAGATATACTCCTTTTAGGGCAATTCTTTTTAATATTACCAATTTTTTTGCGGTTGTAGCATCGTACCTTTTGCATAAGCCCGGAGATTCGTCATTAGCCTTTTTATCAAATTCATTTTCTGTTTTTACTACAAGAGCATCACAACTAGACTCACCGTCCTTTACCGTTGTTGCCAAGAACATTTTCATGTGCACACAACCGATTTGTTATGTTCTCAATAGTCCGATCCTTCTAGACATCTGCAACCAGCTCGATTTAAACGAAAAATAACCTTCTGGCAATGTGTCCAGTATTTTGCAAATTAATAAAATATCTGAAAGTTCCTCACAATCCTCTTCTTTCGTTAATTCTTACCTTAACCTGTACCTGTGTGTAAGATTATCTAGTTAAAGTGTCTTCAGCAATTATGTTTGTAATGAGTAGTAATGCCGTACTATCCATCTTGTTAAACTTTCTTAAGTTTCTTCATAAAGTACCAATCCTGCAGCAGCTTTATCACGAGCTCCGCATACAGGTTTTTTATTTTTATAGTGTCCTCTACACTCTACAATGTCTATAAGGCCGACGACCGTCTACTCCTCTTGTAGAGCAGTCATACGGTATTTCCATTGTATCAAATTTGTACCTTCAAGTTTTGCAATTTGAAGTTTTGATAAATCCATATTCGTCATTATTGGCCCTTATCTAGTTAAAGTTATTTTTGGGTCAGTGTGGTATTATCAGAATATACTCACAGATAACTTGTTGCAGAGTTGATCTTCAATAGACTTGAAAGTCTGTAGCTTTTTCCACACTGACACAATGTTTATCAAGAGCACCAAAAGTTTATACATACAATATATATTGCTGTTGTTGTTCTATAATTCATTTTTACACCGTTTTTATTTATAATTCACAGGACACAGAACAATCATTTTCGTAAATTGACTTTCATAAACCTCTTTTTAGATTTGATAAAGGAGGTCGCACATTGTGGACATAAATAATATGCAACCCTAATAGGGTATAGGCTTATATAATTAAACCAAAAGCCTGCGCTTAATTTTTATGTGGCTCAAGTGCCATTCAAGTTGCTGGGTGCATAAAAAACTAAATGAAATTTTTTAAAGTAAAAAAATACTGTACAGAAAAATCATTAGTTTCGCAGTCCTTAATGGTTCTATCGTTACAATCAAGTTTTTCTCTAAAAATTTACAAAATATTTCATTCGTTGCAGTGATAACCTTCAGAGTTTTTTTTTGTTCTTTATTAACACATGCATTCTCTTCATCATACTTTTGTCATTGGTAGAATTGTCGACATCGGCACAAATTGCAATATCCAAAAAAAAAAAACAAGTTTTGACATATTTGTTATGTCAATTGTCACAAGTAAATAAAATGTCAGCTTAAATTATTTGTGTGACGATCACGAAACTATATTGTTTATAAAATTGTTAAATCAACTATTTATCACTTTGAAACGATACTAACGGTGTATGACATCGTTTTTTATTAGTGATTCGAACTGTCCATTTTAACTTCGCTCTAAATAAAACCGGAGAAGAGAAACATCTACATTGTGTTGTAAGATTTTTATCGAAATTACAATCTGCCCCGATGCCTGTACGCTTTGAAAACCGAAAGACAACATGTATGACATGTTGTCCGAATTCAGAGTGTCAGAATTCGATTCCATCACAGATATCTTCAGGTTGACATCTGGCGATCCGCTGGATACCTTCGGAGAGATGTGGTACCCGGTGTTTCTGTGGTCTTTATTCTCCTCAGTGCTCGTACATACGTGTGCGGCACTTGTTGCCTTCGGAACTTTAAGGAAACACAAGTATGGCAAATTCTTTCCTGTATTACTAATTGTGATGGGTGTTGTGAGTCCAGTGACTTCAGGAGTAGCAACAAGCGCTGCCGTCGCATTTATATACCGAGCGGCGAACTTAACTATGCCACCTATACATGCTCTGATATGGGGCATTGGACAAACGGTGCTAGGAGCGGGCATGGGATTCACTAGGATTTTGGCTACCTTGTAATAAAAAATTCTCCTTAGCTATTTACACTGGTGTGTATATATGAGTATATAATTATATTATAAGTGAAATAACTTCTGCGTCAATTATCAAAGAGTATTGTTATGGGAATGTAGTGTAAGAATAGGTGCTGAAAGTGGACACATTATTTCCGTGTGATAAATTAAAGACATTTTGTTACTCCTTAATATAATGATTAGAAATCTACTATATTAACTAAAACATGTTTTATATTTGTGTAGTCTTATGTAATTCATAATGTGCTTAATTTTGTTATTTAAGTTTATTCAGTGACATTACAATAATTATAATATAAAATTAATTTGTATTAATTAAATTATTGATGTGTATTGTCTACCTTTAATATTATGACTGATTACAAAATCTTCAGGCTAGTATTAGCTTTTCTACTTAAATGTCCTCTTGTTATGTGGACTTTCATCTAGTGTAAATTGTATACTCATTATGCTTTAGTTTGAGATAAGCTTGCCACTAATGTATTGTTCAGTCAACTATGTATATGTGTAATATAAAAAAAACAGTTTTAACATAATAAAAAATTATAATATGGAAAACTTTAGTGCCTCTGAGTTAAAGATTTTGAGTTGAGAGAGAGAGAGAGAGAGATGTTGAGATTTTGGTTATCCTTTTGAACTTTTTTTTGCTTTATCAACCACACCGAAACCTGTAACTTATACAGCCTTATTTATAAACATTATTTTACTTTAAGCAACGGTTCTGAGTTATTTTCAACAATAAGCCTGTAAGTTTAAAGTTAAAAATAATGGAAATGGTTTTATGCTATTTTCAACTTTAACGTTCAAATACTGTTTTCAACTTTAAGCCCGTAAGTTTAAAGTTGAAAATAATGGCAATGCTATTTTCAACTTTAAGGTTGCAAGTTTAAAGTTGAAAATAACAGCAATGGTTCTAGTTAATTTAAACTTCAGGGCTGCAAGTTGAAAGTTAAAAATAACAGCTGATACTTATTAGGGGCCATCCATAAAGTACGTCACACGAATTTCATGATTTTTTGAGACCCCCCCCTCCCTAGTGTGACGTCAGTTGCAATTTCACATCGAAAAATTATTAAATTAAAACAGCAGTTCCGAAATTAGTTTTATTTCCATTTAAATTAAGTACTTTTTTATGAAATCAACACTTATAAATTCGGATCGAATACTGAATACGCAACAAATCAGAACTACATCAGACCTTGTATGAAAAAGATTAAATACTGATTATCAACAAAACAATTTAAACCGTATTGTCGTAAAGATAGAGTTGGAAATATTTTTTAGTTAAATTAATATTTCAAATTACGCGATTAGTACCTCTAGATATATTAGATTTTGAAATGTGATGTCACGAAACTTAGGACCCCTCCCACCCCTTGTCACACCATGTCACACTTTGTCGACCCCCTCCTCCCCCCTTTATGTGTGTACTTTATGGATGGCCCCTTAACACAACTTGGTTTAATCCCTCATAAAAGCGGTATACCTTGCTACATTCAAATAATTATTTAGACCTTAGCAACTTAGTATATGTAAAATATTTTCTAAGAAGGTTTCTGAACTCCTACATTTACTCTGTATCTATGTATAAATGTATGATTTTGTCATTAACTTAAAACTATAGCTGGCCTTATACACTTATTAGTGATCTTGATTATTAAACTTTCCCTACTAATTTACATAAGCATTATTTATTTATACATCATGCACATTTGGTGCATTGGCAGACTTAATGCCTAAGGTAATAATAATAATAAATGAATAAATATTTCGGACATCTAACACACAACGCCATCTAATCCCAAGCTAAGCAGAGCTTGTGTTATGGGTACTAGACAACTGATATAAATATTTATATACTTTTTTTTTGTAAATACATACATATTATACATAGAAAACACCCAAATTTTGAAACAAATATTTGTAGATCACACAAATACTTGGTCCGACCCAGGATTTGAACCTGAGACCTCAAGCACAGCAGTCGCATTCACTACCACTACGTCACCGAGGCAAAGGTATTCTCTATCAGTCAACCAATGAAATATAAAGAAAGAAATTATATCCAAACAATATTCAACAGTTCATAAATGATTATTGATTAAAACATTTTCTCCCTACGGTGCAGTGAAATACCATGTTTTATGGCAAAAGAAGCATTGTCAGTGCCTTTGGTGATATAAAAATATTTCGGAAGGAGATTAAGAATGAAATCTGATCCAAAGATTAGATAAGAAAGAGTCTAATCCTGAATATAAAAAACATGTATATGTTCTATGTGTTTTGCTCACGATAGATGTGATAGATTGTTGTAGACTCTACAACAATCTATCCACTTAAACACTAACACTTAGAGTCCTTGAACGATGTTACCTCGACGAATGACAACCGACAAATAGGCCCGCGACGGAGCTGCGTGCCGTTTTTATACATTTCTAGTAGGGTATTCCTTACTGTATATATAAAGTACTACTGCACGGTTGGCCGAGTGGTTTCAGCGGTCGCCATGCCGCTTGCTACTGCGCCAAGTGTCTTGGGTTCAAATCCCACGCGGTACAACACTTTGTGTGATCCACGAATTGTTGTCCCGAGTCTGGATGTTCTTTGTGTCCGTTTCATGTATGTTTGTAAAGTCCCCCACGACACAGGATGTTTATTCCTAACGTGAGAGTAGTCTTTTTTTTTAAAAAAAAAAAGTTATATGTAGCAATAGTAGGTTCCTAAATCATAATGCAAAATGTACCAACTTAAGTATGTAGCTATTATTTTCAATTTTGAAGATGATAGACCTAAATTGTAAAAGTAAAATGCTAGAAAATAATGTAATATAAAATAGTTTACCAGTTAAACATAGCTTTTTCAGTATCTCTACTATCATAAATATGTAAAAATTGTACTGGAAATAGCCACATGGCTATTGAAATGAACATAAGTAGTAAGTACTTGTAAATGTAGATGTGAAAATATGAAAAATAGTTTGAAAAGTCATACCTAACCCTGGTTAGTTCCTCCAGTTACATCATCAACGCAATAAGCCAATAAAAAAGCAGAATAACACCGGTTTTCATACGCGTCTCTGGAGAGCCAAGCTATACAAAATACATATATATGAATTTACTAGCTGAACCCCGCGGTGCTACCCGCGGTACGATGATAACTGCGGGCAACGCCGCGAGGCGAAGCTATATCTTTATAAATAGTAGCCTATGTGTTATTCTGATGTATAAGCTATATTGTAGTAAAATTTCATTCAAATCCATTCAGTAGTTTTTACGTGAAAGAGTAACAAACATCCATACATACATACATCCATACTTACAAACTTTCGCCTTTATAATAGTAGTAGGATAAATGTCATATACAAATCCATACTGCTGTACAAGAAAGAAACGCTTTCACGGTAAGAACACTGTATCGGTTTCTATAAAAGGTATGAAGATACTTTCACTCTTGAGGAAGGACATAGGGTAATCTTTACCGCATTAACCGAAAAACACGGGCGGAGCCACGGTTAAAAGTTAGTAAGTTATAAAACACTAGCTTATGCCCGCGGCCTCGCCCGTTTAAGAGACAGAGTTACTTTCGAATTTATAATATTAATATGGATTACGTGAATCTTTTAGTTACTACTTCGACAAAACATCTGCTTATACAACCCGTAAAAGCCGATTGATAAAGGCTTATAGTTAATTGAATGTATATAATGAAATGACCGTGGGAGAGCTATGCTTCGGCATGAATGGGTCGGCTCGACCGGAGTGATACCACGGCCTCACAGAAAACCGGTGTGAAATAGCGTTTGCGCTGTGTTTCACCGAGTGAGTGAGGATACCGGAGGCCTATTTTTTTTTTTTTTTTTTTACGTGTGGAAACCCCCTCGGGCCGTCACCCCGCCGGGGTTTGCGGCGGGGCGGTGTGTCGGAATCGAACCGACTAAAACCACACGGTGTGCCAACTCTGCGCCTGAGAAGGGAGGGGTCCGGGAAATGCGTTTATTAACACAACCGGGCCCCTCCCAGCGCCTGCCCGCACTGAAGCGGGCACCTTCTTCAAATAAAAATCTCAATTTAGGCGACGCACGGCACACGCGTACGTCGCCCCCTCGCGGTTGGCCTGTAATGCGGATGGAGGGGAAAACCCATCCCGTCCATCCGCGGCCACACTCAGGGCGGCATGAGGCGCTGATAGGCGCGCCTCCGCCGCCCCGTGCGCCGGCGGCGGATCGGGTCCGAGTGGAGATCGTCCTCTCGGGCCTTCTCCGCCGCCTCCTTCTGCGAGATTACTTCCTCGCAGAAGGTCGCGACCGCGGTAAAACTGCTGTCGCTACCGGCCATGGATAGTACGACGGCCGGTAGCGACAGATCTCCTCCGATGACTGCAGTGAGGGCCCGGCGCTGCTCCGCCCAAGCGGGGCAGAACTCCAGCGTGTGCTGGGCCGAGTCCTCACTGCAGTCGCAGTGGTGGCAGGCGGGACTCAATTCCCTCCTAGCGACCGAGTGCAGGTACTTTCCGAAGCAACCATGCCCGGAAAGCACCTGCGTCAGCCGGAAGGAAAGGGTCCCGTGCTGCCGCCCTGCCCACTCGAGGATGACCGGCTGGAGCGCCTCCACGGTGGCAAAGCCAGCGCGTGGAGCCTCCAGCCGGGACGACCAACGAGCCATCGTGGCTCGGCGAGCGGCTTCACGCCAATCGCGTACCTCTTCGGGCGGAGGACGATACCCGTTCTCCGCCCGATATTCAGCCGCTCGCCGATAAACTTCGGCGAGCACTTCCGCCTCCAAATCCCACGGGGGTGTTCCGGCCAAGGCGCATGCCGCCTCCGTCGAAACGGTGCGGAGGATACCGGAGGCCTATACCCCAACCCCTCCCCCCATCCCCTTTCCCATCCCCCAAAGTTCGGCAACGCACTTTTGTGACGCCTTTGGTGTTGCGGGTGTCCATGGGCGGCGGTAATCGCTTACCATCAGGTGATACGTCTGCTCGTTTGCCCACTATTCTTTTTAAAAAAAATAAAGTACCTAACCTACCAAAGGTTGCAGTATTACATTAATTTATTAAATGAATTTGCAAATGTATTATATCTGTTAAAAAACGTAAATGTGATTAGGTATGCTGTAAAAAATGTGTATTAGAGGATCATTGGAATAACTCCACACTTAAACATATTTATCAGAAGAAAAATAAACTTTTTGGATATTTTAATCTCTTTTTTAATTTTGCCTTGTATGCTAGAAGTATATACATCTTTATATGAATTGTAAATTCAAATTAGCAGTTTTTTACTACATACATATTAAAGTAAATACGATATTTACATCACAAAAGGTTTTTTTTAATTTTGTGTGTCTGTTTGTTCTGGCTAATCTCTGCAATGGCTGGACCGATTTTGACGGAACTTTCACTGGCAGATAGCTGAAGGCCGTTTTAGACTAGCATCGCCTAGCGGTGTGGTTGTTGTTTTTGCCGCGGGTAACACTGAGGGACTTTGATTTGATTTTGATTAAATAAAACAAATAATTTAAATTAATACATTGCAATTTCTATATTCAATACTTACTCAAACAAGTTTCTTTTTAACAATAAAATTCATATTGAGATAGTAATATTATCGAGATGATAAATTACATAATCCACATTCAACATGATTAACATCTATAAATTAAATTCATAGTTTAGTATTTGCAAACAGTAACGTCTGGTACAGAAGCCTTCACATATCTTTACACATTGTCTGCTGTATCTCTTTAGTACAATTCTGGTAGAAATAAGTAAAAAAAATACGAGGCAGAGGGTGTGGAGAGATATAGGTACTCTTTGTATATATATATATACCTAATGTATACATACTAATAACGCACGGAGGTGTACCTATATATATTTATATACACAGTATACACATAGCTCATGGGATACACGCATCATCAAAGCCGCAACTTTGATGATGCGTGTCACACTTTTTGTTCAGTGCACCTAAAGAAATTTTCACTTCAAAAATTGCCAATTATCTTTGAATACTGCTTCATCAAGATTTCTGAAGGCTGCTGTACAAATTTAACCCTGTGAATCAGTTTTTCATCCAATCTTCATATAGTTCCACTATGATGGCCATACTTAGTATAGCTTTTGCTAAGGTAAATAGAACTGTTTTCGTCTTCTTCATGACTAGCCTCATGAATCTCTTCTAGAGTCAGAGGTAGAACAAAGTCCTGATTAGTCAATGTTTCCTAGGGAATTAAAAGGGAAAATAAATATTTGTTTATTAGACTTACTATTAAGTATATGTTTGAAATTAGCTTACCTCATGTATGTCTACTCTACTAAGTCGATTAACACTATCTTGCAAGGACTTAGTTTCAGATGTAGCATCTTGTAGAGCTAACTTTAGTTCTACAATTTCTTTTCTAGCATTTGATAGTAATCTTTCTGTAGTTGCCAATTTGTCTTGTACTTGCTCTTTATCTGCTTCCAATTTAGCTTTTGTATTTGAAAGATTTTTTATTCTATTCTCATAGAGTTTCAATTCTGAATCTACACTATTCATACTTTTAGCAGTTTTACAGCGATCTGACTGTAAATTATTGCACATCTGTTTTAAATACGAAATATTTTGTTCAAGGATCATTTTCTCCTCTGATATAAGTTTGACTTCACTTTCCAGTGCACTTATTTTACATTGCATTGCAGCAATACGGGAGGTTTGGGTTTCAATGCAATTTTCTTTGTCAATTAACTTCTCTTCTAGATTTTGAATATTAGTTATATAAGATTGCAGCTGTACTGATTTAGATGCTGATTCACTCTCTAATGAATGATTAGTATTTTCTAAAATGTTAGCTTCCACAGACAGACTAGCAAAATGTTCCAACATATCAGACCTTTCAGCTTCTTTTTGTGATAGTAACTCTTCAATTCTTCTAATTTCTGCAACATAATGTTGCAATTGTTGTTTTAAACTGTCTACTTCTTTTTTTGACTTGTCATGTTCAATTCTTGTTACTTTCAATGTACCGTTAGCATCAGCTAAACTGTTTTGTAAGTGTTTATTTTCTATAATAGCACTATCTAGTTGTTGAGTAAGTCTTAAGATTTCACCATTCAGGAAACTTATTTGAGTTTCATGGTCTGCTAATTTATGTTCCGTGACTTTATTCATATTTAATTTTCTTTTCAGATCTGAATTTTCGTTTTCCATCTTACTCAGCTCATAAGATTGAGCTTTCAATTTTTGTTCCAGCAAACTTACAGATTCTGCCTTATTGTCCAACTCTATTACTAATTTATCTCTTTCGTGGTCAATTTTTTTGATACTGTCAATTAAGTTGGATTTTTCGTTTCGTAAAGCTGTTATTTCCGATTGCAATTCTTTACATTTCTTATCCAAAGATTCAATTGTGTCTCTAGACAAACTGAATTTCTTTTGAACAGTCAACAATTCATTTTGTAACTCATTACTGCTTCTCTCTGTTTCCATTTGTATATTTTTAATTTGACTTGCATTAGTTTTTTCTCTAATGACATCTGTCTGCATTTTCTTTAATTGATCTCTCAAGAAATCACATTCCTCTTTGAGCTGTTCTTTAGAAGCTTTCCCATTTCTACTTGTCATTTTGTATGAACAATTTTCTTCTTCTAAATGTTCAATCTCTTTTTGTTTATAGATTAAATCCCTTTTAAGTTTTTCTGCTAATTCCAAAGTTTCTTTGTACCTTTGATTATACTCATGTTTGTCTTTCTTAAGTAACTGGATTTCATTAGATAGCTCCTTTATTTTATCTTTTAGTTTCTGCACATCATTTCTGCTTGACTCACTTTTGTCGAAATGTCGTACAGAATTTAAATTTTTATACTGGCTCAATTGCTTGCTTAGAGCTATGTTTTCTTGAGACAATTCAGAGTTTTCTAAGTTAAGCTGACTGATGACATCTTTATAATTTTGTTTGTTATTCTCTTTAAAATAAGTTGATTTCATTTTCAATTCATCATTTTCTTTCTTTAACATTAAAATTTTTTGTTCACTTTCACATAATCTAGTATGCAAATCTCTGACAAATATATTTTCATGTGAACTTTTTAGTGTGGGGCTTGATCTGTCCTTACATTTAGACATATGACTATTAAAACTATTCATTATGTCAGTCATTTTTTCTTGAACACTTCGCATATGTATTTCATTCTTTTTTCTCTCATCTGCTAATAACATTTGTAGTTCAGATTTAGTAGGGTATCTTAATTTATCTATGCCAATTTCATCATCACATACCATTCTTCTGCTCATTTGTGACAAAGTTAAAATCTTTTCTTGCAAGCTTTTATTTAGTTCCACTAGATCCTTTATTTCCTTATGTAAAGCATCATTTTCTTTAACTGCTGAAGTAAGGGCTTCTTGAAGTTCATTCACTTGAGGTGAGGTCAATTTTACTGCATGACTTGAAAGTTGATTTTCTAATTCAGAATTTTTCATGTTTAACCCTTCCATTCTAGTCTGTAAAAATTTTATCTCACCAGTCATAACAGATATTCTTTTATTACAGTCTTCTTCAACTTTTAAAGCTAATGAATCAACTTTCTTCATCTCTTCTTGTAATTTTTTATTTTTATCTGCAAGATCAAGAGCTCTTAGCATAGCTTCGTGTTGTTTTTCTAAAGCACTTTCTATTTCTCTTTTCAAACCTTCATTAATTGTTTCCATTTCATGCATTTCTTTAAGCAGTTTCTGAATTCTTTCACTAGAGCTTACATTGCAGCAGTCTTTGTTAATGGCTGTTATAGGCCTGCCACCTTCTAACAACATGTTTAGACGAATAATTTCATCTTCTCTGTGTTCAATTTGACTTTTTAATAATACTATTTCATCACAATAGGCTTCATTCTTCTCTTCTAACATGTGGATCTTATTTGTCAATTCTGTTAGATCTTTTTCATTGAAATACTTTTTTCTTTCATTACAAGCACACATTTTAGTTACATTGGTACTATTTGCCCAATCTTTCTTTTTAGTTTTATTCCGTGAACTCATTGTATCAGCACACAAACCTCTAAGGCTTAGGTCTCTTATCTCATGTTGTAATTTGCTAATCATTGTGTCTTTTTTTACAAGTTCATCAGACAAACTCTTTATTTTTCGCCTAGACTCTTTAACAACTCTAAAATTCTCCTCTCGTAGTTTCATATAATCTTTGTGCAAGCGATTATTCTCTTGTATCAATTTGGAGTTGTCGCACTTGTAGGGCTCTGCTTCCATCATCAGAGAATCACGCTGCATCAAAGCTTCTTTTGATAAATCCATATAATGCTGCAAACTGCGAGTTGTTTGTAAAAGATCTGCTAGTACACATTCTACTAGAGGTACTGCCTCTATCGGTAAGGAATTATTATAGCCAAGATCTTCAAGTTTACGCTTCAAAGTAAAGTATGGGTCACCCATTTTGTAACAATTAATTCAGGCTTAAGATTCGAACGTAATTCTTAATAAACCGTCACTAAAACCATACCTACACACATTCATGCATATATATCACAACCTGTCTCCTCCAAGGAAATAGGTATATAAAGCGCATAAAATTGACATTTACGTGTAAATTATTTGTGTGTAAAGAGTAACATTTCTAAAAGAAATACAAATTTTTGCGAAACCAAACAAATCAACGAAATGTCACTTCTGTCTGTCAGTTGAGATTTGATTTACGTCTACGATGGTGGATAGTGATGTAGACCGTAGTCCGTTGGTGGTGGTGGCTGGTGGTTCATCGTGTTTTAATAAAAACTAAGAAAGTGGTTACTGTGACGAAGGAACTGAAGTGGAATCACAAAACACTTACTCAGAGAGTGAAATAAACTAACACTCTGTGAAACACTGTACGAAAGTGAAACCACGAGAAGATTATTGTTTTATAACTTTCAGTAAATCCTCAATATTTCTAAACAACTTTCATCAATCGACCGATTCGGTTATTTTCAATTTAATTTTACCTACTGGGATGATTTCGCACAACGGTATGTTACTCCAATAAAAAATGAAAGGAAGAAGTTGCATTTGAGGAAAGAGCTTGATTAGTTCACATAACGAACCTCCTTCCCTCGTTACATGAAGCACCATTCCAACCAGACGTATTGTGAAATTAATGACATTTCATTTTATTCGTGAAAGGTTGTGACTTTGTGACTGTGATTAGACTAAGTTTAAAAAAAGAGGAACAATATGTGCTTGAGTTGTTTAACATTTTGAAGGAACTTGGCAGCTGGGTATAAAACGCCCTATTTGGTTTCTCCAAAGTTAGTGGTTCCCTCAACATCTGTTTTTTTTCTTTGAATTAATGGCAACCAGTCGGATCACCCGGTTCAGCTATTTCTCCCAATGTCAAGTATTTATAGTCTTCCAGTCTTCGTCGTGATCGTGATGAAATTAATGATAAAATATCCAACATCTGTTTGTCTCAATTGTAAATTGTCAGTGTCAAAGTTCTGTCAGACACAGGTAGTGACACCTGCTGAGCTTTGGTAGTTCTGTGAAGTTTCTTGCGTTGTATTATTATTTTGTATTTGTAATCGGGGTACCTATTTATTTAATCGCTAAACCCGAATGAATTGTGTACATGTAAGAAATTCTTCATAAAAAAGATTTTAACTTGATATGTGAATAATTGTATGTCTCAGAATGAATCCGTATAAGGATATAGAGGAAAATTCTTTTACTTTATCACCTCATCTAACTTACGAGGACATAGCAACGAAACTGCTGAAAGATCATTATTTCTTAACAGCGTTGGAACTGCATACAGAACTTGTAGAAAGTGGTAAAGAACTACCTCAATTACGAGAGTTCTTTTCGAATCCGGGAAATTTTGAACAACATGTTTCTAGGGCATCAGAATTTTCTTCAATGCGTAAGTTTATTTATGTATTTGATACGTTTTTCTAAAAATTTTATATATACTTTTACTTTTCGCGTACTGATCATTTTAAAATGATTTTAAGAGTTAACAGAATACTTAATATTAAAAAAACATTATCAACTTAAACTTATAAGACAAATGTAAACAAAATATTTTTAAACAATGGGCATTTTAATTATTATTCATAAGACTATATCTACATAACAAATTGTTTTATTATGTTAAAATTGTAATAAATGACTGGATTTAAATGTCACATGAAAAACATAATACTGCTGGACATATGCATCTGTTCTGCAAGGAGGAATTGGCCTACAATACCAGGGTAATTGAAAAGGATCTCAAATTTTAAATTATATGAACTATGTCCGCTGCTGAACGAAGTTCTCCTTGGGGGAGACCTTCGAAAGTGCTTATAAACAAAAGATATTAAATCTGTAGATCGCACACCAAGTCAAGCTACTCTTGACTCTTTGGATACAGCGCGGTACTCGGAAGATGGTGGGGGTGACCGTGGTGGTAGCGGTGGTGACGTAGCTGTACTGGAGTTTGAACTGCGAAAAGCCAGAGAAACAATCAATGCGCTGAGGGCAAACTTGACTCAATTTGCTGGTAATTATTTGTATCTCAATTTATTTGTGTAGGGACACAACATATCTAAACTACTCACTTTACTATCATATGCAATATTTATGTTTGATTAAGTGTAAACAAATATACTGAACATAGGTGCGGCTACACCTACTGTTAATACAGTGACATTAAACCAAGTTTCAGTGAACACATATTTACCTTTTATTTAATCATTTGTCCCAGCTAGTAATAGGTAACACGACACACGCTGCATCCTTGCAACCTTGTTTACATTTACTATTGCCCGTAGCGTAATAATTTTCCCCCATTTTTTAAACATTATTCATTGGGGCTCCCTTCCTATTGGTCTTAGCGTGATCATCAGCCTTTCTCATCGCTTACCATCAGGTGATACGTCTGCTCGTTTGCCCACTATTCAATAAAAAAAAAAAAAAAAATATCTATCTGATCGGACTATTCAACACTGAAAGAATTTTTCTAATCGGACCAGCGGTTCCTGATATCAGCGTGTTCAAAAAAACAAATTCTTTAGCTTTATAAGATTGCTGTATAGATTACATTTTCATAAATATTCTTCAGTTAATTGCAGTCAAAAGGTAGACATAGGCGCTTTTCAGTTCACTGTGCATATGCAAATACTGTGCCTAAGGTCTCGGGTTCGATACTCAGGCCAGAATACGACTGTTGCTTTTTCAATCTTGTTATCGAGGTTGGCACTCCTTCCACATTCAGTCTGTGGTCGAATTTTACCCCTAGATACTTTTCCTCAGACGAGAGTTTGAGTTCTGTATTGAACAGCCTGGGAAGTCGGTAATTTCCCATGTTCCGTTTGTTCGAGAACATTACAACCATTTCATTCTCCCTTGGGTAAACTGAAAGTTCGTTGTCCACGCACCAGTGTTCCACAAATTCCAGTGCCGAGCGTGTGACATCGCATACTATACCTGCGTGCATACCGCTTGTTAATATCACTATGTCATCAGCGTATACGAAGATATAATGATGATTGTTGTTTAGAATGGCGATAAGGTCGTTCACCACTAGGTTCCAAAGAAGTGTTGAGAGAACGCCTCCTTGGGGGCAGCCCTTCCCCACTAGTGCTTGTTTAATAACGTCTGGTTTGAGTCTGATGACTCTCTGGCTCAGCTTCTTGTTTATTCACTCTACCATGTGAATTTGGTCTTGTCGAAGGCCTCCACTATATCTTTGAAGGTGCCTAAGCACATGGTCTTGTTCTTGATCGCCACCTAATTTTGGTAGCGACCGCATGAAGTGTTGATTCTGTCGATTTACCAGGTAAAGCTCTAGGCATGTTGTTCGGAGTTAATGGTGCTTGTGTCAGCGCCGTCTCCATCAGGTGCCTGTCGCATAGCCTCTCTATGTATAATGTGTACCTATGTATTTGCAAAAAAAAGTATTCATGTATTTGTATCAGTTGTCTAGTTCCCTTAATACAAGCTCTGCTTAGCTCGAGACTATGATGACTTTATGTGCTAGATTTACCAGATTTACCATTTAGATTTACCAGGTAAAGCTCTAGGCATGTTGTTCGGAGTTAATGGTGCTTGTGTCAGCGCCGTCTCCATCAGGTGCCTGTCGCATAGCCTCTCTATGTATAATGTGTACCTATGTATTTGCAAAAAAAAGTATTCATGTATTTGTATCAGTTGTCTAGTTCCCTTAATACAAGCTCTGCTTAGCTCGAGACTATGATGACTTTATGTGCTAGATTTGCAAAATATTAATTAATTTCATATTTATTTGACTGAATAGAAGTTAGTTTCAGACGAACCTCACGGTCAAACATAAATACATGTTTTAATCTCAAAATAATTTTATACAATATTTCAGATGGAGAGTCTACTTTAGATAAAACCACAAAAGATGTATCTGATCAGCGTTCTTTAAAACCCCATGAAAAAAGAGCTCTTAACTTCCTTATAAATGAATACTTACTACTTCAAGACTATAAACTAACTTCCATAACATTCTCTGATGAAAATCCAAACCAGGTATGTCAATTATACATTTACATATGTGTAAGTATTGTAACACTATTTAACCGGGTAATTAAGCTTAATTACCTGTTTACAACTACAACTTATATTATATAATTGTTTGCCCGCGACTTTGTCTGCGTGTATGTCGGTTATCGCATTTAATAGTTGCTTATATCCTTCCTTAAGAATCAAAGTATCTCATTACCAAATTTCATTGAATTCAGTACAGCGGTTTAGCCGTTAAAGCGTAAAAGACAGAACTACGAAGTAGCAGTCACAGATAGTAGGCTATAAAGTTTTATTATAAGTTTTAATATAAAACTTATTCTTTTTTGGTTAATGCGTTTACTTAAACCATTTCTTAATATTGAATTTAAAAAATAATCTAGTTTAAGTTTTAGATAGTTAAATTATGTGATCTGCTGTGGTAATCGAAAACGTAGTAAGTCGGAAAAGGCGGTGACGGCTCTTTATCTTACAAGGAAATGCGCTGCTTATTTACGTACACGTATGAAACCCACGCAACCTCGTTTGCGTCTTTTGCCCATAGCGTGAAATTTTCCCCCGTTTTTTAAACATTCTTCATTGGTGCTCCGCTCTTATTAGTATTAGCGTGATGATATATCCTTCCTCGATAAACAGACTATCCAACACTGAAAGTATTTTTCAAATCGCACCAGCGGTTCCTGAGATTAGCGCTTCAAACAAACAAACAAACTCTTCAGCTTTATAATATTAGTATAGCTAAGCAAAAAAATAAATGCTCGCGTTTGATTTACTACCCTCTTGATTACCACAACAGTAATGTAGAACTGAACATTATAATATAAAATATCACCTTTTATTTTCATGTCTTATGCCATATTATATTCTATTTCTATTCAAATATCAGCCAGATTCGTTCTAGCGTAATTAACAACAATTACGAAAACTATTAAATAAATATCCATGCATCCGTTTTTATACACTTTTATGATTATAATTGTTAATGGGATAACTTTAAATGCAAAGCAATTAAAGTGATTAGACGAAATAAATGTTTTGCTTAAATTAAAACTGTAATCGTGTTTGTAATGTGTTAATTTATGTTAATATATAGGTTTAGTAATAATGTGCAATACATAGTATGTGTTGAATATGTAGAATTTTCATGCCATTCTAGAATTAACATGCAAAGTGCAAAATCCTTTGGTACTTGCCGTGGGAGAGCTACGCTTCGGCATGTATGGGCCGGTTCGACCGGAGTGATACCACGGCCTTACAGAAAACCGGTGTGAAATAGCGCTTGCGCTGTGTTTCACCGAGTGAGTGAGGATACCGGAGGCCCATACCCCAACCCCTCCCCATTCCCTCTCCCCATCCCCCAAAGGTCGGCAACGCACTTGTGACGCTTTAAGTGTTGCGGGTGTCCATGGGCGGCGGTAATCGCTTACCATCAGGTGATGCGTCTGCTCGTTTGCCACCAACTCAATAAAAAAAAAAACAAGCAATTATTTAAAGTACATATTAAGATTTCAATTATTAGTTTATTTTGATTTAAAAAAGACAGCATTAGGAATAAATAAATAAATAAATATTCCGGACATCTAACACACTACATAAGCCTCTACATTAATAATGTAAACAATAAAGATAATAAAAAAAAAAAAATCTAACACACAACGCCATCTAGTCCCAAGCTAAGCAGAACTTGTACTATGGGTACTAGACAACTGATATAAATACTTACATACTTTTTTTTTTGTAAATACATACAATATTATACATAGAAAACACCCAAACTCCGAAACAAATATTTGCAGATCATACAAACATTTGGGCCGACTTGGGAATCGAACCCGAGACCTCAAGCTTAGCAGTCGCATACGCTACCACTACGCCACAGAGGCAAAATATAAATCCTGTGTCGTGGGGGACTTTAAAAACGTGCATGGGACAACAATTTGTGGATCATACAAATTGTTGTTCCACATTGAACCTAACACACCGCAGATCAAAGTAGCGTGGTGACCGCTTAAACCATTCGGCCAAATGTACAGACAAAATTATTGAAAAATTAATATCAGTTTCTAAATTATTCATAAAGTACCAATCAAAAAGATTACAACCATTCATTTCAGTCAAAAATTTACAAGTAATGTACATTACATTTCAGGAGTTTGAAGATTGGGATGATGTTGGCTTAAACATGCCAAGGCCCTCAGGACTTGTGTCTTTATTCAGAGGAGATACATCAACATTGGGTGTTCTCAAGGTTGATGCGTCCACTGAAACAGATTGGTCATGTGCAGATGTGGAATCTCAGACTGATTTTGAAGAAGGCAATGTTTGTGTGAGTTGCCAGACTTCGTTAGAACACGAGACTGATTGGAGTCATGAGGTTGGTTGTGTGCATATGTATTGCTACTTTAATACGATTGCTCTAGATTGGAAAAGATTCACAAGCTAAAGTCCTTAGCCAAGCTAATACACACTCGCAATTTAGTTTCTTCTGGAGGCTCTAAATTTCTGGATGTTTTTTTGATCTGTGGCCAAAAACCGACATAGCCTTCTAGATTAGTAAAAAGTTAAAGCAAACCTAGTCCTAACTCCCTATTCCAACGCTTGTATTTGTGAACACTTTACTCCTCGTCGTATTTTTAAATCAAGTGCAATTTGTACAGTTTAAATCTGTCCGTGGGAGAGCCACGCTTCGGCATGAATGGGCCGGCTCGACCGGAGTGATAACACGGCCTCACAGAAAACCGGTGTGAAATAGCGCTTGCGCTGTGTTTCACCGAGTGAGTGAGGATACCGGAGGCCCATACCACAACCCCTTCCCCCATTCCCTCTCCCCATCCCCCAAAAGTCGGTAACGCACTTGTGACGCTTTTGGTGTTGCCATCAGGTGATGCGTCTGCTCGTTTGTTTCCCCTATTCAAAAAAAAGTAAAAAAAAAAAACTTAATATTGATTTTACAGCTGCTAATCCAAGCTGAAGAGATTGAACTACTGAAACAAAAAGTAATAGCTTTAGAAACTGAAAAATTGAACTTCCAAAAACTTTATGATGCTGCTATTGTCAGTTTAAATTCCCTTACAAGTCCAACTTCTGAAAGCAAAGGTCTCGAACTTCATATACCAGAGGAGAAGCTGTTATCAGTACAAACGGGGATGGAAAACTTAGACACGAACCCTATTACGAGTACAGCAACAGAAAATCATTATGGAAGTGGAAACTCAACGCACAGTGCAACACCAGAACAATTCGAGATGATTGACAGTGAAAAAAATAGTGCAATGTAAGGGTTTTAATCCATTTATTTCCTTCCTTTTAAGCATATGCCTTCCTTATTCTAAATAGGATAAAATACAAAATTGTATCGTTATAACAGTAAGTATACAATTTTAACAAAAAAAATCCAACCTGAAAAACTGGACTAAATTGAAATGGGACCACACGAGAAGCAACTCCTAATTCTGTACATATAAAAAGGAGAATCATCAAAATCGGTACACACAGTCGAAAATTCTGAGGTAACAAACAAAAAAAAAACAGTTGAATTGAGAACCTCCTCCTTTTTTGAAGTCGGTTAAAAATACAAGGAGTGTTATACTCTTAACTTATATATGACTTTTGTAGAGCTTGAATATTTTATACCGGGAATAAAAAGTACTGGCACAGCAGAATAAGTCGCTAAGGATGCATTAAATGTTACAGACTTCTTCCCAGACTATCAATTGGTGGCCATGAAATAGACCCTTATCCCTTGACCTTGAAGATTATTTTAAGGTCAAGGTCAATTTTAAATAGGATTGCACATTTATGAGTCCAGAATTGAAAAGTGAGAAACGAATTACAATTGAATATATGACCTTTAGTACACAAATAAAGTTACAGGGCATTGATGGGCTTGGAACTTACCTTAATCACAACTTTGAAGTTTTATGAGCTAAGAATTGAAAAAAATAAAATACGAATGTGACCTTGTGTTTTGACCTTGAAGCGAAAGCGAATGATTCTGATGACTCAGTACTTTTCTAACCCCTGTAGATATTCTGCAGTATATACCTAATATTTATTCATTACTAGCAGAGCCCCGCGGTATTACCCGCGGTTATTGTCGTAATGCGGGCAACGCCGCGTGGCGAAGCTAGTGTAGAAAAAGTAGCCTAAGTTATTCCTTATATCATCAGCTACCCATCAGTAAAAGTCCCATCCAAATCGGTCCAGCCGTTCCAGAGATTAGCCGGAACAAACAGACAGGCAGACAGACAAAAATTTTAAAAATATATATTTTGGTATGTGTACCGTATATACATTCATATGCATGTAGTAGAAAGCGGTAATTTTAATATTACAAACAGACACTCCAAGTTTATTTATTTGTATAGATTTATACTTTCAAATATCTTATTTCCAGAACGAGAAAAGGTTCAAATATAAGTTCGTTTGATGCCGGTGCATTAGATCAAAGCGTGCGGGGTTCCCCCTTACGTCGGGGCAGTGTGACGACGTTAGACGAAACCCTCAGTATTAACGATGGCGGCGAGTGGACTCGGGTGCACTACGAATATAATACCATAGATACTAATAGTAAAGAAATGTGGATTGATAGGTAAGCCAGCGATCGAGACCAGCCAACTACGCAGGAGATATTATAGTGCACTAGTGTGTACGCTAACAAGGGTGCACTCTCTGTTCCCTCACTCTCTACACATGCAATATCTACTACACAGATTCTACCTATGGATATGAGTGTTGTGACTTGTGAGTTCGGTCCTCACATGGGACTACACTCTGTGTGATCCATAAATTGTTGTTATGTGTGTTTGTATAGTTCTCTGTCATACAGGATATTAAATAATAATAAATAAAAAATAAATATTTCGGACATCTTACACACAACGTCATCTAGTCCCAAGCTAAGCAGAGCTTGTGTTATGGGTTATTAGACAACTGATATAAATACATAAATACTATTTTTTGTAAATACATACATATTATATATAGAAAACACCCAAACTCCGAAACAAATATTTGCAGATCATACAAACATTTGATCCGACCCGGGAATCGAACCCGAGACCACAATGCACAGCAGTCGCATACGCTACCACTGCGCCACAGAGGCAGTCATATTTTCCCAGTGTGGATTGTCTTGTAATTTTTTTTATTGCCTTATAGTTTGAGAATGTCATGCCAGTTGTTTTAAAGTTAGAATTGTTTTTGGCTATAAAATCGGTTTTCCTTTATTTTTATATGGATTCGAAATGCATTGATTTTATATCTATACTAAATAACGGATCTACTGAAACGACTTTGAAAATACTTTTACCGCGTGATAAACACGCGAGTGGAGCTGCGAGAAATGGCTATTATTAAATATTTTTAATGACTGTCTTTGTGGCTTTAGATATTCTTTATAGACTAGTTTCTACAAAATATAGTTCTGAATTCAATACTTTTGTGGTGGAACGAGTCCCTCCAACACAAAGGGAGGATCCTCCGACCAGGCGAGGTGCCCAACAGTTGATGTTGGGATGTTGTATATATGATAATCGGCGCGAGAACTTCTATTGCGCGATTCAGGATTAGTAGTTACTCCGTATGGTACGTTACTCCGTAGTTCAGTGTGACTTCGGTAGATGGCGCTGTAGTAGGTTACTGTTGTGTTGTATGTGGAAGTCGCCACACTTTATAGTATTATATTATTTAAAGCGTAAGATATTGTTTTTTCAGTGCTATACCGAATAATCTCAAAGTATCGGTTCTGAACTGGTGCTATGAAACACTGAACTTGAACGAACCGCTATCGAACGATCTCCTTGCTGAATTGATAAGTAGCGATAAACCTATCACTCTAGCTGGATTGTTAACACTGGTTGCAGATACTTTGCCTCGAGTGAGTCGGTCATTTTAATTATTAATTATTTAGATTTTATTATAGTTAAAAATAAAATGGCAATTGATCATACCACAAAAAAATATAAAAATATGGATAAAAATGGAAAAAAAAAAAAATTAAGTTCTAAATAGAAATACTCAAAGTAAGAAAATTTTGGGAGCATTATTCAATCGTATGTTGTGGTTAAAAAAATTAAGGCTGTATGAGGTTATAATCGGTCGCCACGTTGTTTTTTATTGCCCTGAGTGTCGTGGGTTCAAATCCCACATGATACATCACTATGTGTAATTTACAAATTATTGTTCCGAGTGTCCCCCGCGTCACAGTATTTATTTCTAATGCCAAGGAATAAACACTGTGACGCGGGGGACACTCACTAACTCCCGAGTTGACTGCACGGTTGGCCTAGTGGTTTAAGCGTTCACTACAACGCTTCCCACACGCAAATCCCACGTGGGACATCACTTTGTGTGATCCACAAAATGTTGTCCTGAGTCTGGGTGTTCTTTGTGTCCGTTACATGTATGTTTGTAAAGTACCCCGCGACACAGGATGTATATTCCTAATGCGGGAGTTGTCTTTTTAAAAAAGAAATAAAGTTATCTTTTAAATAAAGAACAATAGGATGTACTCGTATATGTAGTCTCGCCACCTTATTCTCGGCGGAGGCAGGTAGCCGGTAGCTTACCCTGAAGTGTTGGTGGGGTATGACGTGGTGTGACGTGTGTGCAGATCCTGCCGCACACGCTGGTGGCACGGCGAGGTGAAGCCGCGGCTCTGCTGGCGGCTGCGGCTGCTCTGCTGGCTCCGGGAGACGCGAGACGTGCCAGGGCTCTGCACGCGCTACTCACGCTCGTCAAGAAGCCCGACCGAGCCGACACCAGAGCCATCTGTGAAGGTACCACCCTAACTTTTGGAATAACTAATCTATACTAATATTATAAAGAGGAAAGATTTGTACCTATTTTTGTATGTTTGTAATGAATAGGCTCAAAAAGTACTGGACCGATTTTAAAAATTCTTTCACCATTCGAAAGCTACATTATCCACGAGTAACATAGGCTATATTTTATTTTGGAAAAAATAGGGTTCCGTAAGATATTTGGGTTTTTCGGACACAAGGTGTAAAAATCAACCAGAAAAGTTACTTATTTTGCGAAAATTTTCATGTTACGGGCTATATAAGACGCAAACGAGGTTGCGTGGGTCAGCTATGTTTTATATACAACGTGTATTTAGTATCAGCATTGCACCCGTGCGAAGCCGGGGTGGGTCGCTAGTCTGTTATAATATTAGAAAGCTGAAGATCAAAAATTGTATCAACAAAAAATGTCACAAAAACGGGAGAGAATTTTATACTTAAAATTTTTATCTCTAATTTTGTAGTAATATAACTGTTTTTGAAAATAGGAGATACTTCTGAACATCATAAAACAGTTTTTTTTAAATTAGTCACCATGCCTAATCAACGTACATACTATATTTTCCTTTAAAAATCGATTTCAATAATTCAATGTGCATACCATCTTTTCTTGAAATAAGTGAATTTAAAAAAATATCTTTTGTTTCAGCGACTTGCTTAATAGTTAAATGGGGTGGCAGCGGTGAAGTGTTGTCGTCTATAGCAGAACTATTAGCGTCTCGATCGATCGAACGACGGGTATTAGCCAGCCAAGTGTGCATGGCCATCGCTCCCTACGTACCTATAGAATTATGCACATCATTACTTCTTAGCCTCGTAGTACTCATGTGTGAATCGAACGAGTTAGAAATCAGATTTTTGGGTCTGAAGTCTGCTTGCTTAATATGTCCGGTAGCTGAACATAAGTATGGCCAGCTGGAAAGTCTTATGTTCAACTTCCTCAGAGATCCAGTTGAGAAGTGTGTTAAAGATACTGTTAATATATTTGTTCCGGTGCTAGCGAGGAATGCTTTGATTGCTGGTAAGTATCTGTCTTTAAAAGTAAGGATCTTTTTTCAAATTCGATTGATTTTAACTTATATTTTCTTAGAACTACCCTACACTAGAATTAAATAATTGAAATTCTATTTTAATACGATTATTAAGACCAATTTAATCTAACATTGAGTCGATATTCTTGACTGGTGGTAGCGTAAGCGACTGCTGTGCTTGAGGTCTCGGGTTCGATTTCCGGGTCGGATCAAAAGTTTGTATGAACTGCAAATATTTGTTTCGGAGTTCGGGTGTTTTCTATGTATAATATGTATGTATTTACAAAAAAAGACTATATGTATTTATATCAGTTGTCTAGTACCCATAACACAAGCTCTGCTTAGTTTGGGATTAAATGGCGTTGTGTGTTAGATGTCCGAAACATTATATTATACACTATGGAAATTAATGTAAAAAAATCTCCGAACAATGGTTACTTCGTAAATCTTTTATCCAAGGGTCCAGTGTGAGTTTATTTCGCATCAACTCGCTCTCGACGAGGACGAGCGCGTCAGAAGTTGCGATTGGCAAAGATTTTAGTGTAGGCTTAATTAATACAACGCCGTGACGTCACAACTATAAATTCACACTAATCCCTTTGGCCTATAACAATAAGATAAAACAGTTTTTTTTTAATTTCCAGGGAAATTCTCAACCGATTTGTGCAGTAAAATTGTGAACAATTTGAACAAAGCAACTAGTGATAATGAATGGAAGACTGTGCTGTTATATTTAGAAGTGTTGCGAGTGTTAGTGTTAGCTAAATTGGCTTATGTGATTAATGTACAAATTGTTAGGGATACTACCCTCACGGACTGTGATATTCAACCGATTAATTTACAAGAAGTGCCGTTAGAAGAACAAGTGTATTTCATAGATCTACAGTGCTATGTCACGGATAATTATGAAGCAAAGACTTTGTTGGTAGCTATGAATAATTTAATTAAAGAAAAACCTGAAGTCAGATGGTCGGAGTTAGCCTGGTTTATAAGCACGTGAGTATGTTTTTTTTTTATAATACCAACAGCTTAAAAAACAGAAAATTTCTAGTAAATAAAACTAATAACATCATAGCTATTGACAGACATTCGAAAATCAATGTTAAAATAGTTTTTAATGTTAATGGTGGTATTCTGTTGGTGTTGATGATGATGACAATCATCACCATGATCATCATCATAACAGCCGCAAGAAGTTCACTACTGAACGTAGGCCTCCCCTAATGACCTCCACATTGACTGGTCGTTGTTGTCATGACTAAACTAAAATTTGTTGTTGGATTATGTATTTTAATCTCACGATTGCACGGTTGGCCTGGTGGTTTAAGCGGTCACTACGCCGCTTGCTACTGCGCCAAGTGCCGTGGGTTCAAATCCCACGTGGAACATCACTTTGTGTGATCCACAAAATGTTGTCCTGAGTCTGGGTGTTCTTTGTGTCCGTTACATGTATGTTTGTAAAGTCCCCCGCGACACAGGATGTATATTCCTAATGCGGGAGTTGTCTTTTTAAAAGAAAAATAAAGAAAAAAAAAAAGAATCTACTTACAGTCCATTTTTCGATATCTCACATCTCAGCTGTCACTGTGTTTAGTTCAATACCAAATATACGTTAATCATTTTTATTTGCTAGCCTCGGTGGCTTAGTAGTGGCGTACGCGAGGTTGAGGTCTAGGGTTCGATTCCCGGGATAGGACCAAGTGTTTGTATGATCTGCAAATATTTGTTTCGGAGTTTGGGTGTTTTCTATGTATAATATGTATGTATTTATATCAGTTGTCTAGTATCCATAACACAAGGTCTGCTTAGCTTGAGACTAGATGGCGTTGTGTGTTAGATGTCCGGGATATTTATTATTTATTTATTTAGAAGCATAAAAAAAAAAATTTTCTTTCAGATTAAAACAAATATTAGAGATCGTAACAAATAGCAAAGTGTTGAACCACACAGCGATATACGAACTTCTAATTTCCTTGTTCGACAGTTATGTCGACAATTTCGGTGTACATTTCACGTTATTTATACTGAAGCCGATATTTACGGATACAATAGCGGCATTGGAACACAAAATGGAGAAATTACACACAGTGAATGTAGATAGCACTGTAGTGGTCGGTGTTTATTTGGTCACTATTTTACCAGCCCTTGATGATAGATCACAACAGGCTGAATTTTTACAAAAGTAAGTGAATAAAATTTGTTTACATTGGTTTTTTTTAATACTAGCTGAACCCCGCGGTGTGACCCGCGGTTTTTATCGTATCGTGGGAAACGCCGCGGGGCGAAGCTAGTCTAAAAAATGTAAGCCTAAGTTACTCCTTGTACCATATTTTGGTAGGTGTAACGTATATACATTCATATGCATGTAGTAGAAAGCGGTTATTTTAATATTACAAACAGACACTCCAATTTTATTTATTTGTATAGATTAATTACGCCCCAAGGTGTTACTCGTTGTTGTGGTGCTGTGTTGTACCTGTGCAACAACTGAGAGTAACACCGCGGGAAGAACTTAGTTAAAAAATTGTAGCATATGTTACTCTTTATATCATCAGCTGTCTGCTAGTGACAGTCCCGTCAAAATCGGCCCAGCCGTTCCAGAGATTAGCCATAACAAACAGACAGACAGACTAATAAATGTTGATTTTTGGTGTTATTTTGAAATTACAAACGGACACTTCAATTTTATTTATTTTTATTACGGGATTGTTATGATTTTATTTTGGATTTTTATATTTTAGATGGATAATGTACAGCAGTCTTCGAGGGTTGCCTGTGAAGATTTTCTCAGTGCCCTTGAAGTGGGTGGCGGAGCATAAACACGAAGATATTGACTTCTATTTGCAACACCTTAGAGAGTGTAAGTTATTCTATCTTTTACATATAAATACGATTAGGGGCCATCCATAAAGTACGTCACAGGAATTTCATGATTTTTTGACCCCCCCCCCGTCCTTGTCACAGGTGGTCACATTTCTGAGACCCCCCCCCTCCCTAGTGTGACGTCACATGTTTTGCAATTTCACATCGAAAAATTATTAAATTAAAACAGCAGTTCCGAAATTAGTTTTATTTCCATTTAAATTAAGTACTTTTTTTATGAAATCAACACTTATAAATTCGGATCGAATACTGAATATGCAAAAAATCAGAACTACATCAGACCTTGTATGAAAAAGATTAAATACTGTTAATTAAATAATAATAAAAAATAAATATCAACAAAACAATTTAAACCGTATTGTCGTAAAGATAGAGTTGGAAATATTTTTTAGTTAAATTAATATTTCAAATTACGCAATTAGTACCTCTAGATACGAGTATATTAGATTTTGAAATGTGATGTCACGAAACTTAGGACCCCTCCCACCCCTTGTCACACCATGTCACACTTTGTCGACCCCCTCCCCCCCCCCCCTTTACGTGTGACGTACTTTATGGATGGCCCCTTATGGGATGCGGCTCAGTGGTAACAAATTTCAAAGTTAAGTAATCATGACAGGTCAGTTTATGGATGGGTTACCATTCCTAACACATAAGAGACCCTGTCATGTTTCGCAGAGCATAGAGAGTCGGTCAGAGTATCCATACATCGTTAACATAGTTGGAGGCCTATAAAGTATGAAAACACTCACAGAACATTGATATTGCATTAATATTGATAGCTAAGCCAAAGGGAGGCGGTAATAGCTTCCCATCAGGCGATACGTCTGCTCGTTTGTCACCAACTCCATTAAAAAAAAAACATGTATCAGTAATTTGGTTTCTATAGTAAGGGTTTAGCATAGTTTTATATACGGCCGGTATCTATATATTAATACGTGAAGCAAAAACTTTGTACCACTTTTTATGATAATTATGCGAACGGAGAAGTATGAAAATTGGCACAGCTAAAGTTTATATAAATAAATAAATATTTCGTACATCTAACACACAACGCCATCTAGTCCCAAGCTAAGCAGAGCTTGTGTTATGGGTACTAGACAATTGATATAAATACACGTATACACTTATACGTATATTTTTTTGTAACTATAAACATATCATACATAGAAAACACCCAAACTTCGAAACAAATAATTGCAGGTCATACAAACATTTAGTCCGACTCGGGAATCGAACCCGAGACCTCAAGCACAGCTGTCGCATATGCTACCACTACACCACCGTGGTAGTTAGCCAGATACAATAATTAATTATACCTAATAATTGTTTCAGATATGTTGAAAGTCGACCTGGTCAACCATTAGTTATTATTATTCAGAAGAATAAATAATGTAACTTTGATTACAGTTGCAGCAAGTAGCTGTGAAAGTTCAAGTGGCAGTACGATACGGGTCTACATCGCGAATATAATCACTGAACTACTCAACGCAACGGAGTTAAACGAGAAGTGTATCGAGAGACAAATGTTGCCAGCCGTCATGGCGCTATTGCATGATGAGGATGCGTATGTATCTAATATAAATAAATATTCTCGCGGTGTTTGTTACCAAACTCCTCCGAAACAGCTGGACTGATTTTTATGAAATTTTTTGTGCATATCGGGTAGGTCTGAGAATCGGCTAACATGTATTTTTCATACCCCTTAATGATAAGGGTGACCCACCCCTTAAATATTATTTTCTATTTTTATGGCAAAACAACGTTTGGCGGGGTCAGCTAGTATTGTTATGTATTAGGGCTCATTAAAAAAAATAAACTTACGAGACATTACTACTTAAATGAACTTGTTATTTAATCAAAGTAATAGGGTTGTGCCGCCCTCCACATACAGCGCAACAACAACATAACGTACTACAGCGCTATCTACCGAAGTTTCACTGAACTAAGGAGTAACATACAATACGAATAAACTACCAATCCTGAATCGCGCAATAGAAGTTCTCGCGTCGATTATCATATATACAGCAGAGTCCCGCCGGTCATGATCACCTCGCCTGGTCGAAAGATCCTTTGTGTTGGAGGGACATGACACCCGTTACTTCACCGTTAACACCTTTAGACGGGGGCTGGACGGTGGCCGGGGATAAGGAGAAAGAGGCGGAAGCCCCCAAAATAGCAGCAGGCTAAAAATGGAAGGCCGAGGAAGCTCTGCATACCTCGCTCTGCGGCAGTCGTCGTCACTTTGACGGCAGAGGCAGCGGAGAGGGGCTTGGGGTGACACTTGTGACGCCTCCGGTGTTGCGGGTGTCCATGGGCGGCGGTAATCGCTTACCAGCAGATGACGTCTGCTCGTTGGCAGCTCGTTGAATTAAAATACTGTTTCAGATCTGTTCGTGAAGTGGCAATAACATCATGGGGAAGTGTGACCCGCACGTGTCTTATCCGCGGTTTAGACTGCGAGGCTCAGTGCTGGCCGCCCGTTGACGATCTCCTGAACGGCTCTGCACCGCTCTCGGCCAAAGAAACTGCTAGAACTGCGGAGGCACTCGCGTTACTGGTGTTGCCAACAGTGGATAATCATGCGGTTTCTGAAAAAGGTGTGTTATGATGAATTTAATTTAAAAAATAAAGCAAATGGGTTATCTTATGGTGATCCCCGCCATCTATAGACACTTAAGTTTCAGTTTGGGTGTTTTCTATGTATAATATGTATGTATGTATTTACAAAAAAAAAGTATAAATGTATTCATATCAGTTGCCTAGAACCCATAGTACAAGCTTTACTTAGTTTGAGACCTACATTTATACTTTTTTTTTGTAAATACATTCATATTAGTATATAATTAGTTGTTATGTATTTAGTTATATGTATAGTATGTATTAGTTCTTGTATGTATGATTAGCTTTTATATATTATTTGTATTTGATATGTTGCCAGATATGTTTATTTTAATACATTTTTGTTTACAAAATGCACCCACTTCTTGTCTTCTCTGCATCACCCGATGGTTGACTGGTAGAGAATGCCTTAGGCATTAAGTCCGCCAATGCACCTAAAGTGCATGATGTATTAAATAAATAAATAAATATTATACATAGAAAACACCCAAACTCCGAAACAAATATTTGTAGATCACTTGGTCCGACCAGGATTTGAACCCCGAGACCTCAAGCACAGCAGTCGCATTCACTACCACTGCGCCACCGAGGCAGTCGAAATGATGATGAATAGTCAATAATGGTATTGAATATGATTCCAGCTGTTTCCTTGCTATGCGCTTTGTGCCAACGCGTTGTGGTGTCAAGCGAGGTGCTGGCGGCTCTCACCCCTGGCTTGCAACTCGCCGCACATCACTGCCGACGACATCCTGCACTTCTACCTGCGCTCAGGTACTCACCATCAACAGTTTTTATTAGGCTATTGCTGAACATAGGCGTCTCTTTAGAAAGGTTTTGGCCTACTGTACAACACTGGCCATACCGTGGGAGAGCTATGCTTCGGTATGAATGGGTCGGCTCGACCGGAGTGATACCACGGCCTCACAGAAAACCGTGAAATAGCGTTTGCGCTGTGTTTCACCGAGTGAGTGAGGATACCGGAGGCCCATACCCCAACCAGGTCGGCAACGCACTTGTGACGCCTTTGGTGTTGCGGGTGTCCATGGGCGGCGGTAATCGCTTACCATCAGGTGATACGTCTGCTCGTTTGCCCACTATCCAATAAAAAAAAAAAAAAATACGGGTTGGTCATCTGTTGATCTTTGTAGTTTGCTCAATTAGTTGGTACTTACGTACTCCTTCCTAAAAGGCCGGCAACGCACTTGTAACGCCTCTGGTGTTGCGGGTGTCTATGGGCGATCGTAATCGCTTACTATCAGGCGATACGTCTGCTCGTTTGTCAGCTATATAATTAAAAAAAAAACACTCATTGAACGAATAAGTAGTGATACTCCATATTGTTAATTCGTTAATACACGAACTCTAAAAGATACTTAAGTAATATTTATCTAACATTTGGCGATGGTGTAGGTTTCTACAGCTCTGAGTGTTGTGGGTTCGGTCCCATGTGACGACACTTTGTGATCCATTTTGTTGCTAAGAGTCTGGGTGTTCTTTGAGTTCATTTTGCGTATGTTTTTAAAGTCTCCTACGGCTCAGGCAATAATCTTAGTGTGAAACTGTCTTAAAAAATAATCGAAAATTTGTTTTAAATGAATAAATAATTAATATAAATTTCAAATATTTTTATAAGGAAACTCGAAGAAGGCGTACAACACCCGGCATTAAGTCAGTATAAAGCAGCTATAGAAGCTCTCATCCACAACGTGGCAGGTACGGTACTAAGTTATGACGTCATCCGAGAACCGACATCACGCCCGGCCACCAACCTTCAGACGGCCCAGGAAGTTGGTAGGAGAGTCACGCAGATGTTCCAACAATCCAAATCAAATATGAATCTACAAAACATATTTAAGAAGAAAACTTTCGAACGTTCGTAAATATATCATAAAAAAGTGCTACAAAACTAAATGCAATTATGTAAATAAAGTAGGAAAAATATTATATATTCGAAAGTTATAAGTTTATAATAATCGATTCTAAGTTTTCATTGCGGCATAAAGGTTTAATCGATATTATTTTATTAAAAATAGATGTAAGTACCCATATTAATTTTAAAACGTATATTTTTTTAAGAGTACCCGAAGCCTTGTAATCAATAAAACTGTAACCTTTTCCACGCCATAAACAGTTATATTGTATTTGTAGGTAAAGTAGTGTATAACAAAAATATGAAATAAAATAACCGAAATTATTTGATAACTTTGTGATTAGTAAAGTAATTATTTTTGATAATAAAATGGAATGTTTCAGATAGATTGATAATTTTTTGATTACCAAATATATAACATGAATTCAGGGATAACTTGGAACAATACTTATTTAAATCTAGTCTAGCCTAACGATCTATTTGTTTTAGTGCATCCAAGACATTAATTTCTAACTCAACTTGTGAATCTAAACTCAAGCTTAAAGTATAAATCATATCATCGAATCATAGACTAATTTTGATTACACGGACGTCGTAGTAATTTAAATGGTCATCCTTTCGCTTTCCACTACGCCGAGTATTGTCGTTTTTAAATTCTACACGGTACAACACTTTCTGTTTCACATATTGTTGTTCGGAGACTGGGTGTTCGTTGTGTCCGTTTCATGTATGTTTATAAAGGGCCCTGTGCTACAGGAATATTCCGAGTCCGAGTTATCTTAAAAACTTTTAACAATGCCTTTATATAAGCACGGCTAGACTAGCTTAATATTCTACTTGTTTTGGTGACTCCAAGACAGTCATTTCAATCTCAACTTATCAATCTAATCTTAAGCTTAATAACTATCAGAATCATAGACTTATTTAAAAATTAATAAATTCTTAAACTAGCGGATTTCGGTTGAACTAAAACATTCCTAATGTTATTATTTTAATGTTATCGTTAATACATCAAGTACTTAATTAGTTGATACCTATTAAATAAATAGTTTAGGTTAGTACAAATTAGTGCAATATAGAAACTCTTATGACTATTGCTTTATAAAAGAAAATACATGTACTTAATAACTGACTTTATTATTTGGTGTCGAGCTCATGTAATACCACTTCTCATTGAACTCATTTATAAATAAAAAGAAATCTAGTACTCTCTATATATAAAACAAGAAAAAGTTTGAAAAACTATAACCCAACTACATTAAGAGGTATATAAAAATGTATATATAGCATGTCACCCGGGCCATCGATATAAATCTATATATCCATTTAGTAGCTTAGGCACTACTAGACTTCTTAGTTGGTAAAAATTCAGACAGACGGTGAAATAGTATACCTAGCATTATTTCATCATCCTATCGCAGTCCACTGCTGGACATAGGCCTCTCCAATTTCACGCCACTTAGTTCGATCCTCGGCTTCTCGCATCCAGCTCCTGCCAGCTGTCTTGCGCAAATCATCACTCCACGCGTAGTGTAGGTCGTCCACAGGCCAGGTGGAGTGATACCTAGCATTAATATAGAATTATACCGTAAGTCTGCGGAACGCTGGCTCTCGGTCCATACGATGGTACATACATAATATACTGCCAAAATTACCCTTCATTAGGATTTCGCTGTAGTCGGGTAAATACGGGTTAATAACACTATTATAACTTAAGAACGGCTAAACTTATTTTTTTGATGTTTTAATTTCAGTCCACTCTAAATACCAGAATAACTATTAACAAATTAAAATAGAAATAATAAATATGAAAACAAAAATATTTTCTCATATATTGTTCACAAAACCGGATGAAGAGCTAAGCTGTAACTAAAAATGCAAGTAATACTGAGAGGAACTACTAATATTTAAATAAATGACGCCTTATTTACCCCGCCATATTTAGTATCTACTGTTAATTGTGCTTCCTACCAAAGGCTGAGTTACTTTTCATTTGTGTTGTTCGCCTTCAACGTCTTCTTGTACCCACATTCATTATTTAAGTAGCAAAACATAAAAATAGCTACCGGTGTGAAATAGCGCTTGCGCTGTGTTTCACCGAGTTAGTGAGGATACCGGAGGCCCATAGAACCTCTCCCCACCCCCCAAAGGTCGGCAACGCACTTGTGATGCTTTTGGTTTTGCGGGTGTCAATGGGTGATGCGTTTGCTCGTTTGCCCCCTATTCAATAAAAAAAAAACCACGGACATATTATTTAATCTTGTTTTTGCAACGGACTTTCAATTGGGCCTCGGCTACATGGGCATCGAATAATTTTATTATAGAACATTTTCTTCACACTTTAGATGCCTGTTCTATTATAACACCGTTTATATCGACTTTTTTTATATAAAGCCGTATATATTATATTCTACTGTCTGATTGAAAGCATAAGTAGAATCCAAAAGTAGCGGTCACCATACTCATTGCGAATGCTGACAATGCAACAATGCATCATGGTGACCCATACTAAGGCCGATTTAGATGCATTTGCGTCTGTATGCATATATCTATATCCATACCATGACATGACCTAAACGAGTTAAACAAGAAATTTCTCTGGCACTGAATAACTCGCAACTTTTTTTTCCTGTTTTCAATTCAATTTCAATCATTCTTATCATTCTCGGTAATATTTTTTAAAAGTTATCATGAACTAAAAGTTTTTTCAAGCATAAATTGACACAAGTTTTAAATTTCAAATCTTTACTTGATATAACATGAAGTAGCTTACACTATCTTTTCGCTTAGATCTTTTAAATTTTGCAACGGATTTCAATATGGTTTTTAGCATTAAGTGTAATTTAAGAAGGTGTTATATGTGTAACACATGCATATTATATCAAATGCTTCCAGGCGAAACCGGGCCGGGTCGGTAGTTTAAGAGCAAGTACTTAGATACGAAATGTTATTGCACTGTGTGTTAACACTCACTGTTAAGCGCAAATGGTAATTTTGTAGTAAATTGATTTATTATAATTTGTAGAATACCTTTTCATTTCAAACATTAGCAATATTTTCGGAATTAAACATTTAGTTTATAAGTGTTCGGCATCAAACCAGATTCAATATGAAGTACATTAATCAGTCGAATTGTCTCAATTACGCATTGTTATATAATATAGCCCTCATGTGATAATTTGAGTTACTACTAGCTCTGCTTTCATGATTAAGTAAATGTAATACTCTTTTAATTTTTGTTATGTGTATAAAATCAAACTTAATATTGAGTAGGTTATTAATTATGTTATATACTTAGAACCAGTTTCACTGATTATTAGTGCAGTTCATGATAGACTTATATGAACCAATCAGTCAATTAACTACAGATTTCGGTTTCACAAGCTTTGAATAGAGACAAGAGCCAACCAAAAAATCTGTATAAAAATAGAGGCAATGCTTAAGAGAATTTGTTTTAAATTATTACATACATTATCAATCACATTTGTGTATGATAAATACATAAAATTGACTTAAGCATAGATTATCCTAATTTTATACAGATTTTTACTCTCTTGGAAAGTAGTTCTTTTTTAGTTACGCAATGATATTAGGGGACAGATTAGGTTGACGTGTCATATAAAAATAAAAATATACATAAAATATTCCAGACATCAAACACACAACGCCATCTAGTTCCATGTTAAGCAGAGCTTGTGTTATGGGTACTAGCCATAAATACATAACTGCACCGACGATATATTTGTCATCACTTTTTATTTGTTAAATTGCAGATACATTGGTAAAACCGGCTCTTAGTTTTATATGTAAACTCGACTAATAGTGAATTCTAGAATCTCAAGCATGAAATGTTACTTAACTATATATTGAATAGATTTAAATGTTACACAAAAATAGACAACTATTGAAATTGTTAATCCAGTGCTTTGGTCACTAAATATTTATAGGCACATACATAGTTGGAGGTTGTGTTAATATTGTGAAATATATAAATTTTATTTTATAACAGTTTTTTTATTTATTTTGACCCTAATTAATTGATGTGTCCAATGATCGTCATCATAGCAGCTGAAAGAAGGAGACCAGGTAAGGCTGCTGCCCAGGTCTAATGATATCCTGCTATCTTCACCAGGCCGTCGGCCCATCTCGTGTGAGGCCTACCCACGCTGTGTTTACCCCCTGATATAGCATAAATGGATTCATATTTATTTAATATTCATATTTATTTAATATTTTTACTCCCAATAGGATTTCCAATGCTATAAATAGGAATCAGATGACAATGATTTATCAATGTTCAAAGCGCCGTGTGAAAAAGAAAAAAATAATGACATCATTTCATATTTATCTTTCACACGGCGCGGCGTCGGCGCGACCAATTCTGCAAGTAATTCTTTTTAAGTTAACAATAAACACTGTAATGTTGACCACACGTCATACGTTACAAAATGAATAGTATGACACAATGAATCGTGACAATTAAAAAATTATCAATAGTACCCATATCCCTACACACACATATAAGTGATGAATCTATTGATAAGTCTGTAAGACTGAAGTACACACAGAACAGTACCTACAAACTCATATACTTATTACTTATCATTTTTGTGAGCCACATAAGCCGTATTATATATTGCATGTAAAATTATCAGCATATTGTTATCTAGGTCTACCTTATCAGTCAGAATATTAGCAACAGGAGCTGAGGTCTGTTACGGCCGAAACTCGTGCTTTACGATATCAAAAAGGAAATGCGGTTTGGCGCGCATTTCCAGTCAAGTTCATTCTCAGGACATTTTCAAATACAATACTGGTTTTGATGTTAATGATGTGTAATGTATGCGTTTTACATATCGATATTAGGAACTAGCTACTAGGTGCGTTTTGAGTTAGTGCCTAGACCTGCTATTTCTAGGGATTGTAAACGATTTAACCGCGTAGTTCGTCAAAATGGTCGACTCGATCCGGGCGGTACTATCTTCTCACAGAATGCCAACCTAAATGACAGTATTCGAGCTGTCGTGTTTCGTTGTCGAGTGCGAGACCGGAGCTCAATGATGCAAGAGCATCTTAATAGGCCGTTATAGCGTGGGTCATAATCCTGAATTGTTTACATTCGCAATAAGTATGGTGACCACCAGGTACTTGTGGATACAGGTTTTAATAATCTACTGCATAACCTGTAAACATTGTAGTTAGGTGTGGGGCGTGTGACAAGTTTTCCTTCTCTTAACAGTACCCAACGGGGAGGTGGCACTCCGTAATCTTATTAATCCTTTAAACACACAAACTTGCTAACGCAGTAAAGTTTGTTGAAACCAAGACTTATTAACAAGGTTATCAAGTGACGATTGTCAATTTATTGTATAGCTGTAGTGAAGGGAACTAAATAAAACATTTTTTTTATATTTTATATAATTTATAGTAATATTGTACTTGTGACAATGTACTTTTTGAGATATGAAACTTTAACAAAAATAAATCAAATTATATATTGTGTTCTTATTCTTTCTTCTTCCTAGGACGCATGCAACAGACCGCGCTGGTGTCCAACATGTTGTAATCAGGGTTGCCTTTGGCACGCGATTCGATAAACTTAGCGTGTGTCTCGGCAGCTAAATAGTAGGCCTTCACTGCTGGTGCACTCTTCATAGCAGCAATATAAGCAACCTGGCAAGGAAAAACAGAGTCAGAACTATATAAATAGCATAAACCTCAACTTTTGCTTTAAGTTTTTTTTTTATTATTATATTGGGGGCAAACGAGCAGACGTATCGCCTGATGGTAAGCGATTACCGCCGCCCATGGACACCCGCAACACCAGAGGCGTCACAAGTGCGTTGCCGGCCTTTTAGGAAGGAGTACGCTCTTTATTAGAATACAAAATTTTCCCGCAGCTGCGTCCGCTTGTATCTCTGCTATCACGGAGAAAAGTAGTATATGTAAATCGCTCGCTATATAGCTTAGCTTTCCATTGTCTAAATATTTTTTTTAATTAATTAGTACCTACTTTAGGCGACATAATTAAATAAATAAATAAAAAGCCTTTTGTTTCACACCAAATAAGTTAAATTACAGTATTTTTTTATTTTTAGTGTATAAATATTACAGTTGTTATAATCTCACTCATTTCATATTTAGAGCGAAATTAATAGAATCTCGCTCTAAATACTCGTATACTGATAAAAAAAATAACTAAAAAGATACTAAAAATACATCATGCGTTATAATTAAATTATACCTGTACATTATTTTATTTAAAAATTACATTTACATTATTTACCTAAAAATAATGTTAAAATAATGAATGCTTACCAATGCTTCATATTTACTCTTGTCAATTGCAAACTCAGTTTTGCCTATAAGTGGAAGAGCTTCGAATCGCTCTAAGAATGGCCATAGAGTATAATCAACTAGCCCTGGACTGTCTCCATTTAAGAACTTGGTGCCGCGGCTTTCAATCTCCTTCTGAAGGATCTCAAGACACTTGTGGTAGGTTTCTACCATTTCTGGTGTTAGAGCTAAAGAGTTGAATGCAGCCGTGTAGTAAGCAGACTGAGCCTGTAAATAATGTATAAGGTTATTTTATATCAGTTATGGTCTGCCCAAACCAGCAGATGTAGCAGCAGCAATAAATAAAATAAACAATTCCAACCCTCTGTGACCAAACTGAGCGCATTTTGAACTTAAGGGCAATAAATTTAAAGTTTATTATCGACTATCTTAAAAAGTGCTCCTTTTTGTCTGCGCTGGCCAATATACATAATTGTGCATATACACATCAAGTGTGTGAGTGAGTTATTTTTACTTATTTTTTATTTATATTGATGTAACTAATATACGCTAGGGTGACCACAATTTAATACTCACGCCAGCAAAGCTTTCAACGATCATCTTGTCTTGAGCCCGGCGTAGTGGATCTTGGGCTTGCAGGGGCACATCAGGGTACTTTTCATCCAGGTACACATTTATTATGTTGCTATCAAATATGGCCTTATTTAGTTCGTATTCGAGTGCGGGTACAGTGCCTGAGGGCAATCAAAGATAGAAATGAATATTTCTTATGTGATGAAGAAAAAAAGTATAACATGTAAAAACCACAGTCATTTAACTTATTGAGGTGAGTAACACACTGACCATTACGTACCAAATAGTAAGTGTGTTACCTGAAAACATTCTAATGAAATTTCTATTTCTGAAAAACTACCACGTTGGTCTAGCTCTTTAGCTGGCGTCAGACGGGTTCGGATCCCGGTCGGACTGTTGTTTATCTTAAAAGAAATTCTTAATAGCAGCCTGGAGTATTGAAGATAGCAGTGTTGCCCACCCATGCTTAAGAGGACACGTTAAGCCGTCGGTCCCGGTTGTCATAAACATCAATGGCAATCGTTCTTAGGAAGTCAGTGCGCTCAAATATACTGAAAACTAGTTCGAATTCAGTCAACCCACCCTCAGGGTTGCAGAGGTCCGATGCCAGTCGCTCCGTGGAAAAACTGATATTCAGGTAAAACCGGTTGAACTCGTAGCCGACCCTAAATAGTCTTGGGATTCTTGGGAATTATTTTGATCGGAAATCTGATCGGCAGTCGCTTACGCTCGACCAACGACCACCACTATAATTACCATTAAAACAAGCTTTAGATGTTGTCCCAATAACTACTCCCCAAACATTTTATGAATAAAACGATCATTAAACGCAGTATGTGTATATATATTAAAAAACCAGCGCCATAGTAGGTTTTATGAGAGGATGTTTTGTTACTTCATATAATTTTATAAACATTATATTTTGAAGAATATTATGTGGCCATTCGCCATACTAACGAATGTTATGCAGTTAATTTTGCAGATAGTGCAATTGTGTAGATTATGATGAATAAGCACATCGAATTATATTTAAATCTACAAGTTTCTTATTTAATAACAGAGATCATGTAGGATGTGGTCCAATTAGTCTTCAGTTCCCAAATCAAATCGGTCGGTTAGCCTAATCAAATTGGTTGGATACCCTAAACAAATTGGTTGGATACCCTAAGCTAATCAGTCGAGTACCCTAATCAAATCAGTCCGTTAGCCTAATCAAATAGGTTGCTTACCCTAAACAAATCAGCTGGTTACCCTAAACAAATCAGCTGGTTACCCTAAACAAATCGGTCGGTTAGCCTAAAGTGGTCACCACGTCGCTTTCTACTGCGTCAATTGTCGTGGGTTCAAATTACACATGGGACAACACTGTGTGATTCACAAATTGTTATATCCTGAGTCTGGGTGTTCATTGTGTCCGTTACATGTATGTCTGTAAAGCCCCCGGCGATACAGAATGTATATTCCAAGTGTGGAAGTTGTGTATTAAAAACAAAACAAAAAACCCTACTCCAACATAATATATATAACTAGCTGACCCGGCGAACTTCGTACCGCCTTAGCGTAAATTTGATGCACTACTTTATTTTGTATAGCTGACCTATCTTATGTATAGCTGACCTATCTTATGTATGCGTACCTATTCAATTTGAACTGGAATCGATTAGCGCGGTTATGTCTGTGGTGTCATAGATCACCACAGAATTTTTTGTTTTAAATTGAATGACGTTGACATTCGTAACGCGCTTTTATTAAAATATGCAAAATTAAATGTATATTTTCAATCTTTCTGAGAGATTTTCTTAATATTTTTTTCCGTAAGAACCTTGTACAGAGTATTAGAAAACTACAAAAAAAAAATCAGCCAAATCGGTCAAGCCGTTTTCATGCTATGTCGTGACAATGGAAAACGGGTTTAATTTTTATATATATATAGATAGATAGATAGATATATTATATTTGGTCAAAAACATACAGCAGGTAAAACAATATTCATACTAATTAATGAGGCTAATATATCAGATAAAAGGATGTTTACACTGAAACTGTAGCTATTTTAGATATTGACATCAGCATACAATCAAATACAAAGTAATGATTTAACAGGTAGGTCACTGGGTTGGGCCTTCAGGCCCGTTGGCATTCCCAGGATGTTGGACGGGTGGGAGCGGCGTAACTAACGATCGACTTGAGTAACACCCAAGTCTTATCCAGTGTGGTGACCTGTGCTTAGCGAGGTCGAGCCCCTAGGGGTGTGGACTTCAAGGAGCGCCAAGGTCAGCCAGCACTAGGTCGATGCTGGGGATGTTTAGGGAGTGGTTGCCACGGAGACGAGCAAAGCACAAAGAACAACTGGTAGAAATTCATATATACTTTTTTGTAAATACATACATATTATAATCCAAGAATACACCAAAGCTCTGAAACATATATTTGTAGAGCATACAAACATTTGGGCCGTGCTGGAAATCGAACCTGAAACCTCAAGCACAGCAGTCGCACTACAGTCACACACACACACAGCGGTGCACTCATTATTATTTGTTAAACAGGGACAGCATTATTCCTAATAAAATTCAACTTGCAGTTGCAAGCGTTGTACACTGGATTCTTAAATGTTCATATTAGATATTTCTATTTAACAGATACTCGTACTTTATGTTATAATGAGGTTAGAGGATTTTAATATGTAGTGCAAATAATAAATAGATTTTATTTTTGATTGCCTCAAGAGAGAGTAAATAATTAGTTACCCTTATCATAAATGTCATTGAACTTTAGGCTTATGGTTCAGTGTTATTTTAAACTTTAGGGCTATAAGTTTAAAGTTGGAAATAACACAAAAACATTACTTAAGATTAAATTATGTTTATGAATAATGGGTAAAGTGTATTTGTAACACAAGCAAAAAACAAAAGCTTGGAATTGTAATATTTCATCTTATTTAAATATCTAATTCTTTATTTTGTATGAGTTTTGGTTTGAACAACTTTGGTCAGATCTTTGTCACGGACCTTAAGATTTTTGTGCTGTTATATATTTGTTACCTCTACCTTTTTTACTTTTAAAAGTTATTATTCAGCACTATGTTTTTTTTTTAATAACCAAAAGAGGTTTAAGAATAAGCAGAGGTTTATCCTTTTTTCTCTCAAAATTAAGCTCCAGACTTAATTATATCTTGCTCATTGTTTCGTTTTGTAACTATTTGGGTATTAATCAGATTTACTGCTACTTTCTTTATGTGGAGTAAGCGTGGTGTTGGAGTTAGACCAATTAGAAAGGTTAATTAGAGCGTTTTAGATAGTTAAAATATGCAAATTATATTTTATGTTACCTTTAGGGCTGAAGTTAAAAATCCATTCCGGCTTCTCATCTAAGTTAATAAAAACTGTATCGTACTGCAAATTCTTTGCGTTCAACACAAGAACGGTTCTTTCGGCATATGGACAAAATCTCATTGCAAAAAGACGCAATTTTCCACCAAATTCAGGTAGAGCATCCCCTAAAAAATAAAGATAAGGTTAATCCGTCGGCTTAACAATTTAGATTCTATTTGATTTATAAAACTTACCGGATTTTAAATGCTTTTCAGACATTTTCGTTGCAAAGAAAATCGGTAGTAGGTAGGAAACAAGTCTTATTAGCACAGAACACTTTTATCTTATTAGTCTGAATATGACATAAAATTGAAAGTGAAAAAACGAGTAAAAAAAAACTGGCTAGTGGCTACATCTGTCGAAGTTAACTGTCATATAAGACGGCATTAAACAGGACAGATATTAAAATGTCAGATAAGATATGTATAGATGATACAAGAGAGACTAAAATCACTTTTGATACGGATACGAATAATTCAAAAATTCGAACGAAATTATTCACATCTGCCAGGCATTCTGTGACGGCTCAGATATTAAAATAGAAATTCGCATTACACATAAACTTTCAAATGATAAGAAAGTGGTTGAAATATTATAATACTTATGTTTGGTCTGGTTACCATAGGCGACACAGGCACTGCCTAGTCTGGGTCAGTCTGAGACCAGGTGATCGTGTGTAAGAGAGGTACGTGAAGTTACTACTATGTCTACTATCATTCTAAACTTGAGAATCTCAAGCTGAAAGATCTACCAAGTGCCGCTATTTCAAAATCTCCAGGAAAGAATGGACTGCTGTTGTATTGATGTTGTTGATTCTGAATAGAGTATAAGTTAAACTCGATTACAATCGATTTTTTTCTTCATCAGTAGCGTTTAATAATCCACACCTAGATATACAAGCTTCATCTTAGAAAAGAGGTAGCAGCAGATGTTTAACCTCCTGCTGCGAAAATGACATCGTGCAGAAACAGGCGGCAGAAAGGACCAGGAATGAAAATTTCTACTCAAACCTAATTCGCCGCCGCCTAGTGAAATGGATGGCGCAGCAAAATCTAGGACCTAATGCCGCCCTCAGCGGTGATTAAGATAAAAAAATGCTAAATCTAAAGGCATGAAGTCCTAGGATGCGCCGCGACACCCGTTTCATCGTGCGATAGTACCAATTCATACCATACCAACATTACAGTTTAAATTGTAATAACGAAATGCTATGGAGATGTTTTAAAAACCCATATAATTTACAAAGATATATATTTCACTAAGTTTTTATAAATAGTATTAGTTGAAAGTATGTGGTACACTGCATAATACACTGATTCCTTTTTTTAAACTTCTTTTCTCCGTTTACATTTCATATGTATTTTTTTATTTATAAATGAAAGAAAAAAAGGGTCTAAATATGCTGCCCTAGGCTTCAGCCAACTGAGCCTAGTGGTAAATCCACCACGTGAGTGACTACATTAACTTAATTAAGTAAATGATGTCCCTACATATTATATTAATACCGATGAGGATGATGTCCATTCGTACTCATAATCCACCACCACACAGACATGATTTTTATCATATTTATAAATAATATTTTATACTGAAATACCATCCAGGATACCGTTCAAAACATTTTATATAATCAGTTGTCCAGAAGTTCAAGGACTCAATAATTATTGATTTATGTTACGTGACAAATATTTCGATATTCAAATAAAAACCCCGTAATTGGTAACCTTGATTATGTCCGGATTTTCCGGATTTTTTGGTGTCGAGGTAAACCTCTATTCTATTCAAACCAAACAGTAGGTAAGTAATAACACAGATAAATCAAAACTGTGTAAAAGGTATAGATTCGTGTGCATGATATGGATAGAGGCAGATAATATCAAAACATATATAAGTTTTACTTATATAAGATAAGAAGAACCAAGTGCCCAGTAATAAGTAGATGGTAGTCGTAAAAGCTACACCAACGATATAGGTAGTTTAAAATAGTTATTCTGTTTAATTATAAAAGTTACGTGGAGTCATTAATAAATTACATCTCCAGATGTACGGGACGAATTTTTTTATGTCAAAATGAAAATATTTCATAAGTAATTCGCTACTCCTTTTTTATCTAGAATTTCGACGTCGCACTAGATTCGACTATCGTAATTTATGAATGACTCTCTACTGCAAACATTTATTTATTTATTTATAAACTTTATGCACAAAATGTACAATGGCGGACTTAATGCCAAAGGCATTCTCTACCAGTCTACCTCTCTACCTTGTTATAAGTATAAGTGTATATAGTGTACTGTGCCTAACTACTTCATTACCTGTATCTATTGTCAAAGATATTTGTGTACAATGTTAACTACAACGACTACTTTTGTTATGCATTTATTTATTTCATCATTTCATGGAATTCGAGCAGTCGGTCAAGTTCTGGGATACGTGTTGCCGAGAAATATGTCATCGATAAAAGGGAAGATCAACTATAACACAAAACATCTAAAAAAAGGTAATTTATTATCACTTATTCACAATATTCAAAACTTTAGAGCCCATGAAGCATAATTTTATAATTCATTTCACACACAAACTGAAAATAGAACAGAAATTCAGAAATAAGAATTTGTAGACAAAAACGCAGATCATTACTTTTCACTTTTCAAGGACGACAAATGGAAATGAGGCATAGCTAATAGGCTAGCTAAGGCGATCGGTGTTACCACTTTTGTATAGTTATTCTACCACATACGCAGACAAAAAAATTGATCGGATTGTAAAAGGTTTATAAGTAGTTGAAAAACTCGGAGGATATTTTAATATATTCGTTAATGTAATGATTGAAAGAATCATTTCTTTTAATTATTGTTAAGCATATTTCCCAAAATGATTCTATATAAGATGGGCAACTATATTTTAAAATTCGGGATTGATTTTTAGTATTTAACAATTAAAACAGTAATATTTATGTTACTTAAGCTAGGAACCTGCACCTATTTATCCTAAATATTATTTCAAATATAGGAAAAGAACTTAAATTTCAAATAATGTTTTCATTTTATTACAAACATTTAAACGATCGACGATAAAGTTTTGTTGCAATGTAATAGATAAATTAAATTAAATTTGTTTTGTTGTTGGCGTTGTTGGACGTCAAAGGCAACTATGACGATATTAAGTTTGGATACGTTTAAATTTTAGTCGCCTGCTTGTGCTGCACAAATTGCGCATAACGGTGTCGTAACCGTAGCTGAACCTATATCTATGTGAGATTCCTCTGATAGTCGATTTAACTTCGCAAAATAAATTGCATCTGAAATTAATTTTGAAGCTATAGTTAATTGTTTCTGGCTAATGTCTCGCAACTGTAGGCCTATAGACCTGCCCATTACTTCCCAATCTTCACTTTTCATGGGAACAGATTGTGTCGTTGTATTCAGATGTTCCTGTTGTTTAAAAACTGTAATTCTGGGCTTCTTTCTATATTCCGTTCTTTTATTACTATGTTCTTGTGATGTTGATAGTTCATAAGTGCAATCACTGTCAGTGGTATCCTGAGTTGTGTCCTACAACAAGAAAGTAATATTTTTAATTTTCATTACCTCATTTTTTTTTATAAATATTTCGGACATCTAACACAATGCCATCCAGTCCCAAGCTAAGCAGAGCTTGTGTTATGGGTACTAGACAACTGATATGAATACATATATACTTTTTTTTGTAAATACATACATATCCTACAAAGAAGACACCCAAACTCCGAATCAAATATTTGTAGACCACACGAACACTTGGTCCGACTCAGGATTTGAACCCGAGATCTCAAGCACAGCAGTCATATTCACTACCACTGCTCCACCGACGCAGTGGTGACATGTACTACAATTATTAGTATATTGTTATGTGTAGGTGAGAGTATGAAGGTAAGTTTATGACAGTGAGGTTTAGGGACATAATTTAAATATCATAGTACAAACTGTTTTACTACTACCTAGGTTAATTAGTTTCTACACTTTTGGAGAATTATTATTATTTTTGTAAATAAATTTAATATTTGTATATAATATTTTAAAGAAAATTTACAAAAGATTCATATTGCTACTCAATAACACATACTTTTAAAAATGTGTGTCAGTAAATACCTCTGATTTTAAAGGATCTGTTGCTTGGGGTTTAGTTGAATGTCGACCGCTTGAGTCATGTACATCAGATAAAAAATTTAATTGCTCAAAATACCACAGCGACGGTTCATACACTTCATCAGCACCACAGCGAATAGATTTTTTAACCTGTAAGCAAAATTAATAGGCAAAGAAAAAGCATAAATTAATAAAAACATTTTTTTCTACTATCAATAACTACTAAATTTGTTGAAATACCTACAAAACAAACTTGTCAACCCAGGATATAATGTCAAGTTATCAAAAAATATTACTCCTCCTTATTTCCCTTCCCCTTTACGCTGTGAACACGATCTGATTTCATTGAACACAATCTAATCTGATTTGAACAACCTGATTAAGTTCCATTTAATCTTCTTATAAATTATAATGATTAAAAGAATAAATACATACTTTCTTCAGTTCTCTAAAGTACGTTGTGCGCATGTTTTCTAGTTTCTTTTTCAATGTGTCAACCGATGCGTCTATGTCAAAGTTTTCTCTGTAGATTTGTGTAAGAACTTTGTATGCATCATTACGCATGGATTTATTACTGTACATGCTACTTGATTTGTCCCATAAATAAGGAAATTCTTTATGATATAGTTCTAAAATTTGAGACCAAGCTTTACGGTCTCTTGCCGACGCCATTTTAAATCGGAATGATGATTACACTATCAACAGAACCGTGCGGGAACAACACCGCGGCCACACTACCGTATGTAAATTGCCATAGAATTGCCGATCGAGTTGTACAATTGTGTAGACTAAATTTAGGGTGCTCGCTTGTATCGATAACACAACTTAACTACACTAGAGAAATATTTATTATGGTTTTTAGTATGGTAATAAATATCTACAGGGATTTTATTTTGATAAAAATAAAACTAAAAAATGTGTAAAAATGCTGATTAGGACTTCAGACAAAAAATAAAGAACATAATGAATGATTAGTAACAATCTATACATCTATACAAATAAATAAAATTGTATATATTGTGTATAATTATAATACTGTTTGTAATATTAAAATTACCGCTTTTTACTGAATGCATATGTATGTATACACGGAACATATACCAAAATGTAAATTTAAAAAAAAAATGTCTCTGTCTGTCCGCCTGTGTGCCGGCTAATCTCTGGAACGGCTGGACCGATTTCGACGGGACTTTCACGGGCAGATAGGTGATGATATTAGGAGTACTTTTTTAGACTAGCATCGTCCCTAGCGTTGCCGGCGGTTACAAGAAAAAATGCGGGTAACACCGCGGAGCTCAGCTAGTATATTATAAAATACTCGCGTCACAGCTTTTGTAAACAAACTATTTTCTATACCTCTGATTAAGGTTTACTGTTTTATACATTTTTTTTTTACATTTTTTACTTTTATTTTTTTATTACTGATTGACTTGATTATGAATTGTTAAAATTGGTATGGATGGGTAACTCTAGTCGAGCCGGCCCATGTGCGGTGAAACATATCCCATAGTCAACTTTTATTATTGTTAATAGTTAGTTTTGTAAAGCGAAAACGTATAAGAAAGTATTCTTTCCTTTATGTTAAAACCTTCTTTCAAACTTTTTCAGGTGATCCTTTACCGCCATACAATGGAAAGTTGCGACTTTACAATATGCGTTTTTGCCCGTTCGCTCAACGTGCCGCCTTAGCACTCATCGCCAAGAACATCGATTTTGAAGTTGTCAATATAGACCTGATCGATAAACCCGAGTGGCTTGCCTCGAAAAGTGCTCTAAGTAAGTGAAAGTCAATTTTAAAAAAAGATTAAGTTTTTTTTTATGGGTTGGGTGCAAACGAGCAGACGCATCGCCTGATGGCAAGCTATTACCGCCGCCCATGGATACCCGCAACACTGATGGCGTCATAGGTGCGCTGCCGACCTTTGGGGGATGGAGAGAGGAATGGGTAGATGGGATATCCTCACTCACTCGGTGAAACACAGCGCAAGCGCTATTTCACACCGGTTTTTTTGTGGAGCCGTGGTATCACTCCGGTCGAGCCGGCCCTTACATGCCGAAACGTGGTTCGGTAAAAAACTTGTGTGTTACTACTCCTATTGATCGTATAGGTGTCGTAAGAGACCACGAAGTGAGCAAATTACACAGAACAATACCACAGCAAAGAGAAATAAACATAACACAAAACTTGGACAAAACAATCTGCCTAGCGCACGTGGTGTAGGCGGTCGAAACCTTCAATCTAAGGAGAACTTGTTAAGGATGATGATAAGAGACTAAAAATCATCAGTTGTTATAATAAGGAACATTGATGGTTTATTACAATCACATAAACGAATAGAAATAAACCATTAACTATAAGAAATTGTTTAAAATTCAGTTTAGATCAACTCCTGATCTAACAAATGTCATAAAAGGCGAAAAAATTTAAAAAGCAACACAGGAACACTTTTTTATTCATCAACGTTAAAATCTTTTACCTACCATTAAATTATGTTTGAAATGTTGTAGCAAAGGTGCCAGCTTTGGAAATCTCTGATGGATTGTCAATTTACGAGAGTTTGATTGTAGTGGAGTACTTGGACGATGTCTACCCGCAGAGACGTCTGTTACCGCAAGACCCAGTGACCAAGGCCTTCGATAAGATCCTCGTGGAAGTTTGCACGCCTCTGGTAACATTATTAAGTATTTGTTGTATTTAGTAAAACTGCTTCGTTGGTCTAGTGTTTGGCGTATGTGACTGCCGATCAAGAGGTCTCCGGTTCGATTTCCAAGTCGGATCAAGGAGTGTTATTGAGTTTTCCTAATTGTGTATATAACTAGCTGACCTACGCAACCTCGTTTGCGTCTTATATTGCCCGTACTACGTAATTTTTTCCCCGTTTTTGAAACATTCTTCATTGGTGCTCCGCTCTTATTAGTAGTAGCGTGATAATGTATAGGACTGTCCAACACTGAAAGAATTATTCAAATGGGACCAGCGGTTCCTGAGATTAGCACGTTCAAACAAACAAACAAACTCTTCAGCTTTATTATTAGGATAGATTAATAACAACTGAAAATTTGGAAGTTGTGGCCTTAACCCTCGTGTCTCGGAGAGCACTTCATAACGTCGTTCTTGCGCTTAATCTCTCCCCGGTCTGTCGAATAGCATCGGCTATCGGTTAAAACCTTCAACTATTTGAAAACTATGACTGTCATGTTTTCCATTTTAATACCAGCCACAGGAGACAATAATTGACTGCAAAGCTTTAAAATCTTAATTCATTTTTAGGTTCTTGGTTTGTTCTTCAACCTCATTAGGTCGCGGCCAATTACTGATGATATTGTAGCTGGATACTTCAAAGCATTAGATATGCTGCAATCACGGTTGCAGTTAAGAGGCACTAAGTTCTTAGATGGACCGGAACCTGGTTACGCTGACTACATGATGTGGCCTTGGTTCGAGAGACTGCCAGCTGTTGATGATAAAATAAAAGAGTTGAATGAAACTAAATACAAAGTTTTGGTCAGTGTCTTATTTATTTCTGTGTATCTAAATACCATAAGGTATTCGTTGCCGCCTGTTTAAATCTGCCCTCTTGGTCTTACGGTTGATGTATGCGACTGACGATCAAGAGTCATCAATCAAGGTCTCGGGTTCGAATCCCGGGTCGGGACTAAAGTGTTATTGAATTTTTCTGATTATAGAAATACTTAATAACAGCTCGGATTTTGGAAGTTGGGGTGTGCCTCGTGCCCCGTCCCTCGGTGAGCACGTAAAGCTGTCGGTCCTGCGCCTGATCTGATTATGAGATACATACGCACACACTTGTGAACTATAATATCTCCTGCGTAGTTGGCTGGTTTCCGTTGAAACTGGCCGCCGTGGCCGTTATCGAACTGTATTATTATATCTGTATATAAATTAAACTGATCAGAAACATGGTTAATAATCTTCCAGGCTTTTCTTACTCTCAAGTAGGTACTGTATAAATTCTGTACTTTTCGTGTGGTCACAGATTAAAGTCTGTATATATGGAGTACACTCACCATTGTAGATTGTTGTGGTGTATACTGAGTACACTCTCTATTGTAGATTGTTGTGGTGAGAGTGGTGTCATCACGATAAATCTGTTTTTAAACGATAAGTAATATCTTACTTAATGTTGGACCTATTTAGCAATAATATTAAATCCAAAGGCTTCTCTAGCCCGTAAAGCGCCCTTGTGCAATGATTACACCAGCGCCCTTCAGTAAGCGCGCAAATTAATTAAAAGTGCCGTGGCCCCTAACATCGTTGCACCCGTATGCACAGCACTCCCTTTACTATAGGTAAATACGTCCTTGACCTAAGTTTTTATATTCCCTATTTACCTTTTAGGATACCATGAATGATTGAAAATGATTTTAGAATCAATTATTTCCAACTTAGTTTCCAGCTGGAAATAGCACTTCGAAGTGATAGCAAATTTTAAACAAACCCTATACCAATCTATCTGGGCAGCGTGGTATCGTAGATCAAAATCTCTTTTCTAAGAAGTTTAGTAGTAGTGTAGATTCTTCTAAGGAAGACGGCTAGTCTTCTAGAGTTGCGAACGTTCAATAAATAGACATGGCAATATAATTTAACTTTTAACTTTCAGTTGGAGTACATAGCGAATATGTGGCAAGACCCGGTAGTCAAAGAATATGCAGTATCGAAAGAAATATATCAGAATTTCTTTAAAGCATATGGCGCGGGTGACAAACCTAACTACGATGTACTTCTTGAGGAATAATTTACAAGCCACACACGTTAATGACAAACACTAATCATAGTCAATAATGAGTATTTTTAATACGATAAATATCTATTACAAACTCTGTCTAGTAAAAATAAATAAATAAATAGAAATTAGTTAACTGTTTTTATTACCTACTCGTGAATTTGTGTGTGAACAATGTGCAACATTGTTTTTATCTGAGGGCCTATTTCAGATGAAAACAAAATTGCACACCGCGTTTACCACAACACTGAACGCGGTCATCATGGTGATCGAGTTTAGAGGTAGTTCAGAGGAACGCTGTGACCATGACTAGTGCAAACTGGTTGAAACGGCAGTCATTTCAAAGGTATATGCTTTTTGTTTATATTTATTTCTTAACATACTAACACATACACACACGCACACACGCACGCACGCTGGTAAATCTGTCATATAGGTCTTCCTAGTACAGATACAGATGCCAATCTCTCGCACAGTTACACAAATTAAAAGTGTAACATCTAATTTAAGAGTAATTGTAAATATCCTGTGTTAGGGCGAAACACACAGCCTACATTATCAACAAAGCCAGCATATCCCTATGGCAGTGCAAGCGACTGCTCGGCAAAAACTGGGGCATTAGCCCCAAGATCACCCACTGGCTATACACAACAGTCATTCGGCCAATAATCACCTATGGCGCACTGGTCTGGTGGCCCAGAACTGACCTGAGCACGGCCAAAAAAGACCTTGAAAAGCTGCAGCGTTATGCTTGCGTCGCAATTACCAGCAGCATGAAAACTGCACCCACTGCTGCCCTGCAAGCAATGCTGGGGCTGCCGCCCCTACACCTTATCGTGCGGGAGGAGGCAGCCCTATCTGCACTCAGACTCAGTGCTGCAGGAACACTTGGAAAAGACTCAAGAATAAAACACATACGCATAAAAGAGGATGCCATCAAGCAACAGCCCATGTTGGCATCCCCAAGTGACAAAATCCCCAAAACACACTACTTTACAAAACACTACATAGTACAGCTCACAGAAGATTCTGGTGATCACTCAGGGCAGAAGGAACTGAGGATCTACACCGACGGCTCTAAAACCAACAGTGGAACAGGAGTCGGTGTCTTCTCGAACGAGCTCAACATAAGAATATCCAAGCCGCTGGGCAAACTCAACACTGTCTATCAAACAGAATGTGTGGGGATTATCCAAGCGGCAACTGCACTAGAAGCAAGGAAGATAACGGACACACACATCCGTATACTCTCTGATAGTGCTTCAGTCCTCCAATCCTTAAACAGAAACTACATCACCTCGGGACTAATACTTGAATGCCATAATGCACTGGAACGCGTCTCGGTACTTAACCGGAACACAGTGACACTGCAGTGGATAAAGGGACATAGTGGATCACTTGGTAACGATGCGGCTGATGAACTGGCTAGGAGAGGATCTAGCACAGTGATCTACGGACCTGAGCCAATTGTGCCAATCCCGTTCAACCAGCTCCGCAGATGGTTGCAAGACTACACTCGCACACAGGCCGAGAACTGGTGGACTACAGCACCGGGCTGCAGACAAGCTAAAAAGGCCATGCCTACTCTAAACAGCAAACTGACTAGACGCCTACTGGGTCTGGACAGAGGAAGTCTGCGCCTGGTGGTGGGGACCATCACCGGACACTGCTCATTAAACAAACACTATCACACAATAGGCATCACAGACAGCCCTCTATGCAGAGCGTGCATGGAGGCTGAGGAAACAGTGGCACACGTGCTACTCGAGTGCACGGGCGTCGCGCAGATCCGCGATAGAACCCTTGGATCACCAAGGTCTCTCGCGGATGCCCTGAGAGGACTGGGAAGTCTGATCTGCTTCTGGAAGGAGGTGGGCTGGTTAGAGTGATGGCCGCCATGGCCCACGTACAATGGTCCACTCTAAGGACTAAGTGCGGAAACCATTCCCAATAATAATAGAATAATAGAATCCTGTGTTAGAGAAAAATAAAAATTATTATATTATTACTATTAACACCTATTGTGAACGCAATAGGTATTTCCCGTAATCATAAATAGATGTTATGGAAATAGAGTTCAAATTCAAAGATTCCGTCACCTACCAACCAAATTCAGATGGATCGTCCCTTTTAGAATTGGTAAGTATTAAAGTTAATCCATTATTTCTTAACTATGATTTAGACAGTATAAAGTTATTTTTTGGCGGTAAAAGTTAGAACTGAAGGATTGACTCCACTGAATCCAGAACATAAAAAAAAAACAAATCAATTAAGTGACAAATTTCGATCTCAATAAAGTACTCAGATAAAATATTTGTAGAATAAACTTTTGCGTGGCCATGTTCATGAAATGGGTATCAACCCAATAAATTGTGGTTTACAATAGTAAATCATAAAAAATACAAAGTATTCGTGTTTAAAGGCTTATTAAATACGATATAATCAGATCGCAATCAAAGTTGAATGTTTAATACTTTATTACTAAAATAACTTTTATGACAGTTGCGAGATCGAGAATAGTTCGGAACGAAACTGAATGTTTGCTGATTGAAAAATATTGGCCTTGAAGTGATGACCTCAGACGGCAATCATAGATTAAAACTGCTGTAGTGCTGTATATTAGTCAGAGAGCGATCAACTATGTACGCGTGACATCATACCTATTAGGATAACATTTTCAGTTTTGTAGTACTATATACGTTAATTATATTTAATTAAAAACTTGGGATTTTAATTAAATATAATTATAGGATGGAACGAAGTTCGAAATAGAAAGACGATACAAATATTATATTTACTTCAATATTTTACGTAATTTCTAGTTTTATGATATATGTGTACACAATAATATTAATAATAATAATAATGATAATGATGATAATGGTGAAAATGATGAAGATGATGAAAATGATGAAAATGATGAAAGTGATGAAGATGATGAATTGATGAAAATGATGAAAATGATGAAAATGATGAAAATGATGAAAATGATGAAAATGATGAAAATGATGAAAGTGATGAAGATGATGAAAATGATGAAAATGATGAAAGTGATGAAAATGATGAAAATGATGAAAATGATGAAAATGATGAAGATGATGAAAATGATGAAAATGATGAAAGTGATGAAGATGATGAATTGATGAAAATGATGAAAATGATGAAGATGATGAAAATGATGAAAATGATGAAAGTGATGAAAATGATGAAAATGATGAAAACGATGAAGATGATGAAAATGATGAAAGTGATGAAAATGATGAATTGATGAAAATGATGAAATGATGATTATGATAATAGTGATGATAATGATGATATGTATATATAAAAGTTCGAAATCTTATCTATCTATTATATATATATATATATAGTATATATATATATATTATATATATATATAGATATATATATAGTATCTGGGTTGCTTCAAGCAATGAAAAATAAACTAATACCAAATAAAATTTAAAATAGCAAAAAGTGTCGTGACAACAAAAAGTGTCGTGACAACAAATTATGTCGCGACAATTTCCGTCTAGCCCCCTTCGTTTTTTCGTTCATATCGCGCGATAAGGAACTTCGTTCCAATAATTGACACATTTGCGATAAGTTGTTACATTATAATTTGGTTCTAATAACAAAATATCGCTTAAATAAAAGAAATTTTAGTACCTAGGTACTAATTCTTCATCTATGTGGTTATTATAAATATTTATCTAGTACATTAACATCAACGATCAATAGATCAATTTAGTTGTGCAGTTATACAAGTACTGGTATACGTATAAAAAAGAAAAATGTCAGCAAAGCAGAAGATCAACTTTAACACAAAACATCTGACCAAAGGTTGGTTAATACCACATATTAGCTTTTATAAAACTATATATATAAAAATGAATTGCTGTTCGTTAGTCTCGCTAAAACTCGAGAACGGCTCGGCCGATTTAGCTGATTTTAGTTTTAAAATATTTGTCGTAGTCCAGGGAAGGTTTAAAAGGATATGGATGAATAAATTTAAACAATAAATGTTTTTCGAGAGGAGCATCAGTGAAGAATGTTACAAAAACGGGGGAAAGTTATTAAGCTACGGGCAATAGGAGACGTAAACGAGGTTGCGAGGCTCAGCTAGTATTGCTATAAAAATGAACTCGTAACTATGTCGTTCCAATAGTTTATTTAACTTTTGACAGCTCTAATACTTAATCAAATAGTGATACCCTGACCCGTTACCTATTCGATTTCTTTCATCGATCGATTTTATGCATTAAGAAGTTTTAATCGATTTAACAAACTCATTATTTTATAGATAATTTCGTACTTCATATTTCTATGTGTTTCAATGTGCGACCTCCTTTGTCAAAATAAAGAAGAAATGGATTAAAAGAATGTTGTTCAAATATGACGGTTCTATGTCATGAAAAAATATATAAAAGGAACTGAATTTTCAAAATGTATTATTGTATTGTGTTGTAATTCAGTGGTTAATATTGTATTTGTTAAACTATTGATGATCTTTATTAAATCTCTCTATGTCTATTTTAAAATAATCTACAGTATTTCAATGAGTAACCTTCAATATAGTTGAGTATTTATATTCCTCCGTATTGATTTATTTGTGAATTCTCACGTTTGGTTGAGTTGAGCGTATCGTTCCTGCCTTCGTTACTGTCAAAATGCCAAAAAAGAAAGTACTCAAAGGACAAACAAGAGAGTTTGTCTTGCGACTTCGTGAATACTTTGAAAAGGAAAGCCGTAATGGTGGGCCTCTTATACCAGTGACTCAAGTTAGAGACCGTGTTGCAGCAGCATTAGGTATTAGTGCTCCAACAGTGGCAAAAATAACAAAAGAAGGCTACGGCAGCAGTGGCATGGAACAGAATAAGCTATCTACACCTAAGAAAAAACGTCCGCCTAGTAAAGTTACAGCCGTTGACAATTTTGACGCTGATGCTATTCGTCGTCATATATACGACTATTACCAAAGAAAAGAGATTCCAACATTAAAAAAACTAACACAATCTCTTCGAAATAGTGGTTTGTTCCGTGGTCAAAAATCTTCTCTGACAAAGGTATTGAAAGACATTGGAATGTTATTCCAAAAATGTGACAAACGAAAAATTTTAATGGAACGCAATGATATTGCTTTGTATAGATGCGATTTTTTAAGACAAGCAAAAAAAATAGAAGATTGGTCGAATGTTGTTTTCACAGATGAAACTTGGCTCAATGCGAATCATACGCTGTCAAAAACTTGGACTGACAACACCGTTGGCTCCACTTCTACAGTACCAATGGGAAAAGGCGAACGACTGATTATTTGTTATGCAGGAACAGTAAAAGGATTTGTGCCAGGCGCTCTATTAGCTTTTAAATCCCAGAAAACAGGAGATTATCATGAGGAGATGAATTCGAACGTGTATGAAAAGTGGTTCAGAGAAATGCTTACATCACTCGAAGAGCCATCAATAATATTTATTGATAATGCACCTTATCACTCTCGTCAAATTAATAAAATACCAACACAGGCCAACAAAAAACATGAAATTATAAACTGGCTCCGTGACAATGGCGAAGAGGTGAATGAGTCCCTACTAAAAGTAGAGTTAGTAAAGATATTAAAAACAAAGAAGCTGCCAAAACGATACGTCATAGATGAAATGGCAGCAGAGCATGGGCATACCGTCCTCAGAATTCCCCCATATCACTGCCAATATAATGCAATTGAAATGATCTGGGCACAAGTTAAAGGATATGCTGCGAGGAACAATACAACTCCTCCTTTCACCGCAAGAAAAATGCTGAATTTACTGAAAAATGCGTGTGAAAAAGTAACTCCAGAAAACTGGGCGAATGTTGTAGAAAAAACATAGAAGGTGATAATGTCGGATTGGGATCGGGATGTTGCATTCGACAATTTATCTATCCAAGAAATGATAATCAATATTACTGAGAACTCAAGTGATGATGATTCCTGGTCATACGAAGAAGACGATTCTTTATAATTAAAATTAGTATTACAGTACCTCTTTTGGTTGTTTTATTTTTAATCCGTAAATTACTACGAATTTCAACATTTTGTACCTGTTCATTACAAGTAGGTACCGCAGGTAGTTTTTATTTGAACCAACTATAGTAAGTCTAAACAATTATTTTAGATTCATTAATTTGCGGCGAATACATTCGATCCCATTACTAGGTACGAGTACGATGGAACTGTTTTCATTACGCAAATTATTTATGCATTGAAACAGAGACATTTAGGGCATTTTAATGCAAAATAATAAAGCTTTTTACGTGATTTGATATAAAATATAATCACAATAATTTTATTGTATGTTTTATTAATATAATCGATAATCGATTTATTTCAAAACCGTTTTTATAGTCTGTGGTCATTAATTACGAATGACACATCCCTAAGTAGGCGGAGCCCGCCCATAAAGTACAGTATTATCTGTAGTACATTGTATCAAAAATTATTACAAAACTTTATGTGCGTGATCTGTCAAAAGTTAAATAAAGTATTGGAACGACTATAGCTGCAACTGTAACTGGCCATTAAAAGCATATTGATATTAACATTTTAAACATACACATAAATAGACTTTATTAAATACTAGCTGAACCCCGCGGTGCTACCCGCGGTACGATGATAACTGCGGGCAACGCCGCGAGGCGAAGCTATATCTTTATAAATAGTAGCCTATGTGTTATTCTGATGTATAAGCTATATTGTGGTAAAGTTTCATTCAAATCCATTCAGTAGTTTTTACGTGAAAGAGTAACAAACATCCATACATACATACATCCATACTTACAAACTTTCGCCTTTATAATAGTAGTAGGATTATTATTATTGTTTAAGCTATTTCTGTGAAAATTTTTAAACGACCGGACGACATTTTCTTTCCCCGCGGTCCGCCTAAATTTAAATTATCTAAATTATCGATTGCAATTAAGGTTACTCGTACAGAAATCACCATAAAAAATGCAACACCACTTCTCCAGCTAATAGCTAGCTAGTAGTATTAAAAGATTTCAGTTCAGATACGGATCTTATCGTATCTGCGTAATGTGTGATAGACAATTGATAGTCAATAATGCGTCAACCGATACAGCTATTTCAAACTTTTTTTTGATATTTCTATAAAGATGCGGCGATTTCCACATACACGGTGCGGTGAGGGACATGACATTCGTTCCTTCACATGGACTTTGTATGCGTTATTATCGTTTGGTTAGTTTCTTACTGCAGCTAAATGCTATTCGATTGGTCCCATAATAACAACATAAATTAATCGAATCATCAACCGTGGCCTGATGTGTTTAACAGGGGTCTGTTTTCCGAAACCTGGGGCACAACTAGGTCTTTCCTTGTTTCCTTTTTTTTTTAAATGTTGCACCGTGGTATATAAAAAAAAGAAACAAACTAAACTTTATTTGAAGATGACGCAGGAGGCGTCAGACGGTGTTCGAGAGGATCTTCTCTCGGACCCAATCCCATGACATGCCATACCAAACCGCTAGGAAGCCACACCGTGATAATGACGGTGGATGGACGGGATGAATTTTTCCTTCCACCGTTACATCGGCCAATCGATAGAAGGCGACGTCTCTCTTATGGTTTCTTTTCTAAAGACAGATATCTTAGAAATATTTTTTTTACTTGATCTCATTACTCCCTTAAACGTTTTTCAGGTGATCCAGTACCTCCATACAATGGAAAGTTGCGACTTTACAACATGCGGTTTTGCCCGTTTGCTCAACGCGCTGCCTTAGCACTTATCGCGAAGAACATTGAGTTTGAGGTAGTGAACATAGACCTCAAAGACAAGCCCGAGTGGTATGTCACAAAAAGTGCTTTTAGTAAGTGAGTTTTATTTATCTTCTATAGTTTAAAACTATAAATCATTTACTCAATAATCTTCTGATAAATTCTACCGATGTGTATGGCAGAAATGTAAATGTTCTGCAAAAGTGCTATTTTGCGATTAGTGTCAAGTTTTACTCACACTTTTCGTTTTTCAATATTTAAATCATCATCTCAGTCGAAGACCATCTGATATTAATTATGTTTGTCATTTCCCAGCAAAGGTACCGGCTTTAGAAATCTCTAACGGAATGTCAATTTATGAGAGCTTGGTTATAGTCGAGTATTTAGACGATGTCTACCCGCAGAGACGTCTGTTACCGCAAGAGCCACAGACCAAGGCCTTTGATAAGATCCTAATGGAAATTTGCACGCCAGTGGTAACTGAAATTCTATCTTATTTAGTAACTAGCTGACCCACGCAACCTCGTTTGCGTCTTATATTGCCCGTAGCGTGAATATTTTCCCCCGTTTTTTAAACATTCTTCATTGGTGCTCCGCTTCTTTTAGTAGTAGCCTTCCTCGATAAATGGACTATCCAACACCGAAAGATTTTTTCAAATCGTACCAGCGGTTCCTGAGATTAGCGCGTTCAAACAAACAAACTCTTCAGCTTTATTATATTAGTATAGATTATATTTGTTTACTATGTACAACCACTGTCTAAAGGCTACATACAGTTCACTTCACCATTCTTCTAACTAGAGACTTTTAAAAACTTATAAATATTAGAGTGATGTTTTACGAAATCAGTTTGTCTACTTTAATCGTGGAAATATTTGTATTAGCATCGGAATCACCCACAGTGTTAATGTTTATTTATTTATTTATCTTTATTGTATACACAAACAAAAAAAAACAAAATAACAAAATGAATAAAAGTGTGTAAGGATGTATAACAATTGGCGGTCTTACCGCTCACGGCGATTTCTTCCAGACAACCATAGCACGGACATTGGGCATTTCAAAATTTAGAGTACCTGACACACAGGTAACACATTAATATTTAAAAATATCAGTAGAGATCCATACACAAATGTTAAACACTATTCACACCACACATACACACCTATACCCTCACCAATATATATACACACTGAAATATATATGCATATATACAGACCAATATATATATCTACACTTCTACACTAATATTATAAAGAGGAAAGATTTGTATTTTTGTATGTAACGAATAAACTCAAAAAGTACTTGACCGATTTTAAAAATTCTTTCACCATTCGAAAGCTACATTATCCACGAGTAACATAGGCTATATTTTATTTTGAAAAAAAATAGGGTTCCGCAAGATATTTGCGTTTTTCGGACACGGTTTCTCTTTCACGCAAAACCTACTAAATGGATTTTGATGAAACTTTACAATAATATAGCTTATACATTAGAATAACAAATAGTCTACACTTTATAAAGATACTAGCTTCGCCTCGCGGCGTTGCACGCGGTTATTGTCGTACCGCGGGTAGCACCGCGGGGTTCAGCTAGTATTATATAAAAGAAACCAAAAGTATTCACAATGATAAGTAATCCCTCACCAGCTGTTTAAACACAGTCAAAGTTTTCGCTTGTCGGATATTATCAGGCAGGTTGTTCCAAAGCCTTACCGCTTGCACAGTAAAAGAATTGTCTGCAAACTGAGTGGAATGTGTAGGTATTTGTAGTTTTAAATTCTCCGATGACCTCAGGGCTCTGCAATGTGTATTTTTTAAGAAATGAAAACATTATTTGAGATAAGGGGGTGTGTGAGGATGAAACAGAATACTGTTTAAAAGAGTAAGAATATGCAGATTCCTGCGAAAGCGTATTGGTAGCCGCTTGAGCCTAGATCGAAACTCTGAGATATGATCATATTTACGTAATCATTTTACGTCATCATTAATGTTATGTGTTTAAGTCCACCATATGCAATGTATTTAGAGTGTGCCTAATTAAATGTGTTTAATGTACGTACTATGGCAGCACTATTGTCCGACTGTAGTAATCGGATTCACTTTTAATGGCAGCCATGTTTATGTTAAGTAATTAAAAAAAAAACATTATTTCATATAAATTACAATCTTTTTTTTTTTTTTTTTATTGAATAGTGGGCCAACGAGCAGACGTATCACCTGATGGTAAGCGATTACCGCCGCCCATGGACACCCGCAACACCGAAGGCGTCACAAGTGCGTTGCCGACCTTTAGGGGATGGGAAAGGGAATGGGGGGAGGGGTTGGGGTATGGGCCTCCGGTATCCTCACTCACTCGGTGAAACACGGCGCAGACGCTATATCACACCGGTTTTCTGTGAGGCCGTGGTATCACTCCGGTCGAGCCGACCCATTCATGCCGAAGCATAGCTCTCCCACGGTTAAAGTCAACCAAGCGGTGTGCTTAATCGTTTTAAAATCAAGTAAATATAAAAAATCATCAACAATATTAAAAGTATATCAAATATAAAAGAAAACCGAATGTATTTTAGTTTCATGAATTCTACGTAAAACTTGTGGAGACACCGGAATCAGTCCCTGAAGATGTTATAAAAAACTACTATATAGCATTAGACTTGCTGAAAAGACAGCTGCAGTTGCGAGGAACTAAGTTTTTGGATGGACTGGAGCCCGGTTACGCTGACTATATGCTTTGGCCCTGGTTCGAGAGACTGCCAGCCATCAACGATAAAAGAAAAGAATGGGATGAAACTAAATACAAAGTGCTGGTCAGTGTCTCGTTTTTTTTTTAAGCTTACCTACGATATTTTTAGAAGCCAGATATAATCTGCTAGTAGGTCAGAAATAATCGAATGGTCGACTATCGAATTAGTTCTCTGTAGCTGCTAATCATCGCGCTATTGAATAAATAATTGTTAAATGCAATGTTGTAATTTATTAGTTACACATTGATTTAGAAGAGTTTTTTATGGAGTCCTATATTCATTATTCCCGCTGCTTGACAATTGACAAAACTTATGTGATGTAAATTATATGCTCGATAATATAGCGTAATTTTTAACTTTCAGTTGGAGTACGTAGCAAATATGTGGGAAGACTCAGTAGTAAAAGAATATGCAGTGCCACAAGAAATATTTGAGAATTTCCACAAAGCATACTATCTTCATAAGAAACCAGACTATGACGCACTTCTTGACGAATAATCTAAAAGCTACACACGACATCAAAATAATGACTAACACTAGTTATAGTCAATAATAAGTAATTTTAAGTTACAATAATACGAAACATATTTTTAATACACATTCTGTGAAGTAGAATCATCAATAAAAATTAAATAAACATTTACTGTTTTTAATTACAAGTACCTACCTACTCGTAAGTCATATCTAATTGTCACTTTATTTTACACCAACTTGGTCATTCCGGGACCGCGTTGCTATTGGCCCGCACTGAATTCTTCATTAATCGCTACACCAACTTAGAATATTTTCTATATTTGCAAGATCTTGTAAGCCATATTTCGAAGATTATGGTTCTTTAACCATTTTTGCAGTCAAGTACCCCCGTATTGTAGGCAGCACTATTGGATGAATTATAATACAGTTTGGCTGTTATTAATTATTACTTCACACGGGTCCTTTCGGTAATCACCTGTAACCATTTTTTTTTTACGTGTGGAAACCCCCTCGGGCCGTCACCCCGCCGGGGTTTGCGCCGGGGCGGTGTGTCGGAATCGAACCGACTAAAACCACACGGTGTGCCAACTCTGCGCCTGAGAAGGGAAGGGTCCGGGAACTGCAGTTATTAACACGAACGGACCCAATCACCTGTAACCATAACACAAGGTTGCCTTAGTAGCCCTGCCAGTATATTGGTGCTGGATACTTGAAACTGACACCCTTGTGTGGGTTTATCTGACTTAGACTCGCTCTCGTGAGGATCGAGCAGAAGTAAATTAACATACACTAGTTCCGTATATATATCTGATGTCATGTACTTCTTATACTGGGATAATTGAAATATTAATAAACTAGCTGACCCGTGCCCACTTCGTTGGGCATAATGTTAATAATCCTTTTTTAGTACAGAGTGTTATGTTTTAATTTCTAACTGCCAAGAATAAGATAGAAAGTAGTTCTGATAAGAACCTTTTATTCAAACAATGTCGAAAGTGTACTAATTACGTTTCGAAAAATTCAATTTCGGAGACGTCCGCTGCGTAAGGAGCTGACCACGCGACTGAGCCGCGCGGGTACCTACCTCTCAGATGTAAAAGGCCACGCCTCCTTCTCCCGAAGCGAGCACGAACGCGAACCGAATTAAACCCGAAGCCATCGCGCGCCGTCCGCTGCTTTGGCCTTCCGTTGAAATTTCTCCGATTCACTTTGCAAAACCGACTACCACGTAAAAGCCTTTTTATTTTTCGGTTTTTTATATAACCTATGACACTCAGCAATAATGTGGCTTTCTATTGGTGAAAGAATTTTTTAAATCGGTTTAGTAGATCCCGAGATTACCCCCTACAATTTAACAAATATACAAACACACAAACTTTACTTCGTTATAATATTAGTATAGACTAGTATATATTTATAACAAAATTAAAACATGTGCAAAAAGTTGAGCTTTTAAAATGTCGAAGTCGTTTTACCCGATATATTTATTACTATTAAAAAATGATATTTTTTTGCAATTCGCATACTCCTGGACCTGCTTATATATGTATATCCAAAAACAACAAAATTTGACGAATACTTAGATGTTTAATTAAGTGAATTAACTGATTATGAATATATTAATCTTAAAGGCATCGCCTACGAGATAGCTAGACCCATAATAAATTTAAGTACAGTCATAAAAAGTATCGCTTGTATCAAATATCCATAAGCTACGTAATAGATATCTACTACAAGTTTATCATTTTTGTTGTCAAAAATATTTATTTAGTATGATAACATCAACGAGCGCTTTCGTTATGCCTCTATTTACTTCATCACTTCATGGGATTAGAGCAGTCGGACAAGTTCTGGGATACGTTTTGCCAAGAAATATGTCATCGATAAAAGCGAAGATCAACTTTAACTCAAAACATCTGAAAAAAGGTTAGTTTTCTCCATAATCGCATTTTTCAATACTTTAATGCCTTCTAAAGTAAATTTAAAATGGTATGTACGTAAACTACATAGAACGCTTTTTATCAACTTATTATTATACGGACAGAATAGAATTAAATCAGGATCTAGAAATAAAAATACTAGACTATAAAAATATGACTTCGTATTCGTAGACAGAATTAACATTAATTTTCAAGGTTGATCTATAGTTAAGGTCATCAGTGTTGCTAACTTAATGTTAAAATTCTACCGAGATATTTTTGACTGTTTTAAGCTGAACAAAAAGCGGATTGTTTTTTAAAAAATTTATAAAACACTTCGAATAAACTAAATGAAGTTGTTTTTTTTTGCAATCTTTGCAAGCTTCTGGGTTCTGACTATTACGAAGATGATAGATTACGAAGTATAATTTGGGATGGGATGGGAGATCTTAAAATGTCCTTTTAAATATCCTTCAGGTGATCCACTCCCGTCATACAATGGGAAGCTGCGACTTTATAACATGCGTTTTTGCCCGTTTGCTGAACGGGCTGTCTTGGCGCTTAATGCTAAGAATATCGACTATGAGGTAGTGAACATAGACCTCATGGATAAACCCGAGTGGCTTGCCTCGAAAAGTGCTCTTAGTAAGTGAAAGATTTATTTTCCTTATATTAATGAGTTAGTCGTTTGTCCCTTAATTTACCGATTTAAACGGTGTTATGACACTGTCGGTAGTGAGAGAATTATCGTTTCTGTGTTGAAACCCATTTGTGGTAGATACATAAGTACAAAAGAAAACATTGTACATGTACTCAGTACACACTTAAATATATATATATATATATATATATATATATATAAAGTCTTATCGTAACTGATAGTGTAAGTATAACGCACGGATACTACTGTAACTTAATAAACAGAAGTCGGTTAAAAATTAGTTTTAATTGATAGCTGCTTAGCAAGCGGTCTAAAATAAGTATAATAATTACTTACTCATTTGACCGATTAAAATGTATCACTCCCTCATACTCATTTTTAACCAACTTCAAAGTTAGGAAGAAGTTTTGAATTCCTGTTTTATTTTATCCTGGATGATTAATTATTTCTCTCATTTCGTAGCAAAGGTCCCAGCTTTAGAAATCTCTGACGGATTGTCGATTTACGAGAGTCTGGTTGTTGTCGACTACTTAGACGATGTCTACCCCCAGCGACGTCTATTGCCGAAAGAGCCTGTGACCAAAGCCTTCGATAAGATTCTGGTGGAAGTTTGCACGCAGCTGGTAATTTGTTAATCTTATTAATAAATTTTTTGTTGTTTACGTGAGAGAGCCTTACTACGATACAATTGAGCCTGCTCGACTGGACTGAAAAACTGGCCTCAGAAAATTTGTTTAGCAATCATCAAAATCTAAAAAGCAGTCTCATTCATCAACGTCACACGCTGTTTAGGGAACAGCGTGTGACGTTGACGTTTCTTTTATCTTGTTAAGTAATTCTAGCGTTGCTTTTCGTTAAGTAAGTAAGTTTACCAGAGCCCAAACACCTCTTCCGTCTAATTTTGGGAGAACAATCAAAAGGACGGCAATGCACTTTAACAAATTTTATGTCATAACAAACAATAGTCCTATTTTATAGTTTAACATTCCTAATTTATTTTTAGATACATTCCTTTTATTTCAAACTTGTGATGAAACCGGAGTCAGTCACTGAAGAAGTTGTAGCTGGATACTTCAAAGCATTAGATATGCTGCAAACGCAGCTGCAATTGCGAGGCACTAAGTTCTTAGATGGAACGGAACCTGGTTATGCTGACTATATGATTTGGCCCTGGTTTGAAAGGTTGCCAGCCGTCAACGATAAAAGGAAAGAGTTGGATGAGACTAAATACAAAGTGCTGGTGAGTGCCTTGAGTTTTTTCTTTTAACCGAACCTATGATATTTTTAGATTGTTGTTTATTTGTTTATTTTACCGGGCCATTTACATTATTTGCACTTAGCCTTTTGATTGGGCCGTTGTACGTAAGTTTGTCATCTTCCTACTCCAACGATCCTACATCATCCCAGAAGCTCAGCAACCTTTTCAGGTCACTACATGCTTCCGGGAGTGATGTTGATTGGAGGATGTTCGCCGGTTGATCTACCACACTTCTACATTCTGTGAGAACGTGCTGCGGCGTTTCTTCATCCTCTATGCATCCCCTGCACAGAGGGCTGTCTGTTGCGTCTACATTCAATAGGTGCTTGTTTAGGAGACAATGCCCTGTCAGGATACTTGTGACCTTCCTGAGATCGTCCCTTTTTTAGTCTAATCAGGTTACGGGCTAGTCTTTTTAATGCTACCAGAAATGCACTTTTTTTTGCCTACATCCTTCATTGTTTTTCCATTCTGTTTTGTATTTACCTTCGATATTGGCGCGCAGCCATGTTTTTATTTGGGCTTGGGGCAAGGGTGTAGTAGCGGTTCCGATCCACAAACTGTCGTTTTGGATCTCCTTTTGGCGAATTCGTCTGCAGCGTCGTACCCAAATTAAATTACTTTAAATTACCAGTTCGTGATAGCTGATACAGCTATCACGAACTGGTAATTTAAAGTACACATTCCTATTTTTACTTCGATTAGAGTTTTAAACCGATTTTTGTAGGCAAGTAATCACAAAATCTAAGTATGTATTTATTTTACTGTTTTGATTTATTTAATTTTGAAACGGTCAGGCCATTAATGTTAACAATCGCTTGCGCGAAGCGAGTGTTCTGAATTTGCAAGCAATCATATGCTACCATAATTGTAGGTGCGATAATATTATGTAATTTTTAAATTTCAGTTGGAGTATATAGCGAATATGTGGGAAGACCCGGTGGTTAAAGATTATTCAGTATCGAAAGAAATATTTGAGAATTTCCACAAGGCATATACTCTTGGTAACAAACCAGATTACGATATTCTTCTTCAAGAGTAATCTGAAAGGGACACGCAAAATTAACATAATGACAGACATTCATCCTCATCATCTTCATTTGCTGCTTTGGTCGGCTCTTACGACAACCACAAGATGATCGTTGTGATCGAGAGGATATAAGTCAAAGGATTTTTTATCGCTTTTTCCTATCTAGGTTTTATGAGTGTATGTAAATTAGGAGTGCATTTTCTTGTTAAATAAAGAGCCTTAAGTGCGGTGAGAATAAACTTGCTGGTTTTTTTTTATTGCTATTTCTGACTTACTGCCCTCTCGATTACCACGGCAGTATAGGGGAGGTGGCACTCCGTATTCTTAAGAAGTCACAAACCTAATAATAGGCAATAAAGAATACATATAAGCAACTGCATATTATATGTGATTAATAAACTCATTATAAATCCTCCTAATATTATAAATGCGAAAATTTGAAAGTTTGTAAAGCTTGTGTGCGCGCGCGCGCGCGCGCTTGCGTGCGTGCGTGCGTGCGTGCGTGCGTGCGTGCGTGCGTGCGTGCGTGTGTGTGTGTGTGTGTGTGTGTGTCACGCAAAAAGTACTGAACGGATTTTCATGATACTTTGCAGTAATATAGCTTAGACATCAAAATAACGTAATAAGTAAAAAAAATATAGATTTTTTTATAAATTGGTCATAATATAACGATAACTGTCATGTTAGTCGGAAAAAAATTTGCTCTCTGAGAGCTGTCTTGCCGTGCGCTGCTCAAACCGTTAGACAGTTGTAGAGTAGAGTTATACAAAGATAATTATCTGTAGGATCATTCGTCTTAAATAGTTCTAAATAAAAGTCCGCTACAGTATATATCTACCTTTTATGTGAAAGTCACTATGACCAAAATAGTAAACCTCTATGGTTTATTATTTATACAATTAAATTGGTTTTATTTAACAATGCACATTTTAGAATATTTAAATAAATAAATATTCCGGACATCTTACACACAACGCCATCTAGTCCCAAGCTAAGGAGAGCTTGTGTTATGGGTACTAGACAACTGATATAAATACTTTTATACTTTTTTTTTGTAAATACATACATATTATACATAGAAAACACCCAAACTGCGAAACAAATATTTGCAGATCATACAAATAGTTGGTCCGACCCGGGAATCGAACCCGAGACCTCAAGCTTAGCAGTCGCATACGCTACCACTACGCCACCGAGGCATTCAGTTTATTGAACTCTTATCAAAAGCTCTATAGCTTTACATACTCATATAACTATTATGTCAAGTACAATCATAAATAAAATAATTTAATAGAAATTTATTGTTAACAATAAACGTGTTGCCGATATCTGAACTAATACTTATAAAAATAAATAAATACAGCTACTTAAGTGTGAGTTTTTGTGTGAGAACTACTATTTAAAATGTCCCTCCAACAAAAAGGTAGGAGTTCCTTCGGCCAGACGAGATGATCATACCTGGAGTGCCGCGGTTTATATTACATAATATTTTAATTTTGAATCTTAGTCATCTTAATAAAAAAATACATCAATAATGTTCCTTTGGTTACTATATCTTCACCTGTATTTACGTTCAGGCAAACCTGAAGACATTCTTGTCTATTAAAGTCACACACTCTATCAATCTTTCTCTGTTCTAGCAACATGCTCAGAATACGCTCTATTTGCAATATCTCGTAAGTCATATTCCGAAGCTGTTCCCAAGTTTTCCACCATGTTTCTGAAGTGACCTCCTTCTAACTGCAAAAGCTCGTATGGATGTCCACATTCGATTGCCAGACCAGCCTCCATAACCTTTGATTTAAGGAATAAATTGTTTAATATTAATGTCGTTATACAGGGTCTGTCGTAAATAATGGATAAGTCGTAAACTGGAGTTGGTCCGGCTATGAGACTATTAGAAAATCGTATCTTTTTGCCAGGGTTTCTAACCGTATGGAAATGGCGTAGACTTTTATGTTTTTTTATAAATTTCGCTACTCTTTGCATTCATTCCGTTGCCATTTCGTTAAATTTAGGTATTTCTGTGTCATTTTTTTTGTATTATAGTCTTGAAGATGTGTATTATTTAGTTTTAGTACTGTTTTAGGCGTTTTTAACGTTGGTCATTTTCAAAATTGTCATTTTAAGATTTTTTATGTTTTTGTTTTACTTAGGGTCAACTTTTGATCATTTACTGTGTAAAAAAAAAGTACGGCGCTATAGCTGCCCATGATCTTAATAAATTATCTAGTATGTGTAGATTCTAAAAAGGTATAACAATGCATACTTCACAAGTAATATTAAGCTACATGAGCGAGATCAATATCAAGGTGAGAAAATATTTTTTTCATGTAATGTTGTAAATGGTTATAAAACTTCGTCATAATGATTTATTTCTGCCAAGATTCTTTACACAAACACTATGGGGTCACTATTAAGGATATTCAAAAGAAAACTAGGTTGTTTTAGTACGTAAAAATATTTATTCAACAACTTAAACTAAATGTTCGAAGTGTCCTCCGCCGGCAGCTATGCACGCTCTACATCGCCTAATAAACGATCGCTTAATCCGGCGCACATAACCGGCTTCTTCAATTTTTCTCGCTGCTACTTGAATGCGCGCACGCAACTCTTCTACAGAACTTATTGTTTCACTGTATACTTTTTCTTTTATACAGCCCCAGTAAAAGAAGTCCAAGGGGTTCAGGTCTGGCGAACGTGGAGGCCATAAAATTGGCCCCAATCGCCCTATCCATCTATCTGGATAAGTATTATTTAAATGTTCCCTGACACGAACAGCGTAATGTGCTGGACACCCATCATTTTGTAGCCACATCTCATTTCTTATCTCTTGTGGGACGTCTTGCAGTAAACTAGGTAAAGTATTTGCTAAAAAATTCAAATACATATCCGCATTTAATATTGCCGGCAATTCGAATGGACCAATGATTTTGCCATTAATAATGCCAGTCCATAAATTAATTTTAAATTGATATTGCGATCGGTCTTCTCGGATAAGTCTTGGGTTTTCGAGTTGCCAGCTGTGTATGTTGTGAAGATTCAAAAAACCATCTTTTCGACACGTTGACTCGTCACTCCATAAAATTTTATTAAAAAAACTTTGGTCTTCCCTCATCTTTCGCAGCATTATGCGACAAAATGTTATTCTCGCAGCAGCGTCCCTTGGCATTAATGTTTGGACCCTTTGATAATGATAGGGATATAATTCATGCCTTTTTAAAATCCTGTGTACAGATTTTTGAGGTATACCGGTGCGCCTTGAAATTACACTTATGGACGTACCAGGGTCTTCTGCAACTATTTCCAGTACTTCGGCTGCACTGTGGCGTTGTGGTCGTCCTTCACTCGCCCCGCCTACGCCGGTCCCAGGAAATCGTCCTTCCAAAAATGTGTTGTGCACTCTTATGAAGACACGATAGTCAGGATGCCGGGCATTTGGATATTTTTCCCGATAAACTCTAGCAGCTCTATTGGCGTTGCCATCACATAAACCATAAATGTAATGCATGTTTACGTATTCGGCCGGCGTGTATTGTTGAGGCATGATATACAAAATTTTCCAAAATAACACGTGCAATCGATAGCACAACACGATGCCCATAAATGAGAGCTGAGTTGTCAATATCACCAGGTTAACAAGTCCAAATCACAAAGAAAATCTAAGTCCGATATTAGAAAGCAGTAACAAATTGACGACAGTAATGAAAACGAGAGCACATGCGATGGTCAAAATCACACTGAGAGATGTATCAGGAGTGCGCCCTAGCTAAACGCATGCTAACCTTTTCACACATCGTGAGTGTGAAAGGGACGTTGCATCATGCAGTGTGCCTAGTAACAATGTCCTTTTCACGCGGGGAGACCCTTTGTATTGCTGTCTTTGTTCATTTTTTTACCTGATGATCCTTTTTACGAATAAACTTGTAACATGTTTGTCGCATGTAACTATTAGAGCACATCAATTTTAAAATTAAACACCTTTATGAAATGAGGAGGCATGAAATTTTTTTGACAAAAAACTACCTAGTTTTCTTTGAATATCCTTAATAGTGGCCCCATAGTGTTTGTGTAAAGAATCTTGGCAGAAATAAATCATTCTGACGAAGTTTTATAACCATTTACAACATTACATGAAAAAAATATTTTCTCACCTTGATATTGATCTCGCTCATGTAGCTTAATATTACTTGTGAAGTATGCATTGTTATACCTTTTTAGAATCTACACATACTAGATAATTTATTAAGATCATGGGCAGCTATAGCGCCGTACTTTTTTTTTACACAGTAAATGATCAAAAGTTGACCCTAAGTAAAACAAAAACATAAAAAATCTTAAAATGACAATTTTGAAAATGACCAACGTTAAAAACGCCTAAAACAGTACTAAAACTAAATAATACACATCTTCAAGACTATAATACAAAAAAATTACACAGAAATACCTAAATTTAACGAAATGGCAACGGAATGAATGCCAAGAGTAGCGAAATTTATAAAAAAACATAAAAGTCTACGCCATTTCCATACGGTTAGAAACCCTGGCAAAAAGATACGATTTTCTAATAGTCTCATAGCCGGACCAACTCCAGTTTACGACTTATCCATTATTTACGACAGACCCTGTATATACAGACGGCGTACACAATAACAAATAAATTAATACTAACAATAACTCGATCAGAATCGGCGACAGTGTGCAAACGATGAGCTATAGTTATTACAGTGCAGTCAGCGAAGTGTTTTCGTATTGACTTCTGTATTAGGACATCCGTGCTGTGGAAAAATAAATACGAGATTACGACAGAAAGTCACACACTATGAATATAATTTGAATTTCTGACTGGAATAACGACTGGACCACAGAACAGAGAAATAGGGTAGAAATACAATGTGGGCGGGCGTGACAAGCGCGCCAGAACTTTGAGCACGGTCACTCATACTAGTGGCCAGCACTTGTGTGGTAGTGTTACCATAGTTCTATATATCTCTGAAAATAATTTTCTTCGTTCTTTCTCCTCTATCACTCTTCAGTTAACTGCTTACTTCCTTCCTGGCCATTTTTTTTTTTTTTTTTTTTTATTGAATAGTGGGCAAACGAGCAGACGTATCACCTGATGGTAAGCGATTACCGTCGCCCATGGACACCCGCGACACCAAAGGCGTCACAAGTGCGTTGCCGACCTTTGGGGGATGGGAAAGGGGATGGGGGAGGGGTTGGGGTATGGGCCTCCGGTATCCTCACTCACCCGGTGAAACACAGCGCAAACGCTATTTCACACCGGTCTTCTGTGAGGCCGTGGTATCACTCCGGTCGAGCCGACCCATTCATGCCGAAGCATAGCTCTCCCACGGTTAACCTCCACGGTTAATATCCTCTTTTAAGCAGTCCACCCATTATTAATTGGTCGTTCGCTACATTTATATTCCGTCGAGTTCCATACATAAAACTTCACACATTTGCTTAGCTCTACGCATCACATGTCCATACCAGGTTAACCTGATGCTTCTCAACTTTTTATCCACTTGTGTTACTTTCAAGCTTCTTCTGATGTAGACATTCTTCATCTTATCCATTCTAGTCACACCACACATACATCATAATATTACATTTCAGCTACATGCAGGATAAAATAAAACTGTTGATCGCACGTCTAATGTTTATTTCTCTGTTCTGTGCGCATATTTGCGACAAAGCAAATTTTGACTTAGCGTGTGATTTTAATTAATAAAATTTTGATACAGTATTCTGTGACTATCTACCCCTTTAGGTTTAAATATCTTGAGTATATATAAGTTTTCCATCCATAAGTTAGAGATATTATAATCTCAATTTATTTTTGGTAATGAGTTAACTTACGCGGCATCAACATTAGCAGTGGCCTCGTCTAAAACGAGCAGTTTGTTGTGCGCAAGCGCAGCTCTCGCTAGGCAAAGCAATTGTCGTTGACCCGCGCTGAAATTTGATCCACCGGCGGTCACCGGTGCTGATAGTGACACTACACTGTTCTTTAACTCAACCTGAAAGAGTTGCTTTAATTTGATGATGTATTATATATATATTGGAATAAGGGTCGGTACATTTGTGTTCACAAGTCTCTGAATTCAATATCTGAGACAAAAGAAAAGATCTATGCATTTAGGTATATATCTAGGGGTATTTAGCTAGGTAGTTAAACCTACTTCTTGCTGGAAACTAGGTATCAACATTTTGAAAATCCTAAACAGAACGAGGAGAATTCTATTGGACTGAAGAATAAAACCTGTGATGAAAATGAAAGTTTTCAGCATAGTTTTGTTAGCCCGGTACTACATTTATTGTCAATGTTGGTTATAGTTTACAAAACATGATTTACTGATTTTGAGACTTAAGGTCAAGTAATGAAAGCATTATTAGAATTAAGAGCAGGCTCACTTTAAAGAACTCTAACAGTAAGCTTGTACTAAACGTGTTTAGGATAAAAATTGTTACCTGTTCCAAAACTTTCCAAATGTCTGCATCTGAATATTTTTCAAATGGATCCATATTGTATCGCAAACTGGCAGAGAAAAGGACAGGATCTTGTGGAATAATAGAGATCTTGGATCTTAATGCCTGTTTAGAAACGATGCAATTAGAAGAAATAATAGAAAGACAAGAAGAAACTAGACGGGAGATTTGTAAGAGTACCTTATTTAAAGTCATTCTTTCGTTACTCAAATCGAAAGAAAAGTAAAAAATACCTCCCCCCACTTCATTTCTCTAGAAGAGGTTACCATCATATGACACACGTATGCTTGTTTACCATTCCAAACCTACCAAAAAAACTTAGAGTAGTTACCTTAAGAGAAAGTTTCTTTGTATCAATATCGTCAATAAATATTGCCCCCTCAATCGGCGCCAAGCGAAAGAGAGCTGAAATTAAGGAAGACTTGCCCGCTCCTGTGCGACCGACTATTCCGACCTAAGGAATAACAACGACAGATTAGATTACATACACAGAAATCCTATACCTATTTTATTCCTTCCATTCTTCCACGAGGACTTGGTGGAATTGGGATTTCTGATCATCGATTTCTCGAGTCTCAAAACTCCTACCCAACTCCCGCGCCTTCTTGCGCCACTGGTAAAGAGCTGCAAGGGCTCTCGCTTCCAGGTCCCATAATGGAATTCCAGCCAAGAGACTTGCCGCTTCGAAGGAGATTGTGCGGTATCCCCTTGTGATCCTGATAGCCAGCACTCGTCGCAAAAGCGCCATGTAGCTGGCCTTCAGTACCTACGTCCATACTGGGGCCCCATAAAGGGCCATGGACCGCATAACCTCCCTGTATAGTCTCTACGGCCGGCGCCCCTAACACTGTCCAATAGATGAGATATCCAGGATAATCAAACTAAACTCGATATTTTTTTATGGAATAGGGGGCAAACCAGCAGACGTATCGCCTGCAACACCAGAGGCGTCACAAGGCGACAATTTGATTGAAATGTGGGGTAGATTTAAAACCTTAAAATATATTTTTTCTCTGGCTTACGAAAAAATATATATTGTGTCTAAGAGTAATAATATTGTACAATCAATTCAAGGAATAAGTTTTTTTCTTTCTAAGTGTTTCTGAATTGATTGTACAATATTATTACTATTAGACTGGACTAGTGGCGACTAGACTATCTTTTTTTTAAAAAGATCTGATCAGGGAGTGATACCCACCTTCCATCCACTTTCAATTTTAATATTGAGATTCTTAAGCACAGGGTCAGCTTCTGCATCATATCTTAATGAGAGATCCTTGAAAACAATTCGACCTCTTTGTGGCCAGTCTTTGGGAGGACTGGAACCTTCATCTTTTTCTTGGGGAAGTGATGAGAATTGAATAATTCGTTCTACGCTCGTCATTTGGGAAATCGTCTCGGTTGCCATTTTTATGCCATGCTGTATCATATTCGCGAGAATCAGACCTTGACTAATTGCCAGTCCCACATTGCCTGTTTTGGTAGTCCCTTTAAGTAAACCTTGGTTATTAAATATCATTCGAATAATAATTTATTTTTGGTAATAATAAATTAGATGATTAAAATCCTTAAAGTATATTATATTAGAATCAGCAGTGAACTATTAAAAGCTATTGATGTAATGATGATGACATAGGATAGGATTGTGAAGATCTGATAGCTGTCGTTCCATGCAAAAATGAAGATTCCATTCTTCATATGAAACAATCATATGAAGAATGAGAAATAATGCTCTGAGGAAGTACCTTGATGAACTTACCATTATCTAGAAGTAGAAAAGTATAAGATATAACAATCACGTAAGCAACGCAAACAAAACCTAACCAGGCTGCGTAAGCATTATTTATCACAAGAGATAAGTACCTGCAACAGAAAAATCTGCTTTAGGAAAAGAAAAACGCGTAACAATGTAGTCTTATGGAAGATAAATAAGAATGTTAAGTTAAAAGTTTAATCTATACTAATATTATAAATCTTTGAGTTTGAAAAGTTTTTAAGAAAGAGTAATCTCAGGAACCGCTGGCCCGAATTGAAATTTTTTTTCAGTATTGGATAGTCCATTTATCGAGGAAGGCTATAGGCTATATATCATCACGCTAATACTAATAGGAGCGGAGCACCAATGAAGAATGTTTCAAAAACGGGGGAAAATTTTCACGCTACAGGCAATAGAAGACGCAAACGAGGTTGCGTGGGTCAGCTGGTAAAAAATAAAACTTAATACTATATATCCCTGACAGATACGTAGAATATCCCTGATCAACAAAAAGAAACTGACAAAGACACCACCGTTCGATCGGTTTGAGTCTAAATCGGACTTTGGACCTGGTGAGAACTTAAACTTGGGTCCGGTCGTGTTAATAACTGCAGTTCCCGGACCCCTCCCTTCTCAGGCGCAGAGTTGGCACACCGTGTAGTTTTAGTCGGTTCGATTCCGACACACCGCCCCGCCGCACACCCCGGTGGGGTGACGGCCCGGGGAGGTTTCCACACGTTAAAAAAAAGGAAAAAGAAAAAATAATAAAAAATATTGTGAGAACTTAAACTTAACTTTAAAAGTGCTTCATCCATCGACCATCTTTGTCTATGCCATGGATGTCATAAGAATATATACTAAGGAAGCAAACTACGCGGAGTAACTACAATGCTAAAGTTAAAAAAACCTTGACAAAAACCTTCCTTTCTAAGGACAGGCCTAAGTCCAATACTGAACTTTTTTTTCTGTGGGAGAACCGCGCTTTGGCATAAATGGGCCGGCTCGACCGGACTGATACCACGGCCTCACAGAAAACCAGTGTGAAATAGCGCTTGCGCTGTGTTTCACCGAGTGAGTGAGAATACCGGAGGCCCTTACCCCAACCCCTCCCCCATTCCCTGTCCCCATCCTCCAAAGGTCGGCAACGCACTTGTGACGCTTTTGGTGTTGCAGGTGTCCATGGGCGGCGGTAATCGCTTACCATCAGGTGAAGCGTCTGCTCGTTTGCCCCCTATTCAATAAAAAAAAAAGAACTATTGAAGATCAAGATCAGACGAAAATGTACCTTAGGAAATGTTCTATATTAATATTGGATATAGATTTAAACGAATTCTTACCAAGCCGCTGTATGAATGTCCTGTTTATCATCGAATTGTTTGATCAGCATGTTTTGCGCATCAAAGGCGCGCACCGTCACAAGACCAGCCATCGTCGCAGTAACGTGAGAAAACACTGGACTACGCGTCACTGCTTCCACTCTATAAAATAAAATACAAGGTGTCTCAAAAGAAATTTCATATTTAGTGGATTGATTAAAAAAAAAAAGGAAGCGGTATATAGAAAAAATGTTTATTTATTGTTAAAATACACTTTTTGGGAATTCATTTCTTAAAAATAATATCGTCTAAATGTAAACCCTCACGTTGTTGGCACTCATTTAATCGAACAGTAAAATTACTTATGACTGCTCGACAGGTGGAGTGAGGGATGGCTGACATTTCGTGACGGATATTTTCTTTCAAATGCGCCAGTGAAGTTGGTTTATTGGCGTAAACTTTAGATTTAAGATAACCCCATAGGAAAAAGTCCATAGGGGTTAAATCTGGGCTACGTGGAGGCCAATTTATGTCACCTCTCCGGGAGATCAATTTTCCTGAGAAAATTTCACGAACACGTGGCAGAGATATATTGGACGTGTGTGAAGTTGCTCCGTCCTGTTGAAACCATGTTCTTTGGTTATAGCCAGGAAAGTTTTGCAGTTCAGGTACCAAGAAGTTGTCTAACATCTCCACATAACGCTCTGAATTCACTGTAACTGTACGCCCCATTTCGTCTTCAAAAAAGTAAGGGCCGATAATTCCTCGCGCCGACATGGCAGCCCATACGGTCACTTTAGGCGAGTGTAGGGGTTTCTGATGTTTGCATTTCGGATTGGCTGAACTCCAGTAGCGGCAGTTTTGCTTATTTACGTGGCCATTAAGATGAAAATGAGCTTCATCCGAAAACAAAATGTTGGTAAACGTTGAAAATCGCTCAATCATCTGATTTACGAAATTAAGCTTCTGACCGGCATCTTGGGGCTTTAATTCTTGCACCAATTGAATTTTGTAGGGGTGCAGCTTTAGATCTTTGTGCATAATGCGATGTAATGATGATCTATGCACATTTAAAGCACTCGCGCGCTTCCGAATTGAAAGGCTCGGGTCGTCACGTAGGTACAGATTGATTAACACTCTCCACGTTTTCTACCGTTCTTGATGACCTAGGTCGCCCGGATTTTGATTTATCCAGCGTTGATCCAGTCTCTTCAAACTTTTTAACCCAATGTCGAATGAGAGGAAGGCTTGGCGCATCATTTAAGTGGCGAAAACCTCGAATACTGCAGAATTTTCTACGCGCGACAGTTGTCGAATCACCGTTCTTGTAAAACTCTCGCACGCACAACGCGCGGTCTGCTCCCGAGAAACGCTCCATAGCGACTGAATCCCCAAGAGCCAAGCTACCAATTGACATAACCCCCGCACCCCTCAAGTACGCAGCGTTCACGCAGTAAGCTAAACAAATATAAAATTTATTTTGAGACACCCTGTACTATTTTACAGATAACAGCAATAAGTAAGGTTAGCAACAGCATGTAGGCACTATGAAACTTTTATTAAAATGTTATGTACGTGTGCAAAACATTAAAAATATTTTAGGTAAGATTTTAGACTACCCATTTAATACGAGTTAAACTAGTAGTTTTACAATATAAAAAACTCAAAATTGTAGGACACGGCAAGGAGGTGTGTCGGAATCAAACCGATTTAAATCACACAAACTAATTTTAATCTGACAATGGGAGAGATCCGGGAACTGCTGTTTTTAACACATCCGGACACCTCATAGGGCCTCACAGATAGAGTAGCGTAGCCTCACTGTCACACCAAAATCTTTTTCTATATCAATCCGTTTAGTTTTTGAGTTTGGTCTTTCCATTTTAGTTAAGTTATTGTTATAGTTTCTATATTGACAATATGTTATCTACACTAATATTATAAAGAGGAAAACTTTGTTTGTATGTTTGTTTGTTTGTTTGTAATAAATAGGCTCAAAAACTACTGGACCGATTTTAAAAATTCTTTCACCATTCGAAAGCTACATTACCCACGAGTAACATAGGCTATATTTTATTTTGGAAAAAATAGGGTTCCGTAAGATATTTGGGTTTTTCGGACACAAAGTGTAAAAAATCAACCAGATAAGTTACTTATTTTGCGTACGCTGCCTAAACGGTAAAAGATAGAACCATAAAATGTTCCAAATAATCGTAGATCTTATAAATATCTACAAAAAAGTCCGCGACACACTATACCTATCTATGTCGAGTGAGGCACAACAACCATTTTTTTATTTAAAAATCTTGAATTTTGTTTGGACTACATTTAAACGCGTTTATTTTACTCATGCTATCAATCCTTATCAAAATAAATTATTTCATCACTAACTACAGTTTATGTAGATAATATTTGGTCTTTGAATGATAAAAATTGGACGTTTGGTTTTGAAGTTATGGCAAAATTAAAATATTACGATTTCTGCTGCACGGCCCGTTGCGAAGTGTTACTTATGAGGGGAGGAGGGGAGTTTAGATCTATGAGTTAGGTAGCTCAGACGCGATGTTGGCTCACGCATCACGCTACTACTAATAGGAGCGGAGCACCAATGAAGACTGTTTCAAAAACGGGGAAATTTTTACGCTACAGGCAATATAAGACGCAAATGAGGTTGCGTGGGTCAGCTAGTAATATATATATAAAACGAAGAGAGCGAGGGTAAGTCCTCCACCTCGTACCCGACTGACGTGTGGTGCACCGGCCTGATTCGCCTTCATCTCCGAGACGAACCGTCGCTCGCACTACGCACCCTTGCAAACGGCCCCCTGCGTATGGAGAGCCTGAATGACTTTGTGGTATGCCTAGGCATCAACCTGTTCGTGCGTGCTGACCACTGACACACACTCGCCACCTGCGGGAGCTCGTACAATACCATCGGCAACCGACGGACAGGTATGGTCTGCCACGGGATCTCGTCTCCGTGGCAATTACTCCCTGAACATCTTCAATACCCACAGGACTATTCTCAACTCCCGACCTAGTGCTGACTGACGGCTACACCCCTAGGAGTTCAACCTCGCTTAGCACAGGTAGTGAACATTGGATAAGACCAAGGCGTTATAACGGGTCGGTCAACCCGTGGCGTCTACCCACAAAGACACGATACCGTTAGTCATGTCCCACCCCCTCTACCAGACCAAGATACAGGCGGCGCGAAACATTACTTAAACAGGCTATGGACCTGGGAAAGTTCCCACTACGAGAAGAACCACGAGAGTTGTTCCACTCCATCCAGGAAGCTGTTGGATGTGGGCACCACACGAAATGTCGTTATGGAGAACCTATGGGGAAGTCCTGTCCACCTGTAGGCGTCTAGACTGAGATGATGATGATGAAAAAGTTGCAATTATCAAACTTACCTCAAGTTTCACATACCTTTTAATACCTTGAGCCGTAATGAGGTACATTGATGTCCAGAAGTACATTACCGCAGCAGCAAAACCAGTAGTGACTAGCATCAACGGATTTACAATAGCCACTACTACTATCACTCCTAAGGTCACCATGACAATCTGGAAGATATGATGTTGAAATGAAGGTGATTTATGGTAAGAGTCGAGTGAGGGAGCAAGCTACGTAGTGCAAGAGCACTGAAAAGAGAAGGGGATTACCGTAGGAGAGCCACGCTTCGGCATGAATGGGCCGGCTTAAGCGGAGTGATACCACAGCCTCACAGAAAACCGGTGTGAACAGCGCTTGCGCTGCGTTTCACTTAGTGAGTGAGGATACCGGAGGCCCATACGCGAATCCCTCTCCCCATCTCCCAAAGGTCGGTAACGCATTTGTGACGCCTCTGGTGTGACGGGTGTCCATGGGCAAAAAAAGGAAGGAAAAATTAAAACAAAATATATACCGATCCATCTGACCAACGTGGTATAATATGCCAAAACAGCCTATTTTAGTCGTCTGTCGAGCAGTAGACTATAAAAGGACGATGATGCGAAATGTTATAACTCACAGAAAAATAGACATACCTGAATACCTTCCAAATACATGTTAGGTAGAATTTCATCAATGATCCCCATGTCTTTCGAAAGTCTATTAAGGATCCGTCCTGATGGGTTGGTGTCAAAGAACCGCATCGTAGCACCCATTATGTTACTGAACATCTGGTTGTGAAGTTTTATCGAACTACGCATGCAAGTCCACAGGAACAAAATTGATCTGAGAATGTTATATTGAATAAGGCTCACAAGGTATTCCACACAGCAAGTATGCTATAAAAATATTTAAAAATAATAATAAAAAACATACGAATTTGGTTTGATGGACTTATCAGATCACCTGGTACAAGGAACAAATATTGTTATTATATTTTTTTTTTATTATAAAGCGGGCAAGCGAGCATACGTATCGCCTGATGATAAGCGATTACCGCCGCCCATGGACACCTGTAACACCAGACGCGTTACAAGTGCGTTGCCGGCGTTTAGGAAGGAGTACGCTCTTTTCTTGAAGGTTTGAAGGTCGTATTGGTCCGGGAACACCGCAGGCGACAGCTCATTCCGCAGTTTTGCTGTGCGCGGCAGAAAGTTTCGGGAAAATCGAACAGTTGTAGATGATGGGGATGAAATTTCTGTCGCGTAGGACGATGGCGGAAAGATGCGGAAAACACATATATATATTTAATTAAAATGTGGCATACTTATTGTTTACCTACTGGTTTTACAAACAAGCACAAGTATCTAACTGGCAACCACGAGACAGATATAGGTAGAACACAAAGCAAGTCCTATTTAAGTTAATATGCCGCCTGAGGTCCCCGCTCTCTGGTAGCTTTCGGTCCTGTCGTCGCCAACGTTATCTACGCTCGGGATCGGTTCTTTCCTGGTCCCGTCAGCGGTCCTTTCTAGAGCATTGCAGCTTCTCAGAAAGAGACCTCTGCGGCCCAGACTTCCTCACTCGCTAGCATGGGGGTCCTGGCGGGGACAGGTCTTGTCCAATTTGATCGACTAGGACTTTGCGTTTAGATGCTAACGCGGGAGAGTCCTCTAGCTGTCTGCTCATATCTACAAAATAAGTTTGTAAATAAACATATAATTACCTTGTGCTTGTAAGAATAATACATCCTAATATCGCAATTGCCCAAATATAAATGTAATTTATATGGTTTATTTTTGGATTTAACTCGTCATTAGATGTTAAGTTGGTTGCGGGAGTGGAGTTCATGTCTATTCTAGTGGGTGGCTCTGGGCTTTCTGTGATGTTCGATTCCCTGGTATTGGTTACTTCAGATAAAATACCGAGTTGTCCTCCCCTTTGAGCCTCTACGGCATTCATCCTGCAAAATAATGTTATAAATATAGACTGTGGTTAAACTGTCTAATTAAGATTAACCCTTAACAACCCACAAGTGTCTTGCGGACACAATTTTGCGTTTATGTTTTCATAAAAACTAAAGTATTTATTTTTATGAATCGGCCTTTTATCTAATTTATCGCCAATGTTTTATGAATCTAAATGTGCAATGAAAATATTTGTAACATGAATAATTTATTATTTTTGGTTAATAAACGAAAATAGTACTTCATCAATCCAGAAGTGTCCAACAGACACAATAACATTTTGTTTGATTCGAGTGTGAAGGTAGATTGTTTTTATTTACATTTACTTATAATCTTATGGTATCGGGAGGGCAATAGCGGCTGCTAGACCTTTGTTTGTGTTATAATCGTAGTCTTTGTAATCGTATCACGTATCAGTGAAAAACGATGATGAACAATTATGGAGTGAGAGTGATGATGTACCATTACAAGAATACGTCTCAATTGACAATTATAAAGGAAAAGATGGAACAACTTGGAAATCAGAACCTGACAGGCAAAGCCGAACGCCTCGACACAACATAATTCGCGGTGGTATTCATAAGGTGATTCTTCCTCCAGGGCAAGCTATAATAGATCCGAGAGACAGTTTCAACCTTTTTTTTCGACGATCAAGTATTAGAAATAATAGTAAAATATACCAATACTGAAGGGCTTAGAGTTTTACAAAATCGATGGAAATCAACAGACAAAATCGAAATGCAAGCATTTCTAGGTCTTTTATTGACTATAGGTGGCAATAAACAGGGAGGTGTGGATTTTAGAGAATACTGGGACCCTATCTTTGGCAATCCAATATATCGAGCTACAATGGGAAAAAATAGATTTGCTTCTTTATTACGATTCTTAAAATTCGATGATAAAAATACTAGGTCCCTGAGAAAGTCAAAAGATAAACTTGCACCTATAAGAGAATTATGGGAATACGTCAACCAAAACCTGAAAAAGTTTTATTTGCCTGGAGAAAATCTCACTATTGATGAGCAGCTTGTACCTTTTCGAGGACGCGTATCATTCAAACAGTACCTACCTAGCAAACCTGATAAGTATGGTATGAAAATTTGGTGGATCTGTGACAGCAAAACTAGTTACCCCCTATTTGGTATACCATATCTCGGAAAAGAAGGACAAAACAGGGCGGAAAATTTAGCGTACAATGTAGTCAACCAGTTATATGAACCATACTTCCGAAGTAACAGAAATGTTACTTTTGATAATTATTTCACGAGTATTGAAGTCGCAAAATCTTTGGCACAAAATGGTCTTACAATAGTTGGAACATTGAGAAAAAACAAGACGTGTATACCTCCAAATTTTTAACCCAAGAAAACCCGCGATATTGAGTCTTATGATTTTGGATTTTATAAAAATATGACATTGGTTTCTTATGTACCAAAAAAAAATCGTGCTGTAATTTTTTTGTCTACGATGCATCATGGAAAGAAAGAAGATGTGAACAAAAAAAACAAATCTGAAATAAACTTGTACTACAACTCCAACAAGGGAGGTGTCGATACGCTGGACCAGATGGTTCATGAGTATACAGTTCAGCGTAAAACAAATAGGTGGCCAATTGCATTTTTTCAAAATGTTATAGATGTTGTTAGCATTGCATCGCTTATTATATGGAAAAATATACATCCTGATTGGAACTCATGTAAAAAAAATACACTTAGAAAACTATTTTTACGTGAAATTGCAACCGAGTTGGTAACACCTCATATACGGAAACGAAGCACGAAAGGACTATCAAATTACCACTTAGCAGCCATGCAAGACGTGGCAAGGTCAAATCAGGTAGCTACTCAATCATCTGAACCTGCTACGAAAAGGAAGAAGCGTTGTTATATTTGCCCTTCGAAATTATCAAGGGCTTCTAAACAGTGTTGTGATAAATGCAATCGCAATGTCTGCTCTGAACATTCTGAAAAAAAAATTATTTGTAATATCTGTAAGTAAATAAGTGTAAATATACATTACTGAAATACATTAAACTGTCTTTTTCATTCAAAATGTCTTTCTTTTCTTTCATCATACTTTACATTTATAAAATGAGTCTGTTGGACACTACTGGTCAGTTACGTCACAAAAGCATTCTGGATAGTTAAGGGTTAAACACTATTTCTCTTCAATATAAGATCTTATTTTCATACTATTATAGTGTAAGGAAATATAAAAGGCGACACGCGTACAATATCGTCACTTTCATCGCTCGTTTTTCATCGAAGCAACATCTCGTAAGGTTGTTGAGAACTATTATTTTGTGTTACATTGTGTGTATTGAAGTTAAGAAAGACAATTGTTATTTTGTTAATAAATTAGAATGATAAGGTTGGCTGAAATAATTATGTGATTTTTATGAATTACAAGCTGATCCACGCAACCTCTTTTACGTCTCCTGTTGCCAGTGTAATAATTTTCCTCCGTTTTTGTAACATTCTTTATTAGTGTTCCGTTCCGCTCCTTTTGTTTTTAGCGTGACTATATATAGCCTATAGCCTTCCTCTATAAATGGGCTATCTAACACTGAAAGAATTTTTAAAATCGGACCAGCGGTTCCTGAGATTAGCGTGTTCAATCAAACAAACAAACTCTTCAGCTATGTAATATTAGTATAGATTTAAATTTGTTGGTTTGGTTAATTAATAGACCCGGCATATCTTACAGTAAGTATTAGAAATATTATTTTCTAGTTTAATTACCATTGAGAGAGCCAAAGGTCACTGAAGGAGGTGATGAACTGTGCTACGATGATGGAGAAAATCATAGATCCTAGCAAGAACCTACCATTGCCGACGGAGAAGTATTTGATGTACACGGAAAGTGGTACGCGTCCTGCAAAGAAAACAGAACAGTGACTAAATAACTATGTTGAGACATAACGAAATGAAACCTATGTATAAGTAAATATTCTTCATGATTGAACATCTACATTCTGGTGTTAAGACTAACTATCTACATGCGCACAGCCAGTATAATTTTCAATGGGTTGCACTACATCTACACATACATCATATTTAACCAATATAAACATAGAATTATAATAGGTGTTTACCTATAAAATTGCTGCTTTTATGTGAACTAAATATGACAGATGGATGCAAGTGCACCCCTTTGCACCCTAATCCCGGCGCCCATGACTATCTATACCTAATCTGGAATAGTTCCAACTAGCTATTTACGCACCATCAAATGGGCCTACTTATGCAACAAGGAACCAATCCATGCCAAAATAGAACAATTATTATCCTTGTCTTCTTATAGATAGGGTTCTTATCTCGATTTTGGCAAGTGTGTGGATTGGTTCCTTGTTGCGTAAGTAGGTCCTTGTTGGATAACGTGGAAACATACTTTAAGTCCTACTTTCATCATTTATCATACCGTTATCAGGTAGTTAAGTGATCTTTTGCTTCTGTGCCAAGCGCTACAAAATTTGTTCTAATATTGACTAAGAAAGTCGCTTCACCCGCTTAATATAAACACCACCCACGAAATAACACGAAAGTTAAAAAGCAAGTATGATGAGACATGAAAGTACTGAATCCTGAATAATATTAAAAGAGAAAAAATATAATTGATTAAGTCACCTTTTCCAGACATTTCCTCAGTTTCGTCTTGGGCCTCTGGTGCTTCAGTTAACTTCTCTTGTTCTGTCAATTCTTTGCTTACGTCTTGCTGAAAAACCAGTAAACTCAATAGTTCTACACCAGCTAACACAACTACTACAAATATCGATGCTAAATTAAAACTGACTTCATTTATTTACAACATGCTTCGGCTGGATACTGACTTAATAGTTTTTTTCTCGATGTCTATGTCTCTATGAAGACACTGCTAGAAGGTCTCCAGAAATACGTTAGTTAGTCAGAATGAAAAAAAAAAAATTATACACTGATAATAACTGAAATCCAATTCATGCTCTGATTTGTTGTCAATTATATCGATGGTTATATACGGATTGTAATAACCCCTATAAATCCCGTGGGTATAGTAAGAATCGACTAAGGGAGCGTGCTGGACAAATACTATAAGACCGTGGGAGAGCCACGCTTCGGCATGAATGAGCCGGCTCGACCGGAGTGATACCAGCCTCACATAAAACCGTTGTAAATTGCGCTTGCGCTGTTTCACCTAGTGAGTAAAGATACCGGAGGCCCATACCGCAACCCCTCTCCACATCGTCTCCCATGACCAACCGGTCTTGGGCGACGATAATCGCTTACTATCAGGTCTGCTCGTTTGCCCCCTATTCTTTAAAAAAAGAGAAGGAAAAATTGAAACAAACTGTATCACCCGTACGACCAGCGTCGAATAGCAGGTCAAGACCTCCTTTATAAGGAGATCAATGAGATCTCTTTATAAAGGAAGTCTTGACCTGAACCTGACATTGAAATACTATAGGCTGTGACGATGATGTTGATGTACCTATTTGTAGGTACGTATTAAGTAAACAAATATGGTAGATTACTATTGGGCATGGTTGTTTACATCCGTTGACAATAATATTGACCTAGTCGTTTCTTTAGATACCTATAACTAGTTTCGAACTGGTAGACATCAATAATTACTTTAGCAGCAGGAGTCTGAAGGAATACAGTGTTATCGCCCGCTGCGTCATCGGCGTTCTTTTCATTCTGCAAAAGCTCAGCGAATAAAGGCGTCGCTAATACTTCTTCGAATGTTCCTTGGATTTCTATTTCTCCCTAAAATAAAAGATTTTTATAAAAAATCAACGCAAATTTAAAGTACCTATGCTTTCTTGAGGGATGTACTAACAATCGGATTTCTGAACAGATCGATATTTCAGTAAATAGTTCAACGACTGCCCCGCTAGACCAGCGGTTGACGTATGCGACGCCGATCAAGAGGTCTCAGGTTCGAATCCCGGGGCGGGCCTACAGTGTTATTGAGTTTTTCTGATTGTAGAAATTCTTAATAATAGCTCGGAGTTTGGAAGTTGGGGTCTGAACCCCCGTGCCTTGGAGAGCACCTTAAACTGTCGGTCCTGCGTCTGATATCTCGCCGATCGTGTCGGTTAATCGTCCCATCGGATTTTGAGGGAGAGGGAACAGAGAGTGCACCTGTATTTGCGCTTACACTTGTGCACTATTATATCTCTTGCGCAGATGGCTGGTCTTCGTTGAGACAGGCCCCCGTGGCTGTTATTTATTTATTATCGGATGGATCAGCACTAAGCAGTTCAAATGTCGTCAAAACACTTACATGTCGTAGTATGAGGACTTTATCGGCGTTCTTCAAATGATGGAGCTGGTGAGTGACGAGGATTCTAGTGTAACTGTCAAGCATGCCTTGAATGCATTCGGATACCAAGTGTTTACCGACATGCGTGTCTACCGCTGATAGAGGATCGTCCAGTAGATAGATGTCAGCCTAACAAACAAAAGAGTCAAAGGTAATCACAAAGAATTCATTGGATTAGTAAGTAATACTTTTGGTGAAAGTAGCTGTAAAGTTGTTGTAACCATATAGTCGTATATTTGCTACACTTTAGGTAGCAAAGGTAGGTAGGTTGGTGAGCGGCGTTTCTAGATATACCTATGCTGCATTGTCTGCGTTCACTAACCCAATCTGTTAGGTTCGTCAAAACGAACTATTTGAGCTCAAATTAAATTTTATTTTCTAATATTTGTCTCTTCCTGTACAAATTTTATACATCCTGTATAAAATTGTGTATATATATCCAGGGGATGTATAAAATTTGTACAGGAAGAGACAAACATTCCAAGTAAAAATAGATAAAAATAATAAGTATGGCTCTGCCAAAATGACTCTACTCTCTTACCCTGGTAGTCACTAAACTCATTGCGAATGCATGATGACCCACACCATGGCGGCCTAGTGATGTTTCTACATCATTGGGCTTCCAGTTTTGCACTCACCAGCGAAACACGACAACACGAACGCTGTCATTTTACATAAATGAAGTTAAAAATAGTACTTTACCTGTCTGTAGCAAGCGCGAGCTAGTCCAATGCGTGCTTTCTGCCCGCCACTAAGACTAGCACCTCTCTCGCCCACAAGCGTTGAATCCCCATATGGCAGTAGCAAGAAGTCTTTTAGCAAAGCGCAAGCTTTAACTACCTAATGAACCAGAATTCAGTTAGAAAGAAAATTGAATTTTTGTTTTGGAATAGTGGGCAAACGAGCAGATGTATCGCCTGATGGTAAGCGATTACCGCCTCCCATGGACACCCGTAACACCAGAGGCGTCACAAGGGTTGCCTCTATTCCATAAAAAAAGTTATGTAAAATCTTTCTGTTACTGTTATTATAAAATAAAAAAAATTAAAATGTGTGTACTTATTACACGCGTTAGAAGTTATACTTCTTTGGCGTATGGAAAAAAATAACTAAAATGCAGTAGTGATTAACGATAAATATTAAAATTAATCATAAAGATTTTATTTAAATTAATCATAAAGATTTTATTTAAATAAATACATAATATTTATTTATCCACACTGTTTAATTGTACTGTTACGAAACACGTGTTTTAAATATAAAAATACTAGAATATACCACTTGAACATAGTTATCGATTTTCATGCCATCTAGAACTAACTTCACGATGTAGAATTCAGGTGTCGGTGTGCGCGCGCTAAGTAAAAAATCACTCTCATTTTTCTCCATCGCGCCAAAAGAAGTATAACTTCAATAAAATTTGTAAAAATGTTTCCTCCATATACTTTAACATTGAAAAAATACAAAATACATCTGTAAATGTAATTGATTAATAAGATTTTTTTTTTTTAAGAAAGACAACTCCCACTATAGGAATACTATCCTGTGTCGTGGGGGACTTTACAAACATACATGCAACGGACACAAAGAACATCCAGACCCGGGACAACAATTCGTGGATCAGACAAAGTGTTGTACCGCTTGGGATTTGAACCCAAGACACTTGGCGCAGTAGCAAGCGGCAGGGCGACCGCTGAAACCACTCGGCCAACCGTGCAGTCAGATTTACAGGAGCATGTTGTATTAATAGATATCTATATACTGTATCAAATTACCTTTTTATATCTGACGCGGTCATAAGGCTGACCGAAGAGAATATTTTCTCTGATAGTAGCGGCGAATAACCAAGGTTCTTGACTAGCGTACGACACGCTCCAATCCCCTAAAGTAATAGTTCCCTGCTTAGGTTTCAATTCACCTAAAATCAGCTGCAGCAGCGATGACTAAAAATATATGTAATAAGAATTATTATTTCGGGAAAGCTTGACTATTCCTTAAAGATTTTATGCCTGAGTTTAAAATATATTCAATGGATGTTCATGAAGTCCCCCGCGAGTCTCGCGACACAGGATAATGATTATTTCTTTCTTTTAAAGAAAAGGAATCCCGTATTAGGAATATACATCCTGTGTAGCGGGGGACTTTACATCAAACGTACACAAAGAACACCCAGACTCAGAACAATAATTTATGAATCACACAAAGTGTTGTCAAATGTAGAATTTGAACCAACAACACTTGGCATAGTGGAAAACAGCATGGCGACCGCTTAAGCCACTAAGCCAATCGTGCAGTCCTAGTGTGGGAGCTGTTGTTTAAAAAAAATATAGACTAGAGTATTCTTAGGTCTTAATTCTTAGGTTTTCAGTCACTTGTATTTTTGTACAAATACCAATAGTTCGACTATGTTTCTTTTTGTATTCAATTTGTATAAAAACAGTTTAGAATAAGTAAACACTTATTATAGACTAGCTGACCCACGCAAGCTCGTGTGCATTTTCTATTGCTCGTAGCGTAAATTTTTTCCCCCGTTTTTGAAACATTCTTCATTGGTGCTCCGCCCATTTTTAGTATAGCAGATGTATCGCCTGATGGTAAGCGATTACCGCCACCCATGGACACCCGTAACACCAGAGGCGTCAGAAGTGAATTGCCAGCCTTTGGGGGATGAAGGGAGGGGTTGAATTATGGTCCTCCGGTATCCTCACTCACTAGGTGAACTTCCTTGATAAATGGACTATCACTGAAAGAATTTTTCAAATCGGACCGGCGGTTCCTGAGATTAGCGCGTTTATACAAAAAAATAAACAAACTTCAGCTTTATTATTAGTAGGTATAGATGAGAAATTAATATTTAAACACGGTGATAGAAAGACAAAAATATGATTAGTTATAAAAAGAAAAACTAACTTTTCCGGATCCAACTGGTCCAGCGACGCCGATAAACTCTCCAGGTTTTGCTGTCAACGTGATATTCCTTAAAGTATCTACCACCGAATATCCAGACCAACTCGCTGAAACGTGGACAATAGAGAGCCCCACTGTTTTGGGGGTCTCGAGTTCCTCATCTTCTACTTTAGCTAGTAAAGCTTTTGATTCATCGCCATCAGACTTGATGGATTCATCATTTTCATCCAATAATAAAAATTCCTATTAACAAACAAAGCAATTTATTTAAGTCTGTACGTACGTATATGGCAAGGGTCGGGACGAACAGCAAATCACTTGACAACCTAGTCACGCGTCCAGGGCCCCAAAAAAAAAATCGACGGGTTGCACTCCGGGAGTGCCGGCAGAAGTGAAAACTTGAATATTAACGTTGTGCATTTTTGATATTTTGGAATGGTAAGAGAATAATTTTGTACGAATTGCTTTCATTATCAGTATAAAAGTACTATTATTTATGTGGTGGAATACAATATTCATTTATTCCGCTATCGTACCTACACAAACATGACCATTTATATTACATACACACACGAACTTTCGCGCAAGCGCCCTGCGCCGAATGGCCTCTCTCCATCCGTCTTACGAATTTTCGATCAGGTCACGTGACCTGACGCGAGTTTAATTCGTCCTCTCTCCATCCGTCTTACGAATTTTCGATCAGGTCACGTGACCTGACGCGAGTTTATACATTTTTACCCATTCCAAAAAGTACACAGCGCCGCTAAAGAAGTTTTCACTTCAAAAACTGATCCAATAATCAGGTAATAATGACTGACTGAATACGTTCTTAACATATTCTAATAAAATAGTGCTGAGTTATTTTCCCTACGACCTTGACTGAGTGTTTTTTTTTAATGGGGCAAGCGAGCACACTAATCGCTTGATGGTAAGCGATTACCGCCGCCCATGGACACCCGCAACACCAGAGGCGTCACAAGTGCGTTGCCGGCCTTTGGGAGATGGGAAGAGGGATGGGGGGAGGGGTTGGGGTATGGGCCTCCGGTATTCTCACTCACACGGTGAAACACAGCGCAGGCGCAGTTTCACAACGTTTTCTGTGAGGCCGTGGTATCTCTCCGGTCGAGCCGGCTCATTCATGTCGAAGCGTGGCTCTCCCACGGTAAAAATAGCATTTATTCTCATGTGCCCAGGCCCGCCGACAGTCTATATAAAGAGGTGTGCTTGTAACGAATATTACAAAAACTTATAAATAAAAACAATTATTCACTTACCTCTATACGTTTAATCGAAACCATCGTCTCAGCCAGAAATGCTAACCCTAATGGCATTAGGATATTGCAAGCTAGCTGCAGAAGATTGAAGTATTGTGCCGAAGCATAAGCAGTCTGAACTCGCATTTCACCGCCCAATAACACGAACGTCACTATTGCAGCAAACAGAAGGAATCGTTCTGTGAATACTCCTAAAGCCGTAGTAAAACCTTTCACCATAGAAGTTTTTAGGATGTAGTTAATTTCAAGCCTGTGGGAATACACGTATTTTTGTATGTATGCTTAGATATATCATATTACTCCTTCCTAAAAGGCCGGCGACGCACTTGTAACGCCTCTGGTGTCGTCCTTATCATCAGGTGATACGTCTGCTCGTTTGCCCGCAATTTTTTTTTTTATGTCTTAGCTGCCAAAATGACTCTGCTCTGCCTGATGGAAAGCACGAACAGAATCCAGGAGTGGTGGTCACCATCCTCAAAGCTAATAGGGACAATGCAGCATGGTGACCCACACTATGGCGACCTAGTAAGATGCTTTTTCACGCTCCGCTTAAAGGGCCCGGGTTCATAGTGGGCTATATAATAAAAAAAAAGTTATTTTTTTGTCTATTTTAAAATAATTTATTCAAAGTGTAGTGCACCCTTACATTCATGTCCGCACCACCTGAAGGTAGACTGTTAGAGAATGCCTATGGTATTAAGTCCGCTATTGTACATCTTGTGCATAAAGTTGTAAAATAAATAAAGTTTTACTAGTAATTAGCAGAGAACGATGTTAGATAATTTCTCAATTTATAACACGTAATATATATTCCATAAAAATCTGACCCACGTAATTTAGTATTCATCTCTCAAAAATAATAAATTGCCACTTTTTTTATTAAATATTTATATTGATTGTTATACGGTAACAAAAATATCTACTAGTGTTATAAGTATTACCACTATATTTATAAAAATTAATTCGTATTTTCCTTGGTTACGGTATCACGCTTCAACGGTTAGACCAGTTTCGCTAATCTTTTAGTATAGGAAACCCTATTTATTAAGGAAGACTAAGGCTATAAAACATCACGCTAAGACTAATAGGAGCCGAACAACATGCAGACGAAATTGCGCAGGATAGCTAGTGTGTAATAAAATATCAGAATTGTGTTACAGTAGAACCTATGAATATCTATGAAAGCAGAGAATGTGGCGCCTTCAAAGCTTTCAATAACCCGCTATAAGTCAAGCAAAATAGGCGCACTGAAGTCGTCGAGTTTCGGAAACCCAGCCCGCGAGTTTCAAGAACCCACTATAAGGTAGTGCCTACTTACTTTCGTAACTTGTGTACTAATTTTCCAAACGGCACCTCCCAAGCGTACATTTTGATCACCTGGATACCGTTCACTAATTCACCCATCACTTTTACTCTCTCATCTGTACGTTTCGCAATTTTACTCCGATATGTTCCTTGTATCCTGCTCAAATATACTGAAAATAATATAAATTTTATAAATAAACACATCTTTTCCTAGACACACTACAAGAAAAACTCACAAAACATATTTTTAAACTAAATATTCTAGCAACAGGACATAATCGAAATATCTAAATGTTTTATATAAAAAATACCCAGACAACGGATAAAGGATCGTGCATTCACACATGGATCACACAATATTATTTGTCCTGGTCGGGAATTGAACGCACGACCTCTGGCATGACAGACACGGACGATAAGCATTCAGCCAGTCAGACAAATAATATAATCAACCCCTACTGAATTAATGAAACTAAAACGTACTTAGTATAATATAAATATTTCGGACATCTAACACACAACGCCATCTAGTCCCAAGTTAAGTAGAGCTTGTGTTATAGGTACTAGACAACTGATATAAATACATATATACTATTTTTTTTTGTAACTACATACATATTATACATAGAAAACTCCCAAACTCCGAAACAAATATTTGTAGATGACACAAACACTTAGTCCGACTCAGGATTTGAACCCTAGACCTCAAGAACAGCAGTCGCATTCACTACCACTGCGCCACCAAGGCAGTCAAACTTACTTAACATTGTATATATTGAAAATGTCCCTTAAATGTAGGTAGGTAAACATTTTTTTTCGATATTTGATTTGTACGCTATATTTAAGCCTTTGTACATTACTAAAGATCTGCAAGAGATCACAATTAAACTAGTTTTTCATTTTTTGTTGATTCTATGAAATTGAGTCCATTGACACACATATATGACAAACATACGCACAATCTGTCGCTCTACACAATGTTATCTATTTTTTATTACAACTATTTAATGAAAAACTTGAGGCTTAAATGAGAATGAGGATTAGTCTGTTTCTTAAAGTAAATAATGATTATTTACTAAAATAATTTCAAGGGAGAGCTACGCTTCGGCATGAAATGGGCCAGCTCGACCGGAGTGATACCACGGCCTCACAGAAAACCGGTGTGAAATAGCGCTTGCGCTGTGTTTCACCGAGTGAGTGAGGATACCGGAGGCCCATATCCCAACCCCTCCCCCCATTCCCTCTTCCCATCCCCCAATGGTCGACAACGCACTTATGACGCCTTTGGTGTTGCGGGTGTCCATGGGCGGCGGTAATCGCTTACCATCAGGTGATGCGTCTGCTCGTTTGCCCACGATTCAATAAAAATAAATAAATACAGTTTACCTTGAACTAATATAGATTGTAAGATAGCAACAAGCAGAGCAGCAAGAGTTGCTACGCCTATGTGTTGCCATACTAGATATGTGACCACTGGCACCATCAAAGGCATAACCCACACATAGTTGAGGTAAATGGCGACCAAATCGAAGCGAAACACATCATTGGACATCAAATTTACAACTTGTCCCGGTTCTGTTTTGCCTAATCCAGCTTGATTTAGTTTTAATATCTGAGAAAAGTATTTAGGTAGTTACATATTTTGTTTTCTTTTCTATAATTATTTATTTATTTATAAGGGCTATTACAACAGCTAACAATCAAGGCGTTTTAGGATTAGTTAGTTTGTTATTGTAAAATTGTAAAAAAAATATTATTTAATGAAAAGATATTCTTTTTTTTTTCACACAACGCCATCTAGTCCCACGCTAAGCAGAGCTTATGTTGGTGGTTACTAGAGAACAGTGTTAGTCATTAATTTTAATTGCAATTAAAATTTGCCCAACACTGCTAGAGAACTGATATAAATACTTATATACTTTTTTTTTGTAAATACATGCGTATTAGACATAGAAAACATCCAAACTCCGAAACAAATATTTGTAGATCACACAAACACTTGTTCCCAGGATTTGAACCCGAGATCTCGAGCACAGCTGTCGCATCCACTACCACTGCGTCACCGAGGCAGTCAAATATGTTTAGTCGGTCACTGTTTATAGTTACGATTATTAAAATCATGAAAAAATAATTAGTGTACACAATGTGCTTTCCATCAGGCAGAGCAGAGTCATTTTGGCTTAACTGCCATAAAAAAAAAAAAAATTGTGTACACAATTACTGTATAGCTCTTAACCTTTGTGTTCAATATAATAGTTACACTGACCTTTCTGTACATCAAAGAGCAACAAGCGATCCTCAATCTCATTCCAACTCTGCCTTGACTCAGCTGAACGTGAGTCAACAATATACATGAGGTGAAACTTAGAAAATTCATCACAAAGTTATAAATGTGAGCTCTGAGGTACATTTCGTTTGTTTTCTCTAGTGAAAAACATTCTATAAAATGTGCTAATGTGAACGGAATCAATGGACTGAAACAGAAATTAAAGAAAAAAAATATTTACATTCCTGGACAAACTGAAAAAAAGTATATTTTTTACAGTAAAAACGGAATGTTCAAAACACAAATATTATCGAAGTAACAGATGAATTTCTCTGTTGACCAGCAGAAATAAACAAAATGAATGCTGAAATGAACTACGTAGTCTACGTATTTTTTTTTTTATTGAATAGCTGGCAAACGAGCAGACGCATCACCTGATGGTAAGCGATTAACGCCGCCCATGGACACCCGCAACACCAAAAGTGTCACAAGTGCGTTGCCGACCTTTGGGGGATGGGGAGAGGGAATAGGGGGAGGGGTATGGGCCTCCCTTATCCTCACTCACTCGGTGAAACACAGCGCAAGCGCTATTTCACACCGGTTTTCTGTGAGGCCGTGGTATCAGTCCGGCCGAGCCGGCCCAATTATAAGTATATTCCTAAAACTCACCAAACAACGACGAACAAAAGGCTAACTAAAAGACCACAGAGCATGTATTCAAACCAGAAGGAGCGCACTATAGCTTTTGCGAGTGATGGTTTGGAACCATGTTTGCGTTGATTTTCAAGTTCTATTTCCCAGGATTCCTCCAGACGATTTCCGAGTCGCCCTGAATCATCGCTATTCCGGGGTGTCCACAAATCGGCCAACGTGATATTATCTTTATATCCTCTTCGAAAAAGACCAAAACTAAATCTGAAATTAATATAGAATATAATAATATTATGTAATTTCGAAATAAAACACGAGTAGTAGGTATTGGGATCGTGCGAAGTGTATCATAGGGGGGTATAGGAAACGACCGCAGCGCTTACCGTGGCAGAAATGTACAACAATAGGGGTTTAGTGAAACTTGTCAATTGACAATTGTCTTAAAAGAAGTAGAAATAGGCAGTGTAAATTTTATGTTTCCTAAAGTGGCCTGGAAATTAGATCAAATATTAAAATTTAAATGGATTTAATAAAGCACGAACATATTAAAGCAGTAACATGTTTGATCTTGCTGCTTTGGTATAAACGCAACTGTATTTTACTCCAGTGACAACCCGATAGTTATTGATCTGTAATAAATTAATTAAAATGTAATAGATATACCTACTTTAGAATACTAAAATGTGTGTTCGTTTTAGGTTAGAAGAGTACTTAAGTTTATACTTGTTTCATAACGTTTGCCGAATTATGTTGGCTCGTTTTAAATAACCATTGCCTCGGTAGTTTTTTCTGCATTCCTTTCATCATACTTTGGCGCTGGAAACTTATTTGTGTTTTACACTCAAAACCAGTTTTTTAATAACCTTTTTTTTCTCTATAACTGTTTATTTATTTATATAGAGTACTACCACATCATACATATTATTTATAATATATAACAAATTACGATAACATGTGGGATTGTATCTGATATGTATACTGTTTGTAACAAATGCCTCTAAAACAACTATTATTATTTATTATTATCTTATTTATATATTATTTAGTTACTTTATTTTATATATAATAGAATAGTATGAACTTTGACAAATGCTACTTCTTTTTTAACTCATAGATTGATTTGGGACTTAATCAATACATAAGTTCAGACTACGTTATCTGTGATATGTATTAAAATAGTAAAAAAACTAAACGTTTTTTGTCATTGAATATACTTACGTTAGAAATAATTTAGATAGTATATTTGCCGACTGATACGGATTCTTCTGTTGCAACACCACTTTGGATTCCATCGTGCGTTGCCGACTTACACACTTTAACAAATTATCTGCAAAAGGAGAAAAGAAGCAATGTAAAGTTTGTTGATATTTCAGCTGGTTTAAGAACTTTTTTTATTATTAGGTATTATATAAACGGACCTAATAATTTTACATTGAGCAGATTACTTAAACCTTACAGTAAACTTATATTACCTATCGAGTTTTTTTTATATGGGGAATACTTTTCGCACCATACTCTTCATGGGAACACGAAAGGTGTGTGTGAGACTCCCTGAGAATCATTCTACTCAGTAAACCTCTCGGCAATCTACCTCGGTAGTCGAGAGCCTTCTCTCAGGAAAGCATCAGCGGCTTCTGGAGTTCTCCCTGCCGTGTCCCACTACTGAGGTACATCCCAGGATGACCAGTCACCCTATTGCAGGACATTCGCACTTCTTACTTTTCTACACAGCAAGAGTCGGAACAACGCCCCACCCTAAACGACAACCCCCGGTTAGGGTGTCACATGTCTCGGGTCGTTTGCAACAGTTACATCGCCAAATGATAAAGGAGACTGTTAGAGATAACAATCTCAAAAACTTTCCTCAACTCGTTCAGCAGGCATTTCAATCGGTATTCCGATTCAAATTCTTGCTGAAAAGGGAGAATCTGCAGCTTCTTCTTTCTACCTTTTTTTACAGCACCAGTCTTGCTTTGAGGTAATAAACTGAGGCAATCCAAGAGAATTCGACCATGATTTCTGTCGTTGCGATGTCTTAGTTATTCTTAGATTATTTTATAGTGTAATTATTACTGCAAACACAGCAAAACCATCTAATGTGTCACATACACCGTCGTCTTATCACGTAGGTACACGTTCTAATTTATTCATGAAGTACCTACCTACATATTTACCTCATCATCAAATAGGAGTTTATTATTATTAAGCGTTTCATTGGTGCTAATTATATAAGTAATTTATTTTCCTATATAAAGATCTTTTGACTGACTACTTTATTCGCAAAACTTACTGATAACTTTAACCAGAAGTCATGTAATTTATTTATGAAAGGTAATTTTTAAATTTAAATTCCACTCCAAAATGGTTTTAAAGATAAAGAACTAGTTTTTTTAGAACAGTCATAGCTAGTCTAGTCATCCTACTAATATTATAAACGCAAAAGTTTGTAAGTATGGATGTTTGTTACTCTTTCACGCTAAAACTACTGAATGCATTTTGATGAAACTTTACAATAATATAGCTTATACATCAGAATAACAGGCTACAATTTATAAAGATTTAAAAAGCTTCGCCTCGCGGCGTTGCATGCGGTTATTGTCGTACCGCGGGGTTCAGCTTGTTCAAAATAAAAATGTTTTGTAACCAAATAAAATCATTTCCTTAAATTATAAAGAAATAATTGAAAGACAATATAGTTGTTCGATTTATTCAAATGTTTATTGATGTTGAATTTTAGGGATATTCCCTAAAACAAACAAACAAATAAAGGCCGAAAAAGAGGTTATACCTACTATGATAAAGGTTTTGTATTGCCATTATTAAAGTTCAGGTAGGTATGACCCACGGTCCTAAATATATCATTGTACCTATCTACGTAGGTATATTTGTACAGTACCTAATGATCATCATCGTCTACAGTCCGCAATTGGACATAGGCCCCTTCTTAGCAAGGAGATTTAGCTCCAGACAAGTCTAGGTACTATCTGTCTAGATTGGTAAGCAAATGCTATAACGTATAAGTCTCGACGGCGATCGAGTTTCCTAACAATTAAACAGTAAAAAAAAATATGTTGCCTTGTGCGAAATGAAGAAATTAGATAAAAATACTTACCTGACAACTAAAACGTTGCTTGGTACTCCTCTACTTCGTACTCTACTACGTACTACCACTGGCCAAGTAGACCTTTACACCTTTACAATAACAGCCATAAACCGATATTTGACTTCAACACTTTCATGATCACAAAATTATTTACGACTAATTAATAGTAAATTACAATGTCAAAATGTTCTTCAATTTACTCCTAGTACGTTAACATCGTATGAATATACCGGTAGCGTCTAGCAGGTGGAACGTCGTATCGCAACTCATTGTGCTCATTTTACCTACAGTTATTGTACTTTTGATAAGTTATCTGTTTATATTTATGTCACTTGTATGTATCTTTAAATAATAAATGATTTTCTTTTATGTTGGTTATAAGAAGGTTAATGTTAAATTATAGTTTCACTAGCTTTTACCCCCGGCACCGCCTGCGTTTACTCGTATCTCGGTTATCGCGGCAAAAGTGTCTCTGGAATCAAAGTATCTTCAAGGCAAATATCATTAAAATCAGTGTAACGGTTTAGTCCTGAAAGCGTGAAAGACAGTTATTTTCGAATTTATAATATCTACTCTACATAATACCTGTGCCTGCTACTTCGTACCTACACGTTACATTTGAATTTTCAAGTTATATTTAATTTTTTACCGTTTAACCTTCCCTGGACTACGACAAACATTTCATAACTAAAATCAGCTAAATCATCTACGCCCTTCTCGAGTTTTGTCGAGATAAACGAACAGCAATTGATTTTTATATAGGTTTATTTATGTTATTTTTTTAGTAAGCACTCAATGGGTTTACTTAAAAACGTAAGGAGATAGGTAGGTAGGTGCTATTTCTAACGTAAGTCGTAACACATAGAAACTATTTTTTTACCTTTTTTCACTTTAAATCGCTGTAACTATAGATAGGGAACGATACCAGTCCTTTTCCGGGACTCGAAATATCTAAATTTCATATGAATCAGTTCATTTATTTTTTAATTACAACTTCACGCACATGTACATCGGCGGACTTAATGCCCAGGGCATTCTCTACCAGCCAACCTTTAAGGGGTGTAGAGATCTGGTAAGGTAGGTGCATCTAGGTTAAAGTTGTAATTTAAATTAAACCAACCAACACAAAATCGTGCTTATTTGTGTATCATTTACGTTTATTATGTTATCATGAATTCAGTTTGCTTCTTAGTATCCCTCTTAACCAAATAAACTTTATAAATACCTATGAGACATAGTCATGCCATTTAAAGTAAACAAACACTGTTTAGCGACTTACTCAACATTTGTTCAGAAAACAAGTTATAACAATAAAATTTATCAATCTGCAAGCGTCAACGACCTTATTTCCGCGGTATAATATGATCGTTGTCTTCTTACCTTCATATAATTAACCCAACTCACTCTTCCAGTCTTCAGCACGCTTGATGATTCCTACAAGGACCGTATTCAGTCACGGGTCGGATACGCAAATTGATCTGGAGACTACCTATACTGAGCATGCCACTGGAAGACTGAAGTGTAAACCTTCTGATTATTGATCCAAGGATAGACATATTTACTGACTTTGAAGCACAGAAAAAACTCGAGAAATTCCTGGAGTTTATTAAACATTAGGTATCAAAGGCCGGCAACGCACTCGTGACGCCTCTGGTGTTGTTCATGGGCGGCGCTAATCGATTAACATCTGGCGATACGTCTGTTTGTTTGTTATAAGTGGCGTTTTAGACTTTTAATCATTAAATCCCTTGGACGAATTAGAATAGATTTCGTTGAGTATGGTTATATTATTAATCGTTTAGGTATGAGTCTAGTATGCCTTTGGATTAAGCGTCGAACTCACTTCTATGTACATTTTTTCTGTTCTGTCGAGTCCGTAACCATTGCTAATCCGGCTAAGGCATTTGATGAAGAAACTAGAGAGGATGAGAGTTCGTAACCCTCAAGTTATTTTCTCATTATTTGACTGGTATGAGCTGGATGTCATCGTATCGTATCGTCATCGAAGAAAATGATGGAACGGGTTCCATCATTCCCTTCGCAAGCAAACTTGTTCGCAGGAGACAGCTAAGTTCCACGCATACATGGACACAAACACATGAGAACATCTTAATAATTGCTAAGTTACAATACTGGGAATATTTTGAGCAAAAATCTCTTTTGCCATATGTCTTCCAATCCTTTAGAATTAAACAATAAATAAAGTCATGTTTCAAAATTTTATTTATATAAAAAATACCACACTGTAAAGGAAGAAAATAGAAAATAAAATAACAATATACTAATTCTACAAATCAATACAAACTAAACGGTCTTTCATAGTTCATGTCCTGAGAAATACATTTAATTATGTTAAGTTTGGTGTCTATAATTATTATTACAAAATAAATAATAAAAAAATGTCAGCTTAATATTACTAAATTTAACTATGTCAATTTATATATTTGGCATAACTATTTGATGAAGGATCAATAAAGTATAGCTTTGAACATTAATCAATATTGTCCCATCTTTATATTGCAATGTACAAAGGATTTATTTCACTCTTTCTTGTACCTCAGATTTTTATAAAAAAGTAATTTAATTTCCACCTGATTTAGACATGGCGTTCCATAATTGAACAAAATGCGTTTTTTATATATACTCAGTCTTAGTTTGTAACGTCAAATTAATGCGAGTTAAGTTTAATCATTTCTATACTTATTGGCTAAGCCCTCCAACCTCGAAATAATTTTTTGCAAGTCTGCAGTTTTATCCATTTTTAGATAAGTATTATTTCTTATTACATGCAACTTGATCCATTCCGGTATTTCCTCTGTGAGAACTCTAATGTCCCTTTGTAAATCATTAGCCGAGACATTGGATTTGAAACTGCTATCCAATTTGGAAAGAATTATGTTCAATGCGAGAACATTCTTTCTTTCTGTCACAAAGATATTTCTAAGTGTTCTAGCGAGATCAGGTAAGCGACTGTAAATTACATATTTTTGATCATGATCAGTAGACCTGGTCATAGCTTCAAGTGCTTTGGCTGCTTGTTTGGCTTTTACTTTCTCTAGTAGAGATGTGGGTAGATTTCGCAGTGCAGGATTTAATAGTGTAACTGTACTGGTAGAAGGTTGAGCGGTTTGTGTACCACTTGTTTTTACACCATTTAATGGAGGGTTAGGCTTATCATCTGGTAGTCCTGTTACTGCTTTCTCTTCGTCTGTAAGCCCGCGAGCTTTAGCCTTTGCCAAATTTTCTAAAGCTCGCTCCATTTTTGTGTTACATTTGAATAACTCACGAGCCTTTGCTAAAACGTCCTGTGCGTTAGACAATTTCTGGACGTTGGGCATTTCAGGTAGTTTTGCACTTTCAACTTCTGGTATTTTTTCAATTTCGAATTCAGGATGCCAACGAGTTAACTTATCATTGGGAATCACCATTGGTGGATCAAGTGTCTGCAGGTATTGTGCATGGTGCTTTTTAACCAACTGTAGCAGAACATCATAGAAGTATCTACGTCTTTCTAACAGTACACTAGGATTCATATTTTTAATGTCATTCGGAAAATTGGGTGAAATAAGTAATTCATATTCCTCTTTGTGCGACGAAGCGCTAAAGTTCTTGATTTTCTGGACGTTGTAATTGTAAAAATCTGGCACTAAATGTTTTATTTGGCCTAAGTGCTTTTGTGTGAAAGATCTTTTAAGCATTTCTTGTACCGAGGGTTTGAGTTTAGCAAATGTAATCTTTTCATTTCGATTATATAGTAGAGCCACAACGGTTTCCATTCCACGAAATAGTTCAGCAAGGAATCTATAGTGATGTGGTAGAGGGAGACTGGTAGATGATGTCGCCAGTGCTGCATGACGAATGTATGCTGGAACCTGGAATAAAAAATTTTTTTTTCTGAATTAATTATCGTTTATAAGGTTAATACTATATTTATTAACACACTTTTATTAGCTTCACCTGTATGTCTGTTTGTTTCTATGTAAACAACTGTTGTTAGCATGATTTTCAGATTTTTATAAGCTTTAACTACTTATATCCTTGTTTAAGTATGTATTATCAATTAGGCACAATATACTGCGTTCCTGGAGCTCCTACCGACTGCCGAGGTAGTTCCACACACGCCCTTCATCTTAACTACGAAGGGTATGGTGTGAAAAGCATTCCTCGCGTAAAAACAAAAACCCTTTACTAAAATCGGTTCAGTTGTTCCATAGATTAGCAGAGACAAACAGACAAAAATTTTAAAAAATCTTATTGTTGACATTATTCGGAACAAACAGATAGAAAATTATCCCATTAGGAAGTTATAACGGGTGTTTTTTTAAGCTAGATAGAACTTTAAATTGTAAAAAGTAACACAAAAAATTAAATTTTGATGAAACTTTTTTTTTTATTTGTTTCAGTATACTCTGACAAATCATCATGAATAGACTCACGCTTGAACAACGCTACGAAATTATCCAAATTTACTTTGAAAATCAGTCGTCGATTCGCGCAACTTATAGACGACTGTTTTATCGCAAAATTGTGTTCAGCGATGAGGCGCATTTTTGGCTTAACGGGTTTGTTAATAAGCAAAATTGCCGCATATGGAGTGAGACCAATCCACAACAGACCCTACAGACTCCATTACATCCAGAAAAATGCACCGTATGGTGCGGTTTTCACGCTGGTGGCATCATCGGACCTTATTTCTTCAAAAATGAGGCCGGAGCTCGCGTTACGGTCAATGGAGATCGTTACCGCACCATGATCAATGATTTTTTGTTTGAAAATATGGATGACATTGATCCGGAGGAGATGTGGTTTCAACAGGATGGCGCTACGTGCCATACGGCGAACGCAACCATCGACTTATTGAAATCAAAATTTGGCGATAAGTGGATTTCGAGAAATGGACCTGTCAATTGGCCTCCAAGGTCGTGCGATTTGACACCTCTCGATTATTTCCTGTGGGGCTACGTGAAGTCACTGGTTTATGCTGATAAACCAGCAACAATTGACGCCTTGGAGGCCAGCATTGTTCGTGTTATACGCCATACAAATGACGAAGTCGTCTATAAGTTGCGCGAATCGACGACTGATTTTCAAAGTAAATTTGGATAATTTCGTAGCGTTGTTCAAGCGTGAGTCCATTCATGATGATTTGTCAGAGTATACTGAAACAAATAAAAAAAAAAGTTTCATCAAAATTTAATTTTTTGTGTTACTTTTTACAATTTAAAGTTCTATCTAGCTTAAAAAAACACCCTATACATGTGTCGTTTAGGGACTTGACAGACATAAATGAGACAAAGGACACCCAGACTCCCCAGACACAGAACAACAATATGCAGATCTCACAAAGTGTACAGTCAATTGTTTTGGACATCTATGTACATGTTAATGATGTCCTAATCTGACCCTCACTCAGAAATGGCTCCAATGATTTTCTTGAAGTTTAGTACGTAGGGGGTTTTGGAGGTGATCTAGCTAGGATTTATTTTTAGAAAATTTACACAAAAATAAATACTGAGAAAAGCTTGTGTTTTAAGCATTAGTATGCTCCAATCAGGATTGAAATCTTTGGTCAAGCAAGAATATGCTTCTTCTATGCCCCTCATCCTCCAACTTCATCAACTCTTCCTTAAGTGACTAAGCTCTCATTAAATAAATAAAGAGAAAAAAAACAAAAACTCTTCCTTCTTTGCAGTCTTTTTTGATACTCATTCCTTATTAAAATCGGGATGTGTCTCCAGAATGAATTGGCAGAACAGTCACAATAATAGTTCTCAGACTGGTAACAACACTGTATTTTATTATATTTATGTATTGTGTATATTTTACTTCTTTCTAGCTATGTACAGAATGCAGTAGTGATTTGTTAACAGACTTCAAAAAAGGAGGACTTCAATTCGTAAGCTTTTATTTTTTTTATGTTTGTTACCTCATATGAAGCTTACAACTGGGTGAACCAATTTTAATGATTCTTTTTTTATTTAAAAGCTGGTGCTTCCCTTGTGATTCCATTTCAATTTAGTCCAGTTCATGAAGTTGGTTTCTTTTTTTGTTAAAATTTGTGATTATGTTTTTTAGTTTTATCCAATACCAATGTATCTATCAAGTCTGCCTTTGTGCAAAATGTGCATTAACATTGTATAAATAAATTTGTGTGCTCATAGTCACTAAGTCATTGTTTAGGATTAATATATAGCTCAGCTATAATTAATGCTCATTAGGGCATGTTAATGATGTCTTGAGTATTTAATGAGCATTAATGATGCATTATTTTATATATTACATCTGTATTTGTGACTAATAGGTGTTTTATAATTGATTAGTTATCATTAATAAAACACTCATTACTAATCAGTAATTAGCAATAATTTTAGAGATGTTGATGATGTAATCATAATTGATTAACCTTTATGAAACACTAGCTGAACCCCGCGGTGCTACCCGGTACGACAATAATCACAGGCAACGTCGCGAGGCAAAGCTAGTATCTTTATAAATTATAGCCTACGTGTTATTCTGATGTATAAGCTATATTATTGTAAATCGTAAAATAAGTAACTTTTCTGGTTGATTTTTTACACCTTGTTTCTTGAAAAATGCAAATATCGTACGGAACCCTATTTTTTTCCAAAATAAAATATAGCCTATGTTACTCATGGATAATGTAGCTTTCGAATAGTTAAAGGATTTTTAAAATTAGTCCAATACTTTTTGAGTTTATTTGTTACATACAAAAATACAAAGCTTTCCTCTTTATAATATTAGTGTAGATTACTGTGACTGGACATCTACAACTCTCAAGTCATGAGTTGCTTTGCCACCCTTTGAGCTCTGCCCTTAGTAGGAAAAGAGTTAGGGCACCAGAGTTCTACATAGTAAAAAGTAATGAAAGATATGTATAACACTGGTTTCCTGTCAGACCAATTTACGAGTCAGTCCTAGAAGGCTTCATTGTGCCAAAGCAGCACTTCCCCAAATCCATTCCATCATCAAAGCCTATCAGTCCACTGCTGGCCATAAATCTCTGCTATCGCTAGCCACTTAGATGGATTTTGTGACATAAGACACTATCTATTACATAGATGACGAAGCAAACTATTAACTACAAACACTAACCTTGGATGGACTCTTAACAGGACTAACAAAGACTTTTCTGGGTGATATGAAGGGTCTTGGTTGTGAAGGCACTGTTGACACACATTTTTTAGGTGACAGTAGTTCAGCCTGAATTGCATTTTTCTTGCTTGGACTGAAATAGAAAATAAATACTTCATCAATTGATTAACAGGAGTTATATGTTGGTGTGACAATAAAATTAAAATTACATGATGTCTTCTCAACAAATGAAGTTAAAAACACATTAAGCAAAAAGTATATATCTAGGCAGTTAATAAACGTAAGTTATTACTTTAAACTTACATAAAATCATTTGGATCACTTGTATACTCATGTAACTTTCACTTAGAATACAAATTATCTTACCTTGAAGGTACTTCCACATCAATTGACTTAAATTCTTTAAGATTCCGCTTTTCACTGGTCGCTTTAAGCTCTTGTATGCCCTTGCTAAGACGATCCGCTGTAGCCTTTAGTTCAGCTAACCTAGAACTGTTAGCTAACTTCTTCCTAATGTCACCCAGACTCAATTCTTTTCGAGAAGAAACAACCACGTCAGATTTAGAAGAAGCTGTACTTTTCGCCGTGTTTCCAACATTAACCTTCTTGGCAAATACTGAACTTACTTTTGCTGGAATTATGATATCCTTAGATGAAACATGCTGTGTGGCAGGCTCCTTTGTGGTTTCACAAATTGTTTCTTTGAGTTCAACAGAAACTGAGTCACATTTTTTATGAATACCTTTCACACTTAAATTAGTTTCTAAAGTTCTATCTAAATGTTGAACTTTACTTTTAGAAGCTAAAATTTCATCAGTAGCGGGTCTTTTCCTGCTATTAAAAAACGACGTGATTGTCTTCTGAGACATTTTGTTTAAACACTCAATATAATATTATAGTAGTAAATGTACACTATTAATAGTTTTTTAAACAATATAAACTTAAAACAGCGGCTAGGTATTAAAACTTAAAACGGTTACTCGGGGGACTGCCGTATGAAGTGTCAGAGCAAGACTCCTATTTTTCCCTCCAAATCTCCAAAAGTCAAAAACGCAAACGACTAACGAGTAGTAATGTGTTGACACTTTGAAATTAAACAGATTATACAATCGATTTAGATGTCATCGATTTAAATTATAACATTTATTAAAACATTTTTTTTTCTTTACTTGTTTAATGAGGGCTTAATCACGAAGTGATTATGTCGCCCCCCCGAAAGATTTAATATTAAAACATGAATAATAAACGAGAGCATTAAAATATTGATAAAGTAACAGAACAGATCAATCTAATATTTTATATGAATAATCTATGGGTATATTTGTTTGGTATTTTTTTCATACGGAAGTCCCATAGACAAGTGCGTTTTTAATGTTGAAAACATACAAATATGACGATGAATATGACTCAACTTATTCTATTTATTGACTCTATGGATTTTTACCACTAATAGACAAGCATTTCTTCCTCAATGAATTTATATTTATACCGCATTCAGTGGCGGATTCACATAAGGCTAAATTCTACCTCTACTAAACTCTGCAATTCAATACCCTATTTTTCACGTGTGGAAGCACCTTCGAGCTAACATTCCACAGATGGTTTAGGTTAGGTGGTTAAGCCCATGACTTTTTTTGGAATCAATGAAAAACACGATTAAATATATAATAAATATTTCGGACAACTGACACACAACGCCATCTAGTCCCAAGCTAAGCAGACCTTGTGTTATGGGTACTAGACAACTGATATAAATACATATACATTTTTATTGTAAATATATACATATTATACCTACATAGAAAAAACTCAAACTTCGAAACAAATATTTGCAGATCCATCCAGATTGCATTTTGTCCGACCCGGAATCGAACCCAAGACCTCAAACACAGTAGTTGCATAAGTTACCTACCACCGCGCTACCGCATGCAGAGGTAGGAGAAAACAAAAATTTGTTCTAGATTTGCTGCCCCCTAAAATTCGCCACCTTAGACTCCAGCCTTTTGGTAATTCCACTACTGCTAGTAAGAAAAGTAAACTTGAAAAATATCTCTATACCAACCGGATTGGCCAGCGTAGTAATAGCAACCCAAAATAGTCTTTCTAAAAAGAAGTCTATGTTCAGCAGTGGACTATTCAAGCCCAATGATGAGTCAGCAGTTGGTATCTCTCTTGTCTTCTGCAAAGAGGCTTAGTTTAGTTAGATTATGCCTATAAGTTGCCAGTCTATTTCCATTAATAAATTTTAGTTTGTGCTTTTGACGTCTGTCTGAACTCCTAATACTGCAGTGTTTATATTTATTTCTAACTGTAAGATTAGTTTAATAGGTCTTTAGGCTTTATAATTAATAAATCAAGTGTTGAAATCAATAGATACAATGTCACAAAATAAACCTGAGTCTCCTGTGTCAAACAAACAGCAGCAAAAAACTAGAAGTATTCTAGTGATTCCAAGTAAATCGAACCCTTTGAATGTTGATCACCCTGAAGGAGCCCAAGAAACTGAAATAACCGCTGACGTATCCGTACCTCCAGAGGGTGGTTGGGGTTGGGTGGTGGTTTTTGCAAGTTTCACGTGTACTTTCATCCTGGACGGAGTCTTCTTTACATTTGGCAGTATATTCAAAGATATGACGGATGATTTAGGATTGGATGGCACTCTAGTTGCCTTAATCAATTCTGTAACGGTGGCCTTGTATCTTATTTGCGGTCCTATAGTATCAGCACTTGTAAACAGATTTGGATTTCGAGCATGTACAATGACTGGTTCTATAATACTCTCCATTGCTTTTCTCTGCTCCTACTTTACCACAAGCTACACAGGACTCGTGATTTTGTATGGAGTAATATCTGGATTTGGAGGTTGTCTTGTACTTGTGCCCTCAGCTGTGGTGGTAGGTTTTTATTTTGAACGGCTTCGAGCCATTGCGTTAGCAGTATCGGGCCTGGGCTCAAGCATGGGAATAATGATTATGTTTAGTGTTAACTCATACATAGTGAGCATAGCGGGATGGCGGATTGTCACACTGATCCACTCAGGATTATTTGGCACTATATACTTCATAGGTATGGCATATCGGCCTTTAGTTGTCCTAACCTTAACCCAGACAACAGATACGGATGATCCTACTCGTACTGTGACCTTCTTGCCAAGTTTAAATAAATCGAGGGCTTGGTCTAAATCCAAAGAAGGTCTAAAGCCGACGGCTGCGGAGCGCCTGTTTTCTGCTGTATCTAACCGAAACTTTCCCACTGCGACCTCAGTAATGCATGAAGGAGTTAACTTAAAATCAGTGAATAAAGCTGGCACATCGACACAACCTGTATCTAAACTTACAATATCAGTACGAAATATTGTAGGAAGTGCCAGTCGAAAACAAGTACAATCAATGGTATCACGCATGCAATCATTTAGTAATAAAGACAAGATAAACATTAAAGTCGAAGAAGAAGAAGAAGAGCAAGTACGCCCGAAAAAATGGTGGGCCAAGTGTTGTGGTTGTTGTACATGGCAGGGACATGTACATGAATCGCGACCTATGTATCGAGATGATGCTTTTTACGCTGGTCGTATAGAACAATTACCAGAATACCAAAAGAGTGTTGCGGCAGTCAATGCAGAAGAGAGAACAGGTTTAGAATATCAAATGGCTGTATCACGAGTTGTGTCTGTAGCTGATTTGGAAGAAAGGCAAGGTTTATGTACAACTGCTGTGAGAAGAGTTTTAGCTACTATGTTGGATCCACATCTATTAAAACGTTGCTCATTTTTATTATTATGCTTAAGCGCTGTTCTGATATTCATGGGATTATTAACACCTTACGTGTTTCTTCCAGATCGAGCTAAAAGTGAAGGGATAGACACAAGCCATTGTAATATTTTTGTAAGTGTTATTGGGTTATTCAATGCAGTAGGCAGATTACTCGCCGGTCTCATGGCTACTAAAGTTAAACCTATAACATTGTATATAATTTCATGTATATTATCAGGCTTAGGAACGATAGCGTATAATTTCGAATTTGATGTTTATTATCAATATTTTTGTTGTGTAATTTTTGGAATATTTATTGCCAGTGTTACGGGTTTAAGAAGTTTAGTACTAGTCGATTGTTACGGGTTAGAGAAGTTAACAAATGGAACTGGAATGATGTTGATGTCTCAAGGTTTCGGAAGCTTAATGAGTTCACCTTTGTCCGGTATTCTGAAACAATCATTTGGTTATGCTGCATCATTTTATGCGGCTGGAACAGTTCTTATACTTGGTGGCTTAATTTTATTACCTATCTATAGAATTTTGAAAAAAGAGCACGAAAAAGTTCAAGTTAAAACTTGAAACCGACAAGTAAATAAAAAAGTAAATGGTAGTTCTTAACGCTGTTTTATTTCTTAGGCCTATATCTAATACCTAGCTCAAACTAAAATAGCTTTGGTGTCTTTGCAATGTTTTGTTTTAAATATTTTACCGTCAGATTGTCATAATCGTTAGATTGTAATATAAAATATATCTCGCGGCTTTGACAATCGGACGGTAATATAATAAATCTCGCATTAGGAATGTATCTTTACAAACATACATAAAACAGACACAAAGGATACGTTATCTCATATAAAACTTTGTTTGATCCACAAATTCTTGGGATTTGAACCTTCGATACCTTGGCCTAATAGAAAGCGGCGTGACGACCGCTTAAACAACCACGTCTTTCGTGCAGTTAATCAAGTCAGGTTTGTCATGAAAGTTTGAAATATTAAAAGTGATTTCAGAAAATATCTATATATTACAATATTGGAAGATATAAAAGTTAAAAGTTTTAAACCTACCTCGATAAAAATGAGGATTATTAAAAAATGTATGAATAATAAGTTATATATATCTGTACGTGGCACAGCTCCGAAAATGTTTGTCAAACTACACAGCACGGATCTGGTTTGTGTGCTAACAAAAATAAAATTCATTAGACATATCTATATATAGAAGAAAGTCGAATGTTGATAGATAACTAAATAAAAAATAAATATTCCAGACATCTAACACACAACGCCATCAAGACCCAAGCTAAGCAGAGCTTGTGTTATGTGTACTAGACAACTGCTATAAATACTTATATACTTTTTCTTTTTGTAAATATATACATATTATACATAGAAAACACCCAAACTTCGAAACAAATATTTGCAGATAATACAAACATTTGGTCCGAGCCGGGAATCGAACCCGAGACCTCAAGCTTAGCAGTCGCATGCGCTACCACTACGCCACCGAGACAGTCAAAGATAAGATAAGATTGTGGCTGTGTACTTAGAAAGATAATGTGAGCAATGACCAAATTAGAGGAAGCCTGGAAGTAGCACCAATGGATGAAAAGTTAAGAAGCAAAAGGTTGTACTTGTATGGACATGTGGGGAGCGTTGAGATGAGTAAAATGTAGGGAAGGAACTATGTAAATGGACATATATAAGGGTAGAGTACTACCAAAGCCAAAACAGATTGACTGTGTGAAGAGGATATAGCAAGGAAAGAAGTAAGCAATGAAATAACGAGTCAAAGAGGCTAAAGGAAGAAATCTCATGACACCAACCCCAAATATATATATATGATTGATGTATAGTTCTTAAACTTTTTTGTTTTGACATAGCGACATTGACAGACAATATTCTGTAATTTCACCAATGGCAGAAGAAATGATTAGATTGACCACTATGTTTTATATGAATCGTAAACGTAAAAATGTTTTAGTAGATATCGACCAATGATTCTAAGATTCAAGAGACACAGAAAATAATTTATGAACCATTTAACTAACAGGTGAAGAATATATTTACACCTTATTTTAAGGTTTTGCGAAAGGTAAAAATAAATGATTTGTGTCTAACGTGTATTTGGTGTATTAAATAAACAATTTATAATAACTTGCTTGATCTTTAAAGATAAAAATGAGTGATACAACCAGAAAGACAACAAAAATTAAATTTACAGAAGAAACAAGTACAGCAAGTAAACTCAATGCTCACGAGGAACCTTCAGAAACTGAAATATTTTCAGAAATAATCGTGCCAGAAGAAGGGCACTATGGATGGTTTGTAGTTGCAGGCAGTTTCATGTGTATTTTCATACTAGAAGGAATATTTTTGACATTTGGAAGTATTTACAAGGACATGTCAAAAGATTTGGAGACCGAGATACCCTTGGTGACATTAATAAACTCCATAGCAATGGCTCTGTACTTCATAGCAGGTCCTGCAGTTTCGGCTCTCGTGAATCGATTTGGATTTCGAACATGTACGATGATGGGTTCAATAATTATATCTTTTGCTTATCTTACGTCATCCCTGGTTGGAAATTACATAGTTGTCTTAGTGTTTTATGGCATTATATCAGGCATTGGAGGTTGCTTGATTAACATGTCATCGCAGCTAGTGGTGGGATTTTATTTTGAACGTCTTCGCGCTATAGCCATGTCAATTGCTGGCTTGGGGTCAAGTTTTGGTGTTACAATTATGTCTAGAGTAAATAATTATTTAATTCCATTAGCAGGTTGGAGGACAGTTACACTATTACAGGCTGGATTATTGGGTATGATTTATTTTATAGCCATGCTATTCAGACCTTTGCTTTCATTAAGCGTAAACCATGAAAAAGAGGATATACAAACGGTTACATATTTACCAAGTTTATCAACAGTGGCTTTAAAGGATGTCACTGAATCAGAACCTGTTATGACTACCAGGACGGAAAAGTTATTTAGTGCTGTATCTAACGCTCACTTTCCTACAGTGGCTGATGTAGTAGAAGAAGTTGAAGTCGATACCACGGATATTAATGAACCTGGGCCATCATCAACGTCCACAGAAAAACTAACTTTTACAACGCGTCTTCCGCAGGGTGATATTAGTCCAAGGCAGTTGAAACAAGTTCAGTCTATTTTATCACGAAGAAATCTTCAAGATAATGACAAAATTATTGAAATAAACGTTGATAATATACAAGCTCCTAAAAAACGTCATTGGTGGTCACGTTGTTGTCATTGGGAACGTCATGTAGATGAATCTCGACCTATGTATAGGGATGACGCTTTCTATAATGGACAGGTGGAAAATTTACCAGTCTACAAAGAGCATGTGTTAGGTTCAAGACAAAATAAAAAATCTGGTTTCGAGTACCAAATGGCTGTTACCCGAACAACAGCTGCTGAAGATTTAGAGCAACGTAAAGGCATATTTACATTGGCCATCAGAAGAGTTTTGGCGACAATGCTTGATCCACAGTTATTGAGAAGAAATTCATTTTTTATGGTATGCACAACTGGTTTTTTAGTTCACTTGGGAATAATTATACCTTACATGTTTTTGCCAGATCGAAATAAAAGTGAAGGTATTGATGAAGTTCACTGCAATTCATTTGTGAGTGTTATGGGGATTTCTAATGCTGTCGGCAGATTGGTCGCTGGTTTTTTGGCATGTAAATTTAGTCCTGTAAGGCTGTACAGCTTAGGTTGTATAATGGCAGGAACGGGTATGATCATATCAAATTTTCTTTTTGATGTCTATTATCAATATTTTTGTTGCGTAATGTTTGCTTTTTCCACTGCTCACATTAGTGCCTTGCGAAGCCTCGTTCTTGTAGATTTATACGGATTAGATAACTTGACAAATGCAACTGGCATTCTATTAATGTTTCAAGGTTTTGGGTGTTTAATAAGTACACCTCTGTCAGGGGCGATTAAGAACAGTTTTGGATTTCAATATGCTTTTTATTTAGCTGGGACTTTTATTGTTCTGGGTGGTCTAGTTTTGATAAATGTTAAACGTTTTGCCAAAAGCGAACGAAGGGCAAAGGCAAAACAGATAACAGGTAAATACTCATCAGTTATAAAAAGGAAAAAGAAATCCAAATCTAAACAATCTGTAATCGTTAAAACAAATTAAAGACTCGAAATTTTATTATCATTTAATATGGGTAGGTACCTCTTTTGTTGTCAGCTACTTGCTCATTTCTGAGTTCAAGATATTTTGTAGAGTTAACAACTTGTACAAACTTAATTAAAGTATGGCTAAATTAAACTTTATGTTTGGTTTTAACGTTTGGTATGATGTGACGGCACACGGCCTCTACTCTAAAATTTTTCTCCTGTCTCAATCATGGCATTGTTAACTTAACTTCTATAAGTAAATATAATAGTTATTTAGCATATAAGTATGTATTGTATCTAAATATAATGATTTATCAAAGTAGGTTAATAAAACATTAAAATATAAATATAACACAAGTTTTGCTTTTATTTTGGAAAATTGTTAAGTACTCAGGGCTCAGCAAGCCCCGCGGTGTTACCCACGATACAACAGTAACCCCGGCTAACGCTGCGGGGCAAAGCTAGTCTAAAAAAGTAGCCTAAGTTACTTCTTATATCATCAGCTATTTGCCAGTAAAAGTTTCGTCAAAATCGGTTTAACCTTTCCAGAGATTAGCCGGAACAAACTAGACAGACAGACATATAAAATTTAAAAAAAATGTTTTAGTATATGTATCGTATAAATATACATAATATATGCAGTAGCTTTTAAGTTTATCGCGAACAGACAGACAGACACGGCGGAGGACTTTGTTTTCTATACTTATAATATTATAAAGAGGAAAACTTTGTTTGTATGTTTGTTTGTAATGAATAGGCTCAAAAAGTACTGGACCGATTTTAAAAATTCTTTCACCATTCGAAGGCTACATTATCCACAAGTAACATAGGCTATATTTTATTTTGGAAAAAAATAGGGTTCCGTAAGATATTGGGGTTTTTCGGACAGAAGGTGTAAAAAATCAACCAGAAAAGTTACTTATTTTGCGTACGCTGCGTAAACTATAAAAGATAGAACCATAAAATGTACTAATTACTTAATCGTAGATCTTATAAATATCTAAAAAAGTCTGCGACACACTACGGGGGAAAATTTTTCGCTACGGGCAATAAAAGACGCAAACGAGGTTGCGTCGGTCAGCTAGTATAATATAAATTGATAAGCTTATACATAGTCGGGTTATAGTTTTGTTAACTCTTATTGTTAGTATTTATAATAGTTCTAACAAGGACATACTTTCATCATGTTCGTGCCTGAGTTCATTTTAAAACTTAATTATTAAATTTTATTGGTGGCAAAACAAATTATTTTTACGGGTGCCTATGTGCCCGTTATCACTGCAAATGTACCTATTTTACTATAGGTATGTAACTATTATCGTCCAATTTATATAAAGTACCAAAATATGTTTTGAGATATTTCGTACGAAATACGTAAACCTCAAGAATAAAAATAATTACAGATTTCTTGAAAACATGTATCTATTTACTTAGTTAGAAAATAGTTACTTAGGGTCACGGTCCATCTATAATGTCCAAGCAGTTGGACCGTCACCATCCGTGGTCCGACAGATTCACTTTTTAATTAAAATAAAATATTACCTTATTAAAATAAATAAATAATAAATTACTTCTGTTATATAGGGTTAATACTAATTCAATGATAAAATAAATCAACCACCGGTACCGTACACGAACCAACCAGTTGAACACTGGTTGGACAATTAATTGGATCACCACCTAGTGTCTATAACGCAGTAGCACGTTTTCTGAACACAGAACGCTTTCATCCTAGCGCCTATAGCACATTGCTAATTTTCTGACCATCGTGGTCCTTTCCAGTGTTTATTTGTATACTTTTTAGTTTGAGTACAAAACCTGGACCAGAAACAGCTTTACCTTCGTAGATAGGAAATAAAGTACCTAGTAAGTAGGATGCATTTATTTTTACTATGGTAGCTGTCATTCTTTTAACATGTTTCAGGGTGCCAATGTCTAAGTTACTTTTTAACATTCTTAACCTTAAGATAAGAAATAGAATGGATGTATTTCACAAAAGCATATAATGTCACGTAAGCCGACTGTAAGCAGAAGCACCAACAAAACAAATAGCCCTCAGGTCATCTCAAGCCACTTTGTGCCGAACGATGTTGAAGTTCCTGAAGGTGTTGAAGAAACTGAAATAGCTGCGGAAATATCAATACCTCCAGAAGATCTGTGGGGTTGGGTCGTAGTATTAGCAAGTTTCTTAAACTTTTTTATACTGGATGGAATCTTTTTTACCTTTGGCAGCTTGTACCAAAGCATGACAAGTGACTTAGCAGTTTCAGGCAGTTTAATTGCTCTTGTTAACTCTATAGCAATTGCTTTATATTTCATGTGTGGTCCTATAGTATCAGCACTTACAAATAGATTTGGATTTCGGGCATGTACAATGTCTGGTTCAATAATACTATATTTTTCTTATCTTTGTTCTTATTTTGTCAATAACTACGGCGCACTTCTACTATTTTATGGAATAATTTCTGGAATTGGAGCGTGCTTAGTCCTTGTGCCATCATCAGTAATAGTAGGATTTTATTTCGAACGTCACCGGGCCATAGCCTTAGCCTTATCAGGGCTGGGCTCAAGTGTTGGCGTAATGATAATGTTTACTGCTAATTCGTACCTTGTAAATATAGCTGGGTGGCGAATAGTTACGCTTATACACGCAGCGTTATTTGGTACTATTTATTTTATGGCCATGGCGTATCGACCTTTACTTGTAGTAAAATTAACCCAAACTACAGACACCACAGACCCTACTCGTACTGTTACTTATTTACCAAGCATGAGTAGAGCAGGAGTATCAATGTCTACATCAAGAAAAGATGTAATACAACCAACAACAACGGAACGGTTGTTTTCAGCTGTTTCTAACCGAAAATTTCCAACAGCCGCCACAGTGGTTCAAGAAATTCAACAGGCGTCTACCACTAAAGCTGGTCCCTCATCACCTGTATCCAAAATAACAATATCGCCACACAATACAAGAAATTTAAGTCAAAAGCACATAAATAGATTACAATCAATGGCATCAAATGAAAGCGACAACATAAATATAGAATTGACTGTAAGAAACGTGCATAAAGGGAGACGAAAATGGTGGAAATGGTTTTGTTGTAAATGGGAGGAACATGTACCACAATCCCGACCCATGTATCGAGACGATGCATTTTATACTGGCGAAATTGAAAAACTACCTATTTACCAAAAAAGTGTTTTAGAAGTCCATCCTGATGCAAGAACAGGCTTAGAATATCACATGGCTGTGTCGCGAGCAGTTACTGCTACAGATTTAGAAGAACATAAAGGTATATTTACTACTGCTGTGAGGAGAGTTTTAGCTACAATGACGGATTTTAAGCTTTTAAAAAGTTATCCTTTTCTACTGATATGTTGTAGTGCTGCACTGACGTACACAGGTGTATTAACACCGTTTGTTTTTGTATCAGATCGTGGTAAGAGTGAAGGCATTGATATAACACATTGCAACTTATTCGTTAGTGTTATCGGTTTTTGTGGTATACTTGGAAGGTTATTCGCTGGAGCACTGGCTTCTAAATTTAATGCCCTAAAATTATATCTACTTTCATGTATATTGTCGGGAATAGCAACAGTTTTGTTTAACTTTTCATTCAATGTTTACTATCAATATTTTTGCTGTGTATTTTTTGGATTATTTGTTTCATTTATTTCGGGTTTACGAAGTATGGTACTTGTAGAATCTTTTGGCTTGGATAAGTTAACAAATGCAACTGGAATGATGTTAATGTTTCAAGGTTTTGGAAGTTTAATTAGTACACCTATGTCCGGAATACTCAAAGCAAGTTTTAGTTACGCTGTTTCATTCTACGTAGCTGGGACAGCTATTATACTAAGTGGTTTAGTTTTATTGCCTGTTAAAATATTAATAGACAAGGAAAGAGATAGCAGTTTGTCTAGCAAGAGAACAGGCAGGAAATCGCAAAGTAAATGACAGTTATCAATATTGTTTTACTTTTTTTCTGCGACGGGCCATCACTATGGGTGCAATTGAAATAGCCACCAGCAACATGCTGTTTTCTATATAAGTCAAATATACCTATTATTTGACATTGTTCGCTACTATAAACGTATTGATAGTTTGTGGTTGCTTTTAGTGACCTAATGTTCGTGATTGTGGCTCTTAGAGGTTTATAACTCCAGTAGTAATAGTACTACCAGTAATATTACTACTTAAAATCAAGCTTAATAATTGCTAAAATATTGATTTCAATTTATAATTTTAAGTGATGCAATTAGTTTTATAATTGAGGAAGTATTTTACACATGGAAAGTTTTAAAAAAAAACAAAGCAGTCATAAGCACTGCCGACAGAAGTGAAAACTCATAACTATAAACAAACGGTTGTTTTAACTTACCTGAAATGAACACCTATGCTTTAATAGTGTGCAATAAAAAAACTAAAAATTATTATGATTGTAAGTAGTAAATGGAAGTAAAGCTTTGATACTCCAATAGATGTCGCTGTTTTCAAAAAAATTGTAAACAATCTTTTTGATTTACAAAAGGTTTTGTGTAAGTAGAAAATCGTTATTTTAATTTATTGTAAATCACTTTAAGATACTGAAATATTAACTTTAAGCATATAAAATCATATTGAGAAAGGACCACTATCTAGAAAACGAATGCTACCAAAGCATATCGGTTGATGGCGCTGTTAACAATAAACATCCGTCTTACGAATTTTTTCGATCAGGACACGTGACCTGATGCGAGTTTAGGGTCACGTGACCTGACGCCCTGACGCGAGTTTATACATTTTTACCCATTCCAAAAAAGTACACAGCGCTGCTAAAGAAGTTTTCACTTCAAAAAAAACGTGACGCTTTTTTTTCTTTTTAGGAACTACTCTTATAATGTTTAATGACGCAAGACTGCATTTTGAACATAAAATCAAAAATCACTCGAGACGTGAACACAATGTGGCGGTTTGTAAAACACTGGCGCGAGATTGTATTTGCTTTCTAATACATATTTACTTCGTTAGATTCATTGTCGTGTTATTTACAGTCCACCTGGCTGTTTTTTGAAATCTGAGGTTATAGAAATCTTTGACGTTTAGTTTTCTACGCATTGATCTCAATGTTTCGGCAAGCGACGAGAGCGAAGATTAGTTTTGTTTCGTTGCATCAAATACAGTTGTATGCTGAAGAACTTAAGGTTTAATTTAAATTATAATTTAATCTGATTAGGCCCTCTGCGTAATGATCTAAAAGTCGGTTATGAGGTGAGATAGCAACTAGCCGGATCAGCTATTTCTGCCAATGTCTTCAAGTATTCGTCGTGATGAAATTAATGACAAAAAATATAAAAAATGTGGACTGTCCGCGTCCTTGTCGAGATGAAATGCAAAATTCGAAAAATCAAAAAACGATCTAAGAGTCTGTGAAGATCGACTTACACCCATCTGGTAACCAGATGAGATATATTTTTTTTTTAATAATGTTGTGAACACACCTGTAGTAGTTGGCCTGTCGCAAAGATGACGTGACTATTACATTTTTTAGATCAATTTATCAAGCCTATGCCATTAGATTTCTTAATAAATAACCTTTACCTTAATCCCAATCTCGATTAGTAATTTACTCGGTGTAATTACCTATATTGGTTTGCCTGTTCATCCCTGTTGCCAGGTAGCTGCTATAGAAATTAGTAAGCAAGCCTACTTAGGCGTATTCTTTATATAGTATATTAACAGTTAGAACTAAATTTAGTTTATTGTCAGTAGAGTAGAGGGGTGACAAAAGTGAAGAAAACTAATTTTAATTTCGAAAATAGTAAAAAAATTCAATAAAAAAACATCAGGTAATCAGATTAGTGTAAATCGATCTTCGCCGGCTCTCGTACTAGTACTGTACCTAACCTATCGGAGTTTGGGTGTTATCTATGTATAATATTATGTAGGTATGTATTTAAAAAAAAAGTATTTAAGTAGTTATTAATATCAGTTGTCTCATACCCATAATACAAGTTCTGCTTCGTTTGGGAATAGATGGCATTGTGTGTTAAATGTTTGAAAATATTTTTTTATATTACTTAAGATTAGTATCTCAGTTATCGTATTTACTGCGTAATAACGAAACACATTTTTTGCACAAAAAGTAAAATTATTTTTATCAACTTAGTTCTTGTCAGATTTTTTTATTCTAATAAGATTCCTATATCACTAATCACCACTTGTTGGTTTACCCACATCACTACTACCTACCTGTCAATTCAAAAAGGTTTTCAATTTAAACGTTAAGACAAACTAGCGACCTGGCGGCGTTGGCTGCTCTGCCCATTTTATCCATGTACATTTTATTTTATTTCAGTGATATTAGTTAATCGCTCAACATATTACATATTTATTTGGATGAGGATTATTACTATATTAATGAAAATAGTACAATTACAGGTAGTAGGTACATCAATTTGATTTCCTTAATGCCTCCTCTACACGTAGACAGATGCGTTCGCAGATGTCATCGACTACCCCCCCTCCCCCACCCAATCCCCAGAATTTATATTTATTACATTAGTAACTTTAACATTCTGAATACAAGACATAAAACTCTCTTCGTCTCAGTTCTAAAATACTTTTTTGAATTAAAAAGATCTTTTCGTGCATTTTGAAACTAATTACTAATAAATTACAAAATTAAAGGCTTCATATTTTATAAAATTTATAGATTTATATGGTAAGAAAGAATAAAGTTGTAAAAAGTGTGTGAAAAAACTAGACATTTAACCATTGAGGAATAATAAAGTGGTATTATTATTTCAATACATTTAACCAATTTGATAAGTCCAATTACAGATCTGGTTATTGGTAATACTTTTATGTTAAATTACCGTTTAGTAGTAATTATGGATAAGTTAGATTTTTCCACTTTCTTGTTGGAATCGTAAACAGTAAAATTTTCATGTCGGCAAGAAACTTTTACTGTTTACACATTTTAAAAACTTTAATTAACATTTTTCTTGTTGGGAATATCAGTATTTAAATTGCATGAAATTTATGTATATTAGTACGAAGGCATGAAGTGTAACTTTATTGGTTTATAACTTACTAAAGTTGAAAAAATGCCTTGATCGTCTTTGGTTCTTTGTTATATTTTAGACAGCAACACTTTAGAGTTCATGTTCGAGCGCATTTTGTTCTGCGACCGGCCGCCATACTCAAACAAAAAGATTTGAGATGAAAAGATAAATTTATATATTTACTGGCGTTGTTGACAGTGTTTAATTTGCTAAATGAGTTCTAAATCAGATGTAAATAGGAGAGTGCTCGCCATTCAGGCGAAAAAGAAACGTCATAAACTCGGTAAAAAGAAAAATCGCGAGGAGGATCACGGGGCTGGTGGTCAAGGAAATGGTCTGCGCAACCAGAATCAGAATCGTTTAGAACCTACACATAGCTCTTCCAATGAGACGATCGAAGAGGATGAAGATGAACAATATGCAAGCGACGACGAAGAACAGGAAGACAGCGCCGACTATTGCAAGGGTGGTTACCATCCTGTCAAAATAGGAGACTTGTTCCTGAATCGGTACCACGTCACTAGAAAATTGGGATGGGGCCATTTCTCTACAGTGTGGTTATGTTGGGATTTGGTCGACAAACGCTTTGTCGCTTTAAAAGTCGTTAAATCTGCTCCTCATTTCACTGAGACAGCTTTAGATGAAATTAAAATATTGAAAGCAGTCCGAGACAGTGACCCTGCGGACCCCAAGAGGAACAAAACCGTGCAGTTACTAAATGACTTTAAAATAACTGGTGTTAATGGAACCCATGTGTGCATGGTGTTTGAAGTATTGGGCCACCACCTACTGAAGTTGATACTCAAGTCTAATTATAGAGGTATACCGCGAGATAACGTCAAAACGATAATACGTCAAGTTCTGGAGGGTTTGGACTACCTTCATACTAAATGTAAGATAATTCATACAGATATTAAACCAGAAAATGTGTTGGTATGTGTTGATGAACCATACATTCGTAAATTGGCAGCAGAGGCCACTGAACTACATTCCTTAGGCTTGAGGCTTCCTCACTCCTTGATAAGTACTGCACCAAAGGAATTCCAAGAACAAGTAGTAACCGCTAAAATGAGTAGAAATAAAAAGAAAAAATTAAAGAAGAAAGCTAAGCGCCAATCAATGCTACTTAAAAAACAAATGGAACAAATTGAAGAAATGGAAGAACAGAAGAAACACAATAATAGTGAATCTGCACCGATGTCCCAAGACAATGATGATTCACCTCAGACTCCAGAAGAGGCTAGTGTGATTGAGACAACTCGATCTGAAAATGAGCCTAATATCAATGGATGTAATGACTTAGAACAAGCCGACGAAGAAGCGTTTGATACTGATGCTGACGCTGTACAGGTAAGGACGAAACAGTATGGGTGTGGTGATGATGCAGGAACTCCAATGTCTGAGGGAGAGATGACTGACACTCCACCATCTTTTAATTCACAATCTACTAAAGGTAAATCCCTAGAAAAGAAATTAGATCCTGCATTTGATATCTGTGATCTTGAGGTAAAGATAGCTGATCTAGGAAATGCTTGCTGGGTGCACAGGCACTTTACAGAAGATATTCAAACTAGACAGTATAGATCTTTGGAAGTGTTGCTTAGTGCTGGCTATGGCACATCTGCTGATATATGGAGCACGGCTTGTATGGCCTTTGAATTGGCTACGGGCGATTACTTGTTTGAACCACACTCAGGTGATGGATATAGCCGAGACGAAGACCACCTTGCTCATATTATAGAACTCCTAGGTGACATTCCCAAGAGGATTGCAGCCTCTGGAAAGTATTCTAAAGTATTTTTTAATAAGAAGGGCGAGTTGAGAAATATAACAGGTTTGAAACCATGGGGCTTAGTATCTGTGCTTACTGAGAAATACGAGTGGAGTCAATCAGATGCCGAAGAATTTGCTGATTTCTTAAGGCCTATGTTGGATTTTGATCCGAATCGGCGTGCGACAGCCTATGAGTGCCTTCAGCACCCATGGTTGAACATTGTCACACCTGAACAAAACGAGTCTGAAAAATAATCAAACATTGCTCTCTGTAATGAATGATCATGCGTTCATGAAATCAGTAGTGTCAACATATAAAGTATTTCAGTCTTATACAATTTTAATAAAAAGTTTATTTATGAATGTCTTTGTGAATAATTTACTTTATATCTAGAGTTTTTGTTAGTAATCCTGAATTATTTGAGAATATAAATTGTGTATGACATCAAAGACATTGTGCTGAACTCCACATATGCAAGTCTTGTGACCAGTGTTAGCAGCAAAGTATTTAATACACAAGCTGCTCAGCATATACTTATTGAATGTATAGTAATTGGCATACACTAGATGTCTTAAAATTACACAACTGTACAGATAACTTTAGGAAAAATTGTGATGTATGACATGTAGACAATATAGGTTTTGTCACATTAATCTTTTAGGAATTTAGTTGACATAATGACATAGCTCTGCACTTAATAATGTCCTGTGAAGGATTAAGGAGTCATACATAAATGTAGCCATTCAGGAAGTAGAATGTTCACATAGTTTAAGTTTGTGTTTATCATTATCACAATAAAAATCTCATTATGTAAACTTAGCTGTAAGACAGTATTTGTAATGCCACACCTCCGAGACTGCCTTTTTATATTTCAATGAGTCATCAAAATTTTAACAATGGCTGGCATTCTAATCATTCAGTATAAATGCAGCGTCCTGAACCAGCTATTAGTTGTAATTATTTATCATAGATCCAATTTACATGACCATAATTTGTATTAATTATATCTGCAAATTTACATGAATAAAATGTCCAAACGAGCTTGTTACTATGTTATTTTTGTTTTTATTTTACATTTTCTGTGTTTCCACTTAATAATTAATCCAAAAATATGAGATTAAAGAGATAAGTTTATAATCTCTTGGTTATATTTCTAAACAATTTATAAACCTAAGACGAGGCCGGAACATTGCTGCCAGCTTTGTTGAACTCATTGTGTCTACACTACAGTCCTTTATTGTGATCCCAGCCGGCCTACATAATATAATACAGGTACTACGATATGGTAACGCACGCGTAACGCTCAAGTATATCTACTACATAGTAGCTGTGCTACTTTTGTAGTACCTACTTGGTAAGCTAATAGCATAAACAGTGAAGGCAAAAATGAATTTCTCTTTATTTTCTCACTAAGATGTCAATATAGATTAGGTATACTATCAGTATTGACATCCGTTCATATGTAAAATTGTGTTTCGAAAAGTAAAGTGTGGTTTTTTAATACAAAAAACCGGTCAAGTGCGTGTCAAACCACGCCTTATGCAGTAGGTCCATAATACGGACGTTTTGCGTATTATAAACATTTCACATTCACAGTTTTGGCGGCTTATACCGTCAAATTAATTGGTCGACTATTACTCATTAACTAATAAAGCCTACTTAACTGTTATAGTTTTCCTTTTAAATTCGTTTTAAACGCTTCAACCACTATTATTTTTTTCAGGTCAGCAAATAGTGTGAAGGAGTGGGGAGGAGGGTGGTTGACTGTACCAAATATCGGCATTAAGGCTTAATAACTCCGAAACGGGTTCTTTATGTATGGGCTTGCCAAAGTGAGTACTCTTCCTGAAAGCATGAGCAGATTCCAAGAGTGTTGGTCGACATACTCATAGTGAATGCAAACAATGCAGCATCGTGACCCACACTATGCCGACATATTGAGAAACTTTTGTATCATTGGGCCTTCGCCTCCTGTCTCGCACTCACCGACGAAACACGATATCACGAATGCTGTCATTTTGGGTTGGTCTTCTGTAAGAGAGCCGGCCCGTCTGAAATCAGCCTTGAGTCCTATATAATCTATCCTCATATCAAACGACACACCACTCACAATGCGTGACGTCATTTGTGGGTAACCTCAATGTAAACAATATCGTGTGTGATACCTCTAAGAATAAAATAGCTTTCAAAACAGGAGAAGATGATAGATTGAGATACATAACCAATTTAAAAACTGTTGCAAGATATAGTGATTTTTTCTGAATGTTTCTTACTATGGAAAATGATATACGAAAGCCGACATTCGAAATCTTGCCAAGTTGGGAATTCTTTTATTTGACAAAATTCATGTTTAGAAACTTTAATATTTAGGTCTCTGAGCACACCATGTAGATAAAAAAAACATCATAGCTACTTACTACTATGCTACGACTGCTAAGCTTGAGATCTCGGGTTCACTTCCCGGGTCGGACCAAATGTTTATTTGAATGATCTGCAAATATTTGGTTAGGTGTTTTCTGTGTAAATATAATATGTATATGCAATATTTACAAAAAAAGTATATATGTATTTATATCACTTGTCTAGTACCCATAACACAAGCTTTGCTTAACTTGGGAGTAGATGGCGCTGTGTTTTAGATATCCGAAATATTTATTTAAGTATTATTCTTTTATTTAAAAATTATATTTTATTACGCCAAAATACCATTTCAAAAAATTATTTCTATAAAAAAAATATCTACCTAATATATTTTAGTTACGGAAATATCGGCGCACATTACTGTAAAATATATATTGGTAACGACAATTAAAATAATAAATAAATAATAAATATTCCTGACATCTAAACACACAACGCCATCTAGTCCCAAGCTAAGCAGAGCTTGTGTTATGGGTACTAGACAACTGATATAAATACTTATATACTTTTTTTTTGTAAATACATACATATTATACATAGAAAACACCCAAACTCCGAAAAATCAGAAACAAACATTTGGTCCGACTCAGGAATCGAACCCGAGACCTCAAGCTTAGCAGTCGCATACGCTACCACTACGCCACCGAGGCAGTCAAAATTAATTAATTAAATTAATTTATTGACTTGCGGGTGATTTGTTTGTGTAACCAGACTTATTCGCTATAAGGGATTCAGAAGCATTACTATGCCGCTATGGTGTGGGTCACCATGCTACATTATTGCAGACAGCATTCGCAATTAGTATGACTATAGTGAGGGTCACTATCGCTCTTGGATTCTGCTTATGCTTTCCATCAAGCATCGTATTCAGTTTGGTAGCCCCATACAAAAAAGGGGCATACGAGCAACCGAGTTACTTGCAGATGGTTAGTAACAAGAGTGGTGACACTCGCGAATGTAGACAAAAGTAGAAAGGTAAATCGAAAATAATATTGTGAAGTTTTCTGTAATGTAAATATGGTTAAGTTTAATAGACTGTGAATTAGGTCTATAAATATGTTATATTAGCTTTAGTTTATTTAATAAAAAGTATTCTATGTTACTTCTAATACCTCCAAGAATATGTGTACAAAGTTTCATAATGATTGGTTAAGTAGTTTTCGAGTGAAAGCGTAACACATTCACATTTTAATACATAATTAGGATTAGGTATGACAGCAAGTTGATTATTTGTTTTTGTTAAACTAGAAATATCCTAATTCGTCGTAATACAGTAATAATAATAACAAATTTTTCAGATATTCAACACAACGTCATCTAGTCTCAAGCTAAGCAGAGCTTGTGTTATGGGTACTAGACAACAGATATAAATACTTTTGTTTTGTAAATACATACATATTATACATAGGAAACACCCAAACTCCAAAATAAATAATTGCGGATCGTTCGACCCGGGAATCGAATCCGAGACCACAAGCACAGCAGTCGCATACGCTACCACTGCGTCACAGAGGCAGTATCATAGTGAATGTCTAGTGTTAAAAATTACGACACGTGTGAAGAGTACGCTTTAGTTGCAGTTTGATTCTGTTTCTAATTTGCACACTTACGAAGTTATTTTGAAACTGTTTTCTTAAGACGATTTTAAAAAATGGAGATAAATAATACGTTTATCGTGTTAATTTTTTCATATCTTACCTAACAAAGATGTAATTATTTATTGTAAGGAATTGAATTAATGTCCATAATTCTTCTATGTTGGTTAACGGCGATTACGCCGTCCACTGCTGAACGAAGGTTTCAAATCTTCGGGCTACGGTGCTCCAGAGCGTCCTACACTATCTTTAAATATTTGTTTCTGAGTTTGGATGTAGGTATTCTATGTAAGTATAATAGCTATGTATGTTTGAAAAAAAACCGTCTGAATCATACCTCAAGGTACTATGGAAATAAATGGAAAGTTCAAATTAATGTGCAGGCAGGTAAGTAGTTATCATTGGATTCTATCGTATTAACTAATGTTTAATAATATTATCGAGTAAAAGAATTTGCTTGTTTGAAAACTATAACCTTGGGTTGGGCCGGATTAATTGTTATCTTAGCCTATACAAAGGATGAATCCATACTAATAGGTATTATAAATTAAAAAGTAAAACTGTCTGTTTAATATGCTTTATGATTCTTGATTTTTGAGGAAGGACATAGTCTATTCTACTCTACTCTACTAATAAATATGTAAATTCACACATCGCCCAGTGGTCTAAATTCGGCCAGAATTCATTTTTTTTTAGTTTCCTACACTAATCCATATCAAACTTGTGCCAAATGTCACACTTAGCATAATTGCACTCTTTAGCATGTTTTGTATAATCTTCTTTAAAAGGGGTACCTACAAATAGCTCAAAAATAACAAACAATGATTGGGTAATCACAAGCATATATAATTGTGGCATATAATAACATTTTAAACTTGGTATTAAAACATTTGTTGCTTAAATAACGCCTAATGTAAAATATTCTAACAAATTTTAAGCATAAATGCTTATTGCTATTCAATATATTTTAGAGAAATACCAATTGAATTAACCATACTTTATTTAGCAAAATAATAGTTACTTAGCACAAAGTTATTCAATGTAATGGACGATATTTTTTCAATATTAATTTATTACATTCGTGTTTTACCCCAAACAATAAACCGAGGATGATTTTGGCAAAGTTTAGTTTGTAGATGCTACCAACCGACACGCATGTTATGTACAAACAATTTCAAACATTTTCTATGTTTAGAAACATATATAAAACATCCCATGCGACATGACGTCAGCTGTTTCTATTAAATTTTGTTTATTAAAATCATTCTTACTCGACCAAAAATAGCTGTAAAAATATTATTTTGAGTCTAGGTACGTATTATTACGTATATCATCACTACATGTAAAGTTAAAGGTTCTCGACACCGTATTTTAATCATGGCAATAACTTGCTCGCTCACGGTTGTTGAACTCAGGTTTTTGACTAAAAATTATGATAAATTTGTACTCATAAATTAATTTATAACATGTATTTATGACAAACTTCTGACAAGTTATATCTAGCTGCAGTCTTTTTGAGATTACCTATCACTACGTGTCGTGTACCGATGATGATGATCTGAGAACCGATGGCCGATGGGGCAGAAAGGTTCTTGATTTGAGACCACGTGACGGTAAACGCAGCGTAGGAAGACCTCCCGCGAGGTGGACGGACGACCTAGTTAAGATCGCGGGGACTCGTTGGATGCTGGCCGCTACCGACCGGTCAATGTGGAAGTCAATAGGGGAGGCCTACGTTCAGCAGTGGACTTCTTGTGGCTGAGATGATGACGTGTCGTGAGCGTTTATTTCTTGAGGTAGTCATTCTGTGATGGGAATGGGACAAGCATTTTGAGTTTTTGGTCTTTGAGTAACAAGTATTTTTTTTTTTTGCAGTGTACTTTACAGGTGCACTTTAACAGGTATCTACAGTAAGTACATTGACGTGGTGTACCTAATAATAATTAAAAAAAACCCATCCGCTGGACTGTTGATTGCGTACGACTTCGTCCAGGAGTGCGACTTTGTGTGTACCCCGCTCCCGGAGATTGCGTTCCACCGAAGCTTATTTCGTTCGTCGCATGACGTGTACTGTGTCTTTCCTGTTCTAATTTGAATAAAGTGTTCAGAGGAAAAAACAAGAAAGGAATATAATCACATACATAATAGAAACACCCTTAGAGTAGGATACTGCTGATAATGATGCTGAAGGAGATTCCGCTGACACAGCTCCTGTCGGGGGACTTGAGCCCGCCGAAGTCCTTAATTTATTTTGATTTTATCTAGAGAACGTTTTCAAGCCTTCCGATTCCACTTGAATCGAGGCGAGAAACGTTCAAAACGTTCAAACGTTCGTTCGTTCGCTTGTTGATGATCCGCTCGAGCACCTTGCAGAGAAAGGAAGAGGTCACTAATTGGCTAAATCTGAACGGTCGGAACGAGTCCCATCGTACTATACTGGGCTGGGTGAATGGTCAGAAGTAGGTCTAGCAATGAAGGCACTTGATTCGACATGTCTGGTATCCTACTGATCTGGAGCGAATGCGTAGACAATTCGGCTCATAGAAACAAAATCCATGTGTAGCCAAAGGATGAAGGAGTACATAGCCGGGATAATGAAGATATGAAGAAGAACGACTGTAATTCAATGAATTATTTGATAGATTTGATAAGAAGTTAAAGGAGACATTGCCCCATTCAAAAAGAAGAAAAGAAGGTTTTGTTTCTTTATGACAATAGGCCAGTGCATTTATCTCTAATCATGGTGTCAAAAATTGCATGGCTTGCGTTTTGAAATTTTGTATGTATATAGGCCTCCCAAAGCAACTCTACTTTGCCGGATGATAAACATGAGGAGAATCCGCGAGTACTGGTCACCATAATGGTTCTGCGAATGCAGGCAATGCTACAATGAAGCATGGTGACTCACACTATGTCGGCATCATTAAGCTTCTAGTCCTGCACTAAACAACGAAAAACAACAGCAAAAAAACCTAAATATAAATCTTAATCTACAAGTTTGATAAGATTAATACTGGAGAGGTTAAAAGAGTGGTAGATACTTTGGAAAAGGTATATTAGCCCTAAAGAAGCCCACATGAAAAAAAAACAACATTGAGAGAATACTTTAGTGTACCCACTCCTTTTACAATGCTAACAGCAGCATAACTATGGAGGGTAGAGGTAAGGAGTATCATCTGTGTACATGAAAAGTGTCCGTTGAAATGCATTAAATTAGGGTGGCGCCACATTAGCATCAGAGTAAACTTCTTAAAATCAATACACACACTTTTTCATAAAATTGAATGATAAAAAATCAATAAACGTACTATTCACAGTTCAGAAAATAAAATATATTTACTACATTATTTTGTAATACGCAAGTAGTGACAATAATGTTAATTTTTTTAACTCGGCGTACTTCAATTCGTTCACAATTGCTACATTCATACCATACCCTGTGTCTACACCAGCGCCATTCTGGAAGGTTTTTGAACTGTTATTTACAGCTTATGCTGGATACTTTTTTCAATTTTCTACCATATGAGATAACACTCCTTATCTCTACCCTCCATAAGCATAACACTTTTAATCTTCGTAAGTATTACGAAGTGTCTGCTTTAAGTTCCCAATTACCTTCCTGTTTTCTCAAATCACCGTCCCTACCTACCTTGCACCGAATTTCCGATACCTGTGCTGTGCTCTAGTCGCGACTCATTCTACCTTTAGGCAAAAGTGATTGAAACTAATAAAAAAATAAAACATATTGGCAACATACTTGCCACATAATTCAATGCACAATATAATTTAAAGCGTTTATTTCTTCCTATTTAGTACGACTAGTTTAACCTTAATATATCTGTTATGGTTCTTTCATTCATTTATTCTCTCATAGAAATTATATTTAGGTACTGGCTGTTACCCGCTATCTCGTCCGCTTTGAATTTGATAAAAAAAAACATTAGCCCAAGTGATTTCTTATAACACCAGCTATTTACCAGTAAAAGTCCTATTAAAATCAGTTCAGCCCTTTCAGAGATAAGATAGAATAAACAGACAGACAAAATTTAAAAAATCCGTTTAATGAAACACTGTGAGTGAACTGTCTTATCTGTTTGTAATTTAAAATTGCAAACAGACAAGACAGTTAGAATTTTTATTTATTTCTGCAAATATCTATCGATGTAACTACTCGTTATTTATAATTGCCATTGGACACTAGCAAGGAAACTGAGTGCCACACCCTTGTGATTTATAATGGAGGTAAAATATGCATGCAAAAAAGACAGGCGGGCTTAACCACAGTAGCCATTTTTGGCATAATGAGTAAAAACTCTAATATGTTGCACACGGCTTTAAAAGTCGGTCAAGTTACAAGGCTATTGCCCTACTCATACATGTATATATATTATTTATTATTGTAAAGACCCATTTTATAAATAATGTATAAAAGTACAAAAGCTTTATTAACTTGATAATAACAAACAATCGATATTATATGGAATATTTTCACAATTACATATTCTGCACAGAAAATGTAACATATTTTTGAGTGATTGAGTTTCGTATTTCTAGATACGATCGACATTTATATTTAAGCACCTTTCCATATTCTTCAGTGTAAAAGCGTACCAAGAATCAAATTAAACCATAGACTTATAATGTTTATTAGTTGATCTACACGCAACCTTGTCTGCTTTTCCTATTGCCCGTAGCATAATATTATAACAACGTGAACAAATTTGTTTACCATGAAAAGTGTTGTATTGAGCCAACCATAAAAGTAGACATATACTGTCGCGGACTTTTTTTAAAGTTTTGAACGGGACCAATTCCATAGAAACTATCAGGGAATATATTTCTTCTGTTTTGGCAATTTTTTTTATTGATACTCCCTTTTGCAGCTGACCTTTAGTTGCAGCGCGATTATGTATAGCCTATAGCCTTCGATTTTCCAAATCGGCATAGGACTTTCTGATATTACCGCGCTGATAAAATAGGTCTATTGCAGATAAATAAATAAATAAACATAGCCACCATAACGGCCACGGCGGCCAGTCTCAACGGAGACAGGAGATATAGTGCACAAACACAGGTGCACTCTCTCTTCCCTCTCTCTCAGAATCCGATGGGACGCTTAACCGACACGACCAGGGAGAGAGCAGGCGCAGGACCGACAGCTTTACGTGCTCTCCGAGGCACGGGGGTTCAGACCCCAACTTCCAAACTCCGAGCTGTTATTAAGTATTTCTATAATCAGAAAAACTCAATAACACCGGTCTTTGGTCCGACCCGGCATTCGAACTCGAGACTTCTTGTTCGGCAGTCGCATACGTCAACCGCAAGACCAACGAGGCAGCAAGACCAAAAATGACTATCTCATAAACAAATGACTACACGGGGACCTTAAGGACCTAACCTGTATCCTGGTCTGCTTCTGTAAGGACAGCGCTCAATACGAACCGGTAGTTTCAGGCCATTATATATATATATGTATCTTTGTTTTATACTTATTGCTATTTGTAATAGAAAGCTCTTTTTTTTCACACAAACGACGGCAGTATAAACATGTGATGTTCGATCAGATATATTCGGCGGCCAGATGTTAAGCTTGAGGGAGATATCCGAAATTCGGTGTCCGGTTATAAAAATTATACTACCCACATAAAACGCGACTAGTTAGTCCAGATTTAGTTTAATAGTTTTCGCAAAAACTTCAATGCTTGACTTGACTTGTTATATATCATCACTATCAGGTCATAGACTGGTCATTCGACTGCCTCGGTGGCGTAGTGGTAGCGTATGCGACTGCTAAGCTTGAGGTCTCGGGTTCGATTCCCGGGTCGGACCAAATGTTTGTATGATCTGCAAATATTTCTTTAGGAGTTTAGGTGTTTTTTATCTATAATATGTATGTATTTACAAAAAAAAAGTATATAAGTATTTATATCAGTACCCATAACACAAGCTCTGCTTAGCTTGGGACTAGATGGCGTTGTGTGTTAGATGTCCGGAATATTTATATTTATTTATTTCAAAATAACTAACAATTAAATGAAATTATATTTAATTAGCTGAGCCCCGCGGAGTTAGTTAGTACAATAACAAGCAAAGGTAACGCCGCGGGGCAAGACTGGACTAAAAAAAATCGGCCAAGTGCGAGTCGGACTCGCGCACCGAGAGTTCCATACAAACCTGTAGGTATGGTTTATCATGTTGGTAACTAAACATTTACGCTTTTTGTAATTTTGTCCTTTATCTGTGCTATAAGACGTTGCTTCGCACCAAATTTCAAGATTCTGAGTTCACGGGAAGAACCCTGTAGGTTTTGATTCCCTTGCGAGTGTCGAAAGTATGAACCATAAACAGCTTATTATATAGGGTGTTTTTTTAAGCTAGATAGAACTTTAAATTGTAAAAAGTAACACAAAAAATTAAATTTTGATGAAACTTTTTTTTTTATTTGTTTCAGTATACTCTGACAAATCATCATGAATAGACTCACGCTTGAACAACGCTACGAAATTATCCAAATTTACTTTGAAAATCAGCTCATTTTTGAAGAAATAAGGTCCGATGATGCCACCAACGTGAAAACCGCACCATACGGTGCATTTTTCTGGATGTAATGGAGTCTGTAGGGTCTGTTGTGGATTGGTCTCACTCCATATGCGGCAATTTTGCTAATTAACAAACCCGTTAAGCCAAAAATGCGCCTCATCGCTGAACACAATTTTGCGATAAAACAGTCGTCTATAAGTTGCGCGAATCGACGACTGATTTTCAAAGTAAATTTGGATAATTTCGTAGCGTTGTTCAAGCGTGAGTCTATTCATGATGATTTGTCAGAGTATACTGAAACAAATAAAAAAAAAAGTTTCATCAAAATTTAATTTTTTGTGTTACTTTTTACAATTTAAAGTTCTATCTAGCTTAAAAAAACACCCGTTATGATGTAACTAAAAATTTATGCTCTTTGCAATTTTTCCTTTATCTGTGCCTTAAGACGTTGCTTCGTACCTAATTTCGAGATTCCGAGTTGACGGGAAGTACCCTGTAGATTTTGATTCCCTTGTGAGTGTCGAAAATTTGTAGCGTAAACGGCTGTATGTTTTGATTGCGTTGATTTAGAAGTTTGATTTTTTCACAGCTGCAAGAGACAGTAGATTTGAGTATTTGATGAATTTCAGCTTGATACCTCCATGCGTTCCTGAGAAAAAGGTCTTGCCAGACAGACAGACGAACAACAAAGTGATCCTATAAAGGTTCCGTTTTTTCCTTTTTAGGTACGGATTCCAAAACGATGAACCTAGTTAAAAAATGTAGCCTAAGTAACTCCTTATATCATCATCTATCTGCCAGTGAAAGTTCCGTCAAAATCGGTACAGATGTTTTAGAGATTAGCTGGAACAAACCGACAGACAGACAAAAATTGTAAAAAAAATGTGTTGGTATATATGTTCCGTGTATACATGCATATTATACATTTAGTAAAAAGCGTTTTTTTAAAACATATTACAAACAGACACTGCAATTTTAATAATTTGTATGTACAGAATAAATTATTCCTATCGTAATATTTTTCATAACTTTATGTTTGTCTATCACCATGACCCTAATAAATTTTGCTTTCTAAGAAGTTGTCTATGTACCTACAGCAATGGATTAATAAAATGTCATCATCACTTCAACAGTCTTGTATTGTCCATTCGTTTACATAGTGTCGGTACACCCGCACGCAATTGTGGTTATTTTTGTGAAATACGCATATTCAAACAACGGCGTAAACTGACAAATCATACTTATTTGTGGGTGTACGCCGCAGACGGGCACTTTGATTTCGTGGCGGCTTTGCTTTGACAAAAAGCCGCACGTACGACGGCGTATCTAAGCGAATGCATTATACTGTTGATGTGACAATGCTAAAGTTATCACAGAGTTATTCTTCTTATTTAGCAACTTTACCTTAACTTCTTATTTTAAATATTTCTGTTATCCTGGCGTTAGTCACCTCTGTTACAGGAAGTCTAAACTCCAAACCGTAATCTCAGTTTAAAAACGTTGTTTTGAACTATGTTTCTATATACTTTTCTTTCTTACTGGACTGATCCAAATAGAATGGCTAAGACTTCTGTTAAAAACGTACAGAACGGAAATCGCTTTTCTTGTTCATAATTAAAACAACGTTCGTTTTAATGTGTGGAGAATACTAGGTAAGTATATCTACACTAATATTATAAAGAGGAAAGATTTGTATTTTTGTATGTAACGAATAAACTCAAAAAGTACTGGACCGATTTTAAAAATTCTTTCACCATTCGAAAGCTACATTATCCACGAGTAACATGGGCTATATTTTATTTTTTAAAATAGGGTTCCGTAAGATATTTGCGTTTTTCAAGAAACAAGGTGTAAAAAATCAACCAGAAAAGTTACTTATTTTACGATTTACAATAATATAGCTTATACATCAGAATAACACGTAGGCTATAATGTATAACGATACTAGCTTCGCCTCGCGACGTTGCCTGTGGTTATTGTCGTACCGCGGGTAGCACCGCGGGGTTCAGCTAGTGGCAAATAAGTTGATTGTGACTAATCATCACACAATACACACATTGCCAGAGGGCAGAAAATTGGCAGCATTTTGGTTTTTGTAGCGATCACAACGCATGCGCAGCTCTGGCAGCCGACCTTCCCGCGTCCTTACCGACACAAACGTCACGCCAGTCGTCGGCTCATGCCGTGTCGTCGCACATGTAAATACCGGTGTATACCTACTCTTAAACAAGTACTTTCGATTTCGAACAGCTCTATCGTAATCCGTCACCGGTTATTGAAACTGAAGGTGTAGTGTTATGGTGATGTGGATTCTGAAATATAGTACTGTGTTATTCTAATCTATAGTGACAGCGCAGCAACATTACAGGTTTGAAATGTTATAATGATCCTAAATAATACTAGATATCTACGTATATTTTTAATCAGTTAACACTAACTGTCATTAGTGGTTAAAATTATTATTGCATGTACACGCTGAAAGAAATTGCATTACTTATAGAAAAACTGGCGCAGAAGTGTTAAGACTCGCGGTCGTGACCTTGACCGCTGTCATAGGTCATGTAAACAAACATTGAATGAAGTTAAAATTTTTTCATTTGTTCAAATGTATTTAAACATTTAGGTATCCCGATAAAGACTAGCTTAAGCAAATATCTTTTACTTGATGTTACAATTCCTTCATTTGATATTAAGTTATTTCGTTATCTACATCTAAAGTACACGTTGAAAAATAGGTATTATGTGTATAACTAATCGTAAAATACATCTACCTCTATCCATCTAACTATGGTTTCATATTTAAATTCATTTTCTTTGTTAGGTATCTTCACTGAAGCGAATATTTTAGCTGTGATATGTACCCACATAATATACCTACCTCATAAATACCTCGATAATAAATCACCGAAGACACAGTTTAAAAAAGTAATGTTATCTATTCGATGCATCCATAGCTGACCCCCGTAACCTCGTTTGCGTCTACTATTGCCCGTAGCGTAATAATTTTCCCCCGTTTTTTAAACATTCTTCATTGGCACTCCGTTCCTATTGGTCTTAGCGTGATGATATATACCCTATAGCCTTCCTCGATAATGGACTATCCAATACTGAAAGATTTTTTCAAATCGGACCAGTGGTTCCTGTAATTAGCGCAATCAAACAAACAAACTCTTCAGCTTTATAATATTAGTATAGATTTTGATCATTGTGATGTTATAAAATATGAAAACATAACTATTACGATTAGAGACTAAGAAAAAATTCTGAGATGTATACCATTTTCCTGTTTGCGAATTAAAGTCTTGTCTTACCCAGAATAATTTTAGTTATAGATTTTTTTTCTGTCTTTGAATGTGAACGAGCCGAACAGTGCTATCAAGCCATTTATCCATTTGAGAATAATTTTGAAATGATTTTATATTTTTTTACAGTAAAATCACTGCATATTAAACTTAACACATTCTATCTACTTTTTCAGCAAAAGTGGGGGTCAGCCGTGAAATCGATAAACAAAATATTATAATTAGCAATTTCACGGTTTACCACTTAAAGTGTTAGTATTTAAATATAAAAAGAAATTCGAAATGCATTTTTAATATTTCTAAGATCGACCGATGGTTCTAAATCCGCTATTTGTAAAATATGAAAGATTTAACATTTATGATAGCAAATCAACCTCTATTTAAAAGCCATTTATTTATTAGTAGCCCCGCGGAACACCGCGCAACACCGCGTAACAGCCCGCGGTACTACAATAACGCGGTCAACGTCGCGAGGCGAAGCCAGTATCTTTATAAATTGTAGCCTATGTGTAATTCTGATGTATTAGCAATGTTATTCTAAAGTTGCACCAAAATCCATTCAGTAGTTTTCGCATGAAAGAGCAACAAACATACTCACTTACATACTCACAAACTTTCGGGTTCATAATATTAGTAGGATCAATATACCTATTTATTATCTAATAATATTTGATTTCAATATTTTTTCAGTGTTAGATAGCCCAATTATCGACGAAATCTATAAGCTAGAATATATATTCCACCACGAACAATAGGAGCGACGTATTTAATGATACAGGTTGTAAAAACGGGTGAAAATTATTTCTTTTAAGAGGTTCCACTTCGGTATGACAGAATCCGCGTCACTATATGTCTATCTTTTAAGGTTTGCTCACTTCAACCTTTTTAAAGTAATCTAATGTGTTCACACTGTATAGCATCCAGCTACGAGCAATAGCAGAAGCAGAGGAAGTTACCCGGGGTCAGACATGTCGGTTATCGTGACAAAAATAGCTTATGTGTTTCCCTAAAGGCTAATCTATCTTTATTCCAAAATCATCCAAACCAGTTCAGCGGTTTAGCCGTAAAAGCGTAACATACATGCTGACAGAGTTACTATCGAATTTATAATATTAGTACGGGACTTTCATTGGCCGAAAGTCAATGTTGAATAACATCAAGCTATGAGCAATAGGAAAATATATTTTTATGGCAACTCCCGCACTAGGAATAATTCCTGTGTCGCGGGGGACTTTACAAACGTACATAAAACGGACTCAGAACACCCAGACTCAGAACAACAATTAGTGGAATACACAAAGTGTTATTCCATGTGGGATTTGAACCCACAACACTTGATGAAGTAGGGAACGGCGTGGCGACTGCTTAACCACTAGGCCAAACGTGCAGTCTAATGTACTTACAAGTAACTTATGCTACGTTTATTTAAGAAATAAATACAGTTTTAAAACGCAGACAAATAGTGGTCAGATAGTTAAATATATATATATATATCCATAGTCTTATATCAGTAAAGCAGTACTTAAATGAAAATACTTCAGAGGGGTGAATGCACAGACGATGGTCACACAAATATAAAATTGAACTCTTTGTTGCCCTTGATGTTACGAGCTATAAAGTGTAGAACTCGTTTAGATTAAGTGTTCGGTTATTTTATAGCTGTCGTTCTATAATTGTATTTGTGAATAGCAAAATGTGGTGGAATATTCGAAGATTTATATCTTTTCTAGAGGCTACTGACCGAAACTTTAATCCTTGAGAGCCATACTTCGCACTTATGGGCTAGGATCAACCGGTGTAATACCACAATCTCAAAAAAACCAGTGTTAAGTTTTACAGGGTACAAAATTAAGTCCATTTTGCTCTCCGTTCCATTCATTTTTCAGCAATAGATATAGTGATTCGAAAGGAAAGTTTATAAGTGTAATACATGGATATTATAATCCAGAAAGAAGATTTGTCGTTTGCTGGTCACAGATTTGTAGGTTAGGTGATTCAAAGGGGGGCCTACCACTATTGCAACCTTAGGTACTCGGAGAAGAACTACGATGGAATTTCTTAGCACTGATTTTATGTAAGACCTTTATATAATTTGGCTGAGTAGGCTCATTTGAAATGTTTTTTTATATGCCTGCCAAAGTGACTCGACTTAACAAGATGGTAAGCATGAGCAGAATCTAAAAGAAGTGTTCACCACAGTCGGACGTGCCAAATGCAGACAATGCAGCATGGTGACACGTACTATGGTGGTTTATTGAGGTGCTTCTACTTCATTGGGCCTCCGGTCTCGTACTCACCAGAGACAGTACGAATGCTGTCATTTTAGGTTGGTCTTCTGAGAAAGAGTAGTACCGCCCCGGTCGAGCCGGCCTGTTTGTGCTAAAATCAGCGTGGCTCTACTACTTACCTTTTAATGAGACTCCCTCAGGATTAATAAATAGAATATAAACTCTGAGGCGCTCATAGACCAGTTGTACTCGATGTTTAGAAGAAATTACCGAGGGTAAGCAACGTTGGTGCGGTCAGTACCTGGATAAGTGACCGCTAGTGGCATGTTACTATGAGCGTCTCCGTGATTCGGATGTCACGTTAAGCAGACGGTCCCGGTTTTTATCATAGTATAACAGTCGTGAAGTTAAGTTGGAGGCCTTTGGGCGGCTTAAAAACATCCAACGGCAAGATTACGTAGCCACAACGTTGTCTTGCCAGTTCCCAACCCGCTCTTGACCAGCGTGGGGACGTATGGCCTTAACCCTTTCCTGAGAGAAGACCTAAGCCCAGTAGTGGGACGTTATGGGTTGTTGATGATAAGCTCTGAGAAACCCTTAATTTCCTTACGAGGTCTCTGTTAAACAGGACGTGAAAGCATTGAAAAGGTCAACGACATGAGTTCAATTAATTGCGTCTGTATTGCCAATTGTAAAGTCGCAGTTTCTCCATGGAATATAAATACATTGACGCTAAACAACCGTAGCGTATCTTCCCTTTAATTATTATTTATGATCGGGATTCACTTGACCTTTGAATCGTCTGTTTAACACATAAAAGAGTGTTGGTATAAGTTCCAGAAAAATTAAGCTTCACAATGGCCGAGAATTGTTAAAAGACTGCAACTAACTCTGCTTGTTCAGCTGCGAGATAGACAATTAACCTATGCTCAACTATTCTAGAAGTTTTTCTACTCTACCTTATGGAAATCATTAGCAAAATCCAAGAGTGTGAGAGAGTAAAAATAATTTTTTTTTTATTCAAAAGAGAGTACTCCTTCTCAAAAGGCAGGCAACGCACTTGTAACGCCTCTGGTGTTGCGGGTGTTCATGTGCGGCGGTAATTGCTTACCATCAGGCGATACGTCTGCTCGTTTGCCCCCTATACAATAAAAAATAACGTCCTACTGCTGGGTTCGTGTCTCCTCTCAGGAGAGAGTTAAGACCATAGGTCCCTACGATGGCCAAGTGCGGGTTGGGGACTAGCAAGACAACGTTATGGCTACGTAATCTTGTCGTTGGATGTTTTTAAGCCGCCCAAAGGTCTCAAACTAAGCTTCACGACTGTTATTCTATGATAACAGCCGGGACCGACTGCTTAACATGACCGCCGAATCACAGAGACGCTCATGGTAATATGCCACCAGCAGTCACCTATCCAGGTACTGACCGCGCCGTCGTGCCTTACCCTTGGTAATTGTTTCTAATCACCGAGTGCAATTGGACGCATTATATTATATGTTTAGTTCAATTCAATCAAATCCAAGATCCCATTTAATTAGATCCAGGTAAATGTGATTATAGCTTGTGCTGCATCATGCACGAATTAGATATATTCGGGACTAGCTTTTGACCTTTGGCTCTGTCCGCGTATGTGTTGATTATCGCAGTGGTTCTTTATGCTGGTATATTTTTTATCCTTTCCGTTTGAAATAAAACAATCACTAAATGTTAAGTTTAAAACAATACATAAGCCAAACTTAGGGGTAGCGTGTAAACACACAGACAAATAGATAAAAATTCTACAAAAACTGTTATTCTTTTGTTATTCGTTTGAGATCTCTTAGTTTAATAAAAACCGCCTTCATTAGGTTTTTCTTCTACATCTTTACTTTATAGACATCTCATTTGTTATAAGACAATTGTTGTCTTTTAAAATACTAAAAATGAGAAGATCACAACAGATTCAATCACCAATCTCAATGTCCATATGTCGCTTTATTTCACTTTGAAACTTGACTGAGTTTTTTTTTTGTTTTTATGGTATAAGTGGCATACGAGCAGACGCATCGCCTGATGATAATGCGTTATTTTAAGCGTTAAAATACGTTTTATTTAAGAAAGACATTAAGTTGTTGTCTTAAATGTCATTGTTTATTTTACTTTGTTGAATACTTTTGTCATTTCGGCGCAGAAACGAAATTCGCATCTTTTTTTGGAAACCATCCAAAAAAAGCAACATATCATTGGAAATTATACAAAGTATTTCAATCGTCTATGATTTATTTCTTACCAACACCTATGTACATTCAAACCTGTCCTTTAATACAATGCAATGTAAATTCAAATGCAAAATAATACAATGTCATCTTTAAATGTCATTGCTTTCTCCCTTGACAGTTATTATGAAATCTATACCTACTAATATAATAAATCTGAAGGGTTTGTTTGTTTGAACGCGCTAATTTCAAGAACTGCTGGTCCGATTTGAAAAATTCTTTCAGTGTTGGATAGTCCATTTATCGAGGAAAGCCATAGGCTATATATCATCACGCTAATATTAATAGGAGCGGAGCACCAATGAAGAATGTTTAAAAAATAGGGGAAATATTTTGATATATGCCTTATGGGTCTATACTTATTAGAAAACACTTCTAAACTACGTATAACGTGTAACAAAACATGCAGAAAATTTGGTCTTGAGTCTTCGTCCGTGGCTTCCTAAAACATGCAGTTATATTGTAGGTATACTAACTGATCACAACCTCGTCTGCGTGCCTCAAAAGAAGATAAGTGATTAAATCTATCCTATCTTAGTGACACCAGCAAAAAACACTTTAAAAACACGTGAAATTCGGTTAGATAGTTTCGGAGTTCATCGTGAGCCGTTCAATGTGACACGAGAATTATATATAATACTAGCTGTCCCGGCTAACGTTGCTTTGCCATAAAAGGGAATATAAAAAAATAGGGGTTGATCGTAGAGGGTTGAAAATCTAGGGTTGTATGTATTTTCTAATGCTGCATCATAAAAAAATAGAAATTAAAAATTTTGTCAAAAAAAAAAAAAAATTTTGGGGTGGACTACCCCTAACATTTAGGGGGATGAAAAATAGATTAGAACCGATTCTCATAGATACTGGATAATCACAAAAAAAATCATCAAAATCGGTCGAGCCGTTTCGGAGGAGTTCGATTACGCACCAACACGACACGAGAATTTTATATATAAGACTAGCTGACCCACGCAACCTCGTTTGCGTCTTCTATTGCCCGTAGCATAAAAAAATTCCCCCGTTTTTGAAACATTCTTCATTGGTACTCCGCTCTAATTATTATTTTACAATTTGAAGCCAATAAACTTTAATGACATAGCAGCAAGAACATAAATTAAATTTGTATCCGCACTTTGATTCCTTCCAATTTCGATGGATGGCGTAAAGAGGCATTAAAAACAAGAAAAATTTACAGAAGGTTCTCCATTCATAAATTACCAAAAGTACTGCAAAATACAATTTGAGTATGTTTAGTTTAAAGAGATGTTTTGTACAAATCATGTTGTCTGATTCAAATCACCTGCTATTGTGATATTGTATATAGTAGTTTTTATATGTTCGCGATAAATGATTATATTATTAATATCCAAGCTCACACCAGTCTACCAGTGACCTGCCTCTGTGGTGCAGTGGTAGTTATGCGACTGCTGTGCTTGAGATCTTAGGGGTCATATCTTGGGTCGGACTATGTGTTTGTGTGATCTACAAATATTTGTTTCGGAATTTGGGTGTTTTCTATGTATAATATGTATGTATTTACAAAATAAGTTATTATGTATTCATATCAGTTGCCTAGTACCCATAACGCAAGTTCTGCTTAGCTTGGGACTAGATGGCGTTGTGTTAGATGTCCGAAATATTTATTAGTGACCACGAGCAAGTAGTATAACCTGTTCTAAACGTCGAGATATAGAAGGTATCGCAACCTTTAAAAGAATTTTATCGATAATAAGTACCGCTACACAACAAAAACTTCGAAAGAGTCGCGAAAGTCTAAAAACAGTTATTATACCTTTATATATATATAGACTAAACTAACTAATGACAATTTCAATAAGACAATCACACAAATGGCTACAGTCATAATCGTTTAATTTCATCGAGTGTAACTAGAGCACATCTCGTCTTTGTACTGAACGTTAGCGGTCAGGAAATTAGGAAGATACACCCTTGGCAGTCCGAGTGTTCATAGCCTGCCAACTATGCCATCCTACCACTCACTTTTAGATGACTCTCTTGAACAATTAACTGTGAATCATTAATCATTATATAATGCTAATTTGCTATGAAATTAACTGCACGGATGACACATTGGTTTAAACGGAGATCTACTGCGCTGAGTTTTGACGGTTCGATTCCTAAACGGAACAACGAACAACACATTGATGGATACACTGGTTGTTGTTCTGAGTCTGGGTATTCTACGTGTTCATTTTAAACGCGTGTGTAAAGTCTCAAATTACATGGATATTGTCTTAGCGCAGGAGTTATAAAGAACGACGAAATCTATAAAATGTGGCGTCTATTTAACAACAGTTGCAAGGCTCCATAAATGCTTGATTTTTTTTTATGACCTCGTTGTGTCCCACTGCTGGGCAAAGGCCTCCCCTGCAACAAGCTACTTCTCTCTATTTAAAGCCAGTTCCGGCCAGTCTGCGATAGGCGTCAAGATCGTCGCGCCATCTTTTACGGGGTCTGCCTTGTCATCGGCGTCCACTAAGAGACTTAGGGCCAGTTAGTTATCTGCCCTATAACACTAAGTAAGAATCGACTAAGGGAGGAAACTACACAAGACAACAGCACTGTAAAGAGAAGGTACACTTGACACAAATCCTATTACAACCCGTATAGCCAGCGTAGTATAATAGGCCAATACCTTTTTTTCTAAAGAGAGATTGATGATCAGCAGATGCTATCAGAGGCTGTCTGAGGCCTATACTCAGTAGAAGTGAAGGTCTTTCGTCTGAAATGAAGAATGATTAGTAGATTATGGATCAGATTTGAGCTATTTAGAATGTTATATCTGATGTAGGATCTTTCATTACGAGCTTTGTCAAATTCAATATTTTATGTGTATATCTACCTCATCATATTTCAGCATCACCTGAAGGTCGACTGTCTGCCTTTGTACAAAAAATGCAATAAGTTTTAAATAAATAAATGTCAATAATACTAGGTATGTATATTTTTTTTTTATGTATACTTAGATATATTCATATTACTTAATTTTTATTTCTTTTTTATCTATTTTCAAATAATTTATTCAAAGTGTAGTGCACCCTTACATGCATGTCCGCACCACCTGAAGGTAGACTGTTAGAGAATTCCTATGGTATTAAGTCCGCCATTGTACATCTTGTGCATAAAGTTGTAAAACAAATAAAACAAAAATAATACTAGCTCCCCACACTTGTAAAGAAAGTAACCTTCAAACCTTTATTTGGAAGGGTCTCGTAATCACATTATGATTAAGTTGATAACATTATTGACTATTCGATGATAGTAACGCATTAACGCTTCACTTATAGTCGTTCCAATACTTTATTTAACTTTTGACAGATCACGCACATAAAGTTTTGTAATAATTTTTGATACAATGTACTACAGATAATACTGTACTTTATGGGCGGGCTCCGCCTACTTAGGGATGTGTCATTCGTAATTAATGACCACAGACTATAAAAACGGTTTTGAAATAAATCGATTATCGATTATATTAATAAAACATACAATAAAATTATTGTGATTATATTTTATATCAAATCACGTAAAAAGCTTTATTATTTTGCATTAAAATGCCCTAAATGTCTCTGTTTCAATGCATAAATAATTTGCGTAATGAAAACAGTTCCATCGTACTCGTACCTAGTAATGGGATCGAATGTATTCGCCGCAAATTAATGAATCTAAAATAATTGTTTAGACTTACTATAGTTGGTTCAAATAAAAACTACCTGCGGTACCTACTTGTAATGAACAGGTACAAAATGTTGAAATTCGTAGTAATTTACGGATTAAAAATAAAACAACCAAAAGAGGTACTGTAATACTAATTTTAATTATAAAGAATCGTCTTCTTCGTATGACCAGGAATCATCATCACTTGAGTTCTCAGTAATATTGATTATCATTTCTTGGATAGATAAATTGTCGAATGCAACATCCCGATCCCAATCCGACATTATCACCTTCTTTGTTTTTTCTACAACATTCGCCCAGTTTTCTGGAGTTACTTTTTCACACGCATTTTTCAGTAAATTCAGCATTTTTCTTGCGGTGAAAGGAGGAGTTGTATTGTTCCTCGCAGCATATCCTTTAACTTGTGCCCAGATCATTTCAATTGCATTATATTGGCAGTGATATGGGGGAATTCTGAGGACGGTATGCCCATGCTCTGCTGCCATTTCATCTATGACGTATCGTTTTGGCAGCTTCTTTGTTTTTAATATCTTTACTAACTCTACTTTTAGTAGGGACTCATTCACCTCTTCGCCATTGTCACGGAGCCAGTTTATAATTTCATGTTTTTTGTTGGCCTGTGTTGGTATTTTATTAATTTGACGAGAGTGATAAGGTGCATTATCAATAAATATTATTGATGGCTCTTCGAGTGATGTAAGCATTTCTCTGAACCACTTTTCATACACGTTCGAATTCATCTCCTCATGATAATCTCCTGTTTTCTGGGATTTAAAAGCTAATAGAGCGCCTGGCACAAATCCTTTTACTGTTCCTGCATGACAAATAATCAGTCGTTCGCCTTTTCCCATTGGTACTGTAGAAGTGGAGCCAACGGTGTAGTCAGTCCAAGTTTTTGACAGCGTATGATTCGCATTGAGCCAAGTTTCATCTGTGAAAACAACATTCGACCAATCTTCTATTTTTTTTGCTTGTCTTAAAAAATCGCATCTATACAAAGCAATATCATTGCGTTCCATTAAAATTTTTCGTTTGTCACATTTTTGGAATAACATTCCAATGTCTTTCAATACCTTTGTCAGAGAAGATTTTTGACCACGGAACAAACCACTATTTCGAAGAGATTGTGTTAGTTTTTTTAATGTTGGAATCTCTTTTCTTTGGTAATAGTCGTATATATGACGACGAATAGCATCAGCGTCAAAATTGTCAACGGCTGTAACTTTACTAGGCGGACGTTTTTTCTTAGGTGTAGATAGCTTATTCTGTTCCATGCCACTGCTGCCGTAGCCTTCTTTTGTTATTTTTGCCACTGTTGGAGCACTAATACCTAATGCTGCTGCAACACGGTCTCTAACTTGAGTCACTGGTATAAGAGGCCCACCATTACGGCTTTCCTTTTCAAAGTATTCACGAAGTCGCAAGACAAACTCTCTTGTTTGTCCTTTGAGTACTTTCTTTTTTGGCATTTTGACAGTAACGAAGGCAGGAACGATACGCTCAACTCAACCAAACGTGAGAATTCACAAATAAATCAATACGGAGGAATATAAATACTCAACTATATTGAAGGTTACTCATTGAAATACTGTAGATTATTTTAAAATAGACATAGAGAGATTTAATAAAGATCATCAATAGTTTAACAAATACAATATTAACCACTGAATTACAACACAATACAATAATACATTTTGAAAATTCAGTTCCTTTTATATATTTTTTCATGACATAGAACCGTCATATTTGAACAACATTCTTTTAATCCATTTCTTCTTTATTTTGACAAAGGAGGTCGCACATTGAAACACATAGAAATATGAAGTACGAAATTATCTATAAAATAATGAGTTTGTTAAATCGATTAAAACTTCTTAATGCATAAAATCGATCGATGAAAGAAATCGAATAGGTAACGGGTCAGGGTATCACTATTTGATTAAGTATTAGAGCTGTCAAAAGTTAAATAAACTATTGGAACGACTATAATACACCATAACTGCATGTTGACATTGCCCTACATACTAGGCATATCTTATCGGTAACATTATAGTTTTACTCGTAGCTCTGACATTAGCCTAACTGTTAAGAATCTCACACACAAATGATGGATGTCAGACCGTAATTTGCAACATTTAATTCTTTTTACAATTTTGGAACGAAGTTCCTTATGGCGCGTTGTGTAAGGGGGCTAGACGGAAAAATTGTCACGACACAATTTGTTGACACGACACAATTTGTTGTCACGACACAATTTGTTGTCACGACACGACGACGACACACATAGATATTTTCGTTTCGTCTTTCTATTTCGAACTTCGTTCCATCCGGGTGTCCCTTGACACCTCTCAAGTTTTTTTTTATTTTCGAACGAAGTTTATTATTTTTTATCACTTGGTTACTTACATTTGTAGGATACATAACATTTTGGTTTATTTACTACTATACCGTACGCTATTATTACAAACTATATCCAATACAACCGAATTGATTTTATTTATTTTTTATTTTTTATTAAAAAAAAAGGACAACTTCCCGCTCTCGGAATAATTCCTGTGTCGCGGGGGACTTTACAAACATACATGAAACGGACACAAAGAACACCCTGACTAGTACTACTAGTACTAGACTAGTAGACTAGAACAACAATTTGTGGATCACACAAAGTGTTATTCCATGTGGGATTTGAACCCACAGCACTTGGCGAAGTGGGGAACGGCGTGGCGACCGCTTAACCACTAGACCAAACGTGCAGTAAATTTATAGAATTACAATTAATAATACACACAACAATATCCAACCAATACAAAATAATAAATAGTACAAAAAATAAATAGAAATATATTCATTCAACTAATCGTAATTGTTCCTTCCAAAATAATTACTTTTAACGCAATGTGACCTTTGAGAATTGATTCAGAGATATAAGAAGTACGTTCGTACGTGTTTTATAAAAGCAAATAATAGAATTTGCACTCATAAATCAAGTTGAGCGCTCAAAACGAAGCGGATCAGTAAAAGTCTTGTATCAGACAGTTGTACATAATACGTTTATTTACATGTGATAGTTTAATACGCTTTAAAATTAATATCTTTGTGGAATTTTCCCTTATGAACGACATTTCTTTAGTAATAGGTACTACATATAATTGATAATTTGTTGTTGTTAATATTGAATGCTATATTTGCAAGAATTGGTCTCTTCTTTTCGAGATAAAATTTGGAAACCGCCATTTTGTAGAGGCGGCCATCTTGGATTTACAAAGAAACAGAAATTATTTAATTGTATTGTCACCAAAACTAAAGGTTTGTACTAAATTTCAGATCAATCTGTCAACAGAAAGGGGGTAAAATTTCAATTACTAGATTTTACCCAAAAACCAATAGGGAAAGCTAAATAAAACCGTTTAAAAATGGTTAAGGAAGAACCGTTGTCAAACCTATTGTATGGTATACATACTCGTACTATGATTATGTGCGTGCCAGGAACACCTCTATTAAACAGACATGGTAGGTAGTACAGTAGTAGCTATAAATAAATAATGATAATACATTGAGTGTTACTACGGATCTACCTTGACCATTTTTTGGTTCGACGAAATTAGTACTGTGTTAAGAACTTTGATTGAAATTTTTGAATAGCCTTTTTGTTTTTTTTATTATTAAATGGTGGCCAAACGAGTAGACGTATCACCTAATGGTAAGCGATTACCGCTGCCCATGAACACCCGCAACACCAGAGGCGTCACAAGTGCGCTGCCGATCCTTGAGAGATGGAAAGGGGGATGGGGGGAGGGGTTGGGGTATGAGCCTCCGGTATCCTCACTCACTCGGTGAAACACAGCGCAAGCGCTATTTCACACCGGTTTTCTGTGAGGCCGTGGTATCATTCCGGTCGAGCCGTCCCATTCATGCCGAATCGTGGCTCTCCTACGAACAAAATGCCTAAAAAAAAGCCTATGTCACCTAGTAGGTACATTATTAGGAATCTACTGACACCGTATTCATTATTATCGGTTGGTACGATGGAACATACATAAAACATAAGACTGGTAAAATCATAACCCTTCCTTTTGGCTTTACTTTAATCGGGTAAAAGTAAAGTTCAGTCATAACTACGAGTATTTGTACGTATATAAGATACTGTCGCATTAACATCATAATATATTTACATAATAAATATATATATTTATCCGACCTCTAGCTCTAGTGCATTGTACCTTTCGACACGAGATATGAATATTTTGACTTTGACACTTTATGACTGTTGTAGTTTATGCTCAAGGCAGATTATCAATATAAATCACTCTTAGCTTATTATTCTTGATAGCCCTTCCATATAGCTAAATACTTATGTTATAAATAGGTCCAGTTCGGTAGTGTAGATATTATTTGAATCCACAACTACTTGTGCACAAGTCTATTATACAAAAGATTATATTTTTATTTTAACCGAGTTGAAAAACGAGTCAAATCGATCCCCGCGATCTTAACCTTGTGGGAGGCCTTCCTACGCTGCTTTTGCCGTCACGTGGTCTCAACACAAGAACCTTTATGCCCCATCGGCCATCGATTTTCCGACCTATGTGACCTGCCCACTCCCACTTTAGCTTGCTGACTCGTTCTGCTATGTTGGTAACTTTAGTTCGTCTACGGATCTCCTAATTTCTGCTATAGCCCGTTCTATAGCTCCCTGTGTGACCGGTCTATATGGAAATCAATAGGGGAGGCCTAAGTTCAGCAGTGGACTTCTTGCGGCTGTTATAATGATGAGTTGAAAAACTATACACACTAGGAAGTGGTCAAACGCAGGCGTTTCCCTCTACCAAAGTATAAGTCCAATTGTCCAATGCGTTACGCTGTTGTTGACATAGAATATATTTGTGTGCTTGAAATTCAGTACGTTTTTTTATAATTGTTATGTGTGTGAGTTCGTAGTGACAGGTGATTGTTTTTTCCCTCCGTAAATTATGACACTGTTTTGTATCGGAAAAATACGTTATGGCTACTACCCTCTGCTTGGTGGCCCGTGTTGCTCTATGTCTGGAAGTAATATATAAAAGTTACGACTATATAAATTTCTGGGACAATGTTCAAATAGTATTTTATCTAGAAACGAATGTGTGACATAATATTTGACTTGTCTCATTCGTCAATAAATAGATCGTATTGTCAATTAACAATTGATTGTCAGATTTATTGACAAAACCAATATACTTTGATTATAACACACCTATCTTTTACAATCCGGGTTTAAAAGCTGTGAATTATTTGATTCTAAGTGTGAATTGGTACATAATAGAGAATACATAGTATGTGTTTTTTATGTAAGTAACTTATTACTAGGTAGGTAGAATTTAACACTTTTTTATCGTCTGGAAAATACTATGCGTGCTTGATTGGCTGAATTAACCAATCTAAGCCACACTCATAAGGGACTGTTTTTGTGTCTTAATGTAGAACTGGGCAACAATACCCCATGAGGCATCACTTCACCAGGGTCTATAATAATAAAATACTCTCACACATTTCACACCCGACCGTTTAAATGTCAAATTAGACAGAGCATGTACTATCTATACTAATATTATAAAGCTGAAGAGTTTGTTTGTTTGAACGCGCTAATTTCAGGAACCGCTGGTCCGATTTGAAAAATTCTTTCAGTGTTGGATAGTCCATTTATCGAGGAAGGCTGTAGGCTATATATCATCACGCTAATACTAATAGGAGCGGAGTACCAATGAAGAATATTTAAAAAACGGGGAAAAAATTTCACCGCACGGGCAATAGAAGACGCAAACAAGGTTGCGTGGGTCAGCTAGTGGAAATTAAACTACTGATTAACAAACTTCTATATTTTGTAAATAGATACATATCAAGATGAATTTCACCAAACTTATTTTTATTTTACTTTATCTTATTTGACATAAAATGTCCTCTGTCCCCGTGATGAGGCACCGGGCGTCCACAGTAATCCTTCGTATTAATTCCAAATAGTTACATATACTTTACTCATGTTGTTTTATCTAATGGACCTTACCAAAAAAATATAGATTTTGTTTTTTTAATACTTATAGAGGAAAGACTAAACTAAAACATTAGAACTATAACACTTTTGTAGACAATACAAAGTCTCTACGTATCAAATTTAGCTCCGATTGTGGGCTAGCTGTGCGGTCAACCACAAGTCTCAGGTTTGAGTCTCAGCCATTCGTATAACTTCATTACAATCACTCATATTATATAGCATTCCTTTATGTCAAATTGTATCAATATCTAAATTGTTATTTGTTAGTTTGTTTAATGAAATTGCAACCAGCCGGATCACTCGGATCAGCTATCTCTGCCAATGTCAAGTATTTATAGTCTTCAATTCTAAGTCTTCGAGTCTTCAAGTCGTCGTCGTGACGAAAATAATAATAAAAAAATATAAAATGTGGATGACATGAAATGGGGACCGTCTTTTTAAAAAACAAAAAACGGTCGATCCATAAATTGTTATTATAGCAGAATAAAATTTAAGAAAAGACAGGCAAGTCAAAGTTAGACTTGTCGAAAAAGGACGAAATTTAGAAATAGTAGAAGCGAGCGTCATGTGACCGAGGAATGGCAATTAAATAATTGATTAAATTTGTGACATATTTTTGAAAAGCCTGATCTTTAAGACCAGGTTAAACCGTGGTCACAGAAACGTATGCTTTAATTCTTGTACAAATGTTATAAAACCTACTCTTTTTGCATTTTTAATGCGCACGTACTGTACACGTATGAGTACTAAGTGAGACCTAGTGCTTTCGTATTTGTCTTAACACCTAGCTTCTAATTCACACTTTCCTGGTAAGTTTTTATTTTTCATAGCGAGTCTTGTTGTATAATATTTGCTCAAACAATTATGTTTACCGTCCATTGTGCATATATTAATGACTAGAGACTTTTTTGGTTGTTAAAGTCTGGATTGATTCTTCGAAAATATATTTTCTTCCTTTATTCATTAACATTAAGTCACGGTTTTCTGTTATTTTCAACTTTGAACCTACAGCCTTAAAGTTGATAATAACACAGAACCATTGCTTAAATAATAATATTGTTTTAAGTTTGCAGTTTTAAGGAATCTGGTGCAAACGAGCAGACGTATCGCCTGATGGTAAGCGATTAACGCCGGCCATGGACACCCGCAACACTAGAGGCGTTACAAGTGCGTTGCCGGCCTTTGGAAAATGAGGAAGGGAATGGGGGAAGGGGTTGGAGTAGGGCCTCCGGTATCCAGGGGTTCGGTCGTGTTAATAACTGCAGTTCCCGGACCCCTCCCTTCTCAGGCGCAGAGTTGGCACACCGTGTGGTTTTAGTCGGTTCGATCCCGACACACTGCAAACCCCGCGGGGTGACGGCCCGAGGTGGTTTCCACACGTAAAAAAAAAGGGCCTCGGTGCACACAATGCAGGCGCTGTTTCACACTAGTTTTCTGTGAAGCCGTGGTATCACTCCGGTCGAGCCGGCCCGTGCATGCCGAAGCGTGGCTCTCCCACGCGAAAATTGTGCATATGGAGCTCCAAATCACTCGTACTTCCTTATTATATCTCAAGAAGCATAGTCGGCCAAAACCTCTTTTCTTTAAGAGAGATCTCTGACCAGCATAGGACTATGAAATATTTTTGATAATGATGTTTGAAATAGTGACGAACAAAGTTTAAAATAACAATTATTAGCTTGATTTCGTTAAAACTATAAATTATTTTATAATATGGATTTAGACTGTATTGTGCAATGCAACATCAATTCAACTTATCTTATAAAACGGAGCATGTAAAGTAGGTTCCACTTTTCCATGACCTCATATGTGTTAAGACGTACCAGACTGCATTGCGTTCTTTATTTGCCATCTTGTATATTGGTGTCAGTCAATTTTAGATGCTTGTAAAAAGCGTGTGCCAAATTTTCACGCATGCGCTTTAGTGCTCCGCCCGCCTGCGCTCACGCATCCGCCCTGCATCATGCGACCTACTATTAATAGATAAATGTGACATTGTTGTATTTGCCACAGCGTAATCGTTGGAGTAATTTTCCATGCGAAATCATTAACCTCCGAGAAAGATAACAAGGAAGATAGCATTTATACATAAGTACATTAACAGGCCAGTTATTCCAACCCATCTCTACGGTAACCTCTAATAATTAATCTATAAAAAAAAGAAATTAATGCGTCTGTTTGTAATATCAAATTAACAGCTTTTCACTTAATACTTTTATTAGCTCTTACATAAAATGAAAACTGTTTAAAAAAAATTTGCCTGTCTGTTTGTTCCAGTTAATCTTTGGAACGACTGTATCAATTTCGACGGGACGTTCATTTGTATATAGCTAATGTAATAAGGAGTAACTTAGGTTACTTTTTATTTAGAAACAATAGGGTTACGCGAAAATATATTAAAACCACTGAAATAGTAAACAATACCCGATTCAAAAGCAACAAAAACCGTGGGTAATACCGCAGGACGAAGAATACGTTTTAGTCGGTTCGATTCCGACACACCGCTCCGCTGCAAACCCCGGCGGGGTGACGGCCCGAGGGGGTCCCCCCACGTAAAAAAAAGGAGTACTCTGTTGATCATTTTAATATGAACATTAATGTTGTACACGATATGCTGAATCTTAAGTTTTTTCAATGATAACACTTTTGTAATTTTTTTATTATTATTATTTATTGTAATGGTGTAGTGTCGTTTTGGTTGGTGTTTTAAAACTTTTGTTAATTCATTATGTTGCGATTCGTGAAAACCTGTAATTGGTTATAATATATTCTTATAAACTTAAAGTGACGGTAGTTTTTTAAAAAATATAACGTACTTGTATTGCTAAAATTATTTAATTAACAATCAACACTCGATAACCATAAATCACAACAAACAATAACCTAAAACTATTACCACAAAACTCTAGTTACTGCAAGTGATTTAATAAATTACCGATGACAAGATAATTATAATAACAATGACCAAATGACAATATGGAAGGAAGAGTAGAAATGTTCAACTGTTGCCGATAGAGAATCGAATGACCCCGTTGCTAAGCGCGCGCCATGTTTTATAGCGCACTGCTCGGTCCGGGTTTTGGAGAGAGGGTTTTCGCTAAGAATATATTATTGCCTAATTATATTGCTGTGGCGACTTCCACATACAGCGCAACAGCGACACACTATGGCGCCATCTATCGCAGACACACTGAACTACGCAGCAACGTACAACAGGAATAAACTACCAATCCTGAATCGCGCAGTAGAAGTTCTCGCGCCGATTATCATATGTAAAATATCCCAACATCAACTGTTGGGCAGTGGCCCGCCAGGCATGATCACACAGCCTGGTCGGAGGATCCTCCCTTTGTGTTGGAGGGACACTACACCCTTCCTCCACATTGCTATTGAACTGAACTATTGGTTCACCTTAGGTAGTCTTTAAAACAAACATAAGGAAAGTAGCTGTTTGTCGAATAACTCAAGTTTAATTATTCACGAACTATAAAGGTTACAACTGTTGGCTTGTGCATCAAGGAAACAACTGGGAAGATATTTTCTTATACCATAACAATACCACAATAAAAAAGTTATCCATTTGATTGAGTGTTCCAAATAGACGTACACTCTCGCACTCATCGATTCGGCTCTTCCTTCCTGTGCCGAGCGGTTAAAACCTGGAACGTGTTTCCGTCCCACTATGATCCCGGGTCCTTTAAGCGGGACGTGAAAAAGCATCTCACTAGGCCGCCATAGTGCTGGTCGCCATGCTGCACTGTCCTTGTTTGCATTGAGGATGGTGACCACCACTCTTGGATACTGCTGGTGCTTTCCATCAGGCAGGGCAGAGTCATTTTGGTAGCTCAAGTACAAAAAAAAAATAGACTCAAGGAGTGCATAGGGTACTGTATCGGTTATCGGACACTTAGCTGAGTTGCACACATCAGATAAGAAAATAAACAAAAAAACACTGACTTCAAGAACTAGACCAAATCAAAACTGGGCCACAAGAGAAGAAGAAAAATTAAAATTGGTTCACCTATTCGAAAGTTTTGAGGTTCTGAATATAAAAAAACAGTCAAATTTAAAACTTGAAGTCGGTTAAAAAATATTATATGTACGCATTGTGGTCCCTCAGGGTTACGGTGGTCCGTTGCCAGTCGCTCAGTGGAAAAACTAGAATTCACAACACACACAACAAATAATCTTGGGAATAATGAAGGCTAGGAAGATGATACGCATTGTGGTATATAATAATAAATATTGTTCACAAGTATAGTCTAGTTTTGATAGAAAACATAAAATAAAATATCGCGGATAAAGCCACGAGGCGAAGTTAGTCTAAAACAAAGTTGCCTATGTTACTTCTATATGTCCAGTGAAAGTCCAAACCCAGTCAAAATCGCACCAGCAAGCTGACAAAGTTTTTAAAAACTGTGAGTATATGTAAACATACACTACTATTTTATTCATCTGTATAGATTATCCATTTTAATTAAACGGAACAAAAACAAGGTGGTCTCTATTTTATTTTGAGAAGTATACATTAAGGTTCAAAGTTGCTTAGAACGATGAAAAATGGGATAGCGTTCTCGAATAATAAATCAATCAGACGATTATGATTAAAATAAATGAAGTATTATTTAGAGGGTGTGGGATGTCGAATGCGGGGCGCGGGACCTAATGCGGAGGGCGCGCATGCATGCCCAGATCCTTGGTCCTGCGCTTGCGCCGAGACGACACACTGCCTCCTGCACTGTATTCCCGTGCAACTTAGTTATCGGTTGTGTTCTTATTTTGGTGTTCTTACGTACAAAACAGTCTTACGTACAATATTTGTGTGGACTATTGTGTGTGTTGTGCCATGACATGGATTTACAGGTAAGTCTTTATGAGTTATTAGTTATATTAACGTGGCAAATATTACGATTAGTAATAAATTTATGCACACATGTTTAGTTTACGTTATATTATCATATTACGATAATATGTGCTTGTATTTCGGGAACACTGTAGGTATTAAAATTAATGTGCATTTAAATCTAAAGAACACGTTTACTAGGAGTGTGGTTAGAGTAACTGAAGAATATATTAATATCTTGATTAGGGAAGCGAACCCAAGACGCACTAGCGCATAAACGCGAACTTACGAGAATGTCTCGGAAGCAGAGCACAAATTGATAAGGAAGGACCCTGTACTTAGTAACAGAACTGTATTTTACCTTATCAACCAAGAAGTTTTGCAGTGAGTGGTCTTTTCGAATGCGTAGAACTTTAATAAATAGGAAAAACTTTTGAGTAGGGTCCTTTTTAATATATTTTATTTGATATGTTAATCATTGTCATCAACAAATTTCAATAGCTAAACATTGGTAGCTAGGTACAGTTCGTTACAAAGGAAGTTTTGGCGTAGTGTAATATATATATTTATCTATACTACTATTATAAAGAGTAAAAGTTTGTGAGGTTGCACTGGGGTAAAATCTGGAACTACTGAACCGATTTCAAAATTATTTTACCAATAGTAAACCTATTATTTGTGAGTATCATACACTATGTATTAACTTTCCGTGGGAGAGCCACGCTTCAGCATGAATGGGCCGGCTCGACCGGAGTGATACCACGGCCTCAGAGAAAACCGGTGTGAAATAGCGCTTGCGCTGTGTTTTACCGAGTGAGTGAGGATACTGGAGGCCCATACCCCAAAGGTCGGCAACGCACTTGTGACGTTTTTGGTGTTGCGGGTGTCTGTGGGCGGCGGTAATCGCTTACCATCAGGTGATGCGTCTGCTCGTTTGCCCCCTATTCAATAAAAAAAACACTTGAAAAGCATAGAAATTCGTAATATTTATGGTTAGAAATACGGGCAATAGCTACTTTGTTAATAAAACCGATGAAAACCATTCATAACCGAGCCGTGTTCCTATACCTAGCTGTTTTTTATGCGATGCTTTGGAATTAAATGCAAAAGTTACCTGTGACTGCTGTAGCAACTATCAGATTTATTTGATTGGTTTTGCAGTTCTACTATATGTATTTATATACCCCAGCATTACGAATACACATCCTGTGTCGCGGCGACTTTACAGTTTATACATTGAACGGACACAAAGAACATCCAGACTCAGAACAACAATTTGTGGATCACACAAAGTGTTGTCCCATGTGGGATTGAACCCATAACATTTGGCACAGTAGTGTAGTGATCGCTCAAACCACTAGGCCAACCGTGTTGTAATTGGTTTATTTGTGCAGTATTATAGGATTTATAATGGGAAATAAAATGCAATATGCATTGTATTACCTATAAATTGATCCAATATTGAAACCGGTGTGGAACGTTTGCGCTGTGTTTCACCAAGTGTGTGAGGACACCGAAGGAACTAAATATTTCGGACATCTGACACACAACGCCATCCTACTCCCAAGTTAAGCAGACCTTGTGTTATGGGTACTAGACAACTGATATAAATATATTTTAACTTTTTTTTAACACACATTATCTCGGAAAAGAGTACTTAATTCACAAGAATCAAAGTATGTAATTTCCAAATAAAATATCGGCGCAGCGGTTTAGTTGTAAAAGCGTAACAAATGGACGGACAGAGTTACATTGGAATTTATAGTATTATAGTATGGAAGTATGGATGTAATAATTGATAACATCGATAATTGATCGGTTTATAGATATAAATCCATCCATTTTTATTGTGATCTTTTGAAACTTACGGAAGGAACTGGACCCCACGACACAGGGAACCCTAGTGTGGGGACCAGGGATGTTTTTGGTTCAACTTGATTATATTTACTGATAAATTTGTACATTATTATGTGAACTAACTTTTTTGTATGAATAAAGATTATTATACTGCAAAAGACAGAAATTGACACTTTTTGTAACAACAAGTTTTTTTGGTTTTTTATTTCTTTATTTATTTAATGAGGGCTTAGTCACGAAGTGATTTTGTCGCCCTTGGAACAACTAGTTGAATTATAGAGATTTTGCTGAAGCCAGAAGGTAAATGGACATGTTTTAAAGTGTGTCTTTTGGTTTGGTTTACTGAACTATAATCCCACTAATATTCTAAATGCTAAAGTTTGTGAGGATGTTTGGATGTTTGTTACTCTTTCACGCAAAAATACTGAACGGGTTTGGATGAAACTTTACAGTAATTAGCTTATACACAATACCAGATAGGCTACTTGTACATGTACCGCCATTTGTCATAACTCTGACGGCCTCGGACCGGAGGCGTTAATGGCTGCGACACAGTTTTTAACTAATGCAGGCATTCTCGCACATAATGTTACTGTTTCCTTTTCTTTTAGTTTCCAATAAATATTTTATTATTATTTGTACGTGGTCATTCATTGTAGTGTAGTGTAGTGTACAATAAATATTATTCTATTCTATTCTACTATTTGCCGCGATAACCGAAGTACGCGAGAGCGGAGCCGTGGATAACAGCTTTGTTCCTCTATCACCATCATGATCCTCTACAAATGGTTTTATTTATTTGTTATACTATTTAAGGGTATTCTATTAATTTTTATATGCAGCAAGCCAGCCTCCCAACGACTCCAATCCAATAAAGACGGTTTATCTTAGACGCTATCCTCTGTTGGCAACACCCGTTAGGTCTATAAATGTTCAATTTATCTTGTGGCATTGAATTCGAGGTAGAACTGGTCTCGGTTCCCGACAGCACTTCATTATAATAATAAAATGAAATTGTTTATGTTATCGATTACATAAACTAGTTGTAGAGGCACCTCTAGTTGTCTATGGATTATGTCATAAATTTTATTATATTACTTTTTTTTATACTGACAAATGAATTGAACCTTTAAGTAGTGTGTCGAGAATCTCTAGTATGTATAATTCATACAAATTTGTATGAAAAAGCATCGTAAAGTTAAGTTTAACATAACATAAATTTAACTTTACGATAAAGTTAAGTTCACGTAATGCTAGCTGCGTCCGTAGTATTATCCGCTTTTTTGTGGATTTTGAATCGTATATTGTTCATTATTTTCATCATTTTTTTGTTTCATTATTATCGTTGGTTTGTTTTCGTGTAACATTACTTTCTTTTTAAAATAAAATAATACTTAATTACTTCTGAAATCACAAGCTATCTGCCAGTGATAGTCCTGTTGAAATTGGTCATGCCGTTCCAGAGTTTAGGCGAAACTGACAGATAAAATAAATATATATATATTTTTTGATGTTAGTACCTTATACGTATTTAGTAAAAGTTGCTAATTAAAAATTACAGACACTTCAGTCTTATTTATTTGTGCAGATTTTGGAATAAAATAACAATCAATATTTTGAAATTCTACTATCGCCACAAAAAAGATAAACATTGTATAAACTGCCTCGGTGGCGCAGTTGTAGTGTATGCGACTGCTGTGCTTGAGGCGTGATCTGCAAATATTTGTTTCGGAGTTTGGGTGTTTTCTATGTAATATGTATGTATTTACAAAAAAAGTATTTATGTATTCATACCAGTTGTCTAGTACCCATAACAGAAGCTCTGCTTAGTTTGGGACTAGATGGCGTTGTGTGTTAGATGTCCATAATATATTTCTTTATTGCCATATCTTATGCTTTCTAATTATTGTTCTTCTTCTGAACCACCATCTGCCAAATAAAACAATTACGTGTGGAATATTTTTTCCTTTCTGCACTAATAGTAATTAGGTAACGGTCTAACTTCTTCCTGACCCATCACGGTACTAAACTACAGTACCGGTAGTGTCATAAATAATATTTTACCCTTTTGCACTACTTACAAATAGTGCAATGGATAATTAAAAATTACTATACATATTCATTCTCTTTGATTTGATTGATCTTTGATTTCTTAACATATACACAATTTCTAAGAATCCTTGTGTGGGGGTCTCAATTATAATGGTAGACTCAATTTAAATATATTTAATGCATAAATGAGACACAATTTTTTTTATTATTATTTACAAACATTTGCATAAATTATTGCATTACATATATTATTCACATTATGGCATAATATGTACAAAATTTATAAGGCCTTGAAAAAAGGACAAGCTTTTAGAAGAGTTTATGTTTTTTTTAACTTGCTTTAGTTATCTGTGGCTAGAAGTAGGAAAGGTAAGTGTTTAATGGCGTTGTTTTCTGTCACGGTGGTGACTCGTCACGCTGCGCTGTGTCGCATCACAATGCGGCAGGTAGCTGAGTAACAGCACCGAATGTCGACGAAGCTCTTCTTCATTTAGATTTTAGATGTTGCATGTTTAGCATATTAAGTTAGGACTTGTAATTGACGTACTATTTAATTGCATTTTTCATAATGTTAGCTGTAAGTTCTGAGTACCATAAATATAAATAAAAAAAAAACCGGCCAAGTGCGAGTCGGACTCGCACACCAAGGTATATGATGTAACTAAAAATTTCTGTGTTTAAGCGAAAATCCTTTTTTTTTCGTTTTAAAAGGAGCCGAAGTTACTCCTTTTAACATCAGCTATATGCCAGTGAAAAGTCCGTTTAAATCACCTCAGCCGTTCTTGAGATTAGCCGGAACAAACTGAAAGACAAATTTTAAGTATGATTTTTTATGTACATAAGACCCGTATATACTTTTAATTTACTTTCCTATGCCATTCGTGAAAAACTGTTAATTTGAAATGAATTAAAACTGTTACTACTTCCTCCTAGAAATTGCTTTGGGAGGTTTCTCTCTGAGAGGAACCTCTTAAAAACAATTCTGTCTCCCTGGACTCCGATGGCCAGACTCAGGCGCCCTAGTCTAGTGACGACCGGACAGTGAAGGTCTTCCTGTGAAAGTTCAGGGCGACTCAAGATAGAGTCTGTTTATCCGACCCTATCCTGGGTCGGAATACTTACTGAAGATATTATACTTACACGTGGCATCCAGTTGGAGATTTAAAATAAAAACGAAATCGGTTTATGATGTTCTCACATAACACTATTTATTACATACAAATAAAACGATGTAACTGATAGTGTTTGTACGGAAATAAATGTTATTAATTACCGATAATAACTTAATGATCAATATCAACCAAGTTCATTTGAGTCCTTGTTTACTAGTACATCTAGACTTCTTATCAAAATTATAAAAAAAATGACCTTAGATAAATATAAAATTAGCGGTATCCCCGAATATGCAGATAACAGATCGGCATCATAGGCTATTCAGACAGTTGCGATTGATATGCGTATGTATATATAGCTTGTATATATTATATATGTATATACTAGCTTTTGCCTGCGTCTCTGCCCGTGTATACGTCGGTTTTCGAGGTGATTCTTTAAACTAATGTAACTTTCTTAAATTTCAGCCAATTGAAATAAAACAACAAAAATTAAAGTGAAGTTAATCGAAATACATAAAAAATAAAACCTCATTTAAATCGGAAAAACCAATTCTGTGATTAGCGCGCATAAACACACAGACAAAACATATAAAAGTGTATAATGTTTTGAGTTTAATATATTTAATAACAGACATCGACCTATTACGTACTGTTTTATTATATACTAACTGAGCCCCTGAGCTGTGTTACACGAAGGTAACGTCACGGGACTCTGGTCACCCTGGGATGTATCTCAGTCATGGGGTACGGCAGAGGGGACTCCAGAAGCAGCCGATGCGTCCCTGGAGCTCCCCTTGACTGCCGAGGTAGGCCGCCGCGGGGTTTAGTGGGTAGACCGGTCTTCCGGGAGTCCCACACACGCCCTTCGTCTCTACATGAAGGGTATGGTGCGAAAAGCATTCCCCGCGTAAAAAAAAAAACGGTAACGTCGCGGGGCAAAGCTGCTCTATAAAAATAATAAAGTAGTTTCTCCGTACTTATATCATTAGCTATCTGTCAGTGAAAGTCCCGTCAAAATCCGTCCAGCCTTTCCAGAGAAAAAATAAAGATTTTTGATGAAGTACTATATACCGTATTGCACACGAGCTGTTAATTTAAAATTACAAATAGACATTACAATACGTTTTATTTGTATGGACGTATATAGATTGAAACGCAAGTTGATATTTATGATTATTTGTAAAACTTATTATAAATTATATTATCGATGGGTCAGTATCGTAGTTAGGTAATTTCAGGGACAAATATTTTTCCCATGTTTTGCATATCATATTAAACTTGTATGTCAACATATAATTAGGAAGTTCAAATTGGGTTTCTACTTCTATTGTGAGACATCACTGCTCCAAACAGACTGTCAGAAAGAGATAGACAAATAGAGAGAGAAACAGATAGTTCTATCTATTCAGATGCTGTTATGTATGTGTGTGTATATTACTGTAACATACACACCGACGCGAAAAATTATTAGGTACGGTTTATTTTACTGAGAAAAAAATGTATTTTGCACTGGAATAAGAGACGATATTCTATGTTTTCTACTTTCTTCAGCTCGAAAGATGTTTGAAATGAAAAAGTGTTCTTGTAAAATAATACAGTATTATTTACGCAGGTAGATACCTACAGTTTGTTTTTTCTGTACATCTTTCAATATTATACTACACAGTTTCACTATCATTAGATCAAAAACACATATAAAAACTCATTTAAATTTAGAACACCAATTTTATTGAGGATCTATTAATAATTTCTCCCAATGTCGTTGAAGGTCGAACACACGCCGCCCGCCTAGCGCCTACTAACAAACAAGTAAAGGTCAATGACCACGCGCCGATTTTAAACCTCACATTGAACAAATTTTGACGTCATCAGTACACACTTTAGGATATTTATACTTTAAGGAACGCATTAATAAAAGTATAATTGTTTTTTTTTCATTTCATTTGAGCTCTGGCCATTAGGAAGTATGTGTGTGCAAATATTTACGTAACCAAACAAATTTTTAATTAAATGCCTATTTTATAGGTAATGTGTTATTAATGTGGTGGTACTGCTTTAGTAATCAGTACCATGTAATCGGTATGGTGTTTCACGCAATAACATGGCAACATTGTAGTAAAATTAATTTTATTATGTTGCACTCTTGTATTGAACCCGTAACGGCACCAGTAACTCACTTAACGGCATTCTGTTACATGTTATACCTATAAGCTATCAATGTATATATGTTTACGGGTGCATATAATATTCACGTTTTATATTTATTTAAAAACTTCAATTTTACCCTTCCACCAATGGTAATGGAATGAAAGCAAACGGAGATTAAAAAAGTTTCTTTTCGAAAATCGAACTTTCAAAATGGTTGAATTTTGAGGTTACCGCGAAGAAAACAAAAATACAACTGAACTGACGTCCTCGTTTTAAGTCTCTTTTTTTTTTAAATAATGTTTTTGAACTCTTACAAATATATTTCTGTAATTTAATCATAAACAATTTTATTATTCATCAAACCAATTTTATATGCATACTTTCACACTTATCTGTAAGGTCACGGGTGCCATTCTCATTAATTTGTACATATCTTACTGTAACCATAGATTTTTCCAAGTAATTGCAAATTAAATAAAATTACAATAACAGTTGTGAATCATATCAAACTATAAACATTATTAAATGGAATTTATCATCTTAAAAATACATGCTATCACCTCAATGATTTATTTTATTAAAATATCTGCAATACAATAATAATTTCTGTTCGCTAAGGACATCTCACTATGTACTAACTGATAAATCATTATATTGACAGTACGTAACATTGAGTTCAAGACGTTTCTTAAATGTGTAATTTGTATATTTTCGTCTTAAGCCAAGTGAAACAGTAAACACACAAGATGAAAATAATTCTATTTATGAAATGTTTGAGGTTTTGAATAAAGACTTATCAAGTTTTAGTAAAGACTTTTTAGTAGATGAAAATACTTTTAATGACTATTCGCAAAATATTACCGACTATTCTTTTTCTTTTTTGATGAAATGGCAAACAGCCGTATTACTCGGATCGGCTATTTCTGCCAATGTCAAGTATTTATCGTCTTCAATTATCAAGTCTTCGAGTCGTCGTTGTGATGAAATTAATGATAAAAAATATATTAAATGTGGATGACATGAAATTAGGACCGTCTTCCGAAAAAACAAAAAACGATCTCCATTACCGTTACCGTACCGTCGTTAACGTTATAACGTAGAATTCCAAAGATGTTTAATATTATTTGTTAAAACAATAAAAGAAAAAAGAAATAGTTTCCTTACTCCTTTCCAATCAGGTTTTCGTCTGGGTAGTAGGTATAGCACCAAAACTGCTTTAGTTCATATTACGGATGATGAGAGGACGGACATGGACGAGGCAAATCTTAGCTTTGTTAGATTTCAGCAACGCTTTCAATACTGTTCGACGACTTGTTTGGTATACTGCTCTCTTAACATATCTCCATCGGCAATTGACTGATTTCGTAGTTATCTGCACGAGTATGGTCGTGAGCAGCGTCCTCCTATTGAAAATGTTTACTCCTTTTGGCGCACAACATCTGTAGGCTTAGCTCACAGCAGCTTGTTATCCCCGTTGCTTTTTGCAATTTTTATTAACTCAATCACAAAGCAATTATTTGTATCGAGCGACACAGGCTTCGCGCTAGTGTGTAGGAACTCGACTGACTGGTGAGCGGCACGTACATGCGCCGGCGCGTGGTATATCATTCACATTCTTAGACATCGCAACAATAACACAATGTGCGTTTCCATAATACTACAACCAACAGGTATTGTGTTTAATGTATTGTAAATAATATGTATATAATTTTAGTTAATAAATATAAATACTTGTAAATAAAGATTAAACAATAATATTTAGATGTAAGTTTATATGTGTAAGTATGTATGTGTACATGAGTTAACCACATCACTCCCCTCCAGAGACCGTGTCTACGGGCGATAATAATCCGGGAACCTAACACGGCGTCCCGAACGGGTTGTTACTGGTTCTGGAGTGGTGTTTTTATTATTTATATTATTTTCAGAAAAATTACTTATTATATTTTTGTCGTTAGAGTTTAATATTTTATCAGACAGTGTATAGGCTGGTTTTACGCGGTCTATTGATACTGTGATATTTTTATTTTTTATTTTTATTTTAAAAGTCTTATTATTTCGGTCTAATACTTCGTATGGGCCATTATAAGCCGGCTGAAAAGTGCCACGTAAGGTGTCATCTCTGACAAAAACGTGACTGGTACTAGCCAGATCTTTATATATGAAGATTTTGTCCTTATGATGGTGTGAAGTAGGAACAGGTTGTAATTTAGAGGCAAAAGAACGTATGCGGGCTGAGAAGTCTCGGATGTCGGTGGTGTGATAATCGGTTTTATCACCAAAGAATTCACCGGGCATCCGTAACGTTTCTCCGTAAACGAGTTCGGAGGATGTGGCCTGTAAGTCTTCTTTAACTGCATTTCGTATGCCAAGCAAGACTATAGGTAGTGTTTCTACCCAGTTTGTGTCACCGTGACAGGTTATGGCGGTTTTTAGCTGTCGGTGAAAACGTTCGACTAAGCCGTTGCACTGAGGATGATAGGCTGTAGTCTTTCGATGCCTGAAACCTATAAGCTTGGCCAGCTGATGGAATAAAGCTGACTCAAACTGTCTTCCGCGATCGGTGACAATGTCAGTTGGGCAACCGTATCGGGAAATCCAGCCAGATACGAATGATTTGGCTACTGATTCTGCGGTAATTTCGGTAAGTGGGACAACTTCAGGCCATCGCGTGAAGCGATCGACTGCTGTCATACAGTACCGGAAACCAGCAGATGGAGGTAGGGGACCGATCAAGTCTAGGTGGACATATTTGAAGCGTGCCTTTGGTAAATCTAGTGTGCCTACAGGTGAAGACACATGACGATTAACCTTGGCACGTTGACAAGCCAAACATGCCTTAGACCACTCGCGACAGTCTTTCCTCATCAATGGCCATACAAAACGCTGGGCGATTAACTTTGCGCTAGCGTTAGCACCGGGGTGACTAAAGCTGTGCAAGTTGTTAAAAACTTGTTGACGGAACTCTTTGGTTACGAAAGGTCTGGGAGTCGATGTACTGACGTCGCAATACAAAAGTGTACGACTACCAGGGATCGTTACCTTCTCCAGGCGAAGAGAAGTGTCACCTTGGAGTATTTGTAAAAGTTCCGAGTCAGAAACTTGAGATACAGCTAAGGCTTCCAAGTCAATGGGCATATGCAGTTCATCGACCCGGGAGAGCGTGTCAGCCACGACATTATCTTTCCCGGCGATATGACGTATATCATTCGTGAACTGTGAGATGTAGTCCAGGTGTCTATACTGACGAGGTGAGCAGTTACTCTTCCGTTCATGGAAGGCAAAGCATAACGGCTTGTGGTCAGTATAGATGGTAAAGTGACGGGCTTCCAGCATGTATCTGAAGTATTTGATACTTTGGTAGATAGCAAGGAGCTCCCTATCATAAGGCGAGAAAGCTAAGGGCTGCCAGGTATTGTCCTTATACTGTTGTATGACCGCACCTATCGCCACATCTGATGCGTCAGTAGTCAGGGCTAACTTAGCTTGAGGATCCGGGTGTGCTAATAACGCTGCCTTGCAAAGAGTTTCTTTGCACGCTTCAAAGGCATTCAACGAATCTCCTTCTATGTCGATGGGATGAGAACCTTTTACTGAACCAGTCAGCAATGCATTCAAGGGAGCTTGTACTTGGGCGGAATTAGTCAAAAATCGCCTATAAAAATTTATCATGCCCAAGAATCTCCTGAGCTGCTTGACGGTTTTAGGCACTGGGAACTCTCTTATGGCCTGGACCTTACTTTCCAGAGGTTTAGCACCAGAATGAGAGATGGTATAGCCAAGAAAAGATACTTCGGGTTGACCAAACACACATTTGGCAGTGTTGATAAGTATGCCGTTAGGCAAACTTAGAAGTACACTTCGTAAACTATTCAACAAAGCAAAAAACTCAAAGCTCCCGGAAGACTGGGAACTCTAAAAAGAGACACAATACGCTTTCAAAAAAGAAACCAGGAAAGCCAGCAGGTCAGCCTGGCGGAACTTTTGCGAAGCCATAGAATCAAATAATGAAGCCTCCCGAGTGAGGAAAATTCTGTCAACTGACAGAGATCGAACACTCGGGACTATAAAAAAACCAGATAACACATATACACTAACAGACTATGAAACCAGTAAAATTCTTCTGGAGACACACTTCCCAGACTGTAACCTGTCAGAGGACAGGACCTGGCTGGAGGAAGAGAAATGGACTCCAAGCACTGAAGATTGGCATAGAGCCAACACAATAGTAACAGAGGATCGAGTTAAATGGGCGATCAAAACCTTCCAACCATACAAGTCGGCGGGTCTTGATGGCATCTTCCCAGCTCTACTTCAATGGGGAATAGATCCATTAACACCATGGCTGACGGGGGTCTATCGAGCTTGCATTGCGAGTAGGTATGTACCTCTCGTATGGCGCGAGGTGAAGGTCGTTTTCATCCCCAAACCCGGCAAATCTGACTACACACAACCAAAAGCATATAGACCAATAAGTCTGACATCCTTTCTACTAAAAACTCTTGAGAGGTTGTGTGACCGACATATTCGGGACGGACCCCTCAAAGTCAGACCACTACACAAACAACAGCACGCATATTCTACAGGTAAATCTACGGAATCAGCGCTGCACAGCGTGGTATCCAAAATAGAATGTGCCGTGGACCACAAATGTTCATCACTGGCCGCTTTTATTGACATCGAAGGCGCCTTTGACAAAACCATATTTCATAGCATCAGCATGGCCCTTGAAAGACATGGTGTAAATCCAACCCTAAAGTGTCGGATAACAAACATGCTCAGGCTGAGAGCTGTTCAAGTCACAGTAAATGACACAACTAGGGCTACTGTGGTGAGGGGCTGCCCACAAGGGGGAGTCCTTTCGCCACTCCTGTGGAACCTTGTGGTTGACAGCCTCATCAGGAGACTCAACGACAAGGGCTACTTTAGTGTTGCCTACGCTGACGACATAACCATAATAATAAACGGCACTCACGAAAATACGCTCTGCAATCTGATGCGCCAAGCCTTGAAAATAGTAGAGGACTGGTGCAGGGAATACTGCCTAACAGTAAACCCCTCCAAAACTGAACTTGTCCTTTTTACAAAGAAAAAGAAGCTAATGAAACTCCAGCTACCTATTTTCTTTGGCACCACACTAAGCCTTGCAAGCGAAGTCAAGTATCTGGGTGTTTACTTAGATAAGCAACTGAATTGGGCGAAACACACAGCCTACATTATCAACAAAGCCAGCATATCCCTATGGCAGTGCAAGCGACTGCTCGGCAAAAGCTGGGGCATTAGCCCCAAGATCACCCACTGGCTATACACAACAGTCATTCGGCCAATAATCACCTATGGCGCACTGGTCTGGTGGCCCAGAACTGACCTGAGCACGGCCAAAAAAGACCTTGAAAAGCTGCAGCGTTATGCTTGCGTCGCAATTACCAGCAGCATGAAAACTGCACCCACTGCTGCCCTGCAAGCAATACTGGGGCTGCCGCCCCTACACCTTATCGTGCGGGAGGAGGCAGCCCTATCTGCACTCAGACTCAGTGCTGCAGGAACACTTGGAAAAGACTCAAGAATAAAACACATACGCATAAAAGAGGATGCCATCAAGCAACAGCCCATGTTGGCATCCCCAAGTGACAAAATCCCCAAAACACACTACTTTACAAAACACTACATAGTACAGCTCACAGAAGATTCTGGTGATCACTCAGGGCAGAAGGAACTGAGGATCTACACCGACGGCTCTAAAACCAACAGTGGAACAGGAGTCGGTGTCTTCTCGAACGAGCTCAACATAAGAATATCCAAGCCGCTGGGCAAACTCAACACTGTCTATCAAACAGAATGTGTGGGGATTATCCAAGCGGCAACTGCACTAGAAGCAAGGAAGATAACGTACACACACATCCGTATACTCTCTGATAGTGCTTCAGTCCTCCAATCCTTAAACAGAAACTACATCACCTCGGGACTAATACTTGAATGCCATAATGCACTGGAACGCGTCTCGGTACTTAACCGGAACACAGTGACACTGCAGTGGTTAAAGGGACATAGTGGATCACTTGGTAACGATGCGGCTGATGAACTGGCTAGGAGAGGATCTAGCACAGTGATCTACGGACCTGAGCCAATTGTGCCAATCCCGTTCAACCAGCTCCGCAGATGGTTGCAAGACTACACTCGCACACAGGCCGAGAACTGGTGGACTACAGCACCAGGCTGCAGACAAGCTAAAGAGGCCATGCCTACTCTAAACAGCAAACTGACTAGACGCCTACTGGGTCTGGACAGAGGAAGTCTGCGCCTGGTGGTGGGGACCATCACCGGACACTGCTCATTAAACAAACACTATCACACAATAGGCATCACAGACAGCCCTCTATGCAGAGCGTGCATGGAGGCTGAGGAAACAGTGGCACACGTGCTACTCGAGTGCACGGGCGTCGCGCAGATCCGCGATAGAACCCTTGGATCACCAAGGTCTCTCGCGGATGCCCTGAGAGGACTGGGAAGTCTGATCTGCTTCTGGAAGGAGGTGGGCTGGTTAGAGTGACGGCCGCCATGGCCCACGTACAATGGTCCACTCTAAGGACTAAGTGCGGAAACCATTCCCAATAATAATAGAATAGAATAGAAGTATGCCGTTATCTCTCATTTTCGTGAAGATTTCACGGAGGTGGTTCTCATGATCCTCGTGGCTCCTGGAGAAGACTAATATGTCATCCAAATATGGATAGCAGAACTCGAGACCACGAGTCATTTGATCAACAAACCTTTGAAAAGTTTGACCGGCATTTCTCAAACCAAAAGTCATAAAGGGAAACTCGTATAGTCCGAAGGGTGTAGTGATGGCTGTCTTCGGAATATCCTCCTCAGCAACCCTGATCTGATTAAAAGCCTTAACCAGATCGATGGTGGAGAAGACCTTACAACCCGAGAGGTTGTCAGCAAAATCGTGGATGTGACGTATCGGATATTTATCAGGGATTGTTCTAGAGTTGAGCTGTCTGTAATCACCACATGGACGCCAGCTGTTATCCTTTTTAGGACAAAGATGGAGAGGGGACGCCCATGGGCTATCTGAAGGACGTGCTGTACCACTTGCTAACATAGCTTCGAACTCAAGTTTAGCGATTCTATGTTTGTCTGGAGCTAGTCGGCGGGGTGAGCATGATACTGGAGGGCCTGGTGTTGTGCGAATGTGGTGTATAGTGTTATGTTTGGGTGAGTGTGGTGTGCCTGCAGGTCGAGTAATTTGTGGAAACTCACCAAGGATGCCATGATATTTCCCGACGCCAGTCAAGACCTTCACACTTGATACGAGGGTGTCTGAAAATGAAATGGTAGCTGTAGTATATACATTGGTATTGATGTCAATTAACCTTTTGTTTCTTATGTCTACAACAATGTTATAAAAAGATAGAAAATCAACACCAATTATAGCCTTGGTCACATCTGCTACATTAAACTGCCACGTAAAGTCTCTACGGAGTCCAAGGTTCAGGATCAACTGCACTGAACCGTAAGTGTCAATAGTGGATCCGTTGGCTGCACATAACTGATAATCAGTCTTCGCACGACGTTCACTAAGCGCAGATCGAGGGATGACACATAGATCGCTCCCTGTGTCCACTAGAAATTGGACCTTTGATCTGCGGTCAGTCACAAACAGGCGACCAGTCGTATTTGGGCAATCGTCAGTCGCCATTATCGACCGCCCTTGGAGTTTTCCGCCTCCGTGTAATCACAGGGCTGTATGCACTTGTGGGCCCTGTTTCCGTATTTGGCATGGTACCAACACAGTGGGTACTTCCTGTATCGGGAATCGGAACGGCGAGAAGTAGATCTGTCACGGCTGTGATGACGATGACTGGACCGGCTTCGAGGTCTGGAACGATGAGTCGTGAGAGCCTGGACCTGCCTAGTTAGCTCTGCGATCTGTCTGGCCATGTCATCCAAGACACTAGAAGGAGGTCTCGAAGATGAAGTAGAGGCGACTGCAGGAGTTGGAGGCGCAATATCCTGGATTCGGTCTGCTAAGTCAGCCAAGGTCTCAATAGAAGATGTAGATTGAGAGGTAATAATTTGTTGCATATTATGGGGCAGACGACTCGTCCAAATGGTCTTCACGAAGTCCTCAGGTACACCAGGTCCTGTCAAGTGCTGTAAATGACGGAGGAACTGGGACGGTTTTCGGTCATCAAGTTCCTCATGCATAAGGAGTTGCTTGACCTTCTTCTCCTTAGAAGCTGAGAGACGCTTTCAGCTCCGATTTCAGTTTCTCATATTTATTAGAGGCAGGAGGAGAAATGATAATATCCTCAACTTCTGCTGCATACTGGTTGTTGAGTTGAGAAATGACGTAATAAAATTTTGTCGTGTCTGCAGTGATACCAGAAATCACGAATTGTCCCTCTAGCTGCGCAAACCATATAGCGGGTTTGTCCGGCCAAAATTGTGCGACGCGAATTCCCACTCGATAAATGTCGGATGACGGTTCAGTGGAAACGCGCACTCCGATGTTACCGTCTTGGCGTTCGGTATGGGCGCGGTTTTCCCGTACTACCGACTTTATGGATGTATCACTGTCGCTGTCTGCCATAGTAATTAACTTCTAGTCTGTTCTTGTCGGGGTCACCAGTTTGGTAAGGTGGGTAATAATAATATATCCACTAACCTTAACCAATTTATCCGTATGCGTGTGCTAGTAGGTATGTCTTCAATAACTAGTCCAATTGTTGTTTCACACATATATTCATTACACATACAGAATATAAAAGTCAGAAGGATTAAAGAAGTTTAGCAGATAGAAATTCAAGCAAAGCGTAGGTTCACAATCAATGAATATTTCTAAGCAGAATAAGTTATGTAAACAATGCAGCGATAAGCAAATAATTTTGTATCGAGCGACACAGGCTTCGCGCTAGTGTGTAGGAACTCGACTGACTGGTGAGCGGCACGTACATGCGCCGGCGCGTGGTATATCATTCACATTCTTAGACATCGCAACAATAACACAATGTGCGTTTCCATAATACTACAACCAACAGGTATTGTGTTTAATGTATTGTAAATAATATGTATATAATTTTAGTTAATAAATATAAATACTTGTAAATAAAGATTAAACAATAATATTTAGATGTAAGTTTATATGTGTAAGTATGTATGTGTACATGAGTTAACCACAATCTGCAAAATTAACTCTCAGCAGATTCTAGTTGTTTGTTGTAACGGTTTCGTTGTTCCGCGTAGTAAAAGGTGAAAAACATTGTTATATATATTGATAGATACCTATCTTGGGGCTCTAAAATTAAGGAAGTCAGCTATAAATAATTTGCGGCTGCAGGATCTCTGCGAAGGCTACGCAAGTTCCTTTCAACTAGTACAAAAATTGCGCTTGCACAATCTCTTCTGCCTCCCATCCTTGACTATGGCGATGTCAGCTATCTGGATCTCACCGAAGACTAACTGAATAAACTTGAGCTACTCCAAAACCTCTGTATCAGATTCATATTTAACTGCCTCTATGTCACTTACATACTCGTATAAACTATAGGAAAAGTTTCAAGAACCTAATATCCGTGTTAAGGTAGTCTGGAAGAAATCGCCGTTACCTATAAGATCATCGATTGTTATATTTATACATTTTGTAACTCATTTTTTGTTTTCTATTAATATATATGTATGTGTGCCGACTTCCACATATAACACAACAATAACCTACTACAGCGCCATCTAACGAAGATACACTGAACTGCGAAGTAACGCACTACACGGAGTAACTACAAATCCTGAATCGTGCAATAAATAGTTCTCGCGCTGATTAGCATATATGTATACAACATCCCAACATCAACTGTTGGGCAGTTGCCCGCCAGGCATGATCACCTCGCCTAGTCGGAGGATCCTCCCTTTGTGTTGGGTGGAATATGATACCCGATCCCCCACATATGCAATAAAGACAAATAAATATGTAAAATATTATATTCAGGATCGGGAGTAGTATACAAGTCGCATCAATATATGTCTAATTCGTGGATTCTATCATACCATTACGAACAGACAATTACTACGTTGTAGACTATCTATAAGTCACCCCGTGTCAGGTCAGTAAAAGATCTAACCTGCATGATACTACAATTGCATTCCGATCTATGTACTTAGTGTACTTACTCGCTTTCAGTTTGGATGGCTCTCTGATCCGTTGACTTATTACTTGATACCGATAAATTAGCATAATATTTTAGGATCTTATTTAAAGGTTGAAAACAAGACTGGTTTGGTCAGTCTTTAATTTTTCTTCTAAACTTATCTAAGTGTATTTCAATAATGCTTGCGATGCTACACAGGACAACAACACTGTAAAGACTAGAAAAACTTAATAGATATGCTATTTTCTTCTAGCCACTGATATAGAGGCTAAAAGGAAGCACAGCATCTTCTACCGCATTTACCATGGGGAGTGCTCCGAGGAATTGTTCGGATCGATCTCTGCCGCATCTTTCCGCCATCGTCCTACGCGACAGAAATTTCTTCCCCATTATCTAGATGGTTGGCAGTCCACAACTGTGCGATTTGCCCGAAATTTTCTGCCACGCACAGCAAAACTGTGGAATAAGCTGTCGCCTGCGGTGTTCTCGTATCAATACGACCTTCAAACCTTCAAGAAAAGATCGTACTCCTTCCTAAAAGGCCGGCAACGCACTTGTGACGCCACTGGTGTTGCGGGTGTCCATGGGCGGCGGTAATCGCTTACCATCAGGCGATACGTCTGCTCGTTTGTCCCCTATATTATATATATAATTATCTTATGTTTTGTTTTTGTGTATTCATTTGAAAGATCCCTAAATAAATAATACATTATTTCTTAGGAGAGGAATATCCAATAGGGGTGTTGGTTTAGGGTTTGTTTTGTCTTTTATTTGCTGTCCTCTGGTCCTGAGTAGTTTGTTCTCTTTATCGGCTCTTATGACACCCATGGGATGAATTGGGGTAGACACTTTGTATTAGTACCACTACAGACGATATGATTTTAATATTGTATTCGAAGAATAAAATGTGAGTGTATTTAAGTGAGGATAAAATTCGCTGAGTGTGATAATAGAAAGAAAGAATATATATTTATCTTGATAATCACGAACAAATACACGGAATTACACGCAAAAAGCGTAGAATTGAAATAAAAGCCATTTGATGTATCCCTCAGGAATAGCATTTTTAGCATGATTGCTTAAAAAGTTGTGTGGCGATGTAAATGGAATTTTCTATTTTTAAAATAAACTGTACAGATAAGAAAATTATTATTCTTACGTGTGGCATCGCAAATTAAATTCGTATGCAAGAACTATCTTAACAACTCTTTTTGAAGTGAAAACTTCTTTAGCGGCGCTGTGTACTTTTTTGGAATGGGTAAAAATGTATAAACTCGCGTCAGGGCGTCAGGTCACGTGTCCTGATCGAAAAAATTCGTAAGACGGATGTTTATTGTTAACAGCGCCATCTACCGATATACTTTGGTAGCATTCGTTTTTCTAGATAGTGGTGCTTTCTCAATATGATTTTATATACTTAAAGTTAATATTTCAGTATTTTAAAGTGATTTACAATAAATTAAAATAACGATTTTCTACTTACACAAAACCTTTTGTAAATCAAAAATATTGATTACAATTTTTTTGAAAACAGCGACATCTATTGGAGTATCAAAGCTTTACTTCCATTTACTACTTACAATCATAATAATTTTTAGTTCTTTTTATTGCACACTATTAAAAAAAGCATAGGTGTTCATTTCAGGTAAGTTAAAACAACCGTTTGTTTATAGTTATGAGTTTTCACTTCTGTTGCCAGTGCTTATGACTGCTTTGTGTTTTTTACATGTAATTTTCAGATTACCTGTCTAGTTTCAGCCTTGAAAAGATCTTATTAAGTGACTTGGCTCTATGCTATCTGCGGAAAACTATCGCTTCCTTGTCTTATAGTACTGACTTCTGTCATGTTTTATTACTTCTTGTTTAGACTGCAAAATAGCAGTAGTAAGTGGTAGTAGCAGAAGTGGTTTTATTTTTCACAATACCAGCCAGTCAGTTATCAGTAATCTTATATGAAGGGACCTATCAATGAAGCTGTAATTCTAAGCTTGTGATGCTGATGTTAAAATTACAAAATGATTGGAAAAATATGTAATTTACGTTTCCACGACACTTAATAAATCTGGGCGCGCTGTAAACCAAGTACAATATTTATATAGAAAACTAGCACCTAGTACTTACGATAACAGCTAGCTAGTGAATTCTTGAGTCTCGTTTGAGCGCGCTTGAAAAACGTTTGTTGGAACAGGGTGTAAAACGCGTGCGCATGCCGTACTCGATCCGGTTCCCTTACGCATTCCGCGCCGCGCCAACTGCAGCCGGCTCCCTTGTAAGGACTAATGTTCACTATTACACTGTACACATTGAAATTGAGTACAAATTATCTATAGCTATTAAACATGGATGGAAATTAAGATCGGGGGTATTAGACACACCTACTTATTATTATATCCGGAAAGTGAGATAGATCAAATTAATATGTGATTTTTTTTCACTTTAGTAGTTACTGTTAGCCATTAAATAATTTAAAAGTTACCCCTCCCTCCCCAATACATTCTAGATTTTTCACAACAAATGGCGGCAATACGGCTCTCTCGAATCGAAAAACGGTATCTAATTTTGTTCATAGGTCACCTTCTCAATGAATATTGGCCATAATTAAATCTGGAACGAAACTTAATACTTAAGTGTTGATATAGCATACGTTATATAATCTACACTAATATTATAAAGAGGAAAGATTTGTATTTTTGTATGTAACGAATAAACTCAAAAAGTACTGGACTGATTTTAAAAATTCTTTCACCATTCGAAAGCTACATTATCCACGAGTAACATAGGTTATATTTTATTTTGGAAAAAAATAGGGTTCCGTAAGATATTTGCGTTTTCAAGAAACAAGGTGTAAAAAATCAACCAGAAAAGTTACTTATTTTACGATTTACAATAATATAGCTTATATATCAGAATAACACGTAGGCTATAATTTATAAAGATACTAGCTCCGCCTCGCGACGTTGCCGGTGATTATTGTCGTACCGCGGGTAGCACCGCGGGGTTCAGCTAGTGTGATATATACTTGTTATAGTAGTGTAAAGAATAAATATATGTAGTACCTGGATAAACGAATTGTTTTTTGGTAATTTTTTTAAAAATAAATCCTAGCCTGATCGATTTATTCCCTCCGAAACCTCTTGCATACTAAATTTCATTTGTTGGAGCCGTTTACAAGAGTATTTATACAAGAAATAGTCGTTTAAAGGTAGGTATTAGATAGGTAGTGATACAGAAACTTCTGTTGATCATAAACGCCAAATTTTTACATTAATTAGCAATTTAAAATGCATTGTATGATTCCCTAATAGCCAAAAAGGGTATAAAACTCCTTAGAAAGTTAATGTAGATGTCTAGACAATGAACTTTAAACGAAAAAGCTTTGTCTGGTACATTACATTAGATTAAACTTCGACACGTATAGTCTTATTGTCTAAATATTTATGAGATATACTTAGAGAGATGCAACATATTTTATACCATGTCGACTTTTGTGTATTTGACTTTAAGCTGTTACAAAAATTAATATAGTTTTAAAAAACACGCTTACAAACAAATATACAGATGAGCTAATAAAAGCTTGTTAAAAAAGTACGATTGTGCTTGTAACGCATGTAAAGTTTTCAAACCTGATTTACAATTAGGTTTAATTCATCATCTTCCTAGCCTTTATTATTCCCAAGATTATTTTGGGTCGGCTACTAGTTCAACCAGTTTTACCTGAATATCAGTTTTGCCACGGAGCTATTGACATCTGACCTCCGCAACCCTGTGGGTGAACTGAATTCGAAGATTGAACTAGTTGTCAGTATATTTGAGGGCACTGACTTCTCAATAACGATTGTCATAGATGTTCATGACAACCGGGACGGGCGGCTTAACGTGCTCGAGGCACGTTACAATTAGGTTCAGTTATGAGATATTTTTAAGTAGTCCTAGGCTCATATTTAAAAGGCGTCTCAAACATCCGTTATACTCTGATCAGATGAAATTAGTTTTAATTTCGCATTAAATCTCAAACTTGCTCTTACTATAAAATACGTTTTAAGTTCTACTCAGCTAAAACTCCTCTCAGTAATTAATATCAATACACAATCTGTTCTTAGTTACGTTTCTGCATAATCGAAATTATTGTTTCTGTTGAAATAAACATCGTTCTAAAATAAACTATTCACAGTGATTTATTGATCCTCCCTCACTTGATGATGATGAAGACTAGCAACTCTCCACAGTTCTTGATCTTGCGCCTATTTTGCGTGGTGGGTCGGCATTTCCTCCGGGAAGCCTAGCAGACCATTTACGTTGCCGACGACTTCTGGAAATGATCTCGGCAATCCGATGTGTTTCGCTCGGAATTCTGCCAGCACAGGACATGCCGTGATGACATGGGTGGCTCTCCACAGTTTCACCTGCGTAGTTCCTGTTTCCGTGGAAATACGGGAATAAAATATAGCCTAAATAACTCGGGAATGATTTAGCTTTTTAATGGTGAGATAATTTTTCAAATCGGTCAAATTGTTTTTGAGTTTATTCGTTACGTACAAAAATACAAATCTTTCCTCTTTATAATATTAGTGTAGATCAGTAATTCTTGTTTCAAGAGAAGTTCAATGATAAAATCTCTTCTAAAAATTTGTGTTAAAATTAGATTCACGACTGAGACGTCTTTTAAAATACGGACCTTAGTATACTTCCATGTATGATTGTAGAAATAATGGTAATGCAAGTCTATGTCGTTTTTCAATCATTTTTCGTTCTTTTATAAACATGGTCTCACTCTATAAGATAAAGTTTTATTCCAACCATTTTAATAGCATTAGTTAACTAGCACCTTAATTGTATAACGTAATGAAACATAGTACTATTCAGGCACAAATACTTGGAATACTATTAGGAATTAATTCAGTTTACTTCTGTGGTAAGTGTTGTAATGTCGTATCTCGATTGTCTGTGTCTAATACATTTCAGTATTTGCATATTGTTTAGATAAGATAGTTGCTTAGTTAATTCTTAAGTTCGTTATTTCGAAACCAATTAGAGGTAAAATTAATTACAGTTTATATACATGTACTGTTAATTACTTAATAGAAAGAGAGATAATGATTTAATATCTTTACTAGCTGACCCACGCATCCTCGTTTACGTCTTATATTGTCCGTAGCGTGAAAATTTCCCCCGTCTTTGAAACTTTCTTCATTATTGCTCCGCTTTTATTAGTAGTAGCGTGATGATATGTAGCCTATAGCCTTCCTCGATAAATGGACTATTCAACACTGAAATAATTTTTCAAATCGGGCTAGTGGTTCCTGAGATTAGCACATTCAAACAAATAAACTCTTTAGCTATATTATTAGTATAGATTTTACAAGGGTGGGTAACTAGAATATGGTGGGTCTAATTTGGAGTGGTTTTCGCAATCGGTAGATGCCATAAAGTATGTAAAATAAAGCCCTCTTGATTTTCCATTTGACTCCTTCCTCTCTTCCTTTTTGACTGCCTCGGTGGCGTAGTGGTACGCGTATGCGACTGCTAAGCTTTGAGGTCTCGGGTTCAATTCCTGGGTCGGACCAAATGTTTGTGGAATCTACAAATATTTGTTTCGGAGTTTGGGTGTTGTCTATGTATAATATGTATGTATTTACAAAAAAAAAAAGTATATTTAAGTATTTATATCAGTTGTCTAGTACCCATAACACAAGCACTGCTTAGCTTGGGACTAGATGGCGTTGTGTGTTAGATGTCCGAAATATTTATTTATTTATTATTTGGAAGCTTCCTTTTTCTATGTAATTAATTTCTTGTTTTGTGTTTAAATGCCTTACTGTTCAGCATTATCGTTGACCATAGCAAGTTGAAGTATATTAGGTTATCTATCTACTGTTTCGTGACCGGCCAAGCTGATCTTCTTGTTATAAGTACTCTCTAAGTCTTGTACCTTGTTCCACAGATAATAAATACACAATGTTGCTATCTACGCCGTCAGTGTTAAACATAGACAAGATATCAAGATTCTGCGGCTGGCACCTGGCTTCATTCCTTGTTTATCTCTGATACTAGTCCAGCAACTCACGCAGGCACAAACCTGACTCTCTTTGTCGGCAACAACACGATTACTAAATTCATTGTAGTTACTACGAGAACCTTGTATTAGCTTTCGTTATAGATTGCTAGCCTGGAGCGACCGAGCACGTAATTTATTTGATAAAATTACGATCTATATAGTTTTATATGATCCTCGGATGGTAATAAGCATATAACTTAAATATTTAACTATTAACAATGTTATTTAGCTGACCAAACAAGCTATCAGGTATCTATATATATATAAAAATGTTATGTTGGTTTGTATACGCTTCAAAAACTCAAAAAGTTCTGCACCGGTCGAACTGAAATTTTAGAATGATACTCGTAGGTATATATAATCCGCATCAAGGATTGTTTTTATCAAATTTTTGCATCAGTCACCGCGACCGCGAAATTACACGAAAAAACCGACATAAACGCGGGCGGAGGCGCGGGCAACAGCTAGTTTTAGTTGTTGTTGTTGTGTTAGTAGTTGAAAACCAACAGATTCCATTTTTTGCTTGACCCTGTCAAAATGACTCTACTCTACTACTGATGGAAAGCACAAGCAGAATCCAAGAGTGGTGGTCACCATACTCATTACGAATGCAGACATTGTAACAATGCAGCATGGTGAACCACAGCTCACGCAAGAAAAGAGCGTACTCCTTCCTAAAAGGCCGGCAACGCACTTGTAACGCCTCTGGTGTTGCGGGTGTCCATCAGTGGCGGTAATCGCTTACCATCAGGCGATACGTCTGCTCGTTTGCCCTCTATACAATAAAAAAAGAACGCCGGCCTTGTGATGCTTCTGCATCATTAGATCTCCGGGGATTTTCATTATATTACAGGTTATCTATGTTATTAGTTCCTTGTTGTAAATACTTTACTGTAACAAGATGTTCTGAAGAGCTGTTCCAACTGGTCCCCCTTCTCCTTTCCTCTACAGGACAACACGTGCCGGTCTTGGAAGACACCGCTTCAGAGTGGTAGACATACGCTCTCGTACTCACCGCTTCGGTTCTTCCTTCCTGTGCCGAGCGGTCAAAACCTGGAACTCACTACCTGCGTACGTGTTTCCCTCCCACTATGAACCCAGGTCCTTTCAGCGGAGCGTGAAGAAGCATCTCACTAGGCCGCCATTGTGTGGGTCACCATGCTGCATTGTCCCTATTAGCATTGAGGGTGGTGACCACCACTCCTTGATTCTAATTTCCTTTGCCTCCTTCAGCTTTAAATGGGACCAATAGGTGTAAGGTACAACTAAATACTAAAACGAACCTTTCATTGCATAATAAACAATTGTTTATAACTTCTCATACAACTCACACAAGTCAAGTGAGCCCAAATCCTATCCATAGTTAAAAAATCGGCCAAGTGCAAGTCGGACTCGCGCACGAATGGTGCTGTATATTATCTATACATTTCAAACGTCTACCTGTTGTTGTTATTAACATCATAACATCGACCAAAAAACAACAAAAAAAAGATGTTCGTTGCATGGGAGCCTTACTTAAATATTTATTCTATTCTGTTTTTATACTAAATAGTTGTTCACTATCAAATCACGGTTCATGAGATGCAGCCTGGTGTCAGTCAGACAGACGAATAATAGAGTCTAGTGTTCCTTTGGGTACAGAACCCTAAAACTAATAAAATTATTAAGTAAATATTTAGAAATACTATTGTCAAGGTATGTCATTTATTTTAGTTGTGACGTTCAAAAAAGGTTGTTAATCAATCATTTTAGAAAGTGACCCATGCTTAATCGATCGAATTTGTGCTTCGAGGAGTCGCTGCTTTTATTTACGATTTTTTGTTCACCCGCAGGTAGATTGTATGAATAGCATGGATACGACTCGACCTTCTGTCGGATTATAATGGTGCAAATACGTGAAAAAATGGGAATAAGAGTAAGGATTAAAATATTTATGAGAAGGGTAGGATATATGAAATATTTTAGTGAATTAAATAATTAAGGTTATTTATCTTTCAACGCTCAAGTGTCCTGTCTGGCCAGAGTGGTATAGTAGACCAAAACCGCCTCTCTAAGATGAAGCGTATTACTAGCAGAAGACTGTTTAAGACTGTTTATGATACAGAATAATTACCTGTACATTATAAAAAGTGACCGAGCCTTAAACGAAGCTTATAAGTACCCTACTAGCCTAGATTAGCTGAGTAAACTGAGTGTGGTGAGGTATATCACGATACGATTAAGCTAAAATTCGCCAATTTAGCTCAGTTGTAGTAAAAACCTTTTATAGCTAACCCACGCAACCTCGTTTGCGTCTTATATTGCCCGTAGCGTGAAAATTTTTCCCCGTTTTTGAAACATTCTTCATTGGTGCTCCGCTCTTATTAGTAGCAGCGTGATGATATATAGCCTATAGCCTTCCTCGATAAACGGACTATCGAACACTGAAAGAATTTATCAAATCGGACCCGCGGTTCCTGAGATTAGCTAGTTCAAACAAACAAACTATTCAGCTTAATTATATTAGTATAGATATATACGCATAGTCTACTTCTATATGCATATATATATATATATATATATATATATATTGCTAAATAGCGTAACAAATACATAGTTTGATGTAAAAATATTAACAGTATAAGTTTAAATAAGTAATTTAAAGTCTCGAAATTGCTCTCAAGTGTTGAACCGGTTAGACAGACTATAATTAATATAATACTTTTATTTTTTGTAGTTAAGGACAGTTTACCTAACTTCGAGTTATATTTGTTAATTTTTTGGATGATGAATAATCCAATTCATATATATATATGTATATATTGTTTTAAGAGCGGTCTCATAATATATGAAATTAATAAAAGTAATATATAGTTCCTACAAAAATTTTGTATAAATCAAATTACTGATTCGTAAAAGCATATTGGTTTTATCCCTAAAATAATTCCCTCAGAAATATTATTACGCCATTTTAATAACACCAGCTTTAATGATTAGATATTGACTTTTAATTTGGTTATTTTATTATTAGCGACGGGAAGTCTACCTATTCTAATATTTTGATTATCTTGTTTACCAAAGATTCTCATAAAACTAAAGCGAATTTTGGCAAAAGGGTCATTGCTCTTTCTTGTCTTGCCGATTCTAAACAAAACTGGAATCGGTTTCTTTTAAAACACCCTTTTGCCATTTGACTTGCGTTACTTACTAAAAGTAGCTCTCTAGACTCAATGGTTCTTGGGACTCAAGAGTATACCTGGCAAAGCATACCTATTCAAGAGCAGAACCTGGAAAATGTTGTCTTTTTATGAGCAAACGAGAAGACGGACGCATGATGGTAAGCGATTATCGCCGTCCAAGGGCCACCGGCAACACCAGAGGCGTCACAAGTGCGTTGCCGGTTTTCAAAGAAGGAGTACGCTCTTTTCTCGAAAGATTGTGCAACAATCAGTTGCACTCTTATTATACTGTGATTTTTCAAATATGTATGTATTAGGCGGAACATCATCGTCACAGGTTTAGGAACTTCATTATTGAGTAAAAGTTTCTTTCACTAATTCTAGTATTTTTGTTCAATTCAATTATATATATGTAGGTAATAATGTATTGTGGCTTTCAAGTGGAATCTCTTTATGTAAATCTGAGATTAGATTTTTTAATATCCACAAGGGTGGTTTTTTGGAATTCTTCCACTAATCCATCTATCCCTCCAACTCTAAAGCAAAGAAGAAAAAAACTGAACGTGCTCAAAAACTTCCTGACATGGCCGTTTTAAATTATTTCTGTGTTTTTTTTGGCATCGATAAATAATACATGAATATAATAGGTCAATGAGACGTGCTCTTACGCCTGCTTGCTTAATTTGCTTGTACACCCGTTTAAGATGTTTTAGATATAAATCTTGGTGCAGGCGCACAAATATTCGCACGTCGGACTCGTAAGTTACATTCTCGCTAAGTTCATTGAATTTTTGTTTATAACATTTATGTATATGTATCTGTGTTGCAGAATTCATAATACAGCTACGTCTAATCTGTTAACTTAGAATGTTTAAAGCTTAGGGAGTTACCGTAGATTCAATCAACCAATATTCGACGGCTGAAGAAAGGTCTCCCTCAAAGAAAACCAATATTACGTTTATCATCATCAACACTTACCCGCGAAATTTATTAGGTCTTCGGACCACCTTGAAGATACCCACGCTTCGTCTTCCATTACGCGGTCGCAGGTCTTCTGAACTTTTTGGTCTCATCTGCCGTTTTGTCTACGAGAAATGTAGTCTGCCTACTGCTCTGTAAATTTGACAACTTTGAGAAAGATCCGAGGTCAAACATTGAAACCTAATTTTCACGACCCAAATACCGTAGTGTATCAGGACGAAAGTTTATGACCAGTGTGTGTTGGAAGTAATGGATTTATAGTACAGAGAGGTGATCGTTCACAGTGGGTCTAATAAGAAGGCTCAAGGTCACCCGTAGAGCGATAAGTGATCCATTCAAGGAAGAGGAGATACGCAGACGAATCAAGGTAAACGACATTGCCAGGAGAATTGCCAAGACCAGATAATTGGCCTTTAACTTTCTGTATCCCTAAAAATATAGAGAGAAAGGTTGGCCCTTCTATAGTCTCACTCAATTGTTTATCAATAGTTATCTACTTACCTACAGTATTTATGTCCTAGGACAAAAAAAATGTTTTGAGCCTAGGCAATGCTGTGAACATTATTAATAGCAAATAAGAAGTTGACATTCTAATTATATATGAACCTTCAGATGATATAAGTAGGTACAACATAAGGTATAAAACAACAGGTTTTACTAGCAACAGAATTTAGAAAGTTGTTATGTATACTACTATGTGTGATAAAAGTACATACTACTACAATGCTTTAACAGCTATAATTATGTCGTATAGTACTCCCACTAACCACTATAATACTAATATTCATTACTTACTATTATATTAGTACCAGCTACTGCAATATTTGTGCCAACTACTGTCTTGTCCATGTACTGAGTGCTAAGTTTGTCTCATCTATCTATCTAATAATACCTTTAAACGAGCAATTCTTGTATATATAAGTATAATAATAATATATATAAGTTAATCTTGACTAACCGGTGTTAGGTAACACGATGGCTATTGCTCGTATGCCGTCTGTGTGGACTGGTCAACACAGATCCTATACTGTACTCGCATAGATTTTTTTTTTTTTGTAATTAATCAATATTCACTTAGGTCTTAGGAAATGTCGGTCTCTTCTGGCTGTAAAGTCCGACGTGTAAAAATATCTGTAAAGATTTACTACAAAATAAATATCATTTATCATTTATAATCTGAATCTAGGAAACGTTTTCGAAGGCAATAAATTGATCTAGCTAGCAAAAAATTATGTTTTTAGAAAATTTACCAAAAAATATATCAAGCTAAGCTATGTCATCCAGATAGCTACTATAGATAAAACTTGAAATGAAAAGAAAAGACAGTATGCCGCGAGCCACCGTACCTGTAATGAGTAATAGTCGCTGCCACAGAACAGCGCTCTAAGCCAAGAGGCAAACGTATCGCGTTGAATCTCTTTCTACAATCGCTAACGCCTCCTGTTCTATATTATTGACTAATATTTCTATTTGATCACGTGACTTAGCGTTGAGAGACGTCTCTTCCAAAAATTATTTAGTTTTCTAGTATCGTTAACTTTTGTAGAATTTCAACTTAGCTAGGAGACAGGAGTTCACCGTTCTGTCATCGTGGTTGTTATCAACAGGTTTTAACAGTTACTGCTGAACATATGCCTGTCCTTAAAAAGGAGATTCTGGCCTACTAAACCAGGCTGGCCAGATGGGTTTGATAAGACACGCACGGGATGAATAGGTGCATGTGCTCCGTTCTGTGCCGCTGTCGAATTTATTTGTTCCATACCCTAATAGTTAATACTGGAATTCGGTATCGTGATATAAGATCACTTGTCATTTGAATGGGCTCGTATTGAAATCTTTTTAATTTTACTAATGTCGTGCGCTACATACAGATCTAATTCGCATGCCCTTGTAGCTCTTTACCGTTTTTTTTTTAATTTTTTTAGACAACTAATACTTTCATGTCAATTACTCTTTAGTCATGAATTGGTCTTTAAATCGAATTCGCATAGCAAAGCTATTGTATTCAAATCCATTAGTGTTTATTCAATTAATGTTAAATAGCCATTTCGTGTCACTAAATAACTAAGAACAAATCTGTTTGTTATTAGAATATTATTTAAAATCAATTTCTTTCTTATCTTATTCAATATACTCAAGCTCTTTGTAATGGTTTTAAATTAGATGAATATCTGAGCAACATACGATTCAGAGGCGGTTTAAGTTGCACCGACGGACGCACAGCGGGGTTGCCATTCATCTCTTGCTGACGGAGCAAGCGAGCGAATGTCCTATGTAAACAAAAATACAAAAAATTAAGTACATGTGACCCTTATAAGGACTCATCATGACTTTAAATTTTTTATCTGAGCTCACAGAGATGAAAATAGAAAAAACTTAAAGCGTCTCACAAACTAAATACAATACAACAACAGGGTTGGTCTTGATAATATCGACAAAGAGACGCAAGCATTTATTAGGGAATCTCTTTTTTATCAGTATTCTATACAATTTAAATATCAATAGTCCAGCCTATTTAGAACTTTGAATACTGGCTCAATTCTTATATTTTTATAATTGGTAATACTTATAACATTTCATTAACATGCATTACCAAAATCGCATATTTACAATACAAACTATACCCATCAATATTAATGATTCTGAAAACAATTAAACAATGAGTATAATAAGCCGACTATGAGAGTGCTGTGTTATCTAATCATTACATTAAATAATAGATAAATCGTTATGAACGGCTCTGTAGCTATCGGCCAGGCAGTCTCAGAGCGTTGCACTCTATGCTAAAAATACCAAGTCGAAAGCCTAAATACGGCCGCAGTGCGTTAGAAAACTATGTAACATGTTTCTATTCGATTTGTTCTGAAGCCTGCCTTCAATAGAATTCCAGTGATTGCGACACATTATTTCTGAATGTGATTAGGTACTTTCTTTCGCGTTCAACACCGTGACCACGGCCAGTATTATTACCTAATTGAAATGTAAGGCGGTTGAAACACAATTATATACTTATGTATTATTATATCATGCTCAAACCGCTTTGGTTTAATGTCAATACTCCGAGTATTGGCGATCGAAATAGATGTTTGGAATACCTATCTGCTATGTTTAGTAAATGGATAATAATACGCGACATGGCGTTTTGGTTTGTATCTGTATCGAAGAGGCCAGGAGTCAGCCAACGTCAGTTTACCATCACTGTATGGTCTGCCATGAAGATATTTTCTTCGGTGCCTTACTCTGGAGACAATGGTTACATTTTTTTATATCTCCTAAGTCCTAATCGCATACAATTCAGCAAATGCCGAAAAGATCAAGACTTGTACATTTGCTTAAGGTATTGGGTTCCTCGAAGTCTACTCTTTAAAAGTTATAAGTTCAATCTTTATCACTTAACTTAAAAATCTAACGGCCGTGGACTCATTTAGAGTACATTTTTGTAAATAAACAGAGTTCAAGTCAATGTCTTCAATTTATATAATTCTAATAGATTGTACCTACTGAATTGGGATCATTTTGAAGAATAAGTGTTAGGCATGTGACCTTAATATTACTATTTATTAATATTGGTTTACTTCACATACTTACTTCGCTTCATTACCACAGTTTGTCATTGCCTCGCCTATTAGTCAAGGTGGACTGCAAGTTTGTATTTAAGTTTTCATACATAATGAAGAGTTATTTTAATCACTTCCGCTTCTGATAGTAAAAAACGATGGCATTATAAAAAAAAACATTTAGGATTTGGAACGAATTAAATGAATAAAAATTAGAAGCTCGGCACGTAACTTAAATTAAGATTATGTCTGATCAAAACCTTTAATTTATTCATAGGTTTGTAAGTTTACTTGTAAATTTGAATGTTAATAATACAGTTGAAAATTGTGTTCGCTTGTACCGACCGTGGCGTGGCTGAGAAATATGAATAACCATTAAGATTATACGGTTTCTTAAGCTTGTATATCATTTTTATTAGAAATAATTTATCCCATATGACGGTATCTCATCGGAATGAAATGTTTCAATTTATTTATCATTTAATTAAGTTACGTTTTGTTGTATCCCTTCTAGTAACAGCTACACGAGTCAACCAACAAAGTCACGTTAATCCAAACATCGTTTGATTAAAATTCTAGCATGTACATAGAAATGACCTATCTTAATCTGACGGAAAATAGGTGTCCAACTGATACAGTGATAACATTAATTATTACATACATTTTATTAATGATCAAGATAATTAAAAAAGCTATGTTATAATATGGCGAATGTTTATTATTTATTTTAATTATAACTGCTCTTACATGTGTGTTTAATCAGATGTAATTGAATAAAAATTCTGCCGACGTTTAAGTACAAAGTGAATGACGTCTTTTGAAAGAGTTTTCATTCATATTTCACTTTTTCTTTGCCTTTTTTTAAAGACAATGCCCACACTAGATATATAGGTACATATACTTGTCGCAGGGAACTTTACAAACATTTATGAAACAAACACAGAGGATATCCAGACTCAGAACATAAAAAGGTACATATCTACTGGGGATATGGACCCACAACATTTAACGCAGTAGGAAGGTGATAGCATAAGGGCCAACGCCGACGGACGGAGTGGCGGCGAAGAGACTATATCAGTCAAATTTTAAATTCAACCTAAATTTCTTCAGAATAGAACTGTTTTTGATGCAATGAAATAAAATGACGCCGAGTGACGCGAGCGACTGTTGGTTTCTCTCGTCTCTGACACTCCGGTAGTCGGCGCCGACCCTTAAAATAACTCATGCAGATGGGTCTAACTTACGTTGGCTATACATGGTAATATAACATTATGTATTTACATAACCACTATTAACAAGTACACATATGTACTAGCTATTTGTTTTTAATGAGGATAGCAAGTAGTGACAAGCTACAGGATAAGATAATAGTGTGTCGCCAATGTTGACATTTTGATTAAACCCATTTATGTTCACCAGATCATGCCAGTAACAGTATTTCTTAAATATCTTTTCTCTTTTCATTTTATACATTTAAAAAAAAATCTTTGCTACAAAGATCTTGGCTAAAAAAAATTGTGTCTAATAAATCTTGTAATATATTTAGTATCGACCGAGATGGGACCGAGATCCGGTTTAATTTAAGGAGTAATTACTCTTTTAATTAAATTATTAAATATAGATATTCATAATTTTTGAGTAGTAAATAAAAATAATAAATTTTTATGTTGAGAAAGTTAGGTTAATTGGAGTAAAAATAACAAAACTTGTATGGAAGTAGGTTATGTTCAAATTTAGAACTGCGATATAAAGAAATATTTTTACGAGTGAAGCTGCGACAATACTTAGTTAAAAATAAATTTGGATTTGAAATATTTCATGCAATTTTATTTCATTAAATGTTTACGTAAATCTTCCAAACTCATTATTACCTACCTCGTTGGCCTTGACTTTTCTACAAACTTTTTATTTTACATATTAATAAAAAAAACGATTATTAATTTTTCTCTTGGCAACACTAAATTCATTCAGATTCATTAATAGTCGCTTAAAATAATATTGATTTTCTAATAGAGAAACAAAGTGAAAGATTTCCACTTCTGGGTATGGCATCTGGCATTTATACTTCTCATGTGTGTCATCAAGCTTATTGGCATGGGATTCCGCCATAGTTTCGAGCTGCCCGCGTCCAACGTCGTCTTCGTAGTCAGATTGTGGGAGCACCTTATGGGGCCTAGCCACGCTACATTTTCAAAAGCAATAGCTAGAAAATTAAAAAAGGGCAATTCGATTGCCAAATGGATGAAAGTTCCTATGGTTCGTTACCGTTTTGCCTACATATATTTGTATAAAGCGAGCCGTAAGAAGAAAGTGGTCGGTTACATGTTATAATAAAATGTTTATTTTTATTATTTTAATTACACTTAGGTACTTAAAACGTTTATACTTTATAGAAGTTAATAAATGGAGGAGATAAAAGTAAAATGAAACTGTTATGCTTGTGATTCGTTTATTAATTTTGAGTAAATTGCATAATGGTGTCGACTGAATGATCTTGTTCGGATCTCGGTATTGCGAGCGCTTAAACGGGCGTCGAGGGCGCCAACACATCACACGACCGGTACGTGAATCTCACGCGCAGACAGCGTGATTGATACATATAACTTTACATGTCGCTGAAATCTCTATAACCGATAATCTATCTAAGATATCATAGAGATAATTGTCATTCACGAAAACAAATAAAGCTACTGATGTAGAACATTAACGCATAGGTTTATCTCAAATTGGTTTTGTCTAGCGTTGCACAGGCGGCGCGGCGGCGCACTAGGCGCACTCACGGCCCGGGCGCGTTCCTCGCACACGCTCATCGGCTCATTCGCACCAAGCGCAAGCGCCGGGTGGTAGTGCACACTGTATTAATCGCGATAAAATAAATCCACCCGCAACATTTCCCGAACGAAAATAATAACAAAAATTATTTAAATAATAAATAAATGCTAATATTTTTCTTTTTATAATAAAAGTTGCATATCGTGAATAACACGCAGACGTTGAGTGACAGTTATCTTTAGTGTCTTCATTAATTATAAATATCAGTAAATAAATAGTAACAAAGTGTAACAAAACTTAATTTCAAGGTGTTATTAATGAGCCCTTGCGTGCCGAAGAGAAACTTGATGAGTTCCCCGAAGCTGGAGATGTCTTTGGAACACCAGATTCCTGTGTTGATGAAAAAGGTAATAATTAAAATATAAAATTGTTATCGTCGTAGCCTTTGCCCTTAGGTCACTTTAATTAACTTATTAATAGGTAGAGATTTATGCTTTTGTTTATTCCTTAGCATTGCCTTGGTTTGTGATACAAGTGATAAGTGATGGTGATTTAATTATAAATAAATATTGTAACGATAATTACATTGCAGTGCAATTAGTTCTAAGATAAATCGTAAGTTAAGTATAAAATAACAATTTCATGTCTTTTTGTACTGATTATGTTAAGAATGTGTGCATAAACACAGATAAACTGTTGCTAATGACAACGAATGCAGCAATAACACAAAATGCATAATTTTTTATCTTGTTTACGGCCGTATTTTGCATGCACAACAAGCACCACAGTGCCGGTCATAATAAATAGCGAATACCTCCCAAGACTAGTATCTACTCCATTTACAAGAACTACTACCAACTTTGTATGCAAACCGCTTTGCTAGTTTATCCAGTTTCAGGATCTTGCTGTAAATTATAAGGTATTTCTTATGCTGAGTTATGCGCGTTCAATGTAAGGCTGGCTAAGGATGGACATTTCCGAGCAGACGTGAACCGGCAAATTTATTGCAGTTAAGCATGTAATAATATTGATGATTGGGTCTTTCTCTTTATGCATCAAGTAGTAATATTGCAAGATAGTTGTCGTAAACTGATACATAATACTAATCTATCACTTAGCCTTCAAGTTTATTACTGACTTTGTAATATAATTGCAAAATATAAATCACTAGCTTCTGCCCTCGGCTTCCCGTATGTATGTTGGTTATCAACCGCGGTAAAAAGTACATAGTTCACGTTCTTCCTCAGGAATCAAAATATATTCATGCCAAATCAGTTCAGCGGTTTAACAGTGACAGCGTAACAGAGGCAGACAGCTACTTTCGAATCCTACTAATATTATAAACGCGAAAGATTGTAAGTATGGATGGATGGATGTTTGTTACTCTTTCACGCAAAAACTACTGAATGTAAAGTAAAAAAAAATAGCTTATACATCAAAATAACACATAGGCTATAATTTATAAAGATTTAGCTTCGCCTCGCGGCGTTGCCTGCGGTTATTGTTGTACCGGGGGTACCCGCGGTGCTACCCGCTTCAGCTTGTTAATTGTGTTTGTATGGGTGTATGGTATATCCACTATCTCCTACCAAAACTTTCCATAAACTATCAAAGAAGTTGTTGTAATTTATAGAGATTCTACAACTTTTAGATTATACAACGACAGTCGACTTCTATCCTTGTAACCTGAATTGGTATCTGGAATAATATTTAATTATTCATACCGTCATCAGTCGAACGATTTGTTTACATTTAAGAAAAAGTAGGGAACCTCATTCTCTTATCAGTTGTGAATGTACAGAGGATTTGATGTAATTATTACCTCGAAGAAAGGCAGCTAAAAATAGGTTTATTTATGATCTTTTTTTTAAATATTTAACATCAACATCATAAGAATTTTAATATGATTATGACGTACACTTTTTTAATGTTGTTACATTTTATTTGGCAGAGGAAAGTCGTGCGTTGTTATATCAAAATAAATGTTTTAAATTGATTCGATTTGGTATTTCCATTTCAACCAACATAGTTTTAGGGTCTTATTTACTTAATGCTACAAATATAATTTGTTGAGGGGTAGTGTTTGCCAAATGTTTTTAGTTAGTATCACACTATTCTTTATTGACCGCTACACACGTAACGATAAATCTACGTGACCAATCTGCATAAGCCGATTTAACCGCCACCGATGAATGAAATGAATGAATGAAAATCGGCAACGATTTGTCATACACACGTTCGTTAAGTATATATAACAGGGACAGGGAGAGCCACACTTCGGCATGAATGGGCCGGCTCGGCTGGAGTGATACCACGGCCTCACAGAAAACCGGTGTGAAATAGCGCTTGCGCTGTGTTTCACCGAGTGAGTGAGGATAAGGTCGGCAACGCACTTGTGACGCTTTTGGAGTTGCGGGGTCCATGGGCGGCGGTAATCGCTTTCTTTACGTGTGTATCGGACATAAAATACATTCGTTATACACTTTCGTAGTATTCTATTCTCTTTTTGTTGTATGTGTTAATGTTTTTAATGTGATTCAATCCAGCAATAAACTGTCGACTAACTATTGATATTATATAAGTTTGAACCAGAACGAATAGTTACATAATTGATTTTAGTTGTATGTGGTTTCAACGTCATTTAGAATTAGGAGGGGTCAGATAAAATAGATTTATTACCTGAATTGGATTGGACCACATCGACTGTGTCATATAAAAAATCATGTGCATATTCTAGCTTCCACATTGTCAAGCGGTCGCCTCTGTTGTTGTTTTTGCAACTATCATGTACCCAAGGCGACACGACAGGTCAAAGATTATGATATGGACTAACACATGATTATCACGACTTACCGATACGTACGATTGATGTTTTATACCTATTTAAAAACTGATATTCCGTGTTTTACCCGTAATTAATTGACATACTTGGGAGTTTTTAGTGACATGACCCCTGAAGCTCAGATGAGAGGTTTTTGTGATTTATAAGAATTATTGCTAGACAATGTATGGCCTTAACACTCTCCAGAAGGAGACCCGAGCCTAGCAGTGGGACGCTATGGGCTGTTGATGATTGCTTGACAAAATTTTCCTCCCACTATGATCCCGGGTCTTTTAAGCAGAGCGTGAAAAAGCATCTCTCTAGGCCACCATAGTGTAGGACGCCATACCGCTGAATTCGCAGTGAGTATGGTGACCCCCACTGTTAGATTTTACTCAGGCTTTCCATCAGGCTGAGCAGAGTCACTTTGACAAGCTTTCAAATAAAAAAAAACTTTACATTACATATTTTGTTTATCCATCACATCTTTATATAAACAGCCTTTAGTCAACAAAACGTAGACCTCCTTAGAAAAGAGGAGTTACAGTCGTTCGAGAGCCCAAAATCTATCGAAGTGGCGTGCAATGGTATGAGGTTACGTCCAGCAGTGGACTGCGACAAGCTGATGATGCTGTCGTTAATAATAAATAAATAATAAATAAAAATAAATATTTCGGACATCTAACACACAACGCCATCTAGTTCCAAGCTAAGCTTGTGTTATGGGTACTAGACAACTGATAAAAATACTTATATACTTTTTTTTTTAAATACATACATATTATACATAGAAAACACCCAAACTCCGAAACAAATATTTGTAGATCATACAAACATTTTTTTTTTTTTTTTTTTTTATACATGAGCTACCAAAATGACTCTGCCCTGCCTGATGGAAAGCACCAGCAGAATCCAAGAGTGGTGGTCACCATCCTCAATGCAAACAAGGACAGTGCAGCATGGTGACCAGAACTATGGCGGCCTAGTGAGATGCTTTTTCACGCCCCTCTTAAAGGACCCGGGATCATAGTGGGACGGAAACACGTGCGCTGGTAGTGAGTTCCAGGTCTTAACCGCTCGGCACAGAAGGAAGAGCCAAATCGATGAGTGCGAGAGTGTATGTCTTCCACTCTGAAGCGGTGACTTCTGAGGCCAGCACGAGTTGTCCTGTAGAGGAAGGGAGAAGGGGGGACCAGTTGGAACAGCTCTTCAGAACACTCTCCATGGTAAAGGCGATAGAGGACTGCCATAGAGGCGATATCTCTACGCAACTGCAGAGGCTCAAGGGACTCGGTGGCCTGGGGACTGCCGACAATGCGAATGGCTCGCCGCTGCAACCGGTCGAGAGCGTCGAACAGATACATTTGGACCGACCCGGGAATCGAACCCGAAACCTCAAGCTTAGAAGTCGCATACGCTACCACTACGCCATCCAGGCAGTAATGCACAAGATACACATTTATTTGTGGTAATGTTTTTTTCTGTGCACAGTCAGAGGTGCGTGTACGCAAAAAAAATACAGTTAACATTTTAATCGTTTGGGTAATAAAAGCACGAAAGCGTAGCAAACAAATTAATCCAAATTCGCATTTATTTAGGATATATCTTAGAGCTCGGCTTATCAATGTTAATTTAAACAAATGATATTTAATTTTCATAATGAATACTAAATATACTGACGAGTATTGCATTAATCTTACAATAGATATTTACTGACCTTTGTCTTATTTGAGCACATAAAATATCACTTAAACATGACAAACCAAATAACGATGACAACACCATAGTTCATGCCTATTTACTGGCAACACTAATGCATAAAGATTAAAACTATCTAATATTTTTATTCTAATATTTTTACAAAACAAAATAAACGTTGCAAAATGTCTATCTAAATAAAAATTGAAAGTTAAAATCATTGAAAGTATTGCAATGACCACTAAGGTTAAGTACTTACTTAAACTATTGCTGTTTACCACAAGTGTACAATATAGATATTAATTTTTATATGCTATTGTACAGGTTTTCAAACAAGTTTTCAAATATAACACTTATTCGTTACAAAAAAGCTAACTCTGCAGTTTTCCCTGTTTGGGTTGAAAATTTAATTATCTTGGACAACTTTTATATTGGCAGGTATATTAATGCTCCATCGTCATATTGTAAGCCAGTAGTTGATACGAAAGCCTGTCATAAAAACAAGCGAAATGAAATACGGGAAATCCCCGAAAATAAATTGTTATCACTACGATAACTAACCTCATAAGAAGTAGCGCGACGTGAGTTATATAATACACGAAATTCAAATAAACTTTTTTTTCTACTTTGCAAATGCGTGAATGCATGAGAGAGACCCCAGGCAGGTGCCCTGCCAGCATCCCACAAAGGACGCCTCTAGCTGTGTTTGCTTCCAAAGAAACGGTTGTATAAAGTATGGTCACTATTATTTTCATATTAGTGGGGTATCGTTATAATATTTACAATTTTATTTATCTCATCGTATAAAATGAAGTCGCTTCCAGTTCTTGCACGCTTAGATTTTACAAATTATACAACGGATTTTAATGTATTTTCTATAATAGACAGACATTGAAGAAGAAGGTTTATATGTATAATACATGCTTATTACGGCACAGATAATCCAATATTTAAAAAAAAATGTAATCGTGTGAAATAGAGGCGGGGGAGGGGGGTGTTTGGTGGGCGTTGGGAGTTCTAGTTAAAAATAAAACATTCATTTGCCCCTGAATTTGTTCTATGTTACATTTATTGTTCTACTGTTTGAATTTTAATGTCACAAAAATAACTGCGTAGCGAAGTGGCGGTCATTCACCTGGCGTAGCTCGAAATAGTTGCGCATTTAAACTGTCTTTTATAGAAAGATTCAATTTTGTTGATTAAACTTGTAGAATTAGAGTCTGGATCGGAATAAATAAGAATAGAAAGGTTTGTCATTGACCGATTAATTATATCTATTTTGTGTTTAGATAGATAACACTTTTAATTATTTTTTCTATGTTTCTTTCAGTTTTTTTTGTAATTATAATTTTATTATACTTCTAATATTGTATTATTAGGTGTTATCGCATCTGGTGAATTTTGTGTGGACATGTAATGCATAATGTAAATGCAGCCATATCTCCGTACCAAATTTTATCAAAATTAGTCCAGCCATTTCAGCTCGAAGAAGCAACAAATATACACATCAACTTTCGCGTAGTTTAATATTTACATATTAGCTTGTTGTTCTGAGACTGGACATCCTTTGTTTATGTTTGTAAAGTCCCCCTCAACATAGGATTCAATTAAACTAAGGGAGATGTCTTTAAAAAAAAAACCCTTCACCTATATTTTTCATTAGGTACGATTTAGTCATACAACCTATTTACGTAACGTTTTCATACGTTTACCAATAAAACAATGAATCGCCTTTTTTATGGTTACTTGGAATCAAACATGTAAGTCAGTGGAACAATAAGAGCCTGTTAGCTGATACGTGATTACTGAAATGTATGCTATGCACTTCCACCAGATAAGATATCAATTGTTCTGAATAATTTCAGAATATAAAAGTACTATAAGGAAAATTAGGACCAACATACGAGTTGTGACTAAGTAAAAATCACGGTTTATTCTAAAAGTTTTGACACATCTTGCGCTAGGCCGTCGGGTCCATTACTTTGTTGTCTATACTGTACTGCATTAATCAGTCTACTTTTAAAATTACTTCCATGCTAATAAATACATAGCTTTTATGGATAAAAACATCTAGGCATAGAACAATTGATCGTACTTATCACAAAATAGCTGCCACTCCGGTTTTGTTATTAGGATCACCAATCACTAGAACAACTGAATGCAGTTAAGTTAAAACTAAAATAAGGCGCAATGATGCAGAAGCATCGCTAGGCCGCCATAGTGTGGGTGACCATGCTGCATTGTTTGCATTCGCAATGAGTATGGTGACCACCGCTCTCGGATTCTGCTTATGCTTTCCACCAGGCAGAGTAGAGTCATATTGTAGAACTGTAGGGCCGTACATACAAAAAAAACTACTAACGATTTCGTATAAACTTTTGATAAAATTTGTACAGTCTATATCGTCCGGCCCATCATCAAAGTTATTTAGTTAGCCGTAGTGCTTCATCTACACTTCTACACTAATATTATAAAGAGGAAAGATTTGTATTTTTGTATGTAACGAATAAACTCAAAAAGTACTGGACCGATTTTAAAAATTCTTTCACCATTCGAAAGCTACATTATCCACGAGTAACATAGGCTATATTTTATTTTGGAAAAAATAGGGTTCCGTAAGATATTTGGGTTTTTCGGACACAAGGTGTAAAAAATCAACCAGAAAAGTTACTTATTTTGCGTACGCTGCCTATACTATAAAAGATAGTACCATAAAATGTTCTAATTAATCGTAGATCTTATAAATATGTACAAAAAAAACCGCGACACACTATACCTATCTACGTCGAGTGAGGCACAACAACCATTTTTTTATTTAAAAATCTTTTGGACGACATTTAAACGCGTTTATTTTACTCATGCTATCAATCCTTATCAAAATAAATTATTTCATCACTAACTACAGTTTATGTAGATAATATTTGGTCTTTGAATGATAAAAATTGGATGTTTGGTTTTGAAGTAACGGCAAAATTAAAATATGTTTTACGCATGGGCAACTTTACGTTGCCCTATCACGGGTCGGGGCCTGATGGTCGGGCTGATGGTCGGGAACCATCAGTATATTTTGTTACCTGAAAATAATTTCACGTCAAATGTTGTTTATAGAGAAGCTTTACAATAATCGCTTTAGTTATCTATCCTAAAACAACGGGTTGCGCTCGGGGACTGCCGGCAGAAGTGAAAACTTAGTATTAATTACATTTAAATATTTTCCTCATAAACAACTCTAACATCCAGAGAAAGACAATCTGTGCAGCCTGCGGATTATGACTGCGTCTTCGATGTTAGTGTCGGTGTCTGTGAATTGACCTGGGTCATTTTGCTGACCGTGTCTTTCCTGGGTAGGCTTTTTGCAGCGGTAACCGACATACACGCGGGCGGAGCCGCGGGCGACCGCTAGTAGTTAATAAAATTAGCAGGCAGGCAGGCAGTAGAGAAACAAAAATATTGTATACGAGCTTTTTTTTTTGGGTCAACTCATGTGTAGTAATTTGAGTTTAGATACAATACGTTTTTTCTACTCTTTGTCCCGCTTTTTTTCACTAAAAAGTCCCAAAATCCCGACGTAACAAAAAAAAACTGGCAATGGTGCTCCAAATGTACCACAAATTGCACACTAGTTTTTCCATAAGTTGAATAGACGGTTTTTGTTCGTATATTTTTATTGGCAAGCAGCACTCCTATGTGTGATTATCAACATTTACCGGTGGATCTTTACAACCACTGGTAAATGAGTCGCCGTAACATGCGTTTACAGAATGGATTTATATTTCCTCGAATTTTCTGACGTTTCCAACAGGTGCCGTGGTCATAGCTGTATGTGTAATGTAATCTAACTATCTTTTATCTACAATGTAACTATGTGTATCTATAATACTTGTTACAATGTTAGTTAGTTCTAGGTATAATAGAAGCAGAGTACAGTACTCATTAACGTTTGATTATCTACAATATGATAACTTGGTGACACAGTTTTTTTTTATCACATTAATTATCTGTATCTTCAATAATTATCGATAATCATGGTAAAAATAAAGATTATCTTTGGTCGATATTGATTTATTTGCATATCGCGTTTACAGTATGAAAGTGACCTCAATCAAAATGCAATTTGATGTGAGCAATAAAATTGGGGTAGTAAATATTTCTTATTCGGATTTTAATTTAGTCAAACGGAGAACATATGATATAGAGATCCCCAAATGAATAAATACAAATCAGTTCATAAACGAAGAACATTTGAGAGAATGAACAAATAAAAAAATTAAATGATTTACAACCTCTTCCTTTTTTTCACGTCAGTTTCGAAAGCGAACCCACCGTAAAGTTAAAGAAATAAAGCTGTTATTTATTGTGCAGTTGGACCTGTGTCAATAGTGATGCTCGCATTTAGTTACACGTGCTTTAGATTTTACTGCACAACATACCTGTCTATGTACTATTATGCTCTCTGACTCTCGACTAGTGAAGGTCGGAAGTCACTATGTACTAAGTACCTAAGTAGGCAGCACTCGGAATTCCTTTCTTTTTCTGGATATTGCGTATCTTATAAAATATCTTATCATTCAATCCTACTGGATATATATCCTATCCTAAATATCCATACATGTCATGGAAAACTTCTATTTTCAATAATTTTAATAAATGATATAAAAATCTTTTTATACAGTCTTTAATATGAAGCTCTGTGACTGTGACTAAAGGCTACGAAATCGATGAAAAAGCGCCAGTTTTAACACAAATGAAATTCTGATCATTTTTAATCTAAAAATCACACCTAAAATGTACCTCGAAGTTAAAAACTGACATTAGTGATAATCGTTACCTCTGTAACGATTATCACTAATGTGATCTCTATCAAGCTATATTTTAAGGACTGTAGATTCCTTTTTTTTTAATTTTTTCCGTAAATTTGTATCCAAAATAAAAACGGTCTTGTTCGAAAATATAGTAGATTAGGTATATAGGCATTGTGGACTCATTTTTTTTTTTAATATTATATCAAATGCAACAGACTCTTATAACAGAAGTATATAAAACCATAACAAAAGAGGTCAGACAAACAATATAAGTTTACAACTCAATATTTACAACTTATTTGATCAAAAGCCAATTTATCGCGATCATATATTTGTTTGATACGAAACATTTGTTTTCCAATCATCTTCGAGAATATGTCATTACGAATACGTAATATTAAATCGATATTATATTACGTCGATATGTGTAGACAAACATAATGTCTATAATATATGTAAATATTTTAATTATGTGTTGGTTTAGGAAACGGAAATATTTTTGAATGTTGTGTTGATAGCGATAAATAGTACCGCTTCAAGGATCTTAAATTATAACATTCGCACTCTAACATTACCAGACTACGGTAAAGCCAAAAAGTAGGGTAATAATTTTCTTATGTTTTAACATTTTTACCCGACGACGGCAAAACCAAAGGAGGGTTATGATTTTGACAGGGTATGTATAAATGTATGTTCATATGTTCCCTAATAAATAAATATTCCGGACATCTAACTCACAACGCCATCTAGTCCCAAGCTAAGCAGAGCTTGTATTATGGGTACTAGACAACTGATATAAATACTTATATACTTTTTACTATACTTTTATTTTTTGTAAATACATACATATCATACATAGAAAATACCCAAACTCTGAAACAAATATTTGCAGATCAAACAAACACTTGGTCCGACCCGGGAATCGAACCCGAGACCTCAAGCTTAGCAGTCCCATACGCTACAACTACGCCAACGAGGCAGTCTAGTCTAGTCTAGTCAGTCAGTAATAGCTCCTCATCTATGTATTAGAACTAGACAAATGAGATCGAAGAAGTGTCTTTATCGTCCGCTGGCTATATGATGTGTCACTGGATCTAATGTGGCGGCCTCTAGCGGTCATAAATTACTGTGCTAAAAAAAATTGAGATAAATATGCTGTCTTTGGTATAATACGAAAGGGCGTCGCTTGTACATTTCGAAAATATATTATATTATTAGCATTTGCTCGTGACTTTGTCCGTATTTATTCAAAAATTACATTTGTAAGATATTTAAAACTAACTGAACCCCACGGTGCTACCCGCGGTATGACAATAACCGCGGGCAACGCCGCGAGGCGAAGCTAGTATCTTTATAAATTGTAGCCTATGTATTGTTCTGATGTTAGCTATATTATTGTAAACTTTCAACAAAATCCATTCATTAGTTTTTGCGTGAAACAGCAACAAACATACTCACTTACATATATATCACCATCATATTGGACGCGCTACATGTGGCCTAATTCCTTTTAACAACTTATTATGCGCACTTGATATTCCAGTCACCCATCTTTACGATAACCTTGGTATAAAACCTTTCGAGAGTTCACTGTGAGAGTTTAACATAAGAAACTTCTTTAAAGCAACTTTACCTGTTTACTGATTTGAAAGCTGAAGAGTTTGTTTGAACGCGCTAATCTCAGGAACCGCTGGTCCGATTTGAAAAATTATTTCGGTGTTAGATAGTCCATTTATCGAGGAAGGCGCTACTACCAATAGGAGCGGAGCACCAATGAAGAATGTTTCAAAAACGTGGCAAAATTTTTATGCTACGGACAATATACGACGCAAACGAGGTTGCGTGGGTCAGCTAGTTCTGTTATATAAAAATAAAGGATAATACTTTTGTATGTTCCATCGTAGCCCCTAAATTACTAAATCGATTTTCATGAACGAGCTGTTGATACATTCATAATAGTGGCCAGGGTAACAAAGGCTAAATATCAATTTTATTAAAAGTTTCGTATGTTAAAACTTCTTCTTCTTCTCCCTAGCCTTATCCCAAGATTATTAGGGGTCGGCTACTAGTTCCACCTGTTTTACCTGAATATCAGTTTTTCCCACGAAGCGACCAGCATAAGACCTCGGCAACACTGAGGGTGAACTGAATTCGAAGGTTGAAACTAGCGTCAGTAAATCTGAGGGCACTGACTTCTAAATAACGATTCCCAAAGATTTTCATGGCAACCGGGACCGACGGCTTAACGTGCTCTCCGAGGCACGGGTTCGTATGTTAAAACTGTTGTTACGAATATAGGTATTTACATTACATACTTCAATTACCTATACAAGGAAAAAACAAATTATTCCGTGCATGGTTAAACCGTATGCCAACACTGGGTTCGAAACGACTTTCTTTGATTGTACATATGTACTTCTGAAGATTCGCATACAGTTGTCAAGGCCGTCGAGCCTGGTCTGGAGGCTTGCAGGACAAGTTTATACTTTACATCAGCTAGGTTAATAAACATAATAATAAACCACGAAGCTTGACGCAAATTCGTTCGGAAATCAATCATAAAATTCCAGATAAAACGGAAAATGTTTTACTTTTATGACTTAGCAACGGATGAGTTATGTGTTTGGGTAAACATTGATCAGCTGGTGTTTATACATATGTACATGTGTACGTTTATAAACCATGGAGTGACAGTACGCCTTTAAGTGGCTGTGTAAAATGTAGTTGTAGATATACTTTACATTAATGTTATATATATCCACTATTACATACTTTTACGGCCTTAACCAAATCTCTACTTTGTGATGCGATTTAATTTATTAACTGGGTGTAAACCTAAATTTATCCAATAGCGTTCAAATTTAAGATGTTTGATTTCGATGTTTTTTAAAAGCAACTCTTTCGCTATTAATAAATCCCATGCCGCGGGGGACTTTACAAACACTTGAAATGGGCAGAATCGAGGCTCAGAACAATAATTTGTGGACCACACAAGGTGTTGTCCCATGTAGGAATATAACCATCAACATTCAGCACAGTAGAAGCTTTCAGATTACTGCTTAAGCCTTAAATCATAGTTAATGGTAAAAGGATTTAAATTATTAAATTAATTTATTAGTTGCCTGTAAATATGGAGGCAGTTGTTTACAATTTATATGTCGCTTACACCGGGAGTAATAAGAGGTTTGGTTTAAAATTATTATTAACAAAATTATATTAATATGACTGCACAGTTGGCCGAGTGGTGTCAGCGGTCGCCATGCCGCTTGCTACTGCGCCAAGTGTCGTGGGTTCAAATCCCACGCGGTACCTACAACACTTTGTGTGATCCACAAATTGTTGTCCCGAGTCTGGATGTTCTTTGTGTCCGTTTCATGTATGTTTGTAAAGTCCCCCACGACACAGGATGTTTATTCCTAATGTGGGAGTTGTCTTATAAAAAAAAAAAAAAAAATGAAAAAATAAAAAAATTTGATAATAGATATACAGTACACGAATAGTTTGAATTTAAGTAGGTAGTTTTAAATTTTTATATCGTTTATTATAACAACAGAAAAAGTATCCTCTATTAAATGTCTGCGTTTTTTTTAAATTAAATTTCTATTAATAAAATGATATCAAACTTCTAATAAAAATACTTTGATCAAGGAATATTATTTTTCGTTTGTTCCTTTGTGAAATTCTAGACAATGTACCAGAAATAATATACTTTTGTTCTGGTATGTTGATGTGACAGAAAATCCCTTCTGATCTCCGGACTCTCGGGAACAAATGAGTCAGAAGTATGTAATGTTCACTAAAAAACCACCTCCGGTCTCAGGCGCCCAAATAACAAATATTTTCCTCAGGATAGACTGAGGCGGACTTTTGTTTTTTTTTTACGCTGGGAATGCTTTTTGCATAATATACCCTCCGTTGGGGAGCGGGAGGGCGGCAACAGACTTCGATAGTTGCGAGGAACTCCAGGAACCAAATCGTCGGCTTTTGGAGTCCTCCTTGCCATATCCTGAGAACGTAATCTATTATTTCATGACCCTAGAAACAAAATATCTATTTAAAAATGTTCCTATGTATTTGTAGACGCTTTTGATTCATTAGTACCTATTTGATTAATAGGTATTGATTCCGTTTCGATTTATATTATACTAGCTGACCCACGCAACTTCGTTTGCGTCTTCTATTGGCCGTAGCGTGAAAATTTTCCCCCGTTTTTGAAACATTCTTCATTGGTGCTCTGCTCCTATTAGCATTAGCGTGATGACATATAGCCGATAGCCTTTCTCGATAAATGGACTATCCAACGATTATCTACTCCAACGCACATATGCATATTGTTTTGATAGATATGATTGAATTTGAACTTTGCATAGCGGTAATAAAGTGCAAATTAACTCATTGACGTTAGGAACACACCTACATTGCTTAGACAACAGTGAGTGCTTGTAATATATGAACTTTATACAATAGCAATAAAGCTCAAATTGACTTTACGTTTTAGTTAGAAAACCTTTGTATGGGAAAAACTAAAGCGCTGTTTTTAGGGCTTTTCCGGATATTATTCGAATTTCTCTCGCCGTAAAAACCATCGTTGAACTTCAACGAACATTTAAAAAAAAGAGTTGGCCAAACTGGTCCAGGCGTTGTTGAGTTATGCGCTTACCAACACATTGAGCGATTCATTTTTATATTATAGAAGATAGAAGACTAGTTGAACCCCGCGGTGCTACTCGCGGTACGATAATAACCGCGGGCAACACCGCGAGGCGAAGGCTAACCTTTATAAATTGAAGCCTATGTGTTATTCTGATATGTAAACTATATTATTGTAAAGTTTCATGAAAATCCCTTCAGTAGTTTTTGCGTGAAAGAGCAACAAACATACTCACTTGTATACTCACAAACTTTCGCGTTTATAATATTAGTAGCACATGTTCCTTCGATTTGTTATGTATTTACATGTTATACCCATGGCTAACTCAATAGTTATCAAAGACGTATTTTATTTATGAGTCCATGATTATAGTTATCATCTGTTTGTAAATAAACTAGCCAAGAATCTTATTTATGTTTTCTATATGTAAAATCCTGCCTCGTTGGTCTAGTGGTTAGCGTAAGCGACTGCAAATCAAGTGGTCTCGGGTTCAATTCCCGGGTCGGACTGCTGTTGGGTTTTTCCTACAAGAAATTCCTGGGTATGGAAGATGGCGGTGTTTCCTGCCCGTGCTTCGGAGAGCACGTTAAGCCGTCGGTCCCGGTTGTCATGAACATCTATGGCAATCGTTATTGGGAAGTCAGTGCCCTCAAATATACTGACAACTAGTTCAACCTTCGAATTTAGTTCACCCTCAGGGTTGCGGAGATCAGATGCCAGTCGCTCTGTGTAAAAACTGATATTCAGGTAAAACCGGTTGAACTGATAGCCGACCCCAAATATTGGGAATAATAAAGGCTAGGAAGATGATGATATGTAAAATCCACACCTACTAATATTATAAATTCGAAAGTAACTGTCCGTCTATCACGCTTTCACGGCTCAACTGTTACACCGATTTTAATGAAATTTGGCATTTACCGCGATAACCGAGATGAACGCGGACGGAGCCATGGGCAAGCTAGTACTGAAATAAATTAAAACAGAAATAAGTGATGGAACTAGAAAGTTTAAGAACAACTGATAAAGAATGCCAAAATAAACAAATACCGATCTCTCTTTAGGTGTAAACATTGTTTGTTAACTTTCAATCGAAATGAAAGTCATGTATTAAGTAAACATAACAGTCAGGCGACATTTTTGTTTGCGCTCAAAACTTGTAAACACTGGGCTGTTGGACAGTAGTCCCGTGTCTTCACGCACAAATATTTATGCAAGCAACAGTGCTTGTACTCAAATACATGCACACGTACATAACTTCTAAACCTATTTACAAAATAAGGGTGAATATCACTCAAGCTATTTTTACCTTGGCATTTTTTTTTTACCTTTATGAAAACAAAGCACATGAGAAATAATTTAACAGTATAGTACTTGTTGAATTGTATTTCGCGTGTTGGGTGGTCTATGGTTTATACCTAATTTCTTTTTTAAATTATCATTTTTTTTACCATTGCTACCATACTTACAATCTGAGAAATATAAAAAAAAAATATTTCCTCATTTAAAAAGACTTCAATTGTATAGTGTTTCTTATTTCAAATTGAGTTGTCTTTGGTCAAAGCTCGTACCAAATCATAATCTCTTGTGTGGTTGCCATTGCCTTATACGTAAGTCCATGCATAAAAAACTTTGCCACGATTCTTATTAATGTTGAATGTGAATTTTTGAAACGCTTGGAATGTTGTATACCTACATAAAAGAGCATAATTATTCTTTCAAATCAATTTTTACTGATTATAATTTGACACGTTACACTACATAGTCATTGAGCACTTCGATTACTTGCAATGGAAGTAAATTATGTTTGAATATTAATGATTTAAATGCTCAGTCAATCAAGTCGGCACAGTCTTGCTGCAATGTCATTTACTTACGTGAAAGCGCATTGATTTTCCTTGAAACCGGTTATTCTTTGACAATAATCTGACACGGCACACTACAATACAATGACTGACTATTTTGATAACCATATGCAATGTGCATGAATATTAATGTAGAATGAAGTTGCTGTCTAATGGACATGGCGTTTATTATTTAAGTTTCAAAAATGATTTAAATGGCAAAGACTTTATCAGAATTTTAAACCTCTTATTCATAATGGTGAAAGAACAATTTACAATATAACTTTAGATTCGACTACAAATTACAGTAAGGAAGAATAAACAGTCATGTAAGATGTTATTTTCGGTAGATTGGCCTTTTTCGCTTTTACAATTTTTGTAACTTAGTGCACGGAAATATTTAAATTAACAAAAAATATGATTTTGTTTCCACACACAATTCATCAGTTATATAACAAAAATACTAACAAATAAAATAGTTTTTTGTTATAAAATAAAAGCATATGATCATAAATACCTGCATGTTCAACAGCGGTCCTCTTCGGGTAGGGTAATTAAAAAAATAAACAAGTAACGTACAGAAAAAAGTTGATAACTATATAATTACAAGCAACCTGCCCCGGCTTCACACGGGCTCTTTAAGGAAAATATAGCTTATGTTACCACGAGAAGATGTGCTGCTTAATTTTTCCCGGCTTCTTCAACAAATATCGTTATATTTTACCAAAGATACTAAAAAAATTAACAAATTATATATTGAAACCTTTCTTAATAATCACTCTATCTATTGGTAAAAATCGCATCAAAATCCGTGTAGTAGCTTTTAAGTTTATCACGAACAGACAGACGCAGCGGAAGACTTTGTTTTATAATATGTACTGACATAATTGGCTGACAATTGTCCTCTACGTTTCAATGACGTCTTTTGACTAGTTTAATAAATTTATTTACTCAAAGGAATTATCTGTCCTTTACTGCATGTTCGTGTTAATTGTAATCCCGTTAATCTAGGAGAATTGCGGCTTTGTTTTGAGTACTCAATTATGTTATATTGCCCATTGGGTCACATTGGACATGCTATTTGAAATAGTAGGGTTGCAAAGCACAGTCTCGGTATGATTTTAATTTTAGAATGCATCCACTAAAGCGGTTGGCCGTCCTAGACTTTATGACTTTAATTTTAATAATAATAGATTGAAAATCTTTGCTAAATGACTTTCCAAGTGGCTTTCTCCACGGTTCTCTTTGATTGTCAGTACTCTAATGGAATTTTTGCGGTGTGCTGTTGTCTCCCAACCATCTGGGTAATAACTTATTACGTTTTTCAAGTTTAATTTGAATTTTACTGCGGTTAAGTACCTATAGTATTTCTATAATTCACTGTTTTCTGACGAGCTATTGTCAGGACACGGTTTATATAGAAGAAAATTAAAAGGAAACTGAAAGTGTTATATTTTTGAAAAAGGCCACTGCACTCTACTCGTGGGAATCAAAAAATTTTATTTTCGGAAATTTTGAAAATATTCACGATAAAAAGTATGGCGATGCGAAGTTCGTCGAGTCAGCTAGTTATACATAAAATTGATGTGTATAAGCATACAAAAACTATGAGAAATCTCACTTTATTACACAGACGTTGACAGAAATTGATGGGCCTAATAATATAACAAAAAACAAACACGTGACGATGTGTCAGTAAATTGGGATACCCCAAACTTGTTGGAAAAAGGGCTCGGAGCAAAAAAATATTAAAGAGAGCGAGATAAGTTTGACTGCAGTCATAGCAGTTATATAATAACTTTGCCAGTGTAGGTAATTAGATGTGTAGTGTGTAGGAGAAATGTTACGATGTCACTCGTTTGCCAATTCTGTTATTAGGTAGTTAGTATTGAGTGACTACCTTCTTGTTTATAAATCAGTCAGGCATGTTTTGTGCTCAAATGAATGAGGAATCGCTGCAAAAGTAATATATGTGTAGTGCCAAGCACGTCATTTCGTTTTGTACGCTTTGGGACGGAACTAATATTTGGATTAGTGTACTATTTTAGTACAAGTCAAAACGTCAACAGTGAGACTAAAATATACTAGTTCTAGTTTCATTTAAATTGTTTAACATATTATAATTAATACACATTTACGAGTCATTGATCGAACATCATGTCTTTAATGAGTCATTTAATTGTATAGTACATTTAACACTAATATATTAAAAAAACCGTATTTTAATTTTATTTGATGATTAAATTTAGAGTTATTTCTCTTAATTCACAAACAAGGAAAAACATTAATTTAGTTTGAATCGAGGTACTAATTTCGGATTATTTTTAATTTACTAATTTCAGTTGTCCAGTACCCATTATACAATCTCTGCTTAGTTAGTGACTAGATGACGTAGTACGTTATATGTCCGAAATATTTATTTATTGAAGCCTGATACATCCCTTATAGATATTCTAGTATCGTTTATGAGTACGTGAAATTCGATTGGCTTATCGCCAATATCGACCAAACATATATCTACATATAGGTATGAAAGTTGTGATGTAGACGCGATGGCTGTTGATACGGGTAATCATATGCTGATAAAATAAATCTTATAGTTGCCAGTCACTAGTCGGTTTGATTTCGTGGTACGCAGGATTGACGAGTGGCAACTAATACTAAAGAATTGTTTAGTGTCCAGTGATATAAGGCCAAGACGAGTGTCGTGTCCGTATGGTTTCACTCTTATTCATTGTTTTACGGGTCGTGTACGAACGCATCATTACTACAGCAGCAGTGTGTTTACGATGGTCACACATGCATGTAAATGGCGGCGTGACCGCTATTTGCCCTCTGTCGAACACTCCTCCAACCTGTTTAATTGCCTATAATAACACTAATTTAAACATTTTACGCAACCCAAATCAGAATGTATATTTGGATGTACTCATTCTAACGATTTGTACCAATTATATAGATATTTTCAAAAGTTAAATAAGCTCAGATGGTAGCAGTGCCAAGGTTCATCATTATTATCATCATAATAAATTATCAATAGCCTTTAAGAGTCCACTACCTGACATGGACCTAAAAATAACTAATTACATTAAACATTTTCATTGAAATGAGCTCAGATGACCATTTGGCAACCTAATTTCCTAAACTTTTCTAACTAGCTGCCGCCCGCGACTTTGTGCGCGTCATACTAGAAAATTATCCTAGAAGAATCTGTTACCGTTACGGTAAATAATTGTCTTGACCATAACGAACGCAACAAAAAAAGAATTATCCAATTTGGTGCAGTTGTTCGGAAGTTATACGTGTACATACATTTCGGTGATTAATTTTTAATTATATATATTTTGATGTGTGCATTAGATATGTTTATTCTTTTTATACAGCTCTAAGGCAGTCAAACTACTGTTTTAACGTATAAACTTATTCCCGTAAAGTGAGATTCATCCCTTAACATCTCAGATTCATTCAGGTTCATCTCATACATTACTCACTATAGGGATTATAAGAAAAACTAGCTCATGCTCGCGGCTGTATCCGCGTGTATGTAGGTCTGTTATCGCAGTAAAAAGTAGCCTGTGTCCTTTCACAAGAATCAAGATATCCCTATACTAAATTTAATTGAAATCGGTTTAGTTATAAAGCTTTGAAATCATAACAGACAGAGTTACTTACGAATTAATATTATTAGTATGGATTAAAGTTCGTGTCCGATTTGATTTCGTTAATGTACGAAAATATTTCATTTTTATGGTCAATCCTGAGTCATAAAAGACGTCACGATATTGTTTTATCTTTTGTTGTTGGAACATATACTTTTGTTGTCACCTGTTATTAATTTCTTATCACAGTATCTAATCTTAACGTAAAAATTTATTCATTTCAGTTTTCTTCGATAAATGACCTTATTTATTATAAAAATAAATGATTATCACGCAAGACAGATCAGTACGGAAATATCGGGATTTGATTTCAACCTTGCTAGACAATCTGACTTGAAAGTCAAGGTTTTTTTGATATGTTAGTTGATATTTTTTGTTTTTTTTTTTTTTTTATTGAATAGTGGGCAAACGAGCTGACGTATCACCTGATGATAAGCGATTACCGCCGCCCATGGACACCCGCAACACCAAAGGCGTCACAAGTGCGTTGCCGACCTTTGGGGGGATGGGAAAGGGGATGGGGGGAGGGGTTGGGGTATGGGCCTCCGGTATCCTCACTCACTCGGTGAAACACAGCGCAAGCGCTATTTCACACCGGTTTTCTGTGAGGCCGTGGTATCACTCCGGTCGAGCCGACCCATTCACGCCGAAGCATAGCTCTCCCACGGTATAAAATTGTGAATGCATTATATATATATTTCTCTAACAAAATGGGTTTACGTGAAAACAAAATTAGATCAAATAAAATAATGACTTATATTAAAAAAGCAACTAAAACCGCGGGACTCGGCTAGTAACAATAAATTTTGGAACTTAATTGATTGCAGCGTTTGTTCGATATGTCACTATTTTCTTCTTCCTTTTTTGATGAAATGACAACCAGCCGGATCACTCGGATCAGCTATTTCTGTCAATGTCAAGTATTTATCGTCATCAATTATCAAGTCTTCGAGTCGTCGTCGTGATGAAATTAATGATAAAAATATATAAAATGTGGATGACATAAAATGGGGACCGTCTTTCGAAAAAACAAAAAAAAACCACTATTTTCTTAACGTGAATAAACCATGATACAGAAATGACAAATAACGTATATATTCACTCAGAACAAATTTGTTGTGGTAACATTAATATGATTAGAGCTTAGAGCTGTTCATTTTTATTAAGTAACGACGAAGTATTTTTGGCGTAAAACAATACCAGTGCGATGCTAAATCTGTGGAACAAACGATTGCTAATCAACCTGTTTAAATAAAGAAAGAAAGAAAGAAATATTTATTTCTTAGAATATAGTACAAAAGATGTTATCACATTATAATACGTTCTTTATATTCTACCATATCTGGTGTACAAATTTTAGATCTTATGAACTAATCTTAGGGCTAGACAATAGAATTATATATTTACTTTAGATCGAGACAGTAGCATTTTATGATATATCTTTATCGCTTAGAAATTCGTTAGTGGTATAGTAACATTTGCTTAAAAGTAAGTCGAATAATTTATGTTTGAACTGGTTCAAGTTAAGACATTTGAGGCAATTTGGTAACTTATTGAAGATACCATACATTATTGTATGAGGATGTTTTATTCACACGTGTTCATACACTTTTGAATAAATCTATAATTTGAGTTCCGTAGTGAAATATGTGATTATTAAATTATTTGATTAATTTTGTGATTAATGTACTAAGCCACAGAATGTGTCCGCACAGCCACGAGTGAAGTGACGTTTGTGATTTATTAGATTCTTGATAGCTGGTATTCAATTTGTTGTTTACTAATTGTGTCAACAAATTATAAGTAATGATCGGCGTAAATTTGTTATGTCAATATTTTGCTTTAGATATACATTACTTAACTAATTGAATTTAGGTACAAATTTACAAAGCAAATCGAGAATTCACCATTGTTTTATTACTATGTACCTACATTACTTTTAAAAATCATATTCGTGACGTGACTTTCAATGTTAAAATATTCAAAATCAATTCAATGGTTGCCGATGGTCGAATGACAAATAGAAAAATATGATTCGTTTTCGTTTATGTTGATATTTCTGTTTCATCGTAATCATCAACTTAGGCCTTCCCCAAGGCTCTCCACAACAGCCAGTCCTGTACAACTCTGTTTATTTAATTAAAAATAAAACCCGTAGTTCATATATGTTAGTTACTGCTAAGAGAAACTTGTAAAATAAGTATTAAGAGCACAAAAGAAAAAATAGAAGTGCCTCCTGTTTTATAAATGGAATATACAAACTCATTACATCCTTCTATTAGGTATAAGTTCATTTAACCAATGAAATACACTTGTCAAACTCGAAAATTCGAATGTCATTGACCCTGTTGACTTTTTAAATATGTATTTTGAATTTGAAGTAGTAGGCATATAGAGATTTAACAAATTCTGCTTGTACGCGCATGCTCACATCGTCCAGCGTCGTTTTAAAAACGGTGTAATATTTAAAATAAATAATATTTTGGAAATAAAACGTAAACTGTTATGCAAAAATGTTATTTAATATGCTATTCACACGATTTGTATAAAGAGTTTTATTTAAAGAGGGATAAAATGTCTCACGCCGTCATGAAGTGATTGTCAATTTAAACTTTGATTTATAAACATTATTGAGAATGGGAGGGACTTTACTAGAGCAATCTGTTCGCATTATAAACTTCACGATGCTTTCTATATTTACACCTAACTATTTATAAAGAAAGAGAGTATAAGTATTTTGTGAGTTTGAATACATTATAGATACAGGATATATTAATAGTAATAGATACGCAGTTATTAAATTACATTTTTAAGAAAACAACAAAACCTAAAACAGGTAGTAAAAGTAAAAAATATACATTAAGTAAGTAAGTAGTAAGTATGCAATGTAAAAAAAATACCTTAAAGGTTTATGGTATTTTTTTTGACAAGAAGACGATTGGCGACTTATGGCAACGACGCTTTTAAGATGATAGATAAAACCACTGATAGACGGTTGAACACATAAATAAACAAAGTCCTAATTTGCATTAATTATATTAAGATAATAACCACATTCTAGCAATTGGCAATGCTGTAAGTTCTCTATACACGATTAGGAATATACATCTTGTGTCGCGGGGGACTTTACAAACGTACATGAGACGAACACAAAGAAAACCCTGACTCAGACTAACAATTTGTGGATCACGCAAAGTGATGTCCCATGTCGGATTTGAACTCATGACACTTGGCGCAGTAGAAAGCGGCGTGACGACCGCTCAAACCACTGCAACAGTGCAGTCAAAAGGTGATAAGGCATTTTTGACGCTTACATGTAACTAATCAATTTGTCCAAAGTTGTTAAGTGAATGTAATGTGCCTCAAGTCGCTGTTATAGACAGGTCTAATGTTAACTTAAGATACATACCCGGATACGTAATGAATATCATGCTGTAATAATATTTATTGTTTTCATTACTAATGATGATGGGTCGTCTATCGTCATTTGACCTCAAGAATCCTAGGGAATGACCATATACGGTACTTATCATTCCATGTTATCAAATCAATATATATAACAAAATCGTTACTGTTCGCTATCTGTATTGGGAGATATGTAAGAAAAACTATTATAGAGGGGCTTTATGAACGCAATAGAATCCAAAACAAAGATTTTTAGAATTAAATAAATAAATATTTTCGGACATTTAACACACAACACTATCTAGTCCCAAACTAAGCAGAGCTTGTACTATGGGTACTAAGACAACTGATATTAATACATATATACTTTTTTTTTGTAAATGCATACATACATTATACATAGAAAACACCCAAACTCCGAAACAAATATTTGCAGATCATACAAACATTTGGTCCGACCCGGGGATCAAACCCGAGACCTCAAGCACAGCAGTCGCATACACTACCACTGCGCCAACGAGGCAGTCAAATTGTTTTGATTGTTTGTAAGTCTGTTTCTCCGTACGTTTGTGCACGTTAATTGCAGAAACAACTTAATAGATTTGAATGTGGTTTTCACTAATACGTTGCAGTTTGCTCCATTTAACATTTAATGTTTGTTTCATTTCAATCGGTTGACAAATAAAAAAGTTATAACAGTTTAAAGAATCACTGCGACAACCGACATTACGCTAGCGGATCCGCAGGCAAAAGTTAATCATAAATATTGACTGCACGGTTGGCCGAGTGGTGTCAGCGGTCGCCATGCCGCTTGCTACTACGCCAAGTGTCGTGGGTTCAAATCCCACGCGGTACCTACAACACTTTGTGTGATCCACGAATTGTTGTCCCGAGTCTGGATGTTCTTTGTGCCCGTTTCATGTATGTTTGTAAAGTCCCCCACGACACAGGATGTTTATTCCTAATGTGGGAGTTGAAAAAAAAAAAAAAAAATGGTTTTGTTTCGCTCGTGAAAATCATTATTTCTTGTAGACGAAACATAAATAAATATTTCAAACATTTAACACACAACGCCATCTAGTCCCAAGCTAAGCAGAGCTTGTGTTATGGGTAGGACTATACAACTGATATACATACGTATTTACTTCTTTTTTGTAAATACATACATATTATACACCGAAACAGCCAAACTTCGATACAAATATTTTTAGATCACAGAAACATTTGGTTCGACTCCACAATCGAACCCGAGACCTCAAGCACATTAGTCACATACGCTACCACTGTGCCACCGAGGCAGTCATAAATCAAAAGACCGTTCTCCTGACAATATTTATGCATAATTTCATAATTATCTGATCATTACGGCATCACAGAATATACAAACAAACATCTATTTATCAAATACAAGATTTATATAATTCTTATTCATCATAAATAAATCTCTGAAAATACAAATATTAGAAGGCTTGTATATCAAAATATAAAGAAAAACAATCAAATTTCGAAAATGACAAGAGATCTTATCCCTCGATACAAGGTCCCATTTAAGTAGATATTCGTAATATTTTTTTCTGAACATTTTCTTTCCGCTGCCTGTCACTTGAGAGTTTTTGGCTTCGAATCTCTTTTTACAATCGCTTACGCCTCTATTCTCTTGTGAACTTATTTTATTGAACTAGCATTGAGATGACGTCATCATTTGATAATTTCTCATTCATTTGTTAGTTTTTTAAAGTTAGATAACGTTTGTAGAACGTCAACTGGGCTGGAGGGTTGGTCTGTGACAAAGACTACAATAGACCACGACTCCATATTGACAACTGACAGTTTAGGCCTGTCAATTGTGATTTAAAAAAAACATGAGTAATAAGTGTCATTAAATATGAAAAAAAATTCTGACGTTACTTTCACATTGATAAGCTGATAAAAATATTATTTTTTATTGCTGGCGATTCGCTTATCTAAAGTACTTGGAGAAATTAGATAACATAGTATTCTGCGGAGCGATAATAGTAAACGCTTGTTTTATTTAAAATGTCTGACATGGTATTTTTTTATTTAATGACGAATTCGCACAGATAAAAAAAGTTGATATTTTTTACGACTAGCGATAAAGTCCAAGAATCGTTATCAATTTCTTTTAATATATTATGTATAAGCATTGTTTAGGATTTTTACTCTAGAATCTAATTTTCTGTTAGGAGTGAATCCTATAAAATGTTGTTAATTATTTTTTTAAATAAGTAAATGGTAAATGGAATTGTTTTGTGTTTACATCAAGAGGATTCATAATACTCGTAAATCCTACTAATTTTGTAAAAGCGAAGGTTTGTGAGGATGTATGAATGTTTGTGACTCTTTCACTACTAAACGGATTTAGATGAAACTTTTCAGTAATATAGCTCATACATAAGAATAACACATAGCCCTAAAGACGGGCAACACTGAGGGCAATAGCTAGTATAATCTAAAGATAAATTGTAGCCAGAAATATCATACCAAATGTGATTAGTCCCATAGAATGAACATTCCGCGATTACGTAAAACAGAGGTTATTTCTGTACAATAAAGCAACGGATTTCTATTTACGCTGATTTGTTTTAGTAACCGCAAAGTCATAAGTCAATGCATTATTAATTATTCAGTTACGAAAATAATGTTACGCTTCATTAAATAAACAAAAACATACTTTAGCATTTCGTTGACAAACTTGTTGATACTACGATGGGCTTAATCTTTAATTTGTTTATTAATTGAGACGATTACATTTTGCTAATTTCGGTTTTTTTATCTACTGTGTGTATAGAGTGTATAGAGTGATAGCACATTTATGTTCACATTGCTCGAATTAAATATATATATATATATATATACAACAAAGTGATCTTGTAAGGGTTCCGTTTTTTCTTTTAAGGTACAGAACTCTAAAAATGTATTTATTTGACGTTTAAAATCGTATTACGTTTAAAGTTGAAAATAACAGAACCGTGGCTTAAAGTTAAACAACGTCTACGAATAATGGGGTAAGTTATAAAAAGTAACCATAATTTTAGATTCACAACAATATGTGCTTGAACTTGAAACTCGCGGGCTGGGTCTCCACAACTCGACGACTTCATTGCGCCTATTTTGCGTGGTGGGTTGGCATTATTGCCATATGGTAGTGCCAACCCAGTTCCTCCAAGAAGCCTAGCACGTTGCCGAAGACTTCTGGAAGTGACCTCGGTGATCCGAGGTGTCTTGCCCAGTATTCTGCCACCTCAGGACATGTCATGATGACATGGGCGGCCGTTTCTTCTTCCTCCATGCAAACAATATGTGCTTAGTTAGAACTAAAAAATGTAGCTTAAATGGCAGTAGCCGGCAAAAGAAAACTTGTGTGAAAAAGTCCACTATATTTTAAGATTTTGTATTTTAGCAACGATCTCCAATAATTTTTTGTAATTTTGTTATGACAACAACCTTTACAGAATAGGTATCAATGTTGATTATGTCTCGTCAGATATCTTTCAACGATAAAAACTGATAACCATATGGATTTAAATTCCAAACAATATGTACTTAGGCTTCATTACTACGAAACTTATCAATTACATTAATTTCTTTTTGGTCAAGGTTAGATTAAAAAAAAGGGAATTTTGGTACAATTTCATATTTGCCTTATAGTGGTTGATAATGGTAGGCTAACTATTTTCTTATTAAGTAGATCTGGACACATCCGATATACGTAGTAATATCCTTTCACCTTGATCGTATAACTTACAAGTCTAAAATTATTAGAGCGCTATATCATCTCATTACATCAAAGGCCTCCTCTTCTTGGCCAGGAGGTTTTGGTCTGCAGTACCACGCTGGCAAGACCCTTTGAAATAAGGTTTGTTTAAAGATTTTTCTTGCTATTGTCTTGCATATTTATTCCTTACTCCCTTAGACGCCTCTTACCTCACCCAAGGGATCAATACGTGTGGTGTCACTTCTTAATCCGTCACCACACGGTACCGTATGATTGGAAGGTATATAATCGGTATTTCTAAATATTTCTTATACCAATGTTACCTCCTTTAAGTTTTTATCACTATACAACATCTGACGAAGCTCTCGTGACAGTCAAGACCTTACTCACAAGCAGTAAAGTAGTAAATACAGTCGTTCGTACAGTAATAAACCTTCAATTCCACCATAAATCTGCATTTACCTTATTTATACTCGTACATATGAGAATAGTTACATAATATTGTTTTGCCAACGTTTTCTACATGATCATACATCTATATGAAAATAAACTTGAGACGTTACCCTTTTCGTTTGCAGAGATCAAACGGCCAGAGTTAGGTCACGAAACTGATATAAACCCATATCTAGCTAGGGTAATAGCCGACCTCGATTTACTAAATAATATGACAATGCTTGATTTCTTCGATGTGTTTTATATTGTTGAAGTGGCACTCATTTAATCATTGTTGTATGTTACGAAATCTCTTATAATATTATAGAAATAAGTGCAAAATAAACAGACAATTGTAGCAAACACTTATTGGCATTACTTTAGTATCGAATGATACCGTGAAGCAATTGTGTTATCTATGAGTTCAATGTCCTTTGTTATCAAACTTCTTCATTGAGCTCTATCAAGCATCTAATTCTAGTGTTATTACAGTTGTTATAAAATGATTACGTATCTTAAATGGTATATATATGACTTGTTGTATGTTGTATATATATTGACTGCCTCTGCGGCGCAGTGGTAACGTATACGACTGCTGTTCTTGAGGTCTCGGGTTCGATTCTCGGGTCGGACCAAATGTTTGTATGACCTACAAATATATTTTTCGGAGTTTGGATATTTTCTATGTTTAATATGTATGTATTTACAAATAAAAGGTATGTATGTATTTATATCAGTTGTCTAGTACCCATAACACAAGCTCTGCTTAGCTTGGGACTAGATGGCGTATATATATATATATATATATATATATATAATAAATCCTTTGGATTTTCGTTTCATCTGTGGTGTTAGTGTCCAGTTTTTTCTGCCTCGTGAATGGTCATCCAGAACATATGTTGTGAAAAGTATTGGCTCTGATAATAATAAGAGTTTTAATTCAGAGTTAACGCTCGCAATGCACATACACTGTTTTATGGTGAAATATAAGTAGTTTTGGAGGATTGTATGAGGTATATAGCAGGTGACAGATATGAGAAAGGAAATTTAATTGAACTTGTCTCAAACTTCCTTGTTTTTTTTATTACTCGTCTGTCGGAAGTTTCTGAGTCGATCTCCAGTTAATATATTTTTAGATCGTATAAATTTCACTTTCATTTTATTTTTAAAACAATATTTCTATATTCAATGTATTGATCCACGTTTACAAAAATATATGTTTCCATTTGATTCGAAATGTTTATTTATATAAGAGTTCTGGCACTTTGAAAATCTGAAGTGTTATTATGATAAAGCTTCAGAACTGCCAAAATACACATTCTTCTTTTAGATTTTTTGCAATGAATCATTTCTTGGGAAGGATTGTAAGATTTTTAAGGTCAGTTTCACCTATTAGACTAATATGAACGTATCTGCCAATCAGCTTTCAGTTTAACAAGTCTTGGAAACAAACATATAAGTCATAGATATAATATACATTTATATGTATATTAGCAACTTTTATCGGTTAAATAGTGTACAAGACATTAATATAAAAGATCAAGGAAATGTACAAAGGCGACCTTAACCCAAAACCAGTTTTCTTCCAGCAAACTCTGAGCAAATAGAGGAAAGCAGAGGAATGTAGATAATATACGACAGATAGGTATGATGACAATAACATTCCCCGCGCAAAAAGAGGTTTTTACATAGGGAATATTTTTGTCACCATATTTTCCATCGGGGAGACGGAGGGCATGTGTGGGACTCCCGGAGAACCAGTCTACCTACTAAACCTCGCGGCGGCCTATTTCAGTAGTTTTTTGGACCTTAGGAAATGCATCGGGATTCCTCCCTGCCTTACCCCATGACTGAGGTACATTCGGGAATGACCGCAGTCACCCCAAGTGTCAGACGTTGCCGCGACCCTCACTACTCTACACGGTGAGAGGCGCTTTCTCTTCAGACGGATCGTTTGCAGTCTGCAGTGGTCTTATATCTGAAATTTTATCACTCACTGGCAAAACGGATTCTTAAGATTTGAAAACATACGTGTATTAAAAGATAGATTGTATTCACGCATTATTACGCCTATCTAGAACTGCAGTGCGTTAACTCAATTCTCTGAAGAGCCACAAATAGGTGGGTGTGTGCAGTCAGTCGCGCCATTGATAACTACCACTATATGAATAAATGGACGCTCCATTATAGTATAAAGGATCTTCCTAGAATAATCGCACCAATTGTTTGCATCTACGTTTAAACTGCAATTGCTTGCACTTAAAGAAATATACAATTGTATAAAGTTATTTAGCTATCATCTTTTTAATGTGTTTTAACCTAAGTTCTATTCAATAAAGCCATTGGTGTTATGCTTTGCTTCACTCTGCATACTAATTATTTATTTAAAGTAAGTACATATTAATGGTATTAAAACTAGCACTAGAGACATAACGACTCCGACCGATTTTGCCAAACGCTACTACAATGTCTGCAAAAACAGTCTTACCTATAGCTATGAAGTCTATCTTACCTGAAATTATTTTAGTATGATGAACACGTAACAGAAAATAGTATTATTCAAATCGTGAACAACATCTTCTTTGTCTAATTGTCCACTGCTGCATGTATACTTCTTCTTCTCCTTAAAAGAAGAAGCCTACTCTACCACGCTAGCCAGATGGGTGGGTTTTCAGTTTGTTGCAAGTGTTATTTCTCTTTGTAGTGCTCTTGTCGAGTTTTGCTGCCTAAGTCGACTCTTACCATCCTGTAATGAACTAGAGAATGAGTTTAGGGTGATGAAATTTGGTATTCTAGTTTACATCACTACACGCAAATAACATGATGAGTCGTAAGGAAAGGTTGTAATCATTTGAATGTTCTTTAAACAGTGATAGCTCACAGTTGCCAAGACAAGTAGCTATATAACAGTAAATATATAAATGCACGTCATAAAATATTGGAGATATGTTCGCTAGGAAAGATTTATGTTTAGTACTACTACATCGGTACAATTCTTAATTTTGCATAATTGCCATCTCAGTATTTGCCATATATACCTATGCCAGTTTCGTGGTGTCCGTGTAGTAATAGATTAAGAATACGGAATGTCACCACCTCTATTTATCGCCTAGGTGTCATAAGACGGCTCTTATGCCGTCGGGACTAAAGCCATGTTTAATCGATTACACATAAGTTTCGTATAGCTTATCGGGCATATTATTTGAGGAATCCTACTAATATTATGAACGCGAAAGTTTGTAAGTATGGATGTATGGATGTTTGTTACTCTCTCACGCAAAAACTACAGAATGGAGTTTAATGAAACTTTACAATAATATAGCTTATACATCATAATAACACATAGGCTACAATTTATAAAGACACTAGCAGCTAGTCTTCCATAAAAAGTGTGTTAGACTATCTGTCAGATAAACTATCCCCAACTTTTCTATAACCGGTAAAACAAGGTCTCAAGGAAACTGAAAGAAAACTTGAAACAAATACTAACCACCTTCTAAAGTGAAGCTTGTTACCAGCAGTGGAACTATTAAGAGCTTATTGATGATGATGGCGATACAGTAAATCAATTTTTATGTTGTTTTTCTTAGATAAATAAATAAATAAATAAATATTCCCGACATCTAACACACAACGCCATCTAGTCCCAAGCTAAGCAGAGCTTGTGTTATGGGTACTAGACAACTGATATAAATACTTATATACTTTTTTTTTGTAAATACATACATATTATACATAGAAAATACCCAAACACCGAAACAAATATTTGCAGATCATACAAACATTTGGTCCGACCCGGGAATCGAACCCGAGACCTCAAGCTTAGCAGTCGCATACGCTACTACTACGCCACCGAGGCAGTCCAGATCATTGCTAAGTCAATAAAATGTCTGTATGATCTGTTTAGATCCTGACATCATAGCAAAATATAAAGTCGCATAGTATCATAAAATCTAGCTCATGTACCAAGGTATAATTTTAATTTATTCTAATATCAAAAACGGCCAACTCAGAAATGGCTAGTGTGCCATTTCAGTTGCTCCTCGCAATGGATACATAGAATTAACTCTGCTTAGTAAACTACGCGTATATTAGTTTACACCTTTTGTTTTCTTTCTTACAATTAAAATAGCCTATATTAATCAGTGATATTATAGCATTCAAATGGTGCAAGAATTTTCAAAATTCGTCCAGTACTTTTTGAGCCAATTTGTTACAAACATACTTAGGATACAAACCTTTCCTCTTTATTATATTAGTATAGAAAGAGATAATAAATATCATTTGAGGTATACCTCCTCTATCTATAAACCATATGAATACATAAACAAATATATACTTAATAATACTTTATAAAGGGTCAAGTTTTCTAGAACTTAGAAGGTATAGCAGGATAACTTTAGATGTTAATTCGGAAGAGACCGATGCTTATTTATAAATGAGCTTCTTTATTTTACGGTCTCATATGTGATTAGTTTGTGAAGTGATTAATAAGTTATGTCACCTTTGACCTTGATGTGAAGACAATTTCAGTTTAACATTTTACCTATCTTTTTTATCGTATCACTTTTTTGTTTCCCGTATTGTAAAACATCACGGTAATTTATGATGAAATTTTATCTACATATTGCATATGAGTTCTGACCTGTCGTGTGATTTCCTTGTCGATTTCTGCGGCGAGACCATTAGAATCTCGTAACCAATTCCATATTACAAACAAGACTACGTTATTAATTCAATATTTTAACTTTCTAAGCTTCGATGCATACGCACAAGATTTCTTCCCTCCGAAATTAGCACAACAATATCTAGGTGTTTGCTTATCATGACCTTCCTTAATTCTCATCAGTCCTTTCCCTTAATAATGAGGTTTTAGCCTATTACATCACCGTGACTAGATCGGTTGGTACATGTGTTCCTTCTCTTTACAATGCTGTCGTCCTGCGCAGTTTGCTCCATTGTCAGCTGTTACCCACGAGATAAATAGTGTTGATGTCTGTCCGTGTTCCTAATCCGTCACCACACAACACATTATTACATACTATCAGAAAATTCTGCTGTTCCCTTGGCCCTAAATAATAAAAACACGTGAAAGATAATTTATTTTACTTTTATGTTATTGTTATTTGAATATAAACATTTTTGAATTACCATTGTCACCTTCAGCTATCAACTTTAAACGTCATGTGTGTTTATTAAAAGTATACATAAGTTAATATGCCCACTTGACTGACAATAAACACATTTTCTCCGATAACTATTTTGTTATATAACAGTAGAGGTGATAGGGGAAAACCGGTCGCAAAATATTTTTATCAAACGGTATTGTTATTATAGGCAATTATTGCCTTGAGTATTCGTTATTAGCTATTTGCTTATAGTTTAATGCCGATTGTTTAGGTACCCAGTCTGAGCGTTCTTGGGTAATTTCACGTGCCTATCTAAAACACGTTTAACAAGTACTGTCGCTGTCGCTAATACTGTAGATTCAACGCAGAGGTCAACTATGCGTTGTAAGGTGACCATAACTGAAAAATATTGTTTTTGATAATATAAGTACGTCAAAAAGCTTTTAATGGTGTGGTTTATTAAAGGCTTTTAAGCTTGCCATGCTTTTAAGCCAGAAGATACTTATCACCTCTATAGCCATAACTTTTCATGTCTAAACGACTGAAGAGATTTTGCTGAAATTAGTAATTTACACAAGTCTGATGTGATACAAAGAAGAAGACATAGGCTTCAGTACTAGCGCTGGCAACATTTAGGCAGACGAAGTCATGTTTGTAAAGCTATCAGGTAAAAGAAAGCGGCTTTACACAAATGTTACCAGCTTATTAGAAAAGTACCACATACATTTCTATCTCCTTCTCTTGTCCATTCCTTCTAGAGCTATCCGAATGTTTATAGTTTTAAATTGAGTCCGACATGACACTATTTACGTACAATAACAAGTCTATGATCAGAGCTATGACCGGGGCCCTCATTGGATAATAGCGTACTGGCCACTGATGTTATTAGGAAACTATATTTATCGAAATACAACAATCCATACTAATATTATAAATTCGAAAGTAACTCTGTCCGTTACGCTTTACAAATAAACCTGTGCACCAATTTTGACTAATTTGGCATTGAGATACTTTGATTCTTGAGAAAGGACGTAGGCTACTTTTTAATCGACGTACACGCGGGTGAAGCTGTGTGTAATAGCTAGCATAGAAATATATTACAGTATTAGCTTCGCTTCTACACGTGATTAACTGCCCACGAGAATAAATACATACTTTGTTGCGACTATTCCATTTTCCCAGTTCACGGAGACTATATGCGAATGTACGTCACATGGCTAATTTTATATTTAGAAAGTATTTGCGTGCTGCTAGTTATTTGCAATGATGAAACATACCGTTAAAACTACAAAAGAAAGTGTTCAATTTTACAAAAAAATATCTTCCAAGAGTCAACTAGGGGCGCTACCAGACTATGATGTGAATATAGTTAGCTTGGTCTAGATCGTTTTATGTAGATATGCAAAAAGCCCTTATTTGTTAAAACAAAAACATCTTTAGCTGTCTTTGTCTTGACAATGTAACAATTACGAAGAAAGCCAAATATGTATGAAATAAGTAAGTGCTTATTATAATTGTGGACGTTCATGTTGGCGCTGGAAAATCCGACTACAACGTCAGAAGTCAAGTAATCTGTCCATTTAAACTAACTCTGGATGTTTCTATTTTGCTGTGGAGTCTTCTATGATTCACATACCTAGTATCTACACAGTTACAGAATTTTAGACTCTATAACACTGCTGCTAGAGTCCAGAGTGTTTTTATAACAAGTATAGGTTACGGAATACCTTATTGATTTGCAATACATGTGAATAACAAGTTGTTTATAAAAAAGCAAATCGTATTGTATCATTTTCTTTTATAATATTGCGTGAAAATCAGACTATATATTATTTTGTATAGTCTGTTTTATCAAAGAGACATATTATCTATAGATTCAAACTTGAAAAAGTAGTAAAAAATACAAACACATCGGGTATAACCTTTTGATAAAATCCACGAAGCCTTAGACAAAATGGCCATTATTAATCTATTGACACTTCGTTCGTTATTCATTTGTTTTCACAATAAACAGGTGTAATAATCTAAGTATTGCGTATATAAATAAATATAGTATAATCTGTTGTTATGTACCTTACCACAGATAAAATAAAAATGGTTGAAAGTGCCTACCACATTTATCTTGTACTTATTACTTTCAAACAAGAAACTGATATCTTGTAGGTATTACCGGCATCGGTCAATTACGTGTATAGAAGCTCCGCCCGCGTAGGGTTATGTCAGATATTGCGATGATTCTATAAACTCTGATAATTCTTCTTTCCGTGGGAGAGCCACGCTTCGGCATGAATGAAAACCGGTGTGAAATAGCGCTTGCGCTGTGTTTCAACCCCTACCCCCACTCCCTCTCCCCATCCCCCAAAGGTCGGCAACGCACTTGTGACGCTTTTGGTGTTGCGGGTATCCATGGGCGGCGGTAATCGCTTACCATCAGGTGATGCGTCTGCTCTTTGGTCCACTATTCAACAAAAAAAAAACTGATATAACTTTTTGATTTGTCCACCAACTGAAATACAACAAACATACAATACAAAATATAAAACCGCGTTCAAATCGTTTAAGCCCCTTTTGAGATTAGCGGCTACAAACACAACACAGGTAAACACAAATATTCTAAAAACGGTTGTTTTGAGTTCTCTTACTCATTCCTCATTCGTTAATTGTTTTTCAATATTTTTAATGGACAGACATCGACCTCTTGCAATTTAGTAAATGATGGTATATATGTTAAAATCTGCAAGGAGTTTGAACAGGTCTATGATAATAATAGGTGATTTCAACAGATACCTACATAATTTGTACAGTTGGCTTCTAAAGTATGCGAGCATATTTTCCTGTTGCTAAATTATTTTGACAGCCAGACTCGTCTAAACAAATCAAAAATAGTTTGTGCCTTATTATCAGCGAAATGAACCATCCCGTGATCGTCATCCGGCACGAACAGAGACGTTTTTCCTCAGATTGTGACGTGGGGGGGTTTTGGCACCAAATCCCTATTACGAAACATCAACTCAAGTTCTGAAATTCGCGAGTCATGCATACAGACAAAAATAACAAGATTAATGAGCATTTTATATACATTTTATTAATTACTAGCTGAGCCCCGCGGCGTTACACGCGTTTGTTGTTGTACCTTAACAACCACAATTGCGAGTAACGTCGCGGCGTGAAGTCTTAAAAAAGTAGTAAGTTACTCCTTATGTCTGTGGGGGAACGGGTATCATGTTCCACCAACACAAAGGGAGGATCATCTGACCAGGCGAGGTGATCATGCTTGGAGGGCTACTGTCCAACAGTTGATGTTGGGATGTTGTATATATGATAATCGGCGCGAGAACTTCTATTGCGCGATTCAGGATTGGTAGTTACTCCATGTAGTGCGTTACTTCGTAGTTCAGTGTATCTTCGGTAGATGGCGCTGTAGTAGGTAACTGTTGTGTTGTATGTGGAAGTCGCCACATGTCATTAGTTATCTACCAGTGAAAGTCCCATCAAAATCGGTCAACCCGTCCCAGTGATTAGCTGAAACCAACAGACAGTTGACGCTTATTAAGTAGTTAACACATTTTTTATACACACGCCTACCACTGTAACTCCTGTACACAAGGATCAATAGCAGTGACCCACGAAGACCGAGTTATGACACTGGGAACGGAAAAGAAAAACTGGAGGAGTTAGTAACTTATATTATCATAGGAGCACCCAAAGCATTGAGTGCAAATAGGTGGCTATAGTCGGTAGTTACACTTAGCCCTACTAGTTAACGCCAACGGTAGGGGCTAATTGTAGTTTTATTTAATTATTCATACCTATCGGCGGTGCTGAAAAATTAAGTTTTAAAAACTGTTTCCTTTTTATTTAAAAAAGGAATCACTTTTTAAACCAGATTTTTGTGTCCACCATAAAACCAGGTTTAAAAAGTGATTCAAAATGTATGAATAAGACGGGTGTAGCAAAGATGTCCATCCTGTTTCAATATGGATGTTGTTATTTTTGGTACATTGCTTAACAACTCCTTTATATTGTTTGTCAGCAAAGATATTATACAAACAAAACTTTGAGAATTTACGCATAAAAAATAAATATTCATATTCTATTCTACCGATAGGCATAAGTATAAATAAAATTACAATTTGCCCTACTGGTGGGAATAACTAGAAATCAGCTTGTGGGAAATCAAAAGTTTATAAAAATGTCAGGTGTATTACAGACCAATTATATCATTGGATCTAGGTTAGATTTGATTCCGATTCAGTACAAAATTAATCGCTATCGTAGCACGAATGTTGGAATTTAAGTGTAAATAGGATTTCACTAGTTACCAATCAGGCAGCCGTATGTTAGGTACTGCCTGTTATTATTATTTGTTTTAATCAATACGGTCCGTATTATAAACATTACATTTATATTGAATATAATGTCCTGATGACGACCTTATTCAACTCCGCGTAATGTTTTAGCGACCAATAGACATATAAAATTTCATTTTGCAGCAATTCACTTTAATTTGGATCAATTTAAAATACAAGCTACACTTAATAAATCGGATACTACGTGCCGAGCAACTAAGTAACTAAATAGTTTTCATAAATCTATTTATTATGATTCCTTTAAATTAAATTACATCAATTTGTGTTAACAACGCTCTGTTTTAAATGACCTAAATTATTTTCAAATATGACACAGCACATAGTAACGAATATAAAATTATGAAGACTATTCCCGCACTATAAATACATCCTGATACAAATAACACACACTCAGAATGCCCAGAATGATGCAGAAGCATCTCAATAAGACGCCATGGTGTGGGTTTCCATGCTGCATTGTCTGCATTCGCAATGAGTATGGTGACCATCACTCCTGGATTCTGCTAATGATTTATATCAGGCAGAGTAAAGACTCGTTGGCATTAGAAATACATCCTGATGCAAAGAACCGTTTAAATTATTTCGCCGCTGCGTCGTCCGTGCAGTCATCTATACATCTATACAAATAAATAAAATTGGAGTGTCTGTTTGTAATATTAAAGTAACCGCTTTCTACTACATGCATATGAATGTATATACGGTACACATACCAAAATATATATTTTTTAAATTTTTGTTTGTCTGTCTGTATGTCTGTTTGTTCCGGCTAATCTCAGGAACCACTGGTCCAATTTGAAAATTATTTCGGTGTTGGATAGTCCATTGATCGAGGAAGGCTATAGGCTATCACGCTACTACTAATAGGAGCGGAGCACAAATAAAAAATGTGTCAAAAACGGGGGAAAATTTTCACGCTACGGGCAATATAAGACGCAAACGAGGTTGCGTGGGTCAACTCGTACTATATATTAATATATTCTTTATGGACACTGAGTTCAAAGGAAGTAAACGTGAGATAAGGACACTCTAGTCATAATTTAAAACATGTATTCTGTAAATGTAATAACAAATATTAAATTAAATAAAAACTATCTCCAATAGGAAATATATGTTGAGATTGCAATAAGGTCAAGGCCCACGACCCATTTTAACGTTGCCTTGAAAATGGGTCGTGCGCTGACCTTCTGCTGGTTTTCTGTCATAGTCACACGGAATTAGATTTTTCTGTCATACTTGAAAAATGTGTAGGAGTAATCTGTTGTGCCAACTTTGTTATTAATTAAGTATCGTACAATCTTTAGTTTGTGTCTTTGCCAAAAGTAAATGTATATAAGTATGATCAACCTTCTACCTATACAAATTGTTTAAAATTTAAAGTATTAAAAGGATCGATTGAAGAAAGGATAGAACGATACATTATAATCTAACAAAAAATATTACGTTAAATTGGAAGCAGTATGTGACAGTTGACAATCTTTCGACAGTTTACAATCTCACTAGCTAGACATTTACAATCTTATGGTGACAAATATACCGACATTACATTTAAAATTTCATTTATATTGTTGGTAAACTATTGATCGATGGGTGGGTAGTTCATCGTAGGTACACTACAAACAAAATTTCATTTAAACTACACTAATATAATAATAAAGCTGAAGAGTTCGTTTGTTTGAACGAGCTAATCTTTGAAACCGCTGGTCCGATTAAAAAAATTCTTGCATTGTTGGATAGTCCATTTATCGAGGAACGCTATAGGCTATATATCATCAAGCTAATACTAATAGCAGCGGAGCACCGATGAAGAATGTTTCAAAATCGGGGGAAAATTTTCACGCTACGGGCAATAGAATACGCAAACGAGATTGCGTGGGTCAGAAACAAAACAAAAGTTATTTAATCTATGTAAATGTTATTGTTGCTTAGGTAGCTAACAAAGGCGATAGTTTATTTTTGTGACTTCATTAAACAAATTCCATTTTCATTTAGATAAACGATGATAAGTTGCACTCACCGACATTGCAACCAATGCTATTACTGTACCAGACGCATTTGATAATTTAAATATACGAGTATAAATATAATTTATTGTGCTGCAGGTATATGCCCGGATCACAGAGAACCAGTGTAATTTTCAACTTATTATAGAGAACCAAAGTATTTATCTTATCAAGTTCGTTCACTTTTGACATTCAGCTTTCATACGTGATAATATAATTAATATCTCGTCATGGATAAAAACGTGTATATTTATAAGAATAAAACAATAATATTTAGAAAATAAATATGTCTTATCCCGTTTAATTATAAAGGGCACTTGTCATTTGTTAAATAAAAACTGCTATCTAATTGCCACTTTTAAGACAATTATAAAAGTGAGGTAACTATGTATTATTTGACATAATATATATTTAAATATAAATACATTTAGATATGTAACCCCCTTTACCCATTACCATACATATCTTCATTAAATGAAATATATAAGTGCCTGTTTCAATAAATTTGCGAATTGAACCTTCTCGGTATAAAAATACTTAAGAGTTTACGATGTTTATATATGTTATGTCCAATATTGAAACCATTAAAAGGTGCATCTCGAATGCAGACGTATAAATCCACTTACTTACTTATTTATGCAGCTGCAGCCGTGCCAAAATCTGCATTATAAAATAATCATTTGGGTCACCTTCAATGTGTAAATAACCACATTCTGTTATATACAAAGGAGCCAAACTTAAATTAATGTTTAATTGTTAATGTTTCAGACGCAGATGAGTGGAGATCGTCCCGGATCACAGTGCGGACTTACCTCATTGCTGCCCATGTCGTGTGGGCGCCGCGCGGCGGCGTTTGCGCGCGATCTTCACTCGCGTCTCAGCAACCTCGGTGGTGCTCACGACGACGACTGCGAGAACAGCTGGCTCACGCGAGACTCTGCATCCCACCGACCCACCACATCTACCAACCAGCGAGAACTCGACACATTCTACGATTTCGAGTTAGAATGTGAAAGCCCCTCAAGTCCTATCGACGACGATGAACATACCTTCCCAGAACGACCTCCCACCGAAGAAAAGAAAGCAGTTTTCTACGATGTAGTTACCGAACCAGAACCAAAAGAACAAGCCAAATTCCTATTACAGCAACCCGATAAAGGCAAAAATGGTATCATATTTTCTACAGCTTTCTACACAGACCTTTCGCCAGTGAAATTACAGCCGATTCCTCGTGAAAATGGTCACACCGATAAACGTTTATATTCAGCGATCACCTTTGAAGGTTGTGCAAGACAAAATAGCTTTGATGAAATTGACTGTGCTTTGCCATCACCAGCCATAGTTAATACGGACCGGCTTAGCTTACCAACTTTTCAAAGTGTAGCAGTGGACAGTGACTCTGAATTTGAATCTGCTAAGAGCGATCCTTCAGATGTGACTGATGAAGTATTTGAAAATGAAACCACCTTCGAATGCAATCTTGCTGAAAATGTGGAAGTTTTGTCACTCGCTGAGGTCGAAATTCCACTTGACGAAGAAGTACAAGAAACAACTGAGCAAGTAAAGGTCACATGCAAGGAACCTACTAAAGAATCTGTAGAAATAATTACTAGTGAAGTTTCTGCAGAGAAAGAAGCATCGCCAGTGAGAGAAATAGAGACGTCACTTTTAAGTGCAGAAGTAATTGAAGAAATCAACGAAAATCACAACGATGAAGATGATAGGCCTCAGCGTGTTCGACGTTGTTCTTCTTTGAAAACTGGAAAAACGCCACCTGGTACACCTGGCCGTAAAAAAATTGTTCGTTTTGCAGATGTGCTTGGTCTAGATTTAGCGGATGTGAAAACATTTATGGATGAAATTCCGGTCATACCAAAATCTGCATACGATGATTTGACCGGTTGTGACGTTCAGAGTTCGCCACCAGTGCGAATTCCGACACGGCTCGGCGCTCTCACACTAGTGCCACTATTTCAGCTGCCACGTGAAATCACCGATAGACTCGAAATCCTCAATGTGAGCCTAGAGAGTGCGCGAGTGTGTGACGGAGTTCACGTGACAGTGTGCGGCTCGGTACGCGTCCGAAATCTAGACTTCCACAAGACTGTAAATATTCGCTACACGATGAACAGGTGGAAGACTCACACGGACCTTCAAGCAACATACGTGCAAGGATCGTGTGATGGATTTTCAGATCGTTTTCAGTTCGTACTGTACGCCCCGGCTATTTCATCGGGACAACGTTTAGAGTTCGCAGTACGATTCTTATGTAAAGGCCAGCAGTACTGGGATAATAACAGCGGAGCCAATTACTGCTTCGATTGTTTGGCACTGGGTGCAGTGGCGACAGTAGGCGCGGCCGGTCCACTACACCCGACAGTAGAGTGGCATCCGTCGTTCTACTGATGCGGCACGACGTCGTTCGGTACAAGTGATGCGGCGGTGACTCTGCGGGCCGGAGCACCGCATGAGCCTGGGCCCTAAGTTCGTGGGACACGCGAGTCGTACGAACTCCTGACCCGATGAGGCTAAACGTTGTTAAGCGTATTTGTGATATAATTAGACTAGGTGTAGATATTACAATCCGACGAGTGAGCGACTCGTTCTCAGAGTGCCATTTTGCAGTAGCAACGTTTCGAGTTAGTGTATATTTTATCGAACTTTCGTTTCGTACTATTTTAATTAGTGTAGAGAGTAGCGTCCCCTAGCACAATAAAGTGAATTTTGGATCGATGTGTGCCGGACGCGATCACTCTTTGTACATATTGAGAGAGATGAATTCTGAATGATATTAATTGATAATATTTTACTACAATTTTGTACGACATTATTAGATGTTTTATTAATAATAATATGTCGAATTAGGAGTAGCTCCTAGATAGAATGATTTCATTCACCTACTCCGTTATAAACTGTAGATATTACGTTAATATAATGTCTAGTTGTAATGTCGCAGGTGACATATATCCTTCTTGTAAGTAGGTACGTTATTAATTTTTATGTTAATGTAGATAAAAACCCTCTAAGAAAAGTGTTGATTCAGTGTTTAAAATAAACTATGATGTATATTATATGGCTATAAATCGATGCGAATAATAATATAATGAACATTTTATATGAATGTTATAATCTGGATATATTTATATTTTTTAGATATTTTATTAATAAATGGTATCATGACATACTTCTATATAAGAACTGATAAATAATAGCCAATTGTTGATACACTTTTGAGATTTTTATCCATGAGACTATTAGAAATTACGAAATTAAATTATTGTTACTTTTAAGCGATATTACCTATAATTTATTTATTCGGCCGACTTTAATATTTTGTATATGTACCTGAATTCTTAAAATGTGGCCATATTAATTTTATATCAATTTGAATGCTGTCCTTGAAAAAGAACTATTAATTTTACTGTTATATAATGTAATTGACTCCTGTTTTGTAATGAATACCTATCTAATAAATGAATGTGCATAATTATGAAATAGTAGTTTGTATGAAACATCCTTAACGTTTACATAACTAAAGATACTCAACAAGCACTCTGCAGAGTGCCAGAGTGTTGTTGTCTCCCAAAAACTTTTTTTAAAAATTATCTTTTGGTATTAAACCAACTTTACCGTGTTGTTAGTTGTTTTATAATTGTATGTGTAAAAGTATATATTTAGATGACGTCTATATTTTATATATTTTGTATGGCATATAAGTAATTTTAGTCAATGTGGTAATGCGAAGAGTACCTACCAGGAACCGACGAGCATACAGCGTTTGATGAGTGTGGACGAAGCAAAAGAGGTGTGTCAGGACCGTAGCAAGTGGGGATCAATTGTCTCTGCTTACCCCTTTGGGAAATAGCGCGACTGTATATATATATTTTACTCAATCGTCGCGGCTTCGATGTTGAGAACGTCGTTTGATATGACGAAAGTTATTTTTGGTGCTTTTTATGTTTAGGTTAGACCGTTTTTAAACAACAGTATTAGCACTTTTGTCTTTCATATGGGAAGTTAAAGGAAATTTTCAAATATAAACACAGACAATAAATTAATCTAATGTACTTTTATTACACAATCTTATCGATAAGCGAAATATATCACAACAACATTTCATTTAGATCTCAGAATAAATAACTTGGATGGACTAAACATAGATAATGAATAAAAATATTTTCAAGTCGTTCTAAATTTAGTCTATGGAAAAAAATATTTTATTTTTCTGCATCCGTGCCAGCATAGACAGTGGCAATTTTGTAAAGCTTGGACGTTATATTTTAATATACCACATATAGATGGCAGGCGGAAGGAGCATGATCTTAAATTATGGAGGGTAGAGATAAGAAGTGTTATCTCATATGGTAGAAAATTGAAAAAAGTGTCCTGTAAATAACAGTTCAAAAACCTTCCAGAATGGCGCTGGTGTAGACACAGGGTATGGTATGAATGTAGCAATTGTGAACGAATTGAAGTACGCCGAGTTAAAAAAATTAACATTATTGTCACTACTTGCGTATTACAAAATAATGTAGTAAATATATTTTATTTTCTGAACTGTGAATAGTACGTTTATTGATTTTTTATCATTCAATTTTATGAAAAAGTGTGTGTATTGATTTTAAGAAGTTTACTCTGATGCTAATGTGGCGCCACCCTAATTTAATCCATTTCAACGGACACTTTTCATGTACACAGATGATACTCCTTACCTCTACCCTCCATATCTTAAATGAATAGCAAACTGAAAAAGTTGCCAGCAAATAGTTCTAACACCGACCATAATGGCGCTAGTGTAGCCAAAAATAATCACATTGACACAAGTTCTCTAGAAAAAGTTAATTAATTAAATTGAGTTCAACTGTATTATTAATATAATCAATATTTTAGCTTTCCTTATCTTATAATTTAAAGAACCTGAAATTTATCTCTTATTTTTTGCGTTAACAACTTGTTACACTGGCGCCATCTTAATTTAATGGACACTTTTTGATACACAGAGATGGTTCTTCTAACTCCTACCTACCTATACAGACTATGAAATTTTACACTTATACCTGAGTCCTTGCATTTCTCCCACTTTTGACTGCTTTTGATCCCACAATTAATATGGACATTTAAAAAAAAAAGCTCTGTTACTGATTGCCATACAAAAAAAATAAAAATCACATATTATCCTTTTAAAAGTTTATAGACTCTGCAATGTACAATATATTTTTTTATTTCTATTGACATTCAAGAGAGAAGAATGTTAAACCAGATAAAAATGAAGCTGATTTATTCATGTAAAGCTGTCGTCTTCGCATTGCCTTAGGACAATGAAGAGCAAACAAACAGACCGAAAACCAATTTAAAAATTATTATTTCTGATAGTAGTACCGTATAAATATAAATACGCATACTGTCAAAGCTATTATTATCAATTTATAAAAATACACTTAAAATTTCTTTGTTTATGAAGTAAAATTGTCTCGATAATTAAAAAAATAACAATTTAAATTAGGAATTTAGATATAAATTAGTAATGTTTAAGTAAAATTGTCATTTAAAATTGATCTCCACTTTCTTAAGCCTAGTAGAAAAAATTATATTAAGTAGGTATAACATTAAATTGTGTCATTGCGGGTTACTTTAGCCTTGGTGGGATTCAGACAAAATAACCCACATTGATACAAACTCTAAAATATATACAAAAGTAATTTACACTGTAATACGTATTACAATAAGATCAAAGCATACGCGAAAAAGTGATATGATGTAAATAAAAAGGTACTCGAATCATTTGACACACTATTTTCATCATTTGCTCATCATCATCATTATTATCAACAGCCTTTTATAGTCCACTGGTGGACATAAAGCCCTCCTAAAAAAATGTTTGGCCTTCATTACCATATCGGGCCGACGAGTAGGTATAAGGTTAGTTTGAAGTTTTCCTTCTCTTAGCAGTGATGTTGAAATGTGCAATTTGTACCCTTAGTGGCCTCTTACGACAGCCATGGGATGAAAAGGGGAGGTGACACTTCGATTTCTTAGTCCGTCACCACACAGACATTTGCTCATACATAACCTTAAGCTAGTAATCTAAACAGTCTAAAGAGGATGGGATACCCATCATGTCTAACGGTTACACTCTGCCGTGTCTTCTTGCTCTCCTTCTTCTCCCACTTCTGGTCGTTGGAAGAGTGATAGTGGGGTCTCGAAGTGCTCTTAATTGCATATAAAGTCTTTGTTTACAAAACTCGTAGAACTCAATTTCTCTAGTGAAGTTCGCTCGAACTATTTGCTTGACTGCTTCAGAAACTGGAGGCTTGAATGCATTGCGGTTGATACGGTTGAAGGTGTTCAGTTCCTCTGTAATTTAAAATATTCACTGTTTTAATAGGCTGTTGTAGTTTTATTATAATTGTTTGGTTGTCCTGTGTATAGATTATCTTAGAGTCTTGTAGTTTTAAAATGGAATCTATCTAGCATTGTATTTTGTTAGCTCTGTTTTCCGTTCTTTCAACCGCGGTCTCACCGCTTAAAGAGAGGCAGCGTCATCTCTTTAAGAGGCTACTACAATTGGGACATTAACTGAGCAAGGTATTCGTAAACCTATAGTAATGAATTGCTTGTAAAAAAATAAATATAAATTATGAAGCAGTGTTTCCTGTTACTTCTTATACGTCATTCGTATATACATAAAACGATAGATAGAGCATTTCAAAGAATATTCGAATATTAGTCAAGTTATGACGTAGGTACGTAAGTAAGGTTTGTCCTGACATATACATACCCCAGTACAGTTGTAGTGCGCCGTCGAAGAACCGTGGAATATATCGCTCAAAAGCGAGGAGTGTGGAGTTAAGGTCTTCAAGTACTCCTACAACTGCGTACTGTTGTTCTACCACACGCTTGGCGCGCTGCAATGCCTCTACACTATTGAATGGTCTGTAACAAGATAAGTATTACCTACATTCGTTTGCTGTCTTAAAGTAACTTAAGTTAATATTTTATTTATAAATAGCTCGCCCGACATATCAAATACTTTGTACGGGCAGCACAAGATCGGTTATAATGTCACGGAGAGCCGTTAGGGTGGCTTATACCCAACAGTAGACGTCTTTCGGCTGAGATGGTGATGATGAACTTAAATTTAAATAGTAGAATAGAACTATGGATATAAAGGTGGCGAAATTTAATCGTAGTACTGCTAACTCGACTCCTACCACACAAGTTGAAATTGAGTTGTATTTCTCATCTATTTTTTTTTTGGACTTCTATCTCACAAAGTCATCTAGTCCCAATATAAGTAGACATTGTGTTATGGATACTAGACAACTGATAGAAATATATATTTATTTTACATACATAGAAAACACTCAAACTCCGAAACGAATATTTGCTGATCATGTAAACAATTGGTCCGACTCGGGAATCGAACCCGAGCCTCAAGCACAGCAGTCGCATAAACTACCACTACGCCACCGAGGCAGTTTATCTATACCAGTAAAAGACGCAGAAGCATAATTACGCCGCCATGGTGTAGGTCACCATGCTGCGTTGTTGCCCGATCTGCATTCGCAATGAATATGGTGACCACCTTTTTCGGCTTCTGTTTATGCTTTCCATCACGCAGAGTAGAGAGTCACTTTGGCTGGCCCATGCATAAAAAGAGCCAGTTAGAATTGATTAAAGTGTAACCTTTATCATCTCCGGTTTCCGGGTCTGGTTCCGTGGGAGAGCCACGCTTCGGCATGAATGGGCCGACTTGACCGGAGTGATACCACGGCCTCACAGAAAACCGGTGTGAAATAGCGCTTGCGCTGTGTTTCACCGAGTGAGTGAGGATACCGGAGGCCCATACCCTAACCACTCCCCCATTCCCTCTCCCCATCCCCCAAAGGTCGGCAACGCACTTGTTACGCTTCTTTTGGTGTTGCGGGTGTCCATGGGCGGCGGTAATCGCTTACCATCAGGTGATGCGTCTGTTCGTTTGCCCCCTATTCAATACAAAAAAAAAAAACAAAACCCGAATCGATAGCATATATATGTTTAGTTCTATTTCTATACTCTTGTCATGTAAATAGTAAATATCAATAAACACTAGCACCCACGCAGTGTATTTTGCCAAATATGACTTCACAGAATGGTATTTGGCACATCTCGTTGATATTTTAAAACATAAAACACGAGATATCATACGATTACTCGACATTCCAACCGCCTTGTCTTGTGACCATGACGTGCATTAAACACATCATAATTCAATTGATGCATAATGGCAATAACGACCACTAATAAAAGTACGAGGGGTTCTATAAATAAGTGACATTTTATACTTTAAGATCTGTCCTACAGTTGTACCCGATTCATTTTAGTTTTTTAAATCTTCGAAGCACAAAGTCTAATGCTCATCTAGTTTATTTATTTGTTGTAATGCGATAGAAAGGTTTAAATTCGTACATTTCCCCCGTTTTTGAAACATTCTTTATTGGTACTCCGCTTCTATTAGTATTAGCGTGATGATATATAGCCTTCCTCGATAATTGGACTATCCAACACTGAAATAATTTTTGAAATCGTACCAGCGGTTATTTAGATTACCGCGTTCAAACAAACAAACTCTGCAGCTTTATAATATTAGTATAGATTTCTTCCACTGTGAATATATTCTACCTAAGAAGAGATTTTGGATATAGGTACATTTAGTGAGGTAGTCAATAGTAGGTTGTTTTTATAGTCCTTGGGTTGAGAAGGTCTGATGCTACCATCAGAGAAAGTGTCTGAGCGCTCCATGTAGAAAATCGAAGTACAGCCGTATCATTGTAAACTTTTTTTTTTACTTTTGAAAACCCCTCGGGCCGTCAACCCGCCGGGGTTTGCGGGGCGGTGTGTCGGAATCGAACCGACTAAAACCACACGGTGTGCCACTCTGCGCCTGAGAAGGGAGGGGTCCGGGAACTGCTGTTATTAACACGACCGGACCCGTATCATAGTAAACTTAAGCCAACCCCAACTGGTTTACAAAAAAGACTCGGAGGAAAATTGGATACGCATGTTAGCTACTAATGACCTACTGTTAGTAAGAGCTAGTTCTGGTTCTGTATATGTTCGTACGAATACATATTTCACTACACTACTATTAATTCACGGTAACATTACGGTCCTATTAAAGTGAAAAACATAAATGAATATTAAATCCTTCTTTAAATATAATACCTGTAATGAATAAATAGGATGCATGGTGAGTATTTTTAACACTAACTTGAACTTAAAACGAGTGCGATCCTCGCGTAGTTCTAACCATAACTAATAGATGGCGTTACGTGTATTGTTGTTAAGAGAATGTAAAGATGTTACTGTTTTCATCTTTCGGATCACAGAGGAGGGATGTTGTTATAAGTTTAAAATAGACCCTAAACGGATTGATTCTGGAATATTTTTTGTTGGCATTGCTTTTCACTGTGAGTGACATAATTCGACACAATGTAAAAGTTGATAAAATTAAATGAACTACTAGAGAAAGACCAGAACCACCTTCTCTAATTTAAGGAGTCAAAGACCGTCAATGCACTTGAGACTCTAGAGTTAAAGATGTCCACGATTGGTGATAGTAACTTAACATTTGGTAAGCCCTCTGCTCATAAGCCCCTAAAAATACAAAAATCCTTCGAATAGCACCTGCAGGATATTAAAGGTCAATACGAGAATCCTAGTACATTATTCACTACTCTTAAGTACAACAATAGTTACGCTGTCTTGCATGGTATTCATAGTACATAGTAAAACTTGGGCACTCGTAATGTTACGTGCGAATATTACTGGCATAGGTTTGAAAATACAATTAAAGGGCCACGGTATTTCTTACCTTCGTATAAGGATTCATCACAAAATGTTCTCTTTAATTATAGAATCTAAATACAACCAAAAACATTTTTTAAATTAACTATTACAAACTTTATAGCTACCGAATGTTTTCATTTACAAAACGAAGGCTATGCTTTTATCTTATGTAACTTCTGGATAAAGAAGCTGTCTAATGCCTAAAAAACAGGTGTACATCGGCACAGGCATAAGTATAAATAGAATGTATTAGATTTATAGTGCTAAACATTGGACTCTGCTCAACAATTTGCAAATCGCACAAAGTGTTGTTCCGTGTGGGGATCGAACCCACGCCAGTCAACGCAATAGAAAGCGATGAGGTAATCGCAACCCTGCTGTGGTCGTGTGGACTACATACGTAGTCCGCTACTACAAAATCAAATATTTCTCTAAACAGTAAGTGTTAGATTCATGTGCCGGCAATAGAATCAGAGATTTTGATTTAGTTTCGTTGATTGTATCCAGTTAAGAAAGTGTACTGATTAAATTATAATAAAGAAAATAAAGAAATTGCACCTAAATGTTTTTTTATTTCGTTTTAAAAATGGACTACGTACGTAGGTAGTCCATGCGACTAGTGCTGTCTCATTTAGGGCGCGACCACTGCAAGGTTAAATCATTACGTCATCGAGTAGTATGTATGGCTTATGTCCAACAGTGGTCTGGAATAGGCTGATGATGATGATGGTCCGTGCAGGTTTATTAATACTTACGTGCACTGAGGCTCGTGTCCACAGAAGAACAGGGTTTGACGACGATGGTCACCAATACCTTCGTGGGTCTCTCCTTCAATGTAGCGGCACTCTCGGTCCCCGCTCAGCACGCAGGTCTCAAAGTCCTGAAAACAATCACAGATTTCTTTAAGTTAATACTGTAATAAACCCTGAAATTAAACAAATGTTTGGTGCTCAGTTAGACCAAGCAATGTTTAAAATTGAGATAAAACAAACCTGACCATGTCATAAAATAAATCGGTGAGAACAAAAGAACCAAATCTTTGTAATCTACACTAATATTATAAAGAGGAAAACTTTGTTTATATGTTTGTTTGTTTGTAATGAATAGGCTCAAAAACTCCTGGACCGATTTTAAAAATTCTTTCACCATTCGAAAGCTACATTTTCCACGAGTAACATAGGCTATATTTTATTTTGGAAAAAAATAGGGTTCCGTAAGATATTTGGGTTTTTCGGACAAAAGGTATAAAAATCAAACAGAAAAGTTACTTATTTTGCGAAAATGTTCATGCTACGAGCTATATAAGACGCAAACGAGGTTGCGTGGATCAGCTAGTATAATATAAATACAATTTTAACAACTTTATAAATTAAGAACTAATTAAGACCCCAAGCCTAAATACTAACATGTTAGTTTTTTATCCAAACTAATTATTACGTCAATTTTTTCTTGACATGAAACTAATTGATTTTTTGCAACTCAACACGAGATCATATTTAAACTTCGGCACGACCTAAAACCTATTCGTATACCTAGTAAATAAGGTTTTTTACATAGTGATTGTGCACATATGTACATAAAGAGAAACAGAAAGGAAAATGGAGCTGTTTTAGATGATCGTAATTTGAAATGATGATAGGCCCATCACCGTTTAAGCTCGACCTCGGTATTTACAGGATCATCCGGACCCAACCAAGGGAATTGTCTGTTATTAATCTGGAGAAGTCACCACGGATCCTACATCTATTTTCTGATGTTTGTGCAATATCCATTCGGGACAAATACATTGGAATCAAGATGACCGCTTATGTGATGTGTCACATTTCAATTTTTGTATACGAGTATGTATCTATGTTTGTGTTCAATAATAATTCATTAGCATTTTCTTACATATAGGAAAATGTTAAACGAAGGCCAAAAGCTGGTAACACACTTGTGACGCCTCTGGTGTTGCGGGTGCCCATAGGCGGCTCATTTGCCCAAAAATATTACTGCGCTGGTATTGAATAAATTTTTTATCTCTTTTATAGCACACGATTGTGTTTTAATATCACTCCCCAGTGTTGGCCGTTATTCATAATCGCATTAAATGAAGTTTAATTGATTCATTTAATTAAAGTAACCTATTGTAGTAGGTAGATGTTTGATGGAGTTCATAGATTTTATGTTTTTATAACATTATTTTAATTTAGTATTGTTTTTGTTAATTTGCTGCATTTTATATATGTTCATTTACCCTATAAATATTTATAATAAATTAATAAAAAAAAAAAAAATATAAATACAATTTGTGTATTTCGTCAAATTTGTATTTTTTTTTAGGGAATAGGGGTCAAACGAGCAGACGCATCGCCTGATGGTAAGCGATTCCCGCCGCCCATGGACACCTGCAACATCAGAGGCGTTACAAGTGCGTTGCCGGCCTTTGGGGGATGAGGAAGGCGATGGGGGAAGGGGTTAGGGTAGAGCCTCCGGTATCCTCACTCACTCAGTAAAACGCAGGCGCTGTTTTATACCGGTTTTCTGTGAGGCCGTAGTATCACTCCTCTCTTCTATCACTCATATCTTTAAACATAAATTCCTGAGGCTTCTTTTAGAGGGAAAAATACCTTGCAGGAAGATACCAAGTCCACCAAGAAAGAAGTAGATAGATGACATCAGGTCCTGGACTAGACTGGAAAAATATCACCGACTGAAAGAGGCCGCTCATGATCGCAAGAGATACCGTCTGCTGACCTCCAAACTTCATTTTGAAGATGGCACTCCATGATGATGAAGATGTACCTTGATACCAGCTACCCTAGCCAAGTTGCATTCTATAAATGTTAACGAAAATAGCAAACTAACAAATATATGAGAATGACATTTCTCAATGTTACGTTGCGTGTTCAAAACAAAATATTGGCCAATATTACAATAGCATCTATGCTAAGCCTCTAGGCTTTAGCTATTGTAGAATGAGAAACCACGCGAAACACTTGCAATTTTGCTAAGACTTGGATGCCGTAGCGGCGTCCAACCATTGTACCTTTGATTAATCGTCAGACGGTTATAGCATCAATTTGACAGTAAATTGATCATCGACGATTAATCTCAGCACCTGTACTACAATAGTTCGGAGCGATGTAATTGTGTACTATTTCTTCGTATAATGATTGGCCTATTGTAAACTGGACTAGGTACTTATTAAAGTTTGATGTATCTTCTATTTTAATAATAACTAAGTAGGTAGGCAGTTGTTATCTTATATTGTTGGTGAGTGCAAGAACAAGGGCCCAATGATGCAAAAGCATCACTAGGCCGCCATGGTATGGGTTACCATGCTGCATTGTTGCAATGTCTGCACTCGCAATTCGTATGGTGACCACCACTCGTGGATTCTGCTTGTGCTTTCTATCAGGTAGAATAGAGTTATTTTCGCACGCCACACATAAAAAAATAACAATACTGGGTGTTTTTTTTATTGTATAGGGGGGAAACGAGCACACGTATCGCTTGGTGGTAAGCGATTACCGCCGCCCATGGACACCCCTTATATTCGTAGGTAGGAATACGCTCTTTTCTTGAAGGTTTGAAGGTTGTATTGGTCCAGGAACACCGCAGGCGCCAGTTCATTCCACAGTTTTGCTGTGCGTGGCAGAAAATTTCGGGAAAATCGCATGGTTGTGGACTGCCAACCATCTAGATGATGGGGATGAAATTTCTGTCGCGTAGGACGATGGCGGCGGGTGTTCTTTGGGTCCGTTTTATATGTATTTGTAAAGTCATCACACTCAGACTCAGGATTTATTCCTAATGCGGGAGACTTATATTTAAAAAGAACCATCAATTTTTTTTCTATTTGTAAATAAATTAATATCATTTTACATCTAACACATTAACCTAGTTTTTGAGGATGTTCGATGAATCGACAGCCGACAAGATGTTTATCTCTTATAATTAATAAAATTAGATCAATATCATTCTGAAAGTGTAAAACATTATTAAAATAATTATAACCTATAGATACTATACTTTCTTAATGGTGGATGTTTACTGTAGTGAAGTTTACGAATTCAAAAATTAGTGTGTTGTTTCGGATCGATTTGAAAGCTGGGTACTATTTAGTATATCAGTAAAAGCAAGGAGCAATCCACTTTTTTACTATTAATATAATTAATTAATCGTTAGTGAGGAAACAGTTGAGAAATTGTCAAGATTACTACTCAATATTGGTTAAGTATTTTTTTATTTTTTCACTCTCCTAGTAATTGTCAAAATTCGACTGAGAACCGAAGAAGAGGATTTAAAAAAAACACTCTTCATAATATAGGACTCTAATCTTCGACTCTAATAATCGAAAAAACGGAACCCTTTAGGATAACTTTGATGTCTGTCTGTTAAGACCTCTTTTCTCAGAAACGCGTGGAGGTATCGAGCTGAAATTTATATCAAATACTCAAGTTTAATGTCCCTTGGAGATGTGAAAAAAAAAATTCTAAGCCACCGCAATCGATAGATACAGCCGTTTATGCTGGGTAACACTCGCAAGGGAATCAAAACCTACAGGTGAATCCCCGTGAACTCAGAATCTTGAAATTTGGTACGAAGCAACGTCTTATGGCACAAATAAAGAAAAAAAATCGAAAAGCATAAATTTAACATCATATAATATACCTACAGGTTTGTACGGAGCCCTCGGTGCACGAGTCCGACTTGCACTTGGTTGGTTTTTTTATTTGAGTTCAATGACTTCCACATTCTTTATATTAGAGGATTTGTGATTGTTTCTTGCCTAAAAAGCGTGTTATAAATGTTGTATAAAATACATATATAATGAAATTTCATTGTCCGCGTACTTTATTGAAAGTGTAACCTGTAAGTGTACTTTATTTAAAGATAGCTTTGAAGAATTAGTGGATCGTGAGCGTTGAGTCGTGTCGTGCTAATAGCAAGATGCCGTCGTGACCAACTGCTCTGAACTTTTGTCTATGGGATCCGCCTGAATGAAGATTTTGACAGCTCTAACGGCACCCGTGACCCATCACACTTGAAAAACTCAATTCGGCACAGATAATACTGTAAAATTTAAAAATCGAATTCCGGAAAAGAATTCGATTTTCAAATACGGTGTTGTTTACCTTGTGATGTGGTTAAACGCTAGATGGACCATAAAGTAGGTTTACAGCGCAAGGAAATCACGATAGTATGGGAACTACCAATTTGTAAATCGATAAGTAATCGTTATTGTTATGATCATACTTATATACAAGGTGATACAAAATTGTATTAGATGGGTATGAAATGAGAAATATTTTCTCTATTGTTCGTAATATATAAAATAAAACGTAAACTGTTCTAACTTACTACTTTCAAGCACGATCGCCACATTAACCTAATTTTTCTGCTTAGGGTTATCAAAAAATAAAAGTTCATATTAACACATTAACAAAATATTATCAGATAAAAATAAAATTAAAGAATTTAAGAACATACTTCACAGCAAGCAGGACCATAGTAAAATAGATTAACTATTTTTTAAAACGTCAAATAAAGTTAACTGAATTGAATTTTAACACAAATAAAAATTCTTACCAATAAAGCAAACTGCAGAAGATTTTTTTAATACTTTTAATGTTTTTTTTTATCTAAATAAGTTTAAAAAAATATTATCATCATCTCAGCCGAGAGACATCTACTGCTGTGCACAGGATTCATAAAAAAAATACAAACAGTGGAACATAAAACCTCCTCCTTTTTTGAAGGCATTTAAAAAATATGAATTGGATAATAATATATATAATTATTAACATGATACGTATACGTACATATACCTAACGGAGAATTACTTTTAAACAGTTAAAATAGAGCAGTTCACGTCAGATTCGACGAATTCACTCACGATCTACCATGATCCACATTATTACCAATGCATAAACAAAGTAATTGTTTTTCAATATACCTTTTATACTAAACACTTTTAGACTGATACAGAATTTACTTATAAACCTATTAATAATCGTTTTATTTACTCTCACAAAACTTTGTAAATTACAAAATGACACATACGTCGTGAGAGTCTGGTGCCTGAAATAAGTTTAAATAAACCTGTAGTTACAGGTCACCAGGGCCCTTCCGCAGCAACGAATCTGTACAAAATTACTAATAACGTACAAATTAGTCACATTTTAAAGGAAAATAAACAAAGGAAAAAAACCTATTGAAAATTAAAATCGAGCACCAGAGCCCTTTGTTATAGTTTGGGTTTAATCTCATTGGTAAATCTGATTGCAACATGTGTGAGCCACATCACACTAAACGAATAACTGTCTCCTTTAAGATACAGGCAACTACCATATCGCAAAAATGTAGCATTCAAGTTAGACGAGCGCATAAATGATATCCTACATATTTAGTATATCTAGTAAACCGTGGGTAACACCGCCGGGCGTTGCTAGTATTCGTATAATTATCAGGTAGATAAACTCAATTTTGTAAGCACACGTTAACATCAGGGGATAGTAATTAGGGCTAAGCTTTTGTATCCCTTGGGTTGCATTGGTTCATGGGCGGCCGAAAATTCAGTCGTATTTGGCCGAAACCGAAACTACGGCAGAAAAAAGGTTTTTTGGCCCAAACCGGCCGAAACCGAATTTCCGATCGGTCATTATAGACTACGGGCCCGTATCGAAAATTGATGGGTCATGTGAACCACCAGGAGACTTTTTTAGAAAGATACAGGGGCATAAAACAATAACATTTAGCACTATGCTGTCACTTGGATAATATTGGAAATAGTGAGCCACAAAGTTGGATTTCTTTTTGATTTCCCGGCGATTGTCTCGCTCAATTTAGTCATTTAATTTTAGACGACATCGGTCCCATTCAATTTCAATATCTCTTCTAATCCATTATCTCGCAACGCCGTACAAAAATTATGTGACAAGGGAGAAAAATCGACGGTTCCTACTCCCTCCCCTTTACCTATACTCAGTTGGACAGCTTCCAAGTGACAGCATAGTGCTAAATGTTATTGTTTTATGCCCCTGTATCTTTCTAAAAAAGTCTCCTGGTGGTTCACATGACCCATCAATTTTCGACACGGGCCCGTAGTCTATTAGTTATTTACTGACAGGCGAATCTCCTGCTCGTTTTATGGAATATCTAAGACCTTGGTAGAGATAATAGATTACAACAATTTTGTAATCCTAATGTTTGATGATTATCATAAAATTTTGTAACAGTATGCCATAGAGTATTTATGCGAATTGTCTTATCCAAAGAGGGCAATACGAATAAGAGCAAGTCGATTTTCACCGTTAATAAATAAAAACTACATCTCGTGAACGGAGATCACATCACGATTACTTGAAGAAACAATAAAAAATGTAATAGCGGACACGTTTCCATGACAAGGTTAGAAAATGTGGAGAATTTGTAAGATGTTTATCTTGTCATGCACATTTATCACGCATTTAACATTTTCTTGATATTATGATACTTTTTATACGCAAAAGAGTTAATCGGCCAAGAAAATGGTAACTGCCCTTCAGATCTTTGCGATACTGACGTAACGGGGATCTAGGACATTAAACTAATTCTACGTACGTAGTTTTGGATCGTTTTTTGTTTTTCCGAAAGACGGTCCCCATTTCATGTCATCCACATTTTATATATTTTTTATTATTAATTTGACGACGACTTGAAGACTCGAAGACTTGATAATTGAAGACGATAAATACTTGACATTGGCAGAAATAGCTGATCCGAGTGATCCGGCTGGTTGCCATTTCAGCAAAAGAAGAATTCTACGTACACGTGGCCATCTACTCCTTTTATTCACGTGTTTCTAAGGTCTGAAGTATTAGATAATATTTTTGTCGATCATTCGATAATTTTACGACCATAAAATAAGTCTGTTACATCTTTATACACCTATATAAATACATATTTTTTGTTTTTGTAAATATGTACTTACATATTATACATAGAAAACACCCAAACTCTGAAACAAATAATTGCAGATCATACAAACATTTGGTCCGACCCGGGAATCCAACCCGAGATCTCAAAGCACAGCAGTCCCATACGCTACCACTGCGCCACCGAGGCAGTCAAAATGTGCATCAAGTTTAAATAAATAAATAAATAAGCACCCTTGGCCATTTCTATGCATGAATTTAGTAATAGATGAATATTTTCAGAATCAAACAAAAATATAATTACATTATAACACCCGCGCGTTGACATTGGGATTGAACCTTGTCATAATAAGAGCCGCGTGACGTCATCCATCGCAAAATAGTAACGCTAGTAACACAATCTAAAAGTTTATTTTTAAGAAATTTAATTTGATAGTTTGATTGATTGATTTCAGTTGATAATTCTTGTAAATTTCACATGTACTAACGGTTCACTGACGTCACCGCTCTTAGCTGTCAATCCCAATATCAACGCGCGGAGATAATATGTATTATTTATTAAGTTCTGAGCGATGCCAAATATTTTACACTGCATGATCAAGCATACACATTAGCTAACTTCTGCCAACAAAATGTATTAATTCCTATATCATTTATCAAAATACAATTTATCATTTTTAAACATAGACAGTATAATTAGCTACTTATTTTTGTTAGCAAAACTATAATTATCTAGATGAATAATAAAACGATGTTATAAGGAATTGTTTGTTTGAAAACTGCCGTTAAGTAATACTCGTATTTAAGTCAGTTATTGACCTGCTTAAGTAAGTTAAGGCCTATAATATTCAGCAGTGGAATAGCCGATTACGGCCCCGGCGGCGAGTCTCAACGAAGACCAGTCAACTACGCAGGAGATATTATAGTGCACAGGTGTGTGCGCGCAAACACAGGTGCACTCCGTGATCCCGATCTCTCATAATCCGATAGGACGGTTAACCGACACGGTTAGGGAGAGATCAGGCGCAGGACCGACAGCTTTACGTGCTCTACGAGGCACAGGAGCTATTCTAGTCTATTCTATTCTATTCTATTATATAATCAGAAAAACTCAAAAACAATTTTGGCCCGACTGAAATCCCGTTTGAACCCGAGACCTCTTGATCGGTAGTCACATACATCAAATGCTAGACCAACGAAGCAGTTGAAAATATGAACAACTTTTTTTTTATTATTGAATAGTGGGCAAACTAACAGACGTATCACCTGATGGTAAGCGATTACCGCCGCCCATGGACACCCGCAACACCAGAGGCGTCACAAGTGCGTTGCCGACCATCGAGGGATGGGGAGAGGGATGGGGGAGGAGTTGGGTTTCGAACCTATTATAATAATATTCAATAACACTCACCTTTTTCAACCAAGCTGGATCAGGTAGCGGCAGATCGGGGAAGGCTCGTTTCCTCTCAACGTAGTACCACGGCGCTCGCACGTAATAGTACCACGAGATCACCCGCTCCACAGGGTCGCGTACCACATTCACATATATAGGAGATGGGTACCCGTATCTGGAATAAAAAAAAAACAAAAATGTAGCAGACACACATAATATATAATTATTTAGAACCTGAATCAACGATATGCTCGGTTTTTTTTAGTATTTTTTTAACAATGATAATATCCTAGAAATAATAATAAATCAAAATATAAAATTATTTCAAAATTGGAATTACTGGCAACTGCTAGTGGTGTGCCTACATATAAAACTATGAAATGAAATGATCAATTTCATTGGTATAATTTTTCTCGGTTGATTTCTAATAACAGTTATATGTAAAAATTTAGAACTCATTAAAAATCTTTAGAAGCGCAGAAACGCATCATCCGCTCTCATTCCACTTTAATCGATGAGCTAAACAATTGTTCAAGTTAGGGCTGTCACAATAGCAGGCCGTTTTTTCAGAATAAAAAAAATTTACATCGTCTGTATCGGTCAAATATCAATTTGAAATCTGTGCGGTTTTCAAAGCTTTGGAAAGCCAGTGTCTATGGTTTTGTAATATTAAGTACTATGAGATGAGTATTTTTTATTTCCTACTAAGTAAATGTACATATACAAAAAAATATGTCTTTTTATGGTCTAACACCTTTCCAATTTGATGTTTACTATTGGGATTTTATCACACTCTTTTTTTAAATTTTCTACCTAGTAAATGTGTACATTCAGACAAGGTTCAAAGTCAACAAATAATCATTTTTCTTATGTGACAACCCTAAGCAAGACTCATCAAAATAGTTTTTGCACGTGCTTGTATTGTGTAATTACTTTAACAAGAGAGTCACCTATCGTATAATGGCGGTCTACTCGCCAATTAATGTTTAAGCGATTCATTAATCATGTTATATGTTTACGGCGAATATTGATGCACTTTTGATTGATGCTTGAGAGTAGGCGGTTTCTTTCTTATTTGAAAATAGAACAGCAACTCATTGTCAAGTTTTTTTCTGAGATTTGAGCTTGGTCCGAGGTCATTCATTTAGCGCCAGCTACCGTTATTTAAAATTTGAACTAAATGCTACATTTTCGAACGGTAATTGTTTTAACGTTTCTTATTGGTCGGTTAGGTATCAGCGCAGCCTACGTTTAATGAAATCGATTGTTTAGGTAGATCTTAAATGTTACAACAGTAATTGTCTTACGTAGCTCAGGCAACGAACGAACGTAAGAACTTACTTAACAAAGAGTTTAAAAATTTGAAATTGGTAGTAGGTAAGACATTAAAATTTAGTTCTAATATTTAGCCATGTCTAACTCTTCGTAAAACAAGCAATTAGAAATGGGCTCTTGAGTTACTTAATATTTGCAAAGGTAAAACTTGAGTTTTCTGTATTAAATATGTATCAAATAACTTTAAAATAATTTTGTTAAAGAATGTACCTACTTGAAATTAGCAAATTGAAAATGGTTCTAATTTGGTTCATTAGACTGTTATTTAAACCTACTCATAGTTTTCATGAACATCTTTGGCAATCGTTATTGGGAAGTAAGTGCCCTCAAATATGCTGACAACTAGTCTGATCTTCGAATTCAGTTCACCACTCGCGGTAGCGGTGGTCTGACGCCAGTCGTTCCCTAAAAAAGCTAATATTCAGGTAGAACTGACTAAACTAGTTGCCGACTCCAAATAATCTTGGGAATGATAAAAGCTAAGCAGAAGATTAATTAGTACCTATTCAATTGATATCTTTTTGTTTTAGGAAACAAGATGTTTGGAAGCAACATTCATTTAATTTGTCGATCGATCGATAGATGGCGTATCTCACAAATTCTGAATCGCGATATAGTTTTGTGGGGGAACGGGTGTAATGTTTCACCCAACACAAAGGGAGGATCCTCCGACCAGGCGAGGTGATCATGCCTGGCGGGCTACTGCCCAACAGTTGATGTTGGGATGTTGTATATATGATAATCGGCGCGAGATCTATTAATTGCGCGATTCAGGATTGGTAGTTTCTTCGTATTGTAGGTTACTCCGTAGTTCAGTGTATCTTCGGTAGATGGCGCTGTAGTAGGTAATAGTTGTGTTATATGTGGAAGTCGCCACATCACTCCCCTCCAAGACCGGAGGTTGATAAATTGTTGAGTCAGCTGTCTGTGCTCTGATGCGGAGCTTGCCACTGCCAGGAGTGAGTAGTTCCAGTGAGTCGGAACTGAATGCCGCAAGTTCCAGTGAGTCGGAACTGAATGCCGCTAGTCCCAGTGAGTCGGGGCTGAAGTCCGCTGATCCCAGTGAGTCGGGATCGCATGCGGTGCGCGGTGCTGCGGTGAGGTCCCCAGTGAGTCGGGGCGATTGCTGCGTAGTGGCTGGCTGCTGCGTAGACGGGAGAGATGTGCTCTGCTTACATGGACCGTAGGTGCAGTGTGCTGTGCCTAGACGCTGTAGAGGCCGTAGGGGTTACCAGGCTGGAGCGGTCGCGTCCTGCGTGTGGTATATCCCAGTTGAGGCCGAAGTTGCTGGCTGGCTTGAGACTTGCTGTGGGAGTGAACATGATGGTGGCGCGGCTTGAAGGCTGCTTCCAATCACGTCGGGGTCACCACTGTGGGGTCACCACTGTGGGGGAACGGATATCATGTTCCACCCAACACAAAGGGAGGATCCTCCGACCAGGCGAGGTGATCATGCCTGGCGGGCTACTGCCCAACAGTTGATGTTGGGATGTTGTATATATGATAATCGGCGCGAGATCTATTAATTGCGCGATTCAGGATTGGTAGTTTCTTCGTATTGTAGGTTACTCCGTAGTTCAGTGTATCTTCGGTAGATGGCGCTGTAGTAGGTTATAGTTGTGTTATATGTGGAAGTCGCCACAGTTTGGTTCACATGGCGGCTTAAATAGATCAAACATTTATTTTTGTTAATGCGTTCAAGGCACATGTATTTTTTTTTTTAAAGACAACTCCCACATTAGGAATAAACATCCTGTGTCGTGGGGGACTTTACAAACACACATGAAACGGACACAAAGAACATCCAGACTCGGGACAACAGTTCGTGGATCACACAAAGTGTTGATACCGCGTGGGATTTGAACCCACGACACTTGGCGCAGTAGCAAGCGGCATGGCGACCGTTGAAACCACTCGGCTAACCGTGCAGCATAGTGTGATACTATGGTTTTATTGAAATCACCCCAAGTGACGCGACAGGAGTGTCATAGTGCGCCCTCCGTACACAAGAAGATTACATTTAAAATTATACCTTAACTAAAGTTTTACAGTTTGTTCAATAAAGTAGGTGTTAGTTTATTAATTTTATGTTCTATTAGACACGGTATACGGTTTACTTAACTAACCAATAAAATTTACAAATCCTGTTGAATTGCTAAAACTAACGCACGATGTAATCAAAACAGAACGAAACGATGTTAGTTGTTTATTTTCGATTCGCTCCATTACATACTATCCTGTTCTCTGACATTTTCGCTGCTGGCGTTTTCTGTTTCACACGTCTACAATTTAAAAAAAATACCCACACGATTATAAATTACTAGGACGGCATAGGAAAATTGGATCTTGAATAGTTTGTATAATAACTATTAACTAGCTGAGTTAGCGCTCGCTAGTAATTGGTATGCTGTATAAATGAAGTGAAATGAAATGATTTATTTCACATAAATAGAGTACATTTACAGGTGTTTTTACAGTGTGAACTTTAGAGACCATCTATTTAGCCACTGGTAGCATGTGCAAATGTCCTTATTTGAAATTATATTAATTACATAAACTTTTATAACAGTGTGGGGGAACGGGTATCATGTTCCACCCAACACAAAGGGAGGATCCTCCGACCAGGCGAGGTGATCATGCCTGGCGGGCTACTGCCCAACAGTTAATGTTGGGATGTTGTCTACTCGTAGGTAAATGGATAGGAAGGAACGCAAGTTCTAAGTTGTAAGTAAGTTAAAATATTAATCGGTTTAGGAATATAATGAACCCTATTTGTTTTTATAATCTGATTAATTTTATAAAAGTAATAATTTATCAAGATGGGTCTGCGACTTTTTAATGATAAACCAATCCAGAACGGTTGAACGGATCTAGATGGAATTTGGCACAGAACGGAGTTCTTATGAATTTATTTAGAAATTTAGACTGCCTCAGTGGCGCAGTGGTAGCATATGCGACTGCTGTGCTTGAGGTCTCGGGTTCGATTCCCGGGTGACACCAAATATTTTTTTTCGGAGTTTGGATGTTTTTATCAGTAAATCTATCTTTTATAATACAAGCTCTGCTATGATCTATAGTATTTCGTAATGACGTTATATTTTTAGCAACAAAACATCAGAATATTTCGTTTATCCCCAAGGATTTTTTATTCATTTCATCGAAAGCTGACTGTAATTGTACAAGAACATATCTGGGTACACATGGTGTATGGAGGGATAGATGCCCTTAGGGGCATCTATCCGTCCTTAGGGGCACCTATCCCTCCAAAAAATCAGGGCAACTATCCTTTTTGATAGGGATAGATGCCCAGCAATTTTTTAAATAAATTAAAAACAAAATAGCAACTATTTACATTTAAACGCATCCTTTATGAACCAGTGTATTGACGTAATAAAAAATATAACATAATTTATTACTACTTATAAAGTTATACAACGTTAAAATAGTAACTTTGAAAAATTCTACGTGTTAGTGAAGCTCATTTCGGATATAAATATACACATGAGCAAAACAAATTCTCAAAGCACAACAGCTCATGGATAAATTAGGTACAGGGTGACAGAGGTACCTACTTATACTATTAATTCTTAGTTGCGATTTTGGGAAGTTAGGTTTCTTGGATGTGAGGCATCTATCCCGTTGCGGCATCTATCCCGGTTTTACCCTATATGATAATCGGCGCGAGAACTATTTATTGCGCGATTCAGGATTTGTAGTTACTCCGTGTAGTGCGTTACTTCGTAGTTCAGTGTACCTTCGGTAGATGGCGCTGTAGTAGGTTATTGTTGTATTATATGTGGAAGGCGCCACAACAGTAAAATTGTCACAATAAGTCATTTAATTATTATTACATTGCAAAATAGTTAAAGTAAAATTAATAGTAAGTCAATCAAATATTACACAATTCTTATGCACATTGATTAACAATTATTTTGATAGGAAGTTGTTTTTAAAGTCCATTCTAAAACCAACCTATTTGGGTATCTGGTATTTCTTGGATACTTTTCTTTTGCTTTGGTGAACAGGTCCTTTAGGAAATCACACCCGTCGGGTCAGGTTAGTAAAGTAGGCCAAAACTTCCTTTCGCAGAGAGGCTTATACCGAACACAGGACTATCAAAACTGTTGAAAATGTTTTTTATTTTTTAAAAAGACAACTCCCGCATTAGGAACAGACAATCCGTGGCGCGGTGACTTTACAAACGTACCGGACACAAAGTCCTTTCCATGTGGAATTTGAACCTGTGGCGACTTCCACACTACAGCGCCATCTACCGAAGATACACTGAACGAAGTAACGCTCTACACGGAGTAACTACAAACCCTGAATCGCGAAATAAATAGTTCTCGCGCCGATTATCATATATACAACATCCCAACATCAACTGTTGGGCAGTGGCCCGCCAGGCATGATCACCTCGCCTGGTCGGAGGATCCTCCCTTTGTGTTGGAGGGACATGATACCCGTTTCCCTCCACAAACCTACAACACTTAGCGCAGTGAAAAGCGGCGTGGACTAGCTACAACACGCTGCTTTATAGCATTTCTAGGCGTATTGATGAAAAATAAAGAACAATACTGAAGTAAAAATTAGATAAACATAATAGTTCGGTCAAATTAACCCATAAAATAGGGGTTTCCTTGCATTAATTCCCAACAAGCTGACAATTAAAGGCACGTAAGGTATTCCCCTATAATGAAATCCTGAAAAGTCCTTATTAATTCATCCATCATGAAATTTAGTAGACAGGAGAGCTTCGGAGTCGATAAATCGATCTAAATAGGATTAATTTTTAGTACATTTAATTAAAAAAAAATATCCAGCAAAGCTTGGTCATCCGGTTACTGAAGATTTATGCTGAAGACCAGGTATTGAAGACTTATTATATATATTTTTTTGTCTTAGCTTCCAAAATGACTCTGCTCTGCCTGATGGAAAGCACGAACAGAATCCAGGAGTGGTGGTCACCACCCTCAATGCTAATAGGTACAATGCAGCATTGTGACCCACACAATGGCGGCTACTGATTCCCAAACAACGCACTGCTATGTACAACAAAAATTCTTTCTGTATGGCGATACGAATCTTCAATAAGTTACCAAATTGCCTCAAATGTCTTAACTTGAACCAGTTCAAACATAAATTATTCGACTTACTTTTAAGCAAATGTTACTATACCACTAACGAATTTCTAAGCGATAAAGATATATCATAAAATGCTACTGTCTCGATCTAAAATAAATATATAATGCTATTGTCTAGCCCTACGATTAGTTCATAAGATCTAAAATTTGTACACCAGATATGGTAGAATATTAAGAACGTATTATAATGTGATAACATCTTTTGTACTATATTCTAACAAATAAATATTTCTTTCTTTCTTTCTAGTGAGATGCTTTTTCACACTCCGCTTAAAGGACCTGGGTTCATAGTGGGAGGGAAACGTTCGCAGGTTTATATATAAATATTGCAGGTTTATAATGCTTACCTGGTGAAGTTAGTGTAACAAACATGTTTGATGTAGGATGCGGGTGGAGTATATGAAGACACGACCCCAGTAAGTATTTGTTGATCGACCGGCGCCAAGCGGATCGTCTCCACCCGTTGGACTGCATCTCGATTAAAACCTGAACCAATGAACTTTGTATAAATAATTTATGATAAACATAAAAAAGACAAGAAATGATAATAAGTTGCTCGGAATGCAATGATCCGGGTGGCATTTTGATGTTTTTCATTATAAACCATTTCGTTTTTAGCGAGAAAAAGGCGATTATAGTCTTATTTTTGTCTATGGTTTTTTATTTTTATTCTTAAAAAATTTAGGTGTCAATGACACAAATGAAACAGTCAGTATCACAAATATTCTCCTAATGAAAGGTTGTTTGATTTGGAAGGTAGTCTTAGAAGAATAATAAATAATAATAATAAATATTTCGGACATCTAACACGCAACGCCATCTAGTCCCAAGCTAAGCAGAGCTTGTGTTATAGGTACTAGACAACTGATATAAATACTTATATACTTTTTTTTGTAAATACATACATATTATACATAGAAAACGCCCAAACTTCGAAACAAATATTTGATATTGCAGATCATACAAACATTTGGCCCGACCCGGGAATCGAACCCGAGACCTCATGCTTAGCAGTCGCATACGCTACCACTACGCCACCGAGGCAGTCTAATAGAAATTTATTCTTTAGCTCTACAAATAAATTGAAGAGTTTATATTTAATATCAGAATATTGAACAGTTTTAACTAATGCATCTGTGTATACAGTTCTAAAATATTCCGTTTCCGATCCATACATTGATATTTTTGTATAGCAACAAACTTTCTCAAAAATACTACTATAAACCATTTTTTACCGACTTCAGAAATAAAAGAGGTTATCAATTTGTCTGTAATTTTTTTATGTTTGTTACCTCAGAACTTTCGACTGGGTGAATTGATTTTAATGATTCTTTTTTTATTGGAAAGCTGGTGCTTTTCTCCATTTCAATTTGGTCCAGTTCTTGAATTATTTATAAATTTGTGATTATTCTATAAACATATACTTATGTCCAGTTTTTGTGGATTTAGAATAATCTCTCTTGAACTTCAACGCTCCTTGATAATGAATATTAATTATAAAACGGACTTCCTTAGGAGAAAGGAAAGACATTCTCAAATTTAGATATTCATATATGTGCATTTGGTCATTAAAACAAGTGAAATCTACTTAAACAAATCTCCTTGAGGCTTTTAAAGATACCGCTTCACTTTGTTGACTTACCAACAAAAAGCGGCCCGTGTTTAATAATCCTGTCCTACTTAACATAGAGGAGAGAGGGGCAATTCAACCTTTGAGATAATTTGAAGTAATCTTACTTCAAAGGTTTATGTTTATTTATTTCCATTTTAACAATTTGGATAGCCTTCTGTTGAAATAATTGCAGATAAACAGGATAAATACGTATAAATACCCATAATACGCTTATTATTTTTTATGATGTGATAGAATATTTCTTAGCGAGTGTTAACAGTAGCCTGATAAAAAAAAATTGATAGAAAATATATTAATTTTTAAATTTAATATTTTTTTTAGTAATTTTAATTGATTTCTTTAAATCTTAAAAGAAATTAGATCATTTATTCACAATTTTAAGTTCTGTTTTTCAATAACCGTTATGAATAATTATTTTCTTGGTTATCTCAAATCTCACTTATTGTGTACTGAAAATTAAAGGAAATCAATTAATTAATTTCAACTTTCAAAACACTGAATTATATTAAATGCCATTTCATAAGCCGTGGGAGAGCCACGCTTCGGCATGAATGGGCCGGCTCGACCGGAGTGATACTACGGCCTTACAGAAAACCGGCGTGAAATAGCGCTTGCGCTATGTTTCACCGAGTGAGTGAGGATACCGGAGGCCCATACCCCAACCCCTCCCCCCATTCCCTCTCCCCATCCCCCAAAGGTCGGCAACGCACTAGTGACGCTTTTGGTGTTGCGGGTGTCCATGGGCGGCGGTAATCGCTAACCATCAGGTCATACGTCTGCTCGTTTGCCCACTATTCAATAAAAAAAAGAAATACAAAATTATTTGAGTTATGAGGGGCTTATTGCCCCGTGATCCCCAACCAACAGTAGTCGTTGTAATTAAACCTTTTACTCAAATTGACTGATAATTAAGTGATAATTTAGATAAATATAAAAAGACTAAGTGACCAAGCTTTTATTACCATACATACTAGCTTTTGCCCGTGTCTACGTCTGCGTTAATACACATTATAAGCATCTTCGTTTACTTTTATAAATAGGCCATGTGTTAGTCCAGACTACAATCTTATTCAATACATTATTTAACGAAGTCCATTCTAACATGATTGACACTTATAATGAATTGAAATTTCTAATGTTAGTGATAGTACTAATCTTAGAACCATAATTTTAAAAGATAAGGATTTGAGTGTACAGTTGACCTAGTGGTTTAACCGGTCGCCAAATCGCCGCCGCTTTCTACTGCACTATGTGTTGTGGGTTCAAATCCCACATGGAACTTTGAGTGATCCACAAATTGTTGTTCTAAGTCCCCGCGAGACAGCATGTACATGTCTAATAAGGGAGACGTTTTTAAAAAAAAATGATTCAACCAACTCAACTTAATTTTTAAATTACATTACTTTCCTCTATTTTTTTTATTATTTTTTATTATATAGGGGGCAAACGAGCAGACGTATCGCCTGGTGGTAAGAGATTACCGCCGCCCATGGACACCCGCAACACCGGAGGCGTTACAAGTGCGTTGCCTGCCTTTTAGGAAGGAGTACGCTCTTTTCTTGAAGGTTTGAAGGTCGTATTGGTCCGGGAACACCGCAGGCGACAGATCATTCCACAGTTTTGCTGTGCGCGGCAGAAAGTTTCGGGAAAATCGCACAGTTGTGGACTGCCAACCATCTAGATGATGGGGATGAAATTTCTGTCTATCAAGTTGAATCTCAGATATGTAAATACATATAAATATTCCGGACATCTAAGACATAACGCTATCTAGTCCCAAGCTAAGCAGTACGTAAGTAAGCAGAGTACTAGACAACTGATATAAATACTTAAATACTTTTTGTTTTGTAAATACATTATTATTATACATAGAAAACACCCAACCTCCGAAACAAATATTTGCAGATCATACAAACATTTGGTCCGACCCGGGAATCAAACCCCAGACCTAAAGCTTTGCAGTCACATACGCTACCACTACGCCACCGAGGCAGTCATTCATACATGTAATTCATACTTACTGAACTGATTTCTGATAGCTAATCTTCTAAGCAACTCCATGAATGTTTGGCTACCGACTTTTGGCACCCTGTTGAAAAAGAGTACGTCGGTACCGGCGCGCGCAGTGTTGTTTAACTCCCATGGATCCGGGACAAGAAGTTCATCCAAGTAATCTTGTTCTTCTTCTATCTGCTGGGAGTCTTCTGGTTCAGCTTCTAATGTTCGCTGAGGTTTGCTGCGCTCCTGGGAATATAATAGAATCATTTAATATAACATCTCCAGTACAATGTAGGTTTTCTTAATATTTGGAACTTTACAGTGGTCGCTCATTGAAAAGCTTTAAAGGTTGTAAAGAATTATTTCGATTGAACCTTTAGTATTTTTGTTACTTAACCGCCATTTTCCCTGTATAAACTTATAATCCCTTTAACTTGAGGTTAATATATTTATTAACGGAAAGTACATTTAACACCCATCATCATCCAAGTTACACAGCAGACAAAATAATGTTTCCGAAGAACAGCGCACTTTTACCCATAGATTACTCTATTTTTAGGGGATAATCTGTGCTTACATCGGGGTTCCAGGGATATCCTTCCGAGGTTGCACCTGGTTCCCCGGCTTCTAGTACCCCTGACGGTGTGCGGTTTTTAGTCAGTTCGAGTCCGACATAACCACAAGTGGTATCCGAGGGGAATTCCGCTCAAAAGAAAAAGGCTCTTCTGTACTTTTACCGAAGTAAAGCCGCAAACGAAAGACAACAAATTATAACTGTGCTGCATACTTAGATTTATTAGATAATTCTAATGTAATTAAAACACATGAACGATTTGTGCAATCGTAATGATGGACGAACTATTACGTAATATATTAAGTAATAACTGAGGTAGGATTCTTCGTGAATACCGACATTTCGTACATAGTTCACAGCTGTTTATGGTTAAACTTAAAACTGTGTTAGTTAATTATAGAAGTGTCACGTGTCAACGTTTCGTCACTATACACTGGTCTAAGAAAAATGCACTTAGTTGTACCTGATAGGTTTGGCTGTGCAGTTTAATATTACAGGCAAACTGGATTGTATATTGCACGACTGCGCAGGTTTTTATTTCTATATCAGTTCAGGCAATCGAAAAATATGTTTATTTTGTACATTTTTTGATAAAGATTTTTTTCCCTAAAATACAGCTTTCGCTTTAGGAATAGCGATATAGGAATAGAAATAAATCCTTTATATCACAAATCATGAGAAGGACACAAAGAACACCCAAGAATCAGAAAAGCACTTTGGATTTTCTTTGTAAACACACACACACACACACACACGCATTTTACAATAACGGAATGTTATTGTTCTAGTTTTTTGTACGAGAATTGTAGAAAACGTACAGATTGTAATTTGAAATGTTGCTGATGTAAATACGTCAATAACGTGGCATGCCGCAGCACCGACAGTGCAAAGGAAGTCGTGAAAACTAGTGCATACAATTACGGAAAAGTGCAGTTCATAGTGTCATTGAACTTTCACCATCCAGGACAGCGTGATAAGTTATAATGATATGACGATTCTTGATGACGACGTCTTCTTTTGATTAGTATGGGCACCAAGGCAGGATAGATATGTAGGAGACCAGTATATACTAAGTTTTTGTACAATTGAAAATTCATTCAATTTGATAGGAGTAAAACTTGTATTTTGAAAGTAAATTCAAGTGTTTTTAGAGGAACAACTTTTAGAAATGTATTATATCACATCAACAGCTTGTAATACCAGCTTGTGAAACTTGGTTAAGTGGGACCTGGATAAGTGAGAAACCTCCATAACTGGAACTCATGCTAAAGTCCCAACACTTTAGCCCCAAATTACCTCTGTTAGTGGGATGAGGTAACCTCTATATCTGGGATTTATTCTTTCGATTTATCATCATAGTTACCTCTATAACTAAGACAGCTAGTGAATTTTATATGTATAAACCTCAGTAACTGAGATAATATCGTTTTGTTTGTTTACTCATTCTTATTCTACCCACAAATTATTTTGAAATGACATCTATTGGTGACCAAAGGATATTTGATAAAATTTATACATATTTATTTATTTATTTATTTAATACATCATGCACTTTAGGTGCATTGGCGGACTTAATGCCTAAGGCATTCTCTACCAGTCAACCAAGAGATGTTTTTTGATATTACATATGTAATATCGAAAAACATCTGATGGCTGATACTTCCACAAGACAAAATAAAATGACAGATTTTTATAATTGATTCATTCTGTTTCATTCGTGCTTGAATATTTTTTTATTACATTTGTATAATTACCTTTACTTTAAAAAAAAAAAACTCATAATATTACGTAACACGTTATTTTATTCAATTATCGCACCATTATAACTGAAATAACCCGTATTCTCACCTCTATCAATGGAACCCTCTGTAAATGAGACAGATATTAATTTATACCTGGATATCTGAAACACTGGGTAAGTGGAATACCTCTTTAAGTGCAACATTGCAGGTCCCTTAGAGTCTCACTTAACCAGGTTTCACTGTAGTTCAAACCTATCCACAAAAAGGGGGTTTTGGAGGATTACGCTACGCTGACCAAACGTATTATTGGTGTAGAGTTTGTGTCATGTTTTCCTTCTCTTTGAAGTGATGTGAGCTGTTCTGAGTAGTTTCCTCAACGACATAGCAACGGGCTGAATAGAAGTGGTAATACTAAGCATTTATAATACGTCATGATAGACATAATAATAATATTTCGGACATCTGACATATGTTAAAAAGAAAACATTAATAGCTATATCTTTCTACCTACCTGTCTTGATAAATCATCTATATTACTAAACAATAAATCTATAAGTCTTGGTTGAAGTTCTAAAGCCCGGATTGTTATACACATAATGATAAATGAATTGAAATTGTTGTACTTACAGCGCCGGTGTGTTTTCTGATCGCCTCAAGAGCTTCTTTGTATTCTTGCGCCGACGCATACGCATGCTCCGACCGATCAGTGGGTATTTCTAAAAAAAAGCGACACTGTTAAAACGTAGTATTGATTGTTTTTTTTAGGCGATAATAGACTATCATGTTAATAATGAAAATAAGGTTGCTTATAAGATTGTGGCGTAAGCTGGTGTTTATTTATAAACGCCTTTTGTATTCTATACGTGTCATATTATCACGTACTTAGGGATTGAGCGTGCTAGTAATTACAGATTCGTGTAGGTAACCACTGAATTGAAGTTGGTCAAACAATTAACCACTACTAAATTGTAACATGTTGTTTAGGAATGTTCCGTCGCTATAATTCGCTTTTAAGTGACAAGAAAATAGCTCTAAAAGAATTTGGAATTGGCGAATAATTGAAAATTTGACTGTAAGTAAAACCAGTATTTAAGTTGAGTACTGAAATGATATAGCGTAGATAGACTACATCATTTAGACTAGTTTACGATGTTAAAAATAATATTAATGTATTAAATTACATAGTCGACAGATAAGATGATCGAGTATTATGAGAATTGAATTATTTATAAATATTTTGGCTTCCTGATACAAAACGACGTCTAGCCTCAGTATAGCCTTTTATTACATTTTCAGAAGAACTGGAATAATCCTCGCCTCGATATGATGCCAAACCGATTACGGCCACGGCGGCCAGTCTCAACGGAGACCAGCCAACTACGCATGAGATATTATAGTGCACTAGTGTGTGCGCAAACACAGGCGCACTCTCTGTTCCCTCTCTCTCACAATCACGACACAACAGACACGACCGGGGAGAGATCAGGCGCAGGACCGACAGCTTTACGTGCTCTCCGAAGCACGGGGTTCAAACCCCAACTTCCAAACTCCGAGCTGTTATTAAGTATTTCTATAATAAAAAAAACTCAATAACACTTTTGGCCTGACCCAGGATTCGAACCCGAGACCTCAAGCTTAGCAGTCGCATGCGCTACTACTACGCCAACGAGGCAGTCAACTCGCATACTTGAACCGCTAGACCAATGAGGCAGTCAGTTAGGATATACTTTCGGTTTGAAATGACAAAATAATTCTACAGTTTTATGTGTATTAAAACTGCCAAAATAATTCTACTTTTGACAAATAGCATGAGTAGAATCTAAGAGAGATGGTCACGTTCCTCATTGCGAATGTAGGCAATACCGCGTTACCCACAGGATCGCGAAAAATCGAGAATTTTAATTACAAAATTGTATTTAAGGCTGCATAATATTTGTGTTGTTAGTAGTCCAAAAAACAAAGAAAGAAACATTATACTGTTGGTAGTGTGGCGACCTCCACATACAACATAACATACTACAGCGCCATCTACCGAAGTTACACTGAACTACGGAGTAACCTACAATACGAAGAAACTACCAATCCTGAATCACGCAATTAAAGTTCTCGCGCCGATTATCATATATACAACATCCCAACATCAACTGTTGGGCAGTAGCCCGCCAGGCATGATCACCTCGCCTGGTCGGAGGATCCTCCCTTTGTGTTGGGTGGAACATGATACCCGTTCCCCCACAGTGGTGACCCCGACGTGATTGAAAGCAGCCTTCAAGGCAGCAGATCAGCGCCACCATCATGTTCACTCCCACAGCAAGTCTCAAGCCAGCCAGCAACTTCGGCCTCAACTGGGATATACCACACGCAGGACGCGACCGCTCCAGCCTGGTAACCAACCCCTACGGCCTCTACAGCGTCTAGGCACAGCACACTGCACCTACGGTCCATGTAAGCAGAGCACATCTCTCCCATCTACACAGCAGCCAGCCACTACGCAGCAATCGCCCCGACTCACTGGGGACCTCACCGCAGCACCGCGCACCGCATGCGATCCCGACTCACTGGGATCAGCGGACTTCAGCCCCGACTCACTGGGACTAGCGGCATTCAGTTCCGACTCACTGGAACTTGCGGCACTCAGTTCCGACTCACTGGAACTACTCACTCCTGGCACTGGCAAGCTCCACAGCAGAGCACAGACAGCTGACGCAATATATATCGACCTCCAGTCTTGGAGAGGAGTGATGTGGCGACCTCCACATACAACATAACATACTACAGCGCCATCTACCGAAGTTACACTGAACTACGGAGTAACCTACAATACGAAGAAACTACCAATCCTGAATCACGCAATTAAAGTTCTCGCGCCGATTATCATATATACAACATCCCAACATCAACTGTTGGGCAGTAGCCCGCCAGGCATGATCACCTCGCCTGGTCGGAGGATCCTCCCTTTGTGTTGGGTGGAACATGATACCCGTTCCCCCACAGTAGCAACATATAATTTCCCATCAAAACATATTACCCATTACAAACAATTATTAGTGGCTGGCTCGAAGTGGCTGCAGTCATTGCCTGACTCTAGAACTAATCGGACAAAATGAAATTACAGGTTACGGATCAAAACTTAGTCATTCTATGAAAGCCAGCAGGCATTTACAGCAAACAAAAAAGTGTATTCATCGTTTAAACGATTGTAAAAAGTATAATATCGCTTTGCGTTGCGTTTTAGTTTGGTGGTGTAATAAAATTGATTTTTTCTTATGTTTTCTGAATACAGTTTTATGTGGTTATAAAGTGAACAATGCGAATAGTAGTTTTCGCATTTACAGCATGCTGGGTTTCGTGCAACTTTAATAATAGGGAGTTGTGTTTTTTTTATCTCTACCCAGCCTTAGTTGTGTGTTCTTGCTGTGTCTGGTACTAGGGAAAGAATCACTATTTATTGTGTTATTCTTATTGTGTGCGTGAGTTGTGAACCACTTGGTTCATAACTCACTCACTCTTGGTTCATAACTCACTCACTTATTTGGTTAAGTCACTCATAAAAAAGTACAAAAATTATACTTTCATAGAAGTAAGAAAGAGAAGAGAGACCCGTGCCCAGCTGTGGGCTATTGAAGATGATGATAAGAATGAACACATTTTGGGCAACTTGGTGAATCAGGTCTGTTTCGTAGCAATGTCAGACTAAACTGTTTTTTAATCTCTCTTTTTTAATTTGAAAGCAGTCTTTGTTCTTAGTTCACATATACACCAAAAATTTAAAGAATAAAGTAAATTGTGGAAACGATTAAATGCTTAGTTATATATATCACTAGCTGACCCACGCAACATCGTTTGCGTCTTATATTGCCCGTAGCGTGAAAATTTTCCCCCGTTTTCAAAACATTCTTTATTGATGCTCCGCTCCTATTAGTATTAGCGTGATGATATATAGGACTATCCAACACTGAAAGAATTATTCAAATCAAACCAGCGCTTCCTGAGATTAGCGCGTTCAAACAAACAAACTCTTCAGCTTTATTATTAGTATAGATAAATAGATTACTCCCAGTGTATCGTAACTTATGATTCGTTTTTGCGCACGTAAATTGCCAATGCCAAGGACATTGCGAACCCAATTAAATTTTTAGTTCAATTCTTTGGCTTTCTTACGAAGTTTTAAAAATATGAACTGCCATATTTCAACAGATATTTCTAAAGATCAACTTTGTGTTACTATATTTAAGAAATGTTACATTTCTATAGTTATAACGCCAACATTATCGATTCGTGAAAGACAATTTGATATCCTTTGGTAAAGACGTATGATGGCTGTGCTACATATATATACTAGCGAGACTATTATATATATACTAGCTGACCCGACAAACGTTGCTTTGCCATAAAAAGGAATATATATTTTAGGGGTGGGTCAATAAAAATCGCGATGGAAAAATAGAGGTTGATCGTAGGGGTTGAAAATTCAGGGTTGTATGTATTTTGTAATGCTGTATCAAAATAAAAAAACAAAAATTTAACTAAAATAAAATAAAAATAAAGGGTTGGACTACCCTTAACATTTAGGGGAATGAAAAATAGACGTTGGCCGATTCTCAGACTTATCTAAAATGCTCACAAAATTTCATGAAAATCGATCGGGCCGTTTTGGAGGAGTATGGTAACTAACATTGTGACACGAGAATTTTATATATACTTGTATATATACAAGGAACAGGTCGTTACGTATTTGGATTTTCTATTAGATAATTTTTTAACCATAGTCTTTACCGAGGTTAGAAAAAACTGACTTATATTAAAGCTACATTAATTTAACGTTTCCATCGATAACTGGTAATTTCTACTTAAATATATATAAACTATCGTCCAAACAGTTTTGCATGTTTTTAAAGTAAATTTATGCTTTTTCATTTCCAATATGCGTTATATATAAACCTTCAATAATGTGTAAATGACAGAAAACTCAAATATTTTTGAAATAAAAGGGGATTTAAGTACCGCTCTATATTTGGAAACAAATACATATATTAAGTTTAATATAACAGAAGGGAATAGTGCAGGATTATTAGAATAATATAATTATACAACATTGTTTTTTTTTAGTTTACTCCCTGTGAAATAATAAACAGTATAATATTAATGCCTCGGTCTTATAGAATGAGCCATTATTCTCACGGACAGATAATCGTAAACGACTGACGCAGCGAAAAAGGAAAATTGGCATAAAATAAAAATTACGTGGGGACTTCCTAAAAATGCACAGGAAAAGAACACAAATAACATTAAAACCCAGAACAATATTTGTGTATCTAGTCTTTTGACCCACGACACTCAGTAAAGTCGAAAACGGCGAGGTGACCGCTTAATTAAATGAGCCAAACAGCCAGTTGCATAACTATCACATAACATTCTATAGAGATTGGTTGGTCACATTGTTTGTATCAGTAATGTGCTAGTTCGACATACTCGTGGGTATTGAAACCAGTAGCTCGTTAGCTCAAACCCGGTATCAAGTACATAACCTATCTAACCCAGACTATGTGCCCTTGGCTATTAGTACAGTAGGCAGCGTAAGCCATTTGAATTAGTTAGAATACCTCTCATTCCATACGGAAACAAAACCTCTGTTCTGTTTCTTGATCCTGTCAGGGTCCTAAATAAATAGATACAATTTATCGCAGCCATGAGCTTCGCGGTTTTATACTTCTCAAATATTCGTAATCTAGTTGTTGACATCTAAAAATCTAAATTTACCTTATTTATTTATACGCATTATAATTAACACCAATTTGTTTAAGTTTATGCAATAATTTTATTGAATTTTTTATGCTTGTTAATTAATTTCTGTCCAGACTTTGAAACCCTAATTGACACATTAAGCACTAAAATATTTATTAGCAGTTTCATTGTTAGAAAACAAAACCAATCAGTCCTCAAATCCTTAAATAAAAACAAAATCAGAAATTAGATCTGAAATAGTATTTTTTTTATGTTGGGGCCCATCAAGAAGCATAATAAGAATCCAAGAGTAATGGATCATGATGACGCACACCTTCGTAGTATAGTGATGCTAATTCCAGTCTTCCGGTCTTCTTTCTCACACTCACCAACGAAACTAGACAGTACGAATGCTGTCATTTTAGGTTGATCTTCTGTGCGAGGCTAGTACCACCCCGGTCTAGACGGTCCGTTCGAGCTGAAATCAGCGTAGCTCTACCATGTTTTTGTAATAATTATTTTGTATATAATCTGCTGTTTAAACAGTTGACTTCAGTAGGTTCGTAAACATTCACAACAAACGGTTAACTAACAAGAAGTAGATGAAACCATTAGGTTAATAAGCTACGATAATACATACGTATATTATGTAACAATTTTACGCACTGTGATGTAATCTTCTCAGACGCATCCTCCAAGATTGTAGTCCATTAAAATGTCGTTATTATAATGTACATAGACTACAGATTTTAGTTTTTTACACGTATGTTACAAAAAAACATTTCCGTAATTCGCTATATAACACAATTACTAACTTTTTGTACAGTCTATTGTATGGTAAGACGTAGAAACTATAAATGCAATGATTAGAAGAGTATTACGGAAAAGACACACATCACGGTCGCTTTGAAGTCGAACAAAAGGTTATTTGCATTTAGTATTTTCTTTGTATAATTGATAGGTTATCAATAAATATTGTGGATATTTTGTAGGGTCTGGGTGAAACAGGACCAGCTTTCGTGGAGAACATTGAAGGAAGCCTATGTTCAGCATTGAATGTTCTTCGACTGAGATGATTTTGATAAATACGGCTATTGCATTATGTGTACAGGCAGAATGGATAATGCCGAAATCACTTACTGAACAGCTTTTAAAGATTATAGAAACTACAAAAGCTTAATTGACACCTACATATTATTGTACTACGAGTATTTTATTTAGGAGAATTAGAAGCTATAAACCAGACGGCATAATTGAAACTTGAGGATATTTAGCTATGATATTTTGTAAGACTCGCGATGGGAGTTTACAAAGGATTTGATAAATATCTGTTCTATCGTACCAGTCTTGGTACATACGAAGTAATGGAAGAATTTAATGCATACTCCATGGCTAGTAAAGCTTATTTATTTCTAAATCACGATAACACAAAGAAATAAATAGACCGACAATTATAAAAATGCACTAAACTTAAAAACGTAAGACGAAGGTCTAAGCAGTTTCATGTAATAACTATCACCATGAATGCATAAATATAGAGATACTAGCTGACCCACGCAACCTCGTTTGCGTCTTCAATTGCCCGTAGAAAATTTTCCCCGTTTTTGAAACATTCTTCATTGGTGCTCCGCTCCTATTAGTATTACCGTGATGATATATAGCCTATAGCCTTCCTCGATAAATGGACTATCCAACACTGAAAGAATTTTTAAAATCGGTTTAGTAGATCCCGAGATTACCCCCTACAATTTAACAAACACACAAACTCTACTTCTTTATAATATTAGTATAGATAGAGCTTATATAAACCCCTGTTTATAGTTGTGTTAATTACTAAAGTTGGAAACACCAGCGCTAGTTTCATCTTTGGCATTGTTCCCTCGGGATAATGCACCTCGGAATTGCTTAACTTCAAAACGGCAAACTTCTGTACCCCTTGTAATCAGATAGTGTATGTAGATATTTACTAATGGCATGGCTTGCTGTTATTATGATTATTATATAACAAACACAAAAAATATACAGTCGATTTGAGAACCTCCTCCTTTTGTGAAGTCGGTTACTAAACTATACTCCAGCCTTCTAACAAATTCACAAACATATAATTTTTTAGTCTGATTGTATAGTTTTCGTCAAAGAACAGTAAAATCTTTTTAGTAATTAGCAATCTAAACTAATAATAAAGCTGAAGAGTTTGTTTGAACGCGCTAATCTTAGGAACCGCTGGTCCGATTTGAAAATTTATTTCAGTGTTGGATAGTCCATTTATCGAGGAAGGCTATAGATTGACCGTGGGAGAGCTATGCTTCGGCATGAATGGGTCGGCTCGACCGGAGTGATACCACGGCCTCACAGAAAACCGGTGTGAAATAGCGTTTGCGCTGTGTTTCACCGAGTGAGTGAGGATACCGGAGGCCCATACCCCAACCCCTCCCGCCATCCCCTTTCTTTTCCCAAAAGGTCGGCAACGCACTTGTGACGCCTTTGGTGTTGCGGGTGTCCATGGGCGGCGATAATCGCTTACCATCAGGTGATACGTCTGCTCGTTTGCCCACTATTCAATAAAAAAAAAAAATATATATATATCATCCCGCTACTACTAATAAGAGCGGAGCAACAATGAAGAATGTTTCAAAACCGGATGAAATTTTCACGCTACGGGCAATATAAGACGCAAACGAGGTTGCATGGGTCAGCTAGTATTATTATAAGTCTGTTGAAATAAATTAAACTGAATAGAGAAAAATAACAGTGTGCTCATTTTAAGCATCTTATCAAAAAATCTTGAATAATAGTTGTAACCACGACTTAGTAACCTTAAAATGAAACTGGAAAATTAGCACGAAATCAAAATAAAATAATAATTAAAAACTAGAAAGCTTAACGAGCTTCGTACACGTAGAAGAAAGCGACGCCTGGGGCATGAAACTGAAAGATTCAGACTAACAGATATGCGATTGTCGGTCATTGCATTATAGCGAAGTGGCGAATAATTTTTAACAATTTTAATATCAAAATTACTAACACGTAAATCTTTAACAAAAACAAATCAACTTCAAGAACGACCAAATTGAAATGGAAGTCCACATGGTAATCACCAGCTTTCAACTAAAAAAGAATTATCAAAAAAGTTGGTAACAAACATAAAATAATACAGTCGAATTCTAAACCTCCTCCTTTTTTGAAGTCTGTTAAAAAGACCCACACATATTAATGGTTAATGACCCTGACTGCTAACCCAGAGGTCGTGGGTTCGATTCTCGGCCCGGAATGATGTACACGATCAATTGTTCAGTGTCTGAGTGTAATATATCTGTAAATAGGTTTGTATTTAGAAATATATAAGTATGTTAATCAGCGGTCTGGTACTGGTTTTGTCTAGTTTTGGATAAGATAGCCTTGTGTGAGATATATGAGGATTTTATTTTTATAGTATATAATAACAGATAAATGAATTAACAAGAAAATAAACCTGCTGTAGTTGTGCTAAACTTGACCGCATAACAGCCATTCATAGCAACAATGACTAGCAATAACAAGAGGATTTTTATTTCGCTTTTTAATATTTGACTGCACAGATGGATTAAGTGAACATCTGCTACCTATTAAGATGTAGGGCTTTGATCCCCACATGGGACAATATTTTGAGAGATCCGCAAATTATTGTTCTGAGTCTGGATGTTTGTTGTGTCCAGCAGACAAATGTTTGTAAAGTCCCTACACACTGTCCTGCATTAGACGTGATGAGACTGTAGGAGTTGTCTTTATAAAAAACTTGTTGATTAAATAATTACTAGCAGTTATCACGGGAAGGCGACAGTAGGATCCTGTGTTCAGTATCAGCCACAGAAACTGTAAGCCACTGTAATCTGGCTGTATTAGCTAGATTAAGATATACATTTAATATCATTTTAGAAAACGTGACAAACATATTGAATAGTTTTTACACATCTCTTACTCCTCAACGAGTTTTTATGGCTAGTAACATTTTATCGAGTTATATGTAAAGCCAGTAAAGTGAAAATAGACATACCTTATTAAGATTTAATAGGATTGTACACGTCGGAATTGAATACGTAAGTGGTTATCGTCCCTCGACTATACTGGCAGTATTTGCCCTTATAAGTCCTCTGCAAACAGAACTGTCTCGCATTTATTTGATGAATATCGGCGGGTTGTAGACCTCAAAGGAATTCGAAGGTATACCATTATGTACGCAAGATCTTGTGTCAATTTAAATAACATAAATGCCACCTGGCCTGTCCCAACATACATAGTTGAACTTTCGTTGTTATCTGTTAAGAATGGAAACATCTCGTAATCATTATATCATCATAATCATTTAAATGCATTTGTAGCCGACTTAAAGCTCATATTCCTAATTTAGTGCGAAAAACAGTACCGATATTTGCTTGACAAATCTGATCGAGTATTTAATCGACTTCATTGAAAAGGTGTACTAAAAAGAATGTCACAAGAAAAGTGTGTAATTGAGTAGAATCTCTATCTTATAATTTCAAGTCAAAGGAATATTCAAATAAGTAGATTTATACATACATACACAATATACACATGTGTACATACAGATTAAACCGTAAATTGTACGTAAGAGATTTAAACTGAGACATATTAAGAACTTATATTTTGCAGTTTGTAATTTAGTCATTTAACCGGGCACATTTATTCCTATATTTTATATATTATAAAAAAAAAAACATGTTAAATTACACAACAGTTGTTGTGCTCATCACACATAATTTGTCCTTGTTTGGAATCGAACCTCTGCTCCGCAGTTCAGGGTGACTGACCACTAGATCAATCGATAAGTCAATACACTACTAACATTATTAAGAATTCTTAAGCACAGAATTCTAAAGAACATTAAATTGGCTTAAACCTGAGATATATTTCATTCTAAGAAGTTATAAAAGCTTGAGTATTAAGTCCTTCTGAGAATAAACATTTATTCTCTCTCTAGGAACTCTAACTATCGTTTCTGTCTGAGCCTGCACTAAGTTGATTAATATTGAAAGAGTCATCAATCCTTCTCCGTCCGTCAAAATTATCCGTTTCTAATCAGAGTTATGGTTTGTACCAAACGGAAAAACCATAAAAGGTATCCATCAGTTTCATATTGGCCGAAATAATAAAACCTACGAGTACCACCATAAGAAAATAACAAGTCTAAAATACGAGTATAAAAAACCCCCTACGCAAGCACTTAATCGAGTAATCATACGCCAAAAATGCCTTACATCATTTTGGACAAGAGCTGATACTCTTACACTGCTGGACCGATATTAATCAAACATGGCTAAGAACCACCGCAAGGAAACTGGCTTTTAAACGAAAAAAACCCGCAACGATATCGGTCCATCCGTTTGAGAGCTACGATGCCACAGACAGACACAAACATATACAGACAGACAGACATCGACGTCAAACCTATAACACCCCTCTTTTTGCGTCAGTGATTAAAAATAAAAGTAAGTGCTGTCGTTATATAGAATGCAACACGGGATGTTTTCTATTTTATTTCCTTTTCGGTACCTACATTTTATGATCAATTGTGAAATTATCACCAAAGGAACATAATCACATTTCATTTTTAAAAGTGTATAATCTATTTATAGTCCAACTAGCTGACCCACACAACCTCGTTTGCGTCTTATATTCCCCATTTTTTAAACATTCTTCATTGGTGCTCCGCTCTTATAAGTAGAAGCGTGATGATACTCGTATATAGCTTATAGTCTTTCTCGATAAATGGACTATCCAACACCGAAATAATTTTTGAAATCGGACCAGCGGTTTCTGAGATTAGCGCGTTCAAACAAACAAACTCTTTAGTTTTATTATATTAGTATAGGTAGATTAGGTTTTAATTACGTTAATGTGTCGTAACATTTAAGTATTATAAAATTCAGTGGTAAAAACACATGCGAAAAGTCTATATTGACAAATGCTACGTACATATATAATTGTAAATAATATGTGTATTAAGTACACATATCTCACAAGCCTGTGAAAACCTGTGTAATTAACGCTTTGTTTTAAAATTTATTATATTAAAGTTTCCAAATTACTCTCCTTAACAATGGTATCATTAAAACTTGTGAATAGATAACAATAGGTTAGTTAGAAAATCGTTTTTGTAAGTTAACGGTAGTGAATTCCTATGTACATAACTATCGTGACGCACAATTTCTTTTATTTATTTAACAATATAAAGAACATACGATTAATTCTAATTATAGCTTAAGAGACTAAGGGGGAAGCCTTGGCAGTTAGTTTGGACATCGCGAAAGCCTTCGGTCGGGTCTGGCACAAAGCGCTTCTTTCGAAGCTCCCTTCCTATGGGCTTCCCGAGAAATTATGCGATTGGGTCACTAGCTTTCTGGCACGTAGAAGCATAAAGGTCGTAGTCTACGGTGAATGCTCTGACTCCATGCCTGTGAATGCTGGTGTCCCGCAAGGCTGTGTGCTATCGCCTACTCTGTTCCTTCTTCATATCAATGACATGCTGCCAATTAGCGGCATTCATTGTTATGCGGATGACAGTAAGGGCGATGCTCTCTACACCGGCCACGCCAATATTTCTCGGGAAAACGTCATTGAGAGTCGAAACAAACTTGTGTCTGAAGTTGAGACCACTTTGGAAAAGGACTTAATTTGGTCCAATTCAACTCGACAAAGACACAAATTTGCGCGTTCACCGCAAAAAAACTACCGTGGGTCGTATATCCTCGTTTTGAATACACTCCTCTATCTGCCTCAGCCAATATTGGAATACTTGGTGTCGACGTGTCGAGCGAAGTTCAGTTTCGTGGCCATTTGGAGGGTAAGGTCAAATTAGCCTCGAAAAAGCTTAGTGTGCTCAACAGATCGAGGCGGTATTTCACTCTGGCCCACCGCCTTAGGCTTTATAAGGCGCAGGTTCGGCCTTACGTGGAATACTGTTCTCATCTTTGGGCAGGGGCAACCCAATAGCAGCTCCTCCCTCTGGACCGCATTCAGCGGAGGGCGACTCGTATCGTCGATTGCCAGGATCTTCCAATTCGGCTGGACTCTCCGGCGCTGCATAGAGATGTGGCTTCGCTGTGCATCTTCTACCGCATTTACCATGGGGAGTGCTCCGAGGCATTGTTCGGATAGATCCCTGCCTCATCGTCCTACGCGACAGATATTTCATCCCCATCATCTAGATGGTTGGCAATCCACAACTGTGCCATTTTCGCGAAACTTTCTGCCGCGCACAGCAAAACTGTGGAATGAGCTATAGCCTGCGGTGTTCCCGGACCAATGCGACCTTCAAACCTTCAAGAAAAAAGCGTACTCCTTCCTAAGAGGCCGGCAACGCACTTGTAACGCCCCTGGTGTTGCGAGTGTCCATTTGCGGCGGTAATCGCTTACCAAATGTTTATATGATATAATATATAATACAAGCTCGACTTAGTTTGGGATAAGATTGCGTTTTGTGTTAAATGTCCCAAAAACATTTATTTATATACACAAATATAAACTAACATATATTAATATATACATATATTTATACCTTATTAATTCTGCCAGTTAATTAAGAAGATCATGCTTATTTAGGAGTGGAAATTCGAAACTGTAATTTATATTGTAAAATTATTATGATCTACTAGCTGAACCCCGCGGTGCTACCCGAACGCCGCGAGGCAAAGCAAGTATCTTTATAAACTGTAGCCTTTGTGTTATTCTGATGTATAAAGCTATATTATTGTAAAGTTTCATCAAAATCCATTCAGTAGTTTTTGCGTGAAAGAACAACAAACATACTCACTTACATACTCACAAACTTTCGCGTTTATAATATTAGTAGGATAATTTAATTGCAAACCTGGTAGTTTCTATACCATTTTATATGGTTGTGTTTCTCTAGCAAGTGATAATCAATATTATATGGCAACTTATCCGTAATGCCGGTGTAACTAAATCTTTTAAAATCCGCTTAACTTGAATGAGAAAGTGAGAAGTGCCTGGCTTAAGTGTGAATTTACCTTTATCGTTAAATATGCATGGTTATGCTTTTTACTACGCTGTTAAAAACAACTTAATGAGACGTACGTCAAATTTAAACCCATGTAAAATGTGAATTCATTTATTTGCCTTCGGCGTACGCTTATGGTTAATGGCATAAAGATATACCGATAACCTGAAGAGAGTGAGGAGAAGTGGACGTGGACTACGTACATCACTGAGTAGCGATAAGCTAATGAGAATATAATAGTATACTGACACAAAAAGTCCACCATTGCGACGCTTCAATCATATTCAGGGACAGTACCCAAGACGATCTGAGAAACTCAATACATTACAATTGCAATTAATTCCACGATCTTGGTTACAGCCGCTCTCAATTGTCTGATGTTCTTAGGATTTTGGCTAGCGATTACAATCTTTAAGTTGCACTAGAAAGTCCAATAAAAAAGCAATCTTCTCAACTTTATTCATTGTGCTCGACTAAAACACACTTGCCAGATGCGTTGTTTAGAGCTAGTTTCAAGTTTTCTGTGCTAGTTTCTTGGCAGTGCTGTTGTCCTGTGTTGTTTCCTCCCTTAATTGGCTCTTACGTCACCTATGAAATGAATAGCAGTCTCTCTTCGTATTCTGAATCCATTGTCACACGGACATACTTGTGTTTTTTTAATTTTTTTTCAAAATGACTCTATTTCGCCTGATGGAAATCACACGCAGAATCCAAGAGTGGTGATCACCACACGCATTGATTTGGTTGATTTTCTCTGTGAGGGTAGTCCCACCCTGGTTATTCTATTTCCAACTTTATTAAAGATTAGCTGACCCACGCAACCTCGTTTGCGTTTTATATTGCCCGTAGCGTAAAAACTTTTCCCTGTTTTTGAAACATTCTTCATTGGTGCTCCGCTCCTATTAGAAGTAGCGTGATGATATATAGCCTTCCTTGAAAAATGGACTATCCAATACTGAAAGATTTTTTCAAATTGGACCAGCGGTTCCTGATATTAGCGCGTTTAAACAAACAAACAAACCTTTCAGCTTTATTATTAGTATAGATACATTTTAAGACCGATAACAGCCATTCATAGTTCGATACTAGGTTTTATCGTAGTCGCTTGCAGGTTTCTATCTTTATGCGTTGTTTTATGGTACTGGTATATCTAGTTCTTAGACTTGTAGCTATAACAGATTTATTAGATTTTCTCTAAAGAATTTATTATCAGCTGTAAATTTATAGATCAATTTATCTTTCAATCTGAAGGTCTATTAGATGATTGAATTTTAACATTTGAATGGTTTAGTTTATTTTATCTTCGTAGTTATAAATTTACTATAGATATATATTTGCTAATATTATGTTTGTACGAAAAAACATAGATAAATATACTAACGAAAGTGATCATCATTCACTAAACACAAGGAATAAGCACAAATTAGTAGGCCAATATTATCGCCTGAACAAAGTCCACAATTCATTTGAAGGACTTGGTGCGCGTTTTTATAACAAAATTCCTGTCGAAATCTTGAACTTACCCCTACAAAAGTTCAAGAGTACCGTTAAGAATCGTCTTATGGAAAGGGGCTATTATACGATAAACGATTTCTTGACTGATACAGTGCCTTGGATGTGAGTGAGAGTCTAGCATTGGCTTATGTACAATTGAAATAATTTATTTTTATACGCAATGTATTTATTTATTTACAATCCTTAATATAATTTATTTGATTGTAATTAATTCTTGACATCTTATTCTACATTTATTACCTGACATTTGAACTTTGTTAAGTTAAGGCGATCTGTGTTTACATTGTTGGAGCGTAAATAATTTGTATTTATTATTTTATTACATTTTGAACGTTTTTTTCTTTTTCTCTGGGACCAGTATGTGTGCACACATTGGTTTTACTCCTTGATGTGTAAATGATTGCAACCTTATATGCTATGGACTAATTTTTTATTATTTTATTAGACAAAAAATTGATTTTCCTAGTTTTAATATCTTATTAGACCGCTTTCTAGCCTTTGTGTTTTGGTTGCCTTAACTTGCACATAGAAATACTGTTGTCAAAAACAAACAAGCTTTGTATGAATTATTTGAAAAGATGGTGCACATGAGTTTCTCACCAGCTCTTCTCATGTATGCAATACCCATCGGAGCTGGTACTTGGATTGATTTCAATTTAAACCCTTGAGTTGAATCGAAATCAACCTAAGCTCCGGTAATTCAAATCATCTCAGTGCATTTAGCATTGGTACTACTGAACTGATTACTTGAGTTTTGTTTTATATTTTTATGTTTGTATTTTTGACGTGTTCAAGTGCCTTTTGGGGCCTATGGAAATAAATGATTTGAGTTTGAGTTTGAGTTTGAATGATTGAATATTTAATTAAAGATTTTTATTGTCTTACAAATTCGAATAATGATTTTTATGAATTTATCATTGTAACTTTAATGTTCAATATTTAAGTATGACACGGACAAATTATATACTAGAACGCGATTCAGGATTTGTAGTTACTCCGTGTAGTGCGTTACTTCGTAGTTCAGTGTAACTTCGGTAGATGGCGCTGTAGTAGGTTATTGTTGTGTTATACGTGGAAGTCGCCATATGCCTAAATGAAAAATGAACCGCCCTGTAATAAACAGCAAAAGAAAGAAAAAATGAACCGCCCCGTAATAAACAGCAAAAGAAAGATCTACGAGTATATCATTTGTTTTTTAAAAAAAGGTTTTCAAAACGACTGCTATACACAAAAATAAAAAAAAAACAAATCTATGTCACATATTTACTGTTTTAAACCTTGGTAAAAGACGTTTGTCGGCAACTATCAAAATATATTCTACGGCTGATGGATAATCATAATCGTATAATAGCAAACTACACAGTAAATGAGTCCGCATTACGTGAAGCTTAAACCAAAGCCAAAAAGGTTTTTTATATATAGAACCTTCTACAAAAGTATTTTGTAATGTTTTTTTAATATATCCCTAGAAAATTGTTCCTATAACTGCGTTTCATCGTTATGTTAGGAAGAATCGTGAGTTAATTTTATGTGTTACTTAAGTCCACTGTAACTTAGCATAATGTTATATCCTAAATATTTAATAAATTAGTTTACTGAGTAATTTGACGTAATTTATTTTTGGTAATCTGTGAACAATGGTGTTGGTTACATGTTCATAAATCTTGAGTACACATTGTATTTAGCTATAATTTAACATGTATCTGTTTTTTGTTACAATAAATAAAATAAAATAAAAATAAATAAATATAGTTCAGTTTATAAAGTTCATAAAACCTTTATCTTGTTGAGAATCATTAAAACCAGACTGTTTGGTTCAACAAATTCTTCGACTTTAATATACATACTATAATATGTGTTCTTTATGTCAATGACATGTTACAAAGTATGGGAGACAACTTTTATATATATTTATATAAATTGGGATAGATCGTTTTGATTTTAATGTAACGGAGGCAAATGAGCAGACGTATTACCTAGGTAAGCGATCACCGCCGCCCATGGACACCCGCAACACCAGAGGCGTTACAAGTACGTTACCGGCCTTCGAGGGATAGGGAGAGGGAATGGGGGAAGAGGTTGGGGTATGGGCCTCCGGTATCCTCACTCACTCGGTGAAACAAGCAAGCGCTATTTCACGTCGATTTTCTGTGAGGCCGTGGTATCAAAACCAGAGGTGTTACAAGTGCGTTGCCGGCCTTTGGGAGAATGGGGAGAGGGATTTATTACATTCCAACCCAAAAAACAGACAGACAGAAAAATCAGTTTAAATTACAAGTACGAAACCCTAGCCTACTACAAACTTCTAATCGCTTAAGTGTCCAGTAGAAGCTATGTTTTAGTTCAATTTATGTATTAAGAAGAAATTAAGTATAAAACAATATCTACAATAGAAATAGAAACCTGATTGTTTAGTATGAGGAATAATAAAGATATTCGCTATTTACGCGAAGAGAAATCTCAATTTTCCAATGACTTTAACGCCTACGGCTACGAATTAGAACTATTAAAGCTGTCTGCGGCACAATCCGCAATCATTACGGTTTAAATGTACGCCATTAGGCACATCACGCAATGTCATTTAACATGTACTTTTAAATATTAAATTATGGTTGTCAAAAATACTGCCATTACAAGCCAAGTAATCTAAGCAAAGCAAGGCTAAGTTCAAGTAGGTAAATGTTTGGAATATATATGCACTGGAAATTATATCGTAGTCTTTAAAATGTTACTAAATATACGTTTTGCATAGGCAAATCATTTTTTTCTTATTTCAATTCCCGGGTCGGAACAAATGTTTGTATAATCTGCAAATATTTGTTTCGGAGTTTGGGTGTTTTCTATGCATAATATGTATGTATTACCAAAAAAAGTATATACGTATTAATGTCAGTTGTCTAGTACCCAAGTGTGTGTGGCGTTGTGTGTTAAATGTTCGAAAATATTTATTATTTATTTATTTTAAGGTCTACGTTATAACTAAATAAAATTAATTATTATATTTTGGATATCTGAAGCCGTAAAAATTAAAAGTAAAATTAGGGTGGGTCACCCTTATCATTTACGGGTATGAAACATAGACGTTGGACGATTCTCAGACCTAGCCGATATGCACACAAAATTTCATAAAAATCGGTCCAGCCGTTTCGGAGGAGTTTGGTTACAAACACAACGACACTAGAATTTTATATATTAGATTATTATTTATATATATATACTCTCCTATCCTTTTTCATATTCTAAATTCCTAATAGACTTACGACGTATTATATATTTAAGACAGCAATGACGGAATAACATTAGTGTATTATTACTAAGTTTAAGTGCTCATATTCATAATTCTAAGAATTTATTTCCTTTGATCTAATAATTCCGTTACATATTACCTACATACTTATTCAAACGACTCACAAATCATGGTTTTTATACATTGTACTTTATCGGTTATTATAGTCATTATTCATAAGAAGCAACACTGATTGTCAGTATTGCAATAATTTACTCACGATTATTTTATTAGACTATACGTATATTTTTACGAACATCTATAGATATATACCTGAGAATCGAAACCTTTGTACCCCCTTTTACGGAAATTATACGAACGAAGGTGTACGGAATTTGGCACAGTTTATACAGACGAATAGGAGGGCAGTTTATACGGCATAATTATATCTATTGCTTAGTTAGCTCAGATAACATTAAAACTGCATCAAAATTTAATGAGTTTCTAAACTAAGTCTGCTGTAAATAACAAGAAAATAATTTAGCACTATCGACCATACTGCAACAGTTTTCGAAAACCAGAAAAATTAACCGATTTTGATAACTTTTTTATGTTCATAATTTAAAATGAAGGTATTCGCTATGTGGAAGGTGGTTGGTGGAGACCGTCATATCGATCGTGGCGAGCGATGTGGCAGATATGTGAAGTAACTCTGAACTTTCATGTGTCAAATTGCTTTAATTTCATAGAATTCCATATTAACGTTCATCACTTTCTGAACGTGTCTCTCGAAACTCTTGACATTGGCGGTATCTCTGCGTTGACTCTACACGCGAGATAGAGTCCACAAACAACTAATAATAATAATCCATATTAACGTTATTATGTATTTATTTATATTTATATTAAGTAAAAACGTTAAAATTCGCGATGTAGGTCAACGTAAGTATAGAAACAGTTCGTAGAATTTTTATTCGTTTCCAACATCAAAATGGCAATTGAAGCAAAGAAATAAATGGATAACTGCTTGGAAGAAAAAAAAAGTAGGCGACTTAAGCTAGTATGATATTACTGAATATATTTTTATTTTTACCATACTGCATGTTAAAATTACAATTATTTTTCATTTGTTTTAGTGCTGATCTCAAGTTCACAATAAATGTAGTCACTAGGGGCGCTGTCATCGCGCACACAGCGAATAGGAATTAATATACTGCATAGACTACCTATCTATAATAATCTGTATCTATTTGTCTGTGGTTTGTGGCAGTATGTTAACATGACGTCAAGACAAGAGCCTCCGTATCACCGGATATGCCCCGCTACACTTCATTCGTTATTCTTATACGTTTTTTTCTTTAATATCATTATTATACACATTATCAATGAGGCCGTGTTATTTATTTTCCTCTTTGCCGTTATTATTTCGAATGGAGATGTAATTTTTGTGATTCAATCGCGGATAGTCTATTAGCGTAGTTCACGGTTTAATGGTAACTATGTTTTATTGTATTTCTTATGGTTGTTTTTTGTTAGATAATAAAGTGATTTCAAAGTATCAATGTAAAGCAAATATTAATTTCAATTATGGATAGATGAAGTTCGAATAACGGTAAGGCTTTGCGAGTGATCTCTTTTAAATTATACGTTGAGAGGTAGCATTTTTTGTATGAAAAAACAGCAGTGCTTGGCCAGACAAGCAAGTGCTCGTCTGTAGATAAACTTGCAGCCTTCTCGTTAATAATAACACAGAACAGTTGCCTACCGTCAATAACGTTTATGAATTAGGCTGTAAATAATAATAATAATAATAAATATTCCGGACATCTAACACACCACGCCATCTAGTCCCAAGCTAAGCAGAGCTTGTGTTATGGGTACTCGAACTCGACGGGAGTCGAACCCGAAACCTCAAGCTTAGCAGTCGCATACGCTACCACTACGCCACCGAGGCAGTCGGCAAATAATAAATAATGTAGCGTAATTTTTAAATACTTTTGTACTTTCGTAAATTAAAACTTGTAATTCCATAACACCGTATTTAATGTAATTCCGTAACACCATATCGTAAAATTATTCTTATTATTATTTTACTTTGGGTTAATCTACGTATTTTTCTTTAAACATTTCCTTCATGCAATCTATGGAAAATAACTGAGTGATCAATGATTCCAGTGATAAATGAAAAACACATTTAAACCATTTTTCACACAGCATGAGTTCTGTGACACTTCAAGTTCTTCATTTCAAGCAATTTTTTTATGAATGAAAAAACTCACGAAATACACATGAATTATAATCACGTAGTGGAACAAATCCGATCACGTAATAACTATTACATACCATTGAATTACCAGACCTGCCTTTAATAGTCTGCCTGTGACTTAATATCTATTACGTGACTGCTATAATAGGTACGTATTGAATATTAAGGATTATTAGTAAACGTAAAGTTAATTTTCGTCGAATTCGCCTTTTTCATATCTTATTTTATTCATAGCTTTATTTATTTATAACTTTATGTACATAGGCGGACTTAATGCCCAAGGCATTCTCTACCAGTTAACCTTAGGGTGGTGTAGAAATCTTGTGAGGTAGGCGCACATAGGTTTTATAACTTCGGATCCAATATATAAGTGCATTAGATATACATAAATTAGCAACATATATACATAGATATAAAACAAACTATACTTATACATACATACCTCATCTTATCCTTGATTCTTAAATTTAAAAGTTACTTTATGTCAAATTCTATTTTTATCATCACTACTCTTATGTATAATTCATGTATACTGTATATCAACGCCAGAAAGTTGAAATGTATCGAAAATTTGACAAAAAGACCTTTTGGAATAGTTTTCATAAGAAAAAAACGGCCTAGGTCGAGTCGGACTCGCGCACCGACGGTTCCGTACAAACCTATAGGTACTTCGTATATTATATGATATAACTAAAAATGTATGCTATTCGCATTTTTTCTTAATCTGTGCTATAAGACGTTGCTTCAAGGTCGTTGCACCGTAAACGGCTGTATCTTTTAAAGGCGTTGGCTTAGAAGTTTGATTTTTTCACAGTTCCAAGGGACAGAAGACCTGAATACTTGATATGAATTTCAGCTTGATACCTTAACGCGTTACTGAGAAAAAGAGTCTTGACTAACAGACGGACAACAAAGTGATCCTATAAGGGTGCCGTATTTTCCTTTTGAGGTACGGAACCCTAAAAAGTCACATCGAATAATATGTGTTTCATTACGTGAGGTTTGAATACAGATATATATGTTTCAAATATAAATTTTTATCGAGTAAACAGTAATAAATTTATGAAATAGTTTATAGGCTCTGGCGCTATGTTGAATATACACTCTTTTGCAAAAAAAACGGGCACATAAGCAAAGAACTATTTTATAGTTACTATTAGTTTGTTTGACAATTTTAGGTATTGTTATCCTCAGAATTTCATAAATTAATTAGGAAGGAATAGGTATCATCAGTTTTATCATAATAATTTGATTAAATTATTGAGAAATGATGTTTAAGCTCAAAACACTATTATTGTACCTGCTCACTAAATAAAAATGAAACGCGTTAATTTCTTTGTTTTTGCTTGAATACATTAAAAGCAGATAAAAGTTTAGTATTGAGTGTGACCCCCTCTTGCTGAAATCACGGCTTGCATTCGTCTGGGCATGCTAGCGAGTTTATCTTTTATGGTTTCTTGGGGAATACGTTCCCACTCCGCGGTAATCACATTCTTTAGCTCTCTGATGGTCTGCGGAGCCGGCTGCACTGATCTCACTCGTCGCTTCAGAACGTCCCAGACATGCTCTATGGGATTGAGGTCCGGACTTCTAGCTGGCCAGTCCAAACGACGAATTCCGACTTCTAGCATATTCGCTTCCACATCGCCAGACCGGTGGGCGCGAGCGTTGTCGTCCATAAAAAATGAGTTTTCGCCAAGAGCGGTCAAAGCGGGTTGTGCATAAGGAATTAGAACTTCCGTTATGTATCGGTGTCCAGTCAGTGTACCGTTTTCGATGAAGACTAACTCCGTACGATCCATAGAATTTATTCCTGCCCAAAACATAACAGAGCCCCCTCCATAAGGTGTGATTTCTTCAAAACATGCCTCTGCAAAGCGTTCTCCTCGTCTACGTAGCACTCGCTGACGTCGGTCTTCACCATGCAGAGATATCCTGGCTTATAGGAGAACAATATCCTATCCCAGTCTTCATGAGTCCATGACACACAATTTCGAGCGAAGCTAAGCCTGGCAACTCGATGTCCACGGAGTAATTTAGGGCCGCGTGCCGGGCTATGACTGTGTATATTAGCAGCAAGAAGCCTCCTCCTGACCGTCCATAGACTAATTTGCACATTTCTTACTTCTTCGAGGCTGTTCTTGAGGTCCACATAAGAAGATTTGCGATTTCTCAACGCTTGACTAACTAGAAAACGATCATCCCGTGGTTCGGTACATGTCTTTCTGCCAGAACCAGGCCTTCTCTTGACGGAACCGGTCTCTTGATAGCGCTGCCAGGTCCTTTGAACTGTCGACCGACTCACATTTAGCCTCTGAGCCACGAAGCATTGGCTGCAACCTTCTTCAAGCAGCGCAATAATTTTGCTCGTTTTTATCACTTTATCTACCATTTTCGAGATTGCTAAACAGCAATAAAAATACTTTTAAATGTCAAGGACATCAGATAATTTAATAAAAATTGACAAAAAGTTCATTAGAGTCGATATTAACCATAAGGAATTCGCGCCACAAAATGTAGTTAAAAGTTGTTTTCTTTGAAAACCAGGCTCAGTCAAAAATTTGAATTTGGAATGTACTCTTATAAACATTATGGCACTTTTATAACCGGCCAGTAACATGTTCAAATGATTAAAACCTTTTTGGTATTTTATTTTTTTCAGCCAGGAAGAAAATCGAAACCGCCCGTTTTTTTTGCAAATGAGTGTATCAAGATACGACATTTTCACTTTCTGCCATCGATATGTTAATTCATATAACCATAGTACCGAAACATACAATAAAATGTAAATTACGATGAGATTGAATTTAGATTTAACTGCATTTCCCGACTGATACGACAATACTGCGCCATTTGTGTGGTCGAGTTAATTGTGCAGTTTTACAACTACGAAAAACTCGGTCATTAGTGAAGCAAAGTAACAGTAATTAAACTATCCCACATAAATTTAATACGATGCTACTATTTAGATTCAATCTGTGCGTTTAAACACATGTGCCTTTAAATTGAAGCCACAACTATCGACTCTGCGTCCACTAAGCTAACCACATCATCAATAGCCTAGTGGAATCTTCATAGCTGTATATAATCCTCTGCATATTTTGGCTTTTTTTTTGTGCGGGACTCCCCTCAGATACCACCTTCTGGTGGCATGTCGGACTCGAACTGACTTAAACCGCACGCCATCTCGGATACTAGGTGCCGGGGAACCAGGTACACCATAGAAAGGAAAACCCTGGAACCCCGACGTACCTCGGGCCACCTATAGTTTGTAGATACAGATTCCCGTTACTGTTCCCCAGGGCCATCACCAGGGCCTGCTTCTGCTAGGGTGAAACATGGCCTCATATGTCACCCTCAGGCTTGCGCTTATAGAGGACGGAGATCGCAGAATCCGGCGTGCCGGGCCCGGGAACGGGAGTTCTAAACCTCTCCTGGTGCCGTTTGCATATTTTGGCCTAATATAACATGCTAGCTAGACAAGTTTGTGTCAAGTATTTCTTTTCTTTTCAGTGCCGTTGCCCTGTGTACTTTACTCGCTGAGTTGATTTTTACAACACCCACGGGTTGAATAGCGTGATGGTGACACTCCGTATTTCGAATTCATCAGCACATAGACTAATTATAAACCAAATTAAATCAATCAATTTAGTTCTAAAATTATAACAAGAATATCAATTGTGCGTGACCTACTGTTGGTTGTCTCAGTATGTACAAATTTTCCTAACACGACAATGATATATAAACATTGTTCAAGCATTGTTTTAACAAATAATATGCCTGTGAACTATACGATCTCGTAACGGTGAACTCGTTATCAGAACATCTTAACATATCCGTTTTATAGCAATCTTTAGCAAAACCGGTATGTTATTTCTGAAATGTGCATACAAAAGGCTATTAAGCAGGCGGTAACATCCAGAGGAACTAATCATTGCTTTGTTCTGGAGAAAGTTTAATCTCACATTTAATTTAATTTTTATTATGTGTTGATTACTGTCAGTGGGTTAAAAAAGAAATTAACTATGGATTGTTCGCCTTTTCTGTTTTTTACGATTAGCGGGCATATGATATAATGCTAGCTAATCATTTGCACATAATGCTATTTAACTGGTGTCCATAGATACCCATCAGTTATCCATATTACTTCATTAACATGGTGATGAATTTTAATGACGAAAAACGTCAGAGTAGGTAGATTACCGTGCTGTGGAAAATATTCAACAGGAATTTTTTGCTTTTATACCGTTAGTATTATCCTATTATTATCTGTTGATACGTCTGTTAGCCTTACATTCTGTTCCAATGGTTTCATTTTGTACAAAGGTCACGCAAAGCTCATGAAAAAACACGACCAAGTAATCTACGTAAGATTTTTATTACTTCCCTTTCTTATTTCAATTTTTTTTTTAATTCAAGAGGGTTACCTTTTTCATTTTAAAAGACAACGGTCTTTATTATTAAGAACTAGCTTTTTCTCGCGGCTCCGTCTTCGTGTATGTCGGTTATTGCGACAAAAAGTATTTGATCTCTTTAACGAAATTCATCAAAATCAATAATGTGATTTAGTTGTGAAAACGTTACATACAAACAGAGTAGAGTAGTAATTTGTAATTTTAGTATAAAAGTATGGATAGGTTTAGGATGATAATCGAACGAACGAAGGAACAAACGGACTCCAAACAGATTCAATGTTTTCGTTAATTGACAATTTGCAGATCGGCCCTTTTTAATTTGCTTATCGATTTTAAAGAAAGGTTTACATTATTTTTTTTATCTACTTCCTCATAAGTAGTATTTAAATGTGATTTCTTACATAAACTTCTTAAGTTTTATTATGTTTTTGATTTCAGTATCTCGGGTTCTAGTAAATGAACTTCGGAGTTCGTATCTGTGGGGAAACGGGTATCATGTCCCATCAACACAAAGGGTGGATCCTCCGACCAGACGAGGTGATCATGCCTGGCGGGCCAATGCCCAACTGTTGATGTTGGGATGTTGTATATATGATAATCGGCGCGAGAACTTCAATTGCGCGATTCAGGATTGGTAGTTACACCGTGGCTTGCATTACTTCGTTCAGTGTATCTTCGGCAGATGGCGCTGTAGTAGGTTATTGTTGTGTTATATGTAGAAGTCGCAGTCGCACAGTATCTAAGCTAAGAAGATTACTTAGCTATGATAACAAGTTTAATTTCAAGTTAACTTTAAATTGAAACGAATCCTTGTGTTTTTTTCATTTAACTAAAACTTAACGAAACCGACCTTTAACTGTCCTCTCCTCCCTTTTTCTTAATGAAATAGTCCCCTTTTAATAGTATAGACTATTGTGGCGCGATAAAAGTATATATTTGTTGACATTACATATATGTATAACGGCAAAGTAGGGAATGTTATCACGTTTTATTTTAATTTTAATTATGATTACAGCTATCCAGCATTAGTTGAACGAAGTAACAGGAAAGACATTCTTGTATAAGTGTAGGCAGGGGGGTCGAGATGTCGATAAAAAAGATTCTACGAAGCGACTGATCTGTTTGCTGAACGTGATTGATGTTCCAAGGAAAGTTACGTGTAGGGTCAACAATCACAGACTAAAAATTTAAAATTAAACGAAACACTGTTTTAAAGCAAACTGCAAAATCTACTTCCTACCTTACTACTCGTAACATGTTCGTTTAAGATTCAAGTTTTTATTTCTTCTTTAATTGAAAGCTATAAAAATCAAAACCGGCCAAGTGCGAGTCAGACTCGCGCACCGAGGGTCCCGTATCAACCTGTAGGTATATCAGTTGTCTAGTACCCATAACACAAGCTCTGCTTAGCTTGGGACTAGATGGCGTTGTGTGTTAGATGTCCGTAATATGTATTGCTTTTCGCAATTTTTCCTTTATCTGTGCTATAGAACGTTATAATTCATATCAAATTTCGAGATTCTGAGATCCCTACCCTGATCTCAGAATCTCGAAATCTCTTTGATTTTCTTGCGAGTGTTGAAAATTTGCAGCATAAACGGCTGTATCTTTTGATTAAATTGGCTCAGAAGTTTGATTTTTTTACAGCTCCAAGGGACAGTATACCGTATTAGATATGAATTTCAGCTTGATAGTAAAATGGTTTTGAGAGACAGACAGAAGAACAACAAAGTGATCTTTTAAGGATTTCGTTTTTTGAGGTACGGAACCCTAAAACAATCTAACATCTGAAACAGTGCTAATAAAAGAGTATAAACGGTGCAAATTGTATGTTAGTATACAGAACGAGGTGTTTACAATAGCATTATGCGGCCAAGTTCATGGTAATGACATTTAAAGGCGTGACTAGACGCCGTCTACACCGCACTAAACACCATCACAAATAATACCCGAGAGAATACGAAATCGTTTATCCACTTCGATTTCTTGGTCGAGCCGGCCATGTCACAGTTAGTGTCGCTAACTCTACAAATCTATACAAATAAATAAAATTTAAGTGTCTGTTTATAATTTCTAGCTCACAGTTTTTTACTAAATGTGTGGCGACTTCCACATATAACACAACAATAACCTACTACAGCGCCATCTACCGAAGATACACTGAACTACGAAGTAACGCACTACACGGAGTAACTACAAATCCTGAATCGCGCAATAAGTAGTTTTCACCCCGATTATCATGTATACAACATCCCAACATAACTGTTGGGCAGTGGGCCGCCAGGCATGATCACCTCGCCTGGTCGGAGGATCCTCCCTTTGCGTCGGAGGAACATTACACCTGTTCCCCCCCACAAATGTAAATGAAAGTATATACGGTAGCCACATCAAATAATATTTTTTTTAATTTTTGCCTGTCTGTCTGTTTGTTCCGACTAATCTCTGGAACGATTGGATCGGTTTTGACAACTTTTGATGATATAAAACACAGGTAATAAAAAAAGCTATTGATATAAGACACCGCTGGACTCGGCTTAGGTATACTCACTATGTCGTGAACGCTCTATCGTCATTGCGAATCAGGAACGTAATATTTATTATCTAAAAAACGGTACCCAGAGATATCATCTCTCATCCGAAATGTGCTTTGTTGAAAACGTATACATTTGTTAGGTAATTCTTTGTTTATTTACGTATTAGCGTTTAATTTAAGCTACATTATGCAAAGTACACTAACTACATTTCCACTGGGGATAACTAAAAGGGAAGGTTAAATTTATTTATGGGTTTACCCATGAAAAGTTCATGGAAAGACAAAAGACAAGAGTATTACGTGAAATAAAATTTGATCGTATATTAATTTACTTCATATATCAACGATTCTCTGAAATTGACTTAGGTTAGTTTTATCGTCTTACTTTAATACGCCATCGTTAAGATATTACTTACAAGTAATGAACAAACACACTATAGGAAAGACAATTAAAATGGCGAATGTGTTTTATTTATTTATTTAATTATTTTAATCAACTACAGCCTATTGAATAGTTAAGTTTTATTTCCCACTAGCTGACCCACGCAACCTCGTTTGCGTCTTCTATTGCCTGTAGCGAGAACATTTTCCCCCGTTTTTGAAACATTCTTAATTGGTGCTCCGCTCCTATTAGTATCAGCGTGATGATATATAGCCTATAGCTTTCTTCGATAAATGGTCTATCCAACGCTGAAAGAATTTTTCAATTCGGACCAGTGGTTCCTGAGATTAGCGCGTTCAAACCAACAAACACTCTTCAGCTTTATAATATTAGTATAGATAAAGTTAGACATACCTTAAGTACGAATAAAAGCAACCCTGCAAATAGAAATCACTTAAATAAGTGATGTTAGTAGTAAAAGCCATGGTTATATTCGGCATCTATCATATTATTCTTTGAGCATTCGTGGGTTGAAAATAGCAATAACGTTACACAATCGAGTATTAAGTTCAAAAAATGTTCGAATAACATACAATGTTGTTATATAATACTGAATATTAATTTACATATGCATACAATATTGAATGAAAGTGGATTGTGTAATATTTAAATAACTTTAGCCTATAAACCCCCTTACACTGCGGCCGCGTAAACTTACATCGGAAAATACCCATTTTGTGCCTTTCACTATTTCTCAAATATGCTATCCAACTGGAAAGGATTACTTAAAATAAATTTATATTACTTGTCACAAACATATAACAATAGTGCATGTGGCGACTTCCACATACAACATAATATACTACAGCGCCATCTACCGAAATTACACTGAACTAACTGAACTAAGGAGTAACCTACAATACAAAGAAACTACCAATCCTGAATCGCACAATAGAAGTTCTTGCGCCGATTATCATATGGCAGTGGCCCGCCAGGCATGATCAACTCGCCTGGTCGGAAGATCCTCCCTTTGTGTTGGAGGGACATTACACACCGTTCCCCCACAGTGCACTTTATAAATATGTCTCCACAGGAGATCCTATGTAAAACAGTAAACTGCGATAGAGTTGTAATGACTCTCTTGCTGTTTCGCCACACTGATGAAAAGCGGACCGTCTTTTGTCTTCTGAACCTTTTAATCATCGACCACCTATAATAGTCCATTGCATGATATAGCTACCTACTTAGAAAGAGGGTTTACACCCCTATTCAGGTTTACACAGGAACACGAGGGTAGTACGACTTTTTTTTTATTGAATAGGAGGCGTCACAAGTGCGTTGCCGACCTTTTAAGAAGTAGTACGCTCTTTTTTTGAAGGTCAAACGTCGTATTGGTCCAAGAATACCGCAGGCAACACATTTTCTTAATCCGTACCCCGTGAAAACGGTCCACTCATAGAATATTCTACACAAATAAGACTACACAGTAAGTCACTAATGAATTGTCAAATTACAATTCTCTTGAATATAAACACATTTTCCATTTACTTTGTGTAAAAGGTTAATGGCGTCTAATACAGCGCAGAGTGGTGCACAACCATGTAAGGCCTGCCCTCGGGTTGGCGGCTGACACAATGGTACCGCGCCGGGAACGATAAAGGAGTCACGACAAGCCTTCCGGGACCCTAGGGCGAGAGTTTAGTGCGGGCCTGTTAGTGCGGTCAATGAACTTGGCGTGGAATATATTTGTACACGAAATATTTTCATTGGTAGAGAGATATTTTTTTCAAACCTTCTTTTTGATGAAATATAAAAATATCCAGTTGGTTTGTGTACATTTCAAAAAGTAAATGACTCAAAATCTCAATTCAATATTTTTTATTGTTCTTTTTTACCATAAATCTAGACTTATTATGGTAAAATAGTTACACTGTTTAGGAAAGAAAAGTATGCTCTTTATGCCTTCAGAGCCTTGACTTACAGTATGACACATTGCAGATTTATCACGTAAACAAGACACTAAAACAGATTAAAAATTATGAACTAAGGTAGAGCCACAGACCGTTAAATAGGTGTGACAGAAACTGCATTGTAGTAAAAACAGTGGCATAAATACTTTGAGAGAAATGCAGAAACTTTTGAGAAAGTTACAACGAAATTAGACTAAGAAATATTTAATTTAATATCGTGAATGTATCTAAATGTTTCCAACATAAACTTGGTTGGTAACACATTGGTAGTTGCTTATTTTAGTTAAACTATCTTTATTCTTTTTCTTATTTTCTTCTAATCTCTGTTTGCAGAAGAATAGAATTCATCAAATCCTCTTAGCTACCTTCTTAGGTTAAAGAAGATCAAAACTTAGTGCGCCATGATGATCTTTCATGTATATTTAATATGCAGAGGCTTACAGACCCTGATTAATTTTATCACGATATTCAAGCATCTGCTGTCCTGATATCGATGTGTTTTAAATGGCCAAACAGAAATATTTTTTTCGTGGATTGACTAAATAAAAAAATGAGTGTCAAATACCCGTGTAAGAATTTTGCATTGTTTCTTTTGCTTGATATTTCAAGAGTTCAGTAAACGTAATACCATAGTAACGTACAATTGAAGTATCTACATACATATTTTTTTATTTATAAACAAGCTAACACGTTTGTGTGAGCTTGTTAAATAAAAATATTACGCGCTTCAAAAAGCTTAATTTATTTCACTTGGAAATGCGTCGTCTCGTGTTTATGAGTTCTATGCCGCTCCCATGAGTCACAATGTAATTTTATTTAGCCTGGAGGCATCTACAATAAAGGACCTGTATAAAGCGATAATAACTTAACAAATTGTTTTCGTAGAACCGGGGACTAGCACGGTCAAACAAAGAAACCCTTTAAGTGTATACATAAAGTTAATTTGTCTCAGTACCTTACAACTACTTACTATAATTTACTTTATATAAAATTTATTCTAAGACTATCTTCTGGCGCAGCTCCGCCTGCGTATATATCGGTTATCACGGTAAATAGTAGCCCATAATATGTTTTTATCCTACTATAATCCTACTGTGAGGATGTTTGTTGCTCTTTCACGTTAAAGCTACTGAATGGGTTTTGATGAAACTTTACAATAACATAGCTTATGTATTAGAATAACATAGGCTACAATTTAAAAAGACACCAACTACGCACCGCTGGTAGCACCGTGGGGTTCAGTTAGTAATACATAAAGTGTATTAATATAAAGTTTCATCTAAATCCATTCAGTAGTTATTGCGCGAAAGAGTAACAAACATGTAAACATTCTCAAAAACTTTCACATCTATAATAGTAGTAGGATAGGATTTTTGCAGTTTTTATACCTTATTATTTAACTATCATACAGTGGCAAACGCTGTAGCATTGTTACCCACGGGAGCTTAAAATTTGCATAGAACTCTCTCAATTTACATATAGAGTAAATGTACCTATTCGAAACTCGAAAAGAAAGGGTGTATTTTTTTTATTTTTTTATTAAAGAAGACATTCCCACATTAGGAATATACATCCTGTGTCGTGGGGGACTTTACAAACATACATATAACGTACACAAAGAACACCCAGACTCGGGACAACATTTTGTAGATCACACAAAATGATGTCCCACGTGGGATTTGAACCCACGGCACTTGGCGCAGTAGCAAGCGGCGTAGTGACCGCTTAAACCACTAGGCCAACCGTGCAATCAAATTGTTAGAATTGCTTTAGGACATACTTCATCCCTTCACACTTTCTTATTTAAGTTAAAGGCCTTATTTAAGTAACCTTATCTTTCCAACACAAGTTAAATTAGTGTGTGGTGTTATCGGTTATTGTACTTTTACAACAACAACAGTAACACCGCAAGGCAAAACTTGTCTAAAGTAAACTAGCCTAGTACTCCTTATATCATAAGCTATCTGCCAGTAGAAATCACGTCAAAATCGGTCGAGCCGTTCCAGAGATTAGGTGAAACAAAAAATCTATTTTCGATGCGATTGATATGCTTTTAGTGAAAACTGTTAATTTCAAATTACAAACAGACTCTTAATTTTAATATATTTACATAAATATTTAGGTATATGTAATACAATCGCGGCTTCAAAAATATAGGTTATTTAATTAAATGCTTAATTTCTGTAATTAAACACATTCGTAATCCTATTTATCTTTGAAAACATGCATGCTTAATCGTTTCAATCACGCGAGATAAATTGTGTTAAATGAATATTCATTACGGTACAACGTTTCATAGCTGAATTAGTAAAAACGCATGTAAAATTTACACGCTCACTAACATAGCTCAAATGATTTACGGCAAATTGTAATTTTCTTTAAAAAGTATAATGTGCGATACGGTGTAGCATAAAAGAGGTCAATGAAAGTATGTAATGCATAATGAGACATTCAATTTACATGCATTTATTCCCACTATTTTAATAAATGTGTCTCAATATATGCACGTTTGTTCAAACTTTCGACCTATTGTTTATTGAACTTTCGAATTTTCTGTAACTTGTTAGTAGTTATATTATTTACATTTGATTTTACAATGTTTGTGTTGCCATTGACATTACAATATTTTTATAATAAATAAATATTTCGGACATCTGACACTTAACACCATCTAGTCCCAAATTAGGCTAAGTGTGTTATGAGTACTAGACGACTGATATAAATATGTATATACTTTTTTTTAATACATATTTTACATAGAAAACATCCAAACTCCGAAACAAATATTTGCAGATCATTCAAACATTTGGTCGGACCCGGGCATCGAACCCGAGACTTCAAGCATATCAGTCGCAATCGCTACCACTGCGCCACGGAGGCAGTTAAAATTATGTTAAAATACTAAGTAGGTAGTTAAAATCTATTATTATACATTAATAATTCGATACAGTAAGAACTCATTATTCACCGGCTAAAGGTAACTCACTTTACAATTATCACGCAAATACAAAATCCGTAAGTATCACTGTTTTAAATGCGGTAACAATGATAACGAACTAAAAGAAGATAGTTTGCTTTTGCTATGATTCTTTTTTTGACTCCTACCACGTGATATATTACTAAATACGTAATACACCACGTGATACCGGAGCGATACCACGGCCTCACAGAAAACCGTTGTGAAATAGTGCTTGCTGTGTTTCACCGAGTGAGTGAGGATACCGGAGGCCCATACCCCAACCCCTCCCCCATCCCCCAAAGGTCGGCAACGCACTTGTGACGCCTCTGGTGTTGCGGGTGTCCATACGTCTGTTCGTTTGCCAGCTAATCAATATAAAAAAAAAATGAAACGTGATATATTACTAAATACGTGATTCACCAAGTGATTATACACTTTCGCTATACATAAGTTTAGTTAATAAGAATAATAAATACTCGTAAATCTAGACCGTCATAAATGAACATAATCTGACGTGGGTCGTTTGATTGTATCATCTGTAAAGGACTTTCTCTGGTAATAAATGTTATTTACGAGTCATTTAGTACGTAACAATCTGGTTCTTGAAAGTGCAACACCAAATTAGGAAGTTTAGTATCAAGATATGTAGATAAATCGACATGTGAGAATGTAAGACATGCCCACAAAGGTAGATATTTCCTCTTTCGAAAACGGAAATGTTCTCACAATAAAATATTCTTATTCCTAGTAAGATTTACTTCGAGTTTAGTCATCGTTAACGACGTATTCAACTGAAAGTGTTAGAAAAGGTGAAGTGACGTATTAAAATAAGATGTATAAAAAGTCGAGAACTTGTATTGCATGAAACCGTACGTATATATATAGTTCGTATGTACGTGCGTACGTGCATAGCAAGTTGCAGAGAGTAAATACTTTGGTATATTTCTTTATATTTTATCATGTCTATGTATGTATGAATGTATGTAATGACGTACGGTGCAAAGACGTGCACCCTGACTGTGGGGTTAATCCAGAAGTAAGTGGTCAGAGAATCAAAGTGAACGACATAGATCTGAAAGATTGTAGGTTGAAGTGGCAATGTGCTGGTCTATACATGTCAATATGTCGCAAAAGACAACTGCTGGAGTTAGCGCGTTATGGAGTGGAGACCGCGTCTTGACAATCGTAATGTGAGACGCCCTCTAGCCCGATGGCAGGATGACTTGCATAGAAGGGCTTGCAGCTACTGGATACAAAAAGGAACAGACCGGGCTCTATGGTGTTCCTTGGGAGAGGTCTGTGTCCAGCAGTGGACTGCAACGGCGTGATAATGGAATGATGAATGTATGTATAAAAATGTAATTGTCTAATTTAACTGCTGCAATCTTATCTTAAATATTAGTATTTTATAACATTAGGTTTTTTATGGAATAGGGACAAACGAGCAGATGTATCGCCTGATGGTAAGCGATTTCCATGGACACCCACAACACCCGAGGCGTCACAAGTGCGGTGCCGGCTTTTGGTGGATGGAGGAGAGGGATGTGGGGAGGGGTTGGAGTATGGGCCTTATAGTATCCTCACTCACTCGGTAAAACACAACCGGTGTTTCACACCGGTTTTTAATATTATAGTTATAATGATGTCCTTCAACATTGTTACTAATATGAATTCAATGTCCGTCAACAACATTAATGGATGAGATTATAGAAGTTGCGACACTATACAGCAATGGACGTCGCTTAGCAGAGTTGACGATAGTAACGTGTACAATTGTCTAAACTATAGCTTCTATTCAAGTCATATTCATAAATTATTTTCATTACAATGTTTACGTATTAAAAACGTATTTTACTTTTTCATTAGCAGCACTCTTCTAAGTACGCACTTAACTTACTAATCGAAAGTAAATGTTCGTCAGTTTTCAATTAGGAATGTTAAGTTTACAATAATTATAGAAAATTATGAGAAAATATTTTGTACCACTAAATGTTATTATTCCAGTTAGCTTCAAAAGCTTAGGTTTAAATTTATTTCGTGTGTGTGTGTGAAACACGAATTAGTTACATTTTTTTCGATTTTTTATTTGAGCTGTCAACTACACTAATTGCTACTGCAGGCTATCGTAATGTAATATAAAATATTGGTTCATTCCGCATTATTCACCTAGGCATGTAATATCTCACACGTGAATAATAGTGAAATAAGCTGGCATATTTTAAATTTAGTAAATCCTTATAAGAGATAAATCAGTCTTTCAGTCAGAGCAATTAATTTTATAGGTATGCATAGATTAAACCAGTGTGAAATTTCGCTTAAAATGAAGAAAGTCATGCGGCGTTTTCAAACAGTTTTAAGACGCCGACTTTATGATTATGTGGTCAGTAAATACATTCAGTGGTCACCAGGTTATGACTTAGAATAGCAATAGTATATGTATGCAGGTAATAAAACGTTCATAGTAATTTTAGTGCAAAAGGCATCAGTTCCACACGAATTGTAAAAGACTCACTTGACCAGTATATATTTTCTTTGTCGATTGCTATGCGTAACTTAATTTCTTAACTGGTTACAGGTACCTAATTATAAAATTGTAATATTATGTCTATCGAAACTGATCGAACTAGTACAACTGGTTATTTTTATTTAGCTGTCTTTACTTTATATTGTTTCGTTGTTTTATTGCATTGTGAAATGCGTTTTATATATTTATTATCAGCGCATAATGAAAGTATTAAAAACTTACATGTAACTTACAACTGAAAGTGTAAAAAACACATTTCTCTTCTAAAACAAGAGCCCAATCTATTTTATATTGGCCAAGTCGTATCAATACCTTATCACCTAGATGAAAATATACCTCTTTTATAAATTTAACGCTGACCGATTGCTATACAGAGATTCTATCACATACCAAAGTTCATGTAATTACATTTTCGTTCATTCGTTCGTTTTCATTTCGTTTCGTACAATCTTTGTACATGTAGGTACAGAAAAACTACATGAGATACCTGTAACATGTAATCTTGTAAGAAAGCGCTTCGACTCGACCCTTACTCTAGAATTAAATTGATCGCCTTTAATTTTGTTTCCGGATGAGATGAAATAGGCAACAATCACACACATATGCGCATACAAACGTACAATATCTATCATTATTTGATTAAACTTATATGAAATGATCGTACGTGAGGTGGTAAATCGTGAAAGATGGTTTACATCAATTTTATCCCACGTTTCCGACCCAGCCGTAATTCTGATCATTCACCTCTGACAATAGCTAAAGGTAACTATTGTGTTAATATAACTTAGAATATAGGTTTCTTTGATCTTGAACATGTGCCGCCAACGTGTATTGAAAGCAGTACAACTGATACGAGCGACAAGGTTGTCAATAATGTTTTAATGTTTATTTAATAAATTATTTTTAGTTTTAAATTATATGCCTAAGTAAAATTAAGATTGATGACATTATGATTAGGCTAGGTTCGAATTTTTAACAATTAAATTAACAATCAAGAAATTTATGAAAATCATTGAATCAACACATATTTTAGATGATATACAATAAAATTGGAGGACTCCTTCAAAATGGGTTTTTTGATTCGCTGAGAACGTGATTTTTATTTGTTTAAGCACATTATAGCTTTAGGGATTATGGAGACAATTCCGATTACATTTTTTCTGACAGATGTAAGACACACTACAAAGTTAAACAATCCTGCCAGGTCAGGCTATGTAGTCTTTTATTATAATAGTACAATAACGTATAAATTATGGAAACAAAAACATCACAGAACATAACCTAAAAACCTCAAAACGTAACGCGTAATGGTATTTGCGTCAAATTAAACGTACCATTTATATGCGTAAATAAAAAGTAACAATAAAACTATAATTTCTAAAAGCTTGTGGTTATGATCATTATATTCAATCTATTCGCCGTACGATTACAATATCGAAAAATGGCACAAAGAGAAATTTTATCTATTAAAGCATTCTGATAACGGGTCGCACATAATGTCGGGTTAACAGTAAAATTTTTAATAAAAACGCGTGATTGTACTTTGCATATTTAAAAAATAGTCAATAACTAGACTTAATATCTTCTTATAGCCGGGGAGATGGGAGCAGATTTTGTATAAGTACACGAGTGAAATGAAGTAGTTATTTGTTTTACAAGATTTTTAACCGCGTGCTCAATTTTGATGACCGAGCAAGCGAAGGATTCTAAAATTAGAATCCTAGGTCTGAGTCCCACCTTAGCGAGGAAATATTTTACATTTTTTTTTATTTAAAAAAATTGGAGTCTAATAAACTTCCACGTCGCTGGACTTACTCATTTTAGGTTTTCACTTGCTTTCAAGTGTCCTGTTTTTAACCTAAGGTTTTAACAATATGACGAAAAGAAAATGGCGCGGGCAAAGCAAATGAAAAAAGTACACCAAGAAGGTTTCAAATCTGAGTTTTTAACAAATTAGAAAAGGTTGCATGATAAATCCGGTACCATGGAAATATAAATAAATAGGTTTAATGATGTTTAGAATTCACAGTTGTGTTCTTATTTTGTGTTATTTCAAAGTTTAGTTTACTGTTAATGAATGACAGTGGACATATTGTAGATAAGGTTAGTTATAATTGTTTTAATAAAAATCTTCTGTCATAAACAATATACATATGAAACGAGATCATTGTATAGATATTATTCTATAAGAAAAAAATGCCTCAACCTCCTCAACTCAGCTTATGGAGTGAAAAAGCTACACAAAGAGGCTTTTTGTATGAATAAAATATTCAATTTTAGGACGTCGTAATACAATGAAAGAAAAAACATATTCTTTGTTGATCTTTCCAAAATGAAAAATATTGCGCGAAAATTGTTGCTGCTTTCTTTATGCCTATAAGGTATATTTTTGCAGAACATGTCTTATATTAATAGACTCGATTTCACAAGTAAACACAGTTTCCAATAATAGATGAATGTATGTTTAGAACATATTTTTATTACAACCGCAATCACGTTGAACTATAGGTATACCTTAGTAAGATTACTTATAATTTTTAATTTTTTGTTGTTTCCAATACACATATGTTCACAGACACAGAGATATAAAAACTGCACCACAAAGACCTCGCAGTGTCTATCTGGGTGGTGGTAGTGAGCCGCTGAAAACTATGTAATACACATAAATTACGAGCGCAGACTTAATCCATGCAACACAATGTTATTTACCTTCGGTAGATAGTTTTTTTTTAATTTACATTGGAAGGCATGCTTTTCTATGTTTACATACAAAGATTGTATCTCCTCTGGCTTTTTATTTAGAAAAGTAAGGGTTAAGTACTGTTCTACTCTTTCATCGTACAAGTTATTAGTTTTCGGCAGTAACCCAGTAGGTATTTGTTTTTAGGTATAATTTTCCTTAGGTTATTTGGTCTGGTCCTTTCAATCAACAATTCGGGTTTACAATTTAGTGATAGTGTGTTAAATTCATATCTTTCGAAAACATTCATAGCATTACAATATTTTAAAAGCTCATTATCTTTAAACTTATGTCTAACATGTTTCGGCACTATTATTTTAAGTAATCTTAATTGTGAATTATAGAGGAAATTATAGAGAGGAATTATGGAGATCCATATATGTTTTATATATTTTTTCGTAACTACGTACCCGTAACCGTAACATGTATCTATTATCTGAAATTCCTTCAATGATTATAATTAAAAAAGAGCTGAATTATTCCACACGATTCAACAGATATTCTAGTATACTTAAACGAAAAAAATAATAAAATCCAAAAATATACAGGAATTTTTGTAAAGGCCATAATCGTTAGCAATGCAACAAGTATTGTCAATTTCTATGACAAAAGATTTATGAATCTGTCTTCTGCATTTATCTAACTGCAATTAAATGTAACCTCGCCTTGAAATCATCTTTTACGACCACAACGTGTATATTTAAAAACGTCTACGTCCTTTGTTCATTTCTTGCCAACAATCTTGTTTGCAATCTTCATATTAAGTGTCTAATAGGGTTTATTATTCTACCGTACGCAGGAGAATCAAATTATTATCATCGCCCGGTTCCTTGAAACAACAATGGGCTGGGAAACAATGTGAACAAAAGTCGTTAAACTTGAAACTATTCAATAAATCTTGAACATTATCTGATACTCGGTAAATACTGTGTGTTAGATTAGATGAATTCTGAAGGTTCTATATGATAACACTCTGAGAACAAATGATACTTATTATTTATACATGTCAAATAGCAGTAAAAGTAGCAAAGACATTATATTTTATTAAGTGTGGGTTGATACCAGCCCCCCCCCCCCCCTTCCCCTACAAATACATTTCAGATAGAACCGTACTGATATAAGTAATTTCATGGAAAGGCGCTCATTAGGTATGTGAATATTTTTAGGCTCACATTAAATTAGTCTGTAAAAGTTGTCTTGTGTTTGATAAAGTGTGCTTTTATTATTCATATTATCGCTATATTTTGTACACAAATTGTCAGGCAAATACCTGATATTGTTTATTTCAGATTTCATAATTAATTGTTATGTAGCTGCAATGTGAAAACATAACAAAGAAACAAACAATAGAAAATAAACAACAAAAAAGTTATCTAGAAATTTTAGGCACGAAGATTCAAAAAAGAAAAGTTTAAAAAATATACATAGGACATAGGTACTCACTAGACATACTAATGTTTAGTATGTACACATCAAAAAATAATCGTTAATCATCTAAGAGGTCGTATTGTTGGCTTATTTAGCGGTATAGACTATAACATAATATCCACGTAGTAAGGTCACGTTGATTATACTACATATTGTGATGCATGACTTGTAAACGGTAATGTGGAGCGCAACAGCAGCTAACGGGACGAACTATGTTCACGCACACGCGTTATTTTAACCACGAGCTCTATAACTATAATATGAGTCTTGTCAATTAAACATAAATGTGCTACTTCATTTTCACTGACCCGCAAAGCTCACATGTACTCCTATATTTAACTGCGTTTAATTTTTTTTTTTTCATAAAGAAATTTTGTATCTTAAAACTTATATCTAGAAATACAATTCCAGACCCCATTTAGTAACAAATGTAGTAACGGTTTTAGTATTAAGTAAGTTTTTTTTTATTGTATAGGGGACAAACAAGCAGACGTATCGCCTAATGGCAACACCAGAGGCATTCCAAGTGCGTTGCCGGCCGTATGGTCTGTTTATAACAGCTTATTAACAAAAATGCGTGAGTTATAATATATAATATAATATATATGAAACATTCTTGATTTTATTTCAGGCTTATTTATGTATTATAATAATAATAATCATTCAAGCTTCACTACAAACTTATGAATTGAATGCAACATTTCAGAACATACAGAATCAAACTTGATGCTTCTCAGTAAAAAAAAAACAAAAATGTCACGTTTACAAAATCTTTTCGTCTCTATTTTATTCTAAATTCAAATATAGATGAAACGTCAAACAACCTATTATACTATAAAAGTATAACATACGTAAACACAAGTTAATCTTGTACAAAATCTACATAATTACCGTTAATTAAACGTTAACAGAATGCCTAATAGTTATTAAATTAAAGTATACACGACGGCTTATGTTCGCGCACTGTAATTATCTGATGATTGCTGGAAAACCATAGAGATGTGTATACTGTGTAATGTAAACGTTAAATTATTGCTTTTTGGGTCCAAGCCATGATTCTGTGGTAAGCTGCTTCTAGGATTGCCCATTACTCTATTCTTAGGGTAGTCTTTGAACCGTTGTTAATGCATGGTAACTGCCTCGTTGGCGCAGTGATGGCATACGCAACTGTTCGATTCCCGGGTCGAATCAACGTCTACATGATCTGCAAATATTGGTTTCGGAGTTTGAGTGTATTTATATCACTTGGGTAGTATCTATATTACAAGCTCAGCTTAGAAAATGTTTATTATTTATTTATTAGTACAGAGTAATTAATATTACATATTTGTATGTGTATGTGTGAGTGTGACATTGATTACTCTGTACATTGACTACTGACCACTGTTTTCAAGAGAAAGAACAAAAACATACCCATATAGATAGAGTCACGCCTATTTCCCAGAGGGGTAGGCAAAGACAATTGATCTCCACTTACAACGGTACTAACACACCTCTTTTGCTTCGTCCACATTCATACATCGCTGCATGCCGTGCATATATCATATACCGTGGGAGAGCTATGCTTCGGCATGAATGGGTCGGCTCGACCGGAGTGATACCACGGCCTCACAGAAAACCGGTGTGAAATAGCGTTTGCGCTGTGTTTCACCGAGTGAGTGAGGATGCCGGAGGCCCATACCCCAACCCCTCCCCCCATCCCCTTTCCCATCCCCCAAAGGTCGGCAACGCACTTGTGACGCCATGTTGCGGGTGGACACCCGCAACATGGCGTCACAAGTGCGTGGACATGGGCAGCGGTAATCGCTTTCCATCAGGTGATACAACTGCTCGTTTGCCCACTATTCAATAAAAAAAAAATAAAAAAAATGCTCGAGTAAAAAACTAAAATAAACGAAATATTAACTCTCATAACTTATTTTAACTACTTACCCATAACTTACTTTAACTATCCCATTTTTGCTTTAAATAATTTATATTCGATAAAGAACTCAGAAGCTTTTGGGATAGTTTAATGAGACGAAAACCTTAACGACACTTAACCGCACAAGTATTTCATGAACGTCGCTAAGCACGCAAGTTCTAGTTTATCAAATTATGAAGAATTAATTATTTAAATTCTTATGCTTACAATGTGAATCATAGCATTTTAAACAACATTTTGATTTGTTGAACTTTACTTAAATCAACTTTTCTGTGTTTTCGTTAAGTTTCCTACATTATAAATGTTATCTGTCTTTCCTTGTAACCAAGACTATTGTTAAGAAAGTTTTGTATTCATAATTTTATGTATATAAATGTAGTCTACTAATTAAAAGACATTAGATACACATTTAGGAAATTAAAGGACATGGTGATGTGGTGGTGCACACGAGCAGACGCATCGCCTGATGGTAAGCGATTACCGCCGCCCATGGACACCCGTAACACCAGAAGCGTCACAAGCGTGTTGCCGGCCTTTAGGGGATGGGGTATAGGCCTCCGGTATCCTCACTCACTCGGTGAAACACAGCGCAAGCGCTATTTCACACTAGTTTTCTGTGAGGCCGTGGTATCACTCCGGTCGAGCTGGCCCATTCATGCCGTAGCTTGGCTCTCCCACGTATATTTTTACGTATATTCCCACTATGATTTCAGTCCTTACTATAAACTCGATTTTAACTAGTTAAGTAGATACTATTTAAAATGTCTGAATACTAATTAGTGAGAAAAAATATGTTTGAGTTTGTTCTTTCAGACCTACAAATAGTTTAGTTAACATACTATTAGTATGACATTCATACTTAATATTAAAAATTCAAAAGTAGCTGTATCTGTCTGTTACACTTTCAAAACTAAACCGCTGCACCAATTTCAATAAAATTTGGCATGGAAGCATTTTGATTATTGAAGAAGGACATAGTCTGCTCCTTACTCCGATTACTGACATAGACACAGGCGGGAAAGCGGGGAAAACTAATACAACTATATATTTGTGTTAATGATGTTCTACTAGCGATTACGGCCACGGCGGCCAGTCTCAACAAAGACCAGCCAACTATGCAGGAGATATTATAGTGCACAAATGTGTGCCCAAACACAGGTGCACTCTCTGTTCCCTCTCTCTCATAAGCCGATGGGACGGTCAACGACACGACGGAGGTAGAGATCAGGTGCGCCTGATCTGAACCGACAGCTTTACGTGCTCTCCGAGGCACAGGGGTTCAGACCCCAACTTCCAAACTGCGCTCTGTTATTAAGTATTTCTATTATCAGAAAAACTCATTAACACTTTTTGGCCCAACCCGAGTTTCGAACCCAAGACCTCTGGATTGGTAGTCGCAAACGTCAACCGCTAAACCAATGAGGCAGTTATATTTGTGTATTATGTAGTCGTTTACAAGTTTTATAGAAAATTGGCACTACTTCTATTATTAATAAGCACGCGATTGATCGTTATCGTTTATGAGATAGAGATCCAATTCACTTCAAGCCTGTTATACAAAATAATAATTCAAGTTTAATGGAAAGCGTGAAGCAATCCCAAAGCGTGAAATATACTATTAATAAATTGATGGGAAAGTTGTTATTAAAACAGAGACTGTTCTAGAATGAAATTGGAAAGACGAGATTGTGTTCCGAATCGTAAACACGTGCTACACCATCCGTTTTGTAAATTTGTTAGCCATTACATATAAATAAGGTTTATGTAGAAAAAGCCTTCTTCCTAGTCTTCGGGATCGTCTACTAATTCAACCTGCATATTAGTTCTTCACTAACTTCGCCACATCGAGTTATTAAACTTTTTTTTATGTTTTGTTTTATGTATTCCCATTGATTACACATAAACATCACGTCTTTTGTGCTCTTTTACGAGATTGCATCACGTCTTTTGTGCTCTTTTACGAGATTGCATTTCTCATATATTAATCGGGACACTAACAGAATTGAACTGAAACCTTATGGCTGAAAATTCTATACATGCATAATATTAAGCTCCAAAGATCGGTTTCATTATCCTTTGCAAGGTAATGAACGAAACAATAGATTGCAATAAGCCTTTGAGTTCATTACCTATTCTAGTTTTCACGCAGATCCCCAGAAATAACACTTTTAGTATATTTTACGTCACTGGCTCTAACACAAACCTTGGTGATTATGTCGGTGTGTCAAGACTTTGTAGGCATTGTATCTAATATGTTGGCCAAAACGAATGATACATATGTAGGTTCTACATATGTAGGTTTGCAACATTTCTTTAAATATAAGAAATGCTTAAAAGTTTTAATGCAGTGAAAATTTTATCCTACGAATATTATAAACGTGAAAGTTTGTGATTATGTGAGGTTGTTTGTTGCTCTTTCACGCAAAAACTGCTGAATAGATTTTGATGAAACTTTACAATAATATAGCTTATACATCAGAATAACACTAAGGCTACAATTTATAAGGATGCTAGCTTCTACTCGCGGCTTTTTCGCGGTTATTGTCGTACCGAAGGTAGCACTGCGGGGTAAGCTAGATTATAATATTTTCGGACATCAGTCATCTTCATAAAGAAACAAATATTTGTAGATCATACAAACATTTGGTCCGTCCCGGAAATCGAACCCGAGACCTCAAGCACAATAGCATACGTTACCGCTGCGCCAGAAAGGCAGTCAATATTCAACGAAATCGATGACTTTGTTTTCATTTCTGTCTCGCAACTATCAAATGCATAAAGGATGCGTTTATATTTACTTATATCGAGATCAAGAATGTTAATTGACTGTCACATCCGCATATCCAATACACAAATAAGTGCTCATAACGTTACATCACTCTTGAAGCCACTTAGAGGCTTGCATGAGTCGCTTCGAGTACATGATTATTGAAGTGATCTAGAGCAGTCAATGAGGAAGTTGATGCGTCGTCAGTACGTGGCTTCACAGCAGCCGAACATAACTATCCTACTCCATTCTGTGATCACGACGCATCGAATTTATTAAAAAAATATATAGGTATACAACCTACTAGCTCGTTACGAAAAATACGCCCTATTTAAAACAATAATTTATACAAAAAAATGACTTAAAATATCTTAAAACGTGCTGAAATGCGCGATTTTAAACTTTGAGTACTGAGACACAGCTTTTATGTGTACACAATAACAGAATATAAAATATATTTGTGTCAACTAAGGACCTACTTTATAAAAAATAAATACACAAAACCGTTACCCGACGAATACTGAACCCTTCAAAATCGTTGAAATGAAATTGACGAATGCGCTACTGCGTAATGAGATGCAAATTATTCAATTTGAGTAATTGTGCAATTGATCGAATAACTCATTCGCACGTAACGGTCGCACGAAAATGCACCGTGAATTAGTTAAAAACCACAACTAGGGCCTGGTGAAAGAGCAAGAAATGAATTCAGTGAACGGTATCGCTCTGACACTATCTTTTTATTTCGAGGCAGAGAAAGTTTAAACGTATTCTTATGATGGAAGAAGTTACACCTTACGAACCATAGACAATAATTACAACTAAAACATACATACTGCTTTCAAGTTGTATGTATGTCTTTTGTAAACAATGGAATTGAATTTTGAAGAACACGTTTGCTCCGTCAATAATAACACTTTTAATTTACATGAAATTTTGTACATAAAGTAATAAACTCTTGGTTATAAAATAGAAGCCTATAATTTTAATTCATTTTTATAAGTAATATATATTAGCATTATTAATATTCATTTAATTCTATAACAACATTCACAATTTATTTTATGTTATACTTCAACTAAGAATATTGCCTTTCCATTTGCTTGCATATTCATTTAACCCGAAGCAGACATAAGATAAGTTAATAAAATAATCCAAACAGCAATAAAATCTGAAAGTAATATGCAAAGATACTCCTCTTTGGAAATAAAAAGAGAATATATGTAATGTATTCAATTTCTGATAAATGGGCAAATATAGTTCTCGCGGTCTAAAAGTATCATGCAAGAATCTTCGACTTAATCAAATACAACATGCAATTCTCAAGAACATACCAATTCTGAAATTACCCTAATTTTATTTGTTATCTATTGTTTTGTTAATAAAAGACATAATTGTTTGTTTCAAAGTTGGTTGTCTGTTGATTTAAATCATTTAGGCGGCTTTCATTATACCAGTTTAATTGAGGTAATTTCTACAGAACGAAACCGAGCTTTCTCCGAAAACATTTGCTTTGGACGCAGAGGAATGGAAATAAAATTAAGAAATGATAAGAACGTCCTTATTAAGCAGCGATTAACATCTTAAGTTTATTGAAAGAAGAACATCAATTAACATTTATTTGTTTAATTTACGGTTGGGAACATGTTTTATTTTTGTTTAAACATCGAACTAACCTACATGTTTAAAATTAAGGAATTGTAATGAAATTGATGGCCAATTAAAAGTTAACTTGTGTATGTTACATGAGTAATGTTTAATATTTAATTCGTGTTTATTTAAACCTTATTATTGAAACGAAACGCATGAACTTCTGTACAGTGATTTGGAGGTCCATGTTCAGTAATCGGGTGGTAAACTTAAGAGAAAGACTACACACATTACCACGCGTAATCACATGCCCGAGTTTCGTCGACGTCTCGAAAATTTCATTAAACGATGAATTCAAAAATGATCAAAAAATACGCGAAGCCAGTGAACTGTAGTACAAATTATACCTACTGTTACAAAAATAATAAAATCACGTACATTACCCGTGTTGGAAATAAAAGTGGTATTTGACCGCATCTCAGTATTACCTACTAAAAAATATTACCAAAAAGTAGAGTATTCAAAGAGTCAGGTTTTGATGACTGATACCATAATTATATTTATACATTACTCACATAATCTATTTATACTTACTTACATATCTACAAAAAAGTTCCGTCATATTTAAGCCTTTTATTAATCCTATGAAATACGTAAAAACAAACAAATTCAGGCCTTTTAATACTACTCTTTAATAATTGTGTTACTATTAAAAGGTAAGTATTTAAGTGTAAGAAAACGTGACTTGTTCATGATTGTGATCCAACCGTTGAATTTTAGGCTCACATTAAAGTGATTCGAGGATTACGTGTCATTTCCCTTCACACTTCCAAACAAATGAGTCATAAAGTAACGGTTAACAGTTTTATTTCCACGATATATTAGCTGTTTTTAAATCACCACGAACCTACTTATATATTTACTTGTTATTTGCCTCGGTGGCGTAGTGGTAGCGTATGCGACTGCTAAGCTTGAGGTCCCGGTCCGGTCGGACCAAATGTTTGTATGATCTGCAAATATTTGTTTCGGAGTTTGGGTGTTTTCTATGTATAATATGTATGTATTTACAAAAAAAAGGATATAAATATTTATATCAGTTGTCTAGTATCCATAACACAAGCTCTGCTTAGCTTGGGACTAGATGGTGTTGTGTGTTAGATGTCCGGAATATTTATTTATTTATTTCTTATACTAATTATATAGTACAACCTTTTATAGTACATATAGTCTTCTTGTCGTCGATCCCACAGTGCTTATAGACGAAAGTCATAGTTAGTGCGGCCTATCCGTCTTGACAAATGGAAACGAAGCGTGGATACTCACGGTACTGTTAGTCCACAAGCTCAAAGTCGCTCAGCGTGTTATAGAAAGGACTTTCAATGAGATATCGTATCAGGAATAAGATGATCCGGCATAAAATTAAGGTCATCAACATCACTCGCCGGATTAGCAAGCTGAAGTGGGATTGGGTTGGCCATATTAACCGCAGAATGACAACCGTTGGGGTAGAAGAGTTCTGAAGAGCGACGAGTTACGCAAGATGACTGGCAGACCCTGGATGCAAGAAGTCGAAAATCAATCAGGGTGGTGTATAAAATGGGAGTGGTCTACTAGTACAGCCATAATAATATGTACCTATGTATCGTATGTACAAGAGCGAGTTCAAAACGAGGTTGTAATAAAAACCTTATAACAACCTGATTACAAATACGCACAACATTTAACAATAAACGTTACAAGATAAAAACATTGTTTCAAATATTAATTAATCCCTGAAAATTTTCAAGCAGGCTGTTTTTTTTTAATTTTACGGGCTGTCAACAACAACACCTTTCAATTTCCTCCCGACGGCGAGGGACGTGTAAATTGAATACCGTCTAGCTACTTATCGTTATCTAACACGCCTTGTCTATGAATGTAATTATGACCCGGTTTTGAAATCACTTTTTTTTGTTTTTATTGAACATTTAAAATATAGAAATGCTGATATCAATTGAGTAAAAAATAAAGTTAACAGCTGTTACAAGACGAATAATTTATTTGGTAAAGGAATTGTTCAGCTCATCCCGCCCACAGGTACTTTTGCAATTTTTAAAAACATGGAATTAAAATTATCTATGAAATTATAGGACACCCTTTCCTTTGCTACATTCCAACAACAGCGTGTATTAGTGTAAAATGACAGTAAGATCTGGTAACCAATACAGCATGCCGCCATAAAATAAGAACCTTGCATGTTCTTGATATTGATTTTTGAACAACAATCGAATTTCAAATTGAAAAACAAAAAGCAATTTTCATTGATTTGAACTACAAATCTTACGTAATAGTTTTTGTTTTGGTAAAATATAATGCACTATAGTACATCACGTTCGGAATTTTAATCAAAATTCATTTCCGAACGTATTATATTTTGTTTATGATTGACAATAGGTTTTGTTCGTAAAGTAATTTCTAAAAATCTGCTGTAATTTTCCACATTAGGCTATTCGGTGTAACCAAACACATAGAATACAAATATAAAAAATGACAAAACAGAAAACAGCATTGTTTCATCCAAATAAAGTTAAAAAAAATCTATGAAACAAATTTTGCCAACTATAACTGATTGATTTTCTTTTTTACTCTGTTAATTATAGTCACCTTCCTATTTGTATTATCTCATCAGCTTAAAGAAGCAATCAAAAGCAATTTCAACTTTAAGGTTTCAAATCACATCATAATTAACCGAACAATAAAATTTTATCATGTTTATGGCAAAATTATTGGTCTTTTATTAAGCTATAAAATGATACTTGACAGAACAGAATGTCTCTTTCATACTTTCTCATCATTACTAGAAAGAAAAAGAAAGCGAACAAAAAAGTACATTTTTATATTACAGAGCTATGAACGGTTTTATTTAAACGATCTTATTAAAAAGCAATTGATCATCTTACTCAGAACTAATGCTTTAAGATAAGATTTGATCTACATTATATTGTGTAATGTCTTAAAAGGTATGTGATTCTTTCTACAGACAGACCTTTTCCCAACAGTTGATAATGTGGCGACTTCCACATATAAAACAACAATAACCTACTACAGCGCCATCTACCGAAGATACCCTGAACTACGAAGTAACGCACTACACGGAGTAACTACAAATCCTGAATCGCGCAATAAATAGTTCTCGCGCCGATTATCATATATACAACATCTCAACATCAACTGTTGGGCAGTGGCTCGCCAGGCATGATCACCTCGCCTGGTCGGAGGATCCTCCCTTTGTGTTGAAGGGACATGATACCCGTTCCTATAATAAAGCGACACATCATCTATGACCAATACTGAGTGTAATTACTTGCACTTACCAATTCACGTTTTAACTACTTTCTAAATAATAATTGTCCATAATTGATTGTTATTTTTAATTATTGTATGCATAAATTGCTTAATTCGTATTAGGAAACCTTTCGATTTTTATATGTAATGTAAACTATTAATTAAATAATTGATTTCGATATTGGTGTGGAATAGTGAAAGTTAATTTCATTATACAATAATAATTAGATGTACGGGGAAAGGCAAAAATTCACGTAGGCGTGCAAAGATTTCACTTGAATAGATAATATTTATCGGCTCGAAGATATTATTATAATAGCAAATGCTTATTATATATTTATATTTGACACGGCATATTTATCTGTGACCGGGATAGTTGGTGCTCCTTGGAGGAGACCTACGTTCAGCAGTGGACGGCAAATGCTTGAAATGATGATTTATCTGTGAGTGAAATCTCGGGTTTATACGAATAAACTAGAAACAATTCCTGAACTTCAAGCCGAGATCCAACGCGTCATTGATGACATACAGCCACATCCAGAAAAAGTAATTGAAAATTTAATAAAAAGAGTAATAGTCCCTCATCAGAGCCTTGACGTATATTTTGTTCCACATTAATCGATCTTCTTGACAGTTTATTAAAAAAATTACAACTTTGTCAAAAAATACGTTTTTTATTTTAAAATGAAAAGGTGCACCCTTATTGAGACACCCTTTATTTTCACTTTTTTTAATAACGAGTACCTACTGCTATCTTCAAGTTGGGATTGGATACTTTCGAAACTTTTCAGTCCCATTTTTTTATGCGGTATCCCCTGGGATACCTCCGACTGGTATGACTGCCACCTAGAAGTACACCCTTGAAAGAAAATCCCTGGATCCCCGACGTACCTCGGGCCATCTACAGTTTGTAGATGACCCCCTCCTGTTTAGAAACCCTGTTGCTTCTTTTCTATTTAAGCCCCTAATATTTATTAATCTACAACTAACTTGAAAATATTTGATTAGGAAATAATGTATGTTACTTAACCAATGAACACATGAGTCACTATTTCCTATTTTTTATCGTTTGTTATCTCATAAATTGCTTAAACCATAAATATTAGTTCTGACAGTGTGAAGATTTAGTCTTTATGTTGTATTAAGAAACGGTCGTAGATCAGTTTTGTAATTTGGTAATAAACTCCGGTAAAAACAGTTTATGTAAATGGTTATCACTGTTGGGCTTATACGTATATGCCTTTTTTTTTATTATATAGGTGGCAAACGAGCAGACGTATCGCCTGGTAAAAGCGGAAAACGTAAAATTACGAAAATAATGAAGTTAACAAGTGTAGGTACATCTGGTAAACTTAGTGGTAGCCCTACATAATCAACACCGATTGGTAAGCAAATTAATCATTTTTGAGCCTCTAGACATATTCGTCTCGTTATAAAAGAGGTTATGACCAAATATATCACATTAGTTCAACTGCCTCGGTGGCGTAGTGGTAGCGTATGCGACTGCTGTGCTTGAGGTCTCGGCTTCGATTCCCGGTTCGGACCAAATGTTTGTATGATCTGCAAATATTTGTTTCGGAGTTTGGGTGTTTTCTATGTATGATACGTAAGAATTTAGAAAAAAAAAGTATATATGTATTAATATCAGTTGTCTAGTACCCATAGTACAAGCTCTGCTTGGTTTGGGACTAGATGGCGTTGTGTGTTAAATGTCCGAAAAAAGGTAAAAAATATTAGTCACACATATATAGGATTTGTTTTAGGTTTTCTTTCTCTTTTGTTTGTATAGTCCTGCATAGTTTGTTGACTCCTGATGATTACGAATTATGACACTCCGTATACTTAATCCATCACCACACGATTTCAATCATCAGTCAAATCTAAAGATATACTCACTGTCTGTAAGGTGATTGAAAGCCGTGACGTCATCGTTAAGTTTCCCTTGCATACGCCGCAGCTTTGTGCTCAAGTCCCGTGTGTGAAGGAACAGGAATAACGTGCAAGACACTGCTACCAGTGCAACCAGCTCGCTCGTTCTGTAAAAAGAAAATGATTTCTTTAAAAATTGCTGTAAAAATATGTTTTTTAAGCAGGTACTCTTCCTCTAAAAATCAAGAAATTAAAAATGTGTCTCTAAACGGATGCAACTTGATCCGATGTAATAAGGGTTTCTAATATTATAGAAACTGTTTCTCATACTGTATCTATCTATACAAATAAATAAAATTCTTCTGTCTGTCTGTTTGTTCCGGCTAATCTCTGGAACGGCCGGACCGATTTGGACGAGACTTTCACTGATAGGTAACTGATGATATAAGGAATAACTTAGGCTACTTTTTCTAGACTAGCTTCGCCCCGCGGCGTTGCCCGCATTACGACACTAACCGCGGTTAATACCGCGGGGCTCAGCTAGTAATAAATAACAATAACTATTTGTTTTGATGAACCAAAATATTCCCAAATACAATACAACGAAGTTCCGAAATGAGGCACTAGCCATGGGTTGCATAAGAATGAAAGAATAAAAGATTTATATTCATGTCATGAACCGCACAATCAGAAAATGAAATCAAAAAGGGTTCAGAACAAACAGTTCTGATTTATTGTCTATAGATTTATCTATTGTGATAATTTTGGAGAAAGATGAACCTCCTTCTTATGTCCAGTCAGTGCTTAAAGCTATTAGCAGTTTAAAATTTCTTAATATTAACTTTTACTCATGGCTTCTCTTGAACTGAAACCATTTAATTGTTATTTCGATTCAAAATTTTCAAATACATAAATGTAAAACCGCCAATGTAAATTCAAAATCATTTGTAAAATTTATTACATACAATAAATGCTAATAAATACAATATTGGCTCAGTACATTTAACTGCGGTGTGCCAATTGAAACACGAAACGGAAATAAATAAACGGTGTTTATGCGTTCCGCTGTATTCATTCATATTTTTTTTACATATCAATTAATATTCACATTCACTTCGCGTATAGTCCTCAATTAAATGGAAATGCAGACACATCTATTTGTTTACTAAACTACATACTTTCGATTGGTCTAGTCTTTATTGGCTAGTAATCGTTAAGCCCAGATGTCGTGAGATCAATTCTCACCCGACGACGACAGCCAAGGATAAGTTGTCATTTATCGTTATCCCAGTATTTCCACCTATATTCTTATTATGGTGCCGTAAGAGTCGACTTAAAGTGCAAACTATGCAGGAAGAGCCAACATAGCAGCAAAGAGAAGAAATACTTGAAACAAAGAATATACCAACTTGTCTACCCAGCGTGGTATAGAAGACTCAAATTTCCTTTTCAAGGAGATGCGTGTGTCCAACAATGAAATAATAATAATGATAAAATTTTATTTGCAAAACACAGGACACAAAACAAAACCGTGGGAGAGCCACGCTTCGGCATGAATGGGTCGGCTCCACCGGAGTGATACCACGGCCTCACAGAAAACCGGTGTGAAATAGCACTTCCGCTGTGTTTCACCGAGTGAGTAAGGATACTGGTGGCTCATACCCCAACCTGTCCCTCATCCCTCTCCCTATCCCCCAAAGGCCGGCAACGCACGCACTAGTGATGCCTCTGGTGTTGCAGGTGTCCATGGGCGGCGGTAATCGCTTACCATCAGGAGATACGTCTGCTCGTTTGCCCCCTTATTCAATAAGATAAAAAAAAAATAATAGAAAAATTAAGATAATCAATTTTTTTTTTTGAGATTTGTGTCATTTGAAATGTCATCAAAGCCAAATTACGAGTATATTACGTGGCATTGGTGAGAACTGTTAAAGACTGTCGCTGTAATGATAATGTGGCGATGAAGGACAAGTAGATATTTGTGCGACAAAAACGATCATTAAGTGTTTGTGTCTGGGTGTAATTTGTCTGAAGAAATATATACGTTTATCGGCAGTTCGGTAAATTACCAAAAACTGTAAACAAGTTTTTTTCACACAACGTCATCTAGATTGAAACTAAGCAGAGCTTGTATTATGATGGCTAGATTGACTGAGAAAATACTTAAATACTTTTTTTGTACATACATACATCGTATACATAGAAAACATCCAAACTCCGAAACAAATATTTGCATATCATACAAACATTTGGTCCGACCCGGGATACGAACCCGAGGCCTCACGCACGCTACGCAGCCAACAAGGTACTCAATTCAATACACAGTCCTTTTACTTTTATAACTTTCCTTACTCACGCACACATTTAAAAAAAAAAACTAGTTCGTTGGGACGTCAAATAAATTGAAACTAAGTTGTTCTACCGGATAAATGCATTAAGTAAATTCCATGCAAATACTGATTACTCATCATGCTTGCATTAAACGTTTCTAAATGGAATGAATCTAATTTAAAAATAAATGCATGAAAGTCACGGCTTCGAATCAATTAGCATAAGTATTCTACTGTCCTACATAATGGTTCAAGTGTTTGTTTTAAACTACAAAAGAGCCAAAACGAGGTAGTTAATTTAAACAGAATGGAAAAACGTAATACAGGGTGTCTCAAAAGAAATTTTATATTTGTTTAGCTTACTGCGTGAACGCTGCGTACTTGAGGGGTGCGGGGGTTATGTCAATTGGTAGCTTGGCTCTTGGGGATTCAGTCGCTATGGAGCGTTTCTCGGGAGCAGACCGCGCGTTGTGCGTGCGAGAGTTTTACAAGAACGGTGATTCGACAACTGTCGCGCGTAGAAAATTCTGCAGTATTCGAGGTTTTCGCCACTTAAATGATGCGCCAAGCCTTCCTCTCATTCGACATTGGGTTAAAAAGTTTGAAGAGACTGGATCAACGCTGGATAAATCAAAATCCGGGCGACCTAGGTCATCAAGAACGGTAGAAAACGTGGAGAGTGTTAATCAATCTGTACGTGACGACCCGAGCCTTTCAATTCGGAAGCGCGCGAGTGCTTTAAATGTGCATAGATCATCATTACATCGCATTATGCACAAAGATCTAAAGCTGCACCCCTACAAAATTCAATTGGTGCAAGAATTAAAGCCCCAAGATGCCGGTCAGAGGCTTAATTTCGTAAATCAGATGATTGAGCGATTTTCAACGTTTACCAACATTTTGTTTTCGGATGAAGCTCATTTTCATCTTAATGGCCACGTAAATAAGCAAAACTGCCGCTACTGGAGTTCAGCCAATCCGAAACGCAAACATCAGAAACCCCTACACTCGCCTAAAGTGACCGTATGGGCTGCCATGTCGGCGCGAGGAATTATCGGCCCTTACTTTTTTGAAGACGAAATGGGGCGTACAGTTACAGTGAATTCAGAGCGTTATGTGGAGATGTTAGACAACTTCTTGGTACCTGAACTGCAAAACTTTCCTGGCTATAACCAAAGAACATGGTTTCAACAGGACGGAGCAACTTCACACACGTCCAATATATCTCTGCCACGTGTTCGTGAAATTTTCTCAGGAAAATTGATCTCCCGGAGAGGTGACATAAATTGGCCTCCACGTAGCCCAGATTTAACCCCTATGGACTTTTTCCTATGGGGTTATCTTAAATCTAAAGTTTACGCCAATAAACCAACTTCACTGGCGCATTTGAAAGAAAATATCCGTCACGAAATGGCAGCCATCCCTCACTCCACCTGTCGAGCAGTCATAAGTAATTTTACTGTTCGATTAAATGAGTGCCAACAACGTGAGGGTTTACATTTAGACGATATTATTTTTAAGAAATGAATTCCCAAAAAGTGTATTTTAACAATAAATAAACATTTTTTCTATATACCGCTTCCTTTTTTTTTAATCAATCCACTAAATATGAAATTTCTTTACATTTAAAATACCATTACAATATAAACATTCATATGCATCTTCTGCAAATAAAATGTTGAACTGTCGTACTGGTCGTTTATAATGTCAGTTGTTAGAATTCATAACGATTGTAACAGCACATCTATACTTGAGCATAGCATGACTTTCTTAAGAACTAATTTGTTTGTTTTGCTGTTAATTTATCGGGATTTATCTCCGTTTAATCGACTTGAACTAGTCATTTTCCTAGCCTTTATTACTCCCAAGATTATTTGGGGTCGGCTACTAGTTTAACCAGATTTAAGTGCATATCAGTTTTTACACGGAGCGACTGGCATCTGATATCCGTAACCCTGACGGGGTTCTGAATTTGAAGGTTGAACTAGTTATCAGTATATTTGAGGGCACTGACTTCCCAATAACGATTGCCATAGATGTTCATGACAACTGGGACCAACGGCTTAACGTGCTCTCCAAGGCACGGGGCACGACTTGAACTAGTTATACACTAAAATGAAAAATTTATACAGAACAATGATGATCTTTGATATTTGTATAGTCTACGTCAGTCGTGACTAAAATTGATTTAGTAATTTAGGCGCTACGCTGAAACATATAAATGTATGTACACTAGACTACCAAAACTATTACCCTTCCTATTTGCTTTGCCTTAGTTAGACTTTTTATTTGAACAAATAATTGTTCAAATAAAAAGTCACGTTTAATAAACAATAAAACACAAATTATAATGTCCGCATGTAATACCAACACATATTTGTTGCACCACGATGAGCAAACACTGCTTGGTATTTTTTTGTGCTAAATTTTCTAAAAATGAATACTAGGTAAATAAGATTTATCGCTCCGAAACCCTCTGCATGAAGATGATGATGCCATTTCCAAGATTTACATTGATTCAGATTAAGTATATATTTATACACAAGAATACACAGAAGAAGAAGAAGAAACATATGTTTGTTTTAGCATGGATTTTATAACCCATAAAATTAACGTATTAATCATTAATATAAATGAAAATGTTTATCTAAAAACTGACCGCGTTTCCTAAAGAGAGTATTCTAATAAAACGAAGACGATAACTCAAGACGACCGATGACCAGGCACGTCTTATTTTTTGCACTCTCATACCTCTTACTTAGCGAGGCGAGCGAGATACCTATCCCTCAGTCGAGAACTCGTGACGTGTCTATTAATAGAAGGTATCAATTTATCGAGCTGTACGGAAAACTTTTATAATCGAACTCGGCTAGTCGCGAAGATTCACTCGACCAGTCTTGAGCCCTTTTATGTCAATCTCGTTTTAATTTAGGAAACGAGTACTTATACATAATTATTTTGTACTTGTTTGGCATATATGGACCTTAATATGTTTCCCTAGCTATGGGCGGCTGTAGCTATCTCATAATGGTTTAAACAAGGGTTGTACAAACCAGATAGGATCCAGGGGCAATAAAAATGCATCAATAGATTGGAGGGCCATAAAAGATACTTTAAGAGGCAAAGTACAGGTGTATCATTGTTATTATAATGGATTAACTTATCTTTTACAATGTTTTCAATATAAACATTTACCTTATTTTTAAAGAGTATATTTGGAGATTTAAAGAATACGTTTTACGGTTTGTATATTTTTTTAATGTGGGCCGCGATACGTGGTTATGTACATAATTGTAAAAATATAGATTATGAGAATAATAAAATCAGTAACTCAACATACAAACTTAATTTTGAAGTTATGTATTTATTAAAACAACTAACTAGTTGGAAAAAAACTTGAGAGGTGTTAAGGGACATCCGGACGAAATAGAAAGATGAAACGAAAATATCTGGCTGGCTTTCTATAAGGGAGAGAGAGAGAGACAGGCAGAAAAACATGCGCACGCCGCACGGCTTACAATAGCTTACTATAGCAAAAAGTGTCATTACAACTTTTCGTCTTAATTTTTTCGTGTCGTTACAACTTTTCGTCTTAATTTTTTCTTCGTTCGTTCCAACTTCGTTCCAATAAATAATATACAAACAAATAAGAAATAGTTATTTCATACTTAAATCCCAAACTAATTTCTGAATATAGACAACAAATGAAAAGTATTCTTTTTTCGAAGTCCGTTAAAATAATTATTATATTAGTGCGTGGACCGTGCCAATCTATTGTCTTTGTTATTAAACTCATAGACAATGTTCACACCGACACACACACACCGACTTGATTTTGTAACATTCTTAGTGACCTTTACTGTATTATATAAGCACATGACCTTTAATCATAAAACAGGCGTAAAGGAAATTAGCGCCTGAAATGAACTTACGTCTCGTAAGTAAAAGGTAAATGCTATGTTATTCGACAAATATTCGGAAGGTTTATTTAATAATTTTATATCGCGGGAATTGTTTAAAAAATGTTGTGTCTATACCCATGTGTATACCCATAACACAAGCTCTACTTAGCTTGGGAGTCTAGTCCTTGTGTTTTAGAAAAAAATATTTTGTGTTTACTTGATTTCAATTGGTTCATGTGAGTCGCAGGAGAAAGTTAATGTGTAATATATTTTATTTTTGATTGAGTGAGAAAACCACAATTTCAATATAAACATTAGTTTTTTTCTGTTTAAGGTGATGAGTCAGTTTGCTTGTTACAGCTTACCTCAGTTACTTGTAGATTATTTTCCACAGATCTTTTATTGCCAGATAACTATTATTATACGGAGGAATTTAAAATGTTTATTTATCATAAACCTTTATTAATACTAATTAAGGTTTGATAGAAAGATGAATAAATATTCATAACTGTTCTGGAAAACTTTACAGCACAGTTATCTTGCCAATAACGAATGGGTTCCAATAACTGCTTAAACGGAGGTGATCGGTTCGGTTTGACTTCCCTCCAGGACAAATATTGTCTGATGACCAATGCTTTGGAGAGCCTTAGGACTTAACACCTATACAGTGAAAGTCTTTCGGTTGAAATGGGCATGATCATTTCTTCCGTGTCTGGCTGTATCTATAAAATATACGAATGTACTATGAAAAATATAAGTACATATGTTTATTGGTAAGCTAGTTACCATGGCACAGGCTCTGTATAGCTCGGGTCCGGTCGTGTTAATAACTGCAGTTCCCGGACCCCTCCCTTTCTAGGCGCAGAGTGGCCGCACCGTGTGGTTTTAGTCGGTTCGATTCCGACACACCACCCCCCCGCACTCCCCGGCGGGGTGACGACCCGAGGGGGTTTCCATACGTAAAAAAAAACAAAAAAAAGGCTCTGTATACTTCAAATATACATAAATATATTAGGTTATAAGTTATTATTATTTATGTAATGCAAATACCATATGGATCTTATACATACTGATGTTGGTTTTTTATTACTGCACGGTTGTCCTAGTGGTTCAAGCGTTCTCCACGCCACTTTTTAAATTATGTGTAAGTGCTGTGGGTTTAAATCCCACATGGGACAACATGTGATTCACAAATTATTGTTCTGAGTCTGGGTGTTCTTTGAGTCCGTCTCATGTATGTTTGTAGAGTCCCTAACACAGGATGTATACATATTGCCAATGCGGAAGTCATGTTTAAAAAAAAAGTAATTGAAATGTACATCAGTATGTATACTTTTATGAGGATGTGTAAACATGTAAAATAAAATAGAAAGTGGTTGAGTGCGTGTTTACAGTTTATATTCCTTCATGTAAACGTGATGAGACTACTAAATGGCTGGACAAGGCTTGTCTCCGATCATTTGTTCTAAAAATAGTCATGTATTTTATATTACCATTCGCATGCCTATACGCTATAAAATTGTTTTGCAACATAGCTATTGTTATTTAAAATTATTCATTATTAATATGATACACGGGGTGTCTCAATACTTTCATTTTATTAGCTCTGAATATGATATCTTTTTCAACTTTAAAATTTCGACACCATTTGTTCGGCCAATGCCTGTTTATATCGACGGTTTGTATGTCGGGTATAGTGGTAATATTTTTTTTAATACATACCCTATGCCACTCGCAAATAATGTGAATTTCCATTGGTAAAAGAATATTCAAAAACGGTTCAGTAAATACAGAGAGAATTACTCTCTACAACGTCACACACTTTACCTCTTTATAATATTATTATAGATGTGCATGTATGTTGCTTTTTCTTGCAATTCGATTAATGGTTAGTTTTTTTAGTCTATATACTCGTATAATTGTTTAGATTTCAGCTAAACAATTTCTGAACCATATATTTCAAAGTTATATTATTTTATGCAGAAAAACTTGTTTTTCTGGAAATTCTGTGATCACTCAAACTACGTAAAGATAAAAAGCATTTTTCTGCATTTCTAATGGACCGACTTGACTAGAGTGACAACACGGCCTCGCATAATCTAGACCCTCAAATCTTTTAATGATTTTCATCAAGTAATTGAGGTTGCAAACCTCCCCCCCCCCTCTTCCTTATTTCGCAGGGGGCCTCAAATAGCCAACACACTGGTAACTTTTACACGCTTTTCGTTATTAACGGGGTCGCAACCTCAAACTATGACCATACTTTTCTACGACACTAGTATATAAACATCTATATACAAAAAGTCAATCTATTGCCAATAAATGTTATGCCTTCTTTGTACATATGTCTAGTTACTGTCATGTACTTATCAAATAAAACCCGACAACAAGTGAATAGTAATTTTAAAAGAGATTTAACATGTATCTTTATATAAATGTTCAACGTAAATATATATTATTAATGCTTTTGTAGAAAAGACAGCTGTTAGAAGATACTGGATTTTAGGTCGATTTACTGCAAATTTCCCTCCGAGACATTGTGGTTTTCCTTACAATAACTCTTACCTTTCAATAGTATTGAAAGAGAATTTGTTCAATCTGAAAAGTATAACATTCCCAAGAAGATTTAGGGGCAGGAGGCCAACTATAAAAGAAATCAGCAATTGAAACCCTTTAGTGCAACACTGCAATTGGGCAAAACACCTATAAAAATTAAAGGAGAACCAGCAAAGTGGCGTAGTGGTTCAAACGGTCACCTTGTCACTTTTACTGCGCTGTGTTGTGTATTCGACGCCTACACGGTGTTTACGGTCAAAAAACTCCAATCGTGTGTCTGTTAGTTATCGCGGTAAAGAGAAGCCTATGTCCTTCTTTAAGAACCAAAGTATATCCATGTCAAACTTCAATGAATCGGTGCAGCGGTTTAGTCGTGACAGCGTAAAATACAGGCAGACAGAATTACATCCGAATTTATAATGTAAGTAGTAGTAAATTAATCGGCACATCAACAAATCATTAACGCTTTATTTGTGCGTGTAAAATTAAAATTTCACATCTTAGAATAGCCCTTCACTTTTTATCTACACTAATATTATAAAGCTGTAGAGTTTGTTTGTTTGTTTGAACGCGCTAATCTCAGGAACCGCTGGTCCGATTTGAAAAATTCTTTCAGTGTTGGATAGTCCATTTATTAAGGAAGGCTATAGGCTATATATCATGACGCTAATACTAATTGGAGCGGCGCACCAATGAAGAATGTTTCAAAAACAGGGGAAAATTTTCAGGCTACGGGCATTAGAAAATGCAAACGAGGTTGCGTGGGTCAGCTAGTATTTAATAACCATTTGAGTACATTCATAATAAATATAATAAATCATTATGCACATATTTCAGCGTTTAGGAAACCCGGTTTCGCGGTCAGAGTAATGAATAAAACCATAAACATTAAAACTGCACTTTATGTCTTTACTGAAAGTTTTTAGCGTATAATATATTTTTTTATTATTATATAGCTACGGTATAATGTAAGTTTTTTAGAACATTGCCCCTGTTTTCATAAAATTTCCATAAAAGTTCGATATTCTGCATACGAATGGTGAAGGAAGGGTTAAATATACCATACAGTTACAAAAAAAAGCTGCAATTACTGTTGTACAGTAAGGAGGTTCAATTGCTATAAAAAAAGTTGTAAATAAAATTTTCGTGTAGGATTTTAGGTCGAGTAGTCACCGTTGATAAAACCTGGATACATTACACACCAGAAACCAAAAGGCAGTTTAAGCAATGGATTTTTTCCAGTGCATCTGCTTCGAAGTAAACACAGACAAATTCTGTAGGATAAATCCTGATCGATTATATATACATAGGAATAACAATTACAAGACACTGAATGCCTAATTTGATAGATTTGATGAGAAATTGAAGAGGACGGGGCCCCATTCAGATAAAAGAAGGTGTTGTTACACTATGATAATGCGCTCAAACCTCCTCAATATAAAAACCTGCCTAGAAGGAAAATGATTCACATGAAATGAATAAGATACCGAAAAAGATGCCTATTTTTTAAAGATTAAAAAGATTATTTTTGGAGGGATTTAAGAAGTATTTCACGTAATTTAATGTTATCTGACATCAATTCTCAATTTTACCTCTATTCTCCGACATAAAAACAACAGATGTATACCTTTGTTACAGCGAAACCTGTACTTGTTGGAATGTTTAATTAAGTGTTTGTCATTTACAAAAAAACTAGTGAAAGTCAGGGTCCTGAGGAGCCAAGTGTCTCACCCTGTTCCATGGGTTCGCCCATGAACGCACACCAACCAAAACACCAAACTTGTGATGAAATCGGAATAAATTAGAATATAGAATATCCTTTGTCCTAAACTCAAACCATCTTTAGTTTCTTTTGGAAACTTCACAGCACTGGCTATAAACAGAAATATAGTTATAAAACACTTAGTTATACAACTAACTACCAGAGTAGGTACACCTCGGATCACCGAGGTCACTTCTTGAAGTCGTCGGCAACGTGACGGGTCTGGAGGAACTGGTATGGCACGAATAATGCCATCCCACCACGCAAAATAGGCACACTGAAATCGTCGAGTTGCGGAAACCCAGCCTGCGAGTTTCAAGTTCAAGTCAAGTTCAACTACCAGAGTATTTACCGATGCGTTTTATTAGCAGTTAATTAGGCCAAGAACTAAACGCCTTCGCTATCGTTAATAGTTAGTACATACTAAACCTGCATAGAAATATCCAATAATTAGAATTTTCTCTACCCTGTAAAGTCAATAAATAATGCAGCAAGAAGTTACTAATCAGAAGTGTTATATTAACCCATAAATAACTTTCTTAATGGCTGATGGTCTACGCATGCATATCCTAGTGTATAGCATTACCTCTAAGTAGTTTGTATAACTCACATGGTCACACTACGGGGTTGCCAGCTTAGCAAAACGGAATTCAATTTAAACATTTAACTATTAGAGTTTAATAGTTAAATGTTTAACTCACCTCACATTAAATTAAGATGTTACCAGTTTTGGAAGAATTTTAATTGAAAGAGTATAGTGTCCTTCCTTTGTATAACGTTAAATAAGAAATATATCTGACGCTCATTATCCTTCATTCCTACATTATAAATGTGAATGTAAGTTTGTTTGTTATGATTTCTGCATATTCTTAAAGGTATTAGAAGTAACATAGGATACTTGTTATTAAATGCGAGCGAAACCGCGGGCAAGACTAGTATTTTTATATTCGTTAGTTTGCTATTTCCAATGAAACTGAACAAATTATATGGATGTCGTAGTCGATTCGCTTTCAGAAAAATATCTAAACACAAATTACCTACGAGTTCCATATTGAATAAATACTACTATATAGCCGATTATCTTTTAAATTCAAAGTACGTAAGCACTTTAGGGACCTGCTGACGGAGGCATCAGAATAACACTTAAAAGTGTCTATTATATATGTAATATATATATTATATATATATTTACTTTTATTTATTTTTTATATTTATATTGTATATGTATAAATTATATTCAATGTATGTATATCTAGCACCTATTTATCTGTACGAATCATTGTATTTCATAAAATAATTTTATTTAGTCTCTCGTGTCGTATAAACACACACCTGCCACAAATAACTTCGCAACACCCAAAGGTTTGTCTGGAAGAAAATGCCTGTGGCATTAAGTCCGCCTTGTGCAACATGTTTGCAGGAAGTTTTAATAAATAAATAAATAAATTTGTGAATGCTTAATGTGAAATTGAAATATATTAATTTTATTCGTGTCTTTGCCAATTTAATTTAATATCCTCCAAGTTAATTTGTCAAGTCAACTAAAAATGTTAATGTCCCGTTACTAGTTCTCAGGTGAACACATTGAAGTATTGAGGCAAGATAGTTTCGATATTTACACCTTCTATTACACATCTTATGATACGATATTATTATTATCTTATAATATATTCTCTACTTTATAACGTAAATATTAGGACATCAAAATATCCTAATATTTACGTCATAAACTATATAGGTGGTATTTACGTTATTAAAAAGTGTCAGACCCTACAGTGTTTAGGTATGTGTGACCTTATTTCCCAAACCTTAATTTCGTTACCACGATATAAACTTTTTCATGCATCCCCCGAAATTGAATTACTTTTTACCGCAACACTTAATGACATGCAATCGCTGCCTTAATCGATTTAAAATCAAGAGTTTTTAGCCTTTTTGGCAATAAAGTAATTATCTTGATATACTCAGAAACAGTTAAACGAATATGTAGTAATATTATAATATCGAGAACTAACTAAATACAATAGTGGAACTGGTAGGACGAACTAGTTTAAACCACTTTTTTTTATGTATCAAGGAATCCAAGAGCGATGATCATCTTTCTCATTGTGAATGCAGCATGGTGACCCACACCATGGTGGCCAATTGTTGTTCTTTTACATCATTGGGTCTCCGGTCTCGCATTCATCAATAATATCAAATCCTTATTGTCGAAGAGTTGGTAAATCTGTGTAATTATAATAATGTTTTGTAAATATCTATTTTAAATATATGTATGTACTATTATTATTAATTAAAGTAATTCAGAAAACACAATATATCTATTCATATTCAAACTGCACTACCTAAACCTGATTACACGAATATCATTAAAACCATATTTGAAGCGTGTATGTATCTTCTATACTGTATACTAATAATAAAGCTGAAGAGTTTGTTTATTTGTTTGAACTCGCTAATCTCAGAAAACGCTAATCCGATATATCATCACGCTACTACTCATAAGTTGTTACTCTGTTAGTTACTCATTGTTGAGTTTATGAAGCGTACTAACTTAGCATTTTATATTAAAAATAGTAAACATATTAGGTGTACAAAACATTATTATAATGTAGATTTACTTTAGTTTTAAACTTATTAATATTAATAAATTTTAATACAGTTATGTAAGGCCACATGGGTGCTCAGTAAATACCGTTAAAGACTAAAATCTTAAAGAAACTTGTTTATCAATATAATTAATTTAACTAATTATGTTTTATACAAACACAGACGGTGTTAGAGAAATGTGTGATTATATTTATACATAGTTAAGTTGGTCCTAAGAGCCCTATTAGTCTTAGAAATCTTCATGTTTTTAATCATTTTATTTTGAAACTAGACAAAATGATGACTGAGATTGAACATGGACAAGACTTAATACCAACTTTTCTTAAAATAATAGTTTAATAAACCCCGCGGCGGCCTACGTCAGCAGTCGGGAGTCCACCCTGCCGTACTTCACGGCTGAGGTACATCCCGGAGTAACTAGACGGGATCACCCCTGGGAGCTGTCACGCCTCACACCGTTGTATACAGTAAATACGAAATACTCCATACGAAAACATATTGGTATAGACGTATGGTAAAGAGAAACCAAAAAAAAAATGCTAATTATATTGCTGTAAATAACCTGACCGCACATTTCTGAAACATCCTACATATAGTGATAGAAAGTAGCATGTTTGTACTATACAGTATGCTAAAGAAAAATTTATTACCTCACCTCGCTCACCTCACTTCATTCATTAAAACATCGAGAATTTAAATATCTTAACGGTCGCCCAGAGATCGAAGTTCCAACGTAATTCATGTAAATAATTTCACACATCAACAACCTTTATTAGACTCTTGCTAACTTAGGTATTTTTTTGGAAAGGAGATTGCTAAAACCTACTAGGTATGCCGAGCCGGCCAAGAAGGGTTGATAGTTAATTATTTATCTATTTCTGTTTTCTTATCGTTAAACTAATTACGAAACCAGAAAAAGACGGTTATCTTGAAAGATAGAAAATAAAATGTGTAATATATAACGTTTAAATTATTTAACATATAAGTGAGTTGCCTTTCCCTTCTTTACTACTTTTAAAACGACTTCAAAAAAGGAGGTGGACTATATATTTTTTTATGTTTATTACCTCAGAACTTTCGACTAGGTGTATCTATGTTGATGATTATTTTTTAATTGAAAGCTGGTTCATCCCGTGTGGTCCCGTTTCAATTTGGTCCAGTTCTTGACATCGGTTTTGTTTGTTAACATTATTGATTATTTTACAAATTGCCGGATAGACTACATACGAGTACAGAAAAACTCGGCACTAAAATCATAGTTTGCTCTTTTTTGTACCTTTAGTTTTATAGGAGTAAGTGTATATAAATTAGTTATAAATATAGGAAATATTTCTTACCAATGAAATACTGGTGACCTGATAGTACATACTTATGATTACAGAATTAAGTCTAACGGCACGAACCTATGAGTACATGAAAAAACCATCATTTTAAACTGATAACATTTCTACAACATATCTAGAAAGTTCTACCTTGATTTATGTGTCCAAGCCACCGCAAAGTAGATACAAATTATCACCCATCAGCACTAGGGTACATAAACTAGACGTGGACATAGAAAGCTCCAATAAACGCGTGGTACTCGTAGTTCTAAACTGTGGTGAGCTGGAGGCGCGATTCGAAAGCTGGGTGCAGCCGGTCCACTAACGGGTTGCAGCTTTCCAAGATGCGCTTTCTGATATCAAATGCCATTATACTAGTAAGCCGCATTGTAAGTGATCTTTTCGTTCATGTCTTAAAGAAGTGGAACGAATGTTAACTATGAATGTAAGTTATCGATTTCGATCGTGGCTAATGCTATAATTTCAATAAGCTATCAGTCTCGAACTGCTCAATTTTCAATAAAGCAAATGGTTATTACTTTTTATCTGCGTGGTCTTGGATGTAGTATAATTAGTACATTGTTCACTTTCTTTTTGTTTTCGATATTATATTGCTCGGAATAAATTATTAATAATCAAAAATACGTATCTAGAAAAGAGGAATAGTGACCTAAAACGTGATAATTTTACATAAACAACCAGTATTCATTTAAACGAACTATCTCTATACTATATACTATATGTACTATATACACGAAATGTGAGTAAATAAAATTTCTTTGCAAAGAAGCAAAGAAATTATATTTAATCGCATTCCGTGTTTGGAGTAAATAAATCTATTATTTATATATAATTTTCGTGTCATGTTGTTGCTCACAATAAACTCTGAAACTATCTTATCAATTTTCACGGTTTTTTAATGTGTGTTCTGCTGGCGTGTCTAAGATAGTTAACATCACGCTTAGACCAATAGGAAGCGAATATGATTTAAAAGAGACGTAGACTACGTGGGTCAGCGGCTTTTTATTTATTTATTATGGAAAATGAAATGGATCAGTTTAATTGATATGAGCACAAGATGGTATAGATATATATATAATAATATATAATAAAACTTCAGAATCATGTTTCGCTTTTGATGCTCTTTTTCGGAATCTTTATCTCCTAAAAGCCCATTCCTTTCCTAATCTTAAGAGGAATTAATATGCATAGCATATTTTATATGTGAGATAAATGACGATATGTTGTTGCATGATAGATAACTTTGTTAAATAGCTACATCCCTACTTACATGTGTCCCAAATAATAGGTACTTTAGCCTAGTTCCGTTTAATTACATACGGCATGCAAGATTGAAATAAAAATATCATGTAAACTTGTAATAATACCGTTCAACTGTCTACTAAACTTTGTGATTTATTTATATAGGACATTTTTTTAATTTAAGATCTGTTTTTGTAGCACGCATCCCAATATCATATACTAAAACGGTTAAAGCATTATGGAATTGAATCAAAAATAAGTGGAGCTTTATTTTACCTAATTTATGAAAGTAGTTAAAGTAAGACTCACAAAGCCTTTCAAAGTAACACAAATATGATTCTGTAACATATTTAGGTCATATTTTAGGTGTCATGTCCGCAATTAATTTTGATAATATATATGTAGAACAGTATTTTGCTAATTATGTTAATTAGATAAATGGAAAAGAAAATATTTTTATAACACACGCTTACTATTTAGACCGTGTTCTTAATCATACATTGTTAGTAAAGTTTGTAGCTTTTAAACACTACTTTCTTGCTAATTTGTAAAGAGTCCTGTCATCTATTTTCTTCATGAATACGGACAACTGGAGTCTAGAAACCGATGGGTCACGATAGTAGCGAGGAGGCGCCCATGATACGCGGAGGTCCTATGACGTCATGAAAACCTCATAACTCATAGAAAAGTGTAGGTTTATTTTTAATGAAACTGTAATTTTTCACATTTAGCTTAGAGATATACTCGTATTTTCATAACCCCTACATTACTTTATTTAGTACCATAGACACTGCAATTTGCATACAGAGAGTTCTCGTTAAACTGAATAATTACACGTCCTTCATATTTATAACTTGTAATAATATGTTTGGGTTACATTTTTATGTCAATGAACTTGTAAAACAGAGTTTAATAGTACTGCTATGCTGTTGTAAATGATATGAATAATTTATATAACATATGCGAATGTTTAACAGCGGTGAAAGAGAACTAGCGGGCTGAAGTAGGTTAAAATAATTAAAGGGGATGGCAATAAATAGTTCGAAGTGGACCAACACCAGTCCGAAAGAGAAAGATTAGACGAAGCAACCAGGCATTTGACGAAAGAGGTCGCTGGTTTATTTCATTATTGATTGCGGAAATTAAAATCTAATTCCACGTATTTTTATATACATGTCATCTAAATCTCGTCAACGGCTCTAACAGTTTTTATTTAGTATGCAGAGGTTTCGGGGGCGATAAATTTATCTAGCTAGGATTATTTAACTTAATTAAATACCGAGCAAATTTGTTCATTTAGATACTGTAGGTATACTATATATATATCTCTCTAGGGTGTGTTTTATTTGCTTGAATTTAGATAAATAATTTTGTAAACAATCCTTTTCTAAAATGAAATTTCATGTCAGCTTTCAGTTCATTTCAGTAAACAACTCTCAATTTCTTTAATATTTAATTTAAACTACAACTAAACTTCATATCTTGAACTATTTAAGATCTGTAAATTTTATAAAGTACTCTTCCACATACTTCTAAATTCCAAACTACATCTAAAAAAAAAATCATCTCAAATATTGCGTACGTTCACCAGGGGTAGGTCATTCAAAGATTTTTTATTCATGAAGGCTTCCGATAGTGAACGAGTTCTTCGCAAACAAGTTAAGAGCGTGGAATAACTACTGGATCAGGATGGGTTCGTCTCCGAAAAACTTTGAAATGAACTTACTTGCGTCTCTCCTGGGATGATTTCGAAACACGTGCCAATTTGACAAAATTACATGATCTATATAACTCAGCTGTACTTGTTATTCATAACTTATCTATACAAATAAATTAAATTGGAGTGTCTGTTTGTAATATTAAAATAACTGCTTTTTACTAAATGCATATGTATGTATGTAAACAGAGAGATATATACACGGTACCGCATATGCCTGTTTGTGTTTCTGTTTATTCCGGCTAATCTCTGGAACGGCTGGACCGATTGTACGGTATTTTCACTAGCACATAGCTAATGTAATAAAGAGTAACTTAGGATTTTTTAGACAAGCTGTGCCCCGCGGTGTTACCCGCAGTTGTAAAGGTACAACAATAACCGCGGGTCTCAGCTAGGTTAACCTTAGAATTCTAACTTACTAAATATTTCCTACAACAATTTCTCAACTAGTTCTTCGTCCTAGCCTTTATTAATCCCAAGATTACTTGGGTTGTTAGTATGTTTGAGGATTTCAGACTTCTCAATAACGATTGCCATAGGTGCTCATGACAACCGGACTGACGACTTAACGTCCCGAGACATGGCCATGAAACACCGCCAAAGCTCCACATTCCTGGCTGTTACTAAGAATTAGTTGTAGAAAAAATCCAACAACACTTTTGGCGCGATTCGGGAATCGAACCTAAATCAGACCTCTTGATTGGCAGTCGCCGACGCTAACTACTGCACCATAGAGGCAATTTGTTAATTTGTTACTGATCTCTCTCTCTCTCTCTCTCGCTTAGTGACACAGGACATGGAACTTCACATCTTGTATTTCTACATAAGTTAATTGTGAAATTTTTAATCACAAGTGTTCTTAATAGGATATACGGTACTTAGTTGCCATTACCTTGCCATGCATTAATTCAGTTGCTAGAAACAATTTAATTAAATATAATTAAGACCGTAATAGCCTGTCCTCGGTTATTAAAACTGCAAAAATAATATACGCTTACAGTAAGACACAGACGCCATTAAGTCTATATTAAAAACTGATACATTTTTTGAACTACATGCAATAATTAAAATTGTAAGAGTAATTTTCCCAGAAAGTATATTTCCTTCCTTTTACGGTATTACCGTTGAAGTGTCATGTTTTGGCACAAATTGGTGTAAAAGTGATACCAAAAACCTATAAAAACATAACTTTGAAATGTAATTGTTAACTGTACACACTCGTAAAGTTTTTTTTTTTTTTCTGTGACCAATTTAAAAAAACATAATCCAAAAAATATATCGAATGTTGCTCTACTGCCAAAGAAATCCAGGCACAAGTATTTAATAACTAAAAAATTTGTATCCGAAGAATCCCCGATAAAATGTGTGAGAGAATTATTACGCCCTTTCTCACGTTAGCTTCCGAAAAGTGAAAGGTGTGTAAAATTAATTTCACGACACCTGTACGCCGACACGGCTCAGAACCTAGTTGTTGTGATCAAATAATCCATGGTATATATGACGGACGTCCATTATGCATTATTGCATGGAAATTTCCGGAACCTTAATAACCTCGAAATACCTAAAATCAACACGGAATTTTTCTAATCAAGACATTTAGCCATAATAACGAACTCTTTAGTGGTTATTGTTATATACATACATACATGTGTATATACATCATCAATGTTTATCAAGTACCTAGTTCAGTTTACAATAGGTCAATCATTATACGAAGAAATAGTACATAATTATATCGCTCCGCACTATTGGGGTACAGGTGCTGAGATGAATCGTCGATGATCAATTTACTGTCAAATTGACGTTATAGCCGTCTGACGATTAATCAAAGGTACAATGATTGGACACCGCCACGGCAGTCAATGAAAGACGAATCTTATCGAAATACTATTTTTTGCTCCGTGGCTTTTAATGTAGTTATCATGCTTAACATCGTATACGTATATCGACTGCCTAGATGGCGTAGTGGTAGCGTATGCGACTGCTAAGCTTGAGGTATCGGGTTCGATTCGCGGGTCGGACCAAATGTTTGTATGATCTGCAAATATTTGTTTCGGAGTTTGGGTGTTTTCTATGTATTATATGTATGTATTTACAAAAAAAAAGTATATAAGTATTTAAATCAGTTGTCTAGTACACATAACACAAGCTCTGCTTAGCTTGGGACTAGATGGCGTTGTGTGTTAGATGTCCGGAATATTTATTTATTTATTATATTTATTATTATTTATGATGAAGCACGGAATGGACAGGTAAGGTCTTTTTCTTCTTAATCCCGTTTGTTTGTTTGGACCCGTGAAAATAGTACAGAACGAAAAGTCAAAAGAAAGCTGGTGACTAAACCAACAGGCACATTTGCAAATAAACCGCAATTTACTATTCACCGTGACACATTAAACTTCGATAATCGTTATTATAATTTGTTTTAATTTGCACCTATTCACGATAAAGCAACAGTTCTCGTATTAATTTCAATTTATGCGCATTTAAAATGCTTCATAATATTATATTTTACTGTTTCACGAGTTATATGATGTCAGATGACTACTTACATTTATGATTTTTATACCAACACTGTGGAAATAAGCACAATGAATGAAAGATGTTAAACGGTTATCAATGACCGTCTGCTTACTCACATTGTGATATTTAACTGCAATTAGGTAGTTGTAAAAGTATATAATTAACACGTCAATAGCTGATCTGATAAAGGTTTAATTTCTTTTTTACTCTGTCTGATGGAAATTTTGAGCATAATCCAAGAGTAAAGTAAAAAACTTGAGAGGTGTCAAGGGACACCCGGATAGAACGAAGTTCGAAATAGAAAGACGAAACGAAAATATCTGTGTGTGTCGTCGTCGTGTCGTGACAACAAATTGTGTCGTGACAACAAATTGTGTCGTGTCAACAAATTGTGTCGTGACAATTTTTCCGTCTAGCCCCCTTACACAACGCGCCATAAGGAACTTCGTTCCAATAAATATTTCGGACATCTAACACACAACGCCATCTAAAAGCCCCCCAAGCCCCAAGCTAAGCAGAGCTTGTGTTATGGGTACTGGACTACTGATATGAATACATGTATACTTTTTTTTGTAAATACATACATATTGAACATAGAAAACACCCAAACTCCGAAACAAATATTAGTGTATTACACAAACATTTGGTCCGACCCAGGATTTGAACTCGAGACCTCAAGCACAGCAGTCGCATTCACTACCACCGCGCCACCGTGGCAGTAGTGGTCGCCATACTCACTTCAAATGCAGGCAATGCAGCATGACGACTCACACTATGGCGGTCTATTGATATGCTTCTTTATCATTCAGCCTCCGATCTCGCACTCACTCATTTTCAGGATAGGTGAAACAATTTACACCCATAAAAATAAGTTAAAAAATGCAATCCTCTCACTGAAATAGAAGTCTTTTAAAACTATAAGTAAACAGTAGGTTAGCTAAAATATCACTGAACATAGTTATTACGTAATATGTATTCTTTGAATACTATCGGTTATTATCGATTGTAACAGATACGTAATATTATGGGAAACCATGTTTGTACACGAATTCAAGTTAATAAAGTCGACAATTAACGAAATATTTCGAATACCTGTTTAGGTAAAAGTAATATACCTTCCAATCTATTACAAAAGCAACATTGACTTGCTACCCAATCCTACTCGAACAAAATAATCGGTACAGAAACATCATTACGTGTCTTGTCTAATAAATAGATGTTTCGTTTTTATAGCCTATCAAAGTGACTCTACTCTGCTTGATGAAAAACATCAATAAAATCCAAGAGTGAAGGAAACTATACCCATTGTGAATAAAGACAATGCAGTTTACTTTTTGAATCATTCTCATTCGTTCCACCCAATTAGTTCCATAGACGTACCGAGTTTTTTTTCAGTAAATAATTCCATTGGTTTTGATAATGAAACAACTAAAATTTTAATTAACTTCTTCCTCATTAGTTAAAATATTCAATTTTAAAATGACATTCTCGTCACATACATTTATTTCTTTTTCAATTTAGCTATATATGTAAATTAAACAACAGGCATGTAAAGTTACAGGAAATAAAGTTAAAATCGACAATCGAAACTTTCTAAAAAGACTGCATACCATACATTAAAATCTCATAACAGTATTTGCATATTGAACCTTGCGTTGCAGAGATGCGATCAAGTGATTGCACGTTTTATCTCAAGACTAATCCTCTCACTTTCTGCAAGGTGTGTGGGATAAAACACTTCACCTAGCGTTTATGATCTTTTGAGACGCTCGCAGCGGCCCAATCCGACCACTTTTACTTTTCATCTCATCTCAGATGACGGAGTAAATTTCTATGACATCACCATGTTATTATATGAACGTTACAAGTTCACTTTTCGTCTGAATTATTTGATTAGCTCTCAAATATTGAGTTGAAATCTTAGAAAGTGTTATTACACAACTTTTTGAAGATGTGCTGGCGCTATGAGATGATGTATGTTGTCTTAACCTACATACATTTTATTCATTTTTTTTTTATTGAATAGTGGGCAAACGAGCAGACGTATCACCTGATGGTAAGCGATTACCGCCGCCCATGGACACCCGCAACACCAAAGGCGTCACAAGTGCGTTGCTGACCTTTGGGGGATGGGAAAGGGGATGGGGAGAGGGGTTGGGGTATGGGCCTCCGGTATCCATGAATGTTGCTACTAAATTTTCTACATTTTTTATTAAGAGACAAATCATTCAAATTACTGTCACAATTGCGCTTTAGTTATGTAATGTTTTTTCTTAAAAAAAACTCTTACATTAAACACACATCTTGTGTAGAACCTTTTGAAACTTATGTGAAACCATTACTTCCACAGATAGGACAACACTTTGTACCATGTGTGGATCGAACTAAAACATCGAGCGCAAAAGGAAACACCTTAAAATCATTGGGAAATAGATGAGCGACTTGTGCACATTGCACAAATTTGTACATGGTACAATCGATAGTTATCTCACAGAAAATATGAAAATTAAATACCAACACGATCTGTATTTGTACCACAATTGTTTAGTGTTCCTGCAAGTAACAATAATGTTTCGTATAATCACCCACTAAATAGAATGTGCAGGATCTATATAATACTGAATGCTTACAGTTTGATATAATTTACGAAAGCCTCAATGCTTTCAAATCTTTTCTCCTCCGTTATAGCAAACTTTAATTTTAATGCAATTTTCATATATCTATGTTGTTTGTTACTTTGTATCTAATTATAAATAAATAACTTTATTATTTTTGTAAAAAACGAAGCAGTGTCTACTGTTGATGTTGTGTACAGTTGTAATTAGGCGACAGGTTTACAGTATTGTACTGTTAAGACTGTATTTTGTATTTATTAATCTGTTATCTGTACGTATTGAATAAATCGAAATATATATCCACTTAATCCACTAGACCATCCGTAAAGATTTTAAATGATAGTTAGGTCGTTCAATTTTACAGACATAACTTAGGTTTATCCTATCACCGTAACTAATAGCCGTCAAAGCTCGATTGTGCTAGACAACCGAACTTTGACCTTAGCGTACCTCTCACTCAAATTACGAAACATAAGGAAATATTAGAAAGGTACCAAAAAACATATTAACCTATGTTTTTTTATCAACTGGTAACTCCACTAAGAAGTTTACTTTGAAATTAAACAAGGAAATAGTTGATGCGAGGAGCCGAGGATCAAACAAAGTGGCGTGCGATAGGGAATATGCATAAAAAAATTATTTGAATCAATTATTTTTTTCTAGATTCTTTATTGTCTTTACAATATTCTTAAAAAGTATTTTTTTAATTTAGTGATTATTTAAATCCAGAAAATATTAAATAAAAGTGAAAACTAAGGGAGGGAAATTTAAGCTTACAAAACGCGGCACTATTGGTCGAAACTGAATGCGACGTCGAGGGTCACTTCATCGTAATTATCGGCGTCGAAATTCCTACTGTGTTAATAGTGTTTGTGAGAAATTTAACTTCTTCCATGATTTTTATAGCAGTTAAAACTACAAATAAGTATAAAGTAACTGAAACACTTAATGATAAACAAACACGAAATGACAATGACATCATTGGCCCTGTCAAAAGCGCGCGCAAAATGGCAGCGTTTGAGCTCAAATTTAGTCATTGTTTAAAAATTTCACTTTGAAAATTAGTTTGCCTATTTTCAAGCCTATTTTTTCTATGTTCTAGAGACGTAAATGGTCAGATTGAGCATTTACGTATTGTCTGCTGGAGGACAAAACAAATGACAAGTATTTTTTTTTAACCTGATACAAATTCGTAGTCAATTTAAAAACATATTAACCTATTATAGATATGTAGAGAGTAAAAATTTCACAGCTAAGAAAGTGATCAAGACGTCGTTCTACACATATCTATTTTTAAACTAATACTATTTAAGTATTCTAACAATAAAAAAAACTGAGACAAACAAAGCAATAATAAAACGTATCCTCGAACACACGTCCGTAAACGTGTGTGTAAGTATATGTGAGCTGATACACTTGTCAAACTAGAAAGAGTACAACATTGACTTAATAATTAATCGAGCAAACCAAGATATTTATAGTTTCACTTTCAATAAATATTAGTTACTTGCGTGACTCTCATGATAGATGTTATAATGATATCAAATTAAATGTAACGAATGACACGGTAAAGTGTCACGACACTGATATTTACTTTATAACAATTTACACATAATTATTATAGACAATTCGCACATTGCTTTCAACAGTAGTTCAAAAGCGCATTAAATGCGATTGAGCGGCTTTAGACGTTTGGAGGTAGTACGCTCATCAGAATTTAACACGTAAATTATTTATTAGATTAGTCAGTGTGAACAAGTAAAATAAACGATAGAATTGGATGAATTGTGCCTCAAGCTCTGCTTTCTGAATCGCACATCAAAACTGTGGAATGAGCTGTCGCCTACGGTGTTCCCAGACCAATACGACCTTGAAACCTTCAAGAAAAGATCGTACTCCTTCTTAAAAGGTCAGCAACGCACTTGTAAAGCCTCTGGTGTTGCGGGTGTCCATGGGCGGTGATAATCGCTTATCATCAGGCGATACGTCTGCTCGTTTTGCACCCTATACAATAAAAAAAAGAAAAGCTCGGAAACCGTAGATTGGAACGCTTAAAGTACATTGCAGACTACAGTCTGTAAATAGGGTTGCCAAAACACTAGTCTTAAAGGATACTTTATCTTTATTTACATATTACGGCTAATAAGTAACCAGGCCATAATTTACTTTCATGTTGCTCTGTTAGGATAGTACTTAATAAATAAAAAAAAAACATTACGAAGTTGTGCGAAAGACAATATTAGATACGACCAACCCCGTATATAGCATTAGTGTTATGCCGACATATCGACGTGCAGCGAGCATGCACTCATTACACTTAAAATAACATGCAAAACCGCTATGGCTCAGTAGTTGCATGAACACTATTCCGCGTATTCTGTCGCACTATCGCCGTGTGTGAAATTTGTTAATCCAATATACATATTTCTTACTCTATCAGTTTCCTTAATTTAAAGATGCACAACTATACAGTACCCAACTTGAATCTTGTATTTGGTGCTCCCATACTCACAGAGAAACACAATGTCATGCAGACTACACAGAAATAGTGAAGCGAGAATCATTACCTTTGTTTGAACAGACAACATTCTAGAGACGACACGTTCCCGCTACGCAGTATGACAGGTTACAATACACTCGTGTTCAATTGTATTACTACTACTTGTCTAACTTGTCAACAATAATAAAAACAATCCTTGTATCATTTTGACATGTCTCATTATAAACAACACTGGTGAAGTGCATTTAAAATTAACCCTTCTTGGTATTGATTAAAGTTTAAATTACCATTTCTAACCTAATTTAAAACTTAAAGCTTGAATTTCGTTCTGAAACGAACTCATAATTGTATTATAAACATCTCAACTTAGTTTTCATTATTCTAGCGTGATAAGAGTTTAAAATGAAATTAAGGGGCTTATCTTAAATTGTATTGTAATTAATGTAGAAAGAATGTTTTGTCTGAGAAAGTTGTAAGTTGGGTATAGTCTGTGGTCACAGCCGGGCATGACTGACTATCTTATCAAGTATTTAAATGTAATGATATAGTTTGTAGGTTAGCCGTAGCGGCCATCGGATAAGATAAAACATACCTTTAGCATATAAGTTTATTAAGGCAGGTAACTAGAAACGTAAATAAGTATAGGAAAGAGAATTGAAAAATATCATGAGTTATGAATAATTAAATAAATAAAATAATCCAACATTTCGGACATCTAACACACAACGCCATCTTGTCCCAAGCAAAGCAGAGCTACGAGTATTAGACAACTGATACAAATATATGTATACTTTTTTTTTGTAAATACATACATATTATACATAGAAAACACCCAAACTCCGAAACAAATATTTGCAGATAATTCAAACATTTGCTCGGACCCGGGAATTGACCTCAAGCAAGGCAGTCGTATATGTTACCACTACGCCACCGAGCAGTTAAATTAAATTTACATCTAATATACAGAATGTGTGCTAAAAGTACTACTAGTAGTATAAAATAAATTTCTATAGTAGAATAAAAATTTACATTATTACGCTGATGCTTTTACAAGAAGTTGTTTTTGTGAAAGTTACAGAAAGTAATCTTGAACTTGTGAGCTTATTGCTAGATATAACAAATTATAATTTTCACAAAACAGTAAAAAAACAAGATTGAAATTGTATTATGTTTAAGACCGGAGTGTGTGTTGTCTTAAATGTAATTAAAATAAATATAAATGAATATTTTCGGACATATAACACAGAACTCGTGTTCAAGTGCCTTTCGGGGCCTATGGAAAAAAATGATTTGACTTTGACTTTGACTTAGAACGCCTTCTAGTCCCAAACTAACCAGAGCTTGTACTATGGGTACTAGACAACTGATATTAATACATATATACTTTTTTTTGTAAATGCATACGTATTATACATAGAAAACACCCAAAATCCGTAATAAATATTTGCAGATCATACCAACATTTGGTCCGACCCGGGAATCGAACCCGAGACCTCAAGCACAGCAGTAGCATACGCTACCACTGCGCCGTCGAGGCAGTCAATGTTAAAAAAAACATGATAACTAAGTTACTGCGACAATACAATAGGTATGTACGAAGACTGACAGATGTCACATCATTTTTTGTTCTCAGCTTCAACATGTCTTGTCGTCTGTCATAATTAGTGAAATCATTTGTTGTATCGCAAGGTAAGCAATAGTCACGGTATTAACTGATAGATAATTTTGATATTTAAGTACATATTTACTAAAAGTTGACGTTGAGTTGAGTATTAGTTGACAGTAGATGTCAACTAAAATCTTGACTATAGTCGTTCCAATAGTTTATTTAACTTTTGACAGCTCTAATACTTAATCAAATAGTGATACCCTGACCCGTTACCTATTCGATTTCTTTCATCGATCGATTTTATGCATTAAGAAGTTTTAATCGATTTAAAAAACTCATTATTTTATAGATAATTTCGTACTTCATATTTCTATGTGTTTCAATGTGCGACCTCCTTTGTCAAAATAAAGAAGAAATGGATTAAAAGAATGTTGTTCAAATATGACGGTTCTATGTCATGAAAAAATATATAATAAAAGGAACTGAATTTTCAAAATGTATTATTGTATTGTGTTGTAATTCAGTGGTTAATATTGTATTTGTTAAACTATTGATGATCTTTATTAAATCTCTCTATGTCTATTTTAAAATAATCTACAGTATTTCAATGAGTAACCTTCAATATAGTTGAGTATTTATATTCCTCCGTATTGATTTATTTGTGAATTCTCACGTTTGGTTGAGTTGAGCGTATCGTTCCTGCCTTCGTTACTGTCAAAATGCCAAAAAAGAAAGTACTCAAAGGACAAACAACTGTCAAGTGATGATGATTCCTGGTCATACGAAGAAGACGATTCTTTATAATTAAAATTAGTATTACAGTACCTCTTTTGGTTGTTTTATTTTTAATCCTTAAATTACTACGAATTTCAACATTTTGTACCTGTTCATTACAAGTAGGTACCGCAGGTAGTTTTTATTTGAACCAACTATAGTAAGTCTAAACAATTATTTTAGATTCATTAATTTGCGGCGAATACATTCGATCCCATTACTAGGTACGAGTACGATGGAACTGTTTTCATTACGCAAATTATTTATGCATTGAAACAGAGACATTTAGGGCATTTTAATGCAAAATAATAAAGCTTTTTACGTGATTTGATATAAAATATAATCACAATAATTTTATTGTATGTTTTATTAATATAATCGATAATCAATTTATTTCAAAACCGTTTTTATAGTCTGTGGTCATTAATTACGAATGACACATCCCTAAGTAGGCGGAGCCCGCCCATAAAGTACAGTATTATCTGTAGTACATTGTATCAAAAATTATTACAAAACTTTATGTGCGTGATCTGTCAAAAGTTAAATAAAGCATTGGAACGACTATAAGTACTATTTTTGTATTATTTCAATTACTATCACGTCATCATGATGTTTTTGTGTAAATACATTTATTGGATATAGCCAACGCGTAACTGAATTCGTGCTAGTGACATAGCCAATGTTGTGTGTGTTAAATACAATAAAAAAGGCAAAAAATCAATAGACTACAAACCGTCCAATTTATTTTCGATCTCAAGGTCGATGTAAATCATCCATGTATTTTTTGCAGCTCTGACATGCCAAATTTCAGTCACTTGGCCGACTAATTAATTGGCTTGAGTGAGTACCAAGCAAATTAACTCATTTGTTATTTATTGTAAATGCTGTGTGATGTTTTTATTGCAGTCATCATAAATGTGAAAACATAGATAGTAGAGCCATACTGATTTCAGCATTGTCTGCATTCGCAATGACTATGACCACCGCTCTTCAATTCTGATCATGCTCTCTTTGGCAGATCCATACATATTAAAAAATCGTCTTAAATCAGTAAAGTTATACTGGAAGTTATAATCAGAATCGAATCGGGACTTCTTGATTGGCAGTCGCAGCAACGAGGCAGTGCAAAAACACGCGTCATTGTAAAGTGTTTTTGCTTTTAAATAGATTTAGTGTGTTTAGTGTTGCGCTGTGAGGAGTGAATATAACCAGCACGTTCCTAGTTAAATACGTGTAAGTGACATAACTGATGTTGTGTGTGTTAATAGGTATTATAAAAAAAGCAAGAAGAAACCGAACAAAAACCGCAAACTATTCAATGTATCTGTGATCCCAAGGTCGACCTGTATAAATTGGCGATTTTCGGACATTGTTAATTTCAGCCAATACTCGATTACGTCCTTGAGTTTGCCAGAAGGCATTAAACTGGTTGTTTTTTATAAACAGAAACGAATATAAACACTCTTTTCATAAACCCAAAAGCAAAAAAGTGTAAGAATGTAATTCTCTGGCATACAAGTCACAGAATGTGAGAAGGTGTATATTTCTCTAATGTAAATACCGCAAAAGTTTTAAAAACAATTACATAATGTGATATTAGGTTTTCCAGGGAATCCAATCTTGTCAACTTTAGTAAAATTATAAAAGAAATCAATACATTTGTCTACATGAATATGACACAGTAGTCCAGTCATTTAAGCTTAAATTAGGTAAGAATCTCGGAATTCGAGATACCCAGCTGTAAGTCTGTAAATACTTGTATATTGACACCCTAAAAGTTGTCTCAAAACCTACATATGGTAGGGTGTAAGCAACTATTAAATTTCAAGGTCAAAGGTCACAAAAATCGGTATTTTGCACTTTTTTTGGAATATCTCATTTCCTATGGGTTTTTTGCTATTTGTATTTAGTATCAATATTGTAGAATACAAAATTCTCTACAAATTTTGTTCAAAAATTTTTTTTATACGGTGAACCGTTTTCGACATAGAGGGCGGAGAGCGCGCGGTCACAGCATCACTTCAGGTCAACCGGTGCCTCTGGTCGAAAACGCGCCATATATAGTTGATGAACTATCAATAAATCAATGATTATAAAGGTTTGTCAATTTTTATTAACTATAATATTATATTTTATCATTTTCTTCATGCATTTCTTATCAAATCGAAATAACAAAGATAAGTTTTATATGTTAATTGAAAAATTACAAGCTGCAAATATTACTACTAAACGAGCCATAGATGATGCGGATGTTCTTATTGTTGAAACTGCAATTGAAGAATAAAAGTCTAAAAAAACTGCAGTTATAATAGGACAAGATATTGATTTACTTGTCATTTTAATAGGGCGTACACTGTCTTACGAACAAGAAATTTTCTTTAAAAAAGTTGGGAAAGGAAATGTAAAAAACGGAGATATACTCGACTAAAAGTTTTCATAATTATCCTCATATCAAAAAACATATTTTATTTCTGCACGCATTAAGTGGCTGTGACACAACTTCTGCGATTTTTAAAAAGGGAAAAAAAACATTTTTAAAAGTTTTTGAGAAACTGACAAATTTGGATGAACTAGCTGCAGCCTTTGAGGAAGAAAATTGTTCGGCCCAGAGATTAGAGAGTGGAACTCAAACCTTATTGGCAGTCTATAATGCTCCGAAATCTCTGAAAAGTCTCGATCATCTTCGTTATATACATTACGTCAAGTCTATAAAACTTAATAAACCTGTGTAGCTTTCAAATATTCCACCAACAAGTGCAGCTGCTCATCAACATTTCAACCGTGTATATTATCAAGTTCAATCTTGGTTAGGACATGATTTGGAACCCCAGGTATGGGGTTGGGCGATGCGAAATTATTTTCTAGAGCCTATCATGACAATTTTACCACCTGCTCCAGAAGATTTGCTAAATACAATTTTCTGCAACTGCAAAAGTGGTTGTGGTTCGCGATGCGGATGCAGGAAAGCGGGCTTGCAATGCTCTTTAGCTTGTGGCCAATGTAATGGGCAAGCTTGTCTCAACGCTCTACCATATCAGAGCGACATTAACGAAGATGGAACCTTTGATCCCGAAATCATGGAAGAACTTGAGACAAATGTCGTTGAAGACGATAATGAAGACCAGTTTGAAATTTACCAGCAGCCAGAAGACGACGATGAAGAGGAAGAAGATGATTAAAATTATAAATTGTAGTTTTTGTACACTTTATTCCATTATTTCACTTTCAATAAAAAAAAATGTATTCAATAATATTTTTTAATAAAAAGATTAATTCATAATTTATTTGTTTTTTTTTTCATCATGTAAGAAGTTATTAATATTAATTAGGTTAAAATTCAAATATAATTCTTATATTTTCATTAACAATTCTGCAATTACATGGGCAGGTAAGTGTTGTTAAATAAATTAACAATGAATAAAAAGTGGATAAGTTAGGAAAAAAATGATAAAATATAATATAATAGTTAATAAAAATTGACAAATATTTATAATCATTGATTTATCGATAGTTCATCAACTATACGAGTATATGGCGCGTTTTCGACCGGAGGCACCGGTTGACCTGAAGTGATGCGGTGACCGCGCGCTCTCCGCCCTCTATCTCGAAAACGGTTCACCGTATGAAAAAATTTTGTTAACAAAATTTGTAGAGAATTTTGTATTCTACAATACTGAAAAAAATACAAATAGCAAAAAACCCATAGGAAATGAGATATTTCCAAAAAAAGCGCAAAAAACCGATTTTTGTGCCCTTTGACCTTGAAATTTAATATTTGCTTACACCCTACCATATGTAGGTTTTGAGACAACTTTTAGGGTGTCAATATACAAGTATTTACAGACTTACAGCTGGGTATCTCGAATTCCGAGGTGAACTTACTATAATGACTGGACTACAGAGTATTTTGTAAATACATATCAGGAATCACACAACACATATATTGGACACTCCACAAAAAACTCGGATGGCTGCAATTTTCTGCTCACGGTTCCATACGTGTAACATGACATTGGGACTGGCAGTTTATTCGAATTCGTAATAATACCAACGTCAAGCTTTCTAAATTCACATTAAATTGGTGAAAATTCTAGTAATGAACTGTATGCTTACTCCAGCTTCCGTCACAGTTCGTTTATAAGCTATTCAATATAAATTTTGGAATTATTTTTAAGTTTCTTATTACCCAGCTTTTAGATTAGATCATTGCTTTGTGGCCATCGTCGCCGTTTATAATAATTAAAAGAATTCTTTGTACTTTACTGTGGTGTGGTGGGTAATAAAGTAAGTAATAAAAGTTGCAAGTATTACAATCTTTAAGCATTGAAAGTAGTTTTTCCTAGGAAAATTGATCGAAATTTATAAGCGACTTTTACGTAACTTTTACGTAACGTTGACTTTTCATTTGAGGACACAAAGTGTACTTTGTGTCCTAAAATCAACTATCTACCATCATCGTCATCATGGGGTGCCATCTTCAAAATGAAGTTTGGAGGTCAGCAGACGGTATCCCCGCGATCATGTGCGGCCTCTTTCAGTTGGTAATATTTTTCCAGTCCAGTCCAGGACCTGATGTCATCTATCCGCTTTTTCCTTGATCGACCTAGTGTCTTCCTGCTAGGTATTTTTCCCTCTTAAAGAAGCCTCAGGAATTCATGTTGAGTGCCCCTTTGTATGTGTTTAAAAAAGGCCACTTTCCTGTTTACTATATTAGACATCAGTTCCCTTTTGCACTTGGTTCGCTCCAGCACTTTGATGTTGGATGTCAAGCTGGTCCACGGTATTGTAAACATCCTTCGCACTCTATCTATACTAATAGCATAATTATAACTCAAGAGGTTAAAAAAAGAGGTTGCTATTCCGACATAGACTATAAAACTCCATAGTACAATTTAATCAAAGGTGTTAATTAGAATATTTGTAACATGTGTTACCATGTAACTGGTTGATTACATCTTTTGTTTGTTTTTTAAGAATACAAGTTTATCTATGGAGTTCTAAAAAGTTCATTGTTTGTCGGTTCATTTACATGAGGATGAATCGACATTTAATTTTGACGCTTCTAATTTTTTGCTAACCATAGTCGTGTTCCGTCCGATATAAACAAATTAATAGTCAATCGGGATCCAATCAAAAATAGATCGTATCTCTGATATCTTCATATCTACGAACACTCAATTACTTTGGCCACTGGTTTAAATTAATCAACACCACTCATAATGGACTAAAGATTTTTTGTACGAGTGGCTGTACCGCGTCTCGGCATGCTTCGAAACCCGAGATGAGTAACGGCTTTTAAGGATTATTTGTTGAAATTTTTTTTTTTACTCCATTTCAATACAAAAATTTGTTGACAGAAGTAACACGAATCTAACATAAATGTTTTTATTTTCTAGATGCCAATAAACGTAAATCAATTTAAGTAATTGACAAGGTGTGAAGTAGAATAACATCCTACAAAATACACGGTTGTATTTTTTACATTCCTTTGGTCGTATTTTGAGTAGACAATCATGTAGTATTTAGCTTTAAAGTAAAATTAAAAAAAAATCTCTGAATAAAGAATTCCTTTTTTGAAACTAAAAGGTTTACTTAGGTAGAAAAAGCTAATCATAAAAGGATATATCTTTATCGGTAGGTATAATTGCACAGTCGATATGTACTTACTTTATCACTTCAGGGCAGATAAAAGTATGGTATGGTATCTTTGGATTGTTGATGGATATTTTGACATGTTTGGGTAGCTATTGATGCCGTTACAAAGTGGTTCTAATGGATTATTTATCTCAAGCTTAAAGTACTAAGCTTTTTAGTACGATCAGAGCTCGACAAACACATAGCATGTGTTGGAACACGCTGTGTGTGTACGTGAATAGAGCTGATTCATGCCCATTCCTATAAAAAGCAATTTGGTAGGACCACAACCCGCAACTGATGCCTTAAACGTTATTCTATACAGTATGCTATGAAGACGTATCATAAAAATTGTAATGGCCAAAAAAAATTTAAAATGGTTGATTTAGGTCGAAAAATAAATGTTAACTCTAACTGAAAAATTACTTTTGGTATGGCGTTCATTTCTAAACATTGAGATATTAAGGGAGCCTATTAATAAAACTGGTCATTCTATTAACGTACTTGAAATTAATTGTCTATCATTTTATTTCTGTCAGTCAGTTTTAAATACCTATATATAAATACATTTTTAGTTATTTTTTCTAAATTTCGACTTTCGCTCTATTGACTTGGTATTGCAACCTTAAAAAAATACCAAAGATTCTTTAACATCCTATATAAGTCAGCAATGGGTGCACTGACTCCTGTCCTAACTACTTAACATTTTTTGCCATTTTGCCGCTCATTTGGCTGACATTGACATGACGCGTCCATATAACATTAAGGCGCGAAACCAAACACCTCCGGTTTGATACCTGTCAAAATATTACCGAGAACTGACAAGATCAAATACATATATTTTGTAATCAACCGTTAACTCGCCTATTAGCTAGATGTAACTCATTACTAATATGCATGTTATTATAGTGTCTGTTTCAAATCGCGGTCTTGTCTTAATGATTATTTATTACCATTGTGCATTAGTTTCTTATATTGCCTTCTGTAGGCCAATGTACTAACTACCATTGCAGAAAAAATTATGTAGAAAATATTTTTAGTCTCCAAATTTGTTTAGCGCTTAGCAACACTCGAGAAACGCTTAATTTTTTAAATATTTTCGCTAAAGCAAAATATTACTGTCAGAACTTTTATTTTATTTACAGTACAGGGACATTTATTACTTTTAAATATAAATTCCTGCCGTAATAAGGCTATAAGTGATAAAAGTGTGGGCGTGAGATAAAAAATCTTCCCACACAAATAAATCCTTTGAGAATATCGCAATAATAAACCATTTTTATATTATCCCTCTTGTAAAATATTGTAACGGTAATTTATTGACATATTAACTTATTAGCAGTTAAGTGTTATACTTCGATAAAATGACCAATTTAAATAGACTTGATAGATCACATCCATTATCCTAATTTCTTAGTTACGTTTTCTTTACCGTCCCTGGACCCAAGTTGCAAGTCTTTCGTGTCTCTTTTTCTCATTCATTCTTTTTTTTTAAGAGACGACTCTCGCCCTATATACAATTCCTGTGTCACGGGGGACTTTACAAACATCCATGAAATGGACACAAAGAACACCCTGACTTAGAATAACAATTTGTGGATCACACAAAGTATTCCATTTGGGATTTAAACCCACAACATTTGGTGAAGTAGGAATCGGAGTGGCGACTGCTTAACCACTAGGCCAAACGTCTAGTTAATTCTCTTCTATTAATGGCTAATATTTTGTTTTGACTACGTGTGTTAGCGCTAAGAGACGCCATTCCCATACGTTAATTAGTTTTTTTTTTTTTTATTGAATATTGGGCAAACGAGCAGACGTATCACCTAATGATAAGCGATTACCGCCGCCCATGGACACCCGCAACACCAAAGGCGTCACAAGTGCGTTGCCGACCTTTGAAACACAGCGCAAACACTATTTCATACCGGTTTTCTGTGAGGCCGTGGTATCACTCCGGTCGAGCCGACCCATTCATGCCGAAGCATGGCTCTCCCACGGTTACTATTAACTACTAACGTAGCTAGAGGGGCTAGAGGTGTTTTGATAAAATCGCACCGACTAAAGGTGGACAAAGATGTCTCCATGAGTCGAAAGTTTTTATAAGTAAACGGACTTAGCTCTTTTTTCTTCGCACTGTCGCGTCATTTAGTTGACATAATACACTTACGACTTCCGTATGCGAAGTCGCGTGTTTACAATTACCATTTGAATTTTCTAATGATTTGTGTGATTTACGCGAAACCTACTTTTATCAGTACTAACAAGATTTCATTTGTTTTTTATACCTACATCATTTAGTAAACACAGTTTTCCAAAAGGAATTTGTTAAAAATAAATAATATTATTTCCTTTTTGGACATTTGTTAATTTTGCATCGAAATAAGAAAAATAAATAATAAAATTATGTTTATGTTCACACAAATATATCAACTCTAAACCAAGAAATTTAACGATCAAGAAATTGGTATTAAACTATCATCTTATTAAAATAATAGAAGGAACTTAATTAATGAAAAGACAATCAGGTCACAAACATCCAATTTTCAAGATAAAATAATGTAAATTTACCAAAATCTATTCCTATAACGCAAAATTAGCCCAGTATTCCCGTTAAGAATAAGACACACTGAGGTCCAACGGTACTGTTATTTATTATGTGCTCTGACTAAGCTATTTGTGAATTTACGACAGTAATATAATCATACATTTCCTTTAAACCAGCTTCCCGCACATTTATATATAACTATACTATATATAACTATTTATAACTCGTACATGCTGTAGGAAACAATGCTTGCGTCGGAATAGAGAGCCCATGAATAATTCTAGATTCAAATCCTGACGTAGGCGAAGCTATTCTAAGTTTGAAATAATATATCCGATGTTCTATTGTTCCTTCTGCATCCGTTCGTTAAAATTATTCGTATATATTGCAGACAAAAGCATTTTAAAAGAAACTAATGTGAAAAAAAATATTGTTTTTTTAAATTTAAACAATTTTATTGAAAGTAGTGTACTAAAAGCTAAAAAATAATTCTATAGGTCCCAGGTTCCAGTCATTACACCCCTTCCCTCATCAATCTAAGCCATTGATCCGACTAAAAATAAAATCGTTCGGCAAGTTAACTAGATCGAAACACGGGCCCAACGATTTTTTTTTTCTAATTTTTTTTTCAAGTTTTATTTTTTTTAAAGGTTCCACCATTTTGTAGCGGTGGCCATCTTGGATATACAATAAAGTAGACTTGAATTAGTACCTACATTTTTTTAAATATTTTTTGTAAAGTGATATTTATTAAATTTATCATTGATTTATTTTAACCTAACTAATGTCTTAAAGGAAGGAGGCTAGTTGATAAGGTCGATTCGAAGAATCCCGATTTTGTACAGAGAAGAGACCCTTCTGGCCAGATTGGCAACTGATATTCGCAACCAGTTGCCAAAAGGGAAATAATGAACTCGCTCATCTCATCTCAAAAACGACAGATTTTTCTTTTTCCGAAACCAACTGATCCTTGCCTGAACTTATTTCACGGGATAGAATTTCCATTCTAAATAATGTGAATTAGAAAATAATAGAGTGTCCGTTATATTCTATTACTTTACGATTGACTACTGACGTCTAATAAAATATACCAATTTGACTCGGCGTTTAATTACCGTACTGTGTACCTGTGAGTTCCAATTAGTGTTTCTCACATTTATACATCTATAGTAGACTTCAAGAAACCGTTGCATTCTTCTAAATGCAAAAACTTGTTAATATAGTGTCAGCAAATAATGTACAGTGAACCCGTTGACGACGTACTTCTGACGGCATGTTTTGTCAACGGGTTTCTTAATTGGATTATCCCACAATGCAACCTTCCGTTGCATCTTAAGAATGCATGTTACGGTCTGATTGCCATTAGTGCATAGGAACCAAAACTTTATTGCAACACAATTTAAACTTAATTTCCACTAACAGTTTGCATTTGAAACAGGAATGTACACATGTACCTACTTTGTGTACATGCTAAGAAAAATGTTTAAAAACTAACGCTTGAGGAACTAGTGCGAAATTAGGTCTTACCAATGTTTGTGGTTGATGCAAAGATATCAAGTCTGAGTATTTTTTTTGAAATTGAACTTTATTCCTAAAGGCGTAGATGCAAATATAGTGAAGAGGTGAAAACGTAACGCTTGACTGCGGTTTCCGCAGAATACCATTGTATTGCACTGTCATCCTAGATTTATGTCACTGTTATAAGATCGTCTCGGTGGCGTGGTGCGCCTGTAGATACAGCGATACGTTTGTCTATTGTCACGCCAGTCCATTGCGGGATTTGTTTGTGTACTTTCAAAAGCCTACAATAGGAATGTACTATGTAATTTTCTCTTGTTAAGTATTGAAAACTTTTCCCGAAATCTTGTTTAGTATTTTTAATAGAAGTTACTATGTATATCCTTCAGGAGTTTTAAGCTTTATCATTGAATTCAGTAATAACGCAAAATTTATTTGTGATTAATATTCAATCCCTTTAAGTATTGTAAGCAGTATTGCCGCACGTTCCAAAATTGGCGGGACGTCTGGATTTTGAATCAAAATTATGTCCCACGCGGGTCAGGTTTTGTCCCGCTTTTTGAGGATAACTAGCAGGACATTCAAAGTGAAGTTAGTAAGTTAGCCGTAGTGTTTATAAGTCACTTGTACTCATGTGTCGTAATTTGATATTAGATACGATACCTTTCTTACTGTTTCTCCCGGTTTCGAGAAAAGAAACCCACTTTAAAAAAAAAAAGTCTGTCAACGCTGATCGTAAGTCTCCACTCTAATACTCATAAGTCTAAAGCTTGGCAGCTTGGCTCAGTATAGCTCTTAATATACCAATAATTGGAGGACGTAAGAATAGTCGAGGAAGCTGCATTCTACCTGACCCGTATCATTAACCATCGTCACGGAACAACGGTGTTTAAGGCGTAAATTGTGTCTTCTCACGGCCCTTGCCAACAATAAGAGCGGTAAAATAACTGTGGAAAAGAAGAAACCAATTGCCTTATATACTTAATTCGCTCCAAATTTTGTTCACGGATCAATTAACATAAACTTGATCTTATTTTAAATGCTTCAAACAGTTTCTAATCTAAAAGTTCATTGAAAAAATCCATGTTAACAACTAATTACAGCTACTTAACTCACAAGCAGTTTATTATCTGTGGTTTCTATGCTAGTGTGCCACATTTTGTATGTACTCATAAATAGAATGCCATTGTTTTTAGTTAAACCTGTGAAGAGTGCAAACGGAAAGTGTACATTGAACGTGATTTGAATACAAGTTTACGTATGTGTCATAATAACCTAATTTAGGTAGAAACTACGGAATATTTTACTCGTTTTGACTTGTCATAGACCACCAATGGGGTCACAGGCGAAGCAGCCAAATAAACTACTTGAATTTGATATAACTGTTTTATAGATATGATGCCGAGATAATTTGAGTCTTAGAATAATGGATACATAAATTTCGTCATTACTTCTCGCATGTCTTTCGATTTCAAATGTTAGTTGATAATATAACACAGTATATTAAATGGTCCATGAATATCGTACAATATTTTAATTGTGTTATAGAAGTATAGTTTAGGAAATTTTAAAACATCGAATGGTGTTCTATCCACATACTTGCTGTATCATGTAATCAGTACCAAAATGACAAATTATAGAATTACCACCGTAACGACATATGTTAAGAAGTAGCTTAAAATTTAGTCCAAATTTAGGACAAAATTTTTATTCAATGATAGCTAATAAAAGCATATCTGATCTACACTAATATTAAAAATCTGAAGAGTTCATTTGTTTGTTTGAACCGCTGATCCGATTTGAAAAAAATATTTCAGTGTTGGATAGTAAGGTTATAGGTATATATCATCACGCTTAGACCAATAGGAGCGGAGCCTCAATGAAGAATGTTTAAAATACGGGGAAAAATTATTACGCTACGGGCAATAGTAGACGTAAATGAGGTTGCGTGGGTCAGCTAGTTAAAAATAAACTTAAACAAGTTTTTAAGCGAATTTGTAACAGAATTGTTTTAAGTGCGTAGATCTTGGTGAGACCTATATTTATTTATCATCGTTATCTTTGTAAGAGTTACATTGCTTCCTTATGTCTAAAATTTGGCAAACATTTATCACTCTCTCTTAAAACTTTCATCATGTTTTATAACAAGAAAAAAATGTCCTACTACCACACTTACAAGTGTATATAATGCGATAACAACTAAGTTTACTCATTCCGACACTGCTGTATATTCATTATCATATCAATTATGATGTGGATTGGTATACATATGCATGCATGGGTCTAAAAAAAAAAAAAAAAATATCATTTGCTGATTTAATACTACAAAACAGTACACTTTCAAAGCGTTTGAATGCTTTCATTGAGTTAATACAATTTGAATATAATTAGACCGGCATTTAGTAATTTGCTCCAACACCCGCTGCACGGAAGCTTGCGGCTGCCGACCTAATAGCCGAGTTTCACACAAAATAAAACGATTATCCATAAACAGAAAACGTAAACCATAGACAGTGACTAAAATATCGAACGGTAATTGCATATAGTAACAAAAAGTTCATTCATACACGAACTGACCTCAACAACCAAATTATCTAACTGTTTGCCTCTTGATTTTGGGATCCAGCACACGTATGTCTTTACAAAACATCTATTATGCTTGTTTGAAATTTAAATTACAAATTAGTAAAGCTAACAAAATCAACACAAGCTTTCTAGTCTGCACAGTAATTTGAATAGTCTTTTACTCGAAGGCCGTCGACGTCTTTTAGCATAAAAATGAAGTCAAATTCTTTTGTCCGACGAAGTTATGTTACAACTATGTAAGGTACTGCATAGGATACATCTATGTATAAACAAGAATACGTCTTAACGTTTCGCATTGCTGAATTTAGTACAAAGAAATAACCCTTGTTATAATGCGTAATAGAAGAATACAATGGTCGCTTTTACAATTTAACAAATGATATTACGCGACAAGTGATTATTGTTTTCAGAACAATGTAATAAAAATAAGAATCAGCGTGCTTTTTTTATTTCAAATAACGTTTTATATTTCCATTTAACAAAAGAAATCTTGAATATATCAGTATACTAGGTTTCGCCCTCGGCTCCTCACACGTGTATGTCGGTTTTCGCGGTAAAGATTAGCTTACGTTTCTTGTCAGAATCAAAGTTTCTCTCTGCCAAGTTCATCATTGAAATTCGTACAATGGTTTAGCTGTCAAAACGTAACAAACAGACAGAAATAATTACTTTCGAATTTATAATATTTACTATGGCTATAAATTTATGTAAACAAATACAACTCCTATCTATTAATGATAATTTTCATATTTAAAGACCAGTTACACCAACCTAGATATTCATCAAGATAGTTGTAAATATACATTCAACTGTAGAAGTATATTCAACTGGGATTAATATGCACTTGCAATCGACTTGCTTACATGAAACTGTAACAGGCGGTCACGTCCGCATGGCAGCACTAATGCTCATTAATTATGAAAAATTGTTTTCCGATACAGAGGGTAGGAAGTGAAGCGTTTAGTCAGTAACTGTTCGACAGCGAACAACGACTTAGACCTTACTTGCCTGTAACGCCGACAGCGCCTAACAATGGACAAGAATTTTAAATGAACGCTCTACAAATACTCTGCAGAAGCTGAATGTTGATTACTTTTTCTGTGTACTGAGCTACCACGCGAACCGCGGGCATGATACTTATCAATATGTAATTAATGCAAAAAAAAAACAAATGACCTATTTAAAATCTTTGAATGGTAACCGCTACTCCTGGTTTTTTTCTTTTTTTTTTTTTATTGAATTGTGGGCAAACGAGCAGACGTATCACCTGATGGAAAGCGATTACCGCCGCCCATGGACACCTGCAACACTAAAGGCGTCACAAGTGCGTTGCCGACCTTTGGGGGATGGGAAAGGGGATGGGGAAGGTGTTGGGGTATGGGCCTCCGGTATCCTCACTCACTCGGTGAAACACAGCGCAAACACTATTTCACACCGGTTTTCTGTGAGGCCGTGGTATCACTCCGGTCGAGCCGACCCATTCATGTCGAAGCATGGCTCTCCCACGGTATCTACTCATACTTTCCATCAAGAAGAGTGGAGTCACTTTGGTAAGCTTATCTATACAATACAAATAAATAAAATTGGAGTGTCTGTTTGTAATATTAAAATAACCGCTTTCTACTACATGCATATGAATGCAATACGGTACACATACCAAAATATATATTTTAAAAAATTTTGTCTGTCTGTCTGTCTGTTTGTTCCGACTAATCTCTGGAACGGCTGGACCGATTTGGTCGGGACTTTCACTGGCAGGTAGCTGATGGTACAAGGAGTAACTTAGGCTTACATTTTTTAGACTAGCTTCGCCCCGCGGCGTTACCCACGATACGACAATAACCGCGGGTAACCCGGTAACACCGCGGGGTTCAGCTAGTATTATATAAAAATCCCCCCAATGTATCCCTACGTTGTCGTCGTGGTGGGGCTTGCGTGGGTCAATGATCTCTGGGGCTGTGCCGGGTAGAGCTACTCATGCCGGATTGGCCCAGGGTGAGACTCCAGACCAAATGGGATACCAGACGGAGTCTGTTGAGACTGTCGTCGCGCGGCACTCCAAGCGTCCCTCTGCTCTAGCAGAAGGCGTGTTGGAGTGCGAGTAGGTCAGAGGGGCTGGCACTTGAGTGTTAGCTCCGTCTGTGAGAGAGGGCTAGCCACCTTTTCGCATTCCGTAACCATTAGGGGCTCAACAACGACCTGACTGGTGGCTCCAAGAGGGTACGCTGAGAACCTGATGGCCGGAGGGCTTGCCTTGATTGGCCGGCCCATGACAAGGATAGTCTATAACACCCGACAGCTAAGTCGTAAAAACCTGTGGATACCGGCCGACCTCCACAGTACATAGGCTTATCCGGGTGCAGGGGGCACCGCCCGGATGGACTGCATTTCCCCCATACTCGTGGGATATACTATGGCTGATGATAAATCAAATAAAATACAAACCGGACTGGAAACAAAAATTACGAACACTGGCAAGCTAACTGGATCTGAGAAGAAGAGGGATAGGAAGGAAAGACGGAATGCCAAGGGGCAGTTCCGAAGGGCGGACGATCAATCGTCTACCGAGGAGGAGGTAGCATCCGGAACACCTATACCGGCGGGGCTCCCAGAAGTCGATCTGACTGCTGGGAGCCGAAGAACATCAGAGCGCATGCGCTCAATGTCCGCTACTTCTGTTGCGAGTTGTAGCTCCAGTGCGACTGTGGACGCACTGGAGCTGATGGAGACGGAGGCTTCGGAGACCCGCAAGCGCGGCCTCTTCAGGGACGGCGGCGAAAGCGACACGTCCCAGGAGATGTTGCCGCCACCTAAAATTGGGAGCGGCCAGAGGGGAAGATCCCGCACTCCAGCCTCGGCCTCGTCGGGTTCTGCCTTTTGCAAGGCGGAATCCTACAGGAGGGCCAGGGCTGATGGTGAGCTACAGGCGGAGGAGGAGATGTCTGGTCTCCTGCTGAAGATCAGGGGACCGGTGGATGGGGATTCAGAGTCCCAATCATCGGTCTCTCTGCAGGAGACGGCGGACGCGGCGGTGGCCATATTAACAAGGTGGCCACCAAGTCCGTGAACCTTAAGGGCTCTTTTGTGAGAGCCCTTAAGGACTCCTCTTCTGCCGTGGCGGGGGTCGTGGAGACCCTGGCTGGGGACGTGGCCCGCCTCCAGACGGCCAACGACCGTTTGACGGGGCAGGTGGCTGAGCTGGGCGCTCAATTCGCCCAGTTCCGGGCGAAGCGAGAGGCCCCGGCCCCGTCAACATCCCAGCGGGCCGCGTCCAAATCCCAGCAGGCCCCACTTGCGCCGCAGCCGTCCCCTGCCGGCACTGGGATTACGGACGCCCAGCTGGCTGCCATCCTCGACGCATGCTGGCGCATGATAGAGGGTCGTACGGCCGGCCTGGAGGCGAGGCTGCCTGCGGCCCCTATTATGCGGCCGCCGCTTGCGGCGCCGAAGCGGAGGGTCGCGTCGTCGGCGGCGACCCCCCTTCCTGTGGTAGGGGGTCGCGTAACCTACGCGTCGACGACGAGGCCAGGGCTCCGGCTCCGGCCAAGACGGCTGCGCCGAGGACGGGGCGGGGGGCGGCAGCAAAAGCTGCAACACCTATGCCCCCCACTCCAACACCTCTGCCTGGCCCCTCTACATCTGCCCCCTCCAATGAGGGTTGGCAGGTAGTCGGAGGGGCAAAATCAAAGAAGGCGAGAAAGCGGGCCAGAAAGGCTGCCCGACAGGCAGCCTCTGGCCCGCAGGCGCCACCGGTGGCAGGGGCCACCCCAAAGAGCCGCAAGCCGCGGAAACTGCAGCCGCCGAAAACCGCGGCTGTAGTGGTGACCCTGTCACCGGAGGCGACATCCGGCGGGCTGTCCTACGCGGCCTTCTTCAAGAAGGCCCGGGACAGTCTCGCCGGAGATTTTGAAACGGCCGGTGTCCGCCTGCGCAAGGCCCAAACGGGAGCTCGAGTTCTCGAGTTCCCAGGGGCCGATGGCGCAAAAAAGGCGGACACCGTTGCCGAGAAAATGAGGGTTGTCTTCGCAGCCACGGATGGTGTGAGGATCGCCAGGCCCACTAAGTGTGCAGAGCTGCGCATTTCGGGCCTGGACGACTCGGTCACGACTGACGATGTCCGCGCCGTAATCTGCGAGAAGGCGAGTTGCGGTGCGGACAGCGTCAGGGTCGGCACCATCCGCCCAGGTCCAGGAGGCCTTGGTGCAGTGTGGGTCAGCTGTCCCGTGGCGTCGGCCAAAATATTGGCCGATGCCGGCAGGCTACTCATCGGCTTCGTGAGTGCCAGGATCACAGTCCTGGCCGCGAGGCCGATGAGGTGTTACAAATGCCTTGCCGCGGGACACACTCGCACCAAGTGCCAGAGTTGTTTTGACTGCAGCGGATTATGTTTCCGCTGCGGTCGACCGGGGCACAAGGCGGCAGAGTGCTCTGCCGCCCCTCACTGCCCCGTGTGTGCGGCGGGCAATAAGCCCGCCAATCACCAGATGGGGCAGGGGGGCTGCAAGCCTCCAAAAGCTTCTCGGCAGGCGTCGGGGGCTAGCCTGTCGACCCAGGCTGCCTGCGACGTCGATCGTGCGACCACGTCGTCGCCCATGGAGGAAGTTGTAGAGACGATCCAGTAAATGGATCAAGTCTCCAACCTCCTTGTCCAGAAGAACCTGAACCACTGCGCCGCGGCGCAGGATCTCTTCCTGCAAACCATGGCGCAGTGGTCGATAGGTGTTGCCGTAGTCGCGGAGCCCTACTACGTCCCTCCCCGTCCAAACTGGATGGGTGACCGGGACGGCTCCGTGGCAGTCGTCGGCTCCTCGGCGGCTCGTTCCCCGCCCTTGTCGCTAAGAGACAAGGGCTCTGGATATGTGGCTGCCGAGTGGGGGGGAATCACCGTTTACGGTGTGTATTTCTCCCCCAACCGGAGTTTGAGCGATTTCGAGGTCTTCCTCAACAACCTGGAGACCTCGATGCGGCGACTAGCGTCTGGGCACGTCCTCGTGCTGGGGGACTTCAACGCAAAATCCATTGCGTGGGGTTCCCCGGCGACGGACGCCAAGGGCGATGCCGTTGTGGAGTGGGCGGCTTCGGTGGGCCTCTGTTTGCTGAACAGAGGCGCCACCAACACGTGCGTGCGACAGCAGGGGGGGTCGATAGTGGACCTTTCGTTCGCTACCCCTGCTGTTGCCGCACGAGTAAGGAACTGGTGTGTCCTGGATGAGGTTGAGACGCTCTCGGATCATCTCTATATCCGATTCGAGCTCTCCCGGTCCCAGGGCCCCAGTAGGGGTCACGTGGCGCGGCATTCCTCCCGCTTTCCGCGGTGGGCTGTTGCCAAGCTCGATAGGGACCTGCTAGAGGAGGCGGCCATCGTTCAGTCATGGCTGTCTCCGCGGGCCCCGGCCGAGGAGGTCGACATGGGGGCTGGCCGCTTTCGCACTGCGATAACGCAGATCTGCGATGCGGCCATGCCCCGCGTTCGGGGTTGTCGACTTCCATGGAACGGGGTCTACTGGTGGTCCCAGGAGTTGGCGGACCTCCGTGCGGCCTGCACTCGTGCCCGGAGGTCCTACACCCGTTGCCGGCGGCGACGCCACCGCGTAGACGGGGAGGAAGGCCGGCTTCATGAGGAGTACCGCGAAGCGCGGAGGACTCTGAAGCTGGCCATTTGCCGCGCCAAAGAGGAAAAAAGAAAGGAGATGCTGGAGAGTCTCGACCGTGACCCCTGGGGTCGCCCATATCGTGCGGTGCGTCAGAAGCTCCGCACGGCGGGCCCCCCCCTTACCGAGACTCTCCAGCCCAGCTTCCCGCAGCGGGCGGAGCACACGCCCCCGTCGATGGCCTATTCAGTGGCCAGAGACGACGGGGGCCGAGAGGACGATATTCCGCCCGTTAGGGAATCGGAGGTTGGGGCGGCTGTTCTTCGGATCCGTTCCAAGAACACCGCCCCCGGGCCGGACGGGGTACCACCCCGAGTGATGGCCCGAGGCCTCGACCATATGTCGGACCGCCTCAGGGAGGTTTTGGATGCCAGCCTGGCGTCCGGACGCTTCCCTGAGTGCTGGAAATGCGGGAAGCTGGTCGTGTTGCTGGACGAGGCGGGCAAATTGTTCGAGAGGATTCTCTCTGCCCGCATCGTCCAGCATCTCAGCGAGGTAGGGCCCGACCTGTCGGACGCCCAATTCGGGTTCCGAGAGGGGCGTTCGACGGTCGATGCCGTGATGCGCCTTAGGGCCGTGAACGAAGAGGCGGTTGGCTGTGGCGGCGTGGTGTTGGCGGTGTCCTTGGACATCGCCAACGCCTTTAATAGTCTGCCATTCAGCTGCATCAGGGAAGCACTCCAGTATCATGAGGTGCCAGAGTACCTGAGGCGGCTGGTGGCAGACTATTTGGAGGAGCGTACCGTCGTGTACGAGGATCGAGATGGCGTCCTTAGACGGCGACCCATGTCGTGCGGCGTTCCACAGGGGTCTGTCCTCGGACCACTCCTGTGGAACGTGGGGTACGACTGGGTCCTTCGAAGTCGTCTGCCCCCCGGGCTGGGCGTAATTTGTTACGCCGATGACACTTTGGTCACAGCTCGGGGGGCCAATTTCCAAGAGGCGGCGCGCCTGGCCACCAGGGGTGTTTCTCTGGTGGTTGGGCGCATCGAGGCGCTGGGCTTACGGGTGGCCCTTGACAAGACGGAGGCCCTGCTATTCCATGGGCCCCGTCGTGGTCCACCCCCCGGCGCCTCTATCGAAGTCAACTCGGTCCTCGTACCGGTTCGGGCCCAGATGAGGTATCTGGGCCTGATCCTCGACGGTAGGTGGCTCTTCGACGAGCACTTCCGACAGCTTGCCCCAAAGCTGGTCGGCGCTGCCTCCGCCCTTGGGCGACTCTTGCCCAATCTGGGTGGAGCCAGCGTCGAAACAAGACACCTCTACACGGGGGTGGTCCGGACGATGGCACTATATGGTGCACCGGTGTGGGTGGAGGCTCTGACCGTCCAGAACAAGGCGCGCCTGTTGCGCCCTCAGAGGGTATTGGCGGTCAGAGCCATACGCGGATACCGCACGGTGTCCACCGAGGCGGCGTGTGCCTTGGCCGGAACACCCCCGTGGGATTTGGAGGCGGAAGTGCTCGCCGAAGTTTATCGGCGAGCGGCTGAATATCGGGCGGAGTACGGGTATCGTGCTCCGCCCGAAGAGGTACGCGAATGGCGTGAAGCCGCTCGCCGAGCCACGATGGCTTGTTGGTCGTCCCGGCTGGAGGCTCCACGCGCTGGCTTTGCTACCGTGGAGGCGCTCCAGCCGGTCATCCTCGAGTGGGCAGGGCGGCAGCACGGGACCCTTTCCTTCCGGCTGACGCAGGTGCTTTCCGGGCATGGTTGCTTCGGAAAGTACCTGCATTCGGTCGCTAGGAGGGAATTGAGTCCCGCCTGCCACCACTGCGACTGCAGTGAGGACTCGGCCCAGCATACGCTGGAGATCTGCCCCGCTTGGGCGGATCAGCGCCGGGCCCTCACTGCAGTCATCGGAGGAGATCTGTCGCTGCCGGCCGTCGTACTGTCCATGGCCGGTAGCGACAGCAGTTTTACCGCGGTCGCGACCTTCTGCGAAGAAGTAATTTCGCAGAAGGAGGCGGCGGAGAAGGCCCGGGAGGACGATATCCACTCGGACCCGATCCGCCGCCGGCGCACGGGGCGGCGGAGGCGCGCCTATCAGCGCCTCATGCCGCCCTGAGTGTGGCCGCGGATGGACGGGATGGGTTTTCCCCTCCATCCGCATTACAGGCCAACCGCGAGGGGGCGACGTACGCGTGTGCCGTGCGTCGCCTAAATTGAGATTTTAACAGCAGACGGTGCCCGCTTCTGTGCGGGCAGGCGCTGGGAGGGGTCCGGTTTGCGTTAATAACAGCGATCCCGGACCCCTCCCTTCTCAGGCGCAGAGTTGGCACACCGTGTGGTTTTAGTCGGTTCGATTCCGACACACCGCCCCGCCGCAAACCCCGGCGGGGTGACGGCCCGAGGGGGTTTCCACACGTAAAAAAAAAAAAAAGAAAAAAAAAAAAAGTATTATATAAAAATGGGGTTTTGTGACATAAGGCCTAATTTTATAAGGACAATATAATACATATTATAATACATATTTCGAGAATCTGCTGTTAAACAGGGGCATTAATTTGCTCACTTATTATTAAAAACGAATCAAACTTTTGATGCCAAGTATGTGTGTGTGCAATTTTTGAGTTGAAGGTTGCATATGTTGTGTTACACATACCTACTTTAAAATCCTGCACCTTATGTAATTATTACGCTATTCGTTTATAAAAGTCGCGATTACTGATACTAAATTCCGAGCTAAATTACATTATACCGCTTTTATTACAAGTTAAAAGCTCAATGATGCAGATACATCTCACTGTCATAGACTGCCATAGCATGGGTCACCGAGCTGCATTGTTGCATTATCTGCATTCGTAATGAGTGATGGTGACTGGAGGCAAAGAAGAGTCACTTTAGCATCCTACTAGTATACGAGTAGAGTTTGTCTATTTGGTTGAACGTGCTAATCTAAGAAACAACTGGTCCGATTTGAAAAATTATTTTGAGAGCTTCCATAGCGTGCGCTGCGTTAATGGTTAAAGTTTCACAAAATCAATGTATGAAATTATTCACTTTAAAAGATCTAAACCTCTTTTCAAATTATCTCACTATAACCTTTTTATATTCATAAAAATTGTTGGCGTTTTATAACATCACGCTACGGGCAATAGGAGACTCAGGCGAGGTTGCGGGGGTTGACTAGTTTATATATATATATATATATAGAAAAATAACAAGCGGTATCACTTTCAAAAACAACATTCTAAATTTTGTAAATAATTGCGAGTGCGATTGAATTTTCATGAGCGTTTATTAAACTTTCGAAGCTTAAGCTGTAAATCAATTAAACGAACACAGACAAGCCGATATTTGAACTCGTATTTCGTTCGAACGCTTTTTCGGTTCAATAACTCAAGCACTAATTTGTATTTTTTGGTTTTCACCTATTCAAAAATGTCCCCAATACAAGGTTTATTTTTGATGATACAGACTTTTTTTAAAGTATTTTTTGAGACTAATGAGACCTATAATATGAATAGTAAAAATTTTAATTTTAATAGTGTATCAAATATAATATATTTAATAAAATATCAGTAAGTCTGTTGCTTGTCATTAAATTTGTTTAATTAATTTTTCTTGTCGACTGTACCTGTCAAAATATCAATATTGACACATTAACTTTCAGTAAATCTGCCTTCAATTGATGTTAAGCCGTTTATGTGCAATTTTAAAGACGTAAAAATGATAGGTACATACAAAAAATTACTTTTCTACTAACATGTTATTAACTTTCGCCTAAAGTGATATTTAAAGTACGTTATTCTTAGATCGTCGAAATAACTTTCAGTTAAATTACGTACTTGTTTAGTTTCGCCTATGGATTCACTTACGTAAATGTAATTCAACAATTCAATATCTCTCGAGTACACTTTTGGGGTTACCCTATGCTCTTTACAATATACTGTTTGCGTGCGTATAGATTATTTTGTGGTGATCGAATAAGTAATTAAAGCATAAAAACTTAGCTTGAAGAATGAGGCAGGTAAGAAATTTTACATCCATTTCAATGAAGACTAACTTAAAGAAATGATAAAGTATAAAGTGTTTTTTTTATAATTAAAACAAAACGTAGACAACCTTCTGTTGTTTTCTCATATTTATAAATATTGGGAAGGAGCAGAAATGGCTCCTGAGTATACTTCTGTTGCATTAAAAGTTATCAAATCTGAAGTCATGTCGTAATAATAGAGTAAATCTCACTATTCATGTAGTAAAATGCACCAAGACTACATGACAAGGCTTTGACATATAATGTCAAAATATGTATTGATATTACTTCAACAGTTATTTAAATTCTTTATTTAACCAGTGTTGTTAATACTTCTAAAAGTTCTTTAGAAAGCTACCAAAATGGTAAGCAATAAATACGGGTAGTTGTGAGAGTAGATACAAGATTTTATAGTCCTTAAGTAAATGATTGTAATTTATTTTCCAATGTGACCATTTACCAACGTTGTAACTTTAATTAGTGTCTGATCTAAGAATTATTACATACAAATATTCTGTTCACGTTTCTCATTTCTTTTACCAAGAGGTTCTTGTCAACATTTGTTCTTCTTCGAACTAGACGGAAGATAATAACCGTTGTGATGAATGTGCTTTTCATACGGTTTAAACCTACAGTTTTCTGTTTCATTTCGCACAACGTAATGTAGCGGTTTGACGTGCGAGTATGTCGATTAAATAGGCTTCAAAGCAAACACATAACCTAAAAAAAAAGTTGTATCCATAGTGTGTCTAGGAAGAGGCTTAAGTCTAGTAATGACAATGTTGATGATGAAACACAGTCAGCAAACAAAACAATTTAGAAGTAAATAAACCGTTTTATGGACATAACCACGTAGAAGTATCATTAAGTGTAGGCTATACTTGAAGCCAACCAACAACCTATACACAACGGTTTAATAAAACTCAATATTCCGAATTCAGAAGAATCAGAACAGAACAATGATACTAACAGAAAAAATATTCTATGCCGTAAATACCTTAGAATGAAAGTAACTGCCCTATAAATATTATTTAATCATACTTAAATGCAATATTGTAGACTCTCCTTTGCTCCTATCTGACCCTAACTGTATTAACCTTATAAATTACCTGAGATACAGAGAACATCAGAACTCTGATTGCCTATCATCAGCGGTTAACCTGCTGACTTGTAAGTGCTGTGGAATTACTAACGACTCTCGAAGTCTCGAATAACTTGCTGGTAATTCGAGACTATCCTATGCTCTTTAGTCTGAAGTGTGTATAATTTATTTAGAACATTTAGGGCTGTTTGTAAAGATGTCAGTGCTAACGATTAGTTAATAAAACCTACCATTAATCCTCGTTTTTTCTACATCCACAATGGCAACTTTAGGTCTAAAAGTAATATATTAATATATATACATATTTTTTTATGGAATAGGGAGCAAACGAACAGACGTATCGCCTGATGGTAAGCTATTACCGCCCCACAACACCCGCAACACCAGAGGCATCACAAGTGCGGATAGCAAGAGAGAGAGAGAGACATATTTATATTACATATTACGTGTTTATTTAAGACTGCACAGAAATTATCATGGTTACAACCAAAACATAGAAGTCAATTATAATTTTATGAATAACTAACTCGAAACAACGGTGATAGTCAGGTAAAATATTCTCTCAATATTACTATATAACCAGTCTTTGAATAACCATCCCTTAGTCTATCAATTTATATTTATTTATTTTTAATTAAAAGTACATAATAGCAAGAATTTCCTAACTTCGTTTGTGAAACTGGAAACGAATAATCCCATAAACATTTCGCATGTAGAAACTGCGTTTCCGCTCCAGTTGCACCCGCTTTGTCGTTGCACTCGCATCTCTTCGCTTCTCAGGCACTTTAGTAGAACAACTATAGAAGAAATCGTTGACTATTGGCCTCATTATGTCTTACTTTATTGTACTAAAACATCGCTGGCCCGTAAAAGACGATTTGGCGAAACATGTTCTTTTTTTAAAAACTGTCAATGTCAAATTTTACAACACTACCTTTTATCTAACTTTTTAACTATTACTACCAATAGATTTTAATTAAGTAGCTACTTGTTTAATTAACAGTTGCCATACATTTAATACGGAAGAGTTAAAGGCGATTGGCACCTTATAATATTGACGTGATCGATTAAAAAACTATAGACTATATAATACTATTAAAAAATCGGCAATTACGGTCGTCACGAATACCGGATACATTATAGATTTACAAGTTATAATACTAAGTGTAAGGAGTCAGTGACATTTTTAATATGTCTCTTTTTCTACGGGAATCAGAATCTTATTAGTAAAGATTATACGATTTTAAGATACGTCTATTAACCATTTATTTATTTTTTGTTTTCTTTTTATTGTATAGTGGGCAAACGAGAAGACGTATCGCCTGGTGGTAAGCGATTACCGCCGCCCATGGACACCCGCAACACCGAAGGCATTACAAGTGCGTTGCCTGCCCTTTAGGAAGGAGTACGCTCTTTTCTTGAAGGTTTGAAGATCGTATTGGTTTGGAAACACCGCAGGCGTTTACTCTGTTATTTGTATAGAAAATATAATTGTGACGTCACAACTTACCTTACTAAAAATATGAAAAAAGTTGGTGAATTTATCGAAATTCAAAATCTTTCTATCTCTCACTGAAGTTCACAGAACTGCTTTCGTGTAGGAATGTTCACACGTGTCTGGAGCAAATACGTGTACATCAACCATTAAATTATTGGCATTGTATTCAAGTTGATATAATTAACTAATGGGCAGGTGGCTAATGTACTTACAATACAAATATGTGCCTTATTAGTTAACATGACTTGCTGCGGTATAATATTTCAATCCATGTCAATGATATGCATTTCGGCAGGGCATTCCAGTTATTTGGTTTGCAACTATTATGTACGACACCGTTGTTACGTTTGTGTTAACGGGCCTTTTTTTACTACTATAATGGTAATGAAGTAATGGTACGGTTATGTCGATAGTAAGAAGTATAACTTTCTGTGCTGCAGATGGGTCCGGAAGCATTTAGGCAATACTGTGATCAGTATACTCTTGCTGATCCGATAGTCCGTGTGGTTTATATATACGTTTCCTATCTGTCCCATGGGAGTCAAAGGAGCCGTATAAAGGAACTACACACGACAACATCAATGCAAAGATGGAAAGCTTGACTTAAACCTTATATCAGCCCGTTTGGCCAACGTGGTAGAATATTAATGTGTTCTCCTAGCCGATAACAACCGGCCACGGCGGTGAGTCTCAACGGAGATCAGCCTACTACGCAGGAGATATTATAGTGCACAAACACAGGTGTACTCTCTGTTCCCTCTCTCTCATAATCCGATGGGACGGTTAACCGATACGATCGGGAAGAGATCAGGCGCAGGACCGACAGCTTTTCTTGCTATCCGAGGTACGGGGATTCCGACCCCAACTTCCAAACTCCGAGCTGTTATTAAGTATTTCTATAATCAGAAAAACTCAATAACAGTTTAGGCCCGACTTACATACGCCTACATCAACTGCAAGACCAACGAGGCAGGCAGTATACTAAAGAGATACTAGACCAACGCCTTCTTTCTAATGAGAGGTTAGGTACCTCTCATTAGAAAGATATGTAAAGAAGTATATTTCTACAGAGTGATTCCTCCGGTCCGCTCTACGGCCAAAATGTTTTAGTAGCCGATGCAGCTACTAAATACATAGTGATATGTATATTTAATGTTTTATTAAGAACGTAATGCGGTAGTAAAGAAGAAGCTAGAACGTACACAGTGGCTTAAACTCGAAGCTTCGTGAATAGTTGCACTTATAGATAATTTACTCTCACTGTTAAGTGTGAGATAAACTGGTTTACTGCAAAAATGATTCGGCGAAGACGTCATTTTATCGCAGATCACGGATTCAATCATTATCCACAAACCTACTAAGTAGTTCCAGCAATGGTTAGTTGCCTGGGTGTGTATGATACTGATAGTTGATGTCCGCATATTTACACGCGACCGTTTTGTCGTTGCACCTGTACTGACTAGAGCATTTTATATCTTTTAAACTGCCTCGGAGGCTAACTGGTAGCGTATTGTTACTCGATTCCCGTGTTGGATCAAATGTTTGTACGATCTGGAAATATTTGTTTCGGAGTTTGTGTGTATGTATTAGTAATTTTTAGTTTGGGACTAGGTGTCCGAAATGTTATTATTTAAAACAGTCGCTCGCTGCACAATCTTCGTGGTTCATGGTAATATTTCTGTGTTAAGGGTCATTGCACGAATGTTAAATGTATTATAATAGCTTTAGTTTTCAATGAAATACTTAATTTCTCTGAGACATTTTCAAAAATATTGATAATCAACATTCTTGGGAATAAATACCTATAGTGTTTAATCAACCATACCACATTTGTTGATAGACGTACTCGTATGTTTGTCACTTAAGGACGACATAATCACTTCGTGACTAAGCCCTCATTACATAAATAAAGAAAGAAAAAAAGTGTTTGTCACTTGTTAAATCAGGCAGTAGTTGTCACACACGTCTACGGCGACGTCACGCTCTCTGCACGAAACAGGAATATAGGTCTTTCTTCACACATCGCTGTCCACCAAATAACACAAGTTACATCAACACTTTCTCCGAACACCTCCATTAAATCATATTACGAACGTTTTAGGATCATAACATTTGAAGTTACTCCAACATGGCGTTGCTTACACGTAACTTTGAAAAGAAAGGTAAACTATAATCAAACCTTCATTTAAAAATTTAGATTTAATTGTTTTGAGGTTAGAAATTCTTGTTCTTGTTCCAAAGTAAATATGTTGGAGTTAAAACTTGGGTGATTAGTATTCAGAATTATAGAGGATAATATACGATTCTATATACCTACCTATGTGTGTATTTCGACTTGATGGTATCTGTATTAGGCATTGAAAGTAAGTACTGTACCTTTATTAATGTCGTCTGTTGATGCTCTCCTTTTACAAATAATGCATTATTATTAATTCGATACGAAAGTTCAGATTCTTTAATCGGCAAAGTAGTAGTTGGACACATCATACACGTACTTCGCCGATTTGGGCAACACCAGATATATGTACAAATAAGAATATACTGGCATTACTATATACTCTATAGTAGTCTATGGTAGAACACAAATCCCGAAAAGATTTTTAATTAATGAATAGCACATGCAGATTACCGTACTACCATGTTTTCTTGATGCATGCAATTTTTTGCATTGACTGCGAATCAAACCGTCATCCCCGGCTCGGCAGTAGATTGAACTGTCGACGCTCTAGAGAGGTCGTCATTCTGTCGATCGTCGTACATCTTTTATTGTTTCTATCTAGCACAGGCATTCAACACAAGCGCTTAAAAATTCTTCATTATAATAATAAAAAAAATGTTATGCGCTTGCTGCATGTACATTTTATCCCTCAAAAATAATATTTTTTGGATGAAAAACCTCCTGGAAACATGTACAAACAATTTCATGTAGAGACTTCAGATTATGGATCACACAAAGTGTAGGCCCATGTTGGATTTGAACCCACAACACTTGGTGCAGTAGAAAGCGGGCGTGGCGACCGCTTTAACCACTATGTCAACCGTGCAGTAAGAAGTTGGGATTCAGATAAATAAATTTTGCTTAACATAGAAAATAAATTAAACTGTTCCTAGTCTAGGTTGTTGCGAGGTAAGATAATAAATAATTCAATACCGATTAACATACGAAATACTAATATCAACCATAATAATTCCTGCTCGAATCAAATAGCAAGAATTCATAATGGTTTATTATAAAATAAGTCGGCCAATATTGGGACTCTGAATACTCAGTAACGACAGACCGCACACAGGGTACCTTCTGTAGCTATTAAATCGTATGCCTCTTGCAAAAGACATTCCGATAAAGGAATAAATAATATAAGGTCGTGCCATTGTCTGAATTTTACATGAGATGAAGGTTATTCTTGACTCCTCTACTGTACCTATCTTGGTTTCAAAAGTAAGCAATACTAAGCCCCATATTTTACCTATCCTTAAAAAAAATCAAATTCAGAAACAGAAATAAATGTGATGAAATCTCCTAAAAAAATTTACTTGCATGTTGTTTGACGTTTTATTTTTTAAAAGAAATGTTTTCTTACTCAGAAAAAGTTTGAAAGTAAATTTATTTTTAGCTTTGTTGTGTAAATGATTACTTTAACAACAATTCAGAAAATATTTAGCCAGGCAGTGAATCATTTTGTTAGAAAGTCACTGATTTGCATCTGCAATTTGTTAGTGAAAAAAATGCAATACTTATGATGGTAACATAGGAAATCTTCAACTATTCTCTTCTTTGTTAATGCATCCATTCCAATATTATAATATCAAAAGTAACTATGTCTGTCTGTTAGGCTTTTACAGCTAAACCGTGGCACCTATTTCAATGAAATTTTGCATAAGGATACTTTGATACTTGAGAAAAGAATTAGGCTACTCGTTAATGCATACGACATACGCACGGGCCAACTAAACTATTACAGAATACCTTAAAAGCTAGCAGATATCCTAATTCTGTTATGGTATCTGAAACCCTAGCTACCTAGATCACTACTTCGTTCAATTTACTTTATCTTAAGTGTTTATATTCCCTAGTTGCCATCAGACAAATAGCCGGTCATAAAAGAAATCGATTTAAACTGTTTAAAGTTTAACACATACTACTAACTCCAAAAAAAATGTATCAAGTACGAGAAGATAATGTGTCAAAGATTAGTTCTGTATTTATAGAATTCGCAACATAAAAAATATGCCCACATCAAATAGGGTATGTTGAGAATTCAGAATGATTTAAATATACCTAACTAAATAAAAAGAACTAAGTTACTGAAAATGCATCATAAAGAATCGTCTGCATTTTAAAGTTACCTTTAATGTTAGTAATTGTTTTTCTAATGGCAATAGTTTAAAGAAAAGTTTTTTGCAGCCTTCGCTATATTGCATTTAGAAAGTATTTTGACTACATTTTGACTGTTAAAGTCACGCATTTACTTCAAAACTTCAATAGACACACTTTTTGCGATCGGCAAATTATTGTTCTGAGTCTTGATGTGCTTTACTTACTTGTCGTTTCATATTATGTTTGTAAAGTCCCTCGCGACACAGGATATATTCCTAATGCGGGAGATATCTTTAACAAAAAAAAATTAAAAAACGCAGTCTATGGTTATTTTTTGTCTTGTTTAAGTTATTGTAAAAATATAAACTGTAGCAGTCATGGATTCAATTTAATTTTTCCCATTCAACCACACTGGTGACCCAGCGACGTCGGGATACAGCAAAAGTAATCCCAAGAAGATGACCAGCATGGGAGTATCAGCTGCTAAGCAGAGCATCAGCCAAGACGACCAAATCATCTTAGGAGCAACCTGCCGCGTTGGTGTGAAAACACCCCCATTCAACCCGGATGACCCAGAGCTTTGGTTCGCCCAGCTAGAAGATACTGTCTCACGATCGTCGACCGCTTCACACGTTGGCCTGAGGCGTATCCACTTCCAGACATAACCGCCGAGACCTGCGTTGCTGCCCTCGTAGATGGATGGATCTCACGTTTTGGATGTCCAAAGCACATCACCACTGACCGAGGTCGACAATTCATATCGCACACCTTTAAGGAATTCACCACCCTGATCAGCGCAGTGCATCACACAACCACCTCCTATCATCTAGCAGCCAACGGTCTCGTAGAGAGACTTCACCGACAGCTCAAATCCGCCATCACATGCCACGCGTCTCCGAACTGGGTTGAGACTCTACCTTGGGTCCTACTCGGCATTCGCAGTGCATGGAAAGCAGATATCCAAACGTCCACTGCAGAACTAGTCTACGGTGAACCACTCCGTCTACCTGGACAGTTCTTTTCTTCTGCTCCTAACGACGAGATGGACATGACCAACATCATCAACAGACTTCGTGCTCATATCGGAAAATTAACCACACAACCAACATCCTGGCACGGCACCTCTAGCCGTACCTTCTACATGCCTAGTGACCTTAAAACTGCCACTCATGTATTCATCCGCCAGGGTCCTGTACGTAGACCACTCCAACCACCATACCTTGGTCCGTACAAAGTACTGCAACGCGATCAGAAGACATTCGAAGTAGAAATACAAGACAGACCTCAACGTATATCGGTCGATCGTTTAAAACCAGCCTACATCACCAGAGACACATCAAATTCAGCACCGCACCCCTCAAGGACTGAAGACCAGCTAGCAACCAAGAAAACAAGAAGCGGGAGAACAGTCAGATTTCCAGACTACTATCAACCGAAGCTAGCTCCGGCTTCAGCGGGGGAGTAGTGTAGCAGTCATGGATTCAATTTAATTTTTCCCATACAAAATAAATATTATTATATTATTATATATTTACCTTTGCGTCGTCCCGCTACACCATTCAAAAATGACAGAGACAGTCAGATGTCAAATCGCCTACATTTTTACGTGCTATCTGACTCACTCTCTGTTTGACATATTATGTAACATCGTACATCAAACTGCACCATTTAAAAGTGACAGAGAGAGGTCATACGCTTGCTACCTGACTCACTCTCTCCTTAAATTTGTATAAATACAAGTATTGTTTTTGTATATAGTTAGTCATCTTTTGAATACAATAATTCTATCATCATCCTGCTGTCTTATTCAATATACTCCTACGAACACAACATACGTTAGTGGCTTTGGTTACACAGCCTTAACCACTACAAAACTAATTTGTTTTTTTTTTTTATGATGAATGGCAACTAGCTGGATCACTCGGATCAGCTATTTCTGCCAATGTCAAGTATTTATCGTCTTCAATTATCAAGTCTTCAAGTCTTCAAGTCGTCGTCGTGATGAAATTAATGATAAAAAATATATAAAATGTGGATGACATGAAATGGGGACCGTCTTCCGAAAAAACAAAAAACGATCTCCCTAATTTGTTTTTAATACACATACATTTTTGACACATGAATGACAATCAATGTGTCAAAAATGTTAACTGTCATTCATTTCATAAAACCTAATAGTCGTTAGGTCAGGCTAGATATTAGTATAAAGCTATTATGTACAAGAATAGAAAATTTTGCTTTAATTACTGGACAAAATAAATAATGACTTATGTAGAACATTTTTTTTTTAATTTTAAAAGAATTAATCTTGAATAGAAACCGCAAATGGTGGCGAAAGTTTTTATCAATTAAATTAAAATAGTTGCAACTTGTGTAGTAAAACAGCTTGAAATGCAAAAGTAAAAAAATATATTTTTACTTATGATTAATTCAAAAACTTTTTTTAACTTTAGGTATATATTCAGTGTCATCTTTTCGAATGATATAAAAGTGGTGAGGTAACTTATCATTGTGAATACTTTTGGTTTCTTTTTATATAATATATATATATATATATTAGTCTGTATATATACATATGTATTTCAGTGTGTATATGTATTAGTGAGGGTATAGGTGTGTATGTGTGGTGTGAATAGTGTATAACATTTGTGTATGGATCTATACTGATATTTTTAAATATTAATGTGTTACCTGTGTGTAAGGTACTCTAGATTTTGAAATGCCCAATGTCCGTACTATGGTTGTCTGGAAGAAATCGCCGTGAGCGATAAGACCGCCATTTGTTATACATCCTTACATGCTTTTAATCATTTTATAATACTGTTTTTTTTGTTTGTGTATACAATAAAGATAAATAAATAAATAAAAGTTTTCAGATATTTAATAAACTTCTGACTATTACTTACAAAAAATTAAGTTATTTAGGTTCTAAATTAAAATGTATATAGGATACAGAAGACGAAAAGCAGAGACGGGCGTTAACTGTTTGTTACTAAATTTACTAAGACACAGCTTGTGGATCGATTCCTACCTAAGACAAATTGTGTAAAGAGCAAGATTATTTTTTCTGTATCTGGGTGCAATTTACATATTATTTCAAAATATTTATGAGTATGTTTATAGGCAGTTTGGTTTCCACAGTAGTCAGTGAAGAATTTGTGGTAATTATTATAATATTAATCATACAAATTATATTTGGCATATAAGACATTATACCCTTGTACCCGCAAAAGAAAAAGCATCAAAGAGCATACCACTTTAACATGGCAGTCAAGGCACCATTGTCAGTAGTCGACAACAATGCTCTAGATACAGATGACAAAAACGACGGCACAACGTCTATCTGCGGCACAGTGTCATTAACCCGATACTGGAAATCGTTGTTTACATCTCAGCCACTTTAATCGATTCGATATTCGAATAAATCGAAGTTTTACCACTGTCATTCATTTTATCCACATTAATTGCGATTAGTGATGTGATCGTGCGCATCTGAATAAAAATTTGTTCCAGATTTTAATTAAAGTGATGTTTTGTCTTGAAAACTTTCTCGCTGTAAGATAACAACAGAGACAACAATAGTGTGAGATAGAGGAAGCTATTTACTTTTTTAATGCGTAATTATATAAGAGTAGTGTTTATGTTTTCTTTTAAAATATTACACAATTAAATAACATAAAAGTCGCAGAATTTTTTTTTTTTTGGGATTATGAAGAGGTAATAACTGAAACATAAATTATAACAGCTTTTTTACTTTGCTTTGTTTGAAACCATTACATAAAATTACTTTTTCTGAAGAAAAAAATAGTTTTCTAATGTAGTTTTCCCAAATCAATAGTCAAGAATCCGAATAACCCATTAAATGAAGGTGATGCCTTTTATGATACCAGTAAACATTAGTAATATTTAATGCAAAAATCTTAGGTGTATCCTTATTATAAAAACTATTTTAAAGGTAGACCTTTTATTTACAGGTTATATAACTCGTGGTCACTGAACAGAGTTTGGAAATAAATTTATTCTACACTATGAAAAGTATCAAAAACAATTAAAAAAAAACAACTACCATCCTTAAGACATCATTTTCCTAGCTTTTATTATTCCCAAGACTATTTGAGGTCGGCTACTTTATACAGTTCAACCGGTTTTACCTGAATATCAATTTTTTCACGAAGCAACTGGCATCGGACCTCCTTAACCTTGAGGGTGAACTGAATTCGAAGGTTGAAATTGTTGCCAGTTTATTTGAGGGCACTGACTGCCCAATAACGATTGCCATAGATGATCATGACAACTGGGACCGACGGCTTAACGTGCTCTCAGGGCGGGAAACTTCAACCGATTTTCCATCTTCAAGTACTTTCTACTTATACGTACCTACTATACGACTGTTACAAAATAAAATGTAAACATTGTTATCAGAATAAAGACAGAAAAAATCTTTCATAAGTGTTTTATTTCTTACCTCTTGGGCACGCTAATCCGCCTCTGCCGGAACAGGTGGTCCATTGTTCCTGAACTAGTCTTTGTCTTGCCACTTAATCTCGACCTCTCCCACACAAACTTTCACTTATATTTTAAATGTTTTTGTTCCGCGTTGTCCACAAATGTTTTTATTAGAACTTTTATGAGAATCACTGTTCGCACTACACCACTTAAACTCTTACATGTGTCAAATAACTTTACACGGTCCAGTGGTTCTGCGAGTGGTCTTCGACGATTGTTATCAACTACGGAAATCTGCAAAGGAAAAGTACATTTAGAAAATCTTAAGGCTTAAAACAAATTTCAATGAATAATACTTGCTATAAGCATATTCGTAAAGTTTTTTTTCAAAAGAATTTAATTAATAATAATAATAATAAATATTTCGGACAATTTAACACACAGCGCCGTCTAGTCCCAAGCTAAGCAGAGCTTGTGTTATGGGTACTAGACAACTGATATAAATACATCTATACTTTTTTTTTGTAAATACATACATATTATACATAGAAAACACCCAAACTTCGAAACAAATATTTGCAGATCATACAAACATTTGGACCGACCCGGGAATCGAACCCGAGACCTCAAGCACAGCAGTCGCTTACGCTACCACTCGCGCCACCGAGGCAGTCAATTAAAAATGACAGCTAATTTTCACGTAATTTAAAACAGAATTTAACCTTACCGCCTAATTATATTCAATGACTTAAAGCAATACACCTAAAAAGTTTGCAAACTATACTGATTCATACTTATTAAATTTTTGCAACACTATTTCACTTACACTTACAATCTACCAACATATAATTAATAAAACCAGCGTACGGCATAACAAATGAACGTGTAATTATAATGACAAAATAGATGTGCAGTTAATTGATGGTGTCTAATATCATTTTGACAGCGATTACGATTTGCGGGAGAAAGTGAAGCGTCGGATGCGCAGGCGCCGCGCGCCGGCCTGGTCTCTGCTCTCGCTACATTAACATTAATCTCAAGTACACTGACTATAAAACTTTATTTTTTCAAACCGTTAATAACGAGGATCTATTGTTTGTTTGGTTTTTATTTTTTTATGAGTGAACGGTGGTAGCAGTATCTTTATGATCTATTTACATAGATGGATAATAAATAGGTTTTATTTTTGATTGATCTGCAGAGCGAAGTGGAGTAGGCAGACGAGAAAAGCTGATCCCATCACCTGGGTGGCATAAATATCTTGGTAAAGACAGTATCCGTATTTCTTTATAACTTAATGCATTTTAGTACATCGGCGGACTTTATGCCCAAGTGATTCTCTAGCAGTGGTGTAGATTTTTTTAATATATGCGCATATATGGTACTTAAAGAACTAAAGTATTGACTACACAGAATTATATACAAAAGTGTATGTACAAATATATATTACTGTTTACGAAAATAATGAGGAATATAATTTTTTTGATAAAATATTATAATTTATTTATTTCTTATTTTATTTTATTTATATCTTTATTGAATACATACAAAATTACAAAACATAGGATGAGTCACAAAATATGCAAAATATGTAACAATAGGCGGTCTTATCGCTCACGGCGATCTCTTCCAGACAACCATGATACGGATTTTCGTTTTCCAAAAATTTTGGGTAGCTTACATACAAGTAACACACACATACATATACATATATATACATATACATACATATATATCAATATACCTACACTTATATACATACAATATACATATATTTATATACAATACATACACAAATTAAATATAATATGCTAAAGAGAGTTAAAAACAAAATAAATCATAATGTCAAATAATGGTCCTTCACCAGCTTTTTAAAAGCAGACAAATTTTTGGCTTGTCGAATTATCTCAGGCAAGTTGTTCCATAATCTAACAGCTTGCACGGTAAAAGACTTGTCCGCAAACTGAGTTGAGTGTTTTGGCATTTTCAATATTAAATTCTCTGATGAACTCAGGTCCTTGCAATGTGTGTTTTTTAAGAACTGAAAACGTTTTAAGAACTGAAAACGTATAATGTCCTGAATTAATGTTTAATTTTTTTTCTGTTAAATAGCCAGTGTTGAAAAGAAAGTAGATAGTTGTAACACAACTCAACTATTTATCTACCACATTTAAAAACGCAGAAGTGTTTCGTTATAAACGAGAAAGAATTTTTTAACGAGAAAGCGTGAGTTAAATTAATATTTATAATTATTTGTAAAATTATCAAATAACGTAATACATTTATAGTACCAGTATAATGTATCACAAACCAGTGATTTTATTTTTAAATATATTTTTTTGTTGCCTTATATTTGATAATGAAAACTCACTTTAAAAAAAAATTATAATCACGCGAGTTTCTGTGGCCTGCTATATTTTTCAAATGATATAACAATAAACTGATTATCATTAGTAAACTCAACTAAAAAATATTTATTTCGATGTAAAACTAAATGATAAAAAATGTTTCAGATATTTCATTTTTAATAATTCTTAATTCAAATAGTTTCAATTACAAATATCTAGTGTTTGATGAAAATATTTAATAAAGAAAAAAATATCGTGTATAAAAACAAAAGAAACAAAATTTAGACACAAAAACTAAAACAAAACATAAATTTATAAAATACGTACTTATTTTGAAATTTCTGTGAATGGTATTTAATTCACACTACACATAAACATTTAAAATAAGAATATATTTGTTCCGCAGAACGATCGCGCGACTTTCTACGCGGACGGGTGCTAGCGGCTCGAACAGGCGTGCGGCCGCGGAGCCTTGTGGCAGAACACTAGCGAGTGGTCGTCCAGCCCTAACTGAAAGCGCTAAAGCCTTCAAAGAACCAGAAAACTATTAGTCGACTGCTAAACGTTACGAATTTAAAAGGATTACATTCATAGTATTATTGTCTCTAATCTTTCACATCTTGAAAATTAAAATAATATATGCATATTAAAGAGAAATCACACAATTGTATTTTTGATACAGAAGGAAGCGAGTCTAATGACAACATTATTAGATTTATCTTTTATTTCATCTGTCTCAAAAGACTTTATCATATTATGTTTAATAACTTTGTTATATTAGTATGTGAATTGTGAGACTAGAAAAAAGAATATTCTAAGATTCAAAATTTTAGCAACATTTAGGAGTGCTCCTTTAAATATATATATAATAAATTAGAATTAACTTTCATTGTTTATCATATATATATATTTCTGTACATGTTTTAGTATAATCAAGAATTTACATTTGCTGTGCTACGAAATAAAACAAAACTCTTGGATTTATTCTCAAATTCATTTCTATCAATAACGTTATACGTCAAAACGTGTTTTTTTAAATCGTTAGTTGTCTATGAACAGTGCGGTAGCTTATGTTTTTTAAATTAGATTTTGGCACTAATGTGCCAAATGTGTGTGTTGCTAATTCAACGTCACCAAAATTACTGTTATGGTATCTGACCTCAATGTGGTGACCCCGAACACTTAACGGCTCTGGATGCTTGATGGATTGTCACGATTATCCAAATATTTTTTAATGATGCCTTTTGGTCTAGTAGTTAGCCTGCTAAGGATATATATCCTGGGTTCATTTCCTACAGGATAAATATTGTGTGATAAACACGACGATTTGTTGTATGTCTGAGGATTATTATTAGAAAAGTAAATAGGTAGAGACATTTCTCCCCGGAGTGAGTCTTAGGAAATAGCGCTTTCTAGCTGAAATATTTGTAAAATTTGTAGATAAATATCATTTATTATTTATTTTTTCTAATAAGTGTGTCTAAGTAATATAAGGGTATGTTTATTAAAAACTATACACATCCATTTTTCTGCTTACAGTTTACCATATAGGTAAATAGGGAAAAAAACAACGTCACAAATGGTAGCATCTGCAAAATCAAAAAAAAAACCAAATAAAATATTCGATCTAAGTATTTACATGCCGCGTCACTTGCAGGCCAACTCAAACAAATCCTTTACATCATCCCCTATAAATACACATACCAGAGTAGGATTTCATATCCTTATTAATATTATAAATGCAAAAGTAACTCTTAAAATTACTAAAAGAATAATGAAATTTGGCACACATATAGTCTAGAGCCTTAGAAAGGACATAGGCTACTTTTTAATGGGAAAAAGGTAAGGGTTGAAATGGGGATAAATGGTTGTATAAATGTTACCTAAAGTCGTATAAATGTTACGCAGATGAAGTCGCAGGCACAGCTAGTATATATAGTCAGCCGAAAGGGAGTGTTAAGCCCTACTGACACAGCATGCCACAAATATTTTATTAGAAATTGGCTTTATGTTGAGTGTATGTACCAAAATGCTCTTAGAGAGACTGGAATCATGATAACTCTTTTTTTTTATATTGGTCTTGAATTACATATTACCTTACGTCATAAGTACCTATCAGCACTTAGGAAAAAAAATAGTGTAATTCAACAATGTCGTATGATTTTAAATACTTGTGTGTGCCCTCAGATTTTGTAATCTGAGCTTGTGCCATTCTATTTATATACCTACCTACTAGCTGTGCTCGCGACTTCGAGTGGAATAGTGACTTTGGGTTACAATTATACAACCTTTAAGCCCCCCCTTTCAACCCTTTTTTAGTATCCTATGTCCTTTCTCAGGCTGAAAACTATCTGTGTACCAAATTTCCTTTAAATCGATTCGGTAGTTTTGATGTGAAAGCGCGACAGACGCGCGAATCGTTATTTCGCATATAGCCCCGCTATATAGCTAGCTGAGCCCCGCCCCGGGTTGTGTTTAAATCGCAATCGCGGGTGGGTAACGCCGCGGGGCGATGCTAGTCCATAAAAAGAAACAAATTACTGCCGTCTCAGAGATTTAACGGTACAAACAGACAGACAAACAAAAATTTTAAAATAGTTTTTTTATCTATGTGCCATATACTTTCATATGCATGTAGTGAAAAGCTGTTAAATTGAAATTTTAAATAGACAATTCTTTTTCTTTCTTTTTTAATGAATAGTGGGCAAACTAGCCGACGTATCACCTGATGGTAAGTGATTACCGCCGCCCATGAACACCCGCAACACCAGAGGCGTCACAAGTGAATTGCCGACCTTTGAGGGATGGGAAGGGGTATGGAGGGAGGGTTTGGGGTATGGGCCTCCGGTATCCTCACTCACTCGGTGAAACACAGCGCAAGCGCTATTTCACACCGGTTTTCTGTGAGGCCGTGGTATCACTCCGGTCGAGCCGAAGCGTTGCTCTCCCACGAAACATTTTTATTTATTTGTATAGATTGCATGACATATTATTCTCCGATAGCTGTAGTCTAGCCAGAATTAGATTAACATTATTAACTTAACTTTCATTGGTAATACTTTAAACTCGGTTATCTAAACATCCTTACCGTTCAGAGCAAATACTCGTATTAGTGGTATTAGATAACGGTGCCTGTGAGTCAAATTGTGCTATATTATATAACTTGTTATATAACAAAGGAACCATAAATCACATTTTTTATATATTTATCATTGGCATTAATAAGTCTGTAAAGTGTTATGTCAATTGTCGTCTGCAAATCCTAAAATACCTATTCTTAATCGAATTGTAGCCTAAGAGTCAGTAGCCCCAAATTATTGCAACTTATTGTTTGGCTTTTTTAATATTAGCACCGAGTAAAATATGTATAAATAAACAAAGTTGTAATGATGCACGTTATATTAAATATATTCAGGAGAATAATAAATTAATCTGCAGAAGCCGCATTTGTGCATAAATGGTTCCCTTACGACATTATTACGGCACTATTCCTAAAAGCATTTGTTAAAACTTAATTCACGTAAAGAGGGAGGCCCCTGAAAAACTCTCACCAGACCTACACATTTGAGCATTCAGCAGGGGAGAGTACAATTAGAGAAATATACAGTTCTTTTTTGTGGCCCTGCCAAAATGACTCTACTCTGTCGAGGGGAAAGCATAAGCAGAATCCAAGAGTGGTGGCCACTATACTCATTGCTCGTGCAGACAATGCAACTATGCGTAGTGATGATTCTGCATCATTGAGCCTCCAGTCTCGCACTCACCAACGAAACACGATAGCATGAACGCTGTCATTTTACGTTGATCTTCTGTGCGAGGGTAATACCAAAAAATAGTTATCCATACCATACTAATAGATATTATAAAGTCCAATGTAACTTTCTTTTCTTTTCTTTTTAAAAGACAACTCCCACATTAGGAATAAACATCCTGTGTCATGGGGGACTTTACAAACATACATGAAACGGACACAAAGAACATCCAGACTCGGGACAACAATTCGTGGATCACACAAAGTGTTGTAGGTACCGCGTGGGATTTAAACCCACGACACTTGGCGCAGTAGCAAGCGGCATGGCGACCGCTGACACCACTCGGCCAACCGTGCAGTCCTCTCTCATACTGTCTACCTGTTTCTGTTACGCTTTCATAAATATGAATACCTAGAATTTAATTGAAATCGATGCAGCAGTTTAGCTAAACCGCTACATCGTTTTCAATGAAATTCGACATTCAGATACTCTAATTCTTGAGAAAGGACATAGGCTAATCTTTACCGCGATCATCAACAATCACGTGGACTTGGAAAAGTTAATCTAAATATTGTAGGTTATGTCAACCCTTAATAATTTGAGAATATGTATTAACAATTGAAACTCGCGGGCTGGGTTTCCGCAAATCGACGACTTCAGTGCGCCTATTTTGCGTGACGAATTAACAATTAAATTTATGGACTATTTTATTCTGCCTCCAAATCCGCAACTACTTTATCTTGCATTTATTATCAAATATGAAACATTCATTTTCACTATTACTTCCCTAATCATGTAACTTCCGTTGCTTCTAATGCTAATAAATACTTTTTTCCGACTGCATACCATTTTTTAAATATTAAAGTTAGATAACTCAAATTCAGAAAAGCAATATTATGTAACTATTAGTCCTGCTTCAACAAACATAACTGTCTTCATATTTTTTGAGTACAATACCAACAAATTGTTCAAAATAGAAAGTAAAACTCCCAAAAGCTGTTGGTCATCACGTGATGTACCACTGTCATATTATCTAATCAGGTTATGTGTACGATAAGTGCAACATATGAGAGTAATCATCAGAATAGAAGCAAGATTTCACCTCTCGCTTTCCTTTATGTCGTTCAAAAGCTTATTTAGATATGTTATAAAGCATTTCGTGCAGATAGCACTAGTGAACCGTCATTTGATTTTAATCTAGTGTCAACTAAAATTAGTATATAATTTCGCGACGTAAAATACTTTCACGTCACTATCTGGAAAACCCTGGATCTGATATTTTTATAGTTATACTACTGAGCTTCCTAGTAATATTTTTAATGTGAAAGTTTGTGCGCATGGATGTTTACTCTTTCCCACAAAAAATACTGAACGGATTTATTTTAAACTTTACAGTGACATAACTCATACATCAGCATTAACACGGGCGGAGCCACGAGCAAAAGCTAGTCTTTACATATCTATCTATAAAAATTAATCATCAAAATGTATGTCCGCGCATAACTTACGATCAACTGTGCCAAATTGGATAATTCTTTTTTATGTAGGTATTTGTTCTTGTCAGGACAAGGTTTATATAGAGGAAAATGCCAGAAGTGTTTTATTTTAATACTACGTGACTAGACCCGAGAAGCTAAAACGTGCATAAATACTTACTGAAATATTTTTTTAGCAATACGATTCAGGTACGAAGTTCGTCGGGTCAACTATTTTTCAATATCGTTCGATGTTAACACATTAATACTCGTATATATAATACAAACAAGATCCGATACTGTCTTAAAAAACTTTATAAAATAAACTATTAGGTAAATAAAAAAGAGATTGTCTTTGTTTAAATAGCACACTTTTAAGTTTTAGGGAAGACATTGTTGACATGTGTAAACAAAAAAAAGCAAACAAAATGTCCTTTAAAGAGAGATTTGGTCAAGTTGGTAAAGAATTCGTGAGTTTAGCCGCTACAGAAGTTTATTATTTATGATGCTGCAACTCTAGCGTATGCCCATCTTCTGTGTTAACCAAAGCTGCAGTAACTATCTACCTATACCTAAAGGAAATCTATACTGGGTACAAAGATAGGTATCTGAAATCGAATTGTATGTATGATTATCATTATCGTCATGAGTTCCAAATTATATAATAAAAAAAAATTGCTATTTAAAGATTTCGAAATACCATAGCCACCAATAACCATGTTGCGAATGCGGAGCAAAAATTATAGTTGCATTCGTCTGAACTTTTGCGCATCCCGCAGATCGTTCGATGACACAGTGAGGTCGCATTTGTAGACATTCATTGAATAGTTATAATTTTCCACGTAAAACGTTGTAGCTATAGCTTTTGCAATTGCAATGAAAAGTCCATACCACCAGAAAAGGAAAATATATCGGACTTCAGGTCCAAATTCGCAGGTTTCAGTATACAGCCTTCAAAAACAACGGTAGGTACCAATGGCAGTGACCGCTGAACGGGATCGGGAAAGAGCCGATCCCGAACGAAGAAGACGTCGGCGATAAGAACCGTCGACGGGACCGCGGGCCGCCGGAGGATGGGGACCTCTGGAGGCAGAATGATTGCTGCGGTCGGGATAGCGGCATTGCCGTGCAATCAGCCTACATTGCTGAGATCGAGGGGGGGAAAAAATTTCTCCCGGGACAGGTCCTGTTATGGCACGGCGTCAATTCGGGGAGGACCTGAAATAATATGGTCCGGGTCCTCCCAGAGTAGGGCGCCAGAGGCCGGTCGTCGGGGTGTTTTTTAGTGGAAACACCACATACTCCTGGCTCCTGTGTCCCCGAGGAGCTGGAGATCCGAAAGGATTTTTCACCCCGTCAAAAAAAAAAAAAAAAAAAAAAAAAAGGTACCAATGGCAATACTCGACTTAATTACTGGACAGCACGTACGGAAATTTTCATTACAAATAAGGTAAAGCAGTGCGAGTACGCAATCCGTGTTTCATCCCACTTCCCACACATGGCACACGCACTTAATGTCTTCTAAACAACTCATTATACCTCATTACATTGCGAGACTTAACTAAAACAATGAGTGTGGTAGTAGTTAAGCTTTAAGCTCTCTTTTTAAGAGTATTTAGAGTACAGTCGTTGATGATGTGAGGCCGTCATTATCTTTGCATGTAGGTACGTACACGATGAAGAGCCGGATACTGAGTCAATAAACACTTTTACTGTATTTGATAAGAACTTTCATATTTTAATGATCACTAAGCAAGTGTCTGAATGTTTATCATATATTTACAGAGTAGGTACTTAAAATGACTTCAAAAAGACAAAAAGAATTATGAAATATACCTAGATATTTATCTACTGTCTGATTTTTCAGACTTTAATTAGGGACATATCGAACCATTTTTGCAATGTGAATGCGCTGAACACATCCTGGACGTTTTTTCTCCCCATGTCGTGACCGCACCAAATACCTACTCTGTCTGTCTGTTTCTTGGCGAAAATAGTCGTTTTGAAGAATAGTTTCGAAGGCATTCAAAGTTTATTTCCTTTCCTTTTATTTCGTTTATTTCCAGCCTGGGAAACTAGCATTCAGCATGAAAACCATCCTTCGTCACGTATTGCCAGCCATATTGCTCACATAAGAATATATACCTACCCTGAGTATTAAGTTCACCGATTTACTAAAGTGGATAAAGTTTAAAAATAAACAAGAAATTTTTTAGGCGAGCATATTTTAATAAAATTTAAATAAACTATGTCACCCGGGTCATTATAACGAATCTATTGACACCTCATCCATAAGCTATCGCTACGGTGGAACATACATACATAGACAGCTAATAATATTACCATTCCTTGCTAGGTATTCATTAGTTACTTTTCACCAAGTGAGGTATTCGGAGGCCTAACCCTCTCTCCTAATTTACTTTACCAGTTCTCTGCTTAATTTACGACTCTTTTTTTTCTTTTAAAAAGACTACTACCGCATTAGGAATAAATACTGTCGAGGGGAACTTTACAAACATACGTAAAACGGACACTAAAAACACCTAGACTTAGAACAACAAATTGTGGACCACACAAAGTGTCTCATGTTGTCAGCTCTTCCGACATCCGTGGAATGACGAAGAGAATGTCACTCCGTATTCTTAATCTGTCACACGGAAAACTGAAATAAAATGTGGGAATACACTTGTCTCCATGCGCCGGTACCCACTTCGATACAATCAAATAACTCATGTGTTCATTTTCTCCTTTACGGAAAGCCATAAAACATATTCTAAACATTAGCCAGAGGTTTTTAAGAGCCGACAGGGATCCTGGGTCGCTGTTACGAGTGTAAGGTAATTATAAATTTCTGAACTTAACATGTTTTAGATACTGAATTCAAATGTGCTCGTATCTCATAAATATGTTAGTACCATGGGCGTACCCAGGGTAGGGCAGGGGAGGGCAGCTGCCCCCCCCCCTAGATGTTGACATTCCTACTATCTTCTCTCGATTATATATAAAGCACACTGAGACGCGTAAAAACGTGACTAAGATCGACTACGGACAAAGACAGATTTATTTTTTGTGTCGTTGTAAGATCGGCAATCGACATGGGAATTAGTCCTAGGGCTATGCGATGTTCGAGCGCAGGGACGATCAGAGCGTGCTCTCTAGCGAGGAGAACTACTCATCATAGTCCTAAGATAGTAAATCTTCTGAGTTGTTTTATGTAGTTTTTTATGGTCAGCTGATATGCCTGTTTGGAATGTATTTTAGTCACTACAAATAATTATCGGAGGTTTGTCGTATTTTCTTGCTCACTTTTTTCACTGAGAGCTGTTGATGCAGTTCCTTATTGGTAACAAACCACGATACATTTACTATCGGCCTTAGGATATTGTTCTGAGCTCTCTGTATGACGTTTATATTGGAGTCTTTTGCGGAGTCCCACAAGTGTATGCCGTATATCCAGGTTTTTATATGTTATTATCCAATTATCGTCTAATATATCAAAAGTTTGTTGTCCAGTTATAATTTGTAGTTTTGTCCTAGCATCCAGTACAGGTTTTGTGCCGCATAGATATATCATCTCATTTTGCTTTCATATGATTTTTCCACCGGTCTATATGTAAGCCCACATTGGGCTCGCACCCGAAGGCCGATGGGACACCATTTCCGAAGTCTGATTCCCAAGCTGGCACAGCGCGTGCTTGGCTCGGTTGCTGCCAAATATGAGGGGCTCCGATGACTCCTGCAGGAGACTATACGCGGGAGTTGTGCGGTCCCCTGTATGGGCGGAGGAGTGAGGGGTTCTCTCGCTTGGTACCATTATTGCGGTCATGTTGCGTAACGAGAGCGCGTAGAACTCTGCCGTCTTTTTCTGCGAGACAGTTATGCTTGCGAAGGAGATGGCGGAGCGGGACCGTGCGAGGTTTAGAACTCTTCCTGGCCGCCAGGCTCGGGAACGGGCCAGGTGCCGCAGACGACTCGGGCGCCGGAGATCGCCAAACGATTTCCGTCCTCCATAAGCGCAAGTTTGGGGGTGACAGGTGAGGATCTCCCTAGCAGAAGCAAGACGGGGGAGTTCCACAAAGTGCTCGCGTCTCTTTTTAAAATAGAAAAGGAGCATCAGGATTCCTACACAGGACGGGGCCATCTACAAACCATGGGTGGCCCGAGGTACGTCGGGGTTCCAGGGATTTCCTTACGAGGGTGCACCTGATACCTCATATCGGTATCCATAACGGTGTGCCGTTTTCAGTCGGTTCGAGTCCGACATAACCACCAGTGACACCAGGTGATATCCGAGGGAATTGCCGCACAAAAATAAACAAAAAGGTTCACACACTCACGTAGCGGTAAGATATTTTCTCCGACTTTTACTTGCGAATTACCCTTTTTTCTGAACGGAAATCCCCCGGATACCACTGACTGGTCCTGGACCGTACGTCGATCTAGGTTACTAGAAGTCGGAGAACCAGATGCACTGTGAAAAGGAAAACCCTCCAACCTACGGTTTGTATATGGCTCCCTCCTGTGCAGAAATCCCGGTGTTCCTGTTCTGCCCATAAATAAGAAAATGCCTTTTTCGTATCCATTTATTTGACGAGGTGCTTTTAAAAAACCCGATTTGCCCCCCCCCCGGCCACTGGGCCTTCGATTTTGATTAGATTTGAACTGTTCATAACATTTGATCGAAAAAGTTGAAGAAAAACTAGTTTGGGTTTTCTTGACCTTTCTCAGAAGACACTGACAGTTCAACAATATATATTAGTCGAAAGTTATTGCCGAACATCAAAATTTTTTGGTTAATTATTCAAAACTTAAAACAATTTCCACGTGACCGATAAATTTTACTCATGTCTTCTTAACCATATCCCATCACTTATTAGAAGCTATTAATGGTCATTTGCTGGACATAGGTCTCTCCAACGAGAGAAGGTTTTGGTCTTCTAAACCAAGACCCGATTAAATGAATGAGAGGGCGACAAAATCCAACTATATGCGACTATATACGATATGGGCGTACCCAGGTATTGACCTGGGTACGCCCATGGTTAGTACATACGTACGTAGGTACCTAAAATGTGGAGGTACTGAGTAAAAAGTTAATATATTTCAAATGAGCATAAACATTTAAAAAACTTTTTGCTACTCTTTATGCAAGACCAATATCGCAGCCTTATATGTTAGAAAATTGTTACGATTTCCAAAAAACTGTTTTACTTTCTCTAAAAGTGGTACTGAAGTCTGTAGGTACGACCATGAACATACGGTACGGAACATACTTACAAGGGCGTTACATCATCTGCTGCCCTATCTCGGGGGACCACGGAAAGAAGTTCCCTACCTCTACATGGGCGTATCTCAACTCTACAAGCTTGGCAGGCAGGGCAGGAAGTTCAAGCGTCCAGTCAGATAGATCGGATGAAACATGTCACTGCCAGCATTAATCGCAGAAATACTGGTGAGTGGTCGGAGATGCTTTTTCGTAAATTTTAGTCATCTTTTCAGCATCCAAAGTCTCTTTTGAGAAGCATCTCCAAACATGCACATTAAAAGGGTCTCAGGGCGTAAAAATCGAGTTTCTCGATTCGTATCATCAGTCTATTGTCAACCGCAGTCCAAGCTCGAGTCGAGTAACCAGCTGCCAGTGCTTCGATATTTTACGCCATTTACAACTAAACGCCTTTTGATGATATCAAGTGATTTGGGTAAACGCCTTTTCTTCAACTGTTCTTGCACAGAGCGAAGTGATAATAAAGAACTCTTGACAAACAGCTGCACAATCCGGTTACCCTCTGCGACAGACGTCTTTTTCGATTTGCCACGATCTGGTAAGTCATCGACGGTTTTTGTTTGTGACTATCTCTTCACCGACTTCTTACGAAGGCCTTACAATTTTTCGTATTAAATTTAATTATTGGCCTGGTCGCGGGACATTTTGGGGTCCTTTTGGATGAGTACAGAGAAACACAGCTTGCCTCTTTCCTTTCTAAACATAGTCAATCGGATTTTTCCTTTAAAATTCAAAAATATCATACACGTAACTTTTCTTGACGAGAGAATAGTATCATGAGAAAGAGCGAAATTTAGTCGCATATACATAGTTGGATTTTGTCGCCCAATCATTCATTTAATCGGGTTTAGAAGACCAAAACCTTCTCTCGTTGGAGAGACCTATGTCCAGCAAATGACCATTAATAGCTTCTAATAAGTGATGGGATTTGATTAAGAAGACATAAAGAGTAAAATTTATCGGTCACTTGGAAATTGTTTTAACTTTTGAATAATTAACCAAAAAATGTTGATGTTCGGCAATAACTTTCGACTAATATATATTGTTGAACTGTCAGTGTCTTCTGAGAAAGGCCAAGAAAATCCAAACTTGTTTTTCTTTAAATTTTTTGATCAAATGTTATGAACAGTTCGAATCTAATCAAAATCGAAGATCTAAGTCCAGTTCACACACAATTTAGGCCTGGGGGGATGGGGTGTAACCTCACCCACTTCGTATTTTATATACAGTATATTTATCTAGTTTTTTTAATTTTGCCCCACCCCTGATTACCTAAATGCTGCGCCCATGCACCCAGGGATATAATCTTTATTTATATTAAGATTGCGTAATGTGTAAACGGTCTAACCAATCGCGTAGCCTAGTGTCGCTTCGGCCAATCACGTGTCATTCCCTTTTCTCTATTGCACCCACGTACTAAAAAAACTCCGTGGGTGGCTGAAGAGTAAGATAATAAATAAATAAATATTCCGGACATCTAACACACAACGCCATCTATACAGTAAGATCCCAGGGCCGCCAGACGTCACGTATTTTCTGACGAACGAAATGTGGCTGATTGCGTAGTGGTAGTATGTACTAAGAACGCATGCCTACCTGCTAACTTGATTAGACGGCCAATTTTCAGGGATCAGGTAATCAAGGTACTTAAAAACATAACGAACCTCACGTAAATTCTGAAAGCTGATTTTCACGTATATTTTAAGTACCTTGATTACCTGATACCTGAAAATTGGCCGTCTAATCAAGTTAGCAGGTAGGCATGCGTTCTTAGTACATACTACCACTACGCAATCAGCCACATTCCGTTCGTCAGAAAATACGTGACGTCTGGCGGCCCTGGGATCTTGGACTACTAGTCCCAAACTAAGCAGAGCTTGTACTGTGGGTACTAAGACAACTGATATTAATACTTAAATACTTTTTTTTGGTAAATACATACATATTATACATAGAAAACACCCAAACTCCGAAACAAATATTTGCAGATCATACAAACATTTGGTCCGACCCGGGAATGGAACCCGAGACCTCAAGCTTTAGCAGTCGCATACGCTACCACTACGCCACCGAAGCAGTCAAATAGTTATAGTGGAAATAAAATATTGTATGTTTCACGAATGGTTGCTTTATTTTGGTACCCACTACAGTAAATTGCAATGTCTTATTACACTTACAACTATGTGTACTTTATATTAATATAATCAGTTTCATAAATATAATATGTACAGTGGTTTAGTCATACTTATGATTATTTTAAATTTTTATGTTTTGTTGTTACAAAACATAAAACAAGAAATCACAAATTTTAACAACAAAGAAAAACCGACTTTAAGATCTGGACCAAATTGAAATAGGACCACACTAGAAGCAACTTTTAAATGAAAAAAGAATCATCAAAATCGGTTCCCCCAGTCGAAATTTAGGAGGTAACAAACATAAAAAAAAAACAGTCGAATTGAGAAAATCCTCCTTTTTTGAAGTCGGTTAAAAAATTGTTTGAATTTTTTTTCTCATAAATTTGTCATTTCATAGATGTATATTTTCTGTACATACAGATCTAGACTTGTAGATAATTCTAAAATACACTTACCTAAATTCAGAACTTATTTTCTGTTCTACTGAATATTGAGACAAAGTTTATATTTAGCTTGTAGTAGTAATATGTATCCAAACTAAAAAAAAATGACAGCACTTAATGCATTACTAGGTACCTATCATAATAAGTTTATATTAAGATCCTTCTGTAGCCTACAATACGTTAATGTATATAATATATCTAAAAAGACATATATTACATACAGGTGATTGTTGTTATCACTAAAGTTCACTAAAATTTGTTGTTGGATTATATACTTTAACCACATCCGCTTACAGTCTATTTACGATATCTCACACCTCAGCTTTCACTATATTTAGTCTAGTACCAACTAAAAGTTGATCAGACGTAAACCTTTGTTTATTAGTAAAAAAAACTAAACTTAAGTGTAAAAATTATGAGTAATAATTACGTAAGTCATTTAGTCGGCATGTATTTAGACGACGTCTAGATTTAGTGCGACATGTCAAGTCTTACGTCACATGTTACACGATTTAAACGTTCAACACAGGAATAGCAAAAGAAAAAATATGGCCTAAGTTGAGTAATTTCACTAATTTTGCAAAGTAAATTTTACTTTTTTAAGTAATAAACAAGCGTGTGTCTCTGATTAACGTATAATTAGGTACTGAACTAAACACAGTGACAACTGAGATGTGAGATATCGAAAAATGAACTATAAGTAGATGAGATTAAAGTATATAATCCAACAACAAATTTTAGTGAATTTTAGTTTAGTGATGACAAACAACAGAATCAACACCAATGTGTTTACGTGGTGGTCATATGCACCAATCAACAAACAATAAATAGGTATATGTTACACCAACATAAAAAAATTGGTTGCCTGTAAAGTCGGTATACGGGCGAAAGTTTTACGTGACAACGATTTTGAGTGGTAAAATAATTTTAATGTGAATATTCATTCGTATAGTAGGAAGAAGGATGAAATAATAGTAACAATTTAAAACATTTATTTATACAAAGAATTATATTTAAAACATTAATTTTAACGTTTTAAATATAATTCGACGCGTGCCTTTCACTTTTTATGTCTGTCTCTCTCGCTCTTAGGCGGGCTAACCATGCCCGAGTGGAAGGGACGCGTGCCTCTCACTCGCTCTCATTGTGAGCGCATAACGTGAGCGGAGCGTAACGCAGTTTCTTGAAGTGTCACCCGGCAAACCAATTTATAAGACGTTGTCACGTCAAAAACATGTATGCAATGCAAGCACAAACAACAAACTGGCAGTGTTGCGTGGTGTGTGAAAATTGCTAACATTTGTATTGAACAAAACAAGCTAAGCAATTATAATATTAGTTATTACTTAAATTTAAAAAATGCAATAGATTATTTTTATAATAGTTGCCCCTAATTCAGATTTAAATGCTCTCAGGCTGAGACAAAATCTTTCCCCAGCCAATATAAACAAAAATAGATGAATACGAGTACATGACATCAAAACGAGGTCCTGGTTCTCGACGGTATCTCTTCACGCCAATGCTAAAGCCCTTACCCGATGGTATAGGATCAAATTGATCAGTACGAACGGGATGATTGACACCCAGTTCACCATTCCCGAAGCATCCGATCAGTCGTGTGTTAGGAAACACAGCGCGGAAGCAATGCTGCTCAAACTCGTCTTTGTTGTCACGACCCACGCATGAGAACTTTATAACTACACTATGTTCAAAACTCGGCACACTCTTCGAGAACTGCAAAATATGAATACATTTTGAAATTAAAGTCTGAGAAAATGGTTCATCATTTAATAATTATCATTTAGTCTTTAGCACTCCACTAACATAAGCCTTTTATTTTTCGTCTGGAAGCCCCTTGGGGCCGTCACCCCGCCGTGGTTTGTGGCGGGGCGGTGTGTCGGAATCGAACCGACTAAAACCATACGGTGTGGCCACTCTGCCCCTGAGAAGAAAGGGGTCCGGGAACTGCTGTTATTAACACGACCGGACCCCCCACTGACATAAGCCTATCCTAAGGAAGTTTCGATCTATACAACATACATATATTTATTTCAAGTTTTCCTTCTCTTTGCAATGCTTGGTGCCCTGCATAGTTAGCTCCCATAGGGAAAGAAACTCAAGGAACTGTTAGTTTTATTTCGTCCACCACTTAGTCGGCTCTTACCATACTTAAGGATTATACTTCAACTAGCTGACCCATGCAACCTCGTTTGCTTTTTATATTGCCTGTAGCGTGAAAATTTCCCCCCGTTTTTTTAAACATTCTTCATTGGTGCTTCGCTCCTATTAGTATCAGAGTGAAGATATATAGCCTATAGCCTTCCTCGATAAATGGTCTAACCAACGCTGAAATAATTTTTCAAATCGGACCTTTGGTTCCTGAGATTAGCGCGTTCAAACAAACAAACTCTTCAGCTTTATAATATTAGTATAGATTTGTTACCTTGTCAATACAAGATTGCACCTTTTCTTTAGACCAATCAGATGACTCCAATATAAGTGAATACATATCGAAGTTACAGTATTGCTCTGGCTCCATATTCTTAGGGACTGCAAACAATCCTATTGATATAAGATTTTCACTAACAAAGTCTTTGCCTTCATTTAGGCCATTGACAATATCTGGAATGTTAGATTGATCAGTTATAGTATCCTCTACTATACAACCTCCCATAGCATATGGAACATTCTGTTGCCTGAAAATAAAAAAAATAAAATAAATAACAATGTCACATCACTAAGAGCATTTTACCAATATGTACACACAGAATTCTATACAAAACTGTGAGAATATAGTCCAAAGTCAGTGCTGGATTAACCCTTAAGCAAATTAAGCAATTGCTTAGGGCATCAAGTCTTGGGGGCCAGCACCAGAAACAGCAAAAAAGCTTGATGCTTTATCAATATTGTACATAGAGTCAGATATGCTAAAAACGTTGGACTTAAAAACTATTTTCTGCGAATTTAATGCCCGAAAAAGTCGCAAGTCGTATATCAATAATTTTTTTAAAAAATGCTTTGATTTTTATGGTATGTAATACCTTTTCCACATATGTCGTTCGACCTTCGTACATATTCTAAGGTACGTAATTTATGATAGTAGTTTACTTATGGATAGGGGGGCCCCAGAGGCGTGGATTGCTTAGGGCGTCAAGTTGTCTTAATCCAGCACTGTCCAAAGTATACATGCAACTTTATGGTAGTGTGAAACTGTTCTAAAGCTATACTGAAACACAAAAATTACTTACACATTCTTGAAATAATTCAAGAAAATAATATCCTCCACTGAATGCAGTATGTAGCTGTCATTGGCAAAAATTAATGCACCTTTGACATAATGAGTCTTGGCTATCGTATCCACAACATTGAAAAATCTTTCTTTAATGACACTAATATTCTTAAGGTTTATTATCGTAAACTTGACATTGGGTATTACTGGGATGATAAGTCCGCAGAGGAATGGTTCTGGGTCGAGTAGTTTTCTATATGTGATGGTGTTCTTATAAGTTGGAGAATGTGACAGAGGTAGATATGACATAAGGCCGCCTTTCACAGTGAACATACAGTTTTTTGGAGCTGCAACTTCTCGGTGTATTACATCAAAAACTGAAATTGAATATTAATTGTAAGTATAAGTACTGGATCATAATGAAAATGCATGCATTTTGGAGACAAAATTACTTATTACAATTCTTTTTTACATCTCAGAACTTTTTCTAAAGATATTAGTTTTGATTGGAACATACATATTTTTACTTTAACATTTTTTTTTTTAATTAATTATATAATAGACTTCCTAGGGGCTAAAACTTTACTCACGAATAATTATTTTAGGAAAAAATTATTATTTGAACTATGGTATAAGAATCAAAGAATATAAAAAATATGTTGAAGCCCTCAAAGTACTTTACAATGTACATTTAAAACAATAGAATTTTTACAGGACTTATGTATGTGGTTGGAAGAGGTCTTTGACAATCGGCAAACAGACTTACATATTGAAAAAATAGCATCTAGTATGCGCATTAATAAAATTTTGTAAAACATGTTTATATGTGACAGTGCAGTATTGTAAGAATCATAAGTGTATTGTATGTCCAAATAAAAGGTTTTTAATAATTAATACTTACGGTAGTGTTCCTTTTCACAAGCAGGTTCACATGGATTAAATAATAGACTCTCACATCTAGTTGCTGCTGAGAAAGCTCTTCCGTTTATAAACATCAACGCAACCATCGGTTCAGAATAAAAATCGCCTGATTTCAACAACTTGATACCGTTTTCTATGCTATCCATTCTCATGCATACAGAGAAGTCTGAAGGCCAGAGCTGTTCTTTTTTTAAAGCATTCACAGCAGAATGCCACACAGAACATACATGTTTACATAGCGCCTTATCCTGCCATTTTAAATTGCTTATGATTTCCTTAGCTATTACATAGTTTCCTGCAATATATTCCCCTAGACTACCATCAAATATTGATGGTTCCAAATCTCTAAGTAATTCTCGCTTTTCTATATAAGCAGCAATATGTTCTGGTAAATTTAACTTTACACATCTGGTCTCATCTTCTGATGTCACACTCCCAGCACCATCATCATCTATATTAACTGCACTCATTTTATCCAATCTTATATTTCTGTTATAATTTGATCCTCTGCAGACCGGTGAAGGGGATCTCCTCTGAGCAAAGCTAATATAAAGCAGTAAAGATAAATGAAAAAGAATACTAAATAATGACCAATGTATATCATTACATCTCTCAAGTGTTTCCTGAGCTGTCCCCGGTTGTGAATTTCGGCTGGATCAAAAGCACCTAAGTTACCTTGTGGAACCGTAAAATATTCGAATGTCAACCATATAAACATAGGCAGGTTCAAGAGAAACAAGATCACATTACCGTGTAGCAATAACAGAAATGTTACAAAAGAATGCGCAATATATTTTGGTAATAACCAATAATTGAGCTTATCGCAACATTCTTGGGCATTTAAATAATCACACTCTAGGTCAGATAGCGTTATAATGTAGTAAACTAAAAGAAATAATATAGCACCACAATCAATCAAACTCACAGAGAACAACAATGTTTCAGCTAATATCATTACTAAATATTTTTACCCGGTGGTTGGTCAAGACAATGATGCCCGATGGTAATTTTAGAACACCGATTTTGCAATTTGATTCTCCAGTTTCCATGAGCTCATTATTTCTACAAATTACTTTAAATCAGAATGAACGTCTCCATAAATGCATACACTTTATTTTAGAGAAGAACTAACGCTACATATTTCTTTTTCTAGGTAGAAATTCACAGTTCATCAACAGACTAATCAATTTGTATTTGATTTGACATTCATTCCCTTTTGGCAAAATCACCTAAATAAGTTTTGTACTTACATTTTTGTATATGGCGAGCAGATTAGATTTAGTCGATTTCGGTATATCCGATGTTGTAAATTCCAAATCATCATCTTCCTAGCCTTTATTATTCCCAATATTTGGGGTCGGCTACCAGTTCAACCGGTTTTACCTGAATATCAGTTTTTACACAGAGCGACTGGCATCTGACCTCCGCAACCCTGAGGGCGAACTGAATTCGAAGGTTGAACTAGTTGTCAGTATATTTGAGGGCACTGACTTAGTACTACTTTAGTGGTTGGATTACTGGTATAATAAATAAAAGACCGAACAGAGTCTGAGAGAAAAGGGATAAAAAAACTGAATTAAGATTTTTATTTCTCATGTTTTATTATCACAACTCCTAAATGTGTTTATTTAAATTTATATATATTTTATTAATTTATGTTTTTATTTCATGATACAAAATACATGAAAAAACATAATACTCACGGCAATTGTTTTCAGACAATCTTAAAATGAATATAACATTTTTATTTATTTATTTTACACGTCACGTACTTTGTACATCAGCGGACTTAAAAATACTTAAAATGCCCATGGCATTCTCTTCCAGTCAACCTTAGGGTGGTGTAATAATCTCGTAGGGAGGTTCACAGGGTTACACAATAAGTGAAAAATATATATGTCATACATAGACCTAAACATTCATAAACATATATACACATATAAAATGAATATGACATATATATTTACATAAAGATACACATGGGCGTACCCAGGGTAGGGCAGGGGAGAGCAGCTGCCTCCCCCTAGATGTTGACGTTCCTACTATCTTCTTCTCTCGATTATGTGTAAAGCATACTCAGACGCGTAAAAACGTGAATAAGATCGACTATGGACAAAGACAGATTTATTTCTGTGTTGTTGTAAGATCGGCAATCGGCATCGGAATCGGAATCAGTCCTAGGGCTATGCGATGTTCGAGCGTAGGGACGATCAGAGCGTGCTCTTTAGCGAGAAGTACTACTCATCATAGTCCTAAGATATCAAATTTTCTGAGTCGGTTTATGTAGGTTTTTATGGACAGCTGACATGCCCATTCATTTGGAATGTACGAGTATTTTATTTTATTTTAGTCACTACAAATAATTCTCGGAAGCAAAATATTACAGTCTGATATATCAGAAATTTGTTGTCCAGTAATAATTTCTAGTTTCATCCTAGCATCCAGTACAGGTTTTTGTGCCGCATAGATCGTTGATGTGAGCGTTGATGCGCATCTTAAAGGGGGCCTCCTTAAACCTACATCCAGGTCGTAAGTCCTGGGAACTGCTTTGAGTTTCTCCCTCTGCCACACGATGGACCCGGCACCCGCACGGTGAATCCATGGAGTGCTAAGAAGTTTGTCTCATAAAAAATGACAGCCCGGAGAGACGGGATGACGCTGGAAAGACAGATGACTGGTGGAAAGACACCTGACTGGTGGAAAGACATCTGACTGCTGGAAAGGCAGTCGAGGGCAATGGCCTAGCAAGCCTAACCCGGGAAACCCAAAAGCTAAAAGTCCAAAAAGTGTAATACCCCTGGGACAGTCCGAGAGGGGGGGCGGAAGATCTGTCCACCGATAGATATAAATGACGACCCCGGCGAGAATACGGAACTGAGATGCCCTAAGTGCGGGAAAACTTACAAAAGACGAGCCTGGTATCTCAAACATTTAAAAACGCACGATAAAGTTGAAGCACGACAGTCGTCGGTCAGTACTTTAACAAACACTGCGGATAGAGTTAACCCTCATACATCCCAAGGTGAGCCATCGTGTGAAAATCACCAGGAGTCCATTGCCATCAGGACACGTCTTAGCATTCCTAGTTTAAAAAACTCCACCTGGAAAGTACATGATGAAAACTTGGCAATCCTGCTGGAACACCCGGGATCTAAGAAAGATTTGAACAGCCAAGTAGAAACTTTGCAGGATACGGTATATACATACTTTTGTGAGCGCTATCCACCACCAAATTTTTATGCGCATAAAGATAAAGAAAACACCTTTAAATCGAAAATGCGGAGAAAGAAAAGAGAGTTAATAAAACAACTTCGAAAAGCCAAGGCCATGGGCGATAACCATCTAAGTCACCAACTGTCTAGGGCATTAAGATCGATCCTTAAATTAATTCAAGGAATATCGCTGCAAATCACAAAAAATCGCGATAATTTTAACAGAGCTAAACACGAAGTAGACTTTGATAAAAACCCTTTTCAATACTCGAAAACCATTTTCAATGAACAAAAAGGAAAGCTTCTTTTGACCAACCAACAGATTTACGACCACTTTAAAAGCACATACCAAGTGCCTAAGCGCGGGAGACGGTATGAGGATCCAAACGTCCAAAAACCTCATTATCCTCTTGTCGATTTTGAAAGTTGTCCACCTACCCTAGAGGAAGTAGACCATCAAATTAAAAAGAAAACATCCAAGTCAGCTCCGGGCCCTGACGGTATTCCTTATATAGTGTACAAAAAATGTCCATCGGTTCGTAAACATCTCTTAAACGTATTTTGTAAAATCTGGTCAAAGAAGCAAATACCAACATCATTTGGCAAAGCAATTTTTGTCCTTATTCCAAAAAAAGACGAAGTAATTCACCCAAAAGATACTAGACCGATAGCACTAACCAATACAATTTCCAAAATTTTCTTTAGCGTACTACAAACAAAAATGACAAAGTTCATGATCAGCAATAGGTATTTCAGGCCAAACCACCAGAAAGGGTTCTTGCCCGGTATTTCTGGCTGCCTGGAACATAACACATTATTAGCGGAAAGTTTGAAAGATGCCAGAATGCATGAGAGGCAAATAACGGTCTGTTGGATAGACCTTGAAAACGCATTTGGTTCTGTACAGCATGAACTGATGATTTTCGCCCTGAAGTGGTATAACTTTCCTACTGTGGTTATCGACATAATCACATCTTATTATTCTAAATTACAATTTACCATAGCAGCAAACAAGGAACACACAGAACCATTGCATTATAATGTAGGGTTGTTCCAAGGCTGCTGCTTGTCACCAATAGCTTTTAATATAATTATAAATATTCTTATAGATAAGTTAATAAGTCATGAGAAAAAATGGGGCTATCGGTTTAAAATAAACAACAAATACACAGAGTCCATCTTAGCCTTTGCAGACGACCTTGCAATACTGACACGTAATCCAAAACAATGTCAGAAGTTATTAATTGAAGTGGATGAGTTTTGTACATGGACTGACGGACTGAGGGCAAAGCCAAGTAAATGCCACTGTTTATGTCTGGGTAGACGGAATACCAAATATACCTCATATGATCCGGGACTCTCAATAGGAGGACAATGTGTAACCACGATTGCTGAAGCAGTGCCTTTCAAATTTCTTGGTAGAAAGATTGATTACAAAGGACGTACACCATCCTTAGAGATAACTGTCGAAAATTTTCTTAATGACTTAAATAAGGTAGACCAACAACCATTAAACAATATTAAAAAAGTTTGGATATACGACAATTATCTTACGTCGCGTCTGACTTGGTCTTTCCTTGTATATGACATCGGTAAAAGCCTCCTGGCAAAACTAGATGCAAATGTCAAAAATATATTGAAGTTATGGCTCGGAATTGCACACTCAGCTGACCCCTCAACTCTATTTAGGGATCAAAACAATTTTGGGATGAAGTTAAAGAAGCCATCGGAACTCTATAAACACCTCAAAGTTACCAAAATGCATGTCTTGGGACAATCCCAGGATGAAATAGTCTCATCACTCCCAAAAGATAAATATGTTACAGAGCTTGAGTCAAGACTTCAGTTCCATAAACAATTTATGGCTGGTGCACAGTTTAATAGAGTCGGGCTGGGTTTCGCAAAGAAGAAGGGAGACCGAGAAATAATAAAATCCTTTATACAACAAGATGAAAATGATATCTATAAAGTGCATGCAATGAATCTAGAAATGCAAAGTGAGTGGTTAACTATAGGTGAGTTCTGCATCCCGTTAGCCCTGAAATGGCGCACCTTGCTATATGATTGGTCTCCTGCCCTGTTAAAATTCTATCTGAATGCCTTCCAAATGACCCTCCCAGACCAAAGTAACCTAGTGAGATGGGGGAAAGCATCTGAAAAATCTTGCTATACGTGTGGTGAGGCAGTAGGTACTGCTAGGCACTTACTGGTAGGTTGCAGGGTGCTGCTTGATAGGGGTTATTACTCACGCCGACATGATAGAGTACTAGAAATCATACGTGAAGCAGTAAGTCTTTCAGTAGCTAGAGCCCAAAAAGGATTGACTACAAATAAACGAGAAATTAACTTTATAAAGGATGGCTCAACTACCAAATCTAAAAGCAAGCCTTTCTCAATCCTAGGTACTGCACCTGACTGGACTATTTTGATGGATACGTATGATAAGCACTATAAAATCCCAGAGGATGTTGGTGTTTCGTCATCCAGACCGGACATATTCCTTTTCTCTAGACAAATTAAACACATAATATTAGTAGAGCTTACTGTTCCGTGGGAAACTAATATTCCTAAAGACCATAGAATAAAATTAAATAAATATTACGATCTAACAACTGAACTTAACAAAAATGGCTATGTGGTTAATTTATACGCGGTAGAAGTAGGAGCGAGAGGTATACCAGCTAAATCTCTCTATAACCTTCTGAAAGACCTTGGCCTGTCGAGATCTGCAGTAAGTTCTATTTTAGAACGAGTATCCAAGGCTGCACTAACAGGTTCCTACCAAATTTGGCTAGGTAGGGCGGGAAACTCGAGCAGTGAAGGAGAGCGTTGATGCGCATCCTAAAGGGGGCCTCCTTAAACCTACATCCAGGTCGTAAGTCCTGGGAACTGCTTTGAGTTTCTCCCTCTGCCACACGATGGACCCGGCACCCGCACGGTGAATCCATGGAGTGCTAAGAAGTTTGTCTCCCGTCTCATCTCATTATGCTTTGGTATGGTTTTTCCACCGGTCTATATGTAAGCCCACATTAGGCTCGCACTCGAAGGCCGATGGGACACCATTTCCGAAATCTGATTCCCAAGCTGGCTCAGCGCGTGCTTGGCTCGGTTGCTGCCAAATATGAGGGGGCCCGATGACTCCTGCAGGAGACTATACGCGGGCGTTGTGCGGTCCCCAGTATGGGCGGAGGTCCTGAAGGCCAGCAATATAATAAAGTGCTCGCGCCCCTTTTTAAAATAGAAAGGGAGCATCAGGGTTCCTACACAGGAGAGGGTCATCTACCTACAAACCATAGGTAGCCCGAGGTACGTCGGGGTTCCAAGGATTTCCTTATTTCCTTCTGAGGGTGCGCCTGATTCCCCGGCTTCTAATATCCGTGACGGTGTGCGGTTTTCTGTCGGTTCGAGTCCGACATAACCATCAGATTGAGATATCCGAGGGAATTTCCGCCCAAAAAAAAAACAAAAATGTTCACACACTCACGTTGCGGTAAGATATTTTCTTCGACTTTTACTTGCCGACAGTTACCCTTTTTTTCTGTACGGAAATCGCCCCATATACCACCGACTGGTCCTGGACCGCACGCCATCTCGGTTACTAAAAGTCGGAGAACCAGGTGTACCGTGAAAAGGAAAACCCTCCAATCTACGGTTTAAGATTGCTCCCTCCTGTGCAGAAATCCCGGTGTTCCTTTTCTACCCAAAAATAAGCGCTTATGCTGCCACCTCGGCCTGATTGCGGACAGTTACCCTGACGAAGAGTGAATGTTATTTGGGCTTATTTAGCGGCACTTGCTTTTAGCCTGCAGTCCTGTAGGCAATTGTGGACTTCAAGAAGAAAGTCTGAGACTCGCTTTGGGTTTTTGTAGCTCACAAGTACCGCCGTGAATGTTGCTATACTGACACCAGACCAGGCAAATATATAATATAATGATTTTTTTGCTCACTGTACATAGAACAATTTATTAACGATAACGTTTATGTTTCATCTTAAACTGTTTTGCCGAAGACTTTTGAAAATTTCTTTTAAAATGTTATCGAAGCAAGTGGCGTGCAATTAATTGGAGAAACCTATGTCTAGTAGTGGACTGCGAAAGGGTTTTTAAAATAGCTGTTCTATTATGAAATATTTTTTTTTTAAAAATGCCTTTTTCATATCCATTTATTTGACGAGGTGCTTTTAAAAAACCCGATTTGCCCCCCCCCCTGGCCCAGAACCTGGGTACGCCCATGAAGATACATATACACACACACACACACACATATTTATAGGTATAATATTCGTACACTATGACAACTTGATTTAAAGTGTACTAATTATCGATTTGATTGTTCTGCCATTTCGTTGAGAAAGAGATCATGTACTTTCTTTAAGTTTCTTTTTGAACGTACAATGGTTTGTGAACATCCTGATGGAACGGGAGCGCATTCCAAAGAAGAGGTCACGAAGTTGGGCGTTGTGGGAGAGGCATAAGAGAAGCAGATTATTTTCTGAGCGAAGATTTCTATTGTGGTTAGAGGACAGATAACGGAAGTATGGGTGCAAGGTACGTGGGTACGAGGTGATTACGGCTTAGGCGAACAGATAACCCTTTCAATTGGGAACGTAAAGCATAAGCACGTACGTGAAATGGTTGCTTGATCATACAGATAATACTTACGAAGATTAAAGATTTGTCGAAAGCAGTTATTGAGAAGTCGGTCTAGTTTATTCAGGAGTTCTGCATTCAGGTCAAAATAACATACATCACCATAGTCGAATATTGAGATTATTAAGGACTGCGTGAGAGTAATCATCGGGTTCGTGTCAATGAGTAAGCCCAGATCTTTAACTACAGGGCTGAACGGAATAACTGAACTAATACTATTACTTGTAGCTTTAGTTATAGGATCCCAACTTCTCGAATATCCTAATGTATTTGAGATAACCTGCTACGAAACGTCCTTTTTCTTAAATATGTGTGTGCAAACTGATCTATAAAAGTAAAGCGTAAATAAATGCGATTAAAGTGAAAATAAAAATAAACGCCTAGGAACTTTATGAAATTAATTAAACGAAATCTTATTTACGCTATTTTATTAATGCACTGAAGGAGACGGATAAATATGAATAAGTATAGAAATATTTGTATTAATCAGTATTTGTTAAAATTCACGGTCATTTCTCAATATTAATTAACGAGGGCGAAATTTATAAGAAAAATCACAGATTGGCTTATAAAACTAGATTTTGTCGAAACCAAGCACTTCTCAAAGTTGTATACACACACCCGCACACAATACTTTTATTGAATTTTATTTATTGCTCCAGACTCCCAAAAATTATGTAAAAGTCTATAAAACTTATATAGTGAACCTCCCCGCCAGTAATCTATAGCACATGGGGTGTCCAAGTTTAGCTCTCTTCCTGATCCCACAAAAATTTAGTTTTCTTTGTCAGGTATTTCATGGAAGAAAAACAAAACATTATATCAATATCAAGATAAGCTCTAGAGAGATACTACAAGAACAGAGAAGAAAGGACAGACAAAAGATCTAGACTAATGCAGATAATATAAAAAAAACAATGTTTTTGTCAAAAACTTTTTTAATTAACATTCTCTCCTTATTCTAATAAAGGCTTGGTAAATATTTACAAGGCTTCAATACAGGGCAAGGTAAAAAAACTATCCAATTTTACTACAGATCCGACTCCTGTGGTTATCACATAATTATTTAAAATTTATTGAATACTTGGCTCTGCTACAGACCACTGGCTTTGAGCCGCATATTGCTTTAAAACGCGCACAAAACGTATACATTTACAAGCATTGTTGGTTACTGAAATATTTTTACTAAAGAGAGCAAAATTACTTGTATTCAGTGCAAAATATTCATAAAGTCGGGTCAGGTATAACTAAGTATACAAACAAATATTAAAACTCTCCTAAAATAATTACAACAACAATAACAAATATGCAAATAATATGGTTTTTTATCAAAACATTAATCTCACTTAGTATCTCGTTTAAACATTTAAACTAAACTCTTGCGGAAGAGCGATTATGAAGCTAAATAGGCCTGTTCAATAACATGTACTAGCCGGTGATAAGAGAGCTTTCCCTCTAAATGATTCCAATATATTTCACTAGTATGGGTACAATTTCGATAATGAGCAAATAGACTTTATATATTTATATCTAGAGTAAACGTTCCGTATAATTCACTTAGTTAATGGAATATTACTTAAACAATAAAGCAAATTACAATTTGCGAGCCCTGTTTTAATTTTTGATTCCAACCCACACAGGTTATACTCTTTCGAATACTTTTTAAGTCCGAATCTAGCGATATTTTAGATAAAATGTTAATAATAATAATAAATTAAGAGCCACGCATTTACAAATCCCATATACAAATTACACAAGTTTTTTTATTATTATACATACTTTTAACTTTTAAATAGCACCATTCCTTATGCAAATATACTTTACTAAATACACATTCGTAAAGTACAGTCGCATATTCTCACTTCAGATATCGCAAACCACACCAAAGTTGTTAGCGGTGACCTTTCATATTATTGTTTAATGAGTGTTACGAACTTATTACTTTCTAATACTGAATATAATAATTGGCACACACAGGGCAGTAAAACCATAATTATTCGTTGTAGCAACAAGTATTCAAAAATTAAATAAATTGTAAATGCAAATAATGGCAATATACTTTCGATTCTCAATTTTATCTTTAATTCACTGATGAAGCAAAGGTATATTCTAGATACACACGTGTAACTTTACAAAATACGTTAGTAGAAAAACACTCACACATAGTAATGAATACACCAAAACAGAAACGAAAAATCTGTAAGTACACTTGTAGGACTTTAATAATAAATAAATTAATAATATTCGTTCTAACAATTATGCAAGTGAACTGACGCTTATTTGTGAAATATACAGAATATGTGAAGGGTAGTTAATATGATTAACCATCTGAACTTTGTTGAATGTTTGTTTGTACAACTAGAAAATAGCAACATTTCGTTAGATATCTTTATTGCAATTGAGATTTAAGAAATTGGTCCAGTCATTTGGTTGTTTAAGATAACCCATCATAACATAATCAAGCATGAACGATAACTTATTGATAAGGGCGCACCTATCCTACATTTTAGACAATATAATGGAATGATACATTTTTAAGAATGTTATGTTGTTACAATAATTAAAATAATTCTTCTAGGTAAGTCAAACAATAACATAATTTTGTATGACATTATACTAAGAATAGAAAGGTATTTCAGTGTGATAGTGTTCGATTAACAGGTGATATGAAAGCGCTTGCATAATTGTTGGAACGCATGGAGCTGACTCCCTAAGTTATCTAAATGAAATCATATCTAACATTGTTCCCAAGCTGGTCCCACCCATGACGATGGCTTGTGAATGTGCATCTTGTCTTGTACTCTATATTTTCTAATTTCTCAATTTTTACTAAACGTAAACATCAATTGGATAATTTTGTTAAAATTGTTAATCCTATTGAGAGACAAGATCTTTTTGCCGCGTGTTGCACTTCAACAAGACTGGAATGTGACTTATTGATTCGGGAAATAGCTATCCATGCGCTAGGGACAGCGTCGAGCGGATTTTATTAATTGACACAACATCAATCTTAATTATTTTATACATTATAATTAACGCAATGTGTACGTGACCAGGTGACTCATAGATTGACTGTGTCTCAACAAAAAACAACCTTTCTTATGATAATTTTTTCCCCTAGTTTTAGTCATCGGGCGGAATGCAGAAATCCACAACTATGTTGAGTATTATTATTTTCAATATATACATAAGTAGATAATAATTATATCTATAAATAGTAAATAAAACGGACTTATCGTAAGTGAGCCAAGTACGTCACGGCGCAAGCGAGGTCACGCTCGCGAACACTCACCAGCGAAGTAAACAAATCATTCATCTATTATCAACTAGCGACACATACGTTCCGTACCAGTGTTAAGTACCATACACTAATAAATAATAAGAGTCCTATATAAACGTAAACACTTTGTGTTTCACAACATTAATCTCTTACGTCTAGTTTTGTAACGGGAGGTCATCACGGAAGAGCGAGTCACGAGGGTGAGGGTAGGACTAGTAGGTCGATCCGCCGAGCTGCGAGCGCGGCGGGTCAGGTGGCGTCGTACTCGATGCGCTCCCACGAGTAGTGCTTGTGCGCGGGCCGCGGGGCAGGCCGCGCTAGGGCTCCGCCCAGCAGCGGGTCGCACTGCGGCACGTGCCCGCGCCCGAACTGGTTCGGGATCATCTCCGTGCTCATGTACTCGAACCCGTCGCTGTCCACGTTCATGTGCGAACCGGTGTCGATGCCGAACTCCTTCAGGTCGAACTCGCAACCCCGCTCCTCGAACGTATCGTGTCTCGTGTCCTCCTTTTGAAACGACGGTAGGGATAAGTCGTCCATGTAATCGAATCCGGATCGCGTGTGATCGAGTATGTCGCCGTTCGTCAGAGGAGTCATACTCATTCTCTCCGGGACGTCGTCTTCGATGTCCATAGCTATCTGTGTTTTGTCGTCCCTGCGATCTATGCCCTCGCCGGAGAGGAGGCTGCCGAAAAAGTCGTCGTTGTCGACCGAATTGGGATCGGAGCCGAAATCGGCATGAAAATCTCCATTCGATAGCAACTCCACGGTGAGGTCCGCGTCTATATCGTTCGAAGACCGGTCGACCGCACAGCGACCGGCGTTCACGGCGTGGAGATCGGCGTGACTCATGATTTCGTTCTGAATGTCGTCGAGCTCTCTCTGCAACTGGTCCGCAGCCAAAGAATCGCGAACGTGATTATCCCCTAACACGTCATCGGTTAAAACGTCCGTCGGAGCGAACGACGCCGGCGTAGACGGTGCGTAATTAGCGTTCAAGGCCGGAGCTACCGTCGCGTCGGCGACGGCCGACGGCGGCAACTCACCGTTCTCCACGAGAATCTCTAGGACGTCATCCATAATTTGACTGTTCTCAGTACGATCGTGAACGGCGGTCGGTAGCGCGACCTGCGGCAACGGCGGAGGCGGCGGCGGAGGGGGAGGCGGCGCGGGCGGCGGCGAGGGCTCCGGCTCGTAGTGGGCCGTGGGGAGGATGGCGATGGGCACCACTTTGACCCCGTTCAGAATGTAGGTGGAGTTGGCGGTCTTGGTCGGCTGTTCGCGCTCGGCCGAGGCGGGCGGCGGCGCCACGGTGAAGAGGCGCACCAGGCGCTCGGGCGCCGAGTCGGCCGCGGCCAGCACGTAGCGCGCGGGCGCGGGCGAGGGCGCGGGCGCGGCCTGCAGCGCGTCCAGCTGCGCGCGCAGTTGCGACACGCACAGGTGCGCTTGCAGGAGGCGCCGGCTCTGGTCGCTGGCGGCGGCGCCCGCCGCGTCCCGTCGCACCGCCTCCAGCTGTTGACGCGAAGCTTCCAGTTTTCGCTCGAGCTCCTCGATCTGCCGTCGCTGCGACTGCACGATATCCTCCGGGGGCTCGAGTTCGATCTTGACCTCGGGGGAGGCGACGGAAACCATCGAGGCCACAGACGCGGGAGAACGCAAGGGTTCCTCCGCTTTCTCGTATAAAAAAGGCCGTAATCTGTCGATGAGCTGAGGTTTCGGCCCGGACACTCGAAGGTTACGCCTTTTACACTCGGCGCGCAAATCTGACACCTTCATATCTTCGAAGCGCGCGGGCGCTAGAAGTGAGGGGGTAGCGGGTGCGGGCGGGGGCGGTGGAGGGGGCGGCGCTGAATACACATCGCTGCAGTCCGATGCGACAGACGCGGAAGACGGTGCCGGTGAAGCGGGCAGCATGAGCTGGAGCAGTAGTTGTTGCTGCTGTAGAAGAAGCTCGTAAGGTGTCTCCACAGACCCGGGTGGTGAGGACGCCTTTTGCGCGTTCGGTGGTCCTTTGTACTCGTGAAACTTTAGTCTCGTCCCCTTTGGTTGTTGTTTTTGTTTGCTTTTCTTACGGTTTTTGTCTTTGCCGGGCGCCGGATGCTGCGGTGGCGAAGGGACGCTGACGGGCGATAAGGTGGATGGCGGCGACGGTGATGGGGAAACTTCTTCCGGTGGACCACAGTAAGAGGAGGGATGTTGAGGTCTCCCCGAAGCACCCTCACTGGTAGCTTTAAAAGCGAGTGTTCCGCTTTTGACGGCGGTTTCGATGTCCTCCTCTGTGTGAAGAATATTCTTCTTGATGAGCTCGAGCGGGCCCGGTCGGTGGGAGAGCTGGTCATTGAGTTGGTCTGCGAGGCGAGCTTTCTTTAACATCCGCTGTTTTTCAGCTAGACTGGGATCCACATGGCTCTCCTGAAAAGAAGGTTTTATGCGTTGGTAAGTATTAGGTACTCTCAAACTTTAATTTAAATAATTCTGGTTAGGTACCACAGTACAGGCTCTACCTCTATCTCTAGTTGGGGTTCGGGCGGCAGTGTGTGAGATATGTCGAGTTTTTATTTATAATATAAGAGAACAATCGCACCGGACAGACATTTTAACATACATATATTAAATAAATGAATAATAAATAAATATTTCGGACATTTAACACACAACGCCATCTAGTCCCAAGCTAAGCAGAGCTTGTGTTATGGGTACTAGACAACTGATATGAATACTTATATACTTTTTTTTGTAAATACATACATATTATACATAGAAAACACCCAAACTTCGAAACAAATATTTGCAGATCATACAAACATTTGGTCCGACCTGGGAATCGAACCCGAGACCTCAAGCTTAGCAGTCGCATACGCTACCACTACGCCACCGAGGCAGTCATAAAAAAAAAATATTCATTGTCATATCTAATGGAAGAAGAGGATTTTTATGTACGCACATTATTTAGATCCTTTCGCCCCACGAACTGGTTAATATTTTTAAATTGTTTGAATGCTTTAATGTGTTAAAAAACAAAAATTAAATAAGATTCTTTCGAAAAACAATAAAACTATGTTGAACTGATTTCAAAATACGAAAATATTTGAACCTGCTCTAAGATATGTCTTCGCTCTAGTTCTTGTCGGTCTGGCCGTCGTTGTATTTTTGCTTTCAATAAGTCTCCTGTTTTTGCTCTTTCCAATTGTTTGCATTGTTCGAAGTACGCTGGTGGCGTCTTTAGTGCTGAAGAAAAAAAGGAAAAAACATTTAATGAATATAACATTACGTTTACATTTAGCAGGGCGAATTAATTAAACTGGGACAAGGATAGCAGCTACTTCAGAACTTAGACAACACAAATGAGTATATATGATAACAATATTTCAATTGAGTGTACTGAATAATAATTACTCCTGTTACACAGCATCGTTTTTATTATCGATTTGATAAATGATATAATGAATTCTGAAACGCGTTTTCTTTTTTTTTATGCCAATATGACTACTCTGCTTGATGGCAAGCATAATCCAAGAGTGGTGATCACCATACCTATTGCGAACGCAGACTATGCAACAATACAGCATGGTGACCTGATGCTTCTGTATCAATAGGCCTCTTTAATATTAAAAAACTTGAGAGGTGTCAAGGGACACCCGGATGGAACGAAGTTCGCAATAGAAAGACGAAACGAAAATATCTGGCTTGCTTTCTATAAGAGAGATAGAGAGACAGACAGAGAAACATGCGCACGCCGCACGGCTTACAATAGCTTACTGTAGCAAAAAGTGTCGTTATCAGCCTATCGCAGTTCACTGCTAAACTTATTTATTGATATATTTTGTATTTATATTTGATATACATAATTTTAAAAATCATTAATTTACAGCGACATCTATATTATTAATATTAAACTACTGGCAACGACAACTATAACACGTAAATGTAAGTTCAGTTTCTATTCAAAAGATGGCGCTATATATAAAATTGAAAAATGTTTTTCACCAATTCTTTAAAAAATAATAACAAAACAATATTTTCTTAATAAAAAAATATTAAGACTTCGTTCCCATAACAAAAATAGTGAATCAAGCAATGAAAAATAAACTAATAACAAATATAATTTAAAATAGCAAAAAGTGTCGTGACAACTTTTTCGTATGAATTTTTTCCGTCTAGCCCCCTTTCACAACGCGCGATAAGGAACTTCGTTCCAAAAGTTAACGTTTAAATAATAAAACAAATATTACTTTAGGGAAAGAGACATCTAACATAACAGCTGCAGTTATATTATTACATGTAATTATTTATTGTCGCTGGCAGCACGTACTTATAGGTTAAATAAACGAAACAACACTTACGAGGCATGATTCCTTGGGCCACCAACTGATTAAAAGGCCGCCGATTCATCAGCTTCACTTTCAAAGCTGCAACAGACACATGTATTAATCAAAACATGTTTACTTATAACAGACGATGATTTGATGTTCCCTATGTTTTCCTCAATATTTTCCTGGAGCCATAATGATTTAAATAAAGTTCAATAATTAGTGACCGTACGTACAATCCTATCACATTGTACGTTCGTCCGACATTGCACGATTGCATACCGACATTACCTTTAGCATACAACAATGGGCGCTGATTGAATAGATCATCACGAAGAATGGTGTTATGACGACAGGTGACGAACTTTGACGTAGCGTGGTCGCGCGAGGGATCGACGTGATCGATACGTCGATCGATTTACAAAGATTATTATCGATAAAGTTTTGCAGCGGAGCGTAGGCGAGTAGAGTTATATTCTTGTTTGCGTGTAGACAAGCGGCGGGCAGCTAGCGATGGGCGGACAACGTTGGCTCGGCGCCAATATAAATAAACACTGCACAAGGAAACTAGTGTTATGCCGCGACCGTATTACAGACGAAACATTCACTACCACTGGGCCGATTATTGTGGGTTACTGGGCGTCTTTGTCGTGCTCCTATACGCATTACTGTTTTACGCACTTCATGTACCTACTAACGGAAAGGGATTACAACTTATCATTAGAAAACACGTTGTTTTTTTTAGTTTTGATGCTTTAACGGGAATTGTGTATGTACATACTAACATTACAATAATGTATAATTTAAAAAAGGATCTATAAAACACAGTTCGTATAATTGACTGGTTTGGTTGGTTGGTTATAAGCGTTGTTTATTCTAGATGCGTGCAAGACGGACAGACTGCGATCTGCAAACATGACCGGAAGTCTCGACGCCTCAATAATACAAATATTTTCAACAACGGACGCAAGCTACGAAGAAAGATTTGTTTAAAACTTTTTTATGGTAACATCTTGTCGGGTTTGTGTAATGGTTGAATCAACATTTTGAGATTATCTCGTAATAATCAACAACCATTAATGTCCGAATTAAACACATGGTAATTTGTAACGTCTAAGATTAGCACATTCTAGAATTAAACTCACTTGTACTTATTTCACAATTATACAGGGTCTGTCGTAAATAATGGATAAGTCGTAAACTGGAGTTGGTCCGGCTATGAGACTATTAGAAAATCGTATCTTTTTGCCAGGGTTTCTAACCGTATGGAAATGGCGTAGACTTTTATGTTTTTTTATAAATTTCGCTACTCTTTGCATTCATTCCGTTGCCATTTCGTTAAATTTAGGTATTTCTGTGTCATTTTTTTTGTATTATAGTCTTGAAGATGTGTATTATTTAGTTTTAGTACTGTTTTAGGCGTTTTTAACGTTGGTCATTTTCAAAATTGTCATTTTAAGATTTTTTATGTTTTTGTTTTACTTAGGGTCAACTTTTGATCATTTACTGTGTAAAAAAAAAGTACGGCGCTATAGCTGCCCATGATCTTAATAAATTATCTAGTATGTGTAGATTCTAAAAAGGTATAACAATGCATACTTCACAAGTAATATTAAGCTACATGAGCGAGATCAATATCAAGGTGAGAAAATATTTTTTTCATGTAATGTTGTAAATGGTTATAAAACTTCGTCATAATGATTTATTTCTGCCAAGATTCTTTACACAAACACTATGGGGCCACTATTAAGGATATTCAAAGAAAACTAGGTAGTTTTTTGTCAAAAAAATTTCATGCCTCCTCATTTCATAAAGGTGTTTAATTTTAAAATTGATGTGCTCTAATAGTTACATGCGACAAACATGTTACAAGTTTATTCGTAAAAAGGATCATCAGGTAAAAAAATGAACAAAGACAGCAATACAAAGGGTCTCCCCGCGTGAAAAGGACATTGTTACTAGGCACACTGCATGATGCACCGTCCCTTTCACACTCACGATGTGTGAAAAGGTTAGCATGCGTTTAGCTAGGGCGCACTCCTGATACATCTCTCAGTGTGATTTTGACCATCGCATGTGCTCTCGTTTTCATTACTGTCGTCAATTTGTTACTGCTTTCTAATATCGGACTTAGATTTTCTTTGTGATTTGGACTTGTTAACCTGGTGATATTGACAACTCAGCTCTCATTTATGGGCATCGTGTTGTGCTATCGATTGCACGTGTTATTTTGGAAAATTTTGTATATCATGCCTCAACAATACACGCCGGACGAATACGTAAACATGCATTACATTTATGGTTTATGTGATGGCAACGCCAATAGAGTTGCTAGAGTTTATCGGGAAAAATATCCAAATGCCCGGCATCCTGACTATCGTGTCTTCATAAGAGTGCACAACACATTTTTGGAAGGACGATTTCCTGGGACCGGCGTAGGCGGGGCGAGTGAAGGACGACCACAACGCCACAGTGCAGCCGAAGTACTGGAAATAGTTGCAGAAGACCCTGGTACGTCCATAAGTGTAATTTCAAGGCGCACCGGTATACCTCAAAAATCTGTACACAGGATTTTAAAAAGGCATGAATTATATCCCTATCATTATCAAAGGGTCCAAACATTAATGCCAAGGGACGCTGCTGCGAGAATAACATTTTGTCGCATAATGCTGCGAAAGATGAGGGAAGACCAAAGTTTTTTTAATAAAATTTTATGGAGTGACGAGTCAACGTGTCGAAAAGATGGTTTTTTGAATCTTCACAACATACACAGCTGGCAACTCGAAAACCCAAGACTTATCCGAGAAGACCGATCGCAATATCAATTTAAAATTAATTTATGGACTGGCATTATTAATGGCAAAATCATTGGTCCATTCGAATTGCCGGCAATATTAAATGCGGATATGTATTTGAATTTTTTAGCAAATACTTTACCTAGTTTACTGCAAGACGTCCCACAAGAGATAAGAAATGAGATGTGGCTACAAAATGATGGGTGTCCAGCACATTACGCTGTTCGTGTCAGGGAACATTTAAATAATACTTATCCAGATAGATGGATAGGGCGATTGGGGCCAATTTTATGGCCTCCACGTTCGCCAGACCTGAACCCCTTGGACTTCTTTTACTGGGGCTGTATAAAAGAAAAAGTATACAGTGAAACAATAAGTTCTGTAGAAGAGTTGCGTGCGCGCATTCAAGTAGCAGCGAGAAAAATTGAAGAAGCCGGTTATGTGCGCCGGATTAAGCGATCGTTTATTAGGCGATGTAGAGCGTGCATAGCTGCCGGCGGAGGACACTTCGAACATTTAGTTTAAGTTGTTGAATAAATATTTTTACGTACTAAAACAACCTAGTTTTCTTTTGAATATCCTTAATAGTGACCCCATAGTGTTTGTGTAAAGAATCTTGGCAGAAATAAATCATTATGACGAAGTTTTATAACCATTTACAACATTACATGAAAAAAATATTTTCTCACCTTGATATTGATCTCGCTCATGTAGCTTAATATTACTTGTGAAGTATGCATTGTTATACCTTTTTAGAATCTACACATACTAGATAATTTATTAAGATCATGGGCAGCTATAGCGCCGTACTTTTTTTTTACACAGTAAATGATCAAAAGTTGACCCTAAGTAAAACAAAAACATAAAAAATCTTAAAATGACAATTTTGAAAATGACCAACGTTAAAAACGCCTAAAACAGTACTAAAACTAAATAATACACATCTTTAAGACTATAATACAAAAAAAATGACACAGAAATACCTAAATTTAACGAAATGGCAACGGAATGAATGCAAAGAGTAGCGAAATTTATAAAAAAACATAAAAGTCTACGCCATTTCCATACGGTTAGAAACCCTGGCAAAAAGATACGATTTTCTAATAGTCTCATAGCCGGACCAACTCCAGTTTACGACTTATCCATTATTTACGACAGACCCTGTATATAACTAGCTGACCCACGCAACCTCGTTTGCGTCTTATATTGCCCTTAGCGTGAAAATTATCCCCCGTTTTTGAAACATTTTTCATTGGTGCTTCTTTCCTATTAGTAGTATGCTGTATCGTGATGATATATATATAGCCTGCCTCGATAAATGGACTATTCAACATTGAAAGATTTTTTCAAATCGGACCAGCGGTTTCTGAGATAGCGCATTCAAACAAACAAACTCTTCAGCTTTTTTATTAGTATAGATTAATTTCAATCCTGACTGGTTTTGCCCTATGACATTATCGAAGGTTATTAATAATGCCAAATGACTATAATTATTATAGAATGTATTTTAATAAGTTCCATCAAGTGCCGACAATCGAGAGTATAAATCTATGATAAGTCTTAATGAAAAATTTAAATTTTGCATCGAAGTTTTTAATAGTCTGCTACATATGTATTGATTTTATAAGGCACATTATAATGTTTAAACATTAATAAACGTTTTCGTACGTAATATTTATAGCTAACATATATTAGAGACCCATATAATATTTTCATAAGATTCTTCATTATCTAGACCTCAACTGTAAAGGGCTCAAAACAAAATATGACTAAATAATTTAAATACATAAAAATATAAGATACTAAACATTACAATTTATAATTAAAATCACTTGTACTTATTCCAATATTTTATTTAAGTTTCCACCTGAGCGGTTTCGCCTTATGGCATTATAACAGTGGAATATGTAATAGTGAGTTTGATTTTAGAATGATCGAGATTATAACAAAACTGTCTGACAAAACTGTCAAACTGCCTCGGTGGCGCAGTGGTAGTGAATGCGACTACTGTGCTTGAGGTATCGGGTTCAAATCCTAGGTCGGACCAAATGTTTGTGTAAATCTTCAAATATTTGTTTCGGAGTTTGGGTGTTTTCTATGTATAATATGTGTGTATTTACAAAAAACAGTATGTATGTATTCATATCAGTTGTCTAGTACCCATAACACAAGCTCTGCTTAGCTTGGGACTAGATGGCGTTGTGTGTTAGATGTCCGGAATATTTATTTATTATAAATAAATAACATAGGATACTAACATTCCTTGTGTTTTCCCATGGCGGGTTGCAGGGGGCTGTCATCAACCACCACTTTCGGAGGAGATACGCGGGGCGAGCTCGGCGGCTCGCTGGCACCGCTGCTGCCCGCTTGCCGACCGGCCATCTCCTCCGCACCAGAACTACTGAAATTAACATTTCACATATCAATTATATTCTTTAAATACCTTCATGTTAAAGTATTATTCCAAATAAATAACGATTAACTGTTGTTTTTAGAACACTCTTTGTAAAAAGTCGTTCGTATTCACAACAGGACGTGTTAAAATAGTCATTACTGAGTAACAATTTATTCTTTGATGACAAAATCACTTATCACCATTAACTTATCATCATTAAACCTCAGCTACCAACTTCATAAAATTAAAGGACCTTAGTGTGAGTTTATTTGACATCAACTCGCTCCAGACGGCCAACGATTTTGACGACATGACGAAGATTTCATTGCGGGCTAATCAATGCGCAGAACGACCGTGATGATCGAGTAGAAGTAAAATAAACTCGCAGTAAACCCTCAGTTCGTCATACGTTATAGTAAAAAGGTACCTAAAAGTATCGTCCGAAGGTGGTGTCGCAGGTGTGCGCGGTGGCGAGGCGGGCGACACCGGCGAAGCAGCGCGACTACGCTCCCGGCGTTGCTGGGGCTTGAACCACTCGGGGTAGATAGCGCTCAGGGTCTCCACGAGGTCGTGGTCCAGCGTTACACGCCACGACGCACGACCCTCTGAGCCCTCCGAACCCCCACCTCCGCCACACGATGAACGGCTCTCTAAACAAACATTAAATGTTATAATTTACATGTAACCTTAACACATACGCGACAAAATAAAAAGTAATATGTATTGTTAACATACAAATTGTTTTATCCTACTTATAGGTACGTCATACTTTTCGATGTACAAACTATAAACTGAATTGATTGACACAAGTGAACGTGTTGTGTGCCATTCTGTGGTAAATTGTGCAGGCCGGATTATTGAACCGAGCAGTGATCACATTGCCCTCATTATTTTAAGTCCTTGGACGAGTTTATAAGCATGAAGGTGCGTAAATAACTTAAATACTTTAAAGAGGAACGAATTCCGATGTTATGCTCTTGATTTTCCGACTAAGGTGACTTACAGCATTAAAGTAAGGTGCACTGCGCTCGTGCTGTGGCGCTAATGGCTAGCACTAGCATTGTCAACGACCTACTGACCATGTTTTAGAGTGGCCTTTGTCATTCTGCTAGAATGCCTTATGTGAATTTCACACTCAAAACAAGATAAAAAATAAAGTGAATATTACTACTTACTAAGATCCTACCCTAAGTAAGCTCAATATTTAGGTAACCTTTTCGTTCTGTCCTACAAAATAAATATTAATAATTTATAATAATAGTAATATGATTATAATATACTAGTAATATAATGGGCTAATGGCTCTCAAATTCGATAGATGCACCATCTCTGTTCCTGAAAAGTGTGACTTCTCATTAAGTAGATTTTTTTTGGAAATACATTATTTACAGATTTACTGCCTCGTTGGTCTAGTGGCTAGCGTAAGCGACTGCAGATCAAGAGGTCTCGGGTTCAAATCCCGGGTCGGACTGCTGTTGGGTTTTTCCTACAAGAAATTCTTAATAGCAGCCCGGAGTATGGAAGATGGCGGTGTTTCCCGCCCGTGCTTCGGAGGGCACGTTAAGCCGTCGGTCCCGGTTGTCATGAACAGCTATGGCAATCGTTATTGGGAAGTCAGTGCCCTCAAATATACTGACAACTAGTTCAACCTTCGAATTCAGTTCGCCCTCAGGGTTGCGGAGGTCAGATGCCAGTCGCTCTGTGTAAAAACTGATATTCAGGTAAAATCGGTTGAACTGGTAGCCGACCCCAAATAATATTGGGAATAATAAAGGCTAGGAAGAAGAAGACATTATTTACAGATAATGTTAAAGAAGTCACGCTAACTTGAATTTTAACTGCAGACCATTCTAAATATCTAAATAGCCAAAGCAAAATAAGATGGAGCTTTTCATAAAATACTTTTTAACATCATAATGGCACTAAGGTAACAAAGCCGTGAGAAATCTGTAAACGCGTAAATCTTTAACTGTTTCTATTGGCGCGGGCAAGATGGATGTATTATGTAATGTTTAAAACTCTCATAAAGCTGGATATACGAGGAAAAGAAAATACGAGCTCAAAATAAAACATCTGTTTGTGAGTCACGTACAATATAACTAAAAGTAAGGTAAACAAATGGAGAATTATAAAAAAGACGTAAAATCTCAGTTTCAATTTTAATATAATAGATGTGTAAGCAGACAGCTATCTAATTAATACAATATTATCCTTAGATAACATACCATTAATGTTCGTTATCCCCTCTTACGAATCATTTGGCAATGCGACTTAACCAACTCAAATATTTTAATTTTCATCTAACAGTTATTTATGATTCCAAAAGGGCGTTAAAGAAAAGTTAAAGGGCGTTGTAAGAGATTGCCTTCGGGTGATAAGGCCGCCAATACTACGTTACCTTTGTAAGTATTCTGCTGTACAATAAAGCTATTATTAAAGTAAATTTTGAATAAAATCGCTGTCGCAAAAGTGTAAAAATTTCTTATAATTAATTAGCACTTTATTAAGTCATAAAACGTTATTAAGATACCTATGAACGTTCGTAGCCTAGCGATATTAAATCATCTAGACATGTGGTTATTTGTTTCACAACAAATATACAATGATTGTTATCATTTAAATCGCCAAACAACAGTAAATTAATAAGAGTATAAATGCCTGTTACGCATTTTACGTCGGTGTTACAAAACAAAATTTTGTAAACAAACTCTCGCACGTGCGCAAGATGATTCATTGCAGAATCAGTTGAAGTTATAAGGGCAGATGAACATTGGCCACTGTGAAAATAACAGAATCTACACAAACATACAGCGTTCAGAAAATGATCATAGTTCGGAAATGTTTTAGTGCCTACCGCTCCTATTACAAAAGACTTGGCGACTGAACTCAAAATATAATTGTTGTGCATTCTAGTCACTCCCACGTCGAAACACGATTATATCTCGCAAAAAAGATTGAACTCTATTCAGACTATGCTGTTATGTTTTTGCAAAATGAAATGGACCCACCAATAGCAAGTTAAAAGAATGAACACGATCACCGCCCAAGATGTTGAGCACACAATGACATGAGATGTAAACACATAATTGAAAAGGAATGTGTGTGCAGCCGCAGCAGCAGTGAACGGTGATAGTCGCTTCCCACGCGCAGTTGTATCATTAGTGCCACACGACACTACTCAGTTACTCAGTCAATCGGTCATTGGGTAGGCATTGATTTTCTAGAATGGTGCGTTCACGTCATTCATGAATGTTTTTATAGCTATAAATTTATTTAAAAACGTGCTTACTTCCTTCTAAAAATGTTTTAATGATATCATATCTTTGAGTCGTGTTTCAACGGTATCACATTTTATTAAAAGGGCTCGTGAGATTTGTTTATGACGTATCATTAAATGTTGAGTTTAACGATAAAGACAACGCGAAATAGATTACAGTAAGTATGAATAATATTTATTAAAAATATTCATTTTTTGTTTTTGATATAGGTCAAGGCTTACTCCTTTGATGTTTGTACGCAATTTGGGAAGCTAATAACTACGTTGAAATAAAATGATGCGGTAAGTTAGTCACATGCGTGTGGCGCGTAGCGTAACGTAGCACGTCAATCAAAATGTCAGCGTAGAGATAGGCAGACGCCCGCGACTGATGGTACGGGCGCGATCGTCACGTATATTCTCTCTATTGTTCATAACATTTAAAACCTGGTTCCACATACTCATGAATGGTATAACACGCAAATAAATTGATACGCCTTAATTTGTTTCTATCGAGTTATCAATGCAGATTACGTATCATTGAAATTGATTGCGATAAAATTTACATGGAAGTTATAACTCAACTTTAGAAGTAACTAGAGCGGCACCGTTCCATTCGGGTTATTTTTTACCCACAAACATCCTCCATAAACGCTCTCTATAATACAAACATTTTTTTAAAACACTGATAATCCCAAGACCAACGAGTTTAATCTCGGATCTACCATGGATAAAATAGAATATCGGCATGAACTACTGTAACTAATCCACAACAATAAAATTTGAAACATTTGTTATGTAAATAACAAGAGGTTCCGTATCGCTGACGTCATCGGTAGGTTGTCGCGCTGACGTAAGGTGTGCACACGGCCCTGGACCATGCGTGGGCGCAGTCACCTGTTTCTACCCACTACAAAGCAAGTTGAATGGTAAATGCGAAATAAATGTCGTCCTTAAAAATAATTGCAAATGAAAGTGAACACGTGTAGAAGTAAAACAGTTGAAAAAAGCAATAGCAGAATAGAGAATAGTCAAATTTTGTCTCCATCAAAGGATGTTATTCCACAGCTTCGCTAGTGAGATTATTTCTTGTAATTTTTAACTATAAAAAGATGAACTTCCAGACTTTTCGGATTAATATAGAAAACCAATGAAACTCACAATTCTATTAGCAATATAATTTTCAAAATCGTTTTTGTAGATCCCGGAGCTTACTCCTGTTGTAGACTCACAAACTTTATCACTTTATAATATTGGTATAGATATGCGATTCACATTTTTATCCTCAGAGCAAAACAAAATACTAATAGTGCATACAACAAAAGGTTTATAAAACTATTATTTCACTAGTATTTGGAGAAGTCAAAAAAATGTGCAGATATACATACGTGCGGTTTTGTATTTCTAGAATGTTAAAATGTTCAATAGTTAATGATATCTTTCTACACGCTTCGTTACAAAACTTTAAAAGTTATATTAAAATACACTCAAAACATTTTTTTACTACTGTCACTGTCCCATTTATGTGACAGTGTGTCCTATATTTTCTGTTTAAAGCTTATTCTAATAAAATTTAGACAAGAGTGAAAATGATTTCAAAAACAAATATTTAGGTCACTTTGATAACATCTAAGGATGATTGAGTTTTTCTTTTGCTATTGTGTATTTTATACATACATACATGTATACACTTTCTATAATAGTTTGTATATATTTATTTACGACTACTTTCAATCTATACATCAATACAAATAAATAAAATTAGAGTGTCTGTCTGTAATATTAATATAACCGCTTTTTACTAAATGCATTTCTATGTAAACACAGTACATATACCAAAATTTCAATTTATGGCTGTCTATCTGTTTGTTCCGGCTGATCTCTAGAAGGGCTGGACCGATTTTGATGGGACTTTCACTGGCAGATAGCTGATGATATAAGAAGTAACTTTGGCTTTTTTAGACTAAATTCGCCCAGCGGCGTTGCCCACGGTTGCAACAACAAACGGGGGTAACACCGCGGGGTTCAGCTAGTGGACTATATACTCTGATGTTTGAAACTATGTTAAAGAGTTTCAATACTGTTCACTTTTGAATTTCGGATGCCATGCTGTTTGGTCAATTCCGGGTGGGTTACATTCTTTTTACCTGCATATTCCTTCGTTGAAACCAATTTTCCGGAACCAACTTAGTTAAAAGACGTTGACTGTTCACTAGGCATTCCCCAAAGCTCTCCCAACATCCGGTACGGTACTGCCCACATCCAACGGCTATCTACGACCTTCAATAGATCTCGGACCACCAAAAAAATATTTATCAATATATGTATAATATGTATATTTATAATGCCATTCTAAATTATCAAAAATCCCCTTTATAGTTAGTAGTTTTTTTTCAATAATAATGGATCATAACTTATTACAATGCAGCAGGGAAATCCTACAAAGTGCATTTCGAATGTTGGCTCGTAAAAGCATCAATTGGTTCAGGTAACTATGTCCATCAACGCAATGTTTCGATCTTGGAATTGGAACTCATTCAACATCGTATGACTATCTATTGAAAATGTGAGCATTTACAACGTATTTCTAAGATTTGTGTTGCATAAGATTAATTCAATCAACATTCTACAATATTACATATTATAAACGCGAAATTTGTGAGTATGTAAGTGAATATGTTTGTTACTCTTTCACGCAAAAACTATTAATGGATTTTGATGAAACTTTACAACAATATAATTTACACATCAGAATAACATATAGGCTACAATTTATAAAGATACTAGCTTCGCCTCGCTGCGTTGCCCGCGGTTATTGTCGTACCGCAGGTAGCAACGCGGGGTTTTGCTAGTAAAGCTATATTTTTGGTACCTGACTATGGCGCAGCCAAAAGGCAGGATTATCGTTTTGGCAGTCTATGTACGTTTGCATGTACCACTGTAGCAGCGTCTTAAACTACTGAACCAACTTTAATGAATGAGGTTTTAATAGATTATTTTGTAATAATGCTCCGGCTGACATAAGTTAAATACATGTTTTTGGTCTTTTACGTAGTCGGGTTATAGACTTTTTTAACATTTTCTTGTTTCCTTATGACTTATTCTCCAGGAGTAAGTAATACACAATTTAAAAATTAACATCTTGTAGTCATGAGATAAGTACATGAGTAAGCGCTAGTAATAGTTTATACGGATGTTTTAAAGGGTAAAAATAAAATTTATATCAAATGTATTAGAATAGTATAGGACGATTTCGTACCTCGCGTTATTTAATTAAATAAATATTCCGGACATCTAACACACAATGCCATCTAGTCCCAAGCTAAGCAGATCTTGTGTTATGGGTACTAGACACCTGATATAAATACTTATATACTTTTTTTTGTAAATACATACATATTATACATAGAAAACACCCAAACTCCGAAACAAATATTTGCAGATCATACAAACATTTGGTCCGACCCGGGAATCGAACCCGAGACCTCAAGCTTAGCAGTCGCATACGCTACCACTACGCCAACGAGGCAGTCAATTTAGGGTTCAAAACGTTTTGAATAAACGGTGAATAATAAGCGGCGTTAATATTTTCCATAAAACTTTGGTCAACTTGCCGATTTCCTTGTGGATGCATGTTTCATGGGTTTTAATAATAATGGTCAATGAACTCGCAAAATGATGTCACACGATCCCTAGTGACTAGAATGGATTAAATTTGTAATATGGGTAATTACATACCTAATGTGTGTAGCTATGTAATTCTAACATCAAAACGTTTTAAATATCAGACAAACTTGTTACTAAAAGCAAATATTGTAATTGTATCTTAACATAGTAGAAAATGAAGTAGATTTCGATATATGTTCTTTTAAATTACTTAATGGATTTTAATGCAGTTTTGAGCATACTATACTTAGTAGAATTAATCCGAGAATTTCAAAGACTTGACTTCCGTGCGAAACCGGACAGGGTCGATCGCTAGTCATTTATAAAAGGAACATTATAATTACTATTATTTTTATCATTGTCCTTAAAAATTTTCATTTATATATGCATATATATTTAAAAATGTAAAAAAGAAAACAAAAACAATGTTGTGAAGCATGGCAAACGACGAAACGAGGTCATTCGCTACAGTACTCTGTCGCCGCCAGTTCGAGATGCGTCCCACAAATCATATTTAGCCTAGCAGTATGGAGAATTGTGACTATTGCTGTTTGTCTTGGAATAGACGCGTTAATGAAAGCGGGCATCTGATACATGAATTAAGAGTGACCTATATTCAACTCCTCAGAAGACTACTCTCTACTAAATGTTTGCAATACATTAATTCATCTAAAATAATTGTGTTCGCGATTAGTATTTCACTCCCGAAATTTCCATTTCGGCCTAATTTCACTGAAAATCTATTGTTATAGTTATATATATCATTTTTATTAATCATAAAGATATTTCGATAGAAAAAATATTACATACGTTTTCGTACGATACGCACAATTTTGTGCTGTCCTGTTTGTTGGTGAGTGTGAGAGCGGAGGCCTAATGATGAAGTAGCATCTCCATAGGACACCATAATACGGGTCACCATGCTGCATTGCCTTTTTTTTACTGAATAGGAGCAAACGAGCAGACGTATCGCCTGTTGGTAAGCAATCAGCTCCGCCCATGGACACCCGCAACACCAGAGGCGTCACAAGTGTGTTGCCGACGTTTTAAGAAGGAGTACGCTCTTTTCTTGAAGGTTTGAAGGTCGTATTAGACCGGAAATACCGTAGTCAACAGTTCATGCCACAGTTTTGTTGTGCGAGGCAGAAAATTTAGCGAAAAGCTCACAGTTATGGTCTGCCAGCCATCCAAGTGATGGGGGTGAAATTGCTGTTGCGTAGGACGATGGCGAAACGAGGCGGCAGGAATCTGTCCGAACAATTCCTCGGAGCACTCCTCATAGTAGATGCGGTAGAAGATGCATTACGAAGCCACATCTCTCCAAGAGTCCAGTCGAATTGAAAATTCATGGCAGTCGACAATTCGAGCCGCTCTCCGTTGAATGCAGTGCAGAGAGAGGAGCTGGTACTGGGGTGCCCCGGCCAAAGATGGCGACAGTATTCCATATGAGGCCGAACCTTCGCCTTATAAAGTCGAAGGTGGTGGAACGGAGTGAATTATGAGTGAGTGAGTCTGCATTCGTAATGAATATGGTAACCACTACTCTTGGATTCCTCATACTTTCCATTAGGCAAAGTAGGCACTTTGGAAGGCTCCATAAAAAACTCCTATTATTTTTTAGTGTTACCAAAGCACACAGAATCCCGTCATTAGAATGCTCAATATGTTTGTTTAATGAGCTACTAATTTGAATTAATTAGGCAGTACCTACCTCATACCCTATCTTAAAAAGAATAAACATTTAAAAAATAACCAATCACCATAAGTTAAAAAAAGCTTTTTGTTGGATCTTAACATGTCAACTACCTACCAACAATAAAAACTCAATCATAAACAAAGATCTATTTAAATAGATAAATAGTGGGTGTTATAAGAAAAAAATAGACTGAAATTATCCTAATACTCTCGTCATAGATTATAGGAATACTCGCACTAGGAATACTCTGAGTAGCAGGGGACTTCACAAACATACAAGAAACGGACACAAATAAGGCCCAGACTTAGAACAACAATTTGTAGAGCACACAAAGTGTTATCTCATGTGGGATTTGAACCCACAACAATTATAGGAAGAAGTAGAAAGCGGCGTGACGACCGCCTAAACGACCAGGCCATACATGCAGTCACAAAAGGTATAAGTTTAATTAGTAGGTACATAAGACGTTGTAAATTAAGTCTTGTTTGCTAATTAGATTGAAAGATAGATACGATTTTGAACAGTGAATAATTTCTTTACCAAACAAAGACATATGCATACATAGTTTGATCAAAGCAGTAGCGGGGCGATGATGTAAAAGGATGTTTTCAGCGAGTTGGCAACAGCACCCGTCTGTTTTTCGTCGAATCACAGTTAGAGCTACACCCTGTCTGGGCCTATGCCGAAATGCAGCTGTAAAAACACACAAATTACACCACTTCTTTCTATCGCAATCAATGTACGTAGAATGCTGAAATGTTTCCCTGTTGCGCAACAGGCACCCACGTACAACCGCATATTATGTTGGCAAGTCTAATGACGTCAGTAGATAATGCAAACATATCACAAGCGTATTGAGCATACCATAATGGTATAATATAAATTCCTACTATAATAGTAAAAATAAAAGTGAGAAGTGTAGTCTAAGTGAAATCTGCGAACAGATTCACATGAAATAAATATAAGCATAATAATCCTTGAGAAACACTTTCAATTCCGTTGTTTTTAACAAGAAGCATGATAAATTATTACCTGGTTTATATTAGAAGCAAATGTTTTCAACAGACTTAAAAAGGGAGGAATTTAGTCGTTAGTACAAATATTTAAAGTTTATTATTCCATACACACTAAAGATTTAGTAAAGTCGCTAAATATCTGTTAATCAATTTATTATTTGAAACGTTTGCCATTTGTTACTATTAATTATATGTTCAGCCAGTAAAACATACTTTAGGTTACTGAGAACTATAAAACACTGATTTTAATTTCTTAATTTTATGTCAACTATGTTACCTACATAAATAACGATATAAACGCCAATATGCTTACCTTTAAATATACAACATCTACAGCATATAAGCGTTATATAAGATGAATTGTTGTTCTAATAAATATTTTAGCACATTCAATTAGAATTTTTGCCAAAATATATTACAGGGCTATCAATTTGTCATAGTGTAGATGTGCGTCCGTTAGTTTTTTCATTATTTATTCAAATATACTTCTATCCTACACCATGTCTCGAAAAAGATACAATAATTTTTAGCAACGGAAAATATTTACGTATAATCACATACCAATTCACAAAAGCAAGAATATAATAATCTATGGAAACTATATCTGACAACCCAGATATTCTAGCCTTTCTTAGTCAAAAGCCGTTTGGCTTTTGACTAGGAAAGGCTAGAATAGGCTAGAATATGGCCGGGTTAGACCAATAGATGTTGTACAGATTGTCCGCTTGTATAGATGCAGTGTTGTTTGCATCAGAAACAACGATATGCATGCGACAACCACCGCTCTGGGGCTTCCAGCCATACAACTAGACATTCCGATGTTGGTTGTACGATTTTTTAACGCCAATTATATTTACGCTTTCGTTCTAATAGAACTGTGGTAAGTACCATATATGCTGGTCTAAACCTACGGATCCGGTAACCATTTCGCTACTTCTTTGCTATTCTGGTAAAGAAATCTAAAGTATTATCGAATCCCGTTTCAGGAACTATAATATTTAGTCTGTACGCGTTGATAGAATATAATTATATCTTAGCGGAGTGTAATGTTATTTATCTACTAGTTTTAATCGCATTTTTATGTTGAAATAAAATGATTGTGTAAGCTCGTGGCTCTAACGACTTGTAAACATTTTCTTTTAATCACGAGTTTGATTCACGTGTCAGGGAAAATACCTACACACGATTACTATTTTGATCAGTCTGCCGTCAAAATATATTCGTAATATACGATCATTATAGCCGGGCAGTTAGACATATAACAAGTAGCTGACAATTTCAGAATATATAAATGGATAGAGAAAACTTGTTTAAGTACCTTTTCCTATCTTCGTATACTCGTATTAAGTCATTGACGCAAATCTCTACACATAAATAATGAGAAAATATTTTAGTACGTTCACAAGTAGCTCTACATTCTTTTTTATTTATAAATAGGTAGGTAAGTATCAAAAGCTTTATGTACCTAATATTTATGGCGGTTGCAGCGTTTGAGCTGCAAATAAGTATGTGAATGAACGATTATGAAAGGTGATAAAAGTTCCTCAGTCCCTGTAAACAGATGTTTTAACGAATTGTGTTTACAGTTCTGACTTACTAACGTTTATTATTGAAAAGGCATAAATCTACTAAGTTTACGATTTAAAGCCGTATAGTAAGAATCTCGAAATACAGAGAGCCGCAACAACTACGTAAAGATGTTAACAATTTTATTTGAACTGAAACATAACAGCTGTTTATGTTTGCTATCAGGGCTGCCACTTAACGAACCCTGTTCCACATTTTTTATTTAGTACTTCATTATTCATTTCCCAACGCAATATTTACATATTATTTCGATGAAATAATTTTTAACAACTTTACAGCAAAGATAACATCACTTGAGTCAGCGTGTTAAATCGTTGGCCTTGACGACGCACGACCCTGGTCAAAACCGAGACTATCATGTCATCTGATTAATCTAAATTTATAGATATTGGCAAGTGAGCGGAACTCACACCAGACAATTAACTGTAACACTTGTTAAATTGTCTCACGAAGACGGTACGAAATAACTTTCGTTGGCAACGTTCGAACATCAGTATAATACAGCTGTTGCAGCTGGGAAATAAAGCGCAAAATTTAACATACTTATTCAACAATGTAGGTATCATAAAAGACGATTGTTTACTTGATTACTACTTTTGTATAACTTTAGACAAATAAAATAAAGCTCCACAATACCCTTTAGTCAGCAAGAACATCCAGTATTATTAAAGTATTATGTAGATACATCTTCATGGTTATAGATGATGAAGTTAATAAATTTACATAAAACTAAATAGTAATAATAACCGTATTATTAGCAGTGTTGTTGCCCATAAACAAAATCCTTTTGCCAAAACAATCCGTTCAGCATTAACAGAATTTAACAACCTAGAGCATGGCGAGGCTCATGATTTATGAGCTCTCAGCCAACAGAAGAATTTAAAACTGTTGTTGTGAACTATAGCATTGATTTAGACTGAAACATTTCTTGCTATTTACTTTTAAAAAGTAATCTGTATTTCGCTACTGTTCTATATTAATTAAACACAATGTATTATGTAGATTGTAATTTGTTCAGAAATGATAATAAACGCCAATAACTATATACTGTGGTGTATCACGATAACACGTGACAACTCTAACGACCCCCATTCATCCGTCATGTTCCACGTGTAATACGCCTCTGCCCGGTCTGGCATCTTGCCGCATGACGAGAATACGCAAAATCGATGGAAATCGCACTATTCTTACAGAAGCTGACCGTGTTTACTTCATTGACACGCCGATTGACATTTATCTATTGTGGGGATAATACGGTTACTTTGAACAGTGTGCTTGAGACTACCGCACAATATGAGACATGACTCATATGATTGTAAAATTAATCGTAAAATGCGTGCAATCGCAATAGGCGGATGTTAATATACATACTTCTGACAATATTCCCGGCGGGCTGGTCGGCCACGCGAATAACAAACGAGCAAAGCGAGCACTGTTTTAGGTCAACGTTGAACAAATACCAAACGGGTCGGTCGGACGCTTCCGTGGTCTATTTCTGAACTGCATTTAAACGATGAGGACTGTGCTGGCGTTTCTGTCGCGACTTTCGCGACGTGCATAGGCTCTTTCGTTTCCCACCCCCCTAATATACTTAAGGGCTATAAAATGTATATTCTTTCGTTACATAAATTATGCACATATTAAAGCCATGAAAATTAAGCAAAACTTTAGCAAAAATGTCTTGTAAAAAAGAAAAAAAAAATTTTTACTTAAACACAACAACAACTTATCTACGAGCCATAATAGAAACGTTGGTTACCCGCAAGCCGCTTTACTACAGAGCTGCACTTGCATTTCTAACACTCAAAAAATAGTGAACACTTTCTTGAAGAACCCCATACTGTAGTATCTTAACATATTCTCCTCAATACCTACCCTTTCCAAGAACCACTTTCCACGGTTAGAGCGTCTTAGGTAAGAAATGCCTAGCTTTGCAAGGTAACATATACTACAATCTAATGCACTAACCGTTCAGTCACCTTGAAGGAAATTGGAATTGCAAAAATGTTAGTCGCGAGAACAGAGAACACAGAGAACATTTATTTGAGTTGAAAAATGTAGAGAAAATATGTTTAACTGTATAACATTTTTGTCTAAATGTTTAACGTAAAAAGACTAGATTATGCACTAAGGGTTGGATTGAGCAAATTGCGGAAGCAATCATTGGTATGTATTTCGTGAAGCAGGCCAGGCGGCCTGATTGCGTGGTCGTTGTGTCTACCTCTATAATCTAAATAAGGAGCAAAAGTTCAACGGCCCGTCCCGACATACTAGGAAGAAACCGACAAAGTCACCATGATATCTTAAATCACTATTTTGTCTACTTGTACCTAACGGTTGATCCATGTTCTTCATATTAGCTCGAAATACACATTAATCACCTGCTTTAAAGTTGACATTGTGTATCATACGACAATGAGTGACTTCGTCTCTCGAAATAATTTTTTTATGTGTGCTATAAATTGAATGCTATCAATTGTATAATAAAACGCTTTATCGATTTAACAACCTCGAAACTGGTTATTTAATAAATTAGTTACTACATTATCGGTTTTAGTGTAGTAAATATTGTCACTTAAAAGAAAAAAAGAGTTTCAAAACCCAAACGCCTGTAAAATGACTTTCCTTCACGTGTAGAATGCCGACGCAAATGACGTAGCGGCTTGGCAAGCGCTAAACCGTGAGACAGGAATTGCGTAAAGGTGTCGTGAACACTTCATTCGAACTGTCTCTGCGAACTTTTCACGACTACTAAAATACCATTATTGTCTGTCAACAACGATGAAAATAATTCGGTCGGTTTACAATATTCCCACTAATACCTATTGTTAATTACTCGTGTTAAAATAAAACCATTTCCATAAAAGTGTTATCTTTAAAATCTTTAACATCAAATGTTAGCGAATCCGTTAGAGAGCGGTGTAATTTATAATAAAGCTTTTAAGACTAATTACATTCACTTCCTCTATGTAAAGTGATGCTATGATTGTATTTTATATTCGCGATAACTTTAATGAAAAAGAAACAAGATAGAAACATACGTTTAAGCTTAAATTCAAAGAATTTAAGTTTGAACTTTAAATATTCTCTCAACTGAGTAAAAAAAAATTAACAACAGTTAAGAAAGTTGCATTATTAATAGAAGACGACAAGGAGTACATTGAATTATAGAACTAATCTACGAAAACTAAACGTGGAAAAAATCTTGGACACACTCCAAGTAGCTGATTGATGAGGATGGTCATTTTGTACACGGCCAATCCCGAGATTTTTCTTATTATTTAGCATAGTAGTGGACTAGTCTATTTCTGTAAACCGAAAAACAAGCCGGCTACAAAATATGCCACGGAATTTAAAAAAAAAAACCATTCGAGTTGTAATAAAAACCTTCCTTCGGGCAATATCAAAATGGAATAGACATTTTGAATCTCGTTTAGCTTTGTCTATATCAAAAATAAGTCTGCTATTTAATCATCTCGATAGTTAAACGTAAGTACAGTTAATATATTAGTGTAGAAACAAATTAAATGCAATAAAAATAAAGTTAAGAAGACAGTGTGAAGCTCGACATCTGAAATTCATGTGGATAAACAAGAAGATGAAGGCTAACAGTGTAATAAAATGAAACGAGCGCGCCGACCGGAGCAACACCCTCGACGCAAAACCGTTAACTGACCACAACCGCGTCAAACATTGCCCATTGCTGCACACCAGTCAGTACTAATTATCATAATTAAATCTTCATAATCATTTAAAGCAAACCAACTGAAACTTATAACTACAATTTTACTCCTCGGATTTTGAACAGAGGTTTATATCTATTTTTATTTTATACTGGAGGTTCACTGTGTTGCCTATGAATATTAATAAACATTTCATTGCACAAAACTCTTAAATTTTTGATCTAATTTATATACAAATAAAAGTAACATATCTTTATTAACCTTATTTAATATAATGTACAAGCTAACATCAAAAGCAATATAGCCTTCCTACAAGATGCTTAGGGATGCAGGTATTTACGGGTTAAAGTCTTTGCTCACTCAAACCTTCTATAATCTGGTATATCAGATTATAGACGGTCTGAGTAAGCATAAGGGTTGGGTAGAAAAGCTACCTTTATGAATAGCCAAAAGCCATAATTGTTGAGCTTGATTGAAAACTGACTTTATTACAAATAAGTCTTTTTATGTTTAATGAAAGAATAATGAACACGTGGGTGAATAGCGGCCAATAGTCACTCTCGAATCTAGGGTGGAATTCGTTCTTTGCTTTGAAGAAATTATCAGGTAAGGAGTAGCACTAGGGTAGAATCACCAAATACCTGGAGCCGGAGATCCGAAGGGATTTTCCACCTTGTCAACAAAAAAAAAGTGGAAAAATTTATTCTAAACATTTGCTTATAAAAGACCAAGTAACTCCAGTATAACAAACCAATATTTAGTTCTTATAAAGCAGAAACCAACATTAAAATACCGACAGTTAATAAATCTGTAGAACATTATAATTATAAAAGAAAAATACTGATTTGGCTGCTGTGTACGCGTGGGTGAGGCGAATGCGCTTAGCGACGGGGCGTCGAAAAAAAATTAAAACTCTTTTTCAGACACCAGAAATATTCCAACAGAAAACAAAAGAATCATGAAGAAACATTTTCGTTTAATTAAAAAATAATAACAATAAAGATATTTGTTTAGTTTTGTCTAATACTAACAAACAAACAAGGCGCATCAATATCAGTTACATTTTTTTAAAGTTAAGGTTTTTGATAAGTTTCGACGTGCAGTTAGTGGTTCCTATAAAAGCGTGCCACGTCTGGTGTTTGATTTGAGGGTTACCAACCGTATTTTTCTTCGTTTGGACCAATCTCAAGTGCAAAAAAGATAAAACAAATGCGATAGACGAAGACTTCATGAGATGTGTTGCTTCTAGTTTGTATTGTTCTATATTTACTCGACTGCGACGAAGCCAAAAGAAAGGGTAATTTCACCACAGCGCTCAAGTACTGAACCGCTTTAAATGAATTAAGTGTCAACAGATTCGTAATAATGACCCGGATGACATAGACTACATAAATTTTATTAAAAGTTTTAAATTATTCGGGTTATAGCTATTAAATTAAATTTATGTAAAACTATAATTATGATAGGAATGATACGCATACGTATATGCATAGTAAGAAATCGTTTTATGTATTATCTAAATAGATCAAAATAAATAAGTAATAATATACATATATTTTAATTGGACTTGCAACGAATATTCGGTTACTATTCGGTATTCGGCCTATTCGGCTGCTTTTATTGTATTCGGCCGAATACCGAATATCTACATATTATTCGGCCGAATACCGAATACTTAAATAATATATTTTGTCATAGAGAAATAATTGGTAAAATGAAAAATTTAAATCGATTGATTACGTATTTATTCATATTTTCATTTCTGTTATAATCATTTAAGTAGTCATTGGTACATAACACAGGTACATAATCATCTTCTGAATTGGAAAAATGGAGGATTCTATGTATGTAAATTATTGTGGTAATCAAAATTTAGAAGGGTAAGGTTCTCATTTCTTTTATAATCATTTATTAAGTTGTCATTAGTACATAAAACAGGTACATAATTTAATCACGTCTTTAAAAGTTTTTGGTGCTAAAATCTAGCCGAATACTTTTGCCTAATATTCGGCTATTCGGTCAGGGGCCTCGCCGAATATTCGGTATTCGGTATACTGCCGAATACACTATTCGTTGCAAGTCTAATTTTAATTAAAAACGGATTCAATGCAAGCCTACCTGTGTAAAAAGTGCAAGTAATTTAATTTAATAGAGATAAAGATGTCCTATAGTTATACGGTCATTATAAAATATTAGTTAACTAATTACGTACCAATTAGATCTAACACTTTGTTACGGTAGAAAACCGGCGTTGCAAGACATATGTTTTTAATGCTATCTCATTTCTTCATGAACTTTAGTTACGTCTATGACTAACTGTATATAGTATAATTATAACTTTTAATAAATTACTAGCATTTCACCGCGGTTCAGCCCACGTGTATAACGTTCATCGCGGTAAAGAGTACCCTAGAAGAACTTTCTTCATGGCATAATTTTATTAAAATTGGTGCAGCGGTTGAGCCATGAAAACAGACAGACAGAAAAACAAAGTTACTTTCGAATTTATAATATTTGGTTGAAGTTATGGATGAAGCCAACAAAAACTAGTTTGTTTTACATCTATTCCTTTCCTTAATTTCTAAAGTGCTTTAATTACGAGCAAATATTCAACAAAACGTCGGTGCGTAATACACCTCTGCCTACCTTAGCGAAGATTGAGGTATGAGTAGCGAAACTTCAAAAATAAACAATAGACTATTTCAAAATGCAACTAGTTACGCAATCATGTCTCCAGACTTACCGAGAAATATTGTGCCAAGCATTAAGATGTTTGGAAAGAACAACGTGAAGGTTAATTACCTGAAAATATAAAATAAACAAATAGTACTGGCGCACTACTAAAGTCTAAATAACACATTCAAAAACGGCATGGAAACATATTTGTAAATTGTAAACAGTTGCTCTGAATCGTATAGTCCTTGAAATGGTCAATCGAATCTCGCCAAGAGTGAAATTGTATTATAATGTTATGTGTAGCTTGTACTCAATGTATGTAAATGCTACAAAATGTTATATTGTGAGTAAAATAAAATTGTACCAGAATTAGGCCATGGTTTGACAGAATTTAAATGGAAGATACGTCAAATTATCTGTCAAATAAGCTATACGAAACTTACATGTAACCAGTGAAACAAGGCCGTACAATCAAAATTAGTTATTTATTGCTACACAATAGCATTAGAAGCATTAAAATTAGTATTGGAAGGTTGGAAAGTTTCAAAATCTAATATGCTTGTTTAATATAACAACGACGTGCACTTTACATCTATGTTCAGACAATTCGCGTACTAAAAGTCATTCTATAACACCTTTCTTTTTAATTTTCATTTTACACTTAACATTTTCAAATTATACACTGGTAAAGAATGTACCAAAAAAAGTCATACCAAATATAACAGGATACGTTGGCAATAGTTTAAACGTTTTGCTGGCGCTTGAATACGATTGTCAGAAAGCAGTAGGTGCGGTAATTGGGGAGCACGCAAATAGACAAAAGTTCGTAAACAAGTTTGACAGCATCGACTGATACGACCCACCCACGCTTTAGTCTTCAACACACGTAAAACCTAGAAAAAACAGTATTGTGTTGAACCATGACACGGCATAGTTAATGGAAAAAATGAAATTTGTTTTTGTTTATAGTTTCGAGGACATCTAAACAGGCGTAGGTGTTTTATAACGTGTTTACGATTAGTTACAAAAGAATTTTTGTTTTTTAATTATGTTTGCACATACCTACTCATACTTTACTGCATTTGAATACAGGTTTTGTGTTTGAGTTCTGAAACTAGTTGGGCATCCTTGACATCCGCACGTGAGTAAACCTATATCATACATATGAAATTAGACCTTTAGAGCGTTAAAGACAATTATATTTTTATTTTCGTTTATTGTATTGTGTGTGAATTGCTATTGTAACGTTTGGTATAAACAACGTCAGAATAGGTACAGTCAATGAGTTTAATAGTCGGAATTTACCTGTAATAGTTTTATAGGTCAGGCGGCTGAAGTTCGTTAATCTCTGAACTGACATTATTTCAGCCGACGACGGCGGGCCACAACCAGCATATCGACAAGCCAAAAGGATCGGCAGTTCTGGCGGTGTACCAAGGAACGCGAGCACCGGCCGTACTAATGTACATTTCGAGACCCAACTTGGCATTTTGTCGTGTTTTTAATTGCTTCAGATAACTCATATACATTTACTTTCAACATTTCTGACAATGGCAATTATATTTTAATCCTGAAGAAATTATTTAGTTGTACGCGTTATCTCAGGAACTACTGTTTCGAATTGAAAAATTCTTTTGGTATTGGAAAGAAAACAAACAAACTTATCGCTACAACCCTCAGGATATTCATCTTTTGAGAGTAGCAGTCAGTTAGTTTTACATATGTATTTCCTAGTTGTATTCATATTATGTAGCTTTTAATTTATAGGGCGAGTTATAGTGACTCTGTAAATGCCATCAATAACAAGTAATTGAATAAAGCATATAATTATTTCTATTACTACTGTTATGTTAATTAAATTTTCCATCTGGATTACACCGTTCTAATAAATCGCAGAGTTGGAACATATTCAATGAAATACATTGTATATCTCGAATAGTTTTGTGCTTGGTTTTCCGATTTCAATTTCAGTTTCATTTATGAATATATATTTTAACATACCACCACATATTTTTAGAAGCACAGATAAAAATAACTATATTGGTTATTTCTATCTGTGCATCCATTATCACAAACTACAAGACTGAACCAACATGCAAGCTCCTAGCTTAGTCTACCACTTTTGGAACTTGAGGAAAGGGTGCATTTATTTATGTATGCAAGAAATATATAATGTATCTACTCTAACAATAGAAAAAATAGAAGACAATGCAAACAGGTAGGCGAGCTGTGTTCAACTATGTTTCTTAATTGTTGCAACGGTTCCGGACGACTATTTGACGTTTGGTGCCAAAGACAAGCAGTGCAAGGGCCAAATATAGTCTCCTAGCTGACGACAGACCTGCTGCTGCAATCATGCCTTGTTGATTATTATTGCAAAATAATATATTGTCCTGGAACATATACCATAGACATACACTAAACTTTGGATTATATTATGGCTAGTAGTAAATATTTTAAATATTGCATGATCATTTCCTTCACTGCACTGATCGAGAATTTTTACTTCCAACCCCAGCGTGGCAGTAGTATGTTGCGTAAATAAAGGCGAGACGCTGACGCTCTCATACTATCATTTTATAAATTATTAAATTGTGGTATATTTTTTTAAAAATAATCGATTTTTTTAATGCAATTTTCATCAGACGAAGTCATTTTTTAATATTAACAATAAAACTTAACATCTTATTCATTCGATGTTAATATAAGCTGGAATTAGTATATGTGTGTTAACAATATCTACTACGTATCAAAACGTTACAAGTAGTTTACTATTAATAAGGGAGTTTACAGCAAAAGCTTTCATAAAATCTAAGACCTTATCTTGTATAATAAATAAAATCGCCTAGATATAATAAACATATTAAACTATTAGTTCATTATACGTAATAAGTTATGGCCTGTATTTACATTGGCGGGAGAGCGTCGAATGAGACATGCGAAAGTTACGTCAGGGAGCGCAGGCGCAAGTGCAGGGCACTGCCTGAGAGGATGACGCTCCCAGATGACACAGTATAGACAGAAATAAATCTGCAAGCTAAACAAAACGGGCATTTCCGGCGAGCACGTGCCCACTGACACAATTATTTACAAAAATTGAAAATAAAATGTATGATTAACAGGCATGACAAAATTTCACTTTGGCCACGATGCGCCATGAATGGATGAATTATTATGTAACTTTGCGAAATCCTCACCTCTGAGTCACTGTACAAAATTAACATTGCATCCAGTTGACTGGAAACGCAGCAGCTGTAGTCTATTTATCATACATACAAATACTTTCAATAATTTTCAATAAATATTCCATCGCGATCGCATTTCGATTATTATTTGTTTCATCATAACGTTCACCAAGCTTACACGGATATTTAGTATCTGAACATTTTACCTAAACCGATTCAAATAACATGGCTTGATATAAATTATGAACTAAGTTGTAAAGTGCTTGTACGCCAAATTGAACATCATAATTAACCGGGGCCTTGCTATAATGTCAATTTTTAGAAACATAATTATGTACATGCATTTTTAATAAAATGTTTGATTCTCTGATGATAAGTGCATGCATTTGTATTAGCAAAATTATAGACCGCATGAGCAAACTAGGTCGACTTCAGGAATCATTTGAAATGTTATTTTATAGAAATTAAGAGTTTGAAGAAGGAATTTAAGTGAATTCTGTAAAAATGATTCAGGATTGTTTTATGTATTCTATTCATTGTATATTTTACACACAAAACTTATAAGTCAAACGTAAGAGTTATTAATTAAATTATAAAAAACCTAATAAAACAAATGATATGTATAATTTTGTCCATCTGTGTCATTTTTAGCTGCAAATACCAGATAAAGTTGCCTGAAAAAGATTTCTTTTGGCAATAAGGCTGCCCGTTGTACACCAAACATGACATTTTATGTACTCGCTTACTTACAACTCTGTAATATATTGTGGTATATTCGCCTTCCATAGCCACAAATCTACACTTGCCATTCATAAATAAATTTACAAGAAATAAAACATAATTTTCTTGAAATATACAATAGTTAAATAAGCAGCTCAGAAAATAGTATTAGAATCGATGGAAGTGAACTAAATTCTTATGCACTGATTCACAAAGCGTATCTTTTCTGTTGCAATTTACAAACATTGACGTCAAAATCGGTTTTGTACGAACTAGTTTCAGTGCTTATAATAAAATACATCAAGGATAACATAAACCCACCTAGAAAGAAGTATTTTTCTATACATGTATCAACTAGTAACCATCAACTTGTTCGCGTGACTTTATTTACTTCAATATAGGACCTCAAATTCTTAGTCCTGTTTAGAACAAGTCTGGTGGGATTTTTAGATGGCGTTTAGTAACGAGAGAAGAGAAATTATTGTGAAAACCGTTTTATAGTAGACGAATGTGTGATGACGAGTTTCTTTGATATTTGCAAGTCGAACGGGGTCGATGTGCTGCTTGTAGTGAAAAGTGAGCTCCAGGCGTTTAAACTAGAGCGACAATGAAAATCGTCTACATTTTTCATGGTTACGAAGAGTGATAAAAATTTTAAATGTTTTATTCTATTCGTATCTGTAATAAAATTAAATTGGTAAAATAATTTCGATGAAGTATCATTTTTAAATAGTTAGCTGAATTCAATTGAAGAATCAAGACGCGAGTTTTTTTAGCAATAAAATGTTTGTTATTAATAGGAAAAAATCTTGGCAACTTTTCACACGAGGCACTTTAAGCATAAAACTTGTTAAAGCTAAAAATGTTTAAATATAATTTCGATGTCGCAATGCAATGATTTATTTAACCAAGTTCCTTGGCCGTAAAAAAGGTTAAAGTGCCGCAGTATTTCTGACAGTTTCAGAGGTACGGGTTTGGAAATATTTATGAATAGATGGAGAATACAGATTGTGTAAGTGTAAGTTGACAACGGTCACAACAAAAAGAGTGACAAGTGTGTTCCGTATTTCATACGGCGGCGGCGGTACGGAACGGAAATATCTCGAAACAAAACAAAAACTCATTCAAAAGCCGTAAAAAGCTTTTAGTTATTCTTAATTCATATAAAGTAAATGTATACTAGCAGTTGTGTACGTGACATCAACCGGATAAACTAATCCGAATAGAATCCAATGCCGTACCGTCTGAGACTTTTATTTTAGAATATATTTGGGAATGCTTAGCGTTGGATGTCGAGCAAGACATTAATATAAAAAAATTGTCTTATGAAATCTCGCGTGACGCCCCCGCGATCACAAGCGTGCGGTTCGTGTATTTTTATTGAGTTTTTCATATGGGAAGAGTTCATTATAAACCATTTTTATTACTTTTATACAGGTATGTCTTACATTTCTACATCACAGATCAGTCATGCGACCGCGACTTGTGTTCCTATCATGTTGAATGACCTTCTTGCGACCATCTCAATACAAGTTCAAAATTAATTATACAAATACTCAGTATCACTCAATCACTATTTTAGAAATTAACCGCTTTTTGGGATTAAAACGAGGCATGGAAATGAATTACATTCGACTTAATAACCATTCGATCGCAAGTTATAACTAATTACTACGCCCAATTGTTCTTTATAAAACTTTTGCACTAGCAAAATTTAGTATTAAGTAATACCACCACTAACGTGCAATATAGTTATAAACATGAATTTTTTATATTACCCTATTCGAACAATTAATATTTTTATCATAGAACACACATGATAGATGAACATGTTTTAATGTACTTGAAATATATACGACAGACAACTGTCAACAACTCGGAAGTTTGTTTTCAAAACAGTCAATTGTTTTCCCAGTTCTATTTGTTGCATCAGTCATCAGATCTTTAATCTTTATCATAAATATGTTATTAATTAGAACTGAATTCCAGTGAATAAAAGCAAATTCTTTTCTATATTTAACACATAAAGAGAATCTATCATGCCGTTAGTGGTTTCAGAAAACTATTTTGGAAGATGACCGGCCGAAATATGTCTACATGTTGCATAATTAATGGCAGTCCCACTAATTTAGAGATTATTTCTATTCCCACGTATATTTTAACATTTAGTTTCTCTAAAGTTTAGTTAAAAATGTGCTTTAACTATGTTAGTGACAACTCTTATTAATAATTTCTTGCTCTCTAGAATCTTAAAAGCGAACAGCTAAAGTTTTTATAGAAATAAAGTAATAGAATGAAAAATAACACAAATTTTCTACTAGTAACATAGAATTTGAAAAATTCCAACATCGTGACAGGACAAAAATTTATGCAGAATCGAAAATATAAGAGGTGAATAAAAGTCTAGAAAATATCAACACTGGTTCAAATTTGCACAACAAATGCTATAGAAGACAGGTCATTCATAATCAGAAATGGAAAGTGTTGTCGGGAGTCCAGTTGACACTGATCCAAGATGCTGTCAGTAGATAACGGTAACTTGGTTCATGTTATCGATGCACCTAGTAGCCGGTACTAATCGCGTTGACGACATTCTACGTTAATAATATTTAACGCACGTCTGAGAATCGTCAGAATCAACGTATGGAGCTTATAAGCTCATGTCGTTATTGGTAATGCATTTGGCAGTAAACCACGGCCGTGTATAATTCGCGCCTATATATACCGGTATGTCGATTACCTTCGAGAACAACACACGATTACACCATCGCAATGGAATGAATCGATTAATTACAAACAATAACGACCAAACTATAATCTAAATAATAAAGATGCTTCTGTAACTTCTATCGTTTTATGAGATGTGTTCAAAAGAATAGTGTAAAATTGGATAGTACATCGTAAACAAAATGAGGTCAAGGTAGAGATTTAAAACGAGGACGAGCCAGCTAATTACTCGCACACAACGTCAATAATACACATGCTATGGAAAATATTGGTGGTGAGTGACAATGCCGATTGAGGGTAAAATATGCTTTGTAAAAATAAGAAGCTCTGTCTGGCCGACTATAATCTATATTAAGATGAGATATTACTTTTCAACTTTTCATACATAATTATGTGTATGAAGAAAAACTATGGACAGAGAAAGTACAGTATATTTCTACATCTATTTAGCGTTTCTTTAGGGCATTAGAGCCATCGTAAAGGACACTAAACTGTTGGTCAATTTTGTACAATTTTAGAATCATAAAATCATCAATAATAATCTGCTCATTTTGCTCCTATAACATAAAATAGATAGTTTAAAACCCTGAGGGTGAACGGGATTTGCATACGAGTAATGTGAACATAGGCAGTAAGATCTTATAATCAAAATATTCAGTAGGCGACGCAACTTTGAATATGCTGTTATAAATACCGTAGGTAGCTGTGACATTCTTAATATATGTCTGCAATGTTTATATATCGCTATAATAAAGTATTCCAAATAATTTATAACACGTCATACTTGTTACGTTATGTGAATAGCTAGTTTGGATTCAACAAGTGGTTTATACATGAATTACACAACCGCAGACAGTCAGTGCCAAATTTCTATTTGTAACGACAAACTGAGACGGGTATATTTAACTGCCAACCATAAACTGTCGAATAACTACTTTAACTGATAACATATACAATACAAATAGATTAACATTGCGTGTCAACACCGGACGGAGTAGTTACGAAAATATCTTTTGAGAAGCACTATGGAATTCCTTGACATACACAGGAAGATGCATGATATAAAGTAATATTGTACTTTTTATGGTATAGGGGGCAAACGAGCAGACGCATCGCATCTTTCCTATTTAATGCAAATATCAATATTTATCAACAAATGTATAAAGCTGTACCGAATCCTTGCGTAGACCTGGAGTAGCATACCTAAATATGTAAAATTATTACAATTATTGATTTGAAACTACATATATGTCACATCATAAATTTGGGTTAAAAAGAACAGACAAGATCAATTCGTGATACAATCATATTTGTAAACGTAATTTTCAATTTTCCAGAAACGGCAGAGGCCAGTGTAGTTAAACAAACACTTGTTCACACAAGATTGTTAACATATAAAAATTCTTGAGCAATAAATGTACTGTAGGTACTACTGTAACCAAAATATTCGTAAGAGTCAAGCCTAAAACGAATATATTATATTAATTCATAATTTTTAAGTAAATCTTATTCCAACGATTCATCGTGTAATTTCGTCCAAACTATTAGTCTAACGATATACTGGGTATACCCCACTATTCTGATATGTTATACATTTTATCTTTTGAAAATGATCCAATGAATTCGATTCCCATATAATATAAATAAAATAATTGTCTGCAACTCTTATGACATCCTTTAATTAAAAATGTCTAATTTGCGTGGGTAGACATATTGATAATGCACTTGACCGGCACGTACGTTGAACTCATTATATTACTACTCGTATCTAGTGATAGTAATATAATGAGTACGGCAATGATATACAGTGATTTACGACGACTCGATTAAGTTTACGATTGTACTATCTTGAATATAGGAGTGCGGAATACAAAATCTCTTTTAGTAGACTATTGCGTTTTGCGTGCATCACAGTCTGCTTTTGGTCGTTTCGATTCCAATATATTCGTTTCGGCGGATACTCCGAGTTTCAATATATTTTTTTACAAATAGAGCCTATAGACATGGCTACTCTGCACCATACTCATTGCGAATGCAGACAAAGCGGCACATTATGGCGGCATCAGTACATTTTTCAATTCATGCAAAATAAACAAATTACACATAAGCCATTTGCAAATTTCTTTGTTCTAGAAAAGCTACAATATGCACAACCGTAATTTAATCGCCTCAATACTGAGATAATATTTTTAACGTCACGTCTAGGTAATCATCGAAATAATTATAACATTGTTTACGACTCAGACCAAACATTCTGTTCCTACGTATAAACCTATTTTACTATTTACAATCGAATTTCGACGGTAGTTCCATAAATAGCTTAATTTCTTGGATAGAAATTAATGACTTTTATTTGAGAGCCGTCATCAAAACAAGGAAAACTTAGTCATTAGATGGTTTTCATGAAAACAACGTTGTATGACGTCGTGGAAACAGGCTATAAAGATACAATTAGCTTGTCGTGACTAAATACCCCAATTATTTTAAGACTGATTCACGAAAAAAGATTTGTTTATAAATTAAGATTTTCCTAGCTCTTTGTTCAAAAAGACATGACCAGAGTTGAGTTGAAAGAAATGTCAAGTGGAATGAATTATAACTACATTTAAAAATAATACATTTTAGATACTAGCGAGTGGAGACCCAGGTCTACAAGAAAAAATATAACAGGTAAAATTATTATAACTCTCAAATAGTAGTGTATGTACTAAAGTTCAAACATAATTTACCGAAAATCATATAACGGTTCCATAAAACATTTTATTACTGAAGAGTCTAAGCCACGCTCCGGTGGTCTTGAACGAAAAGTTCACTGAAATACCCAAAAGATACCAAAATTGTTTCAAAATTCCTCGATCATCTGTGTATTCCGTCATTTTAGATGAAGCAGACTAACGTGATCATATTTAAGACAAAAATAATGCAGAACAATAGAGATAGGAATATAGAGGATCTTTCACAAATTGCATGAGAATATTACTTTTATTGACAACAGATAAATATGGTAAATACTAGCTGAGCCTCGCGGTGTTACCCGCGGTAAAACAACAACCACTAGCAACGCCGCGGTGAGAAGCTAGTCTAAATAAAGTAACACCTAAATTCGCGTCAAAATCGGTCCAGCCGTTCCTGAGAATAACCGGAACAAACAGACGGACAAACAAAAACTTTAGAAAATTGCTGTTTTGATGTCAAAGTGTCATATATATACTTTCATATGCATTCAGTGAAAAGCTGTTAATTTGAAATTTCAAATAGACACCTCAATTTTATTTATTTGTAAATATTATAAAATTTTCTGGACATTTAACTATGAACAGTTTCAAGTAAAAAATTACAACAATTTATTAGAAAAACACCTCTCGTAAATTGGCATTGTGACGAGCGGGCGCCGCTACTACACGTGGGTGATGGGCGCGTAACCGCCCTACTATGCGAAAACAATTACGTCCATGCCGTTGGACAGACTCATGCCAGCCGGACCGCCGCTGTCACTCGTGTGGCTTAATCAGCGAGTTTATTTAAATCGCTGTCTAGCGACTAACATACAACTATTTAGCAGGAAATGATTTACACCTTATATACTGCTGTTTTACGACACACAATAGACGTCTATGTAGATAATCTGAGTTTACAATCCTATGGCAACAATAAGTCGGATAACGCATAATTACATGAAGCAGCAGAGAAAGTAATCAAGCCTTATTAAAACTAAAATCCCTAGTCTAGTCAAATAAACCATTAAAAAAAATTGTATTAAAGACCTCCTTGTATTCTTAATGACAATAGATTAAGAAAACGAATGTCAATATCTTAAGAACAGCTTGTCACTGCAAAATTAGTTGAGTAAAATCAGATACATATTAAACTGTACAGAAAACAGCAGAAAAGTAATCCTATAAATCGGTTTAGTGCCTAGCCATAACATCGCTTACCATCAGGTGATACGTCTGCTCGTTTGCCCCCAATATAATAAAAAAAAAAATCGAAACTTAGCCTTCATATCCAGAGGCTACCCTCTTAGGCTGAAATTTATAAAGCGTGCTTAGGCTCTGCTTAGACGTATCTCATGAGTTAAGTGAGCATTGAAATTTATAGTCATTATGCTCAAGCTGAGCAATTCGATTGGCCAGGTAGAAATCCATCATATAGTTCGAAAGCGTTGTAACAGATGTCTGTAAGGGCATGCTAGGGTCAAAAGTATAGTAATTAAAAAGTGATTTCTAGAATTGGTAATAATTTGCGATTGAAGTCGAGACAACCTCAAATATCGTTAAGACATTTGACTGATAAGTCAAAAATACGTTCCGTTTTACTTGTAGGTACACGTGTTATATTTGCACTTTTTAAAATTTCTAAAAATCAATGAAAGCTATCGGATTAAATTGATTAAAATACAGTGATATAATATAGTTTATAAGATTACTAATACTTTAGTTTATTATAGCTATTTTAATGTTTTTGAAATACCAACAATTTTAATAAACATCATATGCCAATTGAAACCTTCAACATTTTTTCCCGAGTTCTTGCTTAGCATTCACTTAGTAAATTCTTAGCCTAAGGACTATAAATTCAATGCTAAGATTACACTGAGCAGGAACTTATGTTAGATTAGCATAAGCAAAATCGGAACAAAGTCTAAGCACGCTTTATAAATTTCAGCCTTAATACTTATTAAGAAACAAAATTTACATAAAAGGTATGTCATATACTTATATCAACTGCCCATTTGATCAGAAAAGCTACATTTAAACTCATTGCTCCTGCTAAATTTCCTCTTGAAATGTACAAGTCATTCTGACAGACAAAACACGATTACAATTTGTCAGCTGAGATTAAAACATAAAATAGGTGTGAGTTTCCGTATACCTAATTGAGATAATCGAACTCAATCTTAACTGATAACCATCGTTTATCACTTGTAAATAGACCCATAATGAAAAGGCGACGCTCAAAAATCATTACCAAATAGCTCAATAGTAAACAAAACCGTTGTTTACTCATACATACGAGTATATGATATACTTAGTGCCTGAGAACAAATCTATTAGACTAATACTATAGGCTACTTTTATAGACTACCTTGGCTCCTAGTTATTGTACCACGTGTAACACTACTGGATCCAGTTAGTTTTAACTGAAAAAGACTCCATTATTTAATGCTACTCGTAAAAGGAACTTTTAATGTTTAAAAAATCTACCGTTAGAGAGGTTTGCTGAAAAGATTATCCAATTCCAATCCAATAACAAATTCTTATTTTATATACATATCGTCATCTGTCCTTGAAACGTGCAAATTTTTAAGTTATCAATATTGAAGTTAGTGAAACTACATTGATAAATGTTACATAGATAAATAGATAAGATACCGTTCAAGCTAATACGTATAAAGAGTGTAAAAATGGTTGGATTGTTTATCAGCTAGTCCTTCCATTCACATTACATCAACAGTTTTTTGTACACTGTTGGATGTAGGCCTCTCCTTCAAGAGGCTAAGTGCGGAGGCAGTCCAGGAAAACCATAGGCTTGCCAGACGAGTTGGTAGGTATAGAGTTTATGACAAGAACCTTAGGTGGCTCTTACGACACCCTCGGGATGAATAAAAGACACTTCGGTATTTGTAATACGTCACCACAAGGAAAATTCATCATATCATAGTCATGCAATTGCAGGCTAGTAATGAAATCGGATTTTTTTTTTTTATAAATTCTTTTTTAATACCTAATATTCCTATAGGTATTTAAAACTGTAAAATAACTTAACGTTAGAGTCATAAAACATGATAATATGAAAATAACATCGCTAAATGCAAGGCAGGATCCAAGCCAGCTTGATCATAAAACTACTCGAGGAAACTAGCAGTTTGGCAATCATTTCGAGACAATTAATTGTTTGTTTTACGAGTTATGAGTGATTTTAGGTGATCCGTAGGACTATAAAATAATATTTCCCGTATTTAATGGCTCAGTGACGAATACCTTGAAAAGGCAGATTGGGCAGATTTAATTATAATTATTATTTTTCTTTAAAAAGACAACTCCCACATTAGGAATAAACATCCTGTGTCGTGGGGGACTTTACAAACATACATGAAACGGACACAAAGAACATCCAGACTCGGGACAACAATTCGTGGATCACACAAAGTGTTGTGGGTACCGCGTGGGATTTGAACCCACGACACTTGGCGCAGTAGCAAGCGGCATGGCGACCGCTGACACCACTCGGCCAACCGTGCAGTCAAGTTTATTAAATAGGTATTCCAATCTCAATCTTAATTGACTTTTCTCATTCAAAACATCTTTCTTTCAACATATTCTTCTGGCAATTTAAGAAATGTCGTAGAAAATGGATGTTAAAAGTATTTTTTTTATCGCCATCAGTAGTATGAGGATGGTAACCTAATTCTAAAATTGTATAAGTTCTATTCGCTATCAATATAAAGTCATGACAAACGACGTAGGTAACAGCTTCATTGAATAAATTTGTCACCGGTTAGCTACCATATAGACACAATACCGGCTATCTTCAGTTTGGAATTGTCTTTTGAGACATTGTTTTATAATTGTGCAAATTTTTATCTTTTTTATGAGGTTTTTAAAGTGATTGTAAGTTTTAAAAAAACTCGTTTAGTCTATTAATTCTTATTTAATTAAAATATATTCTGGCACATACCAACCATAAGATCAAAACTAAATAAATAAATATTCCGGACATCTAACACACAACGCCATCTAGTCCCAAGCTAAGCAGAGCTTGTTATGGGTACTAGACAACTGATATAAATACATATATACTGTTTTTTTTTTGTAAATACATACATATTATACATAGAAAACACCCAAACTCCGAAACAAATATTTGTAGATCATACAAACATTTGGTCCGACCCAGGATTTAAACCCGAGACCTCAAGCACAGCAGTCGCATACACTACCACTGCGCCACAGAGGCAGTCAAAAATGTAAATAGACGGTGTCTTCTAGATTCTAAAACGTGTTTAAAAATATTGATAAACTGAATATCCAAGTCAACAAAGCAGTAGAGTATGAACGGGTTTGAATAGGATTAAAATAATATTTTAATTAATAATCATAATAATTATACAAGTTTGCGTTTAATTATTAATGTTAAATAAGCAATTAGTTAACACTGTTGAGCGGCCTGGCCTAAATTCACATATTTAATAAAGATAATAATTTTGCCAAATGTGCAACTGTGTCTTTTGGCGAGATTCTTAATGATGACCGATGATATTATTTGCAACGTCTCAGTCCGAAGCTGAGGTTTAGGCTGGCAATACTAATTAATTGACGAGCGACATGCAGGTCGTCTCGCCAAATACATCTTTGGGTGACGATACACCTGTCACAACACCGACTCAGCCACACTCCTTCGCACTTTTCAACACAAACCAAAATGTAAACTACTACTAGCGATCTATTACTCATATTTTACACATCCAAGGCTGTCAACATTCTCAAAAATTTAAATTTTCCAGAATTTTATATGCTCCACGATTAATTTACGGATCAAATTAATGTGTTTCAGTATCATCATTCTTAATAACATTTTAAAAAGCAAAACATGTATATATTTAAAAAGCTCAGTCTCGCCTACTATTTTGTTAAACGTATGCGAAAATATACGACTTGTTAACGCTACGTGTGGAGGTAAGTCAGAGAATACACATTTGTTTACGAGTTTTCTGTTACATAAGGTGGGGAATGTGGCCCACTCGTGGAGTCTGTACACCTATTTATACGCTCCTTCCATTCCCGACTGTGACACATATTACTTACTCCAGTGACTAAGGGCGGGCTAAAGATAATTTTCCTCCAGCCAACCATTAACCGAATTTTGCACGTCTGATTAACGTTTTGTTTTTTATCCACAGGTTAATAAATTTAGCTTTAACGGCTCCGTGTAAACAATAAAATATTTTCATAATATGTTGCTACAAATTTTGCTAATTACAGTACAGGTAGGTTACTGATCATATATTTTATTTTCGATCTATTATTTTCTGTTTAGGCTCATACACAAGTATAAATCAATCATTGTTGGTGGAATATTCAATCGTTACTGACTAACACCGTGATAAGTGAATATAACATTTACCGGTCTAATAAATCTTGATCAAGCAAACAAATTAACCGTTTTTATTTCCAGAAGTGTCATACCCGCACATAATCAGTCTTCATATTCATAACTACTGTATTATTAATTAACAGACTTTAGTTTAATTGTTAACAATTATTAAGTTTTATTGATATTAGATACGCCTATCTATCGTCCTTTACAATAATACTTACGTTTTCAAAGATAATTAGAGAAATACATAATTTTATTAAATCATGACAGTTATACTGTATGTAACTGTCATGATTTTTTCTTCTTATCAGTAAAGTCAGTTTTAAATCGAGTGGGTAAGTAAAGTTGTTTAAGGTTCATGTCTGTAGTGTCGAATTAGCACAGTTTAAAGTATTTTATAAAATTAATAATGTTTATTTGTATTACAGTCATCAAACTCAAGCTGATAAGGTATAATTAGTCAACAAGTAGGTTAAATCACCGCATGTTAGATAAGTTTCAAAAACTACATTCGAGAAACTCCTGCGCTGCAAAGCTATGTATTTTGTATCGTACCGTCGCAGTGCCTGCAGCGCTTGGGCTCCGGGGGTGCGAGCTCGTCGCCGAGTTCGCGGTGTCGTACCGGCATGGCGGCGCATCCCGCGCCGGCGCCGCCACCACCCGTCTGTCAATACGAGGCTCACGCGCTCCACCTCGACCGCTCCTCTAGAGGCGGCGGCGTCGCAGCTGCCACTGAGCTCAACCAACGAGCCGCCCGCCCCGGACGGTAGGCGGCGCCCATTCCCTAGTTATTTTGGGCGGTTGTGACTCATAGCTCGAACTACTCGAAGCAAACGGCGCCTGCGCATCGCAGCCTGTGAGGCAAATGCCGCTTAAGCCTACGCTCACTTTCTATACCCTACAATTTAATACCCTATTTTAAATGGGGGTGACATCCCTTGCTAATTTCATTTTTAAATTCACCCATATTCGCGTCCAAAAACGTAGTTATATATATACATTTAGATAAAAATAAGCAGATTACATATGTATCTCGTGTTTAAACTTTTACCGCAGATATTACAAGATTTAATTAGCTAGATTGTGTTTAAACTTCAAATATTTTGCGATTCATCAAACAAACAAAAACACAAACTAATCAAAGAAGACTTATTGTTCGCCTTAATTGTTTTTGTTAAAAACGAACATAATTAAAAATTATTCGTTACTATTACCAATAAAATACTATTTGTGTTAAGTTGTAAAGAATATTTTGATATTCTAACCTCATCTTTTAAAAAACTAGGTCAACCAAGCTATGGGTTGATATTTTGCCAGGATTTTAGACCTTTTATTATAATTTCTATACCATGTAAACACTCACAGATACTATGATCTAGAAATGACAACACTTTATAATTTCAATAACTTAGAAGACAAGTTAGGTCATCGGCACATATAGTCATAAATTGTATTCAAGTCTCACAGTTAGTTTGAAAAGAAAGAAAAGAAATCTTGGGAGTAATTTTAATTACTAATTGGCGGAACGAAAAGAAACTAAATCTTAATGACAAAACTAGAATTCGACATCATTGCACTGACGCTATGTTGAAGCCAGAAGGCGGATAATCTAACTGTTCAACGGATGCCGTGGGAGAGCCACGCTTCGGCATGCATGGACCGGCTCGATCAGAGTGATCGGTATCACTCTCCTCACAGAAAACCGGTGTGAAATAGCGCTTACGCTGTATTTCACCGAGTGAGTAAGGATACCGGAAGCTGGTGTTGTAGGTGTCCATGTGCAGCGAAAATCACTTACCATCAGGTGATACATCTGCTAATCAGCATTTGATACGTTGTGAAGGGTCCAACCCCGGTTTTACTAACGATAGTCTGATGAAGTAGCCGGTAACTGTTTAGGGGAACTATTTATTTATTTGTGTTTAATTAGGTTCTCTAGCAATTGTTCATGTTCTTGAGTCAGATAAAATATACCTATTTGGTTTTTACTACGGTAAGAGAAGATTATTACTATTGTAATTATTAACGTAAATGTGTGTTGTTAGTGCATCCTAATGTAGTGTGTGGTGGTTACTTCATTTAATTGTCGAAATTCAGCAATCGCAAACCCCGATCGATTCCCTTTCGTTAAAAAAACTTCACAGTTGACTATAGCGTTTGATTGGATAGTAAGACATTTTTAGGTGGATATTTACGTGTGAAGTTTGGTGTTTGGTGTGCAATACGCACGCGGACAATCCTCTGTGAGGTACTACGATCTTTAGAGAGCTACGGTACTACGATCCTTAGTGAGCTACAGCAGTTATCTACATATACTTTATGTATACAGATGTACAAAAAACAGAAAACATAATCTGATCTCACTCTGTATCTAGTACTTTAGTTTAAGATTACAAACAACAGACTAAACAGTACAGTATGAGATAACTAAATGCATTTATGTTTGGTATCGGCTACTGAAATATGGCTGAACTTTATTTTTTACTTTGAGACCCACAATTTAAGCACTAGGCGATATCAAAGAAAGGCTGTTAACGGTCTTTTTAGGGTTCCAGTTAGCGATAACGATTGACACATATATTCATATGGCGACCGACGGTTTTGTGTGGTCTTTTAGGCGCGGATGGGTCTAAATGAGTTAAGAAATGGTCACCCAGCCTTAAAGTGACCTGGTTACGTTTACTAAACTTTTCAGTATGTTAACCCATTCATTACCGTTAAGTCGCAAGCGTAAAAACCTTTTGTACAAGTACTGCAAAAAGTAGGTTATTTTTTAAGTATACAGCCTACCAAAGTTTTTATGTTTATGGTACAGGGAGGCAAACTAGCAGACGTATCACCTGATGGTAAGCGATTACCGCCGTCCATGGACCTCGCATCACCAGAGGTGTTACAAGTGCGTTGCCGGCCTTTGGGGAATGGGACTCTACATTGAATGATGGCAAGCATGAATAGAATAAAAACGTGGTGGTTCCCATACTCATTACAAATGCAGACAACATGCATGGTTCACGCCTCACTTAAAGGAACCGGGATCATAGCGGGAAAGAAACAGTGACTGATTGGCATAGGAAGGAAGAGCCGAATCGTTTAGTTTGGGAGTGTATTTCTATCACCCTAAAATAGTGACTGGCCATAGAAGCCAGGTCATAACACAGCACACAAATATATTCCAAGTGTACAACAATCTTTTATGAAACAAATTTTATGTATACCTACAGCGATCATGTGCCTCGTTGGTCTAGTGGTTAGCGTAAGCGACCGTAGATCAAGAGGTCTCGGGTTTGATTCCCGGGTCGGACCGCCGCTGGGTTTTGCTTACAAGAAATTCTTAATGGTGGGTGGTTTTTTCTGCCGTTGGTCCCGGTTATCATGAACATCTATGGCAAAGGTTATTGGGAAGTCAGTGCACTCAAAAATACTGAAAACTAGTTCAATATATTTATATAGGGTCAATTTCTTTATATTCAGTTCATCCTCAGGGTTGTCTAACTGCGATATCAGTTGCTCCATGGAAAAACTGATATTCAGGCAAAACTAGTTGAACTTGTAGCCAACCCTACACAATCTTTGGAATAATAAAGACTAGGAAGAAGAGAGACAGCTTGGGTTTTATGCAAATATGTGGATTATAATAAGAGAGGCCTATATTCAGCAGTGGACTGCAGCAGACTGATGATGATGTAGATTCACTCGTCACATATTTTTAGCAATGCATTTGTTCTGTTTAGATAAGATTTTTTTTATCCTGCTATATATATATTATGTTACTACAGTCATACTTTTGTCCTTGAAAGTATGCAATACTTATCAATTGACCTTATCTAATGAAAAATATAGAATTTATTGTAACATAACTCATTATATAATAATATTTATTTAGTATCAGGGATAAATCAACTTATCTGATTGTATTTTAGTAATTTATGGTATAATAGGCTAAAGCTGCCTAGCTAAGAAGAGGCCTTTGGCCTATTTGAGGCTGTTGATGATGAATTTAAAAAAAGAAGTTTATGTTTGGACTTGGCAAACAGTAAAATTTTGCAATAACATTTGATAACTGATATATATAGATGGTTGGCAGTCCACAACTGGGATAAGCACAAATTAGTAGGCCAATATTATCGCTTGAGCAAGGTCCACAATTCATTTGAAGGACTTGGTGTGCGTTTATATAACAAAGTTCCTGTCGAAGTCTTGAACTTACCCCCACAAAAGTTCAAGAGTACCGTTAAGAGTCGTCTTGTGGAGAGGGGCTATTATGCGGTGAACGATTTCTTGCCGACGCGGTGCCTTGGATGTGAAAGAGAATTTGGTGTTGATTTGATTGATTGATTTGATAAGCAATATATTTATTTATTTACAATCCTTAATATAATTTATTTGATTGTAATTAATTCTTGGCATCTTATTCTGCATTGATTACCAGACATTTGAATTTTGTTAAGTTAAGGCGATCTGTGTTTACATTGTTGGAGCGTAAATAATTAGTATTTATTATTTTATTACATTTTGAACTTTTTTTTTTCTGGAACCAGTATGTATGCACACATTGCTTTTACTCCTTGATGTGTAAGTGATTGCAACCTTATATGCTATGGACTAATTTTAATTATTTTATTAGACAAAAAATTGATTTCCCTAATTTTAATATTTCTTTAGACCGTTTTCTAGCCTTTGTGTTTTGGTTGCCTTAACTTGCACATATATATTATTATTGTCAAAAACAAACAAACTTTGTATGAATTATTGGAAAAGATGGTGCACATGAGTTTCTCACCAGCTCTTCTCATGAATGCAATACCCATCGGAGCTGGTTCTTGGATTGATTTCAATTTAAACCTTTGAGTTGTATCGAAATCAATCTAAGCTCCGGTAATTCAAATCATTGATTACTTGAGTTACATCCTTTTATCACTGATCAATTCAGTACTTGAGTTTTATTTTATATTTGTATTGATAATGTTTGATGTTTTGTATTTTTGACGTGTTCAAGTGCCTTTTGGGGCCTATGGAAATAAATGATTTGACTTTGACTTTGACTGTGCGCTTTTCACAAAACTTTCTGCCTCGCACAACGAAACTGTGGAATGATCTGTCCAAACTGCCTGCGGCATTCCCAGACCAATATGACCTTCAAGAAAAGAGTGTACTCCTTCTTATAAGGCTGGCAACGCACTTGTAACGTCTCTACAGTAGCGGTTCCCATGGGCGGCGGTAATCGCTTACTATCAGATGATACGTCTGCTTATTTGCCCCCTATACAATGAAAAATATATTTCTAGTGTTTCACTTTGTTCATCACTTCACAAGCAAGTTTGGTTTTGAAAATCAGATAAGTAATTATAACATAGTATAAAGTCTTTCAGAGTATGTGCGGGATTTTAATGCAGTTTTCACCAATAGAGAGGGTGATTAAAGAGGAAGGTTTAGATGTATATTTTAATTCATGTTAATGTATTATGGTTGAAAAAACTGAGAATTTCAGACTGAAGAACTAGTGTGGGCCACTATTAGTCAATAAGTGAGATTTAATTAGAAATATTAATACATTTTGCTCCAGAAGCAGTTTTAATCAATTATAGCAATGTATTTACCTCACTTATTGATAGCTATTGTTACTGAAAACAAAAATGATGAATCTGATTCTGTATTATTTTCCCTTTGAAGTTCAAAGTTGGATTAACTTTAATATAATAGGTGTATTTAATTTAGAATAACAATTCCAACTTAAAATAAATAAATTGACAACTATGTGTTTATAACAGCTATAACATAAAAGGTTTAGCAGAAACAATTATTCTCTTTACAAACAATAGAATGTAACTCTAATTTTATGTAAATAGATTAACAGTATCATAGTGACTATGATGGGAATTTTCTTAGTGGATTAAAAAATCTAATTTTATGAACTTTGGTCTAGTAAAAAACTCAAAAAATAATTAAGACAATTATGTAATTGACTATAATACTAATATAAAATTATTATGTGCTATGTAAAGAGCTGAGAATTCGTACAAGAACTCTAAAAGATACTTTTAAACTTCAGTTAAGATTTGAAAAATAAATGTCTTGAATTACCTTTAAAACATTTAAATTAATGAGTAATGATAAAGTAACAGATAACAGTAATTAATTAATTAATAAAAAAATACTTCATACCATCATTAATGTTTATTATGATTAGAAATAAAAGGGACAAAACCAATAAGAAAGTAATTTGCATTTAACTTTAACTGGGTAAGTTATAATATTCTTATAGAAACTGACAAAGGATCAACATAATTTTTTATAACACATACCTATACTCAAAACATGCCTTTGGAAATAAATTGTCAGACCAAATTAAAAAATTGTGCAGATACTTTTTTTAAAACGATGTGGTATTATTTGTGAATAATTCGGTAATGTTTTCAAAATGAAAGATGATTTTAATGAAGAAATGTTTAAAAACTTCAATCTACCTACAATAACAAACCGCGATAATACAATAAGAGGGAAAAGATACAAATCCAGAGTAATACAATATAATCAATAAATGATTGAACAAGAGTTATTATTAACTTCTTAAAACGTAGTGTCCGGTTACAGATTAAAAATCTTTATCATTATATTGCACTGTTTGCAATGGGAATTCACGACTATCCTTGAACGTATGTCACTTTTTCTATTAACAGAAGTAATGTTTATTATCTGAAGAGCTAATAAGAATCTCATAACAGAACGTGACATCGCAATAATAACTAGAAATAGATCAAAACGAAACAGATTGAATACAACTGTGGGCGGCTATGTAAAACCTACCTGTATATTGAGAATATGGTCTCCTGGGCCAAAATCCGACTAAAATAGGGTGCTGTTTTAAAAATTTTGTCCAATATCACTGATATTCCGTTACACCACGTCACTGTTATTTATTATTACACAAACTTATGATAAATACGCTCCCCGTTTCTGCCATTTTAGATTTTTGAAGAATGTTGCCATTTGAACTGACATTCAGGGTTTATAAACAGAAACAGAACTGAACGTGTCTTTTAAGTCAGTTTTTTTATATGCCGTAACATGCTCTAGATATTTGGTACAATACTTTAAAACCAAATAAAAAGTTAAACATTTTCGCTAACTGGAACGGAATTCATAGTTACTAATTTATTGTTATTTACTATGGAATGTGAATATAATAAATTATATTTAACTCTCGTGTCAACGTTGTTCCTTATAACCATTGCTTATGATGAAGTACGAAACTATCTAACTGATTTTTATGTTATTTCCTTTATACGTGTTTTGCTAGAGTGCCTAAGATATTATAGTTATCATCACGCTTAGACTTATAGAAATAGTCCGTGACTGAAAAGAGACGCAGACAAGTTACGAGGGTCAGCTAATATGTTTAAATTCATTTTGAGCTACGCGCAACATCAATCACAGTGCAGAGTACGTAGAACAATATTTTTCAATACTTTTACTGAGATTCTTCACTTTACGTGTGACTTTAAGTGGATGCTAAGAAATACTGATCACTTGTAGTAGTCACTATCTACACGCACGAGTGTGTATTCAGGATACCGGATTTCATTAATTGAATAATAACCCTCATTACACGCAAAAATTGTCTTGTACAAGAGTAATATAGTGTTATCACTTACACACACAACTGCCTCTGTGGCGCAGTGGTAGCGTATGCGATTGCTGTTCTTGAGGTCTCGTGTTCGATTCCCGGGTCGAAACAAATATTTGTAGATCAGACAAATATTTGTTTCGGAGTTTGGATGTTTTCTATGTATAATATGTATGTATTTCCAAAACAAAAGTATATTTGTATTAATGTCAGTTGTCTAGTTCCCATAACACAAGCTCTGGTTAGCTTGGGACTAGATGGCGTTGTGTGTAAGATGTCCAAAATATTTATTTATTTTATTTATCATTATATAAAGATATATGCATCTACTGCTCTTCCACTCCCCAAGTATCTGCTCAAACTTAACATAGCAATTTTCTACTATTTAAACTTTAAATAAGATCTTTCACTTAAAATATTGTATTTCGTCGGCGAAGGTCGTAAACGTTTCATGCAATGTTTGTCAAATCGCATAGTGGTTTTAACCCAACAATTTTTAGTTTGCGAAATATCACTTCCCCTCAGTTTATACACACATAAAAAAACGTCTAACGCTCCGCAGGCATCACCATCATCAACTCATCATGGCTGAAAGACGTCCGCTGCCAGGAGCGAACCTAAGAGGGGGATATATCCTCCCTCCCGAAATATTTGTTCAATAAAAAATATAACGTCATGATTGTTGGCGACGATGATCACAACTACAACATGTAAGCGTTCGTTTTCAACTCTAAGAGTGAAATCTTACTTGAGAAGTACCACAGGACACCGAGATGTTCCTCTGAATGTCTGAACCCAAAACAACAGGTTCTTTGCTACTCTCATCCAGCGGCTTCCCGCGACCTTCACCAGGTCGTCGGACACCTTGCAGGAACCAGCAGTCCAGAACTTTTATTTTTGTTTTAATAACTTGTATAATAGAACACGTTTTGAAAAAAAGATTCTAATGAATCCACTACCATTAAATACCATTAATACGGAGTAACTTAGTTTTTAGACTAGCTTCGACCCGCGGCGTTACACTTCACTATTTTAAGTAAATTTTGAGATTTTTATAAAAATATAAATTCACAAGGGACAGACATGTACCGAAAATATATAATAAATAATGTCTTGTCGGTATAAATTGCGGTATCAGAAAAAGTATTTATAAAAATTATCAGCTGATGTTATGGTAGACCGTATTTATTATTTGAAACTTCATTTTGACTATCTCGGTGACGCAAAGATAGCGTGTGCGACTGCTGTGCTTCACATCTCCGGTTCGATTCCCGGGTCGGATCAAATGTTTGTATGATCTGCAAATATTTGTTTCGGAGTATGGGTGTTTTCTTTGTATATATGTATGTATTTACAAAAATTATATATGTATTTATATCAGTTGTCTATTACCCTTAATACTGCTTAGTGTGGGACTCGATGGACACACAACAGCGTGTTAGAATATATGTCCGAAATTTAAAAAAGTATAATGTGGTACCGCGAATTGTGATAAATACCTAAACAAGTCCTGATATAAACTAGAACTCAAGTTATAAAAAATACACGTGTTTATACTTACAGAATTTTAATATATTGAAAAGTAGTGCATTTATTACTGCTGATGTACATTACCAACCATAACTTTATGACGGTACTGCCATTTAAGTATTACCAGGAACACTAGGATTTTTTGATTATTAAGTTAATAAATTCAAGAGAGCTGAATAGTTTCCTAACTTATCATATAATTACATTTAATAACATAAATAAAACGTTGTAACAAAAACAATTCGTACATATAATTTAATAAAAATTAATGCACATTACATCATACATTACCTTATTTATAGTATATAATTGTAAACTAAACAACATTGAACTATGCCACATTATTCTAACCAACAACATTAGAATGAATAACCACTATAATAAATGTAGGGCGACAATAAATATTTATTAAGTATGTTTTTAACGTTAATAAAAACACCTCAATGTAAGTTATACATTAAGCATTATGTCACAAAATTTTATAATAATGTCCTTTTTATATCCTTTCTTCCAATTAAATGCTGTTCTCGTAATGTTTCTAAACATGACATTTAAAAGATAGGAACAGTGGAGTTATTGAAACTAATAAAATTATATTTAAAAATACCCATAATTTTGGTTGTAGCCACGCGCCAAATCCACGTCGTCACAGTATATTAAAATAGTTTAAATGCATTCACATTATACATTTATAGATAGATTACAATCACCCAAAAAAAGTGCTTTGCCGTATGCATAATAGTAGGTACGTATAATACGAAACATATTGTATAATAAATTATTCAGTGTGTAGTTAATAAATAGTCTCAAGATTCGTGCTATCAGGTAAGTGTGAAATAAATAATGAATAGTCCTCATATACTAATTCAATTTGCTTATATCTTACAATACATACAACCTATGAGTAGTATTCTACCGACTACAGGTATATAGTCTATAGTATTGTAATCAATAGGCGGGTAAACACTGGAATTTAATTAAAAACTATTAACCAAATGATAATAAGTATTTACACAATATCAATGCCTCATTATAAAAATAAATAATTACAGCCGACAAGTATTTTAAGATCCATTACATATATTTTTATTTAATTAAACCAGTTCATTATTGGTTAATTTCTATACATCAAATATTTCAGTTTAATTTGATTCAATTAATAAAGTAAATTTTGTAAAAACAACTTTCAACAAAAAAAATAAATAGAAAAGTAAAGTACCTAAGGGACACTTTAACATCCCCAATAATCAATTGGTTTAGTTCTATGTCTAATATAGCACAATCCGACGTATTATTTGGTAAATAGTTAAAATTTATTTTATATTTATTCAATGATTTTAACATGTAACTATTTCGCTTCAATTTCGCAGTTGCCATTTTGTTTCACATGTTGCTGTTCCTTCTTCATTGACTTGTTAATAGCCGCTTCTTTTTGTTCCTTGCGTGAGTTTCGCACTTCGAATTCAAGTCGATGACGTATTATTCGTTGTACTATGTCCTCCGTGGTCATAGTATTGCCAGAGTTCAATATCTATAAGGAAGATCAATTACATCTGTTAGTGAAAAATTACCTACTTGATCATGCGTGTGAGTTTTTTGCTGGACATATACCTCTCGACTGAAAGAGGGTTTCGATGACCAAACTTGTTGGAAATGAGTTCATGTTAAATTTTCCTTCCTTTTGCAGTGCTGTTTTCATTCTTCCCTCCTCCCTTAGTGGGCTTTTACGACAGTTTCAGAATGGATAGGGGAATTGATCAATCACCACAGAAGTGGTCGTATGCATAATTCTTGTTTTTTTTTTTTTAATGATAACTCCCGCACTAGGAATAATTCCTGTTTCGCGGGGGACACCCTGAGAACACCCTGACTTAGAACAACAATTTGTGGATCACACAAAGTGTTATTCCATGTGAGATTTGAACCCACAACACTTGGTGTAGTAGGACGTGGCAACCGCTTAATCAAACGTGCAGATTTTTTTTCTTTTATATATTTTTATCGACGTAATAAAATGTGTACTGACATTTACCAATTAGAGAGAGAGAGAGCGTTACTATAAAAGAAATACAAAAAAATAAATATAATGAATCAATTACCTTAAAACATCCACGTTGCTTAGGAACCTTGTAAGGATCAATTCCATCAGCGTCAGTAGCTATGGTGGTGAGGCCGTGGCACACTACCTTGACGCGGAAGTGATCCATCAGCTCAGCTGTGACGCTATACGGCGCGCCAATAACTACTTCATGAACATACTATAAACAAAAGTTATCCTCAATGTAGATTTAGAAAAGACTGAGACAAAGTTGAATCATGACCCACTTTGCCGAAAACTCGTTTGAAACCAATACAATAAGTAATAATTATATTTTGAATTCATGTTCTATGAAGTTAACTATAATTCAGAACAAATGCTTTATTGTATACTGCAACAGATAATTATCTATGTAATTAAATGACTGACAATAATTACCATGGAAATGCATATTTACGCGAATGTCAACCTAATTTGTATTTGAATGTCTGTTAGAAAGTAAGCTTATGGTAGATATAACTATAATAGTATATTAGTAGTTATACTACTTATAGCATATCTGGACGACAGCGACAGGCAGTTTATATGCTATTTCAACCTGTTTAAACTCAAAGAGACTCGTTTATTACACTTATTATACCTCGACTGCTTCGGTAGAGCAGTGGTAGCGTTCGCGACTGCCGTGCTCGAGGTCTCGGATTCAATACTCGGGTCAAACGAAACGTTTATGTGATTTGCAAATATTTGTGTCAGCGTTTGGGTGTTTTCTATGTATAATATGTATGTCATAAGCTATGCTTAGTTTGGAACTAGATGGCGTTGTCAGATGTCCGACTACTATATTATTATTATATACAATATTATATTGAAGTGCAAAAAATATACCTTGCAAGCAAGAACTGATAGCACTCGTTCATGCAGATTCATGATGGGATAATTAGATCCTTTGTATCTGTTCACTTCAAGGTCGGTGTGTAGGCCCACGATTAGAAAATCGCCTTGTTTGTGCGCGGCTTCTAAGAAATCGAGATGTCCTACATGAAACAGATCAAAAGCGCCCGCAACGTATACAACCTGAAACGAAATTCTTATTTTAGCTTATTTTTATACCCGCACACATGTCGCTTATTCTGTAGACAGTAACCTATGTCCTTCCTCAAGAGTTCCTATATCAAATTTTATTGAAACCGGTACAGCGGCTTAGCCGTGAAAACGTAACAGAGTTACTTCCGAATTTATAATATTGGTATTTATTTATGCAAACCACTAATATTCCATTCGCATTAAGAAAATAGTTACGCATCAATTAAGCTCCGCCCCCTGACCAATCAGTAGCAAAAAATAGAGTAGTTGACTGTTTCGTAAATAAATACCAATGTCTCCCTCATCAAAACGAATATTACAAAACATATCGGAAAATATTATTATTACAGCTTTTCATTTCTATAACAAATTTGAATCAAATAAACATGAAATATATTGCTCAATTGAGTAGAGTAAAACAGTGACGTCACAACGTGGTTTTTTGTACATTTTTCATACAAAGTTATCGTTTTGACAAATGATAAAAAGTAACCAAATTTGACTAAGGTGCCAACTACCCTATTAATGTTTCGTACGAAAGCTTGGAACCTGATTGATCAGGGTGCAATATTTTATTAAGATGTTATATTACTAGGCACATATTACCATTATTACTAATTATTTAATTTAAAAAATATAGACGAGCATAATATTTATTTCTCAAATTTATTAAAATGTACTACTAAGCTGCAGTTTGACAAACCCAAAAAAATCCTGTACGGAAGCAAAAGATTTTATCGTACCTAGAAGCATGTTACGTAATTTAAAAGATGACTTAGGACTTGCAGTCTATAAAAACGCACTGATAATTTCTTAAATGATAATTTAAATAAAAATAGGGTAGTAAAATTAAAACAACTACCTAAGCAGTATGCAAAGTGGGGTCACAGAAATAATTGTTTACGGATGAGATTTTTTTACAATTGAGCAATATTTTACCAAATAAATTACCGTATTTATGCTGAATGTAGTCCTGATCTTAATCTACTGGATTATGATTTATGGTCAGTTTTAAAGTAAGTCTGCCTCTAAGCGCCATGATAATAGGCATGATGACAAATTTTGAAAAACTGTTTTATAATGTGCGGAAGTACCTATCTCCTATTGTCAACAACAATTTCTACAAAAAATAAAATTGCGATTTAAATTTTTAAGTTTAAAATTACGTCACAACGCTCGGTGGTGTCTTGTCAACCAGTGTCGATTATAGCCCTTATAAACAGTAAAGTAATCGTCGATTATATCCAAAGAAAATGACGTTTACACAAAAGTGACGTATTTCGCTCTGATTGGTGTTCAACTTGTCATGGCGGATTGCTATATTTTGTAGTACTATTTTTGTTAATTAGATATTAATTTCGCTCTAAATATGAAAATAAATAAGATTTTTATACTCTATGAACCCCATTTCATGAGATAAATACATAATTTTGGTGGTTCTTTGTTACTGTCATCGTGCCTATTTGGAGTCACTAAAACAATCCATACGATTGGCAGAGAAGAATTTTCTCATAGAAAGAGTTTAAAGAACTGTGTTGCAGCCAATGGAGACCACTTCGAATAAGCTTTATATATTTTTAATGGTTTTATATTACTGTATTAAACTAACACACTGTAATAGTAATAAATGTTCCATACAATAAAAAATGTGGTTTTTCTTTATAACAATGTGTATGGCACGTAAAGCAAAAACATTATACCCCTTTTTACAAAAAATATGCGAAAGGAGTATGAAATTTGGCACAGCTAAATTTAATACGGAGGAGTGAGTAAAAAATGAATAAATGAATTATCTATATATATAAAAATGAAGTGCTGTTCGTTAGTCTCGCTAAAACTCGAGAACGACTCGGCCGATTTAGCTGATTTTGGTTTTAAAATATTTGTCATAGTCCAAGAACGGTTTAAAAGGGAAGGTTTACGAAGGTTTAAAAGTTGGAGTATCAGTGAAAAATGTTACAAAAACGGGGGAAAGTTATTACGCTATGGGCAATGGGAGACGTAAACGAGATTGCGTGGGTCAGCTAGTGTTAAATAATGAGCGCTGGTTAATAGACTGCGTCGTTGGTCTAGTGGTAGCGTAAGCAACTATCGATCAAGAGATCTCGGGTTCGATTCCCTGATCGGACTGCTATTGGGATTTTCTTACAAGAAATTTTAAAAGCAGCCCAGAGTATGGTAGATGACGGTATTTTACGCCCATGCCTCGGAGAGCGCATTAAGCTGTAGGTCCCGGTTGTCATGAACATCTATGGCAATCGTTACTGGCAAGTCAGTGCCCTTAAATATACTGACTACTAGTTCAACCTTCGAATTCAGTTCACCCTCAGGGTTGTTTTTTTTTTTTTTTTTTTTTTATTGAGTAGGTGGCAAACGAGCAGACGCATCACCTGATGGTAAGCGATTACCGCCGCCCATGGACACCCGCACCACCGAAAGCGTCACAAGTGCGTTGCCGACCTTTGGGGGATGGGGAGAGGGAATGGGGGAGGGGTTGGGGTATAGGCCTCCGGTATCCTCACTCACTCGGTGAAACACAGCGCAAGCGCTATTTCACACCGGTTTTCTGTGAGGCCGTGGTATCACTCCGGTCGAGCCGGCCCATTCATGCCTAAGCGCGGCTCTCCCACGCTATACCAGTTGCTCCACGGAAAAACTGATATTCAGGTAAAAACGGTTGAACTAGTAGCCGACCCCAAATAATCTTGAGAATAATAAAGGTTAGGCAGATGATAAATGACCACTGGTTAATTTAATATTCGATTATTGTTGCGTTTATTTCCTCTTGACGTACCATCGACACAATTATAAGTATTTAGGACTTCATTTTTATTTTTATTGAAGACAGTTCCCACATTTTGAATATACATCACAGGTCGCGTGGGACTTTACAAACATACATGAAAAGATCGCAAGAGCACCCAGAACAACAATTTGTGAATCACACAACAGTTGCCGCAGTAGAAAACTGCTTAGCGACCGCTTAGACCACTAGGACATCAAAAAAATATTATTTTACTTTTTAAGATTTCATAAGTTTGGTTACCATATTGAAGTGATTCACATCTGACCTTCGTTAGACAAGGGAACACACACTCACGGATCCTGATTACACATTTAGCTATTCTAGATGTGCTGGTTTCCTCCCGACGTTTTCCGACGTCGCGGTAGTAGTATAAATCCGCATTTTGATTTTATAAAGCAGGAGGTGCGTGTCTGAGAATGATCTTTCAACTCCACATATGAATGCGTGCGATCTTATCAACTAGCCTACTATAGCCCTAATAGCAAACCAATTAATTTCTATAAAATCCATAAACTCCTTGTTTCTAGACTTCTTAACTGCTGAATACTAATAAGTACCTAAACCATAAATTAACTAAAAATATTCACGTAAGCAATTAGGTTTTTGTTTATTTTTAATGGCGTCACAGTTAAATATGGGAGTGGTAACGGCGCGGTCAGGAAAACCACCAATTAACGAGACCACACACCTTATCGGTAGGTTTTGGCGAGAGGCCACTGCTGAATTGTATGATTTTCTGTGTTGTTGGCAAGAATTGTGAGCATCCTGTATACGGTGACCGCGCTGTGGAATCTGTACCGAGGTTTGACGAATGCTCCAAAGCCACTGTATACTCTTTGTCACCTCTTCTGAAAAGTGATAAACCTTAAGTGTAATCAGCAATAACAGGCAATGATACATGTTCATGAATTATAACGATTCTAACTGTTATGAATGGCAGTTGGATCTATAATTTAGTTCATTACACAAACTAACTGAGGAACAACAACAACAACAACACTTCATTGAGGATGGTGACCACCACTCTTGGATTCTGCTGGTGCTTTCCATCAGGCAGGGCAGAGTCATTTTGGTAGCTCATGTATAAAAAAAAAAAAAAAAAAAAACTAGCTATAAATATATGGTTCGACACACAGTAAATTGATATTCTACAATAATCAAAACTAATTAAGCAAACACTTTACTGTATTTTTAATGAGTTACTAAATATAACTGATAAAACTTCAAAAATTGTTATTATTGATTAAAAAATTTAATTACAAATACTTAATAATGCATTACCATAATTAATTGATACACTTTTCTATTCCTAAAATCAAATACACTACTTTATACCAATAAGGCTTTAATGAGAAAGTGAGGGCGGAAAATTAAAAATTCTCACCAGCAAAACATCGCATAGGAGTCGGAGGATCCTAACATTATGATAACACTTTTTAAGCGTTAAGCTCGATTAAGTGTACTTGTAACTTACAATTTTATTAAATATAGTACTAGGAACAAAGTTGTGATTTGCAACTTGTTTAATTATAGTTAAAAAAGTTATAAAACACAACCTAACTCATGATTTTATTAAACTTTTTTTTTTAACTTAAAAATAAATGTAAAATTGTGCCAAATTACTGATTTTACAAATTCTCAATAGTTGTTAAAAATTTGCCAAAATCGTAGGCGATAAATATATATATCTGGCAACAAAGGGTTGTCGACACTGGAAAAAAAACTTGTATAACGCATTTTAGTTATTTGAATTAAACATCTTTTACTATCGACTAGTTTTAGATAACCGGTTACCGTGTTTATTAGATCGTCTAGGAACGGGTTTATTGAACTATCTATTAAAATCGACGATATTTTATAAAGTAAAATTAGGAACAAAATAAAAAGAAAACGTATGCCTTGATTATTAAATTACTGTCACACGATCAAAGTTAACATAAACGGCGTCTGAAAAATATAGTTTTAGGATCAATTTCACCGCTTACTGATAAAGTCCATGAAAGATCTTGAACTTATCCGTCAGAACTTTGTTTTCAAGACTGACAGATAACCACATACCTACCTATGCCTAAATATCAACTACTTTACTCTGACAAATGTTGTTATCTAGCATATAGCTATCTGAACTGGTGAATTTAGTCTTTAGTAACGTGTAAATTTTGTGAGATTCTTGAAAGAAAATGTTTAATTTAAACATAATATTTGATAAATTTCACATATTTCTGTTCTATTGTAATCAAATACAATAACTCGTAATCATTTAAGCTGGTTTATCGTCACCATTAAATATTTTAATAACTGTTCGTACCGTCGGCGTCGAGCGACAATCTTCGCTGTGACTACCAAAACAGTATAGACATTATTACAAATTACCATTTCATAACAAAGATTCACGTTGTTTTGAACGTGTAATATAAATAATTATTACTTGAAATGTTCTCTAGTGAGGAGTAGCATTCGGCCGACTAAATCTGTTGTAGAAACACCGGCTGTCCTTTGAACCTCCCTGTAAATGATAAAAACCATTAATTATTATTTTTTTTTTTATTGAATAGTTGGCAAACGAGCAGACGTATCACCTAATGGTAAGCGATTACCGCCGCCCATGGACACTCGCAACATCAAAGGCGTCACAAGTGCGTTGCCGACCTTTGGAGGATGGGAAAGGGGATGGGGGGAGGGGTTGGGGTATGGGCCTCCGGTATCCTCACTCACTCGGTGAAACACAGCGCAAACGCTATTTCACACCGGTTTTCTGTGAGGCCGTGGTATCACTCCGGTCGAGCTGACCCATTCATGCCGAAGCATAGCTCTCCCACGGTAAGTTTGTATGTAAATCTAAGCATGTTAATTATACCTACGTTTTGTGATTTAAACTTGTCATATACATGCCGGAACTGATTTCAATTTAAGGCAAAATAGACATACAAAGTGTTTTTATTAAGTACATGTTTCTTTTAATAAAACAAAAAAGATTATTATTTTGCCTGCGACTTCGCCCGCTTACAGGTCGGTTATCGCGGTAATTCTCAAACTGCTGTACCTTTTTTTATTTATGAACCGATTAAAATAAAACAAACACGAAAAGTTAAGTAGAGCAAACCGCAACGCATTAGTGAAAATAATATTCAAATCTGTTAAGCCGTTTCTGAGATTAACGTACACAAACGTACAGAAAAACAGACATAAATTCTAAAAATCATATCAGTTCTACTTATATATAAGACAGCAACCAGTTATGATTTTTTTAAATGTATTGATTCTCATAGAAATAATTTCACACTTTCTATGGGAAAATTCTTTACTGCCAATTGTATGGATTGTTTTAGGAACTCTAAATTAGCATGGCGTTTAGAACAAGCCTTAGTTCCTAAAACTGGCCTAAATCATAATCCAATGGATTAAGATCAGGACTAGATGACTGCTGGTCTTCTATCTTCATTTCCCGAGATACAATCTTTTGCTTTCGGACAGGATTTTTTAGATTTTTTTTCCTCACTGATTTGGTCGCCTTTTTCGTACGATCGTGGAGGATTTTAAAAATTGTATGTGGCTCCATACCTACTGTACGGCGATTCGGTACTTTTTATCACCCCACTCCATTTTAATATCACAAAATATTTTACAATATGTTGGCGCGAATATAAGAAAACACAATTAACAATCGTATAAAAATGACAGATTCCAAATTCAAAAGCTATATTTTGTTTATTTTTAATTATAACGGTATTTGTGGCCAGACTTAGTAAGTATATATCCTTCTCATTTTATTGTAGACAAAATATTACCCACACAATCAGTTATTCATGCGATAATGCTTACTTCCATATTTTACAGTCTAGTTTTTACTGTTCTATACAACAAAAAAAGTCGTTTAAAATTTATAGATACTTATTAATTTAAACAAGGACGATTGCAGGAAACGACTTTAAACATTATAAGTGTTACACTTCCGGTAATTCTTCACTACCGTATTTAAATTATATTTATTCTTATTGGAAATATAGATTGGTCTTTTACGATAACTTGAATCTTAATATATCATCTCAATAGCTTATTTATCTTATATATAAAATTCTCGTGTCACAATGTTAGTTACCAAACTCTTCGGAAACGGTTGGACCATTTTTTATGAAATATTGTGTGGATAACGGGTAGGTCTAAGGATCGGACAACATCTATGTTTCATCCCCCTAAATGTTAAGGGTAGTCCATCCCTTTTTTCATCCATCCATTAGAAAATACATACAACCCTAAATTTTCAACCCTCTACAATCAAAACCTATTGTTCCATCGCGATTTTTATTGACCCACCCCTAAAATATATATTCCTTTTTATGGCAAAGCAACGCTTGTCGGGTCAGCTAGTTTATTTATAGATATAATAGGCCGCTATAGTGCACCATGCTACATTGTCTGCATTCGCATGACCACTACTCTTGGATTCTACTCACGCTGTCAAGGCACAGTAGTTATTTTGACAAGCTCATAAATAAAAAAGACCATATCGTTACCTACTGATAGCGGGGGTATATACATCATCTCAGTCATAAGAAGTCTTGTGCTCAGTTTCCGAAATGAGAGGTTGTCCAAAACCAACAAATTTATCAAACGTACAATGGACTAGTGACAGAACACTTTTCTACTTTCGGCTACATGAATTCCATTAATTATTAGACGGATATTCAAAATAGGATACCTTGATTCCATACGAACAAAGCGCATGCGGATTTTAATTATAAGATACAAAAATATGTCTTAATTACATAACAGGTTATGTTCAAATTATACAATCTGTTAAGAATAAAGATTTAATATAATATTACATAATAAATGGAACTCAAGGTCACTAACCACTGATAAACAAACCAGTAAATTTTTTATTGTTTTGAATGTATCATGATTTAATCTTTTTATCGAAAAATGTATAAGAAAATCGTGTTAGTTATACCATTTATAACTCATGAACGGCTGGACCAATTTTGATGGGTTTTGTGTTTTTGAATTTGTCTTTTGCCAGAAATAGGATATGATATTCATTAATGAATATATGAATAAAAACTTAATAATTTTCAATTAATTTTGAAATTATTAATCTGCTCATTAAAGACTGTTTGTTGGGTGGATCAAAGTTAGGTGGGTCAGCTAGTTGAGGATAAAGTATCACATATACCTAACTAATACTACTAATATATATTTACCTGTATCTGTCTGCTTTTTTCACTAAATGATATGTATCAATTCCATCAGCAGTCACTGTAATATCATCTGAAAAAAATAACATTAATTAATGAGAATATTATTATAATTATGATAAGTATAATGTTTAAAATAATATTTTTAATTTACACCATTAGACTTGATAGTAACAAATATAAATCATAAACAGTTATTTCTATTTTGTTTAATTTTTTAAACCATAATTGTACATGCAGGTAATAAAAAAAATAAAAAATTGAAAATGCAGTTGTCAAGTTCCATAAAAAATATTATATACACTTATTGTATTTCATTATTTAAAAGGATATTTTATTTTGTCAGTAATATATCATATCACATTTAACTTAAATAATGTTAAAGATGCAAAAAAGCAATGCCACTTGTCTATAACATGACAAAAAGTAATAACTATAGTTTGTCAATGGCATTGAAAAAATATAGTTTTAAAAAACTTAATAATAGTTACAACAGCAAGTTTTTTTTTTACTGTTTAGGAAAAAAACTGTTTGGTGACTTGATCTTTTATTTTTTTTGTGTATATGAGTGCACGAGCAGACGTATCGACTGATGGTAAGCAATTACCGCCGCCCATGGACACCCACAATACCAGAGGCGTTACAAGTGCGTTGCCGGCCTTCTAAGAAGGAGTACTCTCTTTTGATTTAGCTAAACCAATTCTTTTAAGGTAAACAAACACAGCACCGAAATAACAGTTGTTTTGAATTCATTACAAAGTTCCAACGGTTACATTTAACATATTGATTATATGGAATCATATATTTAACAGCTACAATGAGTTTGTTCAACCTTAAATACTTCACATAGGCTTCAAGCCTAGTATGGACTCCGCTCTCACGCTAAGGAACATTCAATATTAAATTTTATATTTTCTCTTTAGGTGATTTTTTTTATCATTTCAACTAAATAAAACGGTTTATTTTATATATTATTATTATGACAATAATAATTTTAAAAGATGTTTTGGTCTACTGTACTGTACATGACAATAAGATGACTTGTTATAGAATGGTTTTGCTTAAAAATTTTCCTTCTCTCAGCAGTGCTATTTTCCTGCATCATTTGCTATTTTAGACGGCTCTTATGCCTCCCACGAGACAAAAAATGGTGCTGAATTTTTTAATGCTGTTTTAAACATTACTATCTATCTATATCTTCTCTATTCTATCTATGGTCTATAACATTCCTTTTTGTTTTAACATTCTGATAACTTAAGTGAGTAGCACTGTGTTTATTTGCCTAACTTTATCGCAAGAGTTTTTTCAGTATAAGTTCAGGTTTATTTAATTTACATTATTATAATAAGATTATATTTTCAGACCCACCTACTATATATATAGCTATAATCAGTATTTATGTAAAAAAATATTTAAGTAATAGTAAAATAAATATTTTCAATTACATTGTGACGTTTTATTTCCAGGAAGACAATATCAAGTCCAGAAGAGGAATAGTTTCCCTAATTCCAATATGAAGCTGTATAATTTAATCTGTATCCTTCCTAATAAAATAAATCTCTAAGAAATGATAAATGAATGTGTAATGATAAAACAATATATTTATCATATTAATGGGTAACCTTTTGTACAATCATAACATGAAACAGTTACCTCCATGTACACAGAAATCACACTGATACTTGTCCAGTGTCTCAAGTGTAGTGACATAAGGTGCACCTTCCACCACCTGGTCCACCCACTTGATGGCACGCACCATTTTATATCGTTCCTCCTGCGTAAATACAGGCGGCCCTTTATGCTTCGAGATTTCTTCATCTGTATGTACCCCCACGATCAAAACGTCTCCTAGTGCTTTCGCTTGCCGTAATGAGTTTGCGTGACCAAAATGTACCATATCGTAACTGGAAACAAAGATACAGGATAGAGACTACTGAATCTTAAATCTTCAGTGAATTGTAGGAAATTGCGTGCAACGCGTGTTTTTTTGTTACTATTGGTACTGACGCAGAAAATTATAAACGTTTCCAATGAAATTGATTTATAAACAGCCGATGTAAAACACTGTTTACAGAACTTTACACTGTGAACGTTTCTACACTTTTTTCATTTTACAGTAGGTTTTACATTACACTGATGTAAAAATAAAAACTCGATGTTACTCACCACCCATCGCCCCACACTCGAACTTGTTTTTTATTATTAGTCTTGTTTTCACCCATGTTTATGTAATTTTGTATTCTTTTAGCTATTATTAGACTTGATCACTTCTAAATTTTGTTTTAATTTAATTAACCGCAACCACTCTATTAATTAATAACACCGCCACTCTCCAGCGAACACTTCAATGAACTGATTTGATTAACTGTCATGTGTCAAACTGTCAGTTTCTCGTTTTTAGAATGTCGATTTTTGTTGATTCGCTTTTGTCAGTAACTGGTGGCAGAAAAATTTGAAATAATAAAAAAAGCCCTATGTCAAAAGAAAAGTAAAAAATATTGAAATTAATCGACAAACTAAAATGGTTTTGTTAGAGTATTTATGAAAATTCAAATGATAAATGATATTTATTTATAAGTAAATCTTTACAGATATTTTTACACGTTGGACTTTACAACTAGAAGAGGCCGGCATTTCCTAAGACTCACTTTGGGAAGAAATGCCGAAACAAACCACAGAGGTGTCTTTTTTTTAAGTCTGTGAACATTGATTAAGTACATAATAATAAAAAGCCATGCGAGCACAGTATAGGATCTGGATTGGCCTTTTTAAGAAAGTTCCATAATGTTGAGGCGACCTGCCCATACAGAGGGCATACGAGCAACGGCCATCGTGTTACTAAACCGGTATAAGTCAAGATTAACGACCCGAAGCGCGACACTACCGCCAGCAGGACATTTGGATAGGCCGGGGAAACGCTGAATACCATCAGAACGATACTAAATATGAACTTAGCGTGTACAAATGGAATCAGCTATGCGATTATCGTTAAAATTCTATGTTATAGTCATTTCAAAGAGCATTTTGATGACAGAAGTAAGGATATATATATATATATATCTCCATATATATACATGATAAGATACCTACGCCAAACTGTGTTATTTGCGGAGTGCCACGCTTACGCATACATGGGCCGGCTCGACCGGAGTAATACCACGGCGTTACAGAAAACCTGTGTGAAACAGAGTTATCAAGAAGTGAGAATATCAAGGGCCCATACTCCAACCTCTCCCCTACTAGGTTCTAAGGACCTAGTAGGTTACTAATCTATATTTTTGGGCGGATTTCAGGTTTCCCTCAAAGCTGGACAGTTCATGTATTTGATCGAAAATTGTTAATTATCATACCTTACTTAAGTTACTGATTAAAAATACATTAAAATAGAATTAGGGTAAAACTTGTCAGTAGGAGGCTACCTACAAATTGTGGGTGTAAAATGAGAAACGAGAACAGGACGACTGTGACTGCGAAGATAGATTTGATGTTCGACGTTAGCATGAGTTAAAATCTCTTGATTTTGTAAATCGGTATTTATTCACCATAACTCAAACTCTATTGCAAACTTTAAAGTATTTGTATTTTGGCTATAGTTTAGTTACATATTTTCAGAAATTAAAAGACAACTCTAATCCAATTATGGACAAAGTTATCATGACGAGTAACCATCGTAGACCATAGTCAATTTTAAAATGATTATTTCTGTTTTATAGCCATATAGCCATGAGTACGTAGTTGTTAATATATAATCATATTAACAACTACGTACTCATTATATGCAACGCAGTTTTCTTTTTCTTTTTCCTAGACTACTACTGCTAGAATAATTCAATTGTTTATACCTGGATATAAGTTTTTTCATCCGAGACACGATCGTGGAACACCGCCTACTTCCATACTCCGTAAGATAAGAAATACACAATAACAAATTTGGGTCAACCCAGGAAAAAACCAGAGACCTCTTGATCAGCAACCGCGTGGGAAAACCTTAGATTATTTGGGCAGTCAAATGCAGTGCAGCAACTTTTAAGATGCCATACTACAGGTATCGGGTTTCAGTATTTTGCGTTAGATGTACCGTCATTATCTTAACGCATCATATTATTTTTAACCTCGTATGAATATTCTCAATCTTAAGGATTGAGAGAAGTTTTTATTTTTCATTTCCATTTAAGAATAAATAAATATTTTCGGAAATTTAACACTAACGCCATCTAGTCCCAAGCTAAGCAGAGCTTGTGTTATGGGTACTAGACAACTGATATGAATACATAAATACTTTTTTTGGTCATGTCGAGGATGATGGCCAAAGATTCCCCGTGCCTATCAATAGTCTCACCCCAATACAATAAAAAAAATTGGTTTTCTTTGAAACAATATTTATGGCAAGACTAAGTAGTTAATATGTTCGAACTAGTAAACATACGACTAGTGTAGCGTAGATCATAAAAGCATGGCACGGTTTATCTAATCACAGCTTGAGACATAATTGGTTCGTTTGAATCACGCCACTATGAATGACGAATGCAAATTGATTTCGTTAACAGTTGGACTTTGGGTCCATCTGAACTACAGAGCAACTAAATACAGAGCTAATCGTAGGTTACAGAAGTTATCTCAAACAATCTTCCGATCCAGGTCGATGACATTTTCATCATTCAATGAATACCTACTTGTTTTAAAGCATTAAATTATGTCTTTAATTTCTATTAATAGCTTTATTATCATTTTAGAGTAATTATGCAAAAGCCGGTTCATATTTAGTTAAATATTTTTTTAAATGTATATTTATCTTTGGAAGGTAGGTAATGAAATACAATAATAATGATTTAATATATAATTAATTATATATTAAATCATTTTACTGCCACCGATGAAAGTATTTATTAAATAAAGTATAATTAGATATATTATGCTATTATCTCCGCATTCTTTAACAACCGATACATTTATTTTACAAATTATTTTTACATCATCTAGATATCGAACATTTCGAAGAACGCAAGTTGCATTTTGTAATCGCATTCTTGTTGTTTGATTTAACAAAAAAATCTAAAACTTTTTTAAATAACCTTGTTTTCACCAGGTAGTAAATATTACATAAGCTTAGAATTATCTGTGAAGTACCCCACTAAAATTTAGTAAAATTAAATCCTTAAAACATTGTTTTTTATAGAAGTAGAAATTCGATGTGGAGGGTAAATTTCAAAGCCTCGATCAATTAAAAGGTCACGACATGACAGGGATAATACTTTTTTCTTAGGTTTTGATTTATTTGAATTATTTTATTTTGTCCTGTAGTTTTTACATAATGGAACACGTTTCTATTTCAAGTAATATTTTTTTGTGTTTTAACCAACCTTTGAAAGGAATTAATATAGGACATGTCATGACAAAAGCAGACGCGTATCTTTCCCGTGAAACGGCTGTGTGCAATCAATACTCCATACAGGGCCCTTTAGCAACCGTAGCGCCCTTCAGTAAGCGCACAGATCCATTCAATAAAAGTGCCGCAGCCTTAGCCCTTAGCATCGCACACCCTGCACTATAAGTAAAAACCCCCCTGGACAAAAGGAGTAATTTAATTAAAAAAACGTCGGATAAATGTACCTACTTAAATCAGTGGTATGATGTCTGATGAAATTTCATCAATATTATGTATTGCTGTTGTGTTTTAATCTTATATATGAAATTCTCTTGTCACAATGTTAGTTACCATACTCCTACAAAACGGCTGGACCCATTTTCATGAAATTTTGTGAGCATTTTAGGTAGGTCTGAAAATAGGTCAACGTCTATTTTTCATCCCCCTAAATGATAAGAGTAGTCCACCCCTAAAAATATATTTTTAAATTTTTAGATATTTTTATTTTTTTATGATACATCATTAGAAAATTCATACAACCCTGAATTTTCAACCCTCTACAATCAACCCCTATTTTTCCATCGCGATTTTTATTGACCCACCTCTACAACATATATTTCTTTTTATGGCAAAGCAGCGTTTGTCGGGTCAGCTATGATACTATAATTAAATGCATAAATCAAAATTTTAATAAATATATTTTAGTCTTTAGCGTCTGACACTCCACCATTGGTAATTGCAAACGTTGCTTCACTTTCGGGCAAGTCAGGAGAGTCATAAATTTTTGCTATTCTATTTTCTCCGCGACCTTTTCTTAAAGCGATTCTGGTAGTAGACGCATGCGCAAGAATATTGCCACCTATCGGTTTCTTAGGGTCAGCTTGAAAGGTCAAAGTTGCCCCAGGGTCTGCAGTCATTTGATTTGTTATGAACACGGCTACGTTGTATTCTTCAGAAATCTAGAGAAAATGTAACAATTATTTTAAAAATATCTAATAAAATTCATTAGTATAGTTTTAGACAGTATTAAAAAGGACAAAATAGTTAATAATTTTATCTTGTGTTGTCTTATCAGAAGTTGAACCACTAAAAACGCGTGGAGACAACCCGGATGCACATTTATCTATAGACTAGTTGAGTCTCCCGTAGTGAACTTGAACTGAATATCTGTTATTCTTTTAACATTTATAAACGCAACATTATAAATTCTACGACGTAAATCATGTTTCGTATTATTGAAGGTTATAAAATTCACAGTATCGTCTCAAACATGTAATAACAAATAATTGCGTTGTTACGAGCTCAAATTTATGCAGCTAAGTACTTTATAAAAATATTAATATACATTGTACATAGTAAATTATTCCTGTCAGACATGGTACATAATTATTTTCCAAAGGTCAACAATGTAATGGTTCAATGAATGAATATAACGTTTAAAAAAAACAAATAAGAATCAGTTTCATGTTACGAAGGTTTTATAAGTAAAACGATTTGAATGTAACTAATTGGTTCGTCTTATTCGATACTTGAAAATCTTTGTTTATTTTTCGAAAATAAGCATAGCTTTTTTATTTCTTACTACTACGTACGCCTTCTAACTTTAATATAGACCTACCTTTTGCAAGCGTGAGAGGACTTGAGCTAGTTTCTGTTGCCTGTCAGCTAATTCCCCTCGACCTGAGAAGTCAACCCTAAATAGGGCCATGATTGAATCTATGATAAGCAGTTTGAACACTCCAGCTTCTTCATGGAACTTAGCTGCTACATAGTCCAGAAGTTCTGCCTTAATAACGATACAAAACACATTCATATTTTCAGAAACGTGGCTAATCTAAAATATTTTTTAAATAGATAGAAAGTTATACAAACCTGATGTTCTGAAGTATATGCTCTTGCATAAAGTACGTTGTCTAATACGGCACTTTGATCTAAATTAAATCTGTCTGCAATGGGTCTTAATCTGTCCGGACGACTATAACGTTGTTAAAGATTTATTGGGCACAAATCTCATTCACATTTCTTACGATTGATATTAAGTTATTAAATGCTATTACAAACGGAAACTCTCGCAAATTTTAACGATAACAAATATTTACAGATCAAGAGATTCGGGTATCGAACCACTGCACCACCAAAGCAGTCAAATGTTTGTCGTATACCAACCTCTTCTAATACTTTCACACACATTAGCCCTATAAATTGCTTTCGTGACCTTGTGAGTCATCCTCTCCAAGTAGATACTTGACCACATGGTCTGAGTAGCTATCATGTCAAATTTGAAGATTTATCACATCTCGTCCCTCGACACAGACATGATAATGTAAACCACTTAGATCTCAAGCGAGCATTATTTTTTCATTTTTCGTCTTAAGATACGTAGATAAGAAAGTGTGACTCAAACACAATCCTTGAGTTTAGCGGTTTTTAGAATTCATCTAATCAGGATTGAAGTGATTTTGATATTTTAGGAGTTATATAGCTAGTTTTCTTCCAACCGATTTATCCGTTTTCTATAAAATATTTTATTTAAAGTTATCTTTGTGAATGATTAGCAACAGAAAGGATACAAAGTGTGTTCAGTATCGAGAAACATGACTTTGCCGCCGTGATAGCCAGTCGAGTTAGGTATTTGTGTCGTCACACACAAAGTATGTGACAACTGCGTCTTGCCTGTGCGGAACTCACCAAAAACTTCGGTTATAGCCATGGATTCGATGCCACCAGCTAACAATTTACTGAAAGTTATTTAGAAAGAAGAATGAGCATTTAAATCGTTTGCGTGTATATAAATGTTCGTTTCACTTTTATTACCCGACTACGGCGAAGCCAAAAGGAAGGGTAATAGTTTTGTCAAGTCTATACTCGTATATATGTTTGTATGTTCTAACAAAACTACTGAACCGATTTTGATGAATGAGGTGAAAAAAAATTGGTAATAATGACAAAGGTTTTTACGTAGACATATAATAGGTCTTTACCTATGAAATTGCGTTTCTTCAGTACTGGTCATTTCAAATAAAAAAAAGTTTGTAATGGCTCTGTATTCTAAATTCAAATTAATTTTGTTTTAAAACCATGACATTCTATTTACAAACTCAGTCTTTTGTTTTTTGATTAGCGTTGTATTTTCATTACATTTGAACATTTTTCGTCATAATGGATACTTTAAAAATTCGTGTAATTATGGAATATGAGTTCCGTCGTGGCACCAACGCGACACAAACGGCACGTAACATCAAAAACGTTTACGGAGAGAACTGTACAAACGAACGCACAACCCTTTATTGGTTTTCCCGGTTCCGTTCTGGAAATTTTGACTTGAAAAATGAAGCTCGTGGTCGTCAGGAGACTTTGGTTAACAATAATGAATTAAAGGCGATTGTGGAAGCTGACGAAACTCAATCTACAGCTGAGCTAGCAGCAGCTTTTAATGTAAGCATCAAAACAATATTGATCCATTTGTGACAAATTGGCAAGGTAAAAAAGCTTGATAGATGGGTGCCCCACGACCTTAACGATCGCCAGCGCAACGTACGCGTCGAGACCTGCCTTTCGCTGCTCAACAGGCAAAGAAATGAAGAAATTTTGAAACGAATAGTTACGTGTGACGAAAAATGGATTCTGTTCGACAATCGAAAGCGCTCAGCAAGTTGGTTAGACCCTGGTTCAGCACTAAAGCAATGCCCTAAACCAAAAATGACCCCTAAAAAGGTGATGGTCACTGTTTGGTGGTCTAGTGCGGGTGTGATTCACCACAGCTTTTTACAAAACGGCATGAGCATTAATGCAGATGTGTACTGTGAAGAACTGGAGAGAATGATGGAGAAGCTTGCACATCTGCAACCAGCTTTGTCAATCGGTCGTCCCCACTGCTCCTTCACGACAACGCGCGACCCCATACTGCGCAACAGACAGTCTCCAAGCTGCAAGAGCTGGGGTTGGAAGCTCTCCCTCATCCGAAATACTCACCAGACCTTGCACCTACCGACTATGACTTTTTCCAAAATTTAGACAACTTTTTAGTGGGTAAAAAATTCAATTCCCGAGAGGCAGTACAAAATGCCTTTGAAGAGTTTGTTGCCTCCCGTCCAGCTGATTTTTTACAAGAAGGGCATCAATAAACTGCCAATGCGTTGGCGAAGATGCGTCGATTGCATGGGTGATTACTTCGAATAACAGAAATAAAAAAAATTGAAAAAATAAGTACTTTCACTTATTGCATACAAAACGGCAATTTCATAGGTAAAGACCTAATACTTTGCTAAGTGTATTCTCGTACGCTTCATTTCACTAATTCTACTAATTGCCCCATAATCATCCTCTATCTTGTATAAGAAAACTTTTTTTTGGTGAAGGAGTAACATCTCTTCGGCTCTCCGGCTCCTCGGGGACTAAGGAGCCAGGTATGTGATGAGTCTACTATAAACCACCCAGGCGACCGGTCTCAGGCGCCCTGCTCTGGGAAAGACCTGGACCATGTTATTTCAAGTCCCCGCCACGAACGACACCGCGTCTATAGGGTGGACCAACTCGGACTCGAGAGGCATCACGGGAGCCTCTCATACCGGCTGACGCAGGTGATCACCGGAAAAGGATGTTTCGGAGATCACCTGTGTCTGATCCGCAAAGAGCCAACGCCTGAGTGCCACCACTGCGATGGCCAGACCGTAGACACGGCGCTCCACACGCTGGCAGAATGTCCGGCGTGGGCCGAGCCGAGGCGTGATCTCGTGGCGGCCATCGGGGTGGGGGTTCTCTCGCTTGGCAATATGATTGCGGCCATATTGCGGAGCGAGAGCGCGTGGAACTCTGCCGTCTCTTTCTGCGAGCAAGTTATGCTTACGAAGGAGATGGCGGAGCGGGACCGGGAGAGGTCTAGAACTCTCCCTGCCCGCCAGGCCCGGGAACGGGCCAGGTACCGTAGACGACTCAGGCGGCGGAGATCGCTGAACGATCTCCGTCCTCCATAAGCGCAAGCCTGAGGGTGACAGGTGAGGCCACCAGTCACCTTTGCAGAAGCAGGCCGGGGTGGCGGCGTGAGCTCTTTAAAGTGCTCGCGCCCTTATATAGAATAGGAATATTGGGGTTCCTACACAGGGGGGGGCCACCTACAAACAATGGGTGGCCCGAGGTACGTCGGGGTTCCAGGGATTTCCTTCCGAGGGTGCACCTGGTTCCCCGGCTTCTAGTGCCCGGGACGGTGTGCGGTTTTTGGTCGGTTCGAGTCCGACATAACCACAAGTGGTATCCGAGGGGATTTCGGCACAAAAAAAAAAAAAAAAAGGTGGACCAACCGTTATATGTATGTTGCGGCCTGACCGCAGTTTTGCGACCAGGCTGCCCCCCTAAAGTACCTAAGACCTAAGTACATTAAACAATATGAAAGTAGATATATTTAATATAGTGATGATGAAAGTAGATATGGTTAGTTTAAGTATTACATTGTTTTGTATGTTTAATGTGACTATCTCAAACTTACTCCAATTCCATACTTCCTGTACTAATTTTAAAAACTTGCTTTCGACGATCGCTAACTTCTAATGCTGTCATAAAACCAAGTGTCACAACTTTTTGACAAGCTTCTTTGATTTTCTCAACTTTAGTATCTGAAAACCCTTTGATATTACATAGTTTTTTCTTTGTAGACATCTGTATTCCTTTGATGGTGCATATTCCAGCTCCTTTTAATTTCTTAATATCAGCTACGTTAATACCATGTTTCTGTAAAATATCAACATCTTGAAAGAAGCTTTCTTCGTCCTCATTTTCAGAAACGTTATCATCAATAATTTGGTCAATCATAGTAGAGAAAAGTTTATATTACGCAATTTAACGTTATCTTAAACTTGGCGCCTTTTTTATTGAAGGTTTTATTTTTTAAGTTTCCGGTTAGAGTAGCGGGCACTATGCAAAACTTTAAAAGTCTCAGGGATTTTTTTATTATTAAAACTACTACCAGACAACATTTATACCTAATTTTCACAGACTGTCTTGAGTTATCATGACCATAAAATGTTTCATTCTACTATTGACAATGCGTTATGAAATAAGTAACTTTCTTCACTAACGTTGTCGACTATTATTGAAAATTATATTTCTATTTTAGGAAATATTTAAGAAATAAACTATTTTGTTTATTATTTATAAACGTGTGTGTAATCGAATTTCCAGTCTACCTGAGAAATGCGATACCTTTTTAATAAAGAATAGCCACCACCAGAAAGGTATTAGGAAATAGTAAATCAAAAGTTTCCATGAAAGTCTAATAACCACTGAGGATTATTAGAATAATTTTAGGCGATTAACGAAATATAAAAACGATTGTAACTTATTCACTTCTTATTCAATTTCAAAAATCTATCACCTAATATTAAAGATTAATATAGGATATATTATAGGAAAATAAGTTAATTAATTAGGATCTTAAGTTTCAGCACTAACTGGCAACATGAAAAATAAAAAGTGTCTTTTTTTTTTGGTACAGGGGCAAACGTATCTCCTGATGGTAAGCGATTACCGCCGCCCATGGACATCCGCAACACCAGAGGCGTCACATGTGCGTTGCCGGCCTTTTAAGAAGGAATACGCTCATCTCTTGAAGGTTTGAAGGTCGTATTGGTCCGCGAATACCGCAAGTGACAGTTCATTCCACAGTTATGTTGTGCGAGGCATAAAGTGTGTGGAAAACACACAGTTGTGGACTGCCAACCATCTATATGATGGAGATGAAACTTCTGTCGCGTAGGATGATGGCGGAAAGAGGCGGCAAGTATCAGTCCGAACAATTCCTTGGAGCACTTTGCTCGATATGTCGACACCAAGTATTCCAATATTGACTGACGCAAATTTGTGTCTTTGTGGGGCTTTAAATTGGACTAAATTAAGTCTACCCTAATCCGAGACTTTTTCCAAAGAGGTCTCAACTTCAGACACAAGTTTGTTTTGACTCTCAATGTCGTCTGAGCTGAAAATGACATACAAATGTGTTATGAAATGAATTATGAGTTATAATCACGCCAGTTTTCATCGGTAACTAGTTTATTACCAGTCACAGTGGAGTTATCTCATGTTTTGTTGCGGTTGTCAGGACGACGGATCAACTTGTTTCGTTCTTTTTCGTCTTTTTCACTAGTTTTATTGAATCTATTATTTCCCACCTCTTTCAGTTTTGTTTCCTCGTTGTAAATACTTTCACTTTCTCTTTCAATTTACTGTGACAGTTACCGTAAAATAAAAGTAAAGAGTATTAAAACGTTTTCATGCCGGTCTCTATACTTCATTTTGATGATATCCGAAGATGTAAACCTGTCCGCGTTACGACGTCTATTCGCCTGACACCGACGCATTTATTTATGAAATACTAACCCGACAGGAAAATGTACTGCCATATTAAGTTTTTTTAAAAAGCCTTGGACATCTTTCGTAGAGCAGACTCTATTTAGTTGATTTGTTAAGCGTATCCCTATTTAGCAGCGTCATTTTGATTGATTTGTATTGTATTTTTTAATCTATGCCTCTATGGTTTGATGACATCGCTACGCTGAGAAAGAATCGTTAGCGGCGCAGTTAGAGGATTATTTTTATTAAAAATAACAATTTCTTCAAGATTTTTACCGTCTAATCCATCTCAGTAAAGGTAAGGGCGTAAGTTAACCCAACGGAAGTACTGGAAAGTGATTATTTATTATGTTCATATATTTCCTTCAGTATCACAGCCATGTTGAAGTAGTGTTGATTTTGATAAGTTTTCGTCAGTTTATCGTTCAAAAAGTTTAAAGTTGATCACAAGTATATGTGACAGACCCAGTTTTATTTGTGTTGTGATAATAAAGTTAAAAGTCTTTGCAATATGAAAAGTGTTTTAAAGTGCAACTGTTTCTGGCGTCGAGTCGTCAACGTCAAGGTAAGGGAGGTTGTGTCTTCAATATACATCACAACGTAGCATTTACCAGTTCTAAAACATTTGTTACGATTATTATTCAATATATTTTAAATAGAAGTTATACTTTCGAGGTTATCACATTTGTTTCATGCTTATTATTCTTTGACAAATTCTGACCCAGACTTATCATTTTTATTAGTCATTTATTGAGGGTCTGACACGTAGGTAGGAAGTACAAAATGCAACAAAATAAAAACAAGTCGCTAAATTTTGTACTTAATCAATATACCTAGATCTCTTTGTATGGTGTAGCTCACTTTAAAACTTGTTATGTTGTGATTTAGGGCAAGTAAACTATGTTAAATAAAGTGCAATATATAATAAATTGTCATGCATATGATCAGTAATACACTGTAGTATTTTGGTTAAAATATTGTAAACATTGAGTTTTAAATTTATTTAAAAAAAATTGCTTTTATTGACATACATGAGAATGTGTGAACTAACATTTGAGAGTTATGCATAGTAGAATATGACTGGTTGAAGCTATTTATTTCATTTAAATAACAAACAGTGCTTGTTTTGGGATGGGATTGGGATTTACACAGTCAAGTAGTCAATGTCATGTGGTACTGCCATTTATTTTCAGAGATGGATTCGGAAGATTCACGTGACCAAAACTCATCTAGTAGTTCAAGTTCAAGCTCCCGGAGTCGAAGGAGCTCATCGTCTGATAGGAGTGAGTCATCTAAAAAAGATGCAAAGTCCCCTCCTCATTCTGCTAGATCACCTAGGTCTGAAGGACCACGCTCACCATCACCTGGTAGTCGATCCCCATCCCCACATCATGGAAAACGACCACAATCTCCTGATAACCTAAGTGGGGCTCATTCAGACATAAATTCACCAGAAAATTCAATGCCTGGATCACCAGTAGCATGTCCTAAATCACCTGAAGGTCCACATTCTTCAAGTGATGTTGGTTCCAATATAGGTTCACCTGGGCCTGGACCTGGGCCTGATCAATACTCGTCAGCCGCAGTGTCGGCAGGAGAAGGACCTAAGACTCCACAGAGTCCATCCAGCTCAGCTAAGTCTCCTGGCTCACCAGACAACAGGTCTAGACCTGAGTTTGAAAGAAATATACAGCACCGATCTCCATCGTCCAGTCCTTCACCAGACAGAAATTCCTATAGATCGTCGCCTAACATGTCACCAGTTACAAAGAAAAAAGACTGGAGTCCGAAAGAAATAAATGAAACGTGGCGAAGACACACAAAAGCTGAGCAGAAAATGGTGCCTGTCCCTAGGGCCCGTAGTAGATCTGATTCAAGTCGTTCTAGCAGAAGTTCTTCATATCACAAAAGGAGTTCTAAAGATCCTGCCACTGAAGAAATATCTGAGGGTATATGTTTTTCTTATAGTATTAATCATGATTTTTGTAGCTATTCGAACATTAGTACCCAAAGAATTTTATATTTGAAATATTACTTATGAAATATATTAAGTGAAAAGAAACTTACAAAAGACATTGTGAAAATGTTCCATTATTTGTGCATGAAAATAAAATGTATTTGATGTAACAACTATTGCTGTTTTTCTAGGTGAAATGGAATCTGACCAAGAAGATATAACATCCAGGAGCAAACCAGCTGGAAATGATAAATCAGATGGAAAAGATCTAAATATAAGTCATGAAGATCTATCTGATGTATCTGACTTGGACTCTATGGGACCTGAAGATACCGAAAAGAGTGTTAAGGTTCGTATACAATTTTTACAAGCTTTTGTTTAACTTTTGAGTGTATGTACAATAAAGTGAGCTATTGGTCAAATTTTGCTGTGGAATTTATTACTTGTTTAATTTAGATCACAATTTTTTTTTAAATTAAAATAATTTGTAATTGTTTTAATTTAATTTGTATTCTTACAGCCCACATCACCAACATCTGATAAAAAGTTTGATGCAAAAATCAATGGTGCCAGTTTACAATCATCACCTCAATCAGACAACGGGAAGAGTGATATTCCAAGACTGGAAAAAGTAAAACACATTTATTATTAATTTATGGTTTGAAGGCATTTAATAATTTTTTTTTATAATTGACTAGCTGACCCACGCAACCTCGTTTACGTCTACTATTGCCAGTAGCATAATAATTTTCCCCCATTTTTTAAACATTCTTCATTGGGGATTCGCTCCTATTGGTCTTAGCGTGATGATATATAGCATATAGCCTTCCTTGATAAATGGACTATCCAACACTGAAAGTATTTTTCAAATCGGACCAGTGGTTCCTGAGATTAGCGTGTTCAAACAAAGAAACAATCTTCAGCTTTATTATATTAGTATAGATTTAATTGGAAATACGTAAGTATGTATTTATATCTAATTATTGTAAATTTCAGGTACCACAAGAAAAAACTAGCAACACAGAAGATGGAGAAGAACAGTTAGATTTTGAAGCAGAGGAAGGAGAATGTATAGAACCTAAAACTGTAGAACATTCAAATGGTGATGCTGAGAACAAGAGTATCGATAGAGGTAATTAAAATTGCATTTGTAGTAGTTGCATTTCAATGAATATTTTCTTTTTTTTCTTTAAAAAAGACAACTCCCACATTAGGAATAAACATCCTGTGTCGTGGGGGACTTTTACAAACAAACATGAAACGGACACAAAGAACATCCAGACTCGGGACAACAATTCGTGGATCACACAAAGTGTTGTAGGTACCGCGTGGGATTTGAACCCACGACACTTGGCGCAGTAGCAAGACCGCTGACACCACTCGGCCAACCGTGCAGTCGAAGTCGTTTTAGGCTCTTGTCAAATGAATACATTTCTTTATCATCTATAAGAATTTGTTTTGTGTCTCATCATCATCAACAGCAATCAAGGCTTATATACCATGCTGGCCAAATGAGTTTGTGGAGGAAATGGATATCATGTTCCACCCAACACAAAGGGAGGTGATCATGCCTGGCGGGCTATTGCCCTTTGTGTTGGGTGGAACATGATACCTGTTTCCTCCACAGTGGTGGTTCAGGATTTGTAGTTACTCCATGTAGTGTTACATCGTAGTTCAGTGTATCTTCGGTAGATGGCGCTGTAGTAGGTTATTGTTGGGTTATATGTGGAAGTCGCCACAAGTTCATTTAGTGTTTGTTTCAAGTTTGTCTCCTTTTTCAATTATGTTATCTACGTACTTTGCTCCTTTAGTCTTATGACACCATGGAATGAATAAGGGTGGTGATATTCCATAGTCCATTTATCGAGGAAGACTATAGGGTTATATTTTAATATAGGGAATATTATTACGTTAGTGGCAATAGTAGACGTTAACGAGGTTGCGAGGGTCGGCTAGTGCATAGATATGTTTACTAAATGTTTGGTTATCATAGCTTTGCCTAATAATATTATTTTTGAGTTGAAATTATGTATGTATGGAGTCTCTTAATGAAAACAATTTATTTAAGTGACACAAAGTTATAGATTAGTTACTAAATTATTAACTAATGTCTTATACCCTGGTGTAAATAGTAATTGCTAGTACTAACGAAAACCAATGTTCTTTCAATTACGATTATTTGTGTACAAACTAGCTTTGTAAAATTATCATTTGACAAATAAGTGTAAAGACTGTACAAGACAATAAAATTATTTAAGCACTTATTATTTAAAAAGACTGGCCTTGTTTGTCTAGAGGTAGTTGAGGTCTTAGCCTCCGTGCCTCGGAGAGCACGCCGTAGGTCCCGCGCCGATCTCTCTCCGATCGAGTCGGATAACCGTCTAATCGGATCATGAGAGAGAGGGAACAGAGAGTGCACTTGTATTTGCGCATATACTTGTGCAACATAATATCCTCATAATTAATATCTTCTCCGTAGCCGAAATCGGCTATGATAACATTATCATCAACATCATTTTAAAAAAGATGATGACATGATTTAAAACTTTTTTGACTGCACGGTTGGCCGAGTGGTTTCCGCGGTCGCCATGCCGCTTGCTACTGCGCCAGGTGTCTTGGGTTCAAATCCCACGCGGTATAACACTTTGTGTGATCCACGAATTGCTGTCCCGAGTCTGGATGTTCTTTGTGTCCGTTTCATGTATGTTTGTAAAGTCCCCCACGACACAGGATGTTTATTCCTAATGTGGGAGTAGTCTTGAAAAAAAAAAAAAAAAAAGTATAGCATTTTCATTAATTCATGACTATCATTCATTAATGAAAATTTCAATTGCAAGTATACAGGCTTATATAATAATAAATTGAAAAGGTTGTGTTGTATTAAAAGCAATTATAATACTCCCAGTTAATGTAATAGTGCCTTTAATGGAATATGTTGATAGAAATAACTATGACAATCGATCGTCGCGCCAGGGTTGAAATCGTTCACGTGTAACCTTATGTGATAGTAATCAAATTTGATTGAAAATTTCAACATAAATTAATCGTATTTATTGAGTTGCTGGCTAGAATTTCATATGGGTAGATAGTTATAACGTTAGTAACGTTTATTTGTTACTAAAATGTGTGGAAGTGACACCGAAATTGTTGGTCGCTTTAATTATCGAGTCATTCGACGACGTAACAGATTTATTATAATTCGCCAAGTTGCTAAAACTGGTGAGTTTTTTACCAAGTAGCCCGTACAATATATCATAATATAATTCATTCGTTGCACTCATGGTTCATTGGTACCCACGTAGGTTAACACATTGCAAAGTCAAGCAATCCAAGACCGAAGGCCTGATGCAAATGCATCTGAATAGGCCATAGTGTGTGCCACCATGTTGCATTGTCTGCAATGAGTATGTTAATACCTCTCTTGATATTTTACTCATACTTTACATCAGGTAGAGTAGTCACTTTGGCACGATGATCATACTGTAAAAAAAATCCTTGTCAATAATAATCCAACACTAAGAATTCAGCCCGAAAAAGTCCAATAATAATAGGCTGTCTAGTATTTAGGTTTTGGGATTTTAATGAGTCTTTCTACGTAAAAAATCGAAGGTTAACCATATCGTAGTAGACATAAAAGCAGACCCTAACCCAGTTTGTGAGTCAGTATGATATGTGGTATTTAAATAACTAATTTTTATTACAGAAGAGTTGAAACCTGGTCGGCGATCAAGAGGTTCATCGCTCGAGGAAGGTGAGGTATCGGACGAGGCGGAGCGTCGTCCTGAAGAGAGCGAACCGCGACCAGTATGCAGGTTCTTCTCCCGTGGAGCTTGTACTTGGGGTGTTAGTTGCAGGTATGCTTTCAGAAATCTAAACGTTCACTAAGTACTTGTCGTACTCTAGATTGATCCATTAGCATTAGCATTAGAAAAAGTGTTTCTGGGATTTCTGAACATTATGTCTCGCAGTATCGTGGGAGAGCCGCGCTTCGGCATGAATGGGCCGGCTCGACCAGAGAGATACCACGGCCTCACAGAAAACCGGTGTGAAATAGCTTGCGCTGTGTTTCACCGAGTGAGTGAGGATACCGGAGGCCCATACCATAACCCCTCCCTCAGTCCCCCTCCCCATCCCCCAAAGGTCGGCAACGCACTTGTGACGCCTCTGGTGTTGCGGGCGTCCATTGGCGGCGGTAATCGCTTACCATCAGGCGATACGCCTGCCCGTTTGCCAGCAATTCCATCGCATCTCATGCAGGTCCTCATTAGTCAATTTTTTTCTTCATACATACATAACAATTGAGTTGTACGAGTACATGGGTGTATTTCAACCAAAACCATTGCTGACAAATCTTACCTCTTTGTTACATTTGTATTACAGGTTTCTTCACCCTGGTGTAACAGATAAGGGTAACTACAATATGTTCGACGTGGTTCGCGGTGTCCCTGCCAGTGGCTCATATCCAACGGCACCTGCAAGGGATGTCGCACCTCCAGAGTCCGCTTGGGAGCGTGGACTGCGCACAGCTAAAGAGGTATGATAATTATATAATTATTTACACATTATAATATTTTTATTCTTTTCCACAAAAGAAATATTGTCAAATTAAGCAAACGTTAATCCAAAACCGATTCGGTAACAGATGCTCAGAATAGCGAACAAGCGTAAGGAGCAAGACATGGACTTTGAAGAGAAGAAACTACATCTATCAGTGGGTGGTGTGGTACACGATCCTGACGCAGAACTGGCTTATGCTGCTGCGGCTGTGGGAGCATCCCCACCCCGACACCACGACATACCACCTGCACACTACAGGGATCCTGAAGCATTCAGGTTATTGGCATTTTAAACCTTTAACATAATAAACTTTCTAGTGCATAATAACAAGCAATTAAAGGCATGCTCTGAGACTACGATATTCATCCATGAGAATCCCCAAGAGATGTGTCCTGCCTAACCGAGTTGTGATAGCCTGAAACAGACTTCCAGAAGATGTGGTTATGGCTCTCTCATTAAACTGCTTCAAATACAGGCTTAATATCCCTATCTAGAATTATACTAGTATCAAATCAACTTTAATTTCTTAAATAAAACAACTCCCGGAGACCTTACAAACATAACTCCCAGAGACCTTACAAACAACTCCCGGAAACTTTACAAACACAATTCCCGGAGACCTTACAAACACAATTCAAGGAGGCCTTACAAACACAACTCGCGGAGACCTTACAAACACAATTCCCGGAGACCTCACAAACACAATTCCTGGAGACCTTACAAACACAATTCCCGGAGACCTTACAAACAGAATTCCCGGAGACCTTACAAACACAACTCCCGGATACTTTAAAAACACATTTTATAAGCTACTAGCGACCCGCCCCGGCTTCGCACGGGTGCAATGCTGATACTAAATTAAATACACTACAGAAAAACTATGAACGTTGTATATAAAAACATAGCGGCCCGCTCCGACTTTACACGGGCATAAAATAGAAACCTCTAAAATTAGCAATGTTGCCTTAGTATATGATGCATGTATTATACATATAAACCTTCCTCTTGAATCACTCTGTCTATTGGAAAAAACCGCATCAAAATCCGTTGCGTAGTTTTAAAGATTTAAGCGCACATAGGGATATAGGGACAGAAAAGGCGACTTTGTTTTATACTATGTAGTGATATCCAAATATAGGAAGAAAAACCAAAGAACAACTTTCTGCAATTACAAAACTTTCTGCTCATGCATTCTATCAGAAGGAGCAGAGTCATTTTGGCAGCTAGAACATAAGAAAAAGGATTCTTCATCAGGATTAGAAGGCTAATCCTAAGCTATCATCATCAGCCTATCGCAGCCACTGTTGGACATAAACCTCTCTAATTTCACGCCACCCTAAGCTATACAAATACCCAAAGCAAACATTCAGCAAACAAATAATAATAATTATATTTAAATATTTTAAATAATATATTTTCTAATAATATTTCTGACATCTAACACACAACGCCATCTAGTCCCAAGATAAGCAGAGCTTGTGTCATGGGTACTAGACAACTGATATAAATACATATATATATATATTTTGTAAATACATACACTCAAACTCCGAATCAAATATTTGTAGATTACACAAACACTTGGTCTGACCCAGGATTTGAACCCGAGACCTCAAGCACAGCAGTCGCCTTGACTACCACTGTGCCACGGTGGCAGTCGAATTATCAACTCAATGGATAATATTATAAATAATATTTCCAGAGCATACGGCCCAATGTATCGAGGTCGTTTCCCTCGGCCGCCTGTGGACGAACGTGAGCGGTATTACAATCGTGAGCAAGTGTATGATAAAGAACGCGGTTATGAGAGAATGCCACATTACGACGAACGGGTACCTACAACAGAAGAGGGTCCTTATCACAAGGTATATTAAATCATTTATTATTATTATTTTACCTAAAAGTCTCACCTCATCTGTAGGTTAGTTTAATCTAGGCTATTTTATGATGTCTAAATAAGTACTTTAATATTTATGAAATAATACAAATCATTGCTATTTGAACTAAGTGGTGTATTAAAATAATTTCGTGGTTGTATCATCTTCAGATTATCGCAGTCCAATTCTGGAAATAAAGCTTTTCTAATTCCACCCCACTTGGTTATTTTCTTGGCTTCTCTTCATCCAGATTTGACAATCGTCTTGTGTAGATCATCACCTCAAGATCAAACTTTGTGAATATTGATATTAATAAAACTATGTAAAATGAATTCAAAACTTAACTATGGAATTTCGCACCCAGTAAAATCGTTTATTTGTAACGGCATTTTACTTTTACTAATATAATAATGTGAAAGTAAGGTTGTTTGTTACGCATTCACTCGAATAAAACTTTGTGCACATATTCTTGGAGGTATTAGAAGTAACACAAGATACTTTTTATTAAAGGCGAACGAAGCCGCCGCGGGCGCAAGTTAGTTTAAAATAAAAGTAATACGTAGGAAGGAGGAAGGGAGCGTTCATTAATTACGTTAGACTTTTTTTTGTCATTTAGCAACGTCCCTTCTCTATTGGTCAGATTTCGTGATATTGGAAACAATCCTGTCCCCCATCTCATATTGTCCGTAATATTTTTCAACGGGTGTGTATTTTTTGTAAACACATTGGATTAAAACAAAAAAAACAATTTTATCTGCTTCCTTGTGGTAAAAAATTACGTGAAATTTGTGCAGACCTTTCTCTCCCCAAAGTAAGATTAGATAAGATTTGGCTTAATCGTCTCCTTCAAATCGCCTTACATATTTAATGGATACCCCTAAATGTTTGTTCTGATATCTGTGTGATGATATCATACAGAGACGCGTTCGGTCATCCCGCGAAGTGATAGTCCAGCGGGCCGAGGTGGAGCGGCGCGAGGCTCGAGAAGCTCGAGAGTCTCGCGAGGGCCGAGAACCGCGCTCACCTCGAGACGGGCGACGCGACCCTCGCACAGACGAGTGGGCCGACCCCTGGATGCGCGCCGAGCCAGCCGCCAGACGCCGCAAGCCGCCCTCCTCGGACGACTCCTACTCCTCCTCCAGGTATGACGACACATCATCATAAAGCTAGGTGCGCACAAAGATTTACGTCAAAAACTAAGATCAAGGACGTAGTTAAGGGGGTGAGAGGGGGGGGGGGGGTTTGAAGTTCAAACCCGCTCCGAAATGTTTCTACACAAATTATATGTTTTACTTCTAATTTTTTTCATAATATTACGGTTTAAAGTACATAGTTATTTTATTATCTTAAATGCCCGTGGCTACGATACTTATAAGCCTCTCGGAGAGGTTTTGTTATACTACACCACAGGGGCCAGAAGGGTTGGTATAAAGATTGTTGCAAGTTTTGCTTCTCTTTGCGATGATGTCTTGCGTTGTTTGCTCCCTTATTGTTACTTATGACAACCATGAGATGAATAAGGGGGGGCGGGGGGGTGACACTCTGTATTCTTAGTCTATTACCACACAAATCTTTGACAGTAGTAATTTCTTTTATTAAACATGAGACATATCTGTATTTGTTTTGGTGTTACTTCTTCAAGAGTCTTAGGAAATACTGGCGCCTCTAAAGATATCTGAAAAGATTTATTAATGTACTAATATTTTTCGCTATACCCTTATGTATATTGATTTAAATAATCCAAAAATTGAGAGGCAATTAGAAATAACAAAGAACAATAACTGTAAAATGAGAAATTTTGTATTTTTTCTTCTTTCCAAATACTTTTTTTATTTTATGTGTAGGATCAAGTCAGACATGAAGATAGAACTGCGCACCTAGCTTTATTGAGTTCCTACTGTTCATTCATAGTTAGAATTATTGTAGGCAATTGTAGAACATAATTTTAAATAATGTTTATTTAGGGATTGTGGTCATCTGTAAGTGTAATATTTTATCTATCATTAGTTTATTTTTAGACTGAAAAATCTTTAAATATCTGATTTATTTCGAGTGCACTTACTATAGCAAACGTTTCTGATGTATTTTCATTAATTTTCAAATTATTAATTTGATATTTTATCCCGCTTCGTCCCTTCTCCCCGGGCGATGGGTTTCGCTTTCATAACTCGTCTAATGTTGTGGTTTTTGCGGTGTTCTCCTCATTTATCGTTCTATCTTATCGATTAATTGCATGTCTCTATCAATATCATCGATCATTCGGCCTCGCCATCGGTCACCGGTTGCGTGTACGCCTGTAACATCATCGTCATCCTCTAACACCGTAACAAACATGTGTGCATGCGTACGCGCGCGCGTGCCTCGACCGCACCCGTCCCCCCGCCCCCCTTCGTCCCGCTGACCCCGCAGCTCTTCAAATTCCAGTTCCCGAAGTTCGCGATCGCCGAACGCGCGTCGTAAGAGAAGGGCGTCCTCGTCGTCGAGACAAAGGTGAGATCGGTTTCGGATTTAAAGTAACCAATCGGGTCGGGATTTAACATGCGTATTTCGTAAAGGAGAGTTTCGTACTAGAGCGGACGTGTATGTATGGTCGCAGGCTGTCTCCGTCGGTGATTGTCCGAGAGCGGCGCCTGGCCACGGCGCGCGCGACGGCCATGAACCCGCCCGCGCCGCGCCGCCGCGCGCCCTCGCCCGCGGCCGCGCGCCAGCTGTCGGCCAACCCGCCGCCGCCAGCCACCCACCGGCACAAGGTTCGCACATTCATTCTGCCCGCACATCGTTATCGCTGTTTTATTGAACGACTTCAAAAACGACGAGATTCTCAATTCGACTGTATTTTTTTTAAGGTTCCGTACCTTAAAAAGAAAAAAAAACACCACCCTCATAGAATTACTTTGTTGTCCGTCTGTTGAGACCCTCTTTCTCAGGAACTCGTATCAAAAACTCAGATCTACTGTCCCTTGGAACTGTGAAAAAGTCACACTTCTTAAGACAATCGAAAGATACAGTCGTTTATGTTGCAAATTTTTGGACACTCGGTAAAGGAATCAAAGCCTACACTCACTGGTACTTCCCGTGAACTCAGATCTTGAAATTTACTACGAAGCAACGTCAATGTCTGTGTGGTCTCATTTCAATTTGGACCAGTTCTTGAAGTTGTTTGTTTTTTGTTAAAATTTTGTATTACTGTAAGTGAAAACTGCTTTAGGCGCGTTGAATACTTTTTGGGTGAACATGACAAAACAACATAAATGAAATGGGACCACACAGCAAGCACCAGCTTTCAAATATAAAAAAAAACATCAAAATCGATTTACCCGGTTTCGGATAGTTCTGAGGTAACAAACATAAAAAAATACCTCTGAATTGAGAACCTCCTTTTTTGGAGTCGGTTGAAAAATAGGATGCTTCGATGCCATCGAGCAACAACGTAGAGAGTAGCCATACGCAGGCGTTAACCTCTGTCGAAGTACTACTCGGTACTACTACCTCGGTGGCATCGGTAGTGTTTGTGACTGCTGTGCTTGAGGTCTCGGGTTCGATTCCCGAGTCGTACCAAATGTTTGCATGATCTACAAATATTTGTTTCGGAGTTTACAAAAAAAAATATATATCAGTTTTCTAGTACCCATAATACAAGCTCTGCTTAGCTGGGGCCTAGATGGCGTTGTGTGTTAAATGTCCAAAATATTTAAAGTATAAACCCAAATACGCACAACTACGCATTACACTTTTATGACACAGAAATTTGTATATGTAAAATTCAGAATGTTTTTGTTAAGTGTGATTATTTTTGTATATAAGACTGAAATGTGTGTGTGAAGATTTTCCCCCTAAAAACGTGACAAACTAATTTGTGTCGGGTAAAGACTGGCTACTCTCTCCTCCTTTATTAACAATAACGTATTGGTAACTTGTCAGGCAGACCCGAAGTAGAAATATGATGAAAATCTTATATGTTAAGTTTTTTTTACTGTGAATTGCATATGTGTATAATTTACAGGAAGAATTGGATGCGTATGGCCGTAACAAATCTTTGGGACGCAACAGGGATAGAAAGAAATACTCAAGGTCTTCCTCATCAGGTTCAGGTATTAAAACAAAACATATAGGGTATAAGCCTCCAGTATCCTCACTCACTCGGTGAAACACAGTGCAAGCGCTATTTCACACCGGTTTTCTGTGAAGCCGTGGTATCACTCCGGTCGAGCGTGGCTCTCCCACGGTACAGCATGAATGGGCCTTTCAGTCTTAATTCTTTATCACTCCAATAAGCAAATTATTAATTTAAAAAAATCTATAATTTTGAGTGTAATTTTTTTCTTAGCACAGACTTATATTTCATTTCAATCATGTAAATTATTAAAAAGCCTTTAAACCCTAGTGTAAAATTGTTCGACAGAATCATCTTCATCATCAAGCGAGTCGGAGAGTGAATCACATTCGTCTTCTTCGTCCGGCAGCTCTGGAGCGAGGCGGGCTAGACACGCTCGTCTCTTGAACGCAGCAGCCAGACCTAGGTCTGTATTATGTAACTTATAGTTTAGGGGCCGTCCATTAATCACGTGTTGTTTTTTAAGCATTTTTTGAACCCCCTCCCCCTTGGTGATGATACGTGATGAGGATTAACCCCCCGCACTCCCCTAAAATCACGTTTATTTTTGGAATATTACCTTTAAGTACAGGTTAACAAATATGATAAAATGTTAAGACAGAAAGGTAGCAGGTTGTTTTTGACTGGCGTAAAAATATTTTTAAAGGAATGGTATAATCATGCGTAAACAAATTTTGTACTAGTGCATAATTAATTATGCAGAAAATCTCTCACGGAAGAAATATAAACAATAAATACACGAGTTCTTACTACAGCCACCCCATCCCCCTTGAGTTTTAGTGATTTTTAGCAAACCCCTTACCCCCTCTTTTAAGCCTCACGTGATTAATGGACGGCCCCTTATTATTTATTATAAATTCTCTCCTGACAATTAAAAGGAGACCTCGCTACATTTATGAAATTGTAATCATATTTTTCTGATTCTACATTACATTAAATAAATTGATAAAATGTATTACTTTCCATCCTATGATATTTTTTTATATAGCAACTCTCAATAAACTGTCATGTATTCCAAAAAAATATAATAAAATAAATTATGTTAAGTACTAGTTACCGTTTCAATATAACAGATAAAAAAAGCATAGTTTAGGGTGTAATGTATATATGTTTCTGCTATTTACTATGATTATTTGGGTATAGGTTAAATGCAAAATCGAGTGTTGGCCTTGCTGCAGCTGTGACAACTATTACTACCAGCAAGAAAGAGGTCCCCAGCGATAAAGGTAAAATTTCATTTCCTTCTTTCCTTAGCAGCTAAATAATATTTTACTATCTAAAGTTTCTGAAATGAAAACAAACCATATGTAAAATGGAAATAAGTTAAGATCACTAACTTAAGATGCCATTCTTTCAGAATCAGGTGGAAAGAAGCGTCCTGCTTCACCGCTGAATGCAGTGCCTTCCAAAAAATCTGTATCGAGAAGAGAAGAATTGTTGAAGCAATTGAAAGCTGTTGAAGATGCGATAGCGAGGAAGCGCTCTAAGATTTAGAATTTGAGATTGAAAGACGCTTCCCAGCGCGTGATAGAAGCCAGTTAGGCAACAAGCCAGGTGTTCACTTCTGTGCAGAGTACATTGCTTAAGCGTAAATTTGTACACAATGTATTTGTGGGCCTATCTATCGAAATTCTTATAATAAACAGGTTAGAACAAATAATAATTTTAGTAATACGCGAACAGAAATGAACTCGTACAAATTTAAGCATTTACATCTTGTAACATTGTGTTAAAATTAAAATAGCAAGTAATATTGAAAAGTTTGTGTATGTAAACATCAGATTATAATTTCGTAATCATTGTTATGCTGATGGAAAAGCGGGGGTGTATCAATTATGCTGTTGACATATGCTGAAATATAGAAAATTTATTTTTGCTATACATCAACTGAAAGTGGTAACCTAGTTGTGTAGGTTTTATTGTGATTAGAATATGTAATATCTAGTGAAAAAATAAATGCATACTTTTTTAAGAATATTTGTATTTTTATTTACAGTTTACTATTGTTATATTTGCAAGTTGGTATTTTCTTGAAGATGTATTTCTCACAAGCACTTGATTGTAATTATTGCACAGTAACATGTTCAGTGCCTTGTAAGCTATATATCCAATACCACAACATTGTGCCTCAGTAAAGCTAAATCCTCCTTGTGAAATAAAGCCCATCACTTGTCTGGAAGGGAGATTGCGTACTATTGTTATATCAGACGGTAACCACAGTTCTCTCATAGTTTTAACATACTCAGATGGTTCTTGTTGAGATTTTCTTATAGTCTTTGGTTTTTTTACCTGAAATTAGTAAAAAAAAAAATTTCATTAAACAACATTGACTGCACGGTTGGCCTAGTGGTTTAAGCGGTCACTACGCTGCTTGCTACTGCGCCAAGTGCCGTGGGTTCAAATCCCACGTGGGACATCACTTTGTGTGATCCACAAAATGTTGTCCTGAGTCTGGGTGTTCTTTGTGTTCGTTACATGTATGTTCGTAAAGTCCCCCGCGCCACATGATGTATGTTCCTAATGCGGGAGTTGTCTTTTTAAAAAAATAAAATAAAAAATTAAAACATACAGAACATAATATTTGATTACAGCATTCAAACTCACCAAAAGGTTTTTCTTTTTTAACTTCATTCTTTTCCGTTTTAATTTTTTCACCAATTTCTTGTGTTCAGATCGTTTGTTTTTTCTAGTTGTCTCATTAGGGTCTTCGTGAAGGGGTTCAAATAAAGTACTTATAGCAGCAAAATCACCCGGTTCTGGCATACAAATTACTGCATGATTCTTTAAATTACCCTTTGTTTTTAATTTTATATTTACTGGAATTAAACAAGACTGACTGTTGTCTACATTTGGTAATGCTTTCCTATGTTTGATACAGTCCTGAAAAAATTGTAGACTTGTAAAGATCAATTACACAAGATTAAAATGTACAGAGCTTTTGTAATGATTAAAAAGAAGAAAAGTTAATACTCTAAATAATAAACAAACCTGTATGGACTCCAATAGTCTCCAGTCTCTTAGTACAAAGTAGTCTTTTACTGTCTGATCGGTCCAGTCACTGAGCAATATATCCCAAGGACATATAAAAGGACTGTTAATAGCTAATTTTGTATAATTTACCCTTTTGCTTGGCGGGAGTTTAAAATATTTATCTTTTAAATCAGTTTTGATTCTATCTTCATTTTCTTTCCCCGCATTACAGTCTGGTGGTAGATCACATTGTGCCATTTCAAAAGAAAAGTTTTCCATTTCTCTAAGTCCACCCGATCTTGCACCGAACATAACGAAAGTTAACCAAAATGGTAGTGCATATCCTGAAGGTATTATGATGTCCCAACCAGATCCATAACCTGCAATATGTTTTATTTTTATAATGAATGACTGTCAGGTTGATTAAATCAGTATATTTTTATTAAATAATCAACAAAATCAAAGGTTTTTAAAAAAAATCCTATGACAATAAATAGTTGAGTCATTTATAAATATTGATTAACAGATTTTACTAGATTTTAAAAGTCAACACTTACCAAGTTTCTTATATTCACTACATTGAGAACCAGGCCGCTGTATTAAAACAACAGGAACATTTTGCAACATTGGATCGTTTTCATTTACTCCACTGGGGACAATTTGAGTTTTACTAATATGTTGTGTAAACTCATGGTTTGTTATTTTTTCCTTTTTGATTACATCATGTATTTTAGTATCCCACAAAGGTGAACTTGAAAGAAAAGATGGGACATGTATTAACAGTTCGCTGTTTATATCTGCATAGGTTTCTAGTTTTGCTTTTGTGCGCCTAGCAGGTCTTATTAGTCTAGGATCTTTGACAACTAAACCTATAACGACATTAGGTGGTAACTGAGAGGGTGAGTTAAGCATACTTATTTTTTTCCAGTATTCTCCTTTTTCATTTAAGTCTTGAGGCTTGCAAAGTGACGTCCACTTGTGTTTATTTAATAAGTCATTGTTTGTCACACACACTAAACTCTTTGCTAATATTGCATGACTATTGGGGCCAGTTAAACGAAACCTATTAAAACTCCCAGGCATGGCTTTAATAGTAACATCATCTGCGTTAACTGTGAGTTTTCTTTTTTTTCTTACAGTTTCATAATCATCAGATGCATGTTTTTGTCGTGTGAGAGCTATCAAAAGTGTCTCTACTTGTTTGGTTTGTGATGGATGCACAAATAACCATAAAACTTTTGTATCATGGTTAGAGGTCCACAAAAATTGCACTCTGCCAATGTACCCAAAAGGAAAAGTGTTTATTCCATAGAGATGCACCGCGCCTTGCCTGGTACCTTCTGTGTAAGCTTTAGCACACATTCCAAGGCCACACGAGCTATTCGTAACTTTAGAAAATATTTCTTTTATCAATTCGAGTGGGCCATTTACTTGTATTGGTGTATAGTAAGATATATCTTGTAAAAGACAATGAGCAGAACTAGCTCTATAACAAGCTCTGAAAGCCTTATCACAGGGTGCATAAGCTAAACGATGTCCCCAACGTTCAGTCATATGAAATCTTTTAGCATGCCATATATGTGTTTCTAGCCACACTATGCGCTTTTGACGGCGATTGTACTCGTCCAAAAGATTTGCAGGGCGACGTCTGTATTTTCTTGAAGGTCTTTTTTGTTGCGGCAATCCACTTTTTTTAAGCTGTTCCATATGCGCTTGTCGCAACTTGCGTGGTAGTCGCTTACTGTTGTGGCTCATTACTCGTCTTCTCATATGTACCGGTAAAGATTGGAACACAAGTTTGGTCTTTTTTGGTGCAAAGATACTTTCAGTCATTGCAGCTATTTCTGTACTTCTGGCAGCGGCGAATTTTAAACAATTCACTGAAAATGGTAAATGCTCAGTGCCACCTAAAGTGGCATCGAATTCTGTGACCTCCATAGTTATTGTTATACTTATCGTATGACTATAACAGCAACAGAATGGCAAGCAATAGCTGTTTTTCTCATAAGAACCTTCACTTTAATTCATAATCAGCACTATAACTTTAACTTTTGGCTATTATTGTGGTTATTAAATAACCTCACTCTGTCACTGATAAAAGCAAGTTTAGTATCAAACTGTCATTCACTCAATAACTGTCAACTCATGTGTCAAACAGTGTTACAAAGTCAAAAAACATATACCCCTAAAGTATCGACTTCTAAAATTGCCACCATCCTTTAATAATCTTCTTCTTTTCCTATTTTGTCAATCAACCAAATAATATTAACTATTTCTTTCAATGTCAAGTATTGAAAGTTTTCAATTCTGAAGTCTTTTTGTCCTCAAGTCGTCGTCATCGTGATGAAATGAACAGTAAAAAATGTGGATGATATTAAATCGAAAAAATAAAGAATAATATCCTACTCTTAATCTTTCGAAAAAGTTAATATATTATTTTTAAATATTTCAAGCGTCTACCTATGGCAGTGCCGTTATTATGTCGAGCAAAAACGAGCAAACATTTATTTTATTAAATTTTTTGGTTTTTGTTGTCATATCGGCAACAGAAATTACATCTCAGAAAATTTTAACTGTCTAACTATCGCGGTTTATGACATACAACATGATGCAGACGAACGCCCAGACAGAAGGACAGCAAAGTCTTAGTAAATAGGGTCGCGTTTTACCCTTTGTATGCATATATATAATGTTAAAGAAACACAACCTATAATAATTTTAAAGAAATAAAGTAAATATTGTTTGCCTTTATGGTAAAATATACCGTGTTTGTTGTTACCTCATAACTTTCGACTGGTTGAACCCATCTCACGTTTTGCCCCTTATAGGGAAAAAATCCCTAAGTTGGGAACCCCAATGTCAAAATTGCCATACTAAATAATGCAATGAACGTGACATACATATCTTTGTACTAACCACAACAAAAAACCCCAAATTCGGTTCATTGTTAATTTTGTAAATACTTTTTTATTTATTTATAAAACCCACATATTTCCTTCTCACTTGATATTGTTAGATTTGTCGACATCGGCACAGTTTGCCATTTATTTAGAAAAAGAAAATACACATACGTCTCAGACAGTGTTGGGCAAATTTTAATTGCAATTAAAATTAATGACTAACAATCGATTAATCGTGAAAGGACACTATAAAAACTAACAATTACAATCGATCAATTTTTAGTTTTTATAGTGTCCTTTCACGATTAATCAATTGTTAGTCATTAATTTTAATTGCAATTAAAATTTGCCCAACACTGGTCTCAGATCATATATACGTGAAGGATTATTTACTGTATATTGGTGTTGGAAGGAAAGTCATTTTAAATTGAGGGCTGCAGGTAGTTTCTATAATGCTACTGTTCCACCTGCGTCTTAACGCGCTAACTAGCACGTTAATTTAGGCGTTACGTAGATGTGGCCAACGTTTTAACGTATTAAATTCAAATGGCATTATTAATGGCGTTAAACGTTAAGCGATAGCTCGAGTGTCTGTTTTTAGGACACATCAAAGGGTTATAGCACGTAGTTTAGAGCGCTAATTGATGTTGGTTTCCCACCCTAAGACAGCGTTGGCTTTTAGGATAGGTAGTAGGGATCATACGGGTTCAGTTATCGTTACATGGGAAAATTAATAACAAAAAAAAATATCGAAGTAGTTTTTAACTATTCGCATTAAGCTCCTTTGTAAGGGTCTTATGTCTAGGATAGTGGCGTAGCATGCCTTTGAGGGGCCCGGTATAAAAATTTGTTGGGGGGTCCAAATTAAGGGAATCCTGACATAAAAATTTCCAGACTCAGATCATGGTCTCTTAAAGGTAGATTACATGATGCTAAAGTAATTATAACATTAATTATACGATGCAATTCATCTCTTGAGAATGTAACGTTACTATTGATTTCACTTCGCTGTAAAGTCACGATAGTTATTTCTTCGTATTGTCAATCGGAAACATCGTTAAGTCGATAACCCATGCAGAATAACACCGATTATCATCGACAAGTCAGGCATTGGGCTATCGAACCACCGTTGTTGCCAATGTCTGACTTACCATTTTCAGTCGAATTCCTCAGTGTTGTTAGTTCATTACCACTGAACAAGGCTTCGGGCGACGATAAAATATCCATCAAAATGATAAAAGAAGCTTATAAACTTTCGGATGATACGATTTTAAGAGTTTTTAATCGATGTATTGCGGAAGGGGTAGTGTTTGGCGGTGCGGTATTATACGAATATTTAATCTTATAATACCAAAAAGCACAGTTAAACCACCGGACGATCCGAATTCTTACCGACCCATAATATTGTTACCATCGCTAGGCAAGCTTTTACAACGTAGTACCACGGCTTCTACCGGGTGTAATTAAAAGTTTTTAATGAACAATTTGAGTTTACGTTCGGCAACTGATGCAGTTATATTTGTAAGACAAACTTTCATCGAGTCATCGGTCGGTATCAATACGTCTTAGGTATCTTTTTAGATATATCTGGTGTCTTCAACATGGTCTTTCGTGGTGGCCCATACTATTGCTAAAATTAAAATCAAGAGGATGCTTTTAAAATGTTTATTACCGTATCTCCTCGTACTTTTCACAAGGCACAACTAAATAGAGACTTGGACATCATTTTGTGTCGAAGGCGCTTACGATGGGGTGTCCTCAGGGATCAGTGCTAGATCCATACTTGTGGAATACAGGCTTCGACAATTTTCATACAATACCTATTATTATATTCTCACCGCATTATTATGTCGCAAATTACTAACTTCTATATGGTCCTTCGAGCCGGATCTGAACCAGCGACCTATGGATATTACTATCCGTATGTACCCTATACGCGTATGCGAACGACGGTTTATTATTGGTAGAATTAGATACTAGATCGGGGCTTGAGAAACTCGCCATTAAATGTTTAAGCTTAATATCTTTTTGAGGTGTACGTAATTGCTTATCTCTCAGTTCTCACGCCAAAACAAACCTTTCAGTTACTTCTGAAAGATAACTTCTAATCACCACCGTGTATTAAATTGAGAATTTTAATATTAAAAATAAAACTTCGGTTTGTTATTTGGGATTGGTTTTAGAAAAAAACTTTTTATTTATTGAACATATCGGAACAGTTAATGAAAAGTCTAAAAAGAGTTTTTATGCACTGACGAGGATATCAGCTGCAACATCGCGTCGGTCATAAATGACCGTATTAAAATACACTAGAGATCATTTATGGACCTACTTATTTGAGTTTCATTTACTATGGTGCTCCCATATAGGCAGATAGGGGCTGTCCGTTATAAACAGATTTTCTTGTGCAAGGCATATAGAACGGTTTACCAGTGTTAGTGGGTGTTCTTCCGATCGATCTCGAGGTACTGTGGCGACTTCCACATACAACATAACATACTACAGCGCCATCTACCTACTACAGACACACTGAATTGACTGAACGCAGCAACGTACAACACGAATGAACTACCAATCCTGAATCGCGCAGTAGAAGTTCTTGCACCAATCATCATAAGTACAACATCTCAACATCAACTGTTGGGCAGTGGCCCGCCAGGCATGATCACCTTGCCTGGTCGGAGGATCCTCCCTTTGTGTTGGAGGGACATGATACCCGTTCCTCCACAGTATAAAGACATGCAGCGATGTACTATTCCACACTAGAAAACATGAAATGTGATTTTTTGGGCGTACAAGACTGCGATAAAATCATAAGATTGTTTCAACAGCAATTCAATGTCTATAACGACTTTATAGATGACGGTGGGACGAATCATCTAAGGGGCGCCACCTCTATCAGTTCTTTCCATCTGTTCGCGAACGGTTGACGAGGACATGGCTCGAGGTGGATCACTGTGTCGCTCAATTTCTTACGGACCACGGTATCATCAAGAACAAACTACACTCATTTAAATTAGTCACAGAACAGTCGGCTCATCAAATCCTCTGCGAATTGGTATTTGAAAAAAAAAAAAAAATTGTGGTAAATGGAAAGATCATATATAAGTTTTATAACAAAACTATTTTTTTTATTTTTTTTTTCGCTATAATTCAAAAGTTATTTCAAAATAAAAATTAAGTTTTGAATCCAGTACCGAAGACGCGCCGACAGCTCCCGAATAAACCCGAGCGCGTGTGACGTCATAAAACACAGTCGCTATGTCACCGGAAAATAACAAGATCCGTAAGTTTATCAATCTACTAGGAAATTTATAAACTTTCGTAGGATTCTAAACAGGAGATAAATTGTAATATTTTACGTCCACATTTTCGTAAATTGATAAACTTACTGAACTCACTCGTAAAATAATAAATGCTAGAACATTTGTTGAAGAAGTAAAATTTACCACAGAGCTACGAAAGTTTTATAGTTAGTTTTATAGTAAACTAAATAACCTTCTTTTTTTTTAACGTGTGGAAGCCTCGGGCTGTCTCCTCGCCGGGGTTTGCGGCGGGGCGGTGTGTCGGAATCGAACCGACTAAAACCACACGGTGTGCCAACTCTGCGCCTGAGAAGGGAGGGGTCCGGGTACTGCAGATATTACACGACCGGACCCCTCCCAGAAACTAAATAAAATAACCTAACCTAACCTAACCAAAATAGTAAGAAATCGGAATGGACAGAAGAAAAAATTAAAAATGTTATTAAAATGATAGAAATTATAATAAAGCTAAAGTTTTGGGAAGTCGGCCCACAGACAAAGAATACTATCACGCCAAAAGGTATGACATAATGACATTTACTGACGAAAAAGTTTGTCAAGTCTGATTGTACCAAAGTCTATGGACACAAGCATTGCCACTATGACCTATCAGAGAGCAGTGTGTTATTTTACGTATTTCAAAGATGCGTATATTTAAAAGTGTTTCTGTGATTGGTCGAACCATATAAAATCTTACGAATAGATATCCGTTAGTTTATAAAAAAAATCATTTTTTTTTTTTTCAAATTCCCAATTTAGCCTTTGGTACAATAAACGTAACATAATGCTGAATAGCTTACGAATGACATCTGGGGTGGTATACTATGGGGATCTTGTGTCAACTGCGGTGACTTTCTGTGCGTGTAGGCGATTCTGCCATACCTACATACCATAGTAATCAAATGTAGCTCACTTAGAACCCATAAAGTTTTCATTCCAGTTTCTAAAAGATATCTGCATATATTGACTTCATTTTGTATCCCGTCTTGCAAGGAGGGAAGGGGAATTTTCATATTTCAATCTCCTCCAGTTTTCTTCTGGTTAATTTCGTTGTGGGTTTCAAGATAGTTTAATTTTTCCCATGCCTGACGAAATTATATAAGGTAGTTCTTCAGACTTCTTACAATCATCGTTTTGGGTTTCTTATATTTCTGGATTGACATCTAATAGAGAATGTGCTTCAGAAAAAGCTAAAAATATAATATCACCCATCAGAGACAAGACAAATTCAACCTATGTAATGTTAAAGAAATAAAGTTAGTTCCGTTAACGTCTCAGCGGACAGTAGTACTTCATTTTACTTTTTTAAAAAGCCTCTTGCCGGATCTTATAACTTATCTGGTGCAGTCGGTAGGATCGCGTCTGGTATAACGGTGCGCGTATAATCGGGTAAAATCATCTAAAACGCAACATCAGCATTGATGTTCGCCCGAGGTTCCCGCAGAGAAGAGAAGACCAGAAGAAACTTGAATTCAATGGAAATATCACCCATCAGAGCCAAGACAAATTCGACCTATGTAATGTTTAAGAAATAAAGTTAGTTCTGTTTTAAACGTCTCAGCGGACAGTAGACCTGCGTTTTTCTTTTTAATAAGTCTCTTGCCGGATCTCATAACTTAACTACCGAAAATATTTTTTTTAATTAGGTACTAGAGGAGTAGAACAAATGTTTGAATAAACTAAAAACAAAATGTTGAATAAGTAAGGTTACGAGTATTTGGTCAAAGATTATGAGTTCATATTAATTGTAGGCTAAAAAAAATATTAAAGTGCTAAATTATCTATGCACTATGACAAAAATGGCTTTGAGAGTATGAATCAACTACCTACTATTGAAGAATATCAAAACAAAATTCTCATAACCTCTTCCTTTTTATATTTTTTTTTCTTTTAAAATAGCCCCACTGGGATATTTTTTTTTCCTTTCACTCATTTTTTTTCACAAATCATTTAATTAACCAATAAATAATCAGAAGATTGTACTGTATTACATGTTTACTGCCACGTTGGTCTTGCGGTTGACGTATGCGTCGATCAAGAGGTTTCGGGTTCGAATCCTGGGGCGGGCCTAAAGTGTTATTGAGTTTTTCTGATTATAGAAATACTTAATAACAGTTAGGAGTTTTGAAGTTGGGGTCTGAACCCCCGGGCCTACAAGAGCAAGTAAAGCTGTCGGTCCTGCGCCTGCGTTGTTGGCTGGTCTCCGTTGAGATTGGCCGCCATGGCCGTTATCGGCTAGGAGAACCTTATTATTATTATTATATTACAATATAATGACGTTTGAACCAGAATGAAATGAAACGCGTAAATATTGCTCTCTGCGTTTTGTCATTGTATTGCGGGATTCCTCCGTTAAAGTGAATGACTTACGCGAATCCCACAATAAACGATGTAGGATGTTGCCAACTTTTAGCCGCACCCTTAACCCGGGAAAAAAAGACATTGCTTTTTACTTTTGTCATTTCTGATGTGTAAGCTCTATGGGCACTTATCAAAGTTATTTTACATGTCTTTTTTGCGAGAAGCACGAGATTAAGTGACATTGTGGATAACATTTTACAAATGTTTGCTTACACACGGCCTTGTAGCCCGGGGGCCCCGTATCATTCATACGGCTGATACGGGGGTAGCTACGCCGCTGGTCTAGGAGTGTAGATATTTGATTAGGATACAGTTAGAATTTTTCCATTTTTAAATATCTATGCTCGTGTGCCAATTTCCAACCTCAGTGATGTGCACTCAATATCTTCTATGTAGGTACATAATTGAGCTGCAGCAAATCCAACTCGTCAGATTGATACCACGGCTTCCCACATAATGGGTGGTAAGCAGATTTTTCCTTGCCTTACAGTGAATGACAGAAGTTACTGGAGCCCAAACTCTCTTCAGCAAAAGATTCAAAAAGCTGCTATATAATTATGGCTGTTGAGTAGCAGGCATTCATGGGCGACGTGCTGGTGGTCACTTACCGTGACCCGCTTGCTTATTTGCTCTATATATCATAAACTACAAGCTTGCACTGCGCCTGCGCGGCTCCTTTACCTTAAGGCGTAATTTTGTTGTGCACACGACTTATGATGGATATCAAAAGTGATAACTACTTAACATGGTTTTCAGTTTCTCGAGCAAATATAAAATTGGAACCATCTGTATAAATGACTCTGTCTCTCTCTTATATTTAGAGAAGAAACCATCGTAATAAAATGTTACCCGCACATTTTTAACTAATAGTTTTTTAACTTAACACATTTAATACACGTTCTTCTTTTCTCAAAGTAGGTAGAGTCTATGCTATATAACCTAACTGTTGATAAACATATTCCTAACTAGCAGCACCCCGCGGTGCAACTCGCGATTCGACAATAACCGCGGGGAGCGCCGTGAGGCAAAGCTAGTATATTTATAAATGTAACCTAAGTGTTATTCTGATGTATAAGCTATATTATTGTAAAGTTTCATCAAAATCCATTCAGAAGTTTTTGCGTGAAAGAGCAACAAACATACTCACATACTTACAAACTTTCGCGTTTATAATATTAAGTAAGATTCTTAATATGTACTTCATACCTACTAACCTACATCCTTTCTGCCTTCATACATACAGACATAGAAAAATGACCACACAAATCATTTTTACTAGGTGACAATTGAACCCAAAACCTATGGCTGAATTAGTCTTAAGAACGTTTGATTTTTGAACTAGGTATGTGACTCAAATATCTCTAGAGCGAAACATAAGCCGTATCTTGTAACATACAGGAATACGGAATGCCACCACCCTATTTCATTTCAAGGATTTCGTAAGAACCGAAAAACTTGACACAAATTCAACCAACTTGTCTGGTTAGGCAGGCAAAAACCTCTTTTCTAAATATAGGCCCATGTCCAGCAGTGGAATAATTAAGGCTGTTGATGATGATTATGAACATATAAGAATGGAGAAAATTGAAAGGGAAACATTTGCAAAAGCTCACGTCGCAGCCTATCACTGAACATGTCTACTGGCAACGAATTACAAATGAAAAAAATCTCTACTAAAAGTGCACGTGAAGCGGTTAAGGGTGTGAAACACAATTTCAGTGGAATGCCAGGGTGCAAACTACAAAGTGTAGGTGGCCCGAGGTACGTCGGGGTTCCAGGGTTTTCCATACAAGGGTGCACCTGGTTCCCCGGCTCCTATTACCCAAGACGGCGTGCGGTTTTAGTCAGTTCGAGTTCGACATAGGCGTATACATTCCTATGTATACGCATATGTCGAACTCGAACTGACTCGGTGTCCTCACCACCTCAAATCAAAAGAGTGCAAACATGGGTATACGTAGGATAAATGTAACAATTTAATCATATCATCATCATGTGGTTTTTAGCCCTCAACACGTCCTTACACGCGAAATCTCTGTGTTGAGTTCTCTTTTTTTAAAATATACATCAAACCTGCACAATCATCGATAACCTACTTCAAATGTGTTTTTTTAGTATGAAGTTAAAAATACGGGGAATGGTGTTCACGGTATCTTTATCAGTCGTCTCCAGGCATTTTTTTAAAATCTAGTTTTCTAAGGGACCAGGTATGATCCACGTAAAGGAAGATATGGAAATATGAGGCACTTAACCAAATGAACCTTTGTGTTCTGGTCAAAAAACACAAGAGAATTCTCATATGTTCCTAAATCTTGCTCTACTGTTCTACTGCTGATCTAGTGATGGCACATCTACGATTTATCTCGTTTTTGCATTCTCCAAAGTTTGAGGCAGTGGAATCAAAGTAAATACAGATTTTTGTTATTTGGACTGTTAAGTTGTCTTATGAGAAGTTTGTCAAAGTATATTTTTTAAATAAATAGGTATTTCGTTTTAGAAAATAGCAAACAGTGTACCTACATAACGGCTGCATAAAGAAATACACATGCATCAAGCAAATAATTGATGCTTAATGATGTTATCAGAAAACCTTAACAGAGATATATTTGTTTGTGCGCAAATTAAATTGTTAAATATTACCTACTATAATATAGCAACAGCGAGTTGTTATTTTAAAGGAAGGTGGTTAAAATAAACGTCGTCAGGATCTTAAGGTCGGCAAAGGTTGAAGCAACATCTCAGTAGTAGTTCTGCACGGTTAGTGGACCTCACTCATAGATCTAGATCGTATTGTGCTTACGCCTGTGCGTCTTCTACGAATTGGAAGAGTATCGATCCTCTTCCATTTGCTTCTACTTCCACTAGAACCAACACCATTCTCGTTGGCATATCGGTTTAAATACTTGAGATACGTTAATTCCCTTTTCTGAAACCTTTCAGAAGTACGCGTTGTGACGATTGTGCACTAACGGGATGATAAGATTGAAACTTCTTCTGAAAGTTATTACATTTTAAATAACGTCGAAAACATTGAGAAAATTTAAAGAAGATCAGAAGAACTTTTAATTAAAGGATCATCATGGGCCTGTTACTCTGGTGATCCTGACTGCTAAGCCAGAAGTTGTGGTTTCGTTTCCCACCCAGAACTAATATGAATAATATATTATTATTTGTTCTGTATCTGAAGATATGGCTAGTTTCTTCCTAGCCATATCTTCTTTCATGGAAGCCATCTATCTTTTCTTTGATAGTCCTTTACCCTTCTATCCGTCTTCTTCCATACCTAAAACTAACACACATGTCATCTTTTTATCCACTGGTGCTACTTTCAGACTTCCTCTAAAGGTATTTTAACCACCACGAATTATTGTCATATCTACATTACCACATTTATCTGTCAAAGAATACAGTCTTTCTTTCAAAACAGCATTATCTTTCTGGATTAGAGTTAGCTCATATTCCTCATGTGCTGATAATGAAATAACTATTCATAAAAACGAAAATTCCATAGAAGTCTACTCCAATAAAGTAATCGTATGCACAAAATCTCACTAAGTACTCTTGAGCTAAAGTTACACACAATTTTACAATACAATTACATACAATGTTATAGAATATACACAATAAGCATTAAAAGTAAAAAAAGTTACAGACACAATGTAGATACAAATAACAAATCAATTCTTCTTGTCTTCATTCGTCTTGATCTTGAGAATTTAGCGTTGCGGCAGAACTTCGGCGACCCGTTGATATCGGAACAAAATCAGCTTTCACAATGATCTCAGAATTTAGAACCATCTGTCAAATCATTATGAAAACCAGTTTCGTAATTCCTTTTATGTCTTCTTCGCGATCTCTTCTTTAAATTTCTTCAAATATTCAGATACAGGAACATGAATAGTTAAAGGAAAAACTGTTGATAAATATTAACATGTTTGCTTACCTAAAATTGAGGTAAATTAGAACAGGAGAGGAAAACCGCAAACGACTAAAGCGTCGCCGTGCGAGCTGCTCGTTTCTGTCAGAGTTTAATTAATCTGGAATTGCAAGAATTCAATGTTTAACAGTAATAGAAGAATTTGTCATCGCTCGATTGGGTGAAGTATGCGCCTGGAATGGGATGTGACGTCCGCGCGCGCCGGGACGCTCCCATTAGCCGCATCACTGCGTGCCGTATGACATCATGCTGACTCAGGCAACCAACTCGCGCAATGACTACAATGCCTCTTTCCTCAGCTAATTGTAGTTTGACATCTGTAACATATAAGAGTGCTCTGTTAGTGTTTGCTTGGGTATGAATCGGGTCAAATTCTGGCTGATGCGGATTTCGCTGATAGGTTGAATTTCGTATTTTACTAGTTTGAAGTTATATGATAGAAGTGAATTACTTAAATAGCAACAAACAAAGGCGGAGGAAGGCAAAGCAATGCTCACCCACACCGAGTCAGCACTAATTAGGCGAAGCAGTGTGAGTGCGCTGGTGGCCACAAATGGTGCGGATATCGGCGGTGGCCTTGTTGGGCCAACTGCGCGGGAGGCACGGCGCCACAACACTTACTTCGCCAATTTATTGACACTGACAGTTGTGTGTACATATAAGTACCGAAATATATAAATCTCCGATATATATATTAGCTAGAGTAAACTTATGTCTAATACAAAAATGAGACAAACAATTCTTGTCCCAATGAAAATGAGCAAATTATCCGTAAAGGGCCAAATACACTGCAGGTTTTGTGCCCATAGGATAAGTAATTATACTGATACTATAGCTTTCTAATGTCTTCTTAATGTTAATGGTATTAATTTCAATGTATACAGAAAAGTCAAGGTGGTGTTACGGAGTTCAATCCTGATCCTAGTGGTGGGCAGTGGAAGTGTTGGCGCGTCGCAGGTGTGCAGAGCGACTTACGTCACATCCGGTGTGGTGGCGCGGGAGCTCAATGGACGCGCACTATGTGGGCCACACGTGTCACCGTTCCCCCCTCTCCCTCCCTTCTCCCCCACCTCACATACACACACATACCCGCACCCACAACGCTGCTCTAATTGCTGACAACTATGGGAAATAGCGCAAATGTGTTACTTTTTATCGCTAAGTGTGTTTACACTTCTGATAATGACGAATGTACCGTCTTTATGTATATTTTTTTTATCTGGGGTTTAGGAATTTATGCCAATGCAAGGGGACAGATATCAAAAAACAATATAATAAATAAATACATGTAGGTACTAAAGATCAGTTACAGCACGGTGAGTGTTACGATCGAGGCACCCTAACAAGAATGTGATGCGTACGACCGGAACTGTATAACGTTTTTGGCAGAATTGGATCGTGTGAACAATAAACATTAGCTCCGTGGCATAACATTGTCGTATCGAATATTTCGGTGTGGGACGATGAGAAGTGTAGTTACGTCATGTGGCGGAGAGCGGCAGCGTGCGGGGTCCTCCGACATCGCAGACGAGAAACAATGTACTTAAAAATGGAATTTAGCGCATGAGGTGACGAAACGTGGTCCCGGCTGCCGCGGCGGACGTCGCGACAAGTATGTAGGGCGGGTGACGCGTCGACTATTGATAGTGCGCGCCCGCTCCGTGCCATCGGCCGCGGCGCCTCCACAACACCCACCACTGTTCTCTCTACTTCACCCTACTAGAATGCAGTTTAGGGCTCAGCCTGCGAGTGGATTCACACAAACCATGTTATTATTGATATGCCTGCTCCGGCCACATATATACTTTAAAAGTCACATAATTTAACATACGTATGTGTCATATGGAAATGATAATATGTAATTATCCTTTGATCAATCAAAGAATACAAGCCTGTTTATAGAAAATATCGAGTTTGCTTAAATGAAACTTTATATTATTTTTAAACTCTAGACGCGTAGACATTTCGTAGACTGCCTCTACGCAGATAGTTTATTTATTAATTATTATTATATTATTATTATATATATTATTATTTACGGTATTATTCATTTAAAGTATCTAATAGTCGTGACATACTATCAATAATCAAAAATGGTGAAAACATCATTAGAATCTCAACGTCAACGTCGAATAAGGGTTGAAAAAATTATCAATTCTTATTATTATCTTATATTCTTATTTATTTGACAGTTTTCAGAACTAGATAACTCAATATTTAAAAGTTGTGTCAGTACTAAGATGATGATATAACAAGGACAAGACAACAATCAGTGACAAGTCCGGACTGTGCCCGTACACGGCTGACAAGTGAGAATATTGTACGATCGTAAAGTATAGTCAGCGGGGATATCGGTGGTTACAGCGTGGCGCCGTGTGCGGTGGCCGGCGGCGCGGGGCGGCGGTGGAAGGTATAGAGATAGAGCGAGCATTCCGCGGGTCTAACGGTGAGTTATTTCGCCGGGCGGGAGCCGGGCGCGGCCTGAATGGCCGCGAGATGCAGTGGAGGCTGCGCTGCGCCGGCTCCGGCCCGCGCCCCGCGCCCTGTGCGCATTCCGCCGAGCGTCGAACGCCGCGAAGCTAGTCACTTGCGCAACCTCCGTCGCCGCATTCCATTCATAGCGACGCGCGACTCGATAAACACAGCTTGTCGAGCAAGCGCCGGTCACGAGCGTTCCTTTGCGCCAGTATTGCGGTCGTTTGGCGTTTCGTCCCTCAACTTCCTCCCTCACTTTCCCGGCATGAGAAAACGAGCACTGTTTTTGAAATTTTAGAGCGTTACGCTACATTTCTTCGTGAACGTCACGGCGGTCGGCCGGTGTGAATTCCGCCGGACGTTGACCCATACCGCCACTGCTTTCTCCGACTCGCTGTTTGCTATTGGAACGAATCTATTAATTGGAGAAACTCAGTTCACACATGAGCGTGGAAAGTAGACCGATGAGCTTTAGCTATCGAGTCACAGAGAGATAAAACGACACGCAAACGCCCTTTTTGAACAGTTATCACACGAATTTAACTTAGATACGGTACTTCATACATTCAGTCATGCTCAAATGATATATGAATACGTGGATGGCATCGTAAAATGTCTTGGTTCCCACATTCCTAAGCTTAATTAACGACATGACCCAATCCAAAAGGTAAAACGTGCTCAGCGTCAGGTTACGTAAGATTTTTTATTTCGTTATATAATTTTTATTAATTACATTGAAAATGGGCCAAGCCAAAATACCCAGTGCTGGATGTGGCAAGGTTTGCCTGATATGTGCAAGCTAGTTGCGATGAGTGTACGAGGCCCGGCATCCGCTAGGCAGCGCGGCGGCGTGCATTGTGGAGCGCGGTGCTCCGTCGGCGAGCGAGGCGTGTGGACGAATGCCGGAGGCTGCATTCCTCTCCCCCGCTGCCCGCAGGTGAAATGTCACCAAACTGCATTCCGAAATATTTGAAACGACCTTTATGGCGCGAAAGAAAGTGGCCGGGGAGCGGGGCGCGGGGGCGCGCGACCGTGGGACAGCGGCGCGCGCGCCAGTCGCACGGCGCCCCCCGCCCGCGCCGCGCCTCCTCCCGCATTCCAGCGCGCCTCCCTCCGAATTTATTCTGCCGCGACCCGCCGCACCGCCGCTGTGCGCTACCCGACTCTGCCTGCACCTGGACTGCTACCCATCACCTTTTATGCCCCTCGTGCCGTCTACTTGTCACCCCGGTAACTCACTTATAGAACGGACATTACTTGACTATTGACAGCACATTATTCGAGGTCGACGTCATCAAACTGGCACGTCGCTAACTAGGTATAACAGAAGTGGTTCCGTGATTCATCAACGCGAATTGCTTACAATAAATGTTTAGGTAGTTATACTTTATCTTATAAGTAAATAATATACATTTTTGATAGGTAGTGAAATTTAGGTATTCTAACAAAAGACTTCAACGCATCTATAAGTCAGCAAGATTTTTGAAAATGTTAGTAGGGGTTTATTTATTTACACGTATATGTAATGTTTTGAAAAAGTGGGTAAAATTTGTCACAGTTGAGCTACGTCGGAGCACGGGCGTAAAGCGTGTTTCGCGAAGGTGCGCGGACAGCGTGAGCGGACGAGGGCGGTGTGTCGCAAATAGCCCGTGACGCGGCGGGCGCTGCACTTTCGCGCGGTCATGTGCCCGGCGCCGCAGCCAGACGCTCGTAATCGCTTCTCTATTTAAAAACGTCGTCGGCGACGCTGCCGGCGGCGGGGAATGTGCCGGCGACAATGCACGGGCGTCAACGACCGCTCGCAGCGGAAGCGACACACTTCCAGCCCGGAAATGTGCACCCGCGCCTTAAGGGACCGCCGCTTGTCTATTTATAACCGGCACAGGGCACACGTCGGTGTTTGTGGAGAGCGTGATGTAATCAGCTTATTTCGGAGTCGTTCCCTCTACCCGCATGTAGCGTTCGAACTGCCCGCCTAACTCACTCCTCGTTATTTGACTTAAATTGCTTCAATGATATTAAAAGAGGGTGAGCGACCCTAATTCAATGTCATTGTAAGATCGTATTTATTCAATAATTTTTCTCGAGCCACAGTAGCGTATTCAGAAAAAGCATTGCTCGTTCTTTAGCTTATGATCAACGGTTGCAGTCAACTGCCTCTATCTATATCGTTTGAATTGAATGATCACAATAGTGATTGCGTTGCGCGTACAATAAAAATGAGTGATTACAGCGACAAAAGTTCAGAACAAGCATGTGGCAGTTAGTGTGAAGGGCGCGAGTCGGTGATGCGCGGTGCTGCGGTGCGGTGGTTTGGCGGCGGTTCCCAGCAGTCTCCGTTCCGGTGTTGCGCACTCGCTCATTAACGAATAAGTAGGTAAAGAAAGCGCAAGGGCCCACCGGAGATAAGGTCAATAAATGTGCGGCTTTGTAGCTCATAATTAATAAGTAGGGTGCGATAACATCTTGGGGCAATTACCGAAATACAACGGGTGTGCACGTAGCATCAGAAACTCATTACTGCGTAGGTTCTTGTTACAATTACTTCAATGTGCTTTAATAACTCACCTCACCTCGTTTACATGCGCTGCGTATAACCGCCTATTTGTGTACTTTACTTCTTTATTTAGCGATACCCTTCAACATAGAATAGAAAGTTTTTCATTTCCTCAAACTTATTGATGCAAATATTTATTACTGGTTTTTGTCAGTATTTAAACTTATTCTTTCTCATAGAGGAATAATATTGCACATTGTCATAATATAGTAATTCCTGGCGAAAGTATATGTAGTTTCTGAGATGTTTAAGAATGTATCAGTTAGCAAATTCTTTGCTGATATTTTTTTTTATAGCTGTAGTAAAAATAAGTTACAAACTTGAGTTTTCCTAATATCGTCTAATTTTTAGTACAATTTTCAAGACAATCAATCATAGCAATAGACAATCATAGCTTTGTACATACCTGTGCATTTATACGATTTACGGAAACAAAGTACGTTGAGTCTCTGGATAATGACTTTCGAAACGTCGAATAAATGTAAAGTCATCATATTTAATAAATAGTATATGTAGTATACACAAACAGCATACATAACATACTATTGAGCGTAATGAATTACTACTGACTATCTATATACAATAAATTACTGAGCAATATTTTAAAATAGTTTTAAATGTTGTATACCTATATATACCTATACATATATATATATAGGTATAAGTGGTATGGAAGAACTATACCTAGTGACGTACAGTTACTAGTACACATAATATATTTTATAGTATATTATGTGTACTGGTAACTGTACGTCACTAGTATACATAATATACTATAAAATATAAATAATTTAAAAGAAAGTGCGCAGCTCGAAATTTTAAAAGATCTCTTATTCAATTCGGGATTACTGAGCAAGTATAACGTGACGGTAGCAGTATTGCTTTAAAATCATCCTTCTTACAATGATAAAACTTTCTAGAAGTCAGTCTCCTTCACAACCCAAACAAGTAGATATAACATCTGTGCGAGTGTGAAATTGTGTAGAGAGCAGAGACCCCATAATTCCACCGTGGGAAATTAGATAGGGAGAGCTCGCATCGCGATCAAATGAACTATTAATTTGTCTGCACGTTACTACGTGTTGTAAAATGACATCAGAAGTATTGTAAGTGAGCTTGCCTCACAGACGAGTGGAAATTGAAGGATAATTAGTATTAATAGACAATTAAACAGCTAGGTTGCGTGTCATTTGGATGGACATTTCACGATTTTCATGTTGTTGTATACATGCGGGAGTGTTTCGTTCCACTTCGACATTGAGTCGGCGGAGACGAGCGAGGCGTGGACACGGCTCCTCTAGCTAATAACTCCTACGTGCCGCCAGCGCCGCGTCCCGCATATTAATACACCGTAATTAAGTCCAAACATTTTACAATTTTAAACTGTTCATCACGACCACGCATTCGATGTAAATATGACATGATTTTGGAGCTGTTAAATAATTACTCGAAAGATTCCTCGTGGGAAACGGTTAAAAGATACCGTTAGCTCGCCGGCGCCGGGTCTAGCGATCACGTTTTATGGCGTGCTACGAATCCGCTACGAAAGTGCTACGACACTTTAACATTCAGAAACAATTATAGTAAACCTCAGGTAAAAGCCTTTAGACTTTTATTAAATGTCATTTGTTTGTTTCCAAATACTCTTTAGAGTACCAATAATATTTGAAGCCTTTATAAATTCACAAAACACTACATACCTTTTATAGAGATACCAAATGCTAGTTAAGGAATGTTAATTGGAAAATGTCTAAGAATATAATAAGAATCCGTTGTGTTTTCTTTTGTGTAATAGATTGAGAAACATAACAATTTTGCCTACTGTATGTGATTTATTTTGATAAAATATAAATGTCTTTGTTTGTCATTAAGTTTGTAAAATTTAATAAAAATGACCGTCAATTTCTTTTGTGAAATCCTTTAATAATGGAATTACATATTTAACAACGTTGTTCTACGATTTGTAGTAATGTTTCAGACATGTCCTAGTTTCTTAATGTTTAAGTCTGTGATATAGCAAATAATACAAAATGTTTTCACAACACGCAGCACGTTGCAGTCGCTTCGCATTATCTGTCATTGCGTACTTGTTCACTGAATTTATTTACACAGAATAGACATTCCTGCGGCAGATCATATAACCACAGAAGTATCGTTTACAAAAAAAATATTGATCTACTTTATAGTTTAATTTACCGGTAATTGTTTTATGTTTACATGTAAGAATGTGAAGATGTCAGCGATTTCATAAGTGTCGATTACAAAGGTTAGTGTGTGAGCGAGCACGTTCGTCGACTCGACGTACTGTACTGCCGTGTGTACATTTTCAGGCTATCAGTAGAGTGTGAGACGTGCGTCTAGGACCTAGATTCTGTGTATTGTTCGAGCGAGCGCGTGCGGCGAGGTGGCGAGGTGGCGAGGTGGCGAGGTGCCGCGGTGGCGCCAGGCGCGACCATGTATTATTCAACAAGCGCCGGCCGCGACCCGCGCCGCCCCCCGAATTTTGTTAGCCTCGCCGAGCCCCGTGTACCAGACGTCTCTAATTACATACTATCATGACCGACTTTACAGTGTCACGATTATTTCGATTATAGTTAAAGTCAACAACTTGTTGCATTGCGACATAAAATGTTTTACAAACTAATAACTCGGTAAACATCCATGTAGAAAGAACCCACATTATTTACATTTATTTTGTAAATTATTTGTGCGTGTTTATTGATTTTGCACGCGATTTAACGGACTTGTATCTGCCATTTTTTACAGTGGGGACTTGTGTTCCCATGTTGACCCTGCCGATTAAACTTAATTAGTGCTTAGAGTAGTCTTGACATTTATGTATTAGGTACTATGTACCAGCCAAGGATTGGCACATCTAATATTGACAGCGTTCAGGCTTTGCTTGGACTATAGTGCTATAACAAAATGTTAAGAAATATAAAATACAAATACCTAAAACTTGATTTTTAATTAGAATTAACTTGATTATGAATGACGTTAGTTTTGAGAGTAATGTATACACTTAAGCTGCAAGGTATTTAACACGATGGGTTGAGTATGTAGTTGGAAATGCGGTGTCCGGGGGGCGGTGGTTGTCGGATGTCAGCTCCGATGTCGCGGAATAGTCTATTGTGCGCGGCGCGTCGCCTGCGCAACGGGTAAAGAGGTCAAGGCCTCGTCGGCGCCTACCTGACGTCCAGACCGCTGCCTACCTACTTTATCTACTATCAACATCGCATTATGTCGGATTAAATAGCACACATCTGTCAACGTAAAACTTCACGAATGTTAAATACGCGTTAGCCAACAATGGAAGACGCTGAAAATCAACATAGATGTCAACTGAATTTAGTAAATTAACGACCGTCCGACCGACAGAACACAACACAGCCCACGGAAGTAGCTCCACAACGTAAATAATACAATATAAAATGTTGGCATGTATTGCGCGATGGTCCCTGAAAATTTATTTAAGCACATGTAAACGCGACGTAGCGAGATGTGATGTGAGGCTCAGTTTAGGTGTGAAGGTCAATGACCGATAAGGTTTGCGCTACGTCGACCTCTCTTTTTCCCTTACTTCGGTCACTATCGTCAACCGACCTATTAGCCAAAATGTGTTGCTAAATACTTACTGAGTGACGGGATAGTCTCGGGGCCTCTCTAGCTGTATTAGGCGAGAATTGTGCGCTAGATTTAGTAAAGTTTTCGTAATCGGTTTAGAACGTAGGTAGGTACTGAGAGCACTGTGAAAATAATATTTTATTTCTAGCAACTTAGTTTCAAGATGAATTTAATTTTAACTAATTTTACCCAAAATTTGGTTGACGTATACTTTTGTTTGAGTTTTAAAAGTAAACACTCAACTTCTGACTTTCACTTGTTGATGCTATTTTTAAAACCTTCGCAACCCCACTTATGGTAATGGGGAATATTGATCTTCTAAAAGAAAAAATATTATCTCAGAGTTGACTTTCAGAGGCATATTTAAAACTAAAATGTCTACGCTAGCTTAGAGCCTAAGAGAAGGAGGTAGAAAAAATGATTATCAGCGTAAACTTTAAAAGGTTTAGTTGCTGTTAGTATTTCAACCCTTGTTACTTTGCTCGTCCCTTACACTGGCAGCTGATAGCGTAAACATAGAGATAATACTCCTGCAGTTCAAATTTTGTGTGATATGCGTGGATGTTTCTAGGTAAATATAAAATTAAAGTTGTAGTGACAAATGTGAGAAGCCGAAGATTGAACTAAGTGGCGTGCAATTGGAGAGGCCTATGTCCAGCAGTGAACTGCGATAGGCTGATGATGATGATGAGTGACAAATGTTTAAAACGAAAGAGATTTTCAGCCACTTATAGGGAAAGTATACCTTGTATGTCATATTATCCTAAATCAAGGAAATACTCCATAACATTAACAGTAACAAAACTAAGATTACTTGAAATTATAAACGGTTAGACTTAGTTCAGTTGCTCATCCACAGATGGCACTGAATACATATGGGGCGGTAAAAAGTTGTCAAATTAAATGGCAGTTAAACAACACAAATTTTGTACTTAGTGCGTCTCCTCTAAGTCAGGTCAAGAACCTATTATTGATACCACAAATGTTACAAGCTTTTCAGCAGTAGTTATATAATGGCAGTAAACTAGATTACTTAATGAAAATCATGATGACAGTAAGTTTTAATAGAGATAGGAATCTCATTGGTACTTTTTCTATCTCACTAAAAGAGATAACAGAGAACTTGAAGTGATAACGTTACTGTCTTCTTCGTAATTCTATTTTTATGGTTGATAATGTTTTGGTGTACTGGAGGTTGTCACGGCGGGGTCTGTGGGGAGGAGTCACTATCGGCGCGGGCGCAAGGTGCACGTTATCGCGCCATTGTTACCGCCCGACAGATTTATAACTTCCCTTTGCCCTCAATAACGGCCCGTGACCTGCGCAAACCTTACACTTCTAAATAACGGCGTAAACCATAATAATCCGTACTGTATGTAACCTATGTTGAATGATACCTAGTGTAAAAAGAAATAATCTAAGTGATATCTAAGCTAAATTGCATTTTTAAAGTTTGTCGGCCTGATAAGTGTTTTTACGTCATTTAATTTTTCTAGGGGGTGGTTTGGATTCACACAATACTGGATTCACTTTTTTTGTGTAAATTAGAAAAAGTCTCTCAGTATAAACGTACCTTTTTCTAAAAATTGTCATATTTGTAAAGTGAACCCGACATAGAATTTTTTTAAACACATTGTTACACATAAAAGGAATCAAACGAAAGTTTGGCTGCTTTCAAATGAATAATACAATATTTGGCATCGTTCAAAAGCATTTTAAAAATTGAGGATCATGAGAATAATTTGTTAAGTTTAAAGGTGAAATAAGACTTCAAGATGGTTAATGCTTTAATTAGTCTATAAGCATACTATTCTTTCCAATAATTTCCAAAAATGCATTATTAAATAATGCTGAATGCTCAAGAATATGCTATTGGTTATAAAGCACACTTTTTATATTAAATAAAACTGCGTGCTAAAAATGAAAATTATTTGTTCATTTGTATTATTTAACTAATTAATATGAAATGTGCGCGCTACCAAATGTACCTATATAACAAAACGTGTATTTATATTAAATTAAAAAAAAATGCCATAACATGCCCCATTCTAATTATTTATGGGCCTCCGGTATCCTCACTCACTCGGTGAAATACAGCGCAAGAGCTATTGCACACAGGTTTTCTGTGAGGCCATGGTATCACTTCGGTCGAGTCGGCCCATTCATGTTGAAGCGTGGCTCTCCCACGGTAGATGTAAATGAATTATATAATCTATAATATTTAACACTTGTACGTACCTTTTTGAACAGTGATTGGTAGAAGAAGCGGTCAGCGTACGCTCGCGAGGTGTCGCAGAAGCGCACCACCACGTTTGAACTAGCAATCTTCTTTTGCCACAAGTAACTGGAAATGCAACAAAAAACACCAATGTAATAAACAAACTTCTAGTGTAAAATAATGAGTAAAATATGTGTATATAAACCCATGTTTATATCTCAAGAAAATAACGATTGTTTCTTTTCTTCACAATCTGTAGGAAATTTCGTTTAGCACCTTGTGGGCACTCGTATCCACAGTCTTTAGCTACATGGTAACATAACTCAAATAAAATAAATGCATCAGCCAATATAGACTCCGAAGCGCTTATTTACTATTCATATATATTTACCATTGTTAATCCAGATTCCTAAACGTTCCTTGACGATTGAAGCGTGAAGTTCCTATCACTAGAAATACTAAAGCATACTAATTGCCATTGTCGGTATGATCACTCTATTTATTTATAACGTCATCATATCCGCTGTAACTCGCTTATAAACCTACTGACATTATTTACAGAATACTTTTTTTTTACTGAAATTCCATCGCCGTTACATCTAATTTCAAATTGAGTGTCTCGCTTTTTATTGCCTATTTAATTTATATGTTTATGATCGAGTTAAAATGGGATATGTCAGTAAGGAATATGTACGTCACAAACAGTGATGTTGATGATGTCATGTGGCGGGTGTATGGAGCGGGGCAGGCGGCGCGGCTGGTAGGTATGCGGTATGCGACGCGCTAGCCGCATAACGGTGCGCGCAACGTCTGCCCGGCGTTCCCAGGCTCCGCTGCGCGCTCGATCGACGCCCCGCGATAAGCCCCATTCTATACGAAACCCAATAAACCATTTCCTTGAAAATTACACAGAAGGGCCGCTCCCGTGAAAAAAAAGATCAAAACCATGTGAAAAAAGTTCGAAGAATAAGGCGAGAGCGCGAAATAAGAATGGCCCCAGTTCTGGGAAGGTTCGGCGCCGGTGCAGTCTTTACATCCTTTATAATATTTTTTTTTGTCGAGCGACCCTTAATGGCTTACAGCGGGGCTAAAATGATGGGAAAGTGAGAAGCGATGTGTACCTTATTATCCGAGGCAATCTGTCGTGTAGCGATGTGGTCGAGCGGAAACGATAGGGATTCAAATGTAGGAATTGTTGATCGACAGAACGATTGTATTTGAAATTACGAACAAAACAACCAATGACTTAGCTGAGTAATATTAACGTAACACTCTTAAAGTCATCAAACATTCCATTAATGGCAAAGTAGCATATGTGTTAAAATCCGCTTCTGTCCATCATTGTATAAATGTATCGGGTGGACGTCCTCGACGGGAGGAAGCTTGACGAAGGAAATGCTTATGAAACGTGCGCCCACGCCAGTGGACCCGCCTGCACCGCCGGAAGCGAAGGCGCACCGCGTACTGCTTAGTCTGTAGGCGTAGTCATCTAAGTGATACTCATATTTGTGTTTTGCCGAGTACCCGGTATAAAATGCGCGCCGGAACAGTGTAATCAATGCGCGATAAAATGAGAGCAAAGGTGAGAGGACCGAAGGGCGTCATATGTGTTGGGTACTACGTCACCGAAAGATGCTGTGAGTCAGCCGTGGACGAGAGCACACGTGTCGTTGACGTCACTCGTACCTGACTCATCACATACTCATAGCGATCTGGGAAAGACACTGCTATACTATAATAAACTCACGGTTTTCAGCGCAAATGTCGCGCGCTCGTACGAATGGAACATTTTTTGAGGTTGCTGTATTTCAATTTATAATTGAAATTGCGAACGAATTTTCGCTTTATAAAAATTAGAAAAATTATAATAATATATAATTAAATAGTTTTGATGGGAATAAGTAGTTTCGTGATTTAAACGAATTCAATTTACAAATTTGAACTTAGCTTGTTAAACATATTTGTTTTATTTGAAGATGAGTATTATATTTTAATATAAACATTATTTGTAATAAGTAAGTTTAAAAGTTCCTATTTTATTAAAGATAAATTTTGAATTTTAATATTTTCATTCATCATTATATTAATTTACCTATAACTTTAAATGTCTTGACGGCACTTGAATTTTTAGAATTCTTAATTAATGTGAGGTAGATACTAAATCTGTTAATACGATACGCATAATATTCTACCAGTGTTATAAAAAAATATACTGAAGTCAGAATGACCAGATCCGTATGAATATGGTTGTAACTACAATATTTAATGGTAGACAGATATATAATATTTAAATACCAACACATGTGGTGGAATGCAGAGTGCAGTAAATGGAAATAATGAGGGTAGGACACAGCCAGTAACGGAGGGCAATGAACAAGCAGGGGTTAAGTAGAAGTGGAGGAGAGCGGGGTGACTGTGCGAGCGGGACCGCAGCCAGACGTCATGCTCTGGTGACGTACGTCCTGTCGGCAACGTGCTGGCGCTCAACACTCTACATAAAACACTTCACAAACTTATTAGCTACTTACATACCCCTTCAATTAATTACAAGTATTCGCAAAATATAAAGAACTAATAATATAATAATATTATAAGTCAACTTATCAATGTACAGTAGTGCCACAATTTTTTGAACGAAAATCTTTTATATCTGGCTACCCTCATTTAAAATAAAAATAATGAGTCATCAAAATATGTACCGCTCCGCTTAATTATCAGTTACAGCAATATTGTCAATAATTAATATATGTTAAAATAGAAAAGGCAAATATATATTTCTAATCTTACGCTACTGGGTGTAACATTCCACTGATACTGACGGTAACTCACTACATATATTCACTATGCACTAAATTTCACAACTGATTATGGTGTAACGATTAAACGGACACTTGTTTCAAACACATCGCACGAAGTCCGGTCTCAACTAGCGGCGTTCACTAAACAACGTGATAATACAAAAAGAAGTCAGAGGTTACGATGTTATCGAGGGAGACATGAATATTCGAAGACGCGAGGGTCACGAGTGAACGGACGGCGTAACATCGCGACGCGGCGTGAATGGAACGACCGACATTTTATGAATCGAGAGCCGTCACCCATTGAGTTGGGCGCTCGCGGTTAAGGGGCCGACGGTGCGGGCAAGCAGCACCACCACTGCAGGGCCCACAGCTTGCCTCGACCGCGCACCGGTTCCGGCCCCGGCGGAAGTGACGCTCCGACCGAACATGGCGGCGCGCGCGCAGGAAGTGCGCAGCTTACCTACGGGACGGGTCGTCGACGGGACGTCTCCGCCGGCGGCGGTCTGGTGAGACACCGCCACCGGTCCATCGCTCAGCGCAGCAAACGAGCCCGCATGCGCCGATACCGATATCCGCAAAAGTGCGCGCGATCACTACCTTGCGAATAAATTATTCGTGCTGTTATCTAAAAATATTCGTGTGCGACGCAGAGCACTCGCAGCCCGCAGCTTGAGCCAACGCGGAGTTGCACACGCGAACCGCTTCCAAGTTGCGGGGAGACTGATGAGGGCAGGCCGCGCCGACACCGGCGGAGGCTCCGACGCACGCGCACACGGCCGTCCGTCCCTTTCTGCGCGCGCGCTGCGGCTGCGGTGGGAGCGGGACCACGATAACTCATTATCACAGCGACGACTCGTGAACACCAATAGACCGAGGAGTAGGGACAAAATATTCGACCTTCACTTCACGACGCACACGAGCGCGCACGGTGATCGCGTCGCGACGAGCACCACACACTCGCGCGTTCCTCGCAAATTGCTCGCTGCCGCCGCGCCGCCGCCGGTGTGCTACATTTGACAATTTTTCCAGAAAACTGACATGCACCGTCACCGTGGCCGAGGCGCACCCGCGTGCCACGTGGCCTTAGCGCCAGACACCACACCACGCAGCGACGACAATGGTCCCGACTACGACTAGATCCCACATTTTACCACCAAATGGTCTTAACTCAACAAAAAACTCATATTATGAAACAACACTTGCATTTGCTTCCTCCTATTCATAGACAATAAAAAATATTTTATACAAAAGTACGGATAGTACACTTTTAATAAGACGCTTAAATTGACTTACTTGTATGCTATACATTTAGATAATGAAAGAAATAGAAATGTTTGGCATAAAAGACTTATTTGGATTTCTTATTCCATGTTTTTCATAAAACATACAATATCTATCTATGTATTATCCATAGTTACTTAGTTGCATGTTGAAACACTAAGTGTAAATGTTATACACTGACACATTAATGGAATTAATAATTACAATTAGGTATAAGTGGAGGTAAATGTTCCACATAATAAAAAACTCCTACAAGAATCCTATAGATTTTGATGTGAGGTTTTAAAACTGAGTAAATTAATATAGGTATTATTATTACATAAAATAGGCACATAGGTTCATTGATGAAGCTATTTTAATGATCTTAATATTGGGTAAAAAATTGTATTGTGTATTTTTTGTGGCAAATACCTACTCACAGAAAAATATTAATAGTTTAGAAATAAATATATATTTTATAAAACCCAGTAATTGTCAAATGTATAAATATATATAAATAGGTAGGTATATAAATTTTAATTATATTTCCAAGAACTATTGAAACCTACATTCTGTATATATTTCTGCCTTTTTAGAGGAGTTTTATTACTAAACTTAGTGAAAATAATATCTACTAAGTATATAGCTTTTATTTTATATATTTAACTAATACTTTTATTATTATATATCTAATATAATAGAAAATGTTTTTGTTGCACCTCTCAAGTATTTTGTCTACATACTTCACAAACTATTCTGTATAAATTTAAGTGAATAATTATTTTTGAAAATAAAGTTATTTAAAAATTAATAACAACTTTCTTAATTAATTAAAATAATAAATATTATATTAGGTCGAATAATAAATTTACTTTTCTTGATGTAAATACATGTCTACAATTTTTCAACCTACGTTGAAAGGTTTCCCAATGATTTTATCAATTAAATGTCATATATTATTCTGGTAAATAATTTCATAAACAATTATAGTTACTTTTTGTCTTTAGGTATATTTTAAAATAAAATAAATAAAACTAAGTACATTTTCATAGCACATTGAACATGAACATTTAGTTAATATTACTTAAATTCATTTCAGGCAAAAAAATATTTAAATAATATTTTATAGATAAATAATATAGTGATGAATGTAGTCAATTTCATAATTAACATAAAATAAATAATTAATATTGTTAAAATCATTATCATTATGTGATGCTCACAGTATAATACTTCTTGGAAAAAATACCAGAAAAATGGCTTTTAATTATTGTTAATTATTATTTTCTACTATTTTTTAATTATCTATATTTTAAATTTATAGGTTTATCAAAATTCAGCTTTAAGAACTCAATAAAATAACATTTTTTTGTAAAAAAATACAAAACAGCTCATTAACTCCTGTGTACCAAAACGGGCTTTACTGGGGCAAATTAAAATGGCTTTATTCCATGAAAATTATAATAAAATGTTAAAGTTTTTGATAATTCCTAATAGGCGCTGAGTTGTACTGCGGGTAGAAAATAAAAAAATGCGCCGGAAGTGCGTGCTAGTGTTGCCATACGCAGCGGTAAGCGTGCGCATGAGTCAGTGGTCGGGCCACGCTCTTCGACTCTTCAACTCTACTTTCCTACTTCTAACAAACAATTTATTGATAAAATTTAACGTTAAACAATTAAATATCTAGTAATTTCTTGATTTAAATACTTTTCATAATCATGAAAACTATTAAATTAATTAAATATATAGAACTTAATAATTTTTCAAACATAAATGGTGTAACAATGTTAGTAAAACCAAGGATTTCCACTGTATGAAGTTTAATTTTATCATTTTTGCTATTTATTATCATTTTAGTACACAAATTATCTATTTATCAATAATTTGGAATAAAGTGATGAAAGATTTTTATTTGCACAAAGGTTCAATCACTTTATACCTAATGCATTTCAAAATTCAATTTTGTTATTCCAAGTACTTAGATAAAAAAATAAAATTAGTAAAATGTTCCATTATTATTGTAAGATGATAAATGAATAATAAACTAATTGAATAATAATAATTTTTTGTACCTAATTTTACTTTAATTTTTCATAATGTTTTGAATAGTTAGACTAAATACCTATAGGTACGTACCTAAACATTATGACATATTACATTATATTTTCTTTGTATGTGTACGAGTAAAGTATGTGTATGTGTGTAAATCGTGCTGGAATCCGGTGCCGTTATCAGCACGTAGGGCTGAGCCTATCTAATCTTGCTCCCACTTTAAATTTTTGATAAAATTCATTTCTTTTCAAACATATTTCTACAATTTACTCCACATACCTATAAGCGTCAATCATTTACGCAAGAAGTACATAGCAGAAGTATAAATTAAATAATCAAAAAGTATCAAAATGTGACTTTTTTAAATTTAAAGCAAGTTAATATAATAACTGTTTAAAAATCACAACATTAGAAAATTATATATTTTTTTAATATCTTTAAATTAAAAAATCTAAAAATAGGAATAAATTTACACGTTAACAGTAGGTATATATGTCAACTATATATATGTTGAACTATCACAGTATGTAAAATGTTTACAGTGAAAGTTTAAGAAAAACTTGACAAGTAAATTCTAAGACAAATGAATTATTAACCAAGGTATTTTTAGGATTATTGAAATAGGTCAAAAAGTTGGGTAACGAGATCATTTATATAACAATAATCGTTTATATTTAGGTTTATCATTACCCAATTATTTTCTAAAAGTTAAATACCCCGAGACTAGTAAAATGATCTGTTTAAATAAAAATGATATATTCTATAGAAATCTACTCTACATGAACAAATTTTTACGTTGTCCATACTATGCTCATATCAAAGCATAGCATTACACAAGTAAATATTAATCGGTAAATCAACCTACCACATTATGTTGAAAAAAAACTACCATAAATCCATGTCTAATTTCAGTTTTATACTATTTATGTTTAAAAATTTGCTGTTAGTGTAAAAATAGTAGAAAATGTACTAGTAGTAATGGCAATACTTAGTTAAATATTATACTCACTCTATATGCGCACAGTTATTTTTAAATAACATTATATTTTTAAAAATGTTTAAATATTAGTATTAATATAGCTATTAAATCGATATAATTCAAACTAAAACGAATACCGTTTAATCTTATAATATTGACTGTATACCTATATTTAATACCACTATAGTAAAACATTTTTAAATGCGGCAACACTATACAGGAAACAGTGGAGCTAATTGAATCCTAACTACTATTTAAAAAGTGACCAACATATAAATACGTGTATCAGTGCCTAGAGATTTTATCTAAAAAATACTTCAAAATTATTTAAATGCTATTAATATAATTAATAAATCTACTTATTATGCCAATAATTGTATACCTATATAAATAAGATTCAAAATTTTTTTGTAAAGATATTTTCATAAGTGTAAAAAATACTCAATGAACTGTACCTAATAGGTAAATTATAAATCAAAAGTTTATTTTTAAATTGTACTTAATTATTTCTTTTCATTGTCAATTGCTTTGATGATAATTTTTAATGCTGTTAACACTATGTTTTGCCTTTCTACTAACCGAAACTAAATTTTAAAAAAGTAGGTACCTACCCACTCGATAGCCACTCCTCTGGGTTTTTCAATAAATTTAATTTATAACTTTATTTTACGAATCTGTTTACTGTTCCTTCTTTAGAATATGCAGTAGTTAATTCACATCTTCGTGGTACCACTGTGATATCTGATCACAAATATGCACGTACACTGCACAAGGTCCAACATTGGAGCTATTCTACGGAAGAATACACCATCCTTCTGTTTACATACCCACTCTTGGTCTCGGGCTCGAAATGTCGAAGACTGCGTTATGACTAAGTATTTACTACACGGGGGCTAGTTAGATGCACATTATGCGGTTACAGTTATAATAGGGATTCGAAGGTATCTATGGAGTCTCGCAGTCATAGAAGACAGACGGCGCGATCGCCGTTCTGAACTGCACTCGTCTTCTCTGAGGCGTGACGTCCGGCCGGGGTCAGCGAACGCATCGCCGCCGATAGCTTTCTTATGTCCGACAAACGACCCTCCGAGATGTCACTCACGTGTTTTCTATCGCCCCTTCCGGGACTACCGCTTCCTAACCACGACGCCGCCGCGTTGTTAGTCTTATCGCCACTTAACTCGCCCTTTGACGCAACACAATGTTTCTATGACGAGTTATGGAACTCATACTTAGTTGCCACACTTATTTCACTGTTCAGAGAGCCCAAGCGGGATCGAGATCATTAAGACGAGAGCTGTGCATCGCCAATAGATAATTGTTGTGCGATATGATCGCTGGATAGGCGCGAGCGCAACCATCAGCGCTAACAGATTAATCGTGGCAATGTATCACACGTGCACTCCGCGCTAGCGGCCCTTCTATTTGTAAACCGGCGCCGAGGGCCACGCATTCCTAGCATGCCTCGTGCCCTGCGCTCCGCCACCCGAACGTTCTCCGCTGCAGAACCACCACTGCTTACTACCGCCGACCACCTATAACACTGGTACATCGGGTACTACATTCTAATTTTCGTTACATTTGCAGCACTGTATGACGTCCATGGCGATACGTACGCAAGCCATGGTGTTCACACGACTGTCGACCCTATGTTGCATTGTAACCATTGCTACTGTAGCTGTCAAATGACAAATAGTTTAAAAAAAACATTTTGTCAAATTCTTCAACCGTAGTTGTAAAAAGTTTCGCACGGAAGGTTTAAATAGTTTTTTAAAAAAAATGTAGGTACAATAAAAAACAAAAATATGAGTAAAAATGACCAGCATCTAAGAAATTTTGAGGTTTTGAGGTTTCACAAGAAGTCGATCATCAGTAATGTAGGAGATATCCCGGAACCAAGTTAAGTACATGTATAAATATGAGACTAGTTTAACTTTATCTGATTCATATAATTGGTTAAGAACAGGAGTCTCAAATTAATGATAACAAGCACACGCATGTATAACCCAAATACGTCTAAATAGTGTCTATTCATAATGAGATGTACCAAAGTACAAACCCTGCATTCCGATGAATGGTGAGCGGGCGCCGCGACATAGGCGGGCGAAGAGGGGCGCAGGGGCAGGGAAAGGAAGCACGTACGCATGCCTGCGCGTGCGCCTGCGACAAATACCCGCTACAACAAATTCTAACAGGTGTCCACTTTAGACCAATTTTGGGCTTAGGTTTAAACAACGTGCCTATATGAGTAATCTATTTGACTTTCAGGCTTTCAGAATATAAATAGATATTGATTTCTGGTGAAAGCTGAAAATATTTGAAATGTTCCCAATCGCAGATGTATCATGGAATACAATTAAATACTTTACTAGTATAACGTCAATGTATAGAGGTAAAATCTGCCGATTAGTAATTATTTACGAAAGCTCATTTAAAACTATTATACATGATATCAACGTAGCATTTCCTTCCAAATAATTATCTAAAATGATCGTCTTATCGGTTGTAGGACGCTATTTTCTGGTAATAAAACTGTGAACCAAGCAAGCGTTGCAAGCAACGAGCAGGAGCGAGCAGCTGCCGGAGACTGCTGAGCATTACGCAAACGGTTCGCTACTGGTTGCAAACACTGAATAATCATTTATTCCACTAGTTAATTCTGTGTTCATGGTGCTACGGATTATATGTAACTGGATTTTTTTTAACATACTTCGTAGCTATACACACCTAAACTAGAAGTATCGATGAGTCGTTTGTCATAGTATAGTTGTATGTAATAATATTTAAGTTAAACAATCAAGTTACAATGCGAATAAGTAATCCGCAAAACGACAATGCATGTATGTTGAGTCATCCGCATATATTGAAGATTTCCAAATATTTTCTAAGAACAGAATTCCAACGATTTCCGCACATATATCTCAGAAACAGTAATTATATCAATTCGATGATTCAGTAAATACCTATGGCAATCTATTTTGCTAATTAACTAGCCGATTGAAAAACCCGAATAAAGGCAATCAATGAGCTCGTAGTTGAGCCGCTTGAAGAGGTACTGGACGCAAGAGCGTTTGTTGGAATGTTAATGAATGTGGTGCAGTGTCGCAAATGACTCACAGCGATCTTTATTAAACTACTACATATTAAGAACATGTTCTGATGGAATGCGGATGCTTCCTGGAATTCGCAACTGTTACAACTGTAATCTCGTCCCCCTCAACAGATCATAACTGTCATTTGAATTTAATCATCATCACAGTAGGTACCTACACTTTATCTGCACCGTGTTGTAAATGTAAACAAAATTAGCCGACAGCCTTATTTGTATTGCTATTTAATGCATTTCAACGTTACTTGCTCACATTTTTATTACTTTTATGTATAATTATGTTATGAGACTTAATACAATTAATAATTCCTACATCACTAACGTTTAGATTTGCATTTCAAAACTTCACTCGAAATTTACGAGTCCCTATTATAAAAGCTGGCCGATTGTCCGTTGCGATAAGCGTAAAAAGATGGCTCGATAAGTTTTATGATATTTTATGAGAGTTTTATGAGACAGGAATTTGTCTTCGAGGCAACAAATTTTAGGAAAAGCACACATGCTACTGGTCATTAATTCATAAACCCAGATTTATATTCTTGAGGGTGAATAGTTAAAGACTTACTTACGTAGCTGTAAAATTGTAGTACGTATTACATACGTGCGTAGTGGTTTTGTTACCATCGGTGCTTTGTCACTGGATAAGAATGTACTCGTACGTATGCATAAATAATAACATTTGGAGACACGTGAAACTTTCATTGAAATTCAAGCCTGTTACGAAGACAACAGGGTTTTACGAGAACGAAGGACTACTTAGGTTTACGTGATCTATTTGTATTAAATATGAATATTTTAAAGGAGGTTGAAAAAAGCTTCCAGGGGTCAATGCATTAGTTGAAATTTAAGCCTTTTGCATGAAGTCAATTTAATAAAATCTACCTTAGAATTGTTTTCATAAAATAATTCTATGTAATTGACTAGAATATGCATAGATCTTCCTTTGAACTGCATGGATTACATACAAAACACATTTTTTATAATATGATGTGCTAAATATTAAGTAATTTTAATATTAATTTGAAGGGAATACAAGCTTATTGGGTGACTGTACCATCGTAGGGTCTTAGTATCGGTGGGTGCGGGGGCGCACGGTGCTCACACCGCAGCATTGGCGCGTGCGCGCGGCAGGTGCGCCAGCGCACCCGGCAACCTCGTTAGAATGCTGCATGAGAATTCTCCACCGTTGTAATTACTGGCTATTTCAGTTCACTCTGACATCGCGATGTTCTAATCTTAAAATACACAATACCTTATAGAATACTCAGACTATATAGAATATAAAGTGAGTGATACCAAAGTAACTATGAACATCATTAGGGGATATAATTAAATGATTACTGTCCTCCATAGATGTCCAAAACGAGAAACTGGAAGAGGGCAAAAAGAGGGCAGAAATAGGTACTACTGGTTACAGGTTATTCCATTTCGGAGTTCTGGAATTACCTTAAATCTGCACGATTATATTTAAATTATTCCAGTGACGGTGGTTTCGTAGGTACCGTATCTTTTTATTTATGGGACGAGGGGCAAACGAGCAATTTCATTCAACATCAATAGCCTTTAACAGTCTACCGCTGGGCATAGCTGGGCCCCTATTTGAGGGTGGTTTTTGCTTGCTATACCACGTTGGCTAAACGGGATGATATAGGGCTTAAAGTTGTTATGCGTAGTTAGCTCCCTTAGTCGCCTCTTTCGACACCCATGGGATGAATAGGGATGGTGATGCGTCTATCGGCTTGTGGATCTAATTTCACTCTTCAATTATATACTAAGTGCATTCCTTTTGAATACAACTCAGAAATCAATAGTTGTCTGTCTCTTCCATCTGATAAGTTGTTTTCACTTTGTCCTGATCTTTGGTAGAACATGATCAAAACTGGTCTATTGGTCTATTGTGTCATGTGCACGATTATTTGTTTTGTGTTTGGGTGTTATTAACTTATAATACGTATCTATTTAGATAAAATCCTATGTTTATCAGAAGTCTGGCTCTGCTTTGTTCAGGTTCAGATGGCCGTGTGTGATACACACGACCAAATTACCTAATGATATTTAAATTCCTGAAATACAGATACTGACACCTACCTACTTCAATCAGTTCTTACTGATGATAGGTAAGGAATTCTCATCATGTTCGGACAGTCATCGATGATTCACCCCTATGCTAAATAACAAAATAAAGTGATTCATTTATCCTTTGCATCTCCGGCTCTTAGATCTTAACAGTCAGTGACTCATATTGTTTGTCACCTGATAAACATATTGTCACAAGTGCAGGCATGCATCAAACCATTGCATGATGTTGTATCAGTTTCGATGTACCCAAAATGTTTCAGATAATTTAGTACACTCACGATGATGGTGAATTCATTCTGGTTGTTTGGTTTTGCCATTATTTATGTAAAAACACTGTGTATTATTTTAAGTTCTAGAAATAAATAATATATCTAGATTGAAACAATATTGTCAGGAGTTCTTAATATTACTCCAAAGAATAAGTTTAAAATGTATCATTCTTCTCCGGTTCTCGCTGCTTTCAGTTTCTTTCATACAGCATTTAGATAGAAATCATTTCCAATGGGTTAGTTTATAGAGCTGTACATAAAAGGTGTCCCAAATCAAAACGGGTTCTTATTGGATTGTAAAGAAGACATGTTTCGATTAAGTATGAAACAAAATATCTGTCAAATGGCCCAAGGCTCTGATGAGGGTTCATTACTGTTTTCATGAAATTTTCCACGATTTTCCTAGATGTGACTGTATCTCACCAATGACGCGTTGAATTTGGGATTTGAGCTCAGGAATTATTTCCGATTTATGCGCATGAGCCCGAGAGTTCACAAAACCCCAAAGAATAAAATGCACTATCTGAACTGATAATTTTTCGAAGTTTGTAAGAAGTCTCAGCATGACTTTCCAAATTTTTGTATTTAGTTATCATAACTTAACTCGTTGTTCTCTAGTCAGGCGCTCTATTTTTAAAAATCTGTATAGGCATAGGAGCCAGTTGCAAAAAATCAGAGATGCCATTTCCACAAAGAAAATTACACTAAATTTAAGTATGTAGATGTGGGTGTTTTCTTTGTATGTATATATTTATTTATATCAGTTGCTTAGCACCCATAATACAAGCCAGGGTAGATTAGCTCAGTTTGGGACTAGATGAGTTCCAAACTGAGCAGAGCTTGTATTATGGGTTGTATATTAGAAGGCCGAAAATATTTAAGTACGAGTATTTATTTATTTCACAACCACTAACACCGTTTACCTACATCATCACCATAATCCTTCTTCCCGGGTATTTGTTTGTGTCTTTTTCTATTTATAAAGTAATATTTTTGCTATGTTCATTATGACAAGATTTTTAAGATCTATAAAATAAATGTATTTTTTTATAAAATTCTCATACAATTCATTATATTTTAGTAATGTTGGAATAGGCCCACATAATACTCACAGATAGATTAACTAATGTGCTGCTGTCGAAATATTGAGAAGCAATAATATATTTTATTTATTGATTTAGATTAATAATACAATTAGTAAAATTTGGCTATCGTCCGCCGTTCGTAATCTTCGAACCTAATGACCCGAAATGCAAATTTATTTGACTTTTAAATAGCTTACATCTTTTTGTTACGCTACACCACACATTGTTACATGTCATCGATTAGAAAGGAATGTACCAGATTTTTTCATTGAAATCAAAACAATCTGCTAATTATTTGCTCAAATATCTATTCGTACTTCTAATCCTACAAGGTACTTATTATGATCAGGGCATTTACACATAGAACAAAACGATGGAAATGAAATTGTTTCCAATGAATATCATAATTTTTTATCAGTTGTTTGTACGTTTATACTGAAGCCGTTTGTTCGTAAATGTTGGTCGTTGTGCACATCCTAACTGAACAGGTTTAGAGGCGCAGTTAATACTGCGCACACGCAACAGTTAACTAACTGGAATTAGGGTTCTGAATTTATCATGTTCAGGCCAGTATAAGATAGGTGGCTAAGACCTCTATGGTACTTAGTTTGGACTATCTGACCACAGATGAGCACGCACGGTGATCTTTTGTTTTCGTTGGAGATGTAACATAGGTGTGCGCGATATATGCCAATAAGTATCCATTCCTTCCCCTTATCACTTTTTAGAACGACACTCAACTGTCATTACAAGGTAGGCTCAATATCCTGGATGACGCCGCCTTAGGGACACTCTCAACTTGAGACTGTCACTAAGGGGGCGTAGCGGAAGGTAGGTGTTCATAACTCAGTTTCTAACCTTTTTCAAGGTTCTTCTCGTCCGAGCATAAGTGTCTTCTTTACAAGACCGAAGTTCGCCCGTGTGTGGAGTACTGTTCGTATCTTTGCGATGGAGCCGCGCAGTATCTATTTGACGCTCTCAACCGGTTGCAGCGGCGAGCAAAGCGCATTATTGACAGTACCGAAGCCACCGAGTCTCTCGAGCCTCTGCAGTTGCGTAGAGATATCGCCTCTATGGCAGTCCTCTTTCTGAAGAACTTTTCCAACTGGTCCCTCCCTTCTCTCTTCCTCTACAGGACAACACTTGCCAGCTTTGGAAGTCACTGCTTCAGAGTGGTACATATACGCTCACGTACTCACCGCTTCGGTTCTTTATTCCTGTGCTGAGCGATCAAAACCTGGAGCTCACTATCAGGGAAGTGCTTCGCGCACGTGTTTCCCTACCACTATGATCCCGGGTCTTTAAGAAGAGCGTGAAGAAGCATCTCACTAGATCGCCATAGTGTGGGTCACCATGCTGCATTGTCCTTATTCGCATTGAGGACGGTGACCACCACTCCTGGATTCTACTCATACTTTCCATCACCCAGAGCAAAGTCATTTTGGCAGCTAAAATATTTAAATAAAACCGATGTGAAGGGTGATCAACAGCTTTTAATGGTCCACTGGTAGACAAAGATTCGCCTTTAGAAAGTAGTTGTTTTTAAAAGGGCGATCTGATTATATTTACTTTGTAAATAACTACATCAATAAATATTATTTAGCCTGAATTAATAGTGATCACGTCAGAAGTTATCAAGTCTCTAGGACATGAAGATCTGAGGAATTATCTCTATGTCTTAACCACGTTGTTGTCTATTTGTTCTAAATTTATTGAACAAAAGTGGTAACTTCAATTTGTGTGAATATAAATTATCATGACATAATTTTTTATGTATAACAAGACAGATTTGCTAAGTTCGACCTTAACATATTACCCATAGATATATAAATCAGAACATTTACGATCAATTTCACGCAATCTGTCTAATTAAAACGCTTAATATATTTTTTCTAGAAACGTGCGATTCCGAGGTATAAATATTTCTAGGATTCCGTACCCAAATGGTAAAACAGGACCGCACTACTAAGATTTCGCTGTCCTGTCTGTCTGTCCGTCCGTCTGTCACCAGACTGTATCTCAAAGATGATGTATTTCTGTTGCCACTGGGGGGCTCCTACACAATAAACGTAATTCTTTTGCTGATTTTTGCTCGGTATAGATAACGGCAATAGGTAGACGCTTGAAATATTTACAGCATGTTTAGGTATATATTCACTTAAAGAAAAGTAATTCTATAAAAAAAAAAATTACGGTACGGAACCCTTCGTTCAAGAGTCCGAGTCGCACTTGGCCGGTTTTTATTACAACAGCTCCACTTAAAGAATTTTGAGATTCAAAACGCACGTTGTAAATGAACAATGCACAGGAACAATTTACTCGCTTTGTTGTTTTCAATCACTATCTATGTAGATTTAAAAATTATACTCATGACGTTACACGAGACGAATAATATTTGTGTACATTCTGTTATACTTTAATGATTATTGTTATCATGCTAGGAATGCTGTAGCGCGGTTTAATAACATACAATTAATAACGGATGGTTCTCGTTTCTATCACTTAAGACGTAGAAGACGAAATGGTATGGCTTAAGTGACCAGAGCATTATTTCGATTGATAAACCTAAGTCGACTCGGGCAACGAAAGTGGAACAGGGTTTGTCAATATGGACCGTCAGCTGGCCCCGACGATAGTGCTTATCGCCTGTGGGACATAGTCCGCTCATTCACGAGCCTGTCCATTCATGCGTCTGCTCCCACCTCGCATCGCGGTGCAATATGGTCCTTAAGACGTTCATCAAAGGGTTGAAAATCGTGTAGATAGTTTAAGGGGGCGGTGGGGCGAGGGGCAATGTAGATCGAGGATATCGCGGGGTCAGCGCGGATTGCAGGCGCCCGATAAACGTCGATGGCGTCCAACGACTCGACTAACAAACCAACAATACACACACTGACACGCTCTAAAAAATATAACGCACATAGAATTGAATTATCACCCCATTAAATATTTTCAACATGAATTCTTACTCTTGTGTCATCGATAAAGAAATATGTCACAAGTAAAAAGTTCAACCGCCCCATTCATTGGTTGCGTGATAGTAAAATTGATAAGGGCCTAAGAACGTATATAAAAACTAATATATTAATATTGCCCTATACATTATATAATGTAAGCTTTACGAAGTCAATTGACGGTAATCTGTAACAGAGCACTGACGCCGAGAGTTTACGAGTACCCGAATAAAACCAAAGAAATTGTACCACTCGTTACCAGGATTTATTTATGCCCATGAATTCGAGTTCACAGAAGTTACAAATTACTAACTAAACTATAGTTTTCGAAATTTCTGATCGTTAAGCCGAAGCCAAACAATTATTTAGTAGTTGGGTTATTTGTTTTGATTCTGTCAGTCTACTTCATTTACTAGTTACTCCAAAAGTTTTAAATAAACTAAATAACAGACCTGCATGTGGTATTTAATTCAAACCGAATAATTAGAAACTCTGGACTCGTTCAGGATTTATATCGGTTTGAAAAATCGAATATGGTTAGTTTAGTTTGAAATGCAATATCAAGCCAATTACAGTTTTTCATGAATTGCAACGTAATAAATTAAAAATAGTTCTGGAACACACACCAATAGGACACTACACCATTACAGTCTATCTTCTATATAACTAAATATGAATCACCGAAATGTATGTTCGCGCATGACTTCCGATCGATCGACAAATTATTTTTTTATTTTTATTTGTTTGTTATTATCAGAAAAGAATTGTGTAGAAGAAAATTAAAAGAAAACCGAAAGTGTAATAATGCGGTATAAAGGTCCCCGGGGCAGCTTGTAAATAAATTAAATTAATTAAATTAAAGAAATTCCATATCCATATCAAATAATAAAATTTTAAGTAACCAAATAACTTGTTAGGTGATTACTCATATTTTTGACTCACAAAGACACTTTATTTAGTTAACTCGAGATGGATGTGTGGGAACAAGTGTACATAAGATAAGAAAGTGGCGCCGGGAACAGAAAACTTAAAACTTAAAGATAGTCTTTCGTGGCTTTAGTAACTAATACATAGATCTCGTTATTCACAATCTCATTTCCAACAACAAGTTATGTTTAATCCATAACTATGAAGTAGGTAACTGCTCAATTTTCGTTGGTTGCTTTCCCTATAATAGATCATGATCTTTATCGTCATGATTGTTATAAATATTGGTATTAATATTTTGTAACCAGATAAACACATATGGGTCACGGTAAACATGCTTGGAACTGGCCACTTGCGTCAAGAAGTATTTATTTAAAAGTATTTGATATTTTTTAAAATTGGAACTCCGCGATTATATTATTTTCTTTTTTAATCTGTCAAGAATTTGTTTTGCGCGGCAATTTAGGAATCGAAAATTTAACTAAAACAGTTTGAATTATATTTTGTTTAAGTTAATATACTGGTTTAATATGATAATCAGCAAGAAAAATTAAAATAAATTATTTTTTGTTTTGTGACGGCAACTTTAAAGTACCTACTGAGAAAGACTTTTAGCGACTGAACTGGTACAGTGAACATCGCAGACTGTATGTATTGTACTATAATTTTAATTATTATATTTTAACATTTTGAATTTCAAAATTAATTTTATTTGAATATTAATATAGCAACAACTAGTTAACTACTCCTCTTTGTGATTACTTCATATGTAATCACAAAGAGGAGTAGTGGTAGACTTAAAATTAGCAGCCTGCGCTATGAGATTTCAAACCCGGTGCAGTTATAAAGACATTATTTTTATTGATATGATATTTTTTCATTTTTCTTTTATTATAAAAAAGCAAATTAATCCGAAGAACTACGCTTCGACATGAATGGGCCGGCTCGACAGGAGTGATACCACGGCCTTTCAACCGATGTGAAACCGCGCTTGCACTGTGTTTCACCGAGTGAGTGAAGATATCGTAGGCCCATACCCAAACCCCTCCTCCCATCCTCCTCCCCATGCCCCTAAGGCCGACAATGCACTTGTGACGCCTCTGGTGTTGCGGGTGTAAATGGGCGGCGGTAATGGCTTACCATCTGGTGATACGTCTGCTGAGAAGCTGTGTTGTCACTTTACATATTGCGAATTATTTATTCTTAAATAAGTAATCAACAGCAATATTTTTATGATTTACTGTATTATACCACATTATTATATTGATTTATTATTATTGAGGGTTAATCTCATAAAAGATGTAAGTTTTAATTAATTAGGCGCGTGGCGCTAAAGATACTGGTTGCGTTAATTCCAGAAATTAGCCGTTATCGATTATTATTTAGTACCTTAATGATCGAACAATGCTCAGAATGTATCGATTGCAAAATTTTCTAAAAATGAATTTCTACCCAGCTTTGAGCTTGAAATTTGTGGTAATATTAAGTAATATGCCATTAATCTTCACTTCTTTGCCAGCAGAAATATAGGTAGATAGGAATTGGCTATTGGAGATAGGTAACTAACACTTTAAGTAAACGTCTGAATCTGGTTGAAGTATAGATAGGTACATAGCCATTTGTGGATGTAAATAAAAACGCATTATTATTATGGTATATTAGTATATGAGGTATGTTTGTCTGGTATGTGTAATCTGTAATATCTCTACACTAATAAAACTATCAACTATCTGGGTATACCTACCACAAACGTTATCTATTAATGAATTGCATAGTCTAAATTATATATTATATAAAACACAATTATAGACGGTGACATGACATACAATAACCCTGTTGATGTATGTGAGGCATTCAATAATTATTATATTAATTTAACACAAGACGTCAAGTTGGATTTTAAAATAGATAACATTAATAAAATTTTGACACATGATAATTTTAATACAGTTTTCTTAAAATCCACAGATGCTATGCAAGTATTCAAAACTACTAATAGTCTTAAAAATACTTTATCAGTCGGTCTTGATGGAATTAGTACAAAAATAATGAAAACCTTTTCAAAATATATTAGTGGTTAATTTGTCCTTTGAAGAGGTACTTACTTGCCCAGATATTCTTAAAAAATCTATTGTCAAGCCACTGTTTAAAAAAGGGGACATATATAAGCAATTACCGTCCTATTACGCTTATATACTCCTATAAAGAAAAAATCGTATTATGACACCGATATGGAAATTTAACAAAAAAAAATATGTTTGGATTTCGTAAAATAGAATGCGTCTTTGGCGTGTTTCAATCTTGTTAAAGTAATTACGGAAGCGATAAATGAGAATAAGCCTTTAACTAAGGTTTTTTTGGATAAGAGCAAGGCATTTGATTTTGTACATCATGACTCGTTACTCTATAAATTAAATCGTTATGGAATAAGAGGGAAGGCTAACTGGCTCAAAAGCTATTTATCAGATAGGAGTCAATGCGTGGAAATATCAAAACTTGAAATTGATACAAATATGGTATACAGGTAAAAATTTCAAAGCAATAAACTAGGTGTTCCACAGGGCAGCGTTTTTGGTCTATTTTGGTTTTTACTATATATTAATAATCTTCCTAATGTCACTCAACATAAGACAGTACTGTTTGCAGTTTTAGTAAAATGTGAAATAAAATCCACTTATGAAGTGGAAATAAATAACCTTTAGAAAAATTTACTTAATACTAAAATGATACAGTTTCAAACCTATAGACGACAACAAATTGATTTAAATATAATTTATAACAATAGTAAGGTAGAAGCAGTCCATTCAAAAACATTTCTAAGGATAGTTCTAGATAAAATTGCTGTTAGAAGTCGCACATTGAACACGTTTGTGTCAAGTTGAATAAATTTGTATATGCCATAAAAATAATTCGAGAAACGGTTTCAACAGTTGCAGCACTAAGTGCTTGCCATGGCTATGTATCCTCGATACTTGCATACGGCCTACTATTGTGGGGAATCTGTTGAAATTGAAAATATATTTCGTGTACAAAAGAAGTGTGTGAGTGCAATATGCGGTGCATGGTTTATGGATAGATGCAGACCAATTTTTAAAAAGTAGAATATTTTGCTGCCAGCGTGCATTTACATTAGGGAACTCTGTGTTTTTGTCAAACAACATCTTCAAATCTTTGATCTTCAATCAAATGTAACAAGAAGAGACATTACACCTAGAAATGTTCACAAAATCTTTCAACCAAGAAGCGATCTAGAAATTCATAAAATAAACTCCTATATAACTGACATTAAAGTATATAACAAATTACCAAATGTATCTACCTCTCAAGTTTTTTTAATTTTTTATAAAATCGTATTCAAATTAGGTAATGTAATCATAATATTGACACTAACATTACTATAATTTATTACATTACTAGTTGCACACCATTGTTATGGTAGAATGTACTCGCTTTTTAAATAATTATTATAACCTGTCTTGTACTACATTCTTGCAAATATATATCATTTTATTTCATATCATTTCATGGATTATCCGGGTGGTGATGATTAGGAATACGGAGTGTCACAAACTCTATTCAACACGTGGGTGTCAGAAGAGCTGAATAAGGAAACAAATAACAGCACTACAAAGAAAAGAAATACTTGACACAAACCCTATTCCAGTACGTATGTCCAGCCGGTAAAGTAGGGCAAAACCTGCTTTCTAAAAAGAGAATATACAGTATCCACTATGTCCAGTAGTAGATTATTAAGGTTAGTGATGAAGGAGATATGGAAGAGCAAAGAACGGCATTTGCGGTTTTATCAGGATTCAAATAGGGCCAATGTAGTTTATTAACTGGTTACGATACTGTGTAATTACAGATGAAGTAGTTGTGACGGATAGCTATGGCAGACTTATAATTAATGATGGCATAATTGATATTTGTCGGACAAGTCATGTGTAATGGAGGAATGGACGATGGGGGGAAACGTGACGTGTTCTGGTTTTACCAACGGTGATTATTTGTATGACATAAACAAGCGGCCAGGCGAGTCTACCAGAAATATAACTTCTAGGTTGTCGGGTTCCAGTATTTATTCGGTGCCTGACTCAGTTCCTGAAAATGGTTTTACAGCTTTGTACTGAGCTAGATCTACTTATCTTTAATTACATTACTATTATTAACAGAAAGCCGGATATAGTGGAGATAGCCCGATGGAAATGCTGAATAGGGATTGTTGACATCACATTTTGAATAATGATAATGAGATTACGGTTGTCAAGAAAAAAAATTTTTTACGCAACTCATGATAATATATTATCGACAGTATAGAATGCAGTTCCCTAAGGAACATGATTTTGAAGGTAGTGTGGCACGATACGACACGTATGGTACGGTTTGCAAACTAAACAGAGATGCTTTTCTTTTCTCATATTTTTAAATATAAAACTAAATAGGGATATTTTAAGAAACATAACTACGATCGTGGTTTTCATCTTCTTCTTTATTTAGTTACTTTACTGGTTTTTAAAATAAATAGCTAAATCTTTGGAAATTTCTGAAAACCCTTTGTGTAATTTATCTTTTTACTTGTCATGTAGACCTGTAACTATTCCACAATTATGTGTAATATATAGATGTATTTCTTAGTGTATATAGTATTTACATTAAAAAGTTATATATAGTGTTGTTAGTCATTTACTCCATTGTTATGTTGAATATTGCATTGATTCATTGGTCACGTAAAAACATGACACATATATTGTAATATGTTTACCGATTTCCGCTAAAAGTTACAGGACTCGACCCTGTTGACTTTTGACATTGTAGCGCACTGCATCATCTTGGAAAATAATTTACCATTCTAAAAGACCGAATGTCCGTTATTCTATATGTATACTTACACATTCATTCATTTCAATGTGTCATATACATCGCAATGGATTTCGTAATATTTCATTGAATTGTGCAAAGTAACATTATATTTACCTTCGCAATAATTTAGTTTTTTTTGCTCAATTTAAATATAATTAATTTTATTAATTAAACCCTAAAGCTATATTATGAATATTGCTAATATATAATATAGTAAACGTATAGCCTTTATTAGATTTAACGTCATTACTTATTAGTTACCTATTTTTAAAAAAATGTATCATTTCAACGTTTAATAGAGGCATTGATTTGACTCAATAGTCTATCACCGTACTAATAAAATGAATTACAGACTTGGGTGTTCCCGCTGTGAGCACAACCTGGATATGAGTCCTTTGTATATTCTTCGCAATGCAAGCAAACATTCAGCATTTTAAAATAAACTTTACCTCGTGTGATTTAAGATTGTATTTAGATTGCACATAAAGTGCCCATAGTCAGTGCGCATAATGCTGAATAAACGCTTATTTTGATCCGTCGAAGCAACTGCGTAATAACATACGTACGAACATATAACAATAGTCCAAATCACTATTGCAAGACAAATGACGTATGTGTGAAAAGAACTTTGTGCCCTTAGATAATACGGTGTCAAGTGAGATGGCTTGCTTGAGTATGTTATCTATGCTAAATGTGACAAACTTATTAAGCTTATGTCCTCACTGAGAACATTTCATGCGATAAACTCCGCAAAATCCTTGAACACCACATATCAGAAGAAATAAGGCGTAGATTGAAAAGACTTACGAAGCTGATCATCGTATTATTCTTAAAAGCGTTAAATTAAGAATTTCACGAGTTTTTAAAAAGTAGCAATATCATATGTGACACCACAGGTAATAACATTCTAATTAGTTTTACTTGGTGGCCTGTAATTTCATAATTTTGGAACCAAACACTAATTAATATTCTTAAATTCAGTCATTTGGGCACACTAATATCCAAATGATGACATGGTAGAGTTGTCCTACACATTTTTTCATCCTGGGTTTCTGTAAGGTTTTTGTGATATATTGAAACTTACTCTTATCGGAATAGTGGTTTCTTTTAATAATGATACTCGTACGACAGCTACAGCATCCTTACCTTTTTTGGTAGACGATAGCCCTATGGTCTTGCTCAAAAGTTATATGTTCAAGGTTGAAATAACAATGGTCTTGCTCTTATGTTGCATATTCCAATGAATTGTGATAGCAGAATCTATTGCATATTACTTATATTCTATTTCGATTGCTTTGACACTGTCTTTTGGACTGTTGACTATAGCGCCAAGCTACTGTATCCAACGTTAGTAGAGACTTAACTTTACCATGAACTATATCATAGTTTTATATGTGTCATTCTAGACTTAATCACAATGGGAAATAATTTTTGGTTATCCAACATTGCAAACAAGTTGCATGGATTTGTTCAGTGGTTGACTTTTGGATTTGCGCATTCTTTATCATTTGCATTTCCTATTTTGTCACAATGTAATCAAATTTATCTTTGACGTAATCCAAATTGTTATTGCGTTGTATTTTCCATGTGTTCGTTATAGAAAATCTTTGAAAGTATTGTGTTGCTTATGAAACCGTGTAGTTACCCCAATTGTTGGAACATTGTTCGATATTTAATGTCTACAATACAATAACTTATCAAATGCGACCGGACGTTTCTTTGTATACAACTTGACCCAACGATGAAGGATTTCATTCATGACTAGGTTTATCGGGTGATGTTTTCAACGGGGGTGCTTATCGATTCAACAAAATCCATTGATTGTCACGTCATAAGCGCCATCGCAGAAATGCTAAAGAGTTATCAATGTAAACGGTTTGTTTACACAGTTAACCGTAATCTTATCCGGTGACCTCCTTAGACTCTCCCGTTTCGAAATTGTATCGTCGCTCGGTATCGCGTTGTGTCCTTATTACATGTCGCCGGAAGTGCGCGCTCGACTCGATCCGTCGAGCAAACGTTCATTCATGTTCTATGTATTTATTTAGTGGCGACCGTACCTACCGCGCTCTTCAACATTATGACTTCAGACGGTTAAGGCACCTACTTTATTTTTATGTTTATTGCTCTATTTACACTATGGCACTTAAGCACAGGAGCGATAACTACACCTATGCAACAGAATGCTTTCTTATGTAATTATCTTCATATCATTAAAATATACATTAACTCATGTAACTTTGAAAAGATAAAGTAATTTTTGACTTTATCAAGTTAACTTGAGGGTCACATGTACATTTGAGGTTCCTTTCTTCTAATTTGAAGAGTTAATGAAGCTCTCAAGAAGATTTAGTTGTGTTTTTATTGTTTAACGACAGGTTGAATAACTTGAGGCTCTGTCCAATAAAACGACAAAACCATTATCGTCACGAAATAGGACATTGATATCTATATTTACGAATGCCTTTATCGAAGGTGCGCGTCGTTAGACCAGCGGAAGTGGCAAGTAGGAGTGGGAGTCGGGAGGAAAGGGCCGGCGCGCGCGCAGCTAATTGCCGGGAATTTCGGAGGTCGCCCGATAACCCACGTCTGCGCCGGAAGTCGATAGTGCTTTGATGTGTTGCGAGGCGTCCGCTCCCCTATGTAATGTATTTCACTAATAAACGGCCACCTTGTCGAAACTCGCCGGCAGTGGGTGCTTTTTGGTGTACAATGATTTTGTAGGACAGTAGTTGTTCGGAAGCCCTGAATTAATGTAACTGAATTAATATGCAATGAAGTCAACGGTCTTTGGAAATTACACACTTTAGCACGAATATTAATGTTGTTACCTGGAGCTTTAACTATTATAAGATCAATTAGTTTATTGGAGCAGTTATAGTTATTACATTAAAAATAAGGTAGTTTAAGATTAGCCAATCCGCATTTACATTTAAATTTACACTACTGTTAATTTTACACATACTCACTATATCTTAATCAAAAGGAAATGGAAAGAATCAGCAATTAAAAGAACCCATTATTTCTGTTCTTTGGTCGTCCTTGCTAGGGATCCCGCTTTAGCAAAGCGGAAAATATGGAAGAAAAAAGGCAAATGGCTCATTAAGTATGGGTCATTAATTATGTAATAATGAGCTTTATGTAAATTATTTGATGATTTCATGGCAAAAACCAACTGGCTTTTGGACGTGTATTCAGTTCATACCCTTATGTATCATTGAACCCTTGATAAACTATCACAGGTGTAAATAAATAAGCTCTTACCAAACAATACCTATTCGAATAAATACTGATAACTTTATGCGCTTGTCTATACTAAAACAATTCTGTTTAAATTTATATTAAAAATTTACTTTACCTAGCCTAGGTAGGGTGAATTCCTCCATTCTGTACATGTTCCACTATTTTAATTTTGTTTACACCTGACCGGTTTCGCCTTATGGCGTTACTTACACCGATGAGTTACATTAACCTTCGATAATGCCATAAGGCGAAAAAATAAGTACAAGTGATTTTGGTTCTAGAAAGTATTTATCGTATTGCTGGCTTGACTCTTAAATGTGACGTCTTTTCTTTTTTGACTGAAAATTTCCTAATAAATATATTTAATAAATTGTACAAGTCTTGTTATAAACATAGTTATTAATCGGTGGATTATGTATATATATTAGTAATCGTATGTCATATGTTTCAATGTATAAAAAAATCGTATTATTGTTTATAAAGTACTTAAATCTTTTAAAACGTCGCCAGACTAATGAAATACTCGTACCTTCAAGAGAAGAGAAAAACAGCTATTAGTATCAACTATTGAATAACAAATAAATAAACGAAGAATTAGTTAGAGTAACAATACCTACTTGTAACCATAAGTAAATACGTCAAAGTGATTAATTAAAACGGTATTTATAACGGTTAATAGAACTTGCATCGTTTGCGTAAAAGGAAAAATCTAGGGATTTGGTGTTCACGCGGTGCGCACACGTTTTTGTAATCGTCCACGGGGAATACCAACCTCTTGAACCTGGTAAATTTCCTTAAGTTGTTTCCGGGATTCCTGTTATAAATACTCAATATTATGTAATGCCCTCGTTAACCGTTATTATTAAGAAATATTGACTTTATTACATCTAAAGAACTACATACCTAACAAGGTATCTTAATGAATATGATTTGGTTTAATGAAAACAAAGAAATAATGGTGAAATGATATTAAATAAATGTGTCGATGGCATTGAAGAAAAATACATCTATTTGACAAATGTAAATCAGTGTTTTCGTATAAGTTTTAATTAACAAGTAATGGTTTGGTTTGATTGAAAGATAAAGAAAGTCTTTTGTCTAAAGAAAATAGTTTTAACTTTAACTTAAAATATAAGTTGACTTTAAGTATATTAGACTCAGGTGAGTTAAAATTAAATAAAGAAGCATAAATACCATCTAGGTTCGAGTTTTTTAAAAACATCCTATTCAAGGAACGCAAATGTAAACTACAAGCAACCTGAAAATGCCGAAGGTAGATACTTTTCAATAGAAAAGTATATAAGAGATAAATATCTTATTATTATTTCAGACTAGTAACAGTCCAAAATTTAAGTTCCGATAATTAAATTTTAAATAGGTGTAGCATTATCATTGTATTTTAAAGTTTGATTTTGATGTATGTCGATCGACTGCAATCATACTTCATGTAATAAAACATTTTCTTTCTTCCTTAACCTTTGAGATTGTCAATTGTTTGAGAATTGGAGAAACATTTCATCTCGACACAATTGACGTTAATGTAACAGATAACGAATAAATTTAGTAACGTACTTGTTAAATGTCGTCACTTTTTTATGATAAAAAATCAATTTGTGTCAGTCTCTTTAACCTTTATTATCTGAGCAAGTTGTGTTTTTGCTCTATAATACCATTTAAGGTGACTGTACACCCTCACGCGTCACAAACTATTTTAATTAGGTGAGTGAGGGAAGGCGCAACGATAACGTAGTCCAACAATCGTTAAGTGGAATTGATGGTGGGTACGTTCCACTCATAAATTGTCAATTTCATTGATAACTTTGATAGAAGTGGAGCGGTTCAACGGAATAAACGTTTAACATTCGAATGAACCTAAATTTCTATTATTATCTATATCGTTAAAGTTACACGAAACCTGTGACTCCGGTAAGTGGAGTATATAAACATTATCGCACTGCTACCAATAGATACGGATACAGAAATCTCTGTTCAATTCAATATTTTTTTGGTGTTATCTATTAGAGTTGTTACAATTTAAACAAATATGATAAGGGCATAACTAGCGTGTATACAAGTCACGAAAATTGTACGAGTATTAACCGGATTGATGGCGGTTCTCCTAATGAAAATATATTCCTTTGGGACAAGTTTTCGTGAATTTTATATATAAAATCGGTAATCGCGTAAGGTCTCTCAATTGAATTTTAAAGTTGAGTTTATTTACTTCAAGTTACAAGTGATAGACCAACTGTAAATAAGTCGTCAGGCATTTTAATAGTTTAGCCGTGTGGTCAACTTGTACAGCTACGAAAGTTTAAGCTACGATCTTTAAATACGATCTTCTGATTGTTTTGCTTCATTGTGTTTATTTCTAGATAATAAAATGCAACACTTAAGTATTAAAGAAATTAGTATCTACTGAAGAATTAAGCAAAACAAAAATTTGCGCGCAGAGAAATATATAGTGCAGCATATACGTATATATACAAGATAATCTATACCTATCATCAACAAAAAAAAATACAGGGAAAACGAAAACGGAATAAAAACTATAGGAAATTATATAAAGGTTTTGTTCTCATAGTTCAAAAAGTCTATAATGTGAGTTGAAAGGTTACACTGGTACTAAGTTAATGTGATTTTGTTTAAATTTGACCGTATTTAATGTAATATTTTAAGTAAATATAAAATTTTGTACCATAAATTACTCAAAAGCCTTAAAAGTCTTTGATCCTGATGATCTTAGAAGATATTAACTTATCTAAGAATTTTACTTTGTAAGGCTCTTGATTATTTTTTATAATTAAAAAGGAGCAGAAATTGATGCTCAATAAAGAGGGAAAATGATAAGACTTGTTATAAACACAATGTAGCATGTGGTTGTGTTGTTTCGTTTCTCGTAATATAACCGACTTACTGACAAACAGTGACGTCTACGGCACTCGTCCTTAAGCGTAGGTACCTACTCATATCATAATTTTATCAGCAACTCATTTAGAGCGCACATTTTGGTAGATTACTAAACTATTCATAATATTATTTGAAGAAAAATCATAAACATTATTTATATAATCTTTTAAACGTCAGGTTAATGAACTGAAAACTTGGGCTATTTAAGGGAGACTCATTATTAAGTTTTACATACCTAAAGATTATTATACAAATATAGGTAATATAAATAAACATTGTTTGTATTCAAACGTCTGAAGTATGTACAACGCATGTATTCCCAATTTATTACGAGTCACTGTGACAGTTTTTATCTCAATTTTTGTTGTGTGGAATAATCTCAGTGCACCGTAAGAAAATAACTTAAGAATTGAATACTTACTGCATCTGAGTGACTCCTACATAATCTGAACCTGAAACAAAAAAAAGTATGTCAGTAAAGCTAAACTCACATAGGGACAATATTAACTTATGTCTGATTGTTTTTTTTTATTATAACTGATTAATTAATCAGTAAAGAAGAATTAATGCAATGAGGAGTAATAAACAATAATATTTTTAGTCACAAATCTAAATATATTCATATGACTTTCGAAGTGGTAGATGTTGGTGCTGGTTGTGTTAGTGGAGATACAGATATAATTAGTTGGTCCTTGTTTCATGCTCCAGAAACAGTGAAGCGGGCCGCAGACAGTTTACAATTAATCGATTACAATAATTAAATTACGTGATGACGTAGTGACAGCTGCGCAAGCGCCGCCGCTGTATGCGCAGGTGTCTTGCGTGACGCGCTCTGTGAGAAAATCAAAGGAAAACCCACGCGCTCGTCTCGCATCACAATCGACACGTTTCCATTTGCAAAATATTGGTGTTACCACCTGTAATCCGGTTACAATTATGTATTCTATTATACTATCAACTTTGCACAACGTTTTAACTAACATGTTACAAATTTTTCGCAGACTTGGTTCTAATTAACTTGAAACTAATTAAAACGTATCAGACTGTCATAACTTATGCCGTTAAAGTAAAAAGCACTTACACATAAACAAAGCCTGATATCGATTAGTTTGTGTAATTAAAAACGAACACACTTTTTCATATGCCGGTTTTTCTAAGTGTTTTTTTAAATATAAATGCGAAAGTGAGTTTATTTTTTTGTTACGGTTTCACATGTTAACTACTGAACAATATTATTTTATCGTGGAGAGCAAACGAGTAAGTGGATCACCTGGTGTTAAGTTAGTACCACAACATTTGGTCACCTGCAACTGAGAAGTTACATGTGTTGTCACCCTTTGATTCCCCCTTCTCCCAGAATCTGATAGCGGAGGGGGTTTGACTAATCGGTGAAAACCAACGAAAGACCACCAACACCAATTTTTTGGGTTATTTTTAATATAATTCATTTATGTATATGCATTTAGTAGTAGGTATATTTTTGCGAAATTAAAACTATAGTCGGTAAACGCCAGTATTTAATACGTCTGTCTACCCCTTTAAGGATAATAAGGCGTAATTGTATGTGTGTATTACATACTAAATAAAATACTCACTAAATAGGTACATATACGGGGAAGTCCCGAGTGACGATTCTCTCATACGCGGTGATACTGAAATGCTACTGCTACCATGCCGGTTAATCCCAGTGAACTGTTAGAAATATGGCATTTTAAATAAACCATTGGCTAAACTTTTATTTCTTGTTTATCATAATGTAAAGAAATTCATCCAGTATTCGATTAAAACGATTAAGCAGTAATATTTTAGTCAAATCCTCGTGTGTCATCTTTGGAAACAGTTGAAACTCGCTTTATAAATGCCTTTCATAAGCCTACTATAATCCATTCTCTCTACGTGGCCAAATTATTTTCAATCCTTGTTACTACCTACATCTTTTTTCTGTCCGCTACGTACCTTATCACTACATTCCTAACTCTGTCACTAACATTCACACTACACATACTTCTTAGGGAACGCATCTTTACAATATCAATTCTTCTTTCGTGCCTTTTCTGCCATACCTACCCAAGATACGCTGCCATACTAATCGTTCTTTGTTAGACACATTTTTGTTAGCAACAAGGGATTTTAGAGCACAATTCACCTTATTTTCCACTTTCACTGTCCTTTTTATATAATCTTTATGTAAACATAAAACCTAAATATACAAACTGAAACCGATGTTTTAGTTTTTTTTTTTTTTCTTTATTTGTTTAATGAGGGCTTAGTCACGAAGAGATTATGTCGCCCTATGTTTTAGTTAATAAATAAATAATAGTCAATTTCTAATTCGCTCAAATTTTTATGAAGGGGGTTTCTGGACAGGTTGGGGCTAAGTTATGGCCGGAATCTTTTACTAAACAGGGGACTGGATTTAAACAGCAATTCTTCAACCTTAGTAAATCTGTATTCGGAAAAACTGTAAATAAATATAATAAATATTTCGGACATCTAACACGCAACGCCATCTAGTCTCAAACTAAGCACAGCTTGTATTATGGGTACTAAACAACTGATAGAAATACATATATACTTTTTTTTTGTAAATACATACATATTATACATCGAAAACACTCAAACTCCGAAACAAATATTTGCAGATCATACAAACATTTGGTCCGACCCGGGAATCGAAGCCGAGACCTCAAGCAGAACAGTCGCATACACTACCACTGTGCTACCGAGGCAGTCATGTATCATTTAGGTATAAATCCACAACATTCAACAAGTAGTACTACAACCTTAGCAAATTATATACTGTAGAAAAAAGGATTCTCTCTACAGACCATCTGGTTAACTAATTCTAAAATTCAGGGCTCACACTATAAGTCAAGGAAAGAACATATTTGTGAGGAAGAATATAAACTGATTTGAATAGTCAAGTGCATTTTAACAGTTCTTATTTAAATAGTCAATATCTTAATATAATACTAAATGAAGGACAGGCGAGTATGTTTAGAAGTTGTTAGAGAATCGTAAACACTTCAATGAAATTGGGCTACTTGGGAATTTCAAGTTTAACTCTTTATTTGAACTACCATCAAATCTCTAACATTATTCATAGTGTAGGAAAGAATACAACCCCAAGAGAGGATATAAGAGAAAGAAGAGTCATGATCAGCATATATAATGGTTAAAATCTGAAATCTGTGCCCTAGTTAGATGGACTGACGAGCTGAAAATTAAACACTGCAGGTAGAAATTCGAGATCTGTGGCGCACTTTAGGAGAAATCTATATTCAACAGTAAAATACTTCCCGAGAGACAATATCTATCTGAGAAATATTAAATGCTTTTATGACTCTAATAGCAGGAATTATTAAAACTGAAATGTTTATTAAGAGTTCATATCAAACAATCAATCAATCATATTTAATACTTTCAATGCCTATACAGATAAATATTGACACGATATCGATCAAAACGAGTAATTTTTCCATTTTTTAAATTTCGCGAACTTGGCAACACTGAAATTCTTCAAGATCTTAGGTCCAAAGAAAATATGGACAGTAAATCCTTGTGTAGTCATACCTAAATATTAAAAATGAGGTATATTGATTCCAAAACTCAACATTGATCACTATCGAGAAATGGTCTACCGTATCTAAGTCACCAATTAACTGATCTGGCCACGTATGAAAAGTTCTATTTTCATACCTAAGGTACCTAGCTACTACCTACCTACTTAATCGTAGAGTAGTCTGTCTGAAAATCACTTCAACAAGTTTTAAGACCACTTAGTAAACAGAGAACTTAAAAGAAACCCATAACTAAAATCTCAATAGTTAAGATATTAAGAAAGAACGTGTGTGCATCTTCTACCGCATTTACTATGGCTCCCCATTCGAGGAATTGTTCGGATCCCGCCTCTTTTCGCCATCGTCCTACGCGATAGAAATTTCATCCCCATCATCTAGATGGTTGGCAGTTCAAAACTGTGCGCTTTTCTCGAAACTTTCTGCCTCGCACAACAAAACTGTGGAATGACCTGTCGTCTGCGATATTCCCGGACCAATCGACCTTTAAACCTTCAAGAAAAGAGCGTACTCCTACTTAAAAGGCCTCTGGTGTTGCGGGTGTCCACGGAAGGCGGTAATCGTTTATCATCAGGCGATACGTCTGCACGTTTGCCCTCTATACAATAAAAAAAGCAGAGGATTAAATTTCTCAAGAAATTACATTATCACTTTGTTGTCCGTTTGTCAGTCTGTTTACTTTATAGTGATACGACAACCTGTTTCTATATTTTACTATTGCCCTATTATTCCAAGATCCTCCATATTTTAAAGAATACATTGAAACAATTTTGTAAAAAGATGACGATGTCAATGAGACTATTAAACGAGCAGGACATTCAGCCGGTTTTATGTTTTTTCCGAGAAGAATTTGGCGTGGACATATCTACTGATCTCTTTATTTGATACTCATGTTTGTGTCACTAAGTAGACATTCCTTCTTGTAATCCTTGTTAATACTATGAACTTGTTTCTTTGCTGGTTATCATCAAAATAAATGTGCGATATTAGATGATTATGACTGTTATGTTACTTCTGATGGAGACTTTCTAAAGGATAATCTCTCTAACGATCAATCCCTATTTTGTACTACTTTACTAAATATTGTAATTGCCAGATCACCTTCATTAGGTCCTGGAAAGACAAAATTCGACGACATCTAGGTGGCCTTAACGTTCATGAACAGCAAATTTCTTGTGCTATGCTGGTACCCTAGTGTTGATACTGCTTTAATTTTTACAGATACCCACATAAATCTATATCTCTAATGTTACCGTAAAAGTCATTGTTTAAAGACGGTGATTGTTGATTTATCTTATTTTCACATACTGAAGTGCAATTAAGTTATTGTATTAGATACCGGCCATTAGGGACTTAGTAGATTGCAATGTAAATACCTACTGTAGTGATGTATTCGTACCTGAAGAAATAGGTTAAATATCTGAAGTTAAAGCGATTAGCAATATCATCGACTATGATAATGTTCCATCTCCCAATTAAATATTATTTATTCACTGACTGCCTCGGTGGTGCAGTGGTAGTGAATGCGACTGCTGAGCTTGAGGTCTCGGGTTCAAATGTTTGTGCAATCTACAAATATTTGTTTCGGAGTTTGGGTGATTTCTATGTATAATATGTATGTATTTACAAAATAAAAGTATATATGTTTTCATATCAGTTGTCTAGTACCCATAACACAAGCTCTGCTTAGCTTGGGAATAGAAGGCGTTGTGTGTTAGATGTCCGAAATATTTATTTATTTATTATTAAATATTGATTTATTCACTTGAATGCATAGTTTTGTTTGTATGACCACATATATAATTTATTTCTAAAAATGTAATTAATATTTAGCTATTAATAACTCTATTAATCGTTTGATTTATGTAAGCACCAACATAATAATAAAATGAAGTAGGTATTTTTATATTATACATATTTATTATTAAGCTCTTAAGTTTTATTACACAGACATAACTATGAATAGGTTTGACTAAAAAGTAGGTAGAGAAGTGACTATCTTCAAAGTTTTAATAATTATTTTAGCCTCTAAAATAAAATAACAATCAAATATTTGGTTAAAAGAAACGCAAATTACTTAAATATTATTGATAAATAAGTAGGCAGCAAAATATCTATTAAAACGTTCATTATATAATATTCTAAATTGTTCATTAAGGAGGGTAAATACAAATATTCCTACAATATTGGAAAATAAATACATTTAAAGATATCCTATCTTTATTATTATTACCTGACTAAAAATAGTAGCTATTCCAATTGTATAAATGTTAAGAATTGATTACAGTGAGTATAATTAATAATAAAAGTACTTAAAAAAACAATTAACATTTAATTAAGGATATCAAAAAAATTGAGCACTAATGAGTAATAGAATAAAAACAATCATCATAAAAACGAATGTTTTATTAAGACATGAAGTATAAATAAGTCTTTTAGTAAATACTTGGCATATCCCGAAAAAAAAAATGTAATTTTGAAAATAAATGTAAGAATATAAATATCGGGCGCAGGTTGTAGAGCGCGCGCGCATGTGTGCGTGTGTGACGGCGCGCCGACGTGCGGTAGGTATGGCGAGAGGCCGAGCGGGGGCGCGCACGCACACAGCCACGCGGCGGCCAATCGCCGCGCCTCAGGCACGCACACCACCACGCTGCCGCGCCGCCATAAACCTAGTTTTCTTATGAAAAACGTATTCATTTTGTACACGTTTAGGGTGTGAGCGCCCCCGCGCACACCACCCGCTCACATAACTTGCACCTTTCATACGTTTACACCCATGGAACACATTGAAAAAAAAACCACAAAAATTCGCACACCGTACGATACCCCTCAGACTTTGACAAATTTTCTGCTTTTTTCCCAAAGTTTTTTCCAGGGTTGTTTTATATCTTTAGAAAGCTATTGAAATGCGCTATTGTTTAAGTAGAAATAAGTTAGTACTAGAATACCCCTAAATGAATTATTCAGATTTGAACAGTTCACTCCGTCCACACTGCTTAAATTAAATTGCGCGCCAAAAAAATGTATTTTTATAAATTATTATGTTAGAGGAAATCCCACAGGACCCTATCATGTAACAAAAAATATAATAGGTGCATCGGTTTTTGCATAAAAACTTAAAAGCGGGGGCCCGCCCAGGCGGCGACGGCGCGGGTGCGGGGCGGCGGCTTCACTGCGCCCTCGCTGAGTGCACATAAGTGTTCAAAAAAAACTTTCTCAGCCTACATCTTTTGCTTTCGAAGTGTAGGCGCAAGCCTCAACATCAGTTTTGTGCAATAAAAGCTTTAAAATATTTGCGCGTCTTTCGAGGAAAATTATTGAAAATTTTCCGACAGCACTGTTGCTTTGACGTCGAACCTGTTGATACGGTGATAATGAGATATACAAAAACCTATTAAAATGCAAGATAAAAATGCCATTTTCATGTTGAGTTCATAAATGAGTAGGAATTTTGACAAAAAACGTGAATAATATGAGAGAACAAAAATTATAGGAGATTGCGGTGCTAGCTGCCGATGAATGGTTTTGTATCTGTAGGTATTTAAAAATTATTTATGTACTATTATAATTCAAAATGTACATATACCGATAGTGAATATCAAGCCGAATAGCCAAATCATATAAATATGCAATTTATTCTGCAGCTATCCTGAGCGCGGTGCTCGCACATCCCACACGGAAATTTTAAGTGTCTTAGGATATTTTACATTTTTTGTAACTATTTGCTGTTTCCTTGAACAATTTCCATATTGGTGTAATTAATTTTCATTATTTATATGTAAAAATAATAAAATTATTTATAATAGGAATTAAACATATTTTTTAACTGAAACTTTTCATAAACTAAGTAGGTACCTACGTACGTTATTGGAGTCATATATATATAGGTATAACGTTGTTTGAAAAATTGCCTTAAAATATTAAAAAAAATCCTCACTACTCGTTAGTAAATGACGATATTAATAATGTGTACCTACCTGTACTTACCTTTTTGTGCATTAAAAAAATCAACCTAACCAAAATAATATTTTTCATTAAAAAAATCGTAAATACTTACTTATTAAGCACTCTTTTATAAGTATTTTTACTCTCTCTCTGTTATCTTTAAGGTAGGACTTTAATACTCCATCATCTCCCTACAATATTTGAACTATGGTTTTTCTATGCGAAATAAATGGAGAGTCCTGTCAAATTAAAACAAAAAGAAATTAATAATATTTATAAAAATAATATTTCGAATAATAATTATGTGGGCGCATGTGTACGGAGCGAAAGAATGTTATCAGTGTAGTGGTTGCCGGTGCCTTAGTATGGGACTATGGACATAAGATTCCCGGAATTCAAAGAACTAATCCTACAGGCGCGAACGAACCACACACCGCCCCGCCATGACGCCACGGGCTTGCGCCTGCGCAGCCAACAACAAACGCTACATTTCAATTAGCGCCACTTTTAAATTACAGAAAAATCTTGTAGTACTTCTCCTTAGATTCTATATATTTATACTTAGGTATATGTGATGTCTATTTTATTTTGAAAGACTTTGTTATAAAATTATGCTTTTGCCCACTTTACTTAACACTCAAAAGATTTCCATAATTTGTCTTTCTACGGTTGATACTTTCTTTTTTTTTTATATTAAATTAGGGGTAGAGTTATTTGTAGAGTCAATCATTTAGATTTCGTAATAGCTTGAATTATTTTAATCGAACCTAATAGACAGACTGAGAATTTCTCATAACAAAAAAATAAAAAGTATCCAAGTGACTAGTTCATGAAAATTTCAACACATAAGGTTCACAATTGCAGACCTGAATTGAATATGTCAGTTTCTAATAAACAACCTGAACGTTTCTTTCTGGAAATCTGAAAAAATCCATAAACGGACAACAATGTAGTACCTACATTCGCACAATGGATTAGCCAACATTAATAGTACTATAAAAATACCATAGACATTAAGCTCAATGCAGATTATTATACTACAACTGCTTATTTATACGTTGTGGATAAAATTAATTATCATACAGTGGGTACGAGGAAGGGGTGGCCGTGCGTTGACCCCGGAACGAGAGCCCGACACTGCCTTGGCAATAGTTATTTTTTAATTTATTATCTGCAGGTGCGGAGTATTATTTTATTTTTACAGAATTCCAAGCTGGATATGTGGTATTAAATAGGCCAGGTGTACTTAGTCGTGGATTTGTGTGTTACACCGAGAACAACGCCCGTTGCAAATGGATGGTCAAATTATTTGATGTCGGCGCAAGCGCGTGTACAGACTTAACACGTTGCACCTTTTGTACACGTGGCTACAAGGTGTAAGATTCAAACGCAGGCCTCCCTCTCTTGCCGATAATATGGGATTTTATTAATTAAAATGCCTGTTTTAGGAACAACTTACAGGAAGTTAATGAATTACTTCTGAGCCACCTTTAAATTAACTTTACTAATTGGCTGAACTTAGAAAATAAAACTACCTATATTAAATGATTAATATTATTCTCATTATAAATACTTAATACATAGGTATGTCTCCATTAGTTTCAGACGTGGATTTTATTTTCTTAAAATATAATTCATACTTAGAGTGACTTGCGGATTTTAGGTAACTACCTATTGAATTGCTTTTCGACATTCTTGAGTATTATCATGTAGGTAATAGTTAAATTGTTGCCTATTTGTTCAAATTATAAGCTTATGACAGGCAATAAGGTCATGTTAGGATATTAAAAGTCACATTTAACTTTAAACACATTATTAAAGTATGTACTTACTTATTTGCTACATTTTACACAAGTTGCCCAAACTTATTGTTCTAGCACATGTGCTCACTAAAATGAGTTTTTTACAAGAGGATTAAAGTTTAAATTTGTATGAACTGAATAGAAACTTCGTTAATTATAATTTAAGTAATTAAGTAAGACTTTTATCACCGTCCTTGGTTTACCCAAGGGAAGCGAAGGGCGGAAATTGGGTTTAGACACACGTGTTCCACATGGGACGATAACGATACTTTATGCTATTGTTCCCTAAATATTTGATGTTTACTTTTAAAATAATTCTTATTGCAAAAAGATAAAGTTTGAAATGGCTTGAATAGATTTAGTTACATCCGATAACAAAATGCATAGTTCGGTGACAAAGGAAAAATATATTGTCATTGTAAGCGTGTAAGTGGAGGAAAATGATACTGGCGTGTAGGTAGGTAGCCGTTGCACGTGGAAGGCACTTCCAAGTAACCGAAGTCCGAGAGCTAAATACTTACACCATGAACGTATGCTGACGCAGAACAATCCGTGTGAACTATTAAACGTAATACATTGCCAACAATAGTGCACAATCATTAAATAACCACTAATCAAAGCATTTCTCTCTGTCTTTGTCAAAATATTTGCTTAAATTAAGCGAAAATGGCAAGTTCGTATTCTATGTCTATAAAAAATATACCTAACACATATTTAAAGGAAATTTGATAAGTGTTGAACTTAAAGAATAATCTTAAGATGTGAATATATACCGTTTATATTCGTCAGAAAGTCGATATTTCCATACCCAAAATGCACAATTTTTAGGGTTAAATGTATCCTAATAAGGGTAGTTCGTTGTAAGGCATTTATCTGTATATCTGTTCTGTCTGTCATCAAAATCTCCAACACATTAATTGAAATAAAATGTGTTACTAGGGTCGCGATAATGTAAGAAATTTTACGATACCCGATAAGCGATAGTTAGTATTTGAAGCTGTACAGACATATAGAGTTTATCCTCCTTAATATTATAAATGCAAAATTGTTAGGTACGTCTAAACTACGAAACCGATCAAAATCATCTTGAAATTTTACGAACCCATAAATTGAAGCTTTCATGTACAAAATTACTATAAGTGGAGGTTCGAGTGTAAGCTCGTGGTATTTCAAACCTGTCTGAAAACACTGCATTTTTCGGACAATCATGTAAAAGTCTAAAAATTTTCGAGGATTGATTTTCGTTAATTACATAACTAAATACGAATGGAAATTTCGAGCATTTCCAATTTTCGTTTAAGGATATCTTAAAATAACAGCATGCATAGGTATCAGTCCAATAGTTTTTTTTAAATATAGGTACACATGCCTACCAGAGGCAAGATAACAAAACAGAGAGGCGGAGAAAAAACTACAAATATAAATATTTTAAAACATCAAGATGGATTTTTATTTTATTTTAAATATTATGGATACGTGACCAATTATATTGCCAAACTATGAAAATTTCTAAGCTTATTGTACATACTCACTGACAGGTTTATACCGTAAGGAGATATAGGTACACATTACCTACATGTCTAAATTCTACCGACTATAGTTTAGAACTATAAAGTTTTTGACAAAAGAAGGAGAAGGTAAGCTTATTGTATATCCTCTCCTTTCTCGACAGCTCAAGCTGGCACAGTTTGAATACCTATTACTCGAACTGGAACTAAAGGAAAAAAAAAAAATCTTGGCTCTCTTCGCCCATGATGATTCCCTTTATGGCATTCTTTACCATCTGAAAAATCTTGAGCGAAAGTTCTTTTGCTCCACCTTACGGCACCTTTCGAAAAATTAAAGTTCAGGTACCTTATTCGTCAAACGACTTGTAACTACTTACCGATTCAACCAACTTAGAGATGTTCTGTTCATTTGTTCCTGAATCTTTCTAAATACAAGTCTTTAAGTAGGTATAAAACATATCATAAATAGCAACAAAGAGTCACATTGATTGGCTAAGATATACAATATTTTATCTGTGCAAATCGTATCGTTAACATCCGTATCTACTCGATAAAAAACAACGATAGTAGTAAATGTATTACAATATTTACAATAATCTACATAGATAATCTAGGTAATCGCTCTCCGCCTACTGTTTTTTACATTATGTACAGTAATTGTACCTATCAATGATATCCTTTATCGGGTAAGTAAAGAGATAAACTACCTATACATACATACATACCTACTTAATGTCCAATAATAACAAACGAATTGAGTTTACTTGTTTAGCAGTCAAACGAAGAATAACTAGTCACTTCGAGAGATAACTGTTACTGGCAAAAATGTTGTGAATGAATATCATAAAACAATGCAATACTTTTTTCATTATTTCTAATCAATAAGTGCCTATGGAGAATTTTGCTAGGTAGGTACTTGGTCCATATTTTATTTATAACAGTAACTAAAGATAAAATATTCTTTGATGGGTGATTTATTTGAAGTAATAAAAAACTTTTGATTTAAAACACAATTTTTCTTTATATTTAAATCTAGGTATATCAAAATATGTTCTATATTGCAAGAGATTTGAAATAATCCACTAGATGTAAAAATAAATGTTTATCAAATATTTTTCACATCTGTAGATGTCAGGTTAATATGTTGATTAATTAAATTATTATCCACTCTCCATGGGGACCAACAAATGCTTGCTTCGATGCTTCAGAATAAATAGTTAATTAGAAATCACTTTAGATACAGTGTTATATTGTCTGTTTTAATTGATTAAAAAATGGAGAAAATTTTGTGTTGGTTTATATTTTTTTACTTTGGAGGCGGTAGTAGCTAACCACTAAATGAATTACTTACTGATGTACCAATAACTAAATGTAAATACATATTTATTGAGTGTAAAGACATTTATCCAGACAATAGACATTTGTAATTCAATCCCGAATTATTGAAAATAAACGAAATGAACAAATGAATAAACATATAAGTGGATAAAACCGTGTTTCCTGGTTACGTTCAACAGTGGTTTAGGTATATTCAATACGTGCGGAAAATGAGATTGGTACCTCATTAAAATAAAACTCTATACATTTGTGTGGTACCAATTAAAACAATAGATTGTGAGTAGGTGCGTAGTCAATTTCCCTAATCGGCCGCCGTGAGCGCGTGGGACGGCTACCTACTTGGGGCCGCGAGGGTGCCGTTACACACGCAGACACGCCTCCTAACGCACACTACACATCTATTAATTGGATATTAATTCATAATTACGATCTCACGTAGCACTTCCTCAAATCTCAACTCAACTCAAACTAATGTAGGATAAACACAAAAGCTGGTTCAATTTCAGCGAGATCCGGCAACAGCCACTGAAACTTTTCTCAGAAAGTTCGGCCTCCTTACACACACGAGTCTGCGTGAACCAATGGTTGTACATATATAAAATACATTTATATATGTACAGTTACACGCACACTTGGCCAGTTGCGCCCCGTCCGTAGGTATATTTCTGCCATTGCGAGGATCGCACAGGGGCCTCAACAGAGTACTTTACATTGCGTGGAATGTTCTAGCTACCGATAAAAACGTTTGTTCGCAACTGGTCTTGTACACATTGTAATTGTAGAAAATATGGATGATGGCAGCGATCGGTGACTATATGAGATTAGAGTAAGTAAGATCTATTAGAGCGTTTTGTATGTGTGTGTGAGGCCCACCAACTGCCACCGACGAGGTTATCAATTTATGAATCGTAAAATAAAAAATACGCATAAATGCTTGCTGCGATCGTGAATTTTCTTGATCACGATCATCTTTATATTATTTACAACCCGTGACGTAAGCGTTACTGTTTTATACTAACCGAGTTGTTAGTCTCAACTATAGGACTAATTATGGCGCTATTGTTGGAATTCGGTTAGGTAACTGTTTTTATCTTTTGACATAATGTTTGGCTTACTTCTATTCAATACGGTAACGTAAGAAAGCCGTTGATTGACTAGAGACTTATATTAACAAGCAGTTTTAAACAGTCTTGTATCACTCTTAACACTTTAATGTATCTCTGTGATTAGAATGTGTACATACTTACTTAATCTGTAACTTATATATCGAACTGCTATGAGAAATTGTATAAGTGCCTCAATTCCTGGTACATATTCAAAATTAGCTACTTAATTTTCCGCGTGTGCGTCAATGTTCCTGGGAAGAATGAAAGTTGCGGAAGTACTTATGCGTTTACTTCAAGAGCCTAACTGATACAATCTTCCAGCAACCTCCATCCAAGAGTCGTAAGACATCCATGAGGATATTCCACCTCGTCGTCGAATTCTATGTATATATGGGTATAATACCTATGATTTAGACATTTTACTTCATCGATACACAAGTACCTAAACGTCTTTGCTTGTCCACAGGTAGGTACAGGTAGAGGTAACGATGTCAAGAGGCTAAGAAATGAACGAGGTGCGAAATGGCGTAATGGTAAGTAGAACTGAGGCAAGGAATTCCAATAAATATATTTATAGAAAAATGTGGCAAATTGTAAAAGGTATTGTTATCTGCAGGGAAGTGCGATAAAGTCCGTCGTGTTGCAGGAACGCGAGAATTAGAGGTTGCATCGCTATGCATGTTGTAGCGGGCGCGCGAGAGAGCGGCACGACTGCGCCGACCGCCGAAGGAATGCGACAGGTAACCAATTCCAGGAAGGCCGCGGCCCGTTACCGCGCCGAATATCTCCGGCAGTCAAACGCGCCGACAAGTGCGGCGGCCACTTGCGACAACACCATCCGATGCGGCCGCGGCCCCGCGCCCGCGCACCTCCCTCCCCGCGCCCCACACCTGCATTCCACACGACATTGAGTTAGAAACCAGTCGAGCGGATTCAGCGCATTCTATCTGCATTACCTGCACACGCAGCCGGACCTCCTTTACCTAACTGGCCTTTCGCTATTTGTGCTTCATTCCTTGACTCTGAACCTGACCAGAGACTAACTACTTAGGTATGACTCATTCATAGACCCACGGGGACGCGATTGATTATCGGCAATCTGTATCGACATGACTTTAACTTTAACAAGCTTGGCCAAACGGAAACGGATGCCTACTATGTTATTACTTTTTTAATTGCTGAAATTAATAATTAACGATTTTTCGTTCTTATTTTGGGAAATTGTTTGCTTACAATGAAGACGTCGATACCAATTAACTATTTTAGTATACAGAGATTTAAACATTCCATTTTGTGAAACAAGTCGTGTACTCTTTTTATAAACGCTGTTAGATTACACAACTAGGTAAAAGTGGGCGACTTTACAAAGATATTTCTAGAGACGTTATCAATAAGACGAAGGAAAAAATAAAACTAAAATCGGAAGGTAGTGAGCGTGACTAGGTTAAAATATATTAAGTGAGAATTTCGAAGTGAGCCCGAACAAATTCATTCACATTATAATCATTCATAACTCACAAGGACACCTTCAAGGGCCGCTCATTCATAAGCGACCTACGGTTTCTATTTTGATGAACTAAAAAAATTTTTGTGGACCAAATGTGTTCCTTAATTGTGTAGGGAGTCACGAGATGGTGTTTTTAGATGTTGCTATTGACAGATGAAGTTGTGAGCCCCGAATAATGCGAGTTTGCCAGATGTGAGCATCAATTCGTCACTTGATAGGGTTGTCAAGGCGGAAAGGGCGGCAGGGTGCCACATGTGGTGCTCATCACCCCGGAAACGTCTATTTGTTTCCTGATTACATAATGACGTTATCACATTGTAATTATGAGAGAGGATGTTGAAGTGATATAATATATACATCTGGGAATTATTTGTGAATGAAATATTTTTTGTGTTCCTAAAATCTGGAAACCTACATTTAGCACCTAAACATGGATGACAAGAATATGTATCGTCTATTTTTAATTATTAAAAAGAAGAATAAATTCAAAAGACCGGCAAAAATCTTCAATATATTTTTAGAATCACAAATTAAGTGAGTAATACAAGTCATAAACTATGTGCTTTAGAGAAAGGCGTTGATGAATTGCCTTCTTAATTTATTTTTTTAAACAAAATTACTGAAATTCTAGTCTATTTTATTTTATTTTAACCATTAAGAGGTATGATAGTATTAGTCGAGATAGACTTACTTTATGTATGTACTGTGTAATTTAAATATGATAATGTTCCCTGAAGAACAAACAAGGAATATTTCAAGGAACAGTTCTCATTTATGATGGCTGTTTAGTTGCGTATATTTACATACAAATATAGCAATAAACAATTATATTACTGTGTATGGTCAAATTTAGAAACGGCATCAAAGGAATGTGATAATTACTTCGAGAATCAAATCATTTGAAATTTTAGGCAGTTTCTCAAGTTCCCACTAAACTAGCTGTGTATGGAAATTTTGCTAATGACATTATATTTACCAACAAATGTGAAAGTAGGTTTGTTTATAATGTCTTTATCTCGTCATCAGACCATTACGGACAAATTGGTGGATTTCTTCTCACAATTACAGGTGTTTTGAGTTGGTGTTCGCTATATTGACTAACCACACCGCGGCGACGATGGTGTTAAGTCGTTTATTACATTGGGAGGAAAATGGAAACGGTGGTCAACGGTAGATTAAAGGTCATTGACTGTTGAACACAGATTCCAGTTTCCTTAATTCCTTTTATTAGAAAAATCTGGTCAAATAATTTATTTTCACCAATTTATTTTGATTAGTAATGATAATATCAAACTACACGTTGGAGTTTTTACAATTAATACATTACAGTGATTACCTTATTGATGCTTGGTTGCTGAAAGTATTTAAGAAAATTGGCTTTATGTACAAAGGTCCCTTAGAAGAAAACAGATCTTGCTAATGCAAAATGAACAGAGCCAGAAACTTGAAGTGATTGTTCCCAGGAAGTTTCTATTATCTAACTTACAAAGTTCGAGACCCTATGGTTTAATACAAAAATATCTACAAATCAGTTTTGTATAAAGCAAAATGTCATGTAATCCTGAATTAGGTTCTCAACTAGGTTTTCTAATCGTGTTGTTGATTTTCAAATGAGGATTGTTATGTACTTTATTATTCTTTTTTATTGGAAAGACAACTCCCGCATTAGGGATTTAACAAACGCTCACGAAACGGACACAAAGAACACCATGACTTAGTACAACTATTTGTAGATCACACTAAAAGTCTCTTAAAATGTCCCACAACACTTGCGGCAGTACAAAACGGTATAGTGACAGCTTATACCACCAGACTAACCGTTCAGTCAGAATTAAGTAGCAGTTAAGTTTAACCAAGTTAATGCATATGAGTTCACAGTAACAGACGGCTGCTAGACTCTTTTGACAGTTTTAGAAGAGGAGAGACATATGTACCGGATAAAAGATAAGAATAAATCTATATTCATTCAATAGCACTATCGTCTATAAATAAAATGTTGTTTCTTTAAGGGCAATTAATTAAAGTTATGGCAACACAACTGTAATCTTCTTACGAACATTCTAAATACATTCCGTCCCCTTAAGTGTCACCATTTACCGCACATGTGTGACTCCAAACTACTTTCAAAAGTAAATTCTATTTTGATTGTAGAGGATCCTTTCCTATAATTATAAATATAACAATGACAGAAGGGCGCAGTGGCATCTGCCACGTGGTCGGGGATTGACATACCGGAAATATCATCGCGATATATTTTGAGTAGAGCGCCCCCTGCGACGCATCTCAATCACCCACTAATAAGCAGACGGAAGGAAAGTAATATAGACAAAAGTTTAAAAATAAGATGGCCAGGAATAGATCGAAAGGTGAGCTTGAGCGCGGCGGCCCCACTGTTTAAAAATACGTCCGTGTAGCGCCGGCGTCGGCCCACGCGCCCTACCGCCACGCAAACACCACACACCACGCACCACCACACACATCAATATTATCATTACATTACCAACTGTTGCCTGCGAATCCATTTGTGTGGGATAATCAATAATAAAATCCTTTAAACGTTACCTTTTTTTTCATCCAAATACTTGTATATTTACTTAGTCATAAGTACAGCAGCACTTTTACATAGACCTCGAAAAAAAACAATAATAGAAAAAAAAAAGAATTTAGTAATCAATCACACCATTTTGCTATAGATAAGTCTCACATTATTTTTATCTAAATTAAAACAGGACTACTTTTAAATATTAGTTGCTATCATGTACTCATGGTTTAGGGCACAAGATAATCGATCCGTGAATACGGTATGACAGCAAAAAAGACTATTAAATTAAACAAACCGTTTCCTTTGTTTAATTTAACTGCACGGTTGGCCGAGTGGTTTCATTGGTCGCCATGCCGCTTGCTACTGCGCCAAGTGTCTTGGGTTCAAATCCCACGCGATACAACACTTTGTGTGATCCACGAATTATTGTCCCGAGTCTGGATGTTCTTTGTGTCCGTTTCATGTATGTTTGTAAAGTCCCCCACGACACACGATGTTTATTCCTAATGTGGGAGTTTTCTTTAAAAAAAAACAAAAAAAAAAAACAAAAACAAATCATTGAATCTAGGAACTAAAATCAAAATTGGTATAAAATGAAATATGTAATTGTAAAATCAAAAAGCAAGTGCTTAAATTTAGCTAAGTCTTTTGTTTTACAATATTAGTCTATGTAGCAATCTTTAGATTAAAATGCTATTAAATATTTTTTTAAGTTATATACACTGTGTACATGTTGGTTAGAAGTTAACCCGTATTTTTAACCGACTTAAAAAGGAGGAGTTATCTCAATTTGACCGTATTACATATATTTTTATCCCTTACTAATACAGGAGCGTATAATAATCTTACTACATTACACCACCTAATACAGGGATCAAACTCCTCTGGATAGTAACCCATAGGGGTTTGATCCCTGTTTCAAACCCCTCTGTGTCAAAAACTACTCTTACTCAAGGCAGTTTTTGACTGGTCACTTAAACTTTAACCCAGAAGTCCCCAAACCTCTTTCCTTTTCAGACCACTTACTATTTTAGTTTGAGTAAGAACCCTGTTGAAAGTCTATACATCAAATGTATTTTCGACTTATTTACAACAAGCATGAAATTTATTTCAAAAAGCAGCACTTTGTTATCATCACTTTGGAAACCAATGAACCTAATTGTCCTTCGCAACCTTTCCAATTTGTATTGCACTTTTTCATAATTACTGGGCGAGAATTGCATTTTTTTTCCACCTCATCCCCGCTTTCTCTGAATAATTCAGCATTTTAAAATTTATTCTACTTCACTAAGTATAATTTATGTACTTATTAATGTTTTAACGTCATTTCTTTATTATGAAATATAAATTATACTGACTGAACCCCGCGGTGCTAACCGCGGTACGACAAAAACCGCGGGCAACGCCGCGAGACGAAGGTAGTATCTTTATAAAATTAGCCTATGTGTTATTCTGATGTATAAGCTATATTATTGTAAAGTTTCATCAAAATCCATTCAGTCGTTTTTGCGTGAAAGAGCAACAAACATCCCACATACATTCTCACAAACTTACGCGTTAATATTATTGGTAGGATTGGCAAGTTGAAATGTTAATGAAGAACATGTCTTTGTATTTGTATCTTTAGGAAGTCAATTGAACTGTTAATATACTAATCAGAAAGATTATTTATTAATCTAGATGTTTGCTTAAAAATCTGCACTTCTGTAAATATTTTATGTAAATTTATGAACAAATGATGTTGGTGCCGCCTAGGAAGTCATTCGCGCAGCTAAAACCATTCAAGTATTGATAATTATGATAATAATTTATTGTTAAACTAGTCGATTCCTAGCCGTGATACTTGTATATACTAAATATTCATGAAGATTAAATATACAACCAATCCGAACGGTATCTAATTTAGATTTTTTCCATATTTAAAATTACCGAATAATATTTTATGTGTTTACAATTAATAACAACAATCTGTTTCAACAATACCAGAAGAAAAGTCAAATTTTGCAAAATAACTTAAATTTACCAATGTTTACTTGTAAATAATTGCGTAAATGTTAAAAGTTCTGTCACCAAAACTAAGCCATAAAGATTGAAAGAAATTAAAAAGATTCGGATGAAATTTATTTTTTCCTTTAGTGAAATGCCCAAGTGCGACAAAGTACAATTATTTAGAACTGACTAGTGACAAGGAAATTATTCCAAAGTTACTTTTACCCAAGCAAGGAGAATTCATATCTATAAATTAGCTTGCGAAATCTCGAATTTAATTATAGCTGCATATTCTATAAATTTAAGTGACTAGTTTCTGAGAGCTCGTAATTTTTTTAAATGTTTACTAAAAAATATATGTACTTTCATAGAGAGTGCGAGATTATAATCAGGTTGACATTTATAATGTATCATTGTCTAAATCTACCAATTGACTATTTTCATATTAATTATGGTAAAAGGTATAAGGAACTCATTCAACGAACGCTAAAGCATTGTTATCGTACAGAAATGATGTTTAATGGTACGTTCAGTAACGTGGGTACAATATCTGCGTGGTCTCATTTTATTTAAAATTAGGACAACGGCGTGTACGCATCGACTGTACAGAGATAGTTTTATAGGTCAAATTTAGTTTTATATTTATAAATAGATAATAACCCACATCTTGTTATATTTATTATGTTTTAAAACGTATTTACATGACTGAGAACTTTTATTTTGACAACAAGGCTTCTTCTCAATCAAGAAAAATGGTTAGACACATTTCGATACTGATGTATTTTCGGTTTGAGTAATTTTTAAATAATTATCACCATATTTTTATACTTTTCAAACATTCGTTTGATTCTAGTCAGTTCACCAATCAGTTCACTACTCATTCCCTTTATAACCATGTCTTGTTTCACGCAATTATACATTTTTTCTTTGATCAACCTGTGCCTACTCTTATATCCATGAACCTCCCATTCAAACAACTGTCTTCGAGACATTTTGCTCATCTCTACATATCACATGTCAATGCGAAAATAACCTGTTATTTGTCAAATTTCCTCTACTTTATTTATCCTTCTTTTATCCCTATATTAACATTCGCGTTTCAGCGACATGCAGACGTCTTTCATGCGTTTTCATTGTTCGCCAACACTAAGACCCATGTTGGACAGTTTTAACCATCATTACATTACATATCAAAAAAGCAATGATTGTATTTCACTGCTTGAGTCTAGTATCAACGAGAATAAACTAACAATTCGATATATCGACAAATGAACTAAAATCAATAAGTTTATTTATTTTATTTGTTGATAATGATGATGTAAGCTAGTTATTCGTGAGTACAATAATTATAAAATCTATAGACACCTCTACTCCTAAGAGTAGAATAGGATAGGGAACATTATAACTTAAACTCCTCTTACCTCGACAAATCTGAACGTCTGAAAAAAATGCAAAATTTTCTACAACGATTTGACATTGATATTCGATTGGAGCATATTCTCGTTGCAATTGTTCGTTCGTCAGTCATAGACCGACTATAAACTGATAATTTGGTTATTATTGTTCCATGTCGCAATTCAATTTTAGAAAGCTTTAACAAACATAAGGAAATTATCAATAATCCAAATAAACGTAACGGTAGATTGATATATATATATATATCTATGTATGTTTATTTATTTTGTATTGTAATATAACTAGAAAACCTAAATGTATCACGGCTCAAATGCTGCCCCTGTCCACTACCTACCCTGGAAGTGACCTCACCAAATCACAGAACGGATACAGAACGCAAACAACTACTACAAACACAGTTCCGTTTCTCTATCGAAGCCTTATAAAATCTCTTACCCTGCTTGGTCTGCCTTGTTAGAGAACGATTACCCTCTTAAGAACAGCTGCTGCGCGACGAGAACTTAGCAGGAATTAGCTGGCTTTAGAATCAACCAGTAAATATATTTTGCCAATGTTACATGAGAAGGAAAATGATGATAAGATTAGCATGACTTCACTGTTATTACTCCACGAAAATTCACTTATACGAAATATCGAATTTCGAACGATGTTTTTGCTTTTGATAGCCCAATGCTTAAAGAAAGAGGTAAGCTTTTTAAAATTACCAACCTTAATTAAAAAGCAGTAACCATTAGTGCAGGAAAATTGTAGGCTTAGTAAATGATAAAATGTAGAATGATGAATGAACATTTCAAGGATTCATTTATAAAGAAAGAGGTGAAATATTCTTTGAGTGTAGTGGTGAAGTATAACAATGTGTATAACACTTAATTAATTATATTCTTATGAAGTGTGGCAAACTTTACATAACTAAACTGTACGTAAGAAAAATGTTACAGACATCTTCAGCATTAAACTTTGAGAGTTTGCTTCACGGACAGTAGAGAGAACTAGGCTAAGTAGCTTACAATAAGAGAAGGAACAGACTGGTGCACTATACGTACCAGTCCTTCCTTATTGCTTACTTGCTTAGATTGGGGCACCCCGGGTTTCTAGCGCGGACTTTTTTCAACAAATATATTTCTGGCCTTTTTGTTCCTTCTCAGTATTTCCTTAAAAATACTTTTCTTACAATTTAAATTATTTCAATAATTGTAAGGAGAAAAATAAAGGAAATATAAAATATAAGAATTGTTAATTTTAGAGACAACTAGTTAGTTAACTATTCTAACAAACATGAAAGCAGACATTAGCTCATTGTGACAATCTTCTACAGCCGTTGAAGTCAACTTTATTCACATAAAGTCACCGAGCGTCTTGGTGTCCAAGACTAATTAATTGAATTGACTGAATATTTGAATATTGCACTGAATTAATTGATTACAATCACTTTTAACTTCTTTATTTGACAAATCAATAACACTTCAAACGTGGTCTTCCGGGAATGTCTGATTAATTAAATGTGTTTTTTTATTCACAACATATTAGTTTAAAGGCAAATACCTATAGGGCAATGCATTTTATTGCTTAGTAATGAACATAATTAAGTTAGAACAGGTGAAGTTCTTAAAGTAGGTAGCTGGACTAAATATCATGTAGTTTAATGATAAAAACGAAGGGGACGACTAAACTAATGCAGTTGCGTTATCAATCTAATTAGATACTGTTTCTTGTAACATACAACACACTATAAAATGAGTCAGAAATTATTTTCTGTTTTACAAACCTACAAATAAAGATAGATAGAGAGAAATTTGATAAATACTAAACCTGTGTACTTGGTAATCCTTACGGTTTATCTTATATACTGTGGTGACCTCCACATACAACATAACATACAGCAGCGCCATCTACCGAAGTTACACTGAACTACGGAGCAACGTACAACACGGAGTAACTACCAATCCTGAATCGCGCAATAGAAGTTCTCGCACCGATTATCATATATACAACATCCCAACAGTTCATCTGTTCGGCAGTGGCCTGCCAGGCATGATCATCTCGCCTGGTCGGAGGATCCTCCCTTTGTGTTGGGGGAACAGATACCCGTTCCCCTACATATACAAACTGAAAATATTTCAATCAAAATGCAGCCAATTAAGCCAGTCCTTGAACTGACCAGAATGACGCTAGTTTACCTACAGCCAAAGGCTTGAAGGTAACATGGAAGATTGCAAAAATCAAATTTACAATTAATTTAAACAATTTATTTTTTACCATATTTTACCTAAGATCTAGTTATGATGCATATTATCGGTACATTTATAAATTATTTTCGAGTGTAGGGCGCTTACCCTGCATTTCGAAATGCCATGAAAGTGATAATATTGAGAATCCGACCAAATTAAGACTTAGGTCGCATCACATCGCATAGGATCGCATTTCAGTCAGCAGCTGCTCGCGTCTTTGTTTTGAAGAAATGATCGAAGACATGAACATTTGGAACAGTCCTTGATTGTTTACGTTTACAAAACTATGAAATATTTACTTGTCATGTAATGTTGCTGTACCTATTTAAAGAAAAATCTATGTAAATAAAGATTAAAACCTACTTTAATGTTTTTTTGTGTGCCTAAAATTTGTAGTTTAATATTGCGTATTCTGCCAATTTTTGGGCATATTTCAAGCATTTTTCATGCATATAACCAGCTTTTAACGCTGCATACAATCCGATCTCCACTGATGACTAACTCCTCAAAATCACCAAAAAGGATAGAGTGTGAATTCATAAAATATGTAGGTACCTACACATACTTAGGCAAATAAGTCTCATTTAACCGGAGCCCGGAGGAAATTATTAGAAGAATAAACATAACACAACCAAAATATTGGGCTCACATAGAAATAATGAAAGGAGACATGCCGCTTTCAGTAAAGAAGAAGGTGATAAGCAGTAGCATCCTCCCTTGTCTAACATATGGCTCACGAACCTGGACATATATGAAACAAACCAAAGAAAGAATTATAATGTACCAAGCTGCTATGAAAAGATCTATATTAGGGATCCGAAAGAGACATAAGATGAGACAAACTAAAATAATAAAGAGGACAAAACAAATAGATTTTTCACTACACTCTATGAAACTGAAATGGAAATGGGCAGGTCATATAGCTATAACGGAGGACGTTACGACGACTTACAGACTGTAGAAGTGTGGCAGACCAACGGGCGGACATCCTCCAATCGGCATCACTCCCGGAAGCATGTAGCAACCTGAAAAGGCTGCTACATGCTTCTTCTTCTGGGACAAACTAGGTTGGCTGGAGTAGGAAGGTGACAAACTCACGTACAACGGCCCAATCAAGAGGCTAAGTGCGGAAATGGCCCAGTAAAACAAACAAACAAAACGGAGGACGTTCGGTGGACGAAGTATATAGCCCTATGGAACTTTAATATATGGGTGATTCTCTGTAAACTTGCTCTAAGAAAACTGTCTTGACAAGTTTTTAGCTTATATTTTCAATAAATGTTACTCCAACGTTAAATATACGTCTACTTTACATTACACGGCAGAGGAACCAATAATAATTCTATAACTATAGGATATATTGAGTTTTTTCTGAAAAATCGTAACGAAATCAACATTCTTCTTATAATATTTAACTTTTAAGCAAATTTTACGTTTGACATTGTCTTTAATTTTCTTATATTGGTCTTAATATTCAATAGGTACCAAGTAAAATTTAAGTATATTTAGGAACTACTTTCAAGTTTACACTATAGAATCAGTCTCATTATCTTAAAATATAATTTTAAAAATATCAAATAAAATGTAGAAGAAAATTAAGGTTTTTCAAAACATCATCATCATCATCAACATCTACTGATGTGTCAAATTTATAAAATATTCTTTATTATTTTATTTCTTTTAAATTATCATTAACTAATTATGTTTCTAATATACGTATTCAACAGCGACGCTGACCTATCCGATTATTATTTTGAAAAGTGTTCGGTTCTGACAACTGACTATCGTGGCATCCGTGGCGCCACCAACTCTTATTGCGGAATCTTTTTCAAACACAAAGATCGTTGTCTTTAACTTAATCCTTCATAAATATAGTAAATGAAACATATCAACGTGTTTTATTTATAGTATGGTAGTCAGTTTGATGGATATTTATTTGTGCTCGGTTAGATTTTAAATTTTGACTTTGAAACGATCAACAACAGCGTGTGTACAATTTTTTTTTGACAAAATGTTAAACCGTCACTATTTTTTTGTTTCGTTCTAAGGAATTCATGTCAACCTTAAAGCTATTCTCTACACAATGGGAATATGATACTGTTGTGAGTAAGTCAATAGTGTTAGGTAACACGCAGGTAGTGAGATGCTTGCTCCATTTCGCAGAATTCGGAGTGTCAACTTCTATCCATCGCACAGGCGCGTTTGACATTTAAATACATACGTCACTAGCAAGATTCGCGGTTGCATTTATACAGTATAAAAACAAACCAACAACATCGTTAGCCAATTACTACGAATTACCTAGTAATAAAATACGATACTAAGTTATGTAGATTGGCATTTACAGTTTTATAGGTGTCAGTTTGTTCCTACACTGCTAGTTTTATAATATTAAATTAGTTATGTTTATGTGTGTTAAATGTTAAATACCTACACATACACCAGCAGAGGCAATAATTCGGTCTTCACTAAGTTCAAGATTTCTCAGGCATACAGTACAGCATAGAGTTTGTGTGCCCGGGAATTGGCTGATTGACATCTAGTTAGTCCTTTGTGTTTGTTTATTCGTTTTCTGTTGCATTATACAATGTTATGCTACTCTAAAAACACACAACTTTGTTTGACACATAAGGATGGTGTAGATACGATAGATAGATATATCAATACCACTGTAAGACACTCAATGATTCTATGGGTTCGAAAAATGAAGCGAATATTCGGTCATCAGAAACGTATCGAATATTTAGCCACAATTCAAAAAGCACTCCCCATAGTCAATGCGATAGAATAAGCATAGCAAGGCAACATCATCTCTACGCAGCGCCAGAGAGTCCAGCCAATTTGAAACATCTTGGCAGTCAACGATTCGAGTCACTCTCCGTTGGATGCGATCGAGAGGGAGGAGCTAGTACTGGGGTGCACCTACCCAAAGATGAGAATAGTATTCCATATGAGGCCGAACCTGCACCTTACAAGGCAGAAGGCGGTGGATCGGAGTAAAATACCATCTCGGCCTAAAGAGTACGCCGAGCTTATTCGAGGTCAGTTTAGCCTTACCCTCCAAATGGCCACGAAACCAGACCTCACTCGATATATCGAGACCAAGTATTCCAATATTGGCAGAGGCGGTTAAGGGAGTGTCTTTAAAATGAGGACACACGACCAACGGAACGGTTTTTAGCGATGAACGCGCAAATGTGTGTCTTTGTGGGGTTAAATTAGACTAAATTAAGTCTAACCTAATCTGAGAACTTTTCCAAAGAGTTCTCAATTTCAGTCACAAGTTTGTTTCGACTCTCAATGACGTTTTTCCGATAAATATTAGCGCGACCGGTATAGTCTAAGTCTAGCATGATCGAGATCGAAGGCCTTTGCAATACATAAACTAACTGTCAAGGCTTTCCCTTATTCTCAATCGCCTGTATCTAGCGATGCGTCAGGTTTACTAGAAAACCACCATCTGATTGACCCTTACGGAAGAAGTACTGCTGGTCACTAAGCAGATGATAACCTTTTACTCCTTTTAGGTATCGCAGGAGAGGACAGTTGATAATGGACTCCATTATTATTGAGGAGAGAGAAGTTGTGGCTGTACTTGGATGGATTTAAGTAATTGCCTTTTTTAAGGATCGGGTGGATCAATGCTGTCTCTCAGGATGTAGGAACAGAAGAGTAGGAAAGTATAAACATAGACAATTTTATCCAATGCTTCCCATACGTACTATGCACAATGTTTGACCGAAAATTCGGCTATGTGTCCTAAAATTTAGCTAGAAAAGGTTTACTATCTCATTTTTGGTAGTTATAATAAACAAATAAGACATTAGAATCGACAAGTTGTCATTTTAACACATGTTACCATAGTGAAAAAAATGTTTTTAATTCACAGCAGAATCTTGGGAAATTATCAATATTAATGAGACTGATGATCATATAATGCTTTAATTTTAGTGACTTTATTTCTTTAACTCTATACTTTGGTATTAAGAAAAACACTTGTGGTATTTTAAGGGTTACACATACAACGATCAGAACTGTGGTTAACTATAAACTACAGTGAATTACTGGATAGGAAAAGGGTTACGTTGATAGTGTACAGATTACAACTTAATTTTGTTATACATACATTCTAAAACTGTTATATTGTGTGACTATCGATTGCGGAATTAAAAACGTATATTATTTTTGTAATATAGTGGAATTAAATTTGCAAGGCCGTTGCTAGTTCTGAGCTGTATTACACAATGATTTCTTTTTTGAAATGAAACTATACATATTTATTGAATTAATGACTAATAAAAAAGTTTTTCAGGGTTCATAGGAGTATTCCTGTTTTTTTATTCACGGTAACTTTGTACATCTAAATAGATTAAATTATTTAGGCAATGAAATATGAAATTTATGTCATTAATTTCTTGGTATCACGATGTGTTCTATTAAATTTTATCAAAAACTTCTTCGATAACATGCACCTAAATATTTATAGTATATCTAATAACCTATTCATTACATAAACATTTCTACATGAAAGTAACAATAAATAGTAAGAAATACACGGTCTTTTCATTCAATAAAATTAAAATCAAAGTAATAGAAAAAAAAACAAACTGACGGTAACTAATCTATCTAACCCCACTAACTTCCAAAAAATTCTCGTACCTACTGACTTATTTAGTACAAACTTGTGGCTGCATGTCGACGTGAATGCCAATAAATGGTCAATTTTCATGCATTCATATTCTTCAAGTAGTGTCTATTATACAATCAGAATCCCAATTTCGTAAAGGACACAGTTCCGCAGGGTTTAAAGCTCTCGAGATTGTATACATATTGTTTATTAATTGTTGACCGTGCGATTATGGCCACAGTTCGAGCGGTTCTCGTGGGAGCTAAAATTTTCCCATATCTTTATGTGAGAGACAAACAAACTATGAGGGTTTTTGCGGCAGATGATATAAGTAGAATTGATAATTATGTTGGTGAAGAATTCATTTAATTTGACGAACTTTCTGAATTTATTTTTCGCTCCTGTACGTTTGTAATAGATACCTACACTTTTATACTATAAAAAATGCAGTAATACATTTTCTTTTTTAATTACACCCTTCTGGCATTTAAATTTCATTGGTGGATTTAATGCTACATGACAGCCAGCCTTTGAGAGATTCAGCGGGGGTCATGGCAGGTGCATCATAATAAAATTACTATACACACAAATCCATGAATATCTATAGTTAAATCGAACTATTCCAGTGAAGGGCATGTAGTTAACATCGTTTTTAACTGACGACTATAAAACACCCTATCCTAAATCCAATAGTTTTTGTGATATTTAAATTAATTTATTTTTTACAACAAATCCCGATTTTCGGCTGTCAGCTAGGATATTTTGAAATTTGCTCGTCGTATTATTACTATTTTTTTATTTTTACAAGTAAAATAAGATGCTTTATGATTTTAATAACTTATATTAAACGTAAAAAAATATAAGTCGTTGTAGACGAAAGTAACCAAAAAAAAATTTGAACGTTTATTTTCCTTAAATGGATATAAAAAAAGTATTATGACACTTGTTTTGCAGATGTGCCTAAAAATATCTATGTTTCATTAGCTATCAAATGAGGTATAACAATCTATGGTTTTATCAAAAATTTGTAAAAAAGACTTTGTTGTGACCAGGTCGTAATTCTAAAAATGAGTAGGTAAGTAAATAATAATAATAAATATTCCGGACATCTAACACACAATGCCATCTAGTCCCGAACTAAGCAGAGCTTGTATTATGGGTACTAGGTAACTGATATAAATACTTATTTATTTATTTTTATCTGTATCGCGTGTAAATGTCTTTGTTCACTGAAACATAGATAGGTAGGCAATTAACTATTACTTTTCAGATAGGTAGTGATTATTTTATAAATTCTAATTGTATATGCACAAATACTTATTCAATAAGTTACAGCTTCTTCTCAAGCTGATAATCGAAGTGAAGAAGTGTATAAATCAAATGCTTAGTGGCGCGTCCGCTAACACTCGACAGTGTTCGGTGAGAACAAACTCAAAGACATTCAACATTATTTAAATGGGCAATTTTGTACTTCTCTAAAAGAATATTTACATTTACATTCCAAACATATACATTATTCTAATAAAAACGAATTTATATGGAATACTTAATTATTCCTATTTCCCAAAGATTTACCAATTGTATAATATTTGAATATTATTGATATAAATCAGGTACTATATGTATATACAAGCATATATATATACTAATATCGTATAGGTATATTTGTTATTAATTAGTATATCAGTGCGATGTCGCTAAAGTGAAATGTGAACCGGATTTTAGTAGAATCACGGAAAATGTCATTTTGTTCCGAGTGGGACATAAATCTTTCTCCGTGAAATTTAAAGTGTTTATTCAGTTCTCACGGAAAGAGACTCCCACACAAAAGGTACGATTTTCAAAATGTAAGTCAAGGATGATTAGTGTTACGATGTGTCTAAGAACCGTGGGAGAGTTACTCATCTCGCGCGGAGCTGTATATGATTAATACCAGCCCGCTCGCTCTCTTGGAAAATTTGTTGTCAATAATAATTGTGACCTTTGAAAAGTAAGAAAAATAATGAACAGTTGTAAAGTAGAAGCTTGGGAAAGCGACACTACGTCCCGCTCCGCGCGCTTCCACTAATATCAACGCAATTCATTCATCTTGTCTCTACAAGAACTATATTTTATCTGTCTTTGTTTGTGTGCGGCTCTCTGCGTTCTGTTGGTTTTTTCTTTTAACATTTGGTATTTAGTATGAGATACCTAGAAATGTTTTACGAACAAGTTTTAGAACCAAATTAGGTACGAGTTTCGAAATGAGCACTAAAACCAAGATTGCAAATGTTGCGCATTTTCAGGTGACAAAGATAAGAAAATTAAGGTGTTTCTAATAATAATATTATCCAGTCCATTATTATAACCCCTAGTTCAATAACTTTCCTATTAAAGCAGTTTGTGAAGTATTCGTCAAGGCGACGAAGGAGAGCGGAACGGATGTAAACAGACTTAGTGAGGTTCATTCAATTAGTAGCAGGACACTCAAGAGTGGGAGTCAGGGGACGTCATTGAAGGGCCGATGGTGGCGCGGAGCGTGTGCGGTGCGGGGGGCAGCCGGGAGCAGGAATATTCAAAGCGTGAGAACGCTCCGCGACCCGCATGCCGCGACTTCACATATCTCACGCGCAACCTCCACGCTCGGCCGTCACGCGAATACTAAATCTAACCACTGGTCATAAGGTTGTAATTCCTTTTAAAATGGGATTGTGGTTATCGCTCGAACATCGAGGACAATACTTTTCTAGTTTAGGTACACCGGTGTCGGCTGGCATTGGCCTGGATACTGTCGATGAGTGCGCACGTCCACTCGTCGCTCACAGCCACGAGAAGGACTCTTAATAGGTACCTAACACATAGGAATGTCTAACAAACGTAACGCATTTATGAATTAACAATAACTTATTCGATTAACCTAGTCTGCTATGATGTGTTTGTACTTGGGATAACGTCGGAGTGAGATTCAATGATATCACAAATTACCTAAAACAAATCCTAAAAATGCTTGATCTACAACAAATCAGGTAGAAAAGATTTGCGTCAATTGAACAATACCTATTGTCTACATTGAGTTCGATATATTGTCTATTAGGATTTTGAGATAGTAGTTAACACTTCTACGATAGAAGAGATGGTGTCATTAAATTTTATCTTTCAGCTCTAAATAATGAAACTGATCTAAATGTTGCGGTGAGCTCACCGTTCCCGGAAAGCCAATATGTAAGCAGAGAGGAGGCTATCGTGAACTTACCCTTACAATGCAACTCGATAACGACTTACCTTCAAAAACCGCCGCTTTGCGAATTCACCTAAACATAGAGATCGTATGTGGTGGTGGATGAGAGGTAGGTAGGTAGGTGTCGTAGAGGTGATGCGGTTGCTGCAGCAGCAGAAGCGCGGTGTTCGGCAAATTGGGAAATTTCGCAGGGGGTCAGGGGTGCGGCGCGACGGCGGGGGCCGGGGGTCGGTTTCGGTGGGCCCCCGGCGGGCGTCGACCTCGTGAAAGGCGCGCGGTGGCGGCGGATCCGCGCGCGCGCCGACCGCTCGCCTTTTTACGCGCTCTTTCCCGCGCCGCGCGCCGCCGCCGCCGCCAACCCCGCGGGCCCCCGGCGCGGTCGCCGCCCGCAGATACGAGCCAGTCGCTACCAACCGATTTACTGTCTGCACCGCATCAATTATATACTAAATCGAGTTTGTCACTTCAACAATCATACTGTATTTTTTACTTTGTTTGAAGATTATTATGGAGCTAACTCATTCATTAATATACAAAAAATAATTTCAACTTATATGGTCTTCATTAAACTTGGCGATATATCATTAAAATTTGATTTCATTCGCTAACTCATTTAATTATTATAGTCTCAATGGAGATAATAATGTGAATGTTAACACTGTTAATGATTTCATAATTTTCTATGACTACCCTAATTTTTACATTTTGAAAAATCCTACCATTACTTAAAAAGCATAAAATGTGTCATAACATTTAAGAAGAGTGAATGTGACAGCAGCGAGCGGGCCACGATTGAGTGCCGCCTGGCCGCCGCTCCGCCGCCGCTTCGCCCTAATTAAACAATAATCGAAAAACTACAATGAACGGGCGCACGGCTGTGCGTCCTCGGTGTCCCGCACCGCACCCCCCGCGCCCCGCCACCACTCCCCGCGCCCCACAACCGCACTCCCGCGTGACGTCACCATTGCACTCCTCATTATCGCCTCTCGACTCGAAGACACTCACTAATAGATCCGACCGAAATATTCAGACTGGTTTTTTTGTCAGATTTGTCTGCGAATTTGCGACGTCCATATCGATGAGAACGGCACGGCCGGGTCTATGCGCCCGCGCACTCTGTACTCGCCCGACCGAGGTTGCAGCCGATAAAAACACCACTTACTGATAATATGTTTGGTGATGTAGATTGATAGACCTTACCATCGTGTAATCGACTATTATACCTTTGTTAAACAATTCATATTGACAATATTGGGTACTACTTTTCAGCTGAGCTAATTCCTTTACGTAGCTCCATATAGGAGTATTCAAAACTATATAACAACCTGTATAATACTTTATAGCTGTTATGTATTGACCAGAATTTTTTCGATGAAATTATATACTTTTTATCCAATCTACAAGATAAATACCAATTTTACACAGTTCAACTTAGTGTTGAAACGAAAATTGTATAATTTCGAAATGTTTCAATAAATATAAAATATCCCCGTCACGAAATTAGCGGAATTAATATGTATTTCAAATCTGCTTTAATAGGTAATTAGGGATATATGTCGTTTAATTAAAGAGTTTGCGAGTGCGTGTCAACGACCGCTTGGACAATAAATTTAAATACTTAGATCATACAAATCTCTAAGAACTTGTAATATTTCTCGATATTGTTTCAAGTCCGAGCGTATTTAGTCTAGTGCAGACTCTGTTACACAGACAACTTATGTTGAACACGAATGATGTACTATGTACAATGAATGAAGTTTGTATAAAAATGGCTTATTAGTTAGGCAAAATGTGCAGACTGTGTAGAAGGTCACGGCTTGTGCGGCGGGGAAGCAATGAATGAGATTGGCTCGAAATAGTTGTCTTGGCTGGCTGCTTATGGATATGATATTAGCGTACCGTGGTTCGCGTTATACAGATTTTTACTTCGATAATTCCATTACGTCACTTTTATTTGGAGTGTCATTAAATCGAGCGTAGTTCACTAGACTATTAATATATCACGGTTGTGTGAAATCCTTACGTCTTAAACAATAACGAGTAGGTATATTGTGATTATGTGGAAACTGTTTGTCGACGGGATTTGCGTGGAATCGTCACTGATGACGTAATTGCTTGTAATAAATGTATCCCTTATCTTTGAATCATTTATTTGCAGTCTTGTCGATAAAACGAAGTTTTTTTTTCTTAATAACGACAACTACCGTATTAGAAATTCATCCTGTGTCCCGAGGGACCTAAAGAACTCCCAGACTTATTTCAACAATTTGTGAAATACACAAAGGGTTGCCTCTTTTGTGGGATTTGAAATTCATACTACTTGCACAGTAGAAAGCGGCGTGCCGACCGCTTATCCACCATGCCATCCGTGAAGTCTACGGATGTCAATGACAGACTGTGCTTAATTAATCTCTATTAATAAATTTATTTATTGGTATATAAAAATACTTAGTATTAACGGCAACTGCAAAATTTAAGGAATTTGACAACGCTTTCATTCATTGATGATGAATGAACTAGCAGTTTATAGTGCTTCGTGATTTTTGTATCTGTTTCCCTACGTAGTGACGATTCTTTGAACCCCTTACTGTTTCAATGGAATTAGTAAATATATTAATTATTTTCTAGATATTAGTACATGGGTTTCTTTGACAACAGAGAGTTTTGGTCAAGTTCTACATTTTATTACTTTCTTTTATGGAATAGGGGGCAAACGAGCAGACGTATCGCCTGATGGTAAGCGATTACCGCCGTCCATGGACACCCGCCACACCAGAGGCATCCAAGCATTGCAAGCCTTTGAGGGATAGGCAGGGTGATGGAGGGAAGGGTTGGGGCATGGGCCTGCGGTATTCTCACTCACTTGGTGAAATACAGCGCAAACGCTATTTCAAACCGGTTTTCTGTGAGGCCGTGGTATCACTCCGGTCGAGCCGGCCCATTCATGCCGAAGCGTGGCTCTCCCACGGAAAAACTGCTTTTTTTTTTTTTTTTTTTTTTTTATTGAATAGTGGGCAAACGAGCTGGCGTACCTATCACCTGATGGTAAGCGATTACCGCCGCCCATGGACACCCGCAACACCAAAGGCGTCACAAGTGCGTTGCCGACCTTTGGGGGGATGGAAAGGGGATGGGGGGAGGGGTTGGGGTATGGGCCTCCGGTATCCTCACTCACTCGGTGAAACACAGCGTAAGCGCTATTCTACACCGGTTTTCTGTGAGGCCGTGGTATCACTCCGGTCGAGCCGACCCATTCACGCCGAAGCATAGCTCTCCCAAAACCCCCGCGATGAATAGGGATGACGGATGGTGTCACTCCGAATTCTTAATATTTTTAATCCCGAGATGCATGCAAAATGTAGACCTTCTAATTTAAGAAACAGTATGCATGTGCCAACCACATACTGTATTTACGCTTTATCTCAGCCAAAAAAAGGTAATTTATTAAAAATAAACAAATTTCTGACTATAAATAAATAAATAAATAAATATTCCGGACACCTAACACACAACGCCATCTAGTCACAAGCTAAGCAGAGCTTGTGTTATGGGTACTAGACAACTGATATAAATACTTTTTTTTTGTAAATAGATACATATTATACATAGAAAACACCCAAATTCCGAAACAAATATTTGCAGATCATACAAACATTTGGTCCGACCTGGGAATCGAACCCGAGACCTCAAGCTTAGCAGTCGCATACGCTACCACTACGCCACCGAGGCATACAATAAAATGTATACAATTACTATGTGTAGATATATATATTAAATAATAAATAAATATTTCGGACATTTTACACACAACGCTAACTAGTCCCAAGCTAAGCAGAGCTTGTGTTATGGTCACTAGAAAACTGATATTATACATAGAAAATACGCAAACTCCGAAACAAATATTTGCAGATCATATAAACCTTTGATCTAATCCGGGTATCGAACCCGAGACCTTAAACAGAACAGTCGTATACGCTACCACTGTGCCACAGAGTGTAATGTTAGTGTGATAAGATATACCTATTGTTAAAGTATTTAAAGCATACTAAAGCGGTTTTATATCAGCGGGTTGAAGTTTAATAAGTAAGGCCGCGTACACATTGGTATCGTTTATGTTGCATTTCTCTATTGGAATCACAATTTTAATTATAACGTGGACAGTACCTTATAAAAAAAAATAAAAAATCGGAAACATTTTTTTCTTGATACAAGGTACGTAAAGTACGATATGTATGTTTATTCTTTTTTAAATGGATTAGGGGCAATCCAGCAGACGTATCGCCTGATGGTAAGCGATTACCGCCGCCCATGGACATCCGCAACACCAGAGACGTCACAAGTGCGTTGCCGGCCTTTGGAGGATGGGGAATGGGATGAGGGTGGTAGGGGTTGGGGTATGGGCCTCCGGTATTTTCACTCACTCAGTGAAACACAACGCAAGCGCTGTTGCACACTGGTTTTCTGTGAGGCAGTGTTATCCGGCTGTGAGCCGGTCCAACCATGCAAAAGGGGTCCGGGAATGTGTACAAGTTGACTGATACTCGTAGTTGCTGGAGATGATATGCGTTAGAATGACCTTGATTAACAAACGTAGTATATGGCGCCCCAGGGTGCTATAAACCAATGACTTAAAGAAAATATCTGGTAATGGAAGAGCACGAGCACGATAAATAATCTTCAAAAAAACTGTTTTATGATGTTCGTAAGTATCTCCTATTGTCAAAAACAATTATATTTCTACAAAAAATATAGTTTTAGTAGGAAAAAAATGCGATTGAAATTTTAAGTTCAAACTTCACGCCAAAAAGCTCGGTGGTGTTTCGCCATAGCGTCTGCTTGTCCATTTGTCAACCAGTTTTAATTATAGCCCTTAAAAACAGTAAAGTGAACGTCGATTAAATCCAAACAAAATGACGTTTACTGAAACGTGACGTAACTCGCTCTGATTGGTGTTCAACTTATTAGTATTAGTATTTTGTTAACTAATATTAATCTCGTTCTAAATATGAAAATAAATACGATTTTTAAACTTTATAAACCCCATTTCATCAGATAAATAAATAATTTTAGTGATTCTTGGTTACTGGCCATCATGCCTTCTGGCGCTGCTCAGAGGAGGGCTCTGTCCAGCAGACAGGGATAAGTTGATAATGAAGACCAACCAACCTTATAAGATAGACATATACTGTCGCGTACTTGTTTTAGAACTTTTAAAGAACTAAAATTCTGCCATAAATTGTATTTGAGAAACTCTAACCGCTTACGCAGCGCACAAAATTGAATAATAATAATATATATATATATTAATATATTTTTTATTAACACTCTGCTCTGTTTTGCCGTAGCGTGACCATAAATAGCCTCTAAGCTTTCCTCGAAAACTGGGTTATCTAACACTGAACAATTTTTTAAATTCAGACCAGCACTACCTGAAATTAGCGAAATATTCTAAATTCCTTTTGACTAAAGTAAGAAAAATAATATTTATTCCATAACATACTTCATTATTTAATACTTACATACTAAAAGATTTTATAATAAACAAGTAGATTAAATTGTGAAACTTTTAAACCATGCCATTAATCATGAAATAAATTTTAACTTGTTACGAAAAAAAAACACGATACTCGTATCACCTACAAAATATAAAGAAATATAAATAAATCAAGCAAATTATGTTAAACAATTAGTAGAAACTGTGAATACAGTAAATGTTTTTTTATTACTTACGTATGTATAAATACAGTCATCTAACCGTTTTATTTGAATAACTTGTGGTGTTGTTATTTTCAACGATTCAGAAAATATCTCTTGACTAAAAGTGAGTAACAGAGAATAGTAGTAATCCTCTTTCTCAAATAAAACACGTAATCTTTGACGGAGTTGTGATATTTTTTGGAATTGTAAAGAGGACATGTTCCGCTTAAGTATAAAATATCCCTCAAATGACCCCCACGACTCTGATGACAGGACATTACTAGATGTGCCTATATCTCACCTTTGTTCTCAAATCTCAATTCTCAGATTTGTGTTCAGCAATTGTTTTTGGTTTAATTGCATGAACCCGAGACAATACCCTAAAACACAACCCTAACGAAAAAAATCAAGTTACATCACATGACCTTGGTGGCCAGTTGACATCAGAATTTCTTCCGAAAATCGTTTCAGCAATAAATCGATTGTTTCATGCGCGATACAGCAATAAATCGATTGTTTCATGCGCGATATGGTAGGTGGCGTGTTGTAACAGATTAAGAATACACAGTGTCAGCACCATTATTTTTGTTGTGGGTGTCGTAAGAGCCGACTTAGGGACCTCCTGTGGAGGACAGAATAAAGAAAACTTTGAAGATTCTATATCAGTCCATCTGGTCTGGTCAGCGTGGTATTATAGGGTAAACCGACTAGCAAATACTATTAAAGATTGTTCAACAGAACGACATTTGACAACCGATACATTTATACATTACAGGCAAAGCGATATTTTTTAAAAGAATGAAATGTTTCCTCCCCTCTATATAACATCGTGTTGTAACACGAAGTTTACAAATATTTAATTGATTTTAGTAATTTAGTTCAATCTCAATCTGTAAATCTTTCTAACAGTCCCTCCATGTTCTAAAATTTCAATACACGAATGTAAACTTAACAAATTTGAAATATTTATATTGTATTTCTTTCTGATTACCACCGACAACCATTAGAGTGTCAGAGAGCGATCAGACTGTAAAAAAACTATGGGATACTCCGATAAGAAAATAAATAGTGGAAGATGGGATACGAAAGGGAGTGAAATACATAGTATTTTACAAGAAAACGGTTTGAAATTCATCATCTCATCTTAAGTAAAATTCTTAATTAGTCATTCACAGATCGTCCACATGTCTCAAATCAGACAATTATTTCAAAGTCAGTTTGAGAATTAATACCACATTATTCATGGTCGGACATACATGGCCTTAAAAATATTCATCCTTAGATTTTTTTTTAAGCTTCATGTATATACTGAAATTTTAATTTGTTAGAAATATAATAATTACTTAGTAGCACATCAATTGCTGGTATAGTTAGTTACAACCTCTTATTACAAATAGGTTCTCCTGTTAAGAATTTCTTGCTCGCATTACAAAGGGAATAGAGCAACGGTCACCTTCTTACTCATATGAACTGAAACTTAATTAATGAAATGCAGTACATACGCGACTAATGCAAAACTTGAATAAATTAAATTTTAATTATGTAGCATTGTACACGCAGGTGGCGGAATCACTTTATCTTCTCTTGGCTGTAGAGAGGCTGCTGGTCATTAAACGTCAATTGGAGTCCTAAAGCTTACCCTACAGTCTTAGACCTAGTTCTAGCCAAACAAGCAAGAGTGAGAAAAAAGATCTAAAGAATAGAATTCTATTTTGTCATCACACTTTAAAGTTAAGATGGATAATTATTGTGGAATTAATACTTTGTGATAATAACTTATGATGAAGTTACGCCACAAAGTTATGAAAATCCTTTCAGAAAGCAACATTAGAAAAACCACTACTAAATTCTTTTGATTCCTGAAAACTATTGAATAATTATAGTTAAAGGGGATCTGTCAGTTTTTGAGTGTTGTTGTTGGTTACCAGGCGGGATTGGGTAGATGAAGAAATACAAATCCATGTAAGTAACGTAAATAATGTGTATACGTTATACACATTATTTGCGGTGGTCTTCGTCGGCCACCCAACTGTGGGCCGCGGGATATTTAAGAGGCAATTAGGCCATCTAATAACGAAGCGGGCAGTCGCGTCCACCTACACACTATTAATATTTAGAAGGGGTTATGCGATAACTAGCCGTAATCACGTCCAAAGTCCATAGAAATTAGTTGATAAATAAGTTGTTATTAATCGTTGTTTTTGGATATTTAGCACAGTTTTTTTTAATAGGGGGGTAAACGAACAGATGTATCGCTTGATGGTAAGCGTACCGCTGCCCATGGATACCCGCAACACTAGTGTTTTTAAACTCAATGATGGCAAGCGCATGTCTTGTGCCATTGTTGTTACTACTGTTAATGTTGGTAAAGCCATTCTATCGTTGATCTTTGGCGCTCTTACTCGTTTCTTGAACAAATAGAGTAGTACTGTTGAAAAGAACTATTCTAATGAAATTTTTTTTCCGACAGGTTTAAAAACAAAATTCGCATGTGCTGTATCAAATTTAACGGAAAGCTTTTCTAAAAGGTTTAAATAAGCTATTAACATCGCACAACTCTAAAAGCTAAGAACAGTAGTCGCATGTACATAGCTATGTAGGTCGCAAAGCTTAACTTTTTAAACGATAAGGAACTTTGGTATAGTCATGATTATGCCCAAATGTGACAAATAGTTTCTATTTTAAATTTACTGAATTCCTGCTGAATAAATGTTCAAAAGTTTCTCTGAGAAAACAAATTGTACCAATTTCACACACATCATAATTTATCACCATCATGAAAAGCAAAGAATGCTTTGCATAATAAATTTTTACAGGTGTAATTGCTTAGAGAAGCTATTAGCGTTCACTATAAATATTAATTAATGTGTGACTTGATTTTTTATCATATGTATTCAGCGCAATTTAACAATCCATTCATACTCGCATTTGAAATTTAAAGATATAGTTTAATGGAATGTTGTAATCGTACTTAAAGTTTAATTTTTAGTAGTGAACATGGTACCTACAACCGGTCTACGTAGGTGCAATTCGATCGGAATGTCGGTTATAATAATGATGACATAAGGCGATCAATTAAGTATACATCAAAAGCGCTGCCTCACTTCTCATCCCGCAGTTTCTACAAAAACAAAGTCATGACAAGTGCTAATTATGGTTATCAATAAATTCCAAAGCTACGTTATACGCAAACTAGATCGCCTGAAGTCAATCGGAGGAATAAACAAATTAACGGTTATGTACTCTGTAATTTGGTTAAGTTGAGTGGCAGGTTGTGCAAGGAGCAGCAGCCTAGGCGATGACGTGAAGTTGATTTATCGTGCCGCCCGCCGTTCATAACCTCGGACAGGCTGTTGATCTACATCTAATACGTATCTAGTACCTTCACACGGTGCGCGGCAGGGTACGTGAGTGTGACGCACTCAATGTGTATGTGTGCGCAATAACGTTACGCGGTAAGGCAAATACTTACTTCATGTTTACCACAGAACTAAACTTACATCACACAAACTTAGAAAGGTTTAAAATATCCACGAGATCCCCTTCTTGCTTCATCGAATTACTATAAATAGATAAGTTTAAGTGGTGTGCGCCATGCCGTACCTATGTAAATAGATGTAAATGTATACGCTGCTTCCGCATTATTTTTCGGTTGGGGATTCGTAATTTTGTTTTGCTTAAATATCATACAGACCTAGGCAGACCTACTAATTAAAACACAGTTTAACAAAATCTCAAAAAGGAATGGAAAATAAACAATCAGTTTTTTTGTAAAATTATGGCAATTATTGTAATAAAGAATTAATAGTACCTATAGATTATAGGTATTATCGTATCTTAATTAAAAGGTAAGCTAACAATAACACATATATAGTGGATAGGGGTGTATTTAACGAGCATTTTGTCTATCACAATTTTATATCCACTTAAGTAATAAGTGGCAAGGCTGTTGCCGTTTATCGGGCATTTCAGAAATTAAGTAAAGGAATTGGGAGTTCAGTTGACGGCAAAGTTTATTCGGAGGGAAACCAATGGTATGATAGATAATAATAGGGTAGATGACACCTCAGCCAAATTAGTTCCTTTTTACCATATGTCAAAAGAATAACTCTAGAAAAGACAAACTTGTGACGACACTGTTTCAGACTAGTCAATTATTTTTTTAAAAAAGACAGCTCGCACACTAACAATAAATACTGTGTCGCGAGAGACTTCACAAACATACATCAAACGAACACAAAGAACATCCAAACATCCAGAAGATCTTAGAACAACAATTTGTTTATCACACAAAGTGTTGTCCCATGTAGGTTTTGAACCCACAACAGTTGGCGAAGTAGGAAGCGGCGTGGCGACCACTAGGCCATGCGTGCAGTCACCGTCACGCAGTCGCAGTCACACACAATTGAGCAATATATTCGGCTGTTAATTCAATTAACAGAAATGAACAGCTGTAATAATTATATTTTCCGAATGTCTTGTAATATTCATTTTAATGAAGTAGATAGTGGTATTTATTTATGATACAGTCATCTTCTCTGGACCCCTTCCTCCTATTGCTTATACAGATGGATTGGTAAGAGTGACAATAGCTGTAACTTAAAATAACTGTAAATGTATCGATATAAGTATGTATTTAAGTTGCGGCGAAGAACTTTTCTGAAGCTTCTTTGAATTCGCATTACCAAGAAAGTTTTATTCCTGTTACTGGTATTAGTCCTTAAAGGTCATGTTCTCGCGACCTCGGAGGTTTTCTTCTACACAACTTCATGCGGAAGTTAAGATGTTAACTGTAAGGCAGCTTTATGTGCTCCTTATGTGTTTTCTATAACCCCATGCAAGACTTCTTTTGCTAATAGATAGTTTCAGGATACCAGTTCTAATTATATAACTATTTGAATAAAGCACTAAATAGATTTTTAAAACTCAAGAAAATTACAAATCGGTATTGGAAACATATCTCCCTCAATTTACCGTAATACTGAGGATTGGGACGTCTAGAATGACTTCAGGCGCACACACACGCACAGACTCGCACACACTCACAAACACACACACACACACACACATACATACACATTTGATACTAACCTACTCTTAAGATGTATTTTAATTGCGTTTTCTTGTATACCTTATTATGTTATGGTACATATCTAGAGGCTTATATATATCTAATAGTACGGGGGCACTGACTTCTGAAATACAGGTTAATAAACCTAGTTCAGAGGACAGAGTTTTCATATTGGTGCATACTTTAATGCCTTAAAACGTTGTATCTCTGTTATATATTTTATTAAATAAAGAGATTATTAATTCATTATTCTAAGTGAGTCTTTGTGTCTTTGTTATTTATGTTCGTTGGATGTACTTTTAAATCCTCTCATTTAAATTGCATTGATTGTTAACTTCGGTAATATCTTAAAAGCCTTAACACTAGTTTTTAATATACGCAATTGAAATTTCATACATAGGTTAAAAAAATAAAATTTAATGCGGTAATTGTGCTGACTAACTGCGAAATGTTGTAATGTTTAGTTGACTACGAAAATTTTTCACACATTTTTTTTTAATCTCTTTCCAATCAGAGTAAAAACGGCAACGTTAGTAAACCTCTGGCAAAACCGATACTACGTACCTAAAGCTATACATTGTGGAGTATATCGACATTACTATGTCAAATAATTTGAATAAACAATAGTCTCAAAGGACGCCAAAGTATCTGATTGAGCGATAATTGCGCGAAAATTGTTGTCGCCATCCATAGCGAAGTCGCGTCACTGTAAATTGATGGAGAGTCGGTCGCTTAATGTTCAGTGATATCTACACGCCTATCTGTTGCGTATGTCATTATCACCTTTGATAGTTTTTAGCGCGGAGGCCCCGACGAACATTTATTAAATTCTGACGTCACAACGTGTATCTACCTACATTATACATCTGACTTGTCAGAATAGGCGAGACCCTGCTGCATTTAAAAGTGATTAGGTGTTTATGAATATGACAGTGTACTGTTAAAATTTCAACGTAGGTATGCTTTAAGTTCACTAATTTACTTGACGTTAAGGCTGACTGACTTTAATTATATGTATGAAAGATATTTTGTGAAATTTGCATCTAGTAAGGCGATTATTACAGAGGCCATTTACGTTTATTTGCACAATAAACAATGCCTGAAGTTTTATAATAGAGTAGAAATTTAAAACGTTATACGTGGAATATTTATGAATGCTTGATAAAATATAGCAGATAAATATACTAGCTTTTATTCGTCAGCATGTGTGTTGGTTATAATGCCTCTTCTCAAAAATTAAAGTAGATATCTCCACCGATCTCCAATTGTTAAATACAGGGGTTCACTCTGGTCACCCCAGGATGTACCTCAGTCATGGGGTACAACAGTGGGGACTCCAGAAGCCGCCAATGCGTTCCTGGAGCTCCTCCCGACTGCCGACGTAGGGCGCAGCAGAGTTTAGTGGGTAAATCGGTCCTCTGATAGTCTCACATATGCCATTCGTCTCCCCACGAAAGTTATGGTGCGAAAAGCATTCCCCGCGTAAAAAAAGTGTATGCTGAATCATACATCTAGACTCCTATAGGTACAAATGTAAACTAATTCGCTTTATAGACGTTAATTATATCCTGTATACCTTTATATAATACTAACGTTATAATTGACCGAAATGAAAGGTTAAACCTGCCAAGTAAGAGCATGTGCGCTATGCGCTAGCCGTGACGAGATAGCCACTTTAAGCCAATGCGTTGCCCGTTCTCGTAATACAAAACTTACCAAATACCAAAAATAACTGTCTACATTCATAGACGCTGTGAATAAACACTGTTATTTTGTTTAATGAGGTAGAAAGTGCAATCTGTTGTTATTGTACAATCTGTTTGTAGACAGCCTTACTGTTAATATCATAGTTTTACGATTACTAGATAAACAAAAAGTACTTGTTAGACGGGCATATCTTGTTTATGTAATAGTATCTAGATGAGAGAGTTTCACTCGATTTTTTTATGTCAATTTTCTAAAAATGAATGCTAACAAATTTTTATGAAAATCGTAAGAGCCGTTTCCGAAATCCAGATTATATACTTAGTCTGGCCATAAATATCGTTATCGAAAATCCTTCACTGCCAATCTTATGGATTATTTTAAGGACTTCAAATTATCATGGCGCTTAGAGCAATCCTTACTCTCTAAAACTTACTATAAATTATAATCCAGTGGATTAAGATCAAGACTACATGACGGCCAGTCCAGAACGCCAGAACGTTCGTTTCTAACCAAGATTGGGTGGATCGAGCTTTATGACCCGGCGCCGAGAGGTGCTGAAAGGACCATTCTTTGTTGTTGAACATAGTGTTGTTAAGGGTTTTAACTACCTTCTCATTACAAGAATGATTCGTTTAAAGTTATTAGATAAAGAGATAATAGTACACACATCTCATACACAGCCGTCCGATCCTAAACTAGATAAGGCAGTACCTACTTAAATATTTCTAAACACTTGGCCCGTATTATAAAGGCGTCTCAGTCGTGGATCTAGGTTTAAAACTGATTTTAAGAAGAAATTTTATTATTTAACGTTTCTTGAAACAAGTTTCACTGATCCTTAATCAAGTGGTGATCTAAATCAGGGAATATTTGTATATAGCTTTTTTAAATCGATGTTTATGTCAAAACCAGATTTTGACAGATCTGATCTCTGTTTACTTGAGACAAGCTCAATCTAGTATCAAGTGGTAATTTTTAAAACCTTTAAGAAGAAATTAACGTATTTTATGATGATGTTTCTGAATAACAACGGAAGATTTACTGTATCTTACTTGATTTACGAAATAACTACTTTTCATACACATTTCAATTTACTTAAAATACACTTTTAGTCATTAGTTTCAATTAATATCACGCGCAAAATTATATTTTTGGTTGGTTTGGACCATTTATAAATAAATTATGTTCGTTAAATATATTTTATTTAATATAATTTGATGCGTGATGATGCAGAAATGAAACTGAGAACAGACTGTGGGTTGATAATAATAATAATAATAATAAAGAACAAAAAAAAGTACTTAAAAGTCTTTTGTCAGGCGGTAACAAGGTGCGTGCCTGCAATGGTTGGGTTATGCCGGTTCTGATGTATTCCTTTGGTGTACTTAGATGGACTCAGACTGAATTAGATGCCATTGATAGGAGAGTCCGTACATTGTTGACTGCATTCCGAATGCACCACCCACGTTCATCGGTTATGAGATTGTATATCCCGCGAAGGTTAGGGGGTCGTGGATTACTAAATATTAAGACCCTACACAATCGCGAGGTATACAATCTTAGAGAATATTTTCTACAAACTGATGTGGGAGTGCATCGTAGTGTAGTCACAGTGGATACCGGGCTCACTCCGCTCGCTCTGGCTAAAGAGAATTGGCGCAAGCCTGTAGTACTTAGTACTAATGATCGCAGGGAAGTATGGAAGGGCAAAGTACTCCATGGTCGATTCTATCGGGCCCTAAATGGGCCTGATATAGATTTCAAAGCATCTACGTCCTGGCTGCGGTATAGTGATCTCTTCGGAGAAACCGAAGGTTTTGTCTGTGCGATTATGGACGAAGTTATCATGACGAATAACTATCGGAAGTATATCCTGAAGGATGGTACGGTCGACATTTGTCGGGCATGTCACCGTCCTGGAGAATCTATCAGGCATATTATTTCTGGTTGTTCTCGTCTTGCTAACGGCGAGTATTTGCATAGGCACAACCAAGTAGCCAGGATCGTACATCAGCAACTTGCCCTTAAATACAATCTTGTGATTTCAGAGGTACCATACTACAGGTATGTGCCCGATCCAGTTCTCGAGAATGGTCGTGCTACGTTATATTGGGATCGATCTATTATTTCAGACAGGACTATTGTAGCCAATAAGCCTGATATTGTGGTGTTAGATCGATTAGAGCGCCGCGCAATGATTGTCGATATCGCCGTTCCTCATGACGAGAATCTCGTGAAAGTCGAAAAAGAAAAACAAATAAAATATTTGGATTTATCTCACGAGATTGTCGATATGTGGAATGTGGATTCGGTGATCATTGTTCCGATAGTCGTATCAGCTCACGGATTGATAGCCAAGAGCCTCGACCAACACCTTAAGAGGCTCACGTTAGGGGGCTGGATCAAGGGTCTGATACAGAAGGCAGTCCTTCTTGACACGGCACGCATAGTGAGGAGGTTCCTGTCTTTGGAGCCCTAACCACCGGTTTCTTGGTCCCTGTACCCGAAGTCGGTGGTCTACTATTTTTTATATTTTTAAATGTATTTGTTTTATATGTATATTTAAAAATGTAATCTATATGTATATACAAAAGGAATAAAGATAATAATAAATCTCTTTATTGTACACCAGTAGTAGTGAACTATTATAAAGTATGTACAAGTGGCGGCCTTATCGCTCCATGGCAATATCTTACAGCCAAACATGGGATGGATCGAAGAGTAGGGATGAAAAAGTATATGGTAGTTGCTGGTGTATTATTGGTGGTAAGGAAATTAATATATAAGTATATAGAAAGAAATAGAGTTGACACATTACATAAAATAATAGCAACACATAGTGTGAAGGATTATACAGACAAACGTAATACATACAAACATAATACATACAAATAGATAAGTGAAACATACAGACACTCCATGCAGTAGGAATAGCAAGCTATGGGACATTGATTTCTCTCAAGTAATACTGCTTTACCAGTCTCTTAAAGACGGTTAATGTTTTCGCACGTCTTATTGCGACTGGTAGGGCGTTCCATAAGCGAACTGCTTGTACAGAGAAGGAATGGTCGAGGAATTTGCTTGTATGTCCTGGCATTTTCAATTTCAAATTCTCTGACGATCTCAACGATTTAGAATGTGAATCAAGTAGGAAGTTAAACCGAGATTTCAGGTAGCGTGGAGTAAGTGGATTGAAGAGAATATTATACAGAAGATAAAGAATGTGTGCATTCCGGCGAAGGCGGATGGGTAACCACTTAAGCTGTTTACGATAATCGGAGACATGGTCATATTTGCGTAATCCAAATATGAATCTTATACAGAGATTTTGGTTAATTAATTAAACTCAAGCTTATTTAATTGGTCTTCAGTGAGATCAAGATAACTGGCATCAGCATAATCAAGGATGGGGAAAAGAAGGGATTGCGAAAGAGCAACCTTCGTAGATATTGGTAAGAAATTGCGTAGTCTACGCAAAGACCCTGCAGCGGCAAACATTTTGGAGGACCCCAGGATAAGGTGTTATCAATATAGATCCCCAAGTTCTTCACCTTGTCACTGTAAGGGATAGGTGCGCCATTGCAAGTGACATGAGGCAATTTTGTCCAATCAATTTTAGAGACCAAACGCGAACTTCCAACGACAATGACCTGAGTCTTAGAGGGATTAATTTTCTTAGAGGCAATTTTGTTGATATTAGTTACTGAGACAAGTTTCAGCTGAGTAGAACTTAAAACGCATTCTATAATGACGCTTGATATTTGATGTGAACTTAAAACTAGTTTCAGCTGATCAGAGCTCAAGGGATACTTGAGATGAGATACCTTTTAAAATACGCCCGGGGCTTACACATAATAGATTCATTACACCCAGATACATAATAAACGTTTGTCATACATCACCACACAAAGATTTGTCCTGATTGGAAATTAATCCCACGAATTCTGGTTTAGCAGTCAGGATCATTCACCATTAGACCAATAGGCCCATCAAATTCATGCAAAAATTTTGAAACCCATATAATAATATCATATCTTGCAATTTGAGAAAATACGTGGTAAAATAATGCGTTGATGTCTTTATTTCGTCTTAAACAAAAAAAAACGGCCATTTACGTGTCAGGCTACGCAGAGAATAAGGTTCCGTAGTAACCCATTTGTTACATGTTTATTTATCATTTCGTTATTTGTCTACGAAGTTTTTCACGTAAGCACATTTTACAAGTTAGGCCGTTGTATGTAATTTTAAAGACGTTGTATGTAATTTTCCTTTAAAGTTCATTATATAGACTACCATTATGAATTTTTTTGAAAGCTTTTAAAGGAGCTTGAAAGCTTTTAGATGAGAAAGGGAGAGAGGATAACGCCCTGTTTAAACAAAAAATGCGGTTTAAAGTTTAATATCGCGCAAACAGATACCTAAATCAAAAAAACATTGGCAACCTCTTAATATTTCAAAAGACCTATCTAATGATATCCTACATCCTACGGCGTAGACGCGAGAAAAAAGACATCCCCAAATTGTATTTTGTCGACGTGGTTAAGATACATATCCAAGCACATTTTCTTCTTTCTAAAACTAATCTTTTGGAAGGTAACACAAAGACGGACGAACGATCATGGCAAAACTATAAGGGTTCCGAGACGTGAACTACGGCACCCTAAATAACGTCCTCGTAGTGGTGCATGTCCGACTATATACATAAATCCACGACCTACAACATTGACATTAACAATTTTGCCTAATATTCTACTAAGGGTGTTTTGTGATATAATGCATTTCAATTAAGAATAGAACTGGATTTGTGACTAACTTCACCGGATATGTAGCGTTAGCATAAACAACAAATGACATGAAAAAAAAAATATTTTTTCTCAATAGCGTGGTGACTTTATCTTTGCATTTATATTTTTTGAAGTTTGACGAACAAGTTTTTCGACGACGTCGAATATGACGGAGGTCGGCATTATATGAAATAATAAAAAAAAACACCGAAAGATTACGTGGTAGATAATTTATTGAAAAACCACGGGCATGGAATTTTACGACTACCACCCTACAATTGCAACCTGAACCCGATTGAGTATATTTGGCATCTCACAAAAAGGAGAGTACGAGATAAAAACGTGACTCAGCTAGAGAGCGAAATAGAAAGATTGACCTACGAAGCAATTCAAAGTATTACCTCTGATAACTGGCGGCGAGAAGTAAACCACGTGAAGAGAATAGAAAAAGAATATTGGGAAAGAGAGATGTTTGAAGACAGCGATAATATTAGCTTTATTATAAATAGCGCGGATGACAGCGGAGATGACTCAGAGAGTAGTCAAACCTCAGATAGTAGAAAATCTAATTCAGACGACGACACTATCAGTGGCATTGAAAATGTGTAATAAAGTTTGTAAATTTACGTTTTTTTTGCACACCATACAAAAATATCTGAAGTTGTCGACAAATGCATGGCAAGATGGCCAATTTCCAATGCTCTTTTTCGAAACGTATTGTACTCAGTTTTGTAAAAAAAAATACGCACGAAAAAACGGTAAGTCATCTCTAGATCGTTAATTTTTTCTTTTGTATTGTACTGCACGACAAATGCCAGCCATATTTTCAATAATTTTTAACCATCGGTCATTATCCACAATGTGGACGTTGTAAAAAGCATACACCTGAGGAAAAGAGCAGTTGCATCGAAAACTAATCAAGTTTCATATTTAGATTTGTTCTCGTATGTACCTTTTACGAATTGAAGTTTCAATATTAAATACTAGCTTTTGTTCATATGCTTTATCTGCGTGTATGTAGGTCATCGCGATAAAGAGCAACGTGTGTCTCTCCTCAAGAATCAAAGTGTCTCCTTTAAAAATTTCATTGAAATCAGTGCAGCGCTTTATACCCGAAATCATGACGGACAGACAGAGATACTTTCGAATTTAGAAAATTAGTATGGATTTCACAAACAGGTCCACATAGGTAACAATAGATACATTCATTCTTAAATAGGTAATGCATGCAAACATCAGTATTGAAATCTTCTCAAATTAGATTACCTTATTTATAAACGGTATAGTCATCATTGTTACAAGCTATCATAAAAGCGATGGGATATACCTCCTTTTTTAAAAGAGTAAGTTCCTTTCTTTAAATAAAGTTCAACGTCAAAGAGATGCCTGCAGCGCGAGATGTTATAAATTGATTGTATCTCCATTGGAATGCATTCCAGCGATGATAGCCTATTATGAATATTGATGACTTTTACCTGCGAAATACTTATTAACCAGTTGCTATTAGCAAATATAATATTGTACGTACATATATCTAATAGGTACGTCTAATCTTCTTGTGTAGGTAGGTACCTACTTTTATTTACTAAGTTGTGACGTAATATTGAGCATTTGTTACAAGAGATACTTCTAAAGAATCCTCGTTGTAATGCAAATATGGCGGGCCAAGCAGGTGTGTATAGCTCAGTCCCCTAGCTACCCTGTTTCGTTTCGTCGACGGACCTGACCGACCATTTCCGATGCCAATTGCAACATGAATTGCGACATAAACTCGCAACAACAGTAAAGAGCGAATTTCAACCCTCGTGCGACTAAATTAGAGCGCACTCTCGATTTTCATAGAAACAACGCTTATACTCATTAAGTTAACGGTTTTAGATTTAATTTTAATGAATCTAATCAACGTTTAATCTGTTCTAAAATAGAAGAGAGAACCAGTAGCATGAATGTTTGTAACACGAAACATGCAGAAGCTATTGACGACGTAATGACAATAACTAATAAGACGTTGATCGACGCGTCGCAGTTCGCAGTATGTAAACAAACAAACAAGTCACGCAACGAATTAAGCGCATTGTGAAATGCACAAGGGACGTGTAACACATGCATAACTTACGTGCTTATGCGCAGGCGACGGTACGTAAACAAAGCTGTAATAGTCCATCGATCGGCGAGTGCAGGGAACCTAGAGATCGATGGTGGCGCTGTGTCGATGTAGATCGAGCAAACTAGATACAGCTGCGATGCGCTTTATTACATACACCATAAGGGTGATAGTTCAAATGGTAATGTTATTGTTAAAGTAGTGGGAATTTAAACGGGTCTAGCACGCGTGCACACGATGCGCAGCGGTGCATAGGCGAGCAGTGCAATACAGCGTGCGCGGGGCGCGGGCGCGCGAGTCTGACTGCAGCAGCGAGGGGCACCCCGCCGGGCGCCGCGCCCTCTGACCGCCACCGCCACCGCCGGATACATTGTCAACAAATGAATGGAAATGAGTCTGATGCGCTTCTTCACATTACACCACTGACAGAACATTTCAAAGCTACTTCCACTGCATTCACTTGTAATTTTCTGTGTTGTTTACTTTGCTCATGACAAAACGGATCTTAAGCAATGCATACATATATGCAATAATATGCATAATAATAAAGTTTTCATGTTTCCTTATAAACTATGTCGTAATGATTGGTTCCCGCGGTAAAAATCACAATAAATTGATGTATTGGTATTAATTTATATGATGTATTATGTTTAATCAGATGAAAGCGTGTGGTTTATTTTAGTTACGATTATGAGTTATTATGATGCGGGCGTAAGTGCATCTCGTATCGTCCAAAACAAATGAGAGCGCGCGTGCCGCGCTGTGCCGCCACCGCAACATGCAGGCATGCCTTGGATTCCATTGAGAGGGTTTTATCGGTGGCGGCGGCGGAGAGAGGAGCTGCGTACGCGCAAGAATTCGGGTGTTTGGGTGCGCGGCTGCGTCAAGGGTCGATGACCGTATAGCGCCGTGCACCCTTTGAGCGATTTTTCTAATGCGTATCTGTTGACATCGGCTGTCGACAATGTCCAGGGTTGACACGTTATTTACCTTAATACTCTGTCGGGAAGTGTTTATTTACTTTAGTCGATAAATATAAGTATTAGAGTTAAGTTTTATAGAAATACTAGATAAATATAGAGCAGTAGTCACGAAAACTCTGATTTCGTCAGATTTCACGTTAACTTACTTCTTTCATCAGACACAAAAAAGCATAAAAATGCAAGTCTAAGTATGAAATTCTTCTACCGCAAGGAGTGGTTAGAGAATAAATAAATAAATAATAATTTTTTTTGTATATTTAACACACAATGCCATTTAGTCCCAAGCTAAGCAGAGCTAGTGTTATGGGTACAAGACAACTGATATAAATACAAATATACTTGTTTTGAAAATACATACATATTATGCATAGAAAACCCTCAAACTCCGAAACAATATTTGCAGATCACACAAACATTTTGTCCGACCTGGGAATCGATCCCGAGACCAAATGCACAGCAGACGCATAAGCTACTACTGCGCCACAGAGGCAGTAGATAATAATAGTTACCTATCATATAAGTTAACAACATAATATAGTGACCATATTAATTTTATAAATCACTAGCTGACACAGGCAACCTTGTTTACGTCTCCAATTACCCGTAGTGGAATAATCTTTCACCGTTTTTGTAACATTGTTCATTGATGGTGCGCTCCTATTGGTCTTAGCGTGACGATATATATAGCCTATAGCTTTCCTCGATAAATGGGCTATCTAACATTGAAATAATTTTTGAAATCAGACTAGTATTTCTTGAGGTTAGCGCGTTCAAGCAAACAAACTCTTCAGCTTTATATATTAATAGCTGACACTCGCAATCTCGTTACGTCTACTATTGCCCGTAGCGTAATAATTTTCCCCCGTTTTTAAATCAAATCGGACCAGTGGTTCCTGAGATTAGCGCCTTCAAACAAACAAACAAACTCTTCAGCTTTATAATATTAGTATAGATTATAACGATATTATAAAAAAAAATCACCTATATATAAAAACCTATAACAAAACAAATAGGTTTGCGTCTTTTATTGCCCGTAGCGAAAAAAATTCCTCCGTATAGGGTTGATTTTTTACACCTTGTGTCCGAAAAACCCCAATATCTTACGGAACCCTATTTTTTCCAAAATAAAATATAGCCTATGTTACTCGTGGGTAATGTAGCTTTCGAATGGTGAAAGAATTTTTAAAATCGGTCCAGTAGTTATTGAGCCTATTCATTACAAACAAATAAACAAACATACAAACAAAGTTTTCCTCTTTATAATATTAGTGTAGATAGTATAAATATCGCTTGGTAATACAAGAATATATTTGAAAAAAAAAGATCGGTTATATTAGGTATACATCGTTGTATTAAGATGTGATGACCGTGTTTTATTTTCTAAGAAATATCGGTCCTCTACATAATATCTCTCTAAATGTACAGGTTATGTAACCGCTAGAAGTACTTTAAACATTATGTAGTGTATCCATAACAATCGGTTAGTGAGTGGCCAGTACTCTCAAAATGAACACAATGTGACAAAGATGGTAAGACAATCCGTTTGTTTCTCTATTGCTCGAATCTAATACAATCAAAGTATATTAACATTTAAGAGTAGGCAATGTGAAATTATATTGCTGTTAATAAAGAATGAGGTAAATTTATGCAACAGATGAGACAACTGCACTTCTGCATGCATATTTTTTTTATTGTATAGGAGCAAACGAGCTGACGTATCGCATCACCAGAGGCGTCACAAGTGCGTTGCCGGCCTTTTAAGAATGAGTACATTATTTTCTTGAAGGTTTGAAGGTCGTACTGGTCCGGGCATACCACAGGCCACAGTTCATTCCACAGTCCAACCAACCAACCATCTACATGATGGTGATGAAACTTGTGTCACGTACGACGATATGTGTGTAAAATGTATTATATATAAGTACTTATTCATATATCCTCAAAAAACTAGATATTCGAAAGCGTCTATCTTACCTATGACTCCGAATATTTTGGTCACATGCGAGGAGGGCAGGCGATAACCTTGAAAGGTTGATGTTGCCGGGCAAGATCGAGGGAAAAGACCCGAGGCCGAATAAGGCCGTAGTCTTTTGCGCTGGGCAGACCAAATCTGCTCTACAGGGGGCGAGCTGTCACTCGCAAAAAACTTCCAAATAGAGGTCACGATCCTCAGAATCGAGGACATCGACACAAGGATGAGAAGTACTTCTGTGTTGTTGTATGTGTGAGCAAGTGTTTTTATTTTGGATCTTGAAAATGAATCTGTATTTCTAAATAACGAGAACAGTGTTTATCGTAAGAATTATATTACTACTACCGGGAAATCCAATGTGGGCTACGAGGGTTTTTCCAAATAATGCAGAGAGATACGCGAATACATTTTGCTGCCTTCTTTGCGGGCAAGCTTTTTTAAGCAATGGACAATTCTATGTGTAGATGTTAAACAAGTGCCCATAAAGGCCAGTGTTCTACACTCACCGGGTTTTTTTTGCAGAATAAAAGAGTACTTAGTTACCAGTACTCTCCTCTTGTTATTTTACCTTTTTTACGCGCATTACCCAATCATAAATCGAGGCTGCGAAATTACTCGAGTCGCCATCACGTACACGCATCCTGATTCCTAGGCATGTTTGCGCTTTGTTATAGCGTATGATGTATATTCAAAATAAATTTGTAATACTATAGTCCTAAGTAATAGATTTATTTCTGTGACTAGTAAACCGATGAAATAACTTGGAACAAGCAATTTTATTATGTATCCTCTTTTTTATACACAGTATGAGGCACAACACCGACCCGCCTTAGACGACACCCCCTCGGCCGCACCAGATTGTGACCTGTCCCGGGTCGTTTATAGCGGCCACATCTACCCTAGATGTGGCCGCAGCAACCCTTAGACGACGATTGGGTGCTTGCGACCTCTACTGCGTCCCTCTTTGTAGAAACCGCGGCTTCCCGTCCCTCATCACTCGCCAGCGTTGCCGCGATCAATGCTGTGACAGGTTTTGTCCGATCTGTCCGATCCGGACTCGACGTCCGGACTCCCACGTAGGACAGTCCTCCAGTGTATGCTGGGCAAAGTCCCGTTCGGACCCGCAGTGATGGCATTGTGCTGTAGCCTCCCGTCCTTTTCGATTCAGCTGCTCACCGAAGCAACCATGCCCGGTGAGTATCTGAGGCAATAGGTAGTAACATAGTCGGTCCTGCCGATCATGTATCACCTACCTCCATTCCTATTCTTTACGTGCCAGTATGATAATACTGGCACGTGATAACAATTTTGTGATAACAAATGAGGTGTAATACATTCTAAATAGAAATTTTACACCAAAAATTGACTAAAATATACATCGTACGTTCTAAAATGACACCAGTGCTTTAATTAAGCTATATTTTAAGAACTATGGTTTAACTTTTGTCAACAGACGGACAGTCACATTAAGTTTCAGAGTTCAAAGGTGAAATCTTATTCGGTTATTTTCAACACATATTATTATTAAGAAAGAACATACGCCGCGCTTGATAGTACCCAAATTTATTCCGGTGTCTTTTAAATCCTCGCAACATCAATAATATCAGTTTTACATTACTCATCATGAGATATTTTTAAGAGAGTGAGAACGTGTGCTTAATCGTCCGTATACAATTCTAGCCAAAATACTTATGAAGAAGCTCCCCGAGTATTAAATGTTTGACGACATCAGTTAATTATAGTTAATAATAATAGCCTCAGATATCTCACAAACGGCCCTCTGATTCTAAACTTGGCTAGCCTATCATATGGTAACTAGACTTTTGATAAACATACATATACATTTACATAGGTATTATAGACAGATTTTGACTGCCTCGTTGGTCTTGCGGTGGCGTGGCCGAAACTGGCTAGGATAAACAACAAAATCATCAAACTACGTCAAAATCATAGTAACAGGAACGATTATTTATTCGCAGGGGAACCATATGCCAGACCCATGATGGATTTAAAGAGTTTTTTTTTCTCATTAGATCTAGATATTATTTACTTTAACTTAAAGAATTTAGGTTCAATGATTTTTTTTTGTTTTTAAACTATGATGGCTATAGTAATGAATATCGCTTAAGCAAGTGAATATGATAATGATCATTTAGGGTTCCTGGCGCTACTGAGCTGAGCAATTGAAATTTTTTTTATTCATGCAATCTCAGAGTATCAAATGCATCCTATCATTAGCCAGATGCACCTAATGACGATTTTATTTTTCATTAGGTCCTGATTTCAAGATAAGTTACAATTAATCGATAAGAGTATACCTACATATTTTTATTTTTATTAAATGTTTTCGGTTTTGATTGCCTTCCCTCATCTCCTCTTGCGTTGTTGCGTCTATTATTTATTTATTTATACAGTTTTATTGAACAACATTAAAAAAATCAGACATAAAGTACCTACATGAAAAAATCTTATCTTTTTTTCAAATATAACTTTTTCACCAAGACAAGTGTCAGGAACTCAAAATAATCATAGTGACTTCTTTCAGCGATATACATTTTTTCATGGCAATAAATTGAAAAAAATGTCATAAGTTCCATTTCTTTAAGTTAGAGTAAATAATACACGTAATGTGAAAAAATATTATCTTATGAATGTCTCTTTCTCTTACTAGAATAAACCCAAAGCACTTGTGACACTACTAATCTTCTGAGCTTTCGGTCCAGCCACAAACCATACCTATACAACTCTCGTTTTCATAAGAAACAAATGTGATTTTTAATATTCACTTATTACTTTAAAATATAAATGAAAACTTATTGCAATTTAGATAAGTTTGTTATACCAGTTGAAGCGAAAACCAAAAAAACTAAAATCTTTGTAACAATACATAAACTTTTAGCGATGCAACCCTTATTCGATATTATTACCTGCTTGTCAAGTTCCCCTAGTTATGTTGCATTCTATTCAAACGTAAACTTTAATAGAAAATTAACAATTGTATGGGAATGAAGTCTCTTAATACTAAGTCTCGTGGTCAAATCAGAATAATAGCCAGTAATATAAGAGAATAAGAGGCGTTGGCAACAGTAGAAAGAGAATCGACGCGAAACACTTGCAACTTCGCTAAGAGGGCAGCTACTTGTATTGCAAGTAGTGATAATCGACTTAAATCGCACGATGATTGTATGAAAAAATACGTTATATCTTTGAATGGAAATTGCCATCCTTTCAGCATACAAAGAGGGTAATGCTTTAGCATATGTGGACCGGCACAGCTGACAGTGTGGTAGGTACTACGGTCTCACAGAAAATCGGTATTAATCAGTTTTCCCATTCATTTTTATATAGGAAGAGAGATAACCGGTGGTGGAACACAAGAAGAGAATCATGAATAGTTGGTGTCCGCGGGCGGTACTCGTTTGACCCCTATACCATAAAAATTTTCAGAGTATAGCGCGTCGGTAAAATAGTACTAAAGATTATTATAATCAATTTGTATTGGTCTAGCGGTTGGCGTATGCGTCTGCTGATGATGAGGTCTCGGGTTCGAATCCCGCGTCGGGCCAAAAGTCAGAAATGCAGACCGAAGTTTGAAAGTTGGGGTCTTAGAACCCGTGCCTCGGATAGCGCAAAGGAGTCGGTACTGTGTCTGATCTCTCCCCTCATCGGATTATGAGAGTGAGGGATCAGAGAGTGCATCTATCTGCGTTTGCGCACACACTCGTGCACTATAGAAAGAAACGGGCGGTTTCGATTTTCTTCCTGGCTGAAAAAAATAAAATACCAAAAAGGTTTTAATCATTTGAACATGTTACTGGCCAGTTATAAAAGTGCCATAATGTTTATAAGAGTACATTCCAAATTCAAATTTTTGACTGAGCCTGGTTTTCAAAGAAAACAACTTTTAACTACATTTTGTGGCGCGAATTCCCTATAGTTAATATCGACTCTAATTAACTTTTTGTCAATTTTTATTAAATTATCTGATGTCCTTGACATTTAAAAGTATTGTTATTGCTTTTTAGCTATCTCGAAAATGGTAGATAAAGTGATAAAAGCGAGCAAAATTATTGCGCTGCTTGAAGAAGGTTGCAGCCAATGCTTCGTGGCTCAGAGGCTAAATGTGAGTCGGTCGACAGTTCAAAGGACCTGGCAGCGCTATCAAGAGACCGGTTCCGTCAAGAGAAGGCCTGGTTCTGGCAGAAAGACATGTACCGAACCACGGGATGATCGTTTTCTAGTTAGTCAAGCGTTGGGAAATCGCAATTCTTGATTCGATTCGCAAGAAATCTCAAGAACAGCCTCGAAGAAGTAAGAAATGTGCAAATTAGTCTATGGACGGTCAGGAGGAGGCTTCTCGCTGCTAATATACACAGTCATCGCCCGGCACGCGGCCCTAAATTACTCCGTGGACATCGAGTTGTCAGGCTTAGCTTCGCTCGAAATTGTGTGTCATGGACTCATGAAGACTGGGATAGGATATTGTTCTCCGATGAAGCCAGGATATCTCTGCATGGTGAAGACCGACGTCGGCGAGTACTACGTAGACGAGGAGAACGCTTTGCAGAGGCATGTTTTGAAGAAATCACACCTTATGGAGGGGGCTCTGTTATGTTTTGGGCAGGAATAAATTCCATGGATCGTACGGAGTTAGTCATCATCGAAAACGGTACACTGACTGGACACCGATACATAACGGAAGTTCTAATTCCTTATGCACAACCCGATTTAACCGCTCTTGGCGAAAACTCATTTTTTATGGACGACAACGCTCGCGCCCACCGGTCTGGCGATGTGGAAGCGTATATGCTAGAAGTCGGAATTCGTCGTTTGGACTGGCCAGCTTGAAGTCCGGACCTCAATCCCATAGAGCATGTCTGGGACGTTCTGAAGCGACGAGTGAGATCAGTGCAGCCGGCTCCGCAAACCATCAGAGAGCTAAAGAATGTGATTACCGCGGAGTGGGAACGTATTCCCCAAGAAACCATAAAAGATATACTCGCTAGCATGCCCAGACGAATGCAAGCCGTGATTTCAGCAAGAGGGGGTCACACTCAATACTAAACTTTTATCTGCTTTTAATGTATTCAAGAAAAACAAAGAAATTAACGCGTTTCATTTTTATTTAGCGAGCAGGTACAATAATAGTGTTTTGAGCTTAAACATTATTAAACGGTCACCCCGTTTGTTTTATTCTTGGGTCAAATTTAGTAATTCAAATTTCACCATCTTCCTGTCAACCGATTAATCTGAAATTTTGTATACACTTTGGATTTTGGTGACAATACAATTATGTTTATTCATTATCAGACAATTAACGTGCCCCACGGTTTTATTTTAGTCTAGTCTATGCATATGTTTATAATTCCCACGACTGTATCTATTTTATTATTTTTTGGTTTTTAGTAGGTACATTTATCTTAAACATTGCAATGTATGTTTAACATAAAACCGTTTAACTTAAAAAGTTTTTTTACCTATTTTTATTTCTCAATAATTTAATCAAAATGTTATGATGAAACTGATGATACCTATTCCTTCCTAATTAATTTATGAAATTCTGAGGATAACAATAAAATTGTCAAACAAACTAATAGTAACTATAAAATAGTTCTTTGCTTAAGTGCCCGTTTTTTTTGCAAAAGAGTGTATCTTTTGCGTTGTTAGCTAGTCTCCATTGAGACTGGCCGCCGTGGCCGAAATCGGCTAGGAGAACTTCATAATCATTATTCTACTGTTCGTTTCATGTTTGAGAAATAACGTACTTACCCCAAGTTTTCACATTACGTCGATTTGCCTAAGTCTAAGTGGTTGCATTAATTCTAATTTTCTTAAATATGACTTAATGTTGCATAACTGTTTTTGTTTGTAATAAAATCAGTTGATTTCTTCATATGATGAGTTGCCAGATTAGATGTTAAAGGATTATATCCATTTTTCTATGCGACTGCTAAGCTTGAGGTCTCGGATTAGGTTTCCGGGTCGGACCAAATGTTTGCATGATTGGCAAATATATGTTTCGGAGTTTGGGAGTTTTCTATGTACAATATGTATGTATTTACAAAAAAAAGTACATAAGTATTCATATCAGTTCTCTAGTACCCATAACACAAGTTCTGCTTGGCTTGGGACTAGATGGCGTTGTGTGTTAGATGTCCGGAATATTTATTTATTTATTTAAATAAACTAAACATAATGAATGCCTGCGGAATGACACAGAATCCGTGGGTCTGGATAGGACACATTTATCAAGTGTAGCTCCAGACAGGCGTCTAGATGCACACCGTCTGTTTATATTTTGTCATGACAAATTATAGCAGTATGATATACCTTATTGGACAAATAATATGATTACACATGTATTCATTACAATTAATGATAATTCTGAAAATATTGACTGTATTGGGTTGCGACTGGTACCTACTCCTAAATCGGCTACTAAGCCACCTGTGATAAGAAGATACAGTGTCACCCCCACTGTTGATATGTCGGTTAAAGTATATTTCCAAAGTTAATAACACTAGACATTGTTTAAAGAGCATTAGTCATTAATGCAAATAAGGAAAAGTGTAGGCACCGGAATACTGGCATATTTATGTTTCGAAAATAAGAGAAAAAAAATAGTTCAAAAAATATTAAAACAACAAACTAACATAACCACAGAAAAATCATATTGAAAAACGATTAACGATTAAGCTATTAGCTTTGTTTTAAAAAAATATTCAGTGCATATATGCTTGAATTTAAAGCCATTTAATGTTGAAGCCCACGGAGTGCTCATACCCATTCGAGATCGGGCCCGAGTTATGTTGTTTCCTGTTATAGATTACAGGATTCTCGGAACCCTGATAAAATAACCAATAAAACAATAAAGTTAACAATATGTCGCGCTTAGAAACTATAAATAAACAAAGTATAAATAATACTTATTCTCAGAATACCTGTTAAGCTTTAAAAGGACGTTAGCGATAAAAAGTTTTTTAATAGTAGCCATTACTAATCGGCATCGAAAATGTAACAATGAGAAAAAATAAGTACCTATTTTAAATTTTAATTCTGGTATTTGGTATCACCAAAGAAGGAAAATCTATATACTATATTAGGTAATAATGGGTAAGGTAATTTTGGAGAAACATATGATAAAACCGAGCTTATTCCATACATTATATACTTTTTATAGGATAGGGAGCAGACGGATCGCCTGATGGTTGGCAACTATAGAGACGTCACAAGTGCGTTGCCGGCCTTTTAAAGAGGAGTACGCTCTTTTCTAGAAAGCTGTATTGTTCTGGCATTACCGCAGGCGACAGTTCATTACACAGTTTTATTGTGCAAGACAGAAAAAATCGAGAAAAGCGCACTGTTGTGAAATGCCAACAATCTTAATAATGGGAATGAAACTCCTTTCGCGTTGGACGATGGCGAAAAGAGGCGGCCTAGAAATAATTAAGTAATGTTTATCAGCAGACGTGCTAGCATAGCACTACATCTGCCACACTTCTCAACTCTAAATAACGAGATCAAAAGACCCCTTTTAAGACTAGTTAATTAGCTTCCTACTCTTTGAATGGTTGGTTGTTTATACTTACGTATTACGCTTTAGTTTGCTACTTCGTTTAATTACTACAGAAAAATCGTACATTATTGAACAAAAAATAGAATGATCTGTATATCATAATCAAGTTGGTGGCTTAGAGAAAAATTTGGTTACTGTAGCTACCATGTTGATGCCCGTGTGACTGAGTCTTTCGACAACAAACAGTTAAGTTAAAAAGGCATTATAATCTTTAATAAAAATTACGAAACCGACTATAGAAGCTCAAATTTAGGGCACCCTTATTCTTGGGGTCGTATTCCTGATTGGCATTTGCAATACACATTTATTTGTACAGATACATTGTTCCGTCTGCTTTTTCGGAATGTTCTCACGGTACAGGATTTCCTGTTAGCAAACCCGCTTTCGGGGGTCAAGCTTTTTAAATAACTAATGTGATCCATTGTTGGATTTGGCCCTTAGTTTGTGTATTATCCATAAATATAGGGGAGTTTGGAAGATACGAACAGTTTATTCTTTACGTATTTAAGATATTTGAAATTGTAACTAAAATTTTACCTTATATTATCGAAGAGTATTACTTCTGAACGATTTTAGGCCGAGTTTCTAGAGTTTCAATAACAATCTGCAAATTTTGTGACTAGATACAAAAATTTCTATGATTTATTAGGCGAACCATGTGCTTTGTATAGGCAGCATTCCTACACAAATAAAATTTTATAGTAAGTACTATCAAGCATGAACATAATTATCCTGTTTCCTCATAGCAGTTGACTTCAATGTTGTTGACAAATACATGTAAATAATAAAGATTGGAAAGCCACGTTCTATTAAAAGTAGTATAAAATTTTATGTTCCGATTCAGTGTATGCCAAGTAAAAATTATGCAATGAATGCAATATTCCTGATCTGATCCCAATGCAGTCAACTGGGCAGTCAAACAAAATAAGATAAACTCTTCAAATTAGACTAGTACAGCTCCGAATCAATGCGTCAAACTAAAAAGCTTATTTTTCTTTATAAAGTTCATTGCAAATTTCTTTAACTTTGGCTAGATACTTGAATGCATTGTCAACTTTTTCTTGAGATGACTTAAAGTGTATGGATAAAATTCAATGTAAATTATAAATAAGTTTAAATAGAGAATATATGCTATTCTTAAGTTCACGATAAAGGTCTAGTATTAAAAGTGTCCTGGAATGCATTTAAGTAAGTTTTTTTTATCACAACATATTGCATACAAGTTGGTTGAAAAAAATATCATGAATAAAGGAGTATCACTGTAAAAAATGCGCTGATATTTGTTCGTGAATCTTGAAAATATCTTCGAAAGTATTCACTCAGTGATATTTGCCGGCTTCATCACAATGTCAACTGATGACTTAAATCTAGATTTCGTACACATTTTAATTACTAGACATAACAACATTCTTTTTAACAAGTGCAATTTAAGAGCTACAGTGCATACTTGCCTTTCGAGTCTGTCTGCGTGTGTAGTCATCTTCAGAATTGGAAGAAGGGTTTGGGCATTCAGTACCCTCAATCAATAAATGAAAAACAAGCTACAAAAGAATTGCTTAGCACTGGTTTCTTGATAGACCATAATATCATGACATGGCATTCTTACTATAAATCCTGCTAATCAATTAGAATATTTTTCGACCTGAATGCAGATCTCCGTAATAAACTAGACCGCCTTCTCAATAACTGCATTCGATACATCTTTAATGTCCGGCAGTATGACCATGTGTCTGATTTACGCTCCCAATTAAACTGGTTGCCTATTTGCCTGCGCCGCAATCAGCGAGCTTACTTACATCTCTATTTTCATTTCTCAACTCACCATTCTCACCTACGTACCTTGTTCCGAACTCTCGTTACCTATTCTCTCACCATGACAGAAATCTTCGCTCAGTTAATAATCTGCTTCTCTCATATCCCAACAACTCTGACTTGGTGAGCTGAACTTACCACTCAGGACTTCCGTTCGAAGTCAGGATGGACACAAACCGTTTTATATTAAAAAAGAAGGTTCCTTCTTAACAAAATGGCAAAATCATATAATCGGTACAACACTTTAAATTCTAGCTGTCATAAGTTAATGTATGCAATGTGTAACCAATGTGCACCTATAGTCGTTCCAATAGTTTATTTAACTTTTGACAGCTCTAATACTTAATCAAATAGTGATACCCTGACCCGTTACCTATTCGATTTCTTTCATCGATCGATTTTATGCATTAAGAAGTTTTAATCGATTTAACAAACTCATTATTTTATAGATAATTTCGTACTTCATATTTCTATGTGTTTCAATGTGCGACCTCCTTTGTCAAAATAAAGAAGAAATGGATTAAAAGAATGTTGTTCAAATATGACGGTTCTATGTCATGAAAAAATATATAAAAGGAACTGAATTTTCAAAATGTATTATTGTATTGTGTTGTAATTCAGTGGTTAATATTGTATTTGTTAAACTATTGATGATCTTTATTAAATCTCTCTATGTCTATTTTAAAATAATCTACAGTATTTCAATGAGTAACCTTCAATATAGTTGAGTATTTATATTCCTCCGTATTGATTTATTTGTGAATTCTCACGTTTGGTTGAGTTGAGCGTATCGTTCCTGCCTTCGTTACTGTCAAAATGCCAAAAAAGAAAGTACTCAAAGGACAAATAAGAGAGTTTGTCTTGCGACTTCGTGAATACTTTGAAAAGGAAAGCCGTAATGGTGGGCCTCTTATACCAGTGACTCAAGTTAGAGACCGTGTTGCAGCAGCATTAGGTATTAGTGCTCCAACAGTGGCAAAAATAACAAAAGAAGGCTACGGCAGCAGTGGCATGGAACAGAATAAGCTATCTACACCTAAGAAAAAACGTCCGCCTAGTAAAGTTACAGCCGTTGACAATTTTGACGCTGATGCTATTCGTCGTCATATATACGACTATTACCAAAGAAAAGAGATTCCAACATTAAAAAAACTAACACAATCTCTTCGAAATAGTGGTTTGTTCCGTGGTCAAAAATCTTCTCTGACAAAGGTATTGAAAGACATTAGAATGTTATTCCAAAAATGTGACAAACGAAAAATTTTAATGGAACGCAATGATATTGCTTTGTATAGATGCGATTTTTTAAGACAAGCAAAAAAAATAGAAGATTGGTCGAATGTTGTTTTCACAGATGAAACTTGGCTCAATGCGAATCATACGCTGTCAAAAACTTGGACTGACAACACCGTTGGCTCCACTTCTACATTACCAATGGGAAAAGGCGAACGACTGATTATTTGTCATGCAGGAACAGTAAAAGGATTTGTGCCAGGCGCTCTATTAGCTTTTAAATCCCAGAAAACAGGAGATTATCATGAGGAGATGAATTCGAACGTGTATGAAAAGTGGTTCAGAGAAATGCTTACATCACTCGAAGAGCCATCAATAATATTTATTGATAATGCACCTTATCACTCTCGTCAAATTAATAAAATACCAACACAGGCCAACAAAAAACATGAAATTATAAACTGGCTCCGTGACAATGGCGAAGAGGTGAATGAGTCCCTACTAAAAGTAGAGTTAGTAAAGATATTAAAAACAAAGAAGCTGCCAAAACGATACGTCATAGATGAAATGGCAGCAGAGCATGGGCATACCGTCCTCAGAATTCCCCCATATCACTGCCAATATAATGCAATTGAAATGATCTGGGCACAAGTTAAAGGATATGCTGCGAGGAACAATACAACTCCTCCTTTCACAGCAAGAAAAATGCTGAATTTACTTAAAAATGCGTGTGAAAAAGTAACTCCAGAAAACTGGGCGAATGTTGTAGAAAAAACAAAGAAGGTGATAATGTCGGATTGGGATCGGGATGTTGCATTCGACAATTTATCTATCCAAGAAATGATAATCAATATTACTGAGAACTCAAGTGATGATGATTCCTGGTCATACGAAGAAGACGATTCTTTATAATTAAAATTAGTATTACAGTACCTCTTTTGGTTGTTTTATTTTTAATCCGTAAATTACTACGAATTTCAACATTTTGTACCTGTTCATTACAAGTAGGTACCGCAGGTAGTTTTTATTTGAACCAACTATAGTAAGTCTAAACAATTATTTTAGATTCATTAATTTGCGGCGAATACATTCGATCCCATTACTAGGTACGAGTACGATGGAACTGTTTTCATTACGCAAATTATTTATGCATTGAAACAAAGACATTTAGGGCATTTTAATGCAAAATAATAAAGCTTTTTACGTGATTTGATATAAAATATAATCACAATAATTTTATTGTATGTTTTATTAATATAATCGATAATCGATTTATTTCAAAACCGTTTTTATAGTCTGTGGTCATTAATTACGAATGACACATCCCTAAGTAGGCGGAGCCCGCCCATAAAGTACAGTATTATCTGTAGTACATTGTATCAAAAATTATTACAAAACTTTATGTGCATGATCTGTCAAAAGTTAAATAAAGTATTGGAACGACTATACCTTATAAAATTCCTCCACCACCCTAAGGTTGACTGGTAGAGAATGGTCCGCCGATGTACAAAAGTGCATAAAGTTTATGATAAACAATAAAAATATACAACTTCAGTAGAGAATTATCTCAAAAATGTTAAGCTCAGGCTTCTTCTAGAATACTCAAAAATATTTCAGCACTTGAGACAATAAGCGTGGTCAAACCTGAGACTGCATCATCGGTGAAGACAACTTTACTAAAGTTGGTAAAAAAATAAAGAAATACATTGTTCAAATATTTGACTTAATATACTTTCGATAAGATTATCGGGGTTCCAAAGAACCGAGTGTAGTATTGAGTAGTAAAATTCTTGGTAAGAAGGTTGATTGACAAAGGCATTAAGCGCGGCTTTATACAGTACTCGACCCGCCCCGGCTTCGCACGGGTGCAATGCTGATACTTGTATATAAAACATAGCTGACCCACGCAACCTCGTTTGCGTCTTATATAGCCCGTAGCATGAAAATTTTCGCAAAATAAGTAACTTTTCTGGTTGATTTTTACACCTTGTGTCCGAAAAACCCAAATATCTTACGGAACCTATAGCCTATGTTACTCGTGGATAATGTAGCTTTCGAATGGTGAAAGAATTTTTAAAATCGGTCCAGTAGTTTTTGAGCCTATTCATTACAAACATACAAAAATAGGTACAAATCTTTCCTCTTTATAATATTAGTATAGATTATAATATTAGTATAGATTGATAAATATTTATAGTAGTAACACATTTAAGACTTAGCATAATCTAATATACGAGGGTAGAGGGTATAGATAGATATCGTAAAGGCGATGCAGTTTAGTGTGGGACCTGAATAGTTTTTATAAGAATTGAAGAGCTGTATTAGGTCAGTTTGGGCAACTTGAATATTTCACTTAGATTTAACAAGATATAGAAGTCATTAATATTATTATGTGTCCAAACATTCATCACTCATTTTTATTCTACCTTAAAATAGAGTTTGTGTATGTGATTTGCTTTGAATTGTTTGGACAGAAGGTAGATGGAAGAAAACAATAAACTGCTTTAGCTGGATAATTTTAGGACTCAGTCATACAATTAATTATAATTTAGGGGCATTGAAAATGGATACTTTTCATTGTAACTATATTTATTGTAGTATTAAACCCGCAAAACCAGAGGCGTCATAAGTACGTTGCCGGCCTTTGGAGAATGGGGGGAGGGGTTGGGGTATGGGCCTCCGGTATCCTCACTCACTCGGTGAAACACAGCGCAGGCTCTGTTTCACACCGGTTTTCTGTGAGGCTGTGGTATCACTCCGGTCGATTCGACTCATGCATACCGAAGCGTGCCTCTCCCACAGTAATTTGTATATGAATTAATGAATATCTGATGAATAGACATAAGACACGCCCTTTAACTTTTTAATCTACAACATTTGTTCCAAGTACACTTGTACAAATGTATTTCTACTGTGGTGCTACCATCTGACGGAAAGCCAAGAGGAAGTGAAGTTTTTTAATATCTACGTACAGCTTTATTAACGACCCGACTGGGCCCCGTTTATCGCTGCTCCCGTTCCATTTAAATGCACTTGATAAGGAAAACTTTTGTTGCGAGGTAAAATCACATGCTATTATTGGAATACGCGGCATTCGGCTAATAATTAAATCATTTACATTGTAAACCGCTTTGATTCATATACAAACAGTCCGAAAACCGAATTAGTACGAGTATTTAATCTAATCCCGAACGTAATATTGTACTCATAATTTTCTTTATAAATTCAAAAAAATAATTTTTATTTTAAGGTTTTGTTCCAGGGCTCTCTTAAAATGGTCAGAATAGTAATAAAATAATTTTACATCATCACCATTTAACTGCCTTTTTTACAATTTCATAGGGGTTGGCGCAATATGTACGTGTTTGGTTGTTATCTATTAAGGAGACCTAGAGAATGCAACCGTTTTCAGACGAAATAAAGCTAAATTGAGATAAATAAATGGATAGGACGAGAGATCTTTTTTGTGACAGGGTGGAAAAATGTTCTGCATCTCCTGACGACACCCGAAGGATACCACCGTGATTATGTAGAAGCCAGTAATGTGTAGGGGCTGGCGTAATGTGTAAGTGGTTTTGGTTGATATCGATTAGGGAGACCTAGGAAATGTAACCGTTCTCAGACATAATAAAGCTAAATAGGGATAAAAGAAATGGATAGGACGAGAGATCTTTTTTGTGACAGGGTGGAAAAATGCTCCGCATGGAGATGGCGTGGCGTCACCCGAGGGACGCCACCGTGATTATGCACAAGACGCCCTATTTTTGGGTGAAACCGAACCATAAAGGTACCAGTACCCCAGTGCATATTGCCCTAGCGGGAAAGCGTCCCAGCACTCCTTATTCACTAGTATATCAGTAATCTCATCTCAAACTCAAACCCTCCCAGTTTGATGCTCACGCTGGACAATCCAGGAGTGCCAGTTGAGTCGCAATGTTGGTATTATATCGGCTACTCATGTCTCATATGATTCAGGTACTCAATCGCAGAGTGAGTGAGTGAGTGAGAGTGAGTAGCGTTAATCAGTAGATGACTCATCATATCCGCTAGGATAAAAAGCGGGAACATAGCTTCTCTTATTGTCTGCGTATGCCGTTGTCTACCTCTTTGGGGATTCCATGTTTGTATGTAATTACACTTTTGTTTTATAAAGGGGTTTGGGTATAAATAATACACTTCAATATTGCACTGACTTTTATATAATATAAAAACAATTACAGCAATCTTAAAAGTAAACAGGTTGGTCTTGGAACTAAAAACTTGTGCTGTTGTAACAAGGTAACGTACTTATGTAGTTTGGATAAATGCAAAACTATAAAACGAAGTTTTATAATACATTGTACATGTATTCAAAATTACTTATTGATATAATTACTATGAGAAATATACAAAATAATAATATTTTTTGGATTATCTATATTCAAAAAAACATCGTAAACAGAAAGTGCTTTCAGTTTCTACAAGTAGACTCAAAATGAAATGTTTCGTATTAAAATAATAAATTCTCGGTAGCTAACATAGGGAAACAACGTGGTTCAAAATTTATGTTCAAAGTGGTATCAAAGTTTTTGAGGTAAACTAAAGTAATTAATGAGTAAAACCTTTCGTACTAGTACTTGGTGTGCCCTCTGATAGATTTATCAGGTTTGATATTTGTCAGTTCAGGTCTTTGGACATACAAATAACAGTGACAAACACATTGCAAAGGAAATACGTATATCTTTACATCTGTGACTACCCTACATTACGTTTATGACTAAAAAGAGTATGCACTATTGCCGTCCACTGGTAACGAAGATTATAAAAAAGGAGAAGGGAGAAGGAAGGAGTAAGAAAAAATAATTGAATACTATTTTGAGGCGTTAAGTGATAAGAGTTATGTATCTACTTATATATTTCAATACTAGGTATAGCTTTAATTGGATCACAGTAGTCTACTTATAGAAATTCACTTTATTATTGACAGTTTCTGTTTTTTACATATATAATGTAAATATTATATGCATAATGTATACAAATCCAGTTTTTTTGTGTAAATTTGACTATGTCATATATCTAACCACAAACAATTATATTGTCTTCATTTAATCATAAAAGGCATGCACTTCTCACTGATTAATAAAATAATAATACATTTTTTTTTATCATATATTATATTGTAAGGCTTTGTTTCGGTAAATCAATTAAATTGCGTATTATTATTATCCTGAAATAAGGACTTGCCTAGATAGTATCCAGGTGCAAGTATTCAATTTTATTGTTTAAACAATAACTAATAAAAGTGACGAGTACATGCCCTAAAACTCTATAAAATAATAATTAACAGTCATCTGGATGACGTCAAATTGCAAAACAGCTGAAATTTGAAATTAAATAATTTTATCTAACATAATTTAAATATCAATGGATATCATTAACACTATATAATTAATTATATTATAAGCAAAAACAGATAAATAAGAGACAAATTGACTTTTTTAACATTGAAACGTCACAATGTGTTTACTAAACTTAAACTAGGCTTATTAGCCCATTATACTTATACTGGCCATAAATACTGTTCAATTAAAAATTAACAAAATGTTACTTTTGAATTCTGAATCTGTAATTTTTATACGATTGTTCATTATATTTTTTTTATTTACGCGCCAAAATTTTGTAAAATATTTTGTTATATTAAAATGAAGTGGGGTGATAAAGAGAACCAAATCGCTGTGATTGCATTTCATAAACTAGGTATGGATCAAATACAATATTTAAAATCATCCACACGCTTGGTATTAGTCAAATGTTTGTGTCCGGGCTATTGATGAAACCTCTGTATGTGACCGAAAAAGATCTGGTCGTCCACGTACTTAGTGTTCGTACGAAAAAAGCGATCAAAGCAGTAAGGCAAAGGATTCGAAGAAATCCTGTTCGAAAGCAAGGGAACCATGTCGCGTATTTAAAAAGATGACTTAGGACTTGCAGCCGAAGCCAAGAGACGCACTGGTCATTTATATAACTAAAAAATATAATTTAAAAAGAATATTGTGGTAAAATCAAAACAACTACTTAAGCGGTACGCAAAGAGAGGTTACAATATTTTTTGTTTAAGGATGAGTTTTTTTTATACTACAGCAATAATTAAAAAAAAATCCATATTTATGATGAAAGCTCTAAAGAAGTTTTCCAATTTGTGAACAGAGTATAACGTGGACATTATACAACTTCAGTGATGGTTTGGTGGGGTGTTAGGAGTGACTGAGCCATATTTCTCTAAAAAAAAGGTATCCAAACATCGGCACAATTGTATTAAGATACCATTCTTGAGAAGGTATTTAAGCCCCTTAACAACACCATGTTCAATAACCTTTCAGTAAGACTCAGCACCAGGTCATAAAGCTCGATCCACCCAACCTTGGTCAGAAACGAACATTCCGGATTTCATCAGAGCTGAAGACTAGCCGTCATCTAGTCCTGATCTTAATCCATTGGATTATGATTTATGGTCAGTTTAGGAGAGTAAGGATTGCTCTAAAGTCCTTATTAATAGTATTAGTACGATAATTTGGGAGTCCCTAAAGCAATACGATTGGCAGTGAATAATTTTCCCATAGAAAGAGTGCGTGTTGCTATTGATAACTGGCCTCAATGTTTAAAGGACTGTATTGCAGCAATTGGTGACCACTTCGAATAAGCTTTATATATTTTTAATGGTTCATATTAAAGTAAAAAAGTAACACACTATAATAGTAATAAATGTTACGTACAATTAAAGCAATTATTTTTCTTTGTAGCAATATTTATGGCAAGACTAAGTATTGTGTAATTTGTCTACAGTACATAAATCTATATATGAAATATACTATGTTTACTCATAAAAACATTGCGTGTAAATTTGCATATCTTTATATGCATAATAATGTATTATTATTTTAGAATAAATCTTGCTAAATTCTCTAGCTCTAGTCCACACTAGAGCGTCTAAACTATTTGTTTTCCAATTTCCTCTTGAGTATGTGTTAAGTAACTAAGTATGCACACAAACGTTTTAAGTAATCTAGGTCCGATTTACAATTTAATGGAAGATTAATTGGCAATATCCAGATGTTCCTGCCGTTAGGCAGATATTTCTAAATATTACCAAATCGCATCATCGGAAAAAGCAAATAACTAAATTACTTCTAATGCTTATCCACCACTAAAATCAGGAAAGTGTTGTTACTGGGCTTTTCCAACTGTTACCCAATCAGTAAAACACTTTCGTAACGTTGTATATTTATCAAGCAATGAAACTAACGTATGACCTTTTTGCATTACCCTTGACTCATGCATGTTAAGAACTAAGTCTTTTAATAGTGTTAGGCTTAGATTAATTAGGAAGTCTAACAATTTAGTTAATCAGTTCGTCCCCATTAAGCCGCCTATTCCACTATAGTACAAACTACATGAATTGTAGTTTTATTTACACTTTACATATTTACAACAAATCCACCTTTGGCTTTATAAAAAATTTGGCTATGAAACACCACACTGAACTTACTTTCTATTGTATAGTAATTCTATTTTTCCATGATCGACCGACAGTCGAGTAAGCAGAAAGTATATATGTTTTGTCACATTTTTAATCCAAAACTTTGCGTTCTGTTATTGCAAATATCAGTATTATATTACTACTATAAAACATACTATCATAGTATGTATTATATTATTAATGTCGTAAACAAGGGGCCAAATTTTACCTACTCAAGTAGTAGTTTAGATATGTTCTCTACAAAAATGTACATGGAGAGAACTGTAGTGTGACACTTTATTAAATATGTTTGACGACACGTAAGTCCGGCTCGCTGGCTGTAGCGAGCCAATTACAAATACTGAATACAACCAATTATAGAAAACGTATATAATTTGAGACACGTACTCAGTGCCATTCAACTATTTAGTCCAATGGATTTTAACCTTTCAATGACAAGCTAAAACTCTTCTCAGATCGCTTCATTATGCAATCGAATTATTTGTTTGCTCGATTTATATAACGATGGCGCGAATAGATGGATTATTCGGATTTGAAACGTGTTGAAAATGTTAATTGTTGGTTTTTCAATCGTTACATAAATTCAATATAATTAGGGCACTCGCGGACTCTTGCTACTCGTTAATACTAAAAGATGAAACACTATTATACAGAAATATCTACAATCTAACTTACAAGATGTAATATCAGACCGTTTATAATATCAGCACGTAGTCGCCGAAGAGAAGGCACGGTGTGAATGACGATGAGGGTCCTTATCCGAGGCCAACATCCAAGCACATCATGACCACGAAGCCGATAATGCAGCCCCAGGTGGCGAGTTTGCCGTTACCGCTATAGACAAAAAAAATTTTTGTTACATAATGATGATGAACGCATAATAATGTAAATATTAATACGTCTCTCTAATGCTCCTATCGACTTATGTAGACGATACCCTAACAGTTCTGAAACCATCCAAAACATCACTGACGCTTGTAAATCTATTGAACCAACTGATTACAAACACAGGTATTACCAAGTTGCCACAATTATCCACCAAAATCTGGCTCACAAATATTCATTCATTCCCAATAAAACTGCTTATTATAGATGTAAACCCAGTAGGTTCTTGAAATTAATGCATTTAAAACATATTGGGATAGGATAATATTTATTGACAAAACCATTACATACCATGACATAACAATCCTAGATACAATTAACCAGACAGTTTCTATAGTAGACATAGCAGTATGTAACTTACACAATCTTCTTACGACGCACACAATCGTCAAAAAAGTTTCTAAATATATACCTACTACTGAAATCAAAAGACAATTCAAATCAAAAATATATCAGTAATGAAAACATCATACATTTGTTCACATGAAATAAATACAATAATACCTGATACACACACTGCATGCTCCCTTTGCTAGTTTGTTATTTAGTAATTAAGTGTTTGTACCTAGTAAGTGGCCAGAGCGACAAACGACAACGCAAGCCTCATGTAAATCCTTGTATTTCATCTGAATATAAGGCACCAATATTGTAAATTACGCTCACCAGCGAGACTCTAGATCTTATGAGGAAAAGTAGAAAAACAGTAAACGCCACACCATCTGAGTTCTCATAGAGGATTAAAAGTTTTTGATTCTTTGATTTGACCGAGATTCTCGCTGAAGTCTGTGAGAACTTATGCACCTCATGAACCTGTCCACCCAAAACCCACAGCGCAGATGATCCGGGTGCCAGATTAACACGCCACCTCGCAGGCGAGCTTCCTGATATCGATGTGGGCGAGATTGAGATGGCAATCATGTGTGATTTAGCAACATGATTGCAATAGCAAAGCTCCGGGTGACGGGAAGGAGATACAATGGAGCTTCTAAAAGACGGAAGGAACTTCTATATTAATGGAGCTCTCAAAATTATTTAATTCCGTTATTCATACTGGCATATGCCACCGGCATATGAGCAGCTTCGTCATATCTTCCAGTCGTCCCCAATCACTGAAAGCCAAGACCTTCAATCAGTGCCTCCTCCCCGTAATAACATATGGAGTCGAGACGTAGGCACTCACCGGACTAGGACTAGGACTGGTCCACAAGTTTAAAGTAGCTCAGCGTGTGATCGAACGTGCTGGGTGTTTCTTTGTCGATAGAATTCGTAACGAGACAACTCGAAAGAAAACTGGAGCAACCGATATCGCACGGAGGATCAGCACACTTTAGTGGAAGTGGGCCGATCATGTCTCCAGGCGGACTGATGGTAGCTGGAGCCGACAAGAGTTAGAGAGGAGACCACGATTAGGCAAACGCAGTGTAGGACACCCTGCGGCATGATACCGACCGACGACTTGAAGAACATGGTTGGCAGCGGATGGATGGCTACTACCCAAGACTGGGATCGTTGGCGTTCTATGGGGGATACCTTCGTTCAGCAGTGGACGGCGATAGGCTGAAGAAGAGGGTGACTTAATGAGCGAGAGAAGTAGGTTATGGGACCTAAATGTCTCCCAGGTAATACTGGTAGGGCGTTTCACATTCGAGCTGCTGGTACAGAAAAGGAGTTCTTGAAAAATTTGGTAGATTGTAAAGGTATTTTTATTTTCAAGTTCTACGACGATCTCAGTAATTTGGGATGTGTGTCGTGTAAGAAGGTGAACCGTGATTTAAGGTAGAATGTTGATAATAAGTGCCACAGACGATTTAAGTACTAGGGCCAGCCCCCAGCCAAATTTGCATTTACGCCTAATTGGCTAATACTTTGTAGAAGAAAAACGCTTGCAACTTGGCTAGATGGACAGGATATGGTTCAGTGGTTGCTTGTTACTAGCTGGTTTTGAATCAGCATGGCATCACAAGTTATAATTCATACGATCATTAAAATATGTTACAGTGGAGTGATTTTCATTAGAAAAAGGCATCTGGAATGTCCAGCCTCTGAAAGTATCACGATCCACAACAAATCTGAATGATTTCTTGATTAAAGTGACAATGACAACATGAGCATAGTACAATATATATATAGAAGTACATATTGGATTATATACTATTCAACAATGTCCTATAACATAACACATTGTTGGAAAGCATAAGCTCCCTAAATTATACGAATGAATGTGATGAATCTCATCGGGAATAATGATGAACTATTGTTTCGTAGGACAAATTTTGCAATGACTATTACGTGCTCAAGAACGATTGAAGGAATCGCTGTGCAAGTGTCAACAAGACGTGAAGGAACAAATCTGTTTATTTTGACAGCCGGAAACTTATTTTACGATATAAACGGACACATCATAAACACATTAAAATGTATGTCTCGTGTTAAGGAGCCAGTAATACGTTTACTGACGCACTTTGCTTGTGATATACATAATGGTATGTACATAATAACATATAGGGGTCCGTTATAAAATGCTGTCGTCATACAATGCTAGCCATTGAGAAATAACGAGTAGACGATATTTGAATATCAAATAGGTGGCAAAATTACGATATCGGAAAGGCCGACCGATGGCGCTTGCGTCTCACGCACTCGAGTTTAGAGAAACCGGGCCGTCCGGAATACACTTACTGGAATTACGGCCATTACATTAAAACGATTCCTAGTACTTAGTACGAAACCTACTGGCGTTACGTTCTACACATACACAATTTTATTGAAAAATTGAATGGTTTCTTTTAAAGCATTACGGCACAGCGGATTAGTAATCTAAAAGCGAATAATGTTATACATGACTAACTTTAATATTCACAAGTTTCTTAAGTTTCACGGAATATAAATTTCCCAATAGAAATAAATTGATTTAGTAAGAAATAGAGGTACCTGCTTAATGCTAAACATAGAAGTATACGTGATGTAACTTTGTCTACGTAACTCAATATTTAATGCTCTTTAAATCTGGATGTTTTTGACAAATATTTTGATGTAATTTGCGATAGTTTACACCAAACCCTATAAATGAGCTATGACTTTTTCAATTCATTAATTTTGATATAAATACCTATTAACTTTCAGCAACTTGTAAACTGCTTTATAAGTGAAGGTTCATTTCTTTAGTCATGTCTGAGAATACAGAATTTATACTATAAGGCATTTGGAAGAGTATACTTTGACATCCGGGTCGTGAAGAGATTAAGCGCTGGAGTATGCTATGTTAACGAGTATGTCAGCAAGTACATATTCCGATCACGTGTCGTGGGGAACCCCGCCTGGGCACACGACATGCACCTAAATACCATTGATGACATCACGCTTCAAAATTGTACTATTTGAACACATGCATACAAAGTGATGGAAAATCTGATTATTTATTTATGCGCACTTAATGCCTAAGGCAGTCTCTACCAGTTAACCATCGGGTGATGCAGAGAAGACAGGAAGCAGGTGCATTTTATAAAAAAATGTGAAGAAAGAAACATATCTGGCAGTATAATAATATCAAATAAAAATAATACACAAAAGCCTATCTTACATACAAGAACTAATACATACTATACATGCAACTAAATATATATACATATAAACTTACATAGATACATACATTATTTTATTTGACAATCATAGGGAATCTTACAGATATATTGTTCCAATATACAAACTTTATACGAACCAGTAAGTGGATATAAATACAAATAAACATTCACATAATAACACAGGTACAAGCAAGATAGACACAATCAATAAATAAATATCATCCCAACTCCTTTTTGCACGACTTGGAATCAGTCAGGGTTTTCCTGACTGTTCCACTGTTCTAACTATCCTGCTCATTAGCCGTGACTTCCATATACCATTTTTATGGGTCAATTGATAAACCAAACCTTTTGGACCATGTATTAATCGATTTCAGATCTTTGTTAACCTTATCTATTGCTAGCGAAATATCTTCAACCTTACATTGCCAATAGAGCTGAAGATTATCGGCATACAGATGATACGCACAGAGAAAGAATACCTGCCTTGAGGAACGTCAGATTCAAAATCATAATAGCCTGAGGAAGACTCATCGACACGGACAGATTGCTGGCGTCTCCGAAGATAAGATGAGAACCTTTTCAGTGCTTTGGGTGAGATCATGAGATGGGATAAGATAGATAGGAGGATATCGTGATTGAAGGTATTGAAGGCATTGTATGAGTCGATCAGCTCTAAAACAGTGACCTTTGTATCATCCATACCTATACCTATACCATCCGCCCTAATATCGCAAGTCACTTTGAGAAGTGCGGAAGTAGTGCTGTGGTCAGGCCTGAAACCGGATTGTAACGGGCTCAGGAGGCTAGTTTCATAGATGAATTTAGAATACTGTTTAAGCAAACTGGATTCTAGAACATTGGAGAGGCAGTGGAGAATAGAAATTGGTCTGAAGTGGTTGGGGAGAGGGAGATTTGCAATTTTAGGTAAGGGGTTGATATAAGCACCAAGAGGGTGCGAAAATGACGGAGTCTAAGAGGTAATTGATATTGTGGGAGATCATGGTTAAGATGTGGTCAAGGATTGTAGTGATCATGCGTGGGCTGATTTGATGGAGAGTATTATATTTTTAAACTCACCCGGGCCAACCGGAGAAAATTTTAAAGGATTTATGTTAGTGCCATATAAACTCGCCAAGTCGTTTTTCTTTATTGCGATTCCTCTTAAACTTGAAAAAAGGCCCTATCTCCTCGCCGCATAGCCATGACATCCTTCTTTGTCACCCAGGGATCAGGTTGTCTTTTTTTGTTGTTCTTTTTTCTTTATAGGTGAACATCATGGCATGACAAGAATGGCGTTTTTTGAATTTATTAGCTTTCTCGGTTACACTCTCAGCCAAAGTTATAGAGGCCCAATTTAAAATGGACACATGTCTACACAGTTTGTCAACCTCTTTACGGCCAAAATTACGCAGATACAATATTCTAGGTTGGATTTTGAGCGGTTTAAGGGTGTAGAAGAGAAATATAAGGTCATGATTGGCGAATGTCGGTGCATCCAGTTAGCTGTGGTTGTGAACTAGTATTGGGGCCGATGTCAGCATTAAGTCTATTAAATAATATGATATCAGGTTGATTATAACACTGTTTAGTAAATATCAACGTCATAGAAGGATGAATTCTGAAATTGAACAGTCAAATGAGTTTATTCATTTGAAATATTTTAATAAGAATATAAATTCATTTATTATAGGACCAGAAGAAACGTCCTTGTGCTAACGTTTTTATATATGAGCCTGCCAAATTAACTCTACTTTTGCAGGCTCATAGTCTCTCTCTAGTCTTCTTTCTGGTACGGCACAGGGCACTATAATTACTTTACATTGTACCTTAACCGATGTACCAATGTGTGAATGTCACAATAAACGGATTTTTCTTTCTTTCTTTACCGCACCGGTCGTGCGGTCTTCGACCCGTTCGTGCTGAAATCAGCGTATCTCTACTACTACGAGTATTTAAAAGTTTGTTTTAATTAGATCTTTGCGGAGTTGTGTCTCAACGGAACATCTGATTGAGCCGTGATGTAGCAGAAGTTTCCGTTTATGTAGGGCTTATATCAGACATACTTTGTTATTTTGAATGAAAGATAATATATATCATATTGTTTGAATATTTCAAAGATTAATGATAAGTTACAGAATCAAGCTGTGTACATTCACCATGAAATATGAAGGTAGGTCAGGGAGTGTCGACTAGCGGCACATGGATTCCCAGACGATGACGTCAACTTATAAAGAAACTAGAGCGTCGTCACCAAATTTATCCTGGCAACAAACGCATTATTTCTCATATTTATTGATATTGACAGTGGCGAGACAGTGGCAAGATCACACGCGGCACACCGTCACACCGAAGTTACTATATAACTCTGCCACCGTGGCCGGTATCCTATGTCCCGTTTTTTTTATGAAATAATGGGCAAACCAGCAGACGTATCACCTGATGTTGATTACTGTTGCCCATGGATACTCGCAACACCAGAGGCGTCACAAGTGCGCTGCCGACTTTTGGGGGATAAGGAGAGGGATGGGGAAGGGGTTGGTGTATGGGCCTCCGGTATCCTCACTCACTCGGTGAAACACAGCGCAAGCGCTATTTCACACCGGTTTTCTGTGAGGCCGTGGTATCACTCCGATCAAGCTGAATAAATATTGAAAATAAGAGGGGAAATAAAATTTCGCCTTGACGGACGCCAGCGTTGAGGTCGCACCAACTTGATAACAAGTCACACAGATACGAACAAACACACTGCTGTCGCCCCTGAAGATAAGTGAAGTACCATTCCATGTCTCAGAAGAAACCATAAGATATGCGAGGATAGATAACAGGATTTCGAGATTGACGGTATTGAAAGCATTAAAAAGTCGACTAAAACTAACACTGTGACTTTGGTGCCTTTCCTCATATCGCCAATCAGTTTAAGAAGAGCGGTATTGTGATCGGGCCTGAAGTCTGAGTGTAGAGGACTTAAAAGTTGGTTTCTATACAAACTGCGAAAGTTGTTTATTTACACAGGCTTCGAGTACTTCGAGAAGGGAAGAATGGAAATGGGTCAAAACTGTTCAGGAAGCAAAGCGAAACCATTCGCTTCCTGAACAGGTGAATGCACAACAATTTTTTTTAGCAATTCTTAAGCCAAAATGATGGGTGATACTAGGTAACTGTCAAATTTGAAAATGAGAAGGCGGTTTATGATTTAGAAACAACGAGATACAAATTTTCATGCAATATGGGAACTCTGGTGTTGCGGGTGTCCATGGGCGGCCGTTATCGCTTACCATCAGGCCAACCACAAAAACCAACTACCCGCTCTTGTTGATAATGATCGAATTATTAGGATGAAAGAAATAAATAATTCGGAGTGGTCTTTGCTGCACACGTACTTTCGTTTTTTTATCGTTCCCAGACTCAAGATCTGATTTAATTTTATTATGTGGTGTAACAAATATTGTGGTCAGTAAGTAATAAATGTGTTGCTGATGTAGTGTCGCGACGTCGCGTCCGGGGTGTTAGACGGCACGCCGCTATTTCGGGCAGGGTATTTGCGTCGCGACTCCCGCCGTTCGATGTGCGCCTACTCTTCACGTGCTACTTGCAATATGCAAAATGCTATTGTCCAACTCTGTTATTGTTATTACTGACGTTAGCAGAACAAGCTACACCATATTTATATCATTAACGTATAGTTAATAGTTTCATTCGTGTATAGTGTATACTTTATCTGAGGATTATCGAAGCGATACCAGCTTTTTGTGGCGATGGAGACCGACCAGCGACCGAACGGGAGCTAAGACTGGTTTAGAACCGCTCGGCATATAAAATCCATATCCATACTGTGACATCTTCCGAGCCGTTTTCCTAAACCAGATTATGGGCGACTTTCAGTCAACCCCGATTGATCGGAACTTTGATTTTTTAGAAGTTCTGTATATATAATGCTGTAGGATTGTCACAAACGTTTGTATACTATGCTGTGCTCAATGTGTTAAGAATGGACACGAATCCATGAAAAGACGTGATTAAATTTTGTAATTCGGTAACCTATTCGCTTACCACTTAGACACGAGCCGCCCACAGTATCCATACTATCACTGAGAGAAAAATATATGCATTGCTCGCGCCTTAACTTATGCGTCCATAATGATCAAAATATTACAATTGAAAAAAGTTGGTAGTTGCAACTCATCCAATAAATTGTGTCTAGACCTCGTCTATCTTGTAGACACAATGATTTTCTATTTATTTTACGATTACTTTACTTTTATTTTAGACAGAAGTATATGCCACATCTTTTGTAAATAGGAAATAAATACAAAAGTTGGCAACATTTTACTGACTCATATTGTCATAATTTGAGTGTCAGTATTGTTGAACACGGTTCAAATAGCCAATGTTACTTCGTTACACATCATTACTTTTCGCGTAAAAGCTCCTTTGGTAAGTACAAGTAGGTTTAAAATTCCTGGAACGATGCGACTTTCCACAAATCCATATTTATAAAGGTTTAAGTTGGTTAACGTACGCTTCAAACGCTCAAGAATATTTGAACCGTTTGGGCTCAACTTTTGACACGATGTACAAATAAATGGCTTCAATTTAATTTTTATCTGTACTCGCGTACTACACCTTTATTACCTTATTTCCCATCCATACATTGCAACTAGTGGTTGGTATTCTACCAAGATGTGCCACTGAAAAACGTAGCAGGGTACAGCTGGTTTGTTTATCTAATACCTTTAAACAAGCAATTCTTGTATATATATAATGTGAATTTCGGAAACGGCTCCATCTTTTAGAAATTTAGTATGCAGGTTTCGGGGGCGATGGATCGATTTAGCTAGGATTCATTTTACAAAATTTATGGAAAGAAAATCCGGTCCAGTCATTCAGATATAAATAAGGTGAGTAAAGCTCATCGTTAGAATAATTCAATGTTGTTGGATTTTTTAAAACACTTCAAAATTTTCTTAGATGATAGAGGGGGCAAATAAATGTCTCCACCTATGAACACCTACAATTGAGCAAATACAAGGTGGCGCAGTTGGAGCGTGTGTATTTGCGACTGCTGTGCTTGAGGTCTCGTGTTCGATTTCTGGGTCGGACCAAATGTTTGTATATTCTGAAAATATTTGTTTCAGAGTTTGGGTGTATGTATAATATGTATGTATTTACAAAAAAAAGTATAAATGTAATTATATCAGTTTTCTAGTACCCATAACACAAGCTCTGCTTAGCTTGTGATGGCATTGTGTGTAAGATGTCTGAACTTGGGCTTTTATCCCCGTGTTTACTACGTCCTTTCCGTCCGGGTTTGGGGCTCTGGTGAGCACTGAAGCTACTGTATCACTCTAGAGCTCAGCGAATCAGCTTGTTCTGAAACTATGCTTCTCTCACAGAAGTTGTGTTATAGAATAAATCAGTACTCTAAAAACGAATATGTGAAGTTCTAAACAGTATGGAGATGCGCAATAAGGGGCGATTTTATCACCCAAGTGTTGTAACCTCGCAATACACAAGTTTAGCGAGGGTTCACAACAAAGAATGATCCAATTCTTTGTTGCGAACCTATGGTGAAATGAGATCATTCTGAACACCGTTTTATGACATTCCAAGGCCTTTTAATTCGTTGTTTAAAAGGAAAAATCAGAGATGAGCGCAGATGACATTCTACTATTTGTACTAATGGCTATGAAGATCTATACATTTTATATGCTACGTTTAATTCGTACATATTTAAAAGATGTGACAATGCCTTTACTTGTTGGTTCCAGTACAGGATCCGAACCACCAGTATAGGAATCGGTACAGTACTGGTTATTCGCAAAAATAGTGGAATAAACAGACTACAATTAAAAAAAAACATAGCTTTAGGCCTAAGTACCGTGTGAGACTTTAAACACATTTGGTACACAAGGCTGTTTTTAACATTAGAAGCAATCACTAAAAATTTGTAGGTATGTGTGTGTACGTTAGTTATTTTAAAGATGATAGGTATAATAGATACTTACGTTCTACCTCATTGGGCGAACCAAATTATCCTAGAGACATTTCTAACAAAGACAGTTTTCAACCCATGTGCATTGCTTTTTATAGCCAATTGCAGTTGATTGCTGCTTGAGCTGCGCGTAAACAGAAATTTCAAATATTCTAATCAAATAGAAAGAGAGCAGTCAATTTTCCCCAAATTTTTTTTTGGAGCAAATAAGAAGATATACTCACGATGCGTTAGCCTCCGGGATAATGTCGTCAGCGACGACATAGATCATAGCACCGGCTGCAAAGGCCAGTGCGTAGGGCAACGCCGGCTGGGCGGCTGCTACTGCTACAGCACCCAGAACGCCGAACACGGGCTCGACCATGCCTGAGAGCTGGCCATACCTGATAGACAAAGCAATGCCTGTGCTATAAAATTTTGCTACATATCACAAAACATAATTTGTAAGTACATATTAAGACTTAAAAATAAAACGAATTACGATTCCTGTTTCTGGAATTAGTCGTAACATTAGGATTATAACACTTGGAACTAAATTAATACAGCTTTTTCTTTATTGTAGTTCATGCAGGTCAAAGTGAAATACGATTTTAGATGCTAAAAACAGTTTATCAATAGTTAATAAGCTACAATTTGTATGTCAGAAAATAATGCTAACCATCTTAACGCAAGGAAAACATGGGTTCTTTCATTACACGGAGTGAATAGTTTTGCGAACCATTATTTTATGCAAGTAGATTGTCCTATCTATGTATATATTCATTAGGTGAGTTGTCCTCGTTACAGTGACTGTAAATATTTTATGTAGTGCGTAGTGTTCGCCCATAATGTGAGTCTTCTGAAATTAATTCAGCACGATCACTAAAAAGCCGGAACTTCAAAGGGCCGTATATCCAAAATACTGATCACGACGTCATGTATCAGTATGTTGTTAATTTTCACGTGTACGTGTGGCGGGGTGGAGAGGTACGGCGAGCGGTGCGATGCCGAAAGAGGCCGCTAACGAATTGTTTTGGTGAAAGTGCGGACCAGTGCCGCGACCACATTCCTACGAACTGGTCGAGGAGCCGCTGTTGTGGGAAACGCCGCCAGGGCCACCCCACACGATGACCAGCCTATATCTAACTGCCAACTTAGTTTCTATCACGACTACATTCAAACTGTTCATGCATCCAACAACAAGTTCGAGAACAAATGGTACTTGGCACCACTATCTTTTACATTCAAAATTGTCAATGTATATATTGAAGAGGAAAACTTTGGAAGTAAAACCTTCCTGGAGTGAAGTCGTTAAAAAAACATTTTGGAAAGTTTAAATACTGATTGCAAATGATATAAGGCACGTAAGGAGGGAAGGTAAATTTGCATTAGATATCAATGGTACATAGCAATAGCTAGGCGGAATGCGTGAGGGGAAACGGGTTTGTTGAATTTATGAGGGGTACGGGGCGAGCACGAGCGGGCGGCGACGGCGGCGCGCCGGGTGCGCGACGTGATGTTATGTTATCGCATGCATTATTCAGCGGGTGGCGAAAGCGGCAATTTGCGACAATATCCACTGATTCGCAGAATCGTCGACTGTTGAGCCGCCGACGAGCCATAAAACAGGATACCCGTCACTCAATAACTACGTTGCATTTAAATAAAAGCTTACGAATAAAACATATGACATGTATTTTTTTTAAATGGACCATTGTTTATAATGATAGCTGAAAGGTAGTGGTATCTGGTATCGTGCTTATAATGTTGTTTCTTAACCTTTTATTTAACAACATGGCATGTAGAGATTATGTTTATTGTTAGAACCTTCTCAGTGAAATTAGACAGTCTACTTGTAGTTGTAAGCAAGTCTCATCTCGAGCCCATTGTAGCTAGATAATAGATCAGGCGAATGTGCTGAATGTTGAATATGACCAACATACATAACATCCTATAGTACAACGCAATTACAGTTGGTATGTCTTTGTTGTTGCCTTGGTAAACGAACCTCATAAGGAGGTGTTCAAGAAGATTAGGCGCGGTAACAACGCAATATGCGCTCGCTAAACCGGCCTCGATTGCGCAGAACAGCGCCACCAAGGCTGGCAGCGCCTTCCGCGACGACTTCTACGGGGGCCGCGCGGTGGCGACGGCGGCGGCCGCGGTCGCGGTGAACCAGCGTCGCTCTCTTGATTTAATTATTTAACTCTGAAGGCCGATCGCCCGAGGCGGGCAGCGGGCGGTGCGCTGTGACTGGTCCGACGGGTGCGGTCCGGAAGAACGCGCAGACAGCGCGCCGCCGGCCGCTTGCCACGCACCTAACCAGACTCCGCGGCACCGCAGCGACACATCGCATACCAACACCACGCAACACTTAAATTTCGAAATAGACGACTTTCTCGGGTCCAGTTAGCAATAACCATCTGACCAAATAACGTCGCATGTGTCGAGAGAGCGGCCCCCAGACAGGCGGACTCGTGGCGGTACTGACAATCGGCCGCTGCTCCGCCGCACCGCCCGCACCTTCACCTAACACTTACGAAAACTTACGGTAAATGTAATCTGTGTAACAATTTTGAATATTTATAAATCGATTTCGTGTCGATTGCACAGCCTCCGCGACGATATTATTCTTTTGTCAAAGGAATAACATCTTCGCTCACAGCTATTAGAGACACATTTAATTGTAAAAGGTAAGAAAAAAGTTCACAAACCAATTACTAGTAATTTGATTATATTGCCTAACGGATGAAACACCAATACGGTGCGAGACATGAAGTTAGCTAGCTACGTCGTTATGAGTCACATATGCGCTTGCGGTAAGAAATGTTGACTAGACGCATTGTCTACGACAATGGACCAATATACAACTTGGAATTATTATATCATGCAACAAAAAACCAGTAGTGTAAGTCTGACTCGAAAACGAGACATACATATATCAATACCAGTCGCAAAACCTATTTTGCGCACATGATTAAATTAGTGGAAAGACTGGTAAGTAACAAATTATAATGTGTATATAAAAACACAGACATCCCGAATCTGGGCTGCGTTCTACGGTAACATATTGTCAAATCTAACTACTTTAGCTGGTAAAATCAGTCTAGAGTACTCTCATTCGACATACGGTCATCAAAGAAAGAAGTAACTTCTAAAAAGAGTTTCTCGAAACAAAGAAGTATATAGTTCAAAGAAAGTTTATGGTACACAATATTCGCACAAAACTTTTGTAAGACTTCGATGCGTTAAAAAGCTTCATTTCTTGACTGAGGGCACTGTCGGGTCTGAAACTAGTAGAGCATCCCCAAAATAACCACAGGAATGGTATAATGCCTTAGACAAGGCACTGCAGATTTTGTATTTACTTCTATTTTACTAGTTTTAGCTGAATAATGCCATTTCACATGAGTGACATTTCTGAACAGAATTATCTATTGAACATGACATACACATCGTTTTTTGTTTTTCCGAAAGACGGTCCCCATTTCATGTCATCCACATTTTATATATTTTTTATCATTAATTCCATCACGACGACGACTTGAAGACTCGAAGACTTAGACTTGAAGACTATAAATACATGACATTGGCAGAAACGTAGTTTGTTAACTTAGGTGCCTCTTACGACTTTCACAGTGTTGGCAAATGAGAACGCATCCATATTTTACCTTAAGTTGGCAACATTGTCAGTTTGTTCTTTCCTTTTTGACATGTACGCTTTTAGCCGTGTGTGCCTACAATATACGTTCTTTTTATATTTCTTATTAAACGTTCTTTTATTTCCACCTAAATATCAACACACGGTATGAAAAGCTGTGGTGAACTCGCTATTTTTAATTCACATCCACATGAAAACCGGGGATAAGATAGGTTTATTTTTATAATAAACTAGCTGACCCACGGAACCTCGTTTGCGTCTTCTATTGCCCGTAGCGTGAAAATTTTCCCCCGTTTTCGAAACATTCTTCATTGGTTCTCTGCTCCTATTAGTATTAGCGTGATATATAGCCTTCCTCGATAAATGGACTATCCAACATTGAAAGAATTTTCAAATCGGACCAGCGGTTCCTGAGATTAGCGCGTTCAAAAAAACAAACAAACTCTTCAGCTTTATATTTTAGTATAGATAATAAATTTTCCCTGCTTTTGCAAAGTTTTTGATTGATGCTCGGCTCCTAATGATCATTGTTAAATAAGATAGCCAGCACTAAGAGAACGGTTCGAACTACTGGTTCATTCGAACCAGTAATCCTGACGTTACCCAAACTATAAACTAAAGAAACTCTTATTTTATTTAATTTTAGTGAATATGTACCCAAGAAGCATAGTTTAGAGTATTTCTATAGTTTTATTCAGATATTCCATTCCCAACTGTCTAAATTCACGAAACAGTGGTAAACAGTTTCCCGTAGGGATAAGTATGTTGGAACAACCGAACTCGGGCTGCATTCTTCGCTTCTTGAGTATTGCAACAAGACCCTATCGCATTTGTTTTTGTAGGCTATATACGTAATTTTATTATTAAACATTCCTTAGAGGTCCTAACGTCACACCTTACAAGAAATATACTTACACTATCTGACCCGACAAACGTTGCTTTGCCATAAAAAGGAATATATATTTCAGGGGTGGGTCAGTAAAAATCATGATGGGAAAATAGGGGTTGATCGTAGAGGGTTGAAAATTCAGGGTTGTATGTATTTTCTAATGCTGTATCATAAAAAAATCTAAAAGAACTAAAAATTAAAAAAAAAATTAGGGGTGGACTACCCTTAACATTTAGGGGGATGAAAAATAGACGTTGGCCGATTCTGAGACCTACCTAAAATGCTCACAAAATTTCATGAAAATCGGTCCAGGCGTTTTGGAGGAGTATGGTTATAGTCCACGGGCCCACGTACAAGGGATTTCAGTGATTAATAACAGGCTGAAAGTTTATACACAGCTTCGTTTTGACGAGACACCCACTCGAAAGTTGTCAAGATTATGTTAATATTTTTTCGAGTGTAGGTCTCAAAAAAATTACCATCAAATTTGTATGCCGATGCATTTTTTATGAAAAATATACATTTTGCAAGCCCCAAAACAAAAATAAGTTTGTAATTAATGAAAATGAATAAAAATTTTCAAGTCACCATTCTGACATGTTAGAGCTGGGGGTCACTCGGGAAGGTACCATTCACTTTGTATGCCACAAGTTTTTCTCAGTTTTCCATCGTATTTTCTCGAAGTATTGATTTTAGAAACTGTTATTATTTAATTTGGGACACTCATCAAATCGACGTGTTTCGCTCCCTATCCCGCTTTTTCCTGCCACTATCAGAATTTGGTCCATTAATTACAAACTGATTTTTGTTTTGGGGCTTGCAAAATGTATATTTTTCATAAAAAATGCATCGGCATACAAATTTGATGGTAATTTTTTTGAGACCTACACTCGAAAAAATATTAACATAATCTTGACAACTTTCGAGTGGGTGTCTCGTCAAAACGAAGCTGTGTATAAACTTTCAGCCTGTTATTAATCACTGAAATCCCTTGTACGTGGGCCCGTGGACTATTACTAACATTGTGACACGAGAATTTTATATACGACGAGTATAAGATTTTATTGATGATATTTTTGGAAAACAGACTAATAATGTTAATCTAATCATATTGATTCACCTTTCCTACTCAATAATAAGGTTGTTGACAAAGTATCGATAAAAATCTTAAATTAGTGTCAAAAGAACAGCACGAAACTTACGTTTGTCAACATAGATATAGGAAAATATTTACAGTATAAACAAACTTTACTAAGCTTGGCTTTAAAACATATTGTACATTACTGAAGGTAGTATTCAGGGCTATTTAAAAAAAACTTATTGAGTAAAATCCCTTATCATCTTTAACAAATTGGGGGGTCCATTATACTTTCAATAACTATTGCAGAAAAATTATATAATTTCTTATAGTTAAACAACTTGTGAATAGTCAATAGGTACATGACAACAACTATCAACAAGCAACTGACGTCATTTTACATTCAGCCAAACCCATTTTCAATAACGTGCACTAGCAGGAAAATTTAATGATTTTATTAATGTTTTTTGTTTAATAAATTGGCTAAAACCATTCCTATTGGATTACATAATTTTATAATGTACATTTTCACTATAGTCAAATAGGCTATTAAGATCAAGATGTGCTAATAAGGTTAGTGCAAAAAGCGAGCAGGACGAGGTCGTCGCTCGGCGTACATTCCAGGCCCACTGCAGGTCTGTATTCCCAGTCGAGCACATTCTTGCCGCCAGTACAGTCGAAAGAGCAACGAAATCAGGGGCATGCACAACAAATGAATGTGGATTTTCGGTAAATATAGAGACGACAATAGTTATCGTTAGCTACCTCTAGTTAACTGAATATCTGATAAGAACATGGATTTACATGATTCTGACACTTTTAAGAGTTATGATAAAAACTTGTTAATAAAAAAAAAACCGACTTCAAAAAGCATCAAACGTAAACTCCCTAGACGAAACCTTAAAAGAAACATATTTTAACTATTTTTGTAACAACTACAGTCAATTCAGATATGTTCATAGCGCATGACGGTCGACTCAAGTTACTAAATTTTGATTGAAATGAAATTGATCGATCTAATGAATAATTTATCTCCTGATTTATTTTATTCAACTATGTATGCTATACCTACTTAACGACGCGCTTACGTTTTATTCATTGTAATCTTGTAAGAATGGGGTAAATGTGTATTGTCGTTTACCATCAATATAGGGGATCTGGCTCACGCTATATATAAAATATTCCTGATACGATATAATATTGTTCGCAGGTTTTTTAATTTTGATAGTAACTTTTGTTCCTATGATTTTTTCCTGGCACCGACTTCAAACAGATTTAAGATGCTCTTAGCACAAATTATGATACTACTTCCAGGGGCCGGGGAGGGGGCCATCTACAAAGCGTAGATGTCTCGAGGTACGTCGGGGTTCCAGGGTTTTCCTTTCTAGGGTGCACCTAGTTCCCTGGCATCTAGAACCCGAGACGGCGTGCGATTTTAAACGGTTCAAGCCTGACATGCCACCAGCAGGTGGTATCCGAGTGAATTTCCGCAAAAAAAGGTGTTTAAATGTAGTGTAAGTTCCTTATTTAAAACTCAAGTTTGCATGTATTTCCTTTCCGACGGAACCCTGGTTACTAGATAGCCATCTTAAACTATCACCTAGCTAGATGATACGACTCTTAACCTTACCGGTCATATCACCTAAACTACTTTAAAGAATAGAACAAAGGTCCTATTCGTGTCTATGATATTTAAAGAATCGCCATCTAACCTCTAACCGTTTTCATCATCATCAGAGAAAACAATAAAAACAATGAATAAAAATTAAAACATATAAATTAAGGTCTATACGTAAGTCATCATCTTCATCATCATCATCATATCAGCCGCAAGCCGCCACTTCTGAAAGTAGGCCTCACCCAATGACTCTATATTGACCGGTCGGTAGCGGCCTGCATCCAACGAGTCCCTGCGATCTTAACCAGGTCGTCCGTCCACCTCGCGGGAGGTCTTTCACCTTTCTGCCCAATCGGCCATCGGTTCTCCGGGCTATGTGCCCTGCCCACTGCCACTTCAGCTTGCTGACTCGCTCTGCTATGTCAGTAACTTTAGTTCGTCTGTGGATCTCCTCATTTCTGATTCGATCTCGTAGAAACCCCAAGCATAGCCCGTTCCATAGCTCGCTGTGTGACCTCGAGCTTCCTTATGAGGCCCATAGTTAGAGACCACGTCTCGGCACCGTAAGTCATTACTGGTAACACGCACTGATTAAAGACCTTATACATACGTAAGTATGACATTGAAATCATCATCTAATTCTTAACTAATAATAAGGCCGACAACGCACTTGTGATGCCTCTGGTGTTACGGGTGTCCATCAGGCGATACATCTGCTGGTTTACCCCCTACTTCATAAAAAACACTGTTTAGGAGTTTTCATTTTACCAACAGCTCATCTGAATAGCTTAAAAGTATACGAGTAAAGGTTTATACATAAGTCCGAAAGTGAAAGAATTATCCTGTAGCTTCTAACCATTGAGGAGTTGTACCTTCCATCATCAGCTCATCATTATGACATGATGACAAACAGATGCAAATGTTGGAATAGCTTTAGAAAATATATGAAAAACATAACGTTTTCATCAATATAAATGAATTAAGTCCAAACAAAAGGAAGCTACTGTAGACCGTTGAGAAGTTCCCTTAACTGTTCGTCGTCTTCATTATCAAATTTGCTAATGATACTCGTAGTTACAACCCTTCTAGGTATATAGTATATAAAGTACGTTAAAAAATGCACTAGTCGCCTCTAAGATGGGATGGGATGCCATCATCAGATCAAATCTTCAAAATCCGTTCACAAACGACGAAGTTATCCGCGAACGCACGCAAAAAAAATACAGTCGAATTAAGAAACCTCCTTCTTTTTAGAAGTCAGTTTAAAAGGTGCCCAATTTGAATAACGATTACCTTCTTTCCTTTGCATTAGTTGGTTTAGATTCATAGTAACGAATTTCAAACTGCTCTGAAATCTTACGGTATAACTCTCTATAATTCCTCCTTGTAATACGATAAATACTACGTAATTCTCCAAATATGAGTACCTATGGTATTTATTTCTAGAGATTTTAACACAAGTTCCTTTCACTGCTTTCAGTAGAATTCGCTTGGTGGCGCCAGTTCAGCGGTTCCGAGAACACGGCGGAATGCGACTATTTAGAACTTTTACCTATTTGGTAACGTTTACAATACGTGCACGTACCATAAAGTGTACGTATGCCCTGACAATTTGAATAATTTTCTTTGTGTTTAATTTTCTTTTAACTGCATCGGTGGCGTAGTGGTAGCGTATGCGACTGCTGTGCTTGAGGTCTCAGGTTCGATTCCTGGGTCGGACTAAATGTTTGTATGATCTGCAAATATTTGTCTTGGAGTTTAGGCGCTTTCTATGTATAATATGTATTTATATCAGTACTACAGTTGTCTAGTACCCATAACACAAGCTCTGCTTAGCGCAGCTTGTGTTATGGGTACTAGACACACACTCACAACGCCATCTAGTCCTAAACTAGAGGGCGTTGTGTGTTAGATGTTCGACATATTTATTATTATTGTGTACATTTAATAACGAATGAACATCACACTATCTATAATATATCTTCTATAATTATAAATGTGAATGTAAGTTTGTGTGTTACACTTTCACGAGACTACTTACCCGATCATTATGAAACTTTGTTCACATTCTTGGAGGTATTAGATGTAACATGGATACTTTTACTAAATGCAAGCGAAGCGGCGGGCGAAAGCTTGTCTATAAATATATGTACTATGTAGTCAAAAATTTATATGAAAGCTAGCATTCCTGATGTTTCAATACTTTGAACTTGTAATCCTGTAAAGTAAGTACAACTTCGCCATATGACCATGCAAAAATATGTAAATTTCAATGAATCTGCTTAACTGTATGCCATTATAACAGTTTCTAGTGGATACATGATCACAAATCTGAGCGAGTAACCGAGCTGCTCGGGCCGGCAACAGTCGCTAAATGAATTAGCCTGAACAGGAATGGGGTCGGCCAGTCTGGCTGCGTTGGCATCCGGCCTAACGACGAGCGCGGGCGCATTCTCTAACCGCGCGCCACTGTCTAACTGCAGAGTGGCAAACTTGCTACCGCAAAGTGAACACGAATTTACGCACGTCATGTAGTAAGTGGTAAGTTTACTGCTTACATGCCGCTAGAAAATAATTAAACATTGCAATATTTTATTTCATGATGCCTTTTATCTTTCTCTAGTAAATAAATTAATATATTTATGTCTATATTTCGGATCAGAAACAAAAAAATATTTCTGAAAATATAGTAATTTATTCTTACCAAAATGCTCTCCATACTGAGAAGCCAGCGGCTTGTAGGGGTAAGCTGACTGCTAATCCCTCAGGAAAATTTTGGATGCCGATGCCCAAAGCCAGGTTTCTGTGGACAAAATAAAAATATGGGTTTGAGTAATTTCAATTATCCTATCTATCGTGGACCTGACTGATTTCAAATATCTACACACGGGAAACTTGGAACATTAAAAACAGTTTTATTTTTCTTTTGAATGAAGCTCTAGATTTTACTAGTGGTTCAACTGTGGGGGAACGGGTATCATGTCCCTCCAACACAAAGGGAGGATCCTCCGACCAGGCGAGTTGACCATACTGGCGGGCCACTGCCTAACAGTTGATGTTGGGATGTTGTACTTATGATAATCGGCGCGAGAACTTCTATTGCGCGATTCAGGATTGGCTGTTTCTTCGTATGGTACGTTACTCTGTAGTTCAGTGTAACTTTCGGTAGATGGCGCTGTAGAATGTTATGTTGTATGTGGAGGTCGCCACACAACAATTGCTATGGGGGCAATGGGAGAGGCTTATGTCCAGCAGACGATTGCAATAGACTGATGATGTTACTACTAAAAAATATTTAAAAAGTATTAAAGGCTTCATGGGTCTTTAGTATTTATTTTAAAAACGATAAAGATAACCGAATTGCTATGATTTCATTACATAAAGTAGGTATGGAGCTAAATACAGTTATTAAAACCCTTCATACCCTTGGTATTAGTCAAATGTTTGTGTGCCGAGATATTGATAGATACCATGAAACCTCCTCTTTTTGTGACAGAAAAAGACCTGGTTATCCACGTACTTAGTGTTCGTACGAAAAAGGTGATAAAAGCAGTAAGGGAAAGAATTCGAAGAAATCCTGACCGAAAGAAAAAATATTTTATCTCACTTACAATATATTATTACAAAGATTTTTTTATTGTACCTACGTGACATTTATTACTATTACAGTGTGTTTAATACATTCATATAAAAGCATTAAAAAGAAACGTTGAGGCCAGTTATCAATAACAGCACGCACTCATTCTATGGGAAAATTCTTGACTGCCAATCAAAATTATCACGGCGTTTAAAGCAAACCTTACTCTCTAAAACATTCCATAAATCATAATCCAGTGCATTAAGATCAGGACTAGATGACTGCCAGTCTTCAGCTCTGATGAATTCCGGAACGTTCATTTCTAACTAAGACTGGGTGAGTCGAGCATTGTAACCAAGCACCGAGCCTTGCTCAAAGGTCCATTCTTGGTTATTGAACATGGTGTTGTTAAGGGGCTTTTAAATACCTTTTCAAGAATGGTATCTTGATATACTTGTGCCGATGATTTGATACCTTTTTTAGAAAAATATGACTAAGTCACTCTTTCATAACTAACACTTCCCCAAACCATCACTGAAGTTGAATAATGCCCAAGTTGTACTTTGTTTCATAATTGGGAAGCTTCTTTAGAGCTTTCAGCATAATCTTTTTACCACCCTATTCTTTTTTTAAATTATAATTTATGAAATGACCAGTGTGTCTCTTATAGGTTACAAGTATTTTTTCTAAATTCGCAACTGTTCTAGGTGCTATCTTTATCTCCCGAGATAAAATCTTTTACTTTCGGATAGAATTTCTTCGAACTCTTTCCCTTACTGCTTTGCTCGCCTTTTTCGTACGAACATTACGTAGACGGCCAGAACTTTTTCTGTCACAAACAGAGGTCTCATTGTACCTATTAATAGCCCGGTACACAAACATTTGACTAATACTCGTACCAAGGGTATGGAGGATTTTAAACTAAGTAATGGTCTATAGTTTCATACATAAAATCCCTTGGGGTCGGACAGTATTAGTCACATCACCGCTTTTGTATCTTACTCACTCAATGCATTCAACATGAATACAGGAGACGAATAGATTAATGTGTACCAAACATTTAGCAATATGTGTACGTAACAAACACAAGTAACAGAAGATATGTGCTGACAGTGGCACATTCCTAACGAAGCCTGTCCCTCCCCCCACTGCACCTACCACCCTCGCCGCAAGCCGCTCTAGGAATGCGACTAACAGTACTCCACAGCTTTAGTCACCGTTAAACTCAACTGTTCCCGCGATGCAGCTAAAACATACTTCTCGTAAAATACTATGGAATCAAATGATAATATACTGTTTATTTATTGACTTCATTTCATTTGTACAAATTTTACTCCAATCGAACGAAATGACACCTTTGCTGTATAGCGATAATGGTTGCACAAATTTTATTACAGCGATAAGGAAAAAGAGAATTTGAAAGTTTTTGAAAGTAAAGTGTTAAGGCTGTTTGACAACAAAATATTTAATTTTATCTATAAATGTCTTCGAGTTACGTGTATAAATTGTATTGAATGTAATTCTTATTATTTAATTGAACAACGTCGTCATGGATTAAGTAAAAAGTACTATTATAACTTTTGTGTAAGATAACTAACGGGACATATTGAAGTACCACAACAGCTAAAAGTACTAATAACGACGTAAACGGAAGCCTCGGGAATTCCTGTTAAAATGGTTAACTTAATAAACATGCAAAGCGGTGCGGAACCTTTGAGCTCGGTGAAAGCTGTTCGCTACGAGCCGCACATGCGTCGCCCGAGTACAGCGGACTCGTCTCATCAATTGAGTATTTACACGATTTTTTTAAACTCTATTAGATGCAAAAGATTATTTAAAAACGGATTGTGCTATGCGATGTTCAGACGAAATATATATACGGTCACTATCCAGTCCCAATTCGCTATACGGTCGCATACCGAATAATAAATTGGTATTTAGTCGGATACATTAACAACTTCGTTTGTTTTCATCGATAATGTTAAATAACAATTGTCAATAGAATCTGTCAATGTTATTAAATTTTAAGAACTCCAAATCCTGCCTTGACTCTTGCATCAAATAGTTACTCTCTAGACTTAAGGAGTTGAAATGACTTTCTAATTTAACCTTAAACGATGCTCACATGCGTGGTAAATTGGGATTTTTCTCGAGTTCGATCTTTGCCAGGAGATTCAGTTATACGAACAGTTCAGTTATCAGAACTGTCTGATATTTAGTATTCCTTTGATGTTTAGTACGAGTATATCGCGACGTAATTGTGGACATGTTAACTTACCTACTACTAAAACTAAATCTCGTAATTGTAACTGTTAACTGAGATATTTTTTTTGGTATTTTGAGTGAGGCCTTGAGTGAATTGGTAACTGAATAGGTTAGGACATTGCAAAAGATAAACTATGGATGACTTCTCGTCTAAACGTATCTTAACACATTGAGTACCCTCTAGGTTCTCAATGTGTTAAGAGACGTTTTTGGTTGTGATATGAATTTCTGTGGCAATCGTTACGGGTGGTTGAGACCTTGAAGGTCCTGTGGAGGGACAGGTGTAATGCCCCTCCAACACAAAAGGTGGATCCTCCGACCAGGCGAGGTGATCATGCCTGACGGGCCACTACCCAGCGGTTGATGTTGGGTTGTTGTATATATGATAATCGGCGCGAGAACTGCTATTGCACGATTCAGGATTGGTAGTTTCTTCGTGTTGGACGCTGCTCCGTAGTTCAGTGTATCTGCGGTAGGTGGCGCTTTAGTATGTTGAGCTGTATGTGGAAGTCGCCACAGTCCTATGACATCACCTGGTCCCTTCCGACTTGGATTAGTTGGGATGTGACATGACATGACTAGGTAAAAATAAAAAATATCAAGCCAACGGGAATCAATGAACAACTCAAGGGTGAAATTCTACTAAATTCAAGGGTGGTCAATCTTTTCTCCTTTCTTTTAACCACCAACTCTTTTCTATAGCAGCATCGACTTCATAGCATAACTTCTGTTATAGATATGTTAGATTAATGTAGTCACTAATTGCATCTTATGAAGAATAACAATTATATGTCTAGGACTTAGTTATTAATTTCTTTTGAATACTTATATACAATACAACAAAGAAAAGAGGGACATGGCCCACACTACATATTTGCTGTCGAAATCAATTATAGAGTACCTATAAAGTATAACATGTTAAAAGGTTTCAACGAGAAACATCATGTCACAAAATCAACATACTAAGAGAACGTTTAAACATTTAATCAGATCAATTATTTTTCTTACCATTTTGCACTTTTTTTCATATTTGGCTTACACGACTTAGTATTTTAAACACTTAATATCATAATACAAGTATATACAAATACCGTCTAGGTGCGTAAAGTACGTACCATAGATAAAATCATAATAAATAAAAAGATTGGAATGTACGTAACAGTATTCATAACATATATAAAAGTCATTATTTTTGTAAAATCGCCAGTGACAGTCGCCACATTTCTTTCATAAATTGCCGAAAGAACGGTGTGAAAGCGACATTGAAGGTTATTGGTGGCAGTTAACGTCTTTTGATTATTTTAATGATTGGCTGGCTCAACATGTACCTACCTAACCGAAACACTCGTCAAATATATGACAAGATTTAAACTAAAGGCATATATATATATCTGAAATAAGTAAATACAATACATACATTTTGAACTAAAGCATTTTACATTATTATTTGCTGTTGAATGTCTTATTATAAAATTAAACGACTTAAGATTATTTTAGGATATATTATTATTAATTTAGGATAATATCGGCCTCCAGTTCGACTTATTGTATTAATCTATATTAATGGTACACGAATCTATAATATATCTTATTTAGTGGTGACAGAATTAAGTCATATTACGCTTCATCGCTTCCACTATTTAGTGTGTCACAGAAAAGGCTGCGGTTCGCGGTTTACTGTGTCAACCAATACCTATAGAAATTTATAAGTGAATGGAGTAACGTTGACTCCGGATACATCCGAATTCCAATTACATCACAGACGAGTCCATTTCACTTTCCGACCTACCCGGAAGTGAATTCCTAAGCACGAGCATACGGCGCGTTCGAATTTTTAATGTAAAGAGCAATAATAGACTTAAATGTTGTGATCGTAGAGTTCTCAAGAAGAGACGGCGCAAAAAGTCTCTGAGGCACGCACGAAACATCGAAGCGGATGTGAACGTTTCGAAGCGCCATGCTAAAAGTGACTTTGTTGTGTTGTATGAGAGTGTAAAATCACGCAGGTCGATAGACCGACAGTCGCGAAAGTAGTGGCAACTTTCACGGCACGATGGGGGCGCATGAGGCGGCTGCGCGGGGCCCTGCCGACGGCCCATTGACGACACCGTGACCTACATACCGCAGCTCCATTCATACCGTGGCCTCGACCAGCGGTGTGCACGCACAGGACTCTAAAGCCCGCACACTTGCCGCTGTTACAGCGTCACCGGAATTTCCATTGGCCAATTACACAACACATGCCAGTAGTTGTCGCAATCGGACCTATACATTGGGCCGGGGTCGCACTGCCATCACTACACTTGTTCAATTAGAACTATCAATAACACGTTCAATGGACTAAAAACATCAAACAGATCAAAACTATAAATATTTAAATAGAAAACTAGACTCCGAACATTGCAGATTAAAATAATGATAACGTTTTCTTTAAATACGAAACTGTAACATGTAGTATCTGAACGAACAAGTAGTGAGTATGTAACAAGCATGTCATGACAGACGGTGCATTAGTGGAGGATTAACGTGAGAAGTCAATATAAGCCTCTCTCACGTCCTAAATGCATCCATTTACTTACAAAATTCGCACGTTTCATAATAAATGACTATTAATTGACAACATTGACCTACCTAGTAGCCGGCTTTATAATATTAAAATAATTCTAGCAGTCCAAATAATATATTGAATTGTCATAAATATGGTTTGGTTCGAATACCAGTTTCCTGCTAATTGAATGGACTTGTAAGCTATCTATATAAGCAAATTATAAACTTAATAAATTATTTGAAACAAAGTAAAAATAAAACGGTTTTGGTCTTTGTAAAGCCGTCGTAGCAAGTGTATACACTTAATCTCATTAACTCGTTATTTTAGATTTGTGATCGAAGCTCATAGGTTGATTTTAAATAAAATGAACAACATAACATTTTAAGTTATCGAGTAGGTTAAGTTATAATACACGAAATATTCCGATTTAAAATAATATTATGATGTATCTAGTCAGTCAACCTTGGGAAGTGGCAATGAGTGAATTGTCGACGATTATTTACCGTACCTAACGAATATAAGGTGGTAGATGAATTGGCAATACAAGGTGGTTGCGCTAGGTATAGCAGCCGACGGAGGGGCAGACTGCGCAGGGGGGGCAGGGAGAGCGGCGGCTGCCAGACAGCGGGGCTCCGCATGGGAGGCTAACAGCAGCCTCTTGCATCGTACGCTGCTCGACGTCGCCGCCGCGTCGCGCCGTCGCGACAGCTTCACGCGAAGGCTGCTCCACTTTGATTAAAATTGCATATTAAGCGACGTTTACACGAGACTTAAAGAGCCGAATGTGTCAGTCGCCAGTCAAAACGTTATTCATTACACAACGTACCAAATGATACTTGCTAATATTAAAACGACGTTCGAGTAAACGTTTATGTAAAGACTGCAATTGCTTGTAGCATCAAGGCAAAATTGTTACTATCTTTATGTTTCAAGAAATAACCGACTCTACAATTCCTTTTAAAACTTAAATGTTGATTGCAAACTATGTTGACATAATAATTGGAACTAAACCTCAAAAATCTGTGCTAAGGTAAAAAATATGAGAACAATCAATCAGAAACACTTACACATACTTGTTGGTACATATTAAAAATTAATATTAAAAACAGACTTATGTTTTTTTAATGGTATAAGGGGGCAAAACGAATAGACGAGTTAGCCCAAGGTAAGGAATTACCACTGCCCATGGTACACCTACTCTATTAAGCATTTATTGAAACCTCATTCATTAAATTCGGTTCCCTAGTTTAGGCCTTATGATGGAATATACAAACATACACAGAATACCAAATTTATCAGCATTGATTTTGGTACCGCCTTAATCTGTTATAAAAACGCACCAATGTTTGGTACCAAGTGAGAAAGTGCGGGATGAAGGCAGAAATCTAAAGTTATCTATCTAGATTTGCAGTCAATTGACAACTAAAATCCTAAAAGTAATAACACAAATACCATCAAATTTTAACACTAAAATGAATATTCTCGAAGTGATTCATTAATTTAATGGGTTGCAAGAGGTACACTAGTTGCGGGTATATGTATAAATGTTGTAATGAGCACTGCTATGCTACTCGAACGCATTCCAAAAGGTACCTATGAATGATACCAAACCTGTCTACTTAAACATAGTATTTCCATATGAAGGTATGCGAAGAATGCTAGGAATGTAATATCTATTGAATGAGAGAGCAATTAATAATCAACATTCGAAAGCGTAAAAGATTACACGAGAGCCGACGAATTCTTTCGTAGCGCATTCGGTTGCGGCATTCATCAATAACAGGACATTAACCAACTTCAGTGTGGGACAAATGAGAAGTATCAATAATGTACAAGCAGATTGCCAAATAAAATTTACACCGCATTCAAATCACTAACTGTAAAAAGGCATCATTAAAATGACTAATCAAATGATCGACGCTCAAAAATCTAGTGAAATGTTAATTATATGTCGGAATTTATTGAAATTATTCGAAATAAAATTAATTCTTGTTGTGATTTTACTTAAAGAGAGGTTTTGGTTGTTTGTGAAGAAATGGAAGACTCCCATGGACCGGTTGAGGTAAGTGGTCCATCAACCTCGGCGGTCCGAAGCTGACCGCCGATCGCTCAACTAGTGGATGTCTCTCATCCACTCACATCATATTTCTTTAGTAATTATATAATACTTATAAACCTTACTAAAGAAATCACTTCTTACATAAGATACTTAACAAAAATCCCGCTTGTAGTAGCATGCCTGTTGTTAGTCTGCTTAACAAGTATTTTGGTAATTTACCGTTTTGCACAAAGAGCTATGTATCTCATTCTTTTATAATTTAAGGTTAAAGGTAATAATATCGATTTTAAAAAGTTTGAATTTATGCTAATATTATAAATACGAAAGTTACTTTGTCTGTTATGTTTTTACGGCTAAATGGTGCATCGATTTCAATCAAATTCGGCATGTTACTCAAACTCAAATCATTTATTTCCATAGGCCCCAAAAGGCACTTGAACACGTCAAAAATACAAACATCAAAATATAAAACAAAACTCAAGTAATAAATTCAGTGATAAAAGGTACTAATACTAAATGCACGGAAATGATTTGAATTACCGAACATACCTCATACTCTTTACCGACATAACCGAAATATATGCGGGCAGAGCCGACTTCAAATATAATATTTCCCAGCGCGGAGAACTATCGTGTTACTAACAAAATTTCGTGATGACATTAATTAATGTATATACGGTTGTAATACATTCGTAATAAACTATATTGGGACACAGGAAATGTCAACCTTCGCCTACAAATTCTTAGTTTTTTATTGTGTCTACGATCCAGCTTTTTACGTAGACAAACGATGCTAAAAATTCTCAGGAATCATGCACGGCTATAACTCATCATCACATTGTCCTCAAACAAATGGATCAATTTGTTTGCACTTTATTTTTAAATGGGGCGTTTGGCTTCGTCGTCTACTTTCTACGAAGTCGATTCCAAATAACATAACTCATAGCATATTTGTTACGGGACAAGATAGACGTAAACTTTCTACAAAGCTCTGTGTAACCGCATTTAAATCAATTACACTGCTATTTGTTTTACCAGCAATATCTGATCGCAAAACAATGCATACATATGCATTGTTTTGCGATCAGTACTCGATATAGACTCGATTAATCAACATTTTTATGTTGATTTATCGAGTCTTAACTTATCTGCAATATACAAATTTAGAGCAACAAAGTTTACTGTGTTTTCTAAAATTATATTATAGCTATTTCTAGACACATATATATTATAGTAAAATTACACGTAGACAGAACAAATGATCGTGTTTATCACACAAAACTTTGTCCTGGATGAGATTTAAAACCACGCCCCAGAGCTCATGGTTTCGAATTCCACCCCGTAGATAGCAGACAACTAACCGCTAGACAAACGGGCCCATCTACCTAACTTGAAGATAAATACAAAAATATTATTCTTAGAGTTAGGTAAAAGACAAGGTATTGGTCGATATACCTACCTAATAACTGAAAAGATTTCAGTTATGTGTAGTGATTGTCGTGTGTATCGGGAACGAGGGCCCATTTTTTTTATGTAACGATGTAAAATTCAAATGAGATTTAGTTAAAAATAGTCAAAACCTAAAGCAATTGCTCATAAACTTTTTAAACGTGAAGTAAAGCTGTTATGATCAAGAAACTTGGTGAATATCACACTATTTTCATTAGTGCAATTGAACTTAAGTGATAAATATTAAAAATATTCGAACATCATGAAACTGAGCAGAGCTTAACTCAAAATTATCTACAATATCATTAGATGGTATTCCTACACTTTGTATTTTTTAAATCATATTTTACATTGGGTACAAAATATTTTACACTCTGCAAGTTTCAGTGGAGCTGTGTAATACTAGTTGATTTTGTTAGGAAATGAAATCAACATTATCTACAATCATGAAGTTTCATTCTGAGTATGTATCATCATCAAAAGCCATGTCCAGCACTGGTCTATTGAAGGCTGTTGATGTGTGTAGTCATTATCTAATTTGCAAGACGATTTGCCTTTTTTAAGGAAACTCGTCAGGGTCGTCTTCTTTCTTTTCTTTTTAAAAAAACAACTTCTGCATTAGTAATCTTGTGTCGCGCCGTCTTTATAAATGTACTTGTAACTTTGGTTCAAAGAACACCCCGACTTAGAACAACAATTTGTGGATCACACAATTTGTGGAAAGCAGACTTCGTTATTAGTACATATTGGAAATAGGGGATTCCTTTGATTAAACTACGTATACCTATATTTTGTAGGACTAATTTCCTTTTGAATAATGTTAATGATTTCCTTAGATTTAATTTAAAAAACCCCACAGTTAGTCAAGAATCGTCATCAATTTTTAAGAATCGTCTCTGTTACCTATCACAATCAAGAATTTTTGTAAAAGTAAAAGATGGGCGTCTCATATAAATGAAGGTATTCAAAAATATAGCTAATCATCATTAATAACCCACAATGTCCCACTGCTGGGCTCGGGTCTCCTCTCAGAAGAGGAGGAGGAGGAAGAGGAGTGCGAGTTGGAGACGGAGTAGTAATAGGTAATTGGTAAAAATAGACCCGAGACCCTGGACCATAAGGTTGTAAATCAGTTTTGAACCGACTAAAACGATAATGTTTTGTTTTCAGGTCTTCAAAAGAAAATCCCTTTGCATCGGGGTTTGCGGCGGGGTGGTGTGTCGGAATCGAACCGACTAAAACCACACGGTGTGGTAACTCTACGCCTGAGAAGGGAGGGGTCCGGGAACTGTAGTTATTAACACAACCGGACCCCTCCCAGCGCCTGCCCACACTGAAGCGGGCACCGTCTGGTGTTGAAGAGGCCTGTCTCATCCAATTCCTCCATCTCATTTATATAATACGTTGTGTTGAATATTTTAAGGCATCACAAATGTTCCACCGCATTCATCTACCTAAGCGAATACTGACTGTCCCACAAATGAAGTACTCGAGCGTTCTCAAATATTAACTAAAGAATGTACACAATTTCCATAAAAATGTTACACAACTTAACAATTCGGCTAACTGCAATAACATATTAAAACTACAGTAATTAAAATAATAAAACAATCATTTATTTTTATATGTATAAGTACAACTATGTTTTAATGTTAATTATGTCTCCGATGCTAGATAAACTTATTAAACTATTATTAGTGAGTATATGACTAGGCAGCCTATTCCAATCTCGAGTTTGCCTTCGAAATGTATCTCCAAGTCAAACAAATGGCTGCATATTTAACCAATATATCTTTCCAGTTCTGACTTATAGTGCTGAGACCTGTGTTTTCAATAAAAATATACTGCCAAAGTTGAGCGTCGCCATGAGATACTAAGACAACAGAGCAAGGTTTCGGATGTCACCAAACGTGTGGTCAGGTTCAAATGGGAACGGGCGCGTCAAATCGCACGCAAGACTAATTAGTCTTCCAAGGAAGCAAGGAATTCCTGCATTCCTTATTGGCAACCATGATGTTAAAAACGCTCGCCAGAAAGACCATAGATGCGTAGTGAAGATGATATTAAGAAGACAGCAGGGAAAAAGTGGGTGCAAATTGCTCAAAATGGCGTTGAGTCGTTCATTGATGGACATATGAGACTATGATTTATTTAAAATCTTGAATCTAAGGAATGTGAATGTTCTCTAGTTCTCTATATATTTGTAATTCGTGAATATAAATATAGATAAACTTCAGTTATTTTGAGTATCAATACATGCTGTAAATTAAAAAGATTACGAATTTTTGAACAAAACTGCTTGATGATGGACTGCCACAAAACTTAAGCCTTTTTCAAGTTGATAAACTCCACACTAAATTACTACAAGGGACAAGGTTATAAGTTAGCATATACGCAAATGTGTATATTAAACCATATATTTATGTATGCAGTTTGGCCACATGCCTCCCAAGATAACAAAATAAGGCATTGGTAAAAAAAAATTATACGTATATTTTGTTTTCCATATTCACCTTACTCGTACTACATCGTAAGAGCAAAGTCCAAAGATTACGCAACTACCACAATTACCTTTCTCTGCTAGCACAAATCTGAAGATATTAAAAAAAAAAATGTTGCGAAAGGTCTAAAGGATGTCTTTAAAACAACAAACGATAAAATAACAATAAAGTCTAAATTCCTTTTTACGTTTGATATCTGAAACCCCATTAGGAGGTATAGACACGGTCTACATTCCACATAAACAACAACAGTTTGTACGAGAACAATTACTCATTCCACATTTTTATTCTCAAAATTTGTTTCGCGTTGCATAACAAAGTGTAACTATATCGCTTCTTTTTTTCTTCTAATCAATTTTATACCTCACATGCTTACAATTTTAACTTAAGACATTGGAAAGAGCGGTTACACGAACGCATTCCTTCGATGTTCATTTAGCTGGTTCCCGTCTGTACGTTATACTTAATTGGTATGCAGTGGAATAGTAAGTTGTTAAAACTAACCCTTTGGTGAATTGCATCGAGATCGGCGTTGGCGCCGCACACGTCATGCGACCGCATTCCTCGGTGCGGGCGCCTTCATTCATGTCGCACGGCTAGGGTTGTCAGATATTTAACTTCATTCCAGAGAATTTAACTTGTGTTTAACTTTCTCTTTTAAAATAAGTTTCTTTTCTTTCTTAAAAATACTGTTGATTTCTTGGCTTATTACCGTTACTTAGCAACGCAATCTCATTTATTTGAGCCACAACGCATCAACATCCAAACTTCAGAAGTTAGAGAAAAAGAGAAGTTATCCCCTTTCTCTTTGTGTCGTCCTTCTTACTGCTGAGGGTCGTGAGAGGTAGAACCTCTACAAATCATCCTTCGCATGCATTTTATGCATGGCCTGACAGAACCTTGCGTTGGCTAGAGCCCTGGATTTCATCTGTCCAACGCATAGGTATTCCTTCCTCTAATAAAGTTATAGGACGATGTATACGGAATTTATATTTACGTAATATTTACATATTATTACCATACCTTTGTGTTGGCTGATGTTTAGACTAAGTTGTATTGGCCGTGTTCATAGTCTGATCGTTAATATAGCAAAACGTTTGATAATGTTAATGCACCTTGACAGTTTTTAAAACTTAGGGAAACCAAATTAATTTTTCCAAGTAAAATAAATTACTTCTGAATAATATTATATTAAACCTGCAAGCCCTGAGTTTGAGCGAGAGGTCGCTACAAGACCTTTGGATGGAAGGAGAAGAAAGGCGACCGTGTGCCATTACCTAGTATGGGAACGCAATTCGTAGACGCACACGCACGCATTTAAAGCCGGACTTGTTTCGTCCCAACTCGCACCCGTTGTCCCGTATAACCGTGTCCCTGTCGCTCACTAGGAGAATTTCCTTTCGGCTAGTATATCTAGCGATCCGTCTGTTTGCATACTAGCGGTGTGATTTGATCGAACGCCAGTTTCCTGTGAGAAAAACAAGTTGTTTTTCCAGTCAGGTGGCGCAGTGCGTTACCGTTAAGTCATTGTGTGTGTCCAGACCGCACGCACTACATCTAATTTAAAAGGATTTGATTAGTACATGGTATATGTACCTACTACGTTTCTTAAAAGAAATAAAGATTTGTTGCCGGCTTATGCCTCATTAAGAAGGAAGATGCAACAGAATCTTTCTCTGCCTATTCATATTTATCGTCGAGAATATGAAAATAAGTGTCAAATTATTTGATTTGTTGTTGTTTGTTTTTTCTGCCACTTACCCTTGTAATGTTACACAATCTCTCTACTCTATCTAGTTTTGTTATGATACTCGGAAATTCGAATAAAAAATAAGTGCATCGCATAGATAAAAACAATTCTAAGAAATGATAGATATAAATTCGATATCAAAAAATCCTTGTAGCCGTATATGATACGAGTGCCTGTCATAACGAAGTTAGTTAAACCGTATGTAAGATAGAAATTTTTAACACTACCCCGTATATAACAACGAAATATGAAACGTTCCACAAGCAATACAAGAATAGAGTATTGTCGCCACGATACAGTTACGATTAGTCACATCCGCCTATAAACATGGGTACCTATACAATACAATAGCGAGAATACTAAATATAAGAATCAAAAGAACAAAGAGACTTTCTTCTAAGATCTCGTTTAAATTTGCACAATGTATTTTATACTTTATGTAGAATAAAATAATTACCAATATTTGATAGAAATTTTTAATTACATAAATGAAATAATGAAGTTATATAATCGGTAACAATTACTGAGCAGCACATGCATAAAGGAAATTATATATGTTTCTAAAAAGTAAAAGTTAGCATATAAAATTAACAACCTAACGCAGAATGTTGGTAAAAGAGTTCATTTTAAATATTTTACGTTGAGTCAAAATTCGATATTACATACATTCAACTCATGTAATCTACTTGGTAAGTAAGCTACCTACCTTTTAGAAATTAGATTATTTATTAAAAAAGATAGGCAAAGTATACATAATACCTATTGGTATTGACGTAAATAGACTCCATGATCAGTCTAATTGCGATTTTTTTGTAGTTTTTTTATTCCATAGACTTCAAGTAACATATATCCTCTCCATAAACAATACTTACACTATGTACCTAGATCTTAGAACCTCTGTTAGATCAAATGTGTTCTAAATTGAAGCGTCAGGAAACGCTATCACAAAAGCGGAACAAGAAAAAGTCGTACAAAATTATAATTACAACTAGTTGCGCTAATTAAGCACAATAAATAAAAAATAGAATCTTGCGCCTATTGGTATAAACATTATAACTGCATATAATACTAAAACAGGTCTAGTTATTGTGTTATCTTTCATAGGTTGTCTTAAGTCGTTTAGTAGAAATTTCAACGCAACCTTAGACAATTAAAGGATAAAGTAATTTTCTATTATATATGCGTATGATAACAGATACTTATTCCCTTTGTAAACAGTTACGTTTAAAAAATGTAATCTCTGTAACGTTTACATTACTTTAAGAGACACAATGTAGCGATAAGACAGAAATTTATAAAAATGCAAAAAAAGAACTACAAATGACCGATACAAAATCAATGATGCGAACACACATAAATTGAAGATTTTTACAACCAGGTATACGGGTAATTAAGCGATCATCCATGAAAATAGCCGTTACAGATTGAACCGTGTTACATACCGATCAAAATGCCCATTGATTGCACTTCCAACTATGCGATGGGCAGTTTATTTTATATCACAACCTGGATTCTTGCCAAAAATGTCACAATAAGGAGAAAAATGTAAACACAGCCGCATTCTAATTCAAAAATAAGGTCGTCTCGTCTCCCTGTCCGTGAACGAGAAGAGGATGTCTCGCCAAAACAAAACTCGTGTTACCTACGAGTGCAGGGATTATTTCTGTGCAGACTTATTTATAAATACTTTAATGCTCACAGACGACAAGACTAATGCCGCACAATATATCTATTGAGACTAGTGCATGCCGCGACACTATACTCACGCATTTATTAAAAGCTTTCTTCGGGACTTCCATAACGTAGTGACGCAAGTATTGTGTCGCAAACTCAGACGATATTATATTTAAAGGTGTTCTTTAGGAATTGCTGATTTGTATCAAAAACTACTTTTGACCTGCGTGTGGCTTTAACTAATATGGCATCGTCCAAATTTTCTAGGAAGTATAGGTGTATTTACAACTTTTAAATGCACAATTCATGTTGAAATGGATGTGGAATTCACTGCACATTAATGGTGTATCTAGTGAAAAGCTCGGTCTAACTAATAAGTATGAAAATACTTATAAAACAATATATATACCTATCGTTTCTCAACATATATCCTCTTATTAAGAGCTGCAGAGTGTCTTCGGCTGAACATTTCAGAACAACGCCCACAGGCGGTTGACGGTTTGATGCAGCATTTGTATCCATACATTTTTCATTGAGCTTATCTTAAAAAACATATGTTACTTGTTTGTAATGCTATTTAGTCAATTTTGAGATTGGATTATTTAAATTAATTGAAATATCCTTCTCACAATATCTGACGATATTACGTTACGGGTTCTGGATTGTTTTCACATGATTGTATTATATACCTATGGGCATTTGTATACAAGTGCTTTTATATTTGTGCCTGTTTTCTATACTCGCTGTTTTTGTTTTTCCTGAAACAACCGTTTCAGGCATGCTTTATTAAATCAGTAACTTACACGTATAGGCCAACAATCATTTTTCAGTACTTCACTTGCCTTTAACGTCATATTTTATTCTCAATATCTGGTCTTTCTTGGCATAAATATAAATATTTTGGACATCTAGCACACAACGCCATCTAAGCAGAGCTTGTGTTATGGGTACTAGACAACTGATGTGAATACATATATACTTCTTTTTTTTGTAAATACATACATAGGTATTATACATAGAAAACACCCAAACTCCGAAACAAATATTTGTAGATTACACAAACACTTGAGTTGAACCCGAGACCTCAAGCACATCAGTCGCATTCACTACCACTGCGCCACCAAGGCAGTATTATGGCAGTGCTCATGAAATTGATATATTTTTTAGAACATTACAATAAAATTAATTCATGCTCAAGCCCTTTGTCGAATCACATCACCTATGTAAATGAATATGATGTCATGACTGAGCAATATGCATAGGAATTTGACAAGTCAGTATACATGTTATAATGGTGTAGTACGAGTACCTACAAACGAAGGCGCCGTTGCGGATTTCCTTCGGCGGTGCAGCATTCCTAGCCAGGCTCCTCGATTAGTCAGCGTTCGCGTTTTACCGATAATCGTGCGAAGGTAATCGTTCGCATGTTGAACAGGTGAATTATGAATGGGACACGTCATTACGCCCACGTGCGAGTGTGTAGGCACCGCGAGTCGGACCGCACTACCGATGCCTACACTAAATACGGAAAAGGAAATCTCTTCGCTAAATATTATGACCTATAATGATGAACAATAAGTGGTTAGATTCAATGGAAATAGTCTATAGTAGCATTCTTGTTCAAAAATAAAGTCGTCTCGTCTCACTGTCTGAGAATGAGAAGATCTGAGAAGTCTTGCCAAAACATAACTGGCGACCTACGAGTAATAAGGAAACCTCTTGAATTTTTCATAGGACGAGTTATAAAAGTAATGTTGACTAGTTTAGAATGCCTTAGGTATTAAATCCGCCAATGCATCTAATCTATGATGTCTACATATGACTGTAATAAATAATAAATAAGAAACAAAAAATACTTGTTTTTAATGAGTAAGATTTACTTTTATCGAACTAAGATGTCTATCGAATTTTTATACCATTACTAACTGGAACATTTGTTAGTCAGTACTCACTATCAATTTACCTTCAAATTATTTACCCACATTTCTTGGCTATTAGGAATACGAACTCCTGACAACACTCTCAGTACGTCTTTTGTGTGTATTTACATATAAATGTTATTCTTTCAGGCTTTTTGTTCGCTTTTGTGTATTTTTTACACCATTGATTTGCACAAGACGGTATTTTATACGTAAATTTACTGCACGACAATTCGTACGATACAAACGGAAAGTAGCGTAGTTTTTTTGTATGTGTGTGCGTAAACGCGCATGTTTACTTGGAAGTAGCTGACTTTCTTAGCTTCAGTAAGAACAAAGGCCGTACGTTTCTTTATCTAAGCAGTAGAAGCGAAACATTCGAGTTTTTAATATGTATTTGTATGAATTTCAGGCATTCTTTCAAATTTAGAAGGAATTTTAACACATAGTAACCTATTTTTTATCAGTTATAGGTATAGGTTATTCTCTAATACAGTAAAGTATGCAGTCTACTACCGATTTATCCCAAAACATCATGACAAGGAATGATTATTGTAAAATTGACTCATTCTAAGATATACCTATCTATCCAAACATGGTCGACGCGACATCATTTCGGTATCTATAGATGGATTTACTCACAAATAAATATATATAAAGGCACAAGTTATTCATGCCTTACTTGGAAATGTTGTGCATATGCAACTCAAACCGGTCCCAGTTGGTAAACAATCATGACTCACGGATAACCTATCTGCAGTAAATAATTACTTATTCACGTTATAAAAATAGTTACGGATTTTCCTGTTTATTAGTACAAACGACTTTTTTATTGTTTCGATATCAAACTAAACTACAAATAAAAATATCTGGTAGAGTTGCATAACACATTATTTATAGTAAATGTACACTAGTATTTAATCAAAAATCAACAAAGTTTGTTAATTATTTTATTAGTAAAGAGCCCATTTATAAAATCATATTACAATTTAGTTTGTTATATATCTGATAGGATAACACACATAGGATACTAACATAGTTATTAAAACCAAACACAATAAACCAGAAAAAAAAATTAATAAAAAAAATGTATGATAATCGTATATATATATAGGTACTTTCATTTGAAATAAGTGAAATTTCAAATTACAAACAGACATTTAAATTTTATTTATTTGTATAGATGTATATAATGGTAATGAGGTCAATCATAATATACAGTTAGTTGTATGCGTATAACAATAAGAGAATTGTTTGCTAACATCATCCCTGAACTGCAATATTACGAGTACAAATTGTTTGTTATTGGCGTGTTTAATAGGCAATTAGATTGGCGTGTGACGCGGGTGCGAGCTGTATGTACGCATGCACATGCGTGCGTGACGTATTCGGCGCCTGCGCAACATTCACTAATTGACTACGAATTGACCAATACCATGTAAGATATCTAAAGCAAGTTCATGTAATTGTGATTATTTAAAAGTAACGTCTAAATATTTTATAGTAAACCTAAATGACATCATTAACCATTTGCCGACAGTTAAACACGAGAATAGCGCATGGCGAATGTAAAACAAAAACAATGGCGGTGATGAAAGAATAAGCGGTTTTAGATCAGGAACCGAGTGTCCGGCGGCGGGCGCACAGGAAATCGTAAAAGCTCATCATTGGTGGGAGCGCATCTTCCGGCTAAGCGCTTTCCGACATCCTGCACGCAAGCTTCCGCCTCATATCGTACACTTCAATATTGAGGGCGCCGTTTACTCAACTCTTCTATTTTAGTCAAATAACTAAAATAACTATCTTATAAGTGTTTTGTAACGAGGAAAATGCCAAGACTATATTTGTATACAAAACAGGCTTTCACGATCTTACATCTTTATATAGATTGGAAGAAATGTCCGTGTAAAACATTGGTTACTTTTAATTTAACCGATAAATGGTTACTATTCTCCTAAGAGAAATCCTAAAGTTCAAAATAAATCAAACTTAACTTTATTTTGATATTTCTGTGATTGTCCATAACATGCGTTTACACTTTCTTATCAAAATTCGATAAACTTAATAGTGTAAAATGTATGCATTTTAACGACAATTTTTCACGTTAAAATTGTCGTTCATGTTGAATTGTACTTGTTACAAAAAAACTATATGGAAACGAATAACTACCATTTTCAATAATGAATCGCAAGTTTGAACTAGAGATTCATTATCTATTTCGATAACTGAAACTTAATAAAAAAGAAAAACAATTGATCCTGCATATCAAAGTGTTGAATTAAACAAATGGAACAAAATATATACACAGCTTAACACTTTTACACTTTTAACTATAAATAGGTTATGGAAAACAGTTACTAGCAGTTTGTCATATCATAGAAAGTTACTACACATACAACATACAATAATAGAAGGTACGAGTACGTATTATGCTCCTCTTAACTGACGAGCGACCGATCTTGATGGAATAACAAACTACAGAAGATAGACGGAATGAAATGGATACCCGAAAGAGAGCGCTCTGATATACTCGTAAATTAGAAGAGGTATATTATGTTAAGCGGTGGACTGCAATAAGTGGGGAAGGATTAAATTCGCGCTTAGCTTCATACGTGGCTTTTTAATAAGGATCCAGTAATTGCTTTATTTTCGACAAAAAATTGTGCCATGTTTAGTGTTTTCTAGTATTTGTTTCGTCGAAAACATTGTGACACCAGAAAGTCTTACGTAACTGCTTGATTGAACTACTCGTAAATCATGCAGCTACTAATGCTCTAGCAGGACGTATGTCGTATTTCCTATTCAAGACAAAGGATTGCAAAATATAACATTTTAAACTATTTAATTTATTAATATATCCACTCGGTTACCATAAGTTCTTTTCAAATGAAACAAAAATGACAGTACATAGAAGTGAACAGTGTTTTAGAAAGTAGGTATCGCGTTAGCAAAGAATTCGGATTGAAATAGTATGAAAAGGTATTGTTTGTGGCGGCAAAGAAAAAATGAAAAAGCAAACAGTTGCGCATTCCATTGGCTAGTGCACGTGGTACATTCCAATGGGGTCATGCACCACACTGTGCGCGCGTGCGTAAAACAAGTGCAACGTTCTCAACCATTCCGGCCCTGCTGCCTTCGCACATTTCACCGAAACGGACGCACGACGACCTGTCACTATCAGTACTGATCACAATCACAGCATATTAATGTTTATTTTACGAAATATGCAATCAAGGAATGAGTGTTCTATCAATTTTGTACAAGAACTCCCACACTGAGTACGTCACAGTTTTTGTGGTTAGTTAAAATGTTAATGACTTGTCATTAAGTAATGTAAACAATGTAACTGTGATTTAGCCAATTATATTTCTTCGTTTATATTTGTATGTTTGATTACAATGTAATGAAATGTCATATTACCTATTTACTGAAATTAAATATTTTTTTATGGAAAAAGAGGTAAACGAGCAGACGTATCACCTGATAGTAAGCGATTACCCCATGGACACCCACAACACTAGAGATGTCACAAGTGCGTTGCAGGCCTTTGGGGGATGGGGAGAGGGGCAACAGTATCCACACTCACTCGTGAAACACTGTTTATAACTTTTTTATAAACATTAAAATATCTTATGATGATCATTAAACATGGTTAGTATAATTATTTCAAATATGTAAAATAAATGTACAAATTGCTTTATGACTTAATACAGTATAACAACACAACAAATGAAAACAGTAATGTTATTTAGCTATTTGTCCGTGAGGTAAAAGTGCGCAGTGTGCAAGAATTTAGATATAAACCGGCAGAAGCTGTGACTGGCCAGTGTAGCGGTGGGTCGGAGGCTTCTCAGGAATGCGGCCGGGCGCACGCCCCCGCTCCACCACGCAGCACCCTCGCGTGCCCGGCAACCGCGACTAACATTATTTAGGTATGGACTTTGTAAACTTTCATCACTACTTTCAAAATATTTCCATACTTACACAAAAAAATATTTCTTCATATCATTTTTATATGCTTAGTTGATTGTAACAACAAAACACAACTAGGTATAAAAAAAAAGTTGCGTGTACTACCGTACACTCGTAAGAAGTGAAACTTCTTTATGACGTTATTTTTCAAAAAATAAATATCATATGTCGACGTAAGGTATAACGACAAAAGACTTATAAACCAGCAATATTCGTGACAATTCTTATTTCAAGTGCAATAAAAGTTAAGGAGCGAGACCTGAGTAAATATTTCGCGATCTGTGGTGTGAATGAAGTAAGTTTGTGGAATGTGATGTGTGTAGTTATTTACATTGTGGACTAAATAAAATAATATTGTTTGTAATGTGATAGTTCATTGTAGTATTAATTTGGTCCTGTTTGTGTTTGAAAATGTTTTTTGTTTTATTTTATAAATTTTTTTTGAAGGATTGTATATAACTACCCTCAATAATGATAAAACATTTTATTTTAACCCCGATAAAGAAGTTTCACTTCAAAGAGATAGCGTAACGGATAAATGTGACGCGTAACGTAACGGATAAATGTTACGCGTAACGAAAAAATGTTACACAAATTTTTTGACAACCCCGATAAAGAAGTTTCACTTCAATAATTCGGCAATTTTTGAAACTGAAATGTTGCAGTCAGCAAAAGTTACAATTCTTATTTAAAAAATGTTTTCTTATTTAATATGTAATGTTTGTTTAATGGACTGATATGATATTGAATAAAAAAAACATTTATGTTCCAGGTAATTGCCGCTACTTAATGCTTATCAAGTTTTAAATGACCTAATAAGAAATAAAAACATTTGTAATAACTGATTATGGCTGAAAAAACTAGGGAATAAATGTATTGTTACGTTAACGTTGCGTTACCTATGAAATGTTTTCTCCGAATAAACTTATTTTATAAATATTATTATCACAATACATTAATTAGCAATTATATAAAATAATCGTTAATAAAGGTTATGCAGGTTTAAACATTTTCGTACAAGAAGAGAGTTTTATAAAATGGATAGAATACGTGTGCGTCTGTGGAAGAAGCGAACGCCGACACATTCCCGAGGCTCGAATCGTAAATTACAGCAGGTCGAGCGGCGCCGGCGCCGGGAAGAGCGCTTGTTACGATATTTGAACAAATTCCCGGCGGTGTTAATCTGCATAATAACAGCGGCGGGTACAAAGCCGTTGCCGACTCCCATTATGCGAGGGCGCCACTCGCCCCGCGCGCTCGCCCGCGTCTTCGTCCGCTCCTCCGGGCAGACGCACCACGCCCGAATACCTATACGTGTTTACCCGTACCCAACACCGACTACGGTGTTAAATCGACCGCCTTATCGCTTACCATCGTAATGAACGACCGTACCAGAGCTTCAACTCATATTTATGAAAAATTTAAAGTGATGGATAGCGTTTAATTTGTAACAAAATTGGTCAAGTACGAGTAGTGCTCATGAGGAAAAAGGTCCGAAGACGATAAGTACATGAAGAATAACAGTTAACATTACTATTACGTTAATTTTAATTATTAAAACGCACATCAAAAATAACGTGATAAACTCTCGAAGTCTAATTTAATTATTTTAACTTATATATTATGTAGTTTAGTTAATGCCTGGTGGTAGAAGTTTCATTTATTTATTTTTTAATCTTTATAGGGCTATTTTAGGGTCATAAATCAAGGTATTAATTTTCAGAATAAATTGAACTGCTTTTTGTATAGTTATTCCTGCCATGACATTGACTATTGTAGTAGTTTTCGAATTATTCTTAAATTTATAACTCATATGCCTCTGCTGCTGCCTCGGTGACGCAGTGGTAGTGAATACGACTGCTGTGCTTGAGGTCTCGGAGTCAAATACTGGGCCGGACCAAGTGTTTGTATGATCTGCAAATGTTTGTTTCGGAGTTTGGGTGTTTTCTATGTATAATATGTATGTATTTATAAAAAAAAGTATATATGTATTCATATCAATTCCCTGGTACCCACACCACAAGCTCTGCTTAGCTTGAGACTAGATGGCGTTGTGTTAAATGTCCGAAAAATATTTATTTATTTATTGTCTAAAAATTTTATCTCTTAGTTTTATACCTACTCGAAATCGCTTCAAAAATCTCTTCACGTATATTTATCACTATATTTAATTTTAAGTAAATCATTTTAACACCGAAAACCTTATTTAGATTAACTAACACTGATAACTTAATGAACTAACTTTAGTTTTAATATTAGATAATAAGATGTTTACATGTTGAATCATAAAAAAAAAGAAAAAAAATTAAACCATTGATCAATTATTTTTACTACCTACAACTTATTGGCAATAAAATGTTTATGAAACTTTTGCAAATATTTGAAACACTAAGATTTCCAATCGCTTTTAAATAAGACTTACTATTATGCAAGTGGTTTAGTAACCATTCATGCTATCTATTTACTATAAAACGATTATCTACTAGGTGTCACACAAAGAAACAAAGAATCCCTGTAACTTGTGTCTATATTACCTACACACGAGGTTACTCATTGTTAGGCGTTTCGCATGTATTGGATGAATCACTGTATTTTCGCTATTAATTTTAACTATAAGGAATAAAACATGTACATAGACTTAAGCAGTGTCATAAAATTATATTCTCACGATTTCGCGTGAGGATTCCTTGGAAAAAGCCTTATTGTTGGATTCACTCGTATGAATCCGTAGTAAATCGACGGATTTGATAAGAGTGATTTTCTTTTGTAATCTTCTATATTATATATACCTATCTGACTGCACGGTTGGCCGAGTGGTGTCAGCGGTCGCCATGCCGCTTGCTACTGCGCCAAGTGTCGTGGGTTCAAATCCCACGCGGTACCTTCAACACTTTGTGTGATCCACGAATTGTTGTTCCGAGTCTGGATGTTCTTTGTGTCCGTTTCATGTATGTTTGTAAAGTCCCCCACGACACAGGATGTTTATTCCTAATGTGGGAGTTGTCTTTTAAAAAAAAAAAAAAAAGACCTATCTATATATATAAAAATGTATTTCTGTTCGTTAGCCTCGCTAAAACTCGAGAACGGCTGGGCTGATTTTGGTTTTAAAATATCTGTGGTAGTCCAGGAAAGGTTTAAAAGGTGAATAAATATAAAAAAAAAACAATGTTTTTAGAGCGGCGCATCCGTGAAGAATGTTACAAAAATGGGGGAAAGTTATTACGCTCCGGCCATTGGAGACTTAAACGAGGTTGCGTGGGTCAGCTGGTCTTAAGTATATTTGAAATTAAACTTCTTTTTGAGTAAGGGAATGACTTAATACCAGGGATATTAGACATACATGGAACTCTAATGAAAGTGGAACGCTTAGGTACAAACACATGGTTGCTACACAAAGATAGAATTTGCTAACAAGTTTTAGATGACTGATATGCGCAAGTCACAAAGTTCTAATATTTATGAATGAAAGAGAAATGAACAATAATCCTTAAAAAATCTACATATAAGAACCGTCTTAGTTGTATAAATTTCTAATCGTGTCTAAATTTGATCTTTTAATTACCGTACATATACCTACCTAAATTAAAAGCGATATCTACAAAGAAGAAAATATTGTGTCCGACTTTTATTATCATCAAAAGCCTTTGAGGTTTTGGGTTACTAAAACACGTTGGAAAAACGGATTAGATTTTAATTTTTCCTTCTATTTGTAGTGGATGTTTTCCTATGTAAGTTTGCCTCCTTAGGCCCGTATTTTAAAAGGCATCTCAGTCATTTTATTTTTGAACGTCTCTTGAGACAAGATTCACTGATCGTTGATCAAGTGAGTAAAGATCAATGAATAGCTTATTTTAGAAAGATGCTTATGTCAAAATCTCCCCTCAAGAACAGATTTTGACAGATGTGATCTCTGTTCAACTGAGACTGAGTAGTACTTAAAACGCCTTCTATAATAAGAGCGACGCTTGAGATTTGATGAGAACTTGAAACTAGTTTCAGCTGATCAGAGTTCAAACGATACTTGAAACGCCTTCTATAATACGGGCCTTAGTGGCCTCTTACGACACTTACGACATGAATAGAGGGAGGTAGACACACATGAAATACTGTCCTCATCTTTGGGCAGGGGCACCCCAATACCAGCTCCTCCCTCTGGACCGCATTCAGCGGAGGGCCGCTCGTATCGTCGATTGCCAGGATCTTCCGACTCGGCTAGACTCCCTGGCGCTGCGAAGAGATGTTGCTTCTCTGTGCATCTTCTACCGCATTTACCATGGGGAGTGCTCCGAGGAATTGTTCGGATTGATCCCTGCCGCATCTTTCCGTCATCGTCCTACGCGACAGAAATTTCATCCCCATCATCTAGACGGTTGGCAGTCCACAACTGTGCGATTTTCCCGAAACTTTCTGCCGCGCACAGCAAAACTGTGGAATGAGCTGTCGCCTGCGGTGTTCCCGGACCAATACGACCTTCAAACCTTCAAGAAAAGAGCGTACTCCTTCCTAAAAGGCAGGCAACGCACTTGTAACGCCTCCGGTGTTGCGGGTGTTCATGGGCGGCGGTAATCGCTTACCCCCAGGCGATACGTCTGCTCGTTTGCCCCCTATATACCTATATAATAAAAAAAAAGGTAGTGACACCCCCTATTCTTAATCATTCACCACACGAACAATCAAGTTCTACTATGCCAATTAATAACTTTAGTCTTAGCTGTTAGGTTTTGTAATCAAAAATAACATCTGTCCTTTTGGATTGCGAATTATTATCGTATTCGATGTGCAATGTTAAAAAAATTGTGGTTGACCCTACAACGAAACAAATTAAGCAAAAGTTGGAGTCGTTACAGAAGGTGCAATTATTAATGTAATAAGCGGGAAGGCGATCTGCATAACAAGCGGAACAAAGGAATCAGTGAGTAGTATCTCGTCAGTCTCGTTACCTGCCATTACCCGCAGCGGTCGGCGGTCGACCCGTTTTAAACTACCCACAGAAAGTTGAACTCTCGCACGAGTAGGATCGCAATATCTTCAGTTTAGGGATGGATAATGTTAACTGAATTCTTGTCATTACTCATGTTTTTTCCTTCTTTGCATAAGTGTCGTGAGAGTCGAGTAAGGATAAAATACGAAAGAGAACATCACTGCAAAGAGAAGGAAAACTTTTTTTTTATGGAATAGAGGGCAAAAGAGCAGACGTATCGCCTGATGGTAGGTGATTAACGCCGCTCATGGACACCCGCAACACCAGAGTTGTTATAAGTTTATTGCCGGTCTTTGGGGATGAGAAAGGGGATGGGGGAAGTGGTTGGGGAAGGGCCTCCGGAATCCTCACTCACTCGGTGAAACACAGCGCAGGTGCTGTTTCACACCGGTTTATAGGAGGCCATGGTATCACTCCGGTCAAGCCGGCCCATGCATGCCGAAGCGTAGCTCTTCCATGTGTTAAATTGAACTTGAAACAAACCCTAAACCCGATCTACCGACCCGACTAATTGAGGCTGTTGAAAACTTATGTTTATTTGATTGCTCAATGTTATGATTGTCGCGATTAAGGGATTTATTAGTCATCCCTAGATGATAGATATCGATAGGAAAACTCTGAATGAGCGCAGACTTTATAAGCAGAGGAACAGATGCAGTAACAGATGAAGTTACTCGTATCTATGCTTGTTTGAAATTTTAGAAGTAATCTCGGCCTGATAACAATTTTTCTAGTAAGAATTACTATTTCCGGAATTTCATAATAGGTGTAACAGATTATTTCAATAAATGGTGACCCTATCTACGTTTAGTACCGTCTAACAACCAGAGATTTTGTTTCTTTTATCGACATTAATGTCAATCTTAAATATTCTCACAATATCAAAAAACTGATATGTATTTTATATTTTAAATCTAAAACGATATCTTTACATGCATCTAAGCATTATGAAAATAAAATAAAAAATTGCCGCTTATGATTTGATTACATAAATATGTAACGTTTACAAAATTAGTATATTATTTGCAAACATATTTTTGTAAGTGACTTAGCTAGCAACAGCTTTCGCAATTGTACCAGTGATTTTCGAAACCATTCGACGAGACTGTAACAAATGGGAATAGTCGGAATTATTAGAAGAATCGGCAAATTGTCGACGTACTTTAGTGAGAGCTGCCAATATTGAACAGTTATGAATACGCTTGAGAGGCACCCACGCGTCAGTATAGACGACGCGACAAATCGCCAAGGTTGACTTCAATGATACGGCGCGCGCCGGATTTTTCAGTGAAATAGTTTCATCGGGCGGTTTTGGCAACGTCTGCGCCGCCGCCGGTCGATGCCCCCGCGACCACGCGATTTGGCTCAACTCGACGTAACTACAAATGAAACGTCGTTACCAATACAGTCGCTTCGCGATTCTTTTCTGCGCTACAAACCACCTATGTTAGTTTAACGATAGTCGTAATATCCACTTTCGATGTAGTCTTCTATGATCGTGTTACCGAGTTCTGGTTATGTTAATTGGTACTGACTAAAAATTAACCCAAACTTCGCGTTTCTAAACATATCACAATAATTTACAAAAATAGTTTCGCCGATAACAGTAACAAAGACTCAACGCCTCACAGTAAATTAGCAAAATGAACTCTAATCTGTATCGCGACACCGATGCCAGAAGGCAAGTAGGCGTATGACGGCTCATGCCAAACATTCGATGAGACGAAACGAGACAATTCTCGGCGGTGTTAATCTTTAAAGAAATTATGAGTGTATTAATAGTTCTAGAAAACTAAAATCGGATCGGTGACAAGCATGACTAATATAAGCACCCGTCTGCATACTGAATGTTAAATATCGATATAAATTAGAGTCAAGCCGACGCTCGCACTATTGTTGAGCACGGCTAGCGGGTCGGATGCACAAGCCATAGTGCAGCCTTTGACGGCTAGCTGCATCCCACTCGCGCCCGCAACTTATCAATGAAATGCCTGCGAAGCAACGGTGCCTCGCGTTTCTTCTTCTGACGTAACAAAATGGCGGATAACATATTTACGTAGGTACTAAACTATTTTAGAAAATTGTTGTCAGTTTGCTGTTAGAGTTAACAATGGTTACGAAATACTCGATTAAATAAACATAATTCCTAAGAAACACTGAATTTGAACTGTCATGACTACGAAATTACGTTTTAAACAACAGTTACAAAACAATAGATATTTAAGAATTGATCGCAGGCATAGGTAAGTACGTAACGACAAATCTCTCGATGACATTCTATTTGTGCAATACTAAAAATTTACAAACGTTCGAATCTATAAATTAGAATGTCTTAACAAAGTATTCTACATTTTGTCAAATAATTGCGAATATGGAAAATTACGAAACGAAACAAAGATAATTTTTCTTTCGTTCCTACTAGCGCCATCTATGTGCTGTCATTAAAAAGTTTATTGTTAATTCGCTTGTGAAGAACAAGTATCATTATAGTAGTAAATATAGATCCCGCTAGATGGCAGAGAGTCGTCAGCTCTTGTAACATCGCAAGCTATTACACGTACTATTATAGAAGGCTGTCCCTAGATGGCGCTTTAAGCATTTTTTTTTAATTCTAACAATTGTAACGTTTATTTTAGATACTTTTAGTTCATAATTAAGTTTACAAGTTTTTATAAATACCATAAACTTAAAAACGAAATACCAAAGAGACTTACCTGGCCGTGTGGAAGGATGAATGCTCTGATGAGCCAGCGGCCCCAAAAGACACGCCTACAGCTAGACCTTCCGGTATATTGTGTACAGTGATCGCTACCACCAGAAGCATAATTCGTTTCCATTGCGATTGCCGTGCTTCCAATTGTTTTACAATATCACTACGACGATCTCCTTCGCCGTTTTCACCGGCTTTCTGAAATTAAATCATTGAACTTATTAGTCACATAATATTATGTCTGTTTATGGATATTGTATAAAAATTACTACGATGATTTCTACAAAGTTTAGAAAGAGTGACATTTCTGGTGTAACGCAAACAGTATCTGGAGTACCTTGTTTTGGTATAGTTACTAAAAATTAATCCGAGCTATTTATCGCCACCAAGGCCCGAAACCCCATGCAGTATGCAAATTATTTTTTAATTAATATAAACATATATATTAATATATACAAGAATTGCTCATTTAAAGGCATTAGATAGATAGATATAGTACCTATATAACCCGTTGCTTTAAGGTAAATAACGTTTATGAATAAGATAAACACTGCCTGCCTGCCTTGACTGCCTAGTAACGTACGCGACTGCCAATATCGGACCAAATGTTTGTATGATCTGCAAATATTTGTTTCGGAGTTTGGGTGTTTTCTATGTATATTATGTGTGTATTTATAAAAAAAATATAATATGCATTTTTTTTTTTTTTTTTTTTTTTTTTTTTTTTTTTTTTTTTTTTTTTTTAACGTGGGGAATGCATTTAGGCACTTCACTCGCCCACCGCGGGGGCGATGGGTCCGCTTCGTGTGGGACTCCTGGCCTCCGGAGAGGGGGCCAGACTACCCACTAAACCCCACGTGTTCCTCTTCGCCTAGTACCGAGCCGCGAGATACTTTTGAGTGCTCACCGCGACTCGGCTAGGAGCGCCCTTGCAGGCTCGCCTCGGAGGGCCAGATCGTTGGGGCCCCCCTCACCTTAGAGTTGGTATGCGCCCCCGGAACAACAAGGGCGCATCCGCCACGTGGCTAGGGGCGGCAGGTCCCCCGACCCACCGCCCGTGGCAACTCTCAGTCGGGGCCGCGGGCGAACAAGGTTCGCCGGCGACCCCTCGCTGGTGGCCTGCGGGGCGGTTGAGTGAGCCCAGCTCGCTCCCGCTCCCGCAGGGCCTCTCTCTTGGCCGCCATCACCTCGCTTGCAAACGAGGCGATGGCGGCCCAACACCGCTCGCTGCAGGCCATGGCTTCCACGATGGCCGGCAGCGAGAGATCCGTGCCGATGACGCTCGTCAGGGCCGCTCTCTGCTCGTCCCATGCTTCGCACACGGCCCGGGTATGATGGGCCGTGTCGGGGTCGCCGCTGGTGCAATTGCGGCACCGGGGCTCCGTTTCCACCCCCACCACCTCCCACAGGTACTTGGCGAAACAGCCGTGACCCGTGAGAAGTTGGGTGAGGTGATACGTGGGAGCCCCATGACCCCCCTCCACAAACTGTCGCAGGACGGGCCGAGCGGCCCTAACGAACGCCGTCGGACTTTCCCCCATTCGGGCAGCCCACGTCCGGAAGAGATCGTCGCGAGCCTCCTGTCTCCAGCGCTCGATCTCCTCCGGAGGCGGGCTACCACCAGCTCGCCGAATCAGGGCACCCTCCTCGTACACCCTTTTGAGGACGCCGGCCTCGAGATCCCAAGGGATGCTGCCCGCCAGGACGCACGCCGTCTCGTAGGAGACGGTGCGGTACGCCCGTGCGGCCCTCTGCGCGATGGCCCGCTGCGGTCGACGCAGCAGGGTGACATTGGCCGCGCAGAGGGCCTCCGCCCAGATAGGCGCTCCATAGAGCGCCTTCGAGCGCACCACACCGTCATAGAGACGGCGGCAGGCAGACCCCGGTCCTCCTACGTTGGGGAGCAGCTGCGAGAGCATTCCGGCAAACGCTAGCACCTTTGGCGCTAGCTGCCGGAAATGCTCCGCGAACCCCCAACGACCGTCGAGAACCAGCCCCAGATACTTGAGGCTGCGCCCGACGGCGATGGAGGTGCCCCCCACCACGATCGTGGCATCTCGAGGCGGCGCCTGCCGAGGCCCATGGAAGAAGAGGGCCTCGGACTTCTCAAGGGCGACCTGAAGGCCGAGCGCCCCGATTCGGCGCACCACGTGGGATAATATGCATTTATATCAGTTATCTAGAACCCACAATACATGCTCTACTCAGTTTGGGACTAGATGGCGTTGTGTGTTAGATGTCCGAAAATATTTGTTTAATTATTTTATTGCTTTAAATGTTTATATGTAGTATTTTAGAACTTGTATTATTCGTAGACTACTTCATCTCACGCCTTCGCTAACGTGTAATTTTTTTTTAAAGACAATTATCGCATTAAGAATATAATTATCACGTGTTACGGGGGACTTTACAAACATACATGAAACGGACACAAAGAAGACTTAAAATAATAATTTGTAGATCACACAAAGTGTTGTCCAATGCGGGATTTGAACCCATAACATTTGGCGTAGTAGAAAGAGGCGTGGCGACCGTGTAAACAATGTATTAAATATAAATAAAATGTAAATGGTTTAAATAACTTAACTACTCTATTCTAACTTAATAACTGTATTCTATGCATTTTTGAAAAAACTATTGGCAACATTAAATAAATAAAATAAGTAAATATTCCGGACATCTAACACACAACGCCATCTAGTCCCAAGCTAAGCAGAGCTTGTGTTATGGGTACTAGACAACTGACATAAATACTTATATACATTTTTTTTGTAAATACATACGTATTATACATAGAAAACACCCAAATTCTTAAACAAATATTTGCAGATCATACAAACATTTGGTCCGACCCGGGAATCGAAACCGAGACCTCAAGCTTAGCAGTCGCATACGCTACCAATACGCCACCGAGAAACATAAAGAACACTCCCGCATTAGGAATTTATTATTATTATTATATGTCTTTTTCGTTGTCAATTTTAAAGGTAGACAACCTTTATGTTGATAGAGCAATATTTATTTCGCTACAGCAAACCGATGCAAAAAAATTAAGATCGTATTACGAATAAAACAATTACGTTGATTTTTAAACTGAAAAAAGCGAAATAATGAGAATTAACGCAAAAAATTAAGTTGGTTTTGCCATTCTGCAGTTTTGTGTTCAAATACCTTTGTCTAAACAATTACTATCCTTATCGGTATTTTTACACTCATTTTCCTTCCTCATTCGGTTTTTCTTTTTGAGCTCTGTAACTTTTAAGCCTGTTTAGAGGCCTAATACCTAAAACAATATGTGTGTGCGAGTGAGTGAGGATACCGGAGGCCCATACCCCAACCCCTCCCCCATCCCCTTTCCCATCCACCAAAGGCGTCACAAGTCGGCAACGCACTTGTGACGCCTTTGGTGTTGCGGGTGTCCATGGGCGGCGGTAATCGCTTACCATCAGGCGATACGTCTGCTCGTTTGCCCACTATTCAATAAATAAAAAAAAAAAAAAATCGGCTTTTTGTCTGGAAGTCGTAGGCCGTTATGCTCAACACTCCAATTATTTTATCTCTACGACATTCTATACTGATAGCATTTATAATAAACAGTAAACACAAATTAGTAGTCAATAGTTATTTTTTTAATAATGAATCATGGTGTATTGTTGTGTTGTCTGCATTAGCAATGAGTATGATGACCACCACTCTTGGATTCTACTTATGCTTTCCATCAGGCAGAGTAAAATCATTTTGGCTTGCCATCACCACCGCAGAAATATCGTACACACACAACGCTCTAACTTTTTTTTTAATATCCATATCACACTAATATTAACTTATCCTAATTATTATAAATGCGAACGTAAGTTTGTTTGTTACGCTTTCACGCAAAAAATACCTAACCGATCATCATCACGAAACTTTCTAAATATATTCTTGGGAGGTATTAGAAGTAACATAGGATACTTTTTATGTGTAACTACATATATATAGATTATTTTGTCATCCATAAATGACCAACATATCTATATATACACATAAGTTACCTCACCAAAAAAAGACAAATAAAATTAGGTATTTGATAGTGCATTGAGTTCACCTTCAAATTGGTAGTGCACACAAACACAAGAACAAACATGTTTAAAATAATAAACAGATATTAACCAGGGAGTGGTGTGAGTGACCCCTACGCCGCTGTGCAGTGTGCTGGTTGTTAATACAGTCTGCAAAATCGGCGGGTTGCTGTGGATCCATTGTCACAATACTAGTTTGATTTGACGGTCGTCTATTTAGGGCTGTCATCATTTCCAGATCTTCTAACTTCTCCTTAGAATCCTTATTTTTTGTCATAGCTGTAATTTACAAAATGGAAACAATTAGTATGTAAAACGGTTAATGATATGGAGTTTGGGTGTTTTCTATGTATAATATGTATGTATTTACAAAAAAAAAATATATGTATTCATATCAGTTGTCTAGTACCCATAACACAAGCTTTGCTTACCTTGGGACTAGATGGCGTTGTGTGTTAGATGTCCGAAATATTTATTATTATTATTATTTATCATTTGTATATTACGTTGAGACGTTACATTATATTTATGTTATTCAGATTACTTTTATTTACACATAATAATTATTATAGTTATGTGTTTAACACATTTGTATACATACAAGTAATTAAGTTAATTTATATGTTAGTTAGTTTTAATTTATCTTAGAAAACAATAAAATGAGTAAACCTATTTGAGACAATAACAGCTATCTCTATTTCAAAAGATAAACAAATTAAGTAGCTAAGATTTTAAGATAAGACAAAACTATCAAAACAGAGATGCTTAAGACATTCTGGAGAAGCGTTAAATTAGCAATACATAGTCGTTGCTGTACAACATTTCCTTATGAACACACCTTAAATAGTCTGTATAAAATAAAAATATAAGTAAAAAAAACTTGCATATCATACACGTTTTACCTGTTGATATGTTATGCGAAAGGCCCAATATCATCTGTCTACTTGTTTTGTGTTGGATTTTAAATATAATCAAGAGATTGTTTTTTTTTCTTTTACGGTGCAATATGAGTATTGTAGAATTGACTAGTTTGAATATGGTAACATATTAGAACTAAAATATTGATTTGAAATTTTTGAAGTGAAACTTCTTTATCGGGGTTGTCGAAAAATTTAGTGTAACATTTTTTCGTTACGCGTAACATTTATCCGTTACGTTACGTGTAACATTTATCCGTTACGTTACGTGTAACATTTATCCGTTACGTTACGCGTCAAATTTATAAAATAAAACAAAAAACATTTTCAAACACAAACAGGACCAAATTAATACTACAATGAAATATCACATTACAAACAATATTATTTTATTTAGTCCACAATGTAAATAACTACACACATCACATTCCACAAACTTACTTCAATCACACCACAGATCGCGAAATATTTACTCAGGTCTCGCTCCTTAACTTTTATTGCACTTGAAATAAGAATTGTCACGAATATTGCTGGTTTATAAGTCTTTTGTCGTTATACCTTACGTCGACATATGATATTTATTTATTGAAAAATAATGTCATAAAGAAGTTTCACTTCTTACGAGTGTACGCTAGTACATGCAACTCTTTTATTATGAAATCCTTTATTTTTTGTGTAGTAGGTTACATTTCTAGATTAAGTTAACATTATTCAAATATTAAGGTTAAATTTAAGTATTATTCCCATGGCTAAAATATGATAATAGGTATCTAGATTATGATAAAAGATAACGTTTGTAACATTTCTATTATAAATTATTTGGTGATTCACTGTGGAGGAAATAAATAAGAATTTTGAACTTTTTTTTTTAAAACATTGCCATTTGTTTTAGGTACGTAAATTTTATGTTTGGCTGTTTAAAGCTAACATCGTCAATCCGTAAATCTATGCCTATTTGGAGTTATTTAAATTCTACAGTATGCTGCAATTCCCATGCTGCAACAGTACATAGTTTATCATAAGAATACTACAATGTTCCCGCTGCAAATTAGAAATCATAATGCTTTGTAACTAAATAATTTAAATGACTAATTTGTTTCTTTAGTAAGATATGCTCTGATCAAAATTAGTATACATAATTGAAGGTAATATTGACTAAAATTTTATATCTATATCAATCATCTTATCTCTCATATCTCATAAATGTAATAGTAAATGTTCAATTTGATAAACCTTTCTAAAGAGAGGCTTGTATTATGCAGTAGACTCTTCGAGGTTGTTGATTATGATAATGATGATTTTGATAGAAACCAAAAATGACCAGAGCTTAAAGACGTCAAGTCAAACTTCAACCAATCTTCACACAGACAGACACTGTATATTATGATAGATAAGTAAATATTGATAGAGTAGTAAGATTAATTAGTTAATAAATAATCTAAACTATAATCAGCACTTTGCAAATACATTTCTGTTCACATCAACAGTATTTTCATTATTCTACTTTAATATTAATTGAATTGATAAAACAAAGAGCCAATTTCTTGGAAATTCTTGTTTATGATATATTTGTGCACTATCTGTATATGTTATTACATTTGTGATCTTAGAAAAATATTGTGTATGTGTTAATGAGATGTTTATGTTTTTATTACAATCTGTTAATAAAGAAAAATGGTTGCATGGCATATGCATTACCAATACAACATTAAGTAACTGAAATGCAATGTATACATTATCTTTGTAAAATTACATTTTTAAATTGAATTTCTAATCAATACATAGTTTTTATTGAAGTATTTTAATTTAGGCATAATCTGTTAAGATGCCTTCTCATCAAACAAGTTAGTTTATAGTATTTTTAAAACTATTGCATTATCAGTTCTTATTTACTATCAGTCTTCATTGATTTAAATTTAAAAAAAAAATGTTTTTATTCTTTTAAATAGTACTTAGTTTTCTAATTAGTACTTTATATAAACTTACTCATCATCATGTTGGTGGAGTTGAGTCCCAAATAGTCCAAAAACTTGTCAGTACCATAAACAAACACTGCACCAAACAAGAATCCACATGCAACTGGTATAAAAGCATATTGTCCTTCTGATCCATATGAGGTAGATGCTTTACACATATTTATAGCTGGTTCTAAAAGAGACCAGTACGAGGCCGCCGTCATCACTCCCGCGGCAAACCCTAATGACACGTCAAGAACTTTTCTCTATAACAAAAAACAAAACAAACAGTTTATAACATAATATCACTATGAAAATCACTTAGAATGTCACCGACATTGAGAGGAAAATTGTCAAATATGATTCCCTTAATAACTTACATGTTTTCCTCTAATAAAAAATACGCAACCGGCACCAGCAGCAGTTAAACCCCATGTCAGAAGGGTTCCTAAAAGTGCTTGTGTTACAGCACCGTATCCCTCAATCATTTTTATTTATTTTATTTTTTCTAAGTAAACAATACCAACTTAAGTACTTTTTATCACATACACATTTTATGTGTGCAAAGTTCTCTGAACCTGCTCGAACTAAACCATCATATTATGGACGAGAGTCACGACTTATTCTTTTTATACATTCCACATGTTTTTATCGTGGTTGTGACCTTGTCATCACTCAAATGTTGCACAGATACAAAATATGTCACAAAATAAATTGTTATTGCCATTTAACAAATTTAATCACCAGTTTATATAATAGTTTCATGTTAAACTATTGCAGTTATTGACAGTATGTTGAAAGACAACGTAATAAATTTATAACACCTTTATAATTAAATAAATGAAGTTTCATTACGTTATAATGCCTAATTATTTTTTTTTTCACATATTGCTCAATTAGATATATAGGAGGCATTTATAATTTAATAAAATCATTGTTCGACGTTAAATGAAGATCTTAAGGCACAGGGTATATTTATTTTCATGGAATAGGGGGCAAACAAGCTTATGAACAACTGACAACATCTGATGATAAATTAACATCAATGTCCATGGGTCAAAATTCAAAAATGTGATACTACCATTAGCGTGCTCCTCTTTAAAGAATAGGGGTAAAGGGAGCTAGCTTAGGTTTCCTAACTCAATCAGTGAAAAGCACAACAACACAACAACAACCACGACCGATAGGTTTGACTACCATTTGTAAGTTGTACATAACGATATCAATCTGTTACTAAGAAAATACCGTCCGTATGGCACAGTCTCATATCATATTAAAAAATTCTGGTGAATTTGTTTCCAGAAAATATTAAGTATTTCTTCATATACCTATAGTACGAATGCTTCATATGAATTTCTATCTGCAATAGAATAACAGGAAAAGTAGGATTATGAATAAAACAAGCTTACTGATCTAATCGAATGACTTAATTACGTCTACGTTCGGTCTATCAATACACGTAAAAACTTAATGTTGTTCGTTGCTAAGCTAGTTACTATTATGAATGAGTATACCAATGTCTTCGAGCGAGTGTGTACCTATGTGCTCATGTGAGTGTGCGCGAGTTTGTCTGTATGATTGTTTGCATTTAGGCGCGTGTGTGTGTGTTGTATGCATGGATAAGTAATAATAATAATAATAAGTAATAATACCAAGTAGCCCTTAATTACAAACTAGTGAGTTCAGAGGTGCCATACTACAGGTATGTTCCCGAACCAGTTCTCGAGAATGGTTGTGCTACGTTATATTGAGATCGATCTATTATTACAGACAGGACTATTGTTGCTAATAAGCCTGATACTGTGGTGAGAGATCGATTAGAGCCGCACAATGATTGTCGATATCGTGATAATTTCGTGAAAGTCGAAAAAGCAAAATAAGTAAAATATTAAGATTTATCTCGCCCAACACCTTAAGAGGCTCACGTTGGAAGGCTAGATTAAGAGTCTAATAAAGATGGCAGTCCTCCTTGAGACGGCTTGTATTGTGAGGAGGTTCCTGTCTTTGGATCCCTAACCACCGGTTTCTTGGTCCCTGTACCCGAAGTTGGTGTTCTACCATTTTTCATATTTTTAAATGTATTTGTTTTTAGATGTTTTTTATATTTAAAAATGTAAATAATATATTATAATGATTTTAATAATAATAATCGCTTTATTATACACCAGATAACTTGCAAAGGTAACAGGTACAATTGGAGTCCTTAACGCCCGAAGGCAATCTCTTACAGGCAACCATTGTTCATAATAATAATTTATATATCTCAAGAAGTACTGGACTGGTTTTCCTCTTACCTTCGGGATCTTACTCGTAAGTACCTATTACACTAGAATTAATATCACTATGACATATTGAAATATATTTTCTTTTTTGAATTACATTTTCAATTTCTGTGCATTTACCATGGCTATCTCTGCATCACCCTAAGGTCGACTGGTAGAAAATACACTTTCGTGCTAGATTTAAATAAATAAATAAATTATATTTGCAATTATTTTATTTTCTAACAAAACGATAATTTTTTTGTTCTATTGTAGTCGAGATTTTTAACTAACTACGTAGGTAGGTGGTTAAAAATTGTGTTAGCATTTAAATTCTGTCAGAGAGTATACTGATAATAAACTGTTTATTTTGTTAAATAGATACCCGCCGAGAAAACTCGACGAAAAGAAAAATCGACGTGACAGACTAATATAGCATTATTACAAACATTACCTTTATTACCTTTCCGATGATTGCCTTTTTTTTAATTTGGATCGCAAAATGTCTGAGTGTGTTTGTTCAAAATATTAGCAATTACCGTGGGAGAGCTATGCTTCGGCATGAATGGGTCGGCTCGACCGGAGTGATACCACGGCCTCACAGAAAACCGGTGTGAAATAGCGTTTGCGCTGTGTTTCACCGAGTGAGTGAGGATACCGGAGGCCCATACCCCAACCCCTCCCCCCATCCCCTTTCCTATCCCCCAAAGGTCGGCAACGCACTTGTGACGCCTTTGGTGTTGCGGGTGTCCATGGGCGGCGTTAGTCGCTTACCATCAGGTGATACGTCTGCTCGTTTGCCCACTATTCAATAAAAAAAAAAAAAAAAAAAGTATAAAAAAATGTATATAAATAAGTTAGACAAGAATTTGTCAGTATGTAATAAAATCACACTACCTATAAAGGTCTGGGCTCGTGTAACGAAATGGTAGTCCCGTACCAACCTTCAGCACAGCTCTCTGAGCTGTTTCTATTTCCAGAAATTGGACTTTGCCTGCTTCTCCCCACGAAAGAATGCAATAGTTAATGATTGAGGGACAGAGAGTACAGATTTATTTCTTTTAAATCAACTGCATGCCTTAGTACTTTAAAATTGTAAATAACCTTACGTATTCTGAAAACAAAAGTAGCGGTGTGAGTCTTAAAACTGAGAGTTTGGTCTGTCCGAGATATTTTAGCCTATATTTAGCCTTTGAACGAGTGAGCAGGAGCAAAACATAGTATCCATTCGCGGACTTATGTAGGCAGTAATGGAGAGTGTATGAGATGGTAGGAGATTTTTTTGATGGGCAAACGCAATGTTTTTTTTTTTTGGAATAATGGTCAAACGAGCAGACGTATAGCCTGATGGTAAGCGATTACTGCCGCCCATGGACACTCGCAACACCAGAGGCGTTACAAGTGTGTTGTCGGCCTTTGGGGGATGAGGAAGGGGATGTGAGAAGGGGTTGGGTAAGGCCTCCGGTATCCTCACTCACTCGGTGAAACAGCGCAGGCGCTGTTTCACACCGGTTTTCTGTAAGGCCGTGGTATCACTCCGGTCGATCCGGCCCAGGCATGCCGAAGCGTGGCTCTCCCACGGTACTTAGTTTTGTGGACATTAAGTGACAAAACATTAGCCTTTAGCCATTTGCAAACAATGTCTACTTCTTTCCAGGTATTATCGCTTAAAAAAAGTGCAGCCGCTGTGTCATCGGCATATCATCTTTCCTGAGTGAAGATCAAGTTGACAAAAGTTATTAATATACACCAGGAAAAAGCTTGGTCCTAATATGCTACCCTGCGGTACACACACACGGTATATGGTAAGCTCGTCATTGACCCACGAATCAATTTTAGCTCGCTAACTACTGTCATAAGTAATCCTCAAATAATTTTAATGCAAGACCTCTGACACCAGCTCCATTAAGTTTCATGAATGAGCAAGAGGAAACGGTGTCAAAACCCTGGCCAGATCAAAGAACACTCTCAGACACTTGTTTCTCCTGTCCAAATTGACAGCAATAGAGTTGGTAAATTCGTGGACAGCTTCATCGGTCGATTTACAGTAGAGAAAACCATATTCGAATGGTGAGATATATTATGAATATTCATCTCACGAAATTCCTTAAAAACCATTTCTTTATCTCATCAATCCAATATGCTTTTCGCTGTCGCTAGTCATAAGGCGCTCCAAGGTCTTATTAGACATCAGTGCACAGCTGAAAGCTAGATTTAGAAGGAAATTTGCAGACAATGTTCCTTAGGTGACGTATCTAAATGTGCATTAAAAAAATTAATCATTCCATCCGTTAGAGTGCATAATTAGGGATGGAAATTTATATAAAACTGTCGTTATTTTAGAAAGTAGCGTTGTCAAACGCACAGTTAATAAATACATATATATTGCAGATATTACATTAAAGACAATAAGCCAGTAGGCATAATTTTTGCGTGCCTGAGTGAAGGTGAAACATATATTTATTACACCAACGGCCTTTCAGAAGCCTCTGCTGGACAGAGGTATCTCCTTTGAAATACCATCCTCACCAAAATGTGTTGAACGGTTTCTTAGTTATAATTGTCAATTTTTCAATTTTACGAAGCCGGGAGGATACTCAGTTCATTAATCATGAACAATGTAACAAGATTAAATAATCAGTAAGTTGTAATTGCAAAAAAGGATTGTTTAAATTAAAAAGTCATAAATTGACCACTTTGGTTTTGATTTGCCTTCATATTTTTTATTGAAAGGGGCTTACGAGCAGCATAATAGACAGACCGATTGTTTGAGTATCTATGGATACCGCCGATGGATCCATAGACACTCAAACAATCGGTCTGACTATTATGCTTTTACGACTAAACTGCTGAACCGATTTGAATGAATTTTAGTATAGAAATAAATTGGATCTTGGAGAAGAACACCTTTTGTCGCGGTAAACGATATACACGCGGACGGAGCGCAGCCTAAATCTAGCTGTGTTTAAAAACTTTAAAGAGGTCAGTAAACTATAAATTTTGAACATCTAATGAGTATTTTGACAACCAACAGGTATTTTTTATTGATTTGATTACATACCAACATTATTAAAAATTCCGTTGAGCAAATTTTTAATACGGTTTTCCTCATATCCATACAAGTTGTTTTTGTAGATAGTTACGTTACTACTATATTTGTAAAAGGTTGTTGACACATTTAAGAAATAAACCAATAATTAATTTACCTTTACACTTACATCATAATTTTAGGCCAGACCAGAATAGTCAAAGCGAAGTCAAATTCATAACTTCTTATCTCGAGTTCCAAAGTTTTTCTTTATGTTTCAAACATCGAGATAACATTGTACGGAATATCTTTATGAGTGTTCCATGATCATAATGACTACATAATAACTTGAAACGTAAATGACACCTTTGCCATGCCGTAACCTGTTCAGAGAGTCCGGTAACAAAGGAGCTACTTACTATTACTTCCTGCTCCAGGGGACTCCCGGATAAATCTTCCTTTTTTATTAAATATCTCGGTACTTTTGATGTTATCTTATAAATACCTTCGGGTATAATGATGACTTTATTTTACTTCTCCGTTAAAGAGATTTATGAGTTGCGTCAATAGCAGAGACGCTTTTAAAGAAGTTTTGGTCAAAGTAAATATAATTTTTACAATAATAATATAATTAGTTTAATAAAAACGTTGAATAATTGTTTTTTTTTCTTTATTTTATTTTTATAACGGGGGACTTTACAAAAAATCGTTTGCAGGTTGTATCGGTCCCGAAATAAGTACGGCCTGCGATAGTGTGCTTGGTAGGTAAATGTTGTGGTCAGGACAGATAAACTTAACACAGTGGCTACTAGTAGTATGCTTAATTTCAACTTTTAATCATATCCAAGAACAATATGTGTAAATACAAGAAATAGCTAGAATCACAACATGGCATAATTCTTAACTCAAGTGGGTTGAAACCTAATTGTTTACTTCCTTAAATAAATTAGGTACTTAAAATTTATTATAAAAAACAGTAAGCTGAGTATAGTCCGTGTTAGACACTTACTTTAATAAATACAAAAACGTGAACCTAAAAAACGTTCAAATAAATATAGTTAGTTTGTTATTCTATTTAATTAATCAAAAAAAATATTTTGAACATTTAATTTTTTTTTATTATTTTTGGTTTTATTGCTTTGACCTTCAGTTCGAAAAAATATAATAAAGCATATTTTTATATTTACTTCTGTAGAGGTGTTGCAGTTTATTGGTTGGAATGTGTCTAGGAGTGGTACTGATAATTTATTTGAAATTTACTGAATTCTAATGTGCGTAATCTACAAGGTCTTATTATACAATTGATAATAACCTGAAACAATGAGAGTAATGATTACATTAAGAAGATTATGCTAACAGCTGTACATGTAGACATGCAACTTTGTTATACCTATTAAAGGAAAATGTAATAATAAACAACCGTTGATTTTTAAAACATAGTGAAACACTTCTTTTTAAGACGTATTTATTAGCTTCACCTGTATTTTGGTTTGTTTGTAACCAACTTTTGTAAGCGTTTTTTTAGTGTTTTATTTCTTGGTGTGAAACCTTGAAATTCTGTTTGAGGTTTAAGAGAATTTAATACAATATTTTTTTATTTAACTTATTGTTTAAAATGACAAACATAATAGTACATAGGTACTAAATGTCCTTTTCTTCAGTTTTGACATTTCAGGGGGGCCAGTACAACAAACAAGAAGTAAAGTTCGTTTTTATTAATTTTTTATTTTAGTTGCTTTGCACATGCACAAATTTCGTAAAGGTGCTTTATGTGAAGGTTATTGAACTGATCGCTGTGAGGACCGTAACCTTGATTACTTTTGACCTCACATTCGATGTCGGTGGGTGGGGTTTTACAAATATAATAATAGGATATCACATCGTATCTTTGTATTTTCATAGGGGACAAACGTACATACAGCTGTGTTCTTAGGATTCCGTAGTCAAAAAAATAACTCTTATAGTTTCGTAATTTCCATCCGTCCAAACATCCGTCGGCCTACACTATATCTCACAAACTATTTTATTTCTACTGTCTCAAAACTTGTTTAACTACGAGTACTTAGTGATCAATTAATTTTGTTTCTTATTTGGATGACTATACATCACATTTGGCCTCATTCATATTTGAATAAAGAATATCATTCGTGTATCATGACTATTTTACGAAATATGTTCACTGCTGGACATAGGCCTTCCAAGGTTCTCTATTACAACCCCTCATTCAACGATTTCTTGCTACCTTCACTAGGTTGTCGGACCACCTTATAGGGGGGCCACCCGTATTCCATCTTCCATACGTCGTGGATTAATGGAGGTACAAAATTAAAGACAGTTAAAACATGAAAATAGTATTCAAGAAGTTTATTGCAATTCATTGAAGTCAGTAATATTTTAAAAAAAAGTTAATTAATAAGTAAGCAATCCAATCGCTATTGTAATGCAATTGTGTTCAATTATTTTATTCTTAGTTGCTTTAGAATTTCATAACAGCAACCTGCAACAAATATTTGTTTTTCTTGTACGTACTTCTAAAAAATAAGTAAAGTATGTTAAATATCATAATTAATCAAAATAAAATACGCACGTATAAAGATAAAATGAAGTAGCGATGTTAATGTGTGTTTACAAAGTTAAATTTGCGACAATTTCTTTCATATCTGTTAACCGACTTAGTAGTTAAGTTAAATGACTCACACTCGCAATAAACGCCGTTATAATGAGATAATATTCGTTTTAAAAACACGTGTTATCATTTGCGTCAGCCTCTATACTTTATTTCTATTTGTTTTATCGTATGAGATATCAGTCACGTCGTCTAAACCACGCCGAACCCTGGCTAAAACTCGGTTTACTTAACAAACCGCTTTTATTGCTTTATGGTGTCATTAAATATTCTACAACGAATGCTACTGCTTCACCACAATGTAATAATATGAGCTCAGTAAATAAATTTTATTTCAGGAAGTCTATTATCAAGTAATTAATTATGTATCTAACTACCTTCGTATGGTAGATTGTGTTAGAACTATGCTGTACATTATTCTTTAATGTTGTTTATACACCACGTCACAAATTAACAGCTTGTAACAGTTATTTTCTGAACATAGGTTTCTCCTTAGACGAGAAGTAAATATCTTCTTAGTTTTTAACTCCCGACGCAAAAAGAGGGGTGTTATAAGTTTGACATCGATGTCTGCCTGTTGGTCATGCGTGTATGAGTCTGTCTTGTAGCTCTCAAACGAATAGATCAATTTCGACGCGATTTTTTTCATTGGAAAATCAGTTTCCTTGCGGTGGTTCTTAGCTATGTTTGATTAACGACGATTTCCATCAGTGTAAGAGTATCAGCTCTTTTCCAAAATGATGCAAGGCATTTTTAGCGTATGATTATACGATTAAGTGCTTCACGTGTGCCAGTATAATAGTTAAATGACAATTAATTGATCCTCTACCTGATGAGTTTTTAAATGTTTTCATGTATGATTATATACTACACGATGCAGACAACTTGGAATAGCGTTTGTGTCAGATTTCCCTACTCACTCTTTATAGTGCTGTTGTCCTGTAGTTTGCTTTTGTTATGGAATGACACGCGGAAAACATGAATATATAATATGAAATGAGTAAAATGTAGGGAATTCGAGGTCAATACAATTATTCCCAGGAGTCTTCGATATGAGAATAAAATGCACATTATTGATACTTACCAGTTGTCCAAAGCAGAGAAAGACACTATTCAGCATTTAAGTAGCCTGTGCATATAATTACTTTTACCGGTATTGTAATTACTACCAAATTTTACACGTTTATTAGCGTATAATTGCGACCTCGTCTCATTAATTGACATTCTATAGATCACGGTAAGATTTGTTTACCGTTAGATTTTTCAATGTAGACACAATTTTGATGAAAGAATAGTTGGAGTTCATTATACCTGGATATCAATATGAACAATGAACCACTTATCTTGTTGAACTTATTGTGGTTCGTTCGTAAAAGTAAATTTCCTGCCGACAGTGCGGTATAGGGCTTTGTTTCTTGTCAAAGTCAGAGTCTACCATACTTAGCTACAGTAGTAACCACTGGATGCATGAAAACTACAGCATCAGCCGCATTAGAGTATCTCTTGAACTTGAGATCTTTAGATCTGTCCAATCCAACAGGAAGCGATAGCAGCTGCCCTAAGACTAAGATCAAACAGACTGTGGAAGATAAACATAGAAACAACACACTCCAAAAGTTCTGGTGGGGATCCTTATGGAAATTTCACTACTTGAGGCACTCACGAATAGAACTCCATGTCAACATGTCTTAGATCGAAGTTATTATATCCAACTAATCGCAGAAACAAAAGATAGCTCAGGCTTCGGCGAATCTAGGATACATACAGACGGCTCCAAAACACAAAAGAGTACCGGAGCTGGGGTCTTCCCGAACTACTTAAATATCAAGATATCAACTTCAATATCAAAATACTTCCCAAGATGCAGGGCATGCATGGATGCAGAAGACGTCATACGAGTAGCACGTTCACACAGAACCTAGAAGTGTGGCGGATCAACGAGCAGACATCTCACTCACAACACAATGTCACTCCCGGAAACATGTAGCGACTTGACAAGACTGCTGAGCTTCTGGTATGATCTAGGATGGTTAGAATAAGAAAATGACAAGCCCACGTATATCGGTCCAATTAAGAGGATAAGTGCAAAAACAACCCGAAAAACAAACAAACAATGGGTAGGAAACATGACTTCGCCCTTACATTCTCCACTACATAGGTATAAGATAAAGTACATAATACTTTATTTTTAACAAACCTATTTAGATATTTGTAAATCTAAGTAGGTTTACCCGTGCTGCAACCGTCAGTACTAGCAACTATTATTATTATAATAAGCCTATAAGACAATTTGTTTGACAAATATCATAGAACTGGCCGAGAACGGACATCGTGTTAAATCGTCGGAATACGCAAACTTGTTTGCAAATCATACTTTATACATATCGGACTTAACATCATTTGACTTCATAGTTCAAACATGTTTGTTTGATGATTGCAATGAAGTACAGAATCCATACTTATATTATCAATGCGAAAAAACTCTGTTTGTCACGCTTTCACAGTCAAACCGCTGCAGCGATGTCAATGAAAATTGCCATGGGGATACTTTGATTCTTAAGGTAGGATATAGGTTACTGTTAATGGAGATAACCGACAGAAAAGCGGGTGGAGACGCGGGCAAAAGCTAGTCAGAAATATTTAAGCATGTTTATCAGCGGTTTGGTTACCACAACACAGTACAGGCTCTGCCTATCTTTTGAAAATAAACTGTGTAAAGATTTCTTAAATATATAAATAATATTAACCGGCTAAGTAGATTTAAGATAAATACAATGACGTAGTGACCTGCTCTTGATAAATTCAAAAAGAATTACTTCGATAAGAAGTATAGATAGTTATTGATAAAACAGTATTTCGTAAACTGTATTTCTTATAAGTTATTCGAGTTATTCAAAACACGATGAGTATGATGTCATAAAAACTCATACCGGATCTCTATTTTAATAGTTGAATTTTGAATATTAATTCTCGACCGCGAATTATCTTTGTCTTTAAATCTTTTCTATACTTCTGTTGGACCAAATAACTTTATAGGAAATAATGTTATTAGGTCCCTAACAGAAAATACCAATAAACTTCCAGAGCCTGATTTGTACACACATTTTTTCGCTCAAAATAGGAAAATAAGCTTCTAAAGCAAGCTTTAAGCAGAAGTTTAAAATAACCATGATGACTTTGTAGCTTGATGTACGTGTAGTAAATATGATTTATAAGCCAGTATCTAGATCTCTATGTACATAACAAAATACATTATCACCTTTTCTTATATAATATATATAATAATATAATAAGAATAAATTCCTTCCAACCTATTTTCGTCGTCTACCGTTCCAACACTACCTGCCTCACTACATACATTTACCTATTCTGAATATCTGTTCTATTTGTATCTTATAAACATCCTTCATATATATGAGCGCTAACAAACAAACATAATATTTTAGCTAGATATAAATAAATAAAAAAATTAAGTACCTAAATTATATTTTTGTCCTTGTTAATGTAAATGACTTACAATTTCTCTGTCCGCTAGTTTTATATGTCACCGAGAACGATGAACTTAATGAGAACATACAGTGCATGTCAGCCACTTAAAGGCTTGAATAGCGAAATGTGCATGCAAAGCCGTCGGCCACGGGCATTATATTAACCACCACGCGCCGCCGGTACAGAAATCGTTAGGCGGTGCTGTCGCGGTGTAGCATTATGTCCCGCATGCTCCACATTCGCCACAATTAGCGGGGAGGTACCTCCATTCCTCAAACAACCTACTAGCTATATTATTGCTTACCTTCAAACGGCTCTGGTAAGCAATGGGTACTGGTATAACTTTGTGCAATTGATTTTAGACAAGAGTTAAATTCTTTTATTCCTTAGAAAAGGTAATTTCATCGATCACTAAACACCAACAAGATGGATGCAGAATGGATGGATGGATGGAGGATGCAGCACTACGACTATTTCGAGTATTGAAACTGACTGACTGCCTCAGTGGCATATTCGACTGCTGTGCTTGAGGTCTCGGGTATGATTCCCGGGTCGGAGGACCATATGTTTGTATGATCTGTAAATCTTTGTTTCGGACTATGGGTATGGTTTTTCTATGTATAATACGAGTAAAACACCCATACTGCGAAATGCGTTTAAATCTTTTAAAGGTAATGTATTTATAAAAAAATTAAGATATGTATTCTATCAGTCAATCTAGGTTTCATAGTCCATGCTTTGCTTAGTTTGAGGCTAGATGGCGCTGTGTGTCAGATCTCCGAAATATTTATTAGAAATTTATTTTTATTTATTCTTAGGTGAAATGAAAACCACAAAAATACAAGTATCTTTATCTAGAGTTAATCAGTAGGATTCCATCTGCTGTGAACAACATGATTAAAAATAAATAAGACTCAATAGCGGTATTTCTATGTGTTTTTCTAACATGTTACGCCAAACTTTATTGGTACTCATAACTACGCAACTGTTACAAATTCTCATAACGAGTGACGTGGTCTGCGTAGACGCAGTCACCGTAGCGTTAAACGAACAAAACATTCCGCTAGATCGTCATTATTCAAATTTTCGCTGTACTAGTTGCCCGCTTGTTCCGGCCTCTGCTTTTTGCCCTATTTCGTACAGCTCTGAAATTACGATTAGCCTGGTCAAAATGAGATGCGGTCATCCGTGATAGATGGCCGTGTGAACGGTCCGTTATCTAAACACCTTAAGCGTCTCAAAGACCGAGATTCACAGTATTTTGAGGGTTTAAGCGAGCCGGAAGTTAACACTTTCAAATAATGTTGCTTTAACCAAGTTAACAACTTGAAAGTAGATTACTCTTTTCTTGACAATCACTAAAAGTTTTTAAAGATTTAAGGCTAATAGTAAAGAGACGAATTTTATTAAAACTTGAACATAATTGCACCTTATTGACTTATAGGCTTGTATATTTCCATACGTTGTTTATAAATACTAATATATTCCTGATATATAGCATAATGACTGTCGTTACAATAGAAATAATAGTAGGTACTTAAATAAAAATTACAAGCTTCACAGTCACTTAACTTGTGAACTTCGTTGAGATGATATTCTAACTCGCCATTAGTCTTGAATGATTTCGTATATATCCTTGTTTGTTTTATAATATACATTATTTTACGCTCTTATGACTCTTGACTGGTAGATGTCCATGAGTGAAGGTAGACGAGCACTTCCATCGAATTAACCGAATCATGAAAAACCACGGGTTGATAATGTTCGAAATGGCTTTGAGGAAAATATGATCGTCTTTTTGCTTAACTTGATAGAGCCACTATCAAACAATACCTACTCATACTTTGTAATTGGAATATAACTTCTTATTTTCATATGAATTACCTCAGCTATTTGATATTTTATTGAAATGACAGGCATTTTCATTTCATTTAAAATTAAATCCACATTTGTAGTTCCCTTCTCTCTCTCTACTTATGTTAATGTAGTTTAGAAAAGGGATCACCTAAGGAGTTGTGAGTACAAACGGAATCGAGGACATAAATATATAAAGGTATACAGAAAAAATCTCATACAAAATTACAATTAGTTTTTTTTGAAGTGAAACTTCTTTATCGGGGTTGTCAAAAAATTTAGTGTAACATTTTTTCGTTAAGCGTCACATTTATCCGTTACGCGCCATCTTTTTTTTATCCCTACTACGCGTGATTCGAAGTATACTTTCTCCAGCGGAGTAGGGATTGGTAAATGTCTCCAATGTATTTTGCGGCCCGTTTTGAGTAGTTACGTTTGAGTTTTTTTCCTGTTATTTATAAACTGAAACAATTGTTCATTTATAGTCTCTACTTTATTCAGAGACAATCGTTTAAATTCTGCTTGTAAATCGATGGTGGACGTTGACGTTTTTCGGCCATGATAAAATGTTTTATCATTATTGAGAGTAGTTATATACAATCCTTCAAAAAAAATTATAAAATAAAACAAAAAACATTTTCAAACACAAACAGGACCAAATTAATACTACAATGAAATATCACATTACAAACAATATTATTTTATTTAGTCCACAATGTAAATAACTACACACATCACATTCCACAAACTTACTTCATTCACACCACAGATCGCGAAATATTTACTCAGGTCTCGCTCCTTAACTTTTATTGCACTTGAAATAAGAATTGTCACGAATATTTCTGGTTTATAAGTCTTTTGTCGGTATACCTTACGTCGACATATGATATTTATTTTTTGAAAAATAACGTCATAAAGAAGTTTCACTTCTTACGAGTGTACGCTAGTACACGCAACTTTTTTTGTATTTTAAAAGACAACTCCTGCATTAGGGATATACATCATGTGTCGCGGGGGACTTTAAAAACATATAGGAAACGGATACAAAACACCCAGACTCAGAACAATCATTCCTGGATCACACAGTGTTGTTCCGTGTGGGATTTCAACCCACAACACTGACGCAGTCGAAAACGGCGTGGCGACCGTTAAAGCCACTAGGCCAACCGCGCAGTAGATAAGTTGACGCTAATAACATATAGTTTAAGTGTAATAAAAGACAGTTCCTTCAAAGCATGCGGTTTTGGTGATTCCTATCAACAATACCACACAACGTTATATAACGGAGCACATACTGTTCAGATCATTTCGTTGACGTTCTGAGATGATGTTGACAGTGATAAGTGGCACAATACTATGCGGAAGATGTAGACCATTAATCATTAAATTGGATTCGAAGCGCATTGTCATCTTAGCAAGTAATGGTGGCAAAAACGCCTGAAGTGCAGGCGCAGTGCGCGCGTGCCAGTGGCAATTCCCGACTGTAATCTGTTATATTGTCAAGTATTCTAACAATTTGCTGTTTCAGTGTAGGTATGTATTACTATGTTATTTTTTCAGTACTGAACTCCGATAGGGCAATATTGGTGTTGTATAAAGGTGTGTGCATGTACATACATAGTCTAATATTATATGTAAAGTCCGGCCGCTCAGAGAATGCGTTTCTGACACTTGTAAATTCGTCATGAGTAGAAAAGTAAGTAAGTCTAAGTAAGTAAGAAAGTAAACATTAATAATAATTGGTAACAGTGTTTATAGCATTCATTATGCATAATTATTCAATTTATATATATTTTATCATATTTCAAACACAATGTTAACAAAATTGTTGATGGATGAATTAAATTTAATCATAATTTCTGAATGAAACGGAGGGAAAGAAAAGACCGCCAATTGTTATACATCCTTACATACCTTGTAACTCATTTTGTTATTCTGTTTTTTTATGTATACAATCAAGATAAATAAATAAAATTATATATTATAAAATTAGAACGTTTTATTTAACAATATACCGACCGACAGAATACATTACGATTACAAAAATACTCGGTTACAATTGCCTCGTTATTTTGTCTCATCACTACAAAAACAAACAGTTGACATAACCTTGAAACAGCGCAGTTTGACGTAGTTAGACTTTTAAAAATTATTGTCCTTAAATTGATTGATTAATTAATTGTTAATAACTTTATCCCAAAATAAAACGTTTATTGTAAGTTGGCATGATTATTCAATTTTTAATGTTATTACTCATTATTAAGGTTAATAAAAGATATTTAAAATTTTGCCATAAATTGTACGCCAGTTCAAAGTTACATCGCCCATTGGATCACGACCTGTCAGAAACGCAGTCTCTCAGCGGCCAGACAATAAGTATATTTCCTTTTGATGCTATATTTTACAAAAAAATAAGTAAGATCTTTTGCCCGCCTTCGAGTTATCACGGTGAAGAGCAGCCAATGTCCTTCCTCAAGAATCAAAGTATGCCTATGACAACATTGAAATCGGTGCAGCGATTTAGTCTTCAAGTGTAACAGATAGACTGACATGACAGTTGTTTTCAAATTTATAATATTAGTAAGGATGATGTAAGGATGCTCATTAGAGCACTGATATGTCTTCAATCTTGATACAAGCTGATTATATCTAATTATTTCGTTTGTTAGTTTAGTTTATCAATTTTATTTATTTGGAATTTTTAAATGTTTTTGACTTATGTCCATCGTAAGGATATTTTTACAAAGGTAAAACCTTTGTAAAGGTACTTAACAACCGTGACCAAAAGGTCAAGATTTTGTTCTATACCTCATGAATACAATTTTCCTCAATTTTTACTCCCTACGTAATAAATGTAACAGGGATTCAGTTAATTTCTTAGAATGTGATTATTTCCAAATAGATAGAGAGATACAATTTTTTTTATATGTGTGTAAGTAGTAGGTTATATCAATCTTCAAGAATCAAATGATATCCATCGTAAATTTCATTCAAATCGGTTTAGCCATTTGCTACATGTAACAGACAGGCAGAGTTACTTTGGATTTATAATATTAGTTTGGATTTTACAGAGAAATAAAAAATCAATGTTGACAAAAACCAATCGGACTTCAAACCTTACTTAACGTTTCTGTGGCAGCCCAAAACACTACCGTTTCTCCACAGAAGTAATTCAAAATGACAACTTGTCAATTGTTCTATTTTGGTTAAGTATACCGCATCAGTACATGATCACAAACCTCTATTTTAAACAAAAATACTCCTTCTTATAAGGCTGGCAACGCACTTGTGACGCCTCTGGTGTTATGGGTGTCCATGGGCGGCGCTTACTATCAGGCGATACGTCTGCTCGTTTGCACCCTAAACCATAAAAAAAAACAAAGAAAACAGTCCAATGATTTAACATCTCTTAAAATAAATAATACTATTTAAGTCAATGGCTGCAGAAGTTGTAATTATTTTCCACTCGGCAGCATACTTGATAATTGAGCAACGGGTATACTTTCGAGTACATGCACATTCATTATACTTAATAACTATTAGTAAATTAGTTGCTCATGGTAAATACGAATACATTTTACATATTTTATGACCGGACTGATATATTGCTGAATAAATTAAAATGATAAAATATAATTTAGAGGGTTCAGCTTTTAAAAATTTGACGCACCGTTTTCAATTGTCATCGTTAACCATATTTTACCACTGCTGGACAACGGCAATAGGCCTCTTAGTTTGCTTACTTTATTTAATGGAATAGTGGGGCAAACGAGCATACGTATCGCCTGATGGTAAGCGATTACCACCGCCCATGGACACCCGCAACACCAGAGGCATCACAAGTGCATTGCCGGCCTTTGGGGGATGGGGAGTGGGATTGAGAGAGGAGTGGGGGTATGGAGCTCCGGTATCCTCACTTACTCGGTGAAACACAGCGCAAGCGGTTCAAACCGGTTTTCTGTGAGGCCGTGGTATCACTCCGGTCGAGTTGGCCCATTCATACCGAAGCGTGGCCCTCCAACGGAATAGACTCTTACAAGTAAGTAAGCAAACTATTAAGGGGTGGTGACACCCTATATTCCAAACTCATTACCACACGCAGGATATCCAAAAGCTTAAAAAAAATGTTCTTTGCCTAGTTCTAGTAAATACAATTAAACTCCGCAATTTCTTTACTGAACAGTTCTCATTATAGTGCACTGTTAAACGTCAGTATTTAAAAATAAAAGCTTGTGGAAGTGATGCGCCTCCGTTGTTTACGGTCGCTGCAATCGAAGCGTACATTGTTACGTAAATACAATCTGCATAGATTGACGGACGTCACACCATGTGCATACTGGCTGACGGCGAAATGACCTTCTGTCATGACGTCACAACTTATGCTTAACATTTCCGCATAAAGGTATAGAGAAACCTATTTAAATTGTTCTCCGGCAAGTTATATTAAATTGCTACAGAAAACCTTTTACCCATTGTAGACGGCTTTTGTTAAGGAATAAGAAAAGCTTATCAATCTAAGATTATTAAGAAAGACGACTTGCATTTACAAATGAAAATATTTAGGATACGAATCTGCGACAGAAAGTGCTGTAGTAAATATGAAAATGCTAATTTTAATCTATGATATCCTGATTCTACTTTTGTATGTCTATAGACACCTATAAATAAAGAAAATATTTATTTTATAAAATAAATATTTTCTTTTTAATAATATTCGACGAAAACGTGGATTTGAAAGTTAAGATTTACTAGTGCATTGCCAAACATTGTCTTTTTCCCCTGTAGTGGTTAAGGTTGGGTAACCAAAACCACTAACAAATGTTGTGTTCGTCACCAGTGTTAAAACCAAACCAGTAATAAATGTAGACGACCGTAGGAATGTATTGAGTAAAGCAGCGGGATGAATGATAGAAGGATTGTATTCAAAGGATGACTGATGACTGATTATATACAAAAACAACACCCGTATTTATACTAATATTAAGGAGAGAGTGAGTCAGGTAGCACGCATAAATATAGGCCTATGACATCCCTCTCTGTTGCACATTTAAATGGGGTAGCCTGACGACGCGATGTAAAAATATACAATATAATAATATTTTTATAAATATAATGTTATCGAATCCGTGACCGCTACACAACCATTCAATTATTTTTTCTCCTTAAGAGAAAATAATTTCATAAAATATTTACTACTGGTGTGAAAGAGCGAAAAAATATATTTCTTTTAGGTATATTAGTATTCGATTTAAAAGAGATACATTATCAATATATTATTTCAAAAGCTAGTAAACACGTTGACACAGTCAAACAGACTTCAAAATCCTTATTTACTATGAACTTCTTCGAACTCAATAAATATATATATGTCTGCTCGCATTATGTTTCTACGACCCCTGAAGGTTGACTGGGTTGTTCCGCTTTTGTACAAAAAGTGTAATAAGTTTTAAATAATAAATGAAACATCCAACAAACGTGCGTAGTTAAACTTCTCAAGAATAACAATTAAATAATTACATTTTAAAATGTCGTTTGCAAGAAGAAGAATATATTATAAATCAACTTACACATTTTTAAAGCAAAAAATTCAGGCTAAGTTTTATTGAGCTGTTACAGAGCACAAATTTTACTCACTCACTTAGCGTTTCGCTGCGGGTTAAGATTCCTTACTAATTGATTGAATTGACAGATAGGGAGCCTTGGATGAATAGAAGTGAAACTGATTTATTTCTTCAGAGGACATTCTGATACAGTTTTACAAAATAGGTGTTTGAGGTTCTGCAATATTATTTAATATTCGTTAAAATAAAACGACAATCGAAGAAATGCAATCGTAAGATACAGGTAGATACTTTTACGAACTATGTTATCCTAGTAAAAACATTGAATTAACAGCAAACCACCTTAAAAATTAAATTAAATAATAAATAAATATTTTCGGACATCTAACACACAACGCCATCTAGTCCCAAGCTAAGCAGAGCTTGTGTTGTGGGTACTAGACAACTGATATGAATACATATATACTTTTTTTTTGTAAATACATACATATAATACATAGAAAACACCCAAACTTCGAAACAAATATTTGTAGATCACATAAATACTTGGTCCTACCCAGGATATGAACCCGAGACCTCAAGCACAGCAGTCGCATTCACTACCACTGCGCCACCGAGGCAGTCGAGAGTCTAAAATTCAGCAGTTTTAAATCGATTTATGCCGTGTTTCAAATGTGTTAACATAATATTATTATTATACTTCATATTTAGGTAAAGCCTACTAAATCGTAATAGAATATCTGAATATGAAGTCTCATAGTAAAAATGAGATGCGTGAACTAATGTGAGGTTGAATCTAAAATTGCCTTTATTCAAAATCGGAAGCATTTAAAATTTAAATAAAAAAATCTTTTTGTTTGTGTCTATGTTATTAACATAAAAAAATAATCGAAAACAACAAACAAACTAATTAGCTATGTTTTTTTCAAACCAGGCAATAAAATCGCAAGACGAGTTTGATCATGCTATTACATTCAATAACAATACCAAACACAATAATAGTGATTAGTTCTATTACTTCAAGTTTTTCAGAATTGTGATTTTAGATTTTTAAATTTCAGTTAACCGATCAGTTTCAGTATAACATAAATTTGTGATAAGAATAAAAATCGTTGTATTGTAAACCAGATTACTTGCAGAGGTAACTTTTACTTTTAATCTTCCAATGATGCAGTAGCATCTCGATAGGCCGCCATATCACTCACTATGCTGCAGCACAGCTGCATTGTTGCATGAAGTATGGTGACCCCTACGCTTGGATTGCTCTTGCCATCAGGCAGAGTAGAGTCACATTGGAAGGCCCATTTATGAATATTTAAAATAAAATTATTAATATTAACAATATATGTTAAATTTCAAAGATCAGCTACGAATATTCAGTATGAAGCACTTCGTTTAACCAACCTCTTTTTATTGCATTCCGAATTTAAAAGGCATTCAGTTTAAAAGTAAATTGATTAAACTCTACCAATCGAGCGTCGCTCTATGGCCCGCATAAACAAATATTTTCACTTTATTACCTAACCTAAAATAATTTTAATAACAGACATATGCGTTTCCACAATATTGATATCAGAAGAGACACATATTCTAGAAATCAAATGAACGGTTGATTTAACTTTCTATAGGGGCCGTTATCATATATTTTCTGTAACACATTTATTTTGTTGTGGCAAATGTAAAATAAAGAATACAAGAGACTATATTAATATATATTCTTGAAATTAAATTCACATCTACTTTTAACTTACTATTTAATTAACAATTTTTTTTCCGGACCGGTTTCGTCCTATATGTTTACCAAAGTAGGTTATTACAAAAACATTAAATAGTGGAATAAAGGTGGAAGTGAGTTTAACTGCATAAATGTATTTTACTTCCTATAATTAACGAATCGTCATCGCGTAAAAAATTTCTACAACGGACTACGAGTCGTAAATACCGTTCCTCAATTTATTTTTATAGGAACGATTTTAGCTTACGCCCCGTATAATATACTACTATTCATACCTAGAACGGATCGTTTTTCAAATATAGGAACTGGGCATTAGTGTTTATAATCGAGAGTATAAACTTTATTAATATTCTGCCTCAGTGGCGCAGTGGTAACATATACTGTGCCAGATGTCTCGGGTTTTATTGTCGGATCCGACTAAATGTTTTTTTTTTTTTTTTTTTTTATTGAATAGTGGGCAAACGAGCAGACGTATCACCTGATGGTAAGCGATTACCGCCACCCATGGACACCCGCAACACCAAAGGCGTCACAAGTGCGTTGCCGACCTTTTGGGGGATGGGAAAGGGGATGGTGGAGGGGTTGGGGTATGGGTCTCCGGTATCCTCACTCACTCGGTGAAACACAGCGCAAACGCTATTTCACACCAGTTTTCTGTGAGGCCGTGGTATCACTCCGGTCGAGCCGACCCATTCATGCCGAAGCATAGCTCTCCCACGTTATTTATTATGTCTATATGATCTGCAAATATTTGTTTCGGAGTTTGGGTGTTTTCTATTAACTTAATAAAACTAATAAATTAGGTAGGTATATATCAATCAACTTAGCTGTCATAGAACAAGTTTTAGACAACGTTTTGTGTTAGATTCAGATGACTGCATAGCTTCTTATATCAGCCAACACTACCATATCGGCAAAAAGGGAACTGGCCTATTAAGTAATCTATCGATTGGTGTCGAAAAAATATCTATATATATATAAAAAAATCTAGTATTAAAGGATATATATATATACATATCCTTTAATACTCTATATAAAGAGTATTAAAGGCGCTGCATTGGAAGTTAGAATGTTTTAAATAAAGTAAGTTTAGTATTGAGTTACACTTTTTATTTAAAGCTAAATAATTCATTTGAATCTAGAATACTTTTGATTTCATTTAAACTACACGTTGATTTGATAGTTCATTTTGTTTTTATTTTTAAGTTTAGATTTAGAAAAGTACAAGCGTATGATATTCAGGTGGAAGAAAAATATTAAATGTATTTTTAAAATAAAATAATGTATGAATGAAAAGAATGAAACAAAAAAGAGTATAATAGGTATAAGTGTTAATAAGAAATGGTTGGGGTCATTTTCACAACAAATATTCGGAATACGACAATTCAACTCAAACTGGAAATGTAGCGACAACAATTAATGCTACAACTTCAGGGTAATCCAGATTCATACACATATCTTTGCTAAAACTGTTTCCGGGTATTTTTCGTTGTATTAAAATACTTAAAAGATTATGTCATCTTATATGGTTGGCAATTATATTCTGATAAACGAACAGTCTGACTACAAATATCATAATTAATTCATGTTCATCTCGACATCAACGTTCAACTGCATCAACATCGTTAATTCATATGACACAAATCATTATTTCTTCATTGTTTCAATTCGAAGAAACGTAGGAAGGCTATTTGATAGTATGTGAATTAAAACGACCTGTGTGCATCTGCCACATTGATTGGCTTTCTAAAGCGGTTCCATTTATAATCGTTTATCTATAGCCTCAATGGTATCTGACAGAAATAAAGCTATTTTGATAACTTATCTACTGATCATCTTCATGTACCAGAGATTGCGGCTCAAACATAACATTGATGACCCTATATCGGCCGCAACACCGAAATGCCACTCAATCGCTAGGCTGGTGAGCTCGGCACCATTTCACCACGCGAATGACACGGTAATGAACGGGTCGATAGAGCCCAATTCTCCCAATAATCCGATGCCAATCAACTATATAGATCACGAGATTATTCGCGGCGGTTCGGTGATCGTGTCGTGAGAACGATAAGACACCGGCGAGCAGGTGGTACCCTCCCCAACGATGGTTAACTGTTCCACCATCGTCAGCCGAGCGAGCCGAGCGCGCCACCTCGCAGTCCCGACTCGAGAACCGCCAAAGCACGCGGGCCGCACTTCGAAACGACAACTGCTACCGTACCGTTTGAAACTTACGCGGGAACGAAAGCTCACCGCACAAGTGTTGCTCTTTGGAAATACCGCAGTGGCATTAAACATTTTTGACTGACAATAAGTGATCGTTTTTTGACATTGTTGTTTAAAACGTATTTTTTTACATCACAGTAGTAGTAAGGTAATCGGGGCAGATAGCATTAACGGGTCGCTCCGCGCTCGAGTGAGGCAGACCGCAAGCATGACGAGAGCTGGCGATTGCGTTCTCGTGTTCCTCGTACTGGTATGTTACAAACGCTTATCTCACTTGCATATGCATATTATTATCTATTTTTATCTCGTGTTCAACTCAAAGGTATAGATAAATATTTCATTATGCATTCACATTTTTTAGCTAAAGGACTACTTATATAAACCAGCACCGACTTCAATACTTCTAATTTGTTACGGTCCAATATGAATTAAAAACAAATTAACTGCAGGAACACAGCAGCTTTACCTACAAACTTTTAATACTTCCACAAGAAATGAAGAAAATTTTAAAGTTAATTAATATTAATAGGGAAAGACGATGGCTATTAATTTCTCATCTCACCTATATTGATAGCCATTATAAATTTGCAGTGTTATAACTCGTAAACTCTTCGTTCCCATTCCGGTGTACCTATTCAAGATAGTATTTGAATCCGGTTTCCTTGAACAGAACATAATCATAAATAGTGTTTGTAATAAGTTTTGTATAGCGTCAGCCTGTCTAACCCACTTTATTGTTCACTATGTAGGACAAATACTACAGGTGAAATGTTAGAAAGGTTAAAACTTATAACTTTATCATTTTACGTGTGAAATTTAATGTAGGTAAACAAAATTACCTATAGGACATGAATTCAAGCCTAGCAAAGTCCTCTAGTCCTACAGCGGTAGAAGGTAACAGAAACTGAATATTATGTTGAACAGTGTTCAACTTATTGATGCAACAGCACTATCTAGCATGAGAACGTAACGTATAAATAAAATACTTGAGGCATTTATCTTGAGGCGGGGTAACAGAAAGTTTACAAATGTCGTTTTTATAAGTAAAAAACTAATATCTAAACTAAACTTCCTTATAAGCCGCCAAATTGCGGACTATAAACTATATTATTTGATACTAGCTGAACCTGCAGTTATACATACTGTTATTTTTTTGTTTTTTCTTACAATTATAATAGCCTATATTAATCAGAGCTTTTGTAGTCAAATGGTGAAAGAATTTTTAAAATCCGTCCAGTACTTTTTGAGCCAATTCGTTACAAACATACTTACATACAAACCTTTCCTCTTTATAATATTAGTATAGATTACCTATTTTAAAATTTATGAATATCGGCTATTTAACTACATTACTAATTAAATTAAACTTCTCGCCTCTAAGTTCTTTTCGTCATTGCAATAATATTTGTTTACGTCTTACATAATATCAAAAAAACTACTCTTGATTGTTAATGTTATGTGTATTTCCAGGAAAAACTTTAGCTTAATAGTTTCATTCAAAAAATAAGTAAATTATTGAATCGTTTCTGATATATGAAAGTAAAATTGTGCACACATTTACTTTTAGAAATATTATAGTTTACTTAAGTTCAATTTTAATCGAATTCATTCGTTTATTGCAACTTAATATGTTATGTGATATATTCATGTTATAAAACCATTAAAATATAGACAGTTTTTCTTGATTTTTCTTAGTACTTGTAGAGATGATATGAAACTATTGCAATGTTTACTGTTCAGCTTAAACAGCTTCTAGTTGACAAAATTTAAGACGAAAATACCACAAAGATTACACATTTGAGTGTTAAGGGTGTTATTCTTATTGAATGAGTGTAATCACAAGAAATTAAATCATTCAACAAATAATATAATTCTACTGAACATAATTTACATCTTATTCAAATAAAAAACTATAGGCTTGTTTATCATAGGCATTAGGAAAAGAAACTCTTTCATGGACATTACAGTGACAAAATAGTTAATCTATAAAAGTATTTATAAACAGTAAAAACCCGTCCAAGACCAATTCATCATACCCGAATTCAATAAGCACAAACTGCAGCATTTTTTTCATTGATTTAAAGTTGTGTGACTATTGTTCTATAGTTAGACCTTTAGATATTTTCATATTTTACAAACTAACAGTTTAGACGTTTCATGTTTGACTCTAACAAAAAATAACACCTTAAATATTAATATTACACAAACGAAAAACTTGATCCTGGTACGCAGATAACTCAGTTACAAATCTGAGGGATCTTTGAATAACCTTCCAAAGAAAAAAAAAAGTTTTCCATATTTAACATTTTTGACGCGAATGTTTTTTTCTTCATTTTATTTCAAACTAGCTGAACCCCGTGGTGCTACACGCGGTGTACGACAATAACCACGGGCAACGCCGCGAGGCGAAGCTAGTATCTTAATAAATTGTAGCCTATGTGTTATTGTATGTATAAGCTATATTATAGTAAAGTTTCATCAAAACCCATTCTGTAGTTTTTACGTGAAAGAGCAACAAACATACTCACTCACGTACTCACAAACTTTCGCGTTTATAATAAGTCAGCGGGATTTCTGTAGCCCATGCATAGATACTCTTTCTAGTACGAACATGGAATGACAGGCAGTCGGACACTTTTCACGAAACTGTAAGGATTTTTGTTAGGACTACCAAGAATTATAAGTTGATATTGTGCGTTGCCACATCTCTCAACTATTTGATATAGAGACACTTAATAAAAATAAATTATCTAAATGGCTAACAATCTATTAACAATAGACAGAAAGCCATTGAATTAGAAACATCGTCACTGAGACGAAGTAGGTATTATATAATTCGTAAATATCGTATAGTAATCTATACTAATCTATATTAATATTATAAAGCTGAAGAGTTTGTTTGTTTGTTTGATTGTTTGTTTGTTTGTTTGAACGCGCTAATCTCAGGAACCGCTGTTTCGATTTGAAAAATAATTTCAGTATTGGATAGTCCATTTATCGAAAAAGGCTATAGGCTATATATCATCACGCTAAGACCAATAGGAGCGGAGCACCAATGAAGAATTTTTCAAAAACGGGGGAAAATTTTCACGCTACGGGCCTAAAAGAGACGCAAACGAGGTTGCGTGGGTCAGCTAGTTATTACATAAATGTATTAAGGATACTAAAATATTTACTGTCGACACGATCCCATCGGTTTCAGATATACTTTTCACACACTTGGCTCTCGTTACCGTAACTCAAAGAGGTCATTAGTACGTCTATTTACTCCGTACTGAATAAACTCTGCATTTGATATCCATTTTATAGATCTTTCGCATTTTTGGCTGGAAAACTACTAGCCCTCGCTAATTTTATTTTTAGTGGACAGCACTTCCTTACAAAACTACTTCGAATCAAGGTCAAACCATGATCTCTAGCAAGAGGCTTTCCTTTACAATATCCTCAGTGATCCTGGCTCCATATTTCACAGCAAATAAATAATCCAAGAATAATGCGGAATGTATACATGAGGTTAGTAATCTAATTAACCTAAAATCATGGTTATAATGTGCCTTGTATTGTACATGACTCACACACTTTGACCCTAAACAATTACAACTAGTGCTTGACCTCAAATAGGAAGTAAATGATTCACTGATGCTATAGATTTTGTTAGTGTTTTTATCTACTAATATGATAGAAACAGTTTAACTATTTATTTGTACATCATATTACAGATTTACAAGAGCGTACACACTTACTTTAGATTCCATAGCTTGACTGATGAAATGGCAACCAGCCGGGTCACTCGGATCAGCTATTTCTGCCAACGTCAAGTATTTATAGTCTTCAAGTCTTCGACTCTTCAAGTCGTCGTCGTGATGGATTTAATGATAAAAAATATATGAAATGTGGATGACATGAAATGGGGACCGTCTTTCGAAAAAACAAAAAACGATTTCCGTAGATTCCATAGGTTTACAAAAAAAAAAACTAATATCTAATGCACTAAAGTACAACGAATTAAAAAGAAAATTAACACTGAAACATATATGTTTGTAATACGATATTATACAAGGTTTATAAAATTTCTTCTATACAATATATCTGCATAGTTTGTTAATTATTATAGTGTTACACAACAATAAAAAAAAATAAACGTTTCTTTCACTTTTTATTTCACATTTACAGCATCAAAAAAAATCACGAACTGAAAGAAATTATCATACAATTATCATCTAATTAACCTTGAGTTTTCATTTATAACTTACCTCCTGTAGATCTGAAAAACGTTAATTTGTATTAATTTAATTTGCACATCATTTTAAAACTTTAAAATAATTAAGTATATTACATAACGTTTATTTCAGATACCTGTATTTAAATGCAATGTTTTTTTTAAGTAGGCTAATATATTGATTACATATTGGTTTGAAGAATTTAAATATGAGGAAGTGATTGAGACGATCGTTTTTAGGGTTCCTCAGTTCACGTCTCGAAATCCTTATAGTTTCGTCATGTCCGTCCGTCCGTCCTCGACTTACCTTCCAAACGGTTAGGTAGTGCTAGAGAGAGGATTTTTAAATGGATATGTTATCTTTACCTCGCCAACAAAGTGCTTAAATAAAATCATATTGTGGGATATTATTAGGCAGGTATTTCAAAATATTGAGAGATTGTATCTGTTTGATAAATATTTAACTTAGAAGTACATTTTTTGTTAAAATAAGGCGTCCCCACCCTTTTAAAATCTAAATGATTGGTTTGAAAAATATAAAAAATCATGATGGTAGACCATGTGATGAACTTTGAAGAAAAACTATAAAAGCTTACGTAACTTTGATAGTTCAGGAGTTGTAGAGATCTAACTTATAAAATGTGCTTACTTATAAAATTTCGTACAAAAAGAACGAAATAATAAGTAAAATTTAATCATAGTAATATTAATACATAATAAATACGAACCTTGCATTCTAAATCCACTTGATACCTACTCGTATTATGTGTGACTACGAAACCCTATTCTATGCGTGGTCTGATACGCACTTGGCCGATTTTTATATTAAAAATAGCCTTTATACTAGCCGACCCGCGCAACTTCGTCTCCCAAAAGCTATTTCTATCGTTTTTGCAACATTTCCCATTGATACTTGGTTCCCATAAGTCGTAGCGGTTTAAACAAGCTACTAATATTACTATTTCACTATAAAGTCAGCTAAAATTACCGTACTTTTTTATAAATAGATATAAGTATATTATATATACATGTGTGGCGACCTCCACATACAGCGCCATCTACCGAAGATACACTGAACTACGAAGTAACGCACTGTACCTACAAACTACACTACACGGAGTAACTACCAATCCTGAATCGCGCAAATAAAGTTCCCGCGCCGATTATCATATATACAACATCCCAACATCAACTGTTGGGCAGTAGCCCGCCAGGCATGATCACCTCACCTGGTCGGAGGATCCTCCCTTTGTGTTGGGTGGAACATTATACCCGTTCCCCCACAGTGGTGACCCCGACGTGATTGGAAGCAGCCTTCAAGCCGCGCCACCATCATGTTCACTCCCACAGCAAGTCTCAAGCCAGCCAGCAACTTCGGCCTCAACTGGGATATACCACACGCAGGACGCGACCGCTCCAGCCTGGTAACCCCTACGGCCTCTACAGCGTCTAGGCACAGCACACTGCACCTACGGTCCATGTAAGCAGAGCACATCTCTCCCGTCTACGCAGCAGCCAGCCACTACGCAGCAATCGCCCCGACTCACTGGGGACCTCACCGCAGCACCGCGCACCGCATGCGATCCCGACTCACTGGGATCAGCGGACTTCAGCCCCGACTCACTGGGACTAGCGGCATTCAGTTCCGACTCACTGGAACTTGCGGCATTCAGTTCCGACTCACTGGAACTACTCACTCCTGGCACTGGCAAGCTCCGCATCAGAGCACAGACAGCTGACTCAACATATATCGACCTCCAGTCTTGGAGGGGAGTGATGTGGCGACCTCCACATACAGCGCCATCTACCGAAGATACACTGAACTACGAAGTAACGCACTGTACCTACAAACTACACTACACGGAGTAACTACCAATCCTGAATCCCGCAAATAAAGTTCACGCGCCGATTATCATATATACAACATCCCAACATCAACTGTTGGGCAGTAACCCGCCAGGCATGATCACCTCGCCTGGTCGGAGGATCCTCCCTTTGTGTTGGGTGGAACATTATACCCGTTCCCCCACACATGGTTTTCCAAAATGGAGAAGTAACCTATCAGTACCTAAACCCTTTTGCATTGTTAATATGTTCACACCACTTTTTCGCCGGCATAACTTGTCCAGGAGCAGTGACTATTTTTGGGCCAAGAAGACATCCTACATCTGTAGCTGTAAAACTAGCGAATAAAATGTCTCGTAATGATCAGATGAACGGTACAACAACTCATACAACACGAGCAGACAAACCTTTATATAAATGTTGAAGAGGATAATGTTCAAATATAATTCTCATAGCCTGACATTGATCTTTTCAAGCGCTAGATAATAACCACTTACAAAATTAAATTTCACGCGAATTGGTTCTTTAACATTCCCATAAAAATACGTTAAGAAACTTGAATATAGGTAACTGTTAAAGTGCTAAAAATTAACAACTTGTGAAAAGCTATAACTTAGAAAGCTGATGCTAGTTCCGGGCATATTTGTTACGAATCTGTGTTTGAGCGTTAACAAATCTAATAATAGATGTAACAATAAATACCAGATAATTATTAGTTCGACCAACCATATAAAATAACCTTAGTAAAGGTCACGAGGAAAACACTTCTGACCTTTAAGATCGCGAATTACATTAAAAAAACGTAATAACTTAATTAAGTTACGAATAAAATAGCTATAGGAAATGGGTTTTGAATGGTATTAGTAACATCGGCGGTGAAGCACCTCACGTTCCGTTGTACCAGCTAAAGATCAATCATGAATATGCGTGCTTGACTTAAATTAACATCTGAACGCACGCTTTCAATGTCCGCTCCACCCAGACGTAACTGCATCGAACTAATAGTGCAATAACATTCGCATAAAAATGTATTAATAGTGATTTATCTTAAAAGAAACTGTAGAAAAGATGAACAGTAGATCTCGTTTTAAATTCTTAAATAGGTCTCTGGGATATGAGCTTATGCCATTTTGTTCGCTAAAGCTATGGCTTTAGCGAACAAAATGGCAAAAAGCTTGAGAGTACCAATAGTTTTGAAACTTATTAGGGTCAACATACAGAGCTATACTTGGTTATATATAGATTAGAGCCCACAGTGCGAGAACAAGACAAATTCAAGTTGAAATTAAACAATTAATTCGTATTGAAGATATGTTGGTGTTTATAGATAGAATTAAATCATAAAATGCATAAAATAGACCTTCTTCATAGTAATTATCACATCTCAGTTGTTAAGCACAGTAATAATTGTAGCAATGATAACGAATACATGGGAACATGATAAGGTACCGTGAGAATCACACTGAAGCACAGGCAACCAGTTCCAATCTCTTAATTAAGGAAGTGTTATTTTGTTTCTAGATAGAAAAATAATTTTATTAAAGAGTCTGTGCACAATAAAACACTTACTGTACTATAAAAGAATAGATTTTGCAGACTTCTGCGTCTATGATACTGCACTATGCACTATCATGAACAATTATGAGCATATAGTGTCCACAGATTAAATAATATTAGGTATGTGCGACCACTTTGTATATATTTGTTTTTTTATATGTGGTGACATAATTCTCAACTTAATTTTAATAAAAAAAAATACTTTATGGTTATACTTATTCAATTGGTGAACGTCGTGGTTTTTCTACAGGGAGTGCTAGGGCAATGAAAGGAAAACAAGAAAATTGTACTCTATGGTTAACTAATGAAGGACCATAGTATTGTGGCAGTAATAATTTCTGAGGAGTAGAGGATTATATTATATCAAAGGTTGTCATAGAGGAACAAAAGGCAATTCTATACTTAACGTCTGTTGTCCTCTTTTTGTCTATTCTTGCTGGTTTTAAGGGCATGGTAACTATCATGTATTGGAAGAATACTAATTCCGTTATGCCACCAAAGAAATTGTAGTTATTGATTTTACTATTTTGTAAAGGTTTTAAACAGAATGTCCTATTTTCTCTCTATGGTATGATGAACTTAGTGCTATAATTTATTAGAACTTTTTAATTTTCTTTAGTATTTCCGAAATATGTCCGCAATATTTATTCAAAAGATTATTTATTTAGCTTTTTTATTTAAAACAAAACCAGTGGGTAGGTGTGGTGAAACCTTAAGTTCAATTGGACACTAATTATTAGGTTTTTAGTTTAAATTTTCATATGTAAATTGTAAATTTAAGAAATTATGTTTGTAAATTAGTATACGTTTGTATGTTCAGTGCGGCTATCTGAGTTTCTTACTTTGTTAATTACTTAATACTTGTGAGCTACTTGTAAAAAGAATAAATATATATATTATATAATAATATATAATATGTAAATAAAAATAAAAGAACTAATTTCTGTGTTTATTATTTTTGTGATCTACTCGAACTTATCGTTGTTATAACGGGAAATGGAGCATTTTTCTAGAATTTAATAGTTATTTTAGTATCCCATCCCGTTCATTGCTTTTTCACAAAAGAAAAAGATTTTAATAAGCCGTAAATAATTAGATGATAAAAAGTTATCAGCTTGACTGCGTAACAAGCCAACTAAAAAATCAAAAGAAGATGAGGGAAATATGAAAAACATCTAATCAAATATGATATATAATTGCATTTGAACGCAACATTTTGTGTTACGTTGTAAATTCGGTGTTTTTAATTAATCGTATAAAAAATCTGATTTTATAACTTACTAGCTGATCCACGCAACCTCGTTTGCGTCTTATATAGCCCGTAGCATGAAAAATTTCGCAAAATAAGTAACTTTTCTGGTTGATTTTTACACCTTTTGTCCGAAAAACCCAAATATCTTACGGAACCCTATTTTTTTCCAAAATAAAATATAGCCTATGTTACTCGTGGATAATGTAGCTTTCGAATGGTGAAAGAATTTTTAAAATCGGTCCAGTAGTTTTTGAGCCTATTCATTACAAACAAACAAACATACAAACAAAGTTTTCCTCTTTATAATATTAGTGTAGATAAGTTATTGGTGGTCACATAAGTTTAGACTAAAATAGAGATTTGTGATTAAACTAAATAGAAACCTACATAATAATAATACTTTTCACCATACCTACTTCTTATTTTATGTTTCTGGTCTAAGGTAATATCGACATATTATCTCGGATCTCCTATGCCTATCGGTACCAAGATTCAAAATCAAGGTTGTTTGTTGTACAATCGTACGATACTCACATTCTCAGATCATATTGCCCTAGATTTTGTTAAGAATTAAATCGAGTCAGTCAATTTAAATATCAAAATCGAGTGCTGTGCATTGGTATATTGATGATTTAAATAGCTTAAATGAATGCTAGCTTTCTATGAGACTATCAGCATAGCACATAAACAGCATCTTTATGTAGTTTACATAAAATAGATCCTGACCTCCAAACCTAGAACCGTTAAATCCATGCAGCGCTTGTTTTCTTAAAGATTAAAAAGAACCAGGCAACTGTTAGTCTGATTGTAATTTGTAACCGCGGATTCCGACCGACGTACTTGTATGTAAATATTTTTGCAAACAGGTGCACTCTCTGTTCCCTCTCTCTCATAATCCGATGGAACGGTTGACCGACACGATCGGGGAGAGATCATACGCAGGACCGACAGTTTTACGTGCTCTCCAAGGCACGGGGGTTCAGACCCCAACTTTTAAAACTCCGAGCTGTTTTTAAGTATTTCTATAATCAGAATAACTCAATAACATTTTTGGCCCGACACAGGATTCGAACCCGAGACCTCTTGATTGGCATACTTCAACCGGTAGGGCAATGAGGCAGTTTCTTTCTATTTACAGGGAAGTTGCCCTGCCCAGTTTCCTTTTTGAGTCGGCTTATTATAAACAAAACAATATTACGTAGGTATATAAAAATATGCAAATATAACGATGAAACAAAACCGTTGGAATCAAAAGCTGAGAAATCAATTCATTCCTCTCACCGACTCTTCACGCCTAATAATCAGAGTAAGACCGTTTAAAAAACCGTTTAACAATACGAATAAAATTTACATACAAGTAAGTGAAAACATTTATCTAGATTTGGGTTCTTTGTTCCTTACTTTTGCCTTCCACGTTACTTACATTGTGTGAGTTGTATTTTATATTTTTGTACTTATTTATTTGGAACTTAATGCACTTGTTGAACAAAAGCGGTCTTAATGCCATGTGGCATTCTGTCCCAATTCACCTTCAGGTGATGTAGAAATATGATCCGGTAGGTGCAAAGATATTGAGTATTGTTGAAGAGATAAACCTACAATAAATACAACTAATATACATAAATTTACTACTACACATATCTATTAATAAATACACAGTCGGTTGCTACTGTTAATATCAGTTTTCTGTGAGGCTTCGGAGAAACACACCTCTCCCACGACATAATTTATCATTAAAAATAACCTAATAATGTACATCAACTCAACGATTAAAATAATATTCAGATCCTAATAGTTCTAATACGAGTGACCTTTCAATTATTGCCTATTATTAGTAGGTACGTATGATGTCAATGTCTAAAAAGAACTTAAAATATTTTATTTCTTGAAATTAAAAGCAAGTTTTTATTAACCTTAAATAAATACTAAATGATTATATAAAAAAATAAACAACTTTTAATACCCTTTTACCCTATGTACAGAAAATGAAATTAAACCGTCATTGATTGATAACGGTCAGTCGGTGGTCTACCGACATACTTAATAGCAGGCCATCTTAAACGCATTCGGAAGACAAAGGCTTATAAACTCATGTTGACTCAGCAATGTGCTGTGAGCGACGCACGGCTCAGTGAAGTAGACGAGGCATTAACCGCGATAAAGCGAATCATCTTAAGGATGATTTCCACTGAACATCGGAACAGATTTTACATTATTTTAACGATATTAAATCGTTTACGCAGTATTTGAAGTTTACATTAAAAAACCGCGCTCAGCGCAATATTTTTACTTTTGCGGGCATTCTTTACTTTCAACGACAACACCGCATTACCGCGCTCACGTACACTCGTTTCAAATGCGGCGGTACAATCATTTAATTTATAAAACCGCAACCATACTAATAATTTGTAGTGGTGAGCGACTGTAGTGTGTTAAGGCAGCACTCGCGAGATAAGGTAATCAAAGAGAATAGTAAATTTGCGTTATTAACTTTGCATGTTGGTTGTTTCTTTTAGTTCGTTCTTATCAGTGCATACCAAGGTAGCAACTGATCTGTTCGTCCATCTTTGATAATCATCGCATTTAATAGTCTGTATTGCTGGACATAACCCTCTCCCAAGAATCGAGGACTATACGGAACGGTAAGGGTTTCTTTCAGTATTCCTTTTCTTTGCTGTAATTTTCTCCTGCGTATGCATTCACTCTCCGGCACCACACAGATTAATCCATCTTAAATCATTTTATCATCAATCATTTCATTACATTTCTACAATTTTCATTTTTTTGGAATCAGCGTAGTAAGATTATTTCTACTATTTCTACCTTTTCCCACAGTCCAGAGTCTTCATTGTAACTCACCGACATATCTACTATTTACGTACCATTTCTTTATTTAAAAAAATGATTGCCTAGAAAACAACACAGAAATGGTAATAAACCTCTTTTAAGAAAATTTCTGCTTATGATTTATATCGCAGTAGAAAAGTCAGTATTGCACTTTATGTATTTAACAACAATAGTTATAAAAGTAGTTTTTAATCTTTGAAATTTCATGGCTTATAATTATTAGTTTGAGAATCTCGTCCGAATGTTTCGGAAAGTTGCAATGGCCGTTTTTACGGGTGAAGTTTGCGTGGGTTCAATATATATATATTACCTATCGATCGTGTCAATTATCAAACTAATAAATATAATGCATAGTAGATGTAATAAGAAAGAGAGAAGTAATAAGGACCGTAGGGTCGTTTTCGTAATATATATGTCGCAATTAGACTACAGATATCTCACTTATACAACGTAAAACGTTAAGCAATGATTTTCATTACTATTTTCCATAGAATAAAACACACTTGAAGGATGACATTCATGATCACGTAAAAGATTAAAAATAATAAGTAGTAAAATCGATATCCTATCAGCTTTTCCGGCAGATAATAGCGAACATTTTCTTTGTGGTCAGCTCTCATCGTATCTGGGCTATCATTAAACTGATAGCAGAAATTATCTGCGCTTAAGACTGACTCCACTATCAACATAAAACGTAATTCTTATGAAGTTTAAGCGATAGTAAAAAATTGTGGTCGATTTCATTTCTTCTTGAAAGTACATGTTGTTCCCCTGCCCCAAGTTTCTTCTGTAAATAACACGAAAGATATTTATATTCATAGAAAAAGACGATCTTTAGTGTGTGACTTGATTTAAAGAGTCAAATTTCATCAGAATATCAGTACTGCTAGCAGCATTTGCCAACACTGCCAACACTATAGATGATCACAAATTTTAACAACAAAGAAAACCAACTCCAAAAACTTGACCTAATTGAAATGGACACGGGAAGCACCAGTTTCAAATAAAAAAAATAATAGACGAATTGAACACCGATTACACGATAATCTTTAATGGGCTGTAAGCGTCCATTATCAAGGACGACTTGTATTCATTACATTCAAAGTTATAGTAGCCAATGAATTGCATCAAAATATTCAAAGTCGACCACAATAGCATTTAATCTGTATAGTATTAGCAAAATCTTTCCAATGCGATTACACGAAGGACACATAAATACTCAGGTATACGAAATGAGATTCCTTGCAGCATAATTGGAACCTACATTTTGCTGTAATAAAATCTGCTTCGTTGGTCTGGCGGTTAGCGTGTGCTACTGTCAAACAAGAAGTCTCGGGTTCGATACCCCAGTCGGTCCAAAAGTGATGTATCGTGTTTTTCGTATATAAAGTTATTATTAACCAGCCCGGAGTATGGAAGATGGTGGTGTTTCCCGCCCGTGCCTCGGAAAGCATGTTAAGTTGTCGGTCCCGATTGCCATGAACATCTATGGTAATCGTTATTGAGAAGTCAGTGTCCTCATATATACTGACATTAGTTTCAACCTTCGAATTCAGTTCACTCTCAGGGTTGCAGGGTTCAGATGCCAGTCGCTCTGTGGAAAAACTGATATTCAGATAAAACCGGGTGGGGCTAGTAGCCGACTCCAAATAATCTTGGGAGTAAGGCTTGGAAGAAAACAAAATTGATATGATATCCCCACCACCTTTTGATCGTACACAGTACACCAACAAATATAAGAATGGAGAGATATACATTTTATAATGCTACCGATGTATCACAATTGCAAATAAAACAATAGATGATTGATTTATGCCATAAAAATGGTGATGCTCTACTTTGCAGTATCACTTACCAAAAAATTGCTTTGTAGATTACAATCAGTGAAGCTTGATTGTCTCGCTAATGAGAATGGGAAACACATTTTCTTGTTGATACATTGTTATTGAAGTTAATTTCGTTTTCGTTAAGCTCCGATTCAGGAGAAATTGGTTTTTTTCTAGGTTTTACGGCCACGAAAATTAAATTTCAATTATGTTCCACACAATACATCTATGCGTTGTCTATAAATACCTATATTATTAAATGGAAATCAAATACGCGGGAACAATTAAAAGAATAAAAAATCATAGACTTGTCACGCAAGTTTGTAAGAGTAGAATTTTTTTAATTGATGCCACGCCAATTGAAAGGAACTCTTCAGGTGAATTAACTTAAATTACCTGCATTCAGAACATACATTATTTGGTTTTAATGTGTACTGTAAGTATTTAACCTGTTTAAGGGTATTCTATTTTGTCTAAATAAAAACATTCTGTCGGGCGTGGGGACATAAAGCCACCTATGAATATTAAGCCAATTTATCACCCCGGAGATACAATAATTGCCCATTTTTAAATATACTTGTAACATTCAATATCTGATGTCAGGTTCACCAATACTAAAATAATTCTATGTTTATCACTGCAACCTATTTTTAGGAACTTAAAGGCTCATTTTCCAAAAAAAAATAGACACTAAGCAATTGGATTATAATTTACAGTACCTTACAGGAAAAACAATTAAATAAATTAAGAAAGAATTAGAATTACGTTACGTACTAGATTACTTTGTAGATATCAGCATCTGGGATTATATTATAAGTATGAAAATTTTTAGACAAATTAACAATAGCAATTATTTACCATCAGATAAACATCTTCGCAAGCAAAAGTAAAGCGTATTCAGCAGTAAGTTCGTCATAGATCTTATCCCGATTAACCTCAAAACGTCCGAACACAATGTGAAAGGAAACTCATACATACAGGATATTCGTATGTGTTAACAATACCCATGTCAATTAACCACCTAATTGTTAGATGGTGTGTTACTTTACGTTCTTCCAATTTGAATGCTTATTGTTACAGATCCAGGCGGCATTCTCACAAGACTACGATGGTACGTATACACCGTTACTCTGTCTCTCAATATCTGTTAATTGTCTTATTATACAAATACATATAAGATGTCAATGTTTGATTTGGTGAAGATAAAAATAACAATCATGAAAAATGTATTAAAGATACCCATTGTGACAACTATACATATACTACTTTTACATATCTATACTAATATTATAAAGCTGAAGAGTTTGTTTGTTTGAACACGCTAATCTCGGGGACCGCTAGTCCGAATTGAAGTCCATTTATCAAGAAAGGCTATAGGCTATACATCATCACGCTAAGACCAATAGGAGCGGAGCACTAACGAGGAATGTTACAAAAACCGGGGGAAAATATTACACTACGGGCAATAAGAGACGTATAATATATATGTGTACTTTATGTGTATACTTTATACTAGGAGTGTTTTCCTAATTGTTTTATAATAAACTAGCTGACCCACGCAATCTCATTTGCGTCTTATATTGCCCGTAGCGTGAAAATTTACCCCCTTTTTTGAAACATTCTTCATTGGTGCTCCGCTCCTATTAGTATTAGCGTGATGATATATAGCCTATAGTCTTCCTCGATAAATAGTCTATCCAACATTGAAAGAATTTTTCAAATCGAACCAGCGGTTCCTGAGATTAGCGCGTTCAAACAATCAAACAAACAAACTCTTGAGATTTATTATTAGTATAGATTATCAATGATGATGAAGGCATACGAATAAACTTTTAATTAACAAAACTAAGATCAATTGATTGATAAAGGTGATGTGCTATTAAAAGATAAAAGTCAGGGTTAAATATTAGGTGATACAGGATGTATAATCTAATATTTGCCAATTGAATCAACTATAAAAAATATGAATAATATTTCTTAAGTCTTAATTTAAATGTAAAACTTAAGAACGAATATAATTCAAGTCATTCAATCGCCATAATTATTCGGATGAAGCCTTTTTACGACTTAGAGGCTCAAAAATAAACATAGAACCATAAGTCGTCATTGATAGCAATTCTTTTAACTACAATAAATTTAGTTATTTAGTTTACTTTTTAAAAATAAGATTGGTACTATGACTTGACTTTCCTGTTTTTTAAAGAACAAAATCTAAGTTACCATTAAAAATATATTTTAAACATTTGAAAATTGATTTGATTGGATGACGTACTGTAGTTTGGATTCAGAGGTTCGATATTTCGAATATAGAAGATTTATTGAAAAAATGACAATCAGTCATAATTCTAATTCAAATCCCGAACGCTCGCGGCCCCCTCGATGCATTACTCTGAATAACTTTACTTATTTTTAATTTGTATTCCATTGGTTTAAAATAAGTTAGCAGCAACTTTTATGCGAAACATCAAAGCACTTTTATCAAGCATTTAGCAAGCAACAAGCGTGACGTCATCTACAAGAAGTCAGCCGGACAGCGTCGGTTACTCCACTGCTTTAAGACAAATTTAAGCTGTGACCTCGAAACGCTCATGCTCAATCAAAGAATTGCTGACAGGAAATCCCAAACATCTATAATCTTACTTTAAAATCATTTATTGATAATCTACATAAAAAAACTACTAGTGAATCATGCAAATCGAAGGAAAATGTCTTTACTTTCTAACTTTACAGTTATCTGCAAATGAATTCAGGTAAATTGCAACCATTAATATATTTTTCAGTCACGGACATTCAATGCACTTTTGCGAGTAGTGGCACCGGTCTTCGAGATTCAGTTACCGCTTTGCTGAGGAAGCCGGAAGGATTTCGAGGTGCACCCCTGTTTGCAGACGACCGTGCAACGGACCCTGTCGCTGATCCTGTTTGCCAAATAAAACCTGAACCAGAAGATAGTACAGGATTATTGTACAGATTGCGAATTACGGACTTTACAAGATGCGGCGTACTCAAACGAAACGTAAGTCACGGCTCATGTGAAAGGTCAATGTCAGAATAGTAATATGCATTATCAGTAGGTGGTTTTGTCTTGCTAATATTGAACTAGAGAGAATGTTAAATTCCTATTCATTCTTGGTAAAAATAAGTGTAACTGACAAGGTGCGTGTTAATTTAAATTTCTTTATATATTTAACTAATACATTTTTTATTTATAATAAGAATCTAACTCCTTCGTTACTTCAAAATAATAAATCTGCAAGATATACCAAGAAAGAATATAAATATTTAAAAACTACCTGTTACGTTCTTGTGAAGTAATTTCCGTTTTTTCTTCATAATATTTTTCATAACAAATATATTTAAATTATAAATATAATTGTTATGTTGCCCCCTTTACGCTATTAAGTATCATTCAATGCGCCTTAAAAAGTTAAAAAAATATACACATTGAGCTCACAACAGAACTACGAGTAATCGTCACTTTAGCGACTCAAAATTCAGGCCGTTTATGTAGGTTACATGCCCGGTACAGTCAATGGGGCAATTTCTCTGAGACACATTCTTTTATTTCTGGTTATGAATTTGAAATTTCAATTACTTAAACTGTTATTATCATTTTATTGATAACACAACTTAAAAATAGCACAAATACAAAATAGCTCAGACCTTTTTAGTCGCCAATTCGAACGCTGCGTACACTCGTCATTTTCAATACCGTCTGCTGAAACAATTGGCTGAATTTCAATTAATATAAAAAAATATATAACATAAATATTAATAGTAAAATCTAATTCAATTTTTTTAATCTAATAATATTTTTCCACACGAGCAAAACAAGCGTCTCTTTGGTAATTGATTATTTTACGTGACCAATATAGAAATGGGTCAATCGTGTAGTTAGATTCCTTTTTTTGAGCCCGTACTATGGAAACCACGTATTTCTAAAAAAAGGCCATACTTTACACGCTGATAATACAATTAACTTTTTTATTTTATGTGCACTGAAACACACCAGACAGTTACAAAATAAACAAGGTTAACCAAAAACGTCAATTCACAAACGTCAACTCACAGTTGTGTTATTTAGGGTGGCCGTAAGCCAAGCGTGTTGGAATTTGGAGAATTATTTTTTCGTTGATATCTCAGAAGCAGTGAACGCTTAATGGTAAGATAGTAACATGCGTACCGTTAAAATGAAAAAAAATGCTTGATATTGTATTTGTTAATGTTACTTCTGTAATTGAATAAAATCTCTAAATAAATGAGCTATTGGCCAGAGAACGTATTTCGATTCTAAAACAGGATAACATTAGTTTGATTAGCATTACCGTTTGTTCTGTGGTTAGATAATTTTTCCATCACATGTATACGTTTAAAAAAATATAGATTAAGATGAGTTGAATACTAATCAGTTACAAAGTCTGAACTGAGTACTTTTCTTTATATTCTTGGCTTTTCTAATATCTTATTAACTCACTAATAGACCTGTCTGTTCATAACCCTCGAACCATAAAAGGCACTTACGTACATATATATGTAAAACAGAATTGTATTTCCCTAGCCTCATTAACTGTAAACATAGACAAGATAAGTGTTAACACCGCAATATTTTCATATTTTTACATGCCTAATTTATTATCTATGAAATTAAAATTTTGCAGTGATTGGTAGTGGCAAGAGATTGTATTTATTTATTTATTTAAAACTTCATGCACTTATATACATCGTCAGACTTAATGCTTTAGGCATTCTCTACCAGCCAAACTTTTGGAGGGTGTGGAGATATAGGAAGGTATGTGCATCGAGGTTATAATTGTAAATATATCTGTTATATACGACGAAAATAGCCAAAGAGTACCAAGGCTCACTTTGTAATATGTTAAATAAAGCTTTTAATCACACCAGTTTAATCCTACTTTCTAATGATGCAAATAAATACAATATAGTACTGCAATATAATCGTGTATACTTGTTTGTACTCAAATCTGATGTCTGCAAAAACAGTTTGTTTACACTACTTTTTGTGTTACTTTAACATCTTAGCAGATTGTTTTTAAAATGTTATTTCTTGGATATTAGCTGTAAATTGACTTAACCCGCGTCATTTTGAGATCCCAGTAACATAAACTACCTACCGTGACAGTTAACAAGTACCCCTAAACTCTTAAGCGGTTTTAACATTATATTTTGTGACATACTTTAATGCCATGTCATAAATGATAAAATGGGCCTATTGTATCTCAGTTACTCAGCACCAACTTTCATACAGTGAACGTAAATTTAGGTAGATACATTAGGACTGTAGGTATCTTGTCATCGGAAGATAACATACAACACATTCCGTTAGTTACTAACAGTGAATAAGAAGTTTCATGGCCTACACAAGCTGCATCTGATATATTATGTATTATTAACCAGTGCCCGTTTATACCGGTGTGCTATTGAGGTAAAGAGAAATCTTAAACACCTGTGTCAACACGAGAACTTTGCATCGATTGAATACAATGCAATTCTAGTTTCTAGACTAGCTCGTTTCTATATAATTGTGTCAATAATACGGGTTATTGGAGAATAAGACCCGCGACTACGTTTAATAACTAAAATGTGCATTTGTTTTATGTTTGTATGCCAAAATATTTATCTTACGAGTTATTTTTCTATCGTTGCTTTATTATTCCTAATTTTAATTTGGTTTTATATAAATTATAGGTATGCTTTAATTTCTGTTATACTCTTAACTGCACCCTGGCACGCTTCGCTGTTCCACATGGTGGCTTCAAGTAATAGATAAAATCCTACTTTAAAAGGTGTTTGTCTAGTCAAAATGTATGCCCAATCGTTACAAAAAAGTTTTTGAGTAACTCATAACTCTTGTAAAGAAATTGTTTGTTAATTCATTATGTATACAAAAAAAATTTTAGCCCGGCACAACAGATCTATTGAATAAATTATCGCTTGTAGTATTTATGGACCGATATGAATGACCTTCAAGAAAAGAGCGAAGTACGTCCTACCTCAAAAACCGGTAACGCACTTAAGTTGCAAGCCCACTAGCCACTAGTTTGCTACCCATTTAAAATAAATACTCGGGTTTCTAAGCAATATCTACCTTACCTTGAAATTCCAGTATAATTTTTTATCCAATCAATAAGTTACGACGGTATTGCAATTTTTTATTGATGAAGTTTGGATACGTTACTGAGATTTGGATTAAATACAATAAATATTTCGAACATCTAACACACAACGTCATCTAGTCCCAAGCTAAGCAGAGCTTGCGTTATGGGTACTAAACAACTGATATAAATACATTTATACCTTTTTCGTAAATACATACATATTATACATAGAAAACACCCAAACTCCGAAACAAATATTTGTAGATTACACAAACATTTGATCCGACCCAGGATTTGAACCCGAGACCTCAAGCAGAGCAGTCGCATTCACTACCACTGCGCCACCGAGGCAATCAAAAGATTATACGTAATGTGAACGGCTATGTATTTACATTATGCCATTGTAAAATATAATAATTAAATATATTATAATTTTATAACCAACGTTTATCATCTTCAGCAATTGTAAAACATAAAAAATTGTGATAACATATTAAAATTAACCAATTAGCAGCTACTGTTTTTATTATTTGAAACACGGAAGTTAGTTTGTAGACTCTGTGGTATAGAAACTGGTTAGACTAGAGAAACAGCGCGAGATCTAGGAAATATTAGAATGTTGATTCTAAGAACATTGACCATTATGTCTTTAAGTAAGTTCGGTGGAATTTCCTAAGAAACTTTAAAGTTATTTAATTAACGTTTTCAGTTATTTAAATCGTTAATTAGCACAAAGCGTAAAGCAATAACAGGCATGTAGTTACGCTTAAAATGTGTCTCTAATCGATCATAAGTTTGCGGTTCTCTCTAAACTATCTGTGACAGAGAGACGTGCGTCAGTACAAGCTGTTGTTGATAAGGTACTGTTATTACAATAGTATGTCTAACTTCAACGTCCAATAACTTAGACAATAGGCCGCAGAGTTAGCAAAAGTGTTAAAAGGCTGCCCTGCTTGTTAATAATATAGGTTCATTGACGTATTATGATAGTCAATAGTAATGCTGCTAGAAGAAGAAATATTTTTAAGAAACCCTATGCCAACCGTCTATAACTATCGTGGTGATAGTAGTCCAAAACTTTGCGATAAAATGGACAGGTAAACTCAGAATTTATGAATTAACAGCCATTTGCTTGAGGCTCAGTTTCAATTTATATCGGTTATCGCAAAAAAGAGCAGACTACGTTCTTCCTTAAGAATCAAAGTATCTCTATCCCAAAGTTTATTGCAATCTGTGGAGCGGTTTAGCCATGAAAGCGTAACAGTGGATTAAATAGACAATCAGAGTCACGTTAAAATTTATTATATGTCGCCTGCGGTCTTCCCGGACCAATACGACCTTCAAACCTTCAAGAAAAGATCGTACACCTTCCTAAAAGGCCGGCAACGCACTTGTGATGCCTCATGTGTTGCGGGTGTCGATGGCCGGCGGTAATCGCTTACCATCAGGCGATACGTCTGCTCGTTTACCCCCGTTTATATAATAAAAAAAAGGATCAACTATTTCTTACTCTAAAAGAATAGTGACTACAAGTTAGAGTACGTATATTAATAAATAAAATAAAAAAAGGGTTGTTGGTTTTCTAAATGATCGTGGAATTTTTCCGACGCCACTGGTTATGAGTTATGAGTACTAGTTAATAATACGTATACAATTTCAAAGAAACCGGTTATGTATTACTGTTGCGCCATAACCAGATGAATCTCGTGTCCACTAGAATAATCGAGAACTGTCGAGGACAACGCCATCTAGTGTCGGAAAGCGCGCAACTGTGTGCATTATGACGATTACTCGACGCTAGATGGCGCTACAAGCAGCTCTAGAGTAATCTATTTAGCCTAGAAACATCGATCGAATGTTTTCGTAGTTTCGAGTAATTTCCACGGCCATATAAAAGCGGAACGTGTTGGCCGTAGGGACAGTATTGTTTCACGATACAGCGGATAAACATGAAGGATGCGGACAGCGGATAAACATGGAACATGAAGGAAGAGATCTTCTAGTGCGACTAACAAGTGATTTAGTGATTTCTTATTGTATAAAGTGTTGTTAATAAATATTGTGTTATTTTTGGTAATTAATCGACTACTTTAATTTGGTCAATACCCAGCTCGTAACAATTTGGTGTCAGAAGTGGGATTAAAGTATGCCGGTATTACCAAAAGAGGACACGGAAGGTATCCGAACCAGGAGTCAGCGCCAGCATGAGACTGATCAGAGGCGATTTGGAAGTGCACAACTGCCTACATCGGAAGATCAGCAGCCAGTCATGGAAACCACGCCGTCCACGTCGGCATCGGCAGCAGCTCCAGATATCACGGCCCTAATGGCGATGCTCCAAGAGCAGGCCCGCCGTCAAGAGGAGTAGGCTCGCCGCTTGGAAGAGCAGCTGCAGCGGGACAAGGAGGAGCAGGCCCGCCGCCAGGAGGAGCAGGCCCGCCGCCAGGAGGAGCAGGCCCGCCGCCAGGAGGAGCACGCCCGCCGCCAGGAGGAGCAGGCCCGCCGCTTGGAAGAGCAGCTGCAGCGGGACAAGGAGGAACAGGCCCGCCGCCAGGAAGAACAGATGCTCTTGTTAAAAGGCATTCATGAGACTTTCGGCAAAGAAATCAAGGTAGTGAAGGATCAGGTTCTTCAACACGAGAACCGTATCACTGAGGCCGAAACTCAGATTGCTGACATGAAGAAGGCCTTAGGAAACCTTAAAGTTGCAGACGGAGTGGCGACTACAGTAACTGCTGCTCCTTCGGTGCGGGGGTTCAAAGTACCGCCGTTTGATGGAACATCTTCGTGGTCAGCCTACAAGATTCAGTTTGAGGCTGTTATGAAGGTGAACGGCTGGACTAAGGATCAGGCTATGACCGCGCTCACCTTGGGTCTTCGAGACCAGGCTCTAACCGTCCTCGAAGCCCTCGATAAAGAGGTTACCTATGAGCAACTGCTGGAGGCATTGGAGGCAAGATATGGTGACGCTCATCTGGAGCACGTGTTTCGTGCACAGCTGAAGGATCGTGCCCAACGCATCGGTGAAAACTTGCAACAATGGGCTCTAGAAGTTGAGAAACTGGTCCGTAAGGCATACCAGTCTGCACCTGCGCTCGTTGGCGGAAATCTGGTGCAAGCTTTCATCGATGGCATTCGTGACCTCGAAGTTAGAGCTGCTGTGAGACTTGGACACCATGAAACTCTCAAGGACGCTCTGGCCCATGCTTTGGAGGTGGAAGCTGTGAGACAAGACCATCGATTTCATCGGGTCCGGGAGGTTGTGGCATCACCTGTGCGAGACCGATTTAAGGGGTACAGCCCTAGATGCTACGCCTGTGGTGAAAAAGGTCACCTTCGGTCCAGCTGCCCTAAGCGAAGCATAGGAAGAGAATACGAGCGGTTTCAGGAGAATAAGGCGGTTGATAGTACTGCCCGACATCGCAGTGGAAAGTCTCACGGTAACGCAGACGCATTATCAAGAAGACCTTGCCTTGAAGACTGCAAGCACTACGCCAAGCAAGAAGTAAAGGAAGCTGTTCCTATAAGGACGGTAAAGACGGACCTTAGCAACGAATGGAAGGAAAGCCTACAGCAAGCACAGCAAGAGGATGCAGATATCAAACCAATTCTCGAGTGGATTAAAGCTGAGACTCCTAAGCCACTCTGGAGCGAAGTTGCATCGCTGAGTTCGACCGCGAAGAGTTATTGGGCTCAATGAGATAGTCTAGTCATCCAGGATGGAGTCTTGTGCCGTAAATGGGAAAACACTCGAGGAGACAGCTGTCATCTGCAAATGGTTGTTCCTAAAGCTAAGATACCAGTGGTCCTGCAACTCTACCATAACGAATGTTCAGGAGGTCATATGGGAGTGAAAAAGACATTGTTAAAGATAAGGGAAAGATTCTACTGGATTCATTGTCGTGATGATGTTGAGGACTGGTGTCGCAAGTGTACCAGTTGCGCGGCCGTGAAGGGACCTCATACACGTAGCAGAGGCGCATTGAAATTGTATAATGTTGGTGCACCCTGGGAAAGAATTGCTATAGACGTAGCAGGACCGTTTCCTGAAAGTGAAAGCGGAAACAAGTACTTCATGGTCGTAATGGATTACTTCACTAAGTGGCCAGAAGTCTTTGCCATTCCCAACCAAGAGGCATCAACAGTTGCAGATAAATTAGTGCACGAAGTCTTCTGTCGTTTTGGAGTGCCTTTAGAAATCCACAGTGACCAAGGAAGAAATTTTGAGTCTCAAATATTTCAAGAAATGTGTCGAGTGATGGGTGCTCACAAAACCAGAACCACCTCTTACCACCCACAATCGGACGGAATGGTGGAACGATTTAACCAAACACTAGAGAGGTATCTGGCAAAAGTTGTTGAAAGTAAGCAAAAAGATTGGGACAAACACATCCAACTGTTTCTTCTGTCATACCGAAGTGCAGTCCACGAATGTACTTCCGTAACACCAGCTTTTGCAAACTTCGGAAGAGAACTACGGTTGCCTGCAGACTTGATCACTGGAATACCCCCTGATACCCCGCGAAGTATAACGGAGTACGCGAATGACTTGCGGAACAAGATGAATGACATTTATGAGCATGTCAGACAATCGGGCCAACAAATGTCTGAAAAGATGAAAACCCGTTATGACCGGAAAGCGAATAATAAGGGCTTCGAAGAGTGTTCGCTAGTATGGCTACATAATCCAGTTCGCAGTAAAGGGAGATCTCCGAAGCTACAAGCAAAATGGGATGGGCCATACCGGGTAGTCACTAAAATCAATGATGTTACCTACCGGATACAGAAGTGTCCAAGAGGCGCCCCAAAGATAGTTCATGTAGATCGACTGGCGCGATACTATGGAACCGATAATGCTCGGGACGAGCATGTCTTAGGAGGGGGCAGTGTTGCGCCATAACCAGATGAATCTCGTGTCCACTAGAATAATCGAGAACTGTCGAGGACAACGCCATCTAGTGTCGGAAAGCGCGCAACTGTGTGCATTATGACGATTACTCGACGCTAGATGGCGCTACAAGCAGCTCTAGAGTAATCTATTTAGCCTAGAAACATCGATCGAATGTTTTCGTAGTTTCGAGTAATTTCCACGGCCATATAAAAGCGGAACGTGTTGGCCGTAGGGACAGTATTGTTTCACGATACAGCGGATAAACATCGGAAGAGATCTTCTAGTGCGACTAACAAGTGATTTAGTGATTTCTTATTGTATAAAGTGTTGTTAATAAATATTGTGTTATTTTTGGTAATTAATCGACTACTTTAATTTGGTCAATACCCAGCTCGTAACATTACGATTCAAATCTTCCTTATTTACGAAATATTTATCTACTAATTTTTGAAATGCGCTTATTTTGCTAAAACGTAATTCAAAATACATCGGGCTCAGGGTTAATTTTAACGAAAATAACAATTTCCGGTCGTAATCTTACACTAACGTGTAAAAGTATTGTTTATGAACTCTATAATTATGTGGAGTAATTTCTCTTTTATTGTAATAACATGATGCCTTTTTAATAGTCAATTTGCCTTGTCAATCTGCTTTTCAGTTAATTATATATCATATTTTTACATAATTCCAATACCAAACATTGAAATCAGTGCCTGAATTTACCCATGAAAGCGTAACAGACTGACAGACAATGTTATTTTCAAATCTATACTTCTATACTAATATATAAAGCTAAAGAGTTTGTTTGTTTGAACGCGCTAATCTCAGGAACCACTGGTGCGATTTGAAAAATTCTTTCAGTGTTGGATATTCCATTTATCGAGGTCATATACGAGTCATATATCATCACGCTAATACTAATAGGAACGGAGCACCAATGTAGAATGTTTCAAAAACGGGGGAAAAATTTCACGCTACGGGCAATAGAAGACGCAAATGAGGTTGCGTGGGTCAGCTAGTTTATAATATTACGAGTAGTACGGAAGCATGGATGTACATTAATAATATTTTTTGACTTTTTGACTAGTTTCGTATAGTAGGCCAAAACCATCTCCTAATAGTTCCAGGACGCTTATGGATATAAACCTCCTAAAACTATTAAAAGAAGGAGGTTTTCTACTATAGTCGTTCCAATACTTTATTTAACTTTTGACAGATCACGCACATAAAGTTTTGTAATAATTTTTGATACAATGTACTACAGATAATACTGTATTTTATGGGCGGGCTCCGCCTACTTAGGGATGTGTCATTCGTAATTAATGACCACAGACTATAAAAACGGTTTTGAAATAAATCGATTATCGATTATATTAATAAAACATACAATAAAATTATTGTGATTATATTTTATATCAATCACGTAAAAAGCTTTATTATTTTTCATTAAAATGCCCTAAATGTCTCTGTTTCAATGCATAAATAATTTGCGTAATGAAAACAGTTCCATCGTACTCGTACCTAGTAATGGGATCGAATGTATTCGCCGCAAATTAATGAATCTAAAATAATTGTTTAGACTTACTATAGTTGGTTCAAATAAAAACTACCTGCGGTACCTACTTGTAATGAACAGGTACAAAATGTTGAAATTCGTAGTAATTTACGGATTAAAAATAAAACAACCAAAAGAGGTACTGTAATACTAATTTTAATTATAAAGAATCGTCTTCTTCGTATGACCAGGAATCATCATCACTTGAGTTCTCAGTAATATTGATTATCATTTCTTGGATAGATAAATTGTCGAATGCAACATCCCGATCCCAATCCGACATTATCACCTTCTTTGTTTTTTCTACAACATTCGCCCAGTTTTCTGGAGTTACTTTTTCACACGCATTTTTCAGTAAATTCAGCATTTTTCTTGCGGTGAAAGGAGGAGTTGTATTGTTCCTCGCAGCATATCCTTTAACTTGTGCCCAGATCATTTCAATTGCATTATATTGGCAGTGATATGGGGGAATTCTGAGGACGGTATGCCCATGCTCTGCTGCCATTTCATCTATGACGTATCGTTTTGGCAGCTTCTTTGTTTTTAATATCTTTACTAACTCTACTTTTAGTAGGGACTCATTCACCTCTTCGCCATTGTCACGGAGCCAGTTTATAATTTCATGTTTTTTGTTGGCCTGTGTTGGTATTTTATTAATTTGACGAGAGTGATAAGGTGCATTATCAATAAATATTATTGATGGCTCTTCGAGTGATGTAAGCATTTCTCTGAACCAGTTTTCATACACGTTCGAATTCATCTCCTCATGATAATCTCCTGTTTTCTGGGATTTAAAAGCTAATAGAGCGCCTGGCACAAATCCTTTTACTGTTCCTGCATGACAAATAATCAGTCGTTCGCCTTTTCCCATTGGTACTGTAGAAGTGGAGCCAACGGTGTTGTCAGTCCAAGTTTTTGACAGCGTATGATTCGCATTGAGCCAAGTTTCATCTGTGAAAACAACATTCGACCAATCTTCTATTTTTTTTGCTTGTCTTAAAAAATCGCATCTATACAAAGCAATATCATTGCGTTCCATTAAAATTTTTCGTTTGTCACATTTTTGGAATAACATTCCAATGTCTTTCAATACCTTTGTCAGAGAAGATTTTTGACCACGGAACAAACCACTATTTCGAAGAGATTGTGTTAGTTTTTTTAATGTTGGAATCTCTTTTCTTTGGTAATAGTCGTACCTATATATGACGACGAATAGCATCAGCGTCAAAATTGTCAACGGCTGTAACTTTACTAGGCGGACGTTTTTTCTTAGGTGTAGATAGCTTATTCTGTTCCATGCCACTGCTGCCGTAGCCTTCTTTTGTTATTTTTGCCACTGTTGGGTTGGAGCACTAATACCTAATGCTGCTGCAACACGGTCTCTAACTTGAGTCACTGGTATAAGAGGCCCACCATTACGGCTTTCCTTTTCAAAGTATTCACGAAGTCGCAAGACAAACTCTCTTGTTTGTCCTTTGAGTACTTTCTTTTTTGGCATTTTGACAGTAACGAAGGCAGGAACGATACGCTCAACTCAACCAAACGTGAGAATTCACAAATAAATCAATACGGAGGAATATAAATACTCAACTATATTGAAGGTTACTCATTGAAATACTGTAGATTATTTTAAAATAGACATAGAGAGATTTAATAAAGATCATCAATAGTTTAACAAATACAATATTAACCACTGAATTACAACACAATACAATAATACATTTTGAAAATTCAGTTCCTTTTATATATTTTTTCATGACATAGAACCGTCATATTTGAACAACATTCTTTTAATCCATTTCTTCTTTATTTTGACAAAGGAGGTCGCACATTGAAACACATAGAAATATGAAGTACGAAATTATCTATAAAATAATGAGTTTGTTAAATCGATTAAAACTTCTTAATGCATAAAATCGATCGATGAAAGAAATCGAATAGGTAACGGGTCAGGGTATCACTATTTGATCAAGTATTAGAGCTGTCAAAAGTTAAATAAACTATTGGAACGACTATAATGGAGGATATTTCAATGATATTAATGATGATGATGGTGATGGTCTAAAATCACAACCACTTCAAAAAAGGAGGAGGTTATCAATTCGACTGTATTTTTTTATGTTTTGTGGAGAAATGGGTGTCATATCCCTCCGACACAAAAGACGAGGTGATCAGGCGGGCCACTGCCCAACAGTTGATGTTGGGATGCTGTATATATGATTATAATCGGCGTGAGAACTTTTACTGCGCGATTCAGGATTGGTAGTTTATTAGTGTTAAACGTTGCTGCGTAGTTCAGTGTGTCTGCGGTAAATGGCGCGATAGTATGTGGAAAGTCGCCACAGTTTGATACCTCAAAACTATCGACTGGGTGAAGAATCGATTTTGATGATTATTTTTCATGTGAAAGCAACAGCTTCCCGTGTGGTCCCATTTCAATTCGGTCCAGTTCTTGAAGTTGTTTTTTTTGTTTGTTGTTAAAATTTTTGATTATTAAATATTACAGTTATAACTCAATATGCTATAGGTTTAGTAATTTCACTGTTACTTCTATCTTTTCTTATATTTTCCTCTTCACTCGTATCAAGAAATTTCTATATGCAAAACTTTCTTCGCAAGATTTAGCTGAACTCCGCGCTGCATATGTATGAGCCATCAAATCCGTTTATTAATATTGAACTGTACGTTAACGAGTAATAAAATTTATATGTAGTCAATTTTGTAGGTGACTTACTATTATATAAAGACCTGTACCTATTAAAATATGCATTAACTATTGACCGCTTTGCGATTTTATACTTCACCTTATTAGTGGTGAGCTCTAAACAAACTTAATAGGCTATTACAATAACTTTATCTTAATTTTAATCCTTAATATAATTTCTTCCTAAAACGGTTTTATGTATCAGTTTAATAGTTATATCTACCTAACACTATATCTATCTATACCAGTAATGTAGGTAACTAAGTAACGGTATTTTCTTTTCAATACAGGGTTTCGTTCACGTCCGAGTCTGGTTCCCGCAATTTCCAGGAGTCGTCATGCAATCAGACCAAGAACTTATAATAATGTGCAAGCCACCAGAACCAACCATTATCGAGAATAAGGCGGCTGGGTTTGCTGGAAGTTTGTAAGTACAGTTGATATTAAAATATTTCGAGTTAGGAGGCTTTTGTCATACTAGTCAATGGTTATAAACAGTTGCAACGCGATTAGTAAACTGCATTACCTCCTTAGATCCGTCAATCAGTCGTTTTTCTTTAAAGTTTGTGATAAAATATTAATCCGCTAAATTTTGATATTTTCAGTGCCGTTTAATTAATTTAAATGCTATTTCAGGAACAGTTATGTTTTGCGTTCTTATATTCGAATGATTCATTTTATATTGAATTAGCACAGATTGAATATAAGACGGATAAAACTAGTTTAATCTCACATATTTATTGATCACTATATTCGCATATTAATAGGCACAAGGTTGTCACACAGAGTAGTACTTTAAAATATTTCGCGAACAGAAACTTAAAGGATCATTTTTGAACAAAACATCGTACAAAATTTACCTAAAATTATACACTTTAGTACAGATATGTAAATCTCTTTTTAATGTCTATGAAATGACAATCTGACAAATGAAAGTAAATGGAGATCGTTTTTTGTTTTTACGAAAGACGGTCCCCATTTCATGTCATTTATATAATGTTTATTTATTTATTTATTGGCAGAAATAGCTGATCCGAGTGATCCGGCTGGTTCCCATTTCATCATCGTGTTCAAAATTCAAATACCTACCACAAATCTCTATAAATAAAACCCCTCTATTTTTGAGACATGCTTTGCTTGCATATTGATCGTGATGAATTTCGAAAACATCTAACCGATTTTCTTTAAAATTATTATTATATAGGGGACAAACGAGCAGACGTATCGCCTGATTGTAAGCGATTACTGCCGCCCATGGACAACCGCAACACCATAGGCGTTACAAGTGCGATTTTTGTTTTTTATATGTGTCTTACTGGTGTGCCTCAGATAAGATAGTAGTAGATAGATAAAAGAGACGCAGTTGCGTAGGTCAGCTAGTTGTTTAATATTCAGACCAATATTCCTATTTACAACAACGCTTTTTCATGCATAAGTAATATTAACTATAAACAGGAACCTGCATCTTCTGACACGGTGCCAGATATATACTAGTTCGCCGCGACGAAAAGTCGGTAAAACTCTATGAATTCAAGTTGGATTACATTCTCTTCGAAATGTAGTACTCTAGTAAACTATTAGAAATGAATTTAATATCAAAACAGAAACGTGAAACCGGCTCATGTATATTTCATGTCAATACAATGTCGTTTAACCTAACTCATTTAACAATATTGTAACTGTTGTATTTTATTAACGTACTAATATTGATATTTTCACAGTCCTCACGGCGCAAGAGTATCAGGCGTTGTAGAAGAAACTCCAGGTCGCCTCGAGTACGAAGTGGCTCTGTACAAGGAAGCGCCTCCTGTCTCCAGGCACACTAATCATTCAGTGGATCTGCCGGTCGATCAGGTAACTACTGTACGTTTCACCCCTAAAATATAATGTATATTAACCCTTATTTTTGGCAAATCAGCTTTACTTTGTTACTTAGTTGTTAGCTTACGCTTTATTTTTATTACATAATCGTTTTATATTTACAATTTTACATTCGATAAATATATAAAAGTTCGGTTTTTACTGCAACTGTATTTGCAATATTTGAATTTATTTAATTTTATCTATTGGATAGTTATACAGCCTCGGTGGTGCAGTGGTAGTGAATGCGACTGCTGTGCTTGAGGTCTCGGGTTCAAATCCTGGGTCGGACCATATAGATGTATCATATTTATGAATTTACAAAAAAAAAGTATAAATGTATTCATATCAGCTGTCTAGTACCCATAACACAAGCTCTGCTTAGCTTGGGACTAGATGGCGTTGTGTGTTATATGTCCGAAATATTTATTATTATTATTATTATAATTAGTTACAATATTTTAAGTAATTTGTATTTCCGGCTATCCTCGTAACCAGCTTCTGATTCAAATTCATTAGAACAGAAGACGAGGTGGCTAACAATGCAATTTTGTTAAAAATATTTTTCGACAGAAATTTGGGTCACGGTCATGGTACGCGATTACGGTTTGCTGACAAAATAAGAAAAATAGACGTGACTCGATGTGGATAATTGGTAGTTGAAAAAATATTCCGTTGTCATAGATAGTAAGATAATTGAACCGGTAATTGTTTAGGCGGTGCCAATCGGCACTAAACTTCAACTGCGTGCGCGCATCAACCCAGACTCGGCGTGGCGGCATATTAAGTTGTTGGAGGTGGCTGTCTCGCCTGACCCTGATAGGCCACACGCACCCGGTGCTGTGCTTCTTGTTAAAGACGGGTAAGTAATTACAATAACATATTATGTTTTCTTATGTACCTACCTACCTACTGCAAGATTATTCACGATGAAAAGTAGACAAGTCGTTTCTCCTGACATTATTCGTGTAAGGCTATTGTTCCGCTCCTATTCACAATAAAATGGTCTGTCGAACTAAGTTATACAAGTCAGAACTAGCACACAGAATCGTAGACTATATTGAAATGACGTTAATGTTTTATATAGCGTTTACCTTTAAATGGAGGTATTAGACTTGATGATATTGCATGTTATTGTAGAGTATCGGACGTACACAGCGCGTTCAATATCTATCGTTTGAACATGATCTTAAGGTCAATGTACCAAAAAGGAAGTTGCTGTTTGTGTCGAAATTTCATATTTTAAATTTACTAAAATATAAATAATTTAAAATAAATTGTTGGCAATGAAATAATGAAACCAACGCTGAATAGTCCATGGCCAAATATTTATTTTAAATAAACACTATTTAATATTATCAACATCATAATTTCAGCCGAAATATGTCCACTGTTATTGAACAATATTGTCCTTCTAAAGATCCTCGTATGATAAAAAAAATATGAAACAATGTTGTACTTACCTACCTTTTTTTTATGAAATAGGAGGCAAACGAGCAGACGTGTCACCTGATGGTAAGCGATTACAGCCGCCCATAGACACCCGCAACACCAGAGGCATCATAAGTGCGTTGCCGGCCCTTGGGGGATAGGGAGGGGGTTGGGGTCCAGTCGTGTTAATAACAGCAGTTCCCGGACCCCTCCCTTCTCAGGCACAGAGTGGCACACCATGTGGTTTCAGTCGGTTCGATTCCGATACACCGCCCCGCCGCAAACTCCGGTGGGGTGACGGCCCGAGGAGGGGGGGGTTGGGGGTAACAAAAAATGGGCCTCTGATATCCTCGCTCACTTGGTGAAACGATGTATATTTACTAAACAGATGCCGAAATCGTGACTTCGCTTCAATCATCCCTCACCAGCCGGCACGTTACCGAGAGCGGCACAATGAAGTGTTTTTAGATTTCGAGGCATTCCTCCTAGCTTCGATGAAAGAACGTTCAACACTTTGGATACATTCACAAATCAAAGCTTGTATGGATGCCGGTGATTGCCAACCTGACTACTGTTTGGACTTATTTGAGCCCTCAGGTCAGTATTAACAACAAAATAATCCTAACTTACCCTATGAACCTCTACCTACCAACAAATAACAAGTTCATAAAATAAGTTGCGCTAAGCGGAAATCGAACTCGCTGTCCCTAAAGTTGCAGTCTACAGGATTTATTAAGATAACAAGCTTATTTAAATATCAAATTGATTTATACTTCTAAATTTAATTTATGTTAAACTATGCGGTACTACCCGCGGTGCGACAATAACCTGACAATAAGCTAGTATCTTTATAAATTATAGCCTATGTGTTATTTTGATGTATATGTTATATTATTTTCAAGTCCATTCAAATCAAAATCCATTCAGTAGTTTTTGCAGGAAAGAGCAACAAACATACTCACTTACGTACTCATAAACTTTTACGTTTATAATATTAGTAGGATCTAGAACAGATGGTTTCAACAAAGATAAGTGGCTGCCGTACCACATAGATATATGCAACACAAGAACGAAAATGCGGTGCTGGCGTTTGGTTGGCGATTGAGCCTTTGATAACCTCATTCTCTCAGTGAAATGCAGTAAAAGTGTTGCTTTGGTTTCAATTAATACCGTAATTCCTTGGCATCATTGCCTTCGGATCTATGTGGTAAAAAAAATCTCAAACGGTTTATTTTTAACCGACTTCAAAAAAGGAGGTTGTCAATAAGACTGTATTTTTTTACAATACAATTACATTTTGATACAATGAATATTTTCGTACGAAGCCGTCGCTAGTTTTAACTATATTCAAAACAGAAATGTTCTTTGACCATTTTTGTTTTGAATATAATTGCATTGACAATGAATATTTTCGTACGAAGCCGTCGCTAGTTTTAACTATATTCAAAACCGAAATGTTCTTTGACCATTTTTGTTTTGAATATAATTGCATTTATATTTTATTTGCGTAGAGAAATCGCCTCTATGGCAGTCCTCTATCGCCTATATCATGGGGAGTGTTCTGAAGAGCTCTTCCAACTAGTCCCCCCTTCTCCCTTCCTCTACAGGACAACACGTGCTGGCCTCGGAAGTCACCGCTTCAGAGTGGAAGACATACACTCTCGCACTCATCGATTCGACTCTTCCTTCCTGTGCCGAGCGGTTAAAACCTGGAACTCACTACCAGCGCACGTGTTTCCGTCCCACTATGATCCCGGGTCCTTTAAGCGGGGCGTGAAAAAGCATCTCACTAGGCCGCCATAGTGCTGGTCACCATGCTGCACTTTCCTTGTTTGCACTGAGGATGGTGACCACCACTCTTGGATTCTGCTGGTGCTTTCCATCAGGCAGGGCAGTCATTTTGGTAGCTCAATAGTCGTCTCAATCACAACACGTTACTATTATTTACTAGCTGAACCCCGCGGTGCTACCCGCGGTACGATGATAACTGCGGGCAACGCCGCGAGGCGAAGCTATATCTTTATAAATAGTAGCCTATGTGTTATTCTGATGTATAAGCTATATTGTGGTAAAGTTTCATTCAAATCCATTCAGTAGTTTTTACGTGAAAGAGTAACAAACATCCATACATACATACATCCATACTTACAAACTTTCGCCTTTATAATAGTAGTAGGATAATTTTCTTGACACAAGGTAATAGATCTTGCATATAATTTTTAGGACATGGCCGTCGACGACGATCGTTACCTGAGATTTCCCACAATCACAACATCACGAGTGCCTCATTAGTGTCTGAAGCCGACAACTCTACAATCCCATTCACAAGGTTCAAAGAGAACCTGGAATACTCGGTTGTAATGCCTGGAGAACTGTTTCATAGGACACCGATTGAAAGTACTTGCGCTACTTCCATGATGGTAGCGGTAGCTTTGGGAGCTCTCTTGTTTATGTCTGCTTTACTAGTAAGTAATAATAATAATATATTTAACCTTATACCTTATAGACCTACTACCTATCACCTCATGAAATGTATATATTCTACTATAATTTCATTTTTCTATCTGTTCTGCAATACACCAGGCACTACCCTAAACTTTTCATGCGTGCTCTTTCTTTCCATCCCATGGTTGCCTGTAAGAGATTGCCTCCGGGCGATAAGGCCGCCAATTGTACTACCCTAGTTTTCGTAGTTAATTATCTGGTGTGCAATAAAGAGATTTATTATTATTATTGACTCACAAATAATGATTTACAAAATTACACAACAATAATATTTATAGTATAATATATTAAACAATAAAAATGTGAAACGTTAGCACCTGTAGTAATGAATTTAAACATTGTCTCACAGGGAAATAAAAAGAATTATTATTTTTTGCTTTAAAAGACAATTAGCGTTTTAAAAATATATTAATATACTTTACAAACAGACACAAAGAACATCCGGAATGAGAACAACAGTTTGTGGGTGTTATAAATTGTCGTCCCATGTAGAGATCGAACCGCCAACACTTAATGCTGTAGAAAGCGAAGGGGCGACAAGGTGACCGCTTAAACGAATACAAAATCACATTTTATGCATATTATAAAATGCTTATTATGTTTCAAAATAAGCAGGGCCTGTAAACAAAGTGATGAGAAACATTATTTAAGCATGCGGAACACACAATTAGTATTGTTTGTCTTCGATGGGCATCGAACCCTTCACCTCTAGCAGTCCGGTTCGCTAACCATTTCAGTCAGTTGATTGTTTGCTGAGTACATTACGAATTCGACTAATGTCAATACTAACAATATTTATAAACACGAACCCCCGTCATAAATATCGAAGTGATATCAGTAAACACTGAAAAGCTAGCGACCTCACGATAGCGACCATTAAATGTTGTTATTCGGAGTGATATTGTGATTTAAGAGTATTGTAATAAAGTCTCTTTTACACTTCAGAAGCTTTACTTCCCAAATCCGTCGAACCCTAACACGTTTTAATATGTATTTCTATCACTTATCCATAGTATAAGCTCTCGTTAGTTTGGGACTTGCGTGTCAATGTCAAATTTTTTTACACCATGCTTCATATTTTTCCAGATGTGCTACTTGGCTACAAAATTAAACGCCACGATGCTGAAAAACAGCAGTCTACAAACACCATCAGGAAAGGGCTTCGAACAAATACTGAGAGAATTAGCCCACCACTCTCTACCAGACTCAGGGTACACCGGTCGGCCTACTGTACAGTGACATAATAGAACGACGATGTAGAAATATCACAAAGTGTGGAACAATTTATGAGGCTATTAGATTGTACGAAGTGCGTAGACGTGATTTAAATTCATAACAAAGGCTTTTAATCACTTAGGTGCTGTTTAAAAATAAGTAAATTTAAAACAAAACATGATTGTGTGTAGGTTTAAAAAACCTTATAGATTAAATTACTTTAAGGAGTATTTAAAAGATTCAATTTAAACTTATGACTGAGAATTCGCGAGCTGTTCTGGGTGCAAGACTATAGACAACTTGGTAATTTTTCAGTCATGACTGTCTGGAGTTGTAATAGTTTATGGTAATGATATTATTAGTGTTAAGACTAATTTATTTTTCTTATTTAAGTGGAAATAGACAATAAAAAAAAATGACAATTTGTTTCTTCCTTCCTTCTCCCCTCTGATAAAGTTAAGAAAAAACATAGATTATACTTAAAAATCAATATAGTGTAGTACTGTAGGTAGGGGGGCTGAAAACGGTAAATAGGTATTTATTTTTCTTCATGCCTATAAGTGAAAGTAGATAATAAAAGAAATCACTTGCTTTATTTATTTGTACCTCTCATCTAATTAAGTAAGTTTAGAAAAATTACCCATTCTTAGACAATTATCATAGTAAAGCGCTGATGAGAAACAAATTTTAAATCTATACAAATAAATAAAATTGGCGTGTCTGTTTGTAATATTAAAATAACCGCTTTCTACTACATGCATATGAATGTATATACGGTACACATACCAAAATATATATTTTAAAATTTTTGTCTGTCTGTTTGTTCCGGCTAATCTCTGGAACGGCTGGACCGATTTGGACGGGACTTTCACTGGTAGGTAGCTGATGGTACAAGGAGTAACTTAGGCTTACATTTTTTAGACTAGCTTCGCCCGATACGACAGTAACCGCGGGTAACACCGCGTTTATTATAGTATAGTAACATTACAATACGACACAATAACACGATCGTCCTATCTCTGTATGTGTGTGTTAATTTATTTATATCTAGTGTTTTTAGCGGTCGCCTGGCCTTCTTTAGTATTCAAGTGTTGTGGGTTCAAATCCCACATGGGACAACATTTTGTGTGAACCCCAAATTGTTGTTCTGAGTCTGGGTTTTAATTGTGTCCGTTTCATATATGTTTGTATAGTCCCCGCGACACGGGATGCGGGATTCTTAATGCGGGAGTTGTCCTTTTGCATAATTTAAAGAAGACATATTACCTACTTACGTCATGTCCCTTACTTAGCAAAGGTGCAGGGGCGGATCGTGATTTATTATTATTTATTTGGCAGATCGTGTTTTAATTGGGCCGTGGGAAAAAGAATGGTTCTTAAGTAGTACTTAAGAATCATTTTTTGTTGACAAGAAGGGAAACATCCTCTGATATTCAATACCTTGAAGACACAGGAGCCAGGACCATGTTGTAAGAGCCCCTTGCACTCTCTCTCCCGTGTCTCGCCTAAATGCTCTTCTTTGGGAAGGTCCTGGACTGTATGATTTCAGTTCCTTCCATTTTGTTTTTTGCCAGCTCGACCGGAGTGATACAACGACCTCGCAGAAAACCGGCTTGAAATACCTCTTGCGCTGTGTTTCACCGAGTGAGTGAGGGTACCGGAGGCCCATAATAATATTTTTTTTTCCTTTGAAATTGCTGAATTTGTAGTAATAGAAAAATCTTTAAATCGTAAAATATTCAATGTTGACATTATGTGCTTGATGTACCTATATAATATATAATTATTTTCAATTGGTACTGTTATCAAACGGCGCTTTTTCGAAACGCATCCTACCTAATTTATTAAGTAAATCATCTGGTTGGCTCAGCTGGCTGCTGTTTCGTATAATATAAATCGTTTACGAAAATAACTAAACTTAAGTGTTAGTGGGCGAAGGACATTACTCGCAGAAACGATAGTCGATGGGGCCACCAAGTTTTATAAGAGACGAACGCGTACAGACATTTGCAACGTTATCGCGTTGGTAGGTGGTCCTGGTGCGGATAGCTGAAAAACTTCCAAGTGGAAAGACGAACAGGGCTTGAACGCCCTCACTGTTGCGGTTAGGGGTAAGAGTTATCAGTCCTAAAGGCACTACCTAGTTCAGGCAGCGGGTTAATTTTATTTAATATTTTTTATTTTTTTTATTGTATAGTGGGCAAACGAGCAGACGTATCACCTGGTGGTAAGCGATTACCGCCGCCCATGGACACCAGCAACACAAGAGGCGTCACAAGTGCGTTGCCGGCCTTTTAGGAAGGAGTACGCTCTTTTCTTGAAGGTTTGAAGGTCGTATTGGTCCGGGAACACCGCAGGCGACAGCTCATTCCACAGTTTTGCTGTGCGTGGCAGAAAATTTCGGGGAAATCGCACAGTTGTGGACTGCCAACCATCTAGATGATGGGGATGAAATTTATGTCGCGTAGGACGATGGCGGAAAGATGCTGCAGGGATCAATCCGAACAATTCCTCGGAGCACTCCCCATGGTAAATGCGGTAGAAGATGCACAGTGAAGCCACATCTCTACGCAGCGCCAGAGAGTCTAGCCGAATTGAAAGATCCCGGCAATCGACGATACGAGTCGCCCTCCGCTGAATGCGGTCCAGAGGGAGGAGCTGGTATTGGGTCGGCATCTGGAATACGTTTTCCGCGCCCAGCTACGCGATAGAGTACAAGGCCCGGGAGAAGGCTTAAAGCAATGGGCGTTGGAAATTAATAACCTCGTACGAAAAGTGTACCTTTGTATCGAAAGCGCTTACGATGGGATGTCCTCAGGGATCACTGCTAGGTCCATACTTGTGGAATATAGGCTTGGACGATTTTCTTACAATACCTATACCATCCGGATGTACCCTAAATACTTATGCGGACTACTGCTTGTTATTGATAGAATCAGATACTACAACGGAGCTGGAGAAACTACCTAGATAGATGTTTGAACTTATTTATTATCTCTTTGGGGTGTACGTAATCGGTTAACTTTTGCACCAAACAAAACCTTTATCAATCAATCAACCAGCGCGGTATATTAAATTTGAAAAAATTACCATTAATAATAAAATCTCGGTTTGTTACTTGGGATTGGTTTTAGAAAGAAACTTTTCTAGAACATATAACTTAGAACAGTTAATAAAAATACGAAAATAAGTTTATTTGCACTGATGAGGAAATCAACTGCGATATGGGGTCTGGCATTTAATACACTAAAGATCATATATGGAGCTACTTACTTGGGTTCAATTTGCTATGACCCCTGTATGGGGCATCATAGCAAATGTCTGCTGTCTGTCTGCGATACAAGGCTTGTTACAAGGCCAACGACTTGCATTATTTATTTTATTTTTTTAATTTGCAGATCATACAAACATTTGGTCCGACCCGGGAATCGAACCCGAGACCTCAAGCTTAGCAGTCACATACGCTACCACTACGCCACCGAGGCAGAGATTTTCTTGTGCAAGGCATGTAGGACGATTAGCAATTAGGCTTTACCGGTGTTGGCGGGTGTTCTTCCGGTCGATCTCGCGGTGCAAAGACGTGCAGCCATGTACTATTCCACACTACAAAACATGGATTGCGATTTTTTTGACGTGCGATACCGCGATAAAATCATAAGATTGTGTGGGGGAACGGGTATCATGTTCCACCCAACACAAAGGGAGGATCCTCCGACCAGGCGAGGTGATCATGCCTGGCGGGCTACTGCCCTCCGACCACGTCGGGTCACCACTGTGGGGGAACGGGTATAATGTTCCACCCAACACAAAGGGAGGATCCTCCGACCAGGCGAGGTGATCATGCCTGGCGGGCTACTGTCCAACAGTTGATGTTGGGATGTTATATATATGATAATCGGCGCGGGAACTTTATTTGCGCGATTCAGGATTGGTAGTTACTCCGTGTAGTGTAGTTTGTAGGTACAGTGCGTTACTTCGTAGTTCAGTGTATCTTCGGTAGATGGCGCTGTATGTGGAGGTCGCCACAACAGCAGTCCAATGTCTATAACGACCTCATGGATGAAAGGCAACAACGATGGGACGAATCATCTAAGGGGCGCCACCTATACCGGTTCTTTCCATCTGTTCGCGAATGGTTGTTGAGGACATGGCTCGAGGTAGATCACTCAACTCTCATCACTGTTTCGCTCAATTTCTTAAAGGTCACGTTAACTTTAAGAGCAAACTATACTCATTAAAATTAGTCAATTCACAATTGTGTCAATGCTCAACACCTGATTCTAGCTGTGAACAGTTCGCTCGGCATATCCTCTGCGAATGTGGTCTTTGGTACAATAAAAAACGTAATGTAATGTTATATAGCTTACAAATGACATCTGAGGCGGTATCCTATGGGGATCTTGTGTCAACTGCGTTGAATTACCGTGCGTTTAGGCGATTCTGCCGTACATACTATAGATATCAACTATAGCTCACTTAGGACCCATAATATTTTATCCGTGGTGCTTCCGGGTTTGAAAAAGGAGTCTGTATATTTTGACTTCAATTCGTTGCAGACCGTACTTTTCAAGGGATATTTGACAGATAGAGATCCTTTGATGTAGACCTACTTAATGTATTTTTTTTGCCAGTCCCCAACCCGCACTCGGCCAGCGTAGGGGCGTATGACCTTAACCCTCTCCTGAGAGAAGCCCCGAGCCCAGCAATGGGAGGTTATGTATGGGTTATTGACGATGATGTTTTTTTTTGGCCATTTCTAAATTACATGCTTTGCCTATTGTTGCAAAAAATCTATCTATTTATTTATTTTTATTGGTAACTCGAAAAAAATATAGCAGCACTAGGGATGGGCAAATGGAAAAAATATTTTAAATATATCGATATATATCACCCAAGAATGCCCAATATGCAATTATTTATAAAAAAATGCCAAAATATTCGAAATTTCATTGAATTTTATAAAGAACTTCCATACAGCAGACATGACGTTTAACATAAATACAATTCACACAAAAAAAAAACAATGAGCTACGCTTGGTTTACTCGTGACAACAACAACAAAACAACATTCGTACCAACACCCCAACACATGCAGTCAGTCCAGTGGGCAGTGCAGTGATACCAACAAAACTACCAAACCAACAAGCAGTGTCATTGTGATAGACAAGCAGGTCATAGACTGTAATTTTTGTTTGTGTTGGAAGCAAAGAAACTAAACGTATGGGTTTTGCCTACTGCATACCTACTCTTTTCTAAATTTAAGAAATCGGATTGGTCAAATACATGATGTGACGCATGAGCAGACAGCAGAGCTTTAAAAATATATCGATTTTGATATCTTAAAAAAAATATCGAAAATTAATATTTCGCGGGAAAAAATATCACTGATTTATATCGATATTTTTCTGTAAAAATATCGATATTTTGATATATCGATATTTTTTGCCCAAGCCTAAGCCCCTAAGCAGCACTGTTTACAACTGACAGCCCTCAAACTCACTTCAATGAAATACGTCCAAGTCCAAATACAAAACAATAAACCCTTGTAATATGTTTTTTGTGCTGTAGTAGTAACTTAATATTGCTAATTATTAAATGTGCTCATTTATGAATACTTACCTACTACAAAACAGTACAACTGTAGCAGCACAAATGAGTAAAAGAAGTTTTAGCAATACATCATCAAACACAAATGCAAAGAAACCAAAACATTGGTCGCTCGGGTTGGTCGATGCAATGAAAGATCCTGATGCCATAGTCAGAAAAACAGAGCACTGTGTTATAATCAAAGACAAATATCCTAAGGCTAAAATTCACTACTTAGTGTTACCTCAAGATAATATAAGTAGCATCTATGTGTTCAATAATTCGCATCTAAAACTTTTAGAAGAATTTGGTAAATTGTTCAAGGAAATACAAGATGAAGTTGAAGAGACACTGAGAGCTGGTTTTCATGCAGTACCAAGTATGCAAAGACTTCATATGCATATAATCAGTATAGACATGGTGTCACCGTGTTTGAAAACTAAAGTACATTGGAATAGTTTCACTACTGATTTTTTTAGGTCTTTCGAAGGTAAGATAGTATTGTTTAACTAAGTATACTAGTAGCTAGTAGTACTAACAGAGTTGAAAAAAGCTTTCCAAACCCATCATTATATTTTATATTTACATCTCAGGTTTAATATCACATGCCTTGAAACAGTCATTCTCACGTAATGTATTCTCATAACCCTTGTTACAATTATTAAGCTTCTGCATATGTGGGAAAAGCTATTAGTCCAGATTACTAGTCTGTTAAAGGTTAGCAGGAATGCAGGTGACCTCATCTTTGTTGCTTTGTATTCATGAATGATGGTTTGTCATGCCATGATTTGTAGCAAATGTGTGTAGTCTCAAGTCAGTAGGATGGAAAAGAACATAAAGTACAGCTCTCTGTATTCATCCTGAGTACTGGACATTAACAATTTCACTGTCCTAAGACAACTATCAATACAATTAATTGACAATACAATAAATTGACTGCACGGTTGGCCGAGTGGTGTCAGCGGTCGCCATGCCGCTTGCTACTGTGCCAAGTGTCGTGGGTTCAAATCCCACGCGGTACCTACAACACTTTGTGTGATCCACGAATTGTTGTCCCGAGTCTGGATGTTCTTTGTGTCCGTTTCATGTATGTTTGTAAAGTCCCCCACGACGACGAGGATGTTTATTCCTAAAGTGGGAGTTGTCTTTAAAAAAAAAAAACAACCGCAACCGCTGACCAATAGTGTTGTCCAAGTATGTCGAAATACGATCTATGTATATGTAACAAACATGGTCAAATCATTGATCTCATGTATATTTTCGCGGACTGTTTCATTGACTGCCTCGGTGGCGCGTGCTGCTGTGCTTGGTCTCGGGTTCGATTCCCGGGTCTTACTAAATGTTTGCATAATCTGCAAATATTTGTTTTGGAGTTTGGGTGTTTTCTATGTATAATATGTATGTATTTACAAAAAAAAAAGTATATATGTATTTATATCAGTTGTCTAGTACCCATAACACAAGCTCTGCTTAGCTTGGGACTAGACGGCGTTGTGTGTTAAATTGTCCGAAATATTTTATTTATTTATTTATTTTATTTATTGATAAACCTCTATGAGGAAAACGAAAAAGATGATTATGTACCATAATAGATAAGTAAAAAAAAATTGTAAAAATACATTTGTTGCCATTGACGATTTAGGTGACATAGTGCCACGATACAAAGTTAATTATGTGGCACTTAATGCAATATATTGTATCGACTGTGGAGGTTTAAGACCTATATTAGCGTAGACTCCCCAAAGAAATTAAATTAAATTAAAAAGAAAAAAAAAAGTATTATTTAAGATGAATTTTAGTAAGAGAAACCATTTTTATTTTTGTTTGATTAAAATGTAATATACTAAGTTTTACTTTTATTTTTCCTAAATATTAGATATGGCAACCTAGGGAGCCAGATTACATACTTGGCAGGTTGAAAGAATTTTTATTTGATTGATTTTTCAAGTTTCTTGTGAACAACACTATTCTTGGTGGTTTAAGTGTATTGTATGTCATGCACAGACGTACGGAGCCAACTCATCAGTGCATTACATGTAATGCATGGACAGTGAAAGTGTTAAATTACATTACTCAGAACAACAATATGTGGACCAAACAAAGTGTTGTCCCTTGTTGATTGACTGATTTGAATATTTAGAAAATGGTGTGTCAACCGCTTAAACCACTATTTGATACATGCAGTCATAGTTTGTTTTGTTGTAAGAATGTAGAGAGTGTTTGCACATTAAAAAAATATTTAAATTTAAACATGTTTATTATTGTATATTGTCAACAAACAATATTAACATGACATATTATACTAGACTAATAAAATATTTACAGGAGATGCACTTTCAACAATGTTGCAATTCACTAAGTAGTATGAATTTATAATATTGACTTTTGTAGCAAGTAATGAAACAAGACAATTTTATAGAGGAAATGAAAGATGAGTATACTTATTTTGTTACAAATTGTAACATCTTGAATATAGTAATTAATATAAAACATTTAAAAAATGGACTTGAACAGGATAATAAGAGTTTTTACATGTAGCAGAGTTGTTATAAAATATTTCTAACTTTTCATCAAGTATTAACAAACCTAATTTATGTTACAGATGTACAACGACAATTAAAAGAAATTGGTAGAGTAAAGAAAATATCACCAGAATTGCATAAAAGGCTATTGGCCACTGAACTAAAATGTAATCAATGTTCATATAAGCCAAAAAACATGCCGCAGCTTAAAGAACACTTGCTTATACATAGTAAATAAGTGATTTTTTAATTTACCTATCACCTAGTTTTATTTAACAATGTCATGGTGTATAATTTTCTAAAAATAGGAAGACTAGCATCAACTAGTATCTAAGCTACTAATGCCTAGCAGTACCTGACAAAAGGTTCTCTACTAATCACTTTATTCACAACCATTTTTTAACGTTAAGCTATGTTATTTTCAAGTCTGTTAGTTTAAAGATGCAAATGACACAAATCTATTGTTTAACATTATAAAATGTTTATGAATAAGGTAGTTGACAAAACAAATTTTACTATAAAGTAAAGTTAACAACACAACTCCGTTACAGTCAACATCACTCCTATTTGGCAATCACATGCCACACTATACTCATTCATCCATACAATTTTATTACCTAAAATGGGTTTAACTAACTTTAATGGATTTCTGCAACAATTTGTCACATCATAAATGTGTACTAGTCTTAATGCAGAAAGCATTAATATTTGCATAACAATTCATACATATATTTAATTCTATTGAGTCACATGGCAATTCAGAATTTAAATGTCAAAATATTATTTGAATAAAATGTATAAATAATATTTTAAAACAAGTGTTTTATTAAACTACATAATAATAAGAAATACACAGTAAATGAAGAATAATACAATATTTAGTTTTTTATTTACTTCAAAGCAAGTTAATAGCATGTGCATGCTAGTTATGTTGAAGTATGTTTTATTGCATATCTCCTTTGTGAGTTGAAATAATTGTTCCATGGGATGACAAAAATTAAAATAGATATGCAATGTGGCTAATAGTTACAAAAATATGGTGCTACTTAATGTAAACATGTTCACCAACTTGTCAATATCATATTCTAATTCAATTCCATATTATACCTACTCCTATTCATTACAATATTGTGATAAAAAATAACTTTATTTAATCACACTGGTTATAATCATAATTCATTGTTATTCATTCAATATTGTGTTACCGCATTTTATCACATTGATTTTGTATTCTTGCATTTTAAAGCGCAATTTAATAAGCATTATGATAATAATGTATATTTTCGACTATATAATATATTTACTCTTATCATATCTTACATTGCACACTATATTTATTGCCAAAATTCGTTTAAGTACATTAAAAAAATGGAACTAGGTACCTAATTACCTATGACTTAAGAATTTAAGTTTATAGTAATTATGAGTAAGTTTTCTATAAATGGCATCTTTATAAAATATTTTGTTGTCATACTTATTCTTGAGTAGTTTATCTACATTATCAATGTGAGTTACAAAAATTGAGGCAAAATTCTGAGAATCAATTTTAATTGTACATAATGTTCAAATAATGCTCTGTATTACATTATACATTTACACAGTAAATGTTAAGAATCAGAACTTGTACACAATATTTTGTTAGGTTTAGGACTATCGGAATCTAAATAACTTGTATCAGTGCTTTGACTTAAATCTAATTCTGATGAACTATAAATTGATATGTTACGCCTTTTGAACGTCTTCTTAGGTTCCACTGATGTTGGTGTTTTACACTCTGACACAGTACTAGAATTATGTGACAGAAAACTGCAATCAGAATCTGTTGTAAGTACTTTTGATAATGAAAGTTCACTATTATCCTCACTGGGCGTGACTGGAGCTGGTAGTGATAATTTTGACATTTGAAACTTAACTGGCGTGCTCTCTGCACAACTAGGTACTTCACGATTTGTTTCAACTTGTGCAGCTTTCATTGTTCTACCCATTCGAGCCATAACCACTTGAACAGGATCATCTATGCCCAGTTTTTCGCATAGTTCTACTGTTTGTGGATTCATTATAGGTTCCCGTGGGGCAACCTTAGGACTATTTCTGTCAAACACAGGTGCTGTCCTTACAAAACTTTCTTCTTTTATAATAAGACTATTGAATAACTTCTTTATATTTTCCTTTTCTTCTTCTGTTGGGGTAAAGTCGTACCTTTCATTACCACCTGGCCCAGGCATATGGCAGTCAACATTTTTAACTGTCATAAGTTGATTGGTGTTCTTCAAAGTAGCCAACCATTCAGCATCATATTTCAGACATAGGTCACCATCAAGCTCGGTGGGTATGTTTAGAATTTGCAAATGTCTGCGTTTGGGCAAACATTTATCCAATGCTAAGAACTTTGTCTCTGTATTTGTTTCTGCATGTTTGACAATTGCAGTAAACTGGCAATGCAAATGTGCTGCAAACCAATAGTCGGGTTTGACAGTGTGTAACAATGTCTCCGCTGGTACACTGCCCAACTGGTTGGACTCGATGTCCTCTCTGGGAAAGAGCATTTTTATGTTAGTACAAGATAATAAAATATGTTTTTCATAAATTATTATAGAATAGTGAAGTTCAAGTTAAACATATTTTTTATGTAGAATAGTAGTAAATAGATTTTTAAGCATACCTGAAATATGGTTTGTATCTCAGTAGAGCCTCTTGATTTCCATACTGTGTTATTCCTCTTGGCCAATCATGAGACAACATTACATCTACTTTATCCTTTAACTGACTCAATCTGAATACATCCAGTGACCTCACATGATACACCGTCCTCAGTGAGCTCGGTGTGTATGGCAAAGTTTCCCATAATCCTTGACGATAATCAAAGGGCTTATATATGCCCGATATACCTGTTACGAAAGAATAAAACATTTGTAATCAAAGGACAATCTATACCAGGAAAGGTAATATAATTTTTTTAGATGTGAAACAAAGTATATATTTTTGGAATATCTTGTTCAAATAAATAATAATTGATGTTAGGGGATTTTATTATAAATTTCATTGTATGTTCTGTGTGTTCTATGACAACTCATTATAAAAAAAAATTAAAAACAATTCTAAGTGAGTGATAAACTAATAAAGAACTCAAGAGGTTCATAGCAACCTGTCCTAGAGTTTTAAAATAGTACATTTATTTTGTATTAAACCTTTTACATATATTTTTACATGTGATATAAGTCACACTTATGTTTACAAACTAGTTAGAAGGTGTAAATAGTTTTAATTACATACCTCCAATCCTTAGGTCTCCAAACTGGACAACACCAGCCCTTCCCAAGTAATAAATGTTTGGTGCTACCCATCCGCCATAAGGTAACTCCTGTAAGTAATTTGATGCTTCATGGTTGCCGCCAATGAAAATAGTCAGTAGTGGAGCTCTTTTCTCTCCACTGTAATACCTGCAACAAAAAATAAAATACTTACAATAACAGATTCAAGCTAACCTAATGGTTATCATCCAATTCATGCATCAAATTTTTATCTCTGTACTCTTTTAGGCAACCCGTTAGGTAACCAATAAAATTATATAAAATTTGTATAGGTTTTGAAGGTGTATGTACAGCTTGAGTGCTTGATTATGATGATTAAATCAGAAAAATGCATTATCATTATTTGGAAATGTTAGAAAATTTAAAAATGCAATCTTTAAACTGTAAGTTTTATAAGTTATGTTTTAGTGTACCTAAAATAAGATTTTATTTATCAATAGCTGACCCTCGCTACCTAGTTTATGTCTACTATTGCCAGTAGTGTAATAATTTCCCCCCGTTTTTTAAACATTCTTCATTTGGGATCCGCTCCTATCAGTTTTAGTGTGATAATATATACCTATACGCTATAGCCTTCCTTGATAAATGGACTATCCAATACTGAAACAATTTTTCAAATCGGACCATCGGTTCCTGAGATTAGTGCGTTCAAACAAACAAACTCTTCAGCTTAATATTAGTATAGATTACAAGAAAATGTTTAAAAAGTTATAAACCGACTATGTAGAAATGTTTGTTAAAATTTCTCTAGACTATTTAAGTGACATATCATTCAGGTTATTGTTACAAATCTATTGACTTCTCATTCATTCAGATTCTTTCAGAAGTTTAACTTTGCCATAGTCAGTTGCCTGGTGCCTGCCTTGATATATTGTTTCGAATGGGAATAGATTGAGATCAAATTAGTATGAACTCCTGTGCATCTGGGGCACTAGGTAACAGTTGATTAAACACATGTACATTTTAGGAACACAGTGTTGGTGCAGTACAAGTTTCAATACTGATATTTTACGTTCATAAACCATAATAACCTTACTTTGAGGTTGTAAGAGACAATAAATGTTAATTTAATAGCACATTTTCTCAAAGTAACATCAAATAATGTAAATTTCAGTAACTTCTCGTAAGCGAAAACAAATTATAGCAACAAAGAGGCACAAAATGCATTCTTAGGAATATAGCATAGTAACAAACGTTGAATAATTAACACGAGCACATAGAAATTACATTATCTAACAAAAGTTATTACTAACTTGTGAAATGAACACATGCGTTGGAACTTTTCTGGCACAGCCATCGCCTTTAAATCACTATGATTACGAACAGCTTGAAAATCACCACAACAGATCAGTAAATCTATTTTAATGATCTCCCTGTCTTGTATAGTTTGAATACAGTCGTATATCTTTTCCAGCTCACCGTGAGCACAACCTTCTACAGCGATTTTCATTTTTATTTAGTTGATTCGCTTATATTTAGTGAGAATTATTTTAAGTGACCGAACACGCGCGACGACAACAACGTCACGAACCAAACTCAAACTGGCGACTGACAAGACAAGCGAGCGCTGTCTGTCACCGCACCATGCATTGCTATGACGCAGCGACTGTGATGCTTTGCGCACAGAACACTTTTACTCAGACTTCTAGTGACTTCTCTCGGTTCTGACTGACGCTAGGAATGATCTGACTCATTGCGAAGTCGATTTATTGAGTTTTCGATTTTGCAGCTAATAAGATTTTTAAAATCGATTTTACTTGTCGGTTGTTTAAAAAAAATTGTTATAATCGAATTAGCTGAACTGAAGATTGCATTGATTTTTCTAACAAATACTAAAAGAAAAATATTAACAAGAAGATATACCAAAAATTGGTTTTGTATGTAGTATGTTATTGTTATTTATGATTACCATTTTTAGTCTTCTAAAAAGTCTAAAAAGAAGTAGTTAACTGATAACAATAAATAAGTCTTTGAATTGAATAGGTGATTAAATCATTTGCTATATCTCGCAACAATACCAATTATCGACTACATTTTTTTTATGATAAGTAGGCTCATGTATTAATTAGTTGTGCAATGTGTTCTACGAAATATTTTAACGATAGAACGAAATTGAAAATTCTAACGAGAATGATAAAAGAGCTAAAACTTTCTTCGTTGCGACGGTCTGATGATTACATAAATATACTGCATTGTAGTTATCGAAGGGCAATGCACCGGGTTTCCTAGATTCAGGAGGCCTCGGACCCTGACCAGCAAATATTTTTACGAAACAGCTAAAATTTGTCCTACTTTTAGATTGTAAAGATAGTTTGCAATAGGACTCTACATGTAAGATAGCACTGTCGGTCAACGTGTTACCGTTAAAATTGTGTGTACGACGTGTGAGGGGTTATATTTAAATAGGACAGCGAAAGTTAAAAATATTTTTTTACAAAGAATAAGTTAATGACAATGGGAAGAGATTGCCATTACAAATAATAAGTTAACTTCTAAGAAGTTGCTAATGAGGGTTGAGTCCTTTATGTAGTGATAGGCTTTAGATGGATATGTACTCTTTACCTATAGCACACCATAAAATGAAAATTACAATGAAGACAATAAAAAATAATAAAAGTGGTACAATGGGCGGCCTTATCACAGACAGCGACCTCTTCTAGGTAACCTTTAGATAGATTTTTTTTATAATTGCAATACAAATGCTGCATTTGGAGCTTGAAGTTTAGATAACGACATAGCAAAAAATATTACCCATCCTTTTGGCTTTGCCATAGTCAGGTAACAATAAACTAGTGTCTGTCTTGATATATTGCTTCTAATGAGAATAGATTGATATCAAATTTGTATGAACTCCTGTGCGTCTAGGGCACTAGATAACAGTTGATTAAACACATGTGCATTTGAGGCATACACTTGGCACCTTGCAAAAGCTTAGAAAAAGCGACGGCAGGCACTGTTTGTGATAATAAAAATCAAGAAGTGTTTACTAATCCTATTAATACCAATATTTTAAATCCATACTAATATTATAAATTCAAAAGTAACTCTGTCTATCATAGCTTAACTGCTGCACGAGATTTCTTAAAATAACATCAAATAATGTAAATTTCAGTAACTTCTCGAAAGCAAAGACGTATTATAGCAACAAAGAGGCACATAATACATTCTTAGGAACATAGCATATTAACAAATATTGAATAATTAACATAAGAGAACCGGTAGAAGTCTTAGAGCGTACTCCTTCCTAAAAGGCTGGCAACGCACCTGTAACGCCTCGTGTTGCGGGTGTCCATGGGCGGCGGTAATCGCTTACCATCAGGCGATACGTCTGCTCGTTTGCCCGATACATAATAAAAAAATCTAACAAAAGTTAATACTAACTTGTGAAATGAACACATGCGCTGGAACTTTTCTGGCACAGCCATCGCCTTTAAATCACTATGATTACGAACAGCTTGAAAATCACCACAACAGACCAGTAAATCTATTTTAATGTTCTCCCTGTCCTATATAGTTTTAATACAGTCGTATATCTTTTCCAGCTCACCGTGAGCACAACCTTCTACAGCGATTTTCATTTTTATTTAGTAGATTCGCTTATTTAGTGAGAATTATTTTAAGTGACTAAACACACACGCGACAACAACGACGTCACGAATCAAACTGGCGACTCTAGACTAGTGTTGATCGATATAAATCGATATTTCAAAAAATATCGATACATGTATGCGATATATCGCTTCAATCCGATATTATCGAATCATCTAGTATCGAATGTAATATCGATATATTTCATCCGATATATCAAATATCGTGTCCCATTCCATTTTTTCTTTATATTTACTTATTCCTATAAATCTGCAACATTGTCAATTTGAGTAAAAATAAAACGAAAATTCCTGGATTATTTAAAAATTAGCCTTTACGAGGGCAGCACTAGTAGCATAACATTTATAATCTGTGGTGTCCATGGTCACTTGTCTTGGTCATTGGTTTCGTTTTTCAGTGCAATATAATCTATAAATAAAAGTTGTCTGTTTTGTTTAATACAGTTTACGAAATATTAATACCGTTAAGTGTTTATATAATAAACAATATATAAAAAAGCTTTTATAAATTGTATAGAAGAAGCAAGCTGTGATAATTATTGTCTATTTTGTTTATTACAGTTTAGGATTCATACAGTAAGTACAACGTGTTTTTAATGAAAGTACTATCAATTGTTACTATACTATTTAATAGTATAAAACAATAAATAAAGGAATGCCTTAGTAGTATTTATGAGTGTGAATCTAGCCGACACTATTATTTTTTACAATAATAAAAGAATACTGTAAATAAAGTTTTAATTCAATAAACTAAAAAATGTACAGTTAAAAATAAAGAAACATGTCGGCCAAATTCATACTCATTGGTATTTGTATCAAATACTCTAAAATGTACTTTTAATTAACTTATCAATGGCCATTTATTGGTTATCAAGAGTCTTATAGCCCGTATTATAGAAGGCGTCTCAGTCGTGAATCAAGTTTTAAAACTACTTTCAAGAAGAGATTATTATTGAACGTCTCTTGATTCACTGATTGTTGATCAAGTGAGTAAAGAGCAATAAATAGCTTATTTTAGAACGATGCTTATGTCAAAATCTCTTCTCAAGTACAGATTTTGACAGATGTGATCTCTGTTCAACTAAGACAAAGACGATAAATACTTGACATTGGCAGAAATAGCTGATCCGAGTGATCCGACTAGTTGCCATTTCATCATCAAAAATAATCAAGCTCAATCTAATCTCAAGTATTAATTATATTTATTAGTATTTTATGATGATTTTCCTGAATAATAATGAAAGATTTATTTTACCTTACGTTATTTACGAAGGAATTGCTTATTATACACATTTCAATACATTTTAATTAACACTAATTGATGTTCAATTCACATTCAACTATTTATTTCAAGCAATAGTAATAACCTTTCGGTTTCTGATAAAAATATTACAATAATTTTAAAATAAAAACAAAAACAGTTTGATAATTCGACATTGACAAGTATTGATAACAATTTGAACATTCCATTATAGGTAGTATCTAGTCAGTTTTATTTTAATATTTAAAGTATTTAATTTAGGGCGAACTGCTTCTTAATATTATGTTTAAATTGATACACTAGCCAATAGTGTGTTATAAATAAACTAATAACCAATAATATATAAATTATATTTGTTAGATTTGATGTGTTTAATATAATTAGCTGCGTAATACAGAACAATAATTTCGACAATGCAGAAACTTAACTGAGAAGACACTTGTGAGTTGAGATTACATATAGTTTCAACTAAGTAGAACTTAAAACGCCTTCTATAATAAAAGCGACGCTTGAGACCTTAAAACTAGTTTCAGGCTGTTTCAGCTGATGAGAGTTCAAACGATACTTTAGACGCCTTCTATTATACAGGCCTTAGTTAGAGATGGGTAATGGTCGATTAAGTTTATTTAGAGGGATTGTTTTTATTTCATAAATTTTTAGGACAGGATATTTCTCATACAGTTTTTTTTTTCAGATATTAGGAATTCTTTCAATATGGCACCTACTAAAAAAAGTATTGTTTGGAAATATTACGAAAAAAATGATGAGAAAACTGCCAGATGCAAGTTATGTCAAAAAAATGTTAAAACGGCTGGCAATACCTCTAATGCGATGGCACATATCAAAAATATTCACAAGGCTATCTACTTGGAAATTTTTAAAAGTAACAATAGTGCTACAAAAGATTTAAATTCAGATTTGTCCAACCCAATCCCTAGTACTTCAAAACAAGATAGTATCACGATATCGGAATCTATCGTAAACGAAGACGAACATCAACTATTGCCTTCAACTTCTACGTCGTCGCCAATGGATACTAGCGAGATAAGTACGGACGATTATCAAACTGATCAAAAAATGGATAGGGAATTGCCTTTTAAACGCCAACGCCAGAGATCAATTGAAAGTAGTTTTGGAGAAATATATGCGTATACCTCTACTGGTGACAAAACTAAAAGAATCAACAATGCCATAATGTTCATGATCTGTAAAGACAATCAACCTTTTTCATTAGTTGAAAATGAAGGTTTCAAGAATCTTCTGAAAGTAACGGCACCTCATTATAAGATTCCTAGCAGACCTTCTGTGACACGCTGGTTAGATGAAAAGTATGATACATTATCAACAGTTATGAGAAATAAATTACAGTGTGTAGAAGATCTTACCCTAACAAGTGACATTTGGTCAGATCTACAAATGAGAAGTTATCTAGGTGTAACTGCTCATTTTGGCATCGGAATTGAATTTCATTCCGTAACTTTAGGTGTGTACCACTTAGATGAAAGGCATACTTCCGAATACATTGCACAAATGCTCACTAAAACATGTGAAGAGTGGGGATTTAATAGTGATAAAGTCACAGCAGTAGTGACTGATAATGCTGCAAATATGGTAAAGGCTGTCGAAATTGCATTTGGAAAAAAAAAACATATCCCTTGCTTTGCGCATACACTTAATTTAGTAGCTCAACATATTTTGGGAATCCCAGAATTACAGCACATATTAAAGAAAGTAAAAGATATTGTTACTTTTTTTAAACAAAGTTGTATAGCAAGTGACGAATTACGTAAATCAGCTAAAGCTGACACAAAATTAATTCAGGATGTCCCTACACGTTGGAACAGCACGTACTATATGATTACACGTTTTCTTGAATTACGAAATGCTGTAAGCGAAATTTTAATTCGTCATAAAACAGCACCACCGATGTTAACTGGTATGGAGTTGACAATATTAACATCGCTTCTTAATCTACTACGCCCACTAGAGGCAGCGACCAAAGAAATATCTGGCGATAAATATTGCTCAAGCAGCAAAGTCATACCATTAGTGCACTGTATGACATCAAAATTAAAAAACCTAGTAATTGAAGAATCTTTAATCAAGGAGGTACAAAAACGGCTTCTTACCGAATTTAATAAACGAATGGGCGCCATTGAACAGGTATCATCATTAGCTATTGCTACTATATTGGACCCAAGATTTAAAAAACTTCATTTTGAAGATTCTTTAGCTTGCGCAAATGCCGTCAGTAAAATTAAAGAAATGATTAAAAAAACTCAGCAAAATGAATCTACTGTGGAATCTGACTCTGACAATTCAGACAAAATTTGTTCATCATCGGATCTTTGGAGTGATCACCATAAACTGGTCCAGCAGAATTGGAAAACAAATAAGTCAAATGAAAATCTTTCAGATGAGTTATCGGTTTATTTGAGGGCTCCAGTCAGTAGATTTAACGAAAACCCATTAGAAGTGTGGGCAGACTATAAAATACAGTTCCCAACGTTACACAATGTGGCTTTTAAATATTTGACTATGGTGGCTAGCTCAGTTCCATCAGAACGACTATTTTCAAAAGCCGCACAAGTTCTAACACAGCAGAGATGTAGACTGCAAGCCAAAAGATTAAATAAAATTTTGTTTATGCAAGGTTTAGAGAAAAAGTACTGGGATATATAAATCTTTCAGATTGGTATGGTAAAAAAGAAAAAGCTGCTCTTCTTTACGCTATGCTAAACATGGGTCGTGTGACCACACCCGGGAATCGAACCCGAGACCTCAATTATAGCAGTGGCATACGCTACCTACCACTTATACCGAAGCAGTCAAAATCTTTAAAATGGCTAAAGGGTTTTTTTATACATCCATTCAAATGTTCTTTTGCGTATGATTTAAAAATAAAGTTGATTTGTTTCTTCTCTCTTGTGTTTTTACTCATAATTAACCTGACCCCTATTTAATATTATAGACTAGTTAAATACAAGTAATTACTTACGATATTTTTAAAATATCGATATTTTTAAAATATCGATATATTTGTTCGATATATCGCAAAGTATCGATACAACACTACGATATATTATATCGAAAAAAATATCGATATTTTTTTTACATGTACATCCCTACTCTAGACTGGCGACTGGCGAGCGCTGTCTGTCACCGCACCACGCATTGCTATGACGCAGCGACTGTGATGCTTTGCGCAGAGAACACTTTTACCCAGACTTCTAGTGATTTCTTTTTCTACCGGTTCTGACTGACGCTGGGGATGATCTGACTCATTGCGAAGTCGATTTATTGAGTTTTTGATTTTTCAGGTAATAAGATTTTTAAAATGGATTTTAGTTGTTGGTTGTTGAAAAAATATTGGTATTATCGAATTAACTGAACTAAAGAATACATTGATTTTCTAATAAATTCTAATAGAAAATATTTACAAGAAGATATTCCAAAAATAGGTTTTGTATGCAGTATGTTATTGTTATTTATGGTTACCACTTTTAGTCTTCTGATAAGCCTAAAAAGAAGTGATTAACTGATTACAATGTTGATATCATAAATTAGTTAAAATTGAATAGGTGATTAAGTAATTTGCTAAATCTCGCAACAATACCAATTATCGACTACATTATTTTTTTATTATAAGTAGGCTCATTTATTAATTAGTTGTGTAATGTTTTCTACGAAATGTTTTTAACGATAGCACGAAATTGAAAACTAACGAGAGTGATAAAAGAGCTAAAACTTTCTCCGTTGCGACGGGCTGACGATTACATAAATATACTGCATTATAATATTTTCAACAAGTAATAGTGACAGTTGAGTAGTTATCGAAGGTTTAGGCGGTGCAGTTCACCGGGTTTCTTAGATTCAGGAGGCCTCGGACCCTGACCAGCAAATCTTTCTACGAAACAGCCAAAATTTATTCGACTTTTGGATTGTAAAGATGGTTTGCAATAGTACTTTACATGTAAGGTAGCATTGTCGGTCAACGTGTTACCGTTAAAATTGTGTGTACGACGTGTGAGGTGTTATATTTAAATAGGACAGTGAAAATTAAAAATATTTTTTTACAAAGAATAATTTGATGACAATGGGAAGAGATTGCCATTACAAATAATAAGTTAACTTCTAAGAAGTTGCTAATGAGGGTTGAGTCCTTTATGTAGTGATAGGCTTTAGATGGATATGTACTCTTTACCTATAGCACACCATAAAATGAAAATTACAATGAAGACAATAAAAAATAATAAAAGTGGTACAATGGGCGGCCTTATCGCAGACAGCGACTTTTTTCTAGGTAACCTTTAGTTGTTTTCTTTTGTAATAATTGCAATATAAATGCTGCATTTGGAGCTTGACGTTTAGATAACGACATAGCAAAAAAAATTACCCATCCTTTTGGCTTTGCCATTGTCAGGCAACAATAAACTAGTGTCTGTCTTGATACTCGTATATTGCTTCTAATGGGAATAGATTGATTGATTAACTGAATTAAAGAATACATTGATTTTAAATGCTTAAAGAAGATATTCTAAAAATAGGTTATGTATGTAGTATTTTATTGTTATTTATGATTCCCACTTTTAGTCTTCTAATAAGTCTAAAAATCCCGTCACATAAAGAACTTAACCCTCATTAGCAATTTCTTGATTATCAACTCATTATTCGTAAAGGAAATATCTTCCCACAGTCATTAACTTAAAACTTTGATTAATAATAATAATAGTTTATTTATTAATTAATAGTTACAATGTTAACTTAAAAAAAAACAACTGAGCAATTGTGATGAATGTGTATGTTTTCGGTCGGTCGTGATATACATATGTGTTGGGGTTGACGTGGTTATGTGTACGCTGTGCACCTGAGTGCTAGGAGTTTTAATGTTTGGATACATAGGGCGTCTGTAGGTGAATTAGGCCTAATAAATTCTCTTTGTGCTCTCTCAAGGTCAATTAAAGTAGATTTCGGTGCTCCACCCCATATCGTGATGCAATAAGTGAGAAATGGCTGAACGAGGGGAAAGTAAACTGATTTTAGCCATTTAGCATCTAGGACACATCTAACAGTTTTAAATACGTACATTAATTTACGTAACGCATTACTTAGAGCGCTTATGTTCGTGAAATCCCAGGCATTATCAATGAATATTCTCAAGTATTTGATGGTATGTATTTTATGTAAGGGAGGGTAAGCGCATCCAGTGCTGTGCTGTTCAGGGCATGAGTAGGCCAGTATCGTACAATGTAAAGCAATAGATGGGGTTGGAGGATTGCTTTTATTGAGAAAGTGATGTAATGTGTTTTTTCACTGTTTAAGGTCAATAGGTTACTTCTTAGCCACTTGGGTACAACACTGAAACCCACCTGACCGCGTCCGTAGGCTTCGCGCCACGTTCTACCATAAAACAATAAAGTGGTGTCAGTGTCAGCAAACATTACCGCCTAGACCCTGGGAAGAGTGAGCATACAGAGTGTGAGACCGATTATACTCCCTTGGGGGGTGCCATATGTGAGTGTACACTCGTCGTTGTGCAAACACTTAGATAATCTTTAAAGAGATCCAGAGGCACACCCCTGATTCCTAAGTTTTAACATAAGGTTGGGTACGGAAACCGTGTCAAATATGCCTAAAACTTTTTGCCCTGTACAATGATTTTTTTACAAAGAATAAGTTAATGACAGTGGGAAGAGATTTCCTTTACAAATAATAAGTTGATAAATAAGAATTTGCTAATGAGGGGTGAGTTCTTTATGTGATGGAGCTTTAGATAGATAATTATGTACTCTTTATTGCACATCATAAAATTAAAGATACAATGAAGACAATAACAAAAAAAGTGATACAATCCTTTGCTTCTTATCCTTATCGCAGATCCTATCCTTGCTATCTCTTCTAGACCACCTTTAGATGTTTTTTTTTTACAATAATTGCACTATCAATGCTGCGATTTGAGAGTAGACTAATGGCCGTTTTCACCAACGTCTCATAAATTTAGATTTTTAAATAGACAGCACTAAAATATCTAGGCGGTGCAGTGCACCGGGTTCCCTAGATTCAGTGGGTCTCGGACCCTGACCAGCAAACCTTTCTTTGAAATAGCTAATATTTGTCCCACGTTTGGATTATAAAGATAGTTTGCAATAGGACTTTACATGTGAAGTAGCATTTAGTCGGTCAACGTGTTACCGTTAAAATTTTCGTAAATTTGTCACATAGGTAGATTACGATAAAATAATGATATCATTAAATTTTTAAAATTTACAGGTAACAAAATACTAATTTGCTCTAAATGCTGAAAAATCACAATGCTTGTATTAATATAATATAAAAATAACGTTTCTACTATCTTTAGATTGCATTAAAATTTAAAAAATGAAAGATTATAATAGGTACAATGTAAACTCTAGATATTGAAATTGCCCTTCAATTTCGCTAATGAAGAGTTCTACTGGACACTTTATTGCGTTTTTATTTAGAGTTAGAATTTTCGTTTTCCGTTGAATAAGTTTTGCCTATGATATAACTTTAGAAAAAGAACGTTCTACTAATTAAAACAATGATAATAAATAAAAAAATACTCAAAGTTATAATCAGCAATTTTTATGTAATTTTTTTACTATGCCAATATTTTAACTGCATTTATCGTTGTGTTTTTGCTATATTTTGTGTAGTATATACATAATAGTTGACTTTTTTTTGTAATAGTCATGCTTAGCTTGATCAATGCATGGTGGTGACTCTTAATAATTGTTCTTCTAAGAGAGATACCTACATAAAACTATTCAAAAAGTTTTGCAACATCACTTTTTATCCATTTCTTTTGTCATTACCAAGTGGTCCTTCTTTTACTGTATACACAACAAAGTATAAAGATAACCTATGGCAATAAGATGGTTAGTGGAAGGTCCTGTACGTAAACAAGCGATTTGCAACTACAACAACAAAAAAAGAATACATTTCTAGGAATTCTATTATATATTCGACTTATTTAAAAGTAAAATTAATGTTTAGTGGGGCTACATTTTGGCCGTTATGAGTTGTTGATACCCTATAAAAACAGTTTCACAAGGGTAATAATGTACACCAAATACACCTTTTTAAATTCTATCCATCTATAATAACTACACAATGAAACAGGAAAAGTTCAATTAAGATAAATATTATGGTAATTGTAAGTAGATCAAATAACATATCAATCAATCAAATTATCAATAAATTTTCAAGGTTGTAGATCTACGCTGATTCCAGCACGAACGGGCCGGCTCGATCGGGGCGGTACTACCCTCGCACAGAAGATCAACGTAATATGACAGCGTTCGTGTTGTTGTGTTATGTTAGTGAGTGCGAGACCGGAGGTCCAATGATGCAGAACCATCACTAAAGACCGCCATGGTGCTGGTCACCATGCTACGTTGCAATCTTTGACTCTGCTTATGCTTTCCATCATGTAAAAGTATAAACCATTTTGGAACGGTCATAAATGGAATAAGAACTATATAACACCTTTAAAATTCTAATAAAAAATATTTGGAACTACCGATAGTTTCGTTCCCTGTAGATTTAAAAAATTGAAGAAGATCGTTATTTTGTTGTAATCTACTATTGTGAAAAATGTCATTATCTCCTATATATTTCCTAAAGCTTTGCAGAGGCTGGAAGGTGCCCATGTCCAGTAATGTACTACAGCTGATGATGGTGAGAATGATAAAACAGAAGTTTATAGTAGATAATATATTATTTACCAACGTAATGTATTCAAAAACTTTTAATGCAACCAATATATAAATATCTAATTATTTAACCTGCTAATAAGTCTGAAAACAAGTAATTAACTGATTACAAAAAATTAGTCTTCAAATTGAATAGGTGATGAAATGATATGCAATATCTCGCAACAATACCAACTAACGACTAGGTACATTTTTTTATGATAAGTAGGTTCATTTACTAATTAGTTGTGCTATGAGTTCTACGAAATGTTTTATTGAAGATTTTAAATTGAAAACTCTAATGAGGGTGATATAAGCGCTAAAACTTTGCCCGTTACGACGGGTTAATGATTATTTAAATAAACTGCATTATAATATCTTCAGCAAGAGATAGTGACAATTGGGTAGCTATCGAAGGGCTTGGTCGGTGCAGTGCACCGAATTCCCTAGATTTAGTGGGTCTCGGATCTTTTGCGGTGGTTGGACCCGTTATGGAGGATTGTCTCGAGAGGCATCACGGGAGCCCTTCATACCGGCTGACGCAGTTGATCACTGCGCACTCCGACTGCCCAAGGCTCTTGCCATCCCAACTGCACCTTTTCAATGGGGAAAAGTATGTGCTTGGGCTCAGGCAACCCTTACTATTACAAGTAAATTAATTCAATAAAATTAAGACTAAAGAAAGGGGAAATATTATGTCATGCGATCAAACTTCTTATTTTACAACTAAGCAACGGGAAATGATAGAACAATTAGCTTTAACAAAAGGTCCTTAAATAAAAAATATATTGGAGCTTATATGGACAAAATTATAATCTACTTATATTCTATTATCGTGAAAATCGCATCGCCAATCGCTTTCAAGTGTACACGTCACCATTACCAGGTTCCTCAAGTGGCTTCAAATTAAACAAAGCAAAAAACTTTTTGGTTATCAACTCATTATTTGTAAAGGAAATATCTTCCCACGGTCATTAACTTAAAACTTTGATTAATAATAATAATAGTTTATTTATTAATTAATAGTTACAATGTTAACTTAAAAAAACAAACTGAGCAATTGTGATGAATGTGTATGTTTTCGGTCGGTCGTGATATACATATGTGTTGGGGTTGACGTGGTTATGTGTACGCTCTTAGCGCTAAACTCTTAGCACTCAGGTGCACGAGTGCTAAGAGTTTTAATGTTTTTAACATAGGGCTTCTGCAGGTGAATTAAGCGTTATCTCATTTTTGCGTCGGTAGGAAAATTTGGATTCGATCTCTAAACCGGAAAGGCGTTATAAATGCCGCCTTAGATATTCTTTTTTCGGGTACCGGATAGCAAATGGTAATGCACCTACCATCAAATCACGATTCGTTATAGCGTTTGATCTGCGGTACAGTTCGCCTAGAGTAAAAGAGCGTTGTCCACTCGTTGCAGCTCGACTCTGAGTCGTAGTCTTACGATTCTAGAGCAACGTGGACCCATGCCTACGCTTTTGAGCCGACGACTCATTTCTATTCGTTTGTTCTTCTAATTTTTCCAAAGGCGATTATGGTGTCATAACTTGTTTACAACACCATAATCGCCTTGGAAACAAATTTATCAAAGCTTTTTGTACCAGTGAACGACCAGAAATCTGATTCGCTCTTACACAATTTCCTTGGCATTTTGGTCGCCCTTTTGTTTTTTTTTTACAAAATTAATTTTCTTATCTTCCTTTTTATCTATACAAAATCTTAGGTGATTTTTTTTTTCTTCTTTAGCATAGAGTATAATAGTGGTAATTACCGCAGCCCATGGACACCCGCAAAACCAGAGTCGTCACAGGCCCTTCGCCGATCTTTGGAGAATGGGGAGAGGGATCGGAGGAGGGGTTGGGATATGGGCCTCCGATATACTCACTCACTCGGTGAAACGTGCACTACGTTTTTCTCTGTTCACGATCCTGTGAGTGTGGGTGAGACGGCACTATCTTAGTGCTGCACGCACGCCGGGCGTCGGCTCGTTCATATAAAATAACTAAAATTGATCAATTGTTAACTGTGTAAAACCAAGATTAACAACTAATTAATTGTTAGTTTTACTTTTTCATAATTACAATTGATGAATTGTTAGTTGTTATGGTGTCGTTTCACAATTAATCAATTGTTAGTCATTAATTGTTATTGCAATTAAAATTTGACCAACGCTGCCTTTAACTACAAAGTTTAAAAATCATTAATTAAAATCAGCTAAATTAATGTTGATGTTTGAAAATGTTCAATTCATTTGTTACTCTTTAACATTGCAAGATAAAACTTGCGCAACTCTTGTTGATATTATATAAAAGTTAACAATAGGAAATGATAATATTATGGATTTCGTGGAATAAATCCCTGAGAGATAGTTATTTCCTTAGAGATGTTATAATGGTGACTGAATTTTGACTAATATTTTTGCATAAATTATGTCAATTGAAAAAATATGTAAGGAAATTAATTAAATCTTTTATTTAACACTTAAAAACCTGTTATAACATATGTAGTATTAATGCACATGTATGCTCATAGCAAGATATATAATTGTAATAAACCGTTTATAATGATGTAACATATTTTATTGAACTCTAAACTGCGTTTTTCGAATATTTTCTTGAAAGATATGGTTCTCTGGCTTTATTTATAATTCGGTTTCTGTCGGATAACAAATCTGCATTGACATAGGTTCACATTAACTTCAAAGAACTATTCGAAAAGCGCAGTACTTCTAATTTTGAATCCCAATATTAAAAAGCAAATAGAAATCCATATTTTGAATAGCTCGCGCTACGAACAGTTTCATTTGGGCCGCTAATGGATGGCGCTAAGGAAAAATTGCCTCACTTATTTTATATGGAATTGTCATTCTTCTCTCTGAGTAAAAGTGTTCTGTGGTCATTTTACAAGTTCATTGTGCTATTAACAATACGAAATAAAGAGTAAAGAGCAGAATCTAAAAGTGAGAAGTTCGTACACGTGTTCTTAAGTGAATACACGAAATAAAGAAATCTTACTCAATATTATTATTTTAATACAAATAAATTGAGTGAAGAGCAGAACCCAAAGGTGAGAAGTTCGTTCACGTGTTCTACGGCCAAATACATACGAAAAAAAGAAATCTTACTCAATATTATTATTTTGATACAAATATTAATAGGTTATAAAACCCAGGTACGTTCCGTAATAAATTGAGTAAAGACCAGACACTAAAGGTGAGAAATTCGTATAGGTGTTCGTGATTATATGTTATAACTGTAACTGTAACAAGAGAGGGTATTTTGCAAAAGATTGTCGACCCCCAAAGAAATTCTGAGAGGAAATGTCAAGAGCAAAAGAAGCTTGCATTCAGTGCCGAGCAATGTTTACAGTCTGAAGCTGATGTAGATACATGGATTCTGATAGTGTGCAAGGCCGTGGTGATATATTAATTCATAGGTATATGAATGGCAAGTGGGACTAAGTATTCTGGAGGGTGTACTTTATGTGCCAGAGTTACGCAGAAATTGGTTCTCATGTTATAATTGAGAAGTCCAATGAAGCCTTAATATTGAAAGGTAATACAGTAGTTATAATTGCAATATTGAGTGAGAATAATCTATATGAATTAAATATTAAAACCACTGTGCAAATAAATTGTAATTTAGCACAGTCACATTTTAAAATCTGGCAGGAACGTTTAGGTCATTTAAACTTAAAGGAAATTCAAAACATGAGCGAGAAGGGTGCAATTCCAGTAAAATTTACAGGTGACTTAGAATTTAATAATTATCAACTATGTTCTGCCAATTAGGCCTACAATAATTGAAACTTATATATCATATTTAAAATGCACATTAATAATATTAAAGAATTTTTTCTTTGAAATAATATAAAATTCATAACCTAAAAATGTACATGTATAAATTTAATAACATTTGAACTAAATAGATAATGTCAATTCCTAATCTAATTTAAAACAGAATTAAACATCTATCAGATACCTTATTACAAATGACAGGTGCCATACTGAATATACTTTTATGGATAATGCTGTATTAGCTTCACATATTCGTATTCCATTACTTGTGTGATTCCTTGTATTGCGAATAACGGATTTAGTTGTATCATTTTAAATTTTTTTGTTGATAATTTGTTTGTAGTTTTATGAAACCTTTCTAAGATGATCTCTTGTACCTACTCAACATACGATTTAACTTGTGTTTTCTACCTCGTTACTAACAACATTAATATACCTAATCATTGAATATAGTGTTTGGTAAAGTATTTTAGAAATTTTGTTAGTAAAGTAATGTTGTTTTTGCTGAGGATTTGTTTTCCCATGTGGGATTTGAACCCTCAAAACTTGACGTAGTAGAATGGGGCGGGTCGACCGCTCAAACCGCTAGGCCAACCGTGCAGTCATTTACATGTATATGTACATAGAATAGTTATTGCTGCAACTGTTCTTGCTAACTATACAAATAATTACACTTTCGTACTGAACTGAGACGACAGAATTGAGATTGTATGCGTTTGAGTAGTATGGGATTTGTATACCATCTAAAACATAAATATCAACATTCTTATAAATATAGATTCTACATCCATGGGGTGACTGATTAGGTATACTCGTAGATAGTGCTGTTTTTATTCTTAGGATATGGTGCAAAATAAAAGCATATTTTACTTATCATATATATATATATATATCTATTGTCAATATTTATTTACAAAAAAAAAAAGATCTGCATGCATTATAATTGTATAATATTACTAGTTTCTAGAAGTTTCAGAAATGTCTTTCCTTCCTAAGGAAAGACCACTTTTATGTCACATTTTGTTTTTGATAAAACATTATGTATGCATTTGTGCCTAACACTGCTGGAAGAGTTGTGGGGCGCACACAGTCGTCATCAAATATATAAAACTCTTCGTTTTTCGCTTGCCCTATTGCTGTATAGTGCCCGCTATTTTGAGATGGGCCATAGTGGGTCACTAAACTAACTAGTTTGTAAGTCTGAAACAAAAAAAAAGCAATGATATTAGTTGGTTGCCTTATATTTTAATAAATAATCGACAAGTGAAATTTCGACGTAAACTAAAAGTTAAGTTCGATTTGCCACAAAAAAAATGTTTTCACTTAAACTCACCAGTTGTTGGTTATTCTTGTTGTACAAATATCTAGTAACATCTAAGATATTTTCAAACTGTACAGGTTTGGACAGTTTCGCACCATATGTGAATCTTTTAAGTGCTATGCAGAGCACCTGTGGTGCCTGTTCTAAAAAACACTGCTTCGTAGCAGACACCTTTTTTTTGCATTTTTCACATTTATAAATGAAATCTTCTAGCTTTTCGCTTGAAAACAAATGTTCCAACGCCTCATCCACGGTATTGTGCGTCCGTACATCTAACAGTAAATCCTGTAAAGAAAAGTAAAACGAGTTTAATTTACGCCGCCTAACATGTACATTAACAAACATATCAGTATTGATGATGGCCATGTTACCTCAAAGTGCTGGAACGTGGTTGACAGATGATGGCATGCCAAACATCTGACTGTGGATCTGAGGTATCCCCCAAAAATTTGACCCAATGGAGTAGTTTCTTTAGTTTTTTGTTCCATTTTTTCATAATTCATAAACCTACTTAGGTAACATTTCTCGAGAGCTTCAATTGCGTATCTGAAGCAAAAACGTTTCATTAAATAAGTTTAAAATTAATGATATAGGTATATTATAGAACATTAAAATTAAATTACGAGTATAATTATATGATAATTTACTTTAGGAATTCGTGTGCGTCTTCTTGTCTCCCTGGTGTCAAATGTCGACATATGAGACGTAACTTTGAGTAGACCTGCCATGGTTTGATGGATGTGCCACTAATCTTCTGTGTCGCCAACAGTGTGGCGCGCATTCCGCAGATAACACAAGCTTCTGTTGAAAAAAGGTAATTCATTATAAGAACACAAATTTGTAATGTATGTATATAAAATAATTGCTATTAATTACTGCACTATTTACTGTTACTAATATCTGAGCTGATGGCTGAGCTGACCGATGTGTAACCACGGGCAACGCTGCGGGGCGAAGCTAATCTAAAAAAGTAGGTTAAGTTACTCCCTATATCATCAGTGAAAGTCCTGTCAAAATCGATCCAGCCGGAACATACATTTAAAATTTGTTTTTTTTTGGATAAATATTGTATATACTTTCAATTTTAGAACTACTTTTTCACAAAGACACATTGAATTTCTTGGCTCTCACTTATATTACAAAATTAATCGAATTTTACCCATTAATCCATTAACTAGACATCAGTGCAAGATAGCATTATCCAAGAGGCTACAATCCTTAGATTATGAGAAAATATAATTATACATTATATGCACACAACACCATACCCTCACACCCTCCTTTACACAGACACACTCATTTACTCACACACATGCATAAGCACAACAAAGCAGACACAATATACAAACGTACCCTGATGTAAAGTTCCGTGCATATATTTAGCTTGCATATGCATGTAATATGACTAGTATTGTGCCCTCACCATTTTACCATATTCAAAGTAACTTTTATCATTAATCATCATCTATCTATACTAATATATATAAAGATTTTTTTGTCTTTTTAAGAAAAAAAAAAGATGATTAGTTTGTTTGTATGTTTGAACGCGCTAATCTAAGGAACCGCTAGTCCGATTTGAAAAATCTTTCAGTGTTGGATAGTCCATTTATCGAGGAAGGCTATAGGCTATATATCATCACGCCACTACTAATAGGAGCGGAGCGCCAATGAAGAATGTTTCAAAAACGAGGGAAAATTTTCAAGCTACGGGTAATATAAGACACAAAGCTACGGGCAATATAAGACGCAAATGAGGTTGCATGGGTCAGCTAATTATTTTATAAGACAAATAAACATTTTTATTATTATTCATTCTGCTAAGCAATAAATTAATGAAGTCTAAATTCTTTAAGTTACAACGTGAACAGCACAGTAGCATTAAGTATTGATAAACTCCTTTAAAATCCATCTTAACATAAGATTTAAGTGGTGATAGGCCACTAGGCTAAAATAATATATTTACAATTGAATGGTTGTAAATTTTGAACCAACATATTACACTACAATGGAAATCTAATTTATTAAGGTGTGAGTTAAAATAAGTAATAGTTATTTCTGACTCAGATTGAAAATACCAATCTTTATTTACAATAAAAAATAAGTTATACCTTGTTGATTACAGTTTGCGGCATGAGATTGTTCACTGATCAGCCAATTAGCAAAGGCTGGAATGTGAAAAAGAGCTTGCAGTGTGGAGTTCAAATAACATGTGTTGCCCATATTTTTCATTCCACTACCAACTAGCCAAGAATGTTGCCATCCTAACTGGACCTTTTCAAGGGGAAACAGCACCTTCTTGGGTTTAGGCAGCCCTTCTTCTGCTTTCTTGTTGGTCTCAGCTGTAATAATACAAATAAAATAATTTAATTTAAGTAAAGATTGAGGATAAAAAGGCCAATTATATTATAGGTCTCATTTTGACAAAAGCCATCAGCCATCTGCACAAATCAGAGAGCACTATTTGATTCAGGTGCATATCGTTTGAAATACATAATACGAAAATACTCATGGCGCATCCAGGACTCGCGCCTCGGCATGGGTCACAGCGAGTGGACAGGACTACAACCACTATGTGGAGTGTGGATGGGGCATTATGATTATGTGTATTGTTTTAACTACAACAATCATTTGAATTTTACATGATATCTAAATATTTCTGAATAAGTAGTGACTTAATCTTTAATTAATAATATACTTAAAGTGTGTGCTACCGAGTTTTAAGCTGAAAGTAAGTATATTTTTATTTCTGTGAAGTTTTCTGTACACATGCAACAGTACTAGAATTTTGGCGATAATTTATCCTAATTTAAATAAAATATGTGACCATAGTTTTGACACAAAAAAAATATAAAATAGCTATAAATTTAGGTTAGTATTACAATTTTTGTTCAAGGTCGTGTCGCCTCAAACAAATCAAAATGGCTGCCTATACAGTTTGACGATAAAGCCTGGTACACACAGGGAATTTTATACCAGTCGACGTTTGTGATTTCACATATTCTAGATTATTTATTTTATTTCTATTATATTTGGTGTTTCAAAATATTAAATATATGCAAATAAATTTCAGATTTGAACATTTTTTTCATATAAATATATTTTATTTTGAACTACGATTTTTTTGTTGTGATGTTGTTTTTAACTAACTTCAAAAACGAAGGAGATTGTCAATTTGACTGTTTTTTTTTGTTTATTACCATATAACTTTCGACTGGTTGATGCTTTCCCTGTGGTTCCATCTCAATTTAGTCCTGATACATATTGAAGTTGTTTTTTTTATAATGTTTTTGTAATTTGTAAGCTTATTTGATTACTTTAATTAAATTGATATGAAATTATACTTTTTATCGTGATAAATGAACTAAAATGAAATGAATTATTATATATTATTAAATACATATCGATGCCTAACAACCGAAAAGGGATAAGCGACATTTCTTGGGAAATTGAGTTATATACTCGTACATAGTTAGAATCGTCATTTTTTTCTGCGTCTTTTGGTCTAGGTTACATGTCTCTAAATGAAAGTTTTTGTCGCTTAGCCGGTAATAAAATTATGGATATGGGGCAATTTTATTCGGTGCAATCGACATAAATTGTGATGTAATAACTTTTTTGGTGGTTGACCTACAAAATATTTGAGAATAAAGAACTTGTGCTTTTTGAACTTTCTGTAATAATATATTATTTTAATGATCGAACGTTAACCTATTTGGGCTAGAAATGAAAATTCACAAATATGCGTTTATGTTAAAATGCTTGTAGATAACTATTTGTTGAAATCCATTTAGAACTTTATGCCTGTTCGTTTTTAAAACATATTAGGTGGTTAGTGTTTTCTCCCGGTTTGAAAATCAATGAGTAAAAGAAGAAAGTGTGTATTACATTTTGCCCCCTACAAATACTGAATAATAGTTTGTCGCATATCCTTTTTTTCCCTCCCGATACTTTTAGAATTCTAGCGATTAGATCAAAAGTTATAATTGATATTTCTTTTAAAATTTAACTTGATACAATTTTCTATTAAATAACTGGTTATACCATATTTCCACTTTTTTTTAAACACACTTATGCTATTTTTCTTAAATTTAAAATAAAATATGAGGAGAAGTTACATCATTTTTGCTGGAAGTGAATAATTTGTGTATTTCATTAACGAAATTTTCGCTGTTTGTAAAATGAAGACCATTTGGGGATAACCGACAGTAACTAGTGTTTGTAGGCTGAATTACATAAAAATAAAAACGTCATTCAATAGACAGTGTGCTAAATACAACAAAAATGCATTTTCAGGCTTTCGGGCGCTATACTTAATTTTTTATGATTTTTTTCGTTTATTTGTAACTTTTGATCACTCTCCTGTAAAATTTAAAAAGTGGCGGTTATCTTTTTTTGACTGTTAGGCATCGATATATATTAAATTGTAGTAATAAATAAAATAGTGATAATTTTAAGTTTATTTCCTCTCTTATTTGTAATTTTGCTGTGCCCGACAGGGTTCATAGTAAAACAATCTGAATTACCGTAAGACCTTGTATACCTATGTGATGCCATAAAGTATGGAGTATTGAGAATTTAAATTAATTAAATTAAATTTATATGAATTTAATTGATTTGTCGGGTCATTCATATTCATAACATTTCATTCATCCTTTAAAATAAGGATTAGGATTTGCTTTTTAAAAAAATACACATTAAATATAGCAGCATTACACCCGGTTGTGTACTTTGTGTGTCCCCGGCCGTATTGTACACGTATTTCGTTCATTGTACTGACTTGTGATATTTCTTTACGTTATTGTTTTTTTTCGATGGCTATTTAATTACAAATACATCATTATAAAGGGCATTTCCTGTAGAAAATAGTTGTATATAATAATATATTGTCTTTGCAAAAAATTCACTGAACAAAATAATGAAAAAGTAATTCATAAGCATAAAGAATAACATCACTCGAATAGAGTCTTATTACTAACAAGTCAATACAAAATGGTTTATGAGCTAGCCCCTTTCAGCGAGCGGCGGGCGCCTCTTATAACGGGATATTAAAGTTACATTGTTTCGCTCCTTTTGTCAGACATTTTACACTAGTCAACTTAGGACAGACTATAAAAAAAAAGTCCAATAAAAAAAAAGAAAAGTACAAACAATATATGAAAGTTGAAGAAATACATTAAGTATACTTTGTATGTGCCCGGCCTTATTGCACACGTATTTCGTCCATTGCACCGACTTGTGATATTTCTTTACTTTATTGTTTTTTTCCGATGGCTATTTAATTACAAGTACATCATTATAAAGGGCATTTCCTGTAGAAAATAGTTGTATATAATATATTGTAATATATTATTTATATACTATACATTTGGTCCGACCCGGGTTCGATTCCCGAGTCGGACCAAATATTTGTATGATCTGCAAATATTTCTTTCGGAGTTTGGGTGTTTTCTATGTATAATATGTATGTATTACCCATAACACAAGCTCTGCTTAGCTTGGGACTAGATGACGTTGTGTAAGATGTCCGGAATATTTATTTATTGTCTTTGCAAAAAACTCACTGAACAAAATAAAACAAACAATATTAAGTCTGTATTTACTAAGTGGAAGTTATATAAGCGTTAAAATTAAAAAAGTACGTAGGTATATATGTTAAATATATGTTACCGATTTACTTTTTAAAATATTTTGTTTAAAATGTACATTGTGATTTTTACAACAATAAAAATGTTTACTTTTGAATATATTGAATCAGAAACTAAATGTCAACAAAATTTCGACACTTTCGATTTTCAGTGTTTACCGTAAAATATAACCTCTCTAAGTTGGTCCTTTAGTGCATGTAGTTAACAAACATACCTACGCTATTTACAACATTAAATTTACTAACCTGAATTTTTGCTGATCAAACTACACTCTTTCCTGATGAGTTTGGTTTCATTCACAGATTTTTTAGGTCGGATCACCACGTACTTTGACTTTAACCCATCGAGAACATTACTTTGACAATCACCAGATTCTTCAAATTCAATCTTCGATAAAATAACACTTTTCTCCGACGAATAAAGTCTACTGTCCAACAGAGTAGAAGTTTGGGATTCATCTGGTGTAAGAGATAAACGCAATGCGCTTGTTACTGGGTCGCAAATGGAAACCGGCATTTTACCTTCAAAATTACTATATCACTTAACAGATTAGAAAACACTTCACCACTGATACATCAATTCAAACAAAAATTACTACAAAAATTGCTACGTTAGTTTTGTATTTCATAAATGCACGTCCTCTATACAACGACAGAACGAAATGAACTCAAGTACTAGACTGATCCACGAAACGAATCTACAGACCATAGAGGCCTTGCACGAACGAACGAACCCCACTCAGGATTCAGTGTTACCAATTACAAATTTACAATGCCACAATTGCCACTCTAAAATCTATAAATGGTTTTAAATTAAAATTGTTAACGTAACGTACGTAACAATTTGGTTTCGTTGTTACTTTACCTCGTTGAATTTTTTAGTGCTTGGGTGTCTTTAGGCCATAGTGAAAATATTTGATTACGATTATAAATCAACAAGTAAAAAATTAATAATTATGTGTCAGCTACTTAATAAAAACGAAAATGCTCACTGGTTAGTAAGTTGAATAAACCGATTTGTAAATCAAAACGATTAATCATTACCTCCGCAACGATTGAAATGTAACACCACTAATTTAGAAATTTTGTAAATCCTAGAATGTAGATAACAACTGTATTAGGACACCAGCAGTCCCTGTCAACTGTCTTCTAGGGACTGTTTGTGGGAAGGTGGTTTTACACGACAGAAAAAGAGATAGTGGAGAACAAAATGAACAGCAGTTTAATTTATGCTACAAATGGTATGCTGAAAATACATGAGATTACATGAACATAGGTTTGAAATATTGTTTTATATTCTTTTATTGCAAAAACTTTGTATGAATTATATTTTTGATAATTAGACAACATCGCATATAAAAAAAAAAACAAAATTTAATTTTGTGTCATTTACTGGCAGCCCTACAAATATAAAATGGCTGCCTACGCTTTTAAATCGGTGTGTGAAAGTGTTGTTTTTGCTTTTTCAGTTGTGCACTATGGGCGAAGTATATTTTTCCCATTGAAGCTTGTTTTCATCAAACTTTTAAAAGGAACTATATAGCAAACACAAAATGTTGTGCAGTAAACATTTGAGAGCAACATGTTATAATAATATTGATAACCTATTTTTAAACTACTCGTATCTATACTAATAAATAAAGCTGAATAGTTTGTTTGAACGCGCTTATCTCAGAAACCGCTGGTCCGATTTGAAAAATTATTGCAGTGTTGGATAGTCCATCACGCTAATACTAATAGGTGCGGAGTTAACTACGAAAGGTCGCCATGGCGTGGGTCACCATTGGCGTGGGTTGTATTGTCTGTATTCGCAATGAGTATGGTGACCACCAATCTTCGATTCTGCTTATGCTTTTCATCAGGCATAATCAGGCATTTGGAAGGGCCATAAATGAAATAAAATTTATATAGCACCTTTAATATTCCACTAAAAAATATATGGACCTCTACTGATAAAGTTTTATTGTTCTCTGTAGATTTAAAAAAAATAAGAAGGTCGTTATTTTGTCGTAATCTAGTATTGTGAAAAATTTCAATATCTCCTATATGGCAAGGAATAGCGTAACGTCCATGTAGGTTATAATATCCCTTTAATGATATTTTTGTATAGCATCAAAATATTCATTCAGATGATAAAAGGGTTCAGATTACGAAAGGTTTTAACAACATTTATAAAAAAAATAATCATCCATATATTTCCTAAAGCTTTGCAGAGGCTGGGAGGTGCCCATGTTCAGTAATGGACTGCAGCTGATGATGCCGAGAATGATAAAACAGAAGTTTATAGTAGATAATATATTATTTACCAACGTAATGTATTCAAAAACTTTTAATACCTACAACCAAAATATAAATATCTAATTATTTAACCTGCTAATAAGTCTGAAAACAGTGATTAACTGATTACAATGAATTAGTCTTCAAATTGAATAGGTGATTAAATGATATGCAATATCTCGCAACAATACCAACTAACGACTAGGTACATTTTTTTTATGATAAGTAGATTCATTTACTAATTAGTTGTGCTATGAGTTCTACGAAATGTATTGGAAGATTTTAAATTGAAAACTCTAATGAGGGTGATAAAAGAGCTAAAACTTTGCCCGTTACGACGGGTTGATGATTATTTAAATAGACTGCATTATAATATCTTCAGCAAGCGATAGTGACAATTGCGTAGCTATCGAAGGGCTAGGCGGTGCAATGCACCGGGTTTCCTAGATTCAGTAGGCCTCGGATCCTGACCAGCAAATATTTTTACGAAACAGCTAAAATTTGTCCTACTTTTGGATTGTAAAGATAGTTCCCAATAGGAATTTACATGTAAGATAGCACTGTCGGTCAACGTGTTACCGTTAAAATTGTGTGTACGACGTGTGAGGTGTTATATTTAAATAGGACAGTGAAAGTTAAAAATATTTTTATACAAAGAATAAGTTAATGACAATAAGTTGATAAATAAGAATTTGCTAATGAGGGGTGAGTTGTTTATGTGATAGAGCTTTAGATAGATAATTATGTACTCTTTATTTTACATCATAAAATCAAAGATACAATGAAGACAATAACAAAAAAAGTTATACAATCCTTCTTATCCTTTTCGCAGATCCTATCCTTGCTATCTCTTCTAGGCAACCTTTAGATGTTTTTTTTTTACAATAATTGCACTATCAATGCTGCGATTTGAGAGTAGATTAATGGCCGTTTTCACCAACGTCTCATAAATTTAGATTTTTAAATAGACAACACTAAAATATCTAGGCGGTGCAGTGCACCGGGTTCCCAAGATTCAGTGCGTCTCGGACCCTGACCAGCAAACCTTTCTTTGAAATAGCTAAAATTTGTCCCACCTTTCGATTACAAAGATAGTTTGCAATAGGACTTTACATGTGAGGTAGCACTGTCGGCCAACGTGTTACCGTTAAAATTTTCTTAAATTTGTCACATAGATTACGATAAAATAATGATCTCATGAAATTTTTTAAATTTACAGATAACAAAATACTAATTAGCTCTAAATGCTGAAAAATCACAATGCTTGTATTAATATAATATCAAAATAACGTTTCTACTATCTTTAGATTGCATTAAAATTAAAAAATGAAAGATTATAATATGTAAGTACAATGTAAACTCTAGATATTGAAATTGCCCTTCAATTTCGCTAATGTAGAGTTTTGCTGGACACTTTATTGCGTTTTTATTTAGAGTTAGAATTCTCGTTTCCTTTTGAAAAAAAGCGTTCTAATACTTAAAATTATGATAATAAATAAAAAAATACTCAAAGTTATAATCAGCAATTTGTATGTAAATTTTTTTCTATGCTAATATTTTAACTGCATTTATCGTTGTGTTTTGGCTATATTTTGTGTAGTATATACATAATAGTTGACTTTTTTTGTAATAGTCATGCTAAGCTTGATCAATGCATGGTGATGACTCTTAATAATTGTTCTTCCAAGAGAGATACCTTCATAAAACTATTAAAAAAGTTTTGCAACATCACTTTTTATCCATTTCTTTTGTCATGAATCCATGTATCTACATCAGCTTCAGACTGTAAACATTGCTCGGCACTGAATGCAAGCTTCTTTTGCTCTTGACATTTCCTCTCAGAATTTCTTAGGGGGTCGACAATCTTTTGCAAAATACCCTCTCTTGATACAGTTACAGTTATAACATATAATCACGAACACCTATACGAATTTCTCACCTTTTATGTCTGATCTTTACTCAATTTATTACGGAACGTACCTGGGTTTTATAACCTATTAATATTTGTATCAAAATAATAATATTGAGTAAGATTTCTTTTTTTCGTATGTATTTGGCCGTAGAACACGTGAACGAACTTCTCACCTTTGGGTTCTGCTCTTCACTCAATTTATTTGTATTAAAATAATAATATTGAGTAAGATTTCTTTATTTCGTGTATTCACTTAAGAACACGTGTACGAACTTCTCACTTTTAGATTCTGCTCTTTACTCTTTATTTCGTATTGTTAATAGCACAATGAACTTGTAAAATGACCACAGAACACTTTTACTCAGAGAGAAGAATGACAATTCCATATAAAATAAGTGAGGCAATTTTTCCTTAGCGCCATCCATTAGCGGCCCAAATGAAACTGTTCGTAGCGCGAGCTATTCAAAATATGGATTTCTATTTGCTTTTTAATGTTTGGATTCAAAATTAGAAGTACTGCGCTTTTCGAATAGTTCTTTGATGTTAATGTGAACCTATGTCAATGCAGATTTGTTATCCGACAGAAACCGAATTATAAATAAAGCCAGAGAACCATATCTTTCAAGAAAATATTCGAAAAACGCAGTTTAGAGTTCAATAAAATATGTTACATCATTATAAACGGTTTATTACAATTATATATCTTGCTATGAGCATACATGTGCATTAATACTACATATGTTATAACAGGTTTTTAAGTGTTAAATAAAAGATTTAATTAATTTCCTCATATATTTTTTCAATTGACATAATTTATGCAAAAATATTAGTCAAAATTCAGTCACCATTATAACATCTCTAAGGAAATAACTATCTCTCAGGGATTTATTCCACGAAATCCACAATATTATCGTTTCCTATTGTTAACTTTTATATTATATCAACAAGAGTTGCACAAGTTTTATCTTGCAATATTAAAGAGTAACAAAGGAAAAAGTATGAAGCTGACACACAGGCCTTAGAATTGAGAATTAATCATTTAACTGAATCGTTAAAGTCAACGCAAATTAAATATAATTTATCACTTAATGAGATTAAAGAGTATACGGAGGCCCTGGATGACCTCTTAAAATTAAGTAATGATAACACAATTGAACATTTTCAAACATCAACATTAATTTAGCTGATTTTAATTAATGATTTTTAAATTGTGTAGTTAAAGGCAGCGTTGGGCAAATTTTAATTGCAATAACAATTAATGACTAACAATTGATTAATTGTGAAACGACACCATAACAACTAACAATTAATCAATTGTAATTATGAAAAAGTAAAACTAACAATTAATTAGTTGTTAATCTTGGTTTTACACAGTTAACAATTGATCAATTTTAGTTATTTTATATGAACGAGCCGACGCCCGGCGTGCGTGCAGCACTAAGATAGTGCCGTCACGCCCACACTCACAGGATCGTGAACAGAGAAAAACGTAGTGCACGTTTCACCGAGTGAGTGAGTATATCGGAGGCCCATATCCCAACGCCTCCTCCGATCCCTCTCCCCATTCTCCAAAGATCGGCGAAGGGCCTGTGACGACTCTGGTTTTGCGGGTGTCCATGGGCTGCGGTAATTACCACTATTATACTCTATGCTAAAGTAGAAAAAAAAAAATCTCCTAAGATTTTGTATAGATAAAAAGGAAGATAAGAAAATTAATTTTGTAAAAAAAACAAAAGGGCTACGAAAATGCCAAGGAAATTGTGTAAGAGCGAATCAGATTTCTGGTCGTTCACTGGTACAAAAAGCTTTGATAAATTTGTTTCCAAGGCGATTATGGTGTTGTAAACAAGTTATGACACCATAATCGCCTTTGGAAAAATTAGAAGAACAAACGAATTGAAATGAGTCGTCGGCTCAAACGCGTAGGCATGGGTCCGCGTTGCTCTAGAATCGTAAGACTACGACTCAGAGTCGAGCTGCAACGAGTGGACAACGCTCTTTTACTCTAGGCGAACTGTACCGCAGATCAAACGCTATAACGAATCGTGATTTGATGGTAGGTGCATTACCATTTGCTATCCGGTACCCGAAAAAAGAATATCTAAGGCGGCATTTATAACGCCTTTCCGGTTTTGAGATCGAATCCAAATTTTCCTACCGACGCAAAAACGAGATAACGCTTAATTCACCTGCAGAAGCCCTATGTTAAAAATATTAAAACTCTTAGCACTCAGGTGCACAGTGTACACATAACCACGTCAACCCCAACACATATGTATATCACGACCGAGCGAAAACTTACACATTCATCACAATTGCTCAGTTTGTTTTTTTAAGTTAACATTGTAACTATTAATTAATAAATAAACTATTATTATTATTAATCAAAGTTTTAAGTTAATGACCGTGGGAAGATATTTCCTTTACAAATAATGAGTTGATAACCAAAAAGTTTTTTGCTTTGTTTAATTTGAAGCCACTTGAGGAACCTGGTAATGGTGACGTGTACACTTGAAAGCGATTGGCGATGCGATTTTCACGATAATAGAATATAAGTAGATTATGATTTTGTCCATAGAAGCTCCAATATATTTTTTATTTAAGTACCTTTTGTTAAAGCAAACTGTTATCTCATTTCCCGTTGCTTAGTTGTAAAATAAGAAGTTTGATCGCATGACATAATATTGCCCCTTTCTTTAGTCTTAATTTTATTGAATTAATTTACTTGTAATAGTAAGGGTTGCCTGAGCCCAAGCACATACTTTTCCCCATTGAAAAGGTGCAGTTGGGATGGCAAGAGCCTTGGGCAGTCAGAGTGCGCAGTGATCAACTGCGTCAGCCGGTATGAAGGGTTCCCGTGATGCCTCTCGAGCCAATCCTCCATAACGGGTACAACCACCGCAAAAGATCCGAGATCCACTAAATCTAGGGAATTCGGTGCACTGCACCGACCAAGCCCTTCGATAGCTACGCAATTGTCACTATCGCTTGCTGAAGATATTATAATGCAGTCTATTTAAATAATCATCAACCCGTCGTAACGGGCAAAGTTTTAGCTCTTTTATCACCCTGATTAGAGTTTTCAATTTAAAATCTTCAAATACATTTCGTAGAACTCATAGCACAACTAATTAGTAAATGAACCTACTTATCATAAAAAAAATGTACCTAGTCGTTAGTTGGTATTGTTGCGAGATATTGCATATCATTTAATCACCTATTCAATTCGAAGACTAATTCAGTGTTGGGCAAATTTTAATTGCAATTAAAATTAATGACTTACAATGATTAATCGTGAAAGGACACTATAAAAGCTAACAATTACAACTGATCAATTGTTAGCTTTTATAGTGTCCTTTCACGATTAATCAATTGTTAGTCATTAATTTTAATTGCAATTAACATTTGCCCAACACTGGACTAATTCATTGTAATCAGTTAATCACTGTTTTCAGACTTATTAGCAGGTTAAATAATTAGATATTTATATTTTGGTTGTAGGCATTAAAAGTTTTTGAATACATTACGTTGGTAAATAATATAGTATCTACTATAAACTTTGGTTTTATCATTCTCACCATCATCAGCTGCAGTCCATTACTGAACATGGGCACCTCCCAGCCTCTGCAAAGCTTTAGGAAATATATAGGAGATAATGAAATTTTTCACAATAGTAGATTACAACAAAATAACGATATTTTTCAATTTTTTAAATCTACAGAGAACAAAAAACTATCGGTAGAGTTCCAAATATTTTATATTAGAATTTTTAAGGTGTTATATAGTTCTTATTCTATTTAAGACCCTTCCAAAATGGACTATACTTTACATGATGGAAAGCATAAGCAGAATCAAAGATTGCAACGTAGCATGGTGACCGGCACCATGGCGGTCTTTAGTGATGGTTCTGCATCATTGGGCCTCCGGTCTCGCACTCACCAACATAACACAACAACGCTGTCATATTACGTTGATCTTCTGTGCGAGGGTAGTACAGCCCCGATCGAGCCGGCCCGTTCGTGCTGGAATCAGCGTAGATCTGCTACCTTGAAAATTTATTGATAATTTGATTGATTGATATGTCATTTGATCTACTTACAATTACCATAATATCTATCTCAATTGAACCTTTCCTGTTTCATTGTGTATTTATTATAGATAAATAAATAGATAAAATTTATAAAAGGTTTATTTGGTGTACATTATTACCCTTGTGAAACTGTTTTTATAGGGTATCAACCACTCATTATAGCCAAGATGTAGCCACACTAAACATTAATTTTACTTTTAAATAAATCGAATATATAATGGAATTCTTAGAAATGTATTCTTTTTTTGTTGTACATAGTTGCAAATCGCTTGTTTACGTACAGGACCTTCCACTAACCATCTTATTGCCATAGGTTATCTTTATACTTTGTTGTGTATACAACAAAAGAAGGACCACTTGGTAATGACAAAAGAAATGGATAAAAAGTGATGTTGCAAAACTTTTTGAAAAGTTTTATGTAGGTATCTCTCTTGGAAGAACAATTATTAAGAGTCATCACCATGCATTGATCAAGCTTAGCATGACTATTACAAAAAAAAGTCAACTATTATGTATATACTACACAAAATATAGCCAAAACACAACGATAAATGCAGTTAAAATATTAGCATAGAAAAAAATTTACATACAAATTGCTGATTATAACTTTGAGTATTTTTTTATTTATTATCATAATTTTAAGTATTAGAACGCTTTTTTTCAAAGGGAAACGAAAATTCTAACTCTAAATAAAAACGCAATAAAGTGTCCAGCAAAACTCTACATTAGCGAAATTGAAGGGCAATTTCAATATCTAGAGTTTACATTGTACTTACATATTATAATCTTTCATTTTTTAATTTTAATGCAATCTAAAGATAGTAGAAACGTTATTTTGATATTATATTAATACAAGCATTGTGATTTTTCAGCATTTAGAGCTAATTAGTATTTTGTTATCTGTAAATTTAAAAAATTTCATGAGATCATTATTTTATCGTAATCTATGTGACAAATTTAAGAAAATTTTAACGGTAACACGTTGGCCGACAGTGCTACCTCACATGTAAAGTCCTATTGCAAACTATCTTTGTAATCGAAAGGTGGGACAAATTTTAGCTATTTCAAAGAAAGGTTTGCTGGTCAGGGTCCGAGACGCACTGAATCTAGGGAACCCGGTGCACTGCATCGCCTAGATATTTTAGTGTTGTCTATTTAAAAATCTAAATTTATGAGACGTTGGTGAAAACGGCCATTAATCTACTCTCAAATCGCAGCATTGATAGTGCAATTATTGTAAAAAAAAACATCTAAAGGTTGCCTAGAAGAGATAGCAAGGATAGGATCTGCGAAAAGGATAAGAAGGATTGTATAACTTTTTTTGTTATTGTCTTCATTGTATCTTTGATTTTATGATGTGCAATAAAGAGTACATAATTATCTATTTAAAGCTCTATCACATAAACAACTCACCCCTCATTAGCAAATTCTTATTTATCAACTTATTATTTGTAAAGGAAATCTATTCCCACTGTCATTAACTTAAAACTTTGATTAATAATAATAATAGTTTATTTATTAATTAATAGATACAATGTTAACTTAAAAAAAAACAACTGAGCAATTGTGATGAATGTGTATGTTTTCGGTCGGTCGTGATATACATATGAGTTGGGGTTGACGTGGTTATGTGTACGCTGTGCACCTGAGTGCTAGGAGCTTTAATGTTTGGATACATAGGGCTTCTGTTGGTGAATTAGGCCTAATAAATTCTATTTGTGCTCCTCTCAAGGTCAATTAAAGTAGACTTCGGTGCTCCACCCCATATCGTGATGCAATAATTGAGAATTGGCTGAACGAGGGGAAAGTAAACTGATTTTAGCCATTTAGCATCTAGGACACATCTAACAGTTTTAAAAAAATTTTTGCAAGGTGCCTGGTACTTTAGTGTATGCCTCAAATCCACATGTGTTTAATCAACTATTATCTAGTGCCCCAGACACACATGAGTTCATACAAATTTGATATCAATCTATTCCCATTAGAAGCAATACTTGTATCAAAACAGACACCAGTTTATTGTTACCTGACTATCGCAAAGCCAAAAGGATGGTTAATATTTTTTGCTATGTCGTTATCTAAACTTCAAGCCCCAAATGCAGCATTTATATTACAATCATTGAAAAAAAAACATCTAAAGGTTACCTAGAAGAAGTCGGTGTCTGCGATAAGGCCGCCCATTGTACCACATTTATTATTTTTATTGTCTTAATTGTAACTTTCATTTTATGGTGTGCAATAAAGAAATATCTAATGCCTATCATAACATAAAGGACTCAACCCTCATTAGCAACTTCTTATAAGTTTACTTATTATTTGTAAAGGAAATCTCTTCCCATTGTCATTAACTTATTCTTTGTATAAAAATATTTTTAACTTTCACTGTCCTATTTAAATATAACACCTCACACGTCGTACACACAATTTTAACGGTAACACGTTGACCGACAGTGCTATCTTACATGTAAATTCCTATTGGGAACTATCTTTACAATCCAAAAGTAGGACAAATTTTAGCTGTTTCGTAAAAATATTTGCTGGTCAGGATCCGAGGCCTACTGAATCTAGGAAACCCGGTGCATTGCACCGCCTAGCCCTTCGATAGCTACGCAATTGTCACTATCGCTTGCTGAAGATATTATAATGCAGTCTATTTAAATAATCATCAACCCGTCGTAACGGGCAAAGTTTTAGCTCTTTTATCACCCTCATTAGAGTTTTCAATTTAAAATCTTCAAATACATTTCGTAGAACTCATAGCACAACTAATTAGTAAATGAACCTACTTATCATAAAAAAAATGTACCTAGTCGTTAGTTGGTATTGTTGCGAGATATTGCATATCATTTAATCACCTATTCAATTCGAAGACTAATTCATTGTAATCAGTTAATCACTGTTTTCAGACTTATTAGGACGTTAAATAATTAGGTATTTATATTTTGGTTGTAGGTATTAAAAGTTTTTGAATACATTACGTTGGTAAATAATATATTATCTACTATAAACTTCTGTTTTATCATTCTCACCATCATCAGCTGCAGTTCATTACTGAACATGGGCACCTCTCAGCCTCTGCAAAGCTTTAGGAAATATATGGATGATTATTTTTTTTATAAATGTTGTTAAATGCTTTCGTAATCTGAACCCTTTTATCATCAGATATTTTGATGCTATACAAAAATATCATTAAAGGGATATTATAACCTACATGGACGTTACGCTATTCCTTGCCATATAGGAGATATTGAAATTTTTCACAATAGTAGATTACGACAAAATAACGACCTTCTTATTTTTTTTAAATCTACAGAGAACAAAAAAACTTTATCAGTAGAGATCCATATATTTTTCAGTGAAATTTTAAAGGTGCTATATAAATTTTATTTCATTTATATCCAACACTGCAATAATTTTTCAAATCAGACCAGCGGTTTCTGAGATAAGCGCGTTCAAACAAACAAACAAACTATTCAGTTTTATTTATTAGTATAGATAGATGATGATTAATGATGAAAGTTACTTTGAATATGGTAAAATGGTAAGGACACAATACTAATCATATTACATGCTTTAAATGGGAGCTTAAGACATATTCGCATAAAGATATTAAAGTTAAAATGGATTGTATTAGTAAATAAATTTAACTGACCTCATCACTTTCTGCATCAGTTACTGCTATTCTAAAAATAGCTTATTATTATAATAACATGTTGCTCTAAAATGTTTACTGCACAATATTTTGTGTTTGCTATATAGTTCCTTTTGAAAGTTTGATGAAAACAAGCTTCATTGGGAAAAATATACTTCGCCCATAGTTCACAACTGAAAAGCAAAAACAACACTTTCACACACCGATTAGAAAGCGTAGGCAGCCTTTTTATATTTGTAGGGCTGCCAGTAAATGACACAAAATTAAATTTTGTTTTTTTTTTATATGCGATGTTGTATAATTATCAAAAATATAATTTATACAAAGATTTTGCAATAAAACAATATTTCAAACTTATGTTCATGTAATCTCATGTATTTTCAGCATACCACCACATACTCATGTATTTTCACACCGTGGGAGAGCTATGCTTCGGCATGAATGGGTCGGCTCGACCGGAGTGATACCACGGCCTCACAGAAAACCGGTGTGAAATAGCGCTTGCGCTGTGTTTCACCGAGTGAGTGAGGATACCGGAGGCCCATACCCCAACCCCTCCCCCCATCCCCTTTTCCATCCCCCAAAAGTCGGCAACGCACTTGTGACGCCTTTGGTGTTGCGGGTGTCCATGGGCGGCGATAATCGCTTACCATCAGGTGATACGTCTGCTCGTTTGCCTACTATTCAATAAAAAAAAAAATACCATTTGTAGCATAAATTAAATTGCTGTTCTTTTTTTTCTCCACTACCGCTTTTTCTGTCGTGTAAAACCACCTTCCCACAAACAGTCCCTAGAAGACAGTTGACAGGGACTGCTGGTGTCCTAATACAGTTGTTATCTACATTCTAGGATTTACAAAATTTCTAAATTAGTGGTGTTACATTTCAATCGTTGCGGAGGTAATGATTAATCGTTTTGATTTACAAATCGGTTTATTCAACTTACTAACCAGTGAGCATTTTCGTTTTTATTAAGTAGCTGACACATAATTATTAATTTTTTACTTGTTGATTTATAATCGTAATCAAATATTTTCACTATGGCCTAAAGACACCCAAGCACTAAAAAATTCAACGAGGTAAAGTAACAACGAAACCAAATTGTTACGTACGTTACGTTAACAATTTTAATTTAAAACCATTTATAGATTTTAGAGTGGCAATTGTGGCATTGTAAATTTGTAATTGGTAACACTGAATCCTGAGTGGGGTTCGTTCGTTCGTGCAAGGCCTCTATGGTCTGTAGATTCGTTTCGTGGATCAGTCTAGTACTTGAGTTCATTTCGTTCTGTCGTTGTATAGAGGACGTGCATTTATGAAATACAAAACTAACGTAGCAATTTTTGTAGTAATTTTTGTTTGAATTGATGTATCAGTGGTGAAGTGTTTTCTAATCTGTTAAGTGATATAGTAATTTTGAAGGTAAAATGCCGGTTTCCATTTGCGACCCAGTAACAAGCGCATTGCGTTTATCTCTTACACCAGATGAATCCCAAACTTCTACTCTGTTGGACAGTAGACTTTATTCGTCGGAGAAAAGTGTTATTTTATCGAAGATTGAATTTGAAGAATCTGGTGATTGTCAAAGTAATGTTCTCGATGGGTTAAAGTCAAAGTACGTGGTGATCCGACCTAAAAAATCTGTGAATGAAACCAAACTCATCAGGAAAGAGTGTAGTTTGATCAGCAAAAATTCAGGTTAGTAAATTTAATGTTGTAAATAGCGTAGGTATGTTTGTTAACTACATGCACTAAAGGACCAACTTAGAGAGGTTATATTTTACGGTAAACACTGAAAATCGAAAGTGTCGAAATTTTGTTGACATTTAGTTTCTGATTCAATATATTCAAAAGTAAACATTTTTATTGTTGTAAAAATCACAATGTACATTTTAAACAAAATATTTTAAAAAGTAAATCGGTAACATATATTTAACATATATACCTACGTACTTTTTTAATTTTAACGCTTATATAACTTCCACTTAGTAAATACAGACTTAATATTGTTTGTTTTATTTTGTTCAGTGAGTTTTTTGCAAAGACAATAAATAAATATTCCGGACATCTTACACAACGTCATCTAGTCCCAAGCTAAGCAGAGCTTGTGTTATGGGTAATACATACATATTATACATAGAAAACACCCAAACTCCGAAAGAAATATTTGCAGATCATACAAATATTTGGTCCGACTCGGGAATCGAACCCGGGTCGGACCAAATGTATAGTATATAAATAATATATTACAATATATTATATACAACTATTTTCTACAGGAAATGCCCTTTATAATGATGTACTTGTAATTAAATAGCCATCGGAAAAAAACAATAAAGTAAAGAAATATCACAAGTCGGTGCAATGGACGAAATACGTGTGCAATAAGGCCGGGCACATACAAAGTATACTTAATGTATTTCTTCAACTTTCATATATTGTTTGTACTTTTCTTTTTTTTTATTGGACTTTTTTTTTATAGTCTGTCCTAAGTTGACTAGTGTAAAATGTCTGACAAAAGGAGCGAAACAATGTAACTTTAATATCCCGTTATAAGAGGCGCCCGCCGCTCGCTGAAAGGGGCTAGCTCATAAACCATTTTGTATTGACTTGTTAGTAATAAGACTCTATTCGAGTGATGTTATTCTTTATGCTTATGAATTACTTTTTCATTATTTTGTTCAGTGAATTTTTTGCAAAGACAATATATTATTATATACAACTATTTTCTACAGGAAATGCCCTTTATAATGATGTATTTGTAATTAAATAGCCATCGAAAAAAAACAATAACGTAAAGAAATATCACAAGTCAGTACAATGAACGAAATACGTGTACAATACGGCCGGGGACACACAAAGTACACAACCGGGTGTAATGCTGCTATATTTAATGTGTATTTTTTTAAAAAGCAAATCCTAATCCTTATTTTAAAGGATGAATGAAATGTTATGAATATGAATGACCCGACAAATCAATTAAATTCATATAAATTTAATTTAATTAATTTAAATTCTCAATACTCCATACTTTATGGCATCACATAGGTATACAAGGTCTTACGGTAATTCAGATTGTTTTACTATGAACCCTGTCGGGCACAGCAAAATTACAAATAAGAGAGGAAATAAACTTAAAATTATCACTATTTTATTTATTACTACAATTTAATATATATCGATGCCTAACAGTCAAAAAAAGATAACCGCCACTTTTTAAATTTTACAGGAGAGTGATCAAAAGTTACAAATAAACGAAAAAAATCATAAAAAATTAAGTATAGCGCCCGAAAGCCTGAAAATGCATTTTTGTTGTATTTAGCACACTGTCTATTGAATGACGTTTTTATTTTTATGTAATTCAGCCTACAAACACTAGTTACTGTCGGTTATCCCCAAATGGTCTTCATTTTACAAACAGCGAAAATTTCGTTAATGAAATACACAAATTATTCACTTCCAGCAAAAATGATGTAACTTCTCCTCATATTTTATTTTAAATTTAAGAAAAATAGCATAAGTGTGTTTAAAAAAAAGTGGAAATATGGTATAACCAGTTATTTAATAGAAAATTGTATCAAGTTAAATTTTAAAAGAAATATCAATTATAACTTTTGATCTAATCGCTAGAATTCTAAAAGTATCGGGAGGGAAAAAAAGGATATGCGACAAACTATTATTCAGTATTTGTAGGGGGCAAAATGTAATACACACTTTCTTCTTTTACTCATTGATTTTCAAACCGGGAGAAAACACTAACCACCTAATATGTTTTAAAAACGAACAGGCATAAAGTTCTAAATGGATTTCAACAAATAGTTATCTACAAGCATTTTAACATAAACGCATATTTGTGAATTTTCATTTCTAGCCCAAATAGGTTAACGTTCGATCATTAAAATAATATATTATTACAGAAAGTTCAAAAAGCACAAGTTCTTTATTCTCAAATATTTTGTAGGTCAACCACCAAAAAAGTTATTACATCACAATTTATGTCGATTGCACCGAATAAAATTGCCCCATATCCATAATTTTATTACCGGCTAAGCGACAAAAACTTTCATTTAGAGACATGTAACCTAGACCAAAAGACGCAGAAAAAAATGACGATTCTAACTATGTACGAGTATATAACTCAATTTCCCAAGAAATGTCGCTTATCCCTTTTCGGTTGTTAGGCATCGATATGTATTTAATAATATATAATAATTCATTTCATTTTAGTTCATTTATCACGATAAAAAGTATAATTTCATATCAATTTAATTAAAGTAATCAAATAAGCTTACAAATTACAAAAACATTATAAAAAAAACAACTTCAATATGTATCAGGACTAAATTGAGATGGAACCACAGGGAAAGCATCAACCAGTCGAAAGTTATATGGTAATAAACAAAAAAAAACAGTCAAATTGACAATCTCCTTCGTTTTTGAAGTTAGTTAAAAACAACATCACAACAAAAAAATCGTAGTTCAAAATAAAATATATTTAATTGAAAAAAATGTTCAAATCTGAAATTTATTTGCATATATTTAATATTTTGAAACACCAAATATAATAGAAATAAAATAAATAATCTAGAATATGTGAAATCACAAACGTCGACTGGTATAAAATTCCCTGTGTGTACCAGGCTTTATCGTCAAACTGTATAGGCAGCCATTTTGATTTGTTTGAGGCGACACGACCTTGAACAAAAATTGTAATACTAACCTAAATTTATAGCTATTTTATATTTTTTTTGTGTCAAAACTATGGTCACATATTTTATTTAAATTAGGATAAATTATCGCCAAAATTCTAGTACTGTTGCATGTGTACAGAAAACTTCACAGAAATAAAAATATACTTACTTTCAGCTTAAAACTCGGTAGCACACACTTTAAGTATATTATTAATTAAAGATTAAGTCACTACTTATTCAGAAATATTTAGATATCATGTAAAATTCAAATGATTGTTGTAGTTAAAACAATACACATAATCATAATGCCCCATCCACACTCCACATAGTGGTTGTAGTCCTGTCCACTCGCTGTGACCCATGCCGAGGCGCGAGTCCTGGATGCGCCATGAGTATTTTCGTATTATGTATTTCAAACGATATGCACCTGAATCAAATAGTGCTCTCTGATTTGTGCAGATGGCTGATGGCTTTTGTCAAAATGAGACCTATAATATAATTGGCCTTTTTATCCTCAATCTTTACTTAAATTAAATTATTTTATTTGTATTATTACAGCTGAGACCAACAAGAAAGCAGAAGAAGGGCTGCCTAAACCCAAGAAGGTGCTGTTTCCCCTTGAAAAGGTCCAGTTAGGATGGCAACATTCTTGGCTAGTTGGTAGTGGAATGAAAAATATGGGCAACACATGTTATTTGAACTCCACACTGCAAGCTCTTTTTCACATTCCAGCCTTTGCTAATTGGCTGATCAGTGAACAATCTCATGCCGCAAACTGTAATCAACAAGGTATAACTTATTTTTTATTGTAAATAAAGATTGGTATTTTCAATCTGAGTCAGAAATAACTATTACTTATTTTAACTCACACCTTAATAAATTAGATTTCCATTGTAGTGTAATATGTTGGTTCAAAATTTACAACCATTCAATTGTAAATATATTATTTTAGCCTAGTGGCCTATCACCACTTAAATCTTATGTTAAGATGGATTTTAAAGGAGTTTATCAATACTTAATGCTACTGTGCTGTTCACGTTGTAACTTAAAGAATTTAGACTTCATTAATTTATTGCTTAGCAGAATGAATAATAATAAAAATGTTTATTTGTCTTATAAAATAATTAGCTGACCCATGCAACCTCATTTGCGTCTTATATTGCCCGTAGCTTTGTGTCTTATATTACCCGTAGCTTGAAAATTTTCCCTCGTTTTTGAAACATTCTTCATTGGCGCTCCGCTCCTATTAGTAGTGGCGTGATGATATATAGCCTATAGCCTTCCTCGATAAATGGACTATCCAACACTGAAAGATTTTTCAAATCGGACTAGCGGTTCCTTAGATTAGCGCGTTCAAACATACAAACAAACTAATCATCTTTTTTTTTTCTTAAAAAGACAAAAAAATCTTTATATATATTAGTATAGATAGATGATGATTAATGATAAAAGTTACTTTGAATATGGTAAAATGGTGAGGGCACAATACTAGTCATATTACATGCATATGCAAGCTAAATATATGCACGGAACTTTACATCAGGGTACGTTTGTATATTGTGTCTGCTTTGTTGTGCTTATGCATGTGTGTGAGTAAATGAGTGTGTCTGTGTAAAGGAGGGTGTGAGGGTATGGTGTTGTGTGCATATAATGTATAATTATATTTTCTCATAATCTAAGGATTGTAGCCTCTTGGATAATGCTATCTTGCACTGATGTCTAGTTAATGGATTAATGGGTAAAATTCGATTAATTTTGTAATATAAGTGAGAGCCAAGAAATTCAATGTGTCTTTGTGAAAAAGTAGTTCTAAAATTGAAAGTATATACAATATTTATCCAAAAAAAAACAAATTTTAAATGTATGTTCCGGCTGGATCGATTTTGACAGGACTTTCACTGATGATATAGGGAGTAACTTAACCTACTTTTTTAGATTAGCTTCGCCCCGCAGCGTTGCCCGTGGTTACACATCGGTCAGCTCAGCCATCAGCTCAGATATTAGTAACAGTAAATAGTGCAGTAATTAATAGCAATTATTTTATATACATACATTACAAATTTGTGTTCTTATAATGAATTACCTTTTTTCAACAGAAGCTTGTGTTATCTGCGGAATGCGCGCCACACTGTTGGCGACACAGAAGATTAGTGGCACATCCATCAAACCATGGCAGGTCTACTCAAAGTTACGTCTCATATGTCGACATTTGACACCAGGGAGACAAGAAGACGCACACGAATTCCTAAAGTAAATTATCATATAATTATACTCGTAATTTAATTTTAATGTTCTATAATATACCTATATCATTAATTTTAAACTTATTTAATGAAACGTTTTTGCTTCAGATACGCAATTGAAGCTCTCGAGAAATGTTACCTAAGTAGGTTTATGAATTATGAAAAAATGGAACAAAAAACTAAAGAAACTACTCCATTGGGTCAAATTTTTGGGGGATACCTCAGATCCACAGTCAGATGTTTGGCATGCCATCATCTGTCAACCACGTTCCAGCACTTTGAGGTAACATGGCCATCATCAATACTGATATGTTTGTTAATGTACATGTTAGGCGGCGTAAATTAAACTCGTTTTACTTTTCTTTACAGGATTTACTGTTAGATGTACGGACGCACAATACCGTGGATGAGGCGTTGGAACATTTGTTTTCAAGCGAAAAGCTAGAAGATTTCATTTATAAATGTGAAAAATGCAAAAAAAAGGTGTCTGCTACGAAGCAGTGTTTTTTAGAACAGGCACCACAGGTGCTCTGCATAGCACTTAAAAGATTCACATATGGTGCGAAACTGTCCAAACCTGTACAGTTTGAAAATATCTTAGATGTTACTAGATATTTGTACAACAAGAATAACCAACAACTGGTGAGTTTAAGTGAAAACATTTTTTTTGTGGCAAATCGAACTTAACTTTTAGTTTACGTCGAAATTTCACTTGTCGATTATTTATTAAAATATAAGGCAACCAACTAATATCATTGCTTTTTTTTTGTTTCAGACTTACAAACTAGTTAGTTTAGTGACCCACTATGGCCCATCTCAAAATAGCGGGCACTATACAGCAATAGGGCAAGCGAAAAACGAAGAGTTTTATATATTTGATGACGACTGTGTGCGCCCCACAACTCTTCCAGCAGTGTTAGGCACAAATGCATACATAATGTTTTATCAAAAACAAAATGTGACATAAAAGTGGTCTTTCCTTAGGAAGGAAAGACATTTCTGAAACTTCTAGAAACTAGTAATATTATACAATTATAATGCATGCAGATCTTTTTTTTTTTGTAAATAAATATTGACAATAGATATATATATATATATATGATAAGTAAAATATGCTTTTATTTTGCACCATATCCTAAGAATAAAAACAGCACTATCTACGAGTATACCTAATCAGTCACCCCATGGATGTAGAATCTATATTTATAAGAATGTTGATATTTATGTTTTAGATGGTATACAAATCCCATACTACTCAAACGCATACAATCTCAATTCTGTCGTCTCAGTTCAGTACGAAAGTGTAATTATTTGTATAGTTAGCAAGAACAGTTGCAGCAATAACTATTCTATGTACATATACATGTAAATGACTGCACGGTTGGCCTAGCGGTTTGAGCGGTCGACCCGCCCCATTCTACTACGTCAAGTTTTGAGGGTTCAAATCCCACATGGGAAAACAAATCCTCAGCAAAAACAACATTACTTTACTAACAAAATTTCTAAAATACTTTACCAAACACTATATTCAATGATTAGGTATATTAATGTTGTTAGTAACGAGGTAGAAAACACAAGTTAAATCGTATGTTGAGTAGGTACAAGAGATCATCTTAGAAAGGTTTCATAAAACTACAAACAAATTATCAACAAAAAAATTTAAAATGATACAACTAAATCCGTTATTCGCAATACAAGGAATCACACAAGTAATGGAATACGAATATGTGAAGCTAATACAGCATTATCCATAAAAGTATATTCAGTATGGCACCTGTCATTTGTAATAAGGTATCTGATAGATGTTTAATTCTGTTTTAAATTAGATTAGGAATTGACATTATCTATTTAGTTCAAATGTTATTAAATTTATACATGTACATTTTTAGGTTATGAATTTTATATTATTTCAAAGAAAAAATTCTTTAATATTATTAATGTGCATTTTAAATATGATATATAAGTTTCAATTATTGTAGGCCTAATTGGCAGAACATAGTTGATAATTATTAAATTCTAAGTCACCTGTAAATTTTACTGGAATTGCACCCTTCTCGCTCATGTTTTGAATTTCCTTTAAGTTTAAATGACCTAAACGTTCCTGCCAGATTTTAAAATGTGACTGTGCTAAATTACAATTTATTTGCACAGTGGTTTTAATATTTAATTCATATAGATTATTCTCACTCAATATTGCAATTATAACTACTGTATTACCTTTCAATATTAAGGCTTCATTGGACTTCTCAATTATAACATGAGAACCAATTTCTGCGTAACTCTGGCACATAAAGTACACCCTCCAGAATACTTAGTCCCACTTGCCATTCATATACCTATGAATTAATATATCACCACGGCCTTGCACACTATCAGAATCCATGTATCTACATCAGCTTCAGACTGTAAACATTGCTCGGCACTGAATGCAAGCTTCTTTTGCTCTTGACATTTCCTCTCAGAATTTCTTTGGGGGTCGACAATCTTTTGCAAAATACCCTCTCTTGTTACAGTTACAGTTATAACATATAATCACGAACACCTATACGAATTTCTCACCTTTAGTGTCTGGTCTTTACTCAATTTATTACGGAACGTACCTGGGTTTTATAACCTATTAATATTTGTATCAAAATAATAATATTGAGTAAGATTTCTTTTTTTCGTATGTATTTGGCCGTAGAACACGTGAACGAACTTCTCACCTTTGGGTTCTGCTCTTCACTCAATTTATTTGTATTAAAATAATAATATTGAGTAAGATTTCTTTATTTCGTGTATTCACTTAAGAACACGTGTACGAACTTCTCACTTTTAGATTCTGCTCTTTACTCTTTATTTCGTATTGTTAATAGCACAATGAACTTGTAAAATGACCACAGAACACTTTTACTCAGAGAGAAGAATGACAATTCCATATAAAATAAGTGAGGCAATTTTTCCTTAGCGCCATCCATTAGCGGCCCAAATGAAACTGTTCGTAGCGCGAGCTATTCAAAATATGGATTTCTATTTGCTTTTTAATATTTGGATTCAAAATTAGAAGTACTGCGCTTTTCGAATAGTTCTTTGAAGTTAATGTGAACCTATGTCAATGCAGATTTGTTATCCGACAGAAACCGAATTATAAATAAAGCCAGAGAACCATATCTTTCAAGAAAATATTCGAAAAACGCAGTTTAGAGTTCAATAAAATATGTTACATCATTATAAACGGTTTATTACAATTATATATCTTGCTATGAGCATACATGTGCATTAATACTACATATGTTATAACAGGTTTTTAAGTGTTAAATAAAAGATTTAATTAATTTCCTTACATATTTTTTCAATTGACATAATTTATGCAAAAATATTAGTCAAAATTCAGTCACCATTATAACATCTCTAAGGAAATAACTATCTCTCAGGGATTTATTCCACGAAATCCATAATATTATCATTTCCTATTGTTAACTTTTATATTATATCAACAAGAGTTGCACAAGTTTTATCTTGCAATGTTAAAGAGTAACAAATGAATTGAACATTTTCAAACATCAACATTAATTTAGCTGATTTTAATTAATGATTTTTAAACTGTGTAGTTAAAGGCAGCGTTGGGCAAATTTTAATTGCAATAACAATTAATGACTAACAATTGATTAATTGTGAAACGACACCATAACAACTAACAATTAATCAATTGTAATTATGAAAAAGTAAAACTAACAATTAATTAGTTGTTAATCTTGGTTTTACACAGTTAACAATTGATCAATTTTAGTTATTTTATATGAACGAGCCGACGCCCGGCGTGCGTGCAGCACTAAGATAGTGCCGTCACGCCCACACTCACAGGATCGTGAACAGAGAAAAACGTAGTGCATGTTTCACCGAGTGAGTGAGTATATCGGAGGCCCATATCCCAACCCCTCCTCCGATCCCTCTCCCCATTCTCCAAAGATCGGCGAAGGGCCTGTGACGACTCTGGTTTTGCGGGTGTCCATGGGCTGCGGTAATACCACTATTATACTCTATGCTAAAGTAGAAAAAAAAAATCTCCTAAGATTTTGTATAGATAAAAAGGAAGATAAGAAAATTAATTTTGTAAAAAAAAAAACAAAAGGGCGACGAAAATGCCAAGGAAATTGTGTAAGAGCGAATCAGATTTCTGGTCGTTCACTGGTACAAAAAGCTTTGATAAATTTGTTTCCAAGGCGATTATGGTATTGTAAACAAGTTATGACACCATAATCGCCTTTGGAAAAATTAGAAGAACAAACGAATAGAAATGAGTCGTCGGCTCAAAAGCGTAGGCATGGGTCCACGTTGCTCTAGAATCGTAAGACTACGACTCAGAGTCGAGCTGCAACGAGTGGACAACGCTCTTTTACTCTAGGCGAACTGTACCGCAGATCAAACGCTATAACGAATCGTGATTTGATGGTAGGTGCATTACCATTTGCTATCCGGTACCCGAAAAAAGAATATCTAAGGCGGCATTTATAACGCCTTTCCGGTTTAGAGATCGAATCCAAATTTTCCTACCGACGCAAAAATGAGATAACGCTTAATTCACCTGCAGAAGCCCTATGTTAAAAACATTAAAACTCTTAGCACTCAGGTGCACAGCGTACACATAACCACGTCAACCCCAACACATATATCACGACCGACCGAAAACATACACATTCATCACAATTGCTCAGTTTGTTTTTTTAAGTTAACATTGTAACTAATAATTAATAAATAAACTATTATTATTATTAATCAAAGTTTTAAGTTAATGACCGTGGGAAGATATTTCCTTTACAAATAATGATTTGATATTCAAAAAGTTTTTTGCTTTGTTTAATTTGAAGCCACTTGAGGAACCTGGTAATGGTGACGTATACACTTGAAAGCGATTGGCGATGCGATTTTCACGATAATAGAATATAAGTAGATTATGATTTTGTCCATAGAAGCTCCAATATATTTTTTATTTAAGGACCTTTTGTTAAAGCTAACTGTTATCTCATTTCCCGTTGCTTAGTTGTAAAATAAGAAGTTTGATCGCATGACATAATATTTCCCCTTTCTTTAGTCTTAATTTTATTGAATTAATTTACTTGTAATAGTAAGGGTTGCCTGAGCCCAAGCACATACTTTTCCCCATTGAAAAGGTGCAGTTGGGATGGCAAGAGCCTTGGGCAGTCGGAGTGCGCAGTGATCAACTGCGTCAGCCGGTATGAAGGGCTCCCGTGATGCCTCTCGAGCCAATCCTCCATAACGGGTCCAACCACCGCAAAAGATCCGAGACCCACTAAATCTATGGAATTCGGTGCACTGCACCGACCAAGCCCTTCGATAGCTACGCAATTGTCACTACCGCTTGCTGAAGATATTATAATGCAGTCTATTTAAATAATCATCAACCCGTCGTAACGGGCAAAGTTTTAGCTCTTTTATCACCCTCATTAGAGTTTTCAATTTAAAATCTTCCAATACATTTCGTAGAACTCATAGCACAACTAATTAGTAAATGAATCTACTTATCATAAAAAAAATGTACCTAGTCGTTAGTTGGTATTGTTGCGAGATATTGCATATCATTTAATCACCTATTCAATTTGAAGACTAATTTATTGTAATCAGTTAATTACTTGTTTTCAGACTTATTAGCAGGTTAAATAATTAGATACATATATTTTGGTTGTATCAAAAGTTTTTGAATACATTACGTTGGTAAATAATATATTATCTACTATAAACTTCTGTTTTATCATTCTCACCATCATCAGCTGTAGTACATTACTGGACATGGGCACCTCCCAGCCTCTGCAAAGCTTTAGGAAATATATAGGAGATAATGACATTTTTCACAATAGTAGATTACAACAAAATAACGATCTTCTTCAATTTTTTAAATCTACAGAGAACAAAAAACTATCGGTAGAGTTCCAAATATTTTTTATTAGAATTTTAAAGGTGTTATATAGTTCTTATTCCATTTATGACCGTTCCAAAATGGTTTATACTTTACATGATGGAAAGCATAAGCAGAGTCAAAGATTACAACGTAGCATGGTGACCGGCACCATGGCGGTCTTTAGTGATGGTTCTGCATCATTGGACCTCCGGTCTCGCACTCACTAACATAACACAACAAAACGAACGCTGTCATATTACGTTGATCTTCTGTGCGGGGGTAGTACCGCCCCGATCGAGCCGGCCCGTTCGTGCTGGAATCAGCGTAGATCTACAACCTTGAAAATTTATTGATAATTTGATTGATTGATATGTCATTTGATCTACTTACAATTACCATAATATCTATCTTAATTGAACTTTTCCTGTTTCATTGTGTAGTTATTATAGATAGATAGAATTTAAAAAGGTTTATTTGGTGTACATTATTACCCTTGTGAAACTGTTTTCATAGGGTATCAACCACTCATAACAGCCAAAATGTAGCCCCACTAAACATTAATTTTACTTTTAAATAAGTCGAATATATAATAGAATTCTTAGAAATGTATTCTTCTTTTTTTGTTGTAGTTGCAAATCGCTTGTTTACGTACAGGACCTTCCACTAACCATCTTATTGCCATAGGTTATCCTTATACTTTGTTGTGTATACAGTAAAAGAAGGACCACTTGGTAATGACAAAAGAAATGGATAAAAAGTGATGTTGCAAAACTTTTTTAATAGTTTTATGAAGGTATCTCTCTTGGAAGAACAATTATTAAGAGTCATCACCATGCATTGATCAAGCTTAGCATGACTATTACAAAAAAAGTCAACTATTATGTATATACTACACAAAATATAGCCAAAACACAACGATAAATGCAGTTAAAATATTAGCATAGAAAAAAATTTACATACAAATTGCTGATTATAACTTTGAGTATTTTTTTATTTATTATCATAATTTTAAGTATTAGAACGCTTTTTTTCAAAGGGAAACGAAAATTCTAACTCTAAATAAAAACGCAATAAAGTGTCCAGCAAAACTCTACATTAGCGAAATTGAAGGGCAATTTCAATATCTAGAGTTTACATTGTACTTACATATTATAATCTTTCATTTTTTAATTTAAATGCAATCTAAAGATAGTAGAAACGTTATTTTTATATTATATTAATACAAGCATTGTGATTTTTCAGCATTTAGAGCTAATTAGTATTTTGTTATCTGTAAATTTAAAAAATTTCATGAGATCATTATTTTATCGTAATCTATGTGACAAATTTACGAAAATTTTAACGGTAACACGTTGGCCGACAGTGCTACCTCACATGTAAAGTCCTATTGCAAACTATCTTTGTAATCGAAAGGTGGGACAAATTTTAGCTATTTCAAAGAAAGGTTTGCTGGTCAGGGTCCGAGACGCACTGAATCTTGGGAACCCGGTGCACTGCACCGCCTAGATATTTTAGTGTTGTCTATTTAAAAATCTAAATTTATGAGACGTTGGTGAAAACGGCCATTAATCTACTCTCAAATCGCAGCATTGATAGTGCAATTATTGTAAAAAAAAAACATCTAAAGGTTGCCTAGAAGAGATAGCAAGGATAGGATCTGCGAAAAGGATAAGACGGATTGTATAACTTTTTTTGTTATTGTCTTCATTGTATCTTTGATTTTATGATGTAAAATAAAGAGTACATAATTATCTATCTAAAGCTCTATCACATAAACAACTCACCCCTCATTAGCAAATTCTTATTTATCAACTTATTATTTGTAAAGGAAATCTATTCCCACTGTCATTAACTTAAAACTTTGATTAATAATAATAATAGTTTATTTATTAATTAATAGATACAATGTTAACTTAAAAAAAAACAACTGAGCAATTGTGATGAATGTGTATGTTTTCGGTCGGTCGTGATATACATATGTGTTGGGGTTGACGTGGTTATGTGTACGCTGTGCACCTGAGTGCTAGGAGCTTTAATGTTTGGATACATAGGGCTTCTGTTGGTGAATTAGGCCTAATAAATTCTCTTTGTGCTCTCTGAAGGTCAATTAAAGTAGACTTCGGTGCTCCACCCCATATCGTGATGCAATAAGTGAGAATTGGCTGAACGAGGGGAAAGTAAACTGATTTTAGCCATTTAGCATCTAGGACACATCTAACAGTTTTAAAAAAGTTTTTGCAAGGTGCCTGGTACTTTAGTGTATGCCTCAAATCCACATGTGTTTAATCAACTATTATCTAGTGCCCCAGACACACATGAGTTCATAGAAATTTGATATCAATCTATTCCCATTAGAAGCAATACTTATATCAAAACAGACACCAGTTTATTGTTACCTGACTATCGCAAAGCCAAAAGGATGGTTAATATTTTTTGCTATGTCGTTATCTAAACTTGAAGCCCCAAATGCAGCATTTATATTACAATCATTGAAAAAAAAGCATCTAAAGGTTACCTAGAAGAAGTCGGTGTCTGCGATAAGGCCGCCCATTGTACCACATTTATTATTTTTATTGTCTTAATTGTAACTTTCATTTTATGGTGTGCAATAAAGAAATATCTAATGCCTATCATAACATAAAGGACTCAACCCTCATTAGCAACTTCTTATAAGTTTACTTATTATTTGTAAAGGAAATCTCTTCCCATTGTCATTAACTTATTCTTTGTATAAAAATATTTTTAACTTTCACTGTCCTATTTAAATATAACACCTCACACGTCGTACACACAATTTTAACGGTAACACGTTGACCGACAGTGCTATCTTACATGTAAATTCCTATTGGGAACTATCTTTACAATCCAAAAGTAGGACAAATTTTAGCTGTTTCGTAAAAATATTTGCTGGTCAGGATCCGAGGCCTACTGAATCTAGGAAACCCGGTGCATTGCACCGCCTAGCCCTTCGATAGCTACGCAATTGTCACTATCGCTTGCTGAAGATATTATAATGCAGTCTATTTAAATAATCATCAACCCGTCGTAACGGGCAAAGTTTTAGCTCTTTTATCACCCTCATTAGAGTTTTCAATTTAAAATCTTCCAATACATTTCGTAGAACTCATAGCACAACTAATTAGTAAATGAATCTACTTATCATAAAAAAAATGTACCTAGTCGTTAGTTGGTATTGTTGCGAGATATTGCATATCATTTAATCACCTATTCAATTTGAAGACTAATTCATTGTAATCAGTTAATCACTGTTTTCAGACTTATTAGCAGGTTAAATAATTAGATATTTATATTTTGGTTGTAGGTATTAAAAGTTTTTGAATACATTACGTTGGTAAATAATATATTATCTACTATAAACTTCTGTTTTATCATTCTCGGCATCATCAGCTGCAGTCCATTACTGAACATGGGCACCTCCCAGCCTCTGCAAAGCTTTAGGAAATATATGGATGATTATTTTTTTTATAAATGTTGTTAAAACCTTTCGTAATCTGAACCCTTTTATCATCTGAATGAATATTTTGATGCTATACAAAAATATCATTAAAGGGATATTATAACCTACATGGACGTTACGCTATTCCTTGCCATATAGAAGATATTGAAATTTTTCACAATACTAGATTACGACAAAATAACGACCTTCTTATTTTTTTTAAATCTACAGAGAACAATAAAACTTTATCAGTAGAGGTCCATATATTTTTTAGTGGAATATTAAAGGTGCTATATAAATTTTATTTCATTTATGGCCCTTCCAAATGCCTGATTATGCCTGATGAAAAGCATAAGCAGAATCGAAGATTGGTGGTCACCATACTCATTGCGAATACAGACAATACAACCCACGCCAATGGTGACCCACGCCATGGCGACCTTTCGTAGTTAACTCCGCACCTATTAGTATTAGCGTGATGATATATAGCCTATAGTCTTCCTAGATAAATGGACTATCCAACACTGCAATAATTTTTCAAATCGGACCAGCGGTTTCTGAGATAAGCGCGTTCAAACAAACTATTCAGCTTTATTTATTAGTATAGATACGAGTAGTTTAAAAATAGGTTATTAATATTATTATAACATGTTGCTCTCAAATGTTTACTGCACAACATTTTGTGTTTGCTATATAGTTCCTTTTAAAAGTTTGATGAAAACAAGCTTTAATGGGAAAAATATACTTCGCCCATAGTGCACAACTGAAAAGCAAAAACAACACTTTCACACACCGATTTAAAAGCGTAGGCAGCCATTTTATATTTGTAGGGCTGCCAGTAAATGACACAAAATTAAATTTTGTTTTTTTTTTATATGCGATGTTGTCTAATTATCAAAAATATAATTCATACAAAGTTTTTGCAATAAAAGAATATAAAACAATATTTCAAACCTATGTTCATGTAATCTCATGTATTTTCAGCATACCATTTGTAGCATAAATTAAACTGCTGTTCATTTTGTTCTCCACTATCTCTTTTTCTGTCGTGTAAAACCACCTTTCCACAAACAGTCCCTAGAAGACAGTTGACAGGGACTGCTGGTGTCCTAATACAGTTGTTATCTACATTCTAGGATTTACAAAATTTCTAAATTAGTGGTGTTACATTTCAATCGTTGCGGAGGTAATGATTAATCGTTTTGATTTACAAATCGGTTTATTCAACTTACTAACCAGTGAGCATTTTCGTTTTTATTAAGTAGCTGACACATAATTATTAATTTTTTACTTGTTGATTTATAATCGTAATCAAATATTTTCACTATGGCCTAAAGACACCCAAGCACTAAAAAATTCAACGAGGTAAAGTAACAACGAAACCAAATTGTTACGTACGTTACGTTAACAATTTTAATTTAAAACCATTTATAGATTTTAGAGTGGCAATTGTGGCATTGTAAATTTGTAATTGGTAACACTGAATCCTGAGTGGGGTTCGTTCGTTCGTGCAAGGCCTCTATGGTCTGTAGATTCGTTTCGTGGATCAGTCTAGTACTTGAGTTCATTTCGTTCTGTCGTTGTATAGAGGACGTGCATTTATGAAATACAAAACTAACGTAGCAATTTTTGTAGTAATTTTTGTTTGAATTGATGTATCAGTGGTGAAGTGTTTTCTAATCTGTTAAGTGATATAGTAATTTTGAAGGTAAAATGCCGGTTTCCATTTGCGACCCAGTAACAAGCGCATTGCGTTTATCTCTTACACCAGATGAATCCCAAACTTCTACTCTGTTGGACAGTAGACTTTATTCGTCGGAGAAAAGTGTTATTTTATCGAAGATTGAATTTGAAGAATCTGGTGATTGTCAAAGTAATGTTCTCGATGGGTTAAAGTCAAAGTACGTGGTGATCCGACCTAAAAAATCTGTGAATGAAACCAAACTCATCAGGAAAGAGTGTAGTTTGATCAGCAAAAATTCAGGTTAGTAAATTTAATGTTGTAAATAGCGTAGGTATGTTTGTTAACTACATGCACTAAAGGACCAACTTAGAGAGGTTATATTTTACGGTAAACACTGAAAATCGAAAGTGTCGAAATTTTGTTGACATTTAGTTTCTGATTCAATATATTCAAAAGTAAACATTTTTATTGTTGTAAAAATCACAATGTACATTTTAAACAAAATATTTTAAAAAGTAAATCGGTAACATATATTTAACATATATACCTACGTACTTTTTTAATTTTAACGCTTATATAACTTCCACTTAGTAAATACAGACTTAATATTGTTTGTTTTATTTTGTTCAGTGAGTTTTTTGCAAAGACAATAAATAAATATTCCGGACATCTTACACAACGTCATCTAGTCCCAAGCTAAGCAGAGCTTGTGTTATGGGTAATACATACATATTATACATAGAAAACACCCAAACTCCGAAAGAAATATTTGCAGATCATACAAATATTTGGTCCGACTCGGGAATCGAACCCGGGTCGGACCAAATGTATAGTATATAAATAATATATTACAATATATTATATACAACTATTTTCTACAGGAAATGCCCTTTATAATGATGTACTTGTAATTAAATAGCCATCGGAAAAAAACAATAAAGTAAAGAAATATCACAAGTCGGTGCAATGGACGAAATACGTGTGCAATAAGGCCGGGCACATACAAAGTATACTTAATGTATTTCTTCAACTTTCATATATTGTTTGTACTTTTCTTTTTTTTTATTGGACTTTTTTTTTATAGTCTGTCCTAAGTTGACTAGTGTAAAATGTCTGACAAAAGGAGCGAAACAATGTAACTTTAATATCCCGTTATAAGAGGCGCCCGCCGCTCGCTGAAAGGGGCTAGCTCATAAACCATTTTGTATTGACTTGTTAGTAATAAGACTCTATTCGAGTGATGTTATTCTTTATGCTTATGAATTACTTTTTCATTATTTTGTTCAGTGAATTTTTTGCAAAGACAATATATTATTATATACAACTATTTTCTACAGGAAATGCCCTTTATAATGATGTATTTGTAATTAAATAGCCATCGAAAAAAAACAATAACGTAAAGAAATATCACAAGTCAGTACAATGAACGAAATACGTGTACAATACGGCCGGGGACACACAAAGTACACAACCGGGTGTAATGCTGCTATATTTAATGTGTATTTTTTTAAAAAGCAAATCCTAATCCTTATTTTAAAGGATGAATGAAATGTTATGAATATGAATGACCCGACAAATCAATTAAATTCATATAAATTTAATTTAATTAATTTAAATTCTCAATACTCCATACTTTATGGCATCACATAGGTATACAAGGTCTTACGGTAATTCAGATTGTTTTACTATGAACCCTGTCGGGCACAGCAAAATTACAAATAAGAGAGGAAATAAACTTAAAATTATCACTATTTTATTTATTACTACAATTTAATATATATCGATGCCTAACAGTCAAAAAAAGATAACCGCCACTTTTTAAATTTTACAGGAGAGTGATCAAAAGTTACAAATAAACGAAAAAAATCATAAAAAATTAAGTATAGCGCCCGAAAGCCTGAAAATGCATTTTTGTTGTATTTAGCACACTGTCTATTGAATGACGTTTTTATTTTTATGTAATTCAGCCTACAAACACTAGTTACTGTCGGTTATCCCCAAATGGTCTTCATTTTACAAACAGCGAAAATTTCGTTAATGAAATACACAAATTATTCACTTCCAGCAAAAATGATGTAACTTCTCCTCATATTTTATTTTAAATTTAAGAAAAATAGCATAAGTGTGTTTAAAAAAAAGTGGAAATATGGTATAACCAGTTATTTAATAGAAAATTGTATCAAGTTAAATTTTAAAAGAAATATCAATTATAACTTTTGATCTAATCGCTAGAATTCTAAAAGTATCGGGAGGGAAAAAAAGGATATGCGACAAACTATTATTCAGTATTTGTAGGGGGCAAAATGTAATACACACTTTCTTCTTTTACTCATTGATTTTCAAACCGGGAGAAAACACTAACCACCTAATATGTTTTAAAAACGAACAGGCATAAAGTTCTAAATGGATTTCAACAAATAGTTATCTACAAGCATTTTAACATAAACGCATATTTGTGAATTTTCATTTCTAGCCCAAATAGGTTAACGTTCGATCATTAAAATAATATATTATTACAGAAAGTTCAAAAAGCACAAGTTCTTTATTCTCAAATATTTTGTAGGTCAACCACCAAAAAAGTTATTACATCACAATTTATGTCGATTGCACCGAATAAAATTGCCCCATATCCATAATTTTATTACCGGCTAAGCGACAAAAACTTTCATTTAGAGACATGTAACCTAGACCAAAAGACGCAGAAAAAAATGACGATTCTAACTATGTACGAGTATATAACTCAATTTCCCAAGAAATGTCGCTTATCCCTTTTCGGTTGTTAGGCATCGATATGTATTTAATAATATATAATAATTCATTTCATTTTAGTTCATTTATCACGATAAAAAGTATAATTTCATATCAATTTAATTAAAGTAATCAAATAAGCTTACAAATTACAAAAACATTATAAAAAAAACAACTTCAATATGTATCAGGACTAAATTGAGATGGAACCACAGGGAAAGCATCAACCAGTCGAAAGTTATATGGTAATAAACAAAAAAAAACAGTCAAATTGACAATCTCCTTCGTTTTTGAAGTTAGTTAAAAACAACATCACAACAAAAAAATCGTAGTTCAAAATAAAATATATTTAATTGAAAAAAATGTTCAAATCTGAAATTTATTTGCATATATTTAATATTTTGAAACACCAAATATAATAGAAATAAAATAAATAATCTAGAATATGTGAAATCACAAACGTCGACTGGTATAAAATTCCCTGTGTGTACCAGGCTTTATCGTCAAACTGTATAGGCAGCCATTTTGATTTGTTTGAGGCGACACGACCTTGAACAAAAATTGTAATACTAACCTAAATTTATAGCTATTTTATATTTTTTTTGTGTCAAAACTATGGTCACATATTTTATTTAAATTAGGATAAATTATCGCCAAAATTCTAGTACTGTTGCATGTGTACAGAAAACTTCACAGAAATAAAAATATACTTACTTTCAGCTTAAAACTCGGTAGCACACACTTTAAGTATATTATTAATTAAAGATTAAGTCACTACTTATTCAGAAATATTTAGATATCATGTAAAATTCAAATGATTGTTGTAGTTAAAACAATACACATAATCATAATGCCCCATCCACACTCCACATAGTGGTTGTAGTCCTGTCCACTCGCTGTGACCCATGCCGAGGCGCGAGTCCTGGATGCGCCATGAGTATTTTCGTATTATGTATTTCAAACGATATGCACCTGAATCAAATAGTGCTCTCTGATTTGTGCAGATGGCTGATGGCTTTTGTCAAAATGAGACCTATAATATAATTGGCCTTTTTATCCTCAATCTTTACTTAAATTAAATTATTTTATTTGTATTATTACAGCTGAGACCAACAAGAAAGCAGAAGAAGGGCTGCCTAAACCCAAGAAGGTGCTGTTTCCCCTTGAAAAGGTCCAGTTAGGATGGCAACATTCTTGGCTAGTTGGTAGTGGAATGAAAAATATGGGCAACACATGTTATTTGAACTCCACACTGCAAGCTCTTTTTCACATTCCAGCCTTTGCTAATTGGCTGATCAGTGAACAATCTCATGCCGCAAACTGTAATCAACAAGGTATAACTTATTTTTTATTGTAAATAAAGATTGGTATTTTCAATCTGAGTCAGAAATAACTATTACTTATTTTAACTCACACCTTAATAAATTAGATTTCCATTGTAGTGTAATATGTTGGTTCAAAATTTACAACCATTCAATTGTAAATATATTATTTTAGCCTAGTGGCCTATCACCACTTAAATCTTATGTTAAGATGGATTTTAAAGGAGTTCATCAATACTTAATGCTACTGTGCTGTTCACATTGTAACTTAAAGAATTTAGACTTCATTAATTTATTGCTTAGCAGAATGAATAATAATAAAAATGTTTATTTGTCTTATAAAATAATTAGCTGACCCATGCAACCTCATTTGCGTCTTATATTGCCCGTAGCTTTGTGTCTTATATTACCCGTAGCTTGAAAATTTTCCCTCGTTTTTGAAACATTCTTCATTGGCGCTCCGCTCTTATTAGTAGTGGCGTGATGATATATAGCCTATAGCCTTCCTCGATAAATGGACTATCCAACACTGAAAGATTTTTCAAATCGGACTAGCGGTTCCTTAGATTAGCGCGTTCAACAATCAAACAAACTAATCATCTTTTTTTTTTCTTAAAAAGACAAAAAAATCTTTATATATATTAGTATAGATAGATGATGATTAATGATAAAAGTTACTTTGAATATGGTAAAATGGTGAGGGCACAATACTAGTCATATTACATGCATATGCAAGCTAAATATATGCACGGAACTTTACATCAGGGTACGTTTGTATATTGTGTCTGCTTTGTTGTGCTTATGCATGTGTGTGAGTAAATGAGTGTGTCTGTGTAAAGGAGGGTGTGAGGGTATGGTGTTGTGTGCATATAATGTATAATTATATTTTCTCATAATCTAAGGATTGTAGCCTCTTGGATAATGCTATCTTGCACTGATGTCTAGTTAATGGATTAATGGGTAAAATTCGATTAATTTTGTAATATAAGTGAGAGCCAAGAAATTCAATGTGTCTTTGTGAAAAAGTAGTTCTAAAATTGAAAGTATATACAATATTTATCCAAAAAAAAACAAATTTTAAATGTATGTTCCGGCTGGATCGATTTTGACAGGACTTTCACTGATGATATAGGGAGTAACTTAACCTACTTTTTTAGATTAGCTTCGCCCCGCAGCGTTGCCCGTGGTTACACATCGGTCAGCTCAGCCATCAGCTCAGATATTAGTAACAGTAAATAGTGCAGTAATTAATAGCAATTATTTCATATACATACATTACAAATTTGTGTTCTTATAATGAATTACCTTTTTTCAACAGAAGCTTGTGTTATCTGCGGAATGCGCGCCACACTGTTGGCGACACAGAAGATTAGTGGCACATCCATCAAACCATGGCAGGTCTACTCAAAGTTACGTCTCATATGTCGACATTTGACACCAGGGAGACAAGAAGACGCACACGAATTCCTAAAGTAAATTATCATATAATTATACTCGTAATTTAATTTTAATGTTCTATAATATATATCATTAATTTTAAACTTATTTAATGAAACGTTTTTGCTTCAGATACGCAATTGAAGCTCTCGAGAAATGTTACCTAAGTAGGTTTATGAATTATGAAATAATGGAACAAAAAACTAAAGAAACTACTCCATTGGGTCAAATTTTTGGGGGATACCTCAGATCCACAGTCAGATGTTTGGCATGCCATCATCTGTCAACCACGTTCCAGCACTTTGAGGTAACATGGCCATCATCAATACTGATATGTTTGTTAATGTACATGTTAGGCGGCGTAAATTAAACTCGTTTAACTTTTCTTTACAGGATTTACTGTTAGATGTACGGACGCACAATACCGTGGATGAGGCGTTGGAACATTTGTTTTCAAGCGAAAAGCTAGAAGATTTCATTTATAAATGTGAAAAATGCAAAAAAAAGGTGTCTGCTACGAAGCAGTGTTTTTTAGAACAGGCACCACAGGTGCTCTGCATAGCACTTAAAAGATTCACATATGGTGCGAAACTGTCCAAACCTGTACAGTTTGAAAATATCTTAGATGTTACTAGATATTTGTCAACAAGAATAACCAACAACTGGTGAGTTTAAGTGAAAACATTTTTTTTGTGGCAAATCGAACTTAACTTTTAGTTTACGTCGAAATTTCACTTGTCGATTATTTATTAAAATATAAGGCAACCAACTAATATCATTGCTTTTTTTTTGTTTCAGACTTACAAACTAGTTAGTTTAGTGACCCACTATGGCCCATCTCAAAATAGCGGGCACTATACAGCAATAGGGCAAGCGAAAAACGAAGAGTTTTATATATTTGATGACGACTGTGTGCGCCCCACAACTCTTCCAGCAGTGTTAGGCACAAATGCATACATAATGTTTTATCAAAAACAAAATGTGACATAAAAGTGGTCTTTCCTTAGGAAGGAAAGACATTTCTGAAACTTCTAGAAACTAGTAATATTATACAATTATAATGCATGCAGATCTTTTTTTTTTTGTAAATAAATATTGACAATAGATATATATATATATATATGATAAGTAAAATATGCTTTTATTTTGCACCATATCCTAAGAATAAAAACAGCACTATCTACGAGTATACCTAATCAGTCACCCCATGGATGTAGAATCTATATTTATAAGAATGTTGATATTTATGTTTTAGATGGTATACAAATCCCATACTACTCAAACGCATACAATCTCAATTCTGTCGTCTCAGTTCAGTACGAAAGTGTAATTATTTGTAAAGTTAGCAAGAACAGTTGCAGCAATAACTATTCTATGTACATATACATGTAAATGACTGCACGGTTGGCCTAGCGGTTTGAGCGGTCGACCCGCCCCATTCTACTACGTCAAGTTTTGAGGGTTCAAATCCCACATGGGAAAACAAATCCTCAGCAAAAACAACATTACTTTACTAACAAAATTTCTAAAATACTTTACCAAACACTATATTCAATGATTAGGTATATTAATGTTGTTAGTAACGAGGTAGAAAACACAAGTTAAATCGTATGTTGAGTAGGTACAAGAGATCATCTTAGAAAGGTTTCATAAAACTACAAACAAATTATCAACAAAAAAATTTAAAATGATACAACTAAATCCGTTATTCGCAATACAAGGAATCACACAAGTAATGGAATACGAATATGTGAAGCTAATACAGCATTATCCATAAAAGTATATTCAGTATGGCACCTGTCATTTGTAATAAGGTATCTGATAGATGTTTAATTCTGTTTTAAATTAGATTAGGAATTGACATTATCTATTTAGTTCAAATGTTATTAAATTTATACATGTACATTTTTAGGTTATGAATTTTATATTATTTCAAAGAAAAAATTCTTTAATATTATTAATGTGCATTTTAAATATGATATATAAGTTTCAATTATTGTAGGCCTAATTGGCAGAACATAGTTGATAATTATTAAATTCTAAGTCACCTGTAAATTTTACTGGAATTGCACCCTTCTCGCTCATGTTTTGAATTTCCTTTAAGTTTAAATGACCTAAACGTTCCTGCCAGATTTTAAAATGTGACTGTGCTAAATTACAATTTATTTGCACAGTGGTTTTAATATTTAATTCATATAGATTATTCTCACTCAATATTGCAATTATAACTACTGTATTACCTTTCAATATTAAGGCTTCATTGGACTTCTCAATTATAACATGAGAACCAATTTCTGCGTAACTCTGGCACATAAAGTACACCCTCCAGAATACTTAGTCCCACTTGCCATTCATATACCTATGAATTAATATATCACCACGGCCTTGCACACTATCAGAATCCATGTATCTACATCAGCTTCAGACTGTAAACATTGCTCGGCACTGAATGCAAGCTTCTTTTGCTCTTGACATTTCCTCTCAGAATTTCTTTGGGGGTCGACAATCTTTTGCAAAATACCCTCTCTTGTTACAGTTACAGTTATAACATATAATCACGAACACCTATACGAATTTCTCACCTTTAGTGTCTGGTCTTTACTCAATTTATTACGGAACGTACCTGGGTTTTATAACCTATTAATATTTGTATCAAAATAATAATATTGAGTAAGATTTCTTTTTTTCGTATGTATTTGGCCGTAGAACACGTGAACGAACTTCTCACCTTTGGGTTCTGCTCTTCACTCAATTTATTTGTATTAAAATAATAATATTGAGTAAGATTTCTTTATTTCGTGTATTCACTTAAGAACACGTGTACGAACTTCTCACTTTTAGATTCTGCTCTTTACTCTTTATTTCGTATTGTTAATAGCACAATGAACTTGTAAAATGACCACAGAACACTTTTACTCAGAGAGAAGAATGACAATTCCATATAAAATAAGTGAGGCAATTTTTCCTTAGCGCCATCCATTAGCGGCCCAAATGAAACTGTTCGTAGCGCGAGCTATTCAAAATATGGATTTCTATTTGCTTTTTAATATTGGGATTCAAAATTAGAAGTACTGCGCTTTTCGAATAGTTCTTTGAAGTTAATGTGAACCTATGTCAATGCAGATTTGTTATCCGACAGAAACCGAATTATAAATAAAGCCAGAGAACCATATCTTTCAAGAAAATATTCGAAAAACGCAGTTTAGAGTTCAATAAAATATGTTACATCATTATAAACGGTTTATTACAATTATATATCTTGCTATGAGCATACATGTGCATTAATACTACATATGTTATAACAGGTTTTTAAGTGTTAAATAAAAGATTTAATTAATTTCCTTACATATTTTTTCAATTGACATAATTTATGCAAAAATATTAGTCAAAATTCAGTCACCATTATAACATCTCTAAGGAAATAACTATCTCTCAGGGATTTATTCCACGAAATCCATAATATTATCATTTCCTATTGTTAACTTTTATATAATATCAACAAGAGTTGCGCAAGTTTTATCTTGCAATGTTAAAGAGTAACAAATGAATTGAACATTTTCAAACATCAACATTAATTTAGCTGATTTTAATTAATGATTTTTAAACTTTGTAGTTAAAGGCAGCGTTGGTCAAATTTTAATTGCAATAACAATTAATGACTAACAATTGATTAATTGTGAAACGACACCATAACAACTAACAATTCATCAATTGTAATTATGAAAAAGTAAAACTAACAATTAATTAGTTGTTAATCTTGGTTTTACACAGTTAACAATTGATCAATTTTAGTTATTTTATATGAACGAGCCGACGCCCGGCGTGCGTGCAGCACTAAGATAGTGCCGTCTCGCCCACACTCACAGGATCGTGAACAGAGAAAAACGTAGTGCACGTTTCACCGAGTGAGTGAGTATATCGGAGGCCCATATCCCAACCCCTCCTCCGATCCCTCTCCCCATTCTCCAAAGATCGGCGAAGGGCCTGTGACGACTCTGGTTTTGCGGGTGTCCATGGGCTGCGGTAATTACCACTATTATACTCTATGCTAAAGAAGAAAAAAAAAATCACCTAAGATTTTGTATAGATAAAAAGGAAGATAAGAAAATTAATTTTGTAAAAAAAAAACAAAAGGGCGACCAAAATGCCAAGGAAATTGTGTGAGAGCGAATCAGATTTCTGGTCGTTCACTGGTACAAAAAGCTTTGATAAATTTGTTTCCAAGGCGATTATGGTGTTGTAAACAAGTTATGACACCATAATCGCCTTTGGAAAAATTAGAAGAACAAACGAATAGAAATGAGTCGTCGGCTCAAAAGCGTAGGCATGGGTCCACGTTGCTCTAGAATCGTAAGACTACGACTCAGAGTCGAGCTGCAACGAGTGGACAACGCTCTTTTACTCTAGGCGAACTGTACCGCAGATCAAACGCTATAACGAATCGTGATTTGATGGTAGGTGCATTACCATTTGCTATCCGGTACCCGAAAAAAGAATATCTAAGGCGGCATTTATAACGCCTTTCCGGTTTAGAGATCGAATCCAAATTTTCCTACCGACGCAAAAATGAGATAACGCTTAATTCACCTGCAGAAGCCCTATGTTAAAAACATTAAAACTCTTAGCACTCGTGCACCTGAGTGCTAAGAGTTTAGCGCTAAGAGCGTACACATAACCACGTCAACCCCAACACATATGTATATCACGACCGACCGAAAACATACACATTCATCACAATTGCTCAGTTTGTTTTTTTAAGTTAACATTGTAACTATTAATTAATAAATAAACTATTATTATTATTAATCAAAGTTTTAAGTTAATGACCGTGGGAAGATATTTCCTTTACAAATAATGATTTGATATTCAAAAAGTTTTTTGCTTTGTTTAATTTGAAGCCACTTGAGGAACCTGGTAATGGTGACGTATACACTTGAAAGCGATTGGCGATGCGATTTTCACGATAATAGAATATAAGTAGATTATGATTTTGTCCATAGAAGCTCCAATATATTTTTTATTTAAGGACCTTTTGTTAAAGCTAACTGTTATCTCATTTCCCGTTGCTTAGTTGTAAAATAAGAAGTTTGATCGCATGACATAATATTTCCCCTTTCTTTAGTCTTAATTTTATTGAATTAATTTACTTGTAATAGTAAGGGTTGCCTGAGCCCAAGCACATACTTTTCCCCATTGAAAAGGTGCAGTTGGGATGGCAAGAGCCTTGGGCAGTCGGAGTGCGCAGTGATCAACTGCGTCAGCCGGTATGAAGGGCTCCCGTGATGCCTCTCGAGCCAATCCTCCATAACGGGTCCAACCACCGCAAAAGATCCGAGACCCACTAAATCTATGGAATTCGGTGCACTGCACCGACCAAGCCCTTCGATAGCTACGCAATTGTCACTACCGCTTGCTGAACATATTATAATGCAGTCTATTTAAATAATCATCAACCCGTCGTAACGGGCAAAGTTTTAGCTCTTTTATCACCCTCATTAGAGTTTTCAATTTAAAATCTTCCAATACATTTCGTAGAACTCATAGCACAACTAATTAGTAAATGAATCTACTTATCATAAAAAAAATGTACCTAGTCGTTAGTTGGTATTGTTGCGAGATATTGCATATCATTTAATCACCTATTCAATTTGAAGACTAATTTATTGTAATCAGTTAATTACTTGTTTTCAGACTTATTAGCAGGTTAAATAATTAGATATATATATTTTGGTTGTATCAAAAGTTTTTGAATACATTACGTTGGTAAATAATATATTATCTACTATAAACTTCTGTTTTATCATTCTCACCATCATCAGCTGTAGTACATTACTGGACATGGGCACCTCCCAGCCTCTGCAAAGCTTTAGGAAATATATAGGAGATAATGACATTTTTCACAATAGTAGATTACAACAAAATAACGATCTTCTTCAATTTTTTAAATCTACAGAGAACAAAAAACTATCGGTAGAGTTCCAAATATTTTTTATTAGAATTTTAAAGGTGTTATATAGATCTTATTCCATTTATGACCGTTCCAAAATGGTTTATACTTTACATGATGGAAAGCATAAGCAGAGTCAAAGATTACAACGTAGCATGGTGACCGGCACCATGGCGGTCTTTAGTGATGGTTCTGCATCATTGGACCTCCGGTCTCGCACTCACTAACATAACACAACAAAACGAACGCTGTCATATTACGTTGATCTTCTGTGCGGGGGTAGTACCGCCCCGATCGAGCCGGCCCGTTCGTGCTGGAATCAGCGTAGATCTACAACCTTGAAAATTTATTGATAATTTGATTGATTGATATTTCATTTGATCTACTTACAATTACCATAATATCTATCTTAATTGAACTTTTCCTGTTTCATTGTGTAGTTATTATAGATAGATAGAATTTAAAAAGGTTTATTTGGTGTACATTAATACCCTTGTGAAACTGTTTTCATAGGGTATCAACCACTCATAACAGCCAAAATGTAGCCCCACTAAACATTAATTTTACTTTTAAATAAGTCGAATATATAATAGAATTCTTAGAAATGTATTCTTCTTTTTTTGTTGTAGTTGCAAATCGCTTGTTTACGTACAGGACCTTCCACTAACCATCTTATTGCCATAGGTTATCCTTATACTTTGTTGTGTATACAGTAAAAGAAGGACCACTTGGTAATGACAAAAGAAATGGATAAAAAGTGATGTTGCAAAACTTTTTTAATAGTTTTATGAAGGTATCTCTCTTGGAAGAACAATTATTAAGAGTCATCACCATGCATTGATCAAGCTTAGCATGACTATTACAAAAAAAGTCAACTATTATGTATATACTACACAAAATATAGCCAAAACACAACGATAAATGCAGTTAAAATATTAGCATAGAAAAAAATTTACATACAAATTGCTGATTATAACTTTGAGTATTTTTTTATTTATTATCATAATTTTAAGTATTAGAACGCTTTTTTTCAAAGGGAAACGAAAATTCTAACTCTAAATAAAAACGCAATAAAGTGTCCAGCAAAACTCTACATTAGCGAAATTGAAGGGCAATTTCAATATCTAGAGTTTACATTGTACTTACATATTATAATCTTTCATTTTTTAATTTAAATGCAATCTAAAGATAGTAGAAACGTTATTTTTATATTATATTAATACAAGCATTGTGATTTTTCAGCATTTAGAGCTAATTAGTATTTTGTTATCTGTAAATTTAAAAAATTTCATGAGATCATTATTTTATCGTAATCTATGTGACAAATTTACGAAAATTTTAACGGTAACACGTTGGCCGACAGTGCTACCTCACATGTAAAGTCCTATTGCAAACTATCTTTGTAATCGAAAGGTGGGACAAATTTTAGCTATTTCAAAGAAAGGTTTGCTGGTCAGGGTCCGAGACGCACTGAATCTTGGGAACCCGGTGCACTGCACCGCCTAGATATTTTAGTGTTGTCTATTTCAAAATCTAAATTTATGAGACGTTGGTGAAAACGGCCATTAATCTACTCTCAAATCGCAGCATTGATAGTGCAATTATTGTAAAAAAAAAACATCTAAAGGTTGCCTAGAAGAGATAGCAAGGATAGGATCTGCGAAAAGGATAAGAAGGATTGTATAACTTTTTTTGTTATTGTCTTCATTGTATCTTTGATTTTATGATGTAAAATAAAGAGTACATAATTATCTATCTAAAGCTCTATCACATAAACAACTCACCCCTCATTAGCAAATTCTTATTTATCAACTTATTATTTGTAAAGGAAATCTATTCCCACTGTCATTAACTTAAAACTTTGATTAATAATAATAATAGTTTATTTATTAATTAATAGATACAATGTTAACTTAAAAAAAAACAACTGAGCAATTGTGATGAATGTGTATGTTTTCGGTCGGTCGTGATATACATATGTGTTGGGGTTGACGTGGTTATGTGTACGCTGTGCACCTGAGTGCTAGGAGCTTTAATGTTTGGATACATAGGGCTTCTGTTGGTGAATTAGGCCTAATAAATTCTCTTTGTGCTCTCTGAAGGTCAATTAAAGTAGACTTCGGTGCTCCACCCCATATCGTGATGCAATAAGTGAGAATTGGCTGAACGAGGGGAAAGTAAACTGATTTTAGCCATTTAGCATCTAGGACACATCTAACAGTTTTAAAAAAGTTTTTGCAAGGTGCCTGGTACTTTAGTGTATGCCTCAAATCCACATGTGTTTAATCAACTATTATCTAGTGCCCCAGACACACATGAGTTCATAGAAATTTGATATCAATCTATTCCCATTAGAAGCAATACTTATATCAAAACAGACACCAGTTTATTGTTACCTGACTATCGCAAAGCCAAAAGGATGGTTAATATTTTTTGCTATGTCGTTATCTAAACTTGAAGCCCCAAATGCAGCATTTATATTACAATCATTGAAAAAAAAGCATCTAAAGGTTACCTAGAAGAAGTCGGTGTCTGCGATAAGGCCGCCCATTGTACCACATTTATTATTTTTATTGTCTTAATTGTAACTTTCATTTTATGGTGTGCAATAAAGAAATATCTAATGCCTATCATAACATAAAGGACTCAACCCTCATTAGCAACTTCTTATAAGTTTACTTATTATTTGTAAAGGAAATCTCTTCCCATTGTCATTAACTTATTCTTTGTATAAAAATATTTTTAACTTTCACTGTCCTATTTAAATATAACACCTCACACGTCGTACACACAATTTTAACGGTAACACGTTGACCGACAGTGCTATCTTACATGTAAATTCCTATTGGGAACTATCTTTACAATCCAAAAGTAGGACAAATTTTAGCTGTTTCGTAAAAATATTTGCTGGTCAGGATCCGAGGCCTACTGAATCTAGGAAACCCGGTGCATTGCACCGCCTAGCCCTTCGATAGCTACGCAATTGTCACTATCGCTTGCTGAAGATATTATAATGCAGTCTATTTAAATAATCATCAACCCGTCGTAACGGGCAAAGTTTTAGCTCTTTTATCACCCTCATTAGAGTTTTCAATTTAAAATCTTCCAATACATTTCGTAGAACTCATAGCACAACTAATTAGTAAATGAATCTACTTATCATAAAAAAAATGTACCTAGTCGTTAGTTGGTATTGTTGCGAGATATTGCATATCATTTAATCACCTATTCAATTTGAAGACTAATTCATTGTAATCAGTTAATCACTGTTTTCAGACTTATTAGCAGGTTAAATAATTAGATATTTATATTTTGGTTGTAGGTATTAAAAGTTTTTGAATACATTACGTTGGTAAATAATATATTATCTACTATAAACTTCTGTTTTATCATTCTCGGCATCATCAGCTGCAGTCCATTACTGAACATGGGCACCTCCCAGCCTCTGCAAAGCTTTAGGAAATATATGGATGATTATTTTTTTTATAAATGTTGTTAAAACCTTTCGTAATCTGAACCCTTTTATCATCTGAATGAATATTTTGATGCTATACAAAAATATCATTAAAGGGATATTATAACCTACATGGACGTTACGCTATTCCTTGCCATATAGAAGATATTGAAATTTTTCACAATACTAGATTACGACAAAATAACGACCTTCTTATTTTTTTTAAATCTACAGAGAACAATAAAACTTTATCAGTAGAGGTCCATATATTTTTTAGTGGAATATTAAAGGTGCTATATAAATTTTATTTCATTTATGGCCCTTCCAAATGCCTGATTATGCCTGATGAAAAGCATAAGCAGAATCGAAGATTGGTGGTCACCATACTCATTGCGAATACAGACAATACAACCCACGCCAATGGTGACCCACGCCATGGCGACCTTTCGTAGTTAACTCCGCACCTATTAGTATTAGCGTGATGATATATAGCCTATAGTCTTCCTAGATAAATGGACTATCCAACACTGCAATAATTTTTCAAATCGGACCAGCGGTTTCTGAGATAAGCGCGTTCAAACAAACTATTCAGCTTTATTTATTAGTATAGATACGAGTAGTTTAAAAATAGGTTATTAATATTATTATAACATGTTGCTCTCAAATGTTTACTGCACAACATTTTGTGTTTGCTATATAGTTCCTTTTAAAAGTTTGATGAAAACAAGCTTTAATGGGAAAAATATACTTCGCCCATAGTGCACAACTGAAAAGCAAAAACAACACTTTCACACACCGATTTAAAAGCGTAGGCAGCCATTTTATATTTGTAGGGCTGCCAGTAAATGACACAAAATTAAATTTTGTTTTTTTTTTATATGCGATGTTGTCTAATTATCAAAAATATAATTCATACAAAGTTTTTGCAATAAAAGAATATAAAACAATATTTCAAACCTATGTTCATGTAATCTCATGTATTTTCAGCATACCATTTGTAGCATAAATTAAACTGCTGTTCATTTTGTTCTCCACTATCTCTTTTTCTGTCGTGTAAAACCACCTTTCCACAAACAGTCCCTAGAAGACAGTTGACAGGGACTGCTGGTGTCCTAATACAGTTGTTATCTACATTCTAGGATTTACAAAATTTCTAAATTAGTGGTGTTACATTTCAATCGTTGCGGAGGTAATGATTAATCGTTTTGATTTACAAATCGGTTTATTCAACTTACTAACCAGTGAGCATTTTCGTTTTTATTAAGTAGCTGACACATAATTATTAATTTTTTACTTGTTGATTTATAATCGTAATCAAATATTTTCACTATGGCCTAAAGACACCCAAGCACTAAAAAATTCAACGAGGTAAAGTAACAACGAAACCAAATTGTTACGTACGTTACGTTAACAATTTTAATTTAAAACCATTTATAGATTTTAGAGTGGCAATTGTGGCATTGTAAATTTGTAATTGGTAACACTGAATCCTGAGTGGGGTTCGTTCGTTCGTGCAAGGCCTCTATGGTCTGTAGATTCGTTTCGTGGATCAGTCTAGTACTTGAGTTCATTTCGTTCTGTCGTTGTATAGAGGACGTGCATTTATGAAATACAAAACTAACGTAGCAATTTTTGTAGTAATTTTTGTTTGAATTGATGTATCAGTGGTGAAGTGTTTTCTAATCTATTAAGTGATATAGTAATTTTGAAGGTAAAATGCCGGTTTCCATTTGCGACCCAGTAACAAGCGCATTGCGTTTATCTCTTACACCAGATGAATCCCAAACTTCTACTCTGTTGGACAGTAGACTTTATTCGTCGGAGAAAAGTGTTATTTTATCGAAGATTGAATTTGAAGAATCTGGTGTTTGTCAAAGTAATGTTCTCGATGGGTTAAAGTCAAAGTACGTGGTGATCCGACCTAAAAAATCTGTGAATGAAACCAAACTCATCAGGAAAGAGTGTAGTTTGATCAGCAAAAATTCAGGTTAGTAAATTTAATGTTGTAAATAGCGTAGGTATGTTTGTTAACTACATGCACTAAAGGACCAACTTAGAGAGGTTATATTTTACGGTAAACACTGAAAATCGAAAGTGTCGAAATTTTGTTGACATTTAGTTTCTGATTCAATATATTCAAAAGTAAACATTTTTATTGTTGTAAAAATCACAATGTACATTTTAAACAAAATATTTTAAAAAGTAAATCGGTAACATATATTTAACATATACCTACGTACTTTTTTAATTTTAACGCTTATATAACTTCCACTTAGTAAATACAGACTTAATATTGTTTGTTTTATTTTGTTCAGTGAGTTTTTTGCAAAGACAATAAATAAATATTCCGGACATCTTACACAACGTCATCTAGTCCCAAGCTAAGCAGAGCTTGTGTTATGGGTAATACATACATATTATACATAGAAAACACCCAAACTCCGAAAGAAATATTTGCAGATCATACAAATATTTGGTCCGACTCGGGAATCGAACCCGGGTCGGACCAAATGTATAGTATATAAATAATATATTACAATATATTATATACAACTATTTTCTACAGGAAATGCCCTTTATAATGATGTACTTGTAATTAAATAGCCATCGGAAAAAAACAATAAAGTAAAGAAATATCACAAGTCGGTGCAATGGACGAAATACGTGTGCAATAAGGCCGGGCACATACAAAGTATACTTAATGTATTTCTTCAACTTTCATATATTGTTTGTACTTTTCTTTTTTTTTATTGGACTTTTTTTTTATAGTCTGTCCTAAGTTGACTAGTGTAAAATATCTGACAAAAGGAGCGAAACAATGTAACTTTAATATCCCGTTATAAGAGGCGCCCGCCGCTCGCTGAAAGGGGCTAGCTCATAAACCATTTTGTATTGACTTGTTAGTAATAAGACTCTATTCGAGTGATGTTATTCTTTATGCTTATGAATTACTTTTTCATTATTTTGTTCAGTGAATTTTTTGCAAAGACAATATATTATTATATACAACTATTTTCTACAGGAAATGCCCTTTATAATGATGTATTTGTAATTAAATAGCCATCGAAAAAAAACAATAACGTAAAGAAATATCACAAGTCAGTACAATGAACGAAATACGTGTACAATACGGCCGGGGACACACAAAGTACACAACCGGGTGTAATGCTGCTATATTTAATGTGTATTTTTTTAAAAAGCAAATCCTAATCCTTATTTTAAAGGATGAATGAAATGTTATGAATATGAATGACCCGACAAATCAATTAAATTCATATAAATTTAATTTAATTAATTTAAATTCTCAATACTCCATACTTTATGGCATCACATAGGTATACAAGGTCTTACGGTAATTCAGATTGTTTTACTATGAACCCTGTCGGGCACAGCAAAATTACAAATAAGAGAGGAAATAAACTTAAAATTATCACTATTTTATTTATTACTACAATTTAATATATATCGATGCCTAACAGTCAAAAAAAGATAACCGCCACTTTTTAAATTTTACAGGAGAGTGATCAAAAGTTACAAATAAACGAAAAAAATCATAAAAAATTAAGTATAGCGCCCGAAAGCCTGAAAATGCATTTTTGTTGTATTTAGCACACTGTCTATTGAATGACGTTTTTATTTTTATGTAATTCAGCCTACAAACACTAGTTACTGTCGGTTATCCCCAAATGGTCTTCATTTTACAAACAGCGAAAATTTCGTTAATGAAATACACAAATTATTCACTTCCAGCAAAAATGATGTAACTTCTCCTCATATTTTATTTTAAATTTAAGAAAAATAGCATAAGTGTGTTTAAAAAAAAGTGGAAATATGGTATAACCAGTTATTTAATAGAAAATTGTATCAAGTTAAATTTTAAAAGAAATATCAATTATAACTTTTGATCTAATCGCTAGAATTCTAAAAGTATCGGGAGGGAAAAAAAGGATATGCGACAAACTATTATTCAGTATTTGTAGGGGGCAAAATGTAATACACACTTTCTTCTTTTACTCATTGATTTTCAAACCGGGAGAAAACACTAACCACCTAATATGTTTTAAAAACGAACAGGCATAAAGTTCTAAATGGATTTCAACAAATAGTTATCTACAAGCATTTTAACATAAACGCATATTTGTGAATTTTCATTTCTAGCCCAAATAGGTTAACGTTCGATCATTAAAATAATATATTATTACAGAAAGTTCAAAAAGCACAAGTTCTTTATTCTCAAATATTTTGTTAATTTGTAATGTTTGTAAAATTGTTGTGTAAATTGTTGTTGTTAATTTAGAGACATGTAACCTAGACCAAAAGACGCAGAAAAAAATGACGATTCTAACTATGTACGAGTATATACAGGGAAAGCATCATCCAGTCGAAATTTATATGGTAATAAACAAAAAAAAAACAGTCAAATTGACAATCTCCTTCGTTTTTGAAGTTAGTTAAAAACAACATCACAACAAAAAAATCGTAGTTCAAAATAAAATATATTTATATGAAAAAAATGTTCAAATCTGAAATTTATTTGCATATATTTAACATTTTGAAACACCAAATATAATAGAAATAAAATAAATAATCTAGAATATGTGAAATCACAAACGTCGACTGGTATAAAATTCCCTGTGTGTACCAGGCTTTATCGTCAAACTGTATAGGCAGCCATTTTGATTTGTTTGATGCGACACGACCTTGAACAAAAATTGTAATACTAACCTAAATTTATAGCTATTTTATATTTTTTTTGTGTCAAAACTATGGTCACATATTTTATTTAAATTAGGATAAATTATCGCCAAAATTCTAGTACTGTTGCATGTGTACAGAAAACTTCACAGAAATAAAAATATACTTACTTTCAGCTTAAAACTCGGTAGCACACACTTTAAGTATATTATTAATTAAAGATTAAGTCACTACTTATTCAGAAATATTTAGATATCATGTAAAATTCAAATGATTGTTGTAGTTAAAACAATACACATAATCATAATGCCCCATCCACACTCCACATAGTGGTTGTAGTCCTGTCCACTCGCTGTGACCCATGCCGAGGCGCGAGTCCTGGATGCGCCATGAGTATTTTCGTATTATGTATTTCAAACGATATGCACCTGAATCAAATAGTGCTCTCTGATTTGTGCAGATGGCTGATGGCTTTTGTCAAAATGAGACCTATAATATAATTGGCCTTTTTATCCTCAATCTTTACTTAAATTAAATTATTTTATTTGTATTATTACAGCTGAGACCAACAAGAAAGCAGAAGAAGGGCTGCCTAAACCCAAGAAGGTGCTGTTTCCCCTTGAAAAGGTCCAGTTAGGATGGCAACATTCTTGGCTAGTTGGTAGTGGAATGAAAAATATGGGCAACACATGTTATTTGAACTCCACACTGCAAGCTCTTTTTCACATTCCAGCCTTTGCTAATTGGCTGATCAGTGAACAATCTCATGCCGCAAACTGTAATCAACAAGGTATAACTTATTTTTTATTGTAAATAAAGATTGGTATTTTCAATCTGAGTCAGAAATAACTATTACTTATTTTAACTCACACCTTAATAAATTAGATTTCCATTGTAGTGTAATATGTTGGTTCAAAATTTACAACCATTCAATTGTAAATATATTATTTTAGCCTAGTGGCCTATCACCACTTAAATCTTATGTTAAGATGGATTTTAAAGGAGTTCATCAATACTTAATGCTACTGTGCTGTTCACATTGTAACTTAAAGAATTTAGACTTCATTAATTTATTGCTTAGCAGAATGAATAATAATAAAAATGTTTATTTGTCTTATAAAATAATTAGCTGACCCATGCAACCTCATTTGCGTCTTATATTGCCCATAGCTTTGTGTCTTATATTACCCATAGCTTGAAAATTTTCCCTCGTTTTTGAAACATTCTTCATTGGCGCTCCGCTCCTATTAGTAGTGGCGTGATGATATATAGCCTATAGCCTTCCTCGATAAATGGACTATCCAACACTGAAAGATTTTTCAAATCGGACTAGCGGTTCCTTAGATTAGCGCGTTCAAACATACAAACAAACTAATCATCTTTTTTTTTTCTTAAAAAGACAAAAAAATCTTTATATATATTAGTATAGATAGATGATGATTAATGATAAAAGTTACTTTGAATATGGTAAAATGGTGAGGGCACAATACTAGTCATATTACATGCATATGCAAGCTAAATAAATGCACGGAACTTTACATCAGGGTACGTTTGTATATTGTGTCTGCTTTGTTGTGCTTATGCATGTGTGTGAGTAAATGAGTGTGTCTGTGTAAAGGAGGGTGTGAGGGTATGGTGTTGTGTGCAAATAATGTATAATTATATTTTCTCATAATCTAAGGATTGTAGCCTCTTGGATAATGCTATCTTGCACTGATGTCTAGTTAATGGATTAATGGGTAAAATTCGATTAATTTTGTAATATAAGTGAGAGCCAAGAAATTCAATGTGTCTTTGTGAAAAAGTAGTTCTAAAATTGAAAGTATATACAATATTTATCCAAAAAAAAACAAATTTTAAATGTATGTTCCGGCTGGATCGATTTTGACAGGACTTTCACTGATGATATAGGGAGTAACTTAACCTACTTTTTTAGATTAGCTTCGCCCCGCAGCGTTGCCCGTGGTTACACATCGGTCAGCTCAGCCATCAGCTCAGATATTAGTAACAGTAAATAGTGCAGTAATTAATAGCAATTATTTTATATACATACATTACAAATTTGTGTTCTTATAATGAATTACCTTTTTTCAACAGAAGCTTGTGTTATCTGCGGAATGCGCGCCACACTGTTGGCGACACAGAAGATTAGTGGCACATCCATCAAACCATGGCAGGTCTACTCAAAGTTACGTCTCATATGTCGACATTTGACACCAGGGAGACAAGAAGACGCACACGAATTCCTAAAGTAAATTATCATATAATTATACTCGTAATTTAATTTTAATGTTCTATAACATATATCATTAATTTTAAACTTATTTAATGAAACGTTTTTGCTTCAGATACGCAATTGAAGCTCTCGAGAAATGTTACCTAAGTAGGTTTATGAATTATGAAAAAATGGAACAAAAAACTAAAGAAACTACTCCATTGGGTCAAATTTTTGGGGGATACCTCAGATCCACAGTCAGATGTTTGGCATGCCATCATCTGTCAACCACGTTCCAGCACTTTGAGGTAACATGGCCATCATCAATACTGATATGTTTGTTAATGTACATGTTAGGCGGCGTAAATTAAACTCGTTTTACTTTTCTTTACAGGATTTACTGTTAGATGTACGGACGCACAATACCGTGGATGAGGCGTTGGAACATTTGTTTTCAAGCGAAAAGCTAGAAGATTTCATTTATAAATGTGAAAAATGCAAAAAAAAGGTGTCTGCTACGAAGCAGTGTTTTTTAGAACAGGCACCACAGGTGCTCTGCATAGCACTTAAAAGATTCACATATGGTGCGAAACTGTCCAAACCTGTACAGTTTGAAAATATCTTAGATGTTACTAGATATTTGTACAACAAGAATAACCAACAACTGGTGAGTTTAAGTGAAAACATTTTTTTTGTGGCAAATCGAACTTAACATTTAGTTTACGTCGAAATTTCACTTGTCGATTATTTATTAAAATATAAGGCAACCAACTAATATCATTGCTTTTTTTTTGTTTCAGACTTACAAACTAGTTAGTTTAGTGACCCACTATGGCCCATCTCAAAATAGCGGGCACTATACAGCAATAGGGCAAGCGAAAAACGAAGAGTTTTATATATTTGATGACGACTGTGTGCGCCCCACAACTCTTCCAGCAGTGTTAGGCACAAATGCATACATAATGTTTTATCAAAAACAAAATGTGACATAAAAGTGGTCTTTCCTTAGGAAGGAAAGACATTTCTGAAACTTCTAGAAACTAGTAATATTATACAATTATAATGCATGCAGATCTTTTTTTTTTGTAAATAAATATTGACAATAGATATATATATATATATGATAAGTAAAATATGCTTTTATTTTGCACCATATCCTAAGAATAAAAACAGCACTATCTACGAGTATACCTAATCACTCACCCCATGGATGTAGAATCTATATTTATAAGAATGTTGATATTTATGTTTTAGATGGTATACAAATCCCATACTACTCAAACGCATACAATCTCAATTCTGTCGTCTCAGTTCAGTACGAAAGTGTAATTATTTGTAAAGTTAGCAAGAACAGTTGGAGCAATAACTATTCTATGTACATATATATGTAAATGACTGCACGGTTGGCCTAGCGGTTTGAGCGGTCGACCCGCCCCATTCTACTACGTCAAGTTTTGAGGGTTCAAATCCCACATGGGAAAACAAATCCTGAGCAAAAACAACATTACTTTACTAACAAAATTTCTAAAATACTTTACCAAACACTATATTCAATGATTAGGTATATTAATGTTGTTAGTAACGAGGTAGAAAACACAAGTTAAATCGTATGTTGAGTAGGTACAAGAGATCATCTTAGAAAGGTTTCATAAAACTACAAACAAATTATCAACAAAAAAATTTAAAATGATACAACTAAATCCGTTATTCGCAATACAAGGAATCACACAAGTAATGGAATACGAATATGTGAAGCTAATACAGCATTATCCATAAAAGTATATTCAGTATGGCACCTGTCATTTGTAATAAGGTATCTGATAGATGTTTAATTCTGTTTTAAATTAGATTAGGAATTGACATTATCTATTTAGTTCAAATGTTATTAAATTTATACATGTACATTTTTAGGTTATGAATTTTATATTATTTCAAAGTAAAAATTCTTTAATATTATTAATGAGCATTATAAATATGATATATAAGTTTCAATTATTGTAGGCCTAATTGGCAGAACATAGTTGATAATTATTAAATTCTAAGTCACCTGTAAATTTTACTGGAATTGCACCCTTCTCGCTCATGTTTTGAATTTCCTTTAAGTTTAAATGACCTAAACGTTCCTGCCAGATTTTAAAATGTGACTGTGCTAAATTACAATTTATTTGCACAGTGGTTTTAATATTTAATTCATATAGATTATTCTCACTCAATATTGCAATTATAACTACTGTATTACCTTTCAATATTAAGGCTTCATTGGACTTCTCAATTATAACATGAGAACCAATTTCTGCGTAACTCTGGCACATAAAGTACACCCTCCAGAATACTTAGTCCCACTTGCCATTCATATACCTATGAATTAATATATCACCACGGCCTTGCACACTATCAGAATCCATGTATCTACATCAGCTTCAGACTGTAAACATTGCTCGGCACTGAATGCAAGCTTCTTTTGCTCTTGACATTTCCTCTCAGAATTTCTTTGGGGGTCGACAATCTTTTGCAAAATACCCTCTCTTGTTACAGTTACAGTTATAACATATAATCACGAACACCTATACGAATTTCTCACCTTTAGTGTCTGGTCTTTACTCAATTTATTACGGAACGTACCTGGGTTTTATAACCTATTAATATTTGTATCAAAATAATAATATTGAGTAAGATTTCTTTTTTTCGTATGTATTTGGCCGTAGAACACGTGAACGAACTTCTCACCTTTGGGTTCTGCTCTTCACTCAATTTATTTGTATTAAAATAATAATATTGAGTAAGATTTCTTTATTTCGTGTATTCACTTAAGAACACGTGTACGAACTTCTCACTTTTAGATTCTGCTCTTTACTCTTTATTTCGTATTGTTAATAGCACAATGAACTTGTAAAATGACCACAGAACACTTTTACTCAGAGAGAAGAATGACAATTCCATATAAAATAAGTGAGGCAATTTTTCCTTAGCGCCATCCATTAGCGGCCCAAATGAAACTGTTCGTAGCGCGAGCTATTCAAAATATGGATTTCTATTTGCTTTTTAATATTTGGATTCAAAATTAGAAGTACTGCGCTTTTCGAATAGTTCTTTGAAGTTAATGTGAACCTATGTCAATGCAGATTTGTTATCCGACAGAAACCGAATTATAAATAAAGCCAGAGAACCATATCTTTCAAGAAAATATTCGAAAAACGCAGTTTAGAGTTCAATAAAATATGTTACATCATTATAAACGGTTTATTACAATTATATATCTTGCTATGAGCATACATGTGCATTAATACTACATATGTTATAACAGGTTTTTAAGTGTTAAATAAAAGATTTAATTAATTTCCTTACATATTTTTTCAATTGACATAATTTATGCAAAAATATTAGTCAAAATTCAGTCACCATTATAACATCTCTAAGGAAATAACTATCTCTCAGGGATTTATTCCACGAAATCCATAATATTATCATTTCCTATTGTTAACTTTTATATTATATCAACAAGAGTTGCACAAGTTTTATCTTGCAATGTTAAAGAGTAACAAATGAATTGAACATTTTCAAACATCAACATTAATTTAGCTGATTTTAATTAATGATTTTTAAACTGTGTAGTTAAAGGCAGCGTTGGGCAAATTTTAATTGCAATAACAATTAATGACTAACAATTGATTAATTGTGAAACGACACCATAACAACTAACAATTAATCAATTGTAATTATGAAAAAGTAAAACTAACAATTAATTAGTTGTTAATCTTGGTTTTACACAGTTAACAATTGATCAATTTTAGTTATTTTATATGAACGAGCCGACGCCCGGCGTGCGTGCAGCACTAAGATAGTGCCGTCACGCCCACACTCACAGGATCGTGAACAGAGAAAAACGTAGTGCATGTTTCACCGAGTGAGTGAGTATATCGGAGGCCCATATCCCAACCCCTCCTCCGATCCCTCTCCCCATTCTCCAAAGATCGGCGAAGGGCCTGTGACGACTCTGGTTTTGCGGGTGTCCATGGGCTGCGGTAATACCACTATTATACTCTATGCTAAAGTAGAAAAAAAAAATCTCCTAAGATTTTGTATAGATAAAAAGGAAGATAAGAAAATTAATTTTGTAAAAAAAAAAACAAAAGGGCGACGAAAATGCCAAGGAAATTGTGTAAGAGCGAATCAGATTTCTGGTCGTTCACTGGTACAAAAAGCTTTGATAAATTTGTTTCCAAGGCGATTATGGTATTGTAAACAAGTTATGACACCATAATCGCCTTTGGAAAAATTAGAAGAACAAACGAATAGAAATGAGTCGTCGGCTCAAAAGCGTAGGCATGGGTCCACGTTGCTCTAGAATCGTAAGACTACGACTCAGAGTCGAGCTGCAACGAGTGGACAACGCTCTTTTACTCTAGGCGAACTGTACCGCAGATCAAACGCTATAACGAATCGTGATTTGATGGTAGGTGCATTACCATTTGCTATCCGGTACCCGAAAAAAGAATATCTAAGGCGGCATTTATAACGCCTTTCCGGTTTAGAGATCGAATCCAAATTTTCCTACCGACGCAAAAATGAGATAACGCTTAATTCACCTGCAGAAGCCCTATGTTAAAAACATTAAAACTCTTAGCACTCAGGTGCACAGCGTACACATAACCACGTCAACCCCAACACATATATCACGACCGACCGAAAACATACACATTCATCACAATTGCTCAGTTTGTTTTTTTAAGTTAACATTGTAACTAATAATTAATAAATAAACTATTATTATTATTAATCAAAGTTTTAAGTTAATGACCGTGGGAAGATATTTCCTTTACAAATAATGATTTGATATTCAAAAAGTTTTTTGCTTTGTTTAATTTGAAGCCACTTGAGGAACCTGGTAATGGTGACGTGTACACTTGAAAGCGATTGGCGATGCGATTTTCACGATAATAGAATATAAGTAGATTATGATTTTGTCCATAGAAGCTCCAATATATTTTTTATTTAAGGACCTTTTGTTAAAGCTAACTGTTATCTCATTTCCCGTTGCTTAGTTGTAAAATAAGAAGTTTGATCGCATGACATAATATTTCCCCTTTCTTTAGTCTTAATTTTATTGAATTAATTTACTTGTAATAGTAAGGGTTGCCTGAGCCCAAGCACATACTTTTCCCCATTGAAAAGGTGCAGTTGGGATGGCAAGAGCCTTGGGCAGTCGGAGTGCGCAGTGATCAACTGCGTCAGCCGGTATGAAGGGCTCCCGTGATGCCTCTCGAGCCAATCCTCCATAACGGGTCCAACCACCGCAAAAGATCCGAGACCCACTAAATCTATGGAATTCGGTGCACTGCACCGACCAAGCCCTTCGATAGCTACGCAATTGTCACTACCGCTTGCTGAAGATATTATAATGCAGTCTATTTAAATAATCATCAACCCGTCGTAACGGGCAAAGTTTTAGCTCTTTTATCACCCTCATTAGAGTTTTCAATTTAAAATCTTCCAATACATTTCGTAGAACTCATAGCACAACTAATTAGTAAATGAATCTACTTATCATAAAAAAATGTACCTAGTCGTTAGTTGGTATTGTTGCGAGATATTGCATATCATTTAATCACCTATTCAATTTGAAGACTAATTTATTGTAATCAGTTAATTACTTGTTTTCAGACTTATTAGCAGGTTAAATAATTAGATATATATATTTTGGTTGTATCAAAAGTTTTTGAATACATTACGTTGGTAAATAATATATTATCTACTATAAACTTCTGTTTTATCATTCTCACCATCATCAGCTGTAGTACATTACTGGATATGGGCACCTCCCAGCCTCTGCAAAGCTTTAGGAAATATATAGGAGATAATGACATTTTTCACAATAGTAGATTACAACAAAATAACGATCTTCTTCAATTTTTTAAATCTACAGAGAACAAAAAACTATCGGTAGAGTTCCAAATATTTTTTATTAGAATTTTAAAGGTGTTATATAGATCTTATTCCATTTATGACCGTTCCAAAATGGTTTATACTTTACATGATGGAAAGCATAAGCAGAGTCAAAGATTACAACGTAGCATGGTGACCGGCACCATGGCGGTCTTTAGTGATGGTTCTGCATCATTGGACCTCCGGTCTCGCACTCACTAACATAACACAACAAAACGAACGCTGTCATATTACGTTGATCTTCTGTGCGAGGGTAGTACCGCCCGGCGCATCCAGTCTCTCGCGAGGAACCTCGACTCGCGCCTCGGCATGGGTCACAGCGAGTGGACAGGGCTACAACCACTATCTCGCGGAAGTGTGGTTAATTGTCTCGCCTCGCCCCTCGCATGCTTTGCCTTGGGCGTGGAGTGTGGATGGGGCATTATGATTATTTGTGTTGTTTTAACTACAACAATCATTTGAATTTTACATGATATCTAAATATTTCTGAATAAGTAGTGACTTAATCTTTAATTAATAATATACTTAAAGTGTGTGCAACCGAGTTTTAAGCTGAAAGTAAGTATATTTTTATTTCTGTGAAGTTTTCTGTACACATGCAACAGTACTAGAATTTTGGCGATAATTTATCCTAATTTAAAAAAATTATGTGACCATAGTTTTGACACAAAAAAAATATGAAATAGCTATAAATTTAGGTTAGGATTACAATTTTTGTTCAAGGTCGTGCCGCATCAAACAAATCAAAATGACTGCCTATACAGTTTGACGATAAAGCCTGGTACACACAGGGAATTTTATACCAGTTGACGTTTGTAATTTCACATATTCTAGATTATTTATTCTATTTCTATTATATTTGGTGTTTAAAAATATTAAATATATGCAAATTAATTTCAGATTTGAACATTTTTTTCATATAAATATATTTTATTTTGAACTACGATTTTTTTGTTGTGATATTCTAACTAAGTTCAAAAAAGGAGGAGATTGTCAATTCGACTGTTTTTTTTTGTTTATTACCTTATAACTTTCGACTAGATAAACCGATTAAAATGTTTTTTTTTTGTTGAAAAGCTTATGCTTTTCCTGAGGTTCCATTTCAATTTAATCCTGATATTGAAGTTGGTTTTTTTATAATGTTTCTGTAATGCTTATTTGATTGCTTTATTCAATTGATATGAAATTATACTTTTTATCGTGATAAATGAACTAAAATGAAATGAATTATTATATATTATTAAATACATATCGATACCTAACAACCGAAAAGGGATAAGCGGCATTTCTTGGGAAATTGAGTTATATGCATAGTCAGAATCGTCGTTGTTTTCTGCGTCTTTTGTTCTAGGTTACATGTCTCTAAATGAAAGTTTTTGTCGCTTAGGCGGTAATAAAATTATGGATATGGGGCAATTTTGTTCGGTGCAATCGACATAAATTGAGATGTAATAATAACTTTTTTGGTGGTTGATCTACAAAATATTTAAGAATAAAGAACTTGTGCTTTTTGAACTTTCTGTAATAATATATTATTTTAATGATCGAACGTTAACCTATTTCGGCTAGAAATAAAAATTCACAAATATGCGTTTATGTTAATTTGCTTTTAGATAACTATTTGTTGAAACCATTTAGAACTTTATGCCTGTTCGTTTTTAAAACATATTAGGTGGTTAGTGTTTTTTCCCGTTTTGAAAATAAGTGAGAAAAAGAAGAAAGTGAGTATTACATTTTGCCCCTACAAATACTGAATAATAGTTGGTCGCTTATCCTTTTTTCCCTCCCGATACTTATAGAATTCTAGCGATTAGATCAAAAGTTATAATTGATATTTCTTTTAAAATTTAACTTGATACAATTTTCTATAAAATAGCTGGTTATACCATATTTCCACTTTTTTTTAAACACACATCCTGTTTTTCTTAAATTTAAAATAAAATATGAGGAGAAGTTACATCATTTTTGCTGGCAGTGAATAATTTGTGTATTTCATTAACGACATTTTCGCCGTTTGTAAAATGAAGACCATTTTGGGATAACCGACGTTATAAAAATAACAACGTCATTCAATAGACAGTGTGTTAAATGCAACAAAAATGCATTTTCAGGATTTATTTTCGTTTATTTGTAACTTTAAATCACTCTCCTGTAAAATTTAAAAAGTGGCGGTTATCTTTTTTGGGCTGTTAGGCATCGATATATATTAAATTGTAGTAATAAATAAAATAGTTATAATTTTAAGTTTCCTCTCTTATTTGTAATTTTGCTGTGCCCGACAGGGTTCATAGTAGAACAATCTGAACTACTGTAAGACCTTGTATACCTATGTGATGCCATCCGCCGTGTGGAGCCGGCATAGATAGCTCCACCCCATCTCCTCCCGTGGGTGTCGTAAAAGGCGACTAAGGGAAAGTAGCTGGGCCGCCATCGCCTCGATCATTTGCTAGGAGTGGCGAGGTCGAGGTGGTGATGGTCAAGGAGAGGCCTGCGGGACCGGGATTGAGCTGGCCTAGCTCTCCCGCCCTGCGGGCCCCCAGCGAGGGTTTGTCGGCGACAGGGAGTCGCCCGCGGCCCCGAACGAGAGTGGCCATGGGCGGCGGGCCAGGGGCCAGCCGCCCTTGGCGGTGTGGCGGAATGCGCCCTTTTGTTTCTCCGGGGCGCATACCAACGTGGGAGTGGGGGCCGGAGCGATCTGGCCCCTCCCCCCGAGGCGGGCCCGATAGGGCATCCCTAGCCGAGTCGCGGTGAGGATCCTATCCCGTGGCTCGGTACTAGGTGAGGAGGAACACCGTGGGGTTTAGTGGATAGTCTGGCCCCCTCTCCCGGAGGCCAGGAGACCTACACGAAGCGAAGCCATCGCCCCCGCGTTGGGCGAGCGAAGTGCGTAAATGCATTCCCCACGGACAAAAAAAAAAATACCTATGTGATGCCATAAAGTATGGAGTATTGAGAATTTAAATTAATTAAATTAAATTTATATGAATTTAATTGATTTGTCGGGTCATAAAATTCATAATATTTCATTCATCCTTTAAAACAAGGATTGGGATTTGCTTATTAAAAAAAATACACATTAATTATAGCAGCATTACACCCGATTGTGTACTTTGTGTGTCCCCGGCCTTATAGCACACGTATTTCGTCCATTGTACCGACTTGTGATATTTCTTTACTTTGTTCTTTTTTTTCGATGGCTATTTAATTACAAGTACATCATTATAAAGGGCATTTCCTGTAGAAAATAGTTGTATATAATATATATTATTGTCTTTGCAAAAAACTCACTGAACAAAATAAAACAAGCAATGTTAAGTGTGTCTTTACGTAAGTGGGAGTTAGATAAGCTTTAAAAGTAAAAAAAATATATATATTACCGAATTACTTTTTAAAAAAATTTGTCTTAAATGTACATTCTGATTTTTTCAACTGAAACTAAATGTCAACAAAATTTCGACACGCCTTAAAAAAGTTATTCATAAGCATAAAGAATAACATTACTTGAATAGAGTCTTATTACCAACTAGTCAATACAAAATGGTTTATGAGCTCGTCATTTAAGCGCGCCGTGGGCGCCTCTTATCTCGGGATATTAAAGTAACATTGTTTCGCTCCTTTTATCAGACATTTTACACTAGTCAACTTTGGACAGACTATAATAAAAAATCCAAAAAAAAAACGAAAAATGTAAACACTAACATTTCTGAGGCTTGCAACAATAGATGAAAGTGAAATAAGGAATGAAGTGCATTGATGACACTGCACACGATTCATTTAACATTTATGATTATTCTAAATTAACTTAAATCTAAGCAACATACTGTAAATATTGAGTCACACAATGTGAACAAATATACAATCTTAAAATAAGCCTATAAAACAAAACACTAGAAAATGGAAAATGTATCGAGGGCTGTAAACCGTGGCTGTTAACAAAATGGCGGACTCTCAGCATTTCGATTGATCGGATCGATTTTCAGTGTTCACCGTAAAACCTCTAAATTGGTCTTATAGTGCATGTAGTTAACAAACATACCTACGTTATTTACAACATTAAATTAACTTACCTGATTTTTTGCTGGTCAAACTACACTATTCATATCTGATGAGTTTGGTTTCATTCACAGATGTTTTAGGTCAGATCACCACGTACTTAGACTTCAACCCATCGAATACATTACTTTGATATTCACCAGATTCATCAAATTCAATCTTCGATAAAATAACAATTTTCTCCGACGAATAAAGTCTACTGTCCGACAGAGTAGAAGTTTGGGATTAATCTGGTGTAAGAGATAAACGCAATGCGCTTGTTACTGGGTCGCAAATGGAAGCCGGCATTTTACCTCCAAAATTACTATATCACTTAACAGATTAGAAAACACTTCACCACTGATACATCAATTCAAACAAAAATTACGACAAAAATTGCTACGTTAGTTTTGTATTACGTAAATGCACGTCCTCTATACAACGACAGAACGAAATGAACTCAAGCACTAGACTGATCCACGAATCTACAGACCATAAATGCCTTGCACGAACGAACGAACCCCACTCAGGATTCAGTGTTACCAGTTACAATGCCACAATTTTCCACCGTGGGAGAGCTATGCTTCGGCATGAATGGGTCGGCTCGACCGGAGTGATACCACGGCCTCACAGGAAACCGGTGTGAAATAGCGTTTGCGCTGTGTTTCACCGAGTGAGTGATGAGAATACCGGAGGCCCATACGCCAACCCCTCCCCCCATCCCCTTTCCCATCCCCCAAAGGTCGGCAACGCATTTGTGACGCCGGCGCCGTTGGAAAGGTGTTGCGGGTGTCCATGGGCGGCGATAATCGCTTACCATCAGGTGATACGTCTGCTCGTTTGCACACTATTCAATAAAAAAAAAAAAATTGCCACTCTAAAATCTATAAATGGATTTAAATTAAAATTTTTAACGTAACGTAACATTTTGTTTTCGTTATTTTTTTTTAGTGCTTGGGTGTCTTTAGGCCATAGTGAAAATATTTGATTACGATTATAAATCAACAAGTAAAAAATTAATGATTATGTGTCAGCTACTTAATAAAAACGAAAATGCTCACTGGTTAGTAACTTGAATAAACCAATTTGTAAATCAAAAAGATTAATCATTACCTCCGCAACGATTGAAATGTAACACCACTAATTTAGAAATTTAAAAATCTTAGAATGTAGATAACTTTATGCTACAAATGGTATGCTGAAAATACATGAGATTACATGAACATAAGTTTGAAATATTGTTTTATATTTTTTATTGCAAAAACTTTGTATGAATTATATTTTTGATAATTAGACAACATCGCATATAACAAAAATCAAAATTTAATTTTGTGTCATTTTCTGGGAGCCCTACGAATATAAAATGGCTGCCTACGCTTTCAAATCGGTGTGTGAAAGTGTTGTTTTTCTCTGCTCCTGATATGGCATTGATGGCATCCCATACTCCTTTATCGCCAATGCTAGCCCTAGTACAAAAACTTATTTTTTAGAAATCCTTAACTTCTGCTATATCAAGGGTTGGATCCCTGATAGATAGATGCCCATCCTAAAACCTGGGAAACATGCAAGTGATCATGGCAATAAAACGGTAACACAGGGCCATGACATTTGTAATCTGTTTGCACACTATTTTCATTCTAACTTTCTATCTGATACTGACTCATCATCTAATTTTCTTGCGTAGAAATAACATCAGATGTAGTAAAAAACAAGCTTATGAGATTGGACCCTAGTAAATCTGCAGGTCTTGACTCATTTCCTCCAATATTTTTTTATCAACTGCGCCAAGTAACTATCGGTTCCTCTAGCATATCTATTTCGGGAATCTATCACATTTGATCATATGCCTGATATCTGGAAATCCTTGGCCAACTTCAGAGTTTTCCGCGCTACGCGGTACTCTTCGTGAAGCTGGTCCTCCTCACCGTCTACGCGGTGACGTCGCCGACTGCGAGTGTAGGACCTACGGACGAGTACAGGCCGCACGGAGGTACGCCAACGCCTGGTACCACCAGTAGACCTCCTTCCGTGGAGGCCGACGACCCTGAACGCGGGGCATGGCCACATCGCACACCTGCGTAAACGCATCACGAAAACGGCCAGCCCACATGTCGACCTCCTCGGTCGGGGCCTGCGGAGACAGCCAAGAATGAATAATGGCTGCCTCCTTTAGTAGGTCCCTGTCGAGCTTGGCAACTGTTCACCGCGGAAAGCGGGAGGAACACCGCGCCACGTGACCCAAACTGGGGCCCTGGGACCGGGAGAGCTCGAATCGGATATATAAGTGATCCGAGAGCGTCTCAACCTCTTCCAGGACACACCAGTTCCTTACTCGTGCGGCAACAGCAGGGACTCGCCTTTGTCGTCCGTCCCTGGGGAACCCCATGCAATTGACTTTGGTCTCCAAGTTGTTTAGAAAGACCTCGAAGTCGCTCAAACTCCGGTTGGGGGAGAAGTAAATACCGTAAATGATGATCTCCCCCCACTCGGCGGCCACATATCCAGAGACCTTGTCTCTTAGCGACAAGGGCGGGGAATGAGCCGCCGAAGAGGCAGAACAGTCTGCCGCCTTATGCCCCAGTCGATCGCAGCGGAAACATAATCCGCTGCAGTCGAAGCAGCATTCGCACTTGGTGCGTGTGTGTCCCGATGTGAGGCATTTTAAAGCACCTCATCGGTCTTGCGGCCAGGACTGTGATCCTAGCACTCACAAAATCGACGAGGATTCTGCCAGCATCGGCATTTGATACAATTAGTGACATCTAGGGAACATTAAGCTTACTATCAATACGCGTACAGGTCTCTGGTAGAGCTATGTAAGTCTATAAGAATTTATTTCGTCAGTGATATAAATGTGCCTTTAACTACACAGTTTAAAAATTATTTATTAAAATCAGCGAAATTAATGTTGATGTTTGAAAATATTAAATTCATTTTATTATTCTTTAACATTGCAAGATAAAGCTGATGCAACTCTTGTTGATATAATATAGAAGTTAACAATAGGAAATGATAACATCAAGGAATTTGTGAAATCTTTAAAAGCCGCTTATTTTCTCAGCTGGAATGGTAACTGGATATCGACTAATATTTATGAAAAAGAAAGAAAATATTTTAGTACCTATAACAAATAAATGTGTGTGTACTTTATGATCTAGTTTATTAAGGAAATATGTAATCCAGTCTTAGTTACATCATTTTCCTGCGATAAATGTAATCAACGTTACGCGATTAATATTATGGAAGCTTCAATATTATGTTTAATGTAGTAACATTAACCGGTTATGGTTCATATCCTTGAATTTGAAATATCTAAGTTTTTATTTACAAAAATAAGTGAAAGTTTTAATTTAAATGTGCCTTTAACCAGTGTTGGGCATTAAACAATTAATTTTTCAATTAACTTAGTTGACTAAAAATTGATGTGATTCAATAAATTGCAATTGAATTAATCGCAATTAAACGTTTAATTCGGTTTTACAATAAAATTATTTAAATTAATGTACATCAATTGTAAAAAAACAATTAATTTAATTGCATTTAACTTTTTTAATCTATACTAATATTATAAAGAAGTAAAGTTTGTGTGTTTGTTAAATTGTAGGGGGTAATCTCGGGATCTACTAAACCGATTTTAAAAATTCTTTCACCCATAGAAAGGCACATTATTGCTGAGTGTCATAGGCTATATAAAAAACCGAAAAATAATAAGGGTTTTACGTGGTAGTCGGTTTTGCAAAGTGAATCGGAGAAATTTCAACGAAAGGCCAAAGCAGCGGACGGCGCGCGATGGCTTCGGGCTTAATTCGGTTCGCGTTCGTGCTAGCTTCGGGAGAAGGAGGCGTGGCCTTTTATGTCTGAGAGGTAGGTACCCGCGCGGCTCAGGCACGTGGTCGGCTTCTTACGCAGCGTACGTCTCCGAAATTAAATTTTTCGAAACGTAATTAGTACACTTTCGACATCTATTCTATAATAATATTACAAAGAAGTAAAGTTTGTGTGTTTGTATATTTGTTAAATTGTAAGGGGTAATCTCGGGATCTACTTAACCGATTTTAAAAATTCTTTCACCAATAGAAAGCCACATTATTGCTGAGTGTCATAGGTTATATAAAAAACCGAAAAATAAAAAGGCTTTTACGTGGTAGTCGGTTTTGCAAAGTGAATCGGAGAAAAAACGGTCGAATGAAAGCGTTTCTTACGAACGCTGCCTTAACAATGAAACATATATATTTCAGTTCTAGAGAAAAGATGTGGAGCTTGAAAATACCTACAAAAAAGTCAGCGAATCTTTATGAAAATAAGTAAGCTCATCGTGTGTGTGTTTAAAATAAAAAACCTTTCCCTTTAACAGCATATGATTTGGATGCATGGTTAAAGAGATAATACGAAACAGATTATCGTAACCGTATGGTAATGTATTGGATGATAATTCTATTACTAAACGGGTTTATTCATGTACAAAACAGCTACTTAAAAATAAGTAGTAAGAAATAGTTTTTTTACAGATATTTTTTAGATAATTATTTAAATTAACGAATTAAAACCTACATAATAATGTACGCGAGACAATCTAGAAAATAAAATACAACCTGACGAAATTGACAGGATTATAGTTGCAGAGCTACCCGATAAAGATAATGATCCGGCGTTGTTTGATATTGTGACAAAGAACATGGTACACGGGCCGTGTGGGGAACAAAATCCAACGTCGCCGTGTATGAAAAATGGTATTTGCTCAAAAAAAATACCCACGCCGTTTTGTCACTGATACCCAAACCGGAGAAGATGAGTATCCTGTTTATCGACGCCGAAACGTCGATCACGGCGGTCAGGTGGCCACTATGACTATTCGTGGAAGGACTATTATAATAGACAACACATGGATCGTCCCGTACTCTCCAATTCTCCGTCGAACTTTTAACGCCCACATAAACGTGGAGTATTGTCATTCCGTTCAGGCTATAAAGTATATCTGCAAGTATGTGAATAAAGGGTCTGATCAGGCAACGTTTGGTGTAAGAAATGCTCATAATGAAGTTGAAAATTATGTAAACGGAAGGTACATAAGTACATCGGAAGCGGTCTGGAGACTATTGGAATTTCCTCTCCATAACAGACACCCTACTGTTCTGCAGTTGGCCGTACATTTAGAAAACGGCCAAAGAGTATACTATTCACCAGCTAATGTGCAAAGCATTGTTGAAAATCCACCAAAAACAACTCTGACCGCTTTCTTTGAATTGTGCAATTCCGACAACTTTGCAAAAACATTACTTTGCCATGAAGTTCCCCACTATTATACCTGGGCTAATAACAAATTTTCCCGAAGAAAACGCGGAGAAGATGTCGCTGGTCATCCTGGAATAAAAAAAGATCCTGCTTTGGGAAGAGTATATAGTGTGCACCCTTCTCAGTCGGAGTGTTTCTTCCTTCGAGTTTTGCTTCATCACGTACGTGGCCCCACCTCATTTCAGGACTTAGAAACTGTGAACGGAGTTGTCAAAGAAACATACCAAGCTGCTTGCCGTCAGAAAGATTTGTTAGAAGACGATAACCAGTGGGAAAACACTCTACGAGAAGCCTCAATTTCTCAATGTCCTTTGAAGTTGAGGGAGTTGTTTGTGGTGATATTGTTAGTTTGTTACCCATCTGAACCCCTCAGTTTGTGGGAAAACTTCAAAGACGATTTATGTGACGACATAAGACATAGAATACGACAGCAGAATCAGAATTTCACTTTACCCTATAATGATGACATGTATAATGAAGGTCTATTACAAATAGAAAATAGACTCTTAGAACTAAATGAGAAAACCTTAAATGATTTTGGTTTACCTTCTCCAATTCGGCTACATAACAATGCATCGGACATAATACTGATACGTTCGTACGATACCAATGAGTTGCCAGTTTTTATTAATGAAAATTTACCGAAATTAGTCAGAGACCAGAGACAAGCTTTTGATGCAATAATTGACAGTGTGCTAAATAACAGAGGTTTAATTTTCTTTCTTGACGCCCCGGGAGGCACTGGCAAAACGTTTCTTGCAAATTTGGTATTGGCAAAAGTAAGACAATCTGGGAGAAATGGACTAGCCGTTGCCTCTTCGGGGATTGCCGCTACTCTGTTAAATGATGGGAAAACCGCACACTCCACCTTTAAGCTACCTCTGACAGTCTCACTAGAGCAACAGTCAGTTTGTTCCATACGTAAAAATGGGCCACTCGGGAAACTTTTACAAGAAACATCTTTAATTATATGGGACGAATGTACCAAGAGTCATAGAGCTCATGTTGAAGCAGTAAACCGAACACTCAAAGACCTCAGAAACTCTGATGCTGTAATGGGTGGCGTTACTTTTGTTTTCGCGGGCGATTTTCGGCAAACACTGCCTGTAGTAACAAAAGGAACACGCGCCGATGTCATCAGAGCATGCTTAAAATCATCTCGCTTATGGAGTTCGGTTGCATCTCTCAATTTACAAACAAACATGAGAGCCCATTTGAGCGACAACGATTATAATTTATTGGAGAGAGATTATCATTGGCTTTGTTCTAGGGCAATAGTGTCACCCAGAAACGATATAGTGAATGAAATAAATAAACTCATTTTAGAGAAAATTCCCGGTCAGGTCAAACACTATAAGTCTATTGATACGGTGTGTAATATTGAGGATACAGTGCACTATCCCCAAGAATTTTTAAATTCTTTGAACCCTTCTGGCTTACCTCCTCACGACCTTGTGTTAAAAGTTGGCATTCCTATCATGCTATTAAGAAACTTGAGCCCCCCCAACATGTGTAATGGGACAAGGCTGCTTACAAAAGATTTACGGGACAATATAATCGTGGCGACCATTCTCACAGGGCCAGCAGTGGGACAACTGGCTTATATTCCGCGGATACCCATGATTCCCACTGATTTACCCATACCGTTTAAAAGGCTACAGTTTCCAGTGAAGATCTCTTTTGCCCTCACTATTAACAAGTCAAAAGGTGAAACATTCTCTCTGGTGGGCATTGACCTGAGAAAGCCGTGTTTTTGCCATGGGCAGTTATATGTTGGCTTATCTCGGGTTGGAACTCCTGATAGACAATATATTTTGCTACCAAATGATAACATTACGTCCAATATAGTTTACAGAGAAGTTTTGAACAACTAAAATTACCATAACCGAACTAACTTTTCCCGCAACTTGGTCCTCATGGAATTCGTTTATCGCAAATCCCGTAGAAAATGTTTTTTCTTTCCGACAGAGTTACTTTCGAATTTTGTATTAGTATGCAAATACAAACTATACCTACGTATAACCCTCTTTTTGGCAGTAAGAAATTAAAACATAACACACTAAAGAATTATTAACATTATGCCCAACGAAGTGGGCACGGGTCAGCTAGTTGATTAATAAAGCAATTAAAACTAACAATTAACTTTTTGTGGAATTTCGTTGAGAAATTTACTTATCGAAGTAAACTTTCTACAAAAAACATTTCTAAAACAAATCGCGTTTTAAATTAAAAGTTTGATTTTAGGATACTGAAACGTTTATTTTTATTTTTTTATTTTATTTTATGGTGTAGGTGGCAAACGAGCAGACGTATCGCCTGATGGTAAGCGATTACCACCGCCCATGGACAACCCGCAACACCAGAGTCGTCACAGGCCCTTCGCCGACCTTTGGAGGATGGGGAGAGGGATGGGAGGAGGGGTTGGGATATGGGCCTCCAATATCCTCACTCACTCGATGAAACGTGCATTACGTTTTTCTCTGTTCACGATCCTGTGGGCGATAATATTTGATTATCCTTATGTGTTTTGTATATATTGTCATACTCTAAATATTCTCTAAAAAATGCATCGACATACAAATTCGATGGTAATTTTTTTGAGACCTACACTCGAAAGTTGTCAAGGTTATGTTAATATTTTTTCGAGTGTAGGTCTCAAAAAAATTACCATCTAATTTGTATGTCGATGCATTTTTTATGTAAAATATATATTTTGCAAGCCCCAAAACAAAAATCAGTTTGTTATTAATGAAAATGAATAAAAAATTTTAAGTCACCATTCTGACATGTTAGAGCTGGGCGTCACACGGGAAGGTACCATTCATTTTGTATGCCACAAGTTTTTCTCAGTTTCCCATCGTATTTTCTCGAAGTATTGATTTTAAGAAACTGTTATTTATTAATTTGGGACACTCATCAAATCGACGTGTTTCGCTCCCTATCCCGCTTTTTCCTGCCACTATCAGAATTTGGTCCAATAATAAAAGTTGGGGTCTTGTCAAAACGAAGCTGTGTATAAACTTTCAGCCTGTTATTAATCACTGAAATCCCTTGTACGTGGGCCCGTGGACTATGACACCTTGTGAATTGTTAATAGAATATAAAATTAATAGCCACTACTTGACTGTGGGCTGTTGCTCAATAAAATAATGTAGGCGCTTTTACAATGTTTATGTTTAAAAATTAATTTCATTTTTATAAAACTCATTTTGTTTCGTGTCTCACTCGGATCATAAGGGTCTCTGCAGGCATTGTTATTGACTAGAAAAGCCTTAGCATATTTCTATCTAACAGGACTGTTATGGCTTATACAATTTTGTAACCGAAAGTTTCCTTTTTTAGGTACGACAAGCCATTGTCAACCTGGTCAACAGCACCAACCGCTCACCCATATGCTGCTCCTTCTTCTTCTTCTTCTTCTTCTTTTGCTGCTTATGTCTTATTATTGTTATCAACTAGATAAGCCCTAAAATATATTTTTTTACCTGACTAACAGTATTGTTACAATCAAATAAATTGCTTCAAATTCGTAGAATATGAAATGACCCGGACACCCTGATCTTATTGACTGCGCAAGGAATATCGTCTTCCCATATGGGATAACAAAATCTATGAAATACTTCACTAGGGTTAATATTGTCTCATTGCACTAATAATTTCGATCAATATTTCTATAAGACTGCCTCGGTGGCGTAGTGGTAGCGTATGCGACTTCTGTTCTTGAGTCTCAGGTTCGATGCCCGGGTCAGACCAAATGTTTGTATGATCTGCAAATATTTGTTTCGGAGTTGTGTTTTCTATATATGTATGTATTTACAAAAAAAAAGTATATAAGTATTTAATTTTATATCAGTTGTCTAGTACCCATAACACAAGCTCTGCTTAGCTTGGGACTAGATGGCGTTGTGTGTTAGATGTCCGGAATATTTATATTTATGTCCGGAATATGTTTATGTTTTTGAATAGTAACTACATGATCTGCATTTTTATTTTGACTTCTTAATTCAGATGGATTCGGATTTACCCGAAAAGAGAGATGATCATTCCAGATTCCCTTCCCATGTTCGGATTTTAAGCGTAATAGTGGACATGACCGAGAACACAGAAGAGGTACTTGAAGTAATGATATGCCTCCCAAAAAGTTATCCTATTCCCAAGCAGACTTTTTATAATAGAACCCATTTAAATTCAAAATTTTCTTCAGCCTTCGCCTGTATCCTTCCTTTGAAGATCACGGGGTATGACTGCGTTGGTACTTAAATCTTGAATTTTTATTATAATTAGTTTTAATTTTAGCTGAAAAGTTAAAGAAGAGCCAAATGCGCTGGTACGGCTACATCAGTAGATGAAATGACGAACATTCGTCCTCGCACGAGAGAGAAGTAGACCACCCGCCACCTGGTGGTCAAATATACAGAAAGAGATCCAACAAGAGAATTTGTGCACACAGACAACTTAAAACAGCGGTCTCTGATGCAGACGTACAAGGAGATCCGACCCCAGCTGAACTGAGTTTTAATTTAAACATATTAGTTAAGGTAAAGTAAATCGTTTGGTTAATATTTACAAAAAAACCGTCGTGAAACACGTTCATTTCTCCTAAAAAGCATTGGAAATCACCGCTTGAGATTAGCTTCAGGTCACATCTGTCAAAATCATCATCATCAGTTTTTCGTATTTTTCTTATACCTACAGGTGGATTAATAACAATATCCTCTATTTTCCCGGCAATCCTATGGACTATCTGGCTGAGGATATGTCCTGAGGATAGACGAGGAGTGGCATGAAAGGGACACGTATTGAAAGTGACAATTCAAATAACTGGTAATATAAAAATCAATTGGAGTCAACGTCATGGTTATTGTTTGACAACCTTGACGCAAGTTCGATCGCGGTTCACTCTCCTGTCATGTCAAATATGGCGGATTCGTGCCAGTGTTGATAATGGGATTGAATAGTATTTTTTCTGTTATAATAGTGAAACGTTTTATCGAGCGCTACTAGGTAATTATTTATGCGAAAATAACTGCTTAAAATAGGTTGGACATCCACAGGTACGAGAACATAATATATAGTTAGTGAACTTTAATTTAATGTTTTAGGGATTTTTATGCTTAAAATCACAGAAACTAATAACTAAGAATCTTCAATCAGCAACACAAAAAGCGCAAGATTTAGGATACAAAATCAAACACTAAACTCGAGTTATTATATTTTACTTCTCTTTTGAAAATTAAATTACCAACAAATGCACTATATTTTTACGCTAATATTATTTCATGGGTATAGTTCTGCTATTTACTGCTAGATGGCGCCAGTAATAGGCTAAAGTTACCCGCACAAAACCGACCACCATACCTATATAAATGACAAATAAAATTTATAAAAGTCCACTTGGTCTACGGTATTAGTATCTATGTTTAATTGGACTAATTAAAAATATTGTTCATTATTTATAATGTTTATTGTTATAAATATAATGTTAATAATATACGTTTTCTAAAAATTAAAATTAAATACCTTCTCAGAATTGTATTATGCCTAGGTTTAGTTACTTATATATTGAAGTACACATCCAATGTTTAAAAGCTTAATCTTTGTTTTAGTTGTGTATTGTTAACTTTCTTACCCTTTCGTTCTCGCCGATTTAAAGTTTTTCTAAACAGTACCTATCACTTAACAAGAATAATGTTTACACTTGAATACATAGGTTTTTACACAGACTACACCAATTTCTTATGTTTAGGATATATAATTTCAAATACGCTAACAATACTGTCGGTGTTTCCACGATCGAAGAATTATGATGAAATAAAATCAGTAGTCATACCTACTACTAAATGGATTAGCCCTGGATAACTAACAAAAATCGTAGTTTTTTAAAAAGTACCTTAAGTATTAAATTGTGAAACAAAACTGAAATTAATGTTAAAAAGTTTGAGTCAGACTTGGTGGTCTTGTCACTACGATGCCTAAAGCTTTCAAAAATAACTATGGTAAAACTATGAAAAATTTGTTAAGTTTCAGCGAAACTTAAGAGGAATATTATTTTGGAAAAGAGGCAAGAAGTTTATTTGATAAACTGTCAAATTTGATTATTCTTTAGGAATAAATTTTTGAAAGATTGAATTCAGTTCATAAAAAAATAAAGAGTTTGTTAGCAACATAAAAGAATAAAAATCAAAAACAGTTTCTTTCAGGAAAAGGAAGGGCCAAAAAACTAAGTAAGTATAAATGTACAAACTAACTAAAAACACATAACTTTATCTTTGAGACACATTACATCAGTTTAATATCCATCTGAATTACAGTCTAGGTAGGTAGGTATACCTACGTAATACCCAGTTCCCGGACCCCTTCCTTCTCAGGCGCAGAGTGGCACACCGTGTGATTTTAGTCGGTTCGTTTCCGACACACCACCCCGCCGCAAACCCTGGCGAAGTGACGGCCCGAGGGGGTTTCCACACGTAAAAAAAAAGGTATACGTAATACCGTTCCATATCCTTACAAGCATTTATGACACAGACGGTAGCAGGTGAAGGATCACGATGTGGACTCGAGTTGACTCGACACAGTTTGAGGAATCGTTAGTAGGAGGAATCTTAAGATCAAAAGAAGATACGTTAAACGAAAGGCATGTCCATAAACTAAATATGGGTACCTAACTATAGATGTTATCATGTAGCTATCTACAGTTGCTAACTCGATTGCCGCTTTACCTACCGCATACCTTGACAAACCAATTAGCGTGTTCATTGCGAGAAGTGGCAAAGAATTAGATCGCGCTAAGTGGCGCGAAGTAGAAGATTTAATAAAAAGCAACTAATTGTGGGTACCTACGCGTTAGTTCGTTGTCGATCATGCCGTTTGCAATGTCAAGGTTGCACCTCACCAAACTATAACAGTTAACAGTCCACCGATGGTCATAGGACCATGGCAAAGTTAAGTAGGTACCTAATATTTATGCAAGTAGCCGTCAGTAGCACCAAAATTGCTGTATATTCGTGTCGTATACCTATTCTAATCATGCTGCAAGAAGCCTGTTGATGCCTTCTCAATGAGGGATAAGTTATACTTATACCTACCCAGTTATCCTATGAATTGACATTCATTAAAGTGTCTTCACTTTTATTTGGAAAAATTTATTTGAGAACTGTAAAAACAAATTACCCACAATCAATTTTACCAACGAAAGAACCGTACTTCGTCAAAATTCGGCTGGCTCATCCGGAGTGTTACTTCGACCTCAGAAAAGCGATATTATGCAAACTTTCATTGCTTTTCTTTAATTAGTTACCGGAACCCAAACCTTTATCCCCCTTTCCCTCGTGGGTCCCGTACATGGGTCAAGAAAATCACATAATAACATAAAAAAAATCTAGTACTTTTTAATTGTTTTAAGCACCTTCAGAATATTTCATTGCCATTTAGATATAGGAGTATGTGGATATCGGACAGCTCTATGCATACTGAATGTGAACTTCGCTATCAAAGGTCGAGTGAGCTTCTCCAGTAGGTACGTAGATAAAGGTGCTCTGACGTCAGAATGGCCGGCAGCGCGCGCCAATGACGATGCGAGGCGGCGCTACAATGCGCTGGCGCACCGCCCACTCGCAGCTGCGTGGAAAACTCGGAAAACTTGATGCGCTTTATGACAGAATGTAAACAAACATTTTGCTACATTGATCGTTAATTAGCATAGTAAACCTTTGCAACGTAGAGACTAAGTATCGACGAACAAGAGAATGAAACAAACTTAAAATTTCATACGTGTTTAGTATAAAATAAATAAAATGTTATTATCATACTTACAGACTTTAATTTAATATATTCGTAAAACACAAATATTCAATTCCTGAATTTATACATTCTATTTTTAACCATTTGTACACATGCATGTATTTATATTGAAACTTTTTATTATGACTAATCAATAAGTAAACAAATACAAGACGAACGTATCAGCAGTCGGCGCGCGCCCCTTCTGTCAAACATTTTTATAGTAATGCGCGGAGTATAAGGAACTCTTTATAGTCTATGCGCGCGAGTCGACCGCACGCGTACGTTCATCCTACTATTTAAAAAATACGCGGAATTCGATCGTTCGAATTTTAAGATTGTGTCATTGACAATGAGTTGGGACCAAGAACGAGATCGTCAACCACAAACCGACATGGTGGAGATTAATGAAGCTGTTGGCAAATTATTAGAAAGTTTTAATTATGATAGTATAGTCCCGCAACCAACCAAGTGAGTACCTAATTAGTTTTATGTTATTAATATTTTGTATTACCCGCCGCTAATGTCCCCGTATTTCGTTACATTGCAATGCATCGAAATAAACTATATTTTTTATGGTTTATGATGTTTTTTGACAATTTACTTTTGAAAAGTTATTAAATCATGTCTTTGTCTGGAAAAGACGTCACAGGACTACGTTATCTTAAACAACATACATATTATTATTATAATTTGTACTTTAAACAGCTTAAACCATAGATAAGGTGTTAATTTAAACTGAGATAAAAAATATCCCTAGAATAAAATAAGTAATATATTTCTTTCACGATGTTAAAATGTACTTAGAATATCCTTGTCCGGTAGAAGAACGTTTCGCAGGAAAATAGGGCCTTTTTTCTAAATTTGAATTTATTTTGTGTTCTTTTTTCAATTCGTTTAAAGTTTAAAAATAAATTATTGATTTGTCCTTCTCTCTATATATTTTAAATTTTAAGTGTGTATCTATTTGTAAGATCTTTGCTGTAGGTAGGTACATGAAATTCTTTTTGGTATATATACCTATTAATCTACTTTCATTATGTTTTTTATTCACCATTTTATATTATTCTATATATATATATTTATATGTGGATAATATAAAATGGTGTATAAACATTTTAGATATTCGTTTACAACTCTACTAAAAATTTTAACGCAACAAACCAAAATAATTATACCTAGATGAGTAGGAGTTGTGTATCTAGCGGTATTTCTCACGAGTGTAAAATATGTTGAGTCATACAACTTCGTGCAAATGCCCTAAACGAATGTATTCTACTGATTAAGGTTTTATCTTTGAAATTTGGGATCATAATTTTAAATGAATAATTTCTGTGCATGTAGCTAGCTTAGGTATTTAATTTGAAATATTATTAGTTTTTGCTGACCTACCAATTACAGGTTTTGCAAAAGGTAGGTTTCTGTGAAATGCTTTTTCTTTGGGCTAGACGCGTAACTGTATGGATAGTTACCCCACCAAGAAAATAAAAAAGGAGGATAGATGCCTGCAGTGCAGGATAGATGCCCTTCATACTGTGTAAACAGCAATCCTCCTAAAACAGCAATTGCCTCCAAGAAACATGGTCTGAATTACGAAGAACATTTATTTTTAATATGACACAAACAACCATAAATAAATATTAAAACCATTTGTTGAACAAAAATATAAAATCTTAGTTTTTATTATAAAATATTAATTGTTAAGTTTCAACAAACATAATCGTACTTTTTTTTAAATAAAATATGATTTATTATCAAGAATAATTGGGGTCGGCTACTAGTTCTTCGTAGCATAATTGAATATCAGTTATTTCATGGACGGTTGACATCAGACCTGCTCAATCCTGAGGGTGGACTGAAATCGAAGGTTGAACTAGTAGCCATTACATTTGAGGGCACTGACATCTTAATAACGATTGTCATAGGTGTTCATGACAACCGGTACCGACGGCTTAAACTACTCTTAAACCCAACAGCAGTCCGACCCGAAATTCGCACCCTAGATCACTTGATCGGCAGTCGCTTCCCCAAACCGCTCGATCAACGAGGCAGTCCCGAAATGTAAAGTTTTCCTAAATAAAAATACCTAATAAGCTAAATAAAAGCTCGTAATATCCTGTATTTCGTGATGACGTTGTATTTTTAGCAACAAAACGCCTTCGCATTATTTAAGATGGAAATCCCAAATCATTAGAATATTTCGTTTATCCCCAAGGTATTTTATTAATTTCATCGAAAGCTGCCTGTAGTTGTATGAACATTTAGGGGTACACGTAGTGTAGCAACTAGTTACATTTAGGTACACCCTTAATGGACCAGTGTATAAAAAATATAACATAATTTATTACTACTTATAAAGTTTCTGCGTGTTAGTAAAGTTCATTTCGGATATAAATATACACATGCATGGACACACGGATATAAATATCCATGTGCATGCAAACACATGAATTTCGGGTCGGACTGCTGTTGGGCTTAAGAGTAGTTTAAGCCGTCGGTACCGGTTGTCATGAACACCTATGACAATCGTCATTAAGATGTCAGTGCCCTCAAATGTAATGGCTACTAGTTCAACCTTCGAATTCAATTCACCCTCAGGATTGAGCAGGTCTGATGCCAACCGCTCCATGAAATAACTGATATTCAATTATGCTACAAAGAACTTGTAGCCGACCCCAATTATTCTTGATAATAAATCATATTTTATTTCAAAAAAAGTATAATTATGTTTGTGGAAACTTAGCAATTAATATTTTATAATAAAAACTAAGATTTTATATTTTTGTTCAACAATGGTTGTAATATTTATTTATGGTTGTTTGTGTCATATTAAAAATAAATGTTCTTCGTAATTCAGACCGTGTTTCTTGGAGGCAATTGCTGTTTTAGGAGGATTGCTGTTTACACAGTATAAAGGGCATCCTTTAAGGGGACTTAATTCCATAAGCATTTTCTACCAGTCGACCTTAGGGCGATGCAGAGCTAAAACAAGGTAGATGCACAAAACGAAAAATTTATGTTGATTTCTCAATAACACATTATTTAACAATTATAGTCGTTCCAATCGTCTATTTAACTTTTGACAGATCACGCACATTAAGTTTTGTAATAATTTTTGATACCGTGTCCTACAGATAATACTGTACTTTATGGGCGGGCTCCGCCCACTTAGGGATGTGTCATTCGTAATTAATGACCACAGACTATAAAAACGGTTTTGAAATAAATCGATTATATTAATAAAACATATAATAAAATTATTGTGATTATATTTTATATCAAATCACGTAAAACCTTTATTATTTTGCATTAAAATGCCCTAAATGCCTCTGTTTTTATGCATAAATAATTTGCGTAATGAAAACAGTTCCATCGTACTCGTACCTAGTAATGGGATCGAATGTATTCGCTGCAAATTAATGAATCTAAAATAATTGTTTAGACTTACTGTAGTTGGTTCAAATAAAAATTACCTGCGGTACCTACTTGTAATGAACAGGTACAAAATGTTGAAATTCGTAGTACTTTACGGATTAAAAAATAAAACAACCAAAAGAGGTACTGTAATACTAATTTTAATTATAAAGAATCGTCTTCTTCGTATGACCGGGAAACATCATCACTTGAGTTCTCAGTAATATGGATTATCATTTCTTGGATAGATAAATTGTCGAATGCAACATCCCGATCCCAATCCGACATTATCACCTTCTTTGTTTTTTCTACAACATTCGCCCAGTTTTCTGGAGTTACTTTTTCACACGCATTTTTCAGTAAATTCAGCATTTTTCTTGCGGTGAAAGGAGGAGTTGTATTGTTCCTCGCAGCATATCCTTTAACTTGTGCCCAGGTCATTTCAATTGCATTATATTGGCAGTGATATGGGGGAATTCTGAGGACGGTATGCCCATGCTCTGCTGCCATTTCATCTATTACGTATCGTTTTGGCAGCTTCTTTGTTTTCAATATCTTTACTAACTCTACTTTTAGTAGGGACTCGTCCACCTCCTCGCCATTGTCACGGAGCCAGTTTATGATTTCATGTTTTTTGTTGGCCTGTGTTGGCATTTTATTAATTTGACGAGAGTGATAAGGTGCATTATCAATAAATATTATCTGGGATTTAAAAGCTAATAGAGCGTCTGGCACAAATCCTTTTACTGTTCCTGCCTGATAAATAATCAGTCGTTCGCTTTTTCCCATTGGTACTATAGAAGTGGAGCCAGCGGTGTTGTCAGTCCAAGTTTTTGACAGCGTATGATTCGCATTGAGTTTCATCTGTGAAAACAACATTCGACCAATCTTCTATTTTTTTCGCTTGTCTTAAAAAATCGCATCTATACAAAGCAATATCAATGCGTTCCATTAAAATTTTTCGTTTGTCACATTTTTGGAATAACATTCCAATGTCTTTCAATATCTTTGCCAGAGAAGATTTTTGACCACGGAACAAACCACTATTTCGTAGAGATTGTGTTAGTTTTGTTAATGTTGGAATCTCTTTTCTTTGATAATAGTCGTATATATGACGACGAATAGCATCAGCGTCAAAATTGTCAACGGCTGTAACTTTACTAGGCTGACGTTTTTTCTTAGGTGTAGATAGCTTATTCTGTTCCATGCCACTGCTGCCGTAGTCTTCTTTTGTTATTTTTGCCACTGTTGGAGCACTAATACCTAATGCTGCTACAACACGGTCTCTAACTTGAGTCACTGGTATAAGAGGCCCACCATTACGGCTTTCCTTTTCAAAGTATTCACGAAGTCGCAAGACAAACTCTCTTGTTTGTCCTTTGAGTACTTTCTTTTTTGGCATTTTGACAGTAACGAAGGCAGGAACGATACGCTCAACTCAACTCAACCAAACGTGAGAATTCACAAATAAATCAATACGGAGGAATATAAATACTCAACTATATTGAAGGTTACTCATTGAAATACTGTAGATTATTTTAAAATAGACATAGAGAGATTTAATAAAGATCATCAATAGTTTAACAAATACAATATTAACCACTGAATTACAACACAATACAATAATACATTTCGAAAATTCAGTTCCTTTTATATATTTTTTCATGACATAGAACCGTCATATTTGAAGAACATTCTTTTAATACATTTCTTCTTTATTTTGACAAAGAAGCTCGCACATTGAAACACATAGAAATATGAAGTACGAAATTATCTATAAAATAATGAGTTTGTTAAATCGATTAAAACTTCGTAATGCATAAAATCGATCGATAAAAGAAATCGAATAGGTAACGGGTCAGGGTATCACTATTTGATTAAGTATTAGAGCTGTCAAAAGTTAAATAAACGATTGGAACGACTATAGTAATAATTTATATAGATACACATAACATATACGTATTAAATACATATACATATATAGGTACTAATATATATACACGTATACAGACAAACATATAATACATACATAATATAATTTCTAAATGGAGAGAGTATGATGATATCAAGGTGGAACTGATAGGATGCGTAAGAAATATTTCCGCAAATGATTAATAATTTGCCTAGTTTTAGCCATCCTGACCTCGAGAGGGAGCTCATTCCATAGTAGGACAGCTAGATTTGAGTATGTGATATGAATTTCAGCTCGATATCTCCACCTTTTCCTGAGAAAACGGGTCATGACAGACGGACAACAAAGTGATCCTTTCAGGGTTTTGTTTTTTTTCCTTATGAGGTACCCTAAAAATATAATTTTATGTCTTTATATTTTCAAGCGGGTACAAAAAGAGATAATGAAAACAATGCAGTTTATTAATTCAAGAAATCTTGCGAAATAATAATACGTAATTTAAGAGATAAAAGAAAAATAATAATGGCTCAACAATAATGCTTTAAGCTCGTTTATCTTTATATTATTTATTGCTCTTGTGACCCCGTATAACATCAATTATTCCGTAATTAGTCATGCTTAATACCTAAGTGAGATAGAGTGTATCTATGTAATGTAGAGCCGGGGTCACCGGGTCGGTAATGGGCGGTATACATTAAACCATCACGGGGTCTACCGCATCTAATTGAATAGGCACTATATTATCCCTTATCTCATCTGGTTTTGTTTGTTAATTTCCGATCAACTGCTTCGGCGTTTTACATCGACAATCTTCTCTACTCATTTGATGATCACCGAAGCAGTAGAAACTATAACTTACTCATGCTCGTCTTGAAGAAAAGTACCTAACCTTTTGTGAGGTTCCGTAATCTAAAAGGAAAAAGAACCCTTAAATTACCCCTTTGTTTTTTTGAACTCCTTTTCTAAGAAATGTGTGAAGTAATCAACTTGAAATTCACATTAAATACTCATATCTTTACTAATATAATAAAGCTGAAGAGTTTGTTTGTTTGAACGCGCTAATCTCAGGCACCGCCGGTCCGATTTGAAAAATTCTTTTGGTGTTGGATAGTCCATTTATTAAGGTAGGCTATAGGGTATATATCATCACGCTACTACTAATAGGAGCGGAGCAGTAATGAAGAATGTTTCAAAAACGGGAAATTTTCACACTACGGGCAATATAAGAAGCAAACGTGGTTGCGTGGGTTAGCTAGTTAATTTAAAAAAGTGAAACTTGAAAGTTTGAAAGGCTTTTAAATGTTTTGCAGATAAGTCAAAACGTAAATAAATTTGTTACGTAGAAGGATAACAGTGCCTGTAAAACTTAATAGCCTAATAGTTACTTGACATCTGAATTTATATAATCAACCCTAGTAATAACATACTGACTAAAGCCGCCGGAGGCGTGCACCCTTGTTGCACGGCCTGACCTGATGGTGGCCATTGTTATTTTTTTAATCAACTCACATTGTGAGTGCGGCTTGTCACTATAGTTACAAAAATAAAGATGATACAAGCATACACACGTTCATGATGGTTATTTTGACAGTATGATTTAGTCATAGGCGTTGCCGTTGCTTGACATAATATTTGTCAAGTTCCCTTCCTGCCTGGTAGACCGATTTATTTCCGCAAGACATAGCGATAAATATGCCTGCGCAAACATTCCCATTATGGGGCCCTTATCTCTGTGAGGGAGTCCCCGATTAAAACTTGTCCCGTCAAAAGCGTTATGAATAAAGCTTAATAATTTTACTGGTTTTTACACAATTGAAACTACTCCGCGACTTATTGTTATGATTTGTATTTTACTATAGGCTAGTAAACTGCCTCGGTAGCGTAGTGGTAGCGTATGCGACTGCTAAGCTTGAGGTCTCGGGTTCGATTCCCGGGTCGGTCCAAATGTTTGTATGATCTGCAAATATTTGTTTCGGAGTTTGGGTGTTTTCTATGTATAATATGTATGTATTTGCAAAGGAGAGGTAAATATGTGTTTATATCAGTTGTCTAGTACACATAACACAAGCTCTGCTTAGCTTGGGACTAGATGGCGTTGTGTGTAAAAAAAAAAAAAAAAAAACTACTTTCAAAAGTTCCATGATGACCAGTATTTGTTACAAAGTTCTGTGTTCTTTGATTGGTGGTTAATGACATATATATATATATATATATATATATTACTAGCTGACCGGACAAACGTTGCTTTGCCATAAAAGGAATATATATTTTAGGGGTGGGTCAATAAAAAATCGCGATGGAAAAATAGGGGTTGATCTTAGAAGGTTGAAAATTCAGGATTGTATGTATATTTTAATGCTGTATCGTAAAAAAATAAAAAAGTATCTTAAAATTAAAAAAAAAAATGGGTTGGACTACCCTTAAAATTTAGGGGGATGAAAAAAAGACGTTGGCCGTTTCTCAGACCTACCTAAAATGCTCAAAAAATGTCATGAAAATCGGTCCAGCCGTTTTGGAGGAGTATGGTAACTGACATTGTGACACGAGAATTTTATATATAAGATTATAATATTCATAGACTGCCATATATAAACAATAATAGTTTTTTAATGATTAGGTAATGTTTTCTTAAATTGTACGTCTAGGTATGTATAGTACCTATTAAAGCCAAATTCTCCGATCAATTTATATAGTTTATGTCCTTTTCACACACTTAGTAAGTTCAAAGCTCCGCGTCAGATTAAGATTTCCTCGCCTGTGTTGATCTCGCACCGGTGCGGGCAAACATCCCGTCGGTTTGCGGAGTGATTGTAGCCTGGCGTGTAAGTGGGGGCGCAAACAACCTCACACAGGTGCCGCCGGAACACAACCCCTTGTTTGTACAGGCCACTTCGCGCCCTTTGCACCTTTCTCACTTGCACTTGCTACGTCTTGACATTTGAACTTACAATGAATGAAAATGGCTATTCCTAAGAATGAATACCCCACAACTCTCGTCACACTGTCGTAACTAAATTTTGATGATTTCCATTTAGCTTAAATAATTTAAAGATTTTTTTATGGAATAGGGGGCAAACTAGAGTGCATTGCCGACTTTTGGGGGATGGGAAGGGGGAATGGGGGGCTGGGGAGTCTCCGATATCCTCACTCACTCGGTAAAACACAGCGCAGGCGCTGTTTCACAACGGTTTTCTGTGAGAACGTGGTATTACTCCGGTCGAGCCGTGGCTCTCCCACGGTGTATAGATTATATGTATTGGTTGTACCTGGATAGTATTTTGTTTATTTAATAGCTGTAATCACGTGTCACGTATATCCAGGCGATGATATATTTATTTTTTGAAAAAATGAATTATTGAGGTACCTATTGGTGGACGACTCTGGCAATATCTCGTCTATTCATAATAATAAGTACACACACATACAAATTCAAGTTTGTTTGTAAGTATTCGTGTTCGTGTAATACCTATATAGTAAGTTTTCGTTAAAGTCGCATTGGCTTTGGTCGCTGGCCGCTACGTCATGCAGGAAGATACAATACACTACGAATGTATAAAACGTATTATTCAAAAGTTTTATTTATAAACTTTAATTCTTTTAAAAGATGGATTGGGGGCCATTTTTCTTTACTCAATTTTTTTTAAATGATGTATTGATAAATCATAGATTAGCAACTACATATGAGATGCCTATAGTCACATAGGTATATGCCGTAAAAATGCCATTCTTCTTAGATACCATAGGCTTAGCCACTGTAAACAAAAAACTATTACATAAAGTGTAAATTAATAGTTTTTAACTAATGTTTACATCATTTCCGTACTCATTATTTTCAATCCATATCATATCGTTGTGTCGTAGGCCTATTATTTGGGGACTCCGACGTCTCTCCTTTATCTGGGGAATAGGTAATCTAAATATCTATACAAATAAATATAATTGAAGTGTCTATTTCATATTTTAAATTAGCTGCTTTTCACTAAATGCATACAAATAAATATAATTGAAGTGTCTATTTCATATTTTAAATTAGCTGCTTTTCACTAAATGCATATAAAAGTATATAGATACAGTACTTACATGTAATTTTTTGTATGTCAGTCTGTTTGTACCGGTTACTATCTGGAACGGACAGAAGTTTGACTGCCAGTTAGTTAGCTGATGTTGTAAAGAGTAACTTAGCTCAATTTAATTTTAGAAAAAAAAAAGTTCAACATTCGATTTAAAAGCAACAAAAACCTCGGGTAATACCGTTGGCTGCAGTTAGTACTATCAATATGTATTTTTATACCTAGCTAAATAGCGATTTATATATTGTTGTTTCATCATCCATAACCCAAAATGTATAATTACTGGGCTCGGGTTTCTTCTCAGGAGAGGGTTAAGGCCATGCATTAGGCCAGTAGTATTATATATTAGTATTGCTTGAATACAAAAATAAACAATTCTTATCTAAAAGCTCACGTTCATACAATGAGCTCACATGTTGGAATACAACTTTTATTCTGCACTAGTTATATACATATATATCGCCTGATGGTAAGCGATTACCACCGCTCATGGACACCCGCAACACCAGAGGCTTAACAAGTGCGTTTCCGGCCTTTGGGGAATGGGGAGAGGGAGGGATTGGTATAAGGGCCTCAGGTATCCTCACTCACTCGGTGAAACACACGACACCCACAGGCTAAATAGTGTGACAAATGTGTAATGTGTATGTAAAATTAAGTACACAAAGGAAAAGATAACTTACCTTGCTTAATATCACGTATCACATTGCAGTTCAGAAATTTAACAGCAGACAAACCTTAAATCGGATTCAGTTATATTGGCACGAATCTAATTATATTTTATGAAAATTTTGCATCAATTATAAATTCTAGTAGACTTCTAGCACCTAATTACTGTTCTAAATCTACGATAGCTTGTTTTGATTGAATTAAGATTTAAATTGTTCTTTTTCCTAAAAAACTTGATCCCTTAATACTTTTATTACTCATTAAGAAAGATTTTTTTTTTTTTTTGATGATGAATGGCAACTAGCCGGATCACTCGGATCAGCTATTTCTGCCAATGACAAGTATTTATAGTCTTCAATTATCAAGTCTTCAAGTCTTCAAGTCGTCGTCGTGATGAAATTAATGATAAAAAATATATAAAATGTGGATGACATGAAATGGGGACCGTCTTCCGAAAAAACAAAAAACGATCTCCATTAAGAAAGATTATTTGCTTTTACACGCACTACTCTATTGAAACATCTTTGGCATTGCAAGTGTTCCGGCAATAGTACCGGCTAGTGTCAAATATTGACAGAGTGTAATCTGGCCGGCAGCGTGTGTGTGGTTAGCGTAGGGCTGGTAATGTGAGCTGTTAACACCAACACCATCCACCACCATACCCGTTCATTACCGTGAACATACTATTTGGTGCAACACTACGCTAAACTAAACGTTATTCGCGATGCCTTCCGAGTGCGTAACGTTTGCCCACTTAATTCAATAAACTTGTGTTAATTACCATCTATATCTCTATAGTTGTGTAAAGTTTTAACATTATACTACGCTTAACATATCTACTTATATGAGTTTACGTTTTTATAACAAATAATGTAATTGGCAAATAAATAATAAATATTCCGGACATCTACACACTACGCCATCTAGTCCCAAGCTAAGCAGAGCTTGTGTTATGGGTACCTAGACAACTGATATAAATACTTATATACTTTTTTTTTGTAAATACATACAAATTATACATAGAAAACACCCAAACTCCGAAACAAATATTTGCAGATCACACGAACATTTGGTCCGACCTTTGAATCGAACCCGAGATCTCAAGAACAGCAGTCGCATACGCTACCACTGTGCCACAGAGGCAGTTTTTTTTCTCTTTTTCAAGATACAAATATACGTCTCTATACATATAATTTCCAGTAATACAGACCGTTTTTAATTTCACTGCACGGATGGCTTAGTGGATTAAAGGCTTTTCTCGCTAGCCGCTTTCTACTTCACTGAGTAATGTGGTTTCAAATCGCACATGGAACAACACTTTGTATAATCCACAAGTTGTTGTTTTGAGTCTGAGTGTTCTTTGTTTCTTAATAAACTATATTTTTAAAGTTCCCCGTGACCAAGTGCAGTAGTCTTCCTTTATTATAAAAAAAAATTGTTGATTACGTGACTACTTAAAATCCTAATAAACATTGTGTGTGGGTGTTGTACTAAACAGCAAATTTAATTTAATCAATTTTTACTAAATCAGTTAAAAAATATATTCCAAACAGAAAAATTTTGGTTTGTGTACCTATGCTACAAAAACTCAAAAGATTGTTGCACCAATTGAGCTCAAATTTTGACACGATACAAAAAAATACTTCAAAGAATGTTTTTTTTATCTATTTTTAGACATTCAAGTCATGAAAAAATAGAAATGAGGAACAAAACTTGTCAAACTTGACATCAAAATTATGAAACAGCGAAGTGTTCTATAATTTTGATAGCAAAGACCAATAATATGCCAAAATTTCCAATGAGAGGCTTATGTCCAGCAGTAGACTGTTAAAGACTGTTGATGTTGACAGCAAACAGTTCTACTATCATATTAGTTTTCTCTCAGACCAGAAATCAGTACTAAAAACTACTCGTAGCAAAAAAAAATGTGGAAATAATTTATGGTTAAAAGTATTATGTTACCCGTCGCTTGTTTAGCCATCTTGATGCTTATAATTTACTTGTTAAAGTCAAAGTAACATTTAACATAGTTTTGCGATAGATTGACTGCTCTGATTACGATTTTAACCTCACATTAATAACCATAATTAGTTAAGTAACTTATTGTAACAATACCATTTCAATATCTGTTTACGTAAGATTTTTTTATTATTATTGTCTTTCGCAAAACGTTAAAATGAGTGGATCTACAAAGATTTTAAACTACATACAAAGGAACCTAAGTTACTCCTTGAATCATCAGCTGTCTACCATTGAAAGGTAGCTAATGGTATACAGAATATCTTAGACAGCTTTTTTTAGACTAGATAAGCCCCGCGTTGTTAGCCGCGGTTGTTGGTGTACCGCGGGTAACACCGCGGGATTCAGTTAGTAGGTACTCATATTTATTTGTCTTTTTTTTATATAGGGACAAACGGGCAGACGTATAGCCTGATGGTAAGCGATTACCGCTGGCCATGGACACCCGCAACACCAAAGGCGTCACAAGTGCGTTGCCGGCCTTTTAGGAAGGAGTACGCTCTTTTCTTGAAGGTTTGAAGGTCGTATTGGTCCGGGAACACCGCATTGATAAATTTAGACCTTGCGTTTTTACCTTCGACGCAAAAAGAAGGGTGTTATAAGTTTGACGTCGATGTCTGTCTGTGGCATCGTAGTTGTCAAGCGCATGTCCCGATTTCGATGCGGTTTTTTTTTCATTTGAAAGCCAGTCTCCTTGCGGTGGTTCTTAACTACGTTTAGCTAATATCGGTCCAGCAGTGTAAGAGTATCAGCTCTTTTCCAAAATGATGTAAGGCGTTTTTGGCGTATGATTACTCGATTAAGAGCTTCACGCGTGCCAGTATAATCGTTAAATGACAATTACTTGATAACTTCGACCTGAGACTGCGTAGAGGGATTAAATTTATGATTATATATATTTGAAACCTATAATAATTGATTTGTTTAAACATATACATTTACCAATTGTAACCAACTTAACCTACTACGTGTGATTATTTAGCCCTACAATACCCTTGATATTTACTTTTAAAGATATCACAGCGGTAGTGGACGTTATCAGTGTTTTGTGGACACAGATGTATATATAAGTACCTACTCGATGTTCCCATGCATCTTGTCACCCTTTTATGCTGTTCTTTAATTGATTGGAGACTCCAATATACGTCAAGGACTTCTAAATGATGCCAATAGAAAATATCATGATGTTGTTAATCATTTGTTTATTTACACACCTCTTAGGTAAAGTCTTTATTAAGGTTGCAAGGGTATGCTAATAAGCGGAAAGTTTTGTTGCATTAACAAAATTAAGTCATGACCCGCTTTTTGTATAGAATATCGTATTGCACTTATAAAATACTCCATCGCGAATTTAATTTTTAAAATACGAGATGATTACTTGGGTAGTAATGTAATATCAACAAACAATGAAATTAATACCGTACTGAAATATTTAATTATAAGTTTAGATCTAATAATCACAAATTTTAACTTAAAAATACTTTCCGACTTCAAGAACTCGACTAATTTGAAATTGGATGGTACTCACAGGAAGCACCAGCTTTCAAATAAAAAAAGAATCATCAAACATAGTAAAAATTACAGTTGAATTGAAAACCTCCTCCTTTTTTGAAGTCGGTTAAAAAGGAAGGAATATCATAAAAAACTGTAAGATTTTGCTTGGCATTGTTGTTTTTTAACACTCGAAAAATATTAAACTTGAATTACCTAGTTACAAACTTATTGCAAAACAGTGCAGTTGCATGTGTAGACAGAATTTATTAAAGCAAATATCGATATCGGTAAACGTTCCTCCGTTCTTCACAATTTATATAGTTTCGTCAATAATTATTTCATGATTTTATGGAACTGTATATGGTTTTTGCCAAACAAACCGACGAATATAAAAATATTGGATATATGGAATATGATTTTCTCATTTCTTTTTGTAATAATTACGCTCAATAATGGAATAGAAAGTATTTAATTTAGAAAGTCGATGTTATTCATTGCTGAAATGATAGAATTATTGGACGTCCGGGATGTGAGTCCCAATCGGATTGCATTCGTAGAATGCTGCTTATCATTTGTAAATAGAGCACATCTGTAACGATCGTGTACGCCCTATGGCTATCTAGCTTAGGTATACAATTGTACATATTTATATTATGTAAAATTTACGTACCCACTTCTTTGCCTGTAGCGTTTAACAAATGTAGGAATTATTAATAAAATGCCCAGTTTTCACTTTCAATGTTTATTTCAGGAAAAAGATAAAGTAATATTTATCAAATTTTGTCCACAGCTTTTGCTAACATCGAATTCAAATAATTGTATTAACCACATATTATCTTTAGATAAGCCCATTAAACTTTGTTTTTCAGTACATATTTATTTTATTTATTTATTTATTAACTTTATGCACAAAATGTACAATAGCGGACTTAATGCCAAAGGCATTCTCTACCAGTCTACCGTTGGGTGGTGCGGAAATGAGTGAGAAGGTGCACAACACTTTATGAAGAAAACATTGAAAAATAATATATCTGCGAATTATACAAGAATATATACATACATACAAACAATGAGACATATATTTATATATACATACACACACGCATACTACATATACATACACACACGCACATTACATATACATACACACAAATACATATTCATACACAAACATAACATATTCATATCACAATAAATACATTATCAAATTCGTTAAGAATCTGCTGCACTTCGGGCAAGGAGAGTACGTACCTTGATCTTGAATGAATTTAGACTTTGTGCACTTCTGATTTCCTGGGGAAGAGCATTCCAGAGAAGGACGGATTGGATGAGGAAGGAAGAATGAACACACGCAGAAGTGTGAGAAGGGCATGACAGTAGGAGGTTATTTTTGGAGCGAAGATTTCTATCATGATTGTTACACAGAAGCTGGACGGAGGAAGTTAGGTAATTAGGTGCGTTAGGGGAGTTAAGAATGGTGTAGAGAGTCGTTAAAGTGTGGAGGTGACGACGCTGTCGTATAGGCAGCCAATTTAATTTGAGATTATTTAATTTGACATATTGTGTTAAACTTACTGTAATATGCAGAATTAGGTGGATCTCAGTCTTTAGAATCTTTTTTTTTATTATATGGGGGCAAGCGAGCATACGTATCGCCTGATGGTAAGCGATTACCGCCGCCTATGGACACCCGCAACACCAGAGGCGTTACAAGTGCGTTGCCGGCCTTGAATCAATGGAGTCACGGTACTTTTTCGAACGATTATGTCAATTTAACAAATAGAAACACTAATCTCTGAAAGTTATAGAGCCTGGCCACCATTTCTGGACTTTAATACTTACATTTTTGTTGAATACTTATTTTTTTACTAACATGTGAATATTAGTCAATCTTAGTCAAGAATTTGTATTAAAAAATAAACATAAGACATAATTTACTGCACGTTAGTGGTTAAGCGGTCGCCACGCCGTTCCCTACTTCGCCAAGTGTTGTGGGTTCAAATCTCACATGGAATAACACTTTGTGTGATCCACAAATTGTTGTTTTAAGGACACAGCGAATAAAGACAACCCCCGCGACACAGGAATTATTCCAAGTGCGGGAGTTATCTTTAAAAAAAAGAAAGAAAATAAAGCTATAGCCAAAACGTAGCTAAATACTTTCATATGTCTATAACAAAAACGTGTTTAATTTTAAAAGTTGTTAGGCACTTATATATACGTTTTGTAGTTTAAAAATCGCTCAAAGAATATTCGTATCGTTTCGAGGCAATCAAGAATTTGCAAGCAAAGCTTTCCTTGTCACCTACAAAAAATAAGACAGGTTTAAGTATAAAATGGTTGTATGGGAACCATAGCTCTTTATTGACTTTATGCATCGAAGTCGCAGTTTGATAACATAAGAAACATTCCCCTTAAATAAATACCTACACCCTAGCTCGCCTAACGTTATCGCTCTTCAGTAAACGATGCACTAAGTCCCCAGAACCCTGTTCACTTGAAAAAGCTATTTAAAAAATAACTGTGAGAAAATAATCCCCTTTTCCTTCCATACCAATACATGATATCGACCCTCAAAGGCAGCACCCCTGCAATATAAACTGATACCAAAATTCCCAGGGATACCTACTTATAGCAGGTGGTTCGTATAATCTAATCACTGGGTAATTATTCGTTCGGGCACTGATAAAACACAGTCGAGTGGTAAAATAATGATTTAGAAAGTCATCTTTCGGCTACCGTCCCGTTTTACAGCACCATTAATTGTTTTATTGCTGTTGTTACATCGACTGTAAAGATAAGTACAGTCGTCAAGATGTTTATAAAATTGAAGATGTATCGGATGCTGGGGGAGATTTTAATGGCGGTTTCAGTCATGTAAATACTTTGTCATTTGTTCTGGCATGGTTTTATTGAAAATTTATATACCTAGCTCTGAATAATTTTCTAAGTATGACTGCACATTACAATTTATTTTTAACTAAAATCACAAACAAGAGTACTCCACAAGTTCTTCATATTTTACAAATTTTGTAAAACATATTATTTATATATCATTTTTTATTTTATACATTATTAATTTAAGTAAAGAATACTTGATGTTTTGGCTTCTGATACATTATACACACTATACTCGTACACCACAGCACTCAATAACAACAATTCAACAGGCCAAAAACTCACAATTTTAACGGTCTGACATTAACATTATGATACTAACAGAAAAAATAAATTTATGTGGGTCTTCAATCTATCTACAAGTGAAGACGAAAATACAAATATACCCTCGCATAGTTGCTAAAAATGCGGATTCGTGGTCACAGTATAGTCAATACAACAGTATTACAACTTTATTTTGCAACATCGTATCAGTTAATACTCTATTAAGTTGAATGAGTGAGATATTTTCGAGGACAAAGTACTATCACTATCGCAATCAGGGTATCGCCACCCCGAATCAACCAGGAACCATCACGCCACGTACAGCATGAGATCCTCCGTCATGTCATACGATAGTGTAAGAAGTCAATCCGTGACCTTCAGCTTTGCGGCATGTACGGAACACTTCCCAACATTACATGAATTAGTCACCCTGTTGTACAGGAAAAGATCCACAAATGGACTAAAGCGTCTAGCTAAGGATGTCTTAACTTTGGGTAACGGTAATATTACTTAAATTAACAAAGGACATAACTGTATTCTGCATACTATCTCGTTTCTCTCTAGTAGGTATCATTAATCAATTGAACCATGCTACAAGTGCACAATTCGTTAACGCTCTATCGGCAATATTCATAAACGCACTTGGAGAGTTTGCAGCAATACGTCAAAAGGAGCACTACAAATAGTGCAACTAAGCACTTTGGCGGCAACAAACTGTCCGAAGTATGTCCTCTTGGCAAATTTATGTGTAGTAATACACTAATAGCTAAGTACGATGGGTGGCTACGTCGGCGCAGTACTGAAATGCAGAAATAGCGTGGGCGGGTTTGTTACAGATGACAGCTATCTGCTCTGTTTATGACTTCCTCAGCCAGTGGCCTCAAAGCGTATATACATGTACCTACAATAGAATTATTTTTTAGAAAATATATACTGGTGTCTATAAATTTCAGACATGTCCTATTAAAATACCATAATAGATATGTTTTAAATCCTATATCCCTTTTCTGAATTATCAGGTTGGTAAATTTGTGATTTTGGCTCTAAATAATGTTGTCTTAAATTTCTTCTTGACATTATGACTTCGATGGAAAAAAAACAAAAACGTAGCTATAAAAAAACTTAAAAAGGAACATTCTATCAACAATTTACTAGTCATTAAATAAACTCTTTATCTATAAAATAAAATTTCAGTAAGAACTTACGAACTTAAAATTTAAAAGTGCCTTTTTATGATGTAAGTACATGTAATTTCATTGTTTTGAATCATCATCGTCACCATTAACAGTCTAGAATAGACCACTGCTGGAAGTATGCATCTTCTTAGAAAATAGATTTTGGTCGGCTATTACACGCTGCGCGGTTCAAACGGGTGGGGGTGGGTATAGGCTTTGTTTAAAGTTACCTTCTCTTTGTAGTTTTTATTATTTTGCGTAGTTATTCGGTTTAATTTAAAGGGTTTCCTTAATTGAATTTACTTTTGCATGAAGAAGATTAATAATTGACTGCCTCGGTGGCGCAGTGGTAGTGAATGCGACTGCTGTGCTTGAGGTCTCGAGTTCAAATCCTGGGTCGGACCAAATGTTTGTGTAATCTACAAATATTTGTTTCGGAGTTTGGGTGTTTTCTATGTATAATATGTATGTATTTAAAAAAAGTCTATATGTATTCATATCAGTTGTCTAGTACCCATAACACAAGCTATGCTTAGCTTGGGACTAGATGGCGTTGTGTGTTAGATGTCAGAAATATTTAAAAAAAAAAATTAACTAGTAAAATAAAAAAAATCGTAAAATGTATAATTTTTTGTGGATTCTCATAGCGGTAGATAATTTTGACCCTAATATAATTCAGACTAACTTAATCGAGTTCATACTACTTTAAACATATACCAACTTCACAAGTATTAATTTTTTATGATAATTTTAAATACGTACAACGCGTCGTAATATTATGTTAACGTTAACTAATTCTGGGCCTCATTTTGAAGATGAATTATGGGCCGCTACAATTAGGCGTCAGCAAACTGTATAACAATAATTTAAAACAAGGGACTTTACTTCTTGTAACCTTATCCTTGTTGGTAATCTATCGATCATTGTGTAACAACTGCTTACAGCTTCTGCACAGGAGTTTTTTAAACAATAGCCTAATAACTCATAGAAAAGCATACTTAAGCATAACATGGTTGCTAGTAAAACTAGACACGTGTAACATTTTGGACAAATATAACCTTGGTGTAAAACTCCATGTATTTTAAGGCATTTGTAGTTAGGTAGGCCTCGTTTGTTGGGTGGCTAGTGGATGCGACTTTCGATCAAGGTCTTTCGAAGTTGAATTCCCAGGTCAGGCCAAGAAAGTGTTATTGGATTTCCTTATAAGAAATTCCTAATAACAGTCCTGAGTATGAAACTTGGCGGCGTAACACGCCTGGGTCTCGGAGAGCAGTTACGTTACATAGTCGGTTCTAGTTGCGACTAATTGGGAAGTCAGTGCCCTCTATATGAAAATATACTGACAACTCGTTCAAACTTCGAATTCAGTTCGCTCTCAGTGTTACAGAGATCCGATATCATATCGCTTCGTGTAAAAGCTGATATTCAGGTAAAACCGATTGAACTATTAGCCAACCCCAAATTATCTTTTGGGTATAAATAAGGCTAAGAAGAATACTTAAAGTAATTGTAAAAAATTATCCTCCTGTCTGCAGAATAGTTTCACACATGTGGTTTTAGTTGGTTCTATTTCAACGTTACTCCGCAAAACCCCAATGGGATTTTCATATGATTGCAAATCAAAAAGCTCTTAAAATATACTTACCAAAATTCATAACAAATAAATGGAACGAATATCGGTTTTGCCAATACCACCTTGAATTATTGATTGCCTCGGTGGCGCAGTGGTAGCGTACGCCACTGTTGTGCATGAAGTCTCCGAGTCATATCTCGGGTGATCTGGGTCAGATCAAATGTTTCGCAAATACGAGTATTTGTTTCGGAGTTTGGGTTTTTTCTATGTGTAATATGTAGCAGTGCCCCCAAAATACTGATAACCTTCGAATTCAGTTCACTCTCAAGAGTCCAATGCCAGCCGCTCTATGGAAAACCTGACATATTGGTAAAATTGGAAAGGAACCGAACCAAATAATATTGGAAAAAACAAAGGATAAGAAGTAAATTTCGATAGACGCTTTCATTACTTTGCCGCTGTAATGGTCATTATGTAAACATATTTTATTTTACGCAAACAATAAAAATCTTTCTAAGTATTAATGATACTGATTCTAATATTCATCTTTATAGGCTACATCTGTTTAAGAAGTCATTAAATATCAGTTTTCATGATTCATATCATTAATCAAAACAATCTTTGCTATCTTTAGTTGTGTAAATAAATTTGTTTGCGTATCTAACGCACACTTTCAATAAGTTTTTTGTCTATTAATTTTCTTTTTTTATCATAAAATGTATTCCTATTTAATTAGGGCTTTTGTTACTAAATTGTAATTCGAAAATAATTTAAAACTTCTAAGACATAATTTCTAAATAGTCCGGTCTAGATTATCTTTGTCACAGATGGTTATTGCCGAGATCAAGAGCAACTGTCAAGTAGTCCCTTATTCAAGTAGGGACAATGAACTATGTTATTTATAATGAGATGAGATCGAAAACTCTTAAACAACATTGTGTCGGATACTTTCATATTCCTTAAAATATATGTGATAAGTGATAACTATTCCTAACAGCCGCAATACGACATATTGTATACCTACCTACTTGAATTTCAAATCAATATATCGACTAAGCCGAAAGCTCAAATACTTTTCGTAATTCAAACTTGAAACAAACATCAACACCCGAAAACAGTTTGAGACAAAACATACTTATAATAAGATTGAGTAATACGGATATAATAAACACGTGCCCCATACATTCAAACCACTTGTAGATGAACATAATTATACGTAGGTACCAATAGTTACCAATACTTATGGCACTTATAAGAAATCCTAAACTTATACAGATGTACGCCAGTCGGGTGACTGTGAAATCTGGCTGTAAATCATTCCTCGCACGACAATAAAACTTTTTGTCGCTAAAACATGTTGTTTTATTAAAGTTGATTTAATTTTAATGTTGTAATAGGTAGTATCTGTTATTAGTACTGAACTGATAATCATTCAGGGATAGGAAAAGAATTAAACTATCATAATTAATTAATTAATTTTAAATTACTTACTGCCTCGGTGGCGCAGTGGTAGTGAATGCGACTGCTGTGGTCTCGTGTTCAGGGTCCTGGGTCGGCCCAAATGTTTGTGTGATCTACAAATATTTGTTTCGGAGTTTGGGTGTTTTCTACGTATAATATGTGTGTATTTACAAAAAAAAACAGTATATATGTATTTATATCAGTTGTCTAGTACTCTGTTTGTCCCGACTAATCTCTGGAACGACTAGAACGATTTTGACGGAACTTTCACTGATACTTCTAACTTAGAGTTATTGTCGCCCCGCAGCGTTACCCGCGGTTCGACAATAACCGCTGATTATCTTCATATCTTCATAATGTCAGCTTACTTTTACATCCTTTAAAACCTGAAGACGACACTAGGTAGGTATATGTTTGATCAACATTTTTACACGGATGATAGTACTAGTCTAAAGATTTTTATATATCTTATTTATATTTTTACACACATAATGTGCAGTGCAGCAGGCATTAGTGTAACAATACTTAACACACAGTACCACATTTCAATATAAAAATAAATTCAAGGAACGCTATAACTTTTACAAGATACTTTTTTCGTACTTTAGGCAGAAAAAATAGCAAAACATTTATCTAAGTCAGTACATATTTAAATAAAATCTCTGCGAACCATATCTGTGTAGCACTTTAAATAGAAACAAATACCTACGTTCTTAGCAATTAAAACTGAAGTAGTTACTATCTGTGATTGTCAGAGGCCAATGTTACTAACCAGATGGCGACGCGCGGTGGGTCTTCTGTCGCCTAACAAAAACTGCAAGTACTCCATATTACAAAAGGAAGCGGCTTCTGGCTCATCTGTACCTACTGGTCATAAAAAAAACTTCAAGCTCTTGTTATTTTCTACACAATACATAATCTTTTGAGTTTACAAGCCTAAACCCTACTTACAAAATTAACTTATTAAGTTAATATTTTCGTGTACAACTCAATCTTTGTTGTCAAATCAAACTCCTATTCTATATTGTAAAAATGCTAACGCAATTTTGTAAATTTAAGTATTTCTATTTAGTAGTTAAATTTTTAAATAAAGAATGAAGTCTTTGTATTGAGACTGAAGAGTGTTTTTTTAGTAATCGAAGTTTAAAGAACAGTTTCGGATATTTGTTTGAAAAACCCAAATCAATAGTTTCTCTTTTGTTGTACTTAACAATTTACTAAGTATTTAGAATTGTTTAAATGGAATAACTCAAATTGTTTAAATTTTTAAACTATCATGAGAAGTATTTCTTGTACTAGTATTAACTAGTAGTTATTCCAAAGAATTTCCATGACAATTTGTTTACAAACATTTGCTGTCCTATCGTCATCTCTGTGAGTAGGTACCTATTACTGTAGATTGTTCTAAATAGACTAGAAAGGACCGCCGTAAGTAAAGGCTATAGGATTTTTTTATACTTGTAGCTAAGATTGCTAAGAATTGAAGTAGTACTTATATTTTTTAATGATAACAGCTTTCCATCAACGTACAGCAATACTGTCATAAGCAAGAGATTAAAAGTTCATTAGTTACGCTCAAAAGTTTAATTATTCATGCATACAAATATACAATGGAACCAAAACCCTTCTATAGAAATGTCAAAAATAGGCACCTATTTATTTCACAGTTTAGTATTGGTGTAATAAAATAGTTAAATGTTAAGAGAACTGGTTCTGAGTAATAAACAAGGAAACCGCTGGAAGTTCGCCGAAGCGGTAGGTGATTATTTCTCCTCATGTTACTTCCCGAGAGTAATCCGTTAGAAATCGATCGACTTTTAGTGGCGTGTCAGTGTTTGAAGAAAAAAACATAATTTATTGTCAGCATTCAGATCGCAAGGAAACCCGAACGCGGCATTAGAAAATAAAAAAGTAATAAAATAAGAGATGTTTACGAGCGTAAAATGACGTGAGCCCGCGCCACTTGGGCTGTTTACAAATGTTACATGCGCTGGCGCACCACTGTTTACTGCACGACTACATAAAGGGTAAACTCGTAATTTATTTTCTTTATAGTCGTCGACTCCTCGCTTGATGGCTTTGGTTACCTAGTAATTATCGGGCGCGCGCCGAAAGCTAAACCAATTTGAGTAGAGTCAGACCGCGTCGCTCAAGTGCGCATTTCATATTGTTTATGTCAATATGAACTTTTTGTTCATATGGCTCTAAACTTAAGCTATTTATAACTGTATCCAAAAATTATAATATGTACAAGTGAGAAGTTATATATTGTTGAATGGTTTTGTTTGGTGATTTCTTTAAAAATCATTCTACATGTTACACAATGTTATATAATAATATAGTTTAAGGTTTTTAAAAATAAAATCATCACTGTAGAAATCTCTGAGACTGAATGTCTAAAATAACTTTGAAGTAAAAGACTAAACAATAATTATGTTCATTTGACTGCCTCCGTGGCGTAGTGGTAGCGTATGCGACTGCTGTGCATGAGGTCTCGGGTTCGATTCCCGGGTCGGACCAAATGTTTGTATGATCTGCAAATATTTGTTTCGGAGTTTGGGTGTTTTCTATGTATAATATGTATGTATTTACAAAAAAAAAAGTATATAAGTATTTATATCAGTTGTCTAGTACCCATAACACAAGCTCTGCTTAGCTTGGGACTAGATGGCGTTGTGTGTTAGATGTCCGAAATATTTATTTATTTATTTATATTTCACATAGTATCAACAAAAATCTAAGGACTGATTTTGACGTTTTCACAAGGAGTATTTTTTTTAATTATTTTCGTTTGCAGTTGTACCGACCTAGAACTATAAAGAGATGCCAGCCTAATATATTTTAATGTTGTTTATACAGAGGTGGTGGTTGCATGCGAGGAACTCATGTCAAGCGGCCCATGAATGCATTCATGGTGTTCGCACAGGCCATGCGCAAGCGCCTCTCCGAGCAACGTCCTGCTCTACACAACGCGGAGCTTAGCAAATCTCTAGGATTAATGTGGAAGTGAGTAATTTGGAATTTACTATTTAAATAAATGAGTTTCGCACAGGAAACTAAAAATATTGAGTACATCAAAAAATCCTCAAGCAGTTGATTTAAAAAGTACATAAGTACCTACGCGTTCCCTGCGCGTGCGGCGCCCCACAGTGCGGCGTGCATCGATTGTTTACTCATTAAAATGCTATCGCCGCTAACTGACACGATAACATCTCTAACTGTATCGGCTCGCTCAAATAGAAAATTGTGGAGCAAATTTGCAGGGTATAAGGCATTATCGAGATATGCAGCTGATTGCCTAGATGTAGGTACATTATACATAGGAAACAATATTCTCCTAATAATCGACTTTCTCAAAAGGTGTAGGATCAATAGTGATGGACTGATTGTCCCAAAATCCAATGAAAATTACCTAAATTTAAATGGCTGTTACTAGTGTATTGTCATTGTTATTTTATTGACACTTACAATATTGTTTTTGAGACTTGTTTAATGTACGGAATATATGTACTTGTGAAATCAATTTTTCAACCCTTTCTATTAAATAAATAAAAAAAAACCAACATTGTAACTAATTCTAAATTTATTTGATCAAATCGGGACTTATCAGAGGCAATATTGATAATATTTGAACCTTGTATTACCCCATCTTACGACTTCATAGTACCCACCACCGGATTTAATCACGAATAGACTGACAACCTGATCAGTCGACTTCTCGTACTTATATAACCTATCGTCTATTAACCTCTCTATACATTAGAGAGATTAATTACGCATTTCGAGACGTTGCTAATTGACTTCGATGTCCAGTAATAGAATATTAAAGGTATTATGATGATGATAATTATCAAATATTTGATTACAAAATCTGTCCTAAACATATACAGGACTGACTTCAATATAGAAAAGGACAACATCACGTTAAATCAACAGACTTTATTAAATAACAGCTGAAGATAACTATATCCTTAGAAAGTTCTACTATAAAGCCAGAAAGGTTGGTTTGATCTTGTTTATTGCTGTTGTCCTGCGTAGTTTGCTCCCTTAGTGGGTTCTTACGACAACCACAGGATGAATAAGGGTGGAATAGGAATTGCGTATTCTTAATCCGTCACTACACGGATAGGACATGAATAACACTCTTTTAAAGCTCCAATAAACTTTTAACGTTCATAAAAGCAAGCAAGCAAGTTGTCTAGCCGTCTGGCCACACGCACGCCTCGCACGATCCCAATGACAACGAAGTGACATGCCCACAAACTCTCGAATCATCAAAGAAAACAGTCGGTGAAGTGAGCCTGATTGCTCTGTTGTGATTGGTGGGCTCTCTTACACTGTCAGCACTTTCGAAAGACAGATATCGATCACTAGATTAGCAAGGTTAAAGGTTTTAAAAATAAAATTTGATCACTTCTATCTATTATAAACCGATTGATAGAAAATTATTTTCGATGTAGACAACAATGATAATCTTTTAAACTTTTGTATTTTGTAATGTTTTGAACAAATTTCTAATTGTAAGCGTAAATATTGATGTTCTTATAACAAATCAAACAAGTAAGTAATAATTTCGGCATACAGAAGTAATTGATGATTGATGATGACGGATTCATGATAATATGATAGAATAACCTTATATTATAGTATAGATGTACTATGCCAGTGAGCATAGTTGGTATATTTCAAGTGAAATATGCATCTGTACATGGCTCATTACGAATGACCGGCGGCATCTGGCAATAGTTGCGCCGATGCTATCTCGAACCGACCGCCGCGCGCCGCTCACCATACATACGTCCCACAAAAACATTTGATTAAAATCTTCATAGATTATCTTATTAATTGTTTCAAATAATAATATTGAAATTATTTACAGGAGTTTAGGCGAAGACGACAAATTGCCCTTCATTAGGGAAGCAAACAATTTGAGAGCGCAGCACAAGAAAAAATATCCAAATTACAAATACCAGCCTCGGCGACGTAAGGTGCCTCCGGCATCCGCTGTCAGACCGAAACGGGAGCCATCTCCGGATAGAGATCAAATCGACTTCGCAGGTATACCGGACATTTCGCCTGCATTGCTGTCAGATGGACCACCAGATAATGCCGAACTGGAGCAATATTTAAAACCAGTACCCGACTATCATGAGTTACAGCCTCGATATCCGACTCATAGTTTGGTCCATCATACGCCTACTACGCTGTACCCCTCGCTGCCACCACATTATCACAGCCCCTGTACAGAATGGCAACACTATGAATCTTAAACCACAAAGTCCGTGTTCTGACTCTACTTTATATATCTCAAAGACTTTTTAGCTGTAGCGTTTAAAATTTAAATTTTCATCAAAGTTTGTAAGTAAGGAATATTTTATCGTCGCTCATTTTTTGTTACTTATAAATGTAGGTCACATAACTTGTAAATATACATACCTAATTGTGTAGATGTAAGCTCTGTGCGAAACGGTGCGCACGTGCGTTTAATTTGTGTAAGCTGGATAAATATTTATTAAGCTAAATGGTTTTTAAACTATTAGTTGTTACTATCGAAAGATGATTTCATTTCATAGAATAGTTTGTTATCATAGAACTGTTCCTGAATCGTATATATTTTAGAATTTATTTAATACTTATTAGTATGTAGTTGTATGATTGCTTGAAAATAAAAAAGTCTAAATTGGAATTGACATTAATTAATGTTTTCTCTTAGTAATGCATGTTAGTATGAATCTATTAGTTCGATGATTGTTCTAATTGATTTATTACAAAAAAAAAATACACTTAATTCTAAAAATCTTTAAAATTTGCGTATTTCTGTAATATTTTTTCTTCTGACAATGTATTTATACTGTTCAGATCTGCCATTAAAATTTTATCTAATGTAATTATTACGTTACACCAAGAACAATACACTAAGATTATACTAAGAACAATAAATAACATAGAACAATACCCATTAAATTTTAATTAACGGTACTTTACAAATTCCTTTGAGTACCAAAGTTATGTGTAAACTTAGAGTAATAGTAAGTAAGTGAAGTATAAGTGACAATTATATAATAATTAAGTTATTGTTGTGATTAATTAGCTGTAGTTTTATAACAAATAGGCATGTTGTTCAATAAATATATATTTTTTATGTTCTATACCAGCCTCGTGTTTCTAATTAGTATTTTGGTATATTTGTAACCATTCAAACATCTGCAGCTATGTCATGAAATGTCTCTAAGTTCTCTTTAAAGCTCAATCTCATTTTAAACTGCTTTTACAATTCTTCGTCTTCTGCACGTAGACTGCAAACTACAACGTATATATCAGAATGAAGTAGAAATGAGAATGTAACTTTACTTACTCTTTTGTGTGAAGTAGAGACAACAGCACTTGCCGGTAAGTATGTAAAAGTTAATTATTTAATTTCACATTCAGTTATACGACTCGTTTTAGAACAAACTGTGGCGCGTATGTTTTATCACTTAAATAAAAGGATGGCACATAGGTACTGCTATGCTACATTTTCTTTTTTTTTTTTTTTTTATTGAATGGGTGGCAAACGAGCAGACGCATCACCTGATGGTAAGCGATTACCGCCGCCCATGGACACCCGCAACACCAAAAGCGTCACAAGTGCGTTGCCAACCTTTGGGGGATGGGGAGAGGGAACGGAGGGAGGGGTTGGGGGTAAGGGCCTCCGGTACCCTCACTCACTCGGTGAAACACAGCGCAAGCGCTATTTCACACCGGTTTTCTGTGAGGCCGTGGTATCACTCCGGTCGAGCAGGCCCATTCATGCCGAAGCGTAGCTCTCCCACGGACAATACGAACAAAGTATACGACCTGCTTACAAAAAGTGTTTGTGATGATAATTAACTTTCTACCTATATATGTATTTGATGCTGTCCTTGTGTTGCTGCTGTAAAATGAATACGTATCTTTAAATTAATACGTGAAGCCATGATTATGTTACCCTTTTTACGAAAATTATGCGAACAGAGGAGTATGAAATTTGGCATAGTTAAAGTGTAGGTATGTGGAGGAGCAGTGCAGAAAGTTTATAGTTAAAATAATAAAAAAATGAATTATGGTCGAATTTCTACTACTGCGCGACATTTAATAGGTGTTATTTTTCAGTCTCAAAACATTTTAGCTGAATCTCACTTAAAACGGTTTTACAAACATTTCGTTCTTACAGTCAGTCTTCATTTATTTAAGTAATTTTTTTTAAGTTTTTTACCACTAGTAACCTTGTGTTATATGAAGTACCAAAATACACTTGTAATTTTTTGAATGTTATATATTGGGATCTACATTAACATTCAGCTAACTGGATGACTTTTATTATTTTACAAATTATCTATTTAAGCCCTCAAGTTTAATGTGTACACAAAGCAAATCGACCAATTAATATATTATAAATTTTAATACTATACAAAAAACTTGGAGGATCAATTAAACTTACTCCATTTGAAATATTTTATTACGAACTTTTGTAATTAATTTCCTAATTATTATTTAAAAAGCGCGATAGAAAATGTTTAGTTATAGCTATTGAATATATTGCGGTATGGTAATTTATTTAATTACCATATACATAATTGTATTTAATATTTTTTTAAAGTTATAAATTTTAAAATAATAATCTTCACAAGATTCCTTTTCATTTTTTTATTTTGAAATGTGCTGTATGAAATCGGCGAAAATAAATTAATTAAATGACTTTTCATGTAGGTATTTAAAGTGGGATGGGTGAAGAATATTTCTCAGAATGTATTATCATCAGTATAATTTGAGGTCGTCGTCGGATGATGCGCGAGATAGGCGGCGACCCCTACCCGTCCGCGCGTTTCCGCCGACCGCTCATCGCGCCCGCCCCACGACTCGAACACAACGCGTCCTTGTTCTCACCCCGGCCTTATCACTCTCACATTTTTCGCGACCGACACTAATGAGGCCAATAAACATATCAGTAAATTATGTAATTATGCTACTAAGAGTATTTATGCGAAGTGAGGCTGATTTATCGCTCACACAGTTTATGATGTTACCGTCTTATGAAAGACTGATCATTGTAATCAGCATCCGCTTCCAAGTTTTCCAGTTGCGAATCATATTCTTTACGCACAATTTACTGCGTCTCGTTTTTTAATTGCCTACTTCAATCCATGGCTTGTCACTTGTCACCATTAAATCGTTAACATTAGTCAACCTTTCAGCGCATGAGTGACGTCACAATTTCGAGATTTGTAACTTCCACAAAAACAAAAACATTGTACAAAAAGATCTTTATGAATTTGTAATGGTGCATCATGACTGCAATATTAAGATTGAGTGCAAATGAAGCGCGAGGCGCGTGCGCATGGCGGCGGCTCGCGTTTCACATACGGTACACATGGACCGACCGGCAAAGTGATATCGTATACTTTGGCTAACACACTTTTTGTGGCTAACACATAAGATATTAATTACAGAGGCGGAGAACACCATGCTCAATTTTATGCCGTAATCTTCTTTATTTTTTTTTATTATTCTCTCATCCGTTGAGGTTTACGTTACACTAATCTTCGAAAACTCAAATACACATAGTTTTTGTGATTTAAATTATAACTAAAATCAAATTAAAACAAGTTTGAATTTGATTAAAAATAAGTTGGTCTGAAGTAACTAAGATGAAAGTTGTACAAGTAGGTATAGAGTGCAAAGTGTAAGTGCACAGTCAAGACACTCAAGTGGTTTCAATGTGAGACATTTCGTGTGAATCTCCACGCGGTGGTATGTTCAGTGTAAGTCGATACCACGGCGTCTGGTGAACATCGAGGAACAAAATACTACTACACAATATAAAGTAGATAAGTAGGTTCTCGCCCTTTTTGAACCAACACGTGTGGAATAAGTCTACGTAAGTAGATATGACGATTACGTGGTATGGTTTTGATTAAGAACTCAAGCGTCATAATCCCGAACAATACCTAATTTCGTTTAGTTTTATTATGAAACGTGACTTAACGTGACTATCTTTTTTAAAATTGCTCTGTCATAGGTAAGTACTAAGAATATAGCATGAACGTAATGTAATCACAGATACATAGGTCTAATTAGGTACTTTGTTCGGTTTATGGCCTTTTGAAAGTAGTAGTTGTGACTTAAAAAAGTAGTTTAGTAAATAAAGACTTCTCACTGAACCTTGAAACACTAAATGGCTGAGCTTTCAAGCTTGGAATTTCATATAGAACTAACTGACCCGACAACATTGAGATATATCTGTAGAGGCGCAAACTTCATTACCACACGTCGCAAAAAAATGTAACAACTTTGAACTATCACCGATAGCTTTGAAACCATGAGGCATTTGAAAGTAAACATACACATGTCTCACTTACACGCGTTACAAGAATATTAACGTCGTTATGATTAGACAAAGGCAAAGCATAAACAGCACAATGGCGGAACAGTGTGTTGACTACTCTATGAAAATTGACCCATAAAAATCGAGCTTCTTTAAAAATATTTTAAATTGTGTACTTATATTTAAATGTAATGAAGTAGCTGTACATTTTTGTTCAAATAATTAATTTATATAAAGAATTTCTTTTCACGTATCTATAAATAATAGCATACATTAGTATAAATGTACAGCTTCAACGTATGAAGCAATGAAATTTCGCCTACATTGGTAATAATTCATACGTTCATGAAATTTCACGAATACATTAATTTAATTTAATTGAAATTATTATTTTCTGATTTCGATTGTAGCGTTTTTTGCCTTAATTTCAATACGTATAGACTACCTATATATACATGTGAAAAGTATTTCCGCCTGATTTGCTACAGTTTTTTGACCTTATATCGCATTCTTTCACTACTCATTTACCCATTTGAATGATTGTTGTTGTCACGTGTCACTGCGTCAATTTCAGTTGGCGTGACGTTGAACACTAAACTGGCATTTGCCTCGATTAAGAGAAATCTCTTCATTTCGACCTGTGCATTTTTGGTTCGTAATTGCTAATCCAGTGTATAATAGATCAATGCCCCGCAAACGTTGTTTGCCATAAAAAAATAGGGGTGGGTCCACCTTATCATTAAGGGTTTTAAAAAAAAAAGCTGGCCGATTCTCAGGCCTACACACAGAGTATATCTGGCTCACAAAATTTCATAAAAATCGGTCCAACCGTTTCGGAGGAGTTTGGTATCAAGGTGCACCAGTGTGGGTGGCGGCTCTGACCATCCAGAATAGGGCGCACCTCTGGCGTTTCAGAGGATATTGGCTGTCAGAACCATACGCGGTTATCGCACGGTGTCGACCGAGTGCTTTTTGCACCATACCCTTCGTGGAGAGGGGGGGGAGCACACGAAGGACGAATCGGTCTGGTTGCCTACCCTGGGTCTATTCACTAAGCCCCGCGGCGGCCTACCTCGACAGTTGCGAGGAGCTCCAGGAACGCATCAGCGGCTTGCCGTACCGGCTGAGGAACATCCCGGGGTAACCAGACTAACCCCCCGGGTGGGCCACTGTCTCGCCTCTCACCGCTCTATACCCGCCTTAGACTACACTCCCTAAACGCACTGAGTAGCGAACTTATTCCCGTGGTCCCCGAGATTGGGCAGCAGGCGATGTAGCGCCCCTGCTACCTTCATACTCGGGGCACTAGTCGTCCGAAATGCTTTTTGAAGCTCCACCGACAGTCCAGGATGAGGCTTAGTTACTTCATGTACTGGCTCACCCGGACTTCAGTGTCACCCACCCGGAGGCATGAGCTCTAGCTGGGTGATTCTTGGCGCTTACGTAGGCGTAGGAACCATATTGCCTCAGTTTTTTGAGGCGCCTCTCATGGATTTAATCCACAACACAGGCCACCCCTTGCTCGGCGAGCAGAGGCATCTACTCAAAGCGTAACCCTCTAGCCAGATTAGGGAATCGTCTGCGTAGCAGACGACACTTATGCCATAGGGCAGACTAGTATGAAGGACCGCATCCTATGCGAAGTTCAGTGGGCCCAAAACAGAGCCCTGAGAAACCCCGCAACACACCTCCCTTCGATTTTCCACCCGGTTCCGATCGATAAACTTCACCGTCCTGACGCACAGATAGGCATCTATGACGGCACGCAGTTAAGGCGGCACCTCGTGATAATCAAGGGCCACCCTAATTGTCCGCTAGGGGGGGGAGTGCCAAAAGCGTTAACGATACGAAGGTTAACTGCCAACGCGTCGGGCAGGGGGGGTACCCCCTGCCCGATCGGACTTTCGATTCCGACATAGAGCGAATACACCTGTGCGTCCTCTGTCGATTGCACCGCTCTGCGCTGCGCTGCCATGGTTGAGGTTGCCCTGGAGATTTTTTTAGTTTGGTGGCAATTTAAGGCCTCTCCCATCCCTCTGGATCTCTCCTGACCTCTTCTTCTTTGGTGGGCAGCAGCTCTTGCTGCCTAGTCGATGATTGGCAGGCAGGTCGTAATCGCCGCTCACCGGATACTTTGCCGCATCCGTCGCTCAATCTCGGGCTTAATGGCCTAATTCCCCACTACGGAAGCAACACCTACTCCTGTCAGTGTGACCCGCGCATTTTGATTAGATGCACCCCATTTCTAGGCACTGAAAGCATTGCAGGGGCCGTGGTGCCAACACTTCTACACGGGCCGAATTAAGAAAAATCAATTACGTTTTATTTGATGTCTTTCGGTCTTTCCTCGTTGAATTTATCTTTTAAGTAAACGCATAAGAACTAATTTTTAAATATTTGTGGTATCTACCTTTATAAAATTGACTTGTAAAAGGTCTATCAAATTCTAAGAGTTAATAGATCAAATAAAAAAATGAAAAAGCTCTTTTTTTATATATTAATAACATAATTGTAGTCAGCGATTGGGTTTATTCTAAACTGTTATTCTAAACGTTTTCCATTTTTGCACTGAACAAACCAATCTTCAGAAATCACTCTTCTTCCGTCAATATACGTACAATAAACGTATATCAAGCCGATACCTACCTAAATTATCATAGCAAACTTCACGTCTTCTAAAACTGTTTCATGTGTAAAATTTGTCTACACAAGTGCTATTCTGATTAATTTTATTATTGATTACTAGCTGACCCAGCGAAATTCGTACCTTCATGATTTTTCACAATTATTTTCTAAATTGCCGAAAAGCTTGTTTTTATTATTTAAGCCCGCCTCAGCTTTTCACAAGAGCAGCACAGTTGTGGGCTAAAAAAATTTAAACTTCCGGTTCTATAATTTTCTTTAAACAAACCTTGTGCTGAATAGCAAACACATAAAAAAGAATTACCCAATGGTTGCAGTCATCGGAAGTTATGTGCGTGTATAAATTTCAGTGATTACATTTTTTTGTTTATTTAATATTAGCTGACCCATGCAATCTCGTTTACGTCTCTTATTGCCCGTAGCGTAAAATATTATCCCGGTTTTTGTAATATTCTTCATTAGTGCTCCGCTCCTATTGGTCTTAGCGTGATGATATATAGCCTATAGGCTATAGCCTTCCTCGATAAATTGACTATTCAACACTGTAAGAATTTTTAAATCGGAGCAGCGGTTCCTGAGATTAGTGCATTCAATCAAACAAACTCTTCAGCTTTATGATATGAGTATAGATATATTTGCCACTAGGTATTTCGGTTTGTTTTCCATACAAGATATTTGTTTATAGCTCTACAGTCTATAAAATAAATCGTATCAATAATATGTGGATCAGCTTCCTTACTTCGTAGATATCTTTAACAATCAATAAAGTAATGTATCTCTTTTTGTTCCAATTCTGTTACTACTTACGTTACTTTCAAATTCTCATAAAGTCATAATTTATGAGTAGGATTTACTTTCTCCATCTGTATTCACTATGAAAGCCACATGGTCTATTGATCACACATATAGTTCACAAGGATTTAGTGAATAATCGAAAGATCTCAATGTCACATTAATAAAATTAATGTTTTTTTAAAAAGTTGATTATATGTTACCGGCAAACTATATAATCCAGATATTTCATACTATAATTCCTCAGCAATGTATATAGAATACCAGGCCAAGCCAGGCAATGTATAAAATAATATTGTCCATTAACTACTTTACCTAGGTATTTCATATAATCCCTAGGGAGTGTAGAGCTGTTATAGGCGCGACAGCAACAAACTCCGCGGATGAATCTGGTTATCCCGAGATGTATCTCAATCGTGAGGTACGACAGCGAGACTCCAGAGCTCCTCCCGACGCCGCGGTATGGTGCAAAAAGCCCGCGTGAAAGAAAAAAAAAGAAAAACGAATAAATCATGTACACAATGAATAACCGAAAATTAGATGTTTTTATTTAATTTAAAGAAAAATGTGTGATTTTATAAAATTATACATGGTAAATTAATTATGAAGAAATTTTCATTGAATATTAGGACTCTTACAAATGATTACAACATAAAATCAAGCGGCGTTGATTTATTGCGCGTTAACTTAATTAGGATTTCTTTTGAATTCATTCAGAGGTAAATATCGGTGACTTGTGGTGCTTAAGAAAAAATGGCAAACTGAGTTGAGTTTGAACGTGTAACGGAGTTATATAAATTTGTTGAGGAATAAAGCTTAAGCTCAGACTCAGACGGATATATCGCTGTACTGCCTTTAAGCTTTTTTAAATTTTATTACCGTTGAAATAGAGAATATAGAATGGCTTCAGTTGGAAAATTGCTCATTAGAAATAAGGCGCTTAATAATTTAACAACTAACAAATTAAGAAATGTTATTGTGGTAACATTCTATTATTTTTTCTTTAGTTCTAAAATTATTAAATAGTAAATAGGGAAACAACTTACATAATTATACCAACTTTTATGAGTCTGTTATTAATTTTCAAATATTTCGGTTTAGCATGATAGGAAGAATCTATTTCTGATAAGCTGGTAAATATCTAAGTCGTGAATACTCGTGATACACCAAGTTTATGTTAAACCAAAATCTCTATACATATGTTTTATTTAGTTAAATTTTTAGTAAGCTTCATCAAGAATTAGTAATTATTGGCGTCAAAGCCCACCTCTATTCTTGGTCCACAAAATTGCTTGGAGTTGGAATGTCAAACCGTCAAAACTGTCAGTTGACTATTTGACAAATCGAAATTTAGTCTACAGTAAAATGTTATCGGGCTTGTGGTTATTAGTTATTCTCCAGTTGCAATAATATTTTTTGGAAATGTTAAGGTTTATTCATGAAGATTATTAAGGGACAATATTAATGGCCGATTTACCGAATGGCTGGGTTCACCTGGTGAGTATTAGTGTTGTTCATAAATACTTATTTATTGGGATTCAATTCTGAGTGTTTTACCTACAGTTGTTTGTATGTATGTTGTTCCTTGAACTCTTTAATTGGATGAATTGGCCAATTGAAATGACAACAAAGCCGATATTTATGTGCGGAGTATCACTATTCTATATATGTACTTATATTATATAAACTAAATACTTACATATGAAATGAAAAAAAAATGCCAATAATTTGTCCATTACTTTTTCATTTCATTTTGTGTTTTATATTTGTTTTTGTTCTTTTAATTCTTAATTTAAATAACTGTTATTTATTTATTTTTTATTTTCATTTATTGTGAAATAGGTCACTACATTACATTTTAATGTTTCAGGTATCTTTCTGAAGGCTTCCAAGTAATAATTGAGAAGTCGAAAGAAGCAAAATGCTCTCTAAAAGAAGTTCAGTTGCGTTTCTTGTGCCCTGATGACTTGGAGGAGGTTAGTGATAACTAATAAACTTTCTGATATCACCTTTTTAAATAGATCTGTGAATTAAATTTCAGAGTTAAATGTTTTATAACCTTTTAAATTTAAAAATACTGTATCTAATAAAGTATAAACTAATTATACTGTAATGATTATATAGTAATAATCATTACAGTTTAAATAGTGTCAATTGAAAAATTTAAAAAAAAAAATTTAAATCAATGGCCAAAAATACTAATATAATTTTATGTTATGTTTATTTCATAAAATTTGATTAGGGACCAAACCTATCCTTTACTAACTTTCAGTCAAATTATGTTTTAAAGCCTTACCAATTATTAAATTGATTCCAATAGGAACGGATAAGTACTTTAAGGAAAATAGCAAATATTAATCATAGTTGCCAATAAGAAATATTACTGATCACTGGGAAACCCAAATTCATCGAATTTTTATTTTGTAGTTCTTTACTTATGTGCAATTTATAATATTTAAATATATTACTTTTCCGTCATGTTTACAAAGAGCCTTCTAAGCTTAAACTTATAAACTCTGCAATAATATGGTTGCCTCATAAATTTAAATAGCACCAAAAACATTTGTGAAAACTGTAACACTCACAAATGGTGAAGCAAAAGTCTTCTTTGAAGCAGTTACATCTGAATCGTTTGGATGTGGGTATAATTCAAAGTGTTTTGGCTGTACCAATATAAAAAAAAGCTATTAAATTGTACAGTCTAGCATATAATATATAAATTGACATTTGTTTAACTAAAGGCCTTATGGGGCTGGCATACCCTAATAGGGTAAAAGCCCCTTAAAACAAAGAGAAAAAAAAGTCTTCTTAAGCTTTGTTTCTTAGAGTTAATAGAAATCATTTTTGAATATGTGCGGGCGTTTAAAAACATTTATAAACACCTATCTGATATATGATAAAGTACTATTGGACTACTCATTGCAGTAATCTAACTCTTTCAATGTTTCAATTGCAAACATTTAAATTAAAATCTTTGAAAGTTAGTTTTAGATAATTCACAACCAGCCTGTACATGTTTTTCCAGACAATTGATTGAATAAATGAATAAATAAATAAATATGCCGGACATTTAGCACACAACACCATCTAGTCCCAAGCTAAGCAGAGCTTGTTTTATGGGTACTAGACAACTGATATAAATACTTATATACTTTTTTTTTTCTAAATACATACATATTATACATAGAAAACACCCAAACTCCGAAACAAATATTTGCAGATCATACAAACATTTGGTCCGACCCGGGAATCGAACCCGAGACCTCAAGCTTAGCAGTCGCATACGCTACCACTACGCCACCGAGGCAGTCAATAATAATGGAATATTTAAGAATGGAGTGAGTAGGTTTCTCGATGATAGGTCTGTAGTACTTGTGTCTTCATTGTCTCTTTTCATCATCATCAGTTAGAAGACATTCACCAATTCCATGATTACATTATAAAGAAATTCCACTTAAATTCTTTGTTTTTATGTATTTGCCTGCCAAATTAACTCTAGTCGTAAGGTCAGTGGTCACCATACTTATTGCAAATGCAGACATTGCAACAATGCAGCATGATTACCCACACTATGGTGGCTTTTTAAGATGCTAATGTTTAACTGCCTCAGTGGCGTAGTGGTGGCGTATGCGACTGCTAAGCTTGAGGTCTCGGATTCCATTCCCGGGTTGGATGACAATAAATGTTCGTATGGTCTGCAAATATTTGTTTTGGAGTTTGGGTCTTTTCTATGTATGTATGTATGTATGTATTTAAAAAAAATATATAAGTATTTATATCAGTTGTCTAGTACCCATAATACAAGCTCTGCTTAGCTTGGTACTAGATAGTGTTGTGTGTTAGATGTCTGGCATATTTATTTATTATTTATTTATGTATCTTTAGGCTCCACACACTCTGCAACGAACATAATAGCATGAACGCTGTCATTTTAGATTGGTCTTCTGTGATTGAGTCAGCCCGTTCGTGCTGAAACTAGTGTAGCTCTCAAACCTAACAAGGTAGTCTGGTCAGGTCATTTAGTATATATAAAAAACCCTAAGTATAGTTAGTTTCTTGTTCTTAATTTAATTACTAAAGATTACCAGTTTACAATCTAATTACACCAAATATCTGTATGTGACTCATTCAACAATTATTGTTTTGTGTATACACAACCTTAAGGAAACCTTACAACCTTACAATACTCAATTCATATAATTATATCTAATAATGAACTTAATAAATTTCTTAATAATTTATTTTTATTTATTTATTTACCTCTAAATTTACTCCGATAAATAAAAATATTTGTCTGTTTATCTACGTTTAGTGATCGTAAAATGTCGTAAGCAAAGTAGGTAACTACACTTATTCATGTGAAACAAACATGACGGTTTTATCTCTTACTGCCACAGTAATGCAAAACAATGTAGAAAACATTGGGTTCCCATCCCACGATGTGCATTGCCTGTGCTTTATTTATAAGCAAAAAAAAACTCTGCCTGATGAAAAGCATGAGCAAAATTAGAGTAAGAAATCCCACCACAGAGGCACTCATAGCCCAGTTGCACTCGGTGATTAGAAACAATTACCGAGGGTAAGAAATGACAGCGCGGTCAGTACCTGGATGGGTGACCGCTGGTGGCATGTTACCATGAGCGTCTCCGTGATTCGGTGGTCACGTTAAGCTGTCAGGCCCGGTTTTTATCATAGGATAACAGTCGTGAAGCTTAGTTGGAGGCCTCTGGGTGGCTTAAAAACATCCAATGGCAAGATTACTTAGCCATTATCTTGCCAGTCCCCAACACAGACTAGGCCAGCGTGGGGACGTATGGCCTTAACCCTCTTCTGAGAGGAGACCCGAGCCCAGCCGTGGGACATTGTGGGTATCTAAGAGTAGTAGTCACCAAACTCATTGCGAATGCAGACAGCACAAATGCTGTCATTTTAGGTTGGTCTTCTGTAAAAATATAGTGCCGCCCTGGTCTGCGCGTTTGTGCTGAAATCAGCGTGGCTTTACTATCTAGAGTTTTAAACTATTCCAACATTATAATTTACAGGTGAGGTCTCTATGTAGAGATTGGTTTCCAATAGAGTATCCGCAGTCATGGTATGAGGATATAACTTCGTCAGACAGGTTTTTCGCACTAGCTGCTGTCCACAAAAGTCAAATAATCGGCCTAATAGTAGCAGAAATCAAGCCTTATTTGAAATTGAATGCAGAGGACAGAGGGATACTGTCAAGATGGTTTGCTTCAAAGGACACCCTAGTGGCTTATATACTCTCTTTAGGTAAGATTGTACTAAAATATACCCTATATATAAAGCGGTATTACCCGCGATTTTCGTTGCTTTGAAAACGTTATTCTTTCTCTATTTCATTAATTTTAATTTTGTTTTCGAGTAACCTTATATCATCAGCTATCTGCCAGTGAACCTCTCATAATCGGTCTTGCCGTTCCAGAGATTAGCAGGAACTAAGGGACAGATAGATAAAAATTGCAAGTTCAAATGCATTAAGTGAAAAGCTGTTCATCTGAAATTACAAACAGACACTTTACTTTTTATATAGATATATTCTCTACGAAAGTATTCAAGTCTAATTTATAGGTATTAAGATAATACTATCTTAATTCTTATGAAATGAAACACGAAGACATCGCCGTGATACAATTTTTGTAGTAAACAGGAAATTGGCTCCATATAAATAACATTGAAGTACCGAAGGCACATTACATATAAATTTCGCACTGTAATCAATGTTTAAATAAAACAAATTTGAGTTTTAGCGTCCTTGGAATTCAAATTGGAAATATTTTGTTAGGGAATTGGTTTAAAATTTGCAAATAAATTTTCGTTTTCCTCGATATATAATTACGTTTAAGTACAGGAAGTAATATCCATCGCGTTATACATATTAGTTCCTTTTAAACTCCTTCCTTACCTTTTTTCCTTCAGACCTGCTGACGGACAGTGAAACCCCCGATAGTAAACCGGGGGTTTCACTGTCCATTCAGGCGTTGCTACCGGAGGTTGCACTGGCTGTCAGAAAGTCGAAAGCCTCAAAGTCTGAAGTCTACCTTTGACCGAAGTGTAACGTGGTCGCCATAGTTCGTATAAATATACATAATTATATAACGTTTCGAGTATAATTCAAGCAGTTCGAGTTCATTTAATAAACTTGAGGTTGGACTTACCTTCTGTCTGTCTGTCTGTTGCCTTCTGTACCAGTGTAGGTACTGTGTGTGTCCAGTAAACTCCATACTTATAACTGCACCGATTTCGATGAAATCTGTCATGGAGAAACTGCGATTGATGAACGACATAATCTATTATTTACCGATAACTAGATGGATCCGCAGTCAAAAGCTAGTAATTAGGTATATAGTTTGTTTTGTAACAGATGGGTTGACTAAAATTACATAAAACCAAAACATATTATATGTTTTAAATTCAGTGAGCAGAGTTCAAATTCAGTTATTATTATTTTAGGCCGCCTACCGGATGGCGGCAAAATATTCGAAGCATCTCTAATTCAATGCGTCATTGATGCACGGTTAACCTCTGTAATTTACTCATTTGTCGCTAAAAATTAAACAAAATACTGGCAGTTATTTCCTCGTACATACGACGTACAGCATGCAAGGTTTAAGACCAAAAAAGGGAGGTGTTATTTAAAACAAGTTTATTTAAGCTTTTAGTAGTGATCCATTTTAGTGTACTAAGAAAAATCGACTCTGCAACTACATAATCAAGAGAGTTTAGAGAATTACATTCCCATGATATAATTTTTTGTACACTAGTCTTTTTATCTGACTCATTCCATTTTGTCGTGAAATCCGACTAAGAGACCAAACTACGCAGGACACTGCAAAAACAAACTTTCGGGCCGTCACCCACTGGGTGTGCCACTCTGCGCCTGAGAAGGGAGGGGTCCGGGAACTGCTGTTATTAACACGACCGGACCCAAGAGAAGACAAACCCTAAACCAACCGAGCTATCATGGTATAAATAAACTAGCCTGTTATCCCAATTTCAAAAGAGGGGCCTTTATTTAACAGTGGATTATAAAAACTGTCGATGATGACGCTATAGCGTTGTTATTAGCAAATATATGCAATAGGCAACATGTATAAACATTTTATTGGTCTCAAATATACTTATTAGGTATTTCTTTTATGTAGTGATCATTCAAAGTAAGAAAATATTAAACTAAATAAAAATTAAGGGAGAGAAAGTGAAACTTACAAAACGTGTCACTATTAATCGAAACGAAATGTAACGATGGTCACTTCATCGTAATTATCGGCGTCGAAATTCATACTGTGCTAGTAGTGTTTGTGAGAAAATTTACTTCTTCCATGATTTTTACAGCAATTAGAACTGTAAATAGGTATAAAGTAACTGAATCACTGAATAGTAAACAAACAAGAAATGACAATGATGTCATTGGCCGTGTCAAAAGCGCGCGCAAAATGGCGGCGTTTGATTAGCTCAAATTTAGTCAGTGTTCTAAATTTCACTTAGTTAGAAAATTAGTTTGACTATTTTGAAGCTAATTTCTATTTTTTTCTACATTATAGAGACGTAAATGATCAGATTAAGAAATAAAAAAATCATGCTCTTTATTCTTTATATATCTTATCATTCATTAAACGATCGACCCCGTGAAATAATATGACAGGAACATATGAAGTACCCTGGGTTAAATTCCTATCATTTATGAAGAGCTCAGATGACAAATAGAGCTTGTATTTATACGAGAACGTTTAAACGATATTTTGTCTTCGTCACCGTCGCAAACAGAACATTATTGATCATAAAGTATTATCGACGAACATTTTAAACCGTCGCGGCGTCGGTACCAAGTTCTTTTCTATGAATCATTCTTACGCTACAGAATAATGTTGTAAATAGGTACAGTATAGTAATGTTTGTCATAAAAAGGCGCGGCTAAGTGTCATGCACTGTATGTACTCAGATTACCTGTATTATATTTGAACATACTAACGATTCACAGTTTCAGTTGGCATTCTAAGCAAGGTCGTGCACGAAATATACTAAAGGTCTAAACAAGGTCAAGGTCTAAAGTAGTCAAAACCATTGTGATACAGTAAAATAAAGTAAACGCAAAAAGTATATAGGTATATTAAATACTGAACTCTTTTAAAAAAATATTAAAGCATTACACGAAAAATTAAATCACAAGAAAAGGAAAATCTAAATGCCTATTGTGTTGCTAAATAATGCATTGACAAAACTTTGTGTGATTCAAAAATAGTTGTTCTGACTCTGGAGGTTCTTTGTGTCTGTCTCATGTATGTTTATAAAGTTGTAAAGTCCCCCGCGGCACAGAAATAGATACTCGTGTTCCGAACAGGGGATATGTCTTAAGAAAAAAGGGTGACAATTTTTTTTTTAACATGTTTCCTACTCTTCCATACCATATTTCAAATAATTTTAAATAATACATGAAACATACGAAAAATTATATATATTCATGAAAATATGTATAATTTTTGAACGAAATTATGTCAACAGTGCAACATTCCATATTTTGTTAACGTCTCGCTCTGCCGCTGTCTTAACTGTAGGGGTTTTCAACTCCCAAAAATCTGCTATCGGCTAAGGCTCAATTTATTTAAACTGTAACATTTTTGTTTATGCACTGTCGTTACGCTAGTTTTTTTCCTGAATACATATAAATTATCGACTTATTGAACTTTGAAAAAAAAATTGTGCTAGGGTTCTTGTGCGACTCTTTTAATGCAACCCGTGATGAACAAACAAAATTTACATATTTATATATACCGTCACTTTCAGAAGATTATTTATTTTCTTACGATTTTTTCGCCGTAACGTAATGAACCGCATACACTGCAACAAAGAAAATCTCTTGTCCTTGAACCTTGTCGTATCGTATAAGAATATGTTGCTTATCGATTGACCTTTGAATACCTATGTTCTAGGTGTATCCCGTTCGTTCCGACGGTCGGGCGTGGCGACGATGCTCCTGGAGGTGTTGATCAACCACCTGTCAGGGCCGGTACCTCAACCGCCTCATGAGCACCGCGTCAAAGCGATATTCTTACATGTACTCACTACTAACACAGAAGCTATACTTTTTTACGAACACAGAAGGTAAGTCACAAATTCATCTTTTAATGCTTTTAGTTTAGCAGGTTAGCATTAGTGTGGTTGTAATTGTGTAACTGTCATGTCAGCTAACTTATAATATAACTGTAGTGTTGCGACACACAGTAAGCGACACGATGTAAGTGTTTCAAGCAGCATCGAAAGCAAAGCGCTATACGACAAGAGTGCTTTGAAAAAAATTGTATATGAAACTAGTTGAACAAGTAACGAATTATTTAAAAAACCCGACTGCCATCTTTATTAAATTCATTGAAGAACTGAAAAAAAAAATGATTTTTTTATTTTGATGTACCCAGTGTCACTCGCACAACTAAGACGAATCTATTAACACCACTCACATAAAAATACGACAAGCCGTTTAGGCTCTTGGGCGTGCCAAAGAAATATACGTACATACACTCAAAAGAAAGGAAAAAGAAGGGAAAAATAATCTATATATATAATATATAAATAAATTGCTGTTCGTTAGTCTCGCTTAAACTCGAGAACGGCTCGGCCGATTTAATTGATTTTGGTTTTATAATATTTGTTATAGTCCAGGCAAGGTTTAAAAGGAGAATAAATATAAAAGAAAATTGTTTTTAAAGAGGAGAATCCGTGAAGAATGTTACAAAAACGGGGGAAAGTTATTACGCTACGGGCAATAGGAGACGTAAACAAGATTGCGTGGGTCAGCTAGTCTATACAAATAAATAAAATTAGAGTGTCTGTTTGTAATATTAAAATAACCGCTTTCTACTACATGCATATGAATGTATATACGGTACACATACCAAAATACATATTTTTAAAATTTTTGTCTGTCTGTCTGTCTGTTTGTTCCGGCTAATCTCTGGAACGGCTGGACCGATTTAGACGGGACTTTCACTGGTAGGTAGCTGATGGTACAAGGAGTAACTTAGGGTTACCCACGATACGACAATAACCGCGAGTAACACCGCGGGGTTCAGCTAGTAATAAATATAATTAAAAAGACACGCTTAAATAATTCGGTTACGCACAAACAAACGTGCAGGTGAAACGTACGTACGTTTCAACGTATAAAAACGTGTTAAATAGACAAACTAGTTTTTCTACTTTGTCAAAACTGTAATAATAGTTTTTCTTTCTTTTATTAGTCGAATAATTTGTTTCTTTATTTATATTCTTCTTTCAATTCCTGCTAAGGTAAGGCCTCTTGCTCAATTTCAAAGATACCAGAATCATTAACACTTACATTTTTCGTAACAATTTCTGATAAGAGCAAGTAGGTGAGGACCAATGTATCGATAAATTTATATCATCGTATGAGAAGATATAATTTTGTTCACCTTGAATGAATTGGTCGTAAGTGGTAGAAATACACAACGATAACGATCGTTATCGTTTTATAAGTATTAATTTATCTGATATTTTTCTCTTAACGTTACCCTAGAATAGATAGATAAAATAATATAGATAGTGAAAGTATTCTCAATTATTCCTTAGTTTAGTCTGCGACACATTTATGTTTGAACAAGCTGACCCACGCAACCTCGTTTGCGTCTTCAATTGCCCGTAGCGTGAATATTTTCACCCGTTTTTTAAACATTCTTCATTGGTGGATGTAAACAAAGAACTCTTAGACTGAGAGCGAGTACTTTGGTATTATTGACTGCCTCTGTCGCGCAGTGGTTAACGTATGCGACTGCTGTTCTTGTGGTCTCGGGTTCGATTTCCGGGTCGTACCAAATGTTTATTAGGGTGGAGCATGGATGTATGAAAAAATTTTTTTATTTTATTTTAGAGTTTTAATAGTGCGGGATTGGTGCCTTATATTAAAATAAAAGTACGTGTAATTTTTTATTTTATTTGATGAACATCTTCAGCCTCCGCAGTGGCATCAAAATTTAAAAAAATAAGTCAAAATGTTAATCGTTTTTAAGGCGAATCATTGTACTTAATTTAGTGGTAAATAGACATGAAATAAAAAAAAAGTATAGTTAAGATGTTGATTAAAGTATTAAATACGAAATAAACACACACAAATTTGGAGAACTTAAAAAAATATTATTATTAGTTTGCTTTAAAATCTCTTTTAGTTTCAAATTTAGGCATTACTTTCCGTGATTCCAACTTGGCTGTTATTGCACCTAAACGCGCCTTTTTTTGTGCATTGTAAAATAGAAGCCTCTGTCGTAATCTTAACAGCTCTCTCAACAGCTTGAGTGTGGCAGGGAAGCTTTAAAAATAATAGTTCGCTGTCACCATAAGAGTCGACGATGTACTGAAGGTCTTGGTCAGACACATTTTTCAAATTTGGTGGTTCGGTTAAGTTTTCCTGCCAATCTATTAAATCAATATATGTCGAAGCATTAAAATTGATCAATGGTACTTGAAACAATCTAGGTATTGTAGGTTGTGTCTTATTGCGAGCCTTTAGTATGCGTCGCGCTGCCAACTCTCTAATGTGTTTCCTGTCATCTGTTATCATCGCAAGAAGAATGCTTTCGGGATGCGCAAAATAGCTATTTTTTGAATAACCGGATCTATAACCTATTTTAAAGTTTCTGGTAGGTCTCTAGAGGCTATAATAATATTAAACAGATGACGCGTGCGATTTTTGCATGACGGTTTATTTTTTATTAAGTACCAAGAAGGCGCGTAAACTTTAACAACAAAAGTAGCCAGAATTTTTAAATTTTCTGATGGTTCTTCAGTTCCTACATACAAACGTAGTATTCGGTTAGCACGCGTCAACCAACGGGTATGTGATAGTTTGCCTGGAAATTTATTATAAAGATCTTCTGGGAATTCACCTGTAATTACTGCAGTAATTATTTTATACAAGTACTGTTGATCTGTACTTAGATCCTTGGCCATTTCTTGTAGCAATTGTCCTTCGATGCATGTAAATTTTTTGACAGGCAGCTTTTCGCAGATTTCTAGAATTTTTCTATTGGACCAACATAAGATTGGGATTTAGGTCCCGAAGTACACCCGTCAAGATGAAGAAAAATGTGTCTTAAAGGCAATTCGTTCATGTGCAGCAAACAGATTATCCATTGAAGCGGTTTTTGTAATCTATTCTCAAGAAGTCTTATGATTCCACCGTATTTTCCTGTATTTACATTCGTACCGTCACAACCAATTGCCGTAATGTGATCTTTAGAAATCTCTTCATGTAGCAGAAACCCTGTTTTCGCAGATTCTATTCCTTTCGATGTGCCAACGTCAGGTACCACGTACCCCATGTAAACGGATCCCGGTTCTTGAATCAATGAGATATCTAGTCCTATAGCATTTACCACCTTTTTTAACAATCTTCAATGTTTTATCTTTCCTGCCATCAAAGTACAAAGACGATAGCTCTGTATGAGATGCATTTTTAATTATTTTTTCTCTATTTTTAGTTCTCTCTCTGCGTAACTTGTGTCTATCGATAACCTCAACTTCAGATCCAATGTCAAACAATACAGATGATGCTATTGCTGCTGCTACTCTGTCTGATACCCCATACCTATCACAGGTCTTCGACAGCGTAGGGAAATCATAGGACATAGATTTTTTTCTTTTTTTTTCAGGAACGCGATCGATCATAATGCTTTCCGGCTTTTCTGACGCTGATGATGCCGCCGAAGAAGTACTACTACATCCATATCAACTGACGCTGAAGTGTTTAAAGATATATGTCTTAGGGTGATTTTCCCGTTCATATTTCCTTTTTAAAGTTTTTTGCAACTTTCGTGTAGCAGTTACGTCGATGCCGCTTATTATCATATTTCGCAACGTTCTTTGATCACTTAAAAAGCTTGCTCTTGTTTAGGTACCTTTTTATCCTAAGGACAAATACATTGAGCAAATTCTTTGCACTTGCATGCTGAAATATCGAAAAGTATTTTACCGCTTTGCCGAAAACTTTGTAACTTGTAGGCGACGCGCGCGCAACACGACAATTGTAGCTAATTGCCAATTCCCGCGCCCCCTCAATCCCCTTTTTTCAATTTTAACTCGAAGTTAAAGTTATTTGTGTCGAAAATACAATATAGCAGTAACCGTTTTTCATTCAAAAATTGTATTTTTATTTAAATACCTTACAATTAACATGGCGTCTTAATAGAGTCTAATACCAACTATTTTCATAATTTCAAGGCCGATGCGGAGGCAGTTGTTCTAAACCAAATTAAATAATATTTTGCATGAGTTAATTTAATCCTAAAAGGCACCGAATTTTCACTATTACATTACCATTAAATGAAAAAAGTTTTTTCGCTCCACCCTAATGTTTATATGATCTAAAAATATTTGTTTCGGAGATTGGGTGTTTTATATGTATAAGATGTATGTATTTACATTAGTTGTCTAGTACCCGTAACACAAGCTCTGCTTAGCTTGGGACTAGATGGCGTTGTGTGTAAAATGTCGGAAATATTTATTTATTATAGAAGTTTTTGTTCTGTATCTCTCTCTACCAATCCTACAAAGGCCCTACGGAAGCTATACCGAGTTTACTCATTCTATGAAGTCTCGATCGAAATCTATGTAAATCCAAAGTTGGTTTATTTCCTTCTTTGTTAAATAATTCCCTGTGACTATCTGTGTGATTCTCTATTGCCCATGCAACATGTAACTTCTAAACTACGTTCAAATTTTTTTAAACAACTTCTCAAATTATTTATCTTAGATAGTTATTTCAATTCATTTACAAGTATAATGACCTTGTTGCTTACTAAATACAAATATATATCGCAAGCCAAATCGTCGAGAGAATGTTTACTAACTACAGATTAATAATAAGTGTATGTACCGAAATAAAGTTCACATTGCAGTCTATAAATAGCGTGCATTGGAAGTTTATCCAAGCGTGAGCTAAATTTATATTTGCAAGTATCGCATGCTTTATATAAACAAACCGATGGTAATATCTCGAGATGTTTAATGTTTCGTTTCACATAGTCTACTATGTAGACTTATATTATAAATTCGTAAGGATTTTTTTTTTATTGAATAGGGGCTAAACGAGCAGACGCATCACCTGATGGTAAGTGATTACCGCCGACCATGGACACCCGCGACACTAAAAGCGTCACAAGTGCGTTGCCGACCGTCGGGGGATGGGGAGAGGGAATGAGGGGAGGGGTTGGGGTGTGGGCGTCCGGTATCCTCACTCACTCGGTGAAACACAGCGCAAGCGCAATTTCACACCGGTTTTCTGTGAGGCCGTGGTATCACTACGGTCATGCCGAAACGTGGCTCTCCCACGGAAACCCTTCTGTCTGTTACTCTTACTTACAGCTAAACTGCTGCACCGATTTCAATAAAATTTGGCATGGAGCTACTTTGATTTTTGTTGAATTAGCTACAATTAATCGGTGGCGAAAATCTCCTTACTGGCTAAAATTATTCAATCAGTACTTTTTACATACTTTTGATATATTTTGTTATCATAATTCGAACGATTTACAGATTACCTTTGTAAGATATTTATGTGTTGCATCGGATTGCAATTTACTCTTATCTATCAGCTCACCACTTATTATTTTGATTGATTGCGTAATTAAATTTATGTACACAATAAATGTGATTTATATAAAGAAATCACATTATTTGTACATAAATTTTTTTGAAGACAACGCCCTCATTAAGACTATTGTTTGTTTATATTTCTTCATTGAATTTTTGACTCCATATTGAACTACATTGGAAATCAAACGTGTATTTCAAATTCTTAAATTTCCAACCAATCTAATTGGGACAAATTGAGTTTATCAAATGACATCACGTCGGGGTACCTATATAATATACTAGCTGAACCCCGCGGTACGACAATAATCACAGGCAACGTCGCGAGGCAAGGCTAGTATCTTTATAAATTATAGCCTACATGTTATTCTGATATATAAGCTATATTATTGTAAATCGTAACGTAAAAGTAACTTTTCTGGTTGATTTTTTACACCTTGTTTCTTGAAAAACGCAAATATCGTACGGAACCCTATTTTTTTCGAAAATAAAATATAGCCTATGTTACTCGTGGATAATGTAGCTTTCGAATGGTGAAAGAATTTTTAAAATCGGTCCAGTACTTTTTGAGTTTATTCGTTACATACAAAAATACAAATCTTTCCTCTTTATAATATTAGTGTAGATAAATGTATAAATATTCCGGACATCTAACACACAACTCCATCTAGTCCCAAGCTAAGCAGAGCTTGTGTTATGGTTACTAGACAACTGATATAAATACTTAGATACTCTTTTTTTGGAAATTCATACATAGGTATTATACATAGAAAACACCCAAACTCCGAAACAAATATTTGCAGATCATACAAACATTTGGTCCGACCCGGGAATCGAACCCGAGACCTCAAGCTTAGCAGTCGCATACGCTACCACTATGCCACCGAGGCAGTCAAGTCAGTATATAATAAACTTGAGTATTTCCAATAGTTCTCTGAACTGATAAAATCTCTCTCTTGTAGATAAGACACACTTCTGACTTTTTTTAGAGAATCAGGGAAAATGCCTAATTTCAGACAGTCTTTGAAAATTTTCGTCAGAAGAGGTACCAGTGTATATTTGTCTTTTTTTAAGAACTAGACGTGAAGACTTATCCAAACCTTTGTTTACAGGTTCCATCTGCACTCATTTCTACCGTATTACTACTCAATTAAGAGGCGATATAAGGATGGGTTTACATACGTGTACTACGTAAACGGTGGTCACGCCCCCTGGGGCTTATACGACTATGTGAAATATGTGGCCGGTACTGCATGGCGTGGCGGTGGCTTATACCCTTGGATCTGGAGCAAGCTCCGTACAGCACTCACGATCGCGTGGCACAGGTAGTTGACATACATCTTAAACACGAACATGGTAGTAAATGCAAGTTCTTCATATGAAAATTTCTGCAGTGTTCGATCGGAACATTCCACATGTTTCTTCTGAAGGTGGAAGGCGCTTGCATTTTCTACCCCTTTTTAAAACTGTGGTCTCGTGTTCTGCCAGTGACTAACTCGTGTGTTTGTGTGTTCTCATTAAGCGTATTGTATACACGTGTGTGAAATAAGTCAATTTTTAATGCGTTCGTACTATTTTTTTCTTTTTGTTCTATCAGTGTATTATTAGTATATACTTTTTAATTGTATCACAAACATTGACACTAATACGTAAACCTAGTCCGTGAAATGTAATAGCTATGTGGATTAACATGTGCGATTTAGATAAAATACTAGTAAAGAGATCTTTGTTGTGCTTATTTTTTTGGAAATAACGTTCCTAATTCTGTTGTTTTTCACTAAACCACAATATCTCTAAAGTTATCTTCTATTCTCTTATTTTAGTGAAGTAATTACCAAAATTTATGAAACGCCTATTTTTAGTGTTATTTCTAATTTTAGTTTTAGTGACTATAAAAAAAAAGTGACTATAAGATTAGTTTAGAGAGATTTCGAACAACAGAATTATCATTAATCTCTGATATTTCGAACCGTTGCAAGCGGAATGTATGCAACAGTAAACCCGTGATTTCTTAGTTCATCCATGATCATTTTGTAACTGAAATGTCGGAATGTTATTTCCTAAAACAACACGATAAATATCCTCTTCAAAATTACCTAGGTGGTTTATATCAATAAAATATGTGCGTTTTTGGCATGTATTGTCTTACTGGCATGTTTGTATGTTCTCGACAAGGAATATTAAGTACCTACAAGTTGCTAACATTTACTACGTCTTCGGCAGTTGTAATACCCTAATCACCTACCTATCAAGCATGGTGTATTGTCAGTTTTGTTCTATCACTAAATGCAACAAGTGGAGTGGAACTTTTTCTTTTTTTTTTCTTTTTAGTTGTTAAGATAAATGATGCTTTATAATGTTTAGCAAACTACGCATTCCTTTAAATGAAACCTGTTAGAGTTGATTTAGTTGATATGTTTTTGTTGCGTTTTCAGACGTTTCTACCAAACTTAGAGCGGTGTGTATACCCAGTGAATGAAAAACAGTTTTTAATTCAATACGAAAAGTTGAATAGAAATAACCTAATATATTGTTTTTTTATAAATTGACTTGAAGCCAAATTGGATTAACAATATACAAACCGAGAATTTTTATAACAATGTTAGATATAATTTAGGGTTTGTTTTGCATATACGATAAACATAGTACTATTACTGTTATTTACGAGTATTTTATGACCACATGCCTTCTACGACCGCAAAAGCATGACACTAAATTCTAATTAACTACAAATGTTATTTGTGGTATTTTTTTGTTACTGAAAGCTTTAAATTTTTTATTGATTGTATTTATCATGTTGAACGAACAAAAAATTGACACGTTTTATACATGTAAGGACAGATACTAATGTAATATTATATAAGAAAGGTATTGAATGCAGCAGAAATATGAATTGTACACGTGCCATGATACTGCCAAGATTGTTATATTAAGGTGCCTGTGTGTTCAATGTAAGACATAATTATGGATTAACAATGTACATTATTTGTGGGCTTTGTTTCGGCTGCAAGTAGGCAGGATGAAGTTTATCCGAACATTATTATATACTAGATGAAAAAAGTGAATAAATTTATATCGAAATAATCATTACCTTTATCGCCGATTTCGTTCGTTGCTACTAGCTGTCCCGGCAAACGTTGCTTTGCCATAAAATTGAATAATAAAAATCGCGATGGAAAAATAGGGGTTGATCGTAGAGGGTTGAAAATCTAGGGTTGTATGTATTTTCTAATGCTGCATCATAAAAAAATAGAAATTAAAAATTTTGTCAAAAAAATAAAAAAAAAATTTTTGGGGTGGACTACCCCTAACATTTAGGGGGATGAAAAATAGATAAGAACCGATTCTCATAGATACCGGATAATCACAAAAAATTTCATCAAAATCGGTCGAGCCGTTTCGGAGGAGTTCGATTACGCACCAACACGACACGAGAATTTTATATAATAGATAAACAATTGACACCACATTCACTTGTCACTGCACTTCATACTTGACGAAAACATGTAAATATATTATTGAATAGCAGCTGTCCACGTGGACGCATCGCTCACTCAAGTAGGAGAGAGACAGATGTCGAACGCTGCCGAACGCGGAGGCCGATTGGGCCTCTTTATCGCTCGTTCCGCTCTCTCGCTTGCACTTCAAGCCATAAATGGAACGCCTCAGAGCAAGGTAACGCCGCATGAGTCATGTTTTTTCGTGCGTGCAGCCGGCTCCATCGAATTATAAGACGTTGTCACGTCAAAATTACAAAGCAATCATGAGGACTGCTGACAGAAGTGAAAACTCAAAACTGTAAACAAACATTTATTTAAGTTCACCTGAAATGAACCTCTTTGCTCATTAAATAAAATGCGCGATAAAAAGAAGTAAAAAATATAGATCATAAAAAGCGTTCGGTGACAATGACCGGAGTTTCATGATTTTTGTTAACCTGAAAAGTGTTTAAATCACTTCAAGAAGTTTTCACTTCAAAAACATGACTATTTAAGAGAGACTGATAGTCGGTAAAAATCTCCACGTTGTCATTTTCGTGTATATTTACGGATATTTTTAAAAAGTTAGTGATTGATTTTGATACAAAAGCTAGACGAACATGCTAGGTGGTTGGATCATGAAAAGTTCCGACATCAACATGAAGGTAGCACAGCCTTCGTTAATTAAAACTAGTGAATGTAGTTGTGCATATTTGCACTTGCATTGTGCATCGCTGGGAGAAAGGATTCAGGGTCTACCTGAAAGCCTTTCAAGGATTATGTATTGTATACAGAATATATTTATTATACAGAAAAAAAGAAAAATATATGTCTAGGATCATCTTTATTTTTTCCCTTATTTACGGGAGGTCTTCGTTTGGCAGTGGCCAGCAAAGGCTGAAGTAAAGCTACCTATTTAGTGATTATACAGTATGCACAGTTTTAACCAAAGTGTGCACACCTCAGAAACGTTATTCATTTATTTCATCTAGTGTATAATGTATGTACGTCACGGTTTCGATCGGTTTTCTTGGAGCGTTTAATTTGGCTAACATAGACATTCAAAGACACCATACTACTATTTTAATGGCTGATTTAAATATTTTTATGTATTGAAAGTGTAATATTAATAAGAGGAATGTACAATATAGAGACAAATGTTCAATTATTGCAAGTAATTATGTTTTACTTGCAGATATGTCTTTGGCAATTGTGCGACGTACGAGTTAAGTCCTTGCAAGTTAGTTTCGATATCTAAGTACACGATATTAGAGGAATTGAACTTGTTTGATCGTCAACTGAAGTGGTTGAATATGTCCAAAGTTACAAGCACACGAACTTAATGTCGTTAAGTAGTGAGAACTTGAAAAAACTTTTATAGTTTTTTATTGGTTGGAAATTAAAGTTCTTCACTAGTTTGAAAATAAGTACCTACTGATATTTTTACCTTTGTATTACAGAATAGCTTCATGTTTTAACTATAAATATTATATAGGTTTCCCTTGAACAACTCAAAATTCGTTTGAACCTTTACCTTAAACCTTAGCTAAATATAATTCTCATATTCTTGTTTATGCTGTTCAAATGTTTAACAGTTAAACTGTTTTGAATGATTTTCAACTTCGGACGTTTTTTCCAGATAGATATTTATTTCTATTTAAAAGAACTGGATAATAATAATTCCTGGTTGACTTATTCAAAAAGATAATTTCTTGTAAATTTGGATATATTCTGTTTACTTGCATATCATTGCAACTAACGTGCGCTGAACAGTCGATAGCCGATGGATGGGTTTACAAACACGTGTGACAGTGTATGTTTTAGGCACACAGAACAATTTTTTTCTGCGTTAATTTTAACCTGTGTAAGTAGTTCTATTAATGTACTCACATGAACCAAAGTATTTTAAATATAATAATTTTGTTATCACTCATATAAATAGATTTTTTATTTATAAGTATTAATAAAATGTTTTGCGTAACTGACAAATATCTAAGTATTATTTGGGCCATTCTATTTGTGTTCAGAAAACAGTCATATACGAATATATGTACATTGATTTCTAGTGTACGTCGAGCAGTTTCTAATTATTTTATATATTTTTGCAAATCTATTGATAAGGTCGACATTTTTGGGGTTTTTATTAATTGTCCTTTTCTAAAATAGCACGTTCCTAACGTTAGTTAAAATTTTATGTTATAATTATATGTTTAATACTCTATGATAGGAAAAGGTTTAGCTTCTAAATAAATATCATTGTTGACTAATTGGATTTTATTTATTTACCAGCCTACTGTTGTGTCCAAATTGTTTAAGGAGATTCTAGATTCAAAATTTGCTAAATTTATGAAATTTGGCTCATTGATACATAATACATTTCATATTGATATTTTTTCCGTAGGAGAGCCACGCTTCGGTATGAATGGGCCGGCTCGACAGGAGTGATACCACGGCCTCACAGAAAATTGGTGTGAAATAGCGCTTGCGCTGTGTTTCACCGAGTGAGTGAGGATATCGGAGGCCCATACCCCAACCACTCCCCCCATTCCCTCTCCCCATCCTCCAAAGGTCGGCAACGCACTTGTGACGCTTTTGGTATTGCGGGTGTCCATGGGCGGCGGTAATCGCTTACCATCAGGTGATGCTCGTTTGCCCCCTATTCAATAAAATAAAAAAAATAAAATACAGAACTTGACGATGCCAGAACGTGGAATGAAGGGATGCGACAAGTGGAAGATTGTATACTACGACGCATATTTTAGAAGTCTGCTGTGGACTTCTGTTAAATCACCATTTATCATTAGATATCGCCCTCTCTTATAGATCAAGGATGCATAGATTCATTTTTAACAAAATACCTACACGTTAAAGTTTTAGGGAGATTTTTAATAATAAAGAATCGGTAACAATTTCAGAAAATGTTTAATTTTAATAATTGCTTCATTTTTCATCAACTATGCTGTACAAACTATATAGCTTATATTAAAATTAGCAATTAATAATTGCACGTAAAAAAACTTAACAAATAGGTTTCTTCAACTTTTCGATTGGAATGAACAATTATTACAATAAGTAATATTTTTACATTATTTATAACTCTACGAAATGAAATTCTATTCAACAAGCAGTCACAATCGCCCAATGATATGTTAAAATTATCATATATAATTTAATTATGTTATTGCATTCTAAGTATTACGTAGTCATGTCGCAGTCGTATCGTGCTACGCTCCAATGTGCGACGTCACTGATCCAAGTGCGATCCAAGCTGAAGCACTACACTACGTGACGAGGTTATCCCGCTCCGTCGCACTGCCCTTGTGGTTCTGGCCCTTAAAGTCTTTCAATCTAATCGGCGACGACTCGCTGCCGGAATCTCCCTGAAATATCGTGTATTTTAATTAATATAATTTGCGTTATGGCAACACTGGCAAAGTGCTTTTGTCAACGCAAAGCCAAAGATTTATTGAGTGCATACTGATTGATCACAATTTTTTAAATGTTTTAGATATTCTAGACATGGAAATATTACGATTTCCATGTATAATACTGTTTTATTCTCTATCTATATAAAATCATTTTATTCCCAATTTAACTTATGATCTTCCTGGAGAAATGCATACTGTGGCGACTTCCACATACAGTGCAACAAGAAAACATATGACAGCGCCATCTACCAAAGATTCACTGAGCCACAGAGTAACTTAATGCACAACACTACTAATTCTGAATCACGCAATAGAAGTTTTCGCGCCGATTAGCAAATATACAACATCAACCGTTGGGCAGTGGCCCGCCAGGCATGATAACCTCGTCGACAGAGGTTTGTGTCCTCCCTTTGTGTTAGAGAGACATGACACCCGTTCCCTCCACACAAACTAAAATTTTCTGCTCTATTCTTTTTACGTATGCTCATATATCCTCAAATTACTGATCTCATTTATGGACCATAGCTATACAGAATCATAATCTAAAGTTTTTTTTCTATTGACATTTGTTGCTTGTTTTTTAAACTATAAAACTTACGTTAGCACCGAGCGAGGTAGTTTCTTGAAGCAGTAACTCGCTGTCGGTACCCCGGGACTCCTTATTCTTGAGAATAGATCGCGAGCGAGAGTCGGTTTCTAGTGGCCAGCCGCCACCACGTTTGTTGCCGTTCTTACCTAAGTATGAGAAGTTTCATAATTTTTACCCGACAAACACTTTAACGACATGTTTTTTTAAACCTTAAAATGCTACCCAAAATGTCCAAAATAGCCTTAGGCACCAGTTGGTCCGCCTATGTGATTTCTCTATAACCCAAGGTATACCAAGGCACTGCCGGTACATAAGACAGGGAACTTAAAAAAATATATATACAAAATGATCAATTCAATGTAGTTTATAGTACCTATGGTTTAGATATCTAATATAATTATCCAGTAAAACCAAGAAAAGGTGAAAGTTTTGGCAGTCTATGCATATATAATACCTAAACCACCAAACCAATTTTAGTAAATGATATGGTAATAGAATCGTGATTCGTGATTGTCCAGATAAAATAGACTTTATAAATTTGAATCTTTTTCAGTTTTAATGCTTATTGTCATCTTCACTTCACTTATTAAGAATATTCAGCATGTTTATAACAACTTACCAAATATGCAACCGTACACCAAATGTCGCAGATATTTGGCTATTAACTAACCCGCTTTAGCGTCTCTTTCAATGGGTTAGGCAAACGCTTAGTAAGCTGGTAATATAGCATGTGATGTTTTCCGCTGAGTAGCTAAGTATTTAAAATGAAACAAACCAAAAAGTATATGATGGTTAATGATCCTCGTAGCTATCCCTCTCGGCGGCCTCCTCTCTTCTTCCGTCCAGTCCTGTGGGACAAACGTCAGGACGCGTTACCTCGTGTTTTTTTAACGTAATCTTATCGACACACGAAGTGATAAAACATGCTTTCTCGTATACACGTTGAAGTATTAGTCAAGCGGTGGTTACATCATGCAGACAAGACAACGAATAGTTCTAAAATGCATGGACTTATTGGCTCGAAGGTAGTATTATACATGTATTCATATAAACTTGAACCATAAAGTTGTCTCTGAAGCCGATGAACCGTGAAGCTGCCGGTGAGCCTCACCTGTTGGAAGCGAGCCTTTCTATGTTTGGGCTTGGTGTCGTCAGCGGTGGCGGGCGCGTCCTCCAGTGGCTGTTGTAGACTGGTCCGCGACGCATCCAACGGTTTTGTTGCTTTCGCCGAGCCCGTCACTGCGCCTGTCGCTACACCCGCGCACGTACTAGTGACCGCGCCCGCCAAGCTCACTCGCGATCCTCGCGGTGAACCTTCGCCCTGCGAACCTTTGGCACACAACACGCTTCCATCCCCTGATGCACTCCTGCGCACTCCGCTAAAGTCAGCAGACACCCCGTTCCCATTCCCAGCGGCACCGCCGCCTCCGCTACCGTCCAGAGGGTTCACATACAAGTTTGAAGAGTCGATCTCGCATGCGATGTCGCCCTCTGAAGGAAAAGGGTGCGTAAGGCATGATGCAAATGTATCTGTAACGTAAGACATAATGCACATGGAGCCGTACAAGACCTCACAAAGAATGGTTTATGGTACTTTTATATAATATGAACGGTTAAAGTACAGTGTGGGTACACGAATGTGCTGAAAAAGACATCGACATGACAATGGTGATCAAAAAAAAGTACAAAAGTGACTAGGTATATCTTGTTCTATGGGATCTTAACACTTAAAAATAGCAGGTATATAAATATAGGTACCAATGGTTTGACAAACAACAATTGTGATCAACAAAATATTTTAAAATCAAAATTTTACAGTTTTTTTTTTATATTTATGGTTCTTTAGGAATATATAGAAAATTATGGTTATACCTGGGCTATCCAGGCTGTTTGGCGTGGCTTCTGGCAGAGCTTTAGGCGCAGGATGTCGCTGCAAACATGCCAGTTCTACGCATACCGGCTGGCGCAGGTCTGAGGTGGACATGGGCATTAGTTGTTCCGCGTCAATGAACTCCTTATAACCCTATACCAAGGTGCAGTCAGTAATTAGACGATTGTGTAATAAATTATGTACTTACTATAAAAATATCTGTGGAAATGAAATTCTTTTTTTTTATTTCACAATAGTAAAATCTTGACGGTATTACCTTTTTCCTAAGTCAATAATAAGAATAGCTGCAAACACTAACCGAAAAAATAATATGAAAAATAGATCCTACAGATGAAAATAATCAATAATCAGCTGATCCAAAAACAAATTAAAAAGTAAATACTTACAGGTTAATGCTATGTAAAAATTTCGTTATTAGTAACGGTTCTTGTACAATAAATTATTACAATTAATTGCATAATTAGATGATTAATAAAGATAAATCTACAACATTATGTATGCGTTAGTATCTTAGTACCTTGAACGTGCAAAAACAACATTCAAACTCAGAAGGCAGCTGATCCAAGTCAAGCTGTTTGTCAGCCATCTTCTTTTCCTAGAAAAAGAGAAATTATTAGTACGTAATTGATTGTAATTTTTAGCCCAGTCTGTTAGGAAAAAACAGATAAATGTCTGAAAACCTTCGGTTGAAAACATTTTAAAAAACAATTATGTTTAAATTCTTAGATATTAATCACCGAAGGTTCGTAAACACATACTGTGTTGCGTTTTAAAAGTTGTAACAGTCAAGCAACTAAGATAGTTCAAATGCTTTCGAAAAGCAACTAATATTAGCAAATAGGTAAGAAGTGATGCATTCTTACTGGTGTGGGTTCAGGATTTATGAGCAAACATTTCTCCGGTGTTTCAGGGCCTTCATTCGAGTAACGACGCTCTTTCTTGGGACTGCTCTGAAACTGATGCCTAGTGTTAGGGATAACCAAACATTTCATGATAAATTTTTTACAGGGTTCGTCCAAAAAAAGACCGTAAATGTTGCATTATTATTTTAACAAACAGCAGTTATTTGCATTTAAAGCAACAATAAATCATGACAAGTATAAACTTACTTGCAGACTCGCTCACTATTCAAGCTCACCTCACACTAATTAATATTAAAGATCGTTGGACGTACCCAATTGACATATCGAATGAATAGTAATTACCTGATTGGGTTCAGTGCCTTCTTGGAGCTTATTGTTGAGAGAGTGCTCGTACTGTTTGTAGCAACCAGTGATGGCCGGTGCCTCGCCTTCCAGACTAGTGGCGTCCGCCTGCGACAAGTTGTGTCCTGGAGACACATACCACTATGAGTAGCAAGGTATTCCATATTTTCCTTTATATTTCCCGATAACTTAATAGTTTATTATTATTAGTGAACATTTAAATGTGACGAAATTACGGAGTGAACTACACAACACACATTCCACACGAATAGTACACAGAATCCAGCGTCCTCCGGATACACATATCAGACAGTCCACAGAGAGTAGAGTTAATTCTAAGAAGCGTTATGCTTACGCTGACAATGTAATCGACCTTTAATTATAGTGTCTTCGTCGCACATCGCAAGCTACACGCGGCGCGAATCGACCCTTAGTAACGACTTAAAAGTAAGGGGTCGTGTGTGACGACTGTGTGAGAGTAGCAAGATGCTCATCTGGCGTCGTCTCTCGCCTCAATGAGGACGCACTTGTCACCTGAAGACAAGGAATAAAACACTCTGAGTGCACTTCGTGGCAACCAACGAGTGAACATAGCTGTAGCTGCGATGTAACGTGATCAGTTTAGTTTGATTTTGAAGATGTCTGCTATTCCGGAGAGCCATCGATGCGGCGTGCACACATTCCACATTCATTGCATCCACTATAACACATACGCTGTTTCGGCACGAAAGGCATGCTTGAACGTGATAAAATAGTTAAGTGCATTCACTAGCTACACATGACATGGACAAGCAAAGCAGATGGCCTGTAAGATACTAACCTGTGTCTACGATGACGTCGATGAGGTCCATACTCTTCGCAAACGCGTCGCGTAAGTTAATATGATGAAATGAAACGATGGAGCCCTCGCGTTTAGCGCGCTCGAGCGCCTCCCGCCGTTTGAGCGCCTTTTCGCGCCGCATCTGGTTCTTATAAAACTCGGCGAAATTGTTGACAATAATGGGGATGGGTAACGCAATTACCAACACGCCGCAGATACAGCAAACTGAGCCGATGACCTTGCCCAACGGGGTCGTGGGGTAAATGTCACCGTATCCGACTGTGGTCATGGTGATGCCGGCCCACCAAAACGTTTCCGGAATGGAAATAAATTTAGTGTTCGGCTCTTCTTTCTCAGCGAAATATGCCAATGAGGAGAAAATAAGAACTCCCATCGCGAGAAACAACATGAGCAATCCTAGCTCCTTGTAGGAGTTCCTGAGTGTAAAGCCGAGCGATTGTAGCCCAGTCGAGTGCCGCGCGAGTTTGAGGATACGCAAAATTCGCATTATACGAAAGATTTGCACAACACGACGTACATCTTGAAATTGGTCAGTAGCGTTTTTATTGGTTTCGAGCAGAAATAGAGATACAAAATAGGGCAGTATAGCCAGTAAGTCTATTACGTTGAGTCCACCTTTGAAGAACTTCCATTTATCCGGCGAGGCACTGAATCGCAGCACGTATTCTAGTGTGAACCATGTGATGCATACCGCTTCTACCATGGCCAGCTGCGGGTTATCCATGGGCGCCCCCTTGTCGTCGTATACTTGCATCTGGGGTATTGTGTTGAGTGTGAGCCCTATCGTGGACAGCACGATGAAGAGGATTGAGATCACCGCGATTACCTGCAAGCATGCACTAGTGAGCGGTCGAGCGTCGGTGCGACGCTGCCCGCCACCGCGCTGCCGCAGTGTTCAATTATAGCTCGGTACCTAGTGATTACGCCATATGTGTCAAATTGGTAAGTAATTATGCCAGTGTTTATACAGAACTACTCTTCCTACACATTTGTACATTAGTAGGAAACTACTTACTTAATAGTCGTAGATTCGTATAAATATGTATTTACAGATACGGTCAGCCAATAAAATATGTAACAATTGTCTTAAACTTAGTCCATCAATTTCGGTGTAGAAATAACATCTATTCGTGTGACTATGTTAGAAGTGTTGTGTGGTTTTGGTGTAGTTAGTAGGTAATTTAAATAAATTAATGTGGGTGAACGGACGGGCGTTGGCACCGCTACGTGCTACATGAATTGAGACAGAAGGAAGCAGACGCTCGTCCGTTCATCGCTCGCATCGCTCGGTTAGTCGGATCAGTATCACGAAGCGGAAGCGCTGGTGGATAGATGGTCAGAGGTTCGGATCGGAGGCGCAGGAGCAAGGAGCGCAGGGTGTGGGTGGGTGAGGGGACGCCGGCGGACGGCGCGCGGCCGTCGTGGGAGGCGGCGCGGGCGCAGGCGGCGCACACCGGACGCGTGTCCGGCGGGCGCCGGCCCGTCTCGTGCCACCCCGCACTCTGGCCCGCACGGCACCGCCCCGGCGGCGGCTGGTCACATCGCGTAAGCCCATCCCATGTTTGCAACTTGGCGACAACAATTAAGCTTTGTTTTGTAAAGTTCTCCGTATTTGAGAACTGTCGACGCGGCTGTGAACATTTATAAAAAGTTATAGTAAAAATAATTGTACAATCCTACAGATTTTTGTGCTTTGATATTTTAATTAAATAAAAGCATAAAATATTAGTTTAAATACACAGACTTAAAGAACAGTAGTATGAATTAAGACAAAAATATGTAGACATGTGTTTGACCACAATTGGATGCACTCTTCCTTAAACCTGTGTATACACATAAATATATTTATACAATATATAGTATAACGTTGAGGATTCCACAACATACATAAAAATATTTAGTAATCTTTATATTTATATCAAAGAGTTACTCATAAGTAGTAAATAAAAATGTATTGTTATGTTGTAGAACACTGGAGTATCAACCAATACTTATTTAGTTACTTGTTTAAACATAATAATTAAAACATAAATAAATTGTAGATATGTTAACAATACATAGTTTTATTAAAATATGAAGGCACTTAAGCAATGTTTCGCGAAGAGACTAAAAAAATAATTTGGCAATAAACAGAAAACAAATATTGTATTATTATCAGAAAATAAAAAAGACTTATTATATTGAGTTTATACTTACATATTCAATAAGTTGCACCGCTGTTGTCGAAATGTAATCATGATATTTTAGAGTGATTATTAATACGAGGTATGCTGAAAGTAGCTCAAAAAGACAAAACACAATATCGATTCGACAAAAGCGACCAAAGATTCGACAATAGTCACAACACCGCATTCCACAACACGCACAAGAAACCAACTGAGTTGCAACATCGAAGGAGATAGGAGGAGCCAGCGATAGATGTTATTCATGCACCACAACCACAACATATACATAACTCTGTATACCAAGCTTGTTTCCTTAATGCATATACAATCAAAGCAAAATTAACTTGAGTGTCACTATTTCAATCGTCTATGTAAAAGTAAAACCAGAAAAATGTATAAAATTACGAAACAAGCCTTTGTGTACAAAAGAGGTGTTCGTATGTCTACTTCGGTAAGTACTTAATATATTTATACGTGTTTAGAGGGTAGAATTACAGTAATGAAATGAAAGTGAACATTATTTACGAAATGTTTTATGTACTTAGATAAATACACAATAAAGTGATTAACAATCTGATCTAAGTAAGTGACAGTGCTTAGTGTACCTGACTTTACGTGGAAAAATGGAACAAAACTTAGTGCGTTCAAATATTTACTTAATATCTGTGTGTATCAGCTATATTTGCATTGAAGTGATAAGTGTACAAAATTGTAGCGCAGATAGATACCTGACCCTCAATGAAACCTCGTTCACAATTCACAAAAGCAACTATCTAAATAAAAGTAAATTTCTAGGTATAGTAATAAAATGTTTAAATCCTTAGGTACCTTTCGCTTATTAGAAACTATCCCGGGCAGCGTTGCTAAAGTGGCAAAAGTAATAATATTGGTAGTAATTTGTTATTAGAGTGGCGGAATTCGTCACGATACGTTACCCTGGCTGCTATGCTGGTCGTAGGTTTCTCTAATAAGTCCCAGAGCCATTTCTGGTACTGTGCACAGGTACCCTGTCCAAATTCTTCTTCTTCACGCTGTCGTAAACTCTCTGCCTCCTTTCTCATTTCTTCGTGTACATGTTCCTTCCGCTGATGGTACTTGTGCTGACAGCACGACTCCAGGTACAATTCATCCACGCCCCAATATTCGAGATCATCACTGAACGCCAACACACACATTTCATCTACTAAATGTAACTTGCCAGTCCGATAAAAATTGAGTATTGAACTGAAGCTTTTTGGATGCCTGTAAAAAGGTTCAAAACAAAATATGGTAAGTTGATAAAATGGTTGGATGGACGTTTAAGTTAATTAAACATCTAGATAGGGTTCGAAACGCATGAATATCTGATCCCTGCCGCCTCTTTCCGCCATCATATGCCGCGCACAACAAAACTGTGATATGAGCTGTTGCCTGCGGTGTTCCCGGACCAATACGACCTTTAAACCTTCAAGAAAAGAGCGTACTCCTTCTTAAAAGGCTGGCAACGCACTTGTAACGCCTCTGGTGTTGCGGGTGTTATTGGGCGGCGGTAATCGCTTACCATCAGGCGATACGTCGGCTCGTTTGCCGCCCATTAAAATAAAAAAAAGAATAATATACATTGTTTTACGCTTCTAGGCCGTACTGATTACACTTAGGAATAGCATATACCTATTAACCAGCACATATATAAAACTAATCAGACCCAATTCCCTGACCAACTCTGATAAGTTTGTGTCCGAAGGGGTTTCGTCAACGATTTGGAAAACTATAGTTTTATGTCATACTATGTACTTTTTAGTTGATTTTCTGATATTATTATGTCTTGATGCAGCCAATAATTTGATCTCCTATAGTAATATTGCTCAATAATGACGATGTTACTTAAATAACGAATTCACATCTTCTAAAAAACAAACTCACAACACGAAAAAAAACTGTATGAATTCGTACCTATCAAAAAAATACTCGTTGTCTTGTAATGAGTAATCATCACAGAGTTCTGTGATGGCTTCATGCGTGTTGCAGTCCCGGAGACGCCCAAGCCTGGTGTGTGGCAACCGCTCCAGCGTCCGCCACAGAACCTCGTGTCGCACTCCACCCACGTTGATAATCACTCGCTTGCTCAGCGCTTTCGCGCGTAGCATCATAAACGGCTCGGGTGGTAGTGACGACATGGATCTGGAACATTGTTGCATTTTTTGTTAAAAATACTATGAGTGTCGTAAGAGGCAACTAATGGAGTAAATTACGCAGGAGAACATCACTGCAAAGAGAAAGCAAACTTGAAACAAACCCTATACCAACCTATCAGCCCAGGGCGGTATTGAAGCCAAAACCTCCATTCTAAGGAGAGTCTTATGTCAAGCAGTGGACCATTTTTGTTTTTATATTTCGGATATCTAACATACATCGCTATTTAGTCCCAAGCTAAGCAGAACTTGTGTTATGGGTACTAGACAACTGATATGAATACATATATATACTTTTTTTTGTAAATACATACACATTATTAATAGAAAACACCTAAACTCCGAAACAAATATTTGTAGATCACACAAACACTTGGTCCGACCCAGGATTTGAACCCGAAACCAGAAGCACAGCAGTCGCATTCACTACCACTGCGCCACCAAGGCAGTAACTAGTAGTAATATTAACGGCTGTTGATTATGTTGTCTAACCTGGAGTGCGTTCGCTGCAGCACTGCGGCAGCATTGGCGGGCGTGTTAGGCGCGGGCGCAGGCGCCAGCCCATGGTCGAGCGGCGCATCTTGCGCGGGCGCCGCGTAGCCCATGGGCGCGCGCGGGGGCGAGTCGCCCACGTGCCAGCGCGCGGCGCCGCGGCCCGCCCCCTCGCCCCCCATTCCCGCTAGCTCATGGCGCCAAGCGCCGCCGCCTCATCCGCCCACCAAAACACGTAGACGTTGCTTCGGATCCTGAAACAACAAACAACATAACAAATTATTTTTTAGGTTCTATGTATTATGCATAAAATGTATAGTGATAGACACAATATGTACTAAATTTATTGCTTTTTTTAATATATAGAAATAAATAGCGGGCAATCGAGCAGATATATCGCTTGATGGTAAGCGATTACTGCCGCCCATGGACACCCGCAACACCAGAGGCGTCACAAGTGCGTTGCCAGCCTTTGGAGGATGGGGGAAGGTGTTGGGTATGGGCCTCTTCTATCCTCACTCACTCGATGAAGCACTCACAGCATTTCTACTTCTTCTACTAATTCTTTCACACCGGTTTTCTATGAGGCCGTGGTATCAGTCCGGTCGAGCCGGCCCATTCATGCCGAAGCGTAGCTCTCCCTTCGTTAAACCACAATTTAAATAGCAAATTGAAAAGAAACTACATTATGTATGAATAGATACTAGGTGACCCACGCAACCTCGTTTACGTCTCCTATTGCCCGTAGCGTAATAACTTTCCCCCGTTTTTCTAACATCCTTCACTGATGCTCCGCTCGAAAAACATTATTTATTTTTTAATTTATTAACCTTTTAAGCCTTCCCTGGACTACGACAAATATTTTAAGAACCAAAATCAGCTAAATCGGCAGAGCCGTTTTCGAGTTTTAGCGAGACTAACGAACAGCAATTCATTTATATATGTATGGAAAAGAATAAGACTAATCCCGCTCACACGCCCACAACTGTATATTATTAATTAACAATAAATTAATTCTAGGATTAACAATAGTCACCCACGAACACACCGAGTTATGACTCTGAGGAAGTCCCAGAAAAAATTACTCTGTTTTGGAACCCGCAACGTTTTCGTTAGATGTAAAATTGTGAAATTTTCTGTGTCGAGTCTATACGTATATAATAATATACTCGTATATGTGAGGCTAAAACCTAATATTTTTCTTTTTTTTCTTTTTGTTTCAAAAAGACAACTCCCGCATTAGGAATATACATCCTGTGTCGCGGGGGACTTTACAAACATACATGTAACGGACACAAATAACACCCAGACTCAGGACAACATTTTGTGGATCACACAAAGTGATGTCCCACGTGGGATTTGAACCCACGGCACTTGGCGCAGTAGTGAACGTTTAAACCACTAGGCCAACCGTGCAGTCAAATGAATAGCACACGCGAAGTTTCTAAGGCATGCCAAAGGATTTCGACTTCATTCAACAATTAATTTAAACTAAATATTACATATTTTTAAAGTTGAAATAAAGCAGAACAAATAGGATATTTAATCACTTAAATCTAAACATGGCAATAAAATGATTAATATTGCACACAGTACAAGGTGACTAACAGGAGACAAGACTTTAGTTTATACAATTTAATTTAATAAAACTTCGTAACCTGGCCTAGCTACGCCATAGTGTACCCGTAACAAAGAGCTACGAGCTACGAGGCCCTATTTTAACCTGTAAGTGCAGGGTTTATACATATTGTATACGGCTATTTGTATCAATTTAATTAATACTGTTGTAAACTTTTATTGATATTATAATAAAATATTGTAATTATATATTGATTATAAATAACTGATAAAATATAGAGCATAATGCATTTCTAGCTAAACGAAAAAGACAAATCTTTATCAGTACTTGTTTAAGGTGGTTATACATTTTTAGGGTTCCGTACCCAAAAGGGTGAAACGGGACCTTATTACTAAGACTTCGCTGTCCGTCTCTCAGTCTGTCACCAAGCTGTATCTTATGAACCGTGATAGTAAGACAATTAAATTTTATTTAATTGTTTAGAAATGTATTTATGTTGCCGCTCAATGTTAAAGGGACTTCCATACATCAAACGTGATTCTTTTTCTCGTTTTTGCTCTATATTAATAACGGCAACAGATAGACGCTTGAAATGTATAGATAATGTTACGGAACCGACCTGCGCGATTTGGACTCGCACTTGGCTGTTATTTCTGTATTTAATAATGGTTCACAAAACAATATATGTATTATAGTATTGATTTAGTCCTAATATGACTAACACATCGTAGTCAGTGTCACCTTGTAAAAGCAGATATCAAACGAAACAAACTCTGTCTAAAGCAACTCTGTCTTATAAATGAATAGAAAACTAAAAGAACAAAGTTCCTTCACAAGTTCAATCGTCTGTAGTTAATAGCTTTAGGTAACTTATCCTGCAATAAGAATATAAGTACGTCAGAGAAAAGAATTGTTTGACAGCCGGAATTTAAAGTACTTTTTGTACAAGTTATAACTTAGTTTCATTCAGTCGTTAGCCCTTTATGGCCATCTACTAAGACTATCTGCCTATATTTGGGGACACCACCAGTGTCTACGAATATAGACAAACAGTCCTCTGTTATTTTGTAGTCAGCAAAATGTTATGAGTTTCAAGGATTGTTCATTGTAATGGCCGCAGCTGTTTATTACTATCTTAATTTTTTAAGTGAAACTTCTTTGCCTGCTTGTGGGTAATTTTTTTACGGATGAAACGCAATAAAAGTGATACGAAAATGTGGGACGTTTTTGTCCAAGAAAAGGGAGAGAATGATAGAGACCGATTGAGAGAGAGTGAGAAATGGTTTGAACTTTGTACGCACGCCATTTTTTTTAAAGATGTTTTCTGTGTCTTATAAGACATGTAATTAGTTTTAAGTTTACATGAGGGCTGTTAGGTTCACACTGCAGTATATCTACATGTTAAGAAACTTCCCGAATAAAATATAATTATTATTAAGACTGCAACTTTTTAGGTCATTCAAATTTTAGTCATCCATTTCAACCGTCAATAAAACCATAAATCGTAGGTAAGTTTTTCCCCGAAAGACTAAAGTGCTCATCCCAAAAACGTGAAAATTTAATAAGATAGAAACACTAGAGTACTACAAATGTGAGCCTTTTAAATAATAAATATCCACCCGTCCAGTTAGATCGATCGACTGTGGGGGAAAGGTCAGTATTCACTCACTGTAACGCGTGTTACAATACACTTAGAACTTTGTGATATGTGCTACGGCGTTACCATATACAAGAACGATCGTAAAAGGTATGCCCATTTAATAGTTCTCAATAATATCACTGTCTTTACTAAACCACCAGTTTCCAATTCGAATTTTGTTTCATTGTGGTGTACATTAAAAGTAATATATATATATATATATCGTTATGTAAATAAAAAGGTTAATTATGTATTTTTTCAATTAATAACTAGAATTTAGAATTTTATTAATTATAAAATAAAGGTTAAGTGTAATAATTTACCCGCACATACATTTTAAAATGAATTACTGTACATTAGTCTTCCTAAAACACGAAAACTACTTTACAAATATTACGAAATATATGTTAATGTTTTATCCTAAATTAAAGGATTATTAGAATTCTTTAAAGCATTGCATTCGTTTTATGAGAGATCCCCTGTTAACAGAACCAAGTGTTGTTTGCAAGAGCAGTCATACCGCTGTAAATCCTTTTGACAGCATCAACAATAAACATCAGTCTCGTAATTTAAAACATAACAAAGACTCGCGTTTTCATTCGAACACGACATTTATGAGCTCAACAACATACATGTTTTAAAGTGTATTCCTAACTTTTGTATTTTAACCGACTTCAATAATAAAAGGAGGTTCTCAATTCGACTGTATTTTTTTATGTTTGTAACCACAGAACTTTCGACTAGGTGAACCGTTATTGATGATTCTTTTTTTTTATTTGAAAGCTGGTGCTTTCCGTGTCGTTCCATTTTAATTTAGTCCAGTTCTTGAAATCGGTTTCTTTTTTAGAAAATGTTACTTGTTAATGTAAAAGTAATTCAGAGTTAAGCACGTTACGATAACAGTTTAAGAATTATTACTTATATGCTAAATGTAAAGTAACATAAAATACGGGTAAAAGTAGTTTGTTAGTATTGTTTGTGAATAATAGAAGCTTTTCGTTGTTGTGATATATAGTAAAACCCGAGCAAACGCCCGATGCAGAGGAAAACCACAAAAAAAATGGGTCGATGACATACGGGGACGAGCGGGAGTGAACTGAATATCAATGGCACGGGATCGGGTAAAATGGAAATTAGGAGAGGAGGCCTACGTTTCGGTCGTACTGACGGACAAACTAGAGGCTGCGATGATGATGATGAATGGTACTAATTTATTAAGAGACATTGTTCAGGGCCTTTGTATGAATATTTGAAAAAATTCTTTTTTGGTGGCTTAGTGGTAGAGTGCAATGTTTGTATAATTGCAAATATATGTTTCGGAGTTTGGGTGTTTTCTATAATATGTATGTATTTACAAAAAAAAAGTTTGGAAGTATTTATATCAGTTGTATAGTACCCATAACACAAGCTCTGCTTAGCTTGGGACTAGATGGCGTTATGTGTTAGATGTGTGTGTGGACAAAGCGCAGGAGCAGTTTCCCACCACCGAACTGGTGTTTCTGGGAGACTTTAACGCCCACCACGAGTCCTGGTTGGGATCTTCCAGAACTGACCACGCGGGTCGGACTGTCCACGCATTCGCTCTCACGCATGACCTCACCCAGCTGGTACTCCAGCCCACCAGGATACCAGACATACAGAGTCAAGCGCCTTCCTTGCTGGACCTTCTGCTGACAAGTCACCCAGCGCAGTACAATGTATCGGTGCCCCTCTAGGATCCTCCGATCACTGCCTGGTGTCTACCACGGTGTCTTTAGTTGCCGCCCCACGACCAGTGGCAGCGAAAAGACGACTATGGCACTACTCGTCAGCGGACTGGGATGGAATGCGGGATTATTTTGCATCCATCCCATGGGCTCAACGCTGCTTTAAAGACAAAGATGTGTCGCAAACTGCGGCCGCAGTGGCTGGCGAGATCACTGTTGGAATGGAATACTATATTCCCCACAGTGAGGTCGCCAGCGCAACGACCCGTGCCGTTGCGCAAAAGCGATCGGCTTACCACGCATGGACCAGGGCTCACGCTCGCGGCTGCCCTGACGTTGGTCAACTAAAAGCAGCGTTTAACAAAGCCACAAGGGAATGCAAGAAGGCTTACATTAGAGCGGATGCCCAGCGCATTGCGCGGCTTAGCCAAGAACTCGTCGCACACCCTACGGGTAGCCGAAAGTTCTGGCGATTGGCTAAAGCCGTGCAGTCCAACTTCTGCCAACCCTCGCTACCACCGCTGAAATGCCCCGACGGATCACTCGCCCATCAGTCGCAGGAGAAAGCAAAACTGCTTGTTGATCTCTTTGCGGCTAACTCCCGAATCGACGACCGTGGCAGCACCCGCCTACCATTCCGACCTGCGACACTACGATGCGGGATATTCGCATCCGGTTGAATGATGTCCGTGCGGAGCTTCGGTCACTCGACGTCCGGAAAGCCAGTGGACCCGATGGCATCCCAGCGGTGGTTCTTAAGAAATGTGCACCAGAGTTGTCTCCGGTATTGACGCGCTTGTATTGCCTGTCGTATTCATCGGGAACTGTTCCGATGGCCTGGAGAGAGGCGAATGTTCAACCCATCCCCAAAAAGGGCGACCGTTCAAACCCAGCAAACTACCGTCCGATAGCCGTCACCTCAATTCTCTGCAAGGTATTTGAAAAGATAATAAACAAACAACTGATTTACTACCTGGAGGATCACTCTTTACTAAACGATCGTCAATATGGTTTTAGACCGAACCGATCCACGGGTGATCTTCTAGCGTATGTTACACACCTTTGGGGTGAGGCTATTGACAGGCATGGGGAATCCTTGGCCATCAGCCTTGACATGGCCAAAGCCTTTGATAGGGTTTGGCACCGTTCGCTTCTCTCCAAGCTACCGGCATACGGCTTACCCCCCTAACTCTGCAGCTGGGTTGCCGCATTTCTGCACCAGCGCCGCATTAGAGTCCTTTGCGACGGTGCGGCCTCCGAGTTTCAGCTGATCAACGCTGGAGTACCTCAGGGGCCCGTCCTATCACCCACGCTGTTTCTTCTGCATATCAATGACATGTTAGCCCTTGGTAGCATTCATTGCTATGCAGACGACAGCACAGTTCACGGGCGATATTTTGGACATCCCACAGCTGGTCTGGCAGATAATGAGAAAAAACGACGAGAACTTGTATAAATGTAACCTAATCAAGTTATAATTGACAATAAAACTATGTCAAAGTAGAGAAACAGACTGTTTGAAATATTATGTTAATGACATCAAGTATCATTAGTAGTCGATTAAACAAATAAATCACCAAACTCTTAATTGTAATCGAAAGATTTTTCTGGGTGTACTAAACTAGGTACTAGAGACTAACGACTAGACTAGGTGACCTAGTATAGTACACCCATACTAATATACTATATATACTTTTGATTGACGTGTTGGTCCAATGATTTGACAACTAGGTCTTTGAAAAAAAATTATTGACTTTTTTTATGCATTTTAAAACTTTATTATTAATAATATTGAAATTTAGAGCAAAAAATCTAAAAAAAAATGTTTTTTCAATAAATTATAAACAATTAAAAATTTATAAAATTTAAATAAAAATCACGTGACTATAAACGCTCTATGATTGGTCACCATAGTTGTGACGTAATAATGTTATGGCTATTTAATAACAGTACAGCGTTTACGGCTATTACACGTGACTAGATAATAATATTGAAAATTTATTGCTAAAGAACAAGTTGTTAGTTGGTTCCGATTAGCTATGTGATAAAGGATTTATTAAGGCAAAGTCTGATAATATTCCTGATGTTGATATATTTATTTAAAAAAAAAAAGACGTTCGGTTTAATTCTGCTGAAGTTCGAGGTCCCAAGGCATCAGTAATAAAAGAAAAAAAATGAATCGCAATCATTAAATAAAGATACATGAATTTATTATATAAGTACCTACATTAAATAATGTATAAAAAAAAATATGCTATGATTTTAAAGGTTATGATTTGGAGTCCAATTAAAAAAAAACTTTTTCTTTTTTAATTATTTGATTTGTATACTTAGATGAATAATAATTAACAACAATGGTGTTAAGAAATACTTACATCGAAATGATCTTCACAACAAAAAAAAATCGATTTTGTTTTGGGATTATCACGGTGCACTGCTTGAAACCATTTTATTCGACGTTTGTCATCTTGGGGAACATTTAAAAACAATTTGTCGGGAGTTGTTTTTGTAGTATTAGTACATAATGGTACGAGAACGATAACTTTTGAGGTTCGACATTTTTAATATAAATTTAAATATTTTTCAACGACAACAAAATTAAATAAATCAAAAATGTATTTATTATTTCTCTATCTACTGCAATGAGTGAAAACTAACATCATGACGTCACACGCGCTCGGGTTTGTTTGGAAGCTGTCGGCGTGTCTTCGGTACTGGATTTAAAAAAATTATTTTTATTTTAAAATAACTTTTGAATGATTGCGAAAAAAAAATTAGTTTTGTTATAAAACTTAAATATTATTATGATCTTTCCATTTATCACAAACAAAAAATAATTTCAAAAACCCAATTCGAGTGCAGACAGAAAGATCATGGACTCGTTTCCCACCCAAAATAATTCATTTTGTTATATGGATGAAGTGAAAAACGACCGTTTGACTGGTTCACTAGTTTTAAAATCGCTCAGCGTTCGATAAAGTGTGTTATGCAGGGTACTCGATAGCATTCGTAACGAAACAAGTACGCACGTAAGTATGTTCGTCATTAATCTGGTTCGGTTCCCATATTTCAAGCTATAAACAACATAATGCATGTAGTAACATAAATTAATAAATTACAAGTTAAAATCAAAAATTTAAAAACCCTCTACGCAAGCACTTAATCGAATAATTATACACCAAAAATGCCTTATATAATTTTGGAGAAGAGCTGATACTCTTTTACTGCTGAAGCGATATTAACCAAACAAAGCTAACAACCAACCAGGAAACTGGCTTTCAAATGAAAAGAACTGAGAGCTACGGTGCCACAGACATACACACACATAAAAACAGACAGAAATCGACGTCAAACTTATAACACCCGTCATTTTGCGTAGGGGCTTAATAATGACTTCAAATATCAATCATGTATCGACTGCCGTAAAAGCTATAACATGCAAACAAAAGGGTTTACAAATAAAATATGGTACCGAGGCTACACTGTCTATTATTAGATTAGGGTCGATCCATCAGAAGCTTGATAAGCTCCGGTCACGGGGCGCGCCACGCAAGCTAGTAATCGATTACTGACCACCACCCCACTCAAAGCTCTCTTACAAATATCAACCCACATTCTATTTATTCTAATTCTATTTCGTGACGGCCCCATTCAATTGTAGATTAAGATTTTCAGACTCTTCGTATTCATCTGGGACGCGTAATAAATGTGTTATCGTTTTCAACTTGTTTATCTAATATTTCCTTAGATAATTAATCAAAGTAATTAGTAATACTTTGATTTAACTGTATCAGATTTAGCCAGAGAATAGAATAATGTTTACTTTTAATATAGTATCATTTATTGTGGAAACCCTTTTGATTTTCCCTAGGTAATTAAAAATATGTCATTAAGAAGTGTGCTTGCTATCAACCTGTGTTTTTTATACGGGATAGTATTAATTAACACCTAATATAGTTGATAATTACGTTATTATGATTTCTGTTCAATCTGCCGTTGTAATTTATAATATTTATTTCACAAACCAATATAATAAATAGTTATATTGACATTGTTTAGCCTCGACAGGATAGCATTTTTTTTAGTGTTAAGGGAGTTTTACATTTCATATACTCGTACATCAACACCGCCATAACCTAGTTACATATTTTGACTTAAAAATAAAACAAATATTTCATTAATTTTATCAATGGCCTAAATGAAGATTCTAGTGACATGAGTGAGCCTAAATAAAAGTTTTGTTTTGTTAAATTTTCTTTGCATTTGAGCCTCTCCCTTAAGTAGATTTCGGCCTGCTATATTAGGCTGGCAAGATGGGTTGCAATAGAGTTTGTTTCAAGATTTATTTCCTTTTTCGGTGATGTTATCCTGCGTAGTTAGAAGAGCAAATCATTAAAATATTATTTCGTTAGTTAGCTAGCTAGTGTATTAAAGTAGTATTTGTTATAAGGGATACCTGTAAACAATTGTAAATTTGTTGCATATTTAAACAAAATGTAACAACATTCCTCAAATTAAGGTGTGGGGGAACGGGTCACGTTCCTCCAATACAAAAGGAGGATCCTCCAACCAGGCGAGGTGGTCATGGCTGGCGGGCATTTGACAGTTAATGTTGGGATGTTGTACATATGATAATCGGCGCGAGAATTTCTACTACGCGATTCAGGATTGGTAGTTTATTCGTGTTGTACGTTACTCCGTAGTTCAGTGCAATTGTAATAGTAATAGTAAGTAAGTAATAGTTATAGTATAATAGTATTTTCTAAATTTATTCTGAAATTGGATTTTGTTTATTGATTTAATACGTTTCTGAGCGTGACTCTAACGTACGTTTTGACAATTCAACAATTTCTTAACGGTGTAAGAATTTACTGTGTGTCCTATACTATAGTCTGGCCACTGAGAGAATGCGTTCCTGACAGGTCGTGATCCAATGGGCGATGTAACTTTGAACTGGTGTACAATTTATGGCAAAATTTTAAATATCTTTTATTAACCTTAATAATGAGTAATAACATTAAAAATTGAATAATCATGCCAATGTACAATAAACCTTTTATTTTGGGCTAAAGTTATTAACAATTAATCAATTAATTAATTTAAGAACAATAATTTTTAAAAGTCTAACGACGTCAAACTGCGCTGTTTCAAGGTTATGTCAATAGTTTGTTTTTGTAGTGATGAGACAAAATAATACTGAATTGTAACTGAGTATTTTTGGAATATATCGAATATATCGTAATATATTCTGTCGGTCGATATATTGTTAAATAAAACGTTCTAATTTTATAATATATAATTTTATTCATTTATCTTTATTGAATACACAAAAAAACAGTAGAACAAGATGAGTTACAAAGTATGTAAGGATGTTGTACAGTCGAATGTTGTCACCATTTTAGGGAAATGTGCCGAAATGCTTTGGGCATTTATACGAACGACATTAAAGTTCCTGGGGACATCGGAGAAATTATTCGAGAGTGTGTATAATGTACTTAATACATACGAGTTAAGTTTAATATAGTTTATAATACGATATAGGTACGATCAAACCAAACTTATGAAAATAATTGTCGTGATATCAGTCAGCTGAATTAAAAATAAATGAAAAACTATTTTTATCCCTTTATATTTCTGGTAAAAAGAATTACTTTTCTAAGAGAAGCAAAAAAAAAATTGATAATTGGGACAGTGTCGTTTTCATTGACGAGACATGGCTGAACACCAATCACGAGCTTTCTCGTTCTTGGACAGATGATACTCAAGGGTCGACGTCGAAAGTGCCAATCGGTAAAGGAGCACGTCTCATAATATGCCACGCTGGTTGTGCGAAGTATGGTTTTGTGGAACATGTTTTATTAGCATTTGAGTCAAAAACTACCACTGACTACCACGAAGAAATGAATGCGGCTGTATTCAAGGAGTGGTTCCAGGATGTGTTGCTACCTGGCCTTCCAGAGCCTTCAGTTATAATAATGGATAACGTCCCTTATCATTCGGTGCAAATAAATAAAGCACCTACTCAAGCTAATAGAAAAGAGGAATTGGTGGCTTGGCTGCAAAGAAGTGGCATTGACGCAAATATGTCAATGCTAAAAGCTGAGCTGATGAAATTAGTCAACGACCATAAGCTATCAAATATTCAACACGAAATAAATGAGCTGGCTCTGGAGTACGGTCATCGCGTTCTCCGAATTCCTCCATATCACTGCCAGTACAATGATATAGAGCTAATCTGGGCTCAAATTAAAGGTTATGCAGCCCGCCATAATACTTTTCCACCATATGGCATAAAAAAGATGAAGACGCTTTTAAAAGAAGCATGCGAAAAGCAAGTGATGACTGGATGAAGGTGGTTGAAAAAACTAAAAAAATGATATTTGATGACTTTGACCGCGATATTCGTATAGACACTATGATTGATAATAACATGATAATACATGTTGGTGAAGATGACAGCGAGTCCTCAAGCGAATCGGAGTCGGATTAAATTTTGATTTGACATTATTGAAATCTTAAAACTATGTATTTCATAATATATATTTTTCTATAAATACAGTATTTTTATTTTCTTTCCCTTGGTTTCATTCAGAAATTACGATTAAATTTAATTCATCCATCAACAATTTTGTTAATATTGTGTTTGAAATATAAAATATATCTAAATTGAATAATTATGCATAATGAATGATATAAATACTGTTACCAAATATTATTAATGATATTCATGGCACATCACTACTCATGACCAATTTACAAGTGTCAGAAACGCATTCTCTGAGTGGCCGGACTATAAAAATATATATTTATCGACTAGCTAAGTCTCACTGTGTTACCCGCGGTTATTATTGTAAATATACATACTTAGTCTAAAAAGGTAGTCTAAGTTACTCTTAATATCTTTAACTATTTCACAGTCAAAGTCTCGTCAAAGTCGGTCCAGTCGTTCCAGAACAAAACAGAGAAACAAAAATTTATTGATGTAAAACTGTGTATATTTTCATAAGCATTAAGTGAAAAGCTGTTAATTTGAAATTACAAATAGGCACTTAAATTTTATTTATTTTAATAGATTTATTTTCTTTCTCAAGACAAACCAATCCTGTGGGTATTATAGTTACGTTTTCTAAGCTATATTTTCTTTCTACCTAACAATCGTCAAGCCTTTTGGTGAATTTAGCAACTTTATACTGGCATTGGCTATTACAATTTGGTCGACCTAGATCTCGAACCCCAATTACCTACACTATTACTACAATACAGGATGCAACTTTATCGAAACAAATAGCCTAAGTAATTTAAGAACATTATTCAAAATATAGAATATCAAGATAAAATAACCAAACGAAATGTGTTTTAGCTCCTTTAAAATATTTATGTAGAAAAATAAAATTACAGGTACGTTTAACGTCGGCGTACGACGACGTATACTCAACATAAAAATATTTTTATTTGGAAATATCAGAATTATATTTATCACAAGGATCCAGGTTCGTAAATATTTCGGTTTTATGACTGCTGTTACGTATTACTTCGACCCAATCTCTTTTGTATTGAGGTAGCGTAGCTGCATATAATTGAAAAAAGAAGTGGTACTTACCTATTGATTTTAGCATGATCAAATTTGCTTTGAATGTCAAACGAGTTTGTTTGTTTACTTTTATTCCTATAAACCTTCCTCGTATTTTTTATATTTATATTGCCAAATACCTGATCGAATTTATGAGCAGAATCTAAGAATAGTGGTCACCATACTATTTGCAAATGTAGAAAATGCAACAATGCAGCACGTGACCTATTGATATGCTTTTGCATCATAGGGGATCCGGTCTCACACTCACCAACGAAACATGACAACATATGTATTACTTTAGAGTCGGCTTCCAATCTTCTGCGATACGACTGTACTTCGATTTTTTTAGTTGGCCGATACCTAACTCGCATAAGTCAAGATTAACGACCCGAAGCGCGACTCTGCCGCCAGTAGGACATTTGGGTAGGCCGGGGAAACACACGAAACCACCAGAAAGATACTAAATATGAACTTATATTAGAAGTCTAGACACACAATGCACAAAAGAATTCAGTTGGTATTAACAAATTGAAAAACAACATACATAATTAAAAACAAAAATATAACGTAGGTAAAAACTGGAGTGAGCTATGATAATAAGCTGAAGCCTATCTCAGTCTGCAATGGCTTTAGTGTATTGTGTATGTACGTGGGCTTTTTATTGCTTTCCTATAAACCTAGTAATTCTTTCTCACTATCATTCGACTATTGACCGCCTCGGTGGCGTAGTGGTAGCGTAAGCGACTGCTAAGTTTGAGGTCTCGGGTTCGATTCCCAGGTCGGACCAAATGTTTGTATGATCTGCAAATATGTTATATATGTTTTAGTCCACGGGCCCACGAACAAGGGATTTCAGTGATTGTCAACAGGCTGAAAGTTTATACACAGCTTCGTTTTGACGAGACACCCAACTTTTATTATTGTGCCAAATTCTGAAAGTGGAAGGAAAAAGCGGGATAGGGAGCGAAACACGTCGATTTGATGAGTGTCCCAAATTAAATAACAACAGTTTCTAAACATCAATACTTTGAGAAAATACGATGGAAAACTGAGAAAAACTTGTGGCATACAAATTGAATGGCACCTTCCGGGTGACCCCCAGCTCTAACATGTCAAAATGGTGACTTGAAAAAATTTATTAACAACAAGCTGATTTTTGTTTTGGGGCTTGCAAAATATATATATTTTATAAAAAATGCATCGGCATACAAATTTGTTGGTAATTTTTTTGAGACCTACACTCGAAAGTTGTCAAGATTATGTTAATCTTTTTTTGATTGACAACTGTATGCCACGAAAAAATTATGATTATTTGCTTAATTTTTAATCTAAATATAATAGTGACCTACAAAAAAAATGGAATTTTTGAGGTTAACCTACAAAAACAAAAAATCTAATCATTTAATATGTGCTCCGTACTTATGTCTTGTAACCACTGGTTTCATTTGTAATATATTAAACTAATGTTAAAAAAATGAAAGCTTGTATTTTCAGTGTATTAATACACTACAGAACTTTAATAATAATGCAATGTGCAAACAGTGCATGAAAAGAATTAAACTTATAAATAATTTATGATAAATATTAAAAAATCAATCAATCCTCATCAGATTCGTCACTCGATGAGTCTTCACTATGTGTGATGTTATCGTCATCTTCAGAACTATCGGTATCACACTGTTCAGATTCTGTAATTTTTTTTTTTTTATAAGTTTTATTTTCGGATGAAAACGTTCGTCCTTACGTGAAGAATTGCACAAGAAACACTCCATGATGACGATCACTTAACAGCTTCGAAAAGAGAGCTCGACTAAACTAAAAAGGTAAAATAGTCGTTAGAGCTGATGCTTAAAGGAAGTTGGGCGGGGATAGTGGGTCTTACGATTTTATACCTGAGGCAAAATCACACAGTTCAGCATATTATTATTTTTGATATTGATATTGAACTAAATTGAAATGTAATAAATGTTTTTTTATAAGGTACTGCAAAAAGATTATACTGAAAAAATTATCGCTACAAACATGTATTATTTGTATTTTAGGTAAATATTTTTAATTTGTTAATATAATAACTTAAAGATATTACTTTTAATTCGATTATAAATTAAAGATTCAAATTATAGAGAAATTAAAAAACTTTAATTTATATTAATTTTAAAGTACCTACACGACTTATAAATATGCATTTTTCGAACTTAGAACTAATTTTTTTTATAGACAACTGATTTTACGATTTGTTTCACAATACAATGATTTTTTCCTTACTTGACTATCACTTAAAAATTGTTGTTAACTGAATAATAAAATAAATAAGTAGTTCAATAGCTCAATCACTCGTTACAAGAAATTTCAACAAATTTTCATGCAATTCCCTTGTTTTTATTGGTGTAATTGTTTATATAATTAAGTAATTAAAAAAAAAAATTTTCATTTTCATTAAATAAGCTGTAATATTGTATACGAATTTTCCATTTTAGCAATTTCAAACAAAAGCTGGCGAAACTTATGTACAGGACTTCGACATGATATGTTTTCAAGATTTAATTTGTTTGAAATTTCGAAAATTTCACTTGTAATTAATCGCTTCCATTTTTTTTGTATGCCAATAGTTTCATGGTGTTATACGTTTGATTCTTAACAGAAAAAAATAAAAAAGAAGTTGTTATTAATGAAAAAAAGATTAACATAATCTTGACAACTTTCGAGTGTAGGTATCAAAAAAATTACCAACAAATTTGTATGCCGATGCATTTTTTATAAAATATATATATTTTGCAAGCCCCAAAACAAAAATCAGCTTGTTGTTAATAAATTTTTTCAAGTCACCATTTCGACATGTTAGAGCTGGGGGTCACCCGGAAGGTGCCATTTAATTTGTATGCCACAAGTTTTTCTCAGTTTTCCATCGTATTTTCTCAAAGTATTGATGTTTAGAAACTGTTGTTATTTAATTTGGGACACTCATCAAATCGACGTGTTTCGCTCCCTATCCCGCTTTTTCCTTCCACTTTCAGAATTTGGCCCAATAATAAAAGTTGGGTGTCTCGTCAAAACGAAGCTGTGTATAAACTTTCAGCCTGTTGTCAATCACTGAAATCCCTTCTTCGTGGGCCCGTGGACTATTTCGGAGTTTGGGTCTTTTCTATGTATAATATGTATGTATTTACAAAAAAAAGTATATAAGTATTTATATCAGTTGTATGGCATTGTGTTAGATGTCCGGAATATTTATTTATTCCTATCCGCTATCAGCTGGTCCCACAACTGCTGAGACTCCTTCAATTTGCCTAAAGCCAGTTTGAGCTTGGATTCTTCCTAGCGAGCAGCCAAAGTTCTAAGAGTCATCATAGTTGATAAATAAAATATGATAAGGATTGAGAAAGATGTACTATAGCTTGGCTTGGCTTCTGGCTTCTTGCAGACCGAGATAGGCTTCAGCTTATTATCATAATTCACTCCAGTTTTTACCGATACGAATATTTGTGCATGGAAACAACCAGCTCAGGTAAACCCTAACTGACTCCTTCTTCGCTTCTTGTAACCAGGAGTAACGGTGTCTGTTTATCGATAGTGTCTTTTTTGCTTGTATCTGTGTTGTCATGTGAATGTGTATTTATATGTATTTCCACTTATTTATTCTGTTAACTATGAAAACTTGTAATTGGCCTTCTTTTTCGTATTAAGTTTGTATAATGTAACCATTAAGCTGTAAGTTTTCCTATAATTGTAAAATAAAATAAAAAATAAAAATAAATGAAAGCGAAAAATATAGTGAAGGTAGACAGAAAAGATAAAAATATTTTTTCAAAGTAACTGTGCTACCAAACTTATTAAGGTTATGTTTATCAAATTACAATCATTTTAAATATTTAGAACTGCATAAATACTTACATTTAATGTTTATACACAAACACTCACAATTATACCTCTGAAATGACAATGATTACAATGTATTGATTGGCCCGGAACTGTCACAGTACACACTACATCGTTGCAAAAAAACTGCAATTATTTTACTATATTTTTAAATTAAACAATGCATTACCTTTTTTAGTCAGTGGTGGATTGTATTTTGGGTGATTTCGAAATTGTGTAAAACGACTGTTGTCGAACCTTGAAGGGTTCCAACATTTCCAATTACCCGGTACTACACGGTAACCACTGAGCCATGATCACGTCTCGACTTAGTTTGATTGTATGTGCAAGTGGTATAAACATGAATTGGTGGTATATTCCCATGTTACAAGAGTTTTCAGTAAACAAAGCATTCTACAAAATTCATGTCGATATGTTTTCGGAACTTAAACCTATTTTCAAATAAGTTTTTTTTCTTTTATTGTTAAATGTTTGTGGGGGAACGGGTATAATGTTCCACCCAACACAAAGGGAGGATCCTCCGACCATGCGAGGTGATCATGCCTGGTCACTACATGTTCTTTTATTGAGCAACTATTTCAAAAATCATTCTTGAACCACTGTATTCTTTGTATATTGTGTGTCTTAAAGTATTAACTAACTGTACTCACACATCCATACATTAGTTTAAATATATTAATAATATACTAGCTGACCCACGCAACCTCGTTTGCGTCTTATAGTGCCCGTAGACTGAATATATTCCCCCGTTTTTGAAACATTCTTCATTGGTGCTCCGCTCCTATTAGTAGTAGCGCCATTATATATAGCCTATAGCCTTTCTCGATAAATGGACTATCCAGCACTGAAATAATTTTTTAAATCGGACGATCGGTTCCTGTGATTAGCGCGTTCAAACAAACAAAGAAACAAAATCTTCAACTTTATTATTAGTATAGATTCTAAATTAACGTTGTCTCTTTGTTACGCTTTCAAGAAATCGGTGCAGTTTACGCTGCCACTACGCTGTTTTCACAAATTTGGCATGGAGATACTTTGATTCTTGTGGAAGTACATAGGCTACAATTTCCCGTGATAATCGACATACACGCGGGTAAAAGCTTCGTGAATATCTAAAAAGCATGACTTGTAACTTGCAAACTAATTTTGCAAGGTGTCTGCTATAATTAACATTATGAATGCGAGAAGCTAACCGCGTTGCGCGTCGTTGCCATTAGAGCAGAGATAAATGGGGCTCTTTTATAATTTAATGAAAGTTATATAATAATTTACTAGTAATTTTTACCTTACCAAATTTAAAAAAATACTTTAAATCCTGCTCACTACTTAGTTGATTATTTTGCAGGTGAGCAGGATTTAAAGTATTTTTTAAATCGAACGGTACAACGGTACGGTACTGCCTCGTTAGTCTAGTGGTTAGCGTAAGCGACTGCAAATCAAGAGGTCTCGGGTTCAATTCTCGGGTCGGACTGCTGTTGGGTTTTTCCTACAAGAAATTCTTAATAGCAGCCCGGAGTATGCTTCGGAGAAGTCGTCAAACCGTCGGTCCCGATTGTCATCAACATCTATGGCAATCGTTATTGGGAAGTCAGCGCCCTCAAATATACTGGCAACTAGTTCAACCTTCGAATTCAGTTCGCCCTCCGGCTTGCGGAGGTCCGGTGTCAGTCGCTCTGTGGAAAAACTGATATTCGGGTAAATCCGGTTGAACTAGTAGCCGACCCCAAATAAAATTGGGAATAATAAAGGCTAGGAAGATGATAAACTGTACAACGGTACGGTATTCAAATTGATGTAACGCTATTGTCATTACACTCGTAGTATTCGAGACATACTAACAATCGCAACACAGTCTTTACTAGCGCAGGTGCTAGAGGATCCTATAATGCATTTTATATCGATAAAGAATATTATTCTTATTAATTGACTTTGACATTAAAGTTTATAGATAACTCAGTCATCAAAGAAAGCTATGGGCTATATATCCTCACGCTACGACGAAAAGAGCACAGTACAATGAAAAACGTAGCAAAAACGGGTTAAAATTATTTCTTTTGAGTGTTTTTATTGCGTGTGCTTTAACGAAGCAAAAAGCAAAGCGGTTAAAGTTTCACAAAAACAATGTATTAACAAATTGTACCCTTTGTTTACGCTCTTATAACATAACGCTATGGGAAATAGGCTTGCGTGGGTAGATATAGCCAGCCAGTAGATATATATATTATATATAGAAAATAACAAGTCAGTCAGTTAAAAAAATGTTCTTTCCAATAAACAAGAAAGCACTATCTCATAGTGGTAGTGGTTGACATGGCGGGCGAAAGTTTATATTGGCCTATTTACGTTGTGAAAGAATATAGGTCACGTCCTCACACCCGAACTATTGCCAGAGGCGCCACTCCGTCTCGCCGAGCCCTACCGTCTCGACACCTCGTCCGACTACTTTAAACTAAAGCAACATTACTTATAGCTGATAAACACATAAACTCCTTCGAAAGTATCTTTTATTCAGTTTGATTCTATATGATGCAAGAGCGAGACGGAACTACGAAACTGCTTAATAGGCTTGCTTGGTACGAGGGTGGAGACAGCCTCCGTATTGATCTTAAGTCGTGAACGGGACAGGCGAGCTGCCGCCGCAAGTAAATAAGCCAAAGCTGCTTCGCGAACTTTTGTCATAGTCCTACTATTTGATTTATAAACAAGTCACCAACTTCATTTAACGCAGCATGCCAAGTGTGCTCTCATAAGTCGAACTCCTGTTGTGTAATATTTATGAAACAATAAAGTTATAATTGTTATATTTATGACACTATTAATTTTCACAATATCATGATTTTCTGTTTACTAGTTATATTTATTTCCTCAAATACGGATTTAAATCTTTAAAAGGAAATCGAATTAATGGGTGTGTGTTTTGTTTTAGGTTCACAGTAAAAAGGTAAGTAAAAAATTGCAACAATTTACAACAAAACAAATTGTACCAGGTGAGTGATTTTTAACCGACTTCAAAAAAAGGAGGAGGTTATCAACTTTTTTTTATTGCTGATGCTTCCCGTGTTGTTCCATTTCAATTTGGCCCAGTTCTGACAATATAATTGACGACGAAACCATATAAGTCTTCAATTTGTATGAAATATGTGCGCTACAAATTGACGAATAACTTAATATCATATTAACCGATTTCGATGATTCTTTATTTATTTGAAAGCTGGTGCTTTCCCTGTGGACCCATTTCAATTTGGTCCAGTTCTTGAAATCGGTATATTTTTTGTTATTTTTTTTAAAGTTAATCGCACACGTTATAACACTCTCTCACTGTAAAGTACTCGATAAATATACGTTATTTGTCCCTTCGTCTAACCACAGTAGAAACGACAGTGACCTTTTATCTTGTGTTATGGAGCATGAAATTACGAAGAGTAGTTTTGAATGTTTCCCTAAGCCTTTAACTATGGGATGGCGTACCATGACACAACAGCAGACAGTAAAGACTAAACCAATAAGTTGTAAATACAAATAGGGTACATATATAGTGCATTGTAATTCATGATATTTTAATATAAGAAAATTCATAGTAGAAGAATTTAGTAAGCTTCTTTTTGAACCATTTTATGAATTTTACAGAATTAAAATTTCTCCCTTAATTTCGCAACCGAGCAAGATACTGACTTCAGGACTGACTTAATATTCTGGTGACATTTATAAAAGTTTACTTCTACCTATTTTTTGTGGTTAATGTCTTTAGAATTCCAAATGCACCTCATTTTGACGCTAATGCTTCTAAAAAGCAAGTCCTCTTACAGATCCTCTCAAACACACACGCACCTGAACACACACGTGCACTGACACTCCTACGTTGTGTACGTGTTACCCCCAATTACAGATATAAAGAGGTTCACTTCACATTTTTCATTTTGTTATTCTTATAATAAATACTAGTTAAGTTGAAATTCCTATGGGGAACGGCGCTGTCAGTCGAAATACAGATTCCTACCTAATTTGGCAACGGAGGCTATCTCTTGTTCGACTTATAAGTTAAACATAATTTTAAGCTGAATAGGTTGTATGTTTTTTTTATTTTCGTGTAAATAATGTTTTTTTTTACTATTAAATGTACAACAATAGCCACAGGTAACAACGCGAGGTAAAGCTAGTGAATTATATAATGATATAACTACTGAACATTCAACAAAACGTGCGAAGTAAAACCAAATAAGACCCCCAGCAGACCGGGCCATGTTACGCTACATTGAATCCTCCCTTGTTGGTCGGTTGCGGTACTTATCGTTATTGGCCTGTAGCATATTCATTACATCCGCTGCTAAGAGACGTAGAGCGCAACCGATTCGTAGCACGTTGCTACGAGCTCCACTAACCTCTGACCTTTACAGGCACTCGCGTCGCCCACCTCACCGTTTCATGTAATACAACCTACACAGAGTAACCTCTCCATACTGAGCTTCCAGTAATTGAATCTAGCTCACGTGCGCATTAATAAAACATTTTAACACCAGCTTTTCGTAGAAGTCAGCTTTATACTTGAATAACTCGAATTTGTAACTAATAAACTCGTATGTGGGACGACAATTTTGCGGCTATTAAATTATTGCACTGAATAATCGAATGTATAATTTACATAACGGTTGGCATCCCCTTTCAGATAACCTTCCCTACTATAATTATGTTATTGCTAAACTATTAGTGAAATATAATACGTAGAATCGCTTGTTTATGCGTAGAAATATGCGTTATTAGTGGAAAACGAACTTTAGTTTGGGTTATATTATAATACCATTCCACAATGTGCCAAAAGTCATAGTATATTTAATAATTAACGCACTTAAAAAAAATTGAGAAGGTCCTGAAATCAGACATTTAGAAAATTCTTAATTCATTTGAACTTTATGTACGAGTTTGACCATAGCGTATAGTTCTAATTTAAAGAAAACCTATGTGTTTCTTTAATTTAAGGTACAGAAAATACGGCTTATTACAATGCTGGTGTATTTAAATCGGTCTTACTCTATAAGAGTTTTTTTTCTAATTTATATTAGACACAAACAGACAGTCGCTCATCATGCAGCCAAGAAAACCTCCCTGATAAAACAAATGTTGTGAAAGTGTTATATTATTATCTTAATATATATAAATCTCGTGTCACAATGTTTGTCATCAATGGAATCCTAAACAACTTAACCGATTATAATAAAATTCGCACACCATGTGCAGTTCGATCCAACTTGAGAGATAGGATAGTTTAAATCTCAAATTATAGTCGCAATTTTAATTTATTGATAATTATTTGTCTGTTATTATTGGACAGTCACAATTATCTGTTAACTCCAAATGATTCTAACAGATGTCGATACCTTTCGACTGGGTTGAGTAAGTAATCAATAGATGGCGTTGCTATGGTAAATCTATAGGCTATATTTTATTTTGGAAAAAAATAGGGTTCCGTAAGATATTGGGGTTTTTCGGACACAAGGTGTAAAAAATCAACCCTATACGGGGGAAAATTTTTCGCTACGGGCAATAAAAGACGCAAACGAGGTTGCGTCGGTCAGCTAGTATATATATATAAATCTCGTGCCACAATGTTTGTCCTCAATGGACTCCTAAACCACTTAACCGATTATAATAAAATTCGCACACCATGTGCAGTTCGATCCAACTTGAGAGATAGGATAGTTTATATCACAATTTACTAATTGGGAAAAAAATATTTCTTTTGAAGAGAAGCAGACGAAGTTGCATAAGTCAGCTAGTATTATTATACAAGGTGTCTCAAAAGAAATTTCATATTTAGTGGATTGATTAAAAAAAAAGGAAGCGGTATATAGAAAAAATGTTTATTTATTGTTAAAATACACTTTTTGGGAATTCATTTCTTAAAAATAATATCGTCTAAATGTAAACCCTCACGTTGTTGGCACTCATTTAATCGAACAGTAAAATTACTTATGACTGCTCGACAGGTGGAGTGAGGGATGGCTGCCATTTCGTGACGGATATTTTCTTTCAAATGCGCCAGTGAAGTTGGTTTATTGGCGTAAACTTTAGATTTAAGATAACCCCATAGGAAAAAGGCCATAGGGGTTAAATCTGGGCTACGTGGAGGCCAATTTATGTCACTTCTCCGGGAGATCAATTTTCCTGAGAAAATTTCACGAACACGTGGCAGAGATATATTGGACGTGTGTGAAGTTGCTCCGTCCTGTTGAAACCATGTTCTTTGGTTATAGCCAGGAAAGTTTTGCAGTTCAGGTACCAAGAAGTTGTCTAACATCTCCACATAACGCTCTGAATTCACTGTAACTGTACGCCCCATTTCGTCTTCAAAAAAGTAAGGGCCGATAATTCCTCGCGCCGACATGGCAGCCCATACGTTTTCGGTTTCTGATGTTTGCGTTTCGGATTGGCTGAACTCCAGTAGCGGCAGTTTTGCTTATTTACGTGGCCATTAAGATGAAAATGAGCTTCATCCGAAAACAAAATGTTGGTAAACGTTGAAAATCGCTCAATCATCTGATTTACGAAATTAAGCCTCTGACCGGCATCTTGGGGCTTTAATTCTTGCACCAATTGAATTTTGTAGGGGTGCAGCTTTAGATCTTTGTGCATAATGCGATGTAATGATGATCTATGCACATTTAAAGCACTCGCGCGCTTCCGAATTGAAAGGCTCGGGTCGTCACGTACAGATTGATTAACACTCTCCACGTTTTCTACCGTTCTTGATGACCTAGGTCGCCCGGATTTTGATTTATCCAGCGTTGATCCAGTCTCTTCAAACTTTTTAACCCAATGTCGAATGAGAGGAAGGCTTGGCGCATCATTTAAGTGGCGAAAACCTCGAATACTGCAGAATTTTCTACGCGCGACAGTTGTCGAATCACCGTTCTTGTAAAACTCTTGCACGCACAACGCGCTGTCTGCTCCCGAGAAACGCTCCATAGCGACTGAATCCCCAAGAGCCAAGCTACCAATTGACATAACCCCCGCACCCCTGAAGTACGCAGCGTTCACGCAGTAAGCTAAACAAATATAAAATTTCTTTTGAGACATATAACATTATATTCATTGTATGGTCAAACTCGTCAGCAGATTTCTTACTACCAAAGAGCCAATTCTGAAATATTTTATACTGAATATATTTTACCATCGCAGCGCCCACCGAAATTTATACAGTAATAGAATAAATTTTCCAGACGATTAAACTAAGCCAAATTAGAATGAGTGATTTAAGGCCTAATGATAGCAATTATAGCGTTGTTTATCTGCCTCTTTACAACACCATAAATATACAAACAAATTCAAACATAGAACGTAGGTATATTGTCTTTTAATTTGATATTCGCACAAATAAATATCGAGGTTTGTCTATGAACAATTTTAGACGTTCCCTTAATGCTATCAATAGTACAGTGACACTTCTTTTGTTTTTTTTTTAATAAAATAGAGTGGCAAACGAATAGATAAGTCACCTTCGTGAATAATAACTGCAGCTCATAGATAACTGCTATTCAAGAACCATTATTTAAATGATAGCGCATAAACGTATCAGGTTTTGAGTCGAGACTACTTATGTGGTTTTTAAGGTTTAAAAGCTCAATCGCTTCGAAAATACGGTAGTTGTCAATTTTTTTTCTTATAAAAGGCAAAGGTATGGATGATCTGTTGCGTTGAATGATAAAATAAACAACTGTAACTGGCACTATTCTGTACATTTGATATAAGCGATAGAAAATGCATAGTAAAGCTGTATAGTCATATGCTTTAATCAATTTTGTAGGGGTTGTAAATTGTAGGTATAAAACACATGATGATTAATCGAGTGATTGATGTAATCGGTTTTTAACATGGAACAACATTTAATATTTCTGATACATAATATTTATGAACGTATAGGTCACATATTAAAACATGCTACCGTGGGAAAGCCCCACTTCGGCATGAATGGGCCGGCTCGACCGGAGTGATACCACGGCCACACAGAAAACCGGTGTGAAATAACGCTTGCGCTGTGTTTCACCGAGTGAATGAGGACTCCGGAGGCCCACGCCCGTCCTCTTACCCCATCCCCTATCTCCCTCCCCATTCCCCAAAGGCTGGCAACGCACCTGTGATGCCTATGGTGTTGAGGGTGTCCATGGACGGCGGTAATCGCTTACCATCAGGCGATACCTCTGCTCGTTGGCCCGCTGTTCAAAAAAAAAAAACATGTTATGGCTACTAAATTAAGGAGATTAATTTCGTAGCATTAACATTTTTTATTTTATCGTAATAGATTCTGAGTACTGAAAACTACTTTCACTTCAATTATAAGATTGTGGCCGTTGTCCTTTGTTAAAATCTCTTAATATTATATGGATAAGTACTTGGTATAAAAATAAACCTTCGCTGGTATCCCTATTTTTATATGTTCGAGGTAATCTTGTACCCAATAAACGGAATAGAATGTTGTTGTTAAGAAAACTGCCAGGTATTATACGTTGACCTGAAAAACTTCACTTAACGGCAACAATAGACGGCCCTATTTAAGACATGTATTAGACGGCTTTTAATGTGACCATTTTAGGGTATGAAAGGGATAGAATATATGATTTTGCTACTCATAAACTGCAGTTACAATATGGTAAACTAAAAAGTAAGTACTCTAGTGAGTTTAATTATTTAACAATTTAATACCGGTTAGGTAATACGATGGATCTCGTACGCCATCTGTAAAGACAGACCGACTCAAAACTATGACTCTTTTTTCAACCAACCCCGACCCTATCCTACACTGTAGGTAGGTACTCGCATTGCATTAATTTAATCAATGTCCATAGACTTTAAAAATACACTTTTACACATTTCTTCCCAGAGTGAGTCTTAGGAAATTCCGGATTTAATGCCGATGTGTCATCGTAAAATATTTACTAGCAAAGATAAACATCATACATCAGTAATTTGGATTATTTTCATTATTTTGATGTAATTGACGCCTGAAAATGATGTTGAAATGTATAAAATCGATTAAAAGTATGAATTTGCCGTTTAGTTTCTAATATGGATGACTTTATTATAAGAATTTATTTAATTCAACAAAAAGGTATAAATGTAATGTTATTTATAACATTCGAAGGTGATTACTAAATGAAATAGTTTTAAGCAAGATATTTGAAAGATTTAGGCTTTGAAGTCAAGTTTTTTGCTGAAAGAAGTCTATATTAATATTATAAATTTAATGCCTCTTCTGTCTCTGTGTTCACTCTTTCACAGCAAAATATCTGCACTGATTTCAATTAAGAGCCAATTCTGAAATATTTTGGCAAGGAGATACTTTGATTCCTGAAGAATAAAATAGGCTACTCGCATGCATTACAACGCGGGTGGAGCTATAAATTGATAGTTAGTGGGATGTCACTTACCAATCAGATATAAGAGATATTGCGTGAGAGAGTGTTTCGGAACTTAGAAGTTAAATTGGTGAAAATGACCAATGTTTTAAAGAACTTATTGTATAGAATATTCGAAAATCAGACTCGCATTTGTTTGAATTTTATTTTAACTGCTTTGGGTGTAAAAAAACATGGACTAGTGATAATAATAAAAAAAAATTGTGAATAGTTTATAAACTCTTTATTTTTTTATTAGAAAAAGCTGATGGCATATAACGTTAAAACAATATATTTAAGTAAGTCCATTAGTGTTTAATTCACAATTGAAGGTCTATTAAGCAAAACTGGGTTATGGACGCACACAATCAGACAAAGATATTAGTGCACGAGCACTGCATATACATAATCTGATTGTTCTACTCGACCTCGCTTGCTAGATAATCTCATTACCATATACTTTCACGAATAGAACCAAAGCTTGCCTCTAATCAACAGTATGTATTTAATTTTTCCAATAATTCTTGTTAAAACTAAGATACATAAAAAACTCTTAAGCACGATTATGTTAAGTCCTAACTATTAATGCATATGTGAGTTTGTTTGTTAGTTATGCTTTCACAACTTAACTAATCTATACTCGATTTTTGTTTTCTAAATATTTAAAGATATAATCGGAGAGTAACATAGGGAATAACAATTTGTAACCGCAATAACCAACATAGAAACGGGCGGAGTTGAATGGAAAAATGGACTAGTAAGTTCATATCGTTTTTGACTGCACGTATGGCCTAGTGGTTTAAGCGGTCATCATAATGCTTCCTACTTCGCCTAGTGTTGTGAGTTCAAAACCTACAACGGACAACACTTTGCGTGATTTGAAAATTGTTGTTCTAAGTTTGTGTTAATTGTGTTCATTAATACATGATTGTAAAGTCCCTACACAAAAGACACAAGATTTATTCCTAGTGCGTCAGTTAACTTTAAAAATAATATTTTCAACATCATCTTTTCCGCCGAAGGACGTCCACCGTTGGACATAGACCTCATAGATTTTTACTCCTTTATGATGTATTTTTTGTCTATGGTACATTGTCTGTAGTAGAAGTTATCTAACTACACCAAACATGCCGTTTCCCATTTGTTTAAGGCTAAAAGGTTTTTCGGTTCAATTAATATTTAACCCAAAAAAAAGGTGATTGTTTAAGCTATGATCTATGTATTATGTTAAAATATAAGCATACATATTAGAAAAACGTACATTAAAAATATAAACCTATAATTATATTAGACTAACTTTGACTGCCTCGGTGGCATAGTGGTAGCGTATGCGACTGCTAAGCTTGAGGTCTCGGGTTCGATTCCCGGGTCGGACCAAATATTTGTATGATCTGCAAATATTTGTTTCGGAGTTTGGGTGTTTTCTATGTATAATATGTATGTATTTACAAAAAAAAAAGTATATAAGTATTTATATCAGTTGTCTAGTACCCATAACACAAGCTCTGCTTAGCTTGGGACTAGATGGCGTTGTGTGCTAAATGTCCGGCATATTTATTTATTTATTTATTTTATTATTTATTTATTGTAAATACAACATTTCATCAGTAAAAAATGTATTAATATCATTAAATGAAATAACTTAGTTCACTTGAAATCAGGTAGAGAAATTTCAAACTATAATTATGTATAAATCTAATAATAAATGTGTAAATTAAATTATCTATTATATTAAGAACCGCGCCTATAAACATACTTACAAAAATAATAAAAGCACTACTTTGAATATAAATTCGTCAAAACGATCTTAAGAACGACCCACATAATATATCGCCTACATTAAAACGAAATTCGTTCACTTTAAAGCTCTCATAATGCTGTTACTATCAGGTCTTTGAGAGCTGTTTGAGCAAGTGACCCACTTTGATTACGTAAGGCACTGTGTCGCTGAGAAGTAAATGAAACTGTAGCACAACATCAGCAACAAAATCAGCAACGGTGTTGGGATTATCCGGCAAAAAGAATAACTGTTTCCTAGGGTAGGACGCAAAGAAGGACCGCATCCCATCCCAAACTGCTGAATTGTAGCGCCACACACGTCGGCTGCGTGCAACTTGTGATCGCGGCGAGCATGTGAGAAGCACTGTACTCCGGACAAGGCAATGGTCTGAGGAGCCAAGTGGGGCGTTTACGGATACTTGGTTTCCGTTCGGATGAGAAGTCAGCGGGAGCTCCAACAATGCTTTTTTATGGAATAGGAGGTAAACGAGCAGACGTATCGCCTGATGGTAAGCGACTACCACCGCCCATGGACACTGCAACACCAGAGTAGGGTGTGGGCCTCCAGTACCCTCACTCACTCGAAGAAAAACAGCACAGGCGCTATTTCACACCGATTTTCTGTGAGGCCGTGGTATCACTCAGGTCGAGCCGGCCCATGCATGCCGAAGCGTGGCTCTCACACGGTTTACCACGGTGCTAAATGATGAAAAACAAAATACTGTAATTTGAAAATTAGGGTGTTAACCACCGTGGCTCAGAGAGCATGTAAAGAAGTCGGTCCTAAAACTGATCTCTCTCCGGTCGTGTCGGACCGTCCAATGGGATTGTGAAAGTGAAGGAACAGAGAATGCCCCTGTATCTACGCACACAGACACACCTTTTCACTATAATATCTCCTGCGTAGTCTCCGTTGGGACTAATGACATTATTAAGCACTCGCCTAAGTCAAGCCTCGTTAAAACGAGTCATATAAGGCAAAGGTCGAGATGTATACTATAGAGAAGCCCCTGAAGATCGTTCCAGCCTCATTAGCTAACGGAAGTCAAAATACAGTGTATATATTAGTCGTCGTACAATACATAGGAAGTTTATTTCGGTACGACAATTAATTGCGGGTTATAATTAACTTTACCGTTTTGTTTATGTAGTAAATCAGTAACTATAAGTGAAGTTAATGCAATCATGTAAAAGTGTAGTTGTTCTACAAAAAAAAATTTCGGCAAAACTTCGGCAAGAAATTGTAAATGTTTGAATATTTATTTCAAGAATCCATTAACTTTAATATAACCACTATTTCCGTCATTTTTGAGTCAACTATTTAATGAACAATGTCACATTCTAATGACAAGGATAAACACGAAAATAATTAAGAAATTAACAGAAAGAAGTGCACGCCGCGACCTGTGACAGTTCGCGCGCGACTCATGCGTGACGTGGCGGGCCGTTTTTAGCACGACCACTGTTTTTGGCACGACTTACGAGTTCTTCCCGTTTGTCTCCCGAAACTCACCGAACAAATGCGCTCCAGTACTATGATTACTACGACGTGTGACACCGAAACAATCACAGCATTGTCAGCGTTCTCGAACGGTGATTCAAACAATCGCTTGAAATCATTTTTAGAATGACTGCATTCATGTCTGTTTGCTTACATAAAATCAAGCAGCAAATATTATTTTTAATAAAGATAGAAACGTAGAATACAAAATGTTGACCTTTATAAGTTCCAGTCATAGATCGTGTAGGTCCCGAGAGTGGAATTTACGATTTCACGAAACTAACATTGCGTGTTCATGTTTGCTGAAGGAAGTTTTTTAGCGCACACTGTCAGCATCGTTCACAATAGAGAACCAGACAAATAGTCCATCAAGCGTGAAACACGGGCAGGTAGGGGCGTATCGTTTGTTTCAACAGGTTATTGTATTAGCACTAATGAGGTAGCGGCTCGCTCATTTATTTAACATCTAATAACAAACTGTTGATTCACATTTACAGTTGTTGTTCAGCTACAATAGAATTAGGTTAAGAAGTTTTATTAGCCTTTTTAAGTGTGCCGCAAACATGAAAGTAGGTTGGAAGTGTTACCCATTATAATTATTTTAGCATAAAGTAGATATATTTATATTTGTTATTGTCAAACCTATACAGGTCTCTCACAAAATTTTGGGAATAAAAACATAAATGGTTAAAACTCAATACAATTGTAATAATCTGTAATGTTTTTAATTTTGAATCAATAACAGTTCTTTGTTAATTTATTTCTAGGATCCTCATTTGATGATTGACAGTAAAAAATTCTCACTTCATTGTCATTACATTTAATGTAAATCTATTTACAATTGCAGTATCTATAAAAATCTACTAAGGCAATGCAATGAGCATGTAAAACTTTTTTTATTTTTATTATTTTACGCATGTTAAAGAATCATGGGTATGTATATCGTTTGAAACCTTGTGTTTGTAAAAGTGATCAATATGTAAAAAGTTCACCAGTCTCTCTATTTTTTCAGCTGTATTCCATCTCTACATAAAATCCTTTCAAAACTTGTTCTAGAAACCTACATGATGTTGCAACACAAAGCCACTTTGAGAATGAAAAATGACGCATTGAAACAGTTCGTCATAACTTACTACATTATCATTACTGTACAGAATAATACATGTATAATCAAGTCAATAACGGCACAAAAAGCTCAACGAATGGTCTACATGATTACCCTCACCCTATCGCATTCCACTGCTGGACATAGGCCTTTCTAATTACCCACTACGTGGTTCGATCCGTGCACTCTCGGTTCCTTCACTCTAATAATCCGATAGGACGGTTAACACGATCGGGGAGATATCAGGCGTAGGACCGACAGCTTTACGTGCTGTCCGAGGCACATGGGCTTAGACTCCAACTTTCAAACTCCGAGCTGTTATTAAGTATTTTTAAAATAATCAGAAAAACGCAATAACACTATTTATCCGGGTATCGAATGCGAGACTTCTTGATCAGCAGTTGCATACGTCAACCGCTAGACCAACAGGGCACCATCACACTCGTGACCAAGAAGAGCTGTTTCTTCTCGAAGTGCTTCGTCGTTTTTTTGAACATTCATAACTTTGGTTTCCGATGTACCAGATAGTACAAAAATTCTCAAGGCATGATGTCAATATTAGACTATTAATTACTAATTAAACATACAAAGGATCAATTGCATAGCTCTGATACTTAATACTTTTTGATATCTAAAATATACCGATTTCGTCATTGACATACTGATGATCATCAAAACTGTTTGGGTACTTTCTGAAGTGCTAGAAAGCCATACATTTTTACTGAGATATGAAGCTTGTGAAATTAGGGTTGGTAGAGTTAGGGCGTATAGATTAAGAAGCTTGGCTCTACATGAGATCTGATAAGCCATATCTTGGCAACATTTTACATGTTTTTGTGGGATATCCTCCAAAGAATATACAAATAAAATTTGAGTCATTAAATGAGAGAGGACATATTATGGTCTATTTCTCTATTCAATCTGCCAGAGTACATAGTTTTCTAAAAATTTTATTGAGAAGAGGTGTAAGTGAATAAGTAAAGGTAGGAAAATTTTTTTGGAAGGCTTGCATTACTCAAAATTTCTAGAAGATTTAACTGACATTTTCTGGGGCTTGTCATATCATAGCTAATAATATAATTCCTCAAGAAGTTTATTTCAACGATGTATCGTAATCCAAAAGACCAAATCGTCCGGAAACACTTTTCCGTTAAGAAATGTTTTGAAGAAATGAAAAACATTTTCAAAAAGCGGTAAGTGTAGCTAATATATTGTAAAGCATGTGTAATAAATATCATAATATTTAAATTAATCTTCAAATAAAACATGTTCTCAATTAACTTTATAGATTATAGAACCATATATCTATCGGCTACACAAATTCATTATAACGAAATTATTTACACCTAAAGTTTATTATTATTGGGGTAATACTGATCAAGCTGTCTATAAGAATAGCTAATGTAATTAGAGTTCGACCATGAGTACTGTACTTTCGTAGCAAGTCCATCGACACCGTGTTACAACATTTTAGTCTCCAAATAACACATGGATATGTGTGGCGCCGGCGACGTAGGTCAAGACGAGTATTTTCGTTCTCGCCTTGATACAGGGCTACCGCATATCATACGTGTCAGTGTAATATTAACTATACCGTCATTCGCATAACATGCCGATATTCTGATATCTCTACGAACTCAGATGCCACTGGTTGCCACACAAGTAGTTATGATCACTTATAGAATCTGTGCGTCATAGATATTGTATACTAGTCTAGTATCGGTTTGTGATCGCGGTTTGCAATCTATGTAAACACTTTTGCCGGTAGAACAACCTCAGATGTGTTTAATCACAAGGAAACACACTTTTAAGTTTGTATTTAACAGTGTGCTCCACTGTAGATAGTCCAGATTAGTATCAGTAGATCAGTCTTTAATGTTATTTAGTTAAGCAGAGAAGGTAAGTCATAACATGACTTTTTTGGTTAAACTTAACTTTAGATTAAGTCTAATACGTATTAATAGATATATTGCTTATGATAGTTAACAAGAAGCAAATAATAACGATCTCTAAAAACTCACAGTTTCACAAACAATAATTATATTCTTTTATGAAAACAACAACAGTGGTACCGTTTAGAACCACCATTAAATCATGTAAACAAATGATCATTCATAGGAACTAAATTACGAATATAGACTTTATAGCCCAAGACACGTGTATATATATACATTATAATTATTGATAGGGGGTTTAAAATTAGTCTCGAAATCAAACATACGTAATCAAACAATCTCCTAACTACGACAGATAACGACTAGAGTGCGCAGTAAGAGCTCAATCTGGCTCAAGACATTGACCTATCTATTTGTCCGACTGCTATCAGTATTAGAAACACGTAACTACATCTACACCGGCTACATTTGTTGATGTACACATGTAGGCTATTACAAATATATGCCGAGTGGAGATATTTTTGCCCAAGCAGCTGTAGGATGCGACCGCGAGTCATCTGGCACATCGATCGACAAGCTAACATCTGTAGCAATCGTGCAAACTTTCCGAATGAACAATGCGAGTACAATATGTTCGTTGTTATTTTATCAAACTGCAGTAGGACTTCTAAATACTTCATCATTACGTCCTATGCAAACTATATTTATCAACCTAATGAAGTGTAAGAAAGTGAAAAATTTAAGACGCTAAAACACATAGAAGTGTATGTTTATAAATATATCCTTCCTCTTAATTCAGTCTATCTGTTGCTAAATTAAAATCCTTTGAGTAGTTTAAACGATTTAAGCGACAAAACAGTGAAAGTGAAAACGGTTCTAAATTCTAAAATCATTTGATCGTGATTCAAGAGAAGCCTGAAATCTTGATTGCTCTTCTTACGTCTAACTTGAAATGAAAGCCGCCTATCCTACTCGTACATACACGTAAATTGATTTAAGCGAGGCAAAATGGACAGAAAAGGAAGGTATACATAATACACATTTACACAGTATACACTAGTATCACAGAGGATAACAAAACATGAAAGTGAAAGGTAATAAATCAAAGTCAGTAACCATAAAGCGAATGTATTCTGACATTCGAACCTATATTATTAAATGCATATATACTTATGCAACAATATAACATATGCTTACAAACTTTTTTATTGTATATTTGTTCAAACTTCATTCAAGAATGGCTTTATGAACTTGGTTTTATTTAAAGCCTAATTATATCTATACTAAACTGCCATACTTAATATTATAAATTCGAAAGTACTACTGGCTGTAATGCTTTGTCAGTCTTTGGATTTGGCTGTCCGATTCCAACAAAATATGGCATGGCGATACTTTGATTTTTGAGGAAGAACAAAGGTTATTCTTTACCGTGAAAACCGAAACGAGCGGGATGAGCCGTGGGCAAAAGTTAGTTTTAAATATTATGCTTTTAGACTACTAGTGGTATCGCTTATTAGGTAGGCTTTGAATATTGTATTGTAAGTAACTGCCTCGATGGTGTAGTGGTAGCGTTTGCGACTGCTATGCAATTTGGCGGTCCCGGGTTGGAGACAAAATGTTTGTATGATCTGCAAATATTTGTTTCGAAGTTTGGTTGTTTTCGATGTATAATATGTACGTATTTACAAAAAAAAGTATATATAATTATGTATTTATATCAGTTGTCTAGTACCCATGACACAAGCTCTCAATGTCATCTAGGCCCAAGGCCTAGATGGCGATGATATATGATAGATGTCCGGAATATTTTATTTTTTTCTAAACAAACCTAACAAGGATAAACCTACTGTCTATATTGTAGTGTGCAAATAATACGACTGATTTAGGTGTTAACATTTCGCGGTTATTGAATATAATTTTACGATAAATTGAAGCTATAGAAATATCTAACCCTATAAAACGGACTTTACGCCATCCGGTCATAAACAATTGACTGACCGTAATTTAACTTTATTTGTTGTTGGACGTGGTACTATCTAATCTCTAATCTAATCTATCTTAATGTTAAATAGATAAGCAAAATTATTTTCTAAAGAGATAGTTTCTAATATTGGTTTTGCATCTTGGCCGATCGTAGTTGTTTTTGAAATAAATTCTTGTTCAGCTGTCACTCTTACGTCATCTCTATGTAAGAAAGTACCTAGGAAGTCCATTTCGAGATGCAGTTACAAGTTTTATACAACATCTTCATTCAATGATTTTTCCTAAAACGAATCCTCAGAATATATGAGGGATAAATAATGACCATGTTTTGCAGAAACCCATTTAAGAATTAAACTTTTTGTTAATTTGCAAGTCACGAAATAAATTACCAAAGTGAATCGCTAGGAGTTAAATTCGTTATACTCGTATGTATTATAAATAGCCTAATATCTACTAGCCTCATATAACTCCTAACTCGAGTTGAGCAGTAAAAAATTAGTCCTTCGTGGAAAAACTTCCGGCAATTTGAGTCACGTGAGTTGTTCATGAGAATCATAAATTATGTTTATGAGATGTCAGAATGAGTTCGACTCCATCTGTAAGCTTTTGGAAAACAAGCTAAAGATTTACACATACACAATGAAAACAAAAAAGAAATATGTTCTGTCCGAGATTTTTATTACATTTTTTACAAACATAAGATTCATATTATAAACAAAAACCTTTACCAGACGAAAACTCAAGTCTTTGGCAAAAGTTGGGCCATTAGTAATTCATTTAAAACTTCAGTCACTTATGTACGTCAGTGAACTTTTTCTACCAGCCAACCTGAGGGGTGTGTAGTTCTAATAAGGTAAGTGTTTCATGGTTGTTCAGAAATAAATACAATTGATATAAATCAAGAGATACAAATATATAATAGATATATTTAAAGATATATAAATACATAGATAGATACACAATAAACACACATTATCTGCTGTCATTTTCTAAAAAATTGGCTAAAGTCGAATTAATTACATCCTCAGCACTGTTACTCATTTGAATCTCCAGCCGTCTGTAGTTTTTACTGTTTTCTTCAACTTCCACAGTACAGTAGAATTTAAATGACTTAGATGATAATAATAAATTAAAAGTAATAAAATCTATAGGCCCTTGAAAATATAAAAAGACTAGCTGACCCTCGCAACCTCGTATACATCTACTACTGCCCGTAGCGTAATAATTTTCCCGCGTTTTTTAAACATTCTTCGTTGGGGCTCCGCTCCTATTGGTCTTAGCGTGATGATATATAGCCTATAGCCTTCCTCGATAAATGGACTATCCAACACTGAAAAAATTTCAAATCGGACCAGCGGTTCCTGAGATTAGCGCGTTCAAACAAACAAACTCTTCAGCATTATAATATTAGTACAGATTAAAAGATTATAATTAATCAAGGACAGGATGTGTTGTGTTACTATGCTTACAATGCATACTGTCGGACAGTCGGTTTTATTTCCCTGTCAACGCAGATCGACGACAAGAAGACTCGACGTAGAAACAAAGCCTTCCTTTGCAGGCGTACGATAAAGTAGTTAGTTATAGCAAGTAGCAGTACTAGCAGTGTATGGCGATGCTGATGATTTCAAGGCACTCGCGTCACGATTACTACCTTTAACCAACTGGTGTAACATACCACTAAACTCCTAAAACAAATGCTGTTTTTAGTCTACCTGTATACTGAAACAAAGTATAGTCATTGCATCAAACACTGGTCATTTCAGAACGGAGAACCAGCAATGAATAGATGCCGAAAAGCGAGGATTACGAGAATGGACTGTGACAGCTTATTGAATAAAGTGGGCATAAGAATGCTTTCCGCCAATTTTTATCATCTACTTCGCAATACAAAATTTATTTCCTGAAGCTGTTCTGTCGCCTTAAGAGCCTTGTCTTGTGAAGAAGGGCTCTCATTATTATCTCGTGAAGATGGTAAGATGATATCGTTGAAAAAACTTAATCTGTAATCCGAGGACTACAGACTCGGGCCATGGGCTGCCGTCACCGTGCGTCTCATAAAGAGTTTAATTTAATAGCTGTCAATAATGGCCAACTTTACGAGCCATCCTACCAATTTATGGCATATTGGCAAGCAGCCGATTTAGTGTGTGCTCATTGTTTCACGACAAACGGTATTTTACATATACTCTTAATTTATTAAAAACAATAGAAGCATTGTGACAGTAAATTAAGAGATTAGTACTGTCAGCGCCATACTCGATGAAGTCGTAAAGTAATTAAAATATTGTCTTATAAAAGTCTGATGTGACCTCTGTAGTTATTTATTTTCAAGATTTTATTTTTCAGAAAGTAAGTAAGTATATAAATTAGATTACAAGTACATTATGTATCTATTCATAATTCTCTTGAGATCCCAAAACTTCCTTAAAAATTAAAAAATGATGAGAGCTATCTGTTTTAACATGTTTATATGTAATGTCTAATCTCAAAGAGGAGCACTGATGTCCGAAATAAAAATAATTATATTTAGTTCGTACACAGATATTCTACAAAATTTAGCATAGGCTTAAGTTTTATTAAACCATAATTGTTAAACTTTATCTTTATCTGCATATTTTTATGACTCAGCTGACTACAAAAAAAAAAAGATATTTAAATATTTAAAAAATAAACTTTTTTCTGTGTAGTGTATGCTATCCATTTTTCTGCACACGGAATAGACCGGGTTGTCAGTCGAAGTTTTTACTTTCCAGGTGCATTTGATCCCATCGTGCACTAAACCATTCATTTTATACTGTACCATAATGTTCCGATATTTGCCTATTACCATCACATATTCATAGCTTTTAATTGTTGTTTACTTTTTAAAAACCTGTATTTTTGATGATAAATATTGTAAGTGGACCTGGGTAGTCCTACTTGAAAAATCAATCGTCAAAGAAATGTTTTCTTTATACCATAACCGAATACAGGACTTTAATAAAGTAAATCCCCGCCGTATATCGAACATAAAGTGGTTTTCAATTGTTTTCACGTTTACAAAAAAAAGTTGTTAATATGTCTGCACGCAATCAGTTTCAAATATTTATTATTGAAACATGTTAATAATTAGATCTTCGGTTAAGATTTTATGTGTATAGTAGGTACCAGCTCAACTAGACCTCTGCGGTCCAATTAAGCAAATTTAAGTAAAAAAAACATATTTTATCAATTATTATTCTTGTAATTCTTGATAAAAGTAGTACCTTTTGACGGATGTTGTGAGTTTGATTGTGTTCAAAAACTTCCGCCGCTCACAGTACAATGTGATTTATGTTTACGTAGAATTGCGTTCTTACTTTTATTTAACTATACGTTTATTGATAGTTACATGAAAATGTATAAATTAAATAAAGAACAGAAAAAATACAGTTTTGTATGGATCAGACTAGCAAAGTAAGCAATAAATTATATGAAGTGAAATAATATGATACGAGTCGTATCTTTTATTGACATGAGTTTGGAACTCGAGGAGTTCGTGAACATAAATGATTAATTACTGAACTGTATGAATTGGTGGTGCTATAAAATACGAAGTAAACGTAATATTTGTGGGTGCTCGTTATTAAGTTCAAAGTTCAGCTATCCAAGCTAGGTCAATCTATAGATAGATAACCATTCTTAGTAAATAGAGACCTCACCGAGAGAGAACGTTAAGCCGTAGCAATCATAAATGGTAGTTAACAACCCTAAAGTCTGTCAATCGTATCTTTTCTTTTCTTTTTTTAAAAAGACAACTCCTGCTCTAGGAATAAATCCTGCGTAGCGGTAGACTTTACAAACATATATGAAACGAATACAAAGAACACCCAGACTTAGAACAACTTTTTTTGGATCAGACAAAGTGTTGTCCCATGTAGGATCTAAACGCACATTACTTGGCGAAGTAGGAAGCGGCGAGGCGACCCCTTAAACCACTAGGCCATATGTGCAGTATTTCTATGAAACTGTGATATCGCATACTGGGTTTTACAGGCCTAATGACAGTATCTCAACGTAAAATATGGAAGTTCATCCACATCGTAGCAGCTAACAATCTATTTTAGTAAAAAAAACCCTCGGAGAAAGAATCAAGATTGTTGGTTCACTGTCGATGCAAAACAGCAATGTATTGATTTGATAGCCGAGAGTCGTAGATCGATTGGTCAACGACAGGTCTACGTCAAAATCTAACACAATATATTACACACACTTCAGTGTGTTTGCTTACGTTCACGTCCAATGATCTGCATCTAATGTACCAAAGCTCTCAACTCTATAAAATACGCCATCACAATTTTAGTTCCCACATTAGCGATTAGTTCGAAATTCTGTTGTTGGTTTATTACGGCAGAATGTTTATCTGTAGCATTCTTTTAAAGATGTTCAAAAGAATTGAAAACGATTTCATATTTGTGAGCAAGACTTCCGCGAACATTATTTATTGAAATAAACCACTTAAGCTGGAGAAAACGAGTTTTTTAGTTTTAATTTCTAAATCTATCAATCCTTATGACATTTTGTAATTCTAAATCAATTATATCACCCGCGGTACGATAATATTTACGGGCAACGCCGCGAGGCGAAGCTAGTATCTTTATAAATTGTAGCCTATATGTTATTCTGATGCTTAAGCTATATTATTGTAAAGTTTCATCAAAACACATTCAGTAGTTTTTGCGTGAAAGAGCAACAAACATACTCACTTACATACTGACAAACTTTCGCGTTTATAATATTAGTGGGATTTATATCAATTAATGAACGACGAAGACACAAAAATGTCTACGAATGATTAATTATTTTTATTTTACAGATTACATAACCATCTATAACCTACCATGTATTTATGATTTTAAAACTAGCAACTGGATCAAAAACACTTTAAAATAAATACTGAAAAAACGTGGTGTTAAATTGCATGTTTTGACAGGTAAGAGTTAAAGGTCGTTTAAATTCAACACTCTAACTATATTAGATTAAACACCAAAACAAATTAGTTTAAGCAGTTGAAATAAAATTGAAACATCCATTCATCTGTATGAATGGACACACTACGAAAAAGTTTAAAAATACTACTAAATGTTTGTTTTTCTAGTAGCTATTAATCACACCAAATTTCTTTTTATTTAATTATTTTTTGTTTTTCAACCATGTCAGGATCTATATTTTTTTATTGGAGTCTGCCAAAGTGACTACTGTGCTTAATGAGTAGTGTTCACCATGTGAACCAGTGCAGATAGCTAGTGCAGTATGGTGAACCTCCCTATTACCGAGTTAGGGCCGACACCTCACTGCAGTTGCAGTGGTGGCAAGCGGGACTCAGTTCCCTCCCAGCGACCGAGTGCAGGTACTTCCCCAAGTAACTATGCGCGGAAAGAACCTGCGTCAGTCGGTAGGAAAGAGTCCCGTGCTGCCGTCCCGCCCACTTGAATATGGTCGAATGCCTGTTCTCCGCCCGGAAGTTAGCAGCCCGTCGATAAACTTCGGTGAGCACTTCCGCCTCCAAATTCTACGGAGGAATTCCGGCCAAGACACACGCCACTTCGGCCGACACGGTGATATAACCACGTAAGGCTCTGACCACCATATCCTCTAGGGACGGCAGAGGCGCGCCCTATTTCAGGCGGTTAGGTCAGCCGCCAACCACATCGGTGCGCCATATAGCACCATCGACCGGGCAACCCCCGTGTAGAGCTGTCTTGTCGTGATGCTGGCTCTACCCAGATTGGCTAAAAATCGCCCAAGGACAGAGGTAGCGCTGATAAGCTTCGTAGCACGATGTCAGAAGTGCTCGTCGAAGCTTCATCTGGGCCCGAAATGGTACGAGAACCGAGTTGACCCCATTGGAGGCGCTGGGAGTCGGCCACGCCGGAATCTATGGAACAACAGGGCCTCCGTCTTATCCAGGGCCACCCGTAAGCCCAGCGCTTCAATGCGCCTAACCACCAAAGACACACCTCTGATGGCCAGTTGCGCCGCCTCTTGGAAATTCGCCCATCGGGCTGTGACCAAGGTATCATCGCCGTAACAAATAACGCCCATCCGGACCCTCGATGTCTAGCGACGCTGCCAACTGCACGCCTCTTCAATCCACTGCCTCTTCGATTCACGATACTTACTTAGTTCTAACCACAGCAGTTAACATTCGCCATTTTTTGATAATGTTGTTGTTTATTATTTTATAATACTTTTAGAAAAAAATCTTAGGTATATAATTAAAAAATCTTGGTATGAATTTCCTGATTCAGTATTCTATGACCATTGAAACTGTTAAATTTACATAAATGTATCGCAATCAAACGTAATTTATATAATATAATACTAAATATTGTCATAAGTGTATTCGTTTACACTTGAAACGTCAATATATCATACATCAATGAACAGAAATTACCTACAGATATCAGTTATTCACAGACACACGTGTTGAAAACGTGATGCCAACCTCTGATGTAGTTTAATTATAATGCATCCTGTATTATAAAGTGCGCCATATTCGCCCCTTTAACATCAAAGAAATCCGACAACTCGGACATTGTAAACACAACATCAGCATCCACACTTACCACGGAGAGCGCATTCCTAGAATATGAACCGGCTTCCCTGATCCGATCTAATACGAAATTAACCGCGTTAGTTCAGCGTCTTTAATCCGGCGCTAATAGAACCGACCTTGACAATCGTAAATATTTATATCATGGCTTACGATGGTCAGTGTGAATGTCTTCTAATTTTAAGATGAGGTTAGTTTATGAAAATAGATCGTATCGTTGTCACAACCTTCTTGACAAACTCAGTCACGCATTGGATTACGTATATAGACATGACGCTTAAAATAGCATCAAATATGGGTACAAATCCCCATTTTGTCCCGGTGTTATGTATTCTGTCGTGGTAAAGCCGACCATTTCAACCATTTATCATCGAAAACTTCTTGCGGACAACGAGTTTATGAATAGCCTGTGCTCTGATTTTTTTATTTCACACTATCTAGAGATTACAGAAAAAAAAATTAACAGATGTTATAAACGAAAAATAAATAGTGATATTGTAATTAATTTAAATCCTAATTATTATAAATGTGAATGTAAGTTTGTTTGTTACCCTATCACGCAAAAACTACTTAACCTTTGAACTTTGTAGACATATTCTTTTAATTAAATGCGAGCAGAGCTGTGGGGCGAAAACTAGTAGAATAATAACTTTAAGTTATAGTATACCAATGAACATTTTGCTTACAAACACTGGTGCCACTAGTGGTATCATCTGGATATGCCCAGAGAAAATCTCATTAAATGTAGTATATTCATTTTAGTAACTCAAAAATCATTGACATTGAGACGTTGATGGGTTTACCTTCTGTTCAGCTGTTATGCTATCTGGTGGCGATTTCGAGGGCCATCAACGTCGTAATTAAAATAACTTTCCTGCCGTTTGGTCTGATGTCTGTTTCCACGAAGTAGTTTAGAAATAAATGTCTGGTTAAAATAAAAAAGTCTCCTTCCGTTTCATATTTAATTTTATAAATACATAAACTACAAACTCTTTTTATATTCATGTAGATAGTTTATTAATTGTAGCAAATCTCGAATAACTTTTTAAACGCTGGATCCGGCATTCGATCACTCCGGTCGAGCCGGCCCATTCATGCCGAACTGTGGCTCACCCACGGAAAGTAGTATTTAAAACATTATAACACATTTGTTTAGTATTTTATTACAATCTTTTTGTTATATTTACCTAAAATATTTACAGTAGTAAAATACTTAGAACATTATTACGATTCCCGTTTAGGTAGTGTATTTTGTGTTTAATACACAAAGAAGTAATATTACTATCTAACGTCAGACGTTTTATTCATAACCGAACCCTACAATAATAATGTCTCCGTAACTACAATTCTAATATTGATACGTTACAATGTGTACAAAAAGATATGAAAGCCTTTGTGGGCACATTGAAGCAACCCTACGGAAACCACTGAAAGTATTGATTGTCAATCAAGAGGTCATACACTCACCTCTTAACCTACGGAACTATTTTGATAACCTCACTAAATTTGCAACCACTAAAGTTAACAATTTATTTGTACATGCTGTTTTGCCAACTTCCTACTAGATTTATATAATATGATAGTTTGTTTATTACTTTACGACGATACGCAAAAAACCATCGATCGTTCGATTATAAATTCTTAGTTGCAGAACGCAAGATATTGCGAAAGATTCTGGGACCGACGCGGAGAGAATGGAGAGCGGAGACAGAGGTACAGCCGAGAGATAGAGAGCCTAGTGTCAGTACCAAACATAATCGGGGAAATAAAAGCTGCCCGACTTCGCTGGCTTGGCTACATCGAAAGAATGGGTGAGGATCGAGCCGTCAAAAGAGCATACCTTGGGCAGGCCATCGGGCGGCGGACGGTAGGACGACCCAGATACCGCTGGAAAGATGAGGTTGCCAGAGATATGGAAGAGATGAAAGTGTCCGATTGGTCTGAGATGGCACAGAATAGGAAAGAATGGCGCATTCTACTGTCGGAGGTCAAGACATACTTTGGGTCGCTGAGCCAGCGAAGTAAGTAAGTAAGTGAAATTTAGAGGATAGTCGATATCCTCTAAATCTCAGCCTGACAGTTCATAAGTGTATCTTTTTATGATGCAAAATACATAACTGAGTTGACAACTTATTAGATGATAAGCATTATGTAACTGCCTCAGTGGCTTAGTGGTAGCGTATGCGACTTCTGTGCTTGAGGTCTCGGGTTCAATGCCCGGGTCGAACCAAATGTTTGTATGATCTGCAAATATTTGTTTCGTAGTATGTATGTATTGTATGTATTTACAAAAAAGGATATATGTATTTATATCAGTTGTCTAGTAGGTACCCATAACACAAGCTCTGCTTAGCTTAGGACTAGATGGTGTTATGTGTTAGATGTCCGAAATTATGTAAGAATATCAGAAAAATATATTTAATTTTATACTTTTAAGACACGTTTAGTCAAGTTTTGTTAGTTTTCAAATACATTCCTTGGAACAAAAGCATGCATTAATATTTGTTCATACATTATAGCGTTCTTTGGTTCATATAAAGAATATTTGAATAAGACATCTCACTGTTAATAACAGCAACATAAATTACCTGTATACTCGTAGCCAGAAACAAATGTTTCAACATGTCATAAACACAGTACATTACACATTTGTATCAAGATATGAGCATCGATAACATCAACAAAACCTATTCAGAGAATCGATAACATCAACAAAACCTTTTCTCTATAGCGCTCCAACATTACCGCTTCGTTAGAATGAAATTCAACCTAAATAGGGTGAGCCTCACTTATTCGTTCGTTAATTAAATGCCAAGCTGTTTAATGGGTTTTCAAGATAGCTCGATTCTTTGTTAATCGATTTATTCGTGTATCAAGGGTGAAGCGAATCGTAATACAATACTTCGTGCTTCTATAGCAGGGTACTGTAAGTTAAAAGCATAAATTTATTAGTCGAAAACTCGCTGTGACGAAGTTCAAAGTTATCTATAGAAGTAAATTCAATCATCAATTGTATTTTGACTTTATCAGTATACCCCTGCGCCTACCAAATACGATTTCTACGCTACCCTAAGATTAAATCGAAGATAGTGCCCCGTAGCATTAACTTCGTTTGTGTACAACTTATATATAACATTCATTTTTTTTTTTTTTTTATGTCTTAGCTGCCAAAATGACTCTGCTCTGCCTGATGGAAAGCACGAGCAGAATCCAGGAGTGGTGGTCACCATCCTCAAGGCTAATAGGGACATTGCAGCATGGCGACCCACACTATGAAAATAAGGTTTTATGACATGACACCACCATGTCAAGATATTTTACTAATTTTAGAACAGCCTAAAACATCAAAGGTTAGTTGAAATGAAGTAATTTTTGCCTGCAGCTTGTTAATGTTTTTTTTTTCAATCAAGCCTATCTTAATAATAGTACAGATATAATATTTTCTAGTTGATATTCACACAATACCTTTTTCAGTACCTGTAATAAAACAAAACATTTAAATAAGTATAATAAAAAAACTAGGTTTACCTTTAATAATATTAGAAAGTATAAATGGATAAAAGCTACATATCGTCTTTAAAAGTATGCACTGAAGTTTTGTGTTAACACGATTTAACCTAGTCAAACTATTTAATCTAATAATTTAAAACTTCTTAAACATGTTCTAGATTAAATTAATTACGGTACAACACGTAACTGTGTAAGAAGTTTTAAAATATTTTGAACTTCTTGTATTCTTCACGTGTTTTAAAATGAAATAAATTCTTGGCATTTTTGTGTTCTTGGTGTTTTCATTATCAAAATATACGTTAGCCTATTTCCTTACTCCGACGATGATAACAAGCCTGAAGTAAAAAAATATACATCATTGATGTCTTTAAACTAGTGTACAGATACCATAAGGATGATCTATTATAGATATTCCAAGGTCAGCCAAAATGTGGTATGATTTCCTGTGTTCTTTTGAAACATATTTTAAATATTTCCGGTGATACCAATATTCGCAGAAAATAGTCAGAAGAATATGAACTTTTATACAGTGTTATTTTTTCTTGACTGAAATATTCTGTCCGATAAGTCTTTTCACGTTTATCTTTTACCCTTGAGAAATCTATCTAATCTATGGTTCACTATAGTGACGCGGCTACAAGGGACTAGAACGTTACGGTTTCTTGGTAAGTGGAAACGCTAAAGTTCTGTGAGGGTTTGTAACCACATATCTATAGACATCGATTATGACACATGTATTGTTGGACGTAGCCAGGTTTTAGTTTCGAAGGGTGGGGGAGAGGATAACGTTACTATGAAAAAATTAAGAGATGTAAAAAATATCAATAGTGTAAAAACATTTCGGAGTAGGAGGTGGCTTGAACCCCAACCCTCCCTAGCTACACCCATGCTACTGCACATTGCTTATAAGCAAGCGTAGTGCTTGTGTGTGTTGGTAATTGTATTGAATGAGTGCTTTATTATTTGGTCGTACCTTGCAGTATACAGATATTCTTAATCTGTTCTATTATTTTACTAGCCAGTTTACCATTTAACTGATATAAAAGGACGAAAAGCGAAAAAATAATCTAGTTTGTTAAACTGACATAGTTGTCTTAAAATTTTGATTTGAGATAGTGTTTATTTATGGGAATAAACTTTGAAATTGCAGTCGTGAACCTTACTGTTTGCAGAACGATTACTTGTGTAAAAATATGTCTTATACCAATTACAATACGACTCAAATATTGTTTGTGTTTTCATTATATTTTTATTTTTATTACGCTTGAGGCTGCGCCTTACGCATGGATGTCGATTATCGCGATAAAAATGTTTGCGAAAAAAATATTCTGTAGTCTCAAAGGTTCGAGTTGTTGCTGCCATCAAATTAAATTGACCTCGGTTCAGCGAGTCCCTTTCAGCAATTATAAAGAAACACCTGTATTCACTGAGTGCACCTTATTATATATGAAGTGTTGAGCTTTCGTTATATGAATTAAATATATATTTTTCGTACAATGTATTTACTACATACTTTGTACATAGTCTTCACATAATAATAATAATTTCATATATGTTTTCTAGATCCAATATTAGAGAGAAATATAATCCTGTGTTATTTATGCGCGGCGTGTAAATACATCTCACTAGGCCCCCATAGTGTGGGTTAACATACTGCACTACCCACATTCGCAATAAGGATGGTGACAACTACTTACTCTTACCTCTTTATACATAAAAAAATCCCAACAAATACAAATAGATATTTTCATGAATGAATATATGCCTATGTATATTCATGGGAACTGAATCCACGACCTCTGACGCTGTAGACGAATTAACTTCAATGAATTATATAAATTGTTTCAAAAATGAATGTCAAACCCAGTAACAGCTGTTCTGAGTGTCATGGGAACATTATAATAGCTTATACAGTTACTGCTATGGAGGTCGTTACAGGAAATTTATCGCTCTAACCACAACATGACGATTTTAGAAACATTCACGGTTATAAACATTACTATTAGATATTTAGTACGCAGAGCGTGTTAATTTCATTTCATTTATTTCTTATTAATATGTATAACGTGGTTAATAGTTTGATAGTAATTATTTGCGATTAAAAAACTGATTAATAATAAATAAATATTTCGGTTATCTGTCACACAACGCCATCTAGCTTCAAACTAAGCAGAATTTATACTATGAGGGCTAGATTGACTGATAGAATACTTATATACATTTTTTTGCAAATACATACATATTATATTATACATAGAAAGCACTGAAACTCCGAAACAAATATTTGCAGATCATACAAACATTTGGACCGACCCGGGAATCAATTTCAGCAGCGCACGGCCGTGTCACCGAGACAGGCAGGTAAATAAACTACCTTATTAAAATAATTATCAACAACATGACTTAGCCTATTTTTTTGTGATCTTTCCTATCACAGCACGAAATTGTACTCTGTATTCTGAGTCTACCCGTCCGAGGTTATCCTGTCTAACTTCTTGGCTCTGTTCGTTTTCCTTACCCTAATTTTACTTACCTCCTTTGTATTATCTGAAAGCGATTACATTTCCGAGAAGGCGCGGCGTCAGACAGGCGGCCAGCACGTAAAAAATTGGGCAAATTCCTTTGAAACATTAAAAATTAAATTCAAAGGAATTTCAATTTTGTTGAATAGCTTAGAAAATTAAATATACGTACTTAATAGTTATGAATGACATAAACGTGGATTTCTTTTTCTGTTACGTATAAGTATAGGTCCTTTTCCTGGACTACACACTAGAACACATAGTCTTTTGATATTTTCAATCTCTTCAATTACTACTCTAAGAATGAGATTACTAAAAATGAAAACTTAGGCATTGTCTCACATTTAAAAAATAAAAGGTCAAGTCAGATCAATAAATTTATTTGTGGAACAAAACACAGTCTCTTAATGTTTGATGTTTTCGATTTCAGTTCACCGGATTTCCATAAATAAATACATACATAGAATATCAATACGTATAGCATCAGTTTCTGCAATCTATATATAATTTTATCGCGACTGAATCATATTTATATTCACATGTTGAAAACTAAAAGTAAACAGTTAAATAACAAAATAAACGTAAAATGTAAGTAACACGATTCGTATGTGTCTGTCAATGTCTGTTGCTATATTTATAAAATAAATATAATCGTATATCAGAGAGAGATTTGTTCAACGTTTGCATGGCCACCATGCTGCACTAAGTACATAGTAATCCAGTCAATGGCCTGAACTCTATTGTTCTACCCCTAATTGTTTGTAAATTTTAATATATGCCACAAATCGTTGTAAGTCAGGCAATCTATGTAGCCTGTATCCAAACTCAATCAATAAGGTTTATACAGTTAAGTGATTGGACTCTAAAATACGTTTTCTTAATTCTAATATTTTACAAACCGTCGTTAGTCAGAAAAGAATAAGAAAAGATTTCAGACAAAAATGGATGGGATAATGACAGTTAGTGGATAACGGGGGATGAGATAATTTCTCTCTGAAATCATCTCATCCGCCCTAATCCACTAATTGTTATATCAGAAATGTATTTCTGTCTGATAACGGTTTTTTTATTATATAGGGGCCAAAGGAGCAGACGTAGTTAAATAACAGTAATAAGTAATCAGTAGTCGATACCCAGATTTTTAGTTTACAAAATAAATTCATTTTCTATTTCACTCTCAATCATCATTCATTAATGTTTGAAATCGGTATTTAAAAGAAATAAATTTGTTACTATTTCCATTTTATTTCAAGCTGTCTCGATGGAGTGGACCTCAAGCAGTCGTATGCGCTGGTAGCGTCTTTGCTGTGCTTTGTCCGGTGTTTGGAATGGTCTGAACTCCTATGACTCGGAAACTATGTAAAACCGTCGATTCTGCGCCTGATCTCTTCGGTCGTATCAGTTGGACGTGTGAGAGTTTTCACCTGCGTAGTTGGTTAGTCTCTGTTGAGACTGGCCGTCGCCGCACCGTGGCTGAGACGAACTAGGAATACCTACGTGATCATAATTTAAAGGATTGGTTCCACCTAGTGTGTTTTATTTCTATTATTTTATTTATACTTTATGCACATAAAACATTTTCTACCATATGACCTTAGGGCGATACAAAACTATAACGTATTATTGCCACATAAAAATACTTACTCACTCATGACACAAGCTTAACGTACTGCGAGCTTACTGTAATACCTAAAAATACATTTCTTTTTTTCAATTTTGAACACTGATCCTATTCTATTTTATTTATTCTTACAGTTTTTTTCCGCTTCAGTAATTGTGGTCTACCCTTTGTAAAGGACGTTACTGGAGATTCAAGGGATTTTCTTCTATTAAGCCGCGGCTCAAATGAGTGTTTAAAAGTTAAACGAAGTGTTGTTTTCAATGTCACGTCTCAACTTTATTTTACGTTTTCGTTCAGATGAAAGAGTAAATTTAAATGCAAAAGAAACTTTTATATTTGACATGAATAAATGTAGGCCATGTAGTCAAAACTTTGTAATTGCTTAATCCATCACCATATCGAATACGTTTATAAAAGTATATGTTTATCATTCCACACATCGTTTTTGCAAGATAAAAAGTTTGTTTAACAACGTACGGTAGTCGAGTACCTACTAATTAATTATTTATGTAACGGGATGGAAATTTTATCGCGTTTAACGCTGAAGGTACGTAATATGTATAAAACTAACATAAATAATAATAAATATTCCGGACATCTAATACACGGCTTGGGACTACCCAAGCTAATCAGAGCTTGTATTATGGGTCTAGTACCCAATGACAACTGATATAAATACATGTATACTTTTTTTTTTAGTAAACACCTAAACTCCGAAACAAAATATTTTCAGATCATACAAACATTTGGTTCGACCCGAGAATCGAGCCCGAGCCATCAAGCATAGCAATCGCCTATACTACTACTGCGCCATCGATGCAGTCAAATAATACCTGTATGAGAGATAAATCCAAGATCCATAACAGAAGAAGAACTATCCATTATAGAAGCGGTAGGTAATAGTCCACGGGCCCACGTACAAGGGATTTCAGTGATTGACAACAGGCTGAAAGTTTATACACAGCTTCGTTTTGACGAGACACCCAACTTTTATTATTGGACCAAATTCTGAAAGTGGAAGGAAAAAGCGGGATAGGGAGCGAAACACGTCGATTTGATGAGTGTCCCAATTTAATTAATAACAGTTTCTAAAAATCAATACTTCGAGAAAATAGATGGAAAACTGAAAAAAACTTGTGGCTTACAAAGTGAATGGTACCTTCCGAGTGACCCTCAGCTCTAACATGTCAGAATGGTGACTTGAAAATTTTTATTCGTTTTCATTAATTTCAAACAGATTTTTGTTTTGGGGCTTGCAAAATATATATTTTTTATAAAAAATGCATCGGCATACAAATTTGACGGTAATTTTTTTGAGACCTACACTCGAAAGTTGTCAAGATTATGTTAATATTTTTTCGATTGTTGTCAATCACTGAAATCCCTTGTTCGTGGGCCCGTGGACTATAATGCTATCGAGTCCAGCCGGTCTGAATTATCCAGGACAGCAACTACACTAGGCGCTCTTCGTTGAATGCGATTCAAGCGAAAAAGTTTTTGTCCCGGCCTAGATAAGTATACTTTTCGATATACCTACGCTTTACGAAACTGCAAACGGTGTGTCAATATAAAATACCACTTTTATGTATTCATCATCATCCAGCATCATTCCCATTTAAAGCTAGGGAAAAGAAAAAAAATATTTCAGATTCTATCTAGGCAAGTAAACTTTCTCTTGACAGCTGACTACGTGTAATGACAGCGGTCTTTAACGAGTTGGCAGTTCACCCTACGCTGATTTACTGTCTGAGTCGCGAACTCGCGAGTAGCGCCCTATTGCGAATTTGTTTCATGTTAACTCGCTCTCGACACCGAGCGAGATTTGAGTAATGATCGGTGAAGATATTAGCACGGATCAATCACAACGCCAAACGCTCTCCCCGTGACGATCGAGTAGAAGTTTTACCGTGGGAGAGCCACGCTTATGCAAGCATGGGCCGGCTCGACCGGAGTGATACCACGGCCTCATAGAAAACCTGTGTGAAGTAGCGCTTGCGCTTTGTTTCACCGAGTGAGTGAGGATACCGGAGACCCATATACCAACACCTGCCCGATTCCTCTCCCCATTCCCAAATCTGTGACCGGCAACCGGCAAAACATCTGTGACGCCCCGGCGTTGCGGGTGTCCATGGACGGCGGTAATCGTTTACCATCAGGCGATACGTCTGCTCGTTTGCCACCTACACCATTAAAAAAGAAAGTGAAATAAACTTGCACTAGTTCCTCAGCACTAATTAGTGCAATGACAGCCGCATATGACGCAATGGGCGCATCAGAGCCAAATGCGGGATCGTAGTCGTAGTGCATCGTGTGTCCTATCGTAACCGCATTACAGTTAGAGATGACTGTACTAACAGAAATACACTACGAGGAAAGTGAATCCATCCCGGGATTTGAAAGCAACCTGGTGCTCTGCCAGCCTAGCGGTGCCAAGTGGGTGAGCAGTGATCCGTATGTCCAAGTCCTCCTCACTAGTGCATGACTTATAGTTATTGCTCAAAGTTGTTGTCATATGAAAAACATTTAGAATATGATGTCCTCTATTACAACTGTCACCAGAACTAAAGCAAAGATGAAACTTATATATATAAAATTGTATCTATTTTGATCACCGTATATACGAATAATGTTAATTTTACTAATCAATATTAGAATTATTAGAATCGATATATAAAGTACCTAAGCGTTTGAGTACCACCGGTGGTCGTCGAACCACGTATCGCACTTAACATAACTTGAACACACACAACACAATCTTAAGTAAACGCTCAGCAATAGCACATAGGCTTTTATAAATAGAAAAGGGTAAAAACTATTACCAACATTTCTACGTTCTTGTAATCGTGACTCCAAGTTAGCGTGGTTGGTAGAATTAACATAACTCGAAAGTCAATTTGTATTGCGTAAGAACTTTAATAGACAAAATTTCTTCCTATCAGATAACTGTCCTTGTCACGATATCACGAGTTTATTTACAACTTTAACTAGAAAAGATACTTCTGATTCTGGTTATATTTATTGTAAAAACAATTTTATATTTAAAAACAAATCTATACTAATATAATAAAGCTGATGAGTTTGTTTGTTTGAACGTGATAATCTCAGGAACCGCAAAATTATTTTAGTGTTGGATAGTCCGTTTATCGAGGAAGGCTATAGGCTATATATCATGACCCTTATACTGATAAGAGCGGAGCACCAATAAAGAATGTTTAAAAAACGGGGAAAATTTTCACGCTACAGGCAATAGAAGAAGCAAACGAGGCTGCGTGGGTCAGCTAGAATATATTATGAAAAGCTCATTTACAAGAAAGTATGAGTCATCCTTTAGCCTATTTGCATCATCAACAGCCTTGACTAGTCTTCTGATGGACATATCAAGACACACACATCGCACTAGACCACGCTGTCATTGGGTTGGTTTCTTTCAAGTTTTTCTTCTCTGAAGTTCTTTTGTTCTACATAATCGACACTTCACGACTTCTCCACTCCTTTGAATAACTGATAATACTGTATCCCTAATCTGATTATCTGATTATATATAATAGTTAGTTATTCAAACTAACTATTGAATTAATACGATCCCCAGTTACCGTGGGAGAGCCACACTTAGGCATGCAAGCAGGGCTGGCTTAACCGGAGTGATGCCACGGCCTCACAGAAAACCAGTGTGAAACAGTGCCTGCGCTGTGTTTCACCGAGTGAGTAAGGATACCGAAGGCCCATACCCCAACTTCTTCTCCCATCCCTTTTCCCATCCCCCAAAGGCCGGCAACGCACTTGTGACGCCTCTGGTGTTGCGCGTGTCCATGGGCGGCGGTAATCGCTTACCATCAGGCGATACATCTGCTCATTTGCTCCCTATTTCATAAAAAATAGTTAGTTTATAACTACTACGACCGTTTTCTTATCATTAATATTTATTTTCATTATTACTATTTCTTAATTAATACCCACCTAGTATAATTATAGGGTGCTTAAAAACTGATGGAATGTTCATAATACTATGATCTTAATCATTTCTTTATACTGTCATTCTTATAAAATAGTTGAAAGCTAAAGCAGATACATTTAACTCAAAATAATATTATCAATTTTAAATGAAAATCACTTCTAATTAACTAAAAACATAACGAAGAGTTCATTTTGAATTAATTACAACGGAAAGTTTGTACTCAAAAGACGAGCTTTAGCTATGAAAAGCAAACAATATATTATTCTCTTTTAACTTCTGAATCGAGGTAAATACTTCGTAGGCAGTGGCGTAATTACGCTAAGGCAAATGGGAAACGTGCCTGATGCGTCAGGGACCGTAGTCTAATCACAGTTTATTATATAGGTGTTAGTGAGTTGTCATTGCTGTGTTTAATAGGTTAAATATTTATTAAAGTATGAATAGGTGTAGTTAACCCTTAAAGATGTTGGTTGAAACTAAAAAATATAAAATTCTAAAACATTGCACACGACTGACCTAGACTGTATATTAAATGCCTCAGTGGCGCAGTGGTAGCGAATACGACTGCTGTGCTTGAGGTCTCGGGTTCAAATCCTCGTCGGACCAAGTGTTTGTGTGATCTACAAATAATTGTTTCGAAGTTTGGGTGTTTTCTATGTATAATATGTATGTATTTACAAAAAAAAGTATATATGCGTTCATATCAGTTGTCTAGTACCCATAACACAAGCTCTGCTTAACTTGGGACTAGATGACGTTGTGTGTTAGATGTACAAATAAAATATTAAATATAATACTAGCTTTTGCACGCAGCTCCGCCCGCTTGTTTGTCGGTTATGGCAGTAAAGAGTAGTCTATGTCCTTGCTCAAGAATCAAAGTATCTTCATGCCAAATTTCATTGAAATCGGTGCAGCGGTTTGACCGTAAAAGCGTGACAGATGGACAGACAGACAGACAAAGTTACTTTCGCAATTATAATATACTAGCTTTCGCCCACGGCTTTACTCACATTTAAAAAAAGTATCCTATAATATTTTTGATACATCCAAGAATATGTGTACAAAGATTCATGATGATCGGTTAAGTAGTTTTCGCGTGAAAGCATAACAAACAAACATACATTCACATTTATAATTTTAGATAGTAGTATGCATTAGTTCCTCATCCATTAGGGTCGTATTTTTTTTGAACCTGAAGCACAAAATAATAAAATAATTTACGAATAAAAGTACACAGGGTGTAAAAAGACTACTACCGAAAACTTGGGGTTGCAATCAGACCATGATACTGAATAGGTTTAGCGAAAAAAAACTCAAAAAAAAATTTAATTTATCTAAGTCGTTTTATGTTTTCTTCTGCTTACATACACATAGTAAAACATAACAGGACCCAAACTACCTAATTATCTAATTTAGAAAACCAAAAAACAAAGAAAATCAATAAAACAGTAATGTATTTTAATATCAAAACAGCTGGCCGGCTGGCTGTGCAATGACCGCGACAGAGCGCGCGGGCGCGTTAAGTTGTACATTGCTGGCTTCTGAAATTAATAAAAATCTTGACACATTGTTTTTTCGAGCTACAATTTTTTTTAAAGACAACTGTTTGTTTTTTTTAATAAGTTTTGGGGTGCTGGATCAGCCCCTTTCGTTTTCGGTAGTCGTCTTTTTACACCCTGTATACATATGTATTTATATCAGTTGTCTAGTACCCATAACACAAGCTTTGCTTAACTTGGTAGCAAAATGATGGCGTTGTGTGTTAGATGTCCGGAATAGTTATTTATATAAAGTTATAAACGATTTCAGTACTTAAAAAACGGTTAAAATGTCGAAAATCGTAAATCTAAATCTTAAATAAAACATTACCTGAAAACAAAAACATCACTATTTAAAGTTCATTACTCTTTGTCGTTGAGCGAGTAATCCAACTCGACATGGAAAAATAACATTTGATGATTAGCTGTGTAAGCTTCAAGTAATACAATATGAGAAAGATTATAAAAACTCAGGGCTTAACTCAAGTAGAACATCAATGAATGTTTTCCGAAATAGGTCAGGGTTCGATAGAGTGGTTATGTAATTTGAAAAACAATTTGTGTATAAACGCTTAGCTAGCAAGAAAAAATACTTTTATAAACAACGTAGTCCTCAATCTTGTTATTTTAGTTTAGAGTAGGAATCTTTTATGTTACACTGGCTGACCCACGCAACGTCCTTTGAGTCTTCTACTGTCCGTAGCGTGAAATTTTTCCCCGTTTTTGAAACATTCTTCATTGGTGCTCCGCTCCTTTTAGTATTAGCGTGATGATATGAGCCTTCCTCGATAAATGGATTATCCAACACTGGAAGATTTTTTCAAATCGGACCAGCGGATCCTGAGATTAGCGCGTTCAAGCAAACAAACTCTTAACTTAACTTTATAATATTAGTCTAGATGGGCACAACTTCGCTGACGTTTCAACCTACTTCAAAAATCGATGTTCTTCTTAATTACTACATTATTAACTTAGGCTTTTATATTACTTGTGTATATTATCTAATACTTTCAAACTTTCAAATATAATGAAATGATTGCCTCAATGGCGCAGTGGTAGCGTATGCGACTGCTGTGCTTGAGGTCTTGGGTTCGATTCCCGGGTCGGACTAAATGTTTGTATGATCTGCAAATATTTATTTCGGATTTTGGGTGTTTTCTATGTATAATATGTATGTATTTACAAAAAAAGTATATAAGTATTTCTATCAGTTGTTTAGTACCCATAACACAAGCTCTGCTTAGCTTGGGACAAGATGGCGTTGTGTGTTAGACGTCCGAAATATTTAATAATATGTATCTCCCGGAAACGGCTCCAACGATACTAAGTTATACTTACACAAATAAAGTTGAAGAACTGTGTGTTTATGACCTAAAATTAAACATAGTGTTATGTCTAGTACGCAAAGATAAAGAACTCACACAAATTGGACAAAAATAGCTTATTTACTTAAAAATAGATGACCTTCTAAAATATTTTTTTAAACTATTTAACGTCTATTACCACGTGATGTCTGAAGCGTTTACGATGAAATCGGAAATGAAAGTAGATGCATACAAATCCTTCAATTGTATAGACATACAAAGGTGATTAAGTTCAATGGTTTTCTAATAAAGCCATGTCAATATTCAAGTACCAAGTTATTCAAAACGTATATAATTATAATCGGAAATAACTTTAAATGCGTCATAAGCAATTAATCACTATGTCACTTGAATGTGTATAAACACACACACACTTTAGCACTTGTACAAATAGCATTCTATCGATTAATTAGATATAATACTAAAATTACTCTGTTATCACTTTATCACTTATTAATAGTGTGATAACACAACCCTTTTATATACTACAACATACTCAGATATCAACTCAACCTGATATTTATTATTAAACACGAGCTACCCTCGCGGTGTTACCCGCAAAGGCTAAAACAAAAGTAGTCTAAGTTACTCTTTATATCATTACAAACACAAAATTTAAAAAAAATGCGTTTTTGATGTAACTACCGTATAAAATTTCATACGCATAAACCCCCTCGGGCCGTCACCCCGTGGGGGTTTGCAGCAGGGTGGTGTGTCGGAATCGAACCGACTAAAACCACACGGTGTGCCACTCTGCGCCTGAGAAGAGAGGGAATGAAATGCTGTTAATTTGAAATTACACACAGACACTATTTTTATTTATTTGTATAGATTTAGTAGGTTTTGAAGTCGCCATAGTGTTATTAACGTTTTCTACGCGCCAAATGTTTTTTTTATTCTATTTATACGTATACTTTATTGTATTACAAAGTAAAAAAGTACAGGAATTATGACAAACGTTTATTTAAGCTTCAACTTTAGCAATTAAATGTGTAGAAAAATCGTATTAACATAATAAAATTGTTCAATCAAATGAGTTTAAAAAATCAACCTTGCAATGTAATAGCTATTTGGCAATCGTTTCTGGTGTAGGTTATATCAACAAGAATACTCACTCAACAGTACTATACACAATTAACTAAATGCTAATGTAGTAATAGAGATCTACAAAATACTATCTTATAAAGTAGAACATAAAATCTAAAGCGCTTTAAAGCCTTTTTTATGTATATATATATATAAATATATGTTTAGAGAATAACATCGAGGAAGAATGAAGTTTCGAAAGGTGGATGCAGGACATTGTTTCCGTAATTACACGGACTATTAAAAAAACTTGCCAACACAATGCCTGTAAGTTAAACTCATACAATGATAGACTAGAAATATTACACTTGGATATGTATGTACCATAATTATGAGATTAGGTTAGGCCGGCACTTTCAAGATAATTACATTGTACAAGTCTTTTAGATGCCGTTGACTAGCCATAGTTTTCCTAAACAACCATTGTTTTATAGGAATGGCGTAGACTGGTTCGCACCTGACTACGCCATTCTTAGAAAAATAAATGCTAGATCCCTCAGGACGCGTCTGGAAATAAAGTGAACTTCAAACTAGCAATTTATTTACTGATAAAGGATTCTTAACTAATAAATATTCATAGTTATTTTACTGTTTCTGGTCCAAGAGGTTTGGTTTAACGGTGAACTGCACATGCACATCGATGCATCTATGAATTGGCGAACTCAGAACTCAGTCAGAGAGTCAAAAAAAATTACGTGGATTCTATCGCCTTAAAATGTTCCTCCCAATGAAAGTAAATCGGTGCTTGTACAAACCCTATTTTGCCCACTATTTAGACCTGAATGCAGATCTACTCAACAAATTAGACCGGCTTCTCAATAATTGCATTCGATTTGTATTCAATCTGCGAAAGTATGATCACACCGCTTATCATAAACCGCTTTCATGGTGACCCATGAGACAACGCCGCAATTTAAGACCTTTGTCGATGTTGTACTCCCTTCTCCACCCACCGAACTCACCCACCTACTTAACATTCCACCTTCAATATCTCTGCTGTAACCATGACAGAAATCTTCGATCTTCTAATAATGTTCTTCTTCCTTGTCCTTCACATACTTACAGTATAGTCCATTCTTCTTTCGTTGTTCTAGCTGTCACTCTTTGAATTGAATGATCTCCCACAATATATCAGAATGTCTACTAGCCGATCCACTTTTAAATATAAAGTACGCAAGCACTATTTGACTTGTTGATGCAGTCGTCAGAATAACACTTTATAAGTGTCTTTATTACTTACTAGCTGACCCACGCTACCTCGTTTGCGTCTTATATTGCTCGTAGCGTGAATTTTTTCCCCCGTTTTTGAAACATTATTCATCGATGCTCCGCTCCTATTGGTAGTAGCGTGATGATATATAGCCTTCCTCGATAAATGGACTATCCAACATCGAAAGAATCTTTCAAATCGGACCAGCGGTTCCTGAGATTAGCGCGTTCAAACAGACAAACTCTTCAGCTTTATTATTAGTAAAGATGTAGATAATATTTTAAAATACATATCTTTATAATTAATGAATTATATTATTTAAGTTTTATTTTTATAATTGTAAAAATAAAATTTGTGAACTGTATTCTATGTATGTATACCGATTTACCAAATAGGATTCATTTTGTTTTAAATAGTTTGATTTAATCTCTCGTCTCACTGGTCCAAATATGCACTTGCCACAAAATTGCTTCGCCCAAAAGTTTGGCTGGAATAAAATGCCTGTGGGATTAATATCGCAATGTGCAATATGTTGCAGGTTTTAATAAATAGTTATTTTCTATTCTATTAACTGAATTAATAACGTTCTTGCAGGTTGTACTTGGAAAACTTTTACAACACAGTTGGCATAGTGATATAAGCGGTCGACACACCGCTTTCTACTGCACCAAATGTTGTGGATTGAAATCACACATGGGACCACACTTTATGTGACCCACAAATTTTTGTTCTGAGTCTGGGTGTTCTTTGTGTCCGTTACATGTGTGTTTGTAAAGTTCCCCGCGACACAATAATATATATTCCTGAAGCGGGCCTTGTCTTCAAAAAACTGCGCATTAAAATTTAGTTTACTAATAGCTTTAAAAATATATTGAATTTCAAGTATGATAAAATACAACAGTAAAACTTACTTAAGCGTAAAAATATATTTTGCAGAATAATGAAAAATAAACATGACCCTTAACAATAAACCATCTGATACGCATGCGATGTGGCCGTTGAAAGCTTAATGTGGAGTCGCGCTGATGGCCCTGTAATATTCCCATTACGTACGATAAAAAAATACACACGCGTTCTGTTACGTGTTATCAGAAAATGATATCAACTGATACTATAAAGAGGAAAATTGTGTTTGCTGTTTGGTACACCAACTTTAAAAAATTATACCAAATGTTTATAGATAAAAATATACGTGATAAGAGGTACGCAACTTTCACCCGTAATATAATATATCGAATTACTGTATTATAAAGATTATAAATATCAAAGCCAATTTGAACGACAATCAAAAAAAAATTCCATATTAGCTTGTACGCTTTTGCTAAGCTCCTCCAGAAAGCTCTTCTCTACAAATAAGTACAAGCCTAGAGAATAGTCATCCGCAAAACAATTTCTTCTCGAATATGATGTACTAGTCCTCTAGCGAATACGTCATATGATGGTAAGTAAGGCGTTTATACGGTGACATAGTCAATTATGGCTTAAAATCCCGCAAATATAAAAAAAAATCAAACAGAGTTTAGAACACCCATCTCTACATATTGCCAGTATTCTCACTCATTTATAGTTTTGTTTTTTATTGTATCTGGGGCAAACGAGCAGTCGTATCGCCCGATGTTAAGCGATTACCACCGCCCATGGACACCAGCAACACCAGAGGCGTCACAAGTGCGTTGCCGGCCTTCAGGGGATGGGAAGGAGGATGAGGAGGGGATGGGGTATAGGCCTCCGGTATCCTCACACACTCTGTGAAACACAGCGCAAGCGTTATTTCACACTGGTTTTCTGTGAGGCCGTGGTATCACAACGGTCAAGCCGGCCCATTCATGCCGTAGCGTGGCTCTCCCACGCTTTCGAAGATTTCGAAGAGAGTCATTTAAAACACTGTCTATAAAATATTGTGCCTACATAGTATTGATTATGTCGTATACGTAGGTGAGTATTAGCATGTATATAGGGATCTATATGCCTTAATGTCTGTTACGGGTGAATGTCGTGGAATTAAGCCACCAAGTGACGATAAACATCTCATTCATGGTTTCACTAAATCCTATTCATATTATAAATCTGAAAGTAACTCTGTCTCTTTATTATGCTTTCACGGGGAAACTGATGAACCAATTTCGATGAAATTTACAATGGAGATCCTGTGATTCTTGAGGATGGATATACATAGCGACGTATAATCGTCATTTACACGGGTCGAGCCGCGAACATAGGCTAGTTTTTTCTTCAATTATTTTACAATTTACAATTCACTTCTACAAACGTTGTCGAACAAACATTGTCGAACTTTGAATCTAAACGAAAGTAGACTGCGCATTTTATGCTTTCTTTTCAATATATAATCCGCATCAAGGATTGTTTTTATCTAATTTTTCGTCAGTCACACATCCGCGACCGCGAAAAAACACGAAAAAACCGACATAAACGCGGGCGGAGCCTCGGGCAACAGCTAGTGTGATATAAAATATAAATACCGCGGGGAAAGATAAAGTTACATATTTAAAAAATACTTTCAGTTTTGCGAGTATTATTGGCATAACGATATACATTGTATGTTTTAAGGGCCTGAAGTGTTGAGCGTGGGTCGCACGTAACCGCCCGTCCTTTGTTCTCAGCGCTTACAGCTGGCACGCGATCAATATTCGCTCCAAATTCAAGATAGACTTGTCCACTCATTAACTCATCAAGTATTGCTTTCTGATTATTACTTTTTATAGATTTTCTTTAAGTAATTTGTATTTAAAATGAAATTTCTTTTGGTTTATTTTCAGAAAATAGTTAAAAGTGAAAAAAATCATAGGCTTTTCTTGAGTTACATCAAACCAATATCTTTATTGCCAAAATTAATGCAAAATAAACAGAGATAAACTTTGAAAAAATCACGATAATAACAAGAAATTATATGCAAATATAACTACGTATTATATAGCTATGAGATGATAAATAATTAAATATCATACACTTACACTTATGTCTTACCCTAACGGGTAGACAGGAGCATACTTTTCTAAATATATGTATATATATCCACAGTAATCTATAATTTTTTTATTCTTCCTACCTCCTACTGGTGGCATGTCGGACTCGAACCGACTAATACCGCACGCCGTCTTGGGTGCTAGGAGCCGGGGAACCAGGTGCACCCTAGTAAGGAAAATCCTGGAACCCCGACGTACCTCGGGCCACCTACCAGTTTGTAGGTGGCCCCCGACTTTGTGGAAACCCCGATGTTCCCTTTATAGTAGTCTATACTAACAAAACTATCATATTGTAAATTCGTGAGTAACTCTGCATGTCTGTTACACTTTTACCGCTAAACCACTGCATTAATGTCAATGAAATTGGGCATCGAGCTACTTTGATTCTAGAGAAAGGACATAAACTACATTTTACCGCGATTACTGATCGATCGACCTGACTACCAGAGCCAATTTCTCTTCCCTCCTCTCGAGTTCCGATTTCTGAGTATACTCGTACTTAAATTAGACTCACAGCATATAAATATTTCGGACATCTAACACACAACGCCATCTAGTCCCAAGCTAAGCAGAGCTTGTGTTATGGGTACTAAGACAACTGATATGAATACATATATACTTTTTTTTTGTAAATACATACATGTGATACGTAGAAAACACCCAAACTCCGAAACAAATATTTGTAGATCACACAAACACTTGGTCCGATCCAGGATTTGAACCCGAGACCTCAAGCACAGCAGTCGTATTCACTACCACTGCGCCACCGAGGCAGTCATAGTCATAGTCATATGATATCGCACAATATTTTTTTAGAAGATAAGATAGATCACCACTAGGCCAAAAGCCAGATTTAATTACCTTAATTGTTTTTTTTCAACGGAACTCTGTTCACAAGAAGGTACATTCTAATTTAAATTCCTAATTTGGGAAAGTTGTTTACGGGAAATAAGGTGTTCAGACAAAGATTGGTTGGAGAAAACAAATTGGTTTTTGTAACAGAGATTTACATCCTTGTGAAGTAAGTTCTTCATATTTCGTATAATACGAGTATGAGCTTGCGTATTCTAATTTCATATTTAGAAGGAATTTAAAACTCTATTTATAAGTGATAAAGAAGGACAAACCTCGTTTGGCTGTCATCGAGAACTAAGAACAGTACTGGAAACAGCTCATTCCTTTCGCTCACACTTTCACTGCCACTCAATTGCCACTCTGTAAACACTGTGATTATTGAGTTCCCAGCTGACCCTCGCAACCTCGTTTACGTCTACTATTGCCCGTAGCGTAATAATTTACCCCCGTTTTTTAAACATTCTTCATTGGGGCTCCGCTCCTCTTATCCTCTCCGTATTAGCGTGATGATATATATAGCCTTCTTCGATAAATGAACTATCCAACACTGAAAGCATTTTGAAATCGAACCAGAGGTACCTGAGATTAGCGCATTCGAACAAACAAATCCTTCAGCTTTATAACATTAGTATAGATTAGTATACCGATATTTTGACAGATGTCAATGCCATCTTAATAGCATGTCAACAGGGGCTTATGCAGAACAGAGTATCAGTGCATCGATTACAGTAAAACTTTGGCATGAAGATCATTCCATTCTTGAGCAAGGACATGGGCTTTTCTTTACCGCGATTACTTACATACGCGCGGGCTGGCTGTAGGTTTTCCTATTTACAAATCAATCAAGTATCTATTCAGTATTTTTTATAAAACGAGTATTTATTATAATTTATTAATAGCATGTTTTCTGTTAAGTATTGTTGACCGCGGAAATTTCCGCATCACACTGTGTTTGTTTGCTGGAAGGTGGCCAAATGTGGGATAAACTACTTTATCTATAGTGACCGCGGACCAGATGCATACCTTGACATTTTGAAATGAGAGCAGGTTGGCACGATAGGGATCACGTAACCATATTGGGGCTACCTCATACCTATAACTGCAAGTAATATTACCAAAGTCATATGTTATGTGCATATTTTAAAATATTTGCGGTACAAAGGCACGTACCTGCGGTTAAGTTCCGATATTGGTGACCACATTTTACTAGCATAATTATATAATCATAATAGTGGTTAAATTGTGGTAAGCATAATATGTTAAAATGTGTATTAGTAATTTTAAATATGGAACGCTAAATTGCGTTTCACATTTTACTTAATTCAAAATAGGGCTTATCTTAAAACCATGTTCATAGATGTTTTATGAGAGAATTTACATACAAAACATGCGTATGTATTTTAATATTCAAACCAATAAGCGGTAAAAAGGCACTATCTGAATAATAAGAACCGAAGTTTAATTTTAGGGTTGCGTAGTTCACGTCTCGGAACCCTTATAGTTTCGTTTAAGTTATTGCCAGCCGCCAGTCTATCGCCAACAATCCGTTAGAATGTAATCATCTTCTGACGACACAAAGACGATAATTCGGAGTAAGGAGAAAAAGTTAATATAAAGTATAATTGTTTGTTTATGGTTTACCACATTGCAATTATTGCATGCAAGTTATTTTGAAATACGATTCATCTAACATCAATCTATTTTATTATTTAGTATGGGAATAAGTTTTACTAGTAGGTACTTACAATAAAAAAATACTTATGTTTATAATCAGTCGTAAAAACACCCTTTCGTCACTATATGTTTCTATATACCCGTAATAATATAGCATTTCGATTGACTCATATCAAACGAAGATCTCTGATTGAACAAAACTAAATTCCTTTGATTTGATTTACCTAAAGAAGTCCATAAAGTTATTCCTAATCGTATAAAGTTCAAATACAAGACACTTTTGGAAACTACGAATTTTTACAAGAGTAAAGAGTTTTGTCGTCTCCATAAGTGGGACATTAGGGGACTCTTGTAGCCGACCCGCATTGAGAAATAAATATGTAAATCACATACGGAATTTGACGACAAACAAATACCGATACACTATACGAGTTTATACGCGGCGATCATAAAATTTAATGAAATATGAGAATTTACGTAAGAAAGAAGATAGTACTTAACAAAAATAATTATTACACTTATTTATTTTATTTGCCGGTTGCCACACGAACTCCTTTGGTACCTAATAGTGACGGTTTGGTGGGGCCTCGAAAATTGAACACGTATTTTTTATATTTATACCTTAAATCATATTACGTTCGGCCATACTAAAGTGGAGAATTTAACAATAGATTTCTAATATTATCTGAGACTTAACCAATCGCCGTCCACTGTTGAAAGAAGGTGTCTTCCAAGAAACGTCAATTATACCGGTCTCAGTCAGTCTGCTGCCACCCACTTACGCAAGGACGCAAAGTGCCCTTACACTTTTTGCCTAATCGCGGTCTCCAACTAACACATTTTGGCTCCACCGACCATCGATATGTAATACTATGTAATATAAATTATTCTGAAACAAGTCAATCAAGTGTTCGTAATAGTGCAATGAGCCGTCTGTTATGTGCTCGTAAAACTTTGTAGTTTGTGTACGCACGTGATACACTAATACAAACTTCACGGGTGGTTATAACCATTCTGTAAGCCAATATGTCATACTATTGTATACTAAAAAAGACACAAAATAATGATATTTAACGATTATTTATAGAGGTTTTGAATGATGTCCATATTAATTACTGAGTTTTATTACTACCATAGATGAGTTTCTCGCATACTAACAAATATTATTTATGAAACTTAATCAGCCCGCTTTTTCCTTGGCATCAAAGTTATGATTGATGAAAGAATTGTATTTCCTTGTCTGTATCCCTGACATCATATATCAAATTTCTTTTGGTTTTTCTTCTTTTAAAACCTAGCTGCCCCGATAGACTTTGTTGTGTCAAAAGGAATAAGTTTTGTTTTCACTATTTTCTTCACAGTTTTTACGTTTTTTCTCTCAATAAGAACTTTCCTTGTGTCTTCTCAACGAAAATATAATTAACAGAATCGATCGAGTGGTTCTCGAGTTCTACTAGCAACACATTTGGCGATTAATTTTTATTAATATAAATTAATCGACTTCAAAAAGCACAAGATTCATAACTTTAACAAAATTTACCAAACTAAAACTTGTGTACGTTAGCGATATCTTGGCCATTTCTTAACAGATTTCATCTTTTTTTTTCTTTTAATGAAAAATAATTCATGTTGGCACTATAGAAATTTATTTAATTATGCCTGGCGGAAGTTATTTTTAAAAATTACCTACTTATACTTATTATAGTTTCATGTCTACATAATGCAACTAAACAATATTAAAAAAAAATATCACTACCCAGAAATAAAGTCTTTTAAACAGGGATCAGGTAATAAAATGTCGCGGTTGATTTTCTTTACAACCTTTATTATAATAAAAACCTTTCAAATAAAGCTACTAACGACAGTAATTTCACCCTCATTATCCTCAAAATATGGAATTCTTATCGAATTGAAAATCGCGATCACATTAGTGAGGCAGGCAATTTACGTTTTTTTTTTTTATTGAATAATGGGCAAACGAGCAGACGTATCACCTGATGGTAAGCGATTACCGCCGCCCATGGACACCCGCAACACCAAAGGCGTCACAAGTGCGTTGCCGACCTTCGGGAGATGGGAAAGGGGATGGGGGAGGGGTTGGGGTATGGGCCTCCGGTATCCTCACTCACTCGGTGAAACACAGCGCAAACGCTATTTCACACAGAGTGAGGCCGTGGTATCACTCCGGTCGAGCCGACCCATTCATGCCGAAGCATAGCTCTCCCACGGTTAAACTACGTACTTTTTACGAATTATAAATGTACTAACAGTATTTTAAATATCAATCAATAAAAATACAATAAATAAAAAAACAAATTTTAATCAATAAAAAAAATAGTATTCAAAAATTCGAAAACTAATAATTGACCATAAAATTTTGGAACATAAGGTACAGTTTTAATCTATTTCACGTGTAGCTTATTCTATTCATTTGAACAAAACTAAGAGTCTGAATCAAGTTAAGAATTAAAACTGCCTACTAACCCACTGACATCATTAATCGAAATATTAACTTATATAGAACAGCCAAATATAAAGCCTTTTGGCAAACAACATATTATGTCATGGTTGACTTGTTGGAAGATTGCCAGGCAGAGGCTTTCCATCCAAGAACATTTCAAGTACTTTCATCTAGAAAAAAATAATAAGTTATGGTAAAATTGTGCCTTGTAAGTTATTGGATTTTACTTTTATATATACATATGTGTATTTATATACTTTAGTATTGATACACTTCAACTTGAAACCAATAGGAATATAGACTCTTGCCTACTGCTTTTAAGTATTATATTTGTACAACACACTGGCAGTTTAACTATTTATAGTGGACCTTTCTAATTTATAGTTGATTCACAAGGTTGGAGTCAGATTTCCATCCTGGGCTTGCTCATCTTCACTATAATCTGGATAAAAACGCTAATGATCAAAATATGTGCAGATTTTAATAAACATTACTAGAATGCAGTTGGCCTAAGTTACAAATGGAATTGAGATCGAAATAATTGCATGCTACAGAAATATGTATGATTCGAGAATGTGGCATTTCGTGGCAACAGTACAACACTCCAAATTGTCACATATTGTTTTGTAGGCACTATGGTACATTCCAACAATATGTTAATGAGGAAATATAAATAGTTTAGTGTTAGTATTACGTTGACTATGTTTTATGTTTTAATAGATATAGTTAGCTAGATAAATACTCAATGTTTTCCACTGTTACTTTTATTGAGATTTAGTTTTATTGTTATTAAATAACTTGACATTGATGAATCCAAATTGATTAATTAGATGTTATTTAATCAGTAGTAGGTACTCATAATAAATCTTCAGTATAAGAAAAAGAGGCCCATAATCCCGGGAAATGGGAAAATCACAAGAAACTGAATGTGTTTATCCTTAAAATGAAAACAAGTAAAAATTCTATAGGGTCATTAAGTAAAGAAAAAACAAAAAAAATACATGATATTGTACATTATAACTTTTAGATTCTTCTTTTAATTATTACTTTTATTTCACTTCTTAATGAAGTGTATACAACCAGCAATAGTTTTGAAGAAGCAAAAAAGTAACTATTCATTACGTCTGTGCACAGAATAAATTAGGTCAAGAACGGAAATAAAGGAACTCAGATATTTGGATACCCTCTACCCCTCAGCCTTAACCCTCGACCTCTAAATTACTAAACTAATGTCAGCCTAAAGCAGGGGTTTATCTTACCCTAACAAACGGCGGTAGAGACTCCGTAACATAACACCCTACATTACAACTATATAAAAATTAACATACTAAATAAATCTGAGTAAAGCTTGGCCATTCAGGTACCTACCTGAATTAAATGCTAATACAATCAATCACAGACGTTCATCCTTTTAAATAAATAAATAAATATTTCGGACATTTAACACACAACGCCGTCTAGTCCCAAACTAAGCAGAGCTTGTACTATGGGTACTAGATAACTGATATTAATACATATATACAATTTTTTTGTAAATACATACATATTATACATAGAAAACACCCAAACTCTGAAACAAATATTTGCAGATCATACAAACATTTGGTCCGATCCGAGAATCGAACCCGAGACCTCAAGTACAGCAGTCGCATACACTACCACTGCTCCAACGAGGCAGAATAACAATAATCAAAATTAAAAAGTATTTAAGTTTTATAACAGAGAAAATTCAAATAAAATGCGCCATGTTTAAGGTGTCTCTGCTTATTATTTTTAGCGTAAATAATAAAAATACTAACACAACAAATGGTATAATACAACGATCTCTCCATTTGCATTGCATACTGGCGATTCGAGTTCGATCCCCGGTCATGAACCCCTCAGTCTCCGAAGTTTATATTATACATGTCAGAATTTTATTATCACTTGCTTCAACGGTTTAGTAATTTAAAAAAACATGCAAGTTTGAAATAACACTGAAAAGAAGCTAATTAGTGAAAACAACAAAACCGACTGCGTGAAAATATATAAGGACTTAAAACAATCAAATATACTGATTATGTCGAGTATACTGATATTAAGTAATTATTTTGTTACTTTTCAATGAGGTTACCGAATTCTCAATTGCCTCTTCTCCCAAATTTTTGATGCAAACTGTATTAGATAAGAAAAGCAGCAACGCACTAGCGACTTTCAAGTTGCAGATGATTATGGGAAGGGAGCCGGTCATGTTTCCAGGCAGACTGATGGTCGCTGGAGCCGACAAGTGTAGTAGGACGCCCTGCGGCACAATGGACCGACGACATGAGGAAAATGGCTGGCATCGAATGGATACGGACTGCCCAGATGGCATGGTTGGCATTGTTACTGTGGTATGCCTCAAAAGAATCAATAATAAATTGAACTGGTACAACATTGGTAAGACATTGGATCAATATTCGTATATGTCGGTTCCTTCATGTAAGTTGCATGGCGTACCGTGTCATAGAAATGGATACGTGCTCTTTATTTCAATACTCAATAGAGTTTTATTTATTCCTATCACCTTCGTATTTTTTGTTTCGTTTCTATAATACTGTAGTGGTATATCACACGCAAAAACCTACACATGAGTACGAAGATGTACTTTAAAAGATGATAGTACCAAACGGTAACACTAAGATAATATTGTGACGCTGAAACATGATCTGCCGCATATTTAAGCCCAGAAAAGTATAAAAAGCAATCAGCATTACCCGTAACATTAACATTAACAACAGTAATTAAATTAAAGAATTAAAAGAACTGTATATTGACTGTTTACCACGTAAAACTGTAAGCCAAGGAAAAGGAATAAGAGCTATAACAATTAAATAAATTAATAGAAATACCATCTCTACTGACAACTATTTTACATTTTATACCATAGACGTTTTTAACTGACTTCAAAAAAAGAGGTCTTCAATTCGACTGTATTTTTCTTTATTTTTGTTACTTCAGAACTTTCGGCTGCCTGCCAAAATACGAGTATCTCCATCCTACCTAATGGAAAGCAGGAGCACAATCCATATGTAGTGTTCACCATACTCATTGTGAATTCAGACAATGGCCTATTGAGATGCGTCTGCATCATTAGGTCTCTGGTCATGGAGTCAAAGTCTTAGAGCTTAAAACTTAAGTTTAAAGTTAAACATTTACAACATTAGTTTAAACGCTTTGAATATCAAATTAAATTAAAACTTATTATTACTAAAGTAAGAATTGCACAGGTATAAATATTCCGGACATCTAACACACAACGCCTTCTAGTCCCAAGCTAAGCAGAGCATGTGTTATGGGTAGGTACTAGACAACTGATATAAATACTTATATAGTTTTTTTTTGTAAATACATACATATTATTATATTATTATTGTATATACATAGAAAACACCCAAACTCCGAAAAAATATTTTCTGATCATACAAACATTTGGTCTAACCCGGGAATCGAACCCTAGACTTCAAGCTTAGCAGTCGCATGCGCTACCACTACGCCACCAAGGCAATCTAAAGTATAAAAGCGGAAATTATTTAAAACCTGAAAAAATATCGACTACCGTATTGCGCTTAATGGTTTTGAGAATGGACAGAAGTATCTAAACCAATCTTACTAGTTGTTCATGACACAACTGCGCTTACTTGAATATCTATCAGACTATTGAATTATATTATTATCTATTAATATAAGCATAGACTGTCACAGTGAAAGGCATACCACCTCAACATCTCTTCCCGCCCCTTCGCTTATCCGATTGTCTCTCCTCACAACATTACAGGGACAGACTTTCATATAACTTTCATGTCACCCTCTTTCTGACATGCAGCACAAAAGAAAAATAGTATTATGTTTGAATGGTGCCAATTGTATTTCTAAAGAGAGATACAGATAACTTGATAGTATTTGTGGAAAAATTGAAATTCAATTGTATCTTCAGCTATTCTCATAGTACTCGTACATGGTAGGTTTATACTTACGTAATCCTACCTATTGTTCACTTTCCATGGATCTCCTTTTTGTCGCTTAGTGATGATTTTTTGACCAGTTTCTGTTTATTTTCTGATCTTCAACTTTTTACTTTTTTTGTTAGCCTGAAGTTTATAACGTTTTATTTAATTATACTGAATCTTTGACACTACTGATTATCTCAACTGAAAATGGATTAGGTACCAAATAAGCCATGAAAACATAAGAACTGTACCTACAGCAGAAAATCGTTTTAATTGCTATAATACTTAAGGATTATAACTTAAAATGACTTTTTTTAATTATAATTATCTTTTTCAACAAATTTTCAATTAATTGAGTTTTTAAAAAACGAAATATAATTTTTTGTTATATAAATTGTTGTTGTTAATGTGCATAAACGTTTTCGAAGGAATGCCCGTTAATATACTTTCCATATATATAATATGTAACACGTGGTACGTGTAACCTTCCCAGGGTAATACGTAGCGTCGTATTGTCTTGTTCGTATTTAATACAACATAGTGACTTGTGTAGTTATGTATGACGTGCTTGTATAGGTAAGTGGTGCACGCGATCGCCAGGCAAACAATGGGGAGCGAATAGTGTCGAAGGTATTAATTCAACAGAATTTTTGTTGATTGAACGAACACTTACGTGATGACTAATGGCTTTTAATTTGCCGGCCAATACACATCTTACAACTTACAGTAACTTAGAAAAGCATAAGCGGGTGCAGCATTTTGACGTTTACTTGTCATTTTAAAGAAAATATATTTCAAATGAAGTAAAATTCCTATTTTCACAATATTTCAATTACTTTTACATAAAATACCAGTGTTAACAGTTGTGGCCAACTTTTAAAATCAATCTTCTTCGCTCTTCAAATATTAAAGGTTATAGAAATCTTAAACTACATATTAAATGCTAAGGCTAAAAGAGGTAAATGATTTATCCTGTTTAAAAAAAAGTATAAAAGCTTTCACTAAAAATACATTTAAAAATACATAATATAATGACCCACCTACCTATTGCCAACCGTTGATGAATAGGCGAATGTCAAAGTTGTGAAAATAGGTCACCGGCTAGGATAGATGACCTGCAACGTATGAGTACCTATAGACTACCACCTATGCAATTTCACAATTATTACAATTGTGTCCCCAGAAACTGGCACACTAGCAAACGATTATTTTTATTTTAGATTCATCCACAGCCAATCTTGCTTTTTATCTAACGTAGATTAATTGAACACCTAATGATTTCTACTATTAGCGAAAGTGCAAATCGGCTAAATAAATATCAAGAAGAGAAATTTCCTTTAATCCCCGTTTAATGGATATCGATAGAGACATTCATCATGAATGAAAGTCAAACGAAAATAAAGTAGAGTGTTTACCTGCCGTCGTGACCTTGAGGTTTAGGAGAATGAGAAGAGTAGTATCACCGCTATCGATTCTGAACGTACGTGCTTATGACCAGGAACAAGATCACCAGGATATGTGATGCGGCCCGGTTATATCGTTTGTTTCACAATTCGTTTGAGCACAATGTTAACAATACAAACTACACAGGGGAGAGATCACGAATGGTACAGTAGGGTAGGTTTGCGCGCGGTGGGTGATGTCGGTGTGTCAGGTCACGGAGCGAGCGTGCCGTGCGCTGGGTATGCAGTGAGCGAAGGAGCGCTCGGGCGCTGACTGGCCGTAGCGAGTGCTCGGCGGCCGCGCGCTGCCGCTATTTGCGCCCACTGCGCTCGCCGCCCGCCCCGCACGCAGCCGCCCGCCCAGAGCTTTCTCTGCGCAACGCAACAACAAACATTTCTTTATTCCACCTGTAACTGTTGTCGATTATTTGATTCAAACATATTTATACCTTGACTGAAGAGTTGATCTAAGTGACAGGGACTAGGTAATGGCGGCGCAATACCGTTTTTTTGTTAAAGTCTCTGAGACAAGCTGAAATTTAACGTCGCAATGACGATGGATTCTTTTTTTTATTTAATTTATACAGCATTATTGCCTTTTTATTTTTTAAAGGTAAAGTATATTTTGAAATACGATAATAATTACGTGGATGCAGCCAGTTATTTATCTTCTAGATACTGGACTATAGTTAGTACACCAGTTTTGTTATTTGAAGACTTAGACAATGATTTAAAATAATTAATTGATCAAAGAAGCTTGACCACTCCATTGAGAACAATATTTTTGACAGCACATCGTGAATATCGAACAAATCGTAAATATGATGTTTCAAAGGTACGACGACAAGCATGAAGTTAAAATACCATTTTTGACGCATTAAATAAAATAATAATATTTAAATTGGCGCCTCCTAAGTATATGGCGGTCGTGTATCGTCTATTTGTTTGTTCGTTGTCATGGTGTACTAATAACACGCTTTTATTAAAACTTTACGGTAAAACCAACCTAACATCATGGAATCTAAACAAAAAGAGAAACTTTTTTGCTCTTATTACTTCAGAAGGCGCTAAATTTTATCTAATAAAGTCTATATTCACTGTTTCAATCACATTAATATATACACTCACCTAGTAGGATACTAAATTTAAGCTTTCTAGATCATCTGAAAGTGGGGTAGGTTCTTTATTTACGTGTAAGTCAATCTATACAAATGAACAAAATTTAATTGTCTGGAAGTAATTTAAAATTAATAGCCTTTCCCTAATTTCGTATGAAAGTGTACATGTACGTACTTCCATCAATAAATAATTATTTAAAACTTTTGTCTATCTGAAACGGCTGGACTAATTTAGACAGAATTTCTGACAGTTAGCTAACGTAATAAGGAGTAACTTAGATTACTTTTGTGTATGAAAAAAAGGGCTGACGAAAACAAAATAAAATATGGGAACAAAATCGAATTCAGAAGCGAAGAATAAACCTGCTAGTCTATCAGAATAAAATGTAAATTTTTGGTATTTTAATATCAAAAATACAATCATAGATCTGTAAAATTTGGGTTACTGATTCATATTTTATACCAAATTTTATACTTTTTTGACTTATATAGATCTCAATATATAAGCCAAAAACACCGCAATACGTTTATGTTAAATAGTTGCGTCTCACGCCAGTTTATTTAGTTTAACACGCTCCCGCGTGTCTAGATTGAAGAAAAAAGTAATGAAAACCTTTTTTTAAAATAGTAATTAAGTTTATAAATGACGAGAAAATTAATGTTAAAGCTTTGGGTTTATAGGTTAATATTATATACATTCTAGAATTAAACTCACTAGTTTAATTTTTTTTAAAATCAACTAATTTAATTAACTTTAATCCTGACCGTTTCGTCCAAAGGTTTCACTCTATGGCATTTTCAAAGGCTTTTTCTATGTTAATGCCATAATAATAAATACAAAGTTTAATTCTAAAATGTACTTTAACTGTCTCGGTAGCGTAGGGGTAACGTCTGCGACTTCTGTGCTCGGTCTCGGGTTCGATACCCGAGTTGGACTAAATGTTTCAGTTAAAGTTACATCAAGTGCCTACAATCAAGAGTATAAATTACATTAATACTATATACTAACTCTAACGACGATATTTTTAATAGTCGATGTCCCCTATGGTTTTGACTTACCGAATTTCATATAAAGCTTAAAAGGAACAGAATAGTCGTCACCAATACCTAAACTTAACTAAATTGCATATCTCTCTTTTTTGTCTAATTTACATATAAACTTTTTTCTTACAGAGCTCAAAGTCAAAAAATGCGATTCTTAAATAGAAATCGCTCACCTCTATGGATCCTGCGCTCTCCAATAGGCTGATGATGATGACGATGATATCAAGAAGAAGTAAAAAAGGAAATAAAGTCAATTAAAAAAAACTTACAGCTAAAAATTAAGAAAGACGTCTGAAAACCATGACCAACTAGTTTTTTCCTACCACAGCCAACTTGATTTAGAAGATACGCCTACTGCAGTTTTTAAATACAGCATTTGTTTTTTTTATAATATAGGGGGGAAATGAGCAGACGTATCGCCTGATGGTAAGCGATTACCGCCACCCATGGACACCCGCAACACCAGAGGTGTTCCAAATGCGTTGTCGGCCTTTTAGGAAGGAGTACGGTCTTTTTTTGAAGGTTTGAAGGAAGAAAAGAAATGAAAGAAGATGAAATATCCATTTACTTTAATCAATCTTTACTTCCTTATACTTTTTACCACCAATTTAGGTTCCTACATTTAATTCCTATTATGCTTGACTAACAAATGAACACAAAACAATCGGTTCACATTAGATGAAAAACCATAACGGAATTAAGGATAAAATAGGGTAATCTGTGACTTACCGTGAGCCGCCAGAGAAAGTGACATGTGGTGCCAGATTGATTAGTGCCTCGAGAATGATATAGTGCGCCAATCTTTAACCATATACGCAGCGCATTCAAAAAAATTCCCCGTTCTTGAAACATTTTCTATTTATACTCCGCTCCTGTTGGTTGTATTGTAATAAAACATAGCCTTATAGCCTACCTCGATAAATGGGCTGAATTTTTTTTTTAAAGCGAACCGGTAGCTCCTGAGATTAGTATGTTTAACCAAACCAAGAAAATCTTAAAAAGTAAAAAGAATTGAATATTTTCGTAAGTCAAGTGTTAAAGTACAGGATAACAAGCGCGTTTTTATGTAGTATCATTACAAGAGAAACTTGTAAAATTATGTTTTGTTTGAATAAATATTATTTTTATTATTTGGATGGACTAACATTTATAGTGGTGCATGAAATATGTCGAAAATGATATGAAAAGTTGACTTCTTTATTATTGCGTAAAGGAAGTGATGTCCATAGATAATAGACTACTGGCCCGTGTTGAAAAATGATGGGTCATTTGAACCACCAGGTGACCTATCTAGAACGATATAAGAGCATAAAATAATAAGATTCAGCACTATGCCGTCACTTGTAAGCTGTCCAACTGAGTGCAGGTGAGAATTCAAAAGTACAGATAGAGTGAGTACATTTTGGTCACATATTTTTGTACGGCATTCTTACCATCGATAGATCCATGTTCATCATCATATCATGTTAAAAAAAAAGTTCCCGTACAGGATCAAATGACTTTACAGCTTTATAAATAAAGGATACGATGAAATTATGATAATTATTGATATACCTACATTCAAATGAACAATCATTTTAATCTTATTATTTTATGCTCTTATATCGTTCTAGATAGGTCACCTGGTGGTTCAAATGACCCATCATTTTTTAACACGGGCCAGTAGTCTATAACTATATATGAGATTCACGCATTCAACATTATCATTTAAAAACCACTGTTTTTGTGTATTACTGGGACATCAACAGAGTTTCTAGCAAAACAAAAACAGACGCGCTTATAAATACAATCTAATCTTATATAGTGTAAGTAAATTATCGATAAAATTATTAATTTCCTTGAAACTAGTTGTAGGGTTTTCTCTAGTTTAATTTGAATCCAAATAAATATATTCTTTTGCCAAAAAAATATAGTAGACCGATCATTTATGATAACTGATTTGGTGTATTGTTACGATTTAGACAGCATGTCACGTTATGACTTTTGCATTGAGAAAATGAATAGGCAAGTAGGTACTCATCTGAAGATCAACGATACCTACACGTATGAACGAATGATTTGGATCAGCCTGTTTTAATCTATGAAAATTTAGGTGGAATGCTAGAAAATTAACTGCCAAAGAAGGTTGTGCAAGGAACAAAACATAACGAAATTGAAATCTAGCACTTTAAATTACACATTACATAACGGGTCGTGACCCGTTCGAACTGATGTGATGTGTGTGTAATGTGTGATGAAATTATACTAATAAGTTACGTTTCGTAAAACATAAAGGAATTTCAAATATGTTTATAATGGCTAAGTGAATGTATAATGCAAAAACTCTGGCTTTATATATTGGACGGGGATGCATTGATTAGTAATTAAATTCTAAGTATGTGGAAAGATTTCGTACAAGGAATAAATTCGTTATCATATCTCGAAGGTCCCAGACACGTCGTATCTAAACATCCAATGGTTAGAACTGCATATATTTTTCGACGCATCCGTGTCTGTCTACGGAACATGTGTCTTTAAACGATCAATAGATAAGAGCAGAGAAGTTTAGGTTAACTTGTTTTGTCCCAAGTCAAAAGTCACGCACTTACCGTCCCTATATTGAAGTTACGCGGTGTGTTGTTATCGGTTGAGTTAAGCGATAACTTAATAATTAATAAGGTGACTCACGCTCTGCTATGAGTCATCTCGCCGTGCATAAGGAACGGATGCAATGGTGGTAGCTACTTGGTTTGCTGCGCACTACAACGCATAAAAAAATAAAAGTGTTTATTGAGAAACGTGAGAACAAAATACTAAGTTGATGTAAAACGATAAGTGAAGGTATGTACATACATACCAACCGATCAGAACCCCGTCGATCTTATTTCGCGTGGCATTGATGAAATAGGTAACAAGATAGGAGTATCCTGGTGGAACGGGTCATCTTTTCTATTTCAAGCTTAGTTACAATGTTCTAAGTTCGACGTAACGACGTGTCGAATTAGGGCTTTACGAATGTTCGCATTGGGGCTTTACTCTTCGCAAATACTTCAATCACATTGTTGCAGGTCTCAGCATTTTTTTTACCCGACTGGTGGCTTAACCTAATTATGTTCAGAAAAATTTTAAAGTTGCAATCCTACAATTTATCTGCTAGGTTCTGGTGGTATAAGCAGTTAAAAACTTCTTTTTCTTGCATAGTATTTGATACTCTGATAACTATAACTCTCGGTTTCTTTTTATGTTGGTCATGAGCTGATTGTTTAAATTTTTCAATGTCTCTACCGATTTTCAGGTCACCGTTCTTTGTATTTCGCAGACCTCTCACTTGCAACTTTATTTGTTAGGGTTGGTTAGGGGGAAGGATACACCGATAATTCTCCCTCAACCGGAGTTTGATCGACTTTGAGGCTTTCCTCAACAATTTGGAGACATCGAAGCGGCGACTAACGTCTGGAACTTTCTTATGCTAGCGGTTATTGATATAGTTAATTGAGATAGTTTACCAGAAGACAGTGCCCGCTTTAGTGCGGGCAGGCGCTGGGTCCGGACGTGTTAATAACATCAGTTCCCGGATCCCTCCCTTCTTAGGCGCAGAGTGACACACCGTGTGGTTTTAGGGGGTCCAATTCCGACACACCACCCCGCCGCAAAACACTACGCCACTTATTGGCGTGGGGTTCCCCCAGGACGGACGCAGGAGACAAAGCCGTAGTAGGAGCTAAGGGGGCGGTCTCGGAGGGCATCTGATTATTAAACTGGCTACACCAACATGTGCTTGCGACAGCAGAGGGAGTCCCGGAGACAACGTGGAGGTTCAGCTTCCAGAAGTCCAGGCCGTGATTAAAGAGGCAATAAACTATGGCGTCGCTGGACATTGCCAACGCATTCAATAGTCTGCTATTTAGCTGCATTAGGAAAGCACTCCACTACCACGAGGCGCAGAGTACCTGAAGCGGCTAGTGCCAGGCTATTTAGGGGAGCGTACCGTCATGGACGAGGACCAAGATGGTGTTCTAAGGCGTCTTCTTCTATCGTGCGGTGTTATGCTGGAATCTCTTTAAGGACCACTCCTGTCGTGGGGAATATGACTTAAAACTGGACACTTCGAGGTTGTCTCGGGCAGGGCATAATTTGTTATAATAATAATAATAATATCAATTTATTTGCATAAATGTGGTACAAAAGATGGTAAAAAATAAAAATAGGCACGATACACATTTCACCAGTTATAGGCATACAAATATAGTGTTGCAGTCTTTCATACAATAGTTAATTAATTGCTAAATTAACATTAACTATTACTAAAACAATTTTAAAAAAATTAAAAGAATTACGTGTTACATTTTGAAAATATTTACAAAAACTACTTAACAAATTCAATACACACCTACAATGCATTTCTAAAATGATAAGACGGACACGCATTTTTTTGTAGGAATTCCCTGACGGAATAATAACTGTTTTCTACCAACCATTTTCTAAGCACGACATAAAACTTCTTGAGTGGTAGGTCAGTTATACACTTGGGTATTGTGTTATAAATAAGTGGAGCCATATACACGCAATTTCGTCTAAATAGTTCGATTCTGGGTATTGGCATATTTAATGGTAGTTGTGTTGCTTCACGTTTGCTAAAATTAACTTTAGATTCAAAAAGCGAACGGTTATTTTTAACAAATTTTACAATTTCATATATATAAATACAAGGAACAGTTAAAAGGTTGTGAGCTTTGAAAACAGGTCTACAGGATGAAGTCCATTCCATGTTAAAAATTGCGCGAATACATTTTTTTTGGGCTATAAAAACTCTTTCAATTTCAGTAGAATTACCCCAAATGACAATACCATACCGAATTATGGAACAAACATGAGCGTGGTAGACTATCATTGCAGTTGACCTTGATACCTCATTGCTTACTACTTTCAAAGCGAAAACAAATCTGCTAATTTTCATACATATTTCCTCAATATGATTTTTCCACGTGATATGTTCGTCAAGTATTATGCCCAAAAATTTAATTTTAAGAACTTGCTCTATCATTTGCTTTGAGTGTGAAATTTTAAGAGCGATATGGTTACTTTTCGGTGTTTTGAAGTTCAATATTTTAGATTTTCCTAAATTAATCCTTAGTGCGTTACACTCTAACCATGCAATTATCTCATTTAAGGTGGTTTGTATTTCTAATTCGTATGTTTCCTCATTCTTACAATCTATGATGATTGTAGTATCGTCAGCGAATAATATGCATTTTTTTGTCACTGCTTGTGGCAGATCATTTACATAAATAAGGAAAAGAAGAGGACCCAGGATACTTCCCTGTGGGACTCCAAAGTGATTAAGTCGCGGATGTGAGTCATAGTCTACAATACTATTGAGTTTGGCATCATATTTAGTTATTCTAGTTATCTGAGTTCTATTTCCTAGGTAGGATTTAAACCATTCTAAAGGGAGGCTTTCAAGAGACAGCGCCACCTGATCCCAAATGGACTCTCTCTTGTGATTGGGCGTTTCTGAACAGGCTTAATGGCCCTTGGGTTTTATAAAGATACTGGGCCCTATACTATGCCAGTTGACTAATGTACGTAGGTACTTGGAATAGGTACATCGGCTGGCCAAGTTGATTAGCTTTCGTACCGTGGCCTAATACCAGGGAGAGATGGTTGGTATATACGCAGTGTGTTCAAAAAGTATCGCGAATTTTGTTTTTTTTTCAAAAATTATTTATTTATTCATGAATATCTATTTTGTCCCCTTTAAAGTAATCCCCATGAGATATTATACACTTGTGCCAACGGTTTTTCCAATCTTTGAAGCACTTCAAAAAATCATTTTTTTTTATCTTGTTCAGCTCCTCCTTCGATGCCGTCTTTATCTCGTCAAGCGTAGCGTAACGTCGTCCTTTCATGGGCCTCTTCAGTTTAGGAAACAAGAAAAAGTCACAGGGGGCCAGATCTGGGGAATACGGTGGCTGCGGCATCATTAGTGTGTTGTTTTTGGCCAAAAAGTCGCGCACAAACAACGATGTGTGAGCAGGGGCGTTATTGTGGTGCAACAGCCAATTTTTGTTCTTTCACAAATCCGGGCGTTTCTGGCGGATTGCTTCGCGCAAATTGCGCATAACTTGCAGGTAATATTCCTTATTGACCGTTCTTCCCTGTGGCAAGAACTCATGATGCACCACGCCCCTGCAATCGAAGAAAACTGTCAGCAAAACTTTCACATTCGACCGAACTTGGCGCGCTTTTCTCGGCCTTCTAAAAACATTTTGTACCACCGATAAACGTTGCTTCGGTCCAAGGTAGCTTCTCCGTATGCCACAGTCAACATTCGGGATGCATCCGCGCACTTAATTTCGTTTTTCACACAAAATTTGATACAGGTTCTTTGATCCATTTTTTTGAATAAGTAAAAATCGAAGACGATCCAAAACACGTGCAAGCAAAGCAGCTGTCAACAACTCGTATATATATATATATATATATTATATATATATATATATACTAACTGACCCAACTGTTAATTTTCGTCCCGTATATAAAGTACGAGTACTATTGCTTATGGAATAGAAACGAGCAGACGTATCGCCTGATGATAAGTGATTAAAGCCGCCCATGTATACCTGCAACATCAGAGGCAGCAGGGATCAGTTCGAATAGTTCCTCGGGGCACTTCCCATATTAAATGCTATAGAAGATGCATTATAAGGCCATATCTCAGCGCCAGAGAGACCAGCCGATTAAAAACCACTTGGCAATAGACGATGAGTCGCTCTCCGTTGGATGCGGTCCAGGGCGAAAAGCTGGTACTGAAGTGCCCATGGCCAATGATGAAAACAGGATTTCATATGAGGCTGAACTTTTACCTTATAAAGCAAAAGGCGGTGGGTAGGAGTGAAATACGGCCTCAATCTATTGAGCATGCTAAGCTTCTTCGAGGCTAATTTGGCCTTACCCTCCAAATGGTCACGAAACTGGATTTCACTCGATGTGTCGACACCAAGTATTCCAATATTGGCTGAGGCAGATAAGGAAGTCTCTTCAAAACGATACGAACAACGGCAGTTTTTTAGCCTACAACGAGCAATTTTGTGTCTTTGTAGGATTAAATTGGACTCAATTAAGTATACCCCAATGTGAATATGAAAATGAATCTGAATATGCGGATAACAGCCCATGCATCATCCACATAACAATGAATGCTGATAATTTTCCACATGTCATTTTTATGGAGGAGGAACAAAATAGGCGATAACACACAGTCCTTCGGGACACCAGTAATCACAGACATTTTATGCTGATGATTTGGAAAATTCTTTCGGATCTCCGGCTTCTCGGAGACTAAGGAGCTTCCGGTGAATTCACTAATAACCACCCCGGCGACGGGTCTGTGGAGTACCTGGACCGTGTTATTTCAGGTCCCCCTGGGGGGAAGCGTCTATCTATATTCTATCGTGGGGAAAGTCTGAGCTTCCCCGCTTATGGACCCAATCGTTATATGTTGCAGGCTTTTTTTTTTTTTTTTTTTTTTTTTATTGTATAGGGGGCAAACGAGCAGACGTATCACCTGATGGTAAGCGATTACCGCCGCCCATAGACACCCGCAACACCAGAGGCGTCACAAGTGCGTTGCCGGCCTTTTAGGAAGGAGTACGCTCTTTTCTTGAAGGTTTGAAGGTCGTATTGGTCCGGGAACACCGCAGGCGACAGCTCATTCCACAGTTTTCCAAATTTTCTGCCACGCACAGTGGCAGAAAATTTCGGGAAAATCGCACAGTTGTGGACTGCCAACCATCTAGATGATGGGAATGATATTTCTGTCGCGTAGGACGATGGCGGAAAGATGCGGCAGGGATCAATCCGAACAATTCCTCGGAGCACTCCCCATGGTAAATGCGGTAGAAGATGCACAGTGAAGCCACATCTCTACGCAGTGCCAGAGAGTCTAGCCGAATTGAAAGATCCCGGCAATCGACGATACGAGTCGCCCTCCGCTGAATGCGGTCCAGAGGGAGGAGCTGGTATTGGGGTGCCCCTGCCCAAAGATGAGGACAGTATTCCATGTGAGGCCGAACCTGCGCTTTGTAAAGACGAAGGCGGTGGGCCGGAGTGAAATACCGCCTCGATCTGTTGAGCACACCTAGCTTTTTTGAGGCCAATTTGGCCTTACCCTCCAAATGGCCACGAAACTGGACTTCGCTCGATACGTCGAGACCGAGTATCCCAATATTGGCTGAGGCAGATAGGGGAGTGTCTTCAAAACGAGGACATACGACCCACGGGAGTTTTTTAGCGGTGAACGCGCAAATTTGTGTCTTTGTCGGGTTGAATTGGACCAAATTAAGTCTACCCCAATTTGAGACCCTTTCCAAAGCGGTCTCAACTTCAGACACAAGCCTGACCGCAGTTTTGCGACCAGACCACCCCTTATCGCTGGCCTCATTTCTGGCAGCTTGTCCTGTTGGCGGCTGGTATCGCCGATGACGTCACCTACGTTCAGGATTGACCCTCTCGTTCGTATCCCGTTCAGCGGTCTCTTTCTTGATCATTATAACCTCACAGAAAAAACCGCTGTGCCCCCATGTCCCCGCCAGCAATGATTGCTGGCGGGGACATGTCTCGTCCGATTTGACTGACTAGGACTTAGCGTTCAGACTCAATCGCCTGTACCCAGCGATGAGATAGGTGTACTAGAAGATCACCAGCTACCATCAAGTTTTAGCAATTCGATTCCGAAACACCACACGTCGCAAACCCCTGTGGGGTTGTAGGCTCCTTCACATGATATTTCGCACGCCTACATCATCGTCACACGCATTTTAATTCATGCTGTTTTCACTTGCAACCCCATTGCCCATTTTCATAAAGTAAAATACGAAACGTCATGTGAATGACATCAGGTCCACTCTCCTTCATATATTTCCGGGGTGTAAATAATAAAAAAAAAATGAAAGATGAAAATCACTGTACAAAATAAGCAAAACATAGATAGATACATTAAAGAACTGCTCTAGACATGTTCAACCAATCTAAGTTTTGGATTTAAAAGTACATTCAAGGCTAGATCATAACGTCAACTTAATTTGTTCCATTTATAATGCTTTTTACAAAGATATCCTAACTTATACAAAAGAAAACGATTTATTGAAGAATCCTGTTTACATTTTTCAGATACATAAAATATTATTTGCTGTTGAAACATGGTCACACTGTTTGTTTGCCAAAAGTGTCAATATTTCGCTCGTTTATTCGTATATATGACAGTTACTGTTTCTTACGTTTTTTGTAGAAAGTTAAACTTGATTGTTTAATAAAAATACGTTTGTCATGAATTAATTGAGAAATAGTGTTATGAACTTAATATATGTCATTCTTTTTTAATTAATAGAAATGGCTAAGTGGAAGTTATCTCGACAAATATTCGGTTGTGAAGAATTTACTCTCTCACCAGGCGATACGGTAACAGTCGGCCGGGGAAACAATAACATTATAACCCTATCAAGTGCTGTTATATCGAGGAACCATTGTGTTATTAATGTCCAGAATAATAAAGCGCTTATTACGGACTTACAGGTACTTGAAGTCACTTTACACTTATTTAGCTACAAAAATCAACCTAATTTAATGTTTATAAACTAAACGCATGGAATAGTACATAAAGGTATATACCTCTTAGTCTAGTGGGTAGTGACTCTGATAAACTAAAGGTTGTGGGTTCAATTCCTACCCAGGACAAATAATTGTGTGATGAGCATGGTGATTTGTTCTATATTTGCAATTTATCCATAATATGTTATAAATATTAAAGTATGTTTATCAGCAGTTTGGTCACCATAGTACAGGCTTTGCATAGTTTGGAATGAGACGGCTGTGTGTGATGTGTGAAGTTGTAATCATAAATAAATCTTCTTCCTTCTTCTTCCTAGTCTTTATTATTCCCAATATTTGGGGTCGGCTACCAGTTCAACTGGTTTTACCTGAATATCAGTTTTTACACAGAGCGACTAGCATCTGACCTCCGCAACCCTGAGGGCGAACTGAGTTCGAAGGTTGAACTAGTTGTCAGTATATTTGAGGGCACTGACTTCCCAATAACGATTGCCATAGATGTTCATGACAACGGGACCGACGGCTTAACATGCTCTCCGAAGCACGGGCGGGAAACACCGCCATCTTCCATACTCCGGGCTGCTATTAGGAATTTCTTGTAGGAAAAACCCAACAGCAGTCCGACCTGGGAATTGAACCCGAGACCTCTTGATTTGCAGTCGCTTACGCTAACCACTAGACCAATGAGGCAGTGTAATCATAAATAAATATGTGGAGAATAAATTAGTAATGTTTTCCTATTGTGTGCCTCATAATGACATCAAAGACCTATGCAACTTTTGGCATGTTTTTTTTGTAGCCAGTAATAAACTAGTATGTCTTAGTTTTTGGTTTAAGCAGCTTTCCTTGTTTAACATTTCTGGTATTGTATGGGTTATTAACTTTAATTATGTGATTATGTCAAATGGTCAATGGCTATGAGAAAATCTACTTTAATATCTACTGGCAACATTTTACAAATGGAATCCTTTGTAGTTATTATTGCATGTGGTTTTAACACTTTTATTGTACACACACTTGTCTGTATACACTTAATTTCTCTAATACATGTTACTAGCTGACCCACGCAACCTCGTTTTCGTCTTCTATTGCCTGTAGTGTGAAAATTTTTCCCTATTTTTGAAACATTCTTTATTGGTGCTCCGCTCCTATTTGTATTAGCGTTATGATATATAGCTTATAGCCTTCCTCGATAAATGAACTATCCAACAATGAAAGAATTTTTCAAATCGAACCAGCGGTTCCTTTCGGCGAACTCTTTCTGAAGCCATGCTGTTCCATAATTTTGTCTATCACAGGAAGTATTGCAATTGGTCTATAGTTTTGTCTATTGGTGATTTGTTCCAATCAGGTGTTATTTTATAGAAATACATAATTATAATTGTACATATAATAGCATTAAAAAATTAGATTTATAAGGTATGATTTTGGTCACCCTCTATGGAAAAACTATGGTCAGCATAGCTTAGAGAAAATAATACTAACATGTGCAAGTATTACTTAGGCACAAGGTACTATGTACTCAAACAAAACACTGTTGATTACCATCAAAATAAGTCTAATCTGTATGTATGTCTATAAAAATAATGTCTGATAAGAATAAAGAAAGCGACAATCTTATCTCTGGTTGTATACGGTCTAGTTCCTGAACAACAGATCTTCCCTTCTTTTTTTTTTATTATATAGGGGGCAAACGAGCAGACGTATTACCTGATGATAAGGACACCTGCAACACCAGAGGCGTCACAAGTGCGTTGCCGGCCTTTTAGGAAGGGGTACACTCTTTTCTTGAAGGATTGAAGGTCGTATGGACTTGTTAGAAACAGAGTTGCACTCAGTGATTAGAAACAATTACTGAGGGTAAGTAACGATGGCACGGTTAGTACCTTGATAGGTGACTGCTGGTGACATGATACCATGAGAGTATCTGTGATTTGACCTCTGTCACGTTAAGCAGTCGGTCTCAGCTGTTATTGTAAGATAACAGTTGTGAAGTTTAGATGAAAGTCCTTTAGGCGGCTTAAATACATTGAATGGCAACCTTTCGTAGCTACAATGTTGTTTTGCCAGTCCGTATTCTGCACTCAGCCAGTGTGGGGACGTATGGTCTTAACCTTTTCTTGAGTGGAGACTCGAGCCCAGTTGTGGGTCATTATGGGTTACTGAAGATGATTAATTAATCTGTTCTTTATGCATTTAAAATATGACTAAAGCAAAACTTAATCCCATAGACATTTTTCACATTATTCAATAGTAGCGGATCAAACAAACTGCAGCTATATAATATTAGTATATATTACATTACATATACATTGTATTACAATGTTTATCTTATAACGGCAACTTTTCTGTTGTACAGAACCATGTATTCAAATAATAGGTATGAGTTTTAAAACCTTTTTATTAATTTTTATAGCTGTTATATTATTTCAGAGTTCTAATGGAGTATACATTGGCACTACTAAAATACCACCAAACACTCCATATGTTATAGAAGACTCGGATGTAATTGGATTTGGATGGACTGTAGGAGCTCCTCTAGTTAATATTAAAGACAATGAAAAGTATGTATTCAAATTAATCAAAGACAAACAAGTATCACCTATAATAAGCAGAATACAGTTCCAAGATGATAGTGATTTAAATAATATTGAAGCAGAGATTGCCAAGTTTGAATATGAATCAAATGAAAAAGCCAGGGTTAGATCACCCCTCCTTAACAGCAAACCACCTATGAAACGCAAGATAAATGACAATATAAAAATAGAAATCAAACAGGAGTTAAATAATAAGAATGATAATGAAAACTGTATAATTGATATATCTGATAGTGACTGTGATGTTAATAACAAAATACCAGTTGATGGTGCCAAAAAAGCACGATTGCAACCAGTAACTGAAGAAACAGAAAAGCATTGTACAAAAACAACTGAAATGAAAAATGAAAATGATCTAATTGAGTATGACGCATTTAATGTTAAACAAGAATATTTAGGATATGATGATGAACCTATATATGTAAGTGATAGTGAGAGTGACAGTGAATCAGAACAATGGTTCTTGAGACTCTCCCAAAACTCACCAGGCAAACCCTTTATTAAAATGGAAAAACCTGTCAAAGAAGAAGTAAAACAAGAGGATGGATCATACAGTCAGATGGATGATGATTTTATTGGTAGTCATTTGTTATTTGAAGATGATGAAGATCTTAATGATGATATTATCAATCCTAATCCTGAATTAGAAGAGAAACTCCATGAAGTACCCGATATAAATAAACTGCCAGACAATGAAGAATTCTCTAATGATATAATTTTAATTGGAAAGCCTCCAACACCTGAAACTAGAGCAGAAAACGATGATTTGGATGGATGTATAGCAGGAAATTTATCAAAAGAAACTGAAAAGCATTTAAAATCACCTCCTAATGATGTTTATAAGAAAGCACAAATGATTGAACCTCTTGCTCAATTACGTAAGGGAAAATCACATCACATTTTTACTGAAGGTAAGAAAATATGTACTTAAATTAACTATTTGTAAAGCATAGCATAAGCAATAAGCATTAGCATTAAATTAAGTTTAAATAAAAATCAAATAAATTGTGCAAATGGAAATAATTTTGAATAGGGAATCTTAATTTGTTTTTATTTTAACAGCTAAAACAAAACAATCTACATCAAAACTCCCCAGCAGTAAATTAGAAAAGGTACATTCAAAAAAACAAGCATCAACAACTCAGAAAGAAGAACGTAAAAAGAAACTTAGAGAAATAGCATTAAAAGTCAAAGAAAATGAAATGAAATCTAACAGAGATTCAATAGAAACGAACAAGCCTACTACAAATGTAAAGGTTACTTCTACCAACCGAGGAGCCTTTTTAACTGAAGTAGTGCAAGCTGTAGTAAAACCAGCAAAACGAAAAGAAAATCTAAATAAAATTAAAGGAAAAAATTCAGAATCTCCTACAGATACAGAATCTAAAAGTAAAGAACTTCGAGAAAATCTGGAAAATAGAGGAAAGGCAGCTGAGAAAGAGAGATCAAGCAAAGAAAAGAGTAAAGGCAAGAAACAAGCAAGTAAATCATCCAAAAACTGTAAGGTTGTTGAACAAGAAGTAAGAGTGCCTCTTCAAAATTTGAGGCCTTTAACTGATACTGAGGAATCATATCCTGGAAAACCTGTCTCAAAAGTTGTGCCTATGCCATTAGAAAAACCAAAGAAAATAGTGCGTTTTTCACTAGAACCACCACAAGTTCGTGTATTTGAAATAGAACCTGGCAATAAATTGAAAAAAACTAGCCTTGTGAAAACAACTCTGATAGATTTTCGCAAAACTCGGGTGTTTTCGTTAGAGAAAATAACTCTAATGAAAATATTGCGCTGGAATCCTCATTGGCTACAAGAACAATTAAATAATAATGACCCACCGCCTATTCTGGGACATAATAACACCCCAATGACCCTATTCCACTCTTTTGTGAATCACAATCAATATGTACAGTAAGTTTTCATTTATTTTTTAAATTAATTGAAATGTTAGCCATGTTAAATTGTTTATAAAGAAAATCGTAATTCTATTTCATACATATAACATTTTTCTTTTTGAAATATATTCTTAATTATATCTTAAATGAAACTTATCACATGGAAAGAAATCTGCCCCCTATAATCACAGGTTATCCACCTAGTTCAGGGGTCAGTTTTCAAACAAAAAAGTATTTTTCAATAAAGATAATAATTATTATAGGTTGGTAGGAGATTTGCTTCTAATGGAGATATGGGAATGCCTCACAATAGCATATATGAAAACAAGGACTCAAAATATTGGATTACAAATGAGGATAGATTCCTTACCACCAATACCCACCCAAGACCGTTGCTTTGACTTATTCAATTTAAGTGTAAATGGTAAGTAGTGATTTACCGTTAGATTCTTATATACAGTAGTCCAAACTTTGCTGTTTTATATTTAGATATAAAACAGCAAAGTTTGGACTACTGTAAGCACACGGAAGTCTTTGAAATACTGAAATTTCCTCTACTGTAAAATGTGTAGCGACTTCCACATAAAGCGCAAAAGTGGTTGATATTACAGCGCCATCTACCGAAGTTACACTGAACTACGGAGTAAAGTAAAACACGAAGAAACTACCAATCCTAAATCGCGCAGTAGAAATTCTCGCGCCGATTGTCATATATACAACATCTCAATATTTTTATTTATTTATTCATACATATTGCACAAGGCGGACTTAATGCCACAGGCATTTTCTTCCAGTCAAACCTTTGGGTGTTGCAAAACTGTGTTTGGCAGGCGTAACTTAATAATACGATTGATTAAATACAATATCAACTGTTGGGCAGGGGCCCGCCAGGCATGATCATCTCTTCTGGCCGGAGGATCCTCTCTTTGTGTTGGAGGGACACGACACCCGTTCCTCCACATATGTACTCGTATAAATATCAAACATAAACTATGCTCTTGAATTACTCTATCTATTGCTGAAAACGACATTAAAATCGATTGAGTAATTTCAAAAATCTAAGCAAACAGTTTTAATGTCTGTTACCTCATAACTTTCGACTGGGTGAACCGATTTTAATGGTTTTCTTCTTTCATTTGAAAGCTGATGCTTCCTGTGTGATCCCATTTCAATTTGGTCCAGATTTTGAAATCGATTTTTTTTTGTTAAAATTTGTGATTATATAGAAATATTTTATTTTTAGTTGCATTACTTCCATCAGAAACAAGAAATCTCCCAAGAGTTGGAGAAATAATGCTTATTACTTTTGGATCAGAGAATGTGAAACATCAGAGGTTTTTCTTTGTACACAATATAAGATATCTACCTGCAGCTCCAGGTTTGTACCTTGTTAACTGTCATTGTCAGTCAGCGAAATATGATCTCTGAAATTATAGGGGCCCTATATGTATATATGTATTTATTGTATAAAGAGTTTTCATATAAAGAAGTGGAAATAAATGATCTCAATATTAATATACAAACATAGGACATGAGTTATCAATCATTGGGAAAGTCACCAATGTCCGAAATAAACAAATTAATACCAATAAACAACAATAGCCATTACACAACGATTCTTACTTATATTATCCATTATTTTAAATAACATAATTGATGTAATTTAAAATAATGGATAAAATTAAGCAGACAGTAACGGGAATATTGGGGTTCCCACACGGTAGGGGGTCACCTACAAACTGTAGGTGGCTCGAGGTACGTCGGGGTTCCAGGGTTTTATTTACTAGGGTGCACTTGGTTCCCCGGCTCCTAGTACCTAAGACGGTGTACGGTTTTAGTCGGTTCGAGTCCGACATGCCACCAGGAGGTGGTATCCGAGGGGATTACTGCACGGCAAAGAAGCGGATATAGCTCGGTGGCGTAGTGGTAAGCGTTTGCGACTGCTAAGCTTGAGGTCTCGGGTTCGATTCCCGGGTCGGACCAAATGTTTGTACGATCTGCAAATATTTGTTTCGGAGTTTGGGTGTTTTCTATGTATAATATGTATGTATTTACAAAAAAAAAAGTATATAAGTATTTATATCAGTTGTCTAGTACCTATAACACAAGCTCTGCTTAGCTTGGGACTAGATGGCGTTGTGTGTTAGATGTCCGAAATATTTATTTATTTATTTATTTATCTCCTTAATTTTATTCATTGATGAAAGATTCAAAACATTCTGTTAGTTCTTCATGTCTCAACTCTCTAATATGTTTAACAAGAAACTCAACATGTTTACCAATGTTGCAGGCCAAACAAAACATTTCTACAGCATATCCTTGCATGCAACTGTCACAGAAAAAATAAGGCCTCTAAGGCCAGGTGAAATAATCATTGGAATTAGTTTAGCATACATCAAGAAGGAGCTAATGTTGTTCGAAGCTATGGAATATCTTGCAGGGTCTCCTCTTAGTGATGCCATATTGAGACCAGAGCCACATCATTTTATAAGTGCTCATAACAATCAAATAGTTAAGTCACAGGTTGGTAAAAAAAAACTTTAATGTTGTTATATTTTGTATTTTCACTGTAAGATTAAATTTACAACCCGTCGGAAATACGTGCGAACTTGGCTTAGGGACGCCATGCAAACTAGAGAGTTAATATTTCACTGAGAATGAGATTACGTACACGGTACTAGATAGGCGAAGGCAAGGTGAAATGCATTCCAGCCAAGAAGGAGGTAATGTTAGGAAAATTTAGATTTGCTAAGTGGTGGATAGTAAGTTCCTTGATATACCCAAGTATCCAGATAGGTGCAGGTGGAAGAATGGTGGTTAATGTCATGCAGCCCAACCATATGAGGTTGATGAGTAGGTGACTGTTTACAAATACCCAGACTTTTAAGAAATTTCCAGGCATCGGCAGTTGAGGAATAGGAAAGGTTACCAAGAATATAACGGCGTTTACCATAGCGTGTCATTTGATTACATCGGTTCATTGCACTTTTATACAGGTTCCTGAAAAGACCTGGTCTCTGTCACAAGATCAGCAAAGAAGTCACCCAGCAAAGACTGAATGGTAGACGCCTTAAGCCTGTAACAAGGGATGCAGCGAAAGACGATGTTGCGGATTGTTCTCTGAGCCGAAAAAATCCAAAATTTTAGTTGCAAGATGGCCAGCAAGGCGTTAAAGCCGGCGTGCGAGTTTTTAATGTGATTATCAGTCACCAATAAGTGTACCAAATAGCCTTGCTTGTGCAACAAAAGGGAATGACTAGCCCCGTAGGGAAGGTTACCAATCCGAAGACGACCGCCAATACACAAAAATCAAAAAGCATCGTGGAAAAAGGGGCTAAACTTACTAATAGCTCCCGTCAATTTAGCCTTTCCTGACTTCAAAATACCAATCTCCTTTTCAAAATCGACGGCGTGCACGGAACGAACTCAATGAAGAAGAGCCTCCTGTCGCTCTTGAGGAGCGAGACCTGGTGAAAATAATTTATTTTGTTGGTGTCGACAATTATACACAAAGCGCTTGACCGAAGCTGTGACACCCAACAGTTTATCAAGAGAGTTGTACTTATTCAACAAGAACTCCGGGTCGAACTCAATTTATCGCGTTTTAACAGTGAGTGTTCGCAACCTGCGAGGCCAATCACGCTCAGCCCACGAACCACGTGACGCACAATTCGCGGGGTTCAATTCATCAGGCACATGCCTCCAAATGTATGGGGACTCATCCACTTACCAAAACCTCTGAACAGCATCAGAGAGAGTAGAGCTCATTATCAATGCACATACTTTGAAAAGGGGGAGGTGTGTGCTCTTGCGCACTGGCCCCATCAAGACAAACCCAAATATAATACAGGTGGCAATCAAACCACCTGGCTGCAAGACCCGTTTGTCAACAATAAATATTTTACCCAAGACGTCGGCTCCAAGCAACAAATCAATCGTCCCAGTTTTATCAAAGTCGGGGTCCGTCAAATCCAATTCCATTGTCAAAGATACAACTTCGGCGGACAACCTACTGCACGGATGCTTACCCAAAATATTCTCCATCACAAAAACCGAGTTACCGCAACTCCATCACAAAAGCCGAGTTACCGCAACTCCATCACAAAAGCCGAGTTACCGCAACTCCATCACAAATGCCGAGTTACCGTAAACCGGGTACGAAGAACCAACAGGAGAGAAAGAGAACTTGCCCCTTGACACTAACTACCGTAGCGTTACCAATACCCTAATCAAATTAAGTAGGCATTCATACTCAGGCCTATAGAGGCGCCATTACGTCCCCAAACCTTGACACACGCCGTCGGTAACAAATCGGTCAAAATCAGGAGGGATGCACGCTGGGCACGTCGTTATTGCGGCGGTAGCCCATTATGGAGGATTGGCTCGAGAGGCATCACGGGAGTGTCCTCTGGATTGGATCCTTTTCCGGTGATTACCGGCTGACGCAGGTGATCACCGGAAAAGGATGTTTTGGAGATCACCGGTGTCTGATCCGCAAAGAACCACCGCCTGAGTGCCACCACTGCGATGGCCAGACCGTGGACACAGCGCTCCACACGATGGCAGATTGTCCAGCGTGGGGGGAGCCGAGGCGTGATCTCGTGGCGGCCATCGGGGTGGGGGTTCTGTAGCTCAGTAACATGATTGCAGCCATATTGCGGAGCGAGAGCACTTGGAACTCCGCCGTTTCTTTCTAGCAAGTTATGCTTGTCGACTACCGCAGTGTGCGCATGGTCGAGCTTTGCGACATGCCCGCAAAAAATGGTTGCCCAAACACGAGAAGCTCAAACGTTACCAGGATCTCAACTGCGCGATTACGTCACTCATGCGGCCTAGCGTAAACTAGGCATACTTAACAAAGTATTTGAAATGAAAAATGAAAATTATTTATTCAAAGCTCACAGAATACAATGCAAATTGCGAATTATCCACGCCACGCAATATTTCCTAGACGCTCACGATCGGTTGCTTCGAAGATTTATTCGTATTACTGTCGATCATTGACAGTTATAGCTGTTTGTAAAAGCAGATTAATATAAATTATTGACGAAAACATCGTATTTTATATATTTATTTACTTCTATCGACTTGCTAATAAAATGATGTAATGTTGCAGTGGACGGCAACTTTAAACCCAAGTCAGCTGAGGGCAGTAAGTTCATCAGTGGCCGCGGCGCTCAGTGACAAACCTTCTATACAGATGGTACAGGGACCACCTGGCACAGGTAACAATGATAACTTCATCTATATGCATTTAGCAAGTATAGTATAATTATATATAGTATATGAAAAACACCATACACAATGATTAAAAAAAGAATTCGGACGAAGGCAAACACATTTATAAATAACTAGCTGACATTTTTTTTATATTTATTCAACTTTTAAACCATCCCTGGAATACGACAAATGTTTTAAAACCAAAATCAGCTGAATCGGCCGAGCCGTTCTCGAGTTTTAGCGAGACTAACGAACAGCAATTCATTTTTATATATAAGACTAGTTGACCCGGCAAACGTTGTTTTGCCGTGTATATTATTTCTAGGAAAACATAAAAAAAAACTTGCAACAAAATTAAAGATTTTAATAAATAATAAGGGTTGATCGTACAGGGTTGAAAATTCAGGGTTGTATGTATTTTCTAATACTGTATCATAAAAAAATAAAATTTATCTAAAAATTAAAATGAAAAATTAGGGGTGGACTACCCTTAACATTTAGGGGGATGAAAAATAGATGTCCGATTCTCAGACCTACCCAATATGCACACAAAATTTAATGAGAATCGGTCAAACCGTTTCGGAGGAGTTTAACCACAAAACCGCGACACGAGAATTTATATACATATTAGATGTTTCTATTTTACCAGGTAAATCCAGTGTCATATGTGCAATAGTCATGACATACTTCTACAGTTCCCAAGGCAAAAAGCAACAGAACAGGGGCAAAATACTGATATGTGCAACAAGTAATGCCGCTGTTGATGGACTAGTCATTAGATTATTAAACTTGAGACAGAGTTTACCTAAACGTGAGTATGAAAATAAATATAAAATAACTTTATAAGTATTAAAAGGGGGAGGGGGGTTGCACGCTGGGGGCAGACACTAAATTCTTATGCTACTCATAGAGCGTCAAACTTTTGACTGCCTCTGTGGCGCAGTGGTACCGTTGCGACTGCTGTACTTGAAGTCTCGGGTTCGATTCCCGGGTCGGACCAAAGTGTTTGTATGATCTACAAATATTTGTTTCGGAGTTTCGGTGTTTTCTAATGTACTTATATCAGTTGTCAAGTACCGATAACACAAGCTCTGCTTAGCTTGGGACTAGATGGCGCTGTGTGTAAGATGTCCGTAATATTTATCTTTAACACTTGCCTCCTCTGTCATAATTATTTTCTTTTTTTTATCGTGTGGTAATACCTACTTGTTGTCACACCTCACCAAGGTTCACAATAAAGTGGTATGAATCTCCTAAAACCATACGTTCGGGTCAAACGTTTGGACATAAACTAGATAGGAAGTCCCCAAGAATGTGCCCACATTGACAGTCATAGGCAACCACACTATTGAGTGCAAAAAGCATTGCCGTCCCTCCACCACCGCTGCATTTTCGGCACGGAAAAATACTGACTCTCCTCCGTTTCCCTTTCACCTACTTTCTTATTAAAAGAAGCGAAGTAATCCTATACATTTCCACTTTGTACCATAGCCAGAACAATGGAAGATTCCACGACTAGGCTGAGCGATCCGAGGCTAGAGCATGGAATACTAAATACTCGCAACAGCTGCCGCAATTATGGCACGCAGACATTTGTTCCCAGCCTGTACGACGCAAGTATTTCGCGAAATAGCCGTGGCCTTTCCAACCAAACCTCCCATGTTGCGATCTTACTGCCAATATTGTGGCGTGTTCAGGGCCCGGTCTACTAAAGTTGATCTTACCACTTCACCACTTGGACCTGACCAGTCTGACCTCTCTATTTCCACTTCCTTTGAAGGGAGTCTTAGGGTCTGCTCCTTGCATCATCGATATAGCCACGCGAAGGTGAAGCACTTACCCTATATTTACTTATGTAGCTAAACCTGTTAATCTATACATCTGTCTGTTTGTTCCGGCTAATCTCTGGAATGACTGGATCGATTTTGACGGTACTTTCACTGGTAGATAGCTGATGATATAAGGAGTAACTAAGGCTACTTTTTAGACTATTTTTGCCCCGCGGTTGTTGTTGTACCATGGGTAACACCGCGGGGCAAAACTAATTAATAGTATGAAAACTTCAATTCTTAATAGGTATTATTTCTACATTTATAAAATAAATTTTATATTGTTAACTTATCAATATGGGTGTCCCAAAGTCACCTCAATTTATTATGTTATTAATTGAATCCAAGTAAACACTGTGTATATTAACGACAAAAAATAATATAATAGACACGAATAAAATAATAATGATCTATCAGCGGAGAGGTTCCGCATGGTGCGGGTTGGTCGCGCGGAGGCCATGCACTCGGTGGCGGCCAACATTAGCTCGCAGCAACTCGCGCTTCGCGAAATCACGCGGATCAACGAACAGCCACCCACCACAGCAGGACTCAGCGAAGAGGTACGTATTCACATAATTAGATAATAGAATAAATGTAGATACTATATATTTTCACCTTTACGATAGAAGATAACGAAACATATATTGTGTTTACAGATCTCACATTTAGAAGCTAAAATAAACATGTGGAAGACTGCAAAGAATGAAGCCAAAGATCCCGTACGTGTAGCGTACTGCCAAGGTCGAGTTACGGATCTCGGCAAGAGGATAACATTGGTAAATATTATTTATTCGTACTATTTTACTGAATTTGTTTGACCATCTGGCCAGCGTGTATAGTAGGCCAATTTGTAAGTAGCAGTGGACTGATAAGGGCTGTTAATGATAGTTTGTAAACCGTCAGCTACGAAGTGGCGGAGGGCTGGCGGCGGGCGAGGCGGGGGCGGGGGGAGCGGGCGGAGCGGGAGCGCCCCGGCCCGAGCAGCTGGCCGACTCCGAGCGACGTATTATCGAAGGAGCCGACATCATCGTCACCACGCTTGCCAGCGCGCATAACTACAAGATGAAAGGGTAACACGATTTTCTCAATATATGCAGCCTTTACAATTTAATCATTGATTACTACTTACTCATTAAAAAAAGAGATCCAAAGCAGTTTGTTACAAAATACAGTTTTTAAGAGTACGGTTTTGGTTTTTTTGTATGATAAATAAATAAATATAAATATTTCTGACATCTAACACACAACGCTATCTAGTCCCAAGCTAAGCAGAGCTTGTATTATGAGTACTAGACAACTGATATGAATACATATATCCTTTTTTTTGTAAATACATACATATTATACATAGAAAACACCCAAACTCCGAAACAAATATTTGTAGATTACACAAACACTTGGTCCGACCCAGGATTTGAACCCGTGACCTCAAGCACAGCAGTCGCATTTACTACCACTGGGCCACCGAGGCAATAGAATGATATGTTCAACGACTACAATTTTATAGGAACAATGTCCAATAATACAATACTAATTACTTAATAATCTTCTCATACATTCATCATTTTAAACTGACCTACCTACTACCTAACCTGACTGCCTCGGTGGCGTAATGGTAGCGTATGGGATTGCTAAGCTTGAGGTCTCGGGTTCGATTCCCGGATCGGACCAAACGTTTGTATGATCTGCAAATATTTGTTGCCGCGTTTGGGTGTTTTCTATGTATAATATGTATGTATTTACAAAAAAAAGTATGTAAGTATTTATATCAGTTGTCTAGTACCCATAACACAAGCTCTGCTTAGCTTGGGACTAGATGGCGTTGTGTGTTAGATGTCCGGAATATGTATTTATTTATTTATACAAGTGTGCTTAAATATGTTCATGTTACCGTTTGAAATAAATCTCTTTCCTCAAAGAACGTTTACAGTTCTAAAATTATAAGTTTGTAAGGGAAAAATAACGTAAAATTGGGTAGATGACACCTTAGTCAAATTTGTTACTTTATCATCCATCAAAACGATAACTTTGTAAGTAAAATGTACTAAATACAAACTTGTGACGTCACTGATTTAGACTACTACGATTGAGCAATATATTTCAATATTTATTTGATTATAGATTTGTTATAGAAATGTTCGTTTTAATGAAGGAGACATCGGTATTTAGTATGCGTTGAATAGTAAGTAATATTGAAATACATTTGTTTCAGGTTGAAACGTCGAATAGCTCTATGCATTATTGACGAAGCGGGGCAGGTGATAGAACCGGAGACACTGATCCCACTCACACTTGATGTGACGAAGCTCACGCTTATTGGTGACCCACAGCAACTGCCCGGCTTCATATGCTCACAGGTACTAACTAGTGGCAACTAAAAGCTTCGTTTTCTATAGAGTTTTATAGCAAACTTTCTGTAGAGTTTTATTGTAAGACGCTAACAGTTTAGATACAATATTATTTAAAAACTTAATTTATTATAATCTCCGTATCGCAGTCCACTGATGAATAGCTGACGCCACTTGAACTCACGAATTTATCTTAAAAACCTAAAAACATCCTAAAAATGGAACTGGAAATACATAAAAATAACATTTACCTACCTGTCTCGGTGCGACTGCTAAGTTTGAGGTCTCGGGTTCGATTCCCGGGTCGGACCAAATGTTTGTATGATCTGCAAATATTTGTTTCGGAGTTTGGGTGTTTTCTATGTATAATATGCATGTATTTACAAAAAAAAAGTATATAAGTATTTATATCAGTTGTCTAGTACACATAACACAAGCTCTGCTTAGCTTGGGACTAGATGGCATTGTGTGTTAGATGTCCGGAATATTTATTTATTGTAGGACTAGGCTTGTTCCCAGGGTCAGCTAGTATTTAATAGTTAGTATTAGTTACTTAAGACCCTATTATTTATTTTCACAGCGTGCAAAACAGCATGGATTGAGCGAAAGTCTATTTTCGCGTCTATCATCTTACACAGATGATTGGACTAAAGGCAGTCCAGTCATAATGCTAAATCAACAATACCGCATGCATCCCGATATTGCGGATTACCCGAGCCGAGCTTTCTACGGTGGTATGGTACAGACCATCCCGCCCTTGAGGCCCGATATCGCTTTACCGCCATACATCATCGTCGGCATTAGCAGCGGAGATAGAGGACAAGGTAAGTTTCATATTTTTTTATTGAATAAGGGGGCAAACAAGCAGACGCATCACCTGATGGTAAGTGATTACCGCCGCCGCAACACCAAAAGCGTCACAAGTGCTTTACCGACCTTTAGGGAAATGGGAAGAGGAATGGGGAAGGGTTGGGAAGTGGGTCTCCGGTACCCTCACTCACTCGGTGAAACACAGCGCAGGCGCTATTTCACACCGGTTTTCTGTGAGGCCGTGGTATCACTCCGATCGAGCCGGCCCATTCATGCCGAAGCGTGGCTCACCCACGAATTCTTTATATTATCACTGAAATATAAGTTTTTAAAACTTTAGCTATCTATGTGTAATATCAACTGCACGGTTGGCCGAGTGGTGTCAGCGGTCGCCATGCCGCTTGCTACTGCGCCAAGTGTCGTGGGTTCAAATCCCACGCGGTACCTACAACACTTTGTGTGATCCACGAATTGTTGTCCCGAGTCTGGATGTTCCTTGTGTCCGTTTCATGTATGTTTGTAAAGTCCCCCACGACACAGGATGTTTATTCCTAATGTGGGAGTTGTATTTAAAAAAAAAAAATATTTTATTTGTTCACCATCTGTCTTTCATTGTTATCCAGGAATATCAGGTGCGAATGAAATGGAGGCCTGGGGCGTAACGAGACTGGTGATGGCACTGGAATTATTCCTACGACCGCTCAGACTTAACCTTGCTGTCATCACGCCTTATAACGCACACAAAGATCTCATCAAAAAGCACCTCAAGACGTTACAAAATCAGTAAGATCGTTTATTTCTTTTTAAAGATATTAACCGTCCGCACACGGATATTAACGGATTATATTATATAAACTGCCTCGGTGGCGTAGTGGTAGCGTATGCGACTGCTAAGCTTGAGGTCTCTGGTTCAAATCCTGGGTCGGACCAAATGTTTGTGGAATCTACAAATATTTGTTTCGGAGTTTGGGTGTTTTCTATGTATAATAAGTATGTATTTACAAAAAAAAAGTATATATGTATTCATATCAGTTATCTAGTACCCATAACACAAGCTCTGCTTAGCTTGGGACTAGATGGCGTTGTGTGTTAGATGTTCGGAATATTTCGAAAAATTTATTAAGAATGCGAAGTGTCTCCGCGCTATTGAGCCCGATGGTGTCACAAGAGCCGACTAAAAGGAGTACACTTTCACAAGATAAAAGCACTGCAAAGAAAACGAACATCAATGAAACATGATACAAACTTATCTGTCCTGAAAATATAAAAAAATTGGCCGACCTACAAACTATTCTCAAGCAAAAAACAGAAAACCAATTTTCTCTTAAAATATGACGACAAACTGATGAAAAGGTCAGGTTTTTGTTAAAAATAGTAAAATAAACTTAAACTAGTATTGTTTGCGTTAATCTGTGAGGTTGACTTTAATCAGTAAAGGCGAAAAACATTGGGCCCTCAGTTCAAACGTGTTAGTGAAATTCAACTTTTATTTACTTCTTCACTATTGGTTTCTGTCTCAATATTTCTTTTTAACTAATTCACACAGGTATTTAACTAAAATATTTTAAAGTCTTAGTTACGTATTTGTTTACTGTTCTTACTGAACTGAAGGCCCTATATTATGCTGCCATAAGTCCGTAATGTCGTATTCCACAGGTTGGCATTTTCTTAAAACTTTTAAGCAATTCTTAAATAAAAACATTGGAAGCAGTATTTTCTGAGATCAAGGCTATGTCATTTTTTGCAAGTATCTGAACTGAGGGCCCAAGTTAATTAATTATAACAGCTTTACTTCACGTTTAAGAAATTGATGACCCATTGCGTTAGGGTTTTACTATTGTTAACTAAATTCCATTTAAATTTTATATGAGTAAGTATGTTGAATTTGGTTGTACAGAGGCGAGCCCCAGGTGGAGGTGAACACCATAGACAGCTTCCAAGGGCAGGAGCGAGACGTGGTGGTGGTGTCGCTGGCTCGCAGCCAGGGCGTGGGCTTCCTCACCGACATGGGCCGAATGAACGTCATGCTTACGAGAGCCAAGCACGCGCTCATCATCTGCCTCAACCCCTTCGCCTTGCTGGTATGATCTTATATACTTGTGTTACTATAAACCGCTCATAATTAAGACCAGTAATGGAACAATTTCATCGTGGGAGAGCCGCGCTTCGGCATGAATGGGCCGGCTCGACCGGAGTGTTACCACGGCCTCACAGAAAACCGATGTGAAATAGCGCTTGCGCTGTGTTTCACCGAGTGAGTGAGGATACTGGAGGCCCATACCCCAACCCCTCCCTCATTCCCCCTCCCCATCCCCCAAAGGTCGGCAACGTACTTGTGACGCCTCTGGTGTTGCGGGTGTCCATGGGCGGCGGTAATCGCTTACCATCAGGCGGTACGCCTGCTCGTTTGCCACCATAAAAAAAAAAAAAGTTAGTTTGTATATGTCTACACAGAGAGTACTTCACCAATTGAACTAAAATTTTGACTAATAAACAAACCACTGCAAAGTTTTTTTATCGTTTGCGTGTCAGTCTTGTTCATCATTTTACATCGATTCAGCTACTACCACGAGCGAGCCGGGACAGGGATGCAGCTATTTATTTATATCCGTCAAATATTCATTTACATAAAAGAATTAGACAGAAAAACTTGTCAACGTGCATATTTCAAACACTTCCTTAGACTTTCATACTGTTTTATTTAACAAAACATTTGATTTAAAATGAAAAACATTTCCAAATTCTTTATTGCCGCATAATCCGACATATAATGTATAGTTACCATTTTTATCATTTCAGAAAAACAATCAATGGAGGACCCTTATAGACGACTCACAGAGAAGAGACTTGTATAAAACTCTGCCAAACAAAATGTGCCAACCTATATCAGCAACGACTGTTTCTTCTGACGATATTTTGAAATACATAATGGATAAGAAATCTAATAGCTCTTCTTACCGATGACCAAATGAAAATCATCATTTTTATTGAAGCCAGTTTGCATTACAAAAAAAGATGAGTGTGAGATAGTGTTAAAATCAATATACTCGAAAGTATCAATTTATGGGCTTTTTGCATATCTCGTCATCACTTTATTACTAAATGTGGATTAACGAAAGTATTGGCTTTCGAAAATTTCTTTTTTTGTTTGTATTACCTTATATTTACTTTTGTTTGCCTTAACTTTTTTTCATAACAAAATGATTTAAACATTCGGTGTTCATAGGTTACAGAAAATTACATAAAGAATATTATTATGTTATATTATTGTTATGTTATAAGTATATGTACGTGTCTAAAGTAACTAAGATTCGAAGGCCGGCCACGCACTTGGTGCGGGTGGCCTTCTAAAAAGTAAGTACGCCTCTGGTGTTGCGGGTGTCCATGGGCGGCGGTAATCGCTTGATCGTACCATCAGGCGGTACTTACGCTCGTTTGCCCCCTCTTCCATTAAAAAAGGAAATGGTATTTAGATTCTTAATATAAGACATATAAGTATCGTTGATTTATGTAGGGTCCGCCAAATAACTTTTTTTTTGAAAATGCTATAAAAAAATACTACTGAATATTTTCTCAAAATTCTTTTTTTATTTGAAAGTACAATCCTTCCGGTTAATCATGGCAAATAATTCATTCAAATGGCTGCCTCGGCTGGCCATGCAGTAGCCTACACGATCGGTCCAATTTTTAAGCACGTTAACGATTGTGTGCAGCTGTATTTCACCAATGGCTTCACGAATATTGTCCTTTAAAGCGTGAATTGTCTCTGGCTTATCGGCGTAACACTTATCTTTGACGGCACCCCACAAATAATAGTCCAACGGTGTCAAATCGCAGCTCCGAGGTGGCCAAACGACATCGCCAGCTCTGCGGCTGATAATGCGATCTTCAAAAACAGGGCGCAAAACATCGAGTGTACCTTCGGCTGTGTAGCATGTAGCGCCGTCCCGTTGGAACCAAATGTTGCCAATATCCTCCTCATCAATTTTTGTGAACAAAAATTCGTTCAACATGGCCCGATCTGTAACGGCCACTCCTTGCTCATTTTCGAAAAAAATGGCCCAATTATGATTCTGGACCAAAATCCGCACCAAACAGTGACTCGTTTTGGGTGCATCGGCTTTTCAATGTATGCGTGCGGGTTTTCTGTGCCCCAAATGCGACAATTTTGCTTGTTTACATACCCGCCAAGATCAAAATGAGCTTCATCTGAAAAGATCATCAATCGGCATCTTCTGTAAGTCGATCGCAGGCCCACTTAGCGAAGCTAAAACGCATTGGATGGTCAGTTGGCTTCAACTCCTTAACCAATTGGACTTTGTATGTCGTCATACCAAGGTCTTTATGCAAAATTCGTCTCAATGATGACTCCGAAATGTTCAATTGTTGAGAACAACGGTGAATTGATGTTGATGGCGCTTCACACAAACTTTCTGCCACAGCAGCAATATTCTCGGGTGTACGCACTGTTTTTGGCTTTTCACGCTTTGGTTTATCGATGAGGATGCCAGTTTCTTTCACTTTTTTCACAAGATAACGAACATACGGAGCTGACGGTGCTTCTCTTCTTCCAAAATCCGTACGCAATTTTCGCACACATTCTGCAACATTACCATGATTTTCAAAGTAATGTCGCAATATTACCCAGCGTTGTTCAAGCGTATACACAACCATATTCGTTCAGCGAAAAGATAAAACTAATTATCTTTCAAATCAGACATGAGCTAAGTGTTACCATTCACGAAATAAGCACTAGTCGAAAAAAAAACTTTAGATGGCGGACCCGTTATTAACCTCTATATAATAATACAGTAGACACGCGAATCGAATTTGTTGGTTTTTACAAGTGAGTACCTTGTAATCCAACAAATTCCAGATCCAATGATAAGATATTATGTTATAAGTACTTACATACTTTGAAGTACAAATCATCCTTTATGTATGTAAAATTTTGAATATTAAACATCTCAAGAGCTTGCATTTTATTATATTTTTGCTAAAGAACTTACAAAATGTGTGTAATAACTTTACATTAGGAAATTTGTAGAAACCATGTTTTTCTGATGCCGTCTATTGAATCCCAATATTAAGAACCACACTCAAACCTCGAAATTTAGACACTAGTAAAATAATTGATAAAATATCTAATTACGTGAAAAAATTTGTAAATAACTTTCGATTAAAATCTAAATGCTTGGAATCCATTTACAAATTTATCTGAATCGAGTCGAACACTGCAATGTTATTTCTTACATTAAGTCAACACGGCGATGAACTATCTAGAACAATATACCTTTAAATGCGCAATGTTGGATATAAATGTAATTTCATGTAATTTAAATAAACCGATAAATCGATCTAGCTCGAGATAATTTTTAGAAAATCTACAAAAAAAAATACCGACCAAAATTCAGTCATGTGGGTACTATTAACTAATATTGAATTTTAAACTGTATGGTACTGACTATATTTGTCAATCAAATATTATTCTTAAAACCTTTTAGTCACTAGAAAGAAAATTGGTTAACTTTCCATGCTACATTTTGCAGATCTTTAATTCATTTGACTGATATAAAGACAAGTCATAAGGTACGAAAAGTTAAATCAGGTCCGACACGCACTTGGCATACAGAGAATGATAAATAACCTCTGTGTGCGTGTTAGAAGCTTAATAAAAATATTTTTGTAAATAATAATATTGTATAATTAATTATTCTGATATATGTACAGATAAATGTAAGTGTAGCTAGCTAAAAGCTAATTATTTTTGCTTGTTTAATTGCTAAAACTAATTCTCAAACGATACTCGGAATTGTTATTTGATAGTTAAAAATTTAAGCTACCCTCAATTTCACAAACATCATAAAAGCTTAGTAAAACATTATTAAACTATCAAAACACTGAGTCCGCTTTCGGTGACAATATGATTTAGAACATTAGTCAACGTTGCTTGTTTTTACCTTACTACGGAAATACTTTTTATATTTGTGAGATTTAAAGTATGTAGATGAGAACTGCATTTTGATCAAATTAATTATATTTTCGAGTATATTAAAATTGATTACAAGAACCGACCTGTTCATGTAAATAACCGTTCAACTCGTTCGCCTACTCGTAGTATAGGATTTATTTTTAAAACTACTAAAAATTATATCTACCTATTTCTATTTACGTTAACTTTAATCTTTAAAAAAAGATTGTTGTATAAAATATTGTAAGGCTGTTTATCTTGTAATAACATGACTATGTATGGAGTAGTAAATAAGTTATTTGATCCTAAATTATTGTTTGTAAAGGCGAAATGCCATTTATCAACTACCAATTTTTGCATCTGTTTAATTTTTAATTCATTATTTATGTTAACAGATATATTTGTAATAATAAAAATGTCATGTTTATTTTGAATGACATAATACTCGTAATGTGAAGAAATGTAACCTTTCAGATTATTATAAATTAATATACAAGTAATATTACATCTAGATGTACGGCGTATACAAAGTCAATAAAACATTTTTTGTACTGTTATTTTTTTTAATTTCCTTTTTAGTCCAATCGCCTGGTAGTCTTACTTGGAATGCTTACCGCGAGTTGTGAGAATTCATAATTTTATGGATGGTGAAGTTTTTTCATCCCTACAACTTTTATATAAAATTATTAGTTCGAGTGCTACGATGAGTAAATCAAGATTCGTTTTCCCTGAAAAGTCTCCACACCACCTAGGTAATTACCATCAGTGCAGTCGATTACCATTTTATTAAGTATGGTCAAGTTATTGTAAAATTGTTTTATACATATATTTTATAATTTGTTTACTGTTCTAAATGAACGAATTAATAACTTTACACAACTTTCGAACTCGGTATAGGGTTTTTAAATAAAACATTTTGATTCAGTGATAATCGTGTTTCTTCATTAAAAACTGTGAGGCCCATAGTTCACCATTTTAGTAACTATCTAAATTAAGATGGTAGGACACCCAAGTATTACCTAACAATTATTTACAGCCTAATCTCAGTGCTACCTTTTAGGTCTGTTTAATTTTGCTTGCTTTAAAAATAGTGGAAAACTTTTAAACGGGAGCATTATTTTGGAAACTAGAAATATATTAACAAAGGTGTAGTTATATTAAATACTTTCAAACCGGAAAACTATCTTTTAACAATAGAAAAAGACGAATATTTTCTCACATTCACATTTGATTCAAAAGATTATTGTTATAAGTGAGTGTGCATACCAAAGATCGAAAGTGGATACAAGATTGAACTGTTGACTGGTACAAATTCGCACACTAAGACTTAATAAGTGTTCAACAAAATAAACAGTGCACTGTATGTTCATAAATATTTATCGTCACTTTAATAGGACAACTAAGCACTAGATATTAAATAAAACTAAATTATAACTATTACAAATAAAGTAATTTCTTCCTCTTACAATAAAGGAGCCTTATATGTAAACTAGCTGTTACCCGCACTTCGTCTACCTTAAATTTAACAAAAAAAAACAAAGTAGTCGAGTTACTCCTTATAACACCAGTGAAAGTTGAAATTGGTTGAATCCAACAAACAGATACATAAGTACCGTATATAATTTCATGTGCATCTAGTCAAAACCTGAAATTACAAAGACACTCGTTATTAAACCCCGTTTTTTCTTCAGGGCGTTCTTACAGTCAATGTACATATGTTCTTACAGTACATACGTTTTTAGGTAAAATATAAATAGTATAATTGAGGGACCTTATAAATATATGCCGTAATTAACAGTGTACCAACATTTCATTTACTACACGAAGATAAATTACATCATAATGTTAAGGTAACAGCAATTTAACTAAGATAATTATTTTTTTACAGAACCTAATGTTTATAACAAAGTCAACAGAAGAGGAATAGAAATGTCACTCAAAATATTGAAGCAGGCATGCTTAATATTAGTTTTAACAAAATAAAGTTGAAGTTTATTTACAAAAGACGCTACACACATTTAACAAAAATGCATTTACACAATCCAAATGGGAGTCGTGTGAGGAAGTCATTTCAATTGAACCAACCTACCTCATTGATACAGTCATGTCAATAGTCACGAGTGAAAACAGGACCGGTGAACTTTTTTATGTATGAGCCTGCCAAAGTGACTCTTGGACAGAATCCAAGAGTGCTGGTCACCATACTCCTTACGAATGCAGATAAAGCAACAATGTAGTATGGTGACCCACTTTGGTGGTGTATAAAGATGCTTTTGCATCATTGGGCCTCTAGTCTCGAACTTATTCATTCGATATTTGATCTGTACTTGCAGTACTAGGTACATGGTAGACTGAAAATTTACTTGAAAAATAAATATATTTTTCAAATGCTAAATATACATTAAATACATGATTGCCTCTACCTCAGGCTGTTAACATGCTCGGATACAATAGAATCCAAATAAATAAAGCTTGTTCTTTGTATGTAGCATGCCATAACACACCAATATTATTTCTTACAATAATAAATGTATGCCAAAATTTATTAATCACACAGACAAAAGATTTTACTAACTATTTATACAAAACTAACCCTTTGACTACTAATACTCTAAAAACAAACTCACTAATATTATCGTTTACATCACAAAATATATAATTTACACTACAATTGTAATAGATAACAAATATCTGAGGTCACTATTTGCGTTATGTTTAAAGGCTGATACTGGCAGTTCATAATTTCTTTTTTCTTAAATTCTGTAATATTAATATATGTCTACTAACAAACATATAGTAATACTATATTTATTATTAGCTTACTTTAGATTGTATGGCGGTAGCAATACAATGACTTCATTGTGGTAGTGTATCTATTGCTTATATTGTAAAGACATTCTTAACTAAGAATTTAAGTCCATATACTATTAATATACACAATTAAGTGGACACAAGTCAGCCGGGGTCAATGGTGCCTGGGGTAGTGATGTCCATTATTGCTGTACCTAAAATAAATTATTATTAAAGCTTTTGTAAACCAATATTAAGATAAAAAATTATGCTAGGCGCTGAGCACATCAACACGTCCGTATTCACTTCTCAATTTGCACTTAATACTCAATATTAACATAGTTTATAATCACCTGTTAAACCGCTTGTACTTATTACTGTTATGTTTATTAAAGTGGTGCGGTGGGCGACGTTCGTTCCGATACTTAAAATTGTTACCCCAGTGCGGCTTATCTTGCCTTTCCTATTGAAAAGAAAAAACATTGGTAAAAATTTATGTCTCTTTTTTTGTATAGAATTATATTTAAATATTGAATATTGTTACCTGAAACGGATTATAGCCATTTCGACTACTGTTGAACCTATTGCAGTGGTGAAATTTTTTCACTTTTTTATTACGGCCCCGGTCCATCTCATCAGTTGCATCAAATGTTCGTTTACGCTCTTCTCGCCGTTCTTCAAATACCTTTAAATACAATTCACATCAGTTTTAATGTTACTTATGTGAGTGTGAAATTATATAAGTATAATGTTTGATGAGACGCAAAAAGAGGGGTGTTATAAGTTTCAGGTTGATGTCTGTCTGTCTTTCTGTGTGTATCTCTCTGTGGCATCGTAGCAAACTAATGGACCAATTCAAAGTGGTTTTCTTATTCATGTTTGGTTAATTTCGGTCCAGCAGTGTAAGAGTATCAGCTCTTTTCTAAAATGATGTTAGGCATTTTTAGCATTTGATAACTCGATTAAGTCACGTGCCATCATAATTATTAAAGTTTCTTACATAGCGATACCCCGCGGCGAACTCACTACAAAAAATCTAGATCTATTTCGGAATGTTTAAAAAAAAATATCGTAGAACTGAGTTTATAGTTTATTGTTAAGTTTCCTCAGAAAATATAATTATTTGGTTTCTAACGACTGATAAAGGACAATTATTTCTTACCTTTTAAGGGTTGTTACTTTAACTATAAGTATGTTTTGCGTAGGGGGTATTTTTAGTTTAATTTGTATTTATGGTGTTATTTGAGCGTAGGTTAAACGCCTAATCGTATCTAAGAATTTCAGCTGTAAAAGTCAATTGTTTTTTTGTTTACAAGAAAGGTACATAGTTAAATTCGCTTGGGATAATAGATACCTGTCGGGATAATGCACTGTGAGTTCCGTTCCAGGAATGGACGGGAGCGCCGTAACCGCGGTGCGACACGCCCTGCAGGTGGCGCAATGTATCCAGGGACGATGCGGCGGGAGCGTGAGCGGGCGTAGAGGCGACAGTGAGAGCTGGCGCAGAGGCGACAGCGAGAGCGGGCGCAGAGGCGACAGCGAGAGCGGGCGCAGAGGCGACAGCGAGAGTGGGCGCAGAGGCGACAGCGAGAGCAGGAGCGGGTACGTGTACGGAAACGGGCGCAGGGACATGCGTTTGCGCTTCTAGGACGGTTGCAGGCACAGCAGGCGCCGTACCTGCCCCACTTCTATCGCTGAGCGGTGACATGCTACTAACACTCGTATTGGGACTCTGGTCATTTTCTCGACGCTCTTCCTTCTCTTTAACTCTGAAACCAAATTTCTTTAATAAGAAGTCTGTAACTGAGAATAAAAAAATCTTTAATGTTGCATATGTACTGAATATACATATAGTAAAAACAAAGAAGCAAGCATGTTCTCTTTGTTTTTGCTTCGTGCCTGGTTTTCCTATGAAACAATTTGAGTGGTGTTAGGTTCTAAACAATAGTAAAACTAAATCCTCATGCATCCTTCTATTATGTAGTTTAGTTATCTGACACAGTGCGTAAGATAATTTCTCGAAATATTTTTTTATATATGCTTCTACTTTTACTTACTGTCAAAAATAGTGGAAGTTTCATTATATCTATCAATAAAGTAAAGTACAGAATTGGCTATTACTAAGCGAATGGTGAATTTCAATAATTGCATGTAGATTACACCTTACTTAATGCTACGCTACTCGTATCATAGGAATTCGGTTCTCTTTATCACACCACGCAGATTCGCGATATCAATCATATGAAATCGTGTTTGTTTAATAATAAACACGATATCTTATGATTGATTTTGTCTCTCTATGGCATTTCACTTTTACTAAATCTTAAACATAAACTTCTTGAAATTAAAAATGTATTAGTATTTAGTATGGTATTGCAGAACTTGTTAGGTGAGTCCGTGCTTATCGATCAGAGCGAGATACTGTATGGCACTGAGCATTTACATGCATCAATACAGAATTTTTCCCAACATACCCGGTGTAAGGTAAAAATGATGAAGCTATAAGCAGCTATCTTGGCGTGCACTGCCCAAACCGTTGGAAGTTACACAAAGATAATTTCTGCAGGATTATTCGTCTTAAATAGTCCTAAATAAAAGTCCGCGACAGTATATTTCTATATTTTATGTGGAAATCACTATGACCAAAATAGTGAACCATAAATATTTGTTGTGATGATTGTTATTTTTCAATAGTCCTACTGAATGTCAAAAGTTGCCATGATGAAATCTTTGATAAAAATGGTAATAAGCCTCGCCAAAAGAAACCTAATAAAGTTTAAACTAAAAAAAACCAAAAGAATTGTTAGAATTTCGACCGTTGGGCGACCACTAGAGATACGTAGTACACACTAAATACGTCTCTCTTTTTTTCGGACATTTCACACAAAATGCCATTTAGTTTTAAACTAAGCAGAGATCTTTATTATGATAATTAGATTGACTGATAGAATTATTATATCCTAGAAGCCATTTAATAATTATCTAGCAGGTAGTTACAAGTTTATTTTTGAAAGCTTTTTAGTAATGCAAGTATTTTCTACTTCTAACGGTAAACTGTTAAATATAACTGGAACTATGTTCAAAATATTTGTCCATAATAATTGTTAAAAGGGGTACAACAAATCTTTTGATATATCTGTTTCTCTGAGGTCTACAGTACGTTGAATTGATTCTAAAGTCACTGCTACCGAACTGTTCCGACGCTAACATCAACACCTCTCTCTCATCAACTGAAAGCATCCTATATTCAAAAAACAAGTCTTTCATCAATCTGTTTCTTTATTTTTCAATTTCGGGGCAAACGTACTAAGCAATATATTTTTAAATAAACAAATTTGTTTTTTCTATCATAATGAAATTAATTCCTAAAAGTTACCTCTCAGTGTCGAAAATTAACTTACTTTTTATTCGTTACTCCATTTAAGCTAGGGCTCAATAGGGGCCCATTTTTCTCACTGGAAACGGTCCAAGCATGGTGCATGCTTTTCGTTGTGACCACAAGCCCACGGGGCGATTTACATCGGCTGGGCTTAGGCCGACGCCCCTCATCATGAGCATCATTCCGCTCATCGCAGCTAGACTCTGAATCATAAGGCACGAGCCTAGAGCCCGTGGAACAATTCCTAGAGGTTTCAGCCGACGACTCATTTTTATTCATTTGTTCTTCTAGCTTTTCCAAAGGCGATTTTGGTGTCTTAACTAGTTTACTAGTAGAAGCCATTTTTTCTAAACTTTTTGTACCAGTGAATGACCTGAGATCTGTCTGATCTCTGAATGACAGATTGACATCTGACTTGGCAGTTATCACTGAAGTACTATTAAGGATAATGGGTTTCTTGTCTTCTTTTAATATATTAGTAGGTAGTTGTGGTCCATAAACTACACTGGATGTAGAGGTAGTAGGTGTCGATACCTTTTCTGGCACATTTTTTTTTTCAAAGAACATTATGTATGCATTTGTGCCTAACACTGCTGGAAGAGATATGGGGCGCACACAGTCGTCATCAAACATATAAAAATTTTCGTTTCTCGCTTGCCCTATTGCTGTATAGTGCCCGCTATTTTGAGATGGGCCATAGTGGGTCACTAAACTAACTAGTTTGTAAGTCTGAAACAAAAATAAAGCAATGATATTAGTTGGTTGCCTTATATTTTAATATATTTATTATCGACAAGTGAAATTTCGACGTAAACTTCATAAGTAGGTATGTGTGTTATCTCAACTGTGCAGCCGATTGGGACTCCGCCCAACACATCCTGGAGGACTGTCCTGCATAGGCGTCTGAACGCGAAATCCTAGTCGACCAAATTGGACGATTAGCCTGTCTCCGCCGCCGCAATCGGGCTACCACACTGGGATTGACTGGGAGAACTAATTTCCCCTGGGACAAAGCCTGATAGAGCATGGCGTGAGTTTGGGGAGAACTTGAAATAACATAGTCCAGGTCCTCCCAGAGTAGGGGTCGTCAGAAGCCGATCGTGCGGGGTGTTTTTTTAGTGAAAGCGCCACATACTCCTGGCTCCTGTGTCATCCTAAAAGTTAAGTTCGATTTGCCACAAAAAAAATGTTTTCACTTAAACTCACCAGTTGTTGGTTATTCTTGTTGTACAAATATCTAGTAACATCTAAGATTTTTTTGAAATGTACAGGTTTTGAAAGTTTCGCACCATACGAGAATCTTTTAAGTGCTATGCAGAGCACCTGCGGTGCCTGTTCCAAGAAAAACTGCTTGGTAGCAGACACCTTTTTATGGCATTTTTCGCACCGATAACCCAGATCCTCTAACCTTTCGCGTGAAAAGAAATATTCCAAAGCATCATCCACAGTATTGTGCTTCCGTACATCTAGCAGTAAGTCCTGTAAAGAAAAGTAAAACGAGTTTAATTTACGCCGCCTAACATGTACATTAACAAACATATCAGTATTGATGATGGCCATGTTACCTCAAAGTGCTGGAACGTGGTTGACAGATGATGGCATGCCAAACATCTGACTGTGGATCTGAGGTATCCCCCAAAAATTTGACCCAATGGAGTAGTTTCTTTAGTTTTTTGTTCCATTTTTTCATAATTCATAAACCTACTTAGGTAACATTTCTCGAGAGCTTCAATTGCGTATCTGAAGCAAAAACGTTTCATTAAATAAGTTTAAAATTAATGATATAGGTATATTATAGAAAATTTATATTAAATTTGCGAGTATAATTATATGATAATTTACTTTAGGAATTCGTGTGCGTCTTCTTGTCTCCCTGGTGTCAAATGTCGACATATGAGACGTAACTTCGAGTAGACCTGCCATGGTTTGATGGATGTGCCACTAATCTTCTGTGTCGCCAACAGTGTGGTGCGCATTCCGCAGATAACACAAGCTTCTGTTGAAAAAAGGTAATTCATTATAAGAACACAAATATGTAATGTATGTATATAAAATAATTGCTATTCATTACTGCACTATTTACTGTTACAAATATAATTTTCCTCTTTGTAGAATCTCCTCATACTGTTGATACAGCTCAATTTCAAAATGCATAGTATGGTGTTGTAAATATTAATACTAGCTGAGCACCGATGTTTAACCATGGGCAACGCTGCGGGGCAAAGCTAGTCTAAAAAAAGTAGGTTAAGTTACTCCTTATATCATCAGTGAAAGTCCTGTCAAAATCGGTCAAGCCGGAACATACATTTAAAATTTGTTTTTTTTTATGTTAATATTGTACAAGTATATAGGTACTTTTAATTTTTCACAAAGATACTATGAATTTCTTGGCTCTAACTTATCTTACAAAATTAATCGAATTTTACCCATATATCCATTAACTAGACATCAATGCAAGATATCATTATCCAAGAGGCTACAATCCTTAGATTATGAGAAAACATAAATATACATCATATGCACACAACACCATACCCTCACACCCTCCTCCTTTACACAGACACAATCATTTACTCACACACATGCATAAGCACAACATAGCAGACACAATATACAAACATACCCTGATGTAAAGTCCCGTGCACATATTTAGCTTAAAAAAAATGTTTGTTAATCTATAATCTATGCTAACAATAAAGCTGAAAAGTTTGTTTGTTTAAACGCGGTAATCTCAGGAACTGCTAGTCTGATTTGAAAAAATTTTTCAGTGTTGGATAGTCCATTTATCGAGGAAGGCTATAGGCTATGTATCATCATGCTAATACTAATAGAAGTGGAGCATCCATGAAGAATGTTTCAAAAACGAGGAAAAATTTTCAAGCTACAGGCAATATAAGACGCAAACGAGGTTGCGTGGGTCAGCTAGTTATTTTATAAGACAAACATTTTTATTTTTATTGAATAAAATAATATATAATATATATTTATTCTGCTAAGCAATAAATTAATGAAGTCTAAATTCTTTAAGTTACAATGTGAACAGCACAGTAGCATTAAGTATTGATGAACTGGTGATTGGGTGGTAGTGGCTTAAATAATATATTTACAATTGAATGGTTGTAGATTTTGAACCAACATATTACACTACAATGGAAATCTAATTTATTAAGGTGTGAGTTAAAACAAATAACAGTTATTTCTGACTAACATTGAAAATACCAAAATATTTACATTAAAATATAAGTTATACCTTGTTGATTACACTTTGCAGCATGAGGTTGTTCACTGATCAGCCAATTAGCAAAGGCTGGTATATGAAAAAGAGCTTGCAGTGTGGAGTTCAAATAACATGTGTTCCCCATATTCTGCATTCCACTACCAACTTCCCAAGAATGTTGCCATCCTAACTGGACCTTTTCAAGGGGAAACAGCACCTTCTTGGGTTTAGGCAGCCCTTCTTCTGCTTTTTTGTTGGTCTCAGCTGTAATAATACAAATAAAATAATTTCATAAAAGTAAGGATAAAAAGGCCAATTATATTATAGGTCTCATTTTGACAAAAGCCATCAGCCATCTGCACAAATCAGAGAGCATTATTTGATTCAGGTGCATATCATTTGAAATACATAATATGAAAATACTAATGGCGCATCCAGTCTCTCGCGAGGAACCTCGACTCGCACCTCGACATCGGTCACAGCGAGTGGACAAGTCTACAACCACAATCTAGCGGAAGTGTGGTTAATTGTCTCGCGTCGCCCCTCATATGCTTTGCCTTGGGCGTGGAGTGTGGATGGGGCATAATGATTATTTGTATTGTTTTAACTACAACAATCATTTGAATTTTACATGATATAATGAACCATTCTGTGTATATCATAATCTGCCATTTATTATATGCCACTTGTTATGCATATTTACATACTTTGTATTTTAGGTCATCATCATATTTTAGGACAATTGAAATATGTCCCGTTACATTAATTCAACTTAGTAATATAAATAACCTATTATGTTTATAATATTTGACTCTTAAATTAGAATAGTTTTATGGTGGTTTCCATTAGTGCATGGTTGCATTTTATTGTTACAGAACATCAGTTTCACCTGACAAAATCACCTTCTTAGATGGTAAAAACTATAGTTTGCCGCACAACTGACTAAAACTTTTTAATGACTAGTAATCATCTTCGGTATGTTTTAAAGACTTGGCATATTACTTGGCTTCCTTGTTTTTTCCTTTTACATATTTGGTGCAAATTAGAGCAGAATAGACACAGTGCAAGTCATTCCACGATCGAAATAAGCATCATACTCGAGGAGCGGAGTACACAGATACTCAGTGAAGGTGTTAAATAGTTTCATTAAAAATATGTATAAAAGAATAGTGCGCCTTTAAAAGTTCTAAAAAAGGTCTGTCATTATTGTTTATTTTTTGTTACAGACACTAACCTAAAAGTGAAGAAATTTGTTCACACTGTCAGAACATCACGCCACGGGTAATAGGAGAGGTACACGAGGTTGCGTGGGTCAGCAAATTGTTAGATAAAATACATAATAGTAAATAGTAAAAGTTTGTAGACTGCCTAGAGCAGAAACTGATGACGAATGCTTTTAACACAATAATACAATGGGATTTCAAACGCTTGAAATTTGATATTGAACAATAAAACATTAATTTTTCGTAAAAAAAATGATTTAAGTGGTTGGATACAGAAAATCTATTTGATAGTGTTTAATTTCCTTGATCTCTGACGTTTGTTGACAAATGACCATAAAATATAACCTCCAAATTGGTCTTGTGCATGTAGTTAACAAACAAACCTACGTTATTTACAACATTAAAAGCGTTGTGTAACTTACCTGATGTTTGGCTGGTCAAACTACACTCTTTTCTGATGAATTTGGTTTCATTCACAGATTTTTTAGGTCGGATCACCACGTACTTAGACTTCAACCCATCAAGAACATTACTTTGATAATCACCAGATTCTTCAAATTCAATCTTAGACAAAAGCACACTTTTCGCTGACGAATAAAGTCTACTGTCCAACAGAGAAGAACTTTGGGATTCATCTGTTGTAAGAGATAAACGCAATGCGCTTGTTACTGGGTCACAAATGGAAGCAGGCATTTTACCTCCAAAATTACTATATCACTTTACAGATTAGAAAACACTTCATCACTGATACATCAATTCAAACAAAAGTTACGACAAGAACGACAAGACATTAATTATGTATTTCATAAATGCACGTCCTCTATACAACGACAAAACGAAATGAACTCAAGCACTAGCACGGAGCAATAGACTGATCCACGACTCCACGCACGAAATCACCACGATGAACACGAACCACAGAGTATAAAGAAAGGCCTGGCACGAACGAACGTCGAACCCACTCAGGACAGTGTTACCAGTTACAAATTTACAATGGCACAATTGCCACTCTAAAACAAATGGTTAAAATTGGTAACGTAACGTAACATTTTGTTTTCGTTATTACTTTACCTCTTTGAATATTTTTAGTGCTTGGGTGCTTAAAACGATTAATCATTACCTCCGCAATGATTGAAATCAAAACACCATTAATTTAAAAATTTAAAAATCATAGAATGTAACCGTATTAGGACACGCAGAAATGAAGAATTATACGATTATTTTAATGTTATTTGCAGGAATTTCAGCTGAAATATGTCCCATTACATTCATTCAACTTAGTATTATAAATTACCTATTACGTTTATAAAATGTATTTAACTCCTAAATTAGAACCGTTTTATGGTGATTTTCATTATAGACTACTGGCCCGTGTTGAAAAATGATGGGTCATTTGAACCACCAGGTGACCTATCTAGAACGATAGAGGAGCATAAAATAATAAGATTCAGCGCTATGCCGTCACTTGTAAGCTGTCCAACTGAGTGTAGGTGAGAATTCAAAAGTACAGGTAGAGTCAGTACATTTTGTTCATATATTTTTGTACGGCATTCTTACCATCGATAGATCCATGATAAATAATAAGAAAACGCGCAGTGCCGTAAAAAAATTGTGCGCCACAAAGTCGGATATTTCTTTTTATTTTCCGACAATTTCCAGGGTAAATTTGGTCAGTTGATTTTGTACGGCATCTGTTTCATACTATTGTTTATTTTGAAAGTATTTTATGCATAGATAATATTTTTTCATATGCCGTACATTTTCATTGGTCCAAAGGAGAAAAAAACTGAAAAAGAAAAAATCAAAAAGAAAAATCCATATAACGAAATGTAAGGTGAAATTCATCACGATATTTTTAATACGGCATTTAGATAGTTTGTGGGGGAACGGGTGTAATGTTCCACCCAACACAAAGGGAGGATCCTCCGACCAGGCGAGGTGATCATGCCTGGCGGGCTACTGCCCAACAGTTGATGTTGGGATGTTGTATATATGCTAATCGGCGCGAGAACTATTTATTGCACGATTCAGGATTTGTAGTTATCCGTGTAGTGCGTTACTTCGTAGTTCAGTGTATCTTCGGTAGATGGCGCTGTAGTATGTTTTGTGGAAGTCGCCACAACCACATTTATAACAACAAGGTTTAGACCTGCACTGAAGCTTAGTGTGTCCAAAACGACAACAATTAAAACATTGGGTAGTAGGAAAGATATATCCACTGGTAAGGCATTATAACACATAAAATTCTTTTAGGTAAAATTTGTCTATCAAATGTTATAACTATGGATTGTGATGGTTTCCACACAGCTGTGCCCTGAACAAAGGTTTTAAAATTAAGACGTCTTACTTTTAGAATACGGCTACAACCAATTGGTACCAAAATAGTTTTCAGTTACTTCCTCCGGCGACCATTCTGCAGGAACACCACACACTAATCCCATTCTAGTTACATTGAAAGAAGGTATAAAGGCCTTATAATTATAGGTATTAAGACTGTTATGTGACATAAATAAGTAAGCGTCCAAGAAATTTGAAAAAGAGAGTAATATTTTATTGCGTCCAATTTTTTTAACACTGTCATTTATAATGTTATGAAAGCCATTATTTTTTAAAAATTTACCAAACGTGATAGGGTGCAATGTCGTTCCGTCATTGGGAGATATTACATTTTTTGTACATGAATAATATATGGTGCATTATCGGTTTCGTCGTAGTTCTTTCTACCAACTGGGGCGAGGAAAGTTTCAGAAATAGAAAGAGTAGTCTGAGGAGGAGTAGTAGTAGAATAATAGATGACAATTATGTAGATGTCGATTCTGCAAGTTGTTTAATAAAAAACTGCTTTACTTTTATCTTAAATGAAAAGACATTGGTGACCATCTTGTTTTCGAGAGGGAGCTCATTCCAAATTAGAACGGACTGAACCACAAAAGATGAGCCAACAAACTCAGAGATATGGGAGAGACAAAGAAGAAGGAGGTTATCAGTGGACCGAAGGTTTTTGTTGTGGTTGCTGCATAGAAGTTGGAAGCAGGCAGTTAAATATTTTGGTGAAGATGGGTTATTTAAAATTGAGTACAAGAAGGTGAGAGCTCGTTGTTCTCGTCGTAAGCGAATAGGTAGCCAGTTAAGTTGCGTGCGGAAAAGGGAAACATGATCATATTTACGTAGATTAAAAACGAATCGAATGCAGTTATTAAGAAGACGGTCTAGTTTATTGAGAAGATCTGAATTCAGGTCATAACAGCAGGGATGAGGGTTTGAACAACACACAACAACAGAAAATTTCTCAGGCGATAAAGCGCCCGAAGAGTGCCAGTAACTCTCTGGCACTGATTTGTTACTTGCTCACGCCAGTCTAATGTGCAGTCTAGGTGTAAGCCAAGATCCTTCACAGACTCGCAAACAGGTATAGCAGTCCCATTAAAAATTATAGCCGGGTGAGTTGCGGTGGCTATCCTGCACATCAATCGACGACTTCCAACTATAATGGCTTGACATTTTGATGGGTTAACTGTCAAGCCGAACCTTTCGGACCATGTATTAATTGATTCTAGATCTCTGTTAACACTATTTATTGCTAGCGAAGCTATCTTCAAGATTAGCTTGCGAATAGAGCTGAAGATCATCGGCATACAGATGATACGCTCAACGAAGTTCCAAGGTTAGGAGATTAATGTATATAGAGAAATATTGAACTTAATAAATAAATAAAACTTAGGCTTCCTAAAATGACGTAAGTTAGCATGGTTTATTTTCACCTTTGATAACTTCTAACTGTGAAACGGCCCCGAAGGAGTATCCATTCCTTTCTGAGTATATGTTAGACTGATCCTAAAAATCTCATCTTTCCTAAAATGACGTAAGTTTGGACTGACTAGGATCTCAGGAGAAAAAAAACTACAAAGTTAATAAAGCGACAACTGTCAATGTCACATTTTCAACACTGACTGAACACATTGCAATTTATCGATTTCAATTTTGAATGTTATCTTTTTAAAGTCTGCGGTTCTTTTATCAGGGCATGGCCTGATATAATATAACATCATCTAATAAAAAAGTTCAATAATAATGAATTATTTAGCAATTCAGTTTTTTCTATTTTTAACAGGTTCAAATATTTACATTTTATTGACTTCGAATATTCATACAAATTATTTGGCTTTTGATGTTCTCTATTAATTACGGAATAAAATCGAGATAAATTTTCATCACTATCATTTAAATGACTTTTATGTTTTGCAGCATTATGTGGTTCATCTTCCTCAAGAGTTCTAGAATTAAGTGATAAATTTATCGACATTAGCAATGATGGCATGTGGTTCGTAAAATTTTATGCGCCCTGGTGCGCCCACTGCCGCAGGATAGAGCCGATCTGGGCCCATGTCGCTCAAGCACTTTACAATAGCCCCATCAAAGTGGCCAAAGTTGATTGTACTCGTTTTACAGCAGTAGCTACACATTTCAAAGTTAGAGCATACCCTACAATAATGTTGTAAGTAAACAATATTAACACTATTACTACTATGACAACAAAAAGTTTGTTAAACTATAACATGACTACTTTTGATAATATTTATATAGAGTGTGTCCCCTTAGCTATATGGACAATGGTCATCCTTTTTTGTGGGTGCAACCGCCATTCATCGATTTATTAGACATTGTCACATCAAAATTAATTACAATAAATGTATATTGTTGTCACTTATCCACATCTTGAAATTTGAATGTAATGACAAAAAAAAATCGCATGAGATCCATTATTGATCTAGCCAATGAACCTCTTAAGAAATAGCCAAAACTATTAGCCCTTTATTTTATTTTGGCTTCACCACAGTCGGGTAATAATAGTTATATAAAACTAGCTGTTGCCCAAGGCTCTGCCCGCGTTTATGTCGGTTTTTTGTGTTATTTCGCGGTCGCGAATATGTGACTGATGCAAAAATTAGATGAAAACAATCCTTGCAGATTATATATCATTCTAAAATTTCAGATCGGTCGGCGCAGAACTTTTAGAGTTTTTGAAGCGTACACAAACTAACATAAGATTTTTATATATATAGATAATGATTGAACACCAAAAGTATATCGAAACATTAATTTATCGTTTTCACTTTTTTTCAGTATCAAAGGTTCTTTTCGTCATGAATATAGTGGTGAAAGACAAAAAGATGAAATGGTGAATTATGCAATGCGTATGTCCCAACCAGCAATACAACGGTTATCTCACATAGATAGCTTTAGTGATATAAAAGATTCACATTCTGTCTTCTTTGGATACATAGGGAAACAACAAGGACCACTTTGGGTAAAATCCTTTTTATACATAAATTAGCTTTTGCCCACAATTTCGCTTGTGTGTGTAGTAGTTTAATAAGACAGAGTTACCTTAAAATTTATAATATTGATATGGAAGTATAAATGAAAGGCTAGACTGATGTTTTAAAATTTTTTTTTTTTTTTTTATCGAATAATGGGCAAACGAGCAGACGTATCACCTGATGGTAAGCGATTACCGCCGCCCATGGACTCCCGCAACACCAAAGGCGTCACAAGTGCGTTGCCGACCTTTGGGGGATGGGAAAGGGGATGGGGGAGGGGTTGGGGTATGGGCCTCCGGTATCCTCACTCACTCGGTGAAACACAGCGCAAACGCTATTTCGCACCGGTTTTCTGTGAGGCCGTGGTATCACTCCGGTCGAGCCGACCCATTATAAATTACATTTTTTTACATTTATAAATTATTATTTTTTTACATTTCAATTACTTTAATAATTATTATCTTATTCCTCATGAATACTAATTCAAAAACACGAAAATCATAAAAATTGGTTTGATTATTTATGTTTTTGTTACGATTATTTTGACGAATTGAAATATATAGTAAAGAATTTCACAAACTTTTACACTTCTTGTAATAATTATATGTTTTATGTGATTATGTGTGAGTGTATTGTGAAATAAATTCATTTAAATGTTACAGGAAATGTTTAACCTACATGCTGAAAAATATCAACCACATTCATGGTTTTATGCAATGTCACATGATTTAGCAAAAAATGAGTTGAAACCAAAGAATGAAACTTCAATATTTGTCTATAAGGAAGATGAAGCTTTCTTTTTTGAAGGTATTGCTAACACTAGTGCTACTAGTAGCTTATACTAGTGCCCAGTTTTTGTTTCATTTGCACCATTATCATAAAGGAGAATGGCAGAGCCTGTACCACTGCAATGTGTAACTGATGTTTGTGAAATGTATACTATTTATAAGGGAATCATCTGAAATACTTTCACGTATTTATCATGTTCTTAAAACCTTTCGCAAATAAGATTAATTCTGCTCAACTGCTACAACTGGCATTAACAAAACACATTCCTACGTTTCCTAAACATGCCACGCTTAAAATCTATTTAGTTTGAAAACTACTGTTGGCACCCAAACTAAGCTACGCTTGTATCTTGGGGTGCCACAAAAAAGAGGGGAAGGACACGGTAACGTTGGAATCAGGCCATCTACTCGACTTCTAAAAAGGTGACAGTATCTCTCAGGATGTTGTCGTATTTCTCACCAATAAGGCCCTCATTGGAAACATTGTGGAAATATCCAGTGTATCGCCAAGGGTAGCGTACACAATACTTGAACGAGAGATACTCCTTAAGATCGTACAAGTATATACACCGACCACCTCAAACTCGGTTGATGATGTGGAAGCTATGTACGAAAACCTAGATAAACCACTGTACAACATCTTAAGTGCCCACTGCAATGTTGTCATGGGGCATTAGAACGAAAAAGCGGGAGTACGCAAGTTCAACGAATCGCTTATGGGTCCACATGGTATTATGTGAGAAGAAATCACAACTGTGACAACAACAACAATGCTGGTCACTTCCAAGTCCAGGCTTCGGCTTCTATACGCCAAACCATTGTCGACACTGGTTTCAGTTAGTATTTCAGAACTAATTTGATTGGTTGAAAGCCGAGTGCAGCATTGACGAGACCTTTAGTAGAGTAATGAAAGTTGTAAAAGGTGTGGGTAGCAGGTTCTATCGGAATAGGCATGCAGACTGGCAGTTCAAACTTTCCGATGACTGAGCACTCACAATACATATTCAAAAAGCAGTACGGTGGAATCTCAGGTGTTTTAATACGCGTCTCTGCTCAAGCAACTGCAGTTCAACTGCAACTGCAATTCAACTCCGTTCTCCAAGAGCGTGGAGCAGGAGCATGGAATCTTATTTTTTTAAAAAGGGGATTATAGAGTCACACAAACTACTAACTCACACATAGCAATTAAAACAAAACATTCACAATTTGACACACACAAGTATATATATGCCATTGATGCCTTACACATACAGTGTAATGCATAGGCCCATTTGGGCTTATATTTTGAATGAGGGGAACACCTACGTATAACAACTCGCTACAGTGTTGCTAAGTATATTTATAGTCTTTGACACTCAAGATAAGTTGGCTTTCTATTGCTATAGACACTCCAACTTTTTTCCTTTATAATATTAGGTACTATTGATAAATCATTCAAATTAAATATTTACATAATTTATATTCAACTACGAAATATTTTTCCCTAATAAAATGATTATCTATAGCAATTATTATAATTGCAGGACATGAACTTTTCCTTGAAGATAAAGAGGCCTTAAACAACACATTGGACAAATGGATAAAGACGGAGAGATTTGGTTTTTTCCCAAGAATATCAAGAGCAAATATAAATGAACTAATGGATCTAGAAAAATATATTGTAATTGCTATTGTCTCTGAAAATAAACTAAATGAAATTACTCAAACAGAACGAGATTTTAAGGATATGATAGAGAATATTATCAAGTGAGTGGATCATTAAAACTTCCTTTACCTGTCCTAGGTTTAAGTATTGGTAGAGGATGATGCCGTATTTTGTACGGACACCGTCCTCAACCTCCAACAGACTAAGATGCATGTCAGTTTGTTTCTTCCTACATACAAAAAGACAAAACGGATAACTTAGTGGTAAAATGTATGGAGTTTTATGTAAATAAAAAAAAAATTTTCATATGAAGACATCTTTTATCTTCTTCTAATATATAAAATTCTCGTGTCACGGGGTGCGTAATCGAACTACTCCGAAACGGCTTGACCGATTTTGATGAAATTTTTTGTGCTTATCCGGTATCTATGAGAATCGGCCAACATCTATTTTTCATCCCCCTAAATGTTAGGGGTAGTCCACCCCTAAAATTTTTTTTTTATTTTTTAGACAAAATTTTTAATTTCTATTTTTTTATGATACAGCATTAGTAAATACATACAACCCTAAATTTTCAACCCTCTAAGATCAACCCCTATTTTTCCATCGCGATTTTTATTGACCCACCTCTACAACATACAGGGTCTGTCGTAAATAATGGATAAGTCGTAAACTGGAGTTGGTCCGGCTATGAGACTATTAGAAAATCGTATCTTTTTGCCAGGGTTTCTAACCGTATGGAAATGGCGTAGACTTTTATGTTTTTTTATAAATTTCGCTACTCTTTGCATTCATTCCGTTGCCATTTCGTTAAATTTAGGTATTTCTGTGTCATTTTTTTTGTATTATAGTCTTGAAGATGTGTATTATTTAGTTTTAGTACTGTTTTAGGCGTTTTTAACGTTGGTCATTTTCAAAATTGTCATTTTAAGATTTTTTATGTTTTTGTTTTACTTAGGGTCAACTTTTGATCATTTACTGTGTAAAAAAAAGTACGGCGCTATAGCTGCCCATGATCTTAATAAATTATCTAGTATGTGTAGATTCTAAAAAGGTATAACAATGCATACTTCACAAGTAATATTAAGCTACATGAGCGAGATCAATATCAAGGTGAGAAAATATTTTTTTCATGTAATGTTGTAAATGGTTATAAAACTTCGTCAGAATGATTTATTTCTGCCAAGATTCTTTACACAAACACTATGGGGCCACTATTAAGGATATTCAAAGAAAACTAGGTAGTTTTTTGTCAAAAAAATTTCATGCCTCCTCATTTCATAAAGGTGTTTAATTTTAAAATTGATGTGCTCTAATAGTTACATGCGACAAACATGTTACAAGTTTATTCGTAAAAAGGATCATCAGGTAAAAAAATGAACAAAGACAGCAATACAAAGGGTCTCCCCGCGTGAAAAGGACATTGTTACTAGGCACACTGCATGATGCACCGTCCCTTTCACAATTACGATGTGTGAAAAGGTTAGCATGCGTTTAGCTAGGGCGCACTCCTGATACATCTCTCAGTGTGATTTTGACCATCGCATGTGCTCTCGTTTTCATTACTGTCGTCAATTTGTTACTGCTTTCTAATATCGGACTTAGATTTTCTTTGTGATTTGGACTTGTTAACCTGGTGATATTGACAACTCAGCTCTCATTTATGGGCATCGTGTTGTGCTATCGATTGCACGTGTTATTTTGGAAAATTTTGTATATCATGCCTCAACAATACACGCCGGCCGAATACGTAAACATGCATTACATTTATGGTTTATGTGATGGCAACGCCAATAGAGCTGCTAGAGTTTATCGGGAAAAATATCCAAATGCCCGGCATCCTGACTATCGTGTCTTCATAAGAGTGCACAACACATTTTTGGAAGGACGATTTCCTGGGACCGGCGTAGGCGGGGCGAGTGAAGGACGACCACAACGCCACAGTGCAGCCGAAGTACTGGAAATAGTTGCAGAAGACCCTGGTACGTCCATAAGTGTAATTTCAAGGCGCACCGGTATACCTCAAAAATCTGTACACAGGATTTTAAAAAGGCATGAATTATATCCCTATCATTATCAAAGGGTCCAAACATTAATGCCGAGGGACGCTGCTGCGAGAATAACATTTTGTCGCATAATGCTGCGAAAGATGAGGGAAGACCAAAGTTTTTTTAATAAAATTTTATGGAGTGACGAGTCAACGTGTCGAAAAGATGGTTTTTTGAATCTTCACAACATACACAGCTGGCAACTCGAAAACCCAAGACTTATCCGAGAAGACCGATCGCAATATCAATTTAAAATTAATTTATGGACTGGCATTATTAATGGCAAAATCATTGGTCCATTCGAATTGCCGGCAATATTAAATGCGGATATGTATTTGAATTTTTTAGCAAATACTTTACCTAGTTTACTGCAAGACGTCCCACAAGAGATAAGAAATGAGATGTGGCTACAAAATGATGGGTGTCCAGCACATTACGCTGTTCGTGTCAGGGAACATTTAAATAATACTTATCCAGATAGATGGATAGGGCGATTGGGGCCAATTTTATGGCCTCCACGTTCGCCAGACCTGAACCCCTTGGACTTCTTTTACTGGGGCTGTATAAAAGAAAAAGTATACAGTGAAACAATAAGTTCTGTAGAAGAGTTGCGTGCGCGCATTCAAGTAGCAGCGAGAAAAATTGAAGAAGCCGGTTATGTGCGCCGGATTAAGCGATCGTTTATTAGGCGATGTAGAGCGTGCATAGCTGCCGGCGGAGGACACTTCGAACATTTAGTTTAAGTTGTTGAATAAATATTTTTACGTACTAAAACAACCTAGTTTTCTTTTGAATATCCTTAATAGTGACCCCATAGTGTTTGTGTAAAGAATCTTGGCAGAAATAAATCATTATGACGAAGTTTTATAACCATTTACAACATTACATGAAAAAAATATTTTCTCACCTTGATATTGATCTCGCTCATGTAGCTTAATATTACTTGTGAAGTATGCATTGTTATACCTTTTTAGAATCTACACATACTAGATAATTTATTAAGATCATGGGCAGCTATAGCGCCGTACTTTTTTTTTACACAGTAAATGATCAAAAGTTGACCCTAAGTAAAACAAAAACATAAAAAATCTTAAAATGACAATTTTGAAAATGACCAACGTTAAAAACGCCTAAAACAGTACTAAAACTAAATAATACACATCTTCAAGACTATAATACAAAAAAAATGACACAGAAATACCTAAATTTAACGAAATGGCAACGGAATGAATGCAAAGAGTAGCGAAATTTATAAAAAAACATAAAAGTCTACGCCATTTCCATACGGTTAGAAACCCTGGCAAAAAGATACGATTTTCTAATAGTCTCATAGCCGGACCAACTCCAGTTTACGACTTATCCATTATTTACGACAGACCCTGTATATTCCCTTTTATGGCAAAGCAACGTTTGTCCGGTCAGCTAGTCATTAAATAATAATCTGCTAACATTGTCTATTACATATAGCCATCTATTACAATAGGATCAAACGTCTGTGCTAGATTGTCTTGTCATTGTTGAAGACGGTTGTCTTGAATTTAAGCCATTATTAGGTTTTTGCTAGCATCTGTGATGTCACGGACTGATGCAGATCAGGCAGTCATGAGCCACAGGTTATTGTAACTTATAGTTAAACAGGATGCCTTACCAGTATTATCCTATGTAGTTAAATATAATTATAACGGTGCCCTGTTGTCACCATTTATTGTGTCGAAACAATCTTAAACCACAGTTCTTGGAGAACTGAAAAGGTCAAGCACAAAATCACTAAGACATTATTATTGTCATAGTAGAAGTTGGTGAGTCACAAGCAAGTAAGGATATATTGATCATTGTGCGTTCCACCTTGTTTCATCAATATCAATGCTTTTTTTTGACACTTTGATCCCTATAGTTATTATAGCTGACCGACGCAACCTCGTTTGCGTCTTTTATTGCCCGTAGCGAAAAATTTTCCCCCGTATAGTGTGTTGCGGACTTTTTTGTAGATATTTATTAGATCTACGATTAATTAGAATATTTTATGGTTCTATCTTTTATAGTTTACGCAGCGTACGCAAAATAAGTAACTTTTCTGGTTAATTTTTTACACCTTGTGTCCGAAAAACCCCAATATCTTACGGAACCCTATTTTTTTCCAAAATAAAATATAGCCTATGTTACTCGTGGATAATGTAGCTTTCGAAAGCTACATTATCCACGAGTAATGGTGAAAGAATTTTTAAAATCGGTCCAGTACTTTTTGAGCCTATTCATTACAAACAAACAAACATACAAACAAAGTTTTCCTCTTTATAATATTAGTATAGATTATATATATATGATATTATAGAGCAGTGTTTGCCTACTCGTTTTTTATTACATACAAAGGGAATGTGTAAGTGGAAAATAATAATATCTATTTTTTAATAAAATCTCCATCCACGTTTGAGGTATGTTTATATAGGTTTCAAGTCTGTTGATGGGTGGGGACGTTCTTACGCAATGAATATTTGGCCATATTTATTCAATGCACATTTTAGAGTACTCATTATACTACATGTTGACATTACAAAAACACATTTTGTGTTTTAGAAACACAAAAATATAATAGAATTGTTATAAAATTAAAACAAATATATTTATTTCCAGGAAGAAGAGACTTCACCTCCATGAGAGATTTCAATTTGGTTGGATGGGTTCTCCGGAGCTAGCAAACTCTATTGCCATGTCTGAACTAACAGTACCAAATTTATTGGTCCTGAATTCTACAACGGGCCACCATCACATTCCAGATGATGACCCTGTACTAATGACTCCAGAAGCTGTTACAATCTTCTTGGATCAAATACATAACCAAATAGCCCCAGTACGTATTTTTTGCTTTTTGTCTACATGTGTATGGTTTTAATTTCTGTGCCTTTTTTTTCTCGTGAGGAAATGTCCTCGGATGGCCTCTACCTGGTGGCATATCGGACTCGAACCGACTAAATCCGCACGCCGTCTTGGGTACTAGGAACCGGAAAACCAGGTTCCCCTCCTGTGTGGAACGATGTTTCCCTTGCTGTCTCCAAAAGGTAGGGCGCGAGTGATGTCGAGCGCGCACGCTTCCCAACCTGGGCCTGCTTCGACTAGGGTGAGGTTTAAAGCTCTCCCGGTCGTGCTCTGCTGTCTCCTTGGCAAGCATAACTTGCTCGCAGAAAGAAACGGCGGAGTTTCACGCGCTCTCGCTTTCGCAATATGGCAGCAATCATATTAATGGACATTCTACCAGCATGTGGAGCACCATGTCTACGGTGGTCCAGGTTCCGCGGAAGGCGTCGCCACCCCGAAGGTGCGACAACCCGAGAGGCGTAGTTATTGACGGAATACAGGGTGACGCCGAGAGGACCCTTCAAGTAGCCATAAAGCGAGCCAAGACTAAGGCCCGCCGCGAGAGAATACTGGATCGAGATCCATGAGGGTGGCACCGTGGCTCACGTTCACCTGGAGAATTCAGAGATAAGAATCCATTATTGGATTTCTATCACCACTTTCCTCCGCGAAGCTTGCCACTCTACACCGTGCGTCACCGGTTTTGAGCCAGATAATTAAATACATTAAAAATCATATATGAAATTACTTAGTTGGGTTCCATTTGCTATGGTGCACCTGTATTGGCTGATAGGGCAATTGTAGGGCCCTGTCCATTTTCATTAATATTCTTGTGCAAAGCATATAATTATGTTTAACATTGTGGCTTTATGAGTGCTGGCGAGTGTTTTATCTATACTCGAGCACATGGAATAGGATTTTTTGAACGTACGAAGCCGCGATAAAATCATAAGATTGTTTCAACACCATTCCGATGTCTTTAATGAACTCAAAGACGAATGGCAAAAACGATGAGAATTTAGAGGTTCGTTCCAGCTGTTTGCGAACGGTCGGGGACATGGCTTGAGGTGGATCTCCGTGTCGCTCAAATTCTTACAGGCCACGGTAACTTTAACAGCAAACTGCACTCATTTAAATTAGTCGATTTACCATTGTGTCAATATTTAGCACCTAACTCTAGCTGTGTACAGACTTGTTGTCATATCCCCTGGGAATGTAGTACTTGGTATAATGAACATAGTATAATACAGAATAGCGTACAAAATTACATCTAGAGTGGAATACGAGTACTATAGGGGTCTTATGTCGACTAGGGTAAATTTCCGTACGTTTTATGCGATTCTGTCATACATAAATTATTGTAGAAAGGAAATATTTATATATAGGCTTATTACGGCTAAACCGCCACGGATTCTAACCGCCTGATTTTGTGAGTAAAGGACACTAGTGGAAGCTGCCCACAGACGGTTTTATCCTGCGGCTGATTTTAAAACCGCGACTTGTTACAGAATTGCTAGCGGGAAAAAACTGCCCGCACACATTTTAGGCGGCAACCGCGGGGGATTCTGTCATTATTCGGCACACCGTCTCTAAGAATCGTTGAATCGTCTATTTTTTTTCTATTTCAAAGCATTAGTTTCATCACGACGATGACTTAAGATTTAAAGATTAAATACTTGACATTAGTAGAAATAGCTGATCCGGCTGGTTGCCATCTCATCAAAAGAAAAATAGTTTTGTTGTTATTGTCAGACGTCACTATGTCGTCGACTGAATCGGAGTCTGTTTCAAATGAATTAAATTATGAAAGTATCCTCAAAAATCATAATGGAGATACAGAAAAGACCAGCATTGAAAATCTTGATACTTTTATGAAAGAACCTTTTCAAATCTTCGGCTAGTCAGTGATTATTTATTATTACGAAATTTTTGATGACGTTTTTTTTTAATTTTTTTAGTATTAGATCAAGAACACATACAGCTCTGTTGAAATCCATCTTCCAACTGTGAAAATCTTGACCAGTTTCGCGGTTTTTAACAATAGTGTGTGAGTTTCAGACGGTTTTGCGGTTTGACGGACTACCGCTTGCGGCAAAAAACCGTGATGCGGCCTAAGCCTTGCTTATTACTTATAATATTTTATGTCCGTTGTTCTTCCCTGTTTTAAGGATGTATCTGCCTACTTTAATTTATTTATCTCACGCTTCGCTAATCAGAGAAGTGGATTTTTTTTTTATTTCCAACACCTCCAGTTTTCTTCTGATCTATTTTATTGCGGGTTTCAAGACTTTACTTTAATTTCCTGAGAGATCCTGAATGTGTCTGACGATTTGATAGAGACTTGTGATGACTGCTTGTGAACGAAGATCTAAAAGTTCTCCGTTCACAAGCAGTTTTATTCTAAAAATTGCTCTTGCTTGAAGTCAGGATGTTCATTAACTGTACATGTTTCATTTACAAAATTATGTTTTCTGTAAAACTTTAAGTAAGTAAAAAAAAAACAGAAACCGATATCAAGAACTTGACCTAATTGGAATTGAACCAAACGGGAAGCACCAGCTTTCATATAAAAAAGAATCATCAAAATCGGTTCACCCAGTCGAAAGTTCTGAGGTAACAAACAAAAGAAATACAGTCGAATTGAGAATCTTCCCTTTTTTATGTCGGTTAATAAAGGTACCTACGTGATCTCTTTCTCAATGATATGGCACAGTCATTAAAAGGATAGTAAGCCATTCTTGGCCTCGGTGGCGCAGTGTTAGCATATACGACTGTTGTGCTTGAGGTCTCGGATTCGATTCCCGGGTTGGGCCAAATGTTTATATGATCTGCAAATATTTGTTTCGGAGTTTGGGTGTTTTCTATTCATAATATGTATGTATTTATAAAATGAAAGTTTATGTGTATTTATATCAGTTGTCTAGGACCCATAATACAAGTTCTGCTTAGTTTGGGACTAGATGGCCATGTGTGTAAGATGTCCGAAATATATATTTATTTTATTTATTCTTTTGCACTTTATTATTAAAACATAGTTAATAGGATAATACGAGTATAACATGAATCTACTAGAGTCAAATCATAATATATGGAATTTTCCGTTAGGGTAATGCTATATTTTTTTATTTATTCTTTTTTTATTGAATAGTGGGCAAACGAGCAGACGTATCACCTGATGGTAAGCGATTATCGCCGCCCATGGACACCCGCAACACCAAAGGCGTCACAAGTGCGTTGCCGACCTTTGGGGTATAGGAAAGGGGATGGGGGAGGGGTTGGGGTATGGGCCTCCGGTATCCTCACTCACTCGGTGAAACACAGCGCAAACGCTATTTCACACCGGTTTTCTGTGAGGCCGTGGTATCACTCCGGTCGAGCCGACCCATTCATGCCGAAGCATAGCTCTCCCACGGTCAAACAAACAAATACCCCATACTTTGTTTATTTTCTATTCTTGCAATCTTTCAGACGTATGGTGGTAATACCTGGCCTGTTCATATATATAGAGGGTTTTTTGAAGCTAGACAGATGCTAACAAGTATGTGGCGCGGTAATCCAGTATTGACAGCGCTAGTGTTTGGACTACCTCTCGGATTTTTATCTCTTATATGTTATTCGGTCTGCTGTGCTGACATACTTGATGCAGACGAGGATGAAACCCCTGGTAAGAATTTCTGACTGATAAACTGCCTTGATGCGATGTAGACTTTTCATTAAATCTTCCGAAACGTGTTACTTCAAAAATAAATAAATAATTATTAATATATTCTCTGCGAAAATGCTATAACATTTTTTTTCTTTCAGAAATTCACGAGAAGAAGGACTAAAAATGGATCAACATTTTTTAATAATCTTGAAAAATAGACTTAATTTCCTTAGTCTTCGTTACTGATTGCTCGAAATGATCAAGAATGGTTACGGTTTTATTATTTTCTAATTTTAGAACAAACCAATAGTGTTGTGTAATTTATCTTGTAGTCTAAGGCAAATTATTAGAATATAAATAGGTGTATTATGTAATGTCGGAAAAAATACTAAGCAGGTTTAAAATTTTTTTTGAATACCTTACGAGAACGGTTCTTTTGTGGGTTTATACAGGGTCTGTCGTAAATAATGGATAAGTCGTAAACTGGAGTTGGTCCGGCTATGAGACTATTAGAAAATCGTATCTTTTTGCCAGGGTTTCTAACCGTATGGAAATGGCGTAGACTTTCTGTTTTTTTATAAATTTCGCTACTCTTTGCATTCATTCCGTTGCCATTTCGTTAAATTTAGGTATTTCTGTGTCATTTTTTTTGTATTATAGTCTTGAAGATGTGTATTATTTAGTTTTAGTACTGTTTTAGGCGTTTTTAACGTTGGTCATTTTCAAAATTGTCATTTTAAGATTTTTTATGTTTTTGTTTTACTTAGGGTCAACTTTTGATCATTTACTGTGTAAAAAAAAAGTACGGCGCTATAGCTGCCCATGATCTTAATAAATTATCTAGTATGTGTAGATTCTAAAAAGGTATAACAATGCATACTTCACAAGTAATATTAAGCTACATGAGCGAGATCAATATCAAGGTGAGAAAATATTTTTTTCATGTAATGTTGTAAATGGTTATAAAACTTCGTCATAATGATTTATTTCTGCCAAGATTCTTTACACAAACACTATGGGGTCACTATTAAGGATATTCAAAAGAAAACTAGGTTGTTTTAGTACGTAAAAATATTTATTCAACAACTTAAACTAAATGTTCGAAGTGTCCTCCGCCGGCAGCTATGCACGCTCTACATCGCCTAATAAACGATCGCTTAATCCGGCGCACATAACCGGCTTCTTCAATTTTTCTCGCTGCTACTTGAATGCGCGCACGCAACTCTTCTACAGAACTTATTGTTTCACTGTATACTTTTTCTTTTATACAGCCCCAGTAAAAGAAGTCCAAGGGGTTCAGGTCTGGCGAACGTGGAGGCCATAAAATTGGCCCCAATCGCCCTATCCATCTATCTGGATAAGTATTATTTAAATGTTCCCTGACACGAACAGCGTAATGTGCTGGACACCCATAATTTTGTAGCCACATCTCATTTCTTATCTCTTGTGGGACGTCTTGCAGTAAACTAGGTAAAGTATTTGCTAAAAAATTCAAATACATATCCGCATTTAATATTGCCGGCAATTCGAATGGACCAATGATTTTGCCATTAATAATGCCAGTCCATAAATTAATTTTAAATTGATATTGCGATCGGTCTTCTCGGATAAGTCTTGGGTTTTCGAGTTGCCAGCTGTGTATGTTGTGAAGATTCAAAAAACCATCTTTTCGACACGTTGACTCGTCACTCCATAAAATTTTATTAAAAAAACTTTGGTCTTCCCTCATCTTTCGCAGCATTATGCGACAAAATGTTATTCTCGCAGCAGCGTCCCTTGGCATTAATGTTTGGACCCTTTGATAATGATAGGGATATAATTCATGCCTTTTTAAAATCCTGTGTACAGATTTTTGAGGTATACCGGTGCGCCTTGAAATTACACTTATGGACGTACCAGGGTCTTCTGCAACTATTTCCAGTACTTCGGCTGCACTGTGGCGTTGTGGTCGTCCTTCACTCGCCCCGCCTACGCCGGTCCCAGGAAATCGTCCTTCCAAAAATGTGTTGTGCACTCTTATGAAGACACGATAGTCAGGATGCCGGGCATTTGGATATTTTTCCCGATAAACTCTAGCAGCTCTATTGGCGTTGCCATCACATATACCATAAATGTAATGCATGTTTACGTATTCGGCCGGCGTGTATTGTTGAGGCATGATATACAAAATTTTCCAAAATAACACGTGCAATCGATAGCACAACACGATGCCCATAAATGAGAGCTGAGTTGTCAATATCACCAGGTTAACAAGTCCAAATCACAAAGAAAATCTAAGTCCGATATTAGAAAGCAGTAACAAATTGACGACAGTAATGAAAACGAGAGCACATGCGATGGTCAAAATCACACTGAGAGATGTATCAAGAGTGCGCCCTAGCTAAACGCATGCTAACCTTTTCACACATCGTGAGTGTGAAAGGGACGGTGCATCATGCAGTGTGCCTAGTAACAATGTCCTTTTCACGCGGGGAGACCCTTTGTATTGCTGTCTTTGTTCATTTTTTTACCTGATGATCCTTTTTACGAATAAACTTGTAACATGTTTGTCGCATGTAACTATTAGAGCACATCAATTTTAAAATTAAACACCTTTATGAAATGAGGAGGCATGAAATTTTTTTGACAAAAAACTACCTAGTTTTCTTTGAATATCCTTAATAGTGGCCCCATAGTGTTTGTGTAAAGAATCTTGGCAGAAATAAATCATTCTGACGAAGTTTTATAACCATTTACAACATTACATGAAAAAAATATTTTCTCACCTTGATATTGATCTCGCTCATGTAGCTTAATATTACTTGTGAAGTATGCATTGTTATACCTTTTTAGAATCTACACATACTAGATAATTTATTAAGATCATGGGCAGCTATAGCGCCGTACTTTTTTTTTACACAGTAAATGATCAAAAGTTGACCCTAAGTAAAACAAAAACATAAAAAATCTTAAAATGACAATTTTGAAAATGACCAACGTTAAAAACGCCTAAAACAGTACTAAAACTAAATAATACACATCTTCAAGACTATAATACAAAAAAAATGACACAGAAATACCTAAATTTAACGAAATGGCAACGGAATGAATGCAAAGAGTAGCGAAATTTATAAAAAAACAGAAAGTCTACGCCATTTCCATACAGTTAGAAACCCTGGCAAAAAGATACGATTTTCTAATAGTCTCATAGCCGGACCAACTCCAGTTTACGACTTATCCATTATTTACGACAGACCCTGTATGTAGAGGGTGTCAAAAATGGAGAAACCCAGGTAGGTCTGAAGTTGACGTCTAGATTATATCTATATATATATATATATAAATGTTATGTTGGTTAGTGTACGCTTCAAAAACTCAAAAAGTTCTGCACCGATCGAGCTGAAATTTCAGAATGATCTATAATCCGCATCAAGGATTGTTTTTATCTAATTTTTGCATCAGTCACATATCCGCGACCGCGAAAAAACACGAAAAAACCGACATTAACGCGGGCGGAGCCGCGGGCAACAGCTAGTATATATATATATGTTATGTGTAACGTGTAGTGCTTGTGGGAGAATCAAAGAATGATTTACTTACATTGCAGAGAGTTGTGAAATGAGATAACATAGAAATCAGGATGGCCATCAACCCTATTTCTTTTAACAAGAAAGTGAAGCAGTACATAATATGTTATAAAACAACTATACAAATATACTATTCTCATTTTGCCTATTTGTGTGTGTATTAGGTCTACTGTGTAGGTAAGGTTTATAAATGTTATGTGTATTACTTGGTCTGTTTGTGCCAATAGAAATTTTAACCAAAATGCATTTACTTCCTGTTTTCTCTGCATCGCCTAGTGGTTGACTGATAGAGAATATCGAATATACCAAACGTGCATGATGTATTAATTAAATACATAATATAAACCTACGTACAGTGGTCAATCTATCCATCAGCTATTAAATCTTACCACCTAAATATTGGTAGATCAATTATTTTTAGTTGAAGCCTTATCCATCATTGGTACATATATTATGTTATGTACATACATACTACTTCAAAAAACTTGGGGTCTAAGAGACCTCAAAGTTTGAGGTTAAATAAAAGCTTAACTCTAGTCAACGGCTCACGAACTTTTTAATTTATATTCCTAAAGTAGTAAAGATAACGCTGACAGCGTAATATTGCATGTTCTTCCTTTCACTATGACGGTATCCAATAAATGTATTTCTAGATTTATTTTTACTTTTAGAACGAGGTTCTATAAAATATGGTACCTAATATTTAATATAAAACTATTGTTTCTAAATTTATCGAGCAACGCTATAACAGCAACATAAGAACTAAAATGAGTATTAATCAAATGACGACGAATTGCAATTAATAATTCTAAGTTATTATAGCCAACTTACTACCCTACCTCATATTTACATTCATTTCGATATTTATGTATTCATAACTATATTATTATAGTGAAACTATTTACACGTTTTTTTGAAGTTATACTTCTTTTGGCGCGATGGAGAAAAATGAGAGTGAATTTTTACGATGCGCGCGCACACCGACACCTGAATTCTACATCGTGAAGTTAGTTCTAGGTGGCATGAAAATCGATAACTATGTTCAAGTTGTATATTCTAGTATTTTTATATTTAGAACACGTGTTTCGTAACAATACAATTAAACAGTGTGAATATATAAATATTATTTATTTAAATAAAATCTTTTTGATTAATTTTAATATTTATCGTTAATCACTACTGCATTTCAGTTTTTTTTTCCATACGCCAAAGAAGTATAGCTTCTAACGCGTGTACATAAGTACACACACTCATATTTTTATTTTTATTATCTTGTCCCTGTAAAAAGTAAGCAACCACCACAATCTACTAGTGTATCTTCTGAAAGAGCCTTTACTCAAATAATTTCTTAGTGCATTTTAATAAATAAGTTCTTCGTTGTGTTTTTTTCAATCATACTTGTCTTACTGTTGTGCAACAATTTTAAGTACAACTGCACTAAACATCAATGTAAGCAGATAAAATGCTTAAGATACTATTTAGTTTGTATGTACCTACTAATGACTGTGTGTGATCATGTATTACTATTTATTACTTTAGTTAAGCGGTACTGTGAAATTAATTATAAATGTTTTAAAATAACAAATCTTTTATTGGATTCGCACTCTCAAATGCATTACCCGTTCTGTATCTTAGATAATATAATTCATCTAGGTATGTCATAAGCCCATTTGAAGTTAAAAGTAACATTTTAATAAACTAAAAAGCGTAAAATAAACTGTCTCTAACTTGACTTAAATTACTATGTGACAGTTCTTGTCTGTTTCGAAGTATCTATTCATTTAACTAAAGTAGTATTAAAAGCGGGATAAGTACCTTAAATCTGTTTGAAGTACGGTTGCCAATACTGAAATTTTCAACAATTGGAACGCTAAACACACTCGCCGTGACCATCGAGTTAAAGTGAGACCCTCTGAACATCTGACTATCGCAACGACAAATGTGGCTACCATGAGGTCACCGATCTAACGTGAATAAATTCAGACAAGACCTTTTCGGCACTACCCCTACATCTACACTACACCCTAGATGGTGTTGCTCTTTGCAACTTAGAGCCCAACAAAATACATTAAAACCCGCATGATAAGAAATCGTTACGCGAAGGACAACAATTGTAAGCAATTGTATGTAAATATTTGAATAAAACCACAAACTTAGTGTTTAGTGTAAGTTCCTAATCCAAACATCAACTTCGCATGTCTTTTTTTTTCCTACAGACAACTAGTAACTATATAGATCGGCACCTTAAAATAATCATCTAAAAAATAAACTTGTCAGCTCACCTTAACAACTCGAAAGAAAACAAGTAAAGCCCTATGGCTGTATTTAATATTTAAAGAAACATTCTTAAACCCCTAATCGATTTATCATCAGCTCATGTGAATAACTGAAAATATATAAAATAAGGTCTATACCTACGTACGTATGACATTGAAATCATCCTCTAATCCTTAACTGTTAGGGAGTTCTAGATTAAGAGTTTTAGTTTTAGTTAGTTTCCCTGCTTGGGCATCGCAGCGTCGGGCCCTCACTGCAGTCATAAGAGATATCTCGCTACCGGCCGTGATACGCTCCATGGCCGGTAACGATAGCAGTTTTATCGCGGTTGTGACCTTGTGCGAAGATGTAATTTCGCAGAAGGTGGCGGAGAAGGCCCGGATTATAATAAAAATAGCATCCCATTTACAAAACGAATATGTATTGTAATAACACTTTTTAATGTATGGAATAAAAGGCTTTCTTAAAATACGACTTTATTATTTAAAACTACAAACATTTTATTGTATACTGAGATCTTTTTAATGCTTATGATTCTAACGTCTTAGATAAATCAAAAGTATCAACATACAAGACATTAAGTTAAATGTCTTAAAAATTACAAACCTTTAATGTATGTGGATACCTATGTTACGCTTTATCTATTTTACATCTTAGACAATTCCTCAATGTACAAAGACATTTCTATTTGTTGCATGCGTGTCTTGAATTGTTTGTACCAATTATTGTATTTGGCATTAATGTCAGACCTAGTATCCATACCCTTATTACTTATTTTACTACTACTACTACACTTATCACTTTTTCGTTTCATTTGCGGCTGCATGCTTTTTGTAGACCTGCTAAGAAGACATGAGTTAGTATTGTAACCATCGTCACCATTACTTATAGGACTTGCTTCACTACTATTCAAAAGTGTATGCTCATCAGCTGTTTTTATGTTTTCACTGACTGCTTTAAAACTGTCATTTTGAATCCGAAAAGTATCACTGTTTTTAAGTTCATGTACTTTGAAAGAATACATTAAATCATTAAAAGATTCTAGTTTAATTTGTCCTGGTGCCTCATTTGAGATAAATGTTTTTGCACAACTTTCTTCACTACTATTCAACAATGTATAGTTATCATTTGTCTTATTTTTTTCAATGAGTCCTTTAAAAGATTCATCTTGATTTGCAATAGCATTGTAGCTTTCAATTTTCTGTTCATTGAAATAATCTAATAAATCATTATAAGATTCTAGTTTAAATGTTTCAGGTGCCTCATTGGCGATTAATGCTTTTGCACAACTTTCTTCACTACTATTAAAAAATTTATCATCAGCGGTTGTTATACTTTCTACTGTGATTGTTGTTGTGGTCTCATTTTGATTTGCAAAAGAATCATTGCTTGCCTGCACACTTTTTTTGAAAGACTCCATTAAATCATTAAAAGATTCTATTTTAAATTTTGCAGGTGCCTCATTAGCGATAAATGCATTTCCACAACTTTCTTCACTACTATTAAAAAATGTATCATCATCGGTTGTTTTACTTTCTACTGTGACTGTTGTTGTGGTCTCATTTTGATTTTCAAAAGAATCATTGCTTGCCTGTTCACATGTTTTGAAAGACTCTATTAAATCATTAAAAGATTGTAGTGTTACAGGTGCCTCATTAGCGATTAATGATTTTGCACAACTTTCTTCACTCCTTTTAAAAAATGTATCATCATCGGTTCTTTTACTTTCTACTGTGACTGTTGTTGTGGTTTCATCTTGATTTGCACCATTGCTTTCCTGTTCACATTTTTTGAAAGACTCCATCAAATCGTTAAAAGATTCTATTTTAACTTCTTCAGGTGCCTCATGTAAGATAAATCCATCTGAAAATGTTTTATATTCAACATTACTCAATTCGATCATTTGAGGTACTAATATCTCTGACAACTGTTCTTCCATTTTAATATTGGAATTGTTTGAGAAAGTTGCTTCTGCATCTGTTTCCTTCTCTATATTTAAAACATTACTTTTTTCTGTTTCTTGTGTTTTAAATTTTTTGTCAACGTTATTGGATGTTTCACAAGTTATTTTCACTTGCAATGTTTCAGTTATTTTATTACTTGTGGAATTATGGTTATCTTCGACTGATTGTGTTTTAATTACTTCATCTATTTGTGGTGTATTGCTTCCATCTCCCATATCCAATATTTGAGACTTTTTATTTTCTTGTGATTCACCTACTTCATCATAATCACTTAACTCATTACCATTTGACAAATAATTAATTTTTAAAGACTGACCTATTGTTTTTTTCATTACTTTGAACTTTTTAAGTTCTTTTCCCTCGCTAACAATTGAAACAGCAATACCATATGATCCAAACCTCCCAGCTCTACCAATTCTATGTAAGTATGTTTGCCACTCAGATGGAGGTTCAAAATTAATAATTAGATTTACATTTGAAGCATCAATGCCTCTTGCTGCTAAATCTGTTGACACTAGTATTCTGCATTTATATTCTTTTAGTGTTTTTAATGCACCTAAACGTTCATTTTGTTCTAGTTGACCATGTAGTTGCTCTGCGGGCCATTTATTTTGCACTAACATATTACATAAATCTCTAACCCGAACTTGATAATTACAGAAAATCAAACACTGTTTAAACTCTATAGTTGATAAAATGTTCAGTAATTCTTCAAATCTGTTTTGTGTTTGAACAACAATATTCAGGTTGCTTTTAACAGTTGTAACATACTGTTTAATTCCCAAAAGTATATTTGTACTGTCCGGACAAATATGTTGTGCTTTTTGAACATAGTTTTGCAAAATGTCTTTTAATGTATCTGGATATGTAGCACTGCTCATGATAACTTGTTTTTGTTTAGGTAAGTTTGAAAATATATAGTTAATATCAGCTACAAAACCTCTATCCATTAATTTATCAGCTTCATCAAGAACCAATAGTCGTACAGCTGAGATATCTATGTGCTTCTTATGAATTAAATGCCTCATGCGTCCTGGGCTTCCTACAAGAATGTGCACCTTCTTTTGAAATTTTGCTATATCTTCTTCTATGGGTAATCCACCCATTACAACTTCAACATTTAAACCTGAAACAAAACAATCTTTATTATGTAGCTATGCATACCGAGTTGTTTGCGTAATAGATTAACTACAGAATGTAACACCAGTGGTTAAATTATATCCTCTGTGAATTTCTGTCCTAATACATCCGATGTCATGTTCTCATAGATATTTTTTTCTACTCAAGATCCTTTTGGACTATAATTATTTTTGGAAAAATATATATATGATTATTTACTTAATTTATATTAGCATTTATTGAATAATAGCTGAACCCGCAGTGCTATCCGGAGATGAAACGTATTTACGCTACCAGGGTTTAAAACCAGGTTTTCAATTCGAAGTACGGCGCCCTGGTACGAACAAAAAATACTTGCAAGTAAGTATATGAAAGTAAATGTGCTGAAGTCGTATGCTCAAAAAACTTGAACACTACACATAGTAGGATAAAAACACTGCATTGGATCCCCACTATATCTCTACTCTGCACAAAGTCAATATGAGCTGCGACAACCAAAAAAAACATTACCGTTCCTTTACATACTTCAATAAATATTTAGTAACATTTGTCAAGTCTGAATCAACCTCATTTTCTACAATAAATGAGTTTTTTTTTCTATTGAAAAGACAACTCCCACATTAGGAATAAACATCCTGTGTCGTGGGGGACTTTCCAAACATACATGAAACGGACACAAAGAACATCCAGACTCTGGACAAAAATTTGTGGATCACACAAAGTGTTGAACCGCATGGGATTTGAACCCAAGACACTTGGAGCAGTAGCAAGAGGTATGGCGACCGCTGAAACCACTCTGCCAACCGTGCAGTTGATTTACTTGATACAGAGTAGCTTACATAATGCTTATTTACCGATAATAAGTTGCACCACATTTTTACTATAGATTGATTTGCATAATCTCTTTAACATGCAAGACAGCTTTCTTTCATATGAAATGAGTCATAAAATTGGCATTCAATAACTACAACCTTAGCTGAGGATTAATTACATTAAAGTTTAACCACATCAATTTTAGGTTAAAAATTTTGACTTACCAACATATTTTGACCCTAATTGTTTGATAACATCAGCTATTTGAGCTGCAATCTCTCTTGTGGGGGCCAGTATAACAGACTGTAAACCTTTATTTAAGTCTATTTTTTCCAATGCAATCACAGTAAAAACTGCTGTTTTACCCGTCCCAGACTTTGCTTCGAGAAAAAGATCTGCAAACAAACACCAACCACATTTACTTAGTAGATAGTTTAAATTGAATTAATTGTGTACTTTAATTAATTACGACCCACATTGTTCTGTAAATAAAGAATACCCACATTGGTACTACCATTGAAATCTACATTGTTTCAATAAAGTCTAGGGCGCTTTATTTCACTACATGTGACTTATCAAATATGACTCCTATTGTTAAATTATTAACACATGGCAGTAATGTTATAGAATACTTGAAATATTAAAACACTAAGTCTAATAATGGCATAGGAATAAAGGAATTGGGCAGTAAGAAACTTCTATTGTATGAGCCATAGAACAACACAAATAGAAAGCAATCTAAACTATTAACCGTACAACCTGATAGCATACTTAATTATAAGTTTCTACACACATTAGGTTGCTTCAAAAAGGCAAAATTCCATGAAATAGCTAAGTCACAACTGAATAATACTTTTCAGTAAAATTTTCGTCTAATATATAGAACATGAGTGGGTCATAACAAATACATGTACAAAGATAAATATTTAAGTGTTTTATTCATACCGAATCCACATTTTCCTAGTGGTATACCATGAAGCTGTATCGGAGAGGGTTTATGAAATCCAGAAGTCTTCAAGCCGTCCATTGTATTTTTGGATAGGAGCATTGAATCAAATGTTACATCGACAGATATTTCAATATCTCGGGTTCTAGCACCCTCCATGAGATTGTGAGCAAGCACCATGACTATAGCTTGAGTTAACTTTAAGAAATAACAATTAAAATATACTAAAATACTTAATCATAAATCAAATTTAGTACCTAGCGCTGAACTGAATTCTGAAAGAACAAACTCTTGAAAGTTTATTGTATACATGTGCTTTGATTAGGGATGTTAAAAAATAATCGATTTTAATTTAAATCGAGTTTTATTTTCTTTAGATTGAATTTATAATCAATATTCGAATATGAATTACGTGTTAAAATCGATTTTCGTAAACAGTGCCGTCTATGGCGACGAATGAAAAACAACTTGAAATAAGTTTCAATTTCATAAACAGTTCTATCTTTACGGCGGATGAAGAACCTCGAAGGTATTAATACTTACAAGTTGATTAAATAAAAAACGGTGCTATCTATATGTAGGTATATATGCGTGTGAATTATTTTCAGTGTACTGAGTGACATCAAAATAGTCGTTGATAAAATAAATGTTAGGCCTTTTTATTACATAAATAAAACAATAAAAAAAATCGTTTTGGAAAATTATCTATCGCATGGAGCAGAAGTGGCCGTTACAGAGAGATGCTTTAGATCCTATTCGGTTAGCATAGGAATCTACCATAAGATCCGATAGCGGTGCCCCAACGTATAGGTCCATTTCGATATTTTTGACCACTGACGGGTTAGATGCCAAGTCCATTTTTTTTATGATGTTCTTGCCATATATCTTGTCCGTCAACCGTGGCTTTTGATGAAACAGATGATTCAGAACTAGTCGCTCCCGAATTATCATCATTTTTACTATTCCAGTTTAAATTATTTCTTGAAAGAGACTGAAAATTATTGATTTTAAACGGCTAAAATGAAAATTTATGGGAATAATTATTCTAATCAAATGTAAGATCGTTTTTTGATTTAAACGTTTAAACTTAAAAAAAGTGAAAGTTTTGTTTTTTAATTTAGCTTTTGAGACCTTAACGTAGTCGTTTAGTGTATGTATTAATATACCTACGTTTTCAGTATTTAATTTTTAAACTGGTCTGAAGTTAAATAATACTTTACATTTTAGTTTTTGAGGCCATAATATTCATTACGTCGAAAGATTAAAAGAACATTAGCTTTGATTTCTAGTTTTAAATTGGTTGTTTTTTTATTCGTATTAGTTCGATTTTTAATCTGATAAATGGATAATATGAATCTCTTAGGTTTATTATTGGAATATGAAAAGCATGTGGATTTTTAAAAAATAGAAAAAATCGATTATTTCTCAGAAATCGATTAATTATTTTTATTAAAATCGTATTTGACAAATCGTTTAACATTAGAAAAATAAAAATCGATTATTTTTTAATCGATTCTTTTCAATTAATCTACATCCCTAGCTTTGATTGAATGAAAATTAAAATCAGTGCTGCCAACCGGGTCTTCTCAGAAATTACCTATAATGTTCAAAAAAGCTACCTTTTGTGTAAAAGAAACCTTCCATTTTTTAATTCAGAAAAATTCGAACTTTTTACTCTGTAAGAAACAGCAGGAATAATTGCCCACTCCTTCTAACACACTGGAGTTCGCAACACAAGTGCATAATAATATAATATATAACCAGTTACTGCGCGGCTTCTTAAGACGAGATAACTGATGATTGTTTTATGGAATGTCGTCGATGCTCTGGTAAATTTCATCTCCTGTGCATTAATTTTAAAAAATGCGGTTTGGATAAAACACCTTGTGATTTTAAGCGGCATTGGCTGTGCCCTATAGATGCATATCCGGTCGGACAGCATCTCGTATCAACAGTAATCATCTGCCTTCGATACGGGCGTGCAAAATATCCAACAGATAATTTGCGAGGATATGCGCGAGGTGATGAAAGGTCTTATGGCCGAATGTATGACTGAATTGAAGAATATGAATAAAGTGCAATTATCTGAAGTATTGAACGACTTTAACGAGTTGAAAAAATCATAGGAATTTATTAATGAGGGCTTTGATAGCTTAAAAAAGAATTAACAACTATAAATGCTGATAAAGAGGACCTGCAATCTGATTTACACTTAAATTACGGTTTAATACTTTTGACCACCTGTCGCGCTCTACCAATCTGGAACTACAATACATGCATGTTTTCAACTTTTCGGGAGAACGCAAAGTTGAAAACCTATTAAGTATATTACAAGAACTTGGTAAAACGATTAATTTCGTTGTAAATGAGAAGGACATTGTCTATTGTTCTGGTACTGCTAAGCTACAATCTGGTATTCCTAGGCCTCGTTCAATTTTGATTAAGTTAAACTCACCCCTAACCCGCGACTGTTTCCTCACTGCTGCCATTGAGCTTAACAGGGAAAATGCTGGAGACAAACATAACACTGGACATCTCGGGATAGCCTCCACTAAAGCTAACCCTATCTATGTAACGGAGAATCTGTCTCCAGAAAATAAACATCTACATGCTGCAGCACGTATATTGGCTAGAGAAAAATGCCACAAGTACGTGAGGAGCCGGGGTGGCAGGGTTTATCTTCGCAAAACGGAAACGTCCGAAGCTATATTTGTAGGCAACGAGAGTGTGCTAGAAAAACTTTAATAATTATTCATAGGTTAAAAAAGTACTTTTCTATGTATAAGTGTCTTTATATATAAAGACACAATATAGATAATAGTTTTAATGTTCTTGTCTAAATCAAATTTTTATTTCCTAAATGTGATAGGTCTACATACGAAGACAAATGAATTATATATCAACACAACTAGCTGTGAGTATGATATTATTATTCTCAATGAGATGTGGTTAAACGCTAGTATCATGGACGATGAGTTGTTTGCGAGAAATATAATGTTTATAGATCTGATGGCGAAACGAGTTGTTTACAAAGCAAAAAGGTAGGGACGGTATTTGGTAGCCATTTCATAAATAATTAGTGCACGTGTTCTAAAAGATTTTGAAAGTGACTGAGAGGTTTTGTGGATCGAAATGATGTCGTATCGGATAAAAATGTTGAAAAACTGTTACTCTGCACTGTATATCTCCCACCACCCGTCTCAAAACAACATCTTGAACACTTTTTCCGGGTTCTAATTTGCGGCGGTCTGCGTCTAACACTCCTGGATCCCCTCTTAAGCCTAATATAACTTCTAACTGTGTAACCTCGCAAGATCTTTTAGAGTTTGTCTCTTTTAATAACTTATACAATATATATCAACTTAATTTTATAGCCAACCACAGCAATAAAGTTTTGGACCTAATTTTAACCAACTTACCAAAAAGCGACCTTACATCCCCTTCTGTACCCCTTAGTAAAATAGACTGTCATCATCCGCCTTTGATATTTCGTACTCTCGTTGGCGGGTTTGTTCACAGATTACAATGTAATAAAAAATGCTTCAAAAACAAATTTCATAAGGCTAACTACGACAACATTCGTAAATTCTTAAAAAAATTTTAGTGGTCTATGAAGTTTAGAACATGCACGTCGGTGGATCTAGTGGTTGATAGGTTTTGTGAGATAATTAATTCTGCGATTAAGAAGTTTGTACCTATTTCACCAGTTGCCTCTAACACAAACCCAGCGTGGTTTACAAAAGAATTAAAACAACTACTTAAAGAGAAAAATAAGTACCGTGTTCGGTTTAAAAATATAAGTAGGAACCCGTTCTATAAATTACAACCATTTTTTTATTTAAAAATCTTGAATTTTTTTTGGACTACATTTAAACGCGTTTATTTTAGTCATGCTATCAATGAAAATCAAAATCTTATCAAAATAAATTATTTCATCACTAACAACAGTTAATGTAGATAATATTTAGTCTTTGAATGATAAAAATAGGACGTTTGGTTTTGAAGTTATGGCAAAATTAAAATATTACGATTTCTGTTGCACGGCCCGTTGCGAAGTGGGCGTCATCAAGGCTGGGATGCGCGTGCGGGAGTTTAGACTTTAGATCTATGAGTAAGGTACCTACCCGCGCGGCTCAGACGCGAGGTCGGCTCCCTACGCAGCGGTCGTGCGTGAAGTCTAATAATTTTCGTGCGATATTTTTAAAATTCGTTCTTAAAACTACACCTACGCAAAAGTTCTTCTCAGAGCTAAACAACAGTTCTTTTCAGGGCTAACCAACAGTTCTAGGCTATAGGCTATATATCATCACGCTACTACTAATAGGAGCGGAGCACCAATGAAGAATGTTTCAAAAACGGGGAAAGTTTTGACGCTACGGGCAATATAAGACGCAAACGAGGTTGCGTGGGTCAGCTAATATGCAATACACTGGCAACATTATTTGCAGCTTCATACAGCATAGACGACGATTTTGATAACTTGATTAACGACTATAAGAATAATAAATGTGATGTGCCTCATGCATTGTGTTCTATCTGTTCCTCTGATGACCAAGTTTTGCAGCACCTTAAGTGTCTTGACACTAATAAAGGTGCTGGGGCAGATGGGATACCTTCTGTTTTTATTGTGAACTGTGCTCATCTGCTGTCAGTGCCGCTGACGCTTATTTTTAATATGTCACTTTCTTCAGGCATATTTCCTTCACTTTGGAAGTTACATTTTATCGTTCCAGTCCATAAAACTGGTGATTAAAAATTACAGGCCAATTACTATATTCATGGGCGTGCCCATGGTAGGGCAAGGGAGGGCAGCTGCCTCCCTGGTTGTTTACGTTCCTACTATCTTCTTCTGTCGATAAAAGCACAGTCAGACACGTGAAAACGTGACTAAGATCAACTATGGACAAAGACGTTTTTATTTTTAGTGTTTTAAGATCGGCAATCAGTCCTAGGACTATGATCAGATGTAATGTACGAGAGAAGTGACGTCCAGAGCGTGCTCTCCAGCGAGAAGAACTACTCATGCATGGTAGCTTTAAGCTACTTACGGGTCTATAGCCCTAAGATATCAAATCTTTTTGCTGCAGCTGACATGCCAATTCATTTGGAAGGTATTTTAGTCACTAGAGACAAACTTCTTAGCACTCCATGGATTCACCGTGCGGGTGCCGGGTCCATCGTGTGGCAGAGGGAGAAACTCAAAGCAGTTCCCAGGACTTACGACCTGGATGTAGGTTTAAGGAGGCCCCCTTTAAGATGCGCATCAACGCTCACCTTCACTGCTCGAGTTTCCCGCCCTACCTAGCCAAATTTGGTAGGAACCTGTTAGTGCAGCCTTGGATACTCGTTCTAAAATAGAACTTACTGCAGATCTCGACAGGCCAAGGTCTTTTAGAAGGTTATAGAGAGATTTAGCTGGTATACCTCTCGCTCCTACTTCTACCGCGTATAAATTTACCACATAGCCATTTTTGTTAAGTTCAGTTGTTAGATCGTAATATTTATTTAATTTTATTCTATGGTCTTTAGGAATATTAGTTTCCCACGGAACAGTAAGCTCTACTAATATTATGTGTTTAATTTGTCTAGAGAAAAGGAATATGTCCGGTCTGGATGACGAAACACCAACATCCTCTGGGATTTTATAGTGCTTATCATACGTATCCATCAAAATAGTCCAGTCAGGTGCAGTACCTAGGATTGAGAAAGGCTTGCTTTTAGATTTGGTAGTTGAGCCATCCTTTATAAAGTTAATTTCTCGTTTATTTGTAGTCAATCCTTTTTGGGCTTTAGCTACTGAAAGACTTACTGCTTCACGTATGATTTCTAGTACTCTATCATGTCGGCGTGAGTAATAACCCCTATCAAGCAGCACCCTGCAACCTACCAGTAAGTGCCTAGCAGTACCTACTGCCTCACCACACGTATAGCAAGATTTTTCAGATGCTTTCCCCCATCTCACTAGGTTACTTTGGTCTGGGAGGGTCATTTGGAAGGCATTCAGATAGAATTTTAACAGGGCAGGAGACCAATCATATAGCAAGGTGCGCCATTTCAGGGCTAACGGGATGCAGAACTCACCTATAGTTAACCACTCACTTTGCATTTCTAGATTCATTGCATGCACTTTATAGATATCATTTTCATCTTGTTGTATAAAGGATTTTATTATTTCTCGGTCTCCCTTCTTCTTTGCGAAACCCAGCCCGACTCTATTAAACTGTGCACCAGCCATAAATTGTTTATGGAACTGAAGTCTTGACTCAAGCTCTGTAACATATTTATCTTTTGGGAGTGATGAGACTATTTCATCCTGGGATTGTCCCAAGACATGCATTTTGGTAACTCTGAGGTGTTTATTGAGTTCCGATGGCTTCTTTAACTTCATCCCAAAATTGTTTTGATCCCTAAATAGAGTTGAGGGGTCAGCTGAGTGTGCAATTCCGAGCCATAACTTCAATATCTTTTTGACATTTGCATCTAGTTTTGCCAGGAGTCTTTTACCGATGTCATATACAAGGAAAGACCAAGTCAGACGCGACGTAAGATAATTGTCGTATATCCAAACTTTTTTAATATTGTTTAATGGTTGTTGGTCTACCTTATTTAAGTCATTAAGAAAATTTTCGACAGTTATCTCTAAGGATGGTGTACGTCCTTTGTTATCAATCTTTCTACCAAGAAATTTGAAAGGCACTGCTTCAGCAATCGTGGTTACACATTGTCCTCCTATTGAGAGTCCCGGATCATATGAGGTATATTTGGTATTCCGTCTACCCAGACATAAACAGTGGCATTTACTTGGCTTTGCCCTCAGTCCGTCAGTCCATGTACAAAACTCATCCACTTCAATTAATAACTTCTGACATTGATTTGGATTACGTGTCAGTATTGCAAGGTCGTCTGCAAAGGCTAAGATGGACTCTGTGTATTTGTTGTTTATTTTAAACCGATAGCCCCATTTTTTCTCATGACTTATTAACTTATCTATAAGAATATTTATAATTATATTAAAAGCTATTGGTGACAAGCAGCAGCCTTGGAACAACCCTACATTATAATGCAATGGTTCTGTGTGTTCCTTGTTTGCTGCTATGGTAAATTGTAATTTAGAATAATAAGATGTGATTATGTCGATAACCACAGTAGGAAAGTTATACCACTAAAATTCTCGGGGGCATGTCGTATTTCCTTACTCACTGTTTTCACTGAGAGCTGTTGATACAGTTCCGCATTGGTAACTAACCACGATACATTTGACTACGACCTTAGGATCTTGTTCTGAGCTCTATGTATGACATTTACAATTTCCACAATTGAATGCACATGCACATGTACATGTAGGTTTATCGTCTGATATATCAAAAGTTTTTCCAGTGATAATTTGGAGTTTCGTCATAGCATCCAGTACAGATTTTTGAGCAGGATAGATTCATCCTAATTTGCTTTGATAAGGTCGCTCACTCACGTTGCGGCAAAATATTACCGGATACAACCGACTTGTCCTAGACCGCACGCCGACTCGGGTACTAGAAGTCGGGGAACCTTGAAAGGAAAACCCTGGAACCCCGACATAACTCTGACCACCACCACGGTTTGTAGATTGCCTGTCCTGCGCAAAAACAAGCGCTTGCGCCGCCACCTCGATCTGCTTGCGGACAGTTATTCTGATCAAGACTGAATGTTATTTGGTCTGATTTAGCGGCACTTGCTTTTATCCTCCAGTCCTGTAGCGAATTATAGACTTCAAGAAGCAAGTCTGAGGCTCGTTTTGGATCTTTGTAGCTCACAAGTACCGCTGTGAATGTTGCTATTGCGACACCAGACCAGACAAAGATAGAATAAATGGACTTTTTTGCTCAGTGTACATAAGAAAATTTGTTAAGGTTAATTTGGGTGATTATTTCACTGGAAACATCTTAATGGTTTTGCCGAAGACTCTTGAAAGTTACTTTCAAAATGTGAAAAGTCGAGGATCGAACCAAGTGGCATGCAATTGGAGAGGTCTGTGTTCAGAAGTGAATTGCAATAGAGTTTTGACAGAGCAGTCATGGTTGACGGTATTGCATTTTCGTCGCGCAATGAAGCTCCCGCGATGTATCTCCACCTATCACGGTCCATTGCGTCTCGGGAACTGGACGATGGAGGTTTGTGTTGTAGCTCTGATGATGTGGTCTCCTACGCGTTGGTGAGCATCCGCGCGACCTCTTGTCTCCTACTTGTCCGTGGCCAACGAGTCGATAGAGCTTTCATTGCGAACAACGTGACTGAAATATTTCAATAGATTGGATCCGGTACAGTCGACGATTTTGCGTAGGTCTTTAAGGTGAAGCATCCGCGTTTCTGCGCCATAGAGAAATATGCGAAATACTAAGCTTTTCATGAGGTGGTCGCCACGACACTTTTAGCGATGTTACGGTTGCACCAGACCCTTTTCAGTATTCAGATCGTGTGGTAGTGCATCTCCCTGCAGCGTTACTCGCGGTTATTATACCTTCACAACAACAACAACCGCGGGTAACACCGCATATCTTAGCTTAGTTTTTTATTTATTTAATTGCTTGTGGTGTGGTTTTCCTCATAAAGGTGCAGTTAATTTTGTTTAATTTTAAAAAACGTCACGTTAAATCTTTTTTATTATCTGTAACCTGGAGTTTAAAAAGTTATTGTCTGTTGTTCCTGAACGATTTTTTGTGAAATGGCGAATTGTGATTCTTGTGAATCAATTTAATAAATATTAACATTTTTTGTTGAAAGTATGCGGAATTGTGAGATAAATAGTTTAGTTTATGTTATCTAAAAACATGCGTATGTTAAATTGACTACATTCTGATTATGATATTTATGAAAGCAGTTGATTGCGTTTGTATCGAGTGTTAGGTTTCCTCACGAAACAAAATTTACTAAGGTAAGCAGTATCTATATTGTTTTTAAACAAATATTAATGTGAATTTATAATTAAGAAATTGGTGCATCTCCAAGTAATTATTATATCACTCATTCTGTAATACATATCTATTGGAATTCATAGTTTCGATTCTTAATGTAGGTCACTAAAATTAAATACAAATTTTATATACACCGTATATACGAAGTTAAATCTGAACATCAGTAGTTAATGTTCGTCGTACTGTAAATTAACATATTTTAGACATTCAACATCCCACAATATACTTGCATATGTCATACTCAAAGTTTTTATAGCTTTGCTAACATTTTAGTAGTTTTTATCAGAGCCTGTTTGAGAATTATAAAGCTTCTAAGTGTGTAAAATATTAAATTAAGCTTTATGAACAAAATATGTTAAGCAATTACGCTTTTACCCAGAAGAATTTAGATATTGATACCTATATCTTTTGAACACATCCTTTTCAAAGTGGTTAAGTAGTCTACTTTATATATATTATTTATTTATTTTCCTGGATATGTTAATGTAATAGAATTGTATTATCCTTTAAGTTTCAAATCAGTTGTATAGTATTATATTGGGTGTATATAATGCAACAATAAAACTGATTTTAGAGTATTAATACTGGGTGGCTTGTGCAATTTACAATTGAGTCACTGTTATGATCACTTACAATATTCTATTAAAGAGAGTAGTAAAATTCTACCAACTCCTATAAATCACAATTTGTGTACTTTCATGTACAGCAGCATTTGACAGTCAATTGCAGGACATAACCCTCAACATTAACTGTTAACTGATGCAGTGAACTTCATTTTTCATTAATATAGTTTGTATTTATGTTCACCTCAGCTGCCCACAGATAATTAGTTGTGAAGTAAAAAAATATAAATACTTTTGATTTTATTTCAGTTTTCTCCCATACACATAGTCAGGACACGTCAGGACAACCTGACTACAACAAATACATAAAGAAAGAATTATCCAATTGGAATTTGTGTGCGTTCATATACATTACATACATTTTTATTTAAATAAATTCCAAGTATGAAATACTTCTGTGCTACATATTTGCTTAAAAAGGGGTACAAACATAGGATAGTTCTCCTGTTTAAGTATTTTTTATCTATAATTCTTCTTAAAATTAATGAACAGTTAAAGGATACTTATAGAACTCTAAAATTTAATAACCCATATGCTATACACCTTTTGAGGCTTCGGTTAGACTTGATGTAGTTTAAATTTCGTTACAGTTACTACATGCTCACCACTTTTAATCATTTTAATGTAGTTTTAATTATTTGATGATGATCTTGACCGTTTAATCATATTAAGTGCATAATTCCAATGCATCCTTTTTTAGCAAAACCTATATTTACTTACCTGTTTAAAAGACAGCAAGTATTATAATAATAACTATGTGACCCAGTGATCTTTTGAGATTGATTGAGATTCTGTATTTTAATGAAATTATTTTTATTGATTAATTACATATTTTAATATTTATAATTCTCTCATCATAAGAATTGATACAACTGTTCTTGAGTTATAAATGGTTTAACTAACTATTATTAATATTTATTACTAACTGTTATTAAACAAATATAGATATTTATTATAATAATAATATAAATATATAGAAATGCAAGTCTACATAGGTATGTCTAAATATAAAGAGATCTAATTGGTTATTTACTAATGTTTATATTAAACTAAATTGAACTAATTGTACCTTCCTTGTGAGAGAAATAAATAAAGTTATTATTATTAATTAAATATGGACTCTGATTATCCCTAATTGTGTCTAGGCACCCAATATTAAATTATAAAGTAATTATTGTGGTACAGGTTTATGCCACACAGTTTTGCCTCACAAAAAGTACCTAAATAAAGGTAGGCAACGCACTTGGTACCTAAATAAAGGTAGGCAACGCATTTGTGGCGCCCGTTTTACGTTCCATGGGCGGCGGTAATTGCTTACCTTCACCAATCCATCTGCTATATACCTGATTGATGATGATTGATTGATGATTTTCATCTTTCTAATCTAGTTAATTATTTCGTGGCATTTGGACACACACTTTTTATTTACGTTAACTTATAAGAACTTATTAGTGTAAAACCTTTTTCCATTATCAAAAATCTTCGTTAATTTGAATTATTCTTTTCTTTGCACATCCAGATATTTTGAACTTCTATATTCTACTGACTAACTGTGAGAGAGAGAAAAATACTTCTATTTCTCATTTTAGGATATAAGTATGAACAACTGTGGAGTTGGAGGAGGGGCAGTGGGTGCTGCGGGCGGAGGAGGAGCATATGACACTAAAATAGCAGGATTGTACGATCTTTTAGACACTCTTGGATCTGGGCATTTTGCTGTTGTAAAATTAGCACGTCATGTTTTCACCGGTGAAAAAGTAGCTGTTAAAGTAATTGACAAAAGTAAATTGGATGATGTCTCTAAATCACATTTGTTTCAAGAGGTATGTGAAATTTAGATTGAAGTATAAATATCTGATTACTATTTCCAGTAAACAACTCCACATTTAGAAAATTATGATAAAATGAAAAAATATGATTGTGTTGGCCATGGTAAAAACAACTTAAAAAAAAAAAAAACCGACTTCGAAAACCAAATTAAATAGGGTCACATGGGAAACTTTTCAAAATTAAACTGCTAAACATTCAAACAATTTTAACTGCCTCAGTGGTGCAAGTATATGCGACTGCTTAGCTTCAGGTCTTGAGTTCGATTCCCGGGTACAATCAAATATTTTTATGATCTGCAAATATTTGTTTCGATGTTTGGGATTTCTATGTATAATATGTATGTATTTATACCCTTTGTCTAGTACTCATAACACAAGCTCTGCTTAGCTTGGGACTAGATGGCGTTGTGTGTTAGATGTCCAAAATATTTATTATTAATTTAAATGACGCAGCAGCTTTTAAATAAAAAAAGAATCATCAAAATCGTTTTACCCTGTCGAAAGTACTATTGTAACAAACATAAAAAAGCAGTCGAATTGAGCACCTCCTCTTTGTTTGAAGTCAGTTAAAAATAGTATTGTGTTCTTGATTATGATAAATTTTATAACACAATTAATTTAAACATAACCATAATAAATGAATACATGTATGTTTTCAGGTTCGCTGTATGAAATTGGTCCAGCATCCTAATGTCGTGCGTCTGTACGAAGTAATAGATACACAAACAAAATTATATTTAATATTAGAATTAGGCGATGGAGGTGACTTGTATGATTACATTATGAGACATGAATCCGGGTTATCGGAATCTCTCGCTCGTGACTATTTCCGCCAAATTGTGCGCGCGATCTCATATTGCCATAGGTAAAATAAAACTATTATGTTCTTGTTTATGTACTACGTCAATTGTATCAGCGTATTTTAATTTTTAATTATCCTTTACAGGTTACACGTTGTTCACCGAGATTTGAAACCTGAAAATGTAGTATTCTTTGAAAAACTAGGCATAGTAAAATTGACAGATTTTGGTTTTAGTAATAAATTTTGTCCAGGTCAAAAACTAGAAACATCTTGTGGATCGTTAGCTTATTCAGCTCCAGAGATACTTCTTGGCGACTCATATGATGCACCGGCCGTTGATGTGTGGTCTCTTGGTGTCATACTTTATATGCTTGTTTGTGGCCAAGCTCCATTTCAAGAGGCCAATGATAGTGAAACGTTAACAATGATTATGGATTGTAAATACACAATACCACAACATATAACCAATTCTTGCAAAAGGTATGTTTTACATGTATTATTTAAGTTTCAGTTGTTATAATTTAAATTATTGCACTTTGTACAGGTCGCTATCAGAGACGTGGTAACACAGTTTGATTTGCAACGTACACGTCTTGCTCGTACGGCGGACTAGGAGAGTATGTACGGTCTGTGCAGGTACTGCCTGACCGCAGCCCCCACCAGTAGCAATGTCCGTATTTATTCATACACTACAGCACTTACAGTCCTTAAATATAGCTTATCATTTTAACAGATGTCTACGAAACCGACTTAGTAATTTGAACAATTTAAATTCTTTGTCACCTATTTTACATTCTTTACGTATCAATTTTATCACAAAAAGAAATTCTAGTTAAGTTTTTAACGACAGAATTAAGTATCAAAAACATATAGGTACGATACTTTGGACGTACCATAGGAGTGGGTGCTGTAGCAGTGTGGACCTCGTTAAATGCCTATGACCTTCATTGGCTGACCATTGGTTATGTTTGAGATAAACTATTACATACTTAAGAATTATTGTAATCGATAGGGTCGACGATATTACAAATGCGGTCCTAAACAGTTTAAACGATTTGAAGTGTATATTTTACAGACTCATCGGAAGGATGCTAGTAAGGGAACCTGAAAAACGTGCTTCCCTTTCGGAAATCGCTTCAGACCCCTGGGTGACGGCCGGAGAGGGGGTCACTATAGAAGACTTCGATACACCCTTAGTCGCAAAAGAACAACTGTCGGAGGAAGACCGCACTGCCATAGTTCAAAGAATGGTAAACGGCTCCATCGCTAGCAAAGAATGTATTTTGGAATCGTTAGAAAAAAACGAATACAACCATATCACTGCCACCTATTATCTTTTAGCGGAGAGAAAACTTAGATCTAAAAGGTAAAACACGATCTACCTACTAATATAAAACAGACATCGAGAACGGCCGGAATTTGTCAACGTTTATGCTCACGCAGGATACGTGTCTGCAGGCAGGAGGCGACCCGCAGCGCTCGGCGGCCGGAGGCGCTGGGCGTGGCGCGCGGGGCCGCCGCCCCCTCGCCCGCGCCCCCCGCGCGCTGCCTGCTCGCGCCGCCCGCGCTCGGCGCCGCGCCGCGCACCCCGCAGGACGTGCCGCCCGTGAGTGCGCCCCCGGCCCGCCCGCCGCCCGCCCCCCACCCGGCCTCGCCCGCGCTCACCCTGCCCCTTGTGTGCTCGCAGAGGTCTCGCAAGTGCAGCATCGTGCGCGAGGAGGAGGACGACGAGGAGGCCACGGTCGCCGGCGGCGCCCGCCACGTGGACGCTCGGCGGGGCTCGCGCTCCGAGGGGCGGCTGCACCTCGCCGCCCGCGTCGCGCATCAAGCGCCCGCAGCGCCCATAGCGCCCGCCACCGCGCAGCGTCCGGCCCTACTGGCAGACAATCTCACCAAGGTTAGTGTCCTTGACTGCCGGAACCGGAGACGGAACCCAGTAGCTTTTTTAATTTCTTAATTATCGTTATTCCTAGGTGAATCTCGACGACGAGGGGAGTTCAGAGGTGGTGGCGCGCAGCGCTCCGCCGGCCGCCCCGCCGCCCGCGCGGCGCCAGCGCCTCGAATGCCGCCGTCGGCGTACTCGCGCGGGCTCGTGCTCGTCCTCCGACTTATCGGACGACGATTCCGAGAAGAAAAAACGGGCCGCCGAACACGCCGATGCTCCCCCCGAACGGGCGCGCCGGGACTCGCACGACGATTCTAGCGACAGCCAGGAACGCGGCGGAGGCGCCGGCGCTCTTGGAGGCGGCCGCGGGACGAGCCGCGCGCCCGCCCCCGCGACGGCCCCCGCCGAGCGCGGGGCAGGCGGGGCGGCGGGTGACGGCCGCGCGGGTGGGCCGGCCGGAGCGACGGGCGGGCGCCGTCGACGCGCCGCACGAAAGGAGAGCCGCCTGCGAGAATCGCGTTCTTTGAACCGCATCGCAGAGGTGGAGGAAGCCGGGGCGGGTGCGCGATGGGGAGGCGCGGGGCTGGTGGCGCTGTGCGGGCGGCCGCTGCTGCGACTGCTGGCCGCGGCTCGCCCGCCGCCCTCGACGCGCCGCCTGCACGGCCTGTGCTAGCCGTCTGGGCGACTAATGCTAGCCGGCTGCACGGCTCGTGCTAGACGAAACCTATGTTAGCTTTTAGCACTGCCCGTGCTGGCCGCCGTCATTGCCTTGCGAGGGACCTCCGCCCCTTAATATTCTACCCGGCGACATTAGCCGCTTACTGGTTCTCGGTTAGCCGATTGCACAAAGTGTGCCAGGCGCAGGATCTGTACGAGCTGAGAGGGTGGTAGGTGGCTAGCTAGGACTCGCCGCTGGCTCATGATCACGACATAGTGGTTAGCTTAGGAGAATACTTATTGAGACAACTGTACCTGCTTTCGTTGAGTTGTGGGTCGGATGATCTTAACTAATTCAGCTTTTTTATAATAGGAGTCTCTTGACCACGTAAACAATTAATATAATACTGCTCCACATCGAGGTTCTGATCGCGACTTGTTTCCTGTTTAAATTTTTAAAATTTCTACTTCTTATATTTTTATAAAAATAAATCCTAACAGGTAAACAGGGTTTTAAAATGGTTTAATAAATACAAGTACACCAGTACATTTATGTGCTGATACACTTTTATTTTTCTTGTCTAAAATTACTACAACTTCATATTCTTATTGTGTTACTTGTCGCAAAAAGTAGAAGTTTTTACTATAACTACTGATGTGTAATTTTTTTATTACTAAATTAATATTGATAATCACAAACCGATTTTTTCCTAAATTCTATAGGTATAACATACTTAAATATTTAAAACTATGTGGTCTCATGACCAATCAGTGAGCCCTACTCCATTGTATAAAATAATTATATTAATAACAGATTTCAGAAAAACACAATCATTGAAATTTTAAACTTTTCATCCAAATCAACTTACAAATATTAAGACAAATTGTTAGCGATCCATATATGATTTTAAATTTCAATTCAATTAACAGGAATTACAATTAAACTACAAACTATTAATACACGCAAACTGGTACAATTTTTGTTGGTTAGTTATTATTAAAACCAAATGACAGTTGAACTGTAAAAATAGGCGGTAATTTAGTATTGAGCGAATTTTTTTTCCGTCAATAAATTATCCACGGGCGTATATAGGAGGCCTTATGTAAATTAGAGTTTTTGTGTTAACACTGTAGTACCTACAACAGAAACAGTAAAGGAATAATAAAATTGATGATGCAATAACTATATTTTAGTAACACAATAGTAGGTATTCATTTACATAATAATAATATAGCAACAGGCATTAGTTTTCATTCATCTTAATATAGATCGGAAATAGTCATTTTAGATTTAAAAAAAATACAAAGAATGTAGTGCACGCATATATTTCTTTTCTATATTTCAAAGCCCGTCCATGTATACCAATATAATATGTAGAAATTATATCGAATTGAGGGCAATTGTGCTAGAAATATGATCGCAATAATAAAATGTACCTGCTAATATTTGTCATAAATACTATGCTTATTATCTCCGCGCGTTGATATTGGGATTGACAGCTAAGAGCGGTGACGTCAGTGAACCGTCAGTACAGTTCGCAACTAAACTAAACTAAATCGTTATTCATTTTTTTTATTTATCATTCTCTATGCTTTTGCAACTCACTTTAAAATCCACCGATAAACATTTAAAATTACATACTACATACCTACTGTAAATGTTTTTTTTTTATAAATTAAATATTTAAACAGTTTTTCTCATCTTTTGACTAAATCGACTCAATTTACTTTTTACAGTACCAGAAGTAATATAAGTATTGCTTTAGTACATGTGAAATTTACAAGAATTATCAACTGAAATCAATCAATCAAACTATCAAATTAAATTTCTTAAAAATAAACTTTTAGATTGTGTTACTAGCGTTACTATTTTGCGATGGATGACGTCACGCGGCTCTTATTATGACAAGGTTCAATCCCAATGTCAACGCGCGGGGGTTATATATCTTTGTTCTTCTTTGTATATAAATATATCTAAATTCTAACTTTAAAATTTTAATATCTTTCATCATAAAATATCTTGTGAGTAAATAAATAAATATTTTATACAATTACATCATATTATTAGTTATTATGTTTATCATTGCAATATCTACGAATGAGGAGTGATCTAAACAACTGTTGACAATGTGAAAGTTTTTAAACAACTTTATGCTATGCAAAGTCACCAATTAAATTCGGTTCCATAAAAACATTGACTGGTTAGGTAGAATGTTCTCTCATCACATTTTATTTATTCAATTAGCTGAGTTCAACGTTGACTGACAATTGATGAATCGGTTTTTCATCAACTAATTATATCTATTAAATATGACATATTTTCTTTTAAATTAGATTACTTGTAAACTGTTTTTAATTTAACTTTTTACTTTCTTTTTTGCGAAAATATTGTACAAGATTCTTGACTATTAAATATATCAAAGATTTGCACAATACTCCTGTAGAATTTATATATAATATGCACTCTTTCGGGATAACTTCAATAATAGGTATTAACAATTGTGTAGCTAGCCTAGCTGACACCATTTAATTATGTCAGCTATTATTAGTGTTGCACGTTATTAATAATCTTGGCCATCAATCTATAGTACAATCAAATAATTAGATAAATAAAAACAGAATTGTGTCAGAATGAGGTTAGTCATGATTTGTACGTGTTTTTGAACTGTTTTATTATATCAGTAAAGCATATACTATATTTTTAAACATTTATGTTCATGATTGTATAAATCTTTAAACCATACAAAATTAGTGTAAGCATTGATGCTGCGACGACATACTGAGTTGATTTTAAATTATTTAAATAAATAAAAAAATAGTCAATTTTGCATTCTTTGAACAAAAAGATAAATCTATGCTTTCAAAATGAAAGTCAACCTATTTTTCTATACTTCTTCATATTTTAAGGACCCCTTAACCGCTAATCGCACGCTAAAAACGTTAATTAGTAATTTAAAAATGGATTTCAAATAAAAAACACTATCTACAAAATACAATACAAGTCACGCACGAGTTTGGCTGGCCAAACACAATCGGGATTATTTATTTTCTGTTACCTGTTAGTGAGTACATACTTTTACTCAGTAATGTATTTTTTTATTAAGGTCCGTTTTTTTGATACGATACTTTTGTGTTATTAGTATATATATTATGTATATTCTATTATATCTCAAGTGTATTGAGTATTCTATGTAAAATCCCAAATATCAGACTGATAATTAAATACATTTGTAGTATATTTTCTACCTCCATTACGACTACATTAACAATATTATCATTGCAAATTGTTTAAATTAGTTATAATACCTGTATAATATACATAAGTTTGTATTGAATGTTTATATACTTAGTTGTTATTAACAATTAATAGTGGAGTATAACTCTACAGTTTGGAAGACCTGTGACGCTCAGTTAGTGCAAAATATATTAGGATGCTGTTCACATAATCAGGGCGCGATCTAATATGTTTTTTTACAATTGAGCGAGTCCGGTGCTTAAGCGTTGTGTATTCCTACTGTACACCGTCGCATTGGAAATGTGTGACGTTCAGAATGTATAACGTATTTCGTAAATGTTAGCTACGTTAGATAGTGGAAAAATATTTAATAACTTTTTAGATTGTACCTATGCATCTTTAGAATGGTTACATTTTTTTTAAGGTAAGTTAATGTTGTGTATTCAAAAACTATGTACATATTTAAATTGTTGTAAATAAATAGTCTATCTCAAATATTACATGATTAAGTATCATCATCGTCAACAGCCTTCAACAGTCCTCTCCTTGCAAAGGAGGTTAATTAAGTAGGTATGTTTCATTATGGTAACTAATCGATGTCACATACCGTCAAGCAATATTTTACTAGGTTGACATTGTTAAAATACTTACAACTTTAAAAAGTTTAATCATTATTGCACCCTAGTGGTGTTTTAAGTTCACAATACTTTTGCCAGACCAAAGATTAAAACAAATTGTGTGTTTAAGCACTCCCGACTCTTGTGCTGTTCGTTCGGTGCCAACTTTGTATACATTATATATGATAAAATTCTGATGTGCGTGTCCCTATGTTTCCCTAGTATATTTTGTGTCGGTGCTTGTTATTTAAATAATGGTCGAGATTACTATTGGAAGATATTATTAAAAATATAGAAAAATAACTTGTAATAGTTTATTTATACTATAGATCGCCTTGTGGTCAAATTCCGAGAGTATTTCAGGTTTTGTTTATTTTGATTTATATACAGCCGTGTTCTTCAAAACGTTCAGAGTGATTACTTCTGTAATCGACTTCCTAGACGATTACAAATTGACCTACATATGTGTAAGTTGAGGTGTTCGTGTAGAAGTGCTAGTTAACGTTAACATAATCTGGTTCGAATACCACCAGACCATCTTGAGCAATCACCAAACAACTTCCATCGACAAATGCCAAAACCAACAAATATGGGTTCATTTTGTAACATTTTAGTAGTGTTTCTACTGTTGACGTAGGTTTCGTCCAAATAATATGTTTCAGTGTTTATTTTTATCCATACTTACATTACAAATGTGAAAGTAACTCTGTCTGTTTGTCTGTCCTGCTTTTACTGCCAAACCACTTCACCGAACCGATTTCAATGAAATTTAGCATGGAGATACTTTAACTCTAGCAAAAGCTAGTATTTCCATGTAGGTAGCTCATAAATACCTAACTCACCATTCAGTGATAGAGGGCCTCTTAATTAAAATATTTCTTTTGAATTTGCAGTTTTAAGTAATAGGTTACTAGAGCAGTTCACGATGCCATCTTCACTTAAAACTGCTGGCTTACTAAATATGTACTTGGGATTTTTATCACAGTATGAAATTAATGAATTTTTGCCCGTGTTACTCCCATGTCAAAATCATCAATTTGGATTATCTTTTACATTTCTTTAAGCTCGAATGATGATTGTAGATTCAAAGTTCCTTGATTCCGATGAATTACGGCGTAGACTGACTACTGTAGCCTCTTCTTTTTACTAATTCTCTTACTCAAGAATGTTTATAAGTACTGGTATCACAGCTTCTCCCATTCCAATGCTCACATACCATAAGAAGTGAAGAGTTTACTAATACATTCGAGCTTGTATTACAGGGGCCCCTTTAGTACTGGGAGATAATGAGTGGCAATACGTTTGTATCTCGTTTTTTTTATGTATGGTCCTGGCAAAATTACGCTACTCTGCCTGATGGTAATCATAAGCAGGATCCAAGAGTGACAAGATGACTCACACTATGGCGGCCTAGGCATTGGGCCTCCGGTCTCGCACTTACCGACTTACCTGCCAATTTACGATGACCTTCTGGGCGAGGGTAGTGCCGGCTCATTAGTGCTGACTTTCAAAAATATATTCAACTATTTTAGTTTCAACTTAATCATTTTGTAGGTATATGTATGCTATGAACAATTAAGTTAGGTACTAACGATTAGTATTTATTAAACATTTCTTTGAATTGCCTGAAGTTTCGACGTATTTACTATATACTGGCTGGATACTGGAAAAAAAATCGTTTCTATAAACGTGGATGTAGAAACAAGATTGTTACAAATCTTTTATCGAACTTCACACCAATATTTTAAAAGTGAAAGTTTTTGAAGTCTACTTTTTCACACTCTCGCACACGACTACAGCAGTTTAGTAAGAAGGTGTTCCTGTAGTTTGAGGAATTAAAATTAACTACGAGACGCCACTAGTTATAAAAAATAATTTTAGAACAAAAAAAAATATTAAAATTATATGAGGTACCTACAGATTGCTGTCATGGGTGACTGTAGTCCTAAAAAGAATGTAGTTTTGCCACGTTCGTCAGTGCCGGTATAGAGACAGGTAGTAGATACAGAATAGCTTGACTTTTACATGAGCATATATCAAAATTGCGCACGTTACCTAATTAAAAATGTATGCTGAGTGAGGAAAAAAGAAAAAGTTAGTATGGAAAGTAATAAAAATGTTTTCAAATTGACTTAACGGATGGCGTAGTGATCTAAGCCGTCGACATGCCGTTTTTTACTGCACTGGAACGGGATCTCATGGAGTAACACTACGTGTGATGCACAATTCTGAGTCTGGGTGTCCGTTTGTATTACGAGAATAGAAAAGAGAACGAGAAAAATAATGTGTCCCTCTGCGACACATTATATATTCTTAAATGATAAAATGATTTTTGAATAAAATTTATTTCGATAAATAAACAAGAAACTGTGACACTTCCCTAGTTGAGGATCGCGCATCAATTGACCAATCGTGTGCGTTTAGGGGTGTGCCTTGCTAGTTTGTTGCCATGCAGGATTTATACGGCTTTCTTGTGTCCTTTGTGACAATTCTATCCTTGATCAATTTATGTGGTACGAAACAACGTCTTATAGCACAGATAAAGGAAAATTAGGAAAAGTATAATTTTTAGTTACATTATAAAATATACCTACAGGTTTGTACGAAACCCTCGGTGCGCGAATTCGACTCGCACTCATTTGTCTAATTTTTATTTGGATTTTGAAATATCATTGCTTCATCTTAAATCTTTGAAAAGTCTGAAGAGTCATCTTTACAAATAAAGATAATTAAAGTGTTTGTTTGAAACACACATTTAAAGTATGAACATACATAAAAAAAGATTTCATCTGTTTGTTCCGGCTATCTCTGGAAAGGCTGAACCGATTTTGTCAGTACTTTTACGGGCAGACGGTGATGATATAAGGAGTAGCTTTTATTTTTTTTACACTTGGTTCGATTCGCGGTTGTTGTAAGGGTGATAGCAGCAATCGCTACCGGGGTACTGCTAGTAGGTACATCACAGCTGACTGCAGCTTAATCTTACTTTTAACTGAAAGTTTAATGTTAGGATAGTGAAATATTTATTTACTTTAATAAAATATGCTAAAAAAAAGAACACAAACATTATTATTCTTGAAATAGTTAATACTTATTTAACACTTGATGCTTTGTTAAGGTGGATTTCATACTTCTTGTCAAATACCGGAATCTTAACCTAAAACCTAGTTCTCCATCCACAAGCCGCTAGGAATGCTTTAGTCAGACCACTTCGAACATATTTTTTCAGAGGTTAAGCATAACGAGATTTTTCATACAAATTGAAACCACTTGACTAAGAAAGCACCTTAATCATATAGAAGACAAATCGTAACAAAATATTCTAAGAATTTAAAACTTTCACATTGCATTATAATAGTTGAAGAGCAAAATGTGCTATTTTTTGTAGGAAATCAGTTTTTACTTCCCGTGGCATCTATTCATTTTTATTTGATGTTCGAATCATTTGGAAAACTAAATGCAACTTAATATTAAGGATAAATATTTCCAAATTAAGTATGTAGTTATATAAAATAAGATACAGCACATTTTTTTCTAAATTTATAATAGGAAGGTATTTATCGGTTATGAAATAGCATACACGTAATTTTGGTATGTAATGGATGTTTTTGAAATGTTTTAAAAAGCTTTTATTTAATAGGATCCTGCATGGGCGTACCCAGGATAGGGCAGGGGAGGGCAGCTGCCCCCCCCTAGATGTTGACGTTCCTACTATTTTCTTCTCTCGATTATATATAAAGCACACTCAGACGCGTAAAAACGTGACTAAGATCGACTATGGACAAAGTCAGATTTATTTTCTGTGTTGTTGTAAGATCGGCAATCGGCATCGGAATTGGAATCAGTCCTAGGGCTATGCGATGTTCGAGTGTAGTGACGATCAGAGCATGCTCTTTAGCGAGGAGAACTACTCATCATGGTCCTAAAATATTAAATCTTCCGAGTCGGTTTATGTAGATTTATGGACAAATAATTCTCGGAAGCAAAATATTATCGTCTGATATATCAGAAATTTGTTGTCCAGTAATAATTTGTAATTTCGTCCTAGCATCCAGTACAGGTTTTTGTGCCGACTAGATATATCACCTTATTTTGCTTTGATATGGTTTTTCCACCGGTCTATATGTAAGCCCACATTGGCTCGCACTCGAAGGCCGATGGGACACCATTTCCGAAGTCTGATTCCCAAGCTGGCGCAGTACGTGCTTGGCTTGGTTGCTGCCAAATATGAGGGGGCCCGATAACTACTGCAGGAGACTATACGCGGGTGTTGTGCGGTCCCCAGTATGGGCTGAGGTCCTGAAGGCCAGCAATATCGGGTTATTGCGACGTCCGCAACGAGTACTGACCTTCAGGTAGGAGACCTAAGACTCGAGAAATCGAAGACCAGAAATTTCAATTCCACCAGGTTCTTGTGGAGGAATGGAAGGAACGACTTGGGCAACCGAGTGAAAGGATGCTTCGGAGAGCACCTGTGTCTGATCCGCAAGGAGCCAACGTCTGAGTGCCACCACTACGATGACCAGACCCTGCATTCCACACACTGGCAGAATTTCCGGAGTAGGGCGAGTCGGGGCGGCCATCGGAGTGGGGGTTCTCTCGCTTGGTAATATTATTGCGACTATGTTGCGTAGTCAGAGCGCGTAGAACTCTGCTGTCTTTTTCAGCGAGCAAGTTATGCTTGCGAAGGAGATGGCGGAGCAGGACCGTGCGAGGTTAGGACTCTTACCGTCTGCCAGGACCGGGAACGGGCCAGGTACCGCAGACGACTCGGGCGCTGGAGATCGCCAAACGATCTCCGTTCTCCACAAGCGCAAGCTTGGGGGTGACAGGCGAGGATCACCCTTTTTTTTTAACGTGTGGAAACCCCCTCGAGCCGTCACCCCTCCGGGGTTTGCGGCGGGGTGGTGTGTCGGAATCGAACCGACTAAAACCACACGGTGTGCCAACTCTGCGCCTGAGAAGGAAGGGGTCCGGGAACTGCAGTTATTAACACGACCGGACCCCTCCCAGCGCCTGCCCGCACTGAAACGGGCACCGTCTGCTGTTCAAATCTCAATTTAATTTCCTCGCGGTTGGCCTGTATTGCGGAAGGAGGGGAAAACCCGTCCCGTCCATCCGCGGCCACACTCAGGGCGGCATGAGGCGCTGGTATGCGCCGGTGCGCCGGCGGCGGATCGGGTCTGAGTGAATGTCGTCCTCTCGGGCCTTCTCCGCCGCCTCCTTCTGCGAAATTACGTCTTCGCAGAAAGATGCGACCGCGGTAAAACTGCAATCGCTACCGGCCATGGATCGTATGATGGCCGGTAGCGAGAGATCTCCTCCTATGACTGCAGTGAGGGCCCGACGCTGCGACGCCCAAGCGGGGCAGATCGCCAGCGTGTGCTGGGCCTAGTCCTCACTGCAGTGGCAGTGGTGGCAGGCGGGACTCAGTTCCCTCCTAGCGACCGAGTGCAGGTACTTCCCGAAGCAACCGTGCCCGGAAAGCACCTGCGTCAGTCGGAAGGAAAGAGTCCCGTGCTGCCGCCCTGCCCACTCGAGGATGACCAGTTGGAGCGCCTCCACGGTGGCACAACCAGCGCGTGGAGCCTCCAGCCGGGACGGCCAACTAGCCATGGTAGCTCGACGAGCGGCTTCACGCCACTCGCGTATCTCTTCGGGCGGAGGTCGAAATCCGTTCGCGCCCCTTTTTTAAATAGAAAAGGAGCATCAGGGTTCCTACACAGGAGGGGGCCATCTACAAACCATAGGTGGCCCGAGGTACGTCGGGGTTCTAGGGATTTCCTTCCGAGGGTGCACCTGATTCCATGCCAATGCCTTTTTCATATCCATTTATTTGATGAGGTGCTTTTAAAAAAAAACCAATTTGCCCCCCCCTGGCCCAGAACCTGGGTACGCCCATGGGATCCTGGTAACTTAAAAATTTATATTGTAAATATTTTGACTAATATACAGACTAAAGTTATTTGTATTTCAAATGGTAAATAAGTTTTACATTCTCATTCACAATTAGTAGTTAAGGAATATAGAAGTTACACTACCACTACAATTTATTGATACATTCACGTACGTAGTCTCTCTAGCGCTTTTCCGTGGGAGAGCTATGCTTCGGCATGAATGGGTCGGCTCGACCGGAGTGATACCACGGCCTCACAGAAAACCGGTGTGAAATAGCGCTTGCGCTGTGTTTCACCGAGTGAGTGAGGATACCGGAGGCCCATTTTTTTTTTTTTTTACGTGTGGAAACCCCCTCGGGCCGTCACCCCGCCGGGGTTTGCGGCGGGGCGGTGTGTCGGAATCGAACCGACTAAAACCACACGGTGTGCCAACTCTGCGCCTGAGAAGGAAGGGGTCCGGGAATCGCTGATATTAAAACGACCGGACCCATACCGGAGGCCCATACCCCAACCCCTCCCCCCATCCCCCAAAGGTCGGCAACACACTTGTGACGCCTTTGGTGTTGCGAGTGTCCATGGGCGGCGGTAATCGCTTACCATCAGGTGATACGTCTGCTCGTTTGCCAACTATTCAATAAAAAAAAAAAAAAAAGCTCGCATCGAGTAATCGGAACGGTTATTTCGATATTCACTGCGCGGTTACTTCATAGGAATAAGTACGAGTATTGTATGTTTAACGTAATAGATACGGTACCATAATGAAAATGTATACCTATAGATTGCTTCTAGTTGACAACATAACACTAGTTGAAAGAACATTTTGATTCTTGTTTATCTTTGTTTTTACTAAAAAATAGTATTCACTGATAAAACGAAATGCCTCCTTTCTTCAGACTAACTTTAATAGACTTATTTTTGTTGTAGTATGTAGTTTTTTTACCCTGCGAACGCCGTTCCGTGAATCTCGCTGCGTAATGAGCGGGCGACATTAATACTATGCAGTACAGTGCATGCTTACGGCACACGTGTGCCACGCCTCTTTCGCCATTCTATCCTGATTTATTTCTGAGCTACGTACCAAATTTCAAGATTCTGAGTTCACGGGAAGTACCCTGTATGTTTTGATTCCCTTGCGAGTGTGAAATTTGCAGCTTTAACAGTTGTATCTTTTGATTGCGTTGGTTTAGAAGTTTGATTTTTTCACAGTTCCAAGGGACAGTAGACCTGAGTAGCTATTTGATATGAATTTCAGTATGATACCTCCACGCGTTTCTGAGAAAAGGGGTTTTGACAGACAGATGGATAACAAAGGTTTTTTGATCCTATAAGGGTTCTGTTTTTTTCTTTTGTGGTACGGAACCGTAAAAGAAAACTGTTTAAAGTTTTCACTTCTGTCGGCAATATTCGTAGGATTTGATATTCGTTAACATTGTGATGTGTTGTAAACTAAATTCGTGACATTACACAAGCAGGTACACAATTAGGTATCTACCTACCTACTCTTAACGATGAAGTATGTACTTATTTTCACCCAAATCTCTAAAGACTCTCACCAACGACGACTTTTTGTAGCGCTATGTCGCACGTGGGCGAGGGCCTTTCCTCTACCAATTGATGGAATAACATTTAATATCACTTAAGTCCTTAGTTTATGTACGATGCAAACGCTATACTGTTTCGCATCTGAAGCGCTTCAAACGCGATTCAGTTACGGCACAATAATGCCTGCGATTGCTACTGTTTCAAGATAGATTCCGTTAAGGTAACATTCATTATGCTGCTTTTACGTAAGCGTCGGCATCGAAAGCGGCCGGAGCGTCGGCAACGAAAGCGGCCGGAGCGTCGGCAACGAAAGCGGCCGGAGCGTCGGCAAGGAAAGCAGCCGGAGCGTCGGCAACGAAAGCAACCTCCATTCTTCCCCCGATGTCGGCCGACACGGTCACGCGTTTGTATTACCGCGACATAGTTGCAATGTTGTAGCGCGTTGCAAATGAGACAAAAGCGCATTAGTAGCGATGCTGTTGCCCGTTTACGAAACGCGACGACAGCATCGGTATAAAAAATCGTCATGGGCGAGGGCCCTAACATGGCTATTATCGTGATTACCAGACGGAATTTTTAGAATTTTATAAATCTAATTAAATTATTTTGAAAACCGGTGTGAAATAGCGCTTGCGCTGTGTTTCACCGAGTGAGTGAGGATACCGGAGGCCCATACCCCAACCCCTCCCCCATTCCCTCTCCCCATCCCCCAAAGGTCGGCAACGCACTTGTGACGCTTTTGGTGTTGCAGGTGTCCATGGGCGGCGGTAATCGCTTACCATCAGGTGATGCGTCTGCTCGTTTGCCTCCAATTCAATAAAAAAAAAAAAAAAAAATTAGTAGGTACATCAATTTTAGTTCATTTTATCCGTGTATTGAATGTGGGATAAATCTACTTTTAAACTGTAGCACATACTGCATAATTCTACACTATGATTATTCACCTATGACTGTCACTTCTTAACAATGTTTGGCTCAAATTTTGTCAGATAGAATATAATGAATGGCAAATATTTCATACTGAACAAAAAGTTAATTATTCACGTTATCAGAATTAACAACCATTGGATATGTTGCTGATGGTGCAATACTCAGGCTTTCAATTTATAGGCATGTTCTGCCATTATTTGTCTCCCTATCAATGTGAACTAGTAAGATATTTATTATCTAATGCTAAAATATTTGTATGGAATATAAGATAAACAATCTTTTTGGGTATTTATAAAAAAATATACTAGGCGACAGTGTTATTTGATTTATTTATTCTTGCTAGTTATACATTGGTAAAAATATGTAATGCTATAAGACATGTTGACTTAGCATTTGGTTTGTAATGCAAAAACGATGCATGGGAACTAGGTAATGCTATAATTCCCAAAATGACAAGCTACATAAAAGATTATTATTACACAAAAATGCATTATAGAATGCATCAAATGCAAGTTACAAATTGAAAAGTGTTTAACCTGATGCAAACCTTAAAAAGAACCAGTAGTACTTTATCTTATGTACCTAAGAAATAAAAATTTCCTACAATATTTTACACTTGAACAAGTTGAATTACAAAAAAATCAAGCAATTTATGTCACATGAAATCAGTAATAATTTCACAGATATCGTAAAATTTTTACATTTTAGACACAAGATACAAGGTTGATAAAACATACAATAAGCCCACAAAGAGTAATAAAATTCAAATGAAGTATTTTTTAACTTCCAGAATTCTAAAATAAACATAAATGTGTTGCATGGGCTCAAAATCATTTACCTAAACCCAGATAACAGTGAAACCAGCCTTAATATAATACCAAAAGCAAGTTTAACTTTTTAAAGGCCACAATAATTTAGGTAATATGATAAATAAATGTGTGTTACCCTCTAAATGGGTAAAAAAGAGCTATTTAAATGAATTCTTAGTTATTACCCCAATCTACAATTATTTGTAAAATAATATAATTTTGCACTTAGCACAATAAGATTGACTCTGCGCACAATAAATGCAATACACAAATCTAACATACAAACTAGCGTAGCATTACTAAAATAAAGTCAATATCAGTTACAAATGAAGTTAAGTCATCTCATAACTGTGTAGAAAATCACTATGAAACAAAGTGGTGTGGAATCAACGTGCATATTGGGTAGATTGGGTCTATTGACAAGTCATCAGAAGAGAAACTAAAAAGTGCTTCCTTCTGGTGGCTGTGACAGTTTCATATTTTCCTTGAGTGTCATGAGACGTCTCAGTTCCTGCAGAACTGTCTTGATAGTGTAATCGCGCTGCCACCTTGCAAGAATTGGAACTTGCCTGTTATCCACCTGCATCAATAACAAAATTTAAATTTGATATTCAAATCACCAAACCAACCAATTTGTTACAACTACTCACAAGTCCAGTCTGACTGTTGACACAGTTCATGTTGATCCTAGAAATAAAGCGAGCAGTTGGAGGTTCATCTGGGTATCTGGTGCCGCATTCAACTTTAAGAGAGTACATTCTATTTTCGTAAGGAGTCTGAAATATAAATAAACTTGTTAGTATTTACAAAAACACGTTTCAACAATAATAAATGAAATATAGTTACTCTAGGGGGGCCAATAATCATGCCAGTCCAATGAGTGAGTGTCATATCATCGTCACTTTCGAGGCCCCAAGATATTGTTCCATCGCCCACTCCCTTTTGGCCTTGTTCAAGTTCTTCTAGAAGACGAAAGTTTCGAGGCACCACTGTCAAAAGGAAACAAGTTTAAAATAAATGAACGACGTTGGTTTACTAAGGAAAGTAATTATTGGCAGGTACTACACAATAAAAACAATATGTTTAAAAAAACAAAATCTTACCAACGCCTGATGACGGATTCGCCATGATCAGAATTTCACCGGCGCACAACCTAGCAAAAAAAATCTACTTTTATTTTACCTAAACGGGCATTAATCATACAAACTATATGATTATTTTCTGCAATTACGCATCCAAAATCAGATTATAATCGTTAAATGTATACCCATTTAGTTCTTTGATTTTTCACTCAAAGAGAAAAAACGAAGGTTAGCAATTTTTTGTTGACTTTGACAAATGTCATTGCTCTATAGTCTATAGTTAGTTAGGTTTAACTAGAGGAACGACCAAGAAACTTTCAATGCAACAAAAATAAAATGAGAAGAAAAACTTTCATCATTTGTATTCTCAATTTAAATCCAGGACTAGCAGAATATCACACTTTTGTTATATTCAGAATTACTATCGAAAAATATGAGAATGAAAATAATTTGAATACGCAGCTAAAAATTGATGTCGTGGGTACACGTTTTGTAAATTCAAAATAATAAAATCTAGGCAAACCCATTGTTAGTCTTAAACTTACAAAAAATTGGCAGTCTAAAATGTTCAAACACTAAGCATGAAAAGTCGAACGAAACCAAAGGCGGCAAATTTAAAATTAGAAAAGGTTACACTTGACTTTTAAGGAAAAGAGGTTTAGAATTTTATTAAATAAACACATATATTTTATACATCCTTACATACTTTGTAACTCATTTTGTTGTACTGTTTTATTTTGTGCATACAATAAAGATAAATAAATAAGCTGAATCAGGTTTAAATTGCAAGGTAATTAAGCTAAGGTTATTTTAGAGAGCGTCAGATTTAGACCAAACTTATTTTTGACTCATAGAATACAAAACACTGCACGGAAAAAAAGTCTCGAAAACCAAACCACACTATGTATGTAAATACTACACAGTGTGTACCGCATAGTTCAATACGCATTAGGAAATTGACTAAGCGCTTCGGTAAATATACTTTTAGTAAAATTAGTTCTTTAATGCATTTCAAAAGCAGTTTAAAATTACAATTTAAGTTAATAATTTTGAGTATTTTTTAATTTATTAAAGGTCAGGACGGCATGCTTTCGTCGTTTGGTTAGCCATCGACGAATCGAATCTCAGTGGAGATCTTCCTCCTCCGGTCCTGTGGTATCGACAGAGGCGGCGTGCGAGTTAGTCAGAACTTTCGAGGCCGAAGTGCTAGAGGCTCTACGTGAAGGGCTTGGCACCGATCTGTGATTGACAGATAATCTTACATTTAATACGATATGGCTGATGGACATATGACAAAAAATGTTCATAACTTGATCACGGTAAACAATCAGCCACCTGTCAACATTTTAGCGGTAATGGCAGTCAGTCATAGTCTTTCGCTATGAAAATAGTGACGTAAATAATAACCGATTATTTTCTAAGCTATCATTTTGCACCGAACAAAACGATACTTATATGGAATTGATCAGGAATGTTAAATAAAACAAAAAAGAAAAATCGCTTAATTTGTAATTTATGTTTAAGAACTGGAGAACTCATCCATCGTCAACACAAGGTTTGTATAAAATGGTTCCTTACTTGTTTACGTATCCAGATATCTACTATTTTGTTAATTGGCGATGCAAAGATTCTAACTAGCGCCTCTAGTATCAAAATTGTAAAGCTGTCTAAGATCGACACTTTGACAGTATTCGGTACAATTTACGTCACGATAAATGTAATTTATTAAAAAAAAAAACAGAATTATGTAGTTTCTTGCTGGACGAGACAATAATCATATTGTGAATAGTAGATGTTATTAAAGCATCCTATTTTCTCGAGCAATTGATTTATTTTTTTGTACTAATAGTACTTCTATATTAGAGCTTCTTTTAGAAATATTTGAGATTAAAAAACAAATTCAGTCTTTTAAAATCTAGAGTTTATTACTCCAGATTTGATATATCCACGTTAGCTAACGAGACACGCCTTAGCCTAAACTAATAACACACATGTGATTATATTTTATGTACAATAAAATATTAATTACAACATAATACCGACTCCATTATTAGCCTAGTGATTTAAGTGGTCACCACGGTCACTTTCTACTGCGCTAAATGTTCTGCTCTATTCGATTCTAAGTCTATTCATATTCCGGGTTCAAATCTCACATAGGACCACACTTAGTATAATCCTTTAATAATAATATGTCCTTTTTATTTATGTTTGTAAAGTCTCACTCGACGCAGGATGTATATTCCTAAGGCGGGAGATGTCTTTAATTTTTAAAAAAGCTTATTTTTTGGAAAATAATTCGAAGCTTAAAAATTATGAGAACAAACAAGCATTGCTGGTGAAATCGGTTTGCCCATTCATAAATCAGTCTTTTGTTTTTCTTATTTATTTTGTCTTTTGGCAACAAGTGAAAACTTATTCCTGAATCTCCGTAAGTACTACATTAAGGTACGGAACAACATTACAAATTTCGGTTTTTATTAGCAACATGTTTGTTTAAACAATTATCCCCATTATAAAATAACATCAACACTTTTAACAAAGTGTTGTGGATGTTATTTTTCCTTTTTTCAGGCAAGACCCTGTCTATAATAAATGAAACAAACTTAGAACCTATTACTTTAAAATAGAAATATAGAATGCCATAAGTACCTAAACTATTTGATTAGGTATAAAATACTATACAAGTTATTGACATATTTTTCTAATATTATTCATTTAACATTTTGATTGTATTTTTACATTGACAGTATTTTTAAGAGAAATAACATACATAAAGGTTTCTAGGTGTTCTATAGAAGTAGGAGTTCCACAGGGTAGTATACGGGGTCCCATAGTCAACTAATTATTTACCTCAGATTTGTAGACTTTTAAATCCTTATTCCTAAAACCTTTGCTAATAGCACGGGTCTTGCTAGCTGCATACGTTGACTCGTAGCTTCTCTAATAATAATAATCCATACTTACATTATACATGTAAAAGTAACTCTGTATGTCCTGCTTTCAAGGACAAACCAATGCACCGATTTTAAAAAAATTGGCATGGAAGTACTTTGTTCTTGAGGATGAATATAGGCACACGGGAACACGTGGGCAAAGCTGCGCGAAAAGCTAGTAATAAATAAATATTTCAGACATCAAACAACACACAATGCCATCTAGTCCCAAGCTAAGAAGAGCTTGTGTTATGGGTACTAGGCTAGTTTTTATTTTTGTAAATACATACATATCATACATGGAAAACACCCAAACTCCGAAGCAAATATTTGCAGATCATACAAACATTTGGTCCGAACCATAGAATCCAACCCGAGACCTCAAGCACAGCAGTTTCTTAGGCTACAAGGCAGCCAAATACTCCTAAAAAAAACTTGGTTGGCGTAACGTTTACTCCAAGCAAAAAATCTTGTCCTCCAGTAACACTAAATAATATTAAACCTCCACAGGCAAATCATGACAAGCATCTAGGGCTGCATTTGGATCAAAAAATTTACCTGGCAAAAACATATTATCACAAAGAGGAAGCAACTTGGCATTTAAACACGAAATTTTTCCCAGGGCTTATTTGTCTGAGGTATCACTTAAAAATAAAATAATTTTATACAAATCACTACTGAAACTCATCTGCACATATAGGATCCAATAGGAAATATGCATTATTTTTATTTTCATTTGAAAAAATAATATGTGGAATAGACCACAACTATAATAAAAAATTAAAAACACCTTTTTTTTTTTTTTTTTTTTTTATGATGAATGGCAACTAGCCGGATCACTCGGATCAGCTATTTCTGCCAATGTCAAGTATTTATCGTCTTCAATTATCAAGTCTTCAAGTCTTCAAGTCGTCGTCGTGATGAAATTAATGATAAAAAATATATAAAATGTGGATGACATGAAATGGGGACCGTCTTCCGAAAAAACAAAAAACGATCTCCCTAAAAACACCTTATTTAATTGTCAAAAATTGCGGTTTTAAACTGACAGTTTAAATTTTCGCGCAAAAATGGCTCACAATTTCGATGACGTCATTCCTATCTGTCACTGGCCATGATTGTTTGTCGTCTATTCGTTGCTGGTTTTTGTAGTTGCTTTTAAGTTTTGAATCTTGTGATATTTTTTGAATAAATATATGCATCAAGCTACTATAATTATAGATTATCCATCAACATCAGTTGTAGATGCCACTAATTGTACGCAACACTAAGTCCTATAAGGAACACATCTAATAACATTTAAATGCTCTAGCTTCCCGTTAGTTAGTAAGATTTGAATAAACAAAGACAAACACGATTATAAGCATTTTTAACGGACTTCAAAAAGGAGGAGGTGAGTGATGGGAAGCCACAGTCACCTTCGACGACGTTATGCTCCAGAAGGAGTCCGCAGAGTGGGATCAAGTATTACGAGTTAGAGATCGCTTTCTCCCCAATTGTCACCTAAGGGTCGCTGCGGTCACATTATGGGGAGATGAGACCGCTGCAAACGACCCGAGACAAGTGACACCCCGATGCAGTCGGAGGGTGTCGTCTAAGGCGGGTATTCCGCCTCTTATTGTGTAGAGCGGTGAGAGTGAGAGGCGCAACAACGTCCTGTTCTTGGGGTAACTCTAGTTGCCCTGGAAAGTACCTCATAGGGGGTACGTCAGGGGGGACTACAGAAGCCGCTGACGCATTTATAGAGCTCCTCTGGATTGACGAGGTATGCATCCGCGGTGGTTTAGTGGGTACACCAGTCCTCCGGGAGTTCCACACATGTCTTCATCTCCCTCACGAAGGGTATGGTGTGAAAAGCATTCCTCGCGTTAAAACTGATAGTATTGTTATGGTCAAAAACGATAATAGACTATCCCCATTAAATATGTTATTCAAATCGGTGTAATTTTTTAGGGTTCCGTACCCAAAGGTTAAAACGGGACCCTATTACTAAGACTTCGCTGTCTGTCACCAGGCTGTATTTCATGAACCGTGATAGTTAGAGATGACGTGTTTGTGTTGCCGCTATAACAAGAAGTACTAAAAAAACAGAATAAAATAAATATTTAAGGAGGCTCCCATACAACAAGCGTGATATTTTTTTGCTCATTTTTACTCGATGTTGATGACGGCAACAGATTGACGCTTGAAATGTGAAACGCGAGTTGGTTGATTTTTTTATTTATTTATTACACGTTGAATATAATATTTCTACTTTATTTGTTCGTGTCGTACCTTATTTTGAAATGTAATTGTGTCTTGAACTGCTCTACAGGTATAAAATAAGAGTTATTAAGTAAGTATTTAACATCATAAAAACATTTTAAGATCTTATTAATTATATCTGGAATAATATAGGGCACTTAATTGTATCATAGATAACTCAGCGGCTTAAGAAACGTGCTTGTAAACATTCTAAAACCTTACCTTTACCTTTATAAATAAGAAAAGTCCTTTGTTGTAAGATAATGTAGATAAGTACGTACCTTGATTACAATAAGTATGTTACACCAAGGCCTTTGTGGTCGGTGGACACACCTCTAGAACTGTCATTTTTATAACCTTAAATCTAAATTTATTTGTTTAGGTATTGCATAGCAAAAATACTCTTACTACACTTTCGCTTTTGTTTCAGCTTACGCTGAGTATTTCCCATGACTCTGCAATTGCTTCGAGTCATTCGTAACTCATTTGTCATTCCATCAGAAAACAGCTCGTATTATTTCGGTCGCCATTGCAAGTTCTTACGTAGCAAACACCGTTATTCGGAGTGGGGATCGAGACGCGCGAGGGGGGCACGTTTCAGCAGCGCCGTTGGAGCGCGAGTTCACTCTGTCACTCGGTCATTACGGTATTTCTCTGTAGCGCGTCCTACATTTACGATCGTGAAAGAAAAAGTGACAATGCCCGAAAACAAACCATTTCAGCGTCTCCCAAAATGTGTGGTACCAAAACATTACGATTTGGAATTGGTTCCAAATTTGGAGAAATTTACATTTAAGGGTAAAACAGCAGTGAAAGTATTGGTAAGTAGAAATTTTATTATCGACGCTGCAAATATTGTACCCATGTGCCATGTTAAAGTAATTGCATTACGTTTTAGATCGTGAATCCAACCAATGAAATAGTTCTTAATTGCTTGGATTTGGAATTATCGAATGTGAAACTGCAATATCATGACGGAGGTGCAGAGTCAACATTAATTCCTTCCGAAGTACGTCTAAGCACGGCAGATGAAACTGCTACCATAGTGTTTGATAAACAGCTTGTTGAGGGCGAAGCTACGCTTCTTTGCGAATTCGATGGTGAGATCAATGACAAGATGAAGGGTCTTTACCGCAGTAAGTATACGACTCCGAGTGGCGAGGAACGGCACGCTGCAGTCACGCAGTTCGAAGCGACAGATGCGCGCCGATGTTTTCCTTGCTGGGACGAACCAGCTATCAAAGCCACTTTTGATATCACACTTGAAGTGCCAGCGGATCGTGTAGCTTTATCCAACATGCCTGTCAAGGAAGAAAAATTAAATGGTTCTAAGAAGATAATTCATTTTGATACTACACCTATAATGTCAACATATCTTGTGGCGGTTGTTGTTGGTGAATATGATTATGTTGAAAAGAAATCTCATGATGGTGTATTGGTAAGAGTATATACACCTGTAGGTAAAAGTAAACAAGGGTTATTTGCCTTAGAAGTTGCATCTAAAGTTCTTCCTTATTACAAGGAATACTTTGACATAGCTTATCCTCTGCCTAAGATTGACTTAATAGCAATAGCAGATTTCTCTGCTGGTGCCATGGAAAATTGGGGCCTGGTAACATACAGAGAGACTTGTCTCCTTGTGGATGAGGAACATACATCAGCTGTGAGGAGACAGTGGATAGCTTTGGTTGTGGGCCATGAGCTTGCTCACCAGTGGTTTGGTAACCTTGTGACCATGGAGTGGTGGACTCATCTCTGGTTAAATGAAGGGTATGCCTCCTTTGTGGAGTTTCTCTGTGTTAACCACCTGTTTCCAGAATATGATATTTGGACTCAATTTGTTACTGAAAATTATATCAGGTAAGATGATACACTTCATATGATATCCTTGATAATATATAGAAAACTTTTGTGTATTGAAACTGTTTAGTTAGATATATTTATATGTAATGTATCCATGTGTTAACTTTGCCCTCATGCTGCTATCTACACAATAATAATGATTGTAAGGTGTAATTTATTTGAAGAGGTTTTAATATCCTCTATTTGAAGAGGGAAGTTTCATTATCTTTTCTTTGTTATATGTTTATCAGCAGTAGTTGGCTGTTTGCCAAATAAATGTGCTGTAAAGTCATTCACCCAGTGAACACATGAGAACAATAGAATTTGTTTAATCACCTACATGACTTGACTACTTACTTATTATGTTTAAAATAATTATTAGCATTCCATTGTTTATTGAATTTTCATTCCAGGGCATTAGAATTGGATTGTTTGAAAAATTCACATCCTATTGAGGTACCAGTAGGTCATCCGTCAGAAATAGATGAAATTTTTGATGACATATCTTACAATAAAGGTGCATCTGTTATACGGATGTTGCACAGATATATTGGGGATGAAGATTTCCGTAAGGGCATGACTATTTACCTGACAAGACACCAGGTAAACATTAACAAACTCTCTAAGTACTATATAAATTTTCATGAAACTAACATAATATTTTTTTTTTTATTATATAGGGGGCAAACGAGCAGACTTATCACCTGATGCTAAGCGATAACCGCCGCCCATGGACACCCGCAACACCAGAGGCGTCACAAATGCGTTGCCGGCCTTTTAGGAAGGAGTATGCTCTTTTCTTAAAGGTTTGAAGGTCGTATTGGTCCGGGAACACCGCTAAATATTTATAATATAAGCCAACATTAGCCATATAGTGTGTCACTACCACTCTTGCATTTTACACATGCTTTCCATTAGGTATAGTAGATTCATTGATTACATAAACAAAAAGTCAGCATTTGGTAACAACCTACATTACATAATTATTATGAACATAGAAATATTTATCTATTGCATAATTGTTATCATTTACATTTCAGTACAAAAATACATTTACAGAAGATTTGTGGGCTGCCTTAGAAGAAGCATCCAATAAGCCTGTTGGGGCTGTAATGTCCACATGGACAAAGCAAATGGGCTTTCCAATGGTTGAGGTTGGTTAATCACCAAGATATTGAATATACATAATTATCTCTTCACTGATGCACAGATAGTCCTTGCCGTGCCATCATTAATTAGTCTTATAATGTACTTTCAATTCCTTGGCTTATTTTAAATCTCATCTAGAAAGATATTACTGTTTTCATAGCGAAACCACCAACAAAATGTATTACCACTAAATCCAGAGAAAGTTCCAATAAAACTAACATTTAAAAATTTATCTCTCAAATTGAAAAGTTTTAATTAGTTTATCAGATGATCTTGACATTTTTCACAATTCTTTCAAAACATATAAGCAAAAGATAATGCAGTGCTAGATCTGGTTACCCTTTGTAAACTTTATTTTATTTTAATTTTATTTAAATTTTTTGGTGTTTTATTTGTGTTGAATTTTTTTTTATTGCTCTGTACAAACAATGTTGTGTACATCTATAATAGATATACATATAAGTTATTATTCCAAGCTCCTAATGTTGACCGTCCCTGTATATGTATATTGTTGATGTTCCTTAGAATAAATAAATAAATAAATTAGAAATTTTATATCTAAACACCTCTCTTCTAAATTTGGAGATTGCAGTTACTTAGGTAATACTTAAATGTTTTTTTGTTACTATTGAATGTTATATTTGCAGGTCAATTCAGAACAAAGAGGTGCAGATAGGATACTGACACTAACACAACAAAAGTTCTGTGCGGATGGCAGTCAAGGGAATGACACAGTCTGGATGGTTCCAATTACGATATCCACTCAAGAACAACCAACGAAGGTACTGTAAAATACTTAAATCTCTACCATTTGATAACAAATTAATCAAAAGATTACTTAAGATTAGATTAAATTTGACACATATTAATAATCTATGCATATGTTCATTTTTGTGAATGTGAACTAAAACATGATTGATTTAAAAATGCTTTTTCATTATTATCAAGGAAAATATTTGGTAGTTATTGTACTAACTTATGATTGTTTTTAAAGGTTTAAGATGTTAAACTTTCCTTCTGTAAGACATTGATCAGACTTTCTTAGCTTTTTCAAGCAAAGAAATCAAATAGACATAAAACCCACCATAACTGTACCACATTGTAGTGATTTGGACTGCATGAAAGGCGTAGTGGTTCAAGCGGGCGCCACGCCGTTTTCTACTGTGCTGAGTGTTATGAGTTCAACCCTAAATGGGACAACACTTTGAATAATCCACAAATTGTTGTTTTGAGTCTAGTTATTCTTTGTGTCCATTTCTTATATATTTGTAAAGTAGCCAGAGACATGAAATGTAATTATTTCTAATTGAGTTATCTTTATCTAAGAACGGAAAAAGAAATATTGATTTTTTACTTTCTAACAGTTACACCACTGTATACTGACTTCATGCTGTGCCAATCCAGATAGAAGTGTTGTTGTTGATGTAAAAAAGGAAGAGTCAAATGTAAAAGTCTTATATAATAATTATGTTAATATAATACCTAGATTTGTACATTGTCTTATATACTTTTTATGACATTGTAGGTATGTATGTAGGTAGGACTGTAAATAGTCTGGTGTTGATAATTTATTATTTGTGTTGCTATCTCTATGTAAATAATTAGATGTTATCTCAGTAGGTATAGCATGGTACATAGTATAAATGATATATGAAACTCATACATAACATATGTTTGCATTACAGATTGCTTTATCAACTGTACTGGAAAAGAGACAACAGGAGGTTGTTTTAAAAAATGTTGGCGAGAACTCTTGGGTCAAACTTAATCCCGGCACTGTAAGTATATTTTCTTTCCTAAAAAATGTCATCTTGGTAGGAGTAAGAAAACAGCCTGCATGGAAAGTATATAAGGTATTCGCATCAAAAATCAATTTTTAAAATTTTGACTCTGTTACGGCTAATCTCTAGAACTGCTGTACCGATTTTAAAAGGACTTTCACGGGCAGATAGTTGATGATGTAAGGAGTAACTAAGGCTACTTTTCTTTAGGCTAGCTTCGCCTCGTGGCGTTTCCAGCCAATTCATTTGTAATTGCAAATTAACAGCTCTTTTCACTAAATTCATATGAAAGTATATACAGTATTTACATCAAAAAAAGCAAATGCCTCAAGTAGTAAATATACATATGGATAATTTAAAGATTTCTGTGTAAGCATTCTTAAAAAATCTATGTAAAAGAAAAGTTGCTTACTTTTTTTTACATCTCTCAAAACTGCTACTACAAAACGATCACGACCGCTCTGTCAAGAGCATATTGGGTGATAAGAAGATTCTGAAAAAGTAATGTCTGTCTGTTTCGTCGTTTTATAACCACATAATATATTACACAGGTCGGATATTATAGAACACGCTACTCTGCGTCAATGCTGGCCCAGCTGGTGACGGCCATTCGCGACGGTTCACTGCCGCCGCTCGACAGATTAGGCCTGCTTGACGACTGCTTCGCGCTAGTCCAGGCTGGACACACGCAAACTGCTGAGGTGTGTAAAAATCTTTTTAAAACATATGCATGTATTTCAAATAAAATAGTAATATACACTTGCAATTTTTATCAACAAATGTTGTAGTGAAATAAAAAGATTGTTTAATACAACAGATATTAAAAAACACTGCTATTATCACAAATAATATCTTAATCAATCTATAATTTTTATTTCTTCTCAATTTGTATAATTTCTTGTTTTCTAATCTAGCTAAAACTGAAATAGGTGTCAATTGGTTACTATTAATGCTGATCGTAATAAAAAATAAATAATGGAACATTTAGACTTCAATACTAATATAATAAAGCAGAAGAATTTTATGTTCGTTTCTCATTTAACAGGAAATAATGTCCGGAACTAACAGATTTCAATGATTGTTTTTGTGATAGATTGATTTTATTTATTATTTAAAGTTCTTTTATGACCGTCCAAAGCAGACCAGTCGCCATAGACAGATGTAATACTAGAAGCAGAACGGCTAGTATTAATGACATAGCTAGACATTAAAATATGTAGACATCTTTACAGAGCATAAAATGAAGTCGCTTCTAATGTTCGCTGGATCTTTAAAACTGCTCAACAGATTTCAATGCAGTTTTCAGCAATAGTGATTCAAGAGAAGGTTTATATGTGTAATACATGCATATTATAATAGAGGAAATGCGATTATTTTAACCTTGGCTGGGGGCTGGGTCTCCAGCAATCTATAAATGTTTTATTCCTGGGGTGGCACGAGTAAAGCCATCCCATCACGCAAAATGGGCGCACTGAAGTCGTCGAGTTGCGGAAACCCAGCCCGCGAGTTTCAAATGTTTTATTGCCAATGTATTAATTCTGAACTATTATTATTGATCATTGCATTTTTGTTTTGTTTACAGTCATTGAAACTCATGGAAGCTTTTAGTAATGAAACAAACTTTACAGTATGGTCTTCAATATCCAACTGTATGTCCAAACTAAGTGCCTTATTATCGCATACACCACTTGACAAGCCCTTGAAGAATTTCGGAAGGAAGTTATTTTCAAACATTACTCGGCGGTTAGGCTGGGATGCTGAGGAGAAGGAAAGCCATCTCGACACATTGCTCCGAAGTTTAGTTCTTAACAAAATGATCAGCTTTGAGGACCCAGATACCATTAAGGAAGCCAAGATTCGGTAATTCAACTTTTGTTATTTTTTTCATGTTATATTTAGGCATTGTGTTAGCACATTTAGCAGTCGGAAGGTCAAACATGTGCTGTATCCGTTAGTATAAAAATATGTTTCAGATGTCACCTTAAGAACGCAATATATTTTTTTCTGAGCAACATTCCTTACCTTCATTTAAAACTCATATTTGCATTCACAGTGTTGAGCATTGAGTATGAAATGAATGATATCCTTTACTATTTATAAAGCTTGAACGCTTATAAGTAGAGACTAGATTTTATGCAATGTAAAAATCTAGTTAGATGCATGGAAAATGCGTGAAATATGCACGAAAATTAGCAAAATATGCAAAACTAATTGACTTATTTTAGGAATGAAAAAAGAAGAAAACCTAGTTTTAATTTTTTTATTGCAATATCAGGATAGAATTTGTAAATTATCCTTTGATAGGCGACAATAGGTACAGTAACATTACATGACATTAAAATTATTTGTAGGGATTCGTTCCCCGTTTAAGGAGTTTCGGTAGATTCCATATTTTTTTAAAAGACGGTAGACGTGAGTTGTCGGGCGAGGAGAATGATAGTAATGGTTTTCCTCACAATCGCTTTGTTATAATCACTTTATGATAATACACAGTGAAAGTGAAGTCATCGGTCGCACGCTTCAATGCTCGGTGTTGCGTCAGTGTCTAACTACCGACACTTGTGTTACCAAATAAAATAAGTGATGCGCCGTCATATTTAATGTTGTTGTAAACATAAACAATCAAATATTGTTTCAAATATTCAGTGGTAAGATCGTGTCTTCGATCATTTATTCAAAATAAAAGTAACTAAATCTCAGATAAAATATGCTTTTACTGCTGAGGATGGCTTAACTATGCATATAATCCGCTCCCTACTTATAAGTTCTTAAAAAATTTAATTTTAATTTGAAGAAAAAAATTTCTCAAAGTTAATTAATGCTCACTTTCTGCTTTCTTCAAATTTCTTCTTGAAATTTCTGCTGATGACAGATGATTTATTGTATGATTAGGGAGCAGAGCCGATCGGTCATTAGGAATCAGAGCCGATAGACGAAGTAAAATGACGGCTAGTGACGGTTGGTTTTATTTCGTTGCATTAAATACAGTTGTATTCTAAAGAACTAGGTCGAATTTGAATTGTAACTGAATCACTCGCCTTTTCGTCGCTACTCGCGTGTATCGGCGCCGATCCAGCCGATTCAGCCGATCCAGTTGAAGTTAGGTTTGTGCTTCGCACGTGCACATGTGTAAAGGTCGCTCGGTGGCTCGGCAGGTTCGAGCGGCACTCCACGGGCGCGGCCCCGCTGGCGGCGGACCTGCGCTCGGCGTGCTACCGCGCCGTGCTGGCGGGCGCGGACGAGCGCACGTTCGAGCGCTTCCTGGCGCTGTACCGCGCCGCCGACCTGCACGAGGAGAAGGACCGCATCAGCCGCGCGCTCGGCGCCGTCAACGACCCCGCCATCCTCAAGCGCGTGCTCGACTTCGCCATATCGGTAACCTACACGCCTTACGCATCTCACACGCCACGCTCAGATCCCACACTAGCTATTAGATAATAAGATAACGAGACGGAACGAATGATTCTGCTCATCACTAAAATAATTGTCCTGGATGGGAATTGAACCCACATCCCCTGGTTTTGCAGTCAAGGTGACTAACCACAGACCCAGACAGACAACAAATAAAATACACATTTACTTTCAGTGCAATCTTAGCGGATGACGATTTACCGACACATGCATATGGATGACCAAGGGAGCGTTCAAGTATTACGTAACGCAACTTTTGAAGATTTTTGAACCCCCCCTCCCCCTGTAACACATCGTAACGTTTTTCTGTTCGACCCCCCCTATCTAAACGCTACGTAACACTCAAGTATCATGTTTATATTTTATAAATTTTTGGCTTACAATACACACAATTGATTTTCTCCTTTCCTTTTTGCTAATAAACTCTTAAAATAACCGCCCCTGTAACGCATTGTAACGTTTTACGAGACCCCCCCTCCCCCCAAATTGCGTTACGTAATACTTGAACGCTCCCCAACCTTGTTGTCAAACGTCTTACATGTAACTACACAGGTGTAATTACACCTAGTTAATTATAATTAAAAGAAGTTGTATATCATTAACACGATTACGACGAAAGTCAAAAACAACACGAGACGGGATATAGTGTTTGTTACCAAAATTTGGCTGGACCGATTTTCATGAAATTTTGTGTGCATATCGGGTAGATCCGAGAATCGGCCATCATCTATTTTTCATACTTTGCAGACTGACAGGCATTCTGGTGATTAGATGCGTGTCTTGAACAGACATTACAACTAATAGCTACCGACATGGAAGTGCAGAAACTGTCTAGTACGAATGCTTCTACTGTCGCACGAGTTCCAATCTCACTCGGTAATGAGATAATCATCAACTTTAGTGGCAAAATAATAATCGTTCTACCATATTTATGTAGTATTAATATGTAAGTCAGTAGGTTATTTATCATATCACTGTCTCCTCCCACTTTGCGATTCATCATTTATAAAATTTTAGGATGAAGTGAGAGCACAAGACACCGTTTTCGTAATAGTCTCTGTGGCTGTTACAAAAAATGGCCGTGACCTCGCCTGGCAGTTCTTTAAAGAAAATTGGCAGCAGTTTATGGACCGGTATCAGGTAAGTTTGATCTGACGCATATTAAAGTTTATTCCATCACTTGCAATAGGGGTGCTAAATTTCCACTACTTTTTATAGCCTAGCGATTTATTAACATTAAATAAAACTAAGTTATTTTTATTCCCTATTATTTGTGAACTTCGCCATAATTCAGCTTTCATTTGTCAATTTGTCATACAGTCTTTATAAACTGATGAGGTGATACAACAAATATTGCACGAATTTATGAAAGGTGTAGTAGTAACAGTGATAATAAAATAGAAATAAATTAGGTAGAAAGTAGCCTGTTAATCCAGACTGCCTCCAAGCTAAAAGCCTGAACTTACTTTTTAACGGCTGAAGCTCATCAGAGAGAGTGACATACTAAAATATCAGTTGTGCTATTTTGATGAGAAAATCAGCATTAAAAAAGGAGGGAAGAAATGTGTTCTTCATTTGATGAGTCCGATCTGTTCGGCGATGTACTTCCAGGCAAACCAAATTCGCTCGACAAACGTAAGTAACTAGACAAGAAAACATGTATAAAGGGTAGAATTATAAAATTTCAGGGCGGCTTTTTATTGTCGCGCTTGGTGAAGTCCACGACGGAGAACTTCGCGTCGGAGAGTTGCGCGCAGGAGATCGAGCAGTTCTTCCGCACGCACCAGTCGCCCGGCACCGAGCGCTCCGTGCAGCAGGCGCTCGAGACCGTGCGCCTCAACGCGGCCTGGCTGCGCCGCGACCTCGCCTCCACCACCGCCTACCTGCACTCCTACCACTGACGCGCGCCCCGCCCTCCGCCCCGCCCCGCCCTCGCCTCATTACAGACACTACATTATTTGCAGGACCAATTGACATAAGACTGAAACGCTACAACGAAATCGATGGTTATTTATGTCTTAATCATCAAGCATCATTTATTTTCAATTAAGTGTGATGCGTCGATGAGTCGCAATTAGTTTCGTTAATTGTTTATTAATTTAATTCTGCAGTTTTCTACCATCCGAATAAAAAGAAAACTTTTAAAAAGCCATATTTTTATGAATATATAATACAGTTATTATTTTTGTTTTGGTCTCCTTCAAGGGTAATTAATCTGTGATAAAACAAAAAATACAATGTCTAAAAAATTGCAGGTTTTGAAATTATACTTTCCAATACTGCAATTTTAATACGAGACTTTCCTAGATAATGTGTAATGTGTGTTAAACATTAATCTATCTATTCAGAAACTAAACAAAGTTGAGCATACCCATACCCAAAAAATATAGTTATGCAGGTCCTCAGAATATTAAGATGGCGTGTGCCATAATTTATGCCTAAAAAATTGCCTCATTACAAGTTCAACAGCAAAACGAGTCTCACATGCCACCTTGATGATTTAAAACGTGCAGAAGCCGATTACATAATAAACCTTTTTGCGGCCAACATATAAAAAAATCAAATATGTAAAATATTCAAATATCCATAGATAAAAATAAATATTTTATAATTAGCTAAATTGTTAGTGTTATGCATTATTGTATTTGTGAAAAATATAAAATTTTCACTTTCACGGTTTCAGTTTGGGTGGTTTATTTGACTACAGTAATGAGTTCGAAGCCGAAAATGGTCAGGGGATGTATCACGCCTACTATTTGACAAAAAATATCATACTATGTCTATTGTGAAAGGAGTTATTAATTTTAATAAGATTTTGGTACACAGGTACACAGATTGAGAAAAGCCATAAATAAGTTACAGCCCTATTACATATATACTACATATATGTATTTTGTAAATGTGTATAAATATTATTTTAATTTATATTGAACATGTTGAATGTTTGCTGCTGGTGCTGAGAGCATTTTTATTTTTTCATTTAAAATATTCTACATTATTATACAGACAACTTACTAGCTACTTAATTTAACAACAGTGCACCATCCTTTTTGATAGCGTCATTGCATTTGAAAAAATGTACTATATTAATGATTGTATTTTCTCGCGTATTATTCTATACAGCATTAATACGTTCAGTTATGTAAAAATATAGTGTATGTTATTTTATAATTGTAAAAAAACATTTTTTTTGTCTATGTGTATAATGATACGCGTGTAAAATCGTCAGTTTATTTATTTTGTTGACATGCAAGCTTAGTCAAAATTGTGATTTTGGGGGCTAATTTGAAAGTTACCATTAGTGTCGCGTTTGTTGTCATCACTTGTTTGTTTTGTAAGACTGTGTTATCGCAATAAATCGTACAAAATATAGCTTTTCTTTTATTCATGTTTTATTATGGAATAAACTATTACCGCCGCCCATGGACACCCGCTACACCAAAGGCGTCACAATTGCGTTGCCGACCTTTGGGGGATGGGGAGGGGCGTTTGGGTATGGCCCTTCGGTGTCCTCACTCACTCGACGAAACAGCACAAGCACTATTTCACACCGGTTTTCTGTGAGGCCGTGGTATTACTCCGGTCATGCCGGCCCAATCATCCAGAAGTGTGGCTATATTTTCTACATTACATTTTTCCAAGATATGAAGCTGCATTATGGTTTACATTAGCGGACTATCATGTCTACTGATAGTAGTCTGTGTAGCAAAGTAAATATTGACGACCTGAAAATACCTAATAATTTCATACTATAGTGATATAACAAAGGTCCCACCTTTTCAAACGTAAAAAAATGGCAGTTATAAGGACGGCCGATAGAAGTGGGAGAGCTATGCTTCGGCATGAATGGGTCGGCTCGACCGGAGTGATACCACGGCCTCACAGAAAACCGGTGTGAAATAGCGTTTGCGCTGTGTTTCACCGAGTGAGTGAGGATACCGGAGGCCCATACCCAAACCCCTCCCCCCATCCCCTTTCCCATCCCCCAAAGGTCGGCAACGCACTTGTGACGCCTTTGGTGTTGCGGGTGTCCATGGGCGGCGGTAATCGCTTACCATCAGGTGATACGTCTGCTCGTTTGCCCACTATTCAATAAAGAAAGAAAGAAAAAAGTGAAAACGTATAATGTAATTTGTAAAAGTAATGTATACAATTAAATTTTTTATAATTTTTAAATTAAAATTATCAACATCAAACATTAATACGGCCCTATACTTATCCCTCACACAGCACTTTTGTTAGTTGACAGTAATGAGACGGTAAATTCAGCTCAGTTCGATTCCAGCATTCGCGCGTGACTCTTGCCCTTTTTATTGAGTCCGATTTAATTAATTAAAGTGTCCTTCAACATATCGTTTACCATCAGGCGATACGTCTGCTCGTTTGCCGCCTATACAAAAAAAACATCGGTGAGACGCGAACCCATAAGGTTTTCTCCTATCAAAAAGTGTTCAACGTGGCTAAAGAAGTTTACAGTTCAAAAATAATTTCAAAGTTTACGGTTTCGCATTTTGAGGCCAGAAAAGTATTTTAATTTAAACAAAAGCCCTCGGTAGGCAAATCTACGATGGCCAGATATGTAATGTAAAAATTATCAAAGACCTGGCAAGGCACTGCTATGCTGTACCTAGGTACTGTAGACTTTTGCATTTAGAGTTTAGTGGAGCAGATATCATGAATTAATAATTCATGTAGATGTAGTTCATGTGGATCGTCACTTTTATGAACTGAACATATGACTAGGCTCCTCTAAATTTGAGAGGAAACAGAGATTCGCTAATATAATAAGGATATAAGCCTGGCTGAGCTGGGGATACTAGCCCCAGATCGGACACCCACTATAATATATATAAACCCTTATAACTTTTAAACTTTCAGATATTTGGCTACTTCCTGCCAATTGTTTTTTTTTTTTTTTTTAATTAAAATCCATTGTCAGCCTATAACAAAATTGAGAAAGAAATGCTGCGTTTCTTTTTTAAATGTTGTAACGATGTTGGAGTCTTTGTTTAGAGAAATTTATGAGTAAGGCTCCTCTGTGAGTCGGCGAGAAGACAACATTGTCCAAATCGCCGATTTAATTAAAGGAGAACTAAGGTAAAAGCACCTGTAACCGGCGAGCTTGTATCTATCATCTAACACACAACGCCATCTAGTCCCAAGCTAAGCAGAGCTTGTGTTATGGGTACTAGACAACTGATATAAATATTTATATACTCTTTTTTTTGTGAATATATACATATTATACATAGAAAACACCCAAATAGTGAATAGTGTTCTATAATCTTTCATATCCTGATGACCAGGCAGTAGAGATAGAAAAAAAATGAAACAAATAGATAAAACAGTACATCTATATTGCACTATAACATCTCACTGAATATTGTACAAATTGTGTATCATTACGATCATTGATTACACCTAAAATATAAACGTTACACATATTGTGCCAATTGAATATCTAGCGGGTGCACTCATTACAACACAATCTTAAGAAAGTTAATTTCAAACTCAGGGTACAACAATCCCATACAAATAAACTTAATACATTTGGAAATACAATATTTATTTCGAAATCCACACAAAAATTAAGGCGGTTTATGTTAAAGGTATGGATGGGAGGGTACTAATTGCTTCTCAGCTATACTTATGTTAGCTAGTAAGAAGTAACAATTACGTCACACAACACATTTTTCTGTTACAATTACATACTGTATATTGCCTATGATAATCAAAAAAATAAAATACATATAGTCAGGCATTTTACCTAATTTCTAATGAACATTAATGTAATCTATCGCTTGTTCTGAATACACATAATTTCATGAAGTAGGTACAAACTTGTTTATAATGCAACAACATTAATTTTCATCATAGTATTTATTTAGACTTATACCACTTTAGTTTCATAATTATTATATACAATTCAGATTTATACTATTAGCAAACCTTCATAAAATATACGTGGAGTGTTAAAACTCTTCAGGTGAGTTTACAAACAGAAGATCTATATTTGTAGTTACAAGTCTTTATTCGCGGCGTTACCCTTCATTTACAATTGTTGTATCATTCTTCTCTACACATCGATTCGACAACTAATGATGGGTCACGCCACGACTTTATTGCTTTATAAATTACTGCATTCGCAGTAGCTCTGCGTAAATTGACAGATTCGGCAACATCACGAAACACCACATACTCCTAGCGATAGAAGGCAACTTTTTTAGATACCTAGTCTTTTAATTATATATTATCGAAATTTCAATTATTTTACAAGCGTTGGACGTCGTCGTGTTTATTAATTCCTTGAAAATATTGCCTTTGGCTGCATATCAAGAGATTCATAAAAGAATAATGAATATCACAACACAATTATAGCGCACTATTGCTTGAGCCTAGAACGATCCTAAACGCGTTAGTTCCAAATACATTACGTATATTCTTTTATAGTTGCCATCGTTATATCGTTTATGTAAATAATATTGTTTTCGAAGGTGACTGTATAAAAAATGACGCAAGAAAATTAATTTAAATACTGAACCTCTTTTTATAGCATGTGGCCTTAAATGACTCGCTTGGTTTTTATACAAACTGAATGCCTTGAGTACCATACATCAATTAGGTATATGTGATTCCAATAAGCTAAAATCCTAGGTACGAATCTCTGGGCGGACGGCATTGAGCTTTACTGAAACCTTTCTTACGCAGTCTTATTTGAACCAGTTAGAATTACGACTCAGTCGATATTCTTACATGTAATTGTGTATTAGATTCTCATAAAATGTCAAGCTAAAAAATGATTTTGAAAGAAGGAGCCCGCAAAACGGCGAGTTGTCGGTTAACATTAAGTTAAGTAACAAGTGTAGTTAACAATATTGTATTGAAAAGGTGTGCTAAGGCATATAATGGAAGGCTGTATCTTGACATCGTTTTATATTTAATTGTTAATTCCCGATTGTACCCATTAAGACGTCATTCATCCGCAATAACAATCACAGAGAATGGTTTTGGCTCCTGTTGACCTATAGCGTCGATGTGGATATATAACATATTATCAACAAAGGCCAAGGATTTTAATTCTATTAAAATATAGCAAATAGACGTATACAGCAGACCTACTGTTTTAAGGTGATAATGAATGCCGTCCGCAGCACTAAAGATACGCACTTTCATTTCTTGAGCACCTAGTACGCTTGTGGTTAGTTTACATAGTACAAAGTATACATAGACGAGAAGTGCTATAATAAAATTGTCTTTTTATAAAAACTGTCTTAGAATCCACAGTTCCTAATTTTTATGGTGTAGCTGTTTATTCCCATTTCATATATTACTCATACAGTAAAATATGTCTTGATCGAAAGTGACAAGCATTATTCTCAATTTTTGTGTTATGTACCTCTAAAATTAAAATAAGGGAACCCTTATAGGATCACTTTGTTGTGCGTCTGTCTGTCTGTCAAGACTCTTTTTCACAGAAACGCGTAGATGTATCAAGCTGAAATTCATATCAAATACTCTGGTCTGCTGTGAAATAATCAAACTTCTAAGCCAACCGCAATAAAAAGATACAGCGGTTTATGCTGCACATTTTCGACAATCGCAAGGGAATCAAAACCTACAGGGTACTCCCCGTGAACTCTGAATCTTGAATTTTGGTGCGAAGCAACGTCTTATAGCTCAGATAAAGGAAAAATTGCTAAAAGCCAAAAATTTTACCACCATCATATAATAAGCTATATATGATGCAAATTTTCGACATTTGCAAGGGAATCAAAACCTACGGGTTATTTACCGTGAGCTCAGAATCTTGAAATTTGATACGAAGCAACGTCTTATAGTACAGATTAAGAAAAACTTGCGAAAAGCATAAATTTTTAGTTACATCATATACCCACAGCTTTGTACGGAACACTCGGTGCGTGAGTCCGACTCGCACTTGGCCGGTTTTTTAAATGTTGAAAAACAATAATTGAAAATATTTAAAATAAAAAAATGACTAGAAATGTAGGAAATAAACGACGTTTAAGTACGAAATAAGAAATTGTAAAAATATATTTATATGTCCCTTACTAACTGAATTGGTAATTTTTTTTACGGTTATAGCTACCAGTAGAAATAAGTGTTAAGGATTTAGTTGCCACTAACCAGTGGAGATACATATTTCAGTAGGGATAAAAACTAATAAAAAGAGTTAGAGGAGATGAGTGAAAGTGTTAAAGGGTTAGTGGAGACCAGTGGAGATACATATATCAGTAAGGACGTAAGGGACAGGAGAAGGAGAACCTTTTAAACTACAGAACAATTAAAATCGTATAGAATTAGATTCGTAGAAATTCATAAAGAATAAAGTAAATTAAAAAATGCTGATATATATGTAGACACCTTAGATTCGTATAAACTGTGGTGGTAAATAAATAAACTTCACTTTTATAAACTTTAACAAAGACTTAAGACTTGTTTCACTTATATGAAATAAAGAAAGAAAAGTAATAGGTATAAAACACTAACTTACAAATTTATTTGATTATACAGTACAAGTAGACAAGTTTATGAAATTCTGATCAAGTATTGTGTTGCTCACTTCTAGATATGCCACTTGGCTTGTTTGCAGTGAAGTTGATTGTTTACAGACAAAACTGTTGTATCTTTCTTAGTTTTCTACTAATTATTATATTCACATTGCTCTATTGTTATAAGATTAAATTAGACATAGAGCAACCCGGTAGCGAGTAGTCATACGTAGGCGTTCCCCTCTATCAAAGTAAAAGCCCAAAAGGACCTGTTACACTGTTATGACAAAGAATGTATATTTTTTTTATTATTGTAGGTGGCGTATCAACACCAGAGGCGTCACTTACAGTCTCACAGAAGGAGTACGCTCTTTTCTCTAAGGTTTGAAGGTCGTATTGGTCTGGGAATACCGCAGGCGACAGTTCATTCCAAAATTTTTATTGTGTGAGGCAGAAAGTTTCGGAAAAAGCGCACAGTTGTGGACTGAACTTTATGTGAGCGTGAAATTCTGTGTTTGTGTTCTAATTGTTGTGTGAGTTCTTAGTGACAGGAGATTGTTTTTTTTTGCATTTGAATCTAAAATGTGTCTGTCTGAAATTTCTCACCCAAAGAACGAGTTTTGTATCGAAACAAACGCTATGACTACGACCCTCCGTTCAGTGGTCCGTGTTGCTCTATGAAATTAAAGTTTAGATTTATTAGACAGGCGGCGCACTAGTGATTTGGATACGTGACAATTGGGTCACTTTTTGTCCGCGGAGGATAGCCGTGACAACTAAATGTCACTTCCGTCTCTCCCCTTCCCTCATACTTTAGTCGTCTTTCGCGTAATCAAATCGAATGCAAAAAAGTTTTCTCACTGTCATCGCAGGTGCGCGCAGTCACGAAATGGTGACAAAAATCACTAGTGCTCTCAGGACCTTATTGTAAAATATGAATATTAACAACATTTACAATATTCAATAGCATAGTTTTAACAGAGATAATTTTGCTGTTATCTTGACATAGTTAAATTCATTACACCTGTATAGCGGTTGCGTTGCCATAAAATGTACACTGTAGTTACTTATTTACATTATACTCTGAACAAATTACTTATAAAAAAAATAATTTTCACTTTCACTATACACAAAACGGCTTATAGCTTAGCGATCTATGTTAATTACATTTAACTAATGGACATAACCAAATCTTGTGATTTGATTTCGCATGAATTACACTATACATAAAATCACACAAATTCTATCTAATAAAAGTTTTTTCTTACCATTTTTAAATATACATATACTCCACATCTTACATAAGTATTATAATATCTTTATATTATGTGACATTCTGATGCTGGGTCAAATTATGAGAAGTGTTTTATTGCAAAATAATTATCAGTATCATATTCGTAAATATCAAATGGCATTGAGTATTATTATAAGAATATAACACCAAACTCTGCATAGTTAATCTGGTTTACACCAAATTATAACAAATACTTGACTGAAAATGGGTAAAAAAAACTCTTGTATAATTACAGGATAGGTAATTGGTCTTTCAAGATCATATAATTCTGTCGTTTTTGACAGTGCCTATTATGCATTAGAAAATGTCCACGTAAAATCACGCAATTTGAGCAAGTATTTAGGAAATATTTCTCAACATCAGAGACACTCCTTAAATTCAACATTTGTCTGAAAGTTATTACTATGTTGCCTATATAATCTTCCAAGGAACATTTCTCTGGTATCGAGAAAAACATATATTATACGATACAACAAATTATGTCATAAAATGCTAACTAAACTGTCTGGATGGACAATTCATATAAGACTATTCAGTTAGATAAACTACACAAGGATCAATAGAGTCTATTCAAGCATAGTTAAGAAGGTAATTTCAAAACGTGTGACTATTGGTGGGTATCACTACAACTATAGATTTTATAAATAAGATTTTAAACTAGGACTAGAAGCGTGAAGACAGACAGTCTTAGGAAAATATAACTTGTCCCTTTATTGAGACAACAGAGGCCACTACAATTATGTAAATGCTGAAGGCATTGTTAGAATATCAATAACATACTACATATTAACTCAAATTCAGATTTTTTTTTTTTAATACTTTTGTAGTCTATTATATATTAAATGCAACATGAAATATATCTTTATGAATTAATCTATGAAAGGTTTATTTGAGAATACATAGTATGTTGTTGTGACAGTTTCTTCAACAAGTACGTTTATTGAATAAGTACTTAATAATGTACCTTATTCTATGATGAGGCATCGTGGTAAGTGTTCGTGAAGATAGTCGAAGAGTTCAGGCGATGCACCCGGACAATTCGTTAGTTCCAATTCACGTAGTTGCCTCAGTTGTATGAGGCTAGATAATCCGCCCGAAGTTAACAATGGACAACCTAAAAATCAAATTATTGATAATGATATAAATATAATAAATATTTCGGACATTTAACACACAACGCCATCTAGTTCCAAACTAAGTAGAACTTGTATTATGGGTCCTAGACAACTAATATAAATACATATATCATTTTTTTTTGTAAATACATGCATGTTATACATAGAAAACACTCAAGCTCCGATACAAATACTTGCAGATCATACAAACATTTGTCCGACCCGGGTATCGAACCCGAGACCTCAAGGACAGCAGTCGCGTACGCTACCACTGCGCTACCGAGTGATTGTAACTGTTAAAGTCAAAACGGCTTTGACAGTTGCAATCAATATTTTTTTTATATATTGGCCTGTCAAAGTGACTCTACTCTGCTTGACGGAAAGCGTGAGCGGAATCCAAGAGTTATAATCACAGTATTCAATGCGAATGCAGGAAATGAAACAATGCAGAATAGTGACAAATACTAAGACAGTCTATTGAAATGCTTCTGTTATATCATTCTGTTATATTGGTCCAGTCTCTTGGTTGATAATAAAATATACATACGAGTACAATAGCACTCTTGTGTCTATATATCCATTTTATTATCTTACTTTACCTGCCTCTAGTCCTGCCTGGTCTAGCGGTTGACGTATGCGACTACCAATCTAGAGGTCTCGGGTTCGAAATTGTTATTGAGTTTTTCTGATTATAGAAATGCTTAATAACAGCTCGGCTTTTGAAAGTTGGGATCTAAGCCCCGTGCCTCGAAGAGCACGTAAAGTTGTTGGTCCAGCGCCTGATCTCTCCCCGGTTGAGTCGGTTAACCGTCTCATCGGATTATGAGAGAGAGGGAACAGAGAGTGCACCGTGTTTGCGCACACACTTGTGCACTATAATATCTCCCTGCTGGTCTCTGTTGAGACTGGCCGCCGTGGCCGTAATCGGCTAGGAAAACATCTTCATCATTCTCTTACTAAGTCTTATAAGATATTCTGCTTCAGGATGTAATATATGTGTTTTAATAGAGTAGTTGACTGTTTCGTAAATAAATACCAATGTCTCCCTCATCAAAACGAATATTACAAAACATCTCGGCAAATATTATTAGTCCAGCTTTTCATTTCTATTATAAATTTTAATCAAATAAACATTGAGATATGTTGCTCAATTGAGTAGAGTAAAACATTGACGTCACAACGTGGTTTTTAGTACATTTTTCATACAAAGTTATCGTTTTGACAGATGATAAAAAGTAACTGATTTGACCAAGGTGTCAACTACCCTATTATAAACATCGGTAATCTTATGATGATACAATTTTATGTTAATTCTATATCTTACCAGCCAACGACAGGAGTTGAAGTGAACGCATGCCACACAGATGTTGGACACCAAAGTCTCGTACTTGAGAGCACCAGCGCACGAACAGCGCCACCAGAGACTGCATCGTACTAATGTATCCCACACCAATATCTGTTATGTGTACACATCTAAAACAAAAAATTCCACGCATAAAACGAAAAACGTCAAATGGTACACTATAATATGGTGTATGTTTTTTTTCAATTTAAAAACAATTGAAAAAAGAAGTATATCAGGCGAAATATATTTGTGGGGTTGTGGATTCGATTCTCACATGAGACAACACTTTGTGTGATCTACAAATTGTTGACCTGGGTCTTCTTTGTGTCTGTTTAATGTAGATGTAAATTTCCCCACGAACGATTTGTACTTAACGCGAGTTGTCCGAATCAAAAAATCATTACGTAGTTTGTCAGTGTAAGACATATTATGTACATAAGATCAACACAACGTCTCCTGAACAAGCACCTATGCACTGTAGGTGCAACAGACAGCCCTCTATGCAGGGGATGCATGGAGGCAGAAGAAACGCCGCAGCACGTTCTCACAGAATGTAGAAGTGTGGCAGACCAACGGGCGAACATCCTCCAATCGGCATCACTCCCGGAAGCATGTAACAACCTGAAAAGGCTGCTTAGCTTCTGGGACAAACTAGGTTGGCTGGAGTAGGAAGGTGACAAACTCACGTACAACGGCCCAATCAAGAGGCTAAGTGCGGAAATGGCCCGGTAAAACAAACAAACAACAAACAAAGATCAACACATTATGTACTCTATTAATCCTATCACATTCAACATGTAAAATTGTTTTAATAGCTTGTCATGTAGGGATTTTTGTTACAAACCTGTCAAGTGTAAGTTCCTCGAGATGATTGAGATCGCAGGCAATATACTCAAGAGCATTATCCGTAACGCGAGGACACCAACTTAAATCGAGGCTGCGCAAACGTGGGAGATTTTCCGCTAACAGCTCAACCCCTTCATCCGTCACCTTGCTGCATCCGCTCAGTGATAACACCGTCAAGTTCGGCAATGAGTGAACTGTTGAGTAAAGTTACCATTTAGGTACAACTAAATATATAAAAGTGTAAAACATATCTTGTCTCGTAACATATTTGATTGCACTATTTGATTGTAAAAAACAAAACAATTCACTATACTACTAAAGAGCCGTTTAAACCGTGGGAGAGCCACGCTTCGGCGTGCTTGGGCCTGCTCGACCGGAGTCAGACAGCGTCTGCGCTGTGTTTCACCGAGTGAGTGAGGGTACCGGAGGCCTACACCCTACCCTTCTCCCATCCCTCTTCCCATTCCCCCAAAGGCCGGCAACGCACTTTGGTGTTGCGGGTGTCCATGGGCGGTGATAATCGGTTACCATTAGGCTAAACGTCTGCTCGTTTGCTCCTATTCGATAAAAAAAAGAGCGGAAAAGTTTACACATTTTTGAAATACTAAATCGAGAATGAAAAAATCTCTGAAGTGAACTAATTAAGTTCAAACTACAATGTAAAAAAAATTCACCATCTGCAACGCCGCCTGCACGCACGAAAAAAATGTACTCGTCTCGTTGAGCCTGAGCAGAGCGTGCAAGCGAGAGCGCGGAACAATCGATAGAGAGGCACAATCGGCAAAAGCGTTCGGCTTGTATTGCATATTTTTCATCAATTATTATTATTATTGTATAGGGGCAAACGAGCAGACGTATCGTCTGAAGGTAAGCGATTACCGCCGCCCATGGACACCCGCGCGTTGCCGGCCTTTTAAGAAGGAGTACGCCCTTTTCTTGAAGGTTTGAAGGTCGTATTGGTCCGGGAATACCGCAGCGACAGTTCATTCCACAGTTTTGTTGTGCGAGGCAGAAACTTTCGGGCAAAGCGCACGGTTGTGGACTGCCAACCATCTAGATGATGGGATGAAACTTCTGTCGCGTAGGACGATGGCGGAAAGAGGCGGCAAGGATCAGTCCGAATAATTTCTCGGAGTAGACACTCCCCATAGTAAAAGCGGTAGAAAATGCACAGCGAAGCCACATCTCTACGCAGCGCTAAAGAGTCTAGCCGAATTGAAAGTTCTTGGCAATCTACGATACGAGTCGCCCTCCGCTGAATGCGGTCCAGAGGGAGGTGCTGGTATTGGGGTGCCCCTTTTTTTTTTTTTTTATTGTGCGGAAATCCCCGCGGATACCACCTGGTGGCATGTCGGACTCGAACCGACCAAAACCGCACGCCGTCTCGGGTACTAGATGCCGGGGAACCAGGTGCACCCTAGAAAGGAAAACCCTGGAACCCCGACGTACGTCGGGCCACCTGCGCTTTGTAGATGGCCCCCTACTGTGTGAGAACCCCAATGTTCCCTTTAGTAACCCCCAGGGCGCGCACGCTCCGCAGCGTCCGCGCCATCACCCGGCCTGCTTCTGCTAGGGTGACACATGGCCTCATGTGCGAACCTGCGCCTTATAAAGCTGGAGGCGGTGGGCCAGAGTGAAATACTGTCTCGATCTGTTGAGCACACCAAGCTACTTCGAGGCCAATTTGGCCTTACCCTCCAAATAGCCACGAAACTGAACTTCGTTCGATACGTCGACACCAAGTATTCTAATTTTGGCTGTGGTAGATAGGGGAGTGTCCTCAAAATGAGGACATACGACCCACAGCTTTTTAGTGCTGAACACACAGCGTCTTTATACATTAGATAGTATGATATTGACAATATAATTAGTTAAGTATATAAATGCTGCATACCAATATTAACAACACCATGATTAGTCAGCTCCCAACAACTGTGTAGACGTAGTACACTAAGTGAAGCACTTTGTTTGGGCGAAAAGTATCCCAAAGCTGCATCGGTTACATGATAGGCTTGCAGTGAAAACTCGTATAGAGATGGTAGAAGCTGAGCTACTGCCCCAACCTGTATGGTAAAATATCATTATAAGTATTCCACTCTCTCTTAGAAAATTAATAAAATGTTAAACATTTAATGTCATAGAATTTTATTGTTTGCTTTTCAACAAATTCTTTGTATTACCACAAAGATTTTAGTTCAGTATTTAACACTATACTTTTCTTTTTATTGTTGCTGTGATATATGTTTGAATTAATTAAATTTCATGATATTAATGACTGCAATAAAATGCATAAAATGCATAAACTCACTCCAATGCATAATATGTACTTATTGTGTAAATTTTCCAGAATGTCATTTGTTTATTATTATTCTCTGGTGATCTGTACAATCTGTAGCACAGGTTTTCCTAATATAGACACCAGTCTCTCACAAAGGAATAATTGTCACGCATTGTATTGTATTACCTGATCTGTACTTACCTTTGTGAAAGAATAATAAATAGATTATTATTATACTAGCTGAACCCCGCGGTGCTACCCGCGGTACGATGATAACTGCGGGCAACGCCGCGAGGCGAAGCTATATCTTTATAAATAGTAGCCTATGTGTTATTCTGATGTATAAGCTATATTGTGGTAAAGTTTCATTCAAATCCATTCAGTAGTTTTTACGTGAAAGAGTAACAAACATCCATACATACATACATCCATACTTACAAACTTTCGCCTTTATAATAGTAGTAGGATTCTCATTTTTAGAGAAGTCTTACACAGACTAGTAATCGATTTACTAATAATATGTGGAAGATAAATTAAATAACATTATATTAGCAAGAATTGAATATTGTCATAATCTTAGCTTTAATAACCCACATTTCATAATATGTATTATATGTACTATTTTAAAGTGTACTAACGTATCATTCCTCAGCCTTAAAAAAAATATACAATTGAGTAAAAAAATAATCTAACTACAAATTTGGTGTCTCTGATACAAAACAGTACATTCATTTCATCAAATTTTATTGAATACCATGATTAGGTATTCAATAAAATTTTATGAGTATGGAATTTAAATTTAATAATAAGCAGCAGACCAGGATCTGTGGTATGCCTTGGGAGAAGCTTATGTACAGCAGTGGACTGCAATAGTTGTTGACTGTTGATCATGAATATGCATAGTAATAAAACATACAGAACTTTACTTTGGCAATTGCGTTTAAGCATTATAGCTTTTAAAATTTCTTCTTTGTAACTAACTAGCATTTAAATAAGTGGTTTGATGCATTTGATGCGGATCTCAACACACATTTTGTAAACATTAAAAATTAACTAATCATAAAAAACTCCCAAGTCCAACAAACTGGCGAGAAGAATGTTAAATGTAAAGTTCTTTTGTCTGATACATCTTCATAATCCATGTTCATAATCAGTATTCTTAATTAATTTGTAATTGGTTTACATTAAAGTATATTCAAATTAAATTTCTCTATCAGAAGCTTTATCCAGCATAATCATGTTATATATGTAAAAGAAATTTTAATACTTGTTATGCGAGTATTGAAAATATTTATAATTTATATATTACTATTTCCTTAATGAAATAAGTACTTACAGCCTCATCAGCAATGTTAATGCAGTCAGTAAGCGTGAGGGAGACAATTCGTGGAGTTAGACATGCCCATAATCCAGCCTCTGTTATTTCATTGCATCCTGTTAGTTCTAACTCAAAGAGAACCTAAAATACAATTAGAATAATCTGTTAATAATGAGCAGTCGGACCTACGAAGACGGACAAGCAAGAGGCTGTGATGATGAATGAACAGTCAGAAATTATTACATTCTGACCAATGATGAAACAAAAATGACCAGATATGGTTCAATATTAAATTCATGCATGTTTTGTAATGTGTATGTAGTGAGTATGGTTAAATAACAAACTTACCTGCAAATGATCTAATGCAGCCTCCAAACCTCTATCTGTTATTGTGCATCCTTTTAAACTAATGGCATGAATATGGTGTGCTGACAGAGAAAATTGTTTAATAAATTCATTTATGTCATCATCAGATGCTGACACTAATACCACTGCACGTATTCCTCTTCTGATTAAAGAATTGTAAAACCGTTGCATACAGCACCCTGTAGCAGACCGAAGTTCGCGGCAGTCCAGAACAGCTGTTAAACCACTCCACCAACGAGGTGAAGAATACAATAAATCACGCCATCTGGTACAAACTTGGGCTAACGTCCTTCTATCATTAGCATTAAAATAGAGAAAAAACTTCTCTAAAAATTTTTCCTCTACAATAAATTGATTCCATGACAGAGGTCTGGGTGAAGGCCTGCGACGGCGTGGTACTCTTGGTGCTGCAGTGGCCGTTGTTGGGCCACAAAGTGCATTCGTCACACGTTCCACTACACCTGGTGAACGCTTGCGGCCTCTGAGACCTAGACCGGTGATGCGTCGTGATAGTTCAGCAGAGGCACGCTCCACGACTCCTTGAGCAGACACCGAAGACATCTTCACCTTAACGCGGCGTATAGTATCCGCCGGTCGGCCGCCACCCGAGGCTCCGCCGCCCGCACCGTGCTCACAGCCCGCCACGGCGCTACTGTAAATATAATTAAATTCGTGTTAGTAATAACGAAAATAGTCACTTTAAAAATTATGTTACGGTTACTTTTAATGATGGATATGTATATGAATTACAACCTTTCGTAATACCGCCTGAAATTACGAATGGTTTAAAGATGATTTTATCGGTTTTCAATGTACTTATTAAAAAAGAGACAAAGAAATAATTACTATTAAATAATAAAAGACACATAGCTTTACCTAATATACTCAAAATTGATGTAACTATTGAATGTTTACTTACAGATCTCCAGTGTAATTTCAATTTTCACTACGAGTAACTGTCACATAAAAACAAATAAAAAATCGATGCGCTCTAAATATTACCTTTAAGTTTGTTTCTGCCAAATGAAACACCATCATAGACTGTATATACTACTGGTTTTTATTAGAATATTGAGATCATACATTCAGATTACGAAATTTACTTGTAATGCCAGATTGCAGCTAAATTTTATGTACAAAACTCAAGAAAATTAAGTATGATGAACAAAACGCTCTCTGTAACCTCCGTCCGACGTCCGACAGCTACTATCACAGACATCACAAACCACAAAGGCCTTGCTACTATCTATATTCTATACTAATCACTAATTCACTGATCAAAAAACCGTAACAATCGAAGCTCTACGATTTGAAAAACCAATGCCAGGAATTTGTAATACTAGTTTTTTTTTTATACTTCATGCTTTCTTAATTTTCCTCTCTCTTAATCTTTTACTTCTTGATACACAGAGATTTCTTTAAGTTGGTGGAAAACATTGAGCGCTATTTTTTTATTTGAAAATTTTGAAACGTTATTTGAAAACACTCGACGATAAGCTGTTTTATTTAATCGGTAAAACTTCTTTTCTACAGACTAAAATATTAAATAAATCTACATTTTCTCTTTCATTATTTATATAAATATATTTACTGTTAACTTTAATGCGATTGTACTTACAACTAGCTGAGCCCTGCAGTGTTAAACGCGGGGAACGCCACGGGGTGAAACTAGTCTAAAGAAGCATCCTTAGTTACTCTTTAAAAAATCAACTATATCGAAAGACTTCATCCTCCCGTTCCAGGGATTAGACGGAACAAACAGGCGGACGGCCAAACAAAAATAGTAAATAGATTTTTTCACGTAAGTACTGTAAAGCGTGAACCTGTTAATTAAAAGTTACAAACAAACAATTCAATTTCAATTCAATTTATTTATTTAGATTTATATCTTGGTGGTGATTCTGTTGTTGTCATCACTAAAGTTCATTAAAATTTATTGTTGGATTATAAACTTTAAACTTATCCATTTACACTCCATTTTTCGATCTCATATTTCAGTTTCGTACCAACTAAAAATTTAACTGAGTTAGATACTTGTTTTTAATTTTAAAAAAAGCAAAACCAAATCCTAAATGTAAAAAATATGAGTAATAATTACGTAAGTAATTTAGCCAGCACCTATTTAATGTCAAGTTACACGTTTTAAACGTTCAACACAGGCATAGCAATAGAAAAATTATGACCTAAGTTGAGTATATTTAACTAATTTGAGTTATACCAAAGTAAATTTTACTTTTTCAAGTAATAAACAAGTGTGTGTCTTTGATCAATATTAATTTGGTACTGAACTAAATACAGTGACAGCTGAAATGTGAGATATCGAAAAATTAACTGTAAGCAGATATTTATAAAGTATATAATACAACAACAATTTGTAGTGAATTTTAGTTTAGTGATGACAACAACAGAATCGACACCATTATTACCATCTTCTGTTGCATGTTCAGTTTGTATTTGTGATACTTTTTTTTCCGACCATGTTTTTTTTTGTATTGGTAAGGTCGTATCTGTCTTTTGACTTTTGTCTGACTTTGAGTGATCTATCCGTTTCTGATTAACAAATGTCAAACAAGACCAAGACAAGCTAGTTTAACCGTAAAATATCAGTGGCGGGAGAGGTGTTTACAGGCTAGATTTGTGTCTTAACCTATAATAATTAAAGTTATTAATACATGTGTCTAAACAAAGCATAAGGCTTCTAATTTTTAAGATTATCTTATCTTAATAAATACCGTACAATGGATTTCTTAGAAGCTATGCCAGTTACTTTTAAAGAAATAATACCTAATTATAATATACCTGAAAAATGGAAAGAAGTAACATTAAACACAGGTTTGTACAGTTTCATTAATATTAAGCTACAAATCGATTGAAATTATCATATCATTACATATTTCTAGGAGGTACTCACAGCACTTTACAAGACATAAAATTACCACAAAAGGCTGGAGGATACTGGTACAAAGATTCAAAAAAAGTATACACTCGAAACCGCTTTATTTATTGGTAAGATCTATTAATGATTCCAATTAGATTATTATAACCTTATAAGTATATATTTTCTTATTTGTTTCATAACTATTTATCTGCATTTGAATTACAGGCAAACAACATCAGATGCTATTGAACTTTCTGAAGCATCATTAGACATCAACTTGTCATCAGCTAACCTTAAATGTAAAGTTGCTGCCGGGACACCACCGTTAAGCAGCATAACTGTGTATGAAAGAAATGCATATAGAGATGTTGTTATACTAGCTGCTACAGTTTCCTCAGTTCACAGATTAATATTCCCCCATCCAGGAACTTTGGATAAGAAGGTTTGTACTTTTTTATTAGACCAAATAGTATTGTCCTAGTACATAATCACCACTGAACACGAAATAATAATAATAATTTATTTGCAGAATAAGAATCTTGGTTACATAGTCAGGTCTTATTTACATGATGTGTATGGTTTACATTTTCTTTGGTATTTTATTTTATCAAATGTTAAAGACTTATTACTAAGTCTATATAAAACTTAGATAAATATGTGCCTACGATAAAACATGCAAGAATGAATGGAGAAAAGTGATATCAAAATATTACAAATTGTTTTGCAATCAGCCTGAGCAGGTGTTTTAGGCAGTTGCTTGACTGCTATGTCAGATATATGTTTTAAAGTTCAATAATAATTCTAAAGTTTTAACACATTTTTCGAAAATTGATCTCTTGATCTTAAAAAATATATATTTTGGTTTGTTAATATTTTTCTTTTGTAGTTTCTGTTCTTTTAATCTGTCTATATTTGTATGTTATGGAGAGACTTTTCTTTAACTTTTCACCGATACTGGAGTTTTTTATCAATAAGGAAACTTACTAACATATTTTATAATTTATCTTTTTATTTCTCTTCAGTCAACATTTGGACCTCTAAGCAGTTCCTCTCCATCAATATTCCATGAAACAAGTGCTATAAACAATCCAAACAATTACTTTATTCTTAATCAATATTCTAATGCAAGTGAGTAAACAAGTTTATATTATACTAGCTGTTGCTCGCGGCTCCGCCCGCGTTATGTCGTTTTTTTTTTGTTTCTCTTGATCGTGGATATATGACTGATGCAAAAATTAGATAAAAACAATCCTTGATGCGGATTATGTGTCATTCTAAAATTTCAGCTCGATTGGTGCAGAACTTTTTGAGTTTTTGAAGCGCACACAAACCAACATAACATTTATATATATATAGATTTAACATTCGCTTTTGCCTGCAACTACGCCCGAATGTATGTCAGTTTTCACAGTACAGAGTAGCCTATATGCTTTCTCAAAAATTAAAGTGTCTCTGTGCCAAATTTTTTGCAAACATTTATGTATTGTTTGTTTTTAAATTTCTGCAGCTGCAGGCGTTGCTCACACCTGCTCGTCACTATTGCGCGACAATGGCGAGGCGGTATTTGCACTTGCCTTTGGTCATGGTGGTGATGGAGGCTTACTGATAGTCAAACTCCCAGTTACTGGTTCTGCTTTCACTACTTTGTTGAAACGAGAGTCAACAGTGCCAAGGTTTTTGTCTGGTCTTACTGGAGCATTGAGGTAAGAACTACATATATATAAAAGTATGTAAAGAAGGTCAGTACTTTTTCTTTTTTTTTCTTTTTAAAAAGACAACTCCCGCATTAGGAATATACATACTGTGTCGCGGGGGACTTTACAAACATACATGAATACTACAGAGTTGGTCTGCTGCTTTTCGCATCGGCCCTCTTACGCCCAGAAGGCGTCCCACACTACGTTTGGCTTGAACTGGTCTTCACTCCAGAACACGCTTATTCTAACAGTAAATTTTTATATATCCTTATAAATACATATATATCATAGATTGGAGAGAACACCGAATTCTGGCTGCGAACCCACAACCTCAGGCATAGCAGTCTATCACTAGGCCAACATGCCAGTCTTATTTATTACGGAATGTCGTTGTGGAAGGTCATAATATATATTTTTAAATTCATAGAGGAAAGAGCAATTCGGATGGCGTTGAAACATATGGGGTGGTGCTAATCAATGGGTTGGCAGTGGCAATATGTGGAGATACATGTTTGCGTGCTTGGCAATTAGACGAAGGCGGAGCTCCTATCGCAGTCTCGACTCCGCTTTCACAAACCTTGGTCAGACCTAAACCACCTCGTAAGTTGAAAATCATAATTTCATTGTACTTATTGAACTCTAGTTTAATATTTTAGTGTAAAGAGAGACAACAAGAGTTTTCATATATTTTTAATTTACAAAAAAAAAACAATTCCTTTTGTTTTAATTTCTTGTAAACTTTAACAAATTCATACATCTGTTTTGTGTGAGGAAGTATATACTTTATATTGTACCACATTTATATTATTTTAATATTAATTTCAGCACATGGCCATATGTTACAAAAAACACTTGCATCAGATGGCAGCGTGATATTGGTGGCGTATTTATCTTTCCCTAATGAATGTGAATTCGTTGTTATGAAAATGCACAATGGTGGGCCTACAGGAGTGCGGTTTTCTCACATAAGTCGAATTTTCGGTCCACAGGTATTTATTTTATATTACAACTACTTAGTTGTTTTCTTTATATAAATATTGTAATGATGATAGCAACATCTTTTTCTAAAAACTAAGAAGGAGTTTTTTAAAAGAATTGTATGACAAATCATTTCACACTGTAATTTTCGCAATATAAATGTCGATAATCTGCCTAGGGATCAAGTGGAGTTCACTTTTTAACTCTCAATCTGTCGATGATAAATTTAACTTCTTTACTAATAATATAATAAGCTTATACGAAAAACATGCGCCGATACGATTTATAAAGGTCAAACATCTACCTGCGCCATGGCTTACTGAAGGAATAAAGGTGGTACAAAGAAGGAAAGCAAGGGCTCAAACTAAGTAGAAAACATTGTGTTTATTAAAAATCTCTGCAATAAGATGTGTAGGAATGCGAATGTGACCCAGTTAAAGTCTGGAAATTTCTTAAGTCGTTGGGGATCGGCATGTTACGTCCTAATAATGCTTCGAAAGATGTCGATATAGATTCCCTGCACTCATATTTTTCTGCTTCCTCCAATTACGGGGATCTGCAAAAACTGGTACGCTAAATTATCTTTCTTCTCTGCCGACTCCTAACTATTCCACGTTTCTTTTTAATCAATTTGCTGCATATGATGTAAGGAAGAGCATAGTGTCAATATCCTCTAATGCCGTAGGAAACGACGGTGTCAGCTGTAATATGGTTCTTCCCATCCTAAATAAAATCTTACCTATCATTTGTTATATTCTCAATTACTCCATATCCATCAATACTTTTCCATCTGCATGGACAATGGCTAAAATTATTCCTCTCCCTAAGAAATGTAATCCGTCCTCCATCACTGATAACCATTTCATATCTATCCTTCCTTTTTTCTCTAAAGTCCTTTGGCGTCTTATCCACATACAGTTGAGCTCATTTCTCTCAAGAAACTGTTTCCTTAGTCCTTTCCAGTCGGGTTTTCGTCCTGACCGTTACTTTTTTCAGTTTTTATTAACTAAATCACAAATGAATTAATTTCTTCCTATCTTCTCTATGCAGAGGATCTCCAAATATACTCACAAACTACCTTTTTAAAGACTGCCGAAAGAAGTGAAAACGCAAAACTATAAACAAACCGATCAAGCTCACCTGACATGAACTCATTTGCTCTTTAAATAAATTGTGCGATAAAACAGAAGTAAATAAATATGGCTCGTGGAAAGCGTTCGGAGAGGGTGACGCGAGTTCCATGATTTAACGAGCCTAAAGCAAAGTTTTCACTTGAACTAAAAATAATTCTTGTTTTCAGTTGGATCTACTGGATTATGTCATTGGTTATGGTGAAAGTAGTAATGTTATATGGGCTCTATGGAGTCAACCAGACGGTGAAACCATTATTACCTGTAAGTTTATTGAATCATTTATATAATATCACTAGCTGAACCGTTGTTTTGCCATAAAAATAAATATTTAGGGGTGGGTCACCCTTATCATTTGGGTGTACAAAAAATATATGTTGGCCGATTCTCAGCTAAACAAACTACGCGACACCAGAATTTTAAATATTAAAATATGTATTATCTCCGCGCGTTGTTATTGGGATTGACAGCTAAGAGCAGTGACGTCAGTGAACGTTAGTACATGTGAAATTTACAAGAATTATCAACTGAAATCAATCAATCAAACTATCAAATTAATTTCTTAAAAATAAACTTTTAGATTGTGTTACTAGCGTTACTATTTTGCGATGGATGACGTCACGCGGCTCTTATTATGACAAGGTTCAATCCCATGTCAACGCGCGGGGGTTATAAACGTCAGTTGATAACTTGGCTCGAAGTTTTATATGTGTTATTTATTTACCTCGTCAAGATTATGGTCTGCAATTAGTTTAAATATAGCTTCACATGGGCCCAATTGAAAATCAGCGTTAGGTTTTCATCTGACACAGTGCTGAATCCATTTTTGACACTGTAATAATAAAAAGTTTTTATTTTGTTTTTTTTTTATCTGCTCTGCCAGATAGAAAACATGAGCAGAACCCAAAAGTGGTGGTCACCATACTCATTGCGAATGCAGACAATACAGCATGGAGACCCACGCCATGGAGGCTTATTGATACTTTCTTTTTTCTTTCTATTTGGTGCACAATCAGGTGTAATGGGATATTAATGTGTTCAGGTGTGTCGACGGGTGTAGAGGCGCTGTGGCGTGCGGTTGCGTGTCGAGAGGCGGGCGGGGCGCTGCCGGTGCTGGGCTCGCACGACCACTACCGCGACCGACTCCTGGCACCTGCGCTCTTCCCGCCCGCTGTCATTAAGAAAGCCCTCGTGGTTCGTACTTACACACCATCCTATACTTTTGTGTACTTTCTTTCAGAACAATTAAAAAATATTGATACATTCATTAATTAACTAGAGACCCTCCACTTCTTCGCACGAAAAAAAAAATCCTTGAGATTCGCGGATTTTCTCAACTTGTATAGGCTATATGACGTGTCTTATTTATTTTACAATCATAATAAATGAAACAGTAAGTATCATAAACATGTGTTTATTATTTAGATTTACAATCGCACTTGGGGAAACAGCGATTGCGCGTTGGACGGCGAGCTGGGCGAGGCCGCCGTGAGCGCGGTGCAGGCGCGCCTGCGCCACCTCACGGCGCGGACGGCCACACCCGACCACGCACATCTCATGCACAAGTTAGTACTCACTGTAAACAACAACTCCATGCCTATACTGTACATATTGTTCAAACTGTTCTTACCCTACAGTTACACATCCTATGAAGTAAATGGAGACCAAACTCGCCTGAATCTGGGAGGACTCGAGGAACGGCGACACACCTCCATGATTCCATTCCGTCTTTTACAAAAGTATCATCAACTCACCTTATTCTTTACTAGCTGAACCCCGCGGTGTTACCCACGGTTATTGTCGTATCGTGGGTAACGCCGCGGGGCGAAGCTAGTCTAAAAAATGTAAGCCTAAGTTACTCCTTGTACCATCAGCTACCTACCAGTGAAAGTCCCGTCCAAATCGGTCCAGCCGTTCCAGAGATTAGCCGGAACAAACAGACAGACAGACAGACAAAAATTTTTAAAATATATATTTTGGTATGTGTAATGTTATGTTGTAATGTTATACGGTTATAACATTCATATGCATGTAGTAGAAAGCGGTTATTTTAATATTACAAACAGACACTCCAATTCTATTTATTTGTATAGATTGGAGTTTACTCCTTAAAAAATACTATTTTTTTATTAAATCTACGGTATGAGAATTTTATGAAGAGTATTTTACTTTTCATAAGCTTCAGGCGTTAACTAAATGTGAGGTGTTACGCTGCAGCGCTTTATTAGTTTAGTTGTCTAACAAAGTTTTATAACAAACAGCGCTAGAACGCTTATTTTTAAACGGGTCGTATATAATATGTAGGATTGAAATATTTGAAACCTTTATTTATCTTGTTTAAGATGCTGGTCAGATTTATACAGCTGGTGCATGCAGTATATGGAAAGTTTACAGAAGCCACTCGGACTTATGGTGTCTAAGCATGTAAGTTTTTAACTGTTTGACTGTCCTAGTAGTGCAGTGATAGCAAATGTAACTCTCTTGCTGAGGTCTAGGATATAAAAAAAAATAATTAAAAAGTCGAAAGTATATTATTATTTGTCTAACCACAAAATGATTCTGACATTGATTTGTAGGAATTTGATGTTGAAAGTGGTTGGTGGTGTGCGGTTGTCCGTCGCACCGGTGTGTCACTCGTCTGTGAATTGGAACCTCTTGAAAGAATGATGCTGTCACCTGATGCTCAGTTGCTCGATGGAAGTGGTATGTTAAACAAATGGTTACCTCATTATTTTCATTTAAAAACGTCATGGTAGATATTTTGCTTGCTATATCTTCTAATCTTCTTCTAATATATAAAATTCTCGTGTCACGGGGTGCGTAATCGAACTACTCCGAAACGGCTTGACCGATTTTGATGAAATTTTTTGTGCTTATCCGGTATCTATGAGAATCGTCCAACATCTATTTTTCATCCCCCTAAATGTTAGGGGTAGTCCACCCCTAAAATTTTTTTTTTATTTTTTAGACAAAATTTTTAATTTCTATTTTTTTTATGATACAGCATTAGTAAATACATACAACCCTAAATTTTCAACCCTCTAAGGTTAACCCCTATTTTTCCATCGCGATTTTTATTGACCCACCTCTACAACATATATTCCCTTTTATGGCAAAGCAACGTTTGTCCGGTCAGCTAGTGTTTTGTAAAATTGAATTTGCATTTATTGTATGCAATTTTTTTTACGAGTTTATTAACGCTTTTTAGCAGTAAAATAAGTTCTTTTATTTATCACTCTTTCCTTAATTTGATTTATTAAAATAAATATTTTTAATAAATCATTTTTGAAGTGAAACTTATATAGAATCGTTGTGATTTCAAACCGGATGCAACAGAAAAAACGACAGGTAAGAGACACAAATACAAAAAGGTGTAGAATGAAGCCGGAAAAGAATGAGACAGAAATATACATACTATTTTTTTTCTTTTTTTAAATCTAAAGTTTGAAATTTGTATAAATGTAAACAAGATTTAAAAATTAGTTTGCCAAAGAAGTTTTACTTCTGACACGTGTACGTTGTACGCACGCACTTTTATTTTATTTATTTAAGCATATTTAGTTTTTAGGGTTCCGTACGTCAAAAGGAAAAAACGGAACCCCAATACTACCAGCAGTAGCACAACACAATGTCAAACACCATCATTCAAACGATAATACACCGCTACAGACACTTCCACATATACACAAATGTACCCCCAAATATACACACTCATATAGTTTCACAGGCCCACACATATATATCCTCACATACACACCCATTACATTCATATACACACTCACATGCACACCCCCTCACATACATACCACCCTATACACACTCACATGCACACCCCCACACATACATACCACCCTATACACACTCTCACATACATATCTTAATTTCGACATACACAACCACTCACATAATATATTCAGTCCATCCCATATTCTTTAAATCGGAATCCAAATTCCTTAGTGTTCTTCTTTATTGATGTAAACCTGGTACTTGGTAATCTGTTGTGTCAACGACTGCCTGTAGTACTAATGCTAAGGCACAACATGAAAATTTTATTTTGTATCACATTGACAGCAGGATTATCTAGTTCCTAAGTAGTAGTATCCTAAGTCACAGGATTACCTAGTTTAGGAGTCAGGGTTTACATTATTCGCATTACCTTAAGTTAACCAAGACATGTGTCCTAATTTTAATCAAAGCAAAGGTTTTTGTATCAATAAAGATTTTTATTTATTTATTTATTTATTTATTTATTCATACCTAATACTTAGGTCTCATTGCATTTAAGCTGTAAAAATAAAATTATGTACTTACGGGTCTGTACGGAACCCTCGGTGCTCGGGTCCGACTCGCACTTACCCGGTTTTATTTTAAACTATTGGTTATTTGATTTTTTCATACATTTTAAATAAGTCTCGATAAGTCTATTAAGTTTAAATGAAATTTGACTGTTTGAAGTCGCTAAAAATCAAGTGCAAAGGAATCCATTACAAACAAACATACAGGTGAAGCTAATACACTCTTTTGCAAAAAAAACGGGCACTTAAGCAAAGAACTATTTTATAGTTACTATTAGTTTGTTTGACAATTTTAGGTATTGTTATCCTCAGAATTTCATAAATTAATTAGGAAGGAATAAGTATCATCAGTTTTATCATAACATTTTGATTAAATTATTGAGAAATAATGTTAAAGCTCAAAACACTATTATTGTACCTGCTCGCTAAATAAAAATGAAACGCGTTAATTTCTTTGTTTTTCTTGAATACATTAAAAGCAGATAAAAGTTTAGTATTGAGTGTGACCCCCTCTTGCTGAAATCACGGCTTGCATTCGTCTGGGCATGCTAGCGAGTATATCTTTTATGGTTTCTTGGGGAATACGTGCCCACTCCGCGGTAATCACATTCTTTAGCTCTCTGATGGTCTGCGGAGCCGGCTGCACTGATCTCACTCGTCGCTTCAGAACGTCCCAGACATGCTCTATTGGATTGAGCTCCGGACTTCTAGCTGGCCAGTCAAAACGACGAATTCCGACTTCTAGCATATACGCTTCCACATCGCCAGACCGGTGGGCTCGAGCGTTGTCGTCCATAAAAAATGAGTTTTCGCCAAGAGCGGTTAAAGCGGGTTGTGCATAAGGAATTAGAACTTCCGTTATGTATCGGTGTCCAGTCAGTGTACCTTTTTCGATGAAGACTAACTCCGTACGATCCATGGAATTTATTCCTGCCCAAAACATAACAGAGTCCCCTCCATAAGGTGTGATTTCTTCAAAACATGCCTCTGCAAAGCGTTCTCCTCGTCTACGTAGCACTCGCCGACGTCGGTCTTCACCATGCAGAGATATCCTGGCTTCATCGGAGAATAATATCCTATCCCAGTCTTCATGAGTCCATGACACACAATTTCGAGCGAAGCTAAGCCTGGCAACTCGATGTCCACGGAGTAATTTAGGGCCGCGTGCCGGGCGATGACTGTGTATATTAGCAGCGAGAAGCCTCCTCCTGACCGTCCATAGACTAATTTGCACATTTCTTACTTCTTCGAGGCTGTTCTTGAGGTCCACATAAGAAGATTTGCGATTTCTCAACGCTTGACTAACTAGAAAACGATCATCCCGTGGTTCGGTACATGTCTTTCTGCCAGAACCAGGCCCTCTCTTGACGGAACCGGTCTCTTGATAGCGCTGCCAGGTCATTTGAACTGTCGACCGACTCACATTTAGCCTCTGAGCCACGAAGCATTGGCTGCAACCTTCTTCAAGCAGCGCAATAATTTTGCTCGCTTTTATCACTTTATTTACCATTTTCGAGATTGCTAAACAGCAATAATAATACTTTTAAATGTCAAGGACATCAGATAATTTAATAAAAATTGTCAAAAAGTTAATTAGAGTCGATATTAACTATAGGGAATTCGCGCCACAAAATGTAGTTAAAAGTTGTTTTGTTTGAAAACCAGACTCAGTCAAAAATTTGAATTTGGAATATACTCTTATAAACATTATGGCACTTTTATAACTGGCCAGTAACATGTTCAAATGATTAAAACCTTTTTGGTATTTTATATTTTTCAGCCAGGAAGAAAATCGAAACCGCCCGTTTTTTTTGCAAATGAGTGTATAAAGCATAAATAAGTGTGCACATAAGTACAAAATAGTTGTTGTCGTGTAGGTGCGGGCGGGGCGGCACTGTACGGCGAGTTGTCGGAGGACGCGGTGCGCATCGTGGTGGCGGGCGCGCGCTGGGAGCGGGCCGCGCCCCCCTCCGCCGCGGCCGAGCTGGAGCAGCGCCTGTTCGCGTGCGGCGGCCCGCAGCACCGCCTGCTGCCGCGCCTGCTGCACCTGCTGCTCACGCCCGCCGACCACTCCACGCCCGTAAGCGCCATCCACACCCTTTCGTCTGAGTGAACCGATTTTGATGATTCTTTTTTTATTTTGTGGTCCTATTTCAATTTGATCCAGTTCTTAAAGTCTACTTTTTTTTGGCTTTTTTTTATTAGAACCGACTAAACCACACTGGCTAGACATATTTTCATAGGGTTTATTTCAAATTTGAGTAAAGTTGTCCTGTGAAGTTTGCTCTATTAATCGACACTGACGACACTCGTGAAGTCAATAGACGGTGGTAGTCTGTATTCGTAATTCGTTACCACAGAAAGACGACGTGATGAAAATCATTTGTTCGGTGTCTCGATGTAAGCTGTCTATAACATATATGTTTATTTAAAAATATATAGGTTAGTGTTTATTAACAATTAGTACAAACTGTGCTTAGTCTTGCATCAAACCACCGTGTGCAACGTTGTTATTATAACATGACTCTTCTTCTCTTCTCTTTTACTAAAGACGACTATTCTACAAAATAATCCACAAACAAAAAATTCCAAGATATTCTAAATACTAATCTATACTAATATTCTAAAGCTAAAGAGTTTGTTTGTTTAAACGCGCTAATCTCAGGAACCACTGGTCCGATTTGAAAAAATCTTTCAGTGTTGGATAGTTCATTTATCGAGGAAAGCTATAGGCTATATATCATCACGCTAAGAACAATAGGAGTGTAGCCCCAATGAAGAATGTTTAAAACGGGTGAAAATTATTACGCTACGTTCAATAGTAGACGTAATTAAGGTTGTGAGGGTCAGCTAGTCTTTTATATAACAGTTATTTATAGCCCTCTCGACTTTAAATTAGTTTTAATAGTGTTCATTTACTTTTAAGTTACAAATATGCCTCACTGGCACGATTAATATAATTTGCAGATCTTAACTCCTCAACAAATAGAAGAGTTGACCTCTATCCTGAATCCCATTAAAGACTTGCAAAGTGCTGTTCTTGAGTTGAACGATGCTCTGAGACTGGATGTTCCAGATATTGAAACTGTCAAAAGTGAGTACTACACATTTCTTTTATAACTACATTGTAATTTTACCCTTTTAAGGTGAAGACTTTAATATAAAAATTTATAAGAAACGCCGGCGGCTCAGACCACGTGAATATCTGTAATCACACAATATTTTTTCAGACGAAGAAGACGAAACTGACGAATATGAGTGCCTTCTCGCCAGCGATCTCGGTGTGGCTATAGTCACTGAAGCAATACGGCAAATGGCAGAAATGAGGTATAAATAATCTGTGTTTATGTTTAAAAAAATGATTTTTACTGATAACAATATACAGGCAGTCCTCGTACTTACGGCATGTTAGGTTCTTGAAATACGCGACGTAAATCGAAACGACGTAATGCGAGACATATTTTTTCATATGTTTACATGTAAAACTCAAGGGTTAGGATACACACGGACTCGAAATAAAAAAAAAATACTGCAATTATAATCTTTGACTTTTAAAATCTTAGATTTAACCTCCATTGTAATTGTCTTTCTTACTCTCTTCTCCACTTTATGATTACTGTCTTGTTTAGGTGGCAGTTTAAAATTCACTTAAATATGTATGTAAAAACAAAGTGTCAAAGATGCAAAAAAAACGAATGTATTAAGTCTTGATTGTCCGTTGTCCCTGAAGTAGCTAAACAAAATCAGCAGCATGTGCGGGGTAATCCCTGCACGCCGACACCGCACCCCCCCGCCCTGCCGGCCCTACGGACGACTTCGCGACAAGTGAATTCCTATGCTGGAAATCGAAACAAATAACGTATGTTTGAGGAATAGTGTCAAAACATCGTTCGACGTAACTTGAAACGACGTAAATCGAAACGACTAATGCCCAGTTCCTATATTTGAAAAAACGATCTGTTCTAGGTACGAATAGTAGTATATTATACGGGGCGTAAGCTATAATCGTTCCTATAAAAAAAAAAACTTGAGGGGTGTCAAGGGACACCCGGATGGAACGAAGTTCGAAATAGAAAGACGATACAAATATTATATTTACTTCAATATTTTACGTAATTTCTAGTTTTATGATATATGTGTACACAATAATATTAATAATAATAATAATGATAATGATGATAATGGTGAAAATGATGAAGATGATGAAAATGATGAAAATGATGAAAGTGATGAAGATGATGAAAATGATGAAAATTATGAAAGTGATGAAAATGATGAAAATGATGAAGATGATGAAAATGGTGAAAATGATGAAAGTGATGAAAATGATGAAAATGATGAAAATGATGAAAATGATGAAAATGATGAAGATGATGAAAATGATGAAGATGATGAAACTGATGAAAATGATGAAAGTGATGAAGATGATGAATTGATGAAAATGATGAAAATGATGAAAATGATGAAGATGATGAAAATGATGAAAATGATGAAAGTGATGAAAATGATGAAAATGATGAAAACGATGAAGATGATGAAAATTATGAAAGTGATGAAAATGATGAATTGATGAAAATGATGAAATGATGATTATGATAATAGTGATGATAATGATGATAATGATGATATGTATATATAAATTTACATACACCTACATCGTATGAATTTTTTTTACACCACGATTAGTTAAATTGCCCTTAAAGAAAAATCTTTTAAGAGTTTTGAAGAAAAGAAAAAACTTTCATTAATTTTTGTGTAAAATCTACAGGTGTTATGGATTTTCTAAGAATTGTGATGGGTAACGGTGTTACTTAGTGTTCATGACGGAAACAAACGTATGACTGTATCGCGATGAAAGTGGAACAAATTGGTAGTAATGTTGTCCTTCACCGGACTAGATGGCGTTGTACCACTTTTCTGCATCGCGATATAGTTGCGTTACCGGGCTCATGGTAAAAACCCCGAATGTATACAAAACGAGAAAAAATAGCTTGTCAGATCAGCAGATCAGTTCACAGTGGTTTTATTATATATAGTAATCCCCTAGTGTTCACAAAACGTTGAGTGCAATTACGGCGCTTAACATTGGTCCTTCGGAGCCGGATCGACAAGCCTTTTTGTTTGAACAAGCGGTGCCCAAGTTGGCTCGCTACACCCCGTGATACTCGCAGTGGATCGCTGCGGAAGAGTACACGGAACCCGTGGCTGCGGTAACAGCTACGCCCTACGTGGTAAGCTACACCAGCGCCCGGACCAGTACAGGTGTCGCCGATAGAGGGTGCCACCACTACACGGAGTGAACGAGCAACAACAGCAGCAGTGTCGCGTTGGTGAAAACAAGACACGTGCAGTTCAACTGGGTGCCTATAGAGGGCGCTTCAGGCAGTTCAACGGTAACAACAAGTTTGTGTGCAGTGGAATATTTGTGAGTACATTTATTTATTTATTAAGAAGACAGTGAAATATCAAGTAAAACTATTTGGAACTTTATTATAGTGAAGTCATTAACTTAGAATATTTGGAAAGAATATTGGACTTAGAACAATTTTAAAATATACGAGTAACGTTGGACTTAGAAAATTTATCTATTTCATTTGTGTAATAAATGTGTGCATGTTAGTTTAGGACTTAGAATAATTTATGAAAAACGGGGGAACGAGGAATCTATGCCCGTTTTCTACCAGACTTGTATTAATTCCTAAACACTTGTAAAATTTTAGGAAATATCCGACACTTAGAAAAGTTTTACATTTAAATAACTTCACCTTGATATCTGTTGAAAACTTTTTATTGTATTACCCGCCACTCGTAATATCTTACTTCTTATATATTAATTCTTAACAAAATGGAAGGATTAATTAATGTTTTAAAAGATAAAAGAAATATTATATCTAAGGCTCTTATCAATTACAAAAAATGTGGCAAAGACAGATTAACCTTAGAGTATATTGAAACCAGATTAGATTTGTTAGAAAGGGATTGGGCATCTTTTAAAGATGTTAACACTAAATTGTACGAGCGTTTTAGTTTGGAAGATGTAGAAAAACAGGTAGGCGATATTTACGATACTGCGGAAGATAACTACATAACGTGTAAATGTTTGATGAAAACTATGTTGAATAAACTCAGGGTTGTAAAAGAATCCTCACAACAATTAGGTGACACTACCAGTACAAATAAATCATGTGGTATGGTGAAATTACCTAGAATCGCAATACCAACTTTTTCTGGTAAATACGAGGAGTGGACAACGTTCCACGATTTATTCATTTCTCTGGTACACAATAATAACGCGCTAGACAACGTACAAAAATTACATTACCTAAAAAGCCACCTCACTGGGGAGGCTGGGCAACTCATTCGACATACACCCATAACTGACGCGAACTATAGTCAGTGTTGGGAGCTTTTATGTAAACGATATAATAACAAAAGGTATTTAGCTAACTGTATTTTGAATCGTTTGTTCGCTCAAAAACGGTTGCAATACGAATCTGCAACAGCATTAAAGAGTTTGTTAGACACTACAACGGATTGTCTAAATGCACTTATTAATTTAAAAATAGATGTGTCCACGTGGGATGTTATTATCATTCATATTGTGACTTTTAAGTTAGATGCTGAGACGCGTAAACAATGGGAACTTAACGTTGGTAACAACGATTCCGGTGACTTACCAACCTTTACTCATTTTAAAGTCTTCATTGAAAATCGTTTTCGTGCGTTGGAGAGCTTATCGGCAACAAAATCATCTACTAATCATCAGGTCAGTAAACATAATTATAATTCTCATGTACATTCTTCGAAAGCAATGTTGGCCACCAATACGTCAAACGTACGATGTGAGTTTTGTTCAGAATTCCACAAACTTTGTTTCTGTAAAAGTTTTTCAAAACAACCTGTCGAAAATAGACGTTCATTTGTGTTAAAAAGCAATCTATGTTTTAACTGCTTAGGCGGCAACCACACGGTATATAACTGCAAAAAGTGTACCGTTTGTAAAGTTTGTCAAAAACGACATCATTCACTGCTTCATCTTTATCAGCAACCTGGAAGTAAAGGTCAACCCACTACAGTCAAACCTACTATGGACAGTACTAGTTCTGAAATTATTACGTCTCCAATGGTATCGTGTTTGACTACAGGAAAAATCCCAAAACCCAAGCAGGTTTTATTAGCGACTGCGTTAGTAAAAGCCGAGACAAGATCGGGTGAGTATCGGACAATCCGAGCTTTGCTTGACCAGGGTTCTCAGGGTTGTTTTATAACTGAGGCCACGGTGCAATTTCTCGGACTGAAGAAGATTCCTGTGCAAGGTCTTATTTCAGGGTTAGGAAGTGATAGTCCAATGGTTGCGAAGTACATGGTACATTTAACTATTCAATCTAGAATAGAAACAAACTTTAAATTTACTGTCAATGCATATGTTTTGAGCAAAATAACATCTTACTTACCTGAACGTAGTATAGATACAAATTTACATTGGTTAGATATTACCGATTTACAACTTGCAGACCCAGGCTACAACATACCTAACAAAATAGACATCTTATTGGGTGCTGAGGCGTATAGTTGTATTATAGGAAACGGTGTTCTTAAAAATCCTTCGGGTACTCTGATAGCACAGAACACCAGCCTGGGGTGGATATTATCAGGAGTCATAAATACAAATAACAATAGAGATTCAACCAAAATACAAGTAATGCACGCACAAGTAAATGAAGACGATATGCTTAAGAAGTTTTGGGAGATCGAAGAACAAAGGGGTCTGAAGAAAATACTTACGCCAGAAGAAAATAAATGTGAAGAGTTTTACAGTGCAACCACTGAAAGAGACGGCAGTGGCAGGTATATTGTCCGATTACCTTTTAGAGACGAGATTCCTTCCTGTATGTTTGGCAATTCACGCGCTATAGCTGAAAGAAGATTTACATCATTAGAAAAAAGATTAAATAATAACATAGATTTAAAAAAGAAGTACACGCAAGTAATAGACGAATATTTAAAACTAGGACACATGAGATGTATATCTAAGGACGACACATATAAAGAAAAGGCTGTATATTTACCTCACCATGCAGTTATACGAGAAGATAAAAGTACTACGAAGGTATGTGTTGTTTTTAACGCCTCGGAAAAGAACCGCAACGGAGTGTCGTTAAATGACACACTGATGGTAGGACCCACACTGCAGTCTGATTTAAGACATACAGTTTTACGATGGAGAGTATATCCCATAGCACTAGTTGCTGATATTGTAAAAATGTACCGTCAAATTAAAATAGCTGAAACAGATAAAATGTTTCAACGCATTCTCTGGCGAGATAGCCTTGATAAAGAGATCACTGACTACGAGTTAGTGACTGTAACTTTTGGTACTGCTTCTGCGCCGTATCAGGTCGTCCGTACCTTACACCAAGTCGCCTATGATGAAGGTGAAAACTATTTACTAGCCAAAGACAGAGTTCTTAAATGTTTCTATATGGACGACTTAATGACTGGTTGTTATAGCGTAGAAACAGGTATGGAAATATATAAAGAAATAACAGGATTATTACGAAAAGGAGGATTTGAAATGCAAAAATGGAATAGTAATAATCAAACCATAGTCGAAAGAATTAATGAAATCGAAAAAAAGAATATAGTACGTACAGAACAAATTAAATACAACTCGGATAACAATGAAGAGTACAACAGATCAACAAATATAAAGTATAAGAAGGAAAAAGGAGTAGAAATTAAATTAGACAGTACTATTAAAATCCTAGGTCTTACCTGGAATCGCGAGGAGGACACTTTCCAGTACACAGTGAATCTTCCACCGCTGACAGTATCTGCAACTAAGAGATCAATAGTTTCAGACATAGCCCGCTTATTCGACCCATTAGGATGGTTAGCTCCTAGTGTAGTCTTGACCAAAGTTTTCATCCAAAAGTTGTGGCTTGCAGGAGTTAGTTGGGATGAGGAGTTAAGCACGGAATTAATAAGTGAGTGGAGAACTTACCGTGAAGAATTGTTATTGCTGACTGGCGTTCGAGTACCGCGTTGGCTTGGTACAAAGTCCAATGATGATATGGAGTTGCACGGGTTTAGTGACGCCTCTAAGACAGCTTACTCAGCTGTAATTTATTTACGAAGTATTGATGCAGAAGGCCAAATACAGGTGTCTCTCTTAACAGCAAAAACCAGAGTAGCACCCATTAAACAAATAAGTATTCCTAGGTTAGAGTTGTGTGGAGCAGTTCTATTGTCACAACTTCTGACTGAAACAGCAGAGGTCTTAAACATATCTACGGATAAAATCACAGCTTGGACCGACTCGACGGTTGTGCTGGCGTGGATAAACAGCCACCCTAGCAAATGGAGGACCTTTGTGGCCAATCGTACCTCAGAGATTCTTACCACAATGAAATCGTCTCAATGGTTTCATGTACCATCCAAGGAGAATCCAGCCGACTGCGCCTCTAGAGGTCTCCTTCCCAGTTCGTTTCTTACTACTGATATGTGGTTTTCTGGACCAACATTTCTTAAAGCTTCGTCAATAGTATACAAGAGAGCAAATTATTACACGGTAAACCTGGAACAATCTATAAAAACTCACATCACAACTTTACCAGATGTTTTTATTTTCGAAAGGTATTCTACACTGGCAAAACTTGTCAGAATTGTTGCATATTGTAGAAGATTTTTAAATCAGCACCCTAAAAGTCAAAACCTTTATTTACAAAAGACAGAACTAGATGCTTCTCTTCAATGCTGTATAAGAAAAACTCAAAGGGAAGGATTTACCACAGAGTATGAACAATTACAAGACAAACGTTACATACAGTTCAAATCAAGTACATTAAAAGCACTCTGCCCTTATCTCGACGACGAGGGTTTAATAAGAATTAGAGGTAGGATTGAAAACTCTCAGTTGAATGAACAACTCAAACATCCGATCGTTCTACCTCACTCAAGTCATTTGACTAACCTCATCATAGCTGATGCTCATTTAAAAACGTTGCATGGTGGTCCTCAGCTTATGATGAATTATTTGAGATCAGCCTATTGGATAATAGGTGTTCGGAACCTCGTCAAACAGCATGTTCGTAAGTGTGTGACATGTGCCAAACAAAGAGCAAGTATCAAAAACCAATTAATGGGTTCACTTCCAACTGTTCGATGCACACCGGCAAGGCCGTTCTTACATAGCGGCGTGGACTATGCAGGTCCTATAAATATAAGGACAACAAAGGGTCGGGGTTACCGCTCTTACAAAGGCTACATATGTCTATTTGTGTGTATGGCGACCCGAGCCCTTCATTTAGAAGCAGTCAGTGATATGACAACGCAGGCATTTTTGGCTGCATTCAGAAGATTTGTGGCTAGAAGAGGTCATTGCTCGAAATTGTGGAGCGATAATGGTACCACTTTCGTAGGCGCCTCCAGGGAACTCAATCACTTAAATTCAATTCAACCGTCGATAGCTGAGTACCTGGAAGCAAATGGTACCGAATGGCATTTTTTACCCCCTCACAGCTCCAACTTTGGTGGGCTTTGGGAAGCAGGGGTTAAATCTACAAAATTCCATTTGAAACGTGTAATCGGTGAAGCTACTCTTACGTTTGAGGAAATTACTACCCTTCTCAGTCAAGTGGAAGCCTGCTTGAACTCGCGACCCATGAGCGTTCTTAATGTTTCTGACCCTGGTGAACCGTTACCTTTAACTCCGGGACATTTCTTAATCGGAGAACCATTAGTGAATGTACCCGACGATCAATATGAAAATTCCAATATAAATCATTTGACACGTTGGCAACACATTCAAAAAATGATACAATCATTTTGGAAGCGTTGGTCGCAAGAGTATCTTACTACTTTGATGAATCGATACAAATGGTCTTCTCAAATACCGGAACCGGAAATTGGAGACATTGTATTAATTAAGGAAGACGACTTGCCGCCAAGTCGTTGGTTGATGGGTAGAGTGTTGGAAAAACACCCTGGTGATGATAATATCACCCGCGTGGTCACAGTGCGCACGAAATCTTCCACTATCAAAAGACCTACATCCAAAATTTGTGTTTTACCTATTGTTAAGTAACAATTTAAGTATCTTCCTTTTAAATTAAGTTTCATGTTTTATGTATAGATTTAAGTTTATATTGTAAACCTTTATGTGTATGTGATCAGGTTTACAAAACTTTTAAACTTTTTTTTGTTTTTTTTTATTATTGTGATATGTATCTACTATTGTTATAGAAATTAAGTTTTAAATTCACTAGTTCATACCGAGGTCAAGTACCGTTGCAAATGTTGTGCAATTTATTAGATGTAATAGAATCAACGTAGAATCAGTGTAGTTCAAATTAAGAAGGACATTTCGTCATAACGTCCTTGGTGGGCGGTATGTTCATGACGGAAACAAACGTATGACTGTATCGCGATGAAAGTGGAACAAATTGGTAGTAATGTTGTCCTTCACCGGACTAGATGGCGTTGTACCACTTTTCTGCATCGCGATATAGTTGCGTTACCGGGCTCATGGTAAAAACCCCGAATGTATACAAAACGAGAAAAAATAGCTTGTCAGATCAGCAGATCAGTTCACAGTGGTTTTATTATATATAGTAATCCCCTAGTGTTCACAAAACGTTGAGTGCAATTACGGCGCTTAACACTTAGGATGCTGATACAAAAAAAAAACTGAAATATTTGGAAAATTGTGGTGATGGTAGTTAAAAATATCTTAAGAGGTGTAAATTTTTAAGAATTTTAGTTTTTTTTCGTAATTTAAAAAAAAAAAGAAGATAATTATTTTTTATTAATTTTTCACGAGTAGTCACGAGCAGGCCGACCTTCTGGTACCGGCTTATCGTTGAGTTTTGGGACACGTTGTATATAGTATATATATATAGTATATATATATATATATAGATATATATATAGTATCTGGGTAGCTTCAAGCAATGAAAAATAAACTAATAACAAATAAAATTTAAAATAGCAAAAAGTGTCGTGACAACAAATTATGTCGCGACAATTTCCGTCTAGCCCCCTTCGTTTTTTCGTTCATATCGCGCGATAAGGAACTTCGTTCCAATAAATTGAGGAACGGTATTTACGACTCGTAGTCGGTTGTAGAAAATTTTTACACGATGACGATTCGTTATCCGTATAGGTATAGGAACCGGGCATAAGTCGAGGACTGCCTGTAATGTGAAAGCAACGGTGTCACGAAATACTCATAATAACAGTTGTGATCGGATACGACTCCTGTTTATATAATCTACTAGCTGACCCACGCAACCTCGTTTGCGTCTTAAATTGCCCGTCGCGTGAAAATTTGCCCCGTTTTTGAAACATTCTTCATTGTTGCTCCGCTCCTATTAGTAGTAGCGTGATGATATATACCCTATAGCCTTTCTCGATAAATGGACTATCCAACACCTTGTAAAAACCCTTGTAGCCGTAAGTTACGCCGTATTAAATCAGATATATGACGGTGAAAGTCCCGTCAAAATCGGTATATTCGTTCCAGAGATTAGTCGGAACAAACAGACAGACAGACAAAAATGGTAAAAAACGTCATTTCGGTATAAGTATGTACCGTGTATACATATAAACATATACATTTAGTAAAAAACGGTTATTTTTATATTGCAAACAGACACTCCAATTTCGTTTATTTCTATAGATGTCATCCATTATTACTTTAACGGTTTTTTATTGTAAGTCACCTCTCGTGTTATTTATCAGGTCGCGTGTGGTTCGCGGAGCCCTATGTGTGCTGGGCGCGTACCGGGACGCCGGCGGAGTGCCGGGCGCCGGCCACTGCGCTGTGCATTGGCAGGCCTACCGCGCTCTGCTGTGGCTACGCTCAGCTACTTTGCAGCCACGGTGAGTACCAATTTATAGTCCATTCGCTTATATACGATCATCTTGATCGCGCCCCAGTCGCACATACGGCAAACCGCCACAAAATTAAAGGTCCCGCCTGCGGCGTACACCCACAAGCAAGTATTATGTGTCAGTTAACGCTGTTGTATGAATTAATATATTCGTATTTCAAAACAATAACCACAATTGCGTGCGGGTACACAGACAATATTTAAACGAATGGACTATATGATGATGTACAAGCAACCCGCCCCGGACTCGCACGGGTTCTTTGCGGAAAATATAATATGGCCTATGCTACTCTTAGACGATGTGCGGCTTAATTTTTCCGACGTCATCAACAAATATAATTATATTTAGCCATTATACTCAACTCAAAAGATTAACAAATTACATATGAAACTTCCCTCAAGAATCATTCTATCTATAAGTAATCGCATTAAAATCTGCGTAGTAGCTTTTGAGTTTATCGCGAACAGACAGACGCGGCCGAGTACTTTGTTTTATACTCGTAATTTACTATGTTGTGTCCCAGTGGGCTCAACATTGGCCACTGTGCTATTAACGACTGTTTCTAATCGGAATTATACAAGTTTCTTTACTTAAACTAAAATTGATCTGAGGGTCTAGTGTGAGTTTATTAAAAAGTTTAAAAATAAGTGAGAAATTCCAGTAGATGTGAAAGGAACTCACACTGGACCCTCTTAGGTAAAACATGTATTTCACTTGCTTTATGCAATGCAATATTTTTATACGCTAGATACTAACCTATTTTTGTGCATGTGATGTTTCAATGCATTCATATACTAGGTGGTCTTCGACCCTTACGTGAAGGCAGCAGCATTTTTTTTGCATTTGCATGTTTAAGGCAAAGGCAGAAATTAAAAAAAAAACAACACAAATCTACTTCAAGAACAAATTGAAATAAAAAAAGAATCATCAAAATTGGCTCACTCAATCGAAAGTTCTGAGGTAACAAACATAAAAAAATACAGTCGAATTGAGAACCTACTTTTTTGAAGTCGGTTAAAAAATAAAATGTCTCATTAAGGGGTTGGAAACTTTTCGGACCATCCACATATTTTGTAATTTAAAACCTGTCTTCATTAAAACATTACATAATATAGGGATAGGCAGGACTTGCGTACCTATAAGAACGACACGTCTGGACTGAATGTGAGGGTGAAACTGACGATGTTCGGTATGGTCATATCGTATCAGGGCGGGTGGTCCATCGGAGACGTTCCGACTGAAGCTGAGCGCGCTGGGCGCGGAGGCCCGCGCGAGCGTGTCGCGTCGCAGCGTGGTGGGCGAGTACGTGCGCGTAGCGGGCGGGGCGCGCGCGAGACAACATCTTGCAGCTGCTCATGCTCACACCGCCTGGCACCACGCGCTGCCGCTGCTCAGCTACCACCTAGCTCATCAACTGTATCCTTTACTACTTATATATCGCACAACACCACATCAATAGCCTTTAATAGTTCCCTATTACACATGGACCTTTTTTATACATGGCCTTGCCAAAATGACTACACTGCCTGATGGAAAGCATAAGCAGAATCCAACATTCGTGGTCACCATACTCATTGCGAATGACATGACAATGCAGCATGGTGAACCACTTCTTAGACAGGAGACTGGTGTACTATACCACGCTATTACGCACAGACGGGTTGTTTTTTTTTATGGAATAGGGGGGCAAACGAGCAGACGTATCGTCTGATGGTAAGCGATTATCTCCGCCCATGGACACCTGCAACACCAGAACATCACAAGTGCATTGCTGGCTTTTGGGGGATGGAGGGGTTGGGTATGGGGTATGGGCCTTCTCACTCACTCAGTGAAACACAGCGCAAGCGCTATTTCAAACCGGTTTTCTGTGAGACCGTGGTTTTTTTCAAACTTTGTATGAAATTCCAATGAACGTAGTTTTAAATTAATCCTTAATTGTAACAATTGGTACAGTAAACTTAAAAGTAAGATATAATATTAGCCGACTAACAGGTTATTTTTCAAAGGCAGTTTTAATTTTATTACAAAGAACAAATAAATCCTTAACGAAAACACCAGCTGGGCTGTAAGTGGCGGTTTTGACTTCAGTTGGTGGTTAGCGTCTATAGACCAACCACGTCTCGTTCAAAATTATGTGACGATGCTCGAGCCCTGGTGTGAATGGAACTCATGTTCACGTAAGTATTCCAATTTCAAAGTTTTAGGAAAATAAAACAAATGTTTTTTTTTTTTAAGTTTATGCCGAATAAATAATTATTGATATTCATTACTAGCGCTAAATGAGTCCAGATATCATTCACGTTTCGTTCGTTCATATCTTATGCGTAATCGAAAAATGAGTATATTTTAAATTCTCTAATTGGTATCAGGATAGTTCAAAACCCATATCGAGATCAAGTTACCGTGACGAGTATAGAGCATAAAGTAGCCCCCCCAGTCAAGTTGACATGGCGCTATTAGAAAATTATCAAATGTATGGAAATGCTCACAACGCTAAATCAAGTGGTCAAAGCGTAATATTATGTAATGCAAGAGAATAGATGCGTTAGCGATTGTAAACAGAGACTGCCTCGGTGGCGTAGTGGTAGCGTATGCGACTGCTAAGCATGAGGTCTCGGGTTCGATTCCCGGGTTGGACCAAATGTTTGTATGATCTGCAAATATTTGTTTCGTAGTTTGGGTGTTTTCTATGTATAATATATATGTATTTACAAAAAAAGTATATAAGAATTTATATCAGTTGTCTAGTACCCATAACACAAACTGCTTAGCTTGGGACTAGATGGCGTTGTGTGTCAGATGTCCGGAATATTTATTTATTTATTGCATCTTTGCCAAAGAAGCTGTCTTCGCTTGTGGTCAAAACAACCATACTCCTTACTAATTAAAACATTCCTTCAAATTGAATGTCAAATAGTTCCTTAGGTCGTTCATTTGTTTATTTATTTAAACTTTATGCACAGATGTTGTTAATTCAGACTTAATACCGTAGGCATTTTCTACCAGTCAACCTTAGGGCGATGCATAACTAAATAAGGTAGATGCACGACAACTCAAAATGATATTTAATAAAATGTATTTATTAAATATTACTTATATATACAGAATGTAATATGAAATATTGATACTACTACTATACTAACACAATACATATATGTATATATCCATATACATAAGTATAACTACATACTATAAAAATTTGAAGGGGAGAGGCACACACCATAATCTTATTTATTATAGACTGCCTCGATGGCGTAGTGGTAGCGTATGCGACTGCTAAGCTTGAGGTCTCGGGTTCGATTCCCGGGTCGGACCAAATGTTTGTATGATCTGCAAATATTTGTTTCGGAGTTTGGGTGTTTTCTATGTATAATAAGTATGTATTTACAAAAAAAAAAGTATATAAGTATTTATATCAGTTGTCTAGTACCCATAACACAAGCTCTGCTTAGCTTGGGACTAGATGGCGTTGTGTGTTAGATGTTCGGAATATTTATTTATAGTGATGAATCCGAAAATGTGTCTAGAAAATGTTGTTGTATAATTGTAAACTATAAAATGTGATTGTAGGTTATTAATCCATTATGCTTTGATTATAGGTCAATTCATTCTTGGCTTGGCATTGTTGGACTTGGATGACGCTGAAAAAGCGTACACGGCTTTCTACAAGGCAGCGAAGGGAGTCAGTACTGAGCCCTTCCTGAGGAGACTTGTAGCTGCGGATGCTCGCCTCACGCAACATCAAGCGCTTGTTCTTTATTATGTTAAGGTATCATATAAAGAAAATATATTAAGTTTTAAACACTTTTAAAGTGGAAACTAAACATTGAGTTTGTGTCTGATTTGTTTTTTAAAATTCTTTCCGCAGGTTATAAAATTGTTTCAAATTCACGATGCTGGGGCTTGTGTAGTAAGGCTTGCAGAGACGGCCATCAGTATCGCCGACACAGACGATCCCAACTTGGTAAGTCACTTCGATCTTTACTTAACAGACAAACATCTCAAATTCACTGTTGAGGACATGGAGATCTGATTAATTAACTGAGTTACAAAAGAGTAGTAGTAATTTGATATAATTCGTTATCAAAACGTTTAGAATGATGTATATCGAACATCTCGCATCGAGTCGGAACGGATTTTGCAATCTTTGAAAGTCATCAAATGTTGTAGCCGCCCATGGCAACCTTACCGGGGTATCTTTTGTAACACGTCGTCATATCCGATCGTACCCTTTGCGTTCCGATGCATTTGGATTGGAAAATTGCCACCAAACAGCTCTAACGGAAATGATCCTTTAGAATAGTCTTCGTCTGAACTTCCTGAAGTCATCGGCAACGTGAGGGGTCTGCTAGGCTTCTTGGAAGAACTAAGGTGGCACGAATAATGCCATCCCACCAAGCAAAATAGGCGGACTGAAGTCGTCGAGTTGCGGAAACCTAGCCCGCGAGTTTCAAGTTTCAAGTTAGTCTTCGTGTGATACGTCTGGTGGTTATAACACGTGTTGTTGTCGACAGACGATGTTCCAGTGGGTAGTGTTTAAGTGGCACCTGTCGAGCGGCCAGACCGCGCGAGCTCTAAGCGCGGCGGCCGCCATCCCCGCGCGACACACGCGGGAAGCCGCCGCTGCGACGCTGCTCACTACACTCGGTATGTCACTCGGCCTAATGGCGAGCTTAACAAATACTATCGATTATTTCATTAAACGTTCCCTTATCATCATGTCTTGTGACTAGATGAATTAACTAAATATAATCAGTATTTACAAATAAAATAACCAAGACCTACTTTATTATATGAACGTAGTTTTAGTGATTGTAATGTAGAATAGATGCATTATGCAAGGTGAGAGGGGCTAGTTATCGTTTTGATTTTATTTTTTTATTAATCTAAATCTAAAATAATTTAATTAATAATAATAATTTAATTTATTAATCAATATTTAAGAATGACCCCAAATAATCTTGGACACAATAAAGGCTAGTAAGATGGTGATGATTTAAGAATTCATCAGTAGATTTATATAATATGTTAATTATGAATGCCCTTGTATACACAAATATAGCCCAAAACACTTTTTTAAGGACAGACATGTCTAACAAAAGACTGTTAATAGCTGTTGATAATGATACCTACACTATAAGGTGTAAGTACTCCTATCTCAAAGACCTGCAACGTTCTTCTAATTTCTGAGAAGTGTTTATGGGTGGTGGTAGTCGTTTTCCATCAAACTATAGTGATGTGACGTAAGACATGAAGTATTTATTAAAAAAAACACCTTGAATACAGTGAAATATAATGGGTTGAATCCTCCTTCCGGACTCTTTGTTGATGATGATACACTGTAAGATAGAAGTACTTTCAAAGACCAGCAATACGTTTGTAATTTGTGAGTTGCAAGCGTTCATGGGCGGCGGCAGTCAGTCTCCATCAGGTGACTCGTCTGGCCGCCGTCAGTGACGTGATGTGACGTTTGTTCCGCCAGCCCCGCGACGTGAGCTAGGCGCGCTGGTGTCGTGCAGCGCGCTGGGCGAGTTCGCCGAGCGCGCTGCCGCTGCTCGCGCGAAGCTGCACGACGCACACGCGCACAACCCTTACTACGACTTCCTCTACGCGCTCTACATCTCACGGCACCACTATAGGAAAGGTATCGTAGCATTTGTTTCTATTTTATACTATCTACCACTTGCTACATACACTGTGCGCTTCAAATGTTTCATATAATTATCTGGGGACATTTGAGTGCCCTTGCTAACATAATTTTCTAACTTCGTTGTGTTGTGGAAAAGAAATTTGAAAAATTTTCAGTGACCGAAAGGATTTTATTATGTTTATATTTATTTTAAATCGATTCTATTATTTCAAACAAAAGTTGTTATATACATATCACTATAATCGATTAACGGAATAAATAAGGACTGCGTAAGCGTGGTTCTGGTTTTAGGAAGCAGGTAAGTCTTGAGGCGAAATAGAGTTCGCAGGTTTCCGGTTACCTTGACGCATGATTAACCTGAGTTCGAGAGTTGAGTCAACGTGTAAACCCAGGTCCCTGATTAAGGTGCTAAACGGTACCACCCGTACCACTAACCCTAGTGCGACGATCGGCGAGATCGAAGCAGTATTCAATCTGCATATCGTACGTTTGCTGCCTAAAATATTATCTTGAAAGTACATAATCAAATCAATTAAGTAGACTATAGTCGTTCCAATACTTTATTTAACTTTTGACAGATCACGCACATAAAGTTTTGTAATAATTTTTGATACAATGTACTACAGATAATACTGTACTTTATGGGCGGGCTCCGCCTACTTAGGGATGTGTCATTCGTAATTAATGACCACAGACTATAAAAACGGTTTTGAAATAAATCGATTATCGATTATATTAATAAAACATACAATAAAATTATTGTGATTATATTTTATATCAAATGACGTAAAAAGCTTTATTATTTTGCATTAAAATGCCCTAAATGTCTCTGTTTCAATGCATAAATAATTTGCGTAATGAAAACAGTTCCATCGTACTCGTACCTAGTAATGGAATCGAATGTATTCGCCGCAAATTAATGAATCTAAAATAATTGTTTAGACTTACTATAGTTGGTTCAAATAAAAACTACCTGCGGTACCTACTTGTAATGAACAGGTACAAAATGTTGAAATTCGTAGTAATTTACGGATTAAAAATAAAACAACCAAAAGAGGTACTGTAATACTAATTTTAATTATAAAGAATCGTCTTCTTCGTATGACCAGGAATCATCATCACTTGAGTTCTCAGTAATATTGATTATCATTTCTTGGATAGATAAATTGTCGAATGCAACATCCCGATCCCAATCCGACATTATCACCTTCTTTGTTTTTTCTACAACATTCGCCCAGTTTTCTGGAGTTACTTTTTCACACGCATTTTTCAGTAAATTCAGCATTTTTCTTGCGGTGAAAGGAGGAGTTGTATTGTTCCTCGCAGCATATCCTTTAACTTGTGCCCAGATCATTTCAATTGCATTATATTCGCAGTGATATGGGGGAATTCTGAGGACGGTATGCCCATGCTCTGCTGCCATTTCATCTATGACGTATCGTTTTGGCAGCTTCTTTGTTTTTAATATCTTTACTAACTCTACTTTTAGTAGGGACTCATTCACCTCTTCGCCATTGTCACGGAGCCAGTTTATAATTTCATGTTTTTTGTTGGCCTGTGTTGGTATTTTATTAATTTGACGAGAGTGATAAGGTGCATTATCAATAAATATTATTGATGGCTCTTCGAGTGATGTAAGCATTTCTCTGAACCACTTTTCATACACGTTCGAATTCATCTCCTCATGATAATCTCCTGTTTTCTGGGATTTAAAAGCTAATAGAGCGCCTGGCACAAATCCTTTTACTGTTCCTGCATGACAAATAATCAGTCGTTCGCCTTTTCCCATTGGTACTGTAGAAGTGGAGCCAACGGTGTTGTCAGTCCAAGTTTTTGACAGCGTATGATTCGCATTGAGCCAAGTTTCATCTGTGAAAACAACATTCGACCAATCTTCTATTTTTTTTGCTTGTCTTAAAAAATCGCATCTATACAAAGCAATATCATTGCGTTCCATTAAAATTTTTCGTTTGTCACATTTTTGGAATAACATTCCAATGTCTTTCAATACCTTTGTCAGAGAAGCTTTTTGACCACGGAACAAACCACTATTTCGAAGAGATTGTGTTAGTTTTTTTAATGTTGGAATCTCTTTTCTTTGGTAATAGTCGTATATATGACGACGAATAGCATCAGCGTCAAAATTGTCAACGGCTGTAACTTTACTAGGCGGACGTTTTTTCTTAGGTGTAGATAGCTTATTCTGTTCCATGCCACTGCTGCCGTAGCCTTCTTTTGTTATTTTTGCCACTGTTGGAGCACTAATACCTAATGCTGCTGCAACACGGTCTCTAACTTGAGTCACTGGTATAAGAGGCCCACCATTACGGCTTTCCTTTTCAAAGTATTCACGAAGTCGCAAGACAAACTCTCTTGTTTGTACTTTGAGTACTTTCTTTTTTGGCATTTTGACAGTAACGAAGGCAGGAACGATACGCTCAACTCAACCAAACGTGAGAATTCACAAATAAATCAATACGGAGGAATATAAATACTCAACTATATTGAAGGTTACTCATTGAAATACTGTAGATTATTTTAAAATAGACATAGAGAGATTTAATAAAGATCATCAATAGTTTAACAAATACAATATTAACCACTGAATTACAACACAATACAATAATACATTTTGAATTTAAAAATTCAGTTCCTTTTATATATTTTTTCATGACATAGAACCGTCATATTTGAACAACATTCTTTTAATCCATTTCTTCTTTATTTTGACAAAGGAGGTCGCACATTGAAACACATAGAAATATGAAGTACGAAATTATCTATAAAATAATGAGTTTGTTAAATCGATTAAAACTTCTTAATGCATAAAATCGATCGATGAAAGAAATCGAATAGGTAACGGGTCAGGGTATCACTATTTGATTAAGTATTAGAGCTGTCAAAAGTTAAATAAACTATTGGAACGACTATATATCCGTATATCTATAATTCTCAGTCTGAAATTTTATCATCCTATCGTAAAACAATAATTACTTTATAGCTCTGCGTCATCGTAATAACAAAGTTCAATAGAGATTTTGATCGATATTTCCGTCCAACACGAGTGTCGTATACTCGTACCTACAAGATGCGTGTGGTTGTGTGGTTGTGCAGCGGCGTCGATAATGTACGAGCGCGCGGCGCGGTGCGGCGCGGAGCGGTCGGCGCGCGGCGCGGCGCAGCGGCGGCGCTGCGAGGCGGCCGCGCTCACGTGCCTGCGCCTCGCGCGCCCCGCCGACGCCTTCCTCGTGCGCCCGCAAGCCATCTCCTCCATGCCCAAACATGTGCAGGTGACTCCGCTTAATTATCGAATCAAATTGGCCCTCCCGATCTTTTCCGTCCGCTTCGTATCACACGTTTGCTTGTTTGAGCTAACAAAACCGCTGTTAGGCCGCGCTCATATTTTTTTTTTTTTTTTTTCTTTATTGAATTGTGGGCAAACGAGCAAACGTATCACCTGATGGTAAGCGATTACCGCCGCCCATGGACACCCGCAACACCAAAGGCGTCACAAGCGCGTCGCCGACCTTTGGGGGATGAGGGAGGGGTTGGGGTATAGGCCTCCGGTATCCTCACTCGCTCGGTGAAACAGCGCAAACGCTATTTCACACCGGTTTTCTGTGAGGCCGTGGTATCACTCCGGTCGAGCCGACCCATTCATGCCGAAGCATAGCTCTCCCACGTTTTGTTAGATGTTCGATATTAGGTGTTAAAAGACACAAAACATTGTCTCGAGAGACCCGGCTTTAGGTGGCCGAGCGTCCGCGGTGTGCTCTTACATCCTGCGCGAACAATGGACGGTGGCGGACAAAATATAAACAATAAGGTTGCACTTTATTCGCGCAAAACCTCGCGTGTCGCCTGGCGGTAAACGTGATAAAGTGCACTTTATGAGAGTAATAATAAGAACACGCCGCGAACATCTACTCTGTCATTAATTGCCATAGGTTGCACTTTGTGTGTTGCGTATATCGCCAACCGCAACGTGAGGTGTGCAGCCAAAGTTCGACCTTAAAATTTGTAATAAGAGCACGCCGTCAGCGCAGGCTCTTATCTTACATATGATTCAATGCCCTATTTTTAACGATATATCTATAATGTTGCCTTTAATCGGTAGATAACGATGTGCACTAACTTAAATTTCAAGGACAAAAACGTCTTGACGAAAAATGATTAATATTACTCACTAACATCTAATTAGCAAAAAACTACTATTTTGTACGCAATTATGCATTTTTTTGTTAATACATACATAGGAATGAATATTAATTGTTAGGATATGATTTTTATGCCGTAATGAAAAATAACTCATTTTTGTGGTGGCTATCATAGTGTGGATCACCATGCTGCATTGTCTGCATTCGTAATATTCTGATCATTCTTTCCGCGGCTTTCATAGTCATTTAGGCGGGCGTCAAAAAATAATTGTACCACTACACAAATACAGATAAAATATTTCATCGTAAATAAGACGTCAAAACTTAACAAATGAATTGACTGAGTTCCATTTTTAAATTGTTTGAAAGATAAAAAGTTTTTCTTAACATAGGCTTTTTTTTATAGGTTATTGGACCCGAGGAGTTAGCGGCTGAGCTTAGAGAAAATGATCCCGAATCCCTAGATCCAGTACAACAAGCGCTACTTCGTAAGGATAATATTTATTTAACGTATTTCTTGTATTTTCCAAATAGATATTTGTTCATGTATTAATTTATTTATTTATATTTTAGGCGGTGGCAATTTAGACTTCGATACTTTGTATCCAACCCTGATGGTAGCCGACCCAGAAACACTGTTGGCGGTGACAAAGAGAGCGATTAGTACCGAACAATTTTTGCCTCACTGGTTTCTTGAAAGATATATGGTGAGATTATTTATTTCCTGTGTTCCTTTCATTAACTACAGACCATCTAAAAAAGTAAAAAAAAATTTGGCCAAATGAAATTTTTGTCTCTGATACTTTTCATAAATTAATTTGAAATTTGTTAATTCTGACAATTGATATCGACAGATTCGTCCATTATTGTGAATTATTTGTGACTGCATTCTGATTATTAAAAAAAATTGTGAGCCTTTTAAGACTTACACTTATAGTTTTAAGCATTTTGATGCTGAAAACAGTACTTTGTATACTTTACTTTTATTCAACAGTAAAAAGTATAATATTTTAAAAAACAGCAAACCCGCGACACAGGATGTGTATTCTTAATGCAGGAGTTGTCTTCCTCTTCTTCTTCTTTTGATGAGATGGCAACCGGCTAATCGGCTATTTCTGCCAATGTCAATTATGTAATGCTTTCAAATCTTAAGTATTTGAGTCTTCGTCGTGATGAAATTAATGATAAAAATAAAAAATGCGGATGAGATGAAATAGGAAACGTCTTACCCGGTCTTTAAAATAAAAAAACAGTAGTAGGATGTATAACGGTATGGTGGGTGGCAGGAGGTGGAGGGTGCGGGCGCGGTGCGCGCTCTGCTGGGCGGGGGGCGCGCGGCGGAGGCGGGCGCGCTGTGCGGCGCGCTGCTGAGGCGCGCTCTGGGCGCGCTGGTGGCCACCAGCCCGCCGCGCCACGCGCCGCTCGGCCTCGCCGACCTCGTGCTGGCCGAGCTCAGCCACCACACGCACGACCCCTACGTGGCTCAGGTACGCCGCCTCTCTCTCTCTCTCTCTCTCTCTCTCTCTCTCTCTCTCTCTCTCTCTCTCTCTCTCTCTCTCTCTCTCTCTCGCTCTCTCTCTCTCTCTCTCTCTCTCTCTATCTCTCTCTCTCTATCTCTCTCTCTCTCTATCTCTCTCTCTCTCTCTCTCTCTCTCTCTCTCTCTTCAGCTAGTCATTTTTATCACTACACACCCGAGACCTCGACTGCCTCGGTGACGCAGTGATAGCGTATACGACTGCTGTGCTTGAGGTCTCGGGTTCGATTCCCGAGTCGGACCGACTATTTGTATGATTTGCAAATATTTGTTTCGGAGTTTAGGGGTTTTCGATATATCATATGTATATTTACAAAAATATATATTTATCTGTTGTCTAGTACCCATAACACAAGCTCCGCTTAGCTCGAGACTAGATAGGGTTGTGTTAATGTCCGAATACTCCTATAAAATGCAGTCGCAACTTCTTTTATTTTATTTATTTTACTATAACTTGTACGTAAGTTGTACTGTACGTAAAGATATTCGAAACTACTCAACTGATTTTAATGCAGTTTTCACCAATAAAGAGATTAATTCATGAAGGTCTATATATAAGTATATTATGGTAACTAAAAAAAACAAATTCAAAAATTTCCAAAAGACCAAGACCGGGCTAGTAGCTAGTCAACTATATTATGTAATATCACACTAAATAAGGAACTTTAAAAATGCCAACTTTCTCAATTATTCAAGACAGAGTAAGTACCAACAAGCCCTTACGTATGCCTATTACAGGCATTAAAAATAGAAACATACTACTAGAAAACATTAAATACTTAATTTTTTTCCTGGTGATTTCAGCCGATACCAGTAAATCAATTACAAATTTCATGTAATAATTATCACCTACTTTCTACAGGTTTACACGGATTTAAATAATTTGGTTGAAGAATACGTAAATGTTGTGAAAAGAACTTCTCAAGATATGAAGCTGGTCGGTTTGGGTCGCGTCGCCAACTAAGGAGATAGTAATTAATAAAATCCTTGTTTTTTTTTCAAAATTGTTTTATTATGAATTATTACAATTACTTTTCTTCCACCATCTACACCACCTTAACATATAAATAAAAAATTTCAGTATATTTAGATTTCACATTGAATATCGTTTTTCGATAAAAAAAAAATAGATAGCTTCCTTATATGGTTTAAAATAATACTTCTAAAATGTTGCTACTCATTTACCTAATATAATAGGTATTTTATTAAAATTTGCATAACTACACTGATTTCTATTAAAACGAAAAAATAAATATGTACAAACTACCACCAATTTACTTTTTTGATGAGCTTTTCAAGTTTTTGGCACATTACTAAGTTATTACTTAAGTTACGATAAAAAAAAACTAGCCTATAAAGAAATAACGAACAAATATTTTAGGCAAGGAACACTCTAAAACACGTTAACAAAGTTATATCACAATTTGTGGGCGCCAGGAGAAGTGCGCAAGGGGGTGCACTTGCGGGGTGACTGGCACAATTAGTTCACATAAAAACAGAATAGTTAAAGACAATATGGTTTGGTAACACACAGAGGGCAAAAACGATTTTTATATTGAATACTAAATGAACCTGGCACGCTTCGGTGTGGCACTTTCTCTTTGCATTGATGAGAAATGAGGAACACAACTGAGACGAACTGGTTTTCCCCAATCAATCCTAATTATTATAAATGCGAGTGTAAGTTAGTTTCTTACGCTTTCACTCGAAAACTACTTAAACGATCATCATGAAACTTGTACACATATTCTTGGAGGTATTAGAAGTAACATAGGACGCGAACGCTAGTATATAATAAAGTATTTAAAATACAATATTTCTTTTAAAAAACAAATTCATTACACTTCAACACAATAAACGATTAATGTTTATGACTTAGTCAACGAATACTATTAATAATGTAGGTAACAAAAATCAAAACACAACTTGTTTTAAATAATAATTGATATAATAAGCAGACCTTGCGGACACTGTCTTATTCTTGCAGTTGCTGACTTATAAAAAATCTGTCATGGATTCAGGCAATCACTTAAAAAGGAACAACGTCACGTTGTTCAGGTAATAAGACATTTTTATTAAATGTATCTAACAACAAAAAACATAATCCATCTATTCTAGCGTACTGATAAAGCGGCTACAGCCTGCAGCCAATAGAACAGAAAACATTGTTTAAATCTAGAAAATATATACGGCTTTTGGATCAACCTAGGTCAGATCTTAACCAGTGCAAAAAATAAATAATATCAATTGATTTTACCACTTTGTTTGTGGAACCGTACTGAGCAAGTAGGTATAAGTAGGTATATGTAATATTTACAGCCTCACTTTAACCTTTGCTTCTGTCATTTCAAGGTCAGTCATCTAAGCACATAACTTGTTGATTTAACTTGGTTATAATGAGCAATAGCATACATAATGCTAAACCAAAGCAAATATTTTAAGATACATGTGTTCCGTGCCGTCGCACAGAAAAAAATGTTATGGTAATGATTATCGTATTGGTGGCGCTCTTGAATTACGAACAAAAGCATTGATTTATATTTTCGCTTAAGTTATCAAACAATTGAATAGCCTTGCAATACTAATGACAATGTAAGAAATACTATTATAATAATACCTGTAACTTAGGTATGTTTTCATATAACTGATAAAATCCCACAGAGGTAGGTACCCATATCTATACAATGGCCTTAATCAAATTCAACGCTTAGATAGTCTTACTCTCATGATTGTTAAAACTAAACGAATAAGTTTTTCATAAATAATAAACATGAGAGCAGCCGTCATAACGGTTTGTAATAATTTGACTTCTAATCCACGGAATGCTACAAGAGGTTTGGATTTCATATCTCTAAATAGAGGTTTCAAGCTAGTGCCAGCGCGAAGCCTGGATTGTATCAACTGTAGAGGATACGTTAAAGTTGTTGCTACTGCTTTCGCCACGGCACCGACAAAAAATGCAGTTAAAGTATGAAATGAGCCCCGGGATTTTAACTGTCTCTTTAAATATTCATAAACCATAAATTGGATTGCTGGATTGGAAACCAATAGTAGGGATGGTAAGGTGCCAGACCATAGACCCTTTGCTCCTTCTTTGTTGAAAAGCTCAACAAGACCTTCCATTAGACTATCACAAGAAGTCTTTTCAAGCTTCATTCGAGTGTTAACAACCCATAGAGGTGAAGTTAAAAGCACATTTATGCTTCCAGCGATTATACCGAACATCAAGTCCCTTACTGCGGTTGTCTCACTTGAATCAAATTTTCGTAAACCATGAAACGTATAAAAATATACAAAGTTAGATATTGACAGTGACTGCAGAACCGGTGACAAACCCCTGTACAGTGACTCCAAGCCTTCTTCAGAAGCTAATTTGACTAAAAGCTCATATGTGGAACCACGTAGTTTATTGGAATCTTCAACTGTAAAGAAAAATACTGTTTTAAAAAAAGACATTAGAATAAGCTTTAACCAATGTTCGCAGATAAAGTTTTAAATTAAAAAGTATTTTCTGTAAAGAAAAACTATTAATTTTACAACATACCTATTCCTATTAGAGCCGGACATTATCATTCGAATGGGCTTTTACTATTGTTCACATATAAGTTCAAGCAACTTCCCACTAATATTCTGTCCCTTTCCATAAATTTACTTTTCAACCTTCCGCATTTGAAAATGTTTCGTCACAATCTAAACTTAAAATTGTCTGTGTACTGTTAAGATCAGATGAGTACACATCCTATTTCGAGAATTTATTACATAAACAGCCTTATTTACTCGTGGAAGTTTTAAAAAATGCTAATGCGACACAAAGTGTATTCTTTGTGAACTTAAATAGGTATATTTTTGTATCTTGGTTAAGCCCGCAACTAAATAATTAGCGATGTCGCGAAACTTCATCAAAATATTAAGATACTATAATTTTTGCCCAAGCACTTTAGGTAATTTAAATTATGTATGTTAATTTAAATAAAATGCTAATGTGTCGAGAAATAATATTTTAGTAAACGTGTAAATATTATTTTGTGAACTTCAGACTGACTTCATGTAAATTTTAACAAATAAGTAGTACCTAAGTGGGAAACGAATTCCTAATTTTTAAGTCTTTTTTTTCTATGGTATAGGGGGCAAACGAGCAGACGATGGTAAGCGACACCGCATCACAAGTGCGTTGCCGGCCTTTTAATTCCAAACCTTATATTTATTTAGGTATCTTATCATGGCAAAGTTCAGTAATGCCTATCATCGCCATGAACCATGAACCATTTTACCACAGGAGAGGTATTCTTTAGCACTTAATTAAATAAATAAATAATAATAATAATTAAATACAGGCACACCACCGCCACTATTAAAAAAAATTGGTAGAAATTATCTTTAGAGTAAATTATCACATTTACAGATTCTTATGACGTCTAAGATCTTCAAGCGAAAACTTTTAAATAATTAGTAGTCACATCAATTGGAATCTTGTACCCAAGTGGTGTAATTCTCACGATAGCATAAAAAAATTGTTTATTTTCAAGAAAATTATACAAATTTTTAACATTTACTGTGACAGCCACACTAGGCAGAGCCTGTGGCGTGGTTAAATAGGTGGGTCCACACCAGACGATACAAATACGCGGGTCCACACTGGACGATCGATCGCGCTCAAGCTTATTGTTATTTACATTTTGCATATTTAGAAATATCAGATAATGAAATACGTGAAGCTGATTGAAGCAATGGTGATAGATGTTCATTTTATAATAGATATTATGTCCCTTATAACGTATCAGTTTTACTGTACCTCTTGAGATATCCCTATTATTATTAGTTTGTTTGTTTCATCATCAAACTTTGTACACATATTCTTGAAAGTATTAGAAGTAACATAGGATTATATACATTAAATGCGAATAATATTCAATTACCCGGACATATTAATGTATATACTACAATACGTGTGAAAATTTATGCAGTAATTATTTTTTGGTACTATTATTTTGTTTCGACTTTAGTCTTTGTTTGGCTTAAATGTTCGATTATTTGGATCAGCATGAAAACGTGGCAGTCATGGTTTAAAGTAGTCTTTTTTCTTTAGTTTCTGGAGCTTCATAACCCATTGTTTCTGAAGGCTAATTTTGGTAATTGAATCCAACACTATCGTTACAAAGAGCTTTTACCGTTAAAGCTTATTTTATTAAACATTTTTAATGCAAGTTGCAATGTTAGAATATTTTGGAAGGATGTAAAAATATTGTTGAAGATTCTTGAAACTCTTAGTATTAACGTAAATTTTGCATATCCTACCTAGATGACTCGCTTCCTACAGTCCCCAACCCGCACTCGGCCAGTGGGGAGTGTGGGAACCTATGGCCTTAACCCTCTCCTGAGAGGAGACCCGAGCTCAGCAGTAGGACATTATGGGTTGTTGATGTGCGATGTGATGTCAATAAAACGGTGTGTTTAAGTACATATTTAGATTTTTTTACTTAGATATAGTTATGCGAATGCAATGTAATAGAATTCATTACTGCCAATATACTATTTTATGTATATAATATATACTTATTTTGACTGCCTCGGTGGCGCGAGTGGTAGCGTAAGCGACTGCTGTGCTTGAGGTCTCGGGTTCGATTCCCGGGTCGGTCCAAATGTTTGTATGATCTGCAAATATTTGTTTCGAAGTTTGGGTGTTTTCTATGTATAATATGTATGTATTTACAAAAAAAAAAGTATATATGTATTTATATCAGTTGTCTAGTACTCATAACACAAGCTCTGCTTAGCTTGGGACTAGACGGCGTTGTGTGTTAAATTGTCCGAAATATTTATTATTATTATTCTCTTTATTTAATTATATATACATATTAATTACATTTTTAAATACATAAAAAAGATAAACAATAACATAATAAATATTTAAAAATATAAAGAATAGTAGACCACCGACTTCGGGTACAGGGACCAAGAAACCGGTGGTTAGGGTTCCAAAGACAGGAACCTCCTCACTATGCGTGCCGTGACAAGAAGGACTGCCTTCTGTATCAGACCCTTGATCCAGCCTTCTAACGTGAGCCTCTTAAGGTGTTGGTCGAGGCTCTTGGCTATCAATCCGTGAGCAGATACGACTATCGGAACAATTATTACCGAATCCACATTCCACATATCGACAATCTCGTGAGATAGATCCAAATATTTTATTTGTTTTTCTTTTTCGACTTTCACGAGATTCTCGTCATGAGGAACGGCGATATCGATAATAATTGCGCGGCGCTCTAATCGATCTATCACCACAATATCAGGCTTATTGGCAACAATAGTCCTGTCTGTAATAATAGATCGATCCCAATATAATGTAGCACGACCATTCTCGAGAACTGGGTCGGGCACATACCTGTAGTATGGCACCTCTGAGTTCACAAGATGGTATTTAAGGGCAAGTTGCTGGTGTACGATCCTGGCTACTTGGTTGTGCCTGTGCAAATACTCGCCGTTAGCAAGACGAGAACAGCCAGAAATAATATGCCTGATAGATTCTCCGGGACGGTGACATGCCCGACAAATGTCGACCGTACCATCTTTCAGGATATACTTCCGATAGTTATTCGTCATGATAACTTCGTCCATAATCGCACATACAAAATTATTATTATTATTGGTAGAGTATACCCTTAGTTTCGGCTCTAAGCAATAGTACAACATTTCGATAAACTTAAGTGGGAAACAATGTAACGATGTACGTTAAATCTAACGAGCTAAAAACTCATGCAATTACGCTACTCCCTCCGCAGCAAAATTTAAATACCTACCTACTGTAGAATTTATTTTCGGATGAAAGCATATTTCTTGTAACAGATTTCAAAAAAGGAGGAGATTCTCAATTCGACTGTTTTTTTTTTTTAAATTACACCGTGTTTCTGCGATCTATTCGAATAGTCTTAAACAAATATGTACCTACTCGCAAAAAAATTAATTAAAATATCATTTTTGACTGCCTCGGTGGCGCGAGTGGTAGCGTAAGCGACTGCTGTGCTTGAGGTCTCGGGTTCGATTCCCGGGTCGGTCCAAATATTTGTATGATCTGCAAATATTTGTTTCGAAGTTTGGGTGTTTTCTATGTATAATATGTATGTATTTACAAAAAAAAAGTATATATGTATTTATATCAGTTGTCTAGTACCCATAACACAAGCTCTGCTTAGCTTGGGACTAGATGGCGTTGTGTGTTAAATTGTCCGAAATATTTATTATATTATATTATTATATTATTATTTTCTATATCTTTTTAGAAATATATTTTTAAGGAAAAATGCCGCTCTAACATAATTTCAAATTGAATCTGACCATAACGTAAAAAATATATGAGGTAGCCTAACATTCTGGTATTTTTTTTTTGATATACAAGGCAATCAATCACACGGTTGACGATAAGCGGTTAGCATTGCTTGTGTACACTCATAAAATCATCATGCCAAGTTTATTCTACTAAATGATTCTGAAATTTTAGCCTTCCAACATTAGAAAATGGTGAAGTTTATTATAAAGTTAATTGCCTCGTTTATTCATGTGCCAAGGACCTTTAAGTGAATCACACTTTTATTTTAAAAAAATACGTACCTTGTAATCTTGATCTTAAAGTATCTAGTGGATAGAATACAGCCATGCCTACAACGCTACCCTGAAAATAAACATGGAAAGTTATTTTGTTTCATTTCTACAGCAAAGTTTATAAACAAATCATATCGTCGCTAACCATTAGTATTAATACTCATATTTTTAATCATAAACATAATCACGTACCGTGGCTCCTGCAACTGCGTGTACTAAAGTTTCGTAGCTAAATAATGATGTAGCCATTTTGGGTTAATATAAAGTAACATAAACAGCGCAATTATCTCCAATATCCTTCGCACTTTGACCCCTTGTATTCGAAAAAAAACCTTTCGCACGACGAGCACCAACGTTCAGCACGAGCAAGCGTGCGGCTTGATTGATGAACTCATTGCACTGAATGAGATCTAATCAATGAAATGATACCAACCGTAAGACGAATGTGTTCATTCAATTTGATTAATGAGTTGAAACAGGCTGTATAAGAAAATTTACACCCACGATGACCGGAAATTAATGTATTAAAAAAAAACTGAATATCAGTGTAAAGCAGCTGAATATTTAATAATCGCATCATATTTTATTCACAAATAGAAAGCAAAAATCTCGTAATAAAAGTACCTTAGAATCATCATCATCAACATATTGCAGTTAATCAAGTGACACCGGCCGAAAAAAACAAAATTGTCAACAGCTGGAAATTGGCATCTCCCATTGCACAACACTTTTATCGATTTTGGGTTTCTCGCTTATTTGAATAGAAATAGAAAAATATATAAAAGACGTACGTTGGTTGTTTAAGGCTAAATCGTAATTATTTTTTTAAATATTAATGGAATATAGTTTAAGCCCTTTTCTATGAAAATAAATCCTAGAGATCTCAATGATTCCGGTAAAATGAGGCTGGAGGGGGGAGAGTACTCAATGGGCGTCAACACAATTATTACTTTTGTTTGTGTTAGTAGGTGTCCGTAGGTGGACGTAGTATAAGTAGTTACTTTATCGTCAGGTAGCAATCTCTTAAGAAAGTATGTTTTACTTTTATCTAAACTTCCAATTCATAGTGTAGTGAATAATACTTTCAGGACCGGTTGCTGTGGCGAACCCTGGTCCAGCAGTAGACTTCTTACGGCGAACGTAAGGCCAAATTAGGTATTTTACTCCAGCCTACCACTGCCTTCTGCTTTATAAGGCTGGATTCGACCTCAAACAAAATAATAATAATCGCTTTATTTTACACCAGATTACTTGCAAAGGTAATTAAAGTAAAGGTGAAAAAACAAAATCTAAACAACGATGTTTAATCACCATCTATGAATATCAATCATTATTACTAAATCTGAGTAGACTCACATTTCAGATTGGTGCACCGAGTTGACTCGGTAACTGAAGTGCAAACTCGAGTCAAATTTACTTTCACTTGAGTGAGAACAAGTTTCACAAGTTTACACGACCCAATAGAGTAAAAAACGACTCGAGTCACATCACTTCCGAATTGACTCGATGCACCGAGTTGATCACTTGACTGGATTACTCGAGTGCAAACGAACATGAGTCAATTTCTTTTTCCCGATTACGAGTTCACCTAATTCACTCAGAGTCACGCGAATAAAAAAGAATCGATACGCATCACTAAAGTGTACTGTTACTTAATTTGACGTTTGACAGACAAGATGTCGACTTTGACAGCATAGATAAGTAAATAAATAGAAATTTTAATAAAAACATAAGTTTTTAACATTGCAATATTAATAAACAGTTTGATGATATTAGATTACGTAGTTAACCACGTCAAGATATATAAATATTCTATAACCATTCCGAGTTGGAATTTAGATTAAGTAGTTTGGTGTGGATCACTAATTTGTACATATATCTAGTTTTATAATTTGCATATTTGTAAATCATGAAAGCTTTTATGGCAGAGGACAATCTTTGTGCCCAAAATTTGTTAAAGCTAGTATCTCATGGGAATGCTATAGTTGCCGAAATTTTAAGACTTAAAGATCATAAGCCTGCTACTTATCTGTAAGTATCCTTTATTCTAAGTAAAAATATATTTCTTTAAAATACAGTTTACAATTGAATCAATATAATCACATACATCTTAAAAAAAATATTTAATACAAAAATATGTAGTGGTTATATTGTTGTAAAATAGTCATAGATCAATAATATTAATTAAATTAATTTATTGATATAGACTCTATTACCTAATTGGTTTTATGCTTTTCAGGTTAGACAGTAAAGAAGTACAACAAAAATACCAAGATGTTATTTTGGATTTCAGCTACTTTAAGATTTCTGATGTCCAAGAAAAGAAAATTAATTCAAGTTCAGTAAGTGTGTTTCTTTACAACATTGACTGCTATAATTGATCTATTAAACACAATGACAGCTATACAAAAAATGTATAAAAATATTAGACGCACATAAATTTTAGGTATAATATATAGTAATTATAAAATATTTCAATTAATAAAAAAAAAAAAATACAAATTAAATATGTTTATATTTTGGATATCTAACACACAACGCCATCTAGTCCCAATTTCAAGCTAAGCAGAGCTTTACAAGACAACTGATATAAATATATATTTACTGTTTTTGTAAATACATACATATTATACATAGAAAACATATAGTCTGTCTGACCCACGCACGCGGCTTAGTCGCTCACAACCTTTTCATAAATAGATATCAAGCATCAAAATGTTGAAGTGAAAGTATTTTTGTTGGAATTTTTGTACTTTTGCTACTTTAATAATATCTTTTTTTGAATGTAAAACATAGAAGTGTATGTGTACATTCAAAACTTTGAAGAATTTTTTCATTATCTTATTTTCCAAGATGTTTTTTTTTATTTTGTAGTCAACCTTTGTGAAATGTTTACAGAAACTGCAAGACTTAGATGACGAATTGAAGGAGAAATATACAGAACTTATCAATAGATTCTACTTGCTGTTTGAAAATATCTATCAGTATATAGTTGATTTAAATGCATTCATTGAACAGTTGAATGACAATACATTCATTCAACAGAACATGGAAACTGTCATGAAAGATGTAGAAGGTAAACAGCTTTTGGTAAGTTTATACACCCAGTTTATGTTGAACTAGTCTAGTCAAAAGTAGCTTGTGACACACGTTGATTGCTGATTGCATGCTTGGCCTAGTGATTTAAGTCACGCTCCTCTCCTCTTTATGGCACCAAGTGTTGTGGCTTTAAATCCCACGTGGTACAACACTTTCGTCACGTTTCATGTATTTTTGTAAAGTTGCTTGCTACACAGGATTTATGTTCCTGATATGGGAGTTATGCTTATTAAAAACAAGCTCTCCTCTTAGATAAATCTCTGTTTATCTAGGAAAGAGAGAGAAGGAGATTATTTTTATTCTAGAGGATTGATACTCACTTGTTTCTGTGAAAATGTTTGCTGTTACTAAATACTTCTGCCTAACAATTATTTCTTAAGAATTAGATAGGCTCAGGCTACTGCGTGTGAGTGTTAGATGGGTGAGGCTTTTTTAGAATAACAATAGTAAAAGAAAGAATAGGAAATAAATATTGAAAAGAAAAAATTGTGTGGTTTTATGAAACTACGGTAAAAGTGAAAAAAAAATTCACATTATGGACATTTAACTAAAAATGTTTGGAATACTATTCCATTAAGGGTATAAAAATCGCTTTATCAATCTTAATTTTACACTTGGAAAATTGGAATGATAATGGGAAATGATAAAAGTAGACTAAATCTCCAACTAATATTTTTATTGAACTCTGTGCCTTAGAGTACGACATACATAATACTTAACAATTATTTAGATTATATACACATATTAAAAAACTGAATCTGAATATTATCGTTGAGTCATTTTGATCCGTTTTTCAATTATTTTCAATCATTCTATTATCAATTTCATCTTCATCATGAGTTTCACAGTTTAAAAGCAAATAAAAGTTTCACTTTAATAAATAACAACATTTACATTAAACACTAACAAAAACAAACAAAATAGCGTGGATCACTGGCAGAAATGAGTAATAGTCAGTTGCTGCGAACTATAGGCGCCGCGGCGGACCGTCACGCGACATGCAACACACAGACCAAAAATTTTGAGACGATCTAATAAAAGTTTCACTTTAAAAGATAAAAACTAATAGTTTATAATTTATTGAATAAAATTAAACCTTAACTAATTTACGTCAAATCATAGATACAATATACTCATCGTTTATATGTAGAAATGTAAAACTTACTCTAATTGCAGTGTGAAAGCTTGTACCTTTATGGTGCTATGCTTTTATTGTGCGACCTGTACATTCCTGGACCACTGAGGGAGAGACTGCTTGTCGCATTTTACCGCTACAGTACGAGCCAATCACAGTCTAACATTGATGACGTTTGTAAACTTCTAAGAGATACAGGTTACGATCAGCAGAATGGCAAGAGACCTGCAGATTACCCTGTCGAGTACTATAGGTCAGTTGGCCCTTTCTAGTATTATTTAAGATCTTGCATTCAATTCTAATTACATTATGCTATATTTCAGCCGGGTTTCTATTCGTCCGGATTTTATTGAAAAAGTTATAGGAAAACTAAGGTCTGAAGACATTTACAATCAGCTGGCAGTTTACACAATTCCCGAGCATCAAGCTTCAGCATTAGCCACACAGGCCAGTATGCTTGTTGTTTGTTTATTCTTTACACCGCATTATCTTCATACAGATACTTCCAGGATGAGAGAAATTGTAGATAAATTCTTTCCAAGTAATTGGGTTGTACCAATTTATATGGGAGTGACTATAAATATTATTGATTATTGGGAAAATTTTAAAGCAGCTAAGTCCGCTTTGAATAACACTTGCAATAACAAGATGGTTAGAGAAGTTTTTGCAAAAAGAGGTGGATCTATACCGATGTTGACCACTAAAACACACCAAATATTGCAAGAAGGAACGCTAACCGACGATTTTGTGTTGGACAATATAAACAAAATATTGAATCTCCTTTTAAACTCTAATCTAGTTTTACGATGGCTACTATTACATAATACGGATGTAATATTCTATGATCATAATAAAAAAAGCAAACAGCTTAAAGATACTGTCTTAAAGGAGACTAACTATGATCCTTTGAAAATGTTGGAACTAATGATAAGTACTGCAGAATTAGAATTAAAAGTCAGGGAAATTCTAAACAAATTGTTGGACAACAGAGTAGAGACGTGGAACGCCAATAAAGCTCTGGCGATAGAAGCAATCAATAGTTTGTCTGAACTATTTTCTGGCGCCAAAAACATTACGAAAATACAGGAAAATGAACAGTTGAAATTATGGTTCGATAATATAGCTAAGCAAGTGGCATCTTTAGGTGAACCCATTTCTTCAAAATCAATTAAAAAAGTTACTCAACTTCTACAGGCATTGGACGAAGTTGAAGAATTTCACGGTATAAAAAGTACTTCGACAATCGTACAGTTTCTTACTGAGAGTAAGGAAGCTTTAAAAAATCTTCTTAGGGCTGCCTCTTTAAAGGAAGATTCATTAGTTACTTTAGAGACGATTGCAGATGTTAGCTATGCTTGGTGCACGATTGACACTTATACAAAGTATATGCAAGATAGCATTAAAGAGAATCCAGCTGTAACAAGCAGGTTGAGAGCGCTGTTTTTGAAGTTGGCCAGTGCAATGGAAATACCTTTACTCAGAATTAATCAAGCCCATAGTGATGACTTAGTGTCAGTTTCTCAATATTACAGCAACGAGCTAATCAAATATATTCAGAAAGTACTGCAAATAATTCCAGAAATGGTTTTTAGTATTGTTGAAAAAATAATTGATTTGCAGACGTGGGCTATTAAAGAAATACCTACGAGATTAGAAAAAGAGAAGTTAAGAGAGTATGCACAGTTGGAACATAGAATGGAAGTTGCTAAACTAACTCACTCGGCTTCAACATTCACAACAGGTTTGAATTTACTTAAACTTTTAAATTATTACGATAAATATAATTAAATAAGTTTAAAGATAAGTACGTACTTACATGAGAAATAAAACACTTGTCGCGGCGGTGCAGGGGTATTGTATGCGACTGCTCTGCTTAAGGTCTCGAGTTCCATTCCGGGTCAGTATAAGTATTATATCAATCAACCTAGCTGCCAGTGTAAGCTCTGCTTAATGTGAAGCTATCGAATGTTAGATGTTATACTAATTATTAAAAAAAATAAAAAAACAAATAAAAATCGTTGGGCCCGCGTTTCCATCCAATCAACTCGGTTTAAGCTTCGCCCAAAGATTTTATTTTTTGGTCTGCTCAAATAGATTGGTGAGAGAGGGAAATTACATTTTTGCTAGTACATTATTTTCAGTTAAACCATAATTTAAAAATTTATACACATACATATGTAGATATTATTTTTTTTATAGTCAAGTTTTTACTTTTTAATTTAATTGCGTAGTACTTTTCATTCTATTAAGTTCATCAATAATTTTCATTTGATAGTAGCAGTAGTAGTAGTAGTAGTAGTAGACGTAGTCGTGACAAAATGCGTAAACCACCATTTTGTAGCGGCGGCCATCTTGGAGAGAATTTATTTAATTGTATTGTCACTAAAACTGAAGGTGTGTACCAAAATTCAGATCAATCTGTTCATAGGAAGGGGGTCAAATTTCAATTACTAGATTTGATCCAAACAAACAAACAGGGCTAGCTAAATAAAACCGTTCAAGAAATGATACATTTGAACTAGGTCAACTTTCATATTATAGTTCAAAATTCGACTCGAACTCAACACGAAAAAAAGACAGTTTAGCTACTGGATTCTATCTAAAGTATAAGCGAACAAGCCCTTATGGTTTTATATCCTTTTGGTGACGTCATAAGTGTCTAGTCTATTTTTATTTGAGTAATACGACCTTCAAACCTTCAAGAAAAGAGCGTACTCCTTCATAAAAGTCCAGTAACACTTCTGGTGTTGCGGGTGTCCATGGGCGGCGGTAATCGCTTACCATCAGGCGATACGTCTGCTCGTTTTAAAAGTTTAAGAACTTATTTGTATCCACAGGAATTTTAGATATGAGGTCAACACTAGTGGGGGTTATAAGAGTTGATCCTGCCGAATTATTAGAAGAAGGGTTGTTAAAGGAGTTAGACAGACACATTGGTAAAAAATTTGAACAATTCTTAGAACCTCAAAAGAAGTATCAACCAACAGCAGCTAATTTGCTCTCACGATTACAAAAATTAGCTGAAAGTATGGATGGCTACAGAAGGTCTCTCGAATATATTCAAGACTATATAAATATTCATGGTTTAAGGATTTGGCAGAAACAGGTAATGAATCTATAGGTACAAATAAATAGAATTGGTGTGTCTGTTTGTAATATTAATATAACGGCTTTTTACTAAATGCATATATGTATGTAAAAACTGTACAACGGTAACGGTACATATACCAGAACTTTTTTTTAACAATTTTTGTCAGCTTACCTATTTGTTCTGGTTAATCTCTGGAACGGCTGGACCGATTTTCACTGGCATATAGCTAATGGTATAAAGAGTAACTTAGGCTACTTTTATTAGATTAATTTTGCCACGCGGCGTTACCCGCCGTTGTTGTTGTACCGCGGGTAGCACCGCGGGGCTCAGTTAGTCATATATAAATGGCTTGTTCAAACGGAATATATTATTTCAGTATTCGTGGTCCATGGTTTATTAAATACAAAAAAAATGATTCTTTGGAACCGGAACACTACATTACAAAATAGTCCAAGACCCAAGAGTCCAAGAGTTGATTCCCGGATCCCTCACTTCTCAGGCGCAGAGTGGCATACCGTGTGGTTTTAGTCGGTCCGATTCCGACACACCGCCCCACCGCAAACCCCGGTGAGATGACGGCCCGTGAGGGTTTCCACACTTAAACGCAAAAAGGGACTTGGGTAGTGAGCTATAACCCCGCGCGTTGACATTGGGATTGAACCTTGTCATAATAAGAGCAGCGTGACGTCATCCATCGCAAAATAGTAACGCTAGTAACACAATCTAAAAGTTTATTTTTAAGAAATTTAATTTGATAGTTTGATTGATTGATTTCAGTTGATAATTCTTGTAAATTTCACATGTACTAAAGCAATACTGACGTCACCGCTCTTAGCTGTCAATCCCAATATCAACGCGCGGAGATAATACCTCTGTACCAAATTTTTATTAAAATTGGTCCCGAAATTGTGTGTGAAGAATGAATTACACTGACTTGCGCGGTCGGCCTAATGGTTTAAGCGGCCACACCGCTTACTACTGCGCTCAGTGTTGTGGATGCGAACCCCACATAGGACAACATTTTATGTGATACACAAATTGTTGTTCTAAATCTGTGAGTTATTTGTGTAAGTTTCGTGTATTTTTTGTAAAGTCTCCCGCGACACTGGATGTATATTCCTAAGGAGGGAGTTGTTTAAAAAACAAACTAATTAATCAAATATGTTCTAGATATCAGCAATAATAAGTAGAAGTGTAATTAAAGAAATCAGCTATCGGAAAGGTGTTACGCTGTATAGTCCTTCAGCTGGGTTTATGGGCAGTCTGGCTCGACAGATACCGCAGTTATTGGATGCTAGGTAATATAAAGCTTCTTATCTACATTTGCTGCAGGTACTTGGGTAATAAGCCACTTGCGTTGTGCATAAGGCAACGATTACGCTCTTTCACCACAAAATACTGAAGGTACTCATTAACGAACGATAAGAGACAGGCAAAACCTATTTCTGGCGATTCTGCCATGCAATTGGAAATTAAAAACAATACGCTCATATTATTTTATGTCCGTAGTGTGTTCCTGTTTTTAAAGGTTAATTTTTTCTCCTGCTTTACTAAGGGAGGTCTCCCGCTTTACTATGGGAGGAAGAGGGCTTGTTATATTTCCAACTCCTCCAGTATTCTTCTGATTAATTTCATTGGATCCAAAACAGTTTAATTTATTCTGGGACCTCGCGAATGTCATAACTCGGTGTATTCGTGGGTTAGTGCTGTTCATCCTGGTGTACAAGAATTACGGTGGTGGATGTGTGGGAGGGATTATTCCCATTAAAAATGATACAGCTTCCAAAATTCCTGACCGAAAACTTCTTTTTACACAATTCGTTCATAATTCAGTGAATTACCATATTAACGTTTTTTTTTTTAATTTGTTTGTCTTTATTTTCCACACATAACAGTTAGAAAAAAAGAGTTGCAGGTTGCTTACGATTGTAGCACAGTTTACACTAGTACAGTAGTCAACGAATTCTCTTAATTAAAAGCTTACAATAAAACCAAAAAGTAAATAGGTTAATAGAAACTGTAAAACATATGATGAAAATCAAAAAGTAATATTAAAAAAAATTACAAACGTGACATTTGGTGGTCTTATCGCTTACGCTCTCTCTCTCATAGACAACCTTAGTACGGAAATTAAGGTAAGTGACATTAATTGGGGTAGCAGTAGAAGGGAAGTAATCACTAAATTCAAAATATTCAACATTCATTTATGGTTACACATATTAACATACTCATATTACTCACCCACACTGATACATACACAGACTAAATATATGACAAGAAATTATAATGACATACATAATTATTATTAATATTAAATAATTTGACATTAAAGTGGAGTTGCAACTAACTGAAGTATTACGTCACTATTATATTGTTATATGACCTGTTTATTTCTAATTCCTATCGGTATTATGACTAAAGTAATTATGTTTAGTTGTTCTTTGTGTCCGTTTCATATGTTTGTTAAGTCCTCCGCAACACAGGATGTAAGTATATTCCTAATGCACTGGTAGTCTTTTTCAAAAAGAAGAATTAAGAGAATACGTTTCTTTTTATGAAACTTTGCAATATTTAACAAAAAAATAGTTAAATGTGATTGACCTTACAGATGCTGCATATACGTCAGCATATGTGGAGCATGGTATGACGTTAAAACGCAAAATGAAATTATGAACAACAAAACATTCGCTAAATTGAACGATGCTGTTGGTGTTGTTGGTCTTCATGGATTAGACACTTTATACGGTTTTATGATAAAAAACCAAATGCAATATGTCCAGGATATATTTAGGAATAATTCTGACAAGATGGCTGTAGGAGTTACGAGTGTTGATATGAAAGAATTAGAACCTCTAATTGCGAAAGGACAAAAAGTCTTTCAACAATTGTCAGATGTACTTGTTCTTATTGGAACTATACAAATCATTAGAAGACACATTGCCTACCAACTAAATACTACTTGTAAATTTGATTCGGCTCAACTAGAAGCTTTACTGAGAACTATGAATGAGTAAGTATGTTAAGAACGTTGATAGGTCAGAATGTAAACTTTATTCAAATGTAATAATTGGATCAACAAAGTTGAGAATGATGCATGATCGAGTTAGCTTAATATAGTAATAAATGTTGAGGTAAAATATTAAAAATATCGTTGAATGATTGAAATGAAATTATTTATTTTCAATTAGGTTACATATGAATATTTTTGCATGTTACACTTTTTTGAGCAAATGAAATCGATCTTTCGTAACTGGACTAGCCTTGAGAAGAAAGGACGAAATAAAATTGGCGATTATCGCCTCTTTTAAAGTTCAGATAATGTCATATGTCTTCTTATGACATGACTACATACTTAAAAAATTCCTAATTCGATATTCGAATACTATACAGCCGACGAATATTGGAGAGTCTGGACATAGTCTCTGCGAACTTTAGCGCATGTAAACTCGTGAAGAAAACTGTTATTGTCATTTTTTATGTACGAATAAAATTTGCCTAATACAGTGACCAATTACTACAAATTAAATAAATATCAAAAAAGTTACTGCGCAACCTTCTTCGCGAAGTTCGGACTCGTCAAGATACGTCGGCCGTATATTACATATTATAGTTTAAATAGAGGACTTGTTTGCGTAATTAAAATCTTGTGTGTCTTTTGTTTCGAACAATAGGTACCTATAAATAATTTCATTTTTCAGATCAATTATTAATGAATTAAAAATATCAGTAAATTCTGAAACGAAACCAAAAGTGTCATCGCAATTGATGTTTAAGCTGGAAGAGCATTTGTTGAGATGTGGTATTTATGAACCATATGAAAAAATATATGTAAAAAACGCTCCAGAAATTTTAAACGCTGATGTAGGCCGCATCTTGGTGGTGCTTTTGATATCGCAGTTACCTAAACTACAAATATGTTATACTACAGGTATTATAGTTACAAATTATTAAAGTCCTATTTTGCAAAATAAAATTTTTGTACATTGATATTAATTAAATAAAAATAGTTTTCATATTTCTTAACAATTCGTTTATGGTCGCAAAATCTTTATTGATTAAGTAAGTAATGGTTTAAGAGATCACCTCGTCGCTTCCTACTATGACGAGTGTTGCAAGTTCGATCCTTACACTGGACAAAACTTTGTACGATTCACAAACTCTTGTTCTGAGTTTGTATGTTCTTTTGTGTCCGTTTCATGTGTTTGTCCCCTAAATATCATGTGCCATGTACCTAAAGTTCCCTGTGACACAAATATATTTCTAGTGCGGGAATAGTAATTTTAAAAAAAGAAAAATGTTTTAGAATTCTTTGTTTAATATAATAATAATAATAAATCTCTTTATTGCACACCACACATTGCACACAAAATTAATTTAACTACGAAAACTTTACAATTGGCGGCCTTATCGCCCGGAGGCAATTTCTTACAGGCAACCATGATTACTTACATTATTAAATTTTTTCAGGGGACTTAGTTACAAAAAGGATCGGAGAAAACATTGATGGCTATCCATTATTAGTTGGAATCTATACGCTTCTACGTCAAACTAAAACAGAAAATCTAAATACCTTCATTGATTTGTTGTGTACATTTGTAAGGTGGGTCAAGTTAATTTATTAAATACACAAGTTTTATTAATAATAATAAAAAATGATAAATTTTCCAAGTGAGACAGCAAATATAAAGGATGGGTTGGATAGGTGTATTTTTATTGGTTGTGGCTATTAGCTATTCTTTTATTTTAAGCATGTAGAACGATCGTGCCTTAAAGGTGTGTTTCATGTGAAGAACCATCTAGAAATCTGACCGTTTGAAATGGGTCAAAATCAAGTTCAAAGGAGTCGATTACAAACAAACATACAGGTGAAGCTAATATAAAGCGTGTAAAAATGAGATATTTTAGGGAATTTGAATGTGTCTTTTTTCCTTCTTGTTTTAAATATTGCGTGGGTTCAAAAACACAAAAACCTAATCTTAAATGGTCGAGTCTGAACAGATGCTGCCTCGATCAGTTAAATTGATATCTTATCCTATCTTTGCGATCGAGAGAATCGTCGCGACTTGTAACGGAATCGCCGAGTGTATAGAATTCGTGTCACGATGATATTATTCTGTCGGCTGTGGAGATTGTGACGTGTCGAATGAGATAACCGTTGTATTTGGATGCCTATTTGGGCGGATCGTTAAGTCAGTATAGACTTAACGATCCGCCCAAATAGGCATTTGCGTCTGATTTTGTTTTCTTTTAAACTATTCTATATATATCTTAATATATATAAATCTCGTGTCACAATGTTTGTCATCAATGGACTCCTAAACCACTTAACCGATTATAATAAAATTCGCACACCATGTGCAGTTCGATCCAACTTAGGAGATAGGATAGTTTATTTCTCAATTTGAAGTTGCAATTTTATTTATTGCGAATTAATTGTTGTAGCAATATAAGACGCAAACGAGGTTGCGTAGGTCAGCTAGTATATATATATATATATAAATGAATTGCTATTCGTTAGTCTCGCTAAAACTCGAGAACGGCTCGGCTGATTTAGCTGATTTTGGTTTTAAAATATTTGTCGTAGTCCAGGGAAGGTTTAAAAGGTAAATAAATATAAAAAAATGTTTTTCGAGCGGAGCATCGGTGAAGAATGTTACAAAAACGGGGGAAGGTATTACGCTACGGGCAATAAGAGACGTAAACGAGGTTGCGTAGGTCGGCTGGACCATGGACTCATAATAATTATGGCGAGTTACATTCGAATTTATAATATTAATATTTTTAAAGTAACTGTCTATTCACAGCTAAACCGCTGAACCGAATTGCATAAAATTTACAAGAGATTATTTGATTCTTGAGGAAGGACTTGGACCACTATTTACTGTATTAAACGACTTACATAAAATAAATAATGTAGTTTAAATTTTAGAAACTGTCATACTTACTGATATAATATATAAAAAATAGTGTAGATATATATATATATATATATATATATATATATCTACACTATTTTATAAATATGTTGTTATGCTGTTGTTATCTACAATATATATAAAATAATATTATTTTCAGATTAAAACATTCCGAACAATCTAATGATGTGTCCATTATAATAAGGATATTGCAGTTATTTTGTGAAACATTTAATTACCCACTCAACAAACTAGAAGACAAATTGCCTATGATTTTACTTACTCTTCAAAAATAAATCGATAATATTTTATTGTTAATATTTACTTTTATTATTTACTCTTATAACGAAAATGAACAAATAAATTTTGCATATATATTGTTTTTTATTACATACGTTTTTATCACTGCTGCTTCGTTGGTTAGCGTAAGCAACTGCAGATCAAGGTCTCAGATTCGATTCCCAGGTCGGGCTGCAGTTGAGTTTTTCTTTCACTAAATTCTTAATTAAATTAAATTAACATTAAATTAAAAAGGCCAATTTTTTTTTTTTTTTTTCATTTTTTATTATCTCTCACTAATACTTTATACAGTTACGTGCATACCTAAACTGATGATCCAATTATGTTACAAATGTACCATCTCCACGTATTTGTAATTTACAATATTATTAACTCCGATGAACTGTTACCTTCTGAGATACAGTATCCACTAGTTCAGAAGGTACGGAACATACTATGTACAAATAACCTATGTAAATAAAATAAATTTTTAATCATCATAGTGGAGCCAACATATATACGAATAATGTAAATTAAGAAAATTCTCTCCAATATTGTATTAGGTTTATTATAAAAATAAAGTTTATTATTATTATTATTTTTATTTTTACATTTTATTAATCTCCCTAAACGGGTTTTTTTTTCCGATTTCACGGGCCGTAGCCAAGTGTAATCAGGTTTAAGTGATGGTGTATGTGGATGAACTTGAAGATGTAGTGAGGAATTTGCGAGTAAGTCTACAGGTATTTAATAAAACTGCTTTTTGAAGCAAGTACAATGAGTGTTGTGGCATTTCTAAAATGTCTAGACTACGGTGAAGGCTTTTAGGTATTATTCCGGTTGCAGATATAACTATTGGGACTATATGGATATTTACTGCTTGCCACTGCCATTTCAGTTCTATTGCCAGATCTTGATACTTGGTAAGTTTTTCAGCTATTGTAGATTGTATATTATGGGTGATCGGGACTGCTATGTCTATGAGATATACGGTTTTGTTTACTTTGTCGTGAAGTGTGATGTCTGGTCTATTGAAATGAATGGTCTTGTCCATTATGATAGTTCTGTCCCAGTATATTTTGAGGTTTTTGTTTTCTAGTACTATTTCCGGCTTATATTTATAATAGGGTATCTTTTTGTCTATAAATTGATGTTTGTGGGCAAGGTGTTGGTGAACTATGGTGGCTACTTGGTCGTGTCGGTGTTTGTAGTCTCTTTGAACTAAACATTTGCAAGCTGAGGTGATATGTTGAACGGTTTCAGGACAGGCATGGCAGCGTCTACAAGAGTCTGTGGGGTGATTTTGTGCGCGTATTATGTGTTTTTGGTAGTTTCGGGTATCGATCACTTGGTCTTGAATAGCAATCATGAATGCTTCTGTCTCTGGGAATAAGTCCCCACGCCGTAGCCATTCGTTTGACGCAAATTTGTCAACGTGGGGTTGCTGCAGGTCTTGGCGATGTCTGCCATGTAGAGATTTCAGTTGCCATTTAGCAATCTTTTCCTCTAACTGGAAAACACATTCATTGCACTGTGGGTTTTGGTCTGCTAAGTTAAGTGGTGTTAGACGTTTATCTGCAAGTGTTACAACTTCGTGTAGTATTGAGTGTTGTGATTGTTGTTGAAAATATTGTCTAAGTGATCTAATTTGTCTGTTATGTAGATTAGAAACATCAATTATGCCTCGTCCGCCTTCTGCCCTTGGTAGTGTCATACGTTGTATGCAGGATCTAGGATGGTGTTTTCTGTGTGCTGTTAAGGTTGTGTTTATGGTGCGTTGAAGGTTGGTGAGTTCAGTTTTAGGCCAGTTTATTATACCGAAGGAGTAGATTAGAATGGGGATTGCGTAGCTATTAATCGCTTTAACTAGGTGTCGGGAATTGAGTTGTGAACGGAGAATGATATTAAGTCTATGTTTGAATTTCTGTTTTAGAATGATATTAAGTCTATGTTTGAATTTCTGTTTTAGTGTATCTTTGGTTTCTTTCTGATTAATTTGTCTGCTTTGTTGGAATCCTAGATATTTGTATGAGTTGTGAGGTCCTAGAGGTTCGATTATTTCACCTGATTGTAACGTGAAAGTGTTTGAAGTAATTTCTCCATTGATTACTGTGAAGGTTTTACACTTATCAATTCCAAACTCCATATGAATGTCATTTGAAAAAGATTGCGTAATGTCTGCTAGGCGGTGTAGTGATTCTGTGCTGTTTCCATATAATTTAATGTCATCCATGTACATGAGATGTGTAAGGTTTATTATTAATAGCAGGCCAGAGTATGAACACTCGTGCCTCAGAGAGCTCATTATGCCATCGAACCCGGTTTTTATGAACACCGATGAGAATCCTTATTGGGAGGCCCTTAAATATACATTGAACTCATTCTATTTTCGAGTACAGTTCACTTCGAGTTAAGTAGCCTACCCCAATTAAGTTTGGAAATAATAAAGGCTACGAAGATGAGATGATTACGTATCCTCACAATTTAGAGTGTGTAATGTACAAAAGTGATCTTATGAACACAACAGAAACAGACTATTTGTAGTTTTGTCTTGCAAGTTCAGGATTGAACTGTGAATTATATTTAGGTTTCATTTTTGGATCTTTTTGCTCTTCAGTATTCATAGGCTTATTTAAACCTGTAAGAAACATTTCTGTCCTATACTTTTCTTGCTGTTCTCTCTTCAACCGTGCCTCTCTTAGTTTTTGTAACTTCATTTTATTGTCATCATCTTTATGGTGTTTCTTTTCTTTAGTTTTGTGTTTATATTTCTCATTTACTAAAGAGCAATCATCATTCAGCTTCTGTTCACTTTTACTGGAACTTTTTTTGTCTTTAAGTGATGGAAGCAGATGTTTAAATGCTTTTATAGGGTCTAGGGATTGTTTGCTTTTCCAACAAACTTCTCCATCCTTTTCATCAATTGTTTTTATCTTTGGTTTGCCATCTGCATCTTTCAATACAAGTTTATCATAAGTATCTTTAATGTTACTAGATCTTGAACTCTCTGGCAACACTTCGTACCAGTTTTTTTTGCCAAGAACTTCATTTGTATCCTGTCCTAAATATGTTAAATACCCTATTTTTTTCTCATACTCTTCCTTTTTTTCCTTCAACTCCTTGTCATGTTCCTTGTTTGTACTGTTGACTGCATCTTCAAAGTTTGCAAATAGGTTTATATGTTCAGAGGGTAAGGTCGGTTCTGGCTCAGGATCTGTTACACCAAATTCTAATAACTTCTGTTTGCTTTTATGTTTTAACACCCTTAGTCTCGCCTCACGATCTGCCTTTTCAGTTCTTATTTGTTCTTCTTTTGCCTTTTCTGCAGCTTCTGCTTCATCCTTCCTCACCCTTGCTATATTTTCTTTTGTCCTTACATGCCATCTGCAAAAATAATTACAGTTAATTGTGAATAAGTGTGTGTAACTCACACACAGATATAACATTAGGAAACATAGAAAATTTTATGAATAATTGGGCTGAGCCAAGGTTTTCTTTTTGAGTTTAATGTGCACTTTAAACTTAAAAATTGCCAACATAGATTGTAGAATGTTGTCTATAAGCCTAATACATGTTCTGTGATTTCCGTTGTGTCTCCAGTCTTGACACTGTGCTTTCAGTCAGCATTGAAAGTGATGGCAAAATTTAAAACATTATCAAATTAATGGAGTAACTGTGAAGTAATGATATGTATTCTACATCAATCTAAGTGCTGACCAACTAAGGAAAAGGGAAGACAAGACAAGGTGATGAATGAATGCATTACGGGCAATCTGAAAGTAGCACCACAGTGTGAAAGAACATTTGTCTAGAAAAAAATCAGCAATGAACTGTGGAGAGTGGCAGGGGACATAGGAAGAACAAAGCATTTCAGAATCCGAAAAATTTGAGAAAGGAGTTAGATAAAACTCAGCAGAAGACAAAATTATTAAATTTATTCTTTGCAATTTAGTTTGGTGAAAAGTCAAAATGACTAAAATATGTTGCCTAATCATGTAATTGGAATAATTGGAGAGCATACCAAAATAAAATAAACATTCACATTGAAATCACCATGATTGCGACCTTATATAAAGAGCGAAAGAATTATGTGCAAGATTTTTTTATAATTAAAACAGAGATTAATAAAATATAATAATTCTTGCAGCTCTTTTTTCATAACAAACAAAATAGTATACGAAAGATGTTGCTGTAATAAAGATAAACCTTAATTATCACTCAAATGACTACCATCCTGTTGCATCAGTACCAAATTCAATACATACCTTTTTTTTGGTAAGATGTTCATCTTGCTATATATTAATAACTTTTGTTAAATTGATAATAAAATTATCCCTAATGAAAATTACTATTACAAACAAGCAATTGACAGTTAACTACTTCTTTTTTTTTTTAATATTTATTCATGACCATAGATACAAGTCTTTCAGTCGCATACATAAAAGGATTTAAACTTAAAATATTAAATTAGTTAAGGTTACCTACTTATTGTTAAGTTACATTTTTCATTAGGTAAATATTAATAAATCTATTATTCATTCTGTTTTCACATATGTTTTTCATATATTACCTACTTGCCGCCCTTTCAGGCTCTCAGGTTGGCTGGGTACATCTCCGTGTTAATATTATCATAGTTTTTGTATTAATCTAAATTACAACTAATTAAACAGTTAACTACAGAACACTTTTATTACCAGTTAACTGACACACTGACAGTCTGACCAGTGCTACCAACAGTTAGACTACTAGATTCAACTTTTAAAACTATTAACAATATGGCACTACGTTAAAAATTAAACCAACATTAAATTTATTACATAACAACTATTCTAAATTAATTCGTCTTCTTCAGACGTTATGAGCGTCGTTGAAGTAAAATACTTCCATCCTAAATTTAAAATTCTGGTAACTGCAATGATATAATGCGTATTGTTCATTTGTACGTTATTTTAAGTTCATTTAATGTGTGTTTAATGTTCTTAATAGAAATAAAAGTACCTGTTTACAATTCAAGCACCTGGTTGTAATTTCAAATTAACAAGTCTAAACTGAATTTATGGAAGTAGTAAAACGGTACTTGGATAAAATAAATTTTAAAGTTTATTTCCGTCTGTTTTTTTGTTTGTTCTGGTTAATCTCTGAAACGGCTGGACTGGTTCTGACAGAACTTGCACTGGTAGATAGCTGATGTTATGAAGCTAAATTAAGGCTTTGTTTTAGTAAAAATAGGGTTCAGTGAAAACAAAAACAATTTAATGGTTTACAATGTCAAATCCAAAAGGAACGAGAATATACTGTGGAGCAAAGCTAGTTTTCTATATTATGACATATTTTAAAAATGTCTTCCACTTTAAGACAAGAAAATGCACCCAAGGTGATTAATTTATTAATTAATTTATTTTATCGAAAACCAACAGCGATACAATAATTTTTAACACAATAAAATACATGATTTAAAAATAGATCATTTTTGTTTGTAAATTCTATGTTTTTTAATAATATTATCCAATATAGAGGTAAACCTAGACCATTTCTATTTTAAGCTCATTCAGACACTTGGGCTTTTGGAATAAATGAATTGAAAAATTAATCGACTAAGTAGTCAACTGTTTTTAGTCGCATTCGCATCTCTAACGCGCGTAATGTAATGGACGGATAGACGCAACGCAAAGCAAACTTTGTGTCTTGATTGAGTTTAACTATATTTTAAAATAGGTAATTGTCTCGCGAATTTACTATTAACAATATTTAAGTTCGAGGCATCTTGTATGTTTTAAACATTGCTAAGATATGTTTATTCTGATATTGTAGTCGTCAACACAATTTAGGTTATTCTATGAAAAGCAATATACATAATTTTTGTTATTTTAGTGAGTTTATTTTGAAATGGAAGCTGTAGAAGAACCGCCACTTAATATTTCTCCAGCGGAAGCAATGAAAGTGTATGTCATTAGTGATGAAGCTCAAGAGATCACTGTGGCTTCGGCAGGAACGGATGTATGTCAAAAATCAAACGGTGTCGCCGAATCGTCCAAATCGAAAGATGGGCCTTCATTAGAGCCTAAACCCGTGATAGCACAAGACAAAAACGTAAAAGGTGTTAGTACAACGGATAGTATTGAAAATATAGCCAAGGAAGACACTGAACTCAAGCCAGCAAGCTCCTCATCCGACACTGATAAAACACCACATGAAATGATAAAGAGTGAATTAGAGGAAGAACACATTTTAACTACTGAAAAGCCCTCTGATATCACTGAGGAATCACCAAAAGAGGTTGAGACTGAGAAAAATATTTATCCTGATATTGAAAACATGGAAGAGCTTGTAATCGAAGCTACTGTAGACCAAGTTACATTTGAGACTGAAGTCTTAGTTGAGTCAAACGATACTGAAGTTATTGAACCTGTCTGTGATAGTACTAAAGTTGAAGAACAGGAAACTAATAATATACTCAGTGAACTGGGAACGGGTATTGAGTTAAGTGAAGCACTGCGATCTTCAGATATAGCAGATAATGTGGAAAACAATAACTGTAGTGGCAGACAGGAAGTGTTCAATAAAGAGGAGCTGCTAGATATTTTGGAAGGTAATGATGATGAGCAAAATGAGAGCTTAATATCTTCGGGATATCCTCCTATTAGTGGAGAGAAAATTTTGGAGACTCAATTAGCATTACAGCAACTCTCAAGGCTCAAAAATAAGCCAAAAAAGTCTAAAAGTATTGAAAGATTGCCTAGAAAGAAAAGGCAAAGAACAGTGACACAAAACACTACCAACATTCCTGAAGTTAAAAATGAGAATAACATAGTTAAAGTTCTTGTGAAAGAGTGGGATGATGAAGAAGCTGCTGAAGTAGATAAATCTATTAAATTAGTGGAAGAGAATGAGGACTTGTCACAAAATTCAAGTGATGCTTTAAATTTACAAGAGTCTGTTTCCAAACAGGATGATGTCAGAACATCAATTGACTCGCAAACAACTGATGGGACACCAGGCTTAAATAAGAGTGGTGATGAAACTCAACCACAGAGAAGATTGGGTAGAGTTATTAAGAAAAAAGTTATATTTGATCCTGATAACCCAGATACATTTACTAAAAGTAAAGTTAATAATAAAAGTAAGGACCATACGCAAGATAAGGACCAAACTCAATTTAAGAAAATTAAAACTGAGCCAACATTCCAGAGATCCAAGTCTAAATCGCCATTGTCAAAATTGCAGTGGAAAAAGCCTTCACCAAAAAATAATAAGCAAAACAAAAGATTGACTGAAGTTGATAAATTATTGATGGATGAAGGTGCTGTTAACATGATCTACCAGCTCACTCCAGAAGCACCAAAGGGCAAAAAGAATATGAAAACCAAGGCTGAGTTTATAAAAAAAATTCAGAGTTCATCAACCCCTGATACAAAAGAAATGAAGTTTCGAGAAAGAAAAAAAGAGTCAAAGTATGAAGAGAGTGAAGCTAGACGAATATTAGGAGGCAAACAAAGACCTTCTTTAAGTAGCTCAGTGAAATCTCACTGTATATCTGAAGACTTTGAGGCACACAGCGCAGACGACTCAATCATATATAGGCGTCATTCATCAAGCTCATATTCAAGTTCATGTATGAGTCCACGGCGCTTGAGCGATGTCGAGATGACTGGCCAGGTATCTCGCAAATCGCAAAATTTAGTTAATAATGAGGTAAAAAATGAGACTCAAGCAGTAGAAATGTTTATGCCAAACAGTGAAGAAGTCACAATGGAAATCATCAATAAAGATGACTGTTTATCTATAAAAGAGAAACTTAATTCTAAATTAAATCTTGCACTAAAGAAAAGAAAACGGGATAGTTCTAAAAGTGATAAACCACCGAAACAAAAGAAAGTAATGAAAGCAGATGAGCAGGCTGTTGACATTGAGGAGTTTAAATATTTATCAATTGAGATTGTTGGTAAATTGGCTCTAATATGTGTACTAAAATCAGGGTCTGCAAGTAATGTAGAGGTGAGTTGTAGAACATTTTATTTACATAGTGTTTAAGGAATTATTCCCAGTAATGAAAGGTTTTCCTTCCAAACATATTAAAATAAAAATTGAAAGTTTTGGCCCAAAACTAACTCCTTAATTTTTAAATTAGGAAATAGGATTACCATGGATATTTGATTTTATGAAGTTCAATGACATCTTATATAGAATGAAACTAACACTGCTTAGCCCCTTTGGGACCTATGAAGCCACCAACCAGACAGATATACTTTTTAAATTCATAATATCAGTTTGCTTGTTGCTGGGGCTATGTTTATTTTATCATCTTCATGTTGATGATACCTTTACTGGTTCGCTCTTGTACATATGCCTCTCCTTAGTAAAGAGCTTGGCTTATAAAATATCTCTTTGGCCAGGTTGGATGGAGTGCTGATGTCCTGTGTAGTTTGGCTTTGTAGGCTCTTACGACAATCGCAGGATGATAGGGAATTATCAATTCTGAATTCTTAATCGATCACCATAGGGATTATGTTTTATTATGCTAATGAATTTTGAAAATTTCTTCTTTTCAGATGATCACAGAGTTAGAAAAAGCATTTAAAGTAATTGACAATATAAAAGATATATCGGTAACTTTGTTATTACCTGAATGTGGATTGACTTATTCAGATTTAGATTTAAAAACATTGCTGGATAATGACGCAGAGAAAAGAACTAACTATGCTTACAAAATGGCTGACTCTATTAAGTAAGTTGCAGTTGCCTGTGCGTAACAGGTATTTGTGAGAATAAACTTAAGTTACCTAATATAAAATGAAGTGTTATTTCATTTCTATATTTCTTTTTAGAAATTTGCTACACACAGTGGAACAACATAGCAAGTTATTGTGTACTGGAGCCAGTGGCAGATGCTCAGGTGTACTGCTGGCGTTAATAGGTCTTAGTGACGTCGCGTTGGCTTCAGAACGAGCTAGTTTTGCTGCCTCCATGAAATCTCAAAGTGCAGGACTAATAGAACCTGGTATCTCAGTGCTCACCTCATATCGCCATCTGTCTGAAGCTGTGGTAAGTTTTCTAGTTTCTGATATATTTTACACAAACTAACGTACCTAGCCATAGAACAACTAGTACTAACCATAGAACAAGTACCTTTTATCACTGAATTGATTACTTGAGTTTTATTTTATATTTTGTTGTTTGTATTTTTGACGTGTTCAAGTGCCTTTTGGGGCCTATGGAAATAAATGATTTGACTTTGACTTTGAACTCTTTAGCTTTCTTTAGACTAAATGTACAAATTTTAATGATTCTGTTATTATTCTAAGTAATAGGGAAAGTAATTTAGGTTTTATACTTTTTTTTATTGCCATTATTAAATTTCTTAACAATAAATCAATGAATTTAATGTTGAAACATAATTTTTTTGTACTAATGTTGTTTTAAATGTACCACACAATATATTCCACCTAATATCTGCATAACTTTGATTTCTCGGTGCCTGTGAATAAATGCTTATATTCTTGTCACTGTAAGCAAAATTTAAAGACAATAAAGTTTGTTGTGCTGTTTAAATATCTGCTTTTGTTGATGATAATATTTATTGTTGCAGCTGAATGACATGATAGTGTTTGGACGGCGAATTTCAGCGGCAGATGCTTTACAAAATGGATTAGTAAGCCGTGTATTGTGGCCTGAGAAATTCAACGAACAAGTTCTCACGATTGTTAAGGATATTGCCGCTCAACCAGCCCAGGTAAGCTTAATATTCTTCATAACTATGTTCTCCTCCATATCTTTGACAGTATGCTTTCCATCCTCTTCCCTTATAAAGCAACTCAGAAATTTGTGTGTGAGGTAGGCCCCCATTATGAACACAAATGTGATGCTTTGGGCATTGGCAGAATTGATATAAACCCATCAGGTCCTCATTAACGTTTCCACAGTGCTCTCCAGTTTTGCATAGATTAAGTGATGAACATTGATACACCTGCTCGTTGTTATCTCTTGTAGAATTAAATTTCCAATAGTTAGGGTATCGGCACCGACATGAGAATGTTAAATTAGGTGGCACTAGTTGCAAGTTCTGGTGGTGCAGTTCTTCAAGTTCGTCAGGATTCATTCGATCTGCAGATGTTGTCACAACAAGAGCTTGGTGGTTCATGGGACATTCAGGCCAGTCTGTTACAGGTTGACAAAACTAAAAATATGTTATAAAAATAGATTAGTGCATTTTCATTTATTACAATTACTGAAATAAGAAAAGGTATAAGTTATCAAAAGTACAAGACGATTGCAAAGGTTAAAGAAAGAAGGAGTTCACATATAATCTAATCTATCTAACCACAGGTCGCACAAAGTAATGGAGTTATTGTATAAATTTTACCTCACTCATATTTGATTAATTTAAATTTTTATGTTCCCTATATTGGTATGATTAAATTTCTCGCTTGCAATGAATATCGTCAAATAGATCACTATCTACCAGCTGCATAGAGTATAACTTTATCCAACTCGGAACTAAGACTTTCATTTTAGAGTAGGTAGAGATGCATTCTAAAACAAACATCAAAACTGTCGAATGCTTACGAATAAAGTTAGAAGTCGTTTGCCAACATTCGAAAGGGCAAAAGAACAGGATTTATTTAGCATTTTTTAAAACTCAAAGTAATTGTAATAGAACGGGCTTAGTGTATATTTTATTAATTTTGAAACCGTGGGAGAGCTATGCTTCGGCATGAATGGGTCGGCTCGACCGGAGTGATACCACGGTCTCACAGAAAACCGGTATGAAATAGCGTTTGAGCTGTGTTTCACCGAATGAGTGAGGATACCGGAGGCCTATACCCCAACCCCTCCCCCATCCCCTTTCCCATCCCCCCAAAGGTCGGCAACGCACTTGTGACGCCTTTGGTGTTGCGGGTGTCCATGGGCGGCGGTAATCGCTTACCATCAGGTGATACGTCTGCTCGTTTGCCCATTATTCAACAAAAAAAAAAAAGTACCTGTAAGAAAGCTCGGTTACTAAGTTCAATGAGACTGTCGGACCCCGCCACGGTATCGCAGCGCTGTCTTCGTGCGCATTGACAAAGCCGGACAAGCGCGGGCGCGCGCCAATACCTCATTATTAACGCTGAGCATGCTTGTTTCTCGCTGCAAGATGGCAGGCTCCGTTCGCTCTCTTCCTAACATACATAAAACAAAATTAATTTAATAATTTAATTTGCCATTTAATAATTAAATGGCAAAAACATCACAATGCGTTTTAAATTATAAGTTATTAGATCCAAAGTATAAAATGAAAATTAATTACTGCAATACATAAGTGTCGTCAAAACTATAAGTCCAAAAACTTTTATGGTATGTTGTTGATATTTAATCCAGCCTATCTATACTTACGAGACCGTAGTAGTACAAAACGGGCACTTCATTGTCGTCACTGGAGTACCCAAACGTAAATAGTGTCACAAACAACAAGGAAACGTTCGGCCACATTGCTAATTACTACCATAATGCATATACGTATATAGAGCTATGCTCTTAATGAAACTATAGTTCGCGACCCATATCGATAAGATAACCTCTTGGCGATGGGAGTTAACTCGAGTAGAATAAACTCTATGCTCTTGTAAATAATATATATATCAAAATAGTTTAGGTTAAATAGGTACAATGATAGTTTTTATAACCCTTGACTTATTTTTCTCTCTCACTATTTGTTTTATTAAATTGCTCGTGGTCACTATTTATCGGGAAACGAGTGAAGGCGTAAGATCGTCAATAACAAAAATATTTGCAATTTAAATTGCAAAAACTCTTGTTCTTGTGTTGTCGAGTTGACTTTTGTTTTTGACTTACTCCTTTTAATCAAACCAAGAAGTTAGTCGCTTTTGTAAAGTGAACATAAATTATAAACGATAAACACTAACAAACAGCAGAAGTGGCTGGTCGTCATAAACACAGCTCCTAATTTTCGAACAGACAAAAAAGGAGAGACTTTTTAAATCGGTTGTATTCTTGTTCAATATTGGTGACCTCGTAATTTTGCTTTTGATAAAAGGAAAACCATTTTTAAAACATATACTTGAAATAATATACTTCCATTAGGTACAACATTGATTAAAATGCAATAATAATGATGTGAGGGAAACATATGAGTATATTACACTTTAACAGGAAGTTAAATTACTGATGAATTCATTAAAATCATTCTTAAAGTCGCTTTATCTTATATTAATGTGACAAGGAACTTTTTTCCCTTTAGAATCACAGATTAAACTACTAAAGTCTATTTTCAACCATAACCCAGTGCTAGCGCTAATTGCCATCCTATAAGCATATAATAATAATGTGAAAAATGTTTTAGCTAGCAAGTACATCTATACAATTAAAGAAAATTGAAGTGTCTGTTTGTAATTTCAAATGAATAGCCTTGCACTGAATGTAAATATGAGGCGTACATCAAAAAATCAATTTATAAATTTTTGTCTGCCTGTAGGTCTGGACCGATTTTGACGAAACTTTCACTGATAGGTGGCTGATGACATAAGGAGTAACATAGGCTACTTTTTTAGACTAGCTTCGCCCCGCGGTTATTCTCGTACCGCGGGTATACAGTGTAACACGTAAAATAGTTATAGCTGAATCCCAATTTTGAACGCTAGGCTATACAGCGAGGATCGCTTTGCACTTACGGCAAAAAATAAATGCACACCTATTTCTATCTTACCATTTTTTCATATTTTCTCCACAGAAATTCTTATAGATCACATGGTGATTTTTACTACAAATTTATCAAACAAATATATTTCTCATTATAAAATTATTTCTCTGAAATAGGAGTGAACCATTCATGATCTTAACATTTAAATGTAGTAAAATGCAGTCTTAAGATTTTAAAAATAAAATTTCGATTTTTACAGAATATTTGGTTGAAGAAACAGATTTTAAGTTTAAAGAGGAGTGGCTCTGAGTCTACATTCCAGAAGTGTCTAGAAAAGGAGCGTGATCTGTTTGTGGCGTACTGGACTTCTGAAGAAGGACAAGAGTTACTGCGTGCGACGTACAACAGCGTCTAGATGTTAAAACAATGTGTAATTGGAGTTGAGTGTGAAAGAATATGCCTAGTATTGAAGTTATTGTGTCTCTTGTAAAGAATGTTTCTAGATCCTATTTAGTTTTTCTGATAACTAGTAATGCTCATAACATTGAAGTGTTTGAATAAAAGGTGCGTATTTTCTGTTTGTTGTAAATTTAATCTTACAAATTGACAATTTTGTCTGACTGACAACAAAATTATTTGTAAAAGTTATAATAAATACATATTAATTCCAAAAAAATGTATAAGGTTTATTGATTTCGAAGACTACTGTATAAGAGTGTGTAGAAGAGTGATGTGAGTGTAGATAAACAACAAGGACTTCATCTGAAGTGGAAGCTGGGTCTGTTTGATCTTTATCTTGTATAGAGCAAGCAGTTATACATTTAGTATATTTAGGTTTAAGTTAAATATAATTATGTTGTGTTATAGATGAATTGTTTATTTCTTTGTTTTAGATGTTTATCAGTTTGTGATGTAAGGTTTAGAATAATTGTCTTGTTTCAGCCAAAGTTCGTTTTAACGACTTTATTTAAAAATGTTATTGGAAATGTGTTAACCTATTCACAGCATTGTCGAATCATGGTGTTAAGTTAGGGAAATACAGGTAATTATATATTATTAATTAAAAAACGCAATGAAATATAATTACATTAAGTAGTTTGTATTCCTTCATGATAAATTGTTTTAAACAACTCAACATAAGAAATGTTAGAAAAGAAATGAAATTATATCTTCAGATTAAAACATATTTAAAATTATACCTTACGGTATCTTGTTTATTTTTGGTTTAAAAAGTGCCTTCATATAATATCGTAATCTATATAATTTAATTATAAATTTCACATGTACTATACAATTAATGGGATGTATGTAGAATGGAGGTCTGCTCTATATTTTACTATACTGTATGTATGTAAATAGCATATTAGTCTAAACACATCACATATATAATATATATATATATTGTTACGCGTCCAATATCCTCCAACGCAATATGAAATTTTATAAATAGACCAATTTTCAAGGTGTGTAAAAATTTATGCTAAAAGTAACCACATATTTTGTCTGCAAGTTTTTCGTAGTTATCCTTAAAATAAATTATGCGCAATGATGCAGAAGCATCACTAGGCTGCCATGGTGTGGGTCACCTTGCGGCATTGTTGCATTGTCTGGATTCACAATGATTATGGTGACCACCACTCTTTGATTCTGTTTATGCGTTCCATCAGGTAGAGTAGAGCCATTGTGGCAGGGCCATACATAAAAAAAATGAGTGTGTGTACTTATGTACATGCGTTAGAAGTTATACTTCCTTGCCGTATGGAAAAAAAAACTAAAATGCAGTAGTGATTAACTATAAATATTAAAATTAATCAAAAAGATTTTATTTAAATAAATAATATTTATATATATTCACACTGTTTAATTGTACTGTTACGAAACACGTGTTCTAAATATAAAAATACTAGAATATACAACTTGAACATAGTTATCGATTTTCATGCCACCTAGAACTAACTTCACGATGTAGAATTCAGGTGTCGATGTGCGCGCGCATCGTAAAAATTCACTCTCATCATTTTTCTCCATCGCGCCAAAAGAAGTATAACTTCAAAAAGATATTACATCAGTGACAACACAAAAAATACAATTCACTACTATCTCTTTCTTTTTTAAATTTACAATGCCTACACTACACTTTGTGCATATTTATATTTTCACATAATGTATTACTAGAGATACTTGTTTGTCTGAAGTAAGCCACGCTTTCAATGTGTTGTTGTTATTAAAATCAACCGTATTGTACACATGTGTGTTGTAGTTACGACTTTTCCATTGGGTTCAATATTTCATTTATAGATAAAACTTATACATTTAAGTAAAAATATATGACGATATTAAAACACATTTTTTTCGTGTCTATTTATTTTATTTTTCAAAGAATTGTCCGTCATAAGTTACTTTATATTGGAGTACTGTAATAATTGTCTATTTAAAACACGTACATTCATAATTTAGTTCTTTTAAACTTGGGGTTAAATAGTTTTAAGATACAGAATTATGACACATCAAAGAATGTGCAGTGTAATTAAATTATACCCAAATAAGTACTATCAAAGTCTTTTACTTAACCGTGTTATCGACTTCACAGATAAAAACCATTACGAGGGGAATCGTTGCAAGACGATTTATTCAATAAAATCACCATACTCCTCTAGCTTCAAGAACCCTATTATTTGTATTATTTCATCCAACATTTAGATTTGAAATTATATTTTAATTTAAAAATTCAGATGTAGTTTGCAGTTCCATTTATTTAACCTGATTCCGTTGTTGACAGAATATTCACATGACACATCCAGCCTATCCAATCATAGACCAAAGAGCTATTTTATTTTTTAGATATCAAAATAATATAATTTGTGGTGTTATGTATCATCAACACACACATCACATTAAGACATCCACTGTTGGACATAGGCCAAGGCTCTCCATAACAAACTGTTCTATGCTACCCCTCGTAGGCGGCAACGCTGTTTTCTAGTACGCGGTCGCCACTAAAGAACATTTTGACTGCAGCGGTCTTGTCACGAAAAACAAGAATTTGCCATACAAATGGAATATGTACTATCTACTATCTACTTAGTGTCGTAAAAGACGACTTTAGAGGCAAAATACGCAGCACAACAAAACTGCAAAGAGAAGGAAAGCTTGAAACAAACTGTACCAACAAGCCGTCTGGCTATCGTGGCATAATAGACCAAAACCTGTTAGTCATGTTAATGATTATCAAGGATGTTGATAAACTTATATTTCACTATGTACATTCTATTGTGCTTTATTTTAAAATTATTAGATATTAACCCATCCATATGAAGCTGATTTAGGAATAGCTACTCTTTCAACGTGTAGATTTAGAAACATCTACAGGTTTCATGGTAAATAACTATACTAGGAGCCGTGGTGTGCTCAAGGACAGATTTGGATACTGATTCTCGCTGTAGCTGAAACTTTTTATAGAGGATTTCAAGTAAAAGTTATTAATAATTATTACGTTGAGAAAATGTTCCATCTGAGAGCCTAGTGTGTTTATTGAATTTATAGCGACCGCATTCGATTGTGTGAATGCTAGAGGCCCTAGTGCGAGTTTATTCGCGTCCGCACTAGGCCCACCAGTGTGGACGCGGTCACCATGACTATGGAGTTCTTGTGAAATGAAAACACATTAGGCCTATGGCCATACGTTCAGTATTTCAAAAGTTTTAAAAAGTATATTGTAGGTACCACAAATAGTAAAAGAAAAAACACTAAATTCATTTCAAGTATATATTTTCATCAAATAAATTACACTCGTTCTGCTACGTTGGAAATAATGGGTTTGGGTCTAGATTTGAACAGTAGTTTCTTTTTAACGATAGCTTTAACTTTATAATTTGTTTTGTTATCCACAATTACTTTCTCTATGACCGCCATCGGTTGTTCTAGTTTCATTTCTTTCCCGTTCAGGATGTGATGACCGAGCACGAGCACTGGATGGCGATTCTTCGAGTAGTAGTGCAAGTCACCGATGACCGTAGCACCCTCGGCATCGTGTTTCTTCATTTGTACGAGCCCCTGAAGTTCGACGATCGCCCATTCCGGAATTCCAGTCTCACTCTCACTTTTACTGAAATAAGTAAAAACTTAGTGTACACGTGCTAGATACGAAATAAAACGATACAAGGGGAAATAAAACAGTAAATTAAATTGGTTGTATTTATTGATCAGCATAACATTTTTTGACTTGAAAAGTTTGATATTCAATTTTAGCGTTTTCTCATACGAATTCAGTTACACATGTGGATCGGTCCAAAAGTTAGAAATGGCAGTCTCATTGTAACATTTATATACGTCAGTCAGGTGTGTGACGTGATGTGTCAACACACACACATATAATCAGATTTCCAATAAGTGAGTTCGTAGAAACAACACACACATATATAGGGATAGGCACAGAAGTGTCGTGCACATGTGAACATGGTGGTGTGGTGGTCAGTAGCGGAACTTCTTGAAGAGCGGGTGCTTGTTGAGCGCGTTGGCTTGGCGGCGGTGCTCGAGGTAGAGCGCGTCGTCCCCGCCGGCCAGCGACGACAGCGCCCCCCCGCGCCGCGCCACCCCGCCCGGGCCCCCCACCGCGCCCTCGCGCTCGTCCTCGCAGTCCGTCTCGGAGGCCGCCAGCACCTGCGCACGCACACATACATACTTGTTAAATAATTAATATTCCGGGGACATCTAACACACAACGCCATCTAGTCCCAAGCTAAGCAGAGCTTGTGTTATGGGTACTAGACAACTGATATAAATACATATACACTTTTTTTAAATACATACATAATTATTATACATAAAAAACACCCAAACTCCGACACAAATAGTATGACTTTATAAAATCAGTTTAGGGAGACCCCATTTTTTTCATTTCATTGCGGTGTTGTCGGTACGAACAACGACGTTACATAACAATAGCCGTAGACTGCAATGCGACCATAACGCAATTTTATGATATTACCCTAAAATGGTATAGAAAATAAGACATTCTGACCATACAGACGTAACATTTCAGATTAAAATTGAAAATATGTATACATATATAATAGTTGAATTGATAATTTATAATCTTTTGAAAGTAAATTACCTGCTGAAGGAGCATGCCCTGCTCTTCCCGCGTACCATAAAATAAATCAGGCTCCTGATCCATTCCTTTCAATTCAGTGATAACCTATAAATAATGTAACAATTTTTAAATAACTATTATTTATGCATAACACATATAAATGATAAAGCATTATTTATGCATATGTGTTGCTAAGATAAAAACGTTTTAAACCTTGAAATAAATATAACCATAAATAATAATGTATATGTATTATCGACCAAATTGAATCATGACCCACTTTGACAATTATTCCTTTGTAATCATAAATGTTGTTAGGTTTTCTTCGCTATTTGCACATAGTACGTTTTAGATATAAACATAAATGCGTCATTACGGGTTAAATGTCAATGCAATTTAAACCTTTGTCGCCACTGAACATGATATATTTTTGACACAGCAGTCTTATTTGAATTTCAAATAATATAATCGTTTATAATACAAACTCTTTTCATTGCGGAGAAAAAGTATTATAATTTTTAAAATGCAATGACATTATGTGTGAGATGTCAAGTAGTAGTCAATCTGAAAATATTAAAATTAAAATCTAAGAATATATTTATATCTGTAAACGAATCGTATAATGGCCAATTTGGTAGAACAAAGAGCTCGGATTGTAGTGCTCAGTGAGCAAGGTTGCGGCGTTAGAGAAATATCACGTGAGTTAAATATAAGTCGTAACACGGTCAGAACCTGGATCAGACGGCACGCTGAAGAGGGTATCCTTGAAGACCGACGACGACATAATCATGGGGTTCGTCGAATCACAAACCAACAGAGAACGGAAATGCAACACCATTACGAAGAACATCCTTTTACTCGTACCCGCTATTTTGCAGCACGTTACGACGTTTGTCTAGAAATAATTAGAAATAATTTGCACCGCACTGGGCTGCATTACAGACATCATGCTAAGAAAGTTCATTTAACGGATGCACACAAAATTGCGAGATTGAATTTTGCATGTAATTATTTAGATTTCGACTGGACAAACACCATCTTTTAGAGACGAAAAATAATTTCGCTCTTCTCAACATGGTCGCTTAACTTTGTGGCGTTACGATAACACGCGATACACAGAGGACCACGTAGTGCCCAACCAATCATCTGGCCGTATTTCAGCTAACATGTGGTCATGGATGGATGCTGGAAACATAGGCGAACTTGTTCCTATTTCTCCTCGTCATAACGCTATCAACTATGTCGATTTATTGGAAGAATCAATGTTACCGACTTTGCGAACAATTTACCCCCGTGAAGATGTGCCAGTATTCTCCTATGTTCATGATAACTGTCGAGTGAATACTGCCAGAATTGTCTCAAATTGGTTTACGGAGCATGAAGATGAATTTACTCTCATTCCATGGCCGTCTAGGTCACCAGATCTTAATCCAATAGAAAATTTATGGGGTTTGATGGTTCAAATGTGGGATAAAAGGAATGAGAGGACTAAAGAAGCAATCGAGCTGCATTGTAACGAAATCTGGGATTTCATGAGGGGAAGTGACATTTGCAGTCGTCTGATCGGGTCTATGCGTAATCGAGACGTTATTGAAAACCATGGCGCTTACACTCGGTTTTAGGTTTAACCAGTAATCCTACAGACCCAAACCATTGGAACCATTATAACCCACAAATTAACTATTGGGAAGTTTTCTTTTTTATTCGCTTTACGATCTAGTCTACTGCCTAATGAGTAATTTTACTTTGACCTAAATTATTAAAACAAAACTATAATAAGATTGTGTCCATTAACACTTTTCTTATTGTCTTTAATTAATTGAGGACACTTTGTTCGTGTGTTCTTGTATTACACTGCACTAAAATAGTAGTATTTTGTTCACTTCGCACTTTCACTTAACTAACTCAAAGGGTTTTACCCTTTTAAGTCTCCTTGTAATATCCGTATTGTCAAGAAGCTGGATAGCCTCAACGTTTACATGATGATGAAGCCGGCGTTCATGAGCTTCGGCGAACTTTGATATAATGTCTGCGACGAGTTCTACTTTAAGGTCCCGATGGAGGTCGTTCATTCGAATGTACCAGGGTGCATTTACAATACCCCTGAGTACTTTATTTTGAAAACGTTGTATCATCAGTGTATTGGGTTGTTTGGTACATCCCCATAACTGGATACCATAAGTCCATATAGGCATAAGGACTTGTTTATACAATAATATTTTATTATGTACGGACACTTTTGAGTGTTTACCTAAGAGCCAATATATTTTTTTGTAGCGAAGTTCCAACTCGTCGCGTTTCTTTTTGACATGAGCTTTCCAGCGAAGCTTAGCGTCTAGTGTCATTCCCAAATATTTGGCAGTATTGACATAGGGTATTATATGACTATTTATATATACCGGGTGATAGTTAGGAGCTTTATTAGTAAAGTCAATGTGAACCGATTTAGATTCATTTGCTGCTACTTGAAGTTTATCTACTGCTTCCTTATGTGTAGACCCAATGGCCATAATAGCCGTGTCATCAGCAAAGGTCGCAATTATATTTTCGTCTAATCCTGGCATGTCAGAAGTGTATAACAGGTACAGGACCGGTCCTAAAACACTTCCTTGTGGAACCCCAGCCTTAATAGGTTTCAGATCAGAATATGCATTTCCTTCTCTTACTCTGAACATTACACATACACAAAGGGTTTTGGTAGTACTTTTCTTAATTTGTGCACAAGTCCCTCGTGCCATACTTTATCAAAAGCTTGTGCTACGTCTAGAATAGAAAGACTGTGGCACACACTTTCTTTTCTTCTATATTTTTTTCTATGATATTAGTAATTCTGTGAACTTGGTCTATAGTGGAATGTTTTTCTCGAAAGCTAAATTGATAGTCAGGTATTAAATGCTTTGATTGTACTATTGGTTTTAACCTTTTTAATAACAGCTTTTCAAATAATTTTGATATTATTGGTAATAAAGAAATAGGCCTATATGAAGTTGCTTCATGAAGTGGTTTGCCAGGTTTTGGTAACATTATTACTTCTGCCACTTTCTACATATCAGGTACGTATTTTAGTCTAAATGTTGCATTTATAAGCGTAGTGAGCTTAACTATTGCTTTTCGTGGTAAATTATTTAAAATCTCACCAGTTATTAGATCATAACCAGGAGACTTTTTACGGTTCAGCAATTTCATTTCTATGCACAGTTCTTTTGGTGTTATGAGTCTTATATCTTCTTCATATTTTTTATTTCCGTCTTGACATGTTACGATCACAGTATTTGCTACATTCGGACGAAATATTTGTTCTAAATGACCAGCAAATCTCATAGCTTTCTGTTCATAACATACAGCCCATTGCCCACTTTCTTTTTTAATGGGTGGTATTTGCGTATCAGGTCGTTTTAAATTCTTTGTGACCTTCCATAACGAATAATCTGTAGTGCGATCACTGGTTAGTTGATTTAGGTAAGTACACATACATTCATCTTTGAACTGTTGTATTACTCGAGTGAGTTTTTTTGTGAGATAATTCAACAATGTTTTGTCCGAAGGGTACCTTGTTTGCTGCCACCTTTGTCTCTGTTTTCTTTTTTCGCTGATTAAATTTCTAATTTCGATTGGATAGTTAGTACTTCTATTTATACGTTTTAACTCTGGCGTATTCTTCCAAGCGCAGCTTTGAATGTTATTAACAAAGGTGAGTATTTCTTCACCCAGATGTTGTGGGAGCTTTAATGGGACCTTTAGATTAGTGATAGACTGTAGGTCATATTTAAAACTTTCCCAATCAGTGAATTTGTTTACTAGCGTTGGGCGGATCTCTGTTTGTATTTTTTCCATTTATTGTTAACATGATCGGTGAATGATCCGAATTCATATCGCAACAACTTTCAATACATATTAAATCCGATATGTGCTTATAGATAAAAAAATCTATGAGGTCAGGAACTTTGTGCGGATCAGTTGGCTGTTGGTTTTTCCGTAGATATAACGTTACATTGCAAATCTCTAACTGCGCATAACAGTTCTTTCCCTTTTGATGTAGTAAGTCTAGATCCCCAGTGGGTGTTCTTAGCGTTAAAATCACCACCAAGAATAAATCTGCTTCCCATTTTCTTTAGGAGGTTTTGGTATTGGCTGGATTTTAAGGAATATCTTGGTGGGCTGTAGTTGAAGAAATTGTTATGGCATACCTTTCGGTCATAACACATACAGCGACTGCCTGTATCTCAAGCTCTTCGTGCTTGAATTTCTCGTAATGAGAAATGTTATCTTTTATTATAACTGCACTACCACCTCTGGCTTTGTTCTCCGGATGTAAAGCATGATAAATTTTGTATCCTTTCATTTGAATGTGAGATTCATTAGTGAAATGAGTTTCCGATATAAGGCATACATCATCATCTTTTTTATTCGCTTTATGAAGTGAATGCCATTTTTTAAAATTGAATAATATGAAATAAACAAATAAACAAAGGTCTCTAATTTTAGTGTTTTATTTTATTAATATGTATGACTAGCTGTCTCGACAGACTTCGTTCTGTCAAATAAATGCTTTTCTATTTTTGTTCTACACTACCCTACGCTACCTTTACGGTATCTCTACCCTCCTACCTCAAGTCTACCCAGTCTCAAACAAACAGACAATCAAATCTGTCCTAATATACCTATAGATAAGGACGTTCACTGGCTAACAAACTTTTTCGTGCAATACTTATCATAGTCCATAGTATACGTCTATGTCATGGCTTTGTCAGTGTCTAGTAGAATGATAACGGTTCGTTACTTATGAAATGTATGTTCAAGCTAATTTCAACCTAATGGTATAGAATAATTGGAGGAAAATTACTTTAAGGGGGGTCATGATTCAATTTGGTCGACTGTACATATAATGCTTGATAATTATTATTAATATTTATCATTATTCTCTTTCTGAATCTTTTTTTTATTTATTACTATTACTATTAATGGTCTAGTTCTAAATATTGGGCAATGTTACCTTGTAGCTGTAACCCTGATTAACAAGAAACCGCTGTCGCTTACGGCTGTAGGCCATTTCTAAAGTGTCTTGTGAGACGAGAGTGTAGAAAAAGGCATTATACTCTTCTGCGAGTGCACCTTTTTTTGCTCGCAAAATACGACCTGGAAATTAGTAAAATATATTTTGTATGAAATAGGTTGTATGACTGAACAATAATAACATTGCACGAAAACAAAACATAAAATACAAAATGTTCAAATTAAAACTAGTTTGAGTTATAAATCGAACATGGGATAGCCTCCGTTGCCAAATTAGGAACAAAACTGTATTTCGGTTTACGGCGCCATTCCCCCACGGGAATTTCAACTTAAGTAGATATGTGCACGTGGGCGTTTGAGAGGATGTGTATCTGTTAGAGGTTCATAGGAGAGTAATAAGATGTTAAAACGAGTATAAACAATATACACTTAGTTGAACATAATTAAAACTTTAAACGTACAATCTACGATAACACTGCTAGAATGATTAAGAGATCCTCGGGATCTGGTTTGATCCGTGAAATTGGAGTGAAAAGTGGCGTGAAATTGGACAGGCCTATGTTCAGAAGTGGACTGTGATAGCCCTGATGGTGATGAAGTTAAATTATTAATACTATTGTTTATATAAAACATTACTTTTTGATAAAATATTACAGTTTTAAAATACACATTATCTTACACTAAAAGAGTATACATTTTCACCGATATTCTCACATTTTTCATCATTGCTCGGCCGCTATACGTAGCGTGAAATTACACAGCCTAGCCTTCCTCGGCTCCTAACATTCATAGAATTTTCAATTCGAACAAGTAATTCCTGAAATTGGAGTGATAACCAAACAACCTCTACAGTTTTATAACATTAGAGTAGAATAGAGAAGTATATTTACCTAAACGTTGAGCTTCCTGACGTCTTGAACCGCCGTGAGATGAGATTTGTATAAGAACGTTCGCTTCGGGCAAATCAAAACTTGTGTCGGCGACTTTGCTCACAAATATTGTGTTCACCTTCGGATTAAATTTGAAGTTTTGGAGAATTTGAATTCTTTCGCTCTGTGACGTTGGCCCGTAGATGTAAGGTTTGTTCATTTTAACAGCATAATGTCGTAGAGCGAATACGTTGTCTGAGAATACTATAGTCTTGTCTCCACGTCTCTCGTGGTAACGCACTAGGAACTGACAAGCTCGGAACTTGGAAGGATTCATTACATATAACAGCATTTTCTTATTGATTCTGCAACAAAGTAAACAAATATACACAGGGTGTAAAAAGACTACAACCGAAAACTTGGGGGTTGCAATCAGACCATGATACTGAATAGGTTTAGCGAAAAAAAACTCAAAAAAAAATGATAATTTATCTAAGTCGTTTTATGTTTTTTTCTGCTTACACACGCATAGTAAAACATAACAGGGCCCAAACTACCTAATTATCTCATTTAGAAAACCAAAAAACAAAGAAAATCAATAAAACAGTAATGCATTTTAATATCAAAACAGCTGGCCGGGTGAGTGCAATGACCGCGACAGAGCGCGCGGGCGCGTTAAGTTGTACATTGCTGGCTTCTGAAATTAATAAAAATCTTGACACATTGTTTTTTCAAGCTACAATTTTTTTTAAAGACAACTGTTTGTTTTTTTTTTTTTAATAAGTTTTGGGGTGCTGGATCAGCCCCTTTCGTTTTCGGTAGTCGTCTTTTTACACCCTGTATATACTATTGATATTATGATGACATCGATTCAGCAAAACTATATAAAGTAAAAACATTGGATTTAAAACCAATACCATGTCTACGTATAGACCTAAATTTTAATTTATTCCACATATCACCTCAGAATCTACTAGTATGTTACGGTAAGCGATTACCACCGCCCATGGACACCCGCAACACTATAGGCGTCACAAGTACGTTGCCGGCCTTTGGGAGATGGGGAGAGGGATGGGTTGGTATGGGCCTCCGGTATCCTCACTCACTCGGTGAAACACAGCGCAAGCGCTATTTCACACCGGTTTTCTGTGAGGTCTTGGTATCACTCCGGTCGAGCCGGCCTATTCATGCTGAAGCGTGGCTCTCCCACGGATATTCTGGAACTATTATTTGTTCGTTGCCCGTGGTCTGATTACAGTCTTCAGTTTGGTAGAATTTGTGATTTCAACTGAGATCTTAGAAAACGATACGTCTACTCGACAATTAGTTTGTTTGAAACACTGCAGGTCTCGTACGAGTTGCATTGTAACGATATGCTTACAACACGACTACGCTTACGAGTCGTGTGCGAAGGGGGGTTACTCCTCTAAAAATTATTTCCTGTAGAACCTACTTCTGTATAAGTTATTCCTTACAAAATTTACTTCTCTACAATTTTTTATCCAGTAGACCCTCATATATAAGTTATCCTCTGCAAAAATTATTTCAATATAAAGTACTAGCTGACCCACGCAACCTCGTTTGCGTCTTATATTGCCCGTAGCGTGAAATTTTTCCTGTTTTTGAAACATTCTTCATTGGTGCTCCGCTCCTATTAGTATTAGCGTGATGATATGTAGTCTATAGCCTTCCTCGATAAATGGACTATCTAACACTGAAAGAATTTTTCAAATCGTACCAACGGTTTCTGAGATAAGCCCGTTCAAACAAACAAACAAACTCTTCAGCTTTATTATATTAGTATAGATTTGCCATTGAACCTTCTTTTGTAAAAGGACCCATAGTAGAACCCATTTATGTGTAAGGTATTCCCTCTGGAATCTACTTGTAAGCTAATGTTTATAGAAGTAGTTGAGAAAGTAGAAGAGAGAAGAGTGTTGTGTATTAGGTTACTTCTGTATGAGGTACTCCCGGTAGAACTCGGGCGTCATGGGGCACCACACCTCGGCGCACTGCACGCGCGCGATGTAGCCGGCCGCCTGCAGCTCCAGCCAGTTCGCCTCGTACAGCTTCGGACCGATCAGGAAGTTCAGATCTGCGATCTTGTCGTCTTCTCGCAGTAATGTTGCGGTGAGACCTGATCACAATAATACTAATACATTCACTTGTACTTATTCCGCTACTTCAATTAACTTTCATTATGATCGGTTTCTGGTTACATGAAAATTGTAACAAAAAAAAAAACCGGGTTAATGCAAGTCGGACTCGCGCACCGTGGGTTCCGTACAAACCCAAGCTAAGCAGAGCTTAAGTTATTAGGTACTAGACAACTGATATAAATACATATATATTTTTTATGTAAATACATACATACATTATACATAGAAAACACCCAAACTCCGAAACAAATATTTGTAGATCACACAAACATTTGGTCCAACCCAGGATTTGAACCCGAGACCTTAAGCACAGCAGTCGTATTCACTACTACTGCGCCACCGAGGCAGTTATGTACTGATGTATGGATGATTGTAACTCCTTCAAATAAAAAATGTTGAATAAATTTAGATGGAACTTTACAGTAATATAACTTATACATTAGAATAATACATATATTACTATTTATCGCGATAACTGGTAATCGGCGGGAAAATATTGAAGAATAACAGTTGGTAATAACACATACTTACCAAGTTTGGCATGCGAGTGTACAATAGTGAGCACTCGTCGGAACATCTTGGCAGGGATGGTATGCACCTCATCCAGCACCACGAGGCCCCACTCTTGGGCTTGTAACCACTTCATGGTCTGCTCTGCCTCCCAAGATCGACGCTGTCCGTGGGTGATCATAGAATAAGTGGTGACGAGAATACCGGCTCCCATTGGCTTATCTTTAGCTTCGGACGTGAATCTGAAAAAAAAGTAGAAGGTTAGTTCAAAGTCAATAATTTATTTTACAAAATTGTTCTTGCAAACGCCCGCAGAAACATTATAGAATATACTTGACTTTAATAAAAAATGTAATAAACAAAAACCGACTTCAAGAACTGAACCAAATTAAAAACGGACCACTTGGGAAGCGCCAGTTGTCAAATAAAAAAAAGAAACATTCAGTCGAAAGTACTGAGGTAACAAACATAAAAAAATACAGTCGAATTGAGCGCATGCTCCTTTTTTGAAGTCGGTTAAAAAGCAACAAAATACCAAGGACCGCAGCTAGTAAAATATATATAAATTTAACGGTAAAGTTAAAGCAACCTGTTCTGCGTACGATCCTTAAAAAATGATTTATCTACAACAGTCTACATACCAAATCAATGTTTATATCAACGTTCATAAAAAGAATGATGTTCAGTGAGTGAGTGAGTGAGTGAGTGAGTGAGTGAGTGCGTGAGTGTACCTGCAGATCATGCTGTCGTCGGCCGTGGACCAGCACTTGAACTGCTGCTTCCACTGCTCCACGGACACGCCAGAGTTGCAGAGCACGAGCGCGCGCTTGCGCACGGTGCAGACGGCCGTGACGCCCACCAGCGACTTGCCCGCGCCGCACGGCAGCACGATCACCCCGGACCTGCACACCTCTGTTTCAAACACTTGTGTTCCTCCAACACAAAGCGATTCGACTTCGACCCGGCGAAACGATCTGCCTTTTTAAGTGTACAAACGGCACACTAGTTTTCCCCTCACTATGATCCCGGGTTCTTTAAGTGGGGCGTAAAAAAATATCTCACTAGGCCACTATTATCGTTTTGGCAGCTAAACATTAAAAACCCTCTAAGGGCCGTCACCCCATCGGGGTTAGCAGCAGGATGGTGCCGGAATCGAACCGACTAATGCACGGTGTGCCACTCTGCGCCTGAGATAGAAGGAATACAGGAACGGGCCGTAATTATAACATCCAGACCATCTGCCTGACACAACAGTTGATGTTGGAAAGTTCTAAATATACCTACTAACTTATTAATTTGAATTTCTATATAGCGATACAGAATTAGTTAGTGCGTAGTTCGGCGTATCATCGGTAGATGGCGCTGTAATATCTTTAATGTCTGGAAATCGCCATAGAAATCGCTTTGTGCGGAATAGTACGATCTCCAGAGATCTGCGCGTGGAGAGCCTGGACGACTTCGTGGGACGCCTGAGCACCAACCCGTTCGTGCGTGCCCACGGATCGCAAGATCGCGCCACCTGCGGTAGATCGCGCCCTATCCTCGGCGACCGCCGGACAGGTATGGCCTGCCACGAGATCTCGTCTCCGTGGCAACCACTTTCTAACCATCTCGAACACCCGACCTAGTGCTGGCTGACGGGCGCTCCTAAAGGTTTAAACCTCAAGGAGCTCGACCTCGCTAAGCACAGGTTATCACACGGAACAAGACCTGGACGTTACTATGTTAGTGACGCCCCTCCCACCGAACCAACACCCCGGGACTACCAAAGGCCCATCGGGCTCAACCCCGTGACTCACCTGTAGTTGCAGGTGGCGCGGAGAACTACTTTAACAGGCCGTAAACCCGGAAAAGTTACCCCGAGACCCTACGGGGTCTACGAGAAGAACCACGAGAGCCATAGAAATTTCGTACTACACTAAGTTTGTGCCAATTTTCCCTTCTCTTTACAGTGCTGCATAGTTTGCTCCCTTAGACCGCTCTTACAATACCCATGCGCTGAATAGGGGTGCAGACACTATATCCTTAATTCGTCACCACTCGATAAGATTCCATGTCGAGTACCATCCATCCACATCATAAATAACCATCCACAGTCGAAATTTTATAATGAGAAATAATATTTCTGTATTTTTTTTGTTTTGTTCTGTAAGACTATTTTTACCACATACCGTGCTCGTCCATTGCCAAACATCTTTCTCAGGCTCTTTTCCTGGTAAGGTCGCAATACAGCTGTGGGCTTTAAATCGATGTTGATGTCAGGGTTGATTGTGTCGTTTCGGAAGTCATATTCAGCTAATAACGGGTGCTCAAGTTCAATGCAACGCTTTTGAATTACCTGTGATCATATTTATTCTATTAAAATTTATGCTATAATATTAATCCATGGTATGTTTACAAACATTGACATTTAATTAATGCTACTATTAATAAAATGCAAGTTTTATCAAATAGATCCATCATAAGTGAGCATTTCTCAAATCTAATGTTACATAGACATAATTATAAATAAATAATAATAAATAAATATTTCGGACATCTAACACACAACGCCATCTAGTCCCAAGCTAAGCAGAGCTTGTGTTATGGGTACTAGACAACTGATATGAATACATTTATACTTTTTTTTTGTAAATACCCACATATTATACATAGAAAATACCCAAAATCTGAAACAAATATTTGTAGTTTACACAAACATTTGGTCCGAACCAGGATTTGAACCCGAGACTTCAAGCACAGCAGTCGCATTCACTACCACTGCGCCACCGAGGCATTCGTGATAGACATAATTATATTTTAATACTTATGTTAAACCAAATCCCAATGACAGTTATGATCAGAATATTGAATTATTTATTTAAATTATACACTGGTCTGAGTAATATTACTATCTAGTGTGTTATTTAATTGATTTCTATGGGATCCTGAAGCAAAATTTTTATTCTGATTAGGCGTGTTTTGTTATAAATGTACCTAACCGTAAAACTAGGAAACAATAGTTGCAATCAAGAACCTCAATTTTATCAGGGTCGACTTCAAAGGCGACCGCGTTGTTGGCTGTGATGTCTGTAGTCTCGTCGTCATCGTCTTCCTTGTCGAGTTGTTGATAAAACTGACTTATATCGTCTGGTACACTGCCGTTAGGGGCCACTTTCTCGATTTCACCTTAAGATAAAAAAAAAACTTGAGAGGTGTCAAGGGACACCCGGATGGAACGAAGTTCGAAATAGAAAGACGAAACGAAAATATCTGGCTTGCTTTCTATAAGAGAGATAGAGAGACAGACAGAGAAACATGCGCACGCCGCAAGGCTTACAATAGCTTACTGTAGCAAAAAGTGTCGTTACCAGCCTATCGCAGTTCACTGCTAAACTTATTTATTGATATATTTTGTTTTTATATTTGATGTAGATAATTTTAAAAATCATTAATTTACAGCGACATCTATATTATTAATATTAAACTACTGGCAACGAAAACTATAACACGTAAATGTAAGTTCAGTTTCTATTCAAAAGATGGCGCTATATACAAAACTGAAAAATGTTTTTCACCAATTCTTTAAAAAATAATAACAAATCAATATTTACTTAATAAAAAAATATTAAGACTTCGTTCCCATAACAAAAATAGTGAATCAAGCAATGAAAAATAAACTAATAACAAATATAATTTAAAATAGCAAAAAGTGTCGTGACAACTTTTTCGTATGAATTTTTTCCGTCTAGCCCCCTTTCACAACGCGCGAAAAGTTTATACTTACTTTGTTTTTTATTACTTTCTGGTTCAGTCAATTAACTTAATATATTTTGTACTTAAAAAGTCATTGGAATGACTTTTGGAAAAGGAAAGATAAAAATCTTATGTTGTTGTATTTCATTACCTGTGTTAGAAGTAGTAGCGGGTTTATTTGGAAGAGCAGAGGTAAGTAAATCGTCATCTCCATCGCGTCGAAGTCTGCACTGTTGTATAATTGGGTCTTTTAGGAGTTTCTGCAGTACTTCCACATGTTTGCTCTCCACAAGATATCTATAAAGAAAGAGTTTATAAAAAGAGACGTTCGAAAAAAAAAATTTTGAAATAATCCGATAATACTTTTATTGCGACAGTTATTATGCTTTCACGGCCAAACTGTTGCACCGATTTCAATGAAATTTGGCATAGAAATACTTTGATTCTTAAGGAAGAACATAGGCTACTCTTTGCTGCGATAACCGAAAAAAACGCGCGAGTTTCCGCGCCAAAGCTAGTTAGAAATACAGCTTTGAATTTATACTAATATTATAAATTCGCGATTTCATGGTTAAACTGCAGAACCGATTTGGATAAAATTACAATGGAGACTCTTTGATTCTTAAGGTAGGACATAAGCCACTAATTGTCTCGATAACCGACATACCGGCGGGCGGAGCCGCGTATATAAGTTTGATTTTAATAATTCACTATAGAAATGTACTACAACAGCAACCTACATAAGAAGTAAAACTATTACTCGACCTGACGTAAGTCTCGGAGCGTCATATAAATAAATAAAAAATATACCGGACATCTAACACACAACGCCATCTAGTCCCAAGCTAAGATGAGCTTGTGTTATGGATACTAGACAACTGATATAAATACTTATATCCTTTTTTTTTGTAAATACATACATATTATACACCCAAACTCGGAAACAAATATTTGCAGATCATACAAACATTTGGTCCAACCCGGGAATCGAACCCGAGATCTCAAGCTTATCAATCGCATACGTTACCACTACGCCACCGAGGCAGTATCATAAGATCAGTTCTAAACTTTCTAAATTTATTTTGGTTGTCTAATCTACAATAATCTACCAATAACTAACTATGAAACTAATATTTGGCAGTTTCTTTCCGATTCGACAATCAGAAGTAGGTTAAAATCGTCTGAGACTTGTTCACATTTCTTGTTACTTTTATTTGGATAAACTCAACAACAAACAGAAAACAACAAAATTCTGAATTTATATTTGTGTTTCGACAAAGTTTTTCAAATTAGAAAAAAATAGAAGTCTTTAATATTACTTTAATCATTAATTTGAAAACTTTAGTACATAATAATGAATACGTACCTATTGTGTTTGAGCACCAGCTTAACTTTTCCATAAGACAATGTACATAATTGTATAAATTCTATTATTCCAGCAGGTACTGCACACTTGCTGAGTCTTTGAAGATATTCTACTATATCGTTTGTTTGTAAACCCACAGACACAGCTGCATATAAACTGTATGCTGTCAACTTGTATTCATGTATATGTTGTGGTCTGAAAGAAAAAAAATGTTGTTTATTTTCCACTACGGTACCCAGCTCATGGTCTGATCAGATCACAGAACTAATAAGATTTCCATTAACTGCTGTGCTCAGAACTGCCAAAGACTGTACAATGTGGTGACAGCTGGCTGCTGAAGTCAGCAATATATTATTATTTTTATTGAATAGTTGGCAAACGAGCGGACATATTGCCTAATGGTAAGCTATTACCGCCACACCACCACACCTGCAACCCCAGAGGCGTCACCAGTGCGTTGCCGGCTTTTAGAGGATGGGGGAGGGATTAGGGTATGGGCCTCCAGTATCTTCACTCACTCGCTGAAACACAGCGCAAGCATTATTTCACACCGGTTTTCTGTAAGGCTGTGGTACCATACCGGTCGAGCCCATGCATGCCGAAGCGTGGCTCTCACACTGTATATTTGTCAGAACAGACACAAACTTCAGCAATGATAAATAAATTCTATGCTAAAATAAGATTTCATACATACCGACACACAGGCTCTGCAATAGCGATTAAAAAGTCATGAGCGTGCTTGTAGACCGGTGAGAAGGCTTCTAAAAATATGTGACCATTTGGGGCCACCCATAAAGGTCTGCTTGCATTATCAGATTTTAGTGCCATTTGACCTCTAAAATAATAAGAATATAGTTTTAATTAATATGATTCAAAAAACAAGTAGTTTTATAAAATTTTATTATTTAATAAATTCCTTTGGGTAAGTAATGGGTAGTCCAATGTAAGGGTATTTTTTAACAAAACTATAGTAAAGCTGAAATGAGAGTACTTTGTCTAGAGTCTATGTATGTTAGTATATTACACCATAGCATTTAAACTAATTACTGCTTTTCATAATAGACTTGTATTAATTAAACAGTTCATGTTCAAATTTAGTATTTTATAAGAAGGCAATGACTGTTAAAGATATGTGTATCTACCTGTAGTCTTTTGCACCAAATTCATCTTCAGGTACTTGATCATTTTTCTCAGCATCTTGCATAGCAGCCCCAGGTACTCCAACATTTTCCGTATTCTCATCATCAACCAGGTCTATAGTCATTTCTTCTTCTATTTTCTTCTTTTTACCTGTAATGATGTTATGTGTAGTGTAATAATAATGTTTTATTTGTTTCAACAAGGTTGGGTACATTGGTATGATACAACAAAAAATACAAACATGATACACCAGAGTGAGAGCTGGAGTTTGTAGTAAGTTCAAAACCTGTGTGACAAATATTTAGATTCTCTTCTTCGTGGTACAGAAGTTTATATCAATATTTGAGGTACTAGACACAAAATGCTCTTAAGATAATACAAAATAAAACACATGAAGTAAACAGTTGTATGTGCATGCATATGTGTGAGTGTAATTAAATATTAAGCTAAATAAAATAAGAATGAATCTATTTACCTGATCTATCACTTCCACGACTCGAGTCATATTTCTTAACCTTTTTAGGAGGTCCCATTTTATTTGTATTATAGAATTACTGTTTTAAAGCAATAATATCACAATTTTGACTGCGGATGCCCCTTCTACGACGATCTGAAAGGTTTAGAAGTATCAGAAATCCGTATCATTCGTAAGAACTTAATAATGTATATTACTCACCTATCTTATTCCTGGTTATAAAAATCAATGTTGTGTTTTTCTAGCCGGTTTATAGATATCACTAGGTTCTTAAAAAATAAACATATATTGACACTATACTTGCACAACGAAATGCAATGAATGATCTTTGTAAACAAATCATCTGTCATTATAGTATTTGACACATGGTTTTTTATTATTATAACCACAGATACAACTGGTAGTTTATCACTTTGAAATAGATCGAATGTACTTAATGTATCGATTCGGAATTTAATGACATGAGAAAATTAGAGTTACAATGGTGCAAGCATAATAATTTATCATTCAGTACAGTTTTACTCAATTCATTGTTTTTTATTTATATTTTGAATTTTATTTATCGTACTATAAATACCTAATAACTTTTTTTTTCAGTAATGAGGATAAAGACGCGAGGAGGAGGGGTATTAAAATACATATAAATTGCCCTTGCTGAAAATTCAATTCTAAAAACTTATTACTTGTAGAGGATAACTTAGGTATGAATCTAAATTCAGTTCAAGTACATGTCCAGAACAACAGAGGCGATGAGTGTCTAAAAGATTGTAATTATTTTTTAACAATTAATATCACCAAATAATAAAGAGGATATACTGCAAATTTCCTTGACAATGGCAACAGCAGGTTTGGAAATAGGAATAACAAAACAAATATCTTAATTTAAAGCTGCAACAAAACAAAACATTAGATTCACGATGCCCTTTGAACTAATCGCAATAGTTATTTAATACGAGCCAACATAATTCGGCAAAAATCGGTGACCTTAACACTCTATAAAAAAAGTTTAAACGTAAGTACCTACTTGCCTAACCTAAAAAGCACACACATTTTAGTATTCTACAGTACATAAAGTATATATATTAACTTTTTAATGAATTAAATGCAGATCAATAACTCTCGGGGGATCGCACTGCAGTAAAATACAGTTGCGTTTGTAACCAGAGCGGCAAGTGCCAACATATTGCTGCTGTAATATGTCCATTCTTTATTATATTATTTAAATCTTTGATATAATTTCCAGGCCGCTTTAGGAAAAACATAAAATTTACACTACCTATTTCTACTGTTATTTTTGCAGTTTACTAGTTTAACGACCCATTTTTAAAGCCATTGTCAATTGACAAGTATTACTAAGCCCCTATTGTTGTACATTTCTGCCACGGCAAGCGCTGCAATCGTTTCATATACCATATACTTCGCACGGTCCCAATAGAGATGAATTACATTTGCAAGCAGTTCTATTAACTGTAGATTTTTTGAGCTCTTAACATAAGATAGTAACAGAACAATTATAAAATTCTTCTCATTTCATTTGTCTAAACTATTTCCTAAGAATGTCAAAGTACAATAACAAATTGAAAAGTATTAAAATCTTTGATGATTTCATTCTGTGCATCTTAATATTATTATAGCTGGTTGTTTTAGCTAGATTTGTTGTAAGGAACTGTGTACATTGTTTTTTTTTACCTATTATTTAGAAGAGAATAAGGCATTTTATACTTTGACAGTGTTTGAGAAGAGGATAAATATCGTAAACAATCAAGTATGGCTTTTTTAAGTGGGTATTATTTGACTTCACTTCCCTTGCCGTGACTTACGCGAGAGTGATTCTCATCGCAATTATATCATTTTATCAATAAAAACATAAGAATAAATGCGTAAAAACCTTCAAATGAGTAATCCCTTTTCAATAGGTAATAGACTCGGTACTTTTTGAGTGACACTATTCAAAATTACGCATGATTTATGCCTCAATTCGTATTGATAGTGGTTCCTAAAATAAGTATAATAAGTAAAATATAATAACAAACTACCTTCAAAACCACCTTATCGGCAAAAAATCAATTTTAAGAGGCACTTGAAAGTTCGCGTTGCGTCATCGTCAACTTTGAAATTGGAACTCGTTTTTTTAACGGCTCTTGAAGCGCACTTGACAAACGAATGTTTGAAATGTTGTTCGTATAAAGCAAATGCATAACAAACCTTTCTAGACTTCATTATAATAACTTTAATACCCAAAATTAATTAAAATGCAAGTTAACTGCGGTTAACACGGATCCGTGTGTGCCGCACCGACGGGACAAACATGGATCCGTGTTGCCGCACCCCAGAATGTTTTTAACAATTGCCGCTTATGGCTATTCCTACCCATGCCAATAAAACCGTTTGTTGATTTCTATCATTCACGATCATTATCGTTTTGGGCATAGCAAAATTGGAAATTAGGTCAAGCTTGTTATGTATGTCGGCGGTATATTGTCAAAGCCGTGACATTACAATTTCACTATAATAGAGATATTATATGGGAGATCGTTTTTTGTTTTTTCGGAAGACGGTCCCCATTTCATGTCATCCACATTTTATATATTTTTTATCATTAATTTCATCACGACGACGACTTGAAGACTTGAAGACTTGATAATTGAAGACTATAAATACTTGTCATTGGCAGAAATAGCTGATCCGAGTGATCCGGCTAGTTGCCATTCATCATCAAAAAAAAAAAAAAAAGAGATATTATATTAAACCGGATTGTCAAAGGACTTCATTTATTTTTTTATTTTACTAACAGTGCCGTTCACTAGCGGTTAGGTTAGGTGATTTTTATTTGTTTTATTTCTTAATAAAAATAATAATATTGAAACAAAAAAAATAGCCCTAACCTAAACTTACAATGTCACTGAAACTAGGTCGTTAAATTGTAAGAAATGAAGTTAGACTGCCTCGGTGGCGCAGTGGTAATGAATGCGACAACTGTGTTTGAGGTCTCGGGTTCAAATCCTGGGTCGGACCAATTGTTTGTGTGATCTACAAATATTTATTTCGGAGTTTGGGTGTTTTCTATGTTTAATATGTATGTATTAAAAAAAAGTATATATGTATTCATATCAGTTGTCTAATAACCACAACACAAGCTCTGCTTAGCTTGGGACTAGATGGCGTTGTGTTAGATGTCCGAAATATTTAATATTATTATTTTATTAGAAGTCGATTGATAATCTACTGGTTTCTGAAAATATCACTATAGTCGTTCCAATAGTTTATTTAACTTTTGACAGCTCTAATACTTAATCAAATAGTGATACCCTGACCCGTTACCTATTCGATTTCTTTCATCGATCGATTTTATGCATTAAGAAGTTTTAATCGATTTAACAAACTCATTATTTTATAGATAATTTCGTACTTCATATTTCTATGTGTTTCAATGTGCGACCTCCTTTGTCAAAATAAAGAAGAAATGGATTAAAAGAATGTTGTTCAAATATGACGGTTCTATGTCATGAAAAAATATATAATAAAAGGAACTGAATTTTCAAAATGTATTATTGTATTGTGTTGTAATTCAGTGGTTAATATTGTATTTGTTAAACTATTGATGATCTTTATTAAATCTCTCTATGTCTATTTTAAAATAATCTACAGTATTTCAATGAGTAACCTTCAATATAGTTGAGTATTTATATTCCTCCGTATTGATTTATTTGTGAATTCTCACGTTTGGTTGAGTTGAGCGTATTGTTCCTGCCTTCGTTACTGTCAAAATGCCAAAAAAGAAAGTACTCAAAGGACAAACAACTGTCAAGTGATGATGATTCCTGGTCATACGAAGAAGACGATTCTTTATAATTAAAATTAGTATTACAGTACCTCTTTTGGTTGTTTTATTTTTAATCCGTAAATTACTACGAATTTCAACATTTTGTACCTGTTCATTACAAGTAGGTACCGCAGGTAGTTTTTATTTGAACCAACTATAGTAAGTCTAAACAATTATTTTAGATTCATTAATTTGCGGCGAATACATTCGATCCCATTACTAGGTACGAGTACGATGGAACTGTTTTCATTACGCAAATTATTTATGCATTGAAACAGAGACATTTAGGGCATTTTAATGCAAAATAATAAAGCTTTTTACGTGATTGGATATAAAATATAATCACAATAATTTTATTGTATGTTTTATTAATATAATCGATAATCGATTTATTTCAAAACCGTTTTTATAGTCTGTGGTCATTAATTACGAATGACACATCCCTAAGTAGGCGGAGCCCGCCCATAAAGTACAGTATTATCTGTAGTACATTGTATCAAAAATTATTACAAAACTTTATGTGCGTGATCTGTCAAAAGTTAAAGTATTGGAACGACTATAGTGAATATAATATCACGGCTTTGACAATTTACCTGAGACAAATACATTAAAGGACTTTGAAATATGAATATAATTACTACATACACAAATAAACATACCTATATAAACTAAAATCACACATTAGTCTAAGTGTGAATTTCTAAAAAAATTAAAAATAAAACGGCAGTCAAAACACACAATCAACAGTTTTGTATTTCCCGCGTTTTATGAGTTCCACTTGAGAGTTCGAATAATGAATTTTTTTAGGTTAGCTAAGATGTGTGTGTTGAAAACAAAAGGATACTCACCAATCAACATACAATTGCATCGTGTACAAATTGTGTTATTTTTTCGTGCTTTTTTATTATTACTTCTGCACTATTTAGTTACAATTTACTTGAGCTTTTAACAAAAAATAGAAATAAAAACAACAACAAACACAAAACAGAGGTGACCTTATGCCAATTTCGAATGCAATGGTCTATCGATAGTATCGCGAATAGCAACACTATCGAGAGATACTAACCTTAATGTGAACGTTTATATCTTAGAAATAAATATTTAAATTATCGGTTCTCAGAAAATATAAGTAATAAACTAGTCGTGGCAGCAATAGTTTAAAGAAAATATTGACCACGTTAAAATAACATCGATACTATTCATTAACTACAGAACACAAAACATCGACATATTGCCAGAGCGGCCTCATTAACATCCATACCTTCATTGAAATTTTAGATTTTTTCACTGATTTCAGTCAGTTTTTGCCAATTTTTTATGGAATAGTGGGCAAAGGAGCAGACGTATCGCATGATGGTAAGCGATTACCGCCGCCTATGGACACCCGCTACACCAGAGGCGTCACAAGTTCATTGCCGGCCTTTGGGAGATGGAGGGAGGGATTGGGGTATGGGCTTTCGGAATCCTCACTCGGTGAAACATTCGGGTGTATCACTCTGGCCGATTTGACTCATGCATGACGAAGCGTGGCTCTCCCTTGGTTTAACGGTGCTTCATTTCGCATTTACTCGATCGTGACGGTGAACAATTCCGACTCCGCTCTTGACCTACACTAAACTCTTCTCCAATCAGCTTTAACATCCATGATCCTAGCCTCGGTGGGCAGGCTTAAGAAGGGAGACACATCCGAACCCCTCCCAGCGCCTGTTTGCTCTGAAGCGGGCTTCGTCTGCTAATGGACGCAGCTGTCTAATTAAGCGGATGGAAGGTGAAGGCGCGCTGGACAGCGCGCCTTCACCACCCGGTTCGCCGGCGGCGTATTGGGTCGAAGTGGAGGTCGTCCTCCCGGGCCCCCTCCGCCGCCTCCACCACGCAGAGGTGCCGGACGATATGGGCAGAGAGTCTCCTCTCAATCAATTTACTCGCCTCGTCCAGCCACACGATGGGCCTATAGGCCGCGAACGGTCATAAATATTGTTACATTTAAAAATCAGAGCTGAAGACTGGCTATTACCTAGTCCTGATCTTAATCTACTGGGTTATGATTTATGGTCAGTTTTAGAGAGTAAGGCTTGCTCTAAATGTCATGATAATTTGGAGTCCCTAAAAAAAATCATACGATTGGCAGAGAAGAATTTTCCCATAGAAAAAGTGCGTGCTGTACTGCATTGAGAACTGGCCTCAACGTTTTAAGGACTGTATTGCAACCAATGGGGACCACTGCTAATAAGCTTTATATATTTTTAATGGTTTTATATTACTGTATTAAACTAGCACACTGTAATAGTAATAAATGTTACGTACAATAAAAAAGGCTTTTCTTAGTAACAATATTTATGGCAAGACTAAGTAGTTTGCTAGTTACATATTATATTAGACTGCAGCCCGTGGCTGGTTACGCCCATGTTAACATCACATCATCATCAATGTCGAGTATATCACCCACCTTTGATTTTCTAATTAAATTGACTTCTATATGATTCTCTCAGGTACTACCAGCCAATCGCAACTTATACGACGACCCTAGAAGTTTCTTTAAGGGAAAATGGTTAAGAACAAAATGATGTCGAACGTCCACTCCATTGAAAATTGTAAACTCTACGTTCACAGTTGCGGACCATAGCCGTTAGCGCGTAACTTGTTCAAACTATACAATTACGCCAGATTTTTTTCCTCATCGTCCTAAATACCACAGTGTTTCCAGGTAAAGTTATGTCATCAATGTGTGTTGCCAGTCAATTATGACACAGAGACGTGGTCGGTTACAATTGGTCCCTTATGAAGGCTCTAAGTGCAATGGAGAAGCCTGCTCTCGGTATTCCTCCGCTTGATCGAATCGGAAATGAGATCCACAGACGAACTAAGGACCCGACATTGCCTGAAGAATCACCAAACTAAACCAACTAAAAAGCAGTGGGCGTACACATTCGCAGAAACGCTGGCCAATGGGGCTGTCTAGACTAAGTATTATCTATGATGAGGCTATACAATTTTCCAGTGGCTACAGCGTACAAGACGCCAAGACGCAGTGTTGGTAGACCTCTATAAGGTGGTTCAACGATCTGGTGAAGACTGAGGGAAACTGTTGAATGATAGCGCAGGACTGGTTGTTACGAGGAACTTTGGTGGAGGCTGATTACAAGCAGTGGACATCTATCGGCTAACACGACGATGATGATTATGCAACAAAAGGTTTTTGCTTGTGTCAGTTGCATGTCGTTGGATATATTCTGCATCTTGGAAATTACTAAATTTACACGTTACGAATTGGTTGGTTGTGCACTGGGTTCGAATTCCAAATAGGACCACACAATGTATGTTTCACAAATTGTCGTTCTGCGTGTGTGTATTCTGTGTCATGTATAGTTTCTAAAATGCGACACAGGAATATATCTAGAAAGGTTTTTTTTTAAAAAAACAGTAACTAAACAAGTATTGTAACGATTCTTTTTATTTAATCTTTTTATTTATTTTTCTTTATTTAATCTTGAAAACCAGTAAAAATGGCAAGCAATAGCTTGAGGTTAAATAAAAATCGTTATTCATTGGTAGGTCATAATTTAATGCAGTTTTCTTTTATTTATTAAACATTTGCTTCTTCTTTTACTTATTAATATGACAAATGGAATATTGTTTGATATCTAGATTAAATATCTAATCTGTGACAATACTTTAAACAACTTTTATATTCTCATCAGCATTTTTTACAACAATAAATTGAATAATAACACTAATTAATGCATTTGACACTAATTTTAAGGCAATAAAAACATGGCGGGATATCATTTTAAAAGCTGATATTATGTATTACAATACTTGTGACCATATAAGAAGGAAGTATAGATAATAAACATAATAATTAAAGTACATTAGCTGTCGTATCAACAGAGAATAGATCTTACGACCTCCGTGTGCAAAATACTGTAACTCATTTATTTCGAGATAATTTATTCCTTATTTATCTGATACGTTACTGATTACAAAGAAAAGGAAGCAGGATTGTGTAAAGTTGCGGCGACATGCGGCGATTACAGATTACAAATAAATTAGGTTACATTCATTTTTCATAACGCGAATATATAATTTCCACATCGCCTTTAATACTCTATTGTCTAAGCTTAGTTGCAGGAATTGTATAATTGTTTCTAAGTTTTTAATATTTTTACTAACAATTTTATCATGGCCAGCGTCGGTGATGTGAAGTCTTATCAGTGTGACCGCGACTCAACCGACCACGATAGCCTAATTGATGACAATGATTGTGTAATCGTTTCTATTGGAAACAGTAACATTCTTTCAGGTGTAGGCCACAACAATTGCTTCTTATACATAGGTATTTAAGTATTTACAAATAGTTTTTATAATAAATAATAAAACTGTCTTTAAATGAACTATTTATCAATTGTCATATTTAAACTTCGAACACTAAAGATAAATATACAAAAAGAATAAGCTTTGTTAATAATTACTTTCATATTTTGAACATTATACCTAATAAGTTTCAGTCCTTAAAATGGCCGCGCTTAGGACTCCAATGATCTGACTACAATAAAATGCGCAATTTTTGTGCTATCTACTAACAGTACAGACAAAGGATTGTACACTTTAAATTATATAAAGGAAAGATAACGCACTCACTCACACGCGATAATATTGCACATCACGGTCTCGTACAATGACAAGCCTATGAATATCACTCATGTAACTTCGTCCCTTTGTCTTGCAATTTATGTCATTAGCTTAAACAGCATATAGGAACACTCCCAAGTGTTTGACTTTAGGTATGTATGTGTGTATTAATCGTAGTGATGATAAGATTTGTTTTTATACAATGTTGTTGCTTAGTGTGCTGTATTTAAAGAAGTCAATGAACTTAGGTGCAATTATTCATGAAATCAAGAGATAAGTTGTACTTGTTTACAGTTCTAGCGGTCGAGTTTCAACACAAGTAAATTGTACACCGTGTCAAATATACAAAATTAGACTAGTATAACGTGTTATGAACTTGTGAGTGTTTCTATATATTTATTGATATTGAAATAAAGGTATTGCGCAACTTTATTGACATTTATATTCACGTCTAACTTTGAAGCTCATTCGCGGCAAGTGTTAGACTTAAGACCCGTAATGTATTAAAAACCAAAACAGTTTTTTGATATATAATACTATGTACAGGAAAATTACAAGTGTTCACTGCAAACTATTGGTAATGTATGAATGACAAGTGCCTTCAAATAACGCACTTTCTATAATTTTTTTTATGCATATTTCTAGACAGTATGGTAATGATGAATCAACATTTAACTTAACCTGTTAATGAATTAATGGAAAGTAAACAAAATAATGACTATCGCGACACTTTGATGAAGACGGTCGGCCAAGAATATTTGCATTAAATAAATCTTAATTTACCTTTCTATTTGACTTAGCAATTCGGTAATCGTAGATGCAGATATGCATTGCCGACCTGATTATAAATAATAAACAACTAATTTAAACTAATTCAAATAATTTTCTTTAATGTCTATTTTCTAATGAGATTTCTATTCATCTGCATTTTATATATCAGTCACTAGTCAAATATCGATTATTGTCAGCAAACGACGCCGCATCGGACGACAAGCGCGGTCCTGGTCACAGACATACTCAAGGACTACGGTACTACGGGTAGGCCGGAAGCAACTAGTACAGTAAGTTTTATCGAGAATATTTCAACATAAATATGGAATGTAGCAAACACTCAATTGAAAAGACCCCCGGGTTCTGGCGTTTGGCCATAATTAATCTAACAATATTAAATTAGAGACAATATTTACAATAAAATAGTAACTATGCAACGTAAATTAATATTCCTTGCGTTTACTGTACTGATATGCATCCTTCACATACTATTATAAATAAATATAAAAGTTGTTTAAACACAGATTTATAGCTGCCGGATAGAAAATTAACTTTAAAATAGGTCACTTAAACATGAAACTGTACACTGCAAGACTTCAGCTCCGCCGGCCCGCCGCCAGCGGCCGGCCCTCATTAAATATTATAATATACCTTTAATCGTTTCTATCTGAATCAATTTCACCTAAGACAACATACTTCAACGTAGACTTTATAACGTTATATCTTTTTACTTTATCTCAGTCTTAGTTTTCGCGAAACTCAAAGACGGCGCGAGGAACGCGGACCCGGCCGCCGTCGCTCCCGAATAAATAAATAGCAAGTCTATAGCGGTCGGGGAGGCTCGTCCGCGTCCCGGTAATGGAATGTAAGCGTGATATGGTGTCGGGGGCTTTGGTCAGGCGTCGGGCGGCGCGGCGCGGCGCGGCACCATCACGCCCATCACCCCCGGGGGCCCGCCCGGCGGCGCCGCCGGCCGCGCGCCCATGCGCACCCACCAGCGCGTGGCCTTCTGCAGCAGCCCGTCCTTCTTGCGCCGCGCCGCGCCCGCCTCGCCCTCCGCCACCCCCGCGCCCGCCCCCGCCCCCGCCGCCGCGCCGCCCGCCCACTCCGGCACGTCGCTCACGCACTTGTTCGGCGGCGGCTGGAAGCTGCTTCTCGTCAGCTCGGCTTGCTGGAATGCGACCGACCGTTTAGTGCACTCGATCATCGTTGATATGATTCGATACGGACATATTTTTATCGAAATCATCATCGACCTATCGCAGTCCACTGCTGGAAATAATAAAGTATATAATATACCGTCAAATCTTCACTACTGACAAACCGTCTGTTGGGTTTCGTCAAAAATATTGAACGAGCCCAGACTCGCTGTTTGTTTACCGCACTTGGAAGTTTCATATCCATCCAAGAATTATTATTTACGCAATTAGAAGTAAAACTTATAAAATGTATTAATAAAAATAGAAAATACTTGAAACAGATACAAGAGAAGGTGTTATCATGCATGCACGTCTACATAATTGTTAATATACTATTTATTTACATACCTAATCAATTCAAGCGATTAAAACTACTGATACTAAATCGTTATGAGCAGGTGTATTAATTTATTTTAACAAATACTTTCTTGAAAATTAATTTAGAATAGCTCAATAAGGTTCAGTTTTCAATAGCCCAAGTTGGTTTAATAAACTACGCTAGATTATTTTTCTTTTCCTCTGATATCTAAATTCGTTACTGAGAAGAGGACTATAGAGAGTATTTATTATACCTGATAAGGGACTCGTAACTGTAGATGCACATCCTGCCCGTATTCGCCGTCAGGCAGTTGTATACTAGGAGGTAGGCCGAGCCTCTCGGCGGCCGCAGCTGATCTCGCGCGCGTCTCTTGCTCCACCATCTCTTGGAGCCTTCCCACCATCGCCTGCAACCTTTGCTGCTTCTCCCATTCCCTAAAAATATTAAGAGAAATGTCACATTATAAAAAATATGCTAATTTTTAATGTTTATAGAAGAAATGATGGTGAAACGTTTCATCATACTATGTAATTAAAGGTCAATAAAAGCTGAAAAGACAGTGGAAAGTCTAAGTAATTTGTTGCAACATTTGTAATACTAATCATGTTAGATGTAAGACTAATCAAAATAGCTTTTGTTTGAGTGCCATTTTTGTATGCCCATATTTCGGACTGTCAATTTCTATCTTACAGTTTTATATATGTAAAGTTAGTCTATTTACGATTATGAATATATAAATTAGAAGCCAGTTTAGAAAAGATAGTAAAAACACTCTTTGAGAATATTTTAAACCTAAGAATTTTCATTTACATCATCATGTTTCAGCCTATAGTGTTATAGCATATGTTAAATACCTATTTGAATTGAATGTTGAAAAAAGTATTTATTATAATTTATAAGACTGTCAGGAGATTCACTATCTGTATCTTTCTTGAGATAAATTGTAAACTGATTAGATAGAACAAGCAAAGGTTACAGTTTTCACACTGTCCTAAAATGTTTATGTTGTGCTTAAACACAATTTATAGATATATATATATATAAATAGATAAATGCTATATACGTTTTGCGTTCGGCTCCGGCCGCGTATATATCTGTTAAGTCTGTGCTTCTTTAAACTGATATCGCTTTTTCATTGAAGTGTAGCTTACTAAATTACAATTTTTTTTTTTCAATACATTTAATATTTGGATGTGAAAACACGAAAACCGATCTCAAAACTTGACCATTTTCCAGGAGTTTAATTAAAATAACAAAACGTTTTAAGAATATTTTATTTAATAAGGTTTGTTGTAAAAGTTATTTTACGTCACCTTTGGTATTGTAGTTTGTTTTAATTGTTATTTTGATCCGCATTCATGCCTGAAATAATGAAAATCTTAATATGTCATATCTACATTTTATGTACATTTACGGATGTTAAATTTACATTTGAGTGTTTGTTTACTTTTATAAATTGTTTTGCAAATTAGCGGTATTATCTCCGCGCGTTGATATTGGGATTGACAGCTAAGAGCGGTGACGTCAGTACATGTGAAATTTACAAGAATTATCAACTGAAATCAATCAATCAAACTATCAAATTAAATTTCTTAAAAATAAACTTTTAGATTGTGTTACTAGCGTTACTATTTTGCGATGGATGACGTCACGCGGCGGTTAATCTGTTTGTATTGCTGAATGAATGGATCATTCAGCAATACAAACAGATTAACAGAATGTTTGCTAGTATGAGGAAAATGATTCAAATTTATTCTCATTATACCCAGATATTTATAACAAACAGCTGATTTTTGCACTGTTACATAAGATACATTAAATAGAATAGTAGGTATAATTTATATCACATTTCGGCTTTGCTAGCGTTTTCGTTTTTTTTTTATTGATTAGGGGGCAAACGAGCAGACTTATCGCCTGATGGTAAGCGATTACCGCCGCCAATAGACACCCGCAACACCAGAGGCGTTTATGTATTATTTGTCAATGAGTCTGCCCAAAGAATTAAATTTTACGAAATTTTTATATTTAATGTTTTACTAACAACTTTATAAATTTAATAAGCAGCAGAAGGGCGTATCTGTTATTGAAATAAATTGTATGATATGTTGTTTTCAACAGTTTCAACAGAACAACAATGACTGCACGGTTGGCCGAGTGGTGTCAGCGGTCGCCATGCCGCTTGCTACTGCGCCAAGTGTCGTGGGTTCAAATCCCACGCGGTACCTACAACACTTTGTGTGATCCACGAATTGTTGTCCCGAGTCTGGATGTTCTTTGTGTCCGTTTCATGTATGTTTGTAAAGTCCCCCACGACACAGGATGTTATTCCTAATGTGGGAGTTGTCTTTTTAAAAAAAGAAAAGAAAAGAAGAGTTCTAAAATGATTAATGAAATATCACTACACACCTTGCAAATGTTAGGGAAAATCATCAGAGTCAAGTTTATGAATGAATATGTACCATTCAGTAATGCAAAAGATAATATATATATTATGAGTTTTTTTCAGATTGCGGAACCGCGCAGTTAGCCGCTTTTCGATTTTAATTTGGATTTACTTGTGCTCGAGCGTATGCACTTAACCGCCACGCTTAAATCCATGTAAAAAATTGAAAGAGGCTGTGCGGTTAATCTCCCCCGCGGTTGACCGCAAGTGCGTAAGACCGCTTAGTTTGTTAAAAAGAGGTAAATGCTTCTTATCCCTAGATATTATATTTACATAGTAGCTGACCCAGCGAACTTTGAACCGCTATTTCTTTTAATTTATAACCGACTTCAAAAAAGAAGGAGGTTACCAAATCGACTGTATTTTTTCATGTTTGTTACCTCATAACTTTCGACTGGGTGAACCGATTTTGATGATACTTTTTTTATTTGAAATGGGTCACACAACCCATTTCAATTTGGTCCAGATTTTGTTAAACATTTTGATTATCTTCTATACGAACTTTGTCCTTACAATAACAAACACGTAAAAGAAAGAATTATCCAACTTGGTGCAGTCGGTATTCTGTTCTGATTCTGCTGATGATTTCTGTTTTATAAAAAGCTTCTATGCTAGTAGGTAAGTGCTACATTTTTCATTTAATACATTTCTTATTATATATTTATTATTATTTATTTAATACATCATGCACTTTAGGTGCATTGGCGGACTTAATGCCTAAGGCATTCTCTACCAGTCATATTTCCATGTGGCTTTGCTAGCGTTTACGTAAATTTTTCAATCAGCTGATCAGAGGATCATTTCTTACTGTGTTTTTTGGGACGAAAGGTTCTTTCTTTTTTAAATTAAGAATACTAGCAATGAGTCGCACGTTAGTAGTATATTTAGCGACCCTTATACAGCTGTCACGATACCATCATGTAAAGGGTAACAAACAAAACATTCGCATCTAATTCTAATACTTGGTTGAGGGTTGCATACATTATTACACATGAATACTTGTGTAATAATGTATGGAACCCTTTATACTTAAAATTGACAGCCATGTTGATGTTCTCACGGAAAAGAAGAAGATCGTTTTAAAATAACTATTTATTTGACAAATAAATCCGTTATTTGCTAACAGGAGCAATTTGACGAACTTTTGATGTGCTAGTGTGATAGTTATACTATACTTTGATATTAATTACAAATACTGTTTTACCACTTTACTGATTGAATTATATACATACTTATGAACTATCATATTGGTTTAAAATAAAGTAAAAGTAAAAAGCACTTAGAACGTTGGAATACATTTAAACTAATTACACGATATTTTTAAATTAATTTAAAACCCTGTTTTACTACACTAGAAGTTGTATACCTATTCTAAAATCCTTTATGGTAAAAAAAAAAGTGGAAGGCATTATACACCCAGGTACACGCTATTTTTATATAAATTGTAAACTCAGATTTACTACACTAGAAGTTAGATTATATAATAATTCTAAAATTATGGATACCGTGGGAGAGCTATGCTTCGGCGTGAATGGGTTGGCTCGACCGGAGTGATACCACGGCCTCACAAAAAACCGGTGTGAAATAGCGCTTGCGCTGTGTTTCACCGAGTGAGTGAGGATACCGGAGGCCCATACCCCAACCCCTCCCCCCATCCCCTTTCCCATCCCCCCAAAGGTAGGCAACGCACTTGTGACGCCTTTGGTGTTACGGGTGTCCATGGGCGGCGGTAATCGCTTACCATCAGGTGATACGTCTGCTCGTTTACCCACTATTCAATAAAAAAAAACAAAAAAAAAAACATAATAACCATCACTTTAGTTAAAAATAAGGTTTAAGGTAAAGGAACTTACAATGTGGAATGGTGATGTCTGTGATCGTGCCGTAGGCGCGGTCCCCCCGGCGCGCCCAGCCGCTCCATGCCCGCGCACCCCGGCACTTGTACCGAGAGCATCTGCAAATCACAACACACTACTCTCACTTATGTTGTTATCCTCAGTATTAATATTATATCACTATAATTATAATAAATAAATAAATAAATAAATATTTCAGACAATTTAACACACAACGCCATCTAGTCCCAAGCTAAGCAGAGCTTGTGTTACGGGTACTAGACAACCCAAACTCCGAAACAAATATTTGCAGATCATACAAACATTTGGTCCGACCCGGGAATCGAACCCGAGACCTCAAGCACAGCAGTAATAACACCATCCAGTATACAACTGACTGTGATATACACCTCTTAAAAAAAAGGTATTGGCCTAATTTATAGCAGTAGGAACTGCAAAGATAAGAAAAACTTGACATAAATTCTATACCAAATTGTCTGGTCATCATGTATAGTAGGTCAATACCTCCTTTCTACGAAGAGGCATACCTCCAGAGGTTTAAACAACAACAGTGTTTATCTCATAGCAAACTTGCAATACACAGCTATTTTATTTAACACATTCTATTCTTAAATATTTATCATAAATAAATCAGTCTCAAATCTATGGGAGCTGCATTGTTTTATTTTCTTGTTGATTTGGAATATTGTATGTTATTATTGTTTAAAATAAACATGTCTTTTTTACTTCGGGGTCTTTTTTATCATATTACAATAATATGTGGTAAAATGGTTAGTGTTAGATATAACAAAAAATTAGAGTATCACATTTTTAGATATACATTAGATATATTTTCTAGACTACTAGATTATATTTTAAATAGTTTTATATCTTTACCTAATATAAAATTATCCTGTAATACATAAATTTTACCTCTCTTGACAATTTAAGTTAAAAAAATGGGCTTTTGCCCTTGTTGCATGTTATGTTATGAATGAAGTGGCGTGCAATTGTAGGGAACTACGATAGGCTGATGATGACATTTCACACAGAATCCTGTAAACTCACATAACCAGGGGAAGCCTGTACTGTGGTAGCCAAACTGCTGGGCAACATACATATATATTTGTAAATACATACATATTATAGATAATTACACCCAGACACAAAACAAATGATTGTGTTTATCACACAAAGATTTGTTTTGGGTGAGAATCGAACTGATAACCTCTGGTTTAGTAATCAGGATCACTGACCACTAGACCAACAGACCTATCCTAGTTAAGGTTGTGATATGCAGTCTTTATGTAGTATAAAATGAAGTCGCTTCCATTGTCTGTTTGTTTAGATCTTTTAAACTACTCAACTTTAATAAATTTTTAGTAATAGATAGAGTGATTTAGAAAGTTTCTTTAAATCTTTAATACCTATCTATTATAGTAGAGGATATTTCAAAGACTAGTGCGAAGTTGGACCACTATAATTTTATATAGTCATACAATGCAGTTTATTTTGATATTCCTAAATTGTTTAAGATCCTGCAAGTAGCAATAAATTCAGATTTTGTATTATTATTTTTTATAATATTCAATACCATTAGCTACTATTAACTAAATACATAACGGCATTAATTATGGTAAGGAATCTGGTAGTTCACACAAATCTATGCTAATACTCATATTATAAAGCTGAAATATTTTTATGTTTGGTTTAATACACTAATATCAAGAACTACTGGTTCTAATCCAAAAATTATCTTAGTGTTGAATAGCACACATAAAGAGGAAGGCTAAAGGCTATTTAAATTTAGAAAAACGGAAGGATTTTTTTTCTTTTGATAGACATAGATGAAGTAGAGTACCTAGTGTTAATATAATTATAAATTTGCATGAACTTTCTTGCCCTGATTAGATACATTTAAAGGGCAGAGACACTTATTTCAACTAAAATTGTCAAGAGATACATTTGCTCAAGGAAGTGTTCATCAACAACAGCCCACTGCCTTTCTGTAGAAAGCAGGTTCTGGCTCGCTATACCACAAACCCACTGAAGTATGAAAGTATGTAAATGTCAAATTTGGGGTAATTTTGGTATGATTTTCACAGTGACGTGTGTGTGAGTGCCTACATGCTAAATGCCCTAATTTAAGGACATCAATAATATTTCATCTGCCCATGTCAGGTCATTTTCTAGTCAAGCTTTTAATTTTTTCTTCTGCTAATAACTTGGTGTACATCATTTTGTTATGTGTGGGTAAATGTGTGTTATGTTTCTTATATGACTGTAAGTGTGTGTGTGTGTGTGTGTGTGTGTGAAGAAAGTATGATAAATATATATGAAATAATGATTCTTTATGAATTTTCAAGTGTTTATTAAAATTTAATAAATCATTATCACCAACAGCTATTAACAGTCCTGGACATAAGTCTTTTTTTTTTATTAATATTTTCAAAAGAGCATACATAGAAACTTATAGCTTGTCCTTAGAAACAAAGTTTTGCCCTTCTATAACACTCTGGCAAAAAAAATACTGTTATTATGTCAGAACAATGTTTCAAGTATAAAATATAATAACATAAATATGAACTTTATTTTCACTTGTACATAAATAAATTTTGAAAAACTTTTCTGTTTTTTTTATATAAATTCATATATTACACAACAGTTTTTTATGTATGAATAGACACAAATAATTCATATGATTAAATAAAATGGTTTAAAAAATGGAATGTTAAGGGGGTTATAAATAGACAGCATAAATGAATAGGGTACCCAGTTTAATTTAAAATAATATTTATATATATTTATCCTATTCTAAAAGTTATAATAAAGAAAGATAATCAAAATATAATGATGATCTTAGTTTTAAATCTTTTAAACTTTTTATTTTTAAATGTTGCCAGTATTGTATGTTATGAGGATTTTAAATTATTTGGTTCCCAATTAGAAATCTAAAGATTATGTGGTGTTTTAAGTATTAAACAGTCTAGTTAGACAAGTTACTCATAATAAGCATAGGTATATATATACATAGCACCTTTAGAAATTAGTCTCAATTCATTAATTTATTGTGGTGAAGTTTAAAAGAAACTTACTATAATCAAGAAAACATAAGATTTTAACTTTTTTTGAAATCCATTACAGTCAAAATTATCTTTGAATGGATTACTGTTTATTTGCTAAAACATGTTGCCGTCAACATTAAACAGAATCAAGAATGTTACTAAGATTTATTGCTCAACAGAAGTCTCTTGCAATGCACATAATACTATACAACAATTTTATGACTAAAATTGAATAATATACACATTAGTGGCATAATAAAACCTTCTTGGGAAATTATGAAATCTGCTTTTTTTTTAAATGTGACAGTAGTCCTGGTCTATTCTCCTATGTTGATATGAGGTATTTTATTTTCTTTTATAATCTTTGATGACAGCTCAACTATTTCACTAAAAAATCTTTGTGCATTTTTAACTCACTGAGTATGTAAGTGAATTAACAAACATATGATTTAGAAAAATGAAGATTAGATACCTAATCAAAACAATCATAGGTAGGTATACCTACCGTTTTTGATGAGTATTTTCAATTGTGATGCACAAAATATTCGGTAGGTACAGAGTTGACATGTCACGATTATCATACAGCAAGAGGTGATTACGGAACTGTCTGTCATGAATATTTATTTAAATTCACACAAACAACGTCTGGGTGTGACGTCGCTATCGGCGCGCCTCTTATCACTTGGCACGCTCCCGCCGTCTCGCGGCCATCCGAGTCGCTTCGGGCCTCACTCGACTCCAGTACAAACATTCTTCTAATCTACTCATTTCCCAGATTTATTTACTTCTTAAAGTTTTTACTATTTTAGCTATGATATATAAATGTGTTTGTTTTTACTGGATTACGGAGTTATTTTAAGATATTTTTACACTGCACTCATATGGATTCAAATGATTATCATGACGTTTTTACACTACTTACTATTTGAAACAGTGTCGTCCACAATTCTCGTAGGTTTTCCACCTATGTATGACAGTTAGTGATGTGCTTAAATCCAATTTCGATGGCACACTAATCGACACAAATACGTAAATCGATCACAAAATGTTGTATTTGGTATTTTTTACACAGTCACTGACATTTGTTTTGTTGAAGCTGTAAATATTATATAAACGAAATCATCACAGGGCACTGTAGAGAGATTAGCGCGTCTACAATAATTAACTATCATTCACTAATAAATAAAATATGATATTTAAGGCATTAACACTATAAAAATAAAATTATTTATTAATTATGGATAACGTATAAAATCCACTATCGCGTGTTTTGTGATGGAGTATCATAACTCCCTTTTTCATATTGGCAGAAAGACGGCTGCCATCGAGCGAGTCTTGTTGTTCAATGACGCGGACGGACGCGGCGCGGTGTTCGCAGTCGCGTAGCGGGGAGGACAGGCGGGCGGGCGGTACACCGGCTGCCCCGATGTCGCCGCACACTAACATGATTGTAGTGTGTAATTGTATATAGATTTTCTCTCACACTTAAATAATCTGTCTAGTTAACTTTGTGTGCTCAATCGGTACTTCGGTAGGTGCGGTGAATACGATGTAGCTCGAGCTAGTAGTGTGTTTATTAGATTATAGTGAGCATAACGTGTGTTGCGTGCATATGAGCTGGCACACATGCAAGTAAAGCTCGATTGCTGCTACCGTCGTCGTAGTTGTTATATATGCGCACCTATAACTGTAATAGTGAGCGATGACGCGTTTGTCGGCTCGCGAGTGAGTCGAGACAGTTGGCATTGCTCAATGATCGAGTTGTAGTCATAGAAAAATACGTAACCAATAATCTTAAATGGATCATAATTAACTACTTGTATTAAAAAACCTGTTTAGTGCTACATCAGTTTATTGTTATAAAATAACATATTTTCCCTTGAAATTGATACATATCGGAAAAGCTAAGAAAGAAGATAGAATAACAATACCTAATATAATTGAACTCGCCTTTGTTTGCGATAGGATCGTCAACTTATACCTACTATTTTCGTCACTTTCACGTGCCTACCTACCTAACTTTCACAAATTGATGTCTAATTGCCTATGCACAAACAATCAGACATATCGGTTGGAAAATACTACCTACTACTTTTCTTTAATCCAGGGTCTTTACCTATAGTGCAGGGTGTGTGGTGCACACGGGCGCAACAGTGTTAGGGGCGCCGGCCGCGGCCCTTTTTAAGAATCTGGGCGCTTATTGGAGGGCGCTACGCTTATTAAAGGGCGCTAGAGGAATGATTGCACACGGGCGCTTCACGGGCTACAGAATCCTCTGCTTTAGTCATATAAACCAGATGTTCATATATAATCTTTACTTAGGTATTTCTTAGATCCTTTGACACCTGCCTACCCTGAAATCTAATTAAAGTGGTAAATAAATCTTTTGTTTTAATTTTACGATTATAGAATCATATCTACAATCAGTGACAATGTTTTATTAAAAAAAAACTTTCCAATATTAAAAGTGTATTATAGGACTTATCACAATATCTACTTAGCTATTTAATTACGATAGTAATACAATAATATCGAATCGAGATCGTTTTTAGATTTTTCGAGAGACTTGAAGACGCGAAGACTTTAAATACTTGACATTGGCAGAAATAGCTGATTAGCTGGTTGCCATTTCATCAATAGAAGAATAGAATAGAATAATATACTTTGCAACGTTATTTAACACGACAGTTCTGACGGAATTACGATAATCTATCTCAGGTGTCCGAAGCATTGAAGTCGACTTGATTGTATAAAAGATAACAACAAATTGTAAATCATACTCATAATCTCGAGCGTACCGGTGCATTTTATCTGGATAATTTTTTTTATTTGAATTTTTCTTTTCTTTTTCTTCTTTTTATTAATAAAGGGATTAGTTTTGTATTAAATTATAAATATTACTCACATTAACTTTACCTAAATATATTAGGTTTAAGGTATTGTTTGCCAGATTCGGTAAGTTTTTTAATATTTTTCCATGAACGCCTGACCTGTCTTTGTACCCCCGGCTGCAAATTTTATAACAGTTACTACATCAGCTGTATCTAATGAATCTGGAATGGAAACGGATGGTCCCAGTCCCACCGTGGACACCTAAGAACCAAACTACATAAAATATGCAATTAAAGAAGAGGAGCAAGGGTGTTGTTGTGCAAGTGCAGATAGTGAAAATAGAGACTCTACTCCTACTGTTCGCCTGGTTGAATATAATAATAATAAAGTCACATCAAGTAGTGGTTCGGGCCCCCAGGGTTCAGTATCTGGAGTTGCTAGGAACAAGTATGAGATCAATGACATTGGCTTATTTTTTTTATACGTCCAGAAAGAGATTAAGTCGCCCAATAATAATACCACCTTGCACCCGGTCACATTATTGGTAGACCTCTCAACAGCAATGCCATTCACAACATTGTAGATGGATCTGTTTAGAGGATAGGCAGAAATAGAATCTCTTTCAAGTTCTCAGATTTTCGTGATGCTAATTCCTTTATTTCCAATACCAGGTTATCAAAAACGAACTTAAAAGCATTTATACCAACTTTTACAACATAAATGGGCTTTGTTCGTGGTGTTCCTTGGGAATGGTCGCCTGAAGAAATAATTGAAAATGCTTCAGTACCTGATAACTGTGGTAACATTCTTAAAAATAGGAGGAATAATGATAAAACTATTGTAGAAGGGTCCCCTGTTTGGAAAGCAATGCAGGGTATTATAATTACGCTAAATGATCAAGTTCATATGCCAAAGTAGTTAGTACTCCAGTTACAACTTACGTTCATAGAAACTCTCAATCTCCTTATACACAGCAGTCTTCTTTCCACACTTCACATAAAAAACAGTGTATTTGAACCGTCGCCCTCCCCCAAACCAGGTAAAGGTTACGATTGAGAAAAACATTAAGAGATACTTAACGAATACAGGTGTACCTTTAACACAAACTCCACAGATCCAACAATGATGTCAACATCAAATATATATCATATAATTCAAATTCTCATCCAAACACTAACTTAATCTAATACCTATAGACATACCGTCCAGCGAGTGCCCCTACAAAGATGAAATAGCAATTTCAGAAACCAGGCCATTCATCTTCGAAATCAATGGGTTTTTCTTGTTTAAGAGATGATAGACTTACATAACGACTTTTCTTTTTCTTTTAATCTCTTCATATATAGAGTTCTTTCGAATTATATTTATAATAATAACGTTCGTCTTTAAAAAGATTTTTTCTTTTAAATATTTAAATATATAAAAATATTTACAACAGGTCGTGCCTGCTATTTATTTAAAATATTGAATTTGTTTGTACGTTTTATATTTTTTTCACAGTCCCGATCCTGTCAGGTTTCCTTTATTTCAAATTCCAATTATTGCCTTTTCGCGAATAAATGTTTCCTTACCTTACACTTTGTACCATTCAAATGTCAACCAAATAGAATTTGACGCTGGCGAATGCACAAAAGTGCAAGCCAAGTTTTCCTGCCTAACAGGGAGAAAAAAAAACTTGAAAGCCATTATGTTTATATTTTTTAATCTAGTGTAAAATGGCTACGGTGTCATTGTCGTTGTTTTAGTTAATCTTTTATTTTAGTGTTAGCAACAACTCACGGGGTTGGCTGCGGCGGCTGCGGCGGCAGCGTGGCGGCGGCGCAGGTGCGGGCGGGCCAGGGCACCCGCGGCCGCGCACAGTAGCACTGCGGCACCAACGCATGCGCCCGCCCACCACCACTCTGCAATAATATATATAAACGATCCACTTTTTGTTTGAAATCAAATACAGATACACTGAGCGATTTCCTTCAAGGGTTATTGGCCAATTTTATCTCCTTATGAGAAAACAGTATGATAAGTTCCTGAAAAAATGTTTAACAACTGACATGAATTCTTATATGCTTATCATAAATACCATGTAAAAAGAAACCGGAAATTAAAAGACCTGATAGATATTGTATTGTTAATGACTAGAATTTTTGTTCGTGTGTCCAGGAAACTGCTTGAATATTTTTTATTTAGACAAAGCTTTATATATGAAGCACAATTATATATTAAGCTCGTTAAGTTACTATTAATTTTTTTCTGGAAAAACGTGATTTGTCAGCGTAGTAATGAAGCCAAGACTTACTAATGAGAGACCACCTCTCTATGTCTAGTCAGTGTACTGTAAAAAATATCCACTATTCTTAATCACAACTTTTCGTTCCCTGAAAAAAGTGATAATAAGACCGCTTACTTTGTTTTCACGAACTTGCAAATACAATGTATAAAAATGTATGAAATTCATAAAATGAAACTTTCTATTTATAATTAGAGCGGTACAATTTATTTTAAGACGGTATTCAAAACACAATTATATATGTTCATTAGCAACAAATTGATAAGAGAAAATATAAACTGAATTCGTATTATTTGTGATCATTTTACTATGAACTAAAGAGATTAAAAAGTCATTACAAAGTATATAGCTCTATTAAAAAACGTCATGGGTATGGACAATAGTTAGGTTTATAATTCTTTACTAATGAAAAGAAAACCGAAAGAAACACACGTGATTTTAATTTAAACAAACTTTAAGGACATTCTTTATTTAACATTATCATTGATGTCTGTGGCGTTGACCATGTCGATGTGTGGTGACAGATTAAGAATATGGAGTGTCACCACTCCTATTAATCGAGTGGGTGTCGTAACAATCGACGTAAGGAGCAAAATTTGTAGGAAAACGGCGCTGCAAAGAGAATGAAAGCTTGATACAATATCTTTTTGTATGTAAACTCCCTTATATCAACTTATGCATAGTATAGTAGGTTAAAACTTCCTTTCTTAGAAGAGATCTATATACAGCAGCACATAGTTAGAAACTAATAATGAGATGTGATTTTTCTAGAGAAAAAGAGGATTGTGCCTTCAATTATGTAATTTGCATGTTATGTTAATATTTGAACTAACTTCTTATGGCGTTTTACAATCCAGACAACCTTAAGATAGAATAGACCGATTAGTGAGACAGCGGTGTTTGTTTTGTGTAGAGTTTGATAACAATATGTTATCTTTAAACGCACACATCTATATTTTATGCATACCTACAGATCACATGCACGAGTACCTACAAACATATTTGTCTGTATACAAAGTAATGCACGTTAATTGACAGGTATTAAATTATATTGTATTTAGGTAGACAAAACAACGTGAACTTGTTACGAAAAATTTAATATAAGGTTTACTAGGTTCAGGTATCTGCTATTTCAGGTTATAGGGTTTCAGGTTATTATATTAATCCTTGGAACGAGAACTGTACTATATAGGCAACTAAGTATTCTTATAAATATTAGTCTGGATGTACTGCAAGTAGGGTGTAAAGTAAATGAACAAGTAACACATTTTCAATAACAACAAACGGGGGGTACTGTTTAATCTACAGAAAATTTATACCAGTACATTCAATGACACTCAATAAAGTTTGTCCACACTTTAAATGTTTTTGGTCTGATAAAATAAAAACAATATGCGAAATTAGATGGCGTAGATACCTTATCAAATACTTACTAAAATATGTCTATTTATTTAGACGATAATTTTGACTTATCAGCAACGAATCGCGTCAAGTTCTTCCGGATTATTTGTAAGTAAATGTATCGACTCATGTGATAAATATCCTATCTGTTGTGAAAACCAACAAAATATGACATTCTCTGTTAGGCTAACGGTAATATGGAAGAACATAAATATAGGAAAAGCCTTGGCTAATTCAATATGCTATTTTGTTTGTTCATTATAGTGCAAAACTTTAGTAAACACATTATATACTCGGTATTCTGTGCTATGATAACAAGATAGTTGATAAATATACGTCAACATGTCTAAAAACTTCAGATTTATTTAATTTTTTCATTTATTAATACATCTCAGCGTTAGATATGTCTTCGTAAGTGGGATTACCAAATACTCAGTTCAGAGATTTTATATGTTTCGAACCAAATTACTAATCGATTCATGTCCTTCAGGGATTCAAAAATAAGCAGTTTAGTTTTTTTTCTATAATATTGAGGCTTAAGGTGTGCGAATAAACTATTCACCATATCGAGCTTATTCCATCGAAATAAATAGTAAATATAAAAATACCAAACTTAAAAGTACTTTTTTTTATTATATATGGGGCAAACGAGCAGACGCATCGCCTGATGGTAAGCGATTACCGCCGCCTATGGACACCCGCAACACCAGAGGCGTTACAAGTGCGTTGCCGGCCTTTTAGGAAGGAGTACGCGCTTTTTTTGAAGATTTGAAGGTCCTTTTGGTCCGGAAAAACCGCAGGCGACAGCTCATTCCACAGTTTTGCTGTGCGTGGCATAAAGTTTCGGGAAAATCGCACAGTTGTGGACTGCCAACCATCTAGATGCTGGGGATGAAATTTCTGTCAAGTAGGACGATGGCGGAAAGAGGTGGCAGGGATCAATCCAAACAATTCCTCTGAGCACTCCCCATGGTAAATGCGATAGAAGATGCACAGCGAAGCCACATTTCTACGCAGCGCCAGAGAGTCTAGCCGCACGGTCAGAAAATATCGGATAACTTGACAGCTATTGTAGTAGCTATAGTTTTGTCATATCACTATATTATTATACAGTGTAACCTAACATGTGCCTAAGATTTTTCGTTATTTATCTCATAAATCTTATCCTTTTCTTCTAGTCCTAAAACATACAAAGTCTTTAAAGAATGACTTGTACGACATAAAGAAATAAATAATAAAACACTGCACATATACTGTTAATTCTGTCCTCTAGTTCTTCCATCGATATCGTCAAGAGATTTGAATTTGGTGAATATAGGACCATCATTGGAACAAATAAAACAGTACAATTATTTTTAAATCAGTACATACTTGTTGGAAATATCAGTGAACAGTAAACCTCTTTCCTATTATGTCGGTTAAAATTAAACACTATCTGGAATAATTATATAAAAATACATAACTATCTGGATGGAATAATTACTGGAAATAATCACATGTTAGTAAAGCTAGTTGGCAACAGTTAATGATTTGATTTAGGAATCAGTCAGTCCTACGTTTCTCATGTTTCTAATATTTATAAGATACTATAGACATCAAAAACCTATATATTCAAATGTATGCATATGTACTCTTTAAACAATGCTAATAGTCAGTTTCCTAGTGTTATTTGTTACAAGTGAATGAAATAAACGAATTTCGTTTTAGTAAGCTGAGCGAAAAATACTCGCATAAACTATTGCTAAGAATATCTTGCACTCATTAGTACTAGATTTATAACGTTTCCGCCGAGGTTATTATTTATTTCATTCATTTATTCAATCACAGTCGAGTTTTTATGTTTCACTGGAATAATGTTTTTCCGTTAACAGATTCTTTGTATAAAATACTTTACAAGTTTAGAACTCAATGAAAATATTTCCCTCATTTCATTTTAGTTTATTTAATGTTTAAATGTTTAAAATTTTATAAAGGCCATGATGATATTAGTTAATAGAAATATCTCAAAATAAATAAAAATTAATAAATATATGTATGTAGACATAAATGTAAAATTTTGTTTGAGATACTCATGTTTTCGTAGCTCGTCACGTAGCAAGACCGTAGTCACACCGTCGTAGCACCGTAGATCAGTGAATACACTAAGTATGTATGATCTTAAGTACATGTCAACTTATATTATGGAGTATTAATAGCACGTTTTCTAATATTATAATGTTACAATTTAATGCAGTGCACGTCAAAACACCGAGTACAAAGTGTTTAAAGTCAATGTAGTTGTGCATTACGTGCCGTTCTATTTTAGTTAGAGAGTTTGTTTGCGTGGTTGTGCCCAATTTAGCAATCCTTAATCAGAATATCTCTCTTGACAGCCGGCTCAAGTAAAAGTGAGCGCACGTTCTCATAGTTTAATCTATACTTTCATATAAGATATACTCATTTTGATAGTTAATTATGAAAAAGCTATGCAATATATTTATAGCTACATATTTATTTAAAAGTTTACACAACAAACAAAAAAAGTTATCATCATTCTACATCTTAAGACCGAAATGTTTTTGAGTATGAAAAAGTGTACGTACAAAAGGTTATACAAAAGGCAAACTAACAGCAAATGACAGTGATGAGTATATAAAACGATTGTATTAATAATAATAAATAAATATTCTGGACATCTAACTCACAACGCCATCTAGTCCCAAGCTAAGCAGAGCTTGTGTTATGGGTACTAGACAACTGATATAAATACTTATATACTTTTTTTTTTGTAAATACATACATATTATACATAGGAAACACCCAAACTCCGAAACAAATATTTGCAGATCATACAAACATTTGGTCCGACCCGGGAATCGAACCCGAGACCTCTTGCTTAGCAGTCGCATACGCTACCACTACGCCACCGAGGCAGTCGTGATACAATGTAGAAGAAAATTTCAAAACCATTAAATAATAGTTATAAATATTGGCCGAGAGTTTCCGATGACGATCATTTGGGCATTTAATGCAGATACATATTAAATATGATTCGAGTATTCAAAACAAGCACTTCTACAAAACAAATTCTAGTAGCTAAAAACCACCAGAATGTTATTAAATATGTAAGTTTAGTGTAAGCTTTTAGAAGAAAAAATACTTTATTACTAAACTGTAATTTGAGGTTTGTTATTGCCCATATGAGATAAGATTTAGACTTTAAGTAAACTTAACATTCGAACATTCTTTCATTGAAATTTTTTTTTTTAATTTTTAATCCAATCTTTTGTATATTCAAATCAGTTGCTCTTATCATCCTACTACTACTGTGTTATAAACGCGAAAGTTTGTGAGTGTGTATTTGAGTAAGTTTGTTGCTCTTTCATGCAAAAAGTACTTAATGGATTTTGATGAAACTACAATAATATAGCTTATTTTTTTTTTTTTTTATTTTATTATTTTTTTTTTTATAGAATAGTGGGCAAACGAGCAGACGTATCACCTGATGGTAAGCGATTACCGCCGCCCATGGACACCCGCAACACCAAAGGCGTCACAAGTGCGTTGCCGACCTTTAGGGGATGGGAAAGGGGATGAGGGGAGGGGTTAGGGTATGGGCCTCCGGTATCCTCACTCACTCGGTGAAACACAGCGCAAACGCTGTTTCACACCGGTTTTCTGTGAGGCCGTGGTATCACTCCGGTCGAGCCGACCCATTCATGCCGAAGCATAGCTCTCCCACGGTAAATAGACAAAGCATAGCTTATACATCAGAATAACACATAGGCTACAATTTATAAAGATACTAGCTTCTTCTTGCGTTGCCCGCGGTTATTGTCGTACCGCACCGCGGGGTTCAGCTAGTTATTACATAAAGAGTCGTGATGATTAATTATTGCAGAAACATTAATTGTTGTCCAATTTAACATTTTACAATTTCACAATTCTTCTGGTAAGTTTAAATTACAGGTTAATTTAAAGGTTTAATTAGAAGAGTTCCCTATTGTTTGCTGTTTACGCTTTAGGAATGTAACAAATAAATAAATATTAACGGTATTTATTAGTATGACTAAGTTTTAGGAAGTTTAGTTTTACTATATATAACAGCAGAGTTTAGGTTACAAATATTTATCTTGTTAATAGCTTAACACTTATAGACTTGTTATCATTCTAATAGTTCTATAGAGTTTGTAAAAGTAAATATGCTGCAAAGATATGCTCCAAATAGAAGATATGAGTTACAAGCGCTCCGACGAAAGGTTGCATATTATAGTAAATGTCTTCCTGCAATGAATGTCGTAACGGATGACTCATGAATGTCCGACAGATTTAGGCACTGCGTAACTGATTGAACAATTATAGGAATCCTTTACAACAGCCTGGGGTGTATACAACTAGCTTATACCTAGTCCTCTACTCGTGTGTATGTCGGATATGGTGGTAATCATTTTTCAGGTTAATATATAGCCTAAGACACTCACAAATACTGTGGTTTACTATTAGTAAAAGAATTTTTAAAATTGGTTTAAGTACATTCAGAAAAATTTCTTCTATAACCTCACAAACTTCATGTCTTTATTATAATTCTAGCTTTTGCATGCGGCTTCGCCCGTGTGTTTTTTTGGTTATCGCAGCAAGGAGTAACCTATGTCCTTCTTCAAGAATCAAAGTATCTCCAAGCCAAATTTCATTGAAATCGGTGCAGTTGTTTGGCCGTGAAAGCGGGACACACAGACAGAGACTTTCACATTTATAACATAAGTATGGAAGTATGGATTATAGATAAATTGCACGACTGGTGAATCGATTTTAAATATATTTCGTTAATTTTTACTGTAAACAGATTAAATTTAACTACCACGGTTTAGACATTTCGTACCTTGACAGATTTGTCTATAAGATGTTTTACTTATGTAGTAGGTTACTGTATATGGACTATGGACCTGTATAATCGAATGATTTTGGTAACCGTATTATAAAATGACCTTTTTATTAAGTTTATATCTTCTTGCCATTCCTTATTCCAAATTCCTTATTTCCAAGTAAACAAAACTTTCTTAAGACTCTTCACACATTGCCATATAAATATATGTATTTGTATCGAGTGATACAAACCGCAAGCCGGATTTTCCCTGAATAAGAGTTATTGAGTTCGTGGGTTACTGTCGGCTTTAGAGGCCAAAACAAACGGCATGTGGTCGCGCGTACTCGACAAAAATTCGACATCGTTCGCCCAAGAATGCACAGTGCGGTTATTTATAGTGGTCGAGAGGAGCGCGGGGGCGGCGGCGACGTCTGGTGTCGGTCTGCCGGGGCCTGCCGCCGATCACCGAAATAGCTTCTCCAGCTGGCGGTACCTGGCCACGTGGCGCAAACTCGGTCGTCGAGTGCTGGCTTACCTGCCTTCAGCCTTGGACCCGACCACGGAGGTGTCTTGATTCTACAAATGTGTTGTGTGCATATAACCATACGATTCCACTGTTATATAAACGAAGCTAAAGGTTACGAATACTATATCATTTCAAATATTACCTTGTATCATTGTATGCTATTTTAAATTAAGCAACAAACTATAGAAAGGTTGCGATTTCATTTATTGCTTATATTTGATTCTAATTAAGCTTAAAAATTAAGTTTCTTGTCTCTTTTTTAAATGTTGTGTGAACTATATCAATAAAATTATATATTTAATATACACACTACAGTAGCACTATGTACTCGCAGATTTAAAAAGAAAACCTTTGGCAAAGTGTTGATAGCATTAATTGATTAGTTGATTGGCTAAAATGACAAAATGCATTACAACTGTGAAATTATAAAACATGGTTTAAGATAAGTTCAAAGGCCGGGCATGCAATTAAATTATGTATCATAAATTAATTATCATTCTTGGATCTTATTCATTACTATCCTCTATTCGTTCCTCAAATTTTTAAATTAAGTTTTCATAATTTTAAAATTAAAGAAGTAAATGTTTTTAAATATCTATAGATAGAAATAAATAAAACTGAAGTACCTATCTATTTGTAATTTCCAATTAACAGCTTTTCATTAAATGCATGTCAAAGTACATATATACGTTACTTACAAAATTAAGTAAAAAAAAATCAGTCCTTTTTTTCCTGCTAATCTCTAGAACGGCTAGACAGATTGTGGCGGTACTTTTTTTTTTTTTTTTTTATTGAATAGTGGGCAAACGACCAGACGTATCACCTGATGGTAAGCGATTACCGCCGCCCATGGACACCCGCAACACCAAAGGCGTCACAAGTGCGTTGCCGACCTTTGGGGGATGGGATGGGGGGAGGGGTTGGGATATGGGCCTCCGGTATCCTCACTCACCCGGTGAAACACAGCGCAAACGCTATTTCACACCGGTTTTCTGTGAGGCCGTGGTATCACTCCGGTCGAGCCGACCCATTCATGCCAAAACATAACTCACCCACCCACTTAGTTAAGGACTTTTACTTTTACATAGATGATATAAGGAGTTACTTATGTTACTTTTTATAGATTAGCTTTGCCCAACGGTATTACTAGCGTTAGTGCGGGTAACACCGCGGGGGGACCGGCTAGTTGTAAATGAATATTACTAAAGACTTTTCTTAGACTGATTTAGAATTAATTTGTCTAATAGCTCGTTTCAAGTATTATTTTATAAACAAAAATTGGTTGAAGATCCGCAAAAGAAATGTAAACTAGATAAAGAATACATGAGCGAGATAGATGTCAGTGAAAAATCTTCACACAGCTGGATTTTCACTAATGATGCTGGAATTCAGGTTGTTTTTTTTTGTTTTAATAGCTGACTGACAGTGATTGACGTAATAATCGTTTTGGTTTTAGGTATGCGCAAGCCAGGAGGTCATTTCGATTAATTAATTAAAGTTTCATTGCACTATTCATTGTCAAATAAATGTCACCTTTGGTGCGTCTTAATTTGTTTCTTTTGTATGTGGTGTTCCGCTGGTGTTTGCCCAGTGGTTTTAGTAGTGGCCTTTATTTCTTCTTTATATTACGAGTATTTGGGGTCGGCTAGTGGTTTCTAAAAATATAGGATAGTATTTTCTAACGAGACGTAATTTAAACAAGAAATGTTCTTACCATTACGTAAACACTGTTGATAAAATTTAAATAGCTAGTCACCCGGGCCATTATTTCAGAAGTTTCGGCGCTACGGTTGAATATACTAACATACATAGACCGCCAAAACCATTACTCTTTCTTTTGGCTTCGTTTTAGTCGGATAAAAATTTCATTGCCTCAGTCGCCACTTGGAAATAAACACTTTTTTAAAGTACATTATTGCGTCTTGTCCTATCAATAAAATCTCAATGTCTTCGTTTTTTATTAACTTCTGACTCTTCGATGAAACGTTTTAATTATATTTCTTCCTTTAAGTACCGAATTTCATTTCCTGACATAATTTTATTACGATTTGCTAACCTACATTTAGGTAGCGATTTTCAAAATGTTTATTTAGGTTTTACACACAACGTTTTTTATCAATAAGAATACGAATGAGTTCATCGTAGGACGTAATTGGTGTGTCACCTGGTTATCTTTGTATAAAAATAGAAAGGGAAAACTATAGTAGTGTAGATATTTAGACCTTTTCTAGACGGATAAGTCAATATTGTCATTTTGAAATAACAGATTAGAATTAGCAAATATTCAATTGTGATTTACTTATCATAATTACGTATTTAGGTAATAATCTATTATTTGTACTCACGACATTGCGACAGCTAAACATAATAGGGAAATAAATCTTAGTTAAGGATTTTTATTATATTACAGTGTTTAAGTGCCTCTGAACCCAGATGACATTACATTTTTGGATTTTCGGCTGGTTTCCTCAGTAATGTATAAATGTGTATGAATGTGCTGTCCAAAAATATGTAAAATTTACGATTGCAATTATTCTGAAAATAATGAAGTTAAGTTTATGTAGAACTACCAAAAATAATGAAATTATCACCATGAAAAAACATTGATATTGATTGAAATATAGTTTCAAAATTTATTTTGCAGTTATAAATGGGTTGTCATATTAAAGAAGAGAAAATCCCTAAATAATAAATGGAAACCCAAAATGATCATTTCATGAATGTCGGGGTTTCAGGGTTTTCTAAAACTACTTACACACTATTGTATATCCACAGTTTGGCGGTTTCAAAGTTTAGAAAGAACAGACATTCTTGCTCTATTTTAGGGATGGACTTAGATTTGGAGGTACTTCCGGCAATAAGTCATTCTAGAACCTGAACTCTTCGTATGAGCTCATACTTTTTTATGTATGACCCTGGCAAAACGACTATTCTGCCTGATAGTGCCAAGAGTGGTAGTTACCATACTGCTGAAATCAACCGTAAAAAGTATTTTTTTAATCGAACCATTTATTCGATCCGAAATTGCCAAATGGTTACAAGACCCGCCCTTATTACGTAAGTGAGACAGACTCAAAGTATGCGTAAAGTAAAGACGTAGACATATATGTAAATCATAAAAGTGATATTTGAAAATATTGATAAGGTAACCTGTGGGATTTTTTAAGCTATTGCATAGCTTCTATCGCGGGCCTTGAGCGTGGAGACCGAATCATGAAAATTGCGTAACGAAAAAAACCTTACACCCCCGATTCCGACCGGCACAACGGTGATACTTTTTAGTTTTTCCATCTATAAATAAACACCAGAACTTATTATTTTTGTTTTTATTAAATAAAAACAAAAACAAAAACAAAAAAAAATACAAAAAAAATACTACATAAATAAAATAAATATATAATTATAATTGCATAAGTTGATAAAAAATGCTATGCAATAGCTTTACCGCGGCAGTCTCCGAGTGCCACACGTCTTTTTTTATACTAAAAGATAAACAGTAGCTACCTCTGTGACGTTTTACTTAACAAGTGTAAGTTAGTTATCAATATGTATCGTTACAATAGTATTTTTTTTGGTAGGTACACAGATTAGTATTAGTTTAATTTTATCAGCGTGACCTGCTCTGACACCGTTTAAAACAAGTTCCACGTATCAGACATTCATTTACCTACTTATTTTAATGCATAGTACGTTTGTAGAAGTTGTTTTGCCAGTGCAATTATGTGACCAAAACAAACAAAAACTTTATAAAGAAACGAACTTGGTTTGCAGCATAAAAATCTACTATCACGAATAGTGGAAATACCTAAGTACAAAATCGTAAGCCGTATTTGATAAGAGGGTGGTAGGGGGTGTGGGAGGAGGCTGTCGGGACGTCTAGACATAGCGTAATTAGGAAGGTGAGCGCGTAGGCAGCTCCGACTCACGACGCGGACGAACTGAGCGGAGTGAAGAAGTCGTGCCCCGCTAGCCTTGGACACGTCTTATTAAATACTAACAGGTAAATTATACAAATTGAGTAAGACATTTTTTGTTCGGTGGCTCCCAGTTCATTACGATAAAACACTAAATGAAAGTGTAAGTTCCAAAATACTACACTAACACCTAAATTCTAGACTACTAGAGCATCGAGGCGTGTGTATCAAGGAAATTTTGTTTGTCAGTACAATTTTGTTATATCGGTCTCTGTCCCCGAAACGGTTCAATGACGCGTTCGCGGATTTCGTCTTGTTTATCTCACTCTTTCTCTTTCAGATCTACTATATCTAATCATTCTTGAATAAATACACTCCTTAAAAATATTCATATCAAACGAGTGCGTAAAATGGAATATTTGAACATAGTATATTTAATTGCTAAACAATACGTTACAAGGGATTGAGTCCACAAGAGTAGTTAAACGTAAATTCTAGCACCAAAAACGTAGGTATAAGTAAATAAGGTGTAGGACTTTAGGTATGATAATGTTATTGTTATATCCACAAAGATGATACACGCGCGAGTGTCATTGTCATTCGGGGCGCTGCGAATGACACTATCTTGAAGGTCATTATAACTGAGGATGTCACCGTGTAGTAATAGTCGAGTTCCTCTGCGGTTACGCGTGCGATGCCCGCTGGTGCTAATACTCGTTGTTTGTCAACGTCGGGTGGTGTCGACTGCCGCCGCGCGCCGGTTGCTTGCTATAAATAAATAACGCTAGCAGCGGTAGCGAGACGCGTCATCGCCGTCAACTAACACGAAATACGGCCGCGCAAACAATTGCTATTGTCTATCTATGTGAATGCAACGCCCGCCACTTCTACGATCTTATTCACGACGTAAATGCATTTAGGATGAATGGTGTGTGGCGTAACGTTCAAATTACATAGTGACAATCATGTTTTTACACATTATTTTGTTAAATTTAAATAATATTTATGATCTCTCGTAAATATTGATTTTAGTACCTTTAAAACTATATATAATAATCATATGGTTTGAATTTGGTCTGACTAAATCTGTTTTGATATTTATTATTACGCTTTATATCATTATAATAATTTAATAATAATAATTTATTTCTCACCACAATTTAGCATAGGTTAAGTAACATTTAAAAATATATATATTGGAGTATAAATCCTTCTTATCCAACTAAATCTATTTTCTAAACCAATGCGCCCATTTTTTTTTACGTGTGGGAACCCCCTTGGGCCCTCACCCCGCCGGGGTTTGCAGCGGGGCGGTGTGTCGGAATCGAACCGACTAAAACCACACGGTGTGCCACTCTGCGCCTGAGAAGGAAGGGGTCCGGGAACTGCAGTTATTAACACGACCGGACCCCTCCCAGAAACCAATGCGCCCAACCTTAACCTTGTAATTTTGAAACCATAGTTTAGAAAAGATCTAGTTTTTATTTACGCTGGGGCGTTTTTGAACCGTCTATATATATACCTGGTATAACATCTGTGGCAACTTGTTTTTCTATTATACCAGCATACACGAAGCTTTCTTTCAAAATGTATAATGGTAGGTTTATTTGTCTAATAGAATCTTGAAAGACAACTGACTTGTTGATTTATATAAGTAAATAGAAGAAAGTCTTAATTTCTTTCGTATTCAAACGTATTGTTATGTAACAAAGTTCAAACTCTACAAATATTAAAAGAATGCATGACCAGTTTCAGTGGCGTCCACCTGGACGACTTTAAAATAACAACAAAGTAAGTCAAAAGACAAATCTAAAGTCTAAGTTGCGCGACTAGGTGTTGGCGATAAATACCCAGTTATTTCTATCGATCCCACAGCCCACCAATAAAATATACTTAGAGTAAGGAAGCATTGTCGTAACGAGTTTGTAAGGAGTATGTACTCGATGTAGGGTTAAATTTACACTTAAATAAAAAGTATTAAGATAACGACAGCATCAGCCAAACATCCATGTTTGGCGGTGTTTCACGCGTTTGCCTTGGAGAGGACGTTAAATCGGCTGGTCCTCTTTGTCATGAATACTTACAGCAACCGGTACTTGGGAAGTCAGTGCATTCAAATATACTGACAACTAGTTCAGGCTTCGAATTTAATTCATCTTCAGTTTGCAGTGATCCGATTCCAATCACTCCGTGGAAAACTGATAATTAAGTAAAAAAAAAGTTGAACTGACAGCCGACCCCTAACAATATTGGGAATAATATAAGCTAGGAAGAAAAAGAGGTGAATATTTAAATGAATTTTACAATGATTATACTTAACTTGACTTAGCCTAATAAAAATGCGGCGTTAGAACTATTTGAGACATTTGCACAACAACGACTGCCTCTGTCTCCAAGTCAGTTAGTATCTTAGAATAAGCCACGATGGCTTATTCTAAGATACTAACTGACTTGGAGTTTAGTATCTTTCGTCTTTAGAGTTTAGTATCTTAGAATAAGCCATCGTGGCTTATTCTAAGATACTAACTGAATCTTACGGGGTTAAAACATTATTTAATAACAAAAGCATCTAAATAAATATTGATATATAAAAAACTTGACGCGACAGGATGAATGTACACTTTGGCATCACGACAGAAAAATACGGCCCTTACCATATTTAGGTGTTTCGGATTAAGGTTACGAGGACGGATTTTTTATGTAGATGAGAGATGTAAATGGAGTTTTAAGAGATACAAGATGAAACAAAAAAAATACAATATCGATAGAATCGTTAACATGCGTACATACACACGTCTACTATTACCATGTGGGAATAGACAGAATACTTAAATATTTTAAAATCTTTTATCATAACAAGTGTAGTTTGGGTATGTATATGTATGGTTATGTTTCGTTGGTTTCCAATTTTATATCGTTTTTTTTTGCAATAGTTTTTTGGCGTTGGATCTCATATAACTTTATTATGTATTTTAACTTCTTTAAAAATGCAAGAGAATTATGGTTTTGACGGCAAACGTTGTTGACGTTCAGGTTCTGATAACAGTTTGTTTGTTTCTGACTCACTGTATATTATTTTAATCGCGTTATGGTAGTTGGTAAGATCCAAGTAAGGCAAGGTGCACTTTATCTGCACCCTAGTACTGCGAAATGGTCATTACCGTGCATATTTCGCCGTAATTTTTGCACGCGCGTGTGTCCACAAGCGCGGGCTCGATTGTTTTCGTCGTGTTTCGTGGTTTATTTCCGGCCCAAGTGGCGCGAACTGCAAGCCACTCGCGCACGTCAGACTGTCCACCAACGTTACTACAACTACAGAACTTGATATTAGATCGCCGATGTTATAGTGTAATAAATTTATAAATGTCCTCAAAATGTAATACGAAACGTCTACATCAATGTTATATTTTTGAAATAATGCATTTTCAAAAAAGTATTACCAACTTTAGCGCTCCCATATCTTGATATTGTCTATTCAAAGTTGAGTGAGGTTAACGGAAAATAGGTATACCAATTAGAGTTTTTTGAGAAAGTTTCCAAATAAAGTATCGACATTGCTGATATTAAACACTTAATCACTTAGTACGTAAAACTACGAAGAGTATCGTGTCACTGGAATCTAAAACTAGAAACATGTTTTTCAAAATACTTAATTTATAATATTATAAAATAAACTTTTAAAATCTTCTATCTGATTTTGTAAAGATAAACAGTTTCTTAAGAAGAAGTTTCTTACAGTTTTGTTTGTATAACGGGATTAATTTGCAATAAAATTATTTAAAAGGTTACATACCTTCTATTTTCCAACGTTTCGAACGGGATACCATTCGCAGTAAAGGGTAGACACGAACTTTCTCTATTATATGAAAAATAAAACCTTTACTTATTAGAATGACCTTAACGAATATCATTTAATATAATTTTGTTCAAAACATGTAGGTTTGTCAATTTATGTCTTTTTCTTCTTCCTACCCTTATCCCAAGATTATATATATATTATATACCTAAAACACAGGTTTACCCTAGCTGAGGCACGCTGCAATTCAAGTATTTGATATAAATGTAAATATTTTAACATGCTTAAAATGTATCATTAAATATCCTGACTTTAGTTTAACACTAGAATATAACAAATATTAAAAAAAAAATAAAAAAAATCCAACACTGATTTAGAACTTAGCGCACATAAATCGCTTACGAAGTCTAGCGCCAGAATTGAATGATCATCATTAAAGTCAAAATTAGCTGAACAACTTAATGACATCAGTAACTTAACAACATAGTGCAATAAAGTCACTGTCAAAAATGTCTTCACCATAAAGATAAATCCTTGAATACCTGAGTGTGTGATTGCATGTAATATAAGCGAGGAAGTTAAAGCTTGAATAACCTTCTGATCTTTGCAGTGCACCTGTGCATAATAGGTACTCCATGTGTATTACTGTACGTTTATTTGTAACCTATCCTAAAATAATTTGTGTCTATTTTAAATTACAGTAAATTAAAACTTAATGTCATCAAATGCTGCTTACAAATTGTAATAATATTGAATATGTTTATACACTAAAAATAAACAGTTAAAACACTTACAACTATTGTATTTATAAGTAGGCAACTAATTAGTGAATACAGTTTTTTTGTTACCGGATGCTTCAATCAAAATATTTAAGATAATTGAGGGAACATTGGCCTGCCCACCCACAAGTTTTTTGACTCTCTAGACTTTTTAAATATTTGATGAAAGACTGTCTCGGTGGCGCAGTTGTATATATGCGACTACTGTGCTGAGATCTCTTATTTGATTCATTTTTCGGATAAAATGTTTGTATGACTTGAAAATATTAGTTTCGGATTTTGGTTAGATAAATGGATTATCAGACCCATGCTAAGTATGTGTGTGTATGTGTATTTATAAAAAAAAGTACATAAATATTCTATCAGTCAATTTAGTCAATTATAGTACAAGCTCTGCTTAATTTGAAAGTAGACGGCGTTATGTGTCATGTACGAAATATTTATGTGGCGACCTACACATACAACATAACATAATACAGTGCCATCTACCGAAGTTACACTGAACTTAACCTACAATACGAAGAAACTACCAATCCTGAATCGCGCAATTAAAGTTCTCGCGCCGATTATCATATATACAACATCCCAATATCAACTGTTGGGCAGTAGCCCGCCAGGCATGATCCCCTCACCTGGTCGGAGGATCTTCCCTTTGTGTTGGGTGGAACATGATACCCGTTCCCCCACAATTTATTTTATTACGAAGAAGCGTTATTTGTTTGTACGCTCATTTATAGTATTTAAGAGAAATCTGACATAATAATATAACGATGTTCTCCTAGACGATTGCTGACCAGACGGCAAGTTTCAATGAAGACCTTCGAAGGAGATATTATAGTGCACAAGTGTGTGCGCAAATATAGGTGCACACTCTGTTCCTTCACTCTCATAATCCGGTGAGACGGTTATTCGACATTACCGGGGAGATACCAGGTGCAGGACCAAGGACTTTACGTGGTCTACGAGGCTCGGGGTCTAAGTACGCTAACTTCCAACCTCCAAGCCGTTATTAAGCATTTCTATATATCCGAAAAACTCAACATAATGATTTACAATGGGCATTATGACGTACCATGTTTTTACACTTGTTTTTTTATTAGTTTACTTGTTGTACTATGCAGCGTAAATTGTTTTAATACATTCTATCGTCTGGCAATAAGACATAATATATTGTATAAATCATTTTGTATTCGCGTGTAAATCAACCAATCAAGGTTAGAAAAGGTATCGACATCAAAATTCCCACCTAATAGATGTCAATTCAAACTATATACAGTTAATATTAAAAATATAACGTTTTAAGTAATTTCAAATAAGTAATTTTTTATGCAATGTGTGTTCATATTTTAGACGTTTAGGTTACAAGATTATTTTCAGAATGAAATCCAGAAATAGTAATAAACCGATTACCTAACTTATCCAACCCATTGAAATTAAATTGTAATGCTGTGAACTATAAAATTTATGCTATCATTTGATCCTATTTTTTTTTATTATATAGGGGGCAAACGAGCAGACGTATCGCCTGATGGTAAGCGATTAACACCGCCCATGGACACCAGCAACACCAGAGGCGTTACAAAGGCCAGCAGCCTTTTAGGAAGGAGTACGTTCTTTTCTTGAAGGATTGAAGGTCGTATTGGCTCATATACACCATACTATAATATGAATGCAATTAGTATTAGTTTATTTTTATGAATAGTTTTATCTCTCTGTAATATCTACTTTAAAAACATCGTCTTTGAAACGGTTCATCTCATAGTCGTGTTTTATTTTTAAAATTCTTTCATTTTAAGCGTACTGAGGTATTATTTACCGAAGTATGCACACTTGACCTGTATGACTCTACTAGTGGATTCATCGGAACTTTCTAGGATCCTTTAAAGCACGAACTTTCTAGGAGTCTTTAAAGCAGGAACTTTCTAGGATTTTTTAAAGCGGATATTGTACAATCATAACTTCCTTCTGTCTATATCCATTTGTACAGTTAATAAACCTTTAAAACAAATATTATTTAGTTACCAATAAAACTTTATTTAAAAAAAATTTTCTTTTTATACTATGATTCATTTATTTTAGCTTAGAGAGACACTTTATATTAATAAATTTAATTTTATACAGGTATCATTTGTGTTGTTGTCTTCATGAAGTCACAAAGACAATAGTTGTTGTATTTTTTTAAAGGGAAAAATAAAAAAATAAAATGATCGCTTAAAACTTAGGCGCAACTTAGGTTACATAATTATTTTTAAAATGAAACCCAAAAATAGTGATAAACCGATACCCTAACTTATCCTCAATTTGTTGTCCAATTGCCCTCAAATTGTAATATTGTAATCTGTAAAATCTTTCGTATCAAATTAATCGTAATGGCTCAAATGCACTATCACCTATCACCTATGACTGCAATTAGTATTAGTTTTTTTTAATAAATTGTTTTACCCCTTATTAATATCTACTTTTTGGCTGTATTACAAAAATGACTAGATCTATTTTTATTTAAATGACATACGAGTACTATGCTTAGCTTATTATATATTAGCCATTAATAAGAATGACATACCTAAGTTGGATCAATTGCTACTAGACGATGACAAATATATAAAGAACTTCGACTTTAACCCCAATATTTTAAGAGAGAAGAGAGATTGTTATGTTTAGACGACATAATTACGTTCCTTACATGTAATGTGATAAAACTTGAGTAATTTTGAATATCATTTCTAATAAGCTCTGATATTGATTTCGTTTTAAGCAATCTTTCTAATAAAAGGTAGAGAACATAAGATATTCAAACACAATCCTAAACAGGTATGCGCTACGCACTTCCTCCCTAACCCCCGAAACCCCTTTCTACCTAATTCCTTTATCAGTGTGATCACAAGAAGATCACACGGTGCTCCTGCATAATGTAATGAATCATTCGTTAAAATTAAACAATATAGAAAAAGTTTCCTGAGCGCAGCTACGATATAATATTGTCACTTATTAAAAATTATAATATAGACATACGTTACTCGCACGGCGGTGACCCGGCACCTGAGCAGTTACTATATTTTACTCGTGCCGAACATATACAAAGATTGATGTAAGCTGTTTTAAAAACGTGTCTCGGTTAATCGAATTCAAACGATATTCCAATGCATAATTCACAAAATGAACGATGTAATAGTGCAGCGCGTCTGACCTTTACTCGAAACAGGAGCCGCGCCTCGTGACATACCTACCTAACAAGCATAATACATGCGTAATTACGATCGATCGGTGAACAGAGTAATCGGTAAACACAAACAGAGGTTGAAGCATGTACAGGAGCGATGGTGTAAATAGTGAGCAAGGTGGCGAGTGGCGCTGCCGATGCGACAAAGGCTATGATTTCGCGGTTGGCCAGAGGGCGACAGGCGGCTGTGTCTGCCGGCGGCACGGCGGCGCGTCGCGTTCGACGACCTACCGTCTCAAGGCCGCTCTTACACGTGCCAGTCATACCACCGGGCGCTTCCTGCCGCCATAACAAATCTCTCCCCGCCCGACACCCTCTCGCCCATCTCATTCTACGCAATAGGCTGGGACTAAGTCCTTGTTTCTCAGAAGAGGTCCTTCCCTGAGTTGTTATCGTCCAAACGATTGAATGTATCGAATTTCTTAGATAATTTAATCTTGACTTTGGATAAGAACGTTCAGATGCGTCATTACTTTTAAGGAAAACTCTTACAATTGATTATTGGAAATAATAGCGCTTGAGGGTACGTATATTTTTTGTGGGCGTATCATATTGACAAGTGCTATTTATTGCAACAATAGGTCATTCAAGCTGGAAGTTTAATTCAAAATGGATGTTAAAATATAAACAGTGTCTGTGAATTGTAATAGTTATACGTTGTTTTATATTGTTATTTGTAGTTTTAACTTAGACTATCTAGTTAATTTTTTTTTAGAAGTATGCCGTTGCATACCAGGTTTATTTTCATATAAGTACGCATTTGTAATAAATAATAAGGTGAGCTCTGTCTGAGTGTATGGTTCAGACGTTAATGCTTGAAAACATGTAAATAGGTCATCGCCGGTTTTGATTTGTTTGTTGTTTTGTCTTGATTGTGTCAGAACTTCTATGATTACAATTTGCCGCGCATTAACTAAGTTGTTTTTACTAAGTAAATATAATCAAATTTACTTCACTGACTCAGTTTATTTATAGATGGATAGATCAAATAATATAAATGGAATAATGTGGAGCGACAACTTTCTCTGTACTTTCCTCAAATTGAAATAGAAAAGCTTAAATCACATTAGAATCAGTTTTGCATAAAAAGTTAAACGAGTGAAACTTAGAGGATTTGGAGTTTGTTTATAAAACCGAGTTTTTTTTTTATTTTGAAATAAGAATGTCGGTAATGCATCCTAATTTTGTCATTATAAATTGTATCATTTTGTTAATCCCCTCTGTGCAATACTTAACTTCATTCAGAATTAACTTTACAAAATATTTCTTAGTTTGCATTCTATTTTTGTAAAGAGCTCAAATGTTCATTCAATTCAGTTCATTCAATTTTTATTTTCAACTAGCTGACCCACGCAACCTCGTTTGCGTCGTATATTGCCCGTGGCGTGAAAATTTTCCCCCGTTTTTGAAACATTCTTCATTGGTGCTCCGCTCATATTAGTAGTAGCGTGATGATATAAAGCCTATAGCCTTCCTCCATAAATGGACTATCCAACACCGAAATATTTTTTCAAATCAGACCAGTGGTTCCTGAGATTAGCCGGAACAAACAGACAGACAAAATTTTTTAAAATATGTATTTTGGTATGTGTACCGTATATACATTCATATGCATGTAGTAGAAAGCGGTTATTTTAATATTACAAACAGACACTCCAATTTTATTTATTTGTATAGATAATAATTTACTTGTTGATTAGAAGCTAGGTTCACTAGTTTTCTTTATTTACAAATTTGTTAACTAATCTTTTTTTGAAAAAACTTCGTACCGCTTTTAAGTATTACGGTTATGATTCAAAATTCCCTTTCCCCTTTTCTCTTCTAAATTTAACATAATTGGTTTCGTACTATATACGACCTTACTTGGCTGTTACGCTTTTCGAGTTTTTCTGTTTTTCTAATTTTAAATTTATGTTGTGCATGTGTGTTTATGTATGTCTAGTATGTTTCTTTATTGCAGACGATAGAATCACGACCATAAATACTGAGATACTTACATTCATTGGTTACGTTTTTTATTCATTATTTTATAGAGATAGGTGTAGTATGTTTGTAAGTTTATCTCTAAGTCTCTAAATTTAGTTCGACGGACTCACATTAACATCTTGTGAAACATTATTTTAAGTTCTGGTATGCTGTCTAAAATTTATAAAACAAATACTATATTAGCTTAGTATTTCAAATTATTGATATCCGACTTCATTAAAATTTGTAGTTAACGTAAACAATAACAGATCGTCTACGGAAAGTGTGTTAATCATAAATATTGAATTGAAAATTGAATTGTGAATTATATTTATCATATACCTTTCAAACGTAATTGAGTTTGAAGTTGAAACCGACAATGTAAATTATTTAGTAGATATTAGTTGCGCCCCGCGACGTTGCTTGCAATTGTTGTCTCTCATCAAACAAAAAGCCTACGTTTTTCAGGATAAATTACTATTCCTAGTACTATTTATCTATTTGTGTGCTAAATGTCATCCAGATTAGTTCAGCCATAAGAAAGTAATAAAACATCTACACAAACTTTCACCTTACAATGTTAAATGGTTTATTGATGTTTTATAACTGACTTGAGTGTTATGCATTCGACATGTGCTTAACTTGACTTGTGCTATGGATTACAAGCACGGGTGGCGTAGTGTTTTAAAAGGTCTCCTCAGTGCAATATTTGTTTTTTTGTTATGGTTTAGCTGCTAAAATGAGACTGCACTACCTGATGAAAAGCATAAGCAGAATCCAAGAGCGATGGTCACCATTCTCAATGTTATCAAGGACAATGCAGTATGGTGACCCACACTGGCGGCCTAGTGAGATACTTTTTCACACCTTCTTATAGGATCCGCGATCATAGTGGGACATATGTGTTGAGAGTGAGTTCCAGGATTTTCTGTGGCATCGGGATTGTCGATAATGCGGATTGCTCGTCGCTGCAACTGATCGGGAGCGTCAAACAGATACTGGGTGGCTCCATCGCAAAGATAAGAATAGTACTCCACCCACAAGCGAGCCTGGGCTTTTTTTCATATATGAAGCTGTCAAACTGTCTACTCTTATTTACTTATACCATACTTTAAAATTTATTTGTTAAAGGTTCTTGTAAATTATTTAACAAAAGCTAGGCAAGTACCAGGTTTTGCGAATACTGTGTTTTACTATTGACCCAAGCTCATAATAATAATTTTGTATCTCACGTACACAAGGCCATCTAGTCTTAAACTAAGCAGAGCTTATACCCTGTGTACTACATCATGGATATAAACACATATACCCTTTTTATAAATATATACCTACAAGTTAAGCGTAGAAACACCCAGACTAAATTAAACAGATAAAGTTCGTAAACACAAATGTTCAACTTAAGCGGGAAGCAAATTCGTGACTTTTGGTAGACCATTACAGAAACCACTACACCATCCTGCCGACAAAATTATGATGAAACGAAGTTTTTCTAGGCAAAACAAACCCATTTTGACTAACTGGTTACCATATTACTAAATTTGATTATTAAGTATGTGGGGGAACGGGTATCATGTTCCACCCAACACAAAGGGAGGATCCTCCGACCAGGCGAGGTGATCATGCCTGGCGGGCTACTGCCCGACAGTTGATGTTGGGATGTTGTATATATGCTAATCGGCGCGGGAACTTTATTTGCGCGATTCAGGATTGGTAGTTACTCCGTGTAGTGTAGTTTGTAGGTACAGTGCGTTACTTCGTAGTTCAGTGTATCTTCGGTAGATGGCGCTGTATGTGGAGGTCGCCACAAGTAAATTAAAACATTGCAACAGCTGAGTATATTTACGGCTAGCATGACTTCATTTGCAAATTTGTATTAAAACATTGAATTCCTCCATGAAAGGTTTGATCAGTCACGGAAATAATTTATCAGACGTTATAAAAATCTTGATTTCCAAGAGACATTTTTTATGTTGATCATCTACTACCTATTAATTTGAGTTGTATTTTTGGTGTTTTTTTTTTATTGAATATGGGGCAAACGAGCAGACGCATCATCTGATGGTAAGCGATTACCGCCGCCCATGGACACCCTCAACACCAAAAGTGTCATAAGTGCGTTGCCGACCTTTGGGGGATGGGGAGAGGGAATGAGGAAGGGGTTGGGGTATTGGCCTCCGGTATCCTCACGCACTCGGTGAAACACAGGGCAAGCGCTATTTCACACCGGTTTTCTGTGAGGCCGTGGTATCACTCCGGTCGAGCCGGCCCATTCATGCCGAAGCGTGGCTCTCCCACGGAAATTTTCTTAAGTACTATATCATACCCAAGATAGATATGGGAAGGATCGCATTTGCTGTAGTTGCGATTGTGTTAGAAGTAAATGGCAGACACATTAATCAAGAGCAAAGCGCTCAATCTATCAGAAGTAACATTCAAAGAACAATTTCAAAGTGAGCTTTGTAGAATGTGGTTAAAATTGGAATCATTTACATCTTTGTAAACGTAAGTTATGCGGTAAAGTTTAATGGGCGTGTAGTAAGTTTAGCTCGCCACTAAAACCCGAATTTATCATAAAAATATACGTTGTTTTTTATTTGCCTTTTGTTTATATTACATCAGCGAATCGCTAAGGGGTCAGACAGCTGATGTAATTACTCTTCAATTTACTGTTGTCAACTTTTGAAGTCTTTTTGTTTTTAGTTTTGTTTATGCTAACTATCATGTTAAATCATTATATTTTTACTATTCACAAACATGTTTTATTCATTACATATGAAATACAATTTCAAGAGATTGAAACATCGGTTTCAGGTGTATGGAATATAGTGTTGTAGGGTAGGTAGTAACTATATTCATCATAGTTCTAACTTTTGACAAAAAATTTGGAGTCAGTGTTCAAATATTGTAATTCTGACTGATTTCTTCTAGTCACCTGCAAATCATACTGCAACGAAAGAATAGCTACAAATTGTTTGTGTAAGTGAGTATGTTTGTTGCTCTTTTACGCAAAAACAGAATGGATTTTGATTTGATGAATGATGAATTATATATATAGCTATAGCACATAGGCTACAATTTATAAAGATACTAGCTTCGCCTCGCGGCGTTGCTTGTGGTGATTGTCTTACTGCGGGTAGCACATCATGGTTCAGCTAGTTAAAAATGTTTAAGTCTAATATTGACAACTAATTGATATAATAGCACGCACACTGCCTCGGTAGCACAGTGGTAGTGAATGCGACTGCTGTGCTTGAGGTCTCCGGTTCAAATCCTGGGTCGGACCAAGTATTTGTGTGATCTACAAATATTTGTTTCGGAGTTTGGATGTTTTTTAAGTAATTAAAGTTAAAGTAAAGTAGTAAAGTAAGTTAAAAAAAATGTATATATGTATTTATATCAGTTCTCTAGTACCCATAATACAAGCTCTGCTTAGCTTGGGACTAAATGGCGTTGTATGCTAGATGTCCGGAAAAAAATAATAATAGTATATTATTTTCTTTCTCATTTACCAAAAAGCATTCAGCCGGAGCTAATTAACATGTACTCGTATGTTATTTATTTGCTTATCTCATCTGTAAAAAATGGGACTGAAAACCTGTCTTAAATCAGTCATTCATATTATTAGGCATTTTAAGCTCATTTTGTTTCGTTACTCTTGTGAAAGAAGTCTCAAGGTTTATTCAGGTTTCTCTACAAGCTTGCTTCTACATTTTAATTTATTTTTTGTCAAAACTAATATGCATGCTCAAAAAGTCACCAAACTATAAAAAGTTTTCATTCATAAACTTCGTTATTTATAAGCTATTTTTAAACATACCACTAAAAAATATCTATTTTCAATTTCGGCTTGAATGTAATATTTAAATTTTTTACAACCTGAGTTGTAAAAAATAGATAAATAGTTTTCGAGTGATAATAATATTGGTTCTCAGAAAAATATTTACAAAATTGTTGTTCACATGTATGTACAGATTCGACAATAGGGTACATCACCCATTCGAGAACATAATCAATATTTAAATATTAGTTTTACAACGCATGAGTATAAAGTTTATGTTAGTAGTAAAAGTATTGTAAAATAATAATTTGAGGGAAGTTATATGAAGTAGAATCTTCAATGTGACTTCAGGATCAAATTCAGTAACCTTTTCAAATAAGTTTTTTGGAAAGGTTACTCAATTTGATTATTTTTTGGAAAGGTTATATGAAAAGGTTTGGTTTACTCGTAACATTTGATTAAAACATTATTTATTTTTATAGTGAGATTCCGAAAGCATTGATTGATAAGGCATTGTGGTTGAAAACTAACAGCAACTTGTTTCTAAACTTAGACATATAAGTTCATCAATCAAATCTAAAAAAGTTTCCGTGTACAAAAATTTATTTATAACTTGTTTCTGATTTGAAATACTTTTACTTTAGTGTTATTTTGTTGTCTTTTGAACCACTCGTATTATAAACAGATGAGAAGTAAATTGATAATATTATCATTGGAAAAAGACCTTAGACATGGTCTTGTTAGTGAGTAACTTAATTAGCAAATTGAATCACGCTACAACACGCCTATCAACGATATTTGCATATGTGTTCGTTCACTTATCATTTCTTAATTGCCTCTCTGACCTGTCTGTTCGACATATCTCCACTTTATAGTTATAATTCTGAGAAACACTGTTCAATTGTTTTGTCTTTGTTGATATCGCTCGTTCCTTTTATAAATATGTACAAATGTATAAGGGCAGTCGTTGCGAGATATTGTGTTTAGAGGCGTCAGTAGTTGCGCAGTGCGTATCGCAAATTTGGCGAGAGGCGTCAGAGGTGGGGAGGCAGGGTGAATTGAGGGCGAGGGATGTCAGCCAGCGGCGGCGGAACCTTCGCCCTGATAACCTATATCTGCACATCCCGCCGACGCGCCGCCGGCGCCGCGCCCTCTGCCGCATACCTCTTCACATTCATTTTCTCAATGAATATATTCTTAGCTGCTTTAACCTAAACTTAATTGTTTCAATGTGTCGTCGCAAATTATGTGTTAGTAAAAGTAGGTGGTTTGTATATTATTAATTTAATAGCTTAAGAAAGAATTCAGATACAGGTGAATATATTTGAAGTGCATGGTACTCTTCTTGAGCAACTTTCCTAATTTTCTTAGTAATGGTTAGTTATTTAAGTTACAATAATTTAACATTTAAAATACTTGTTTGCTTTAATAAGTATGAAGTACGAATATAATTTACATTTCCTACCACTACGATAAAGTCAATCGAAACGTTATCATCTATGATTAAAATTAAAAATAGTGCTAGGTAGTCTTTACCCCAAACAATTTACCTAATTAAAAATATCAATTAGAAAATATTTACGTTGGCAACCAACAGAGCATTGTTTGTTGTTTACAAACTGATAACGACGATATCACTGTTATCAGTTCATTACTTCGAGTGCTTTAACTTTATTTCTGGTGTCTGGCTGCCTTTTATACGTTCTTAGTAAGTATCCAAACGTGAATTCCTGTTTTAAAAACTGACCTATATGGAACTCGTGAATCTTGGGTAGGTATTAACACGTAGATATCATTAATGCAAACATTTTATAAATTAATCTAACAAAATCGTTGTATTTGTTGCGATTTATGCATTTAGGGCAAAATTCACGTGGTCCTATGTGAATCAAATTGATACTGTACTACGGAGGACGTCGGATGAAAACATTGAAGTAATGTATGTTGGCACAGAAGTGAATGCGGGTGCAGACGCGGGACACAGCAGGAGTACTGACCGGAGTGCGCGGGCGGGTCAGGCGGCTCGGGCGGCGGCGGCGACGACGACTCGGTGGTGTTGGAAGGCGCGCTCGCGCAGGCGGCCGCCGACGGCGCATCTTCCGCGCGGGCGGAGGGCGCGGACGGGCCGGGGGGAGGCGCGCAGAGCGCGACCAGCCGCAGCAGCGCCACGCACCACCACCAGAGCACGGCGGCCAGCGCGCGGGCAGCGCGCCCGACGCGGTCCGGGACCTTCTCGCGCCTGACGCGGCCCGGGGCCTTCTTGCGACCGAAATACGCGCACCGTTAGATACTGGTGCACCGACGAGCTCGTTCCGTTACCCGGCGGGACTCGTGCGGCGTCGGAACGGCTGGCAAGGCGACGCGGGTGCGCGCGCGCGGCCACACGGCGACTGGGGCGCCGCTCCCGAGAGCGTACGACCGCGCCCGAACACTATTTCGGGAGCGACGCTCCGCGCCGCTGCCGCCGCCCGCCCGCCGCACGCTGCCAATTTTACGCGAAATTGCGGGCGGGCGGTGATGCGATATGTACCACGCCACCGCCACCTGCATTTGCGCCACCGGTGCGCTTCTGAATAACATTCTGCAGGAATTTGGTGAACTCATTGATAAGGTTTTTTTGCGAGGTCTGTGATAAGTACGCGGACCCGAATCTGCAGTCACCACCACTCGACACGTGCGCCATCTGTCTACTCAAAATAGTCGGCGGCGAACGTGCTGCTGGCCCGTGTCAATAGATACAATGTCGCAGCTATTGGCAAGGAAACAGAGACTCGCACTATCTCACTGTCTCGCACTCTCTGTGTTGTGAATTCTTATGCACGGTTTATATTTAGACGTAAAATTATTTCTGTTATAGATAGGTGTTTGACATTACGTTGAACTCTCATACGTCGGGAAGCTCCACCTGTATAAATATTCTGTGCTACAAGAGCGTAAATGTAAGTAAGTTAGGTAGGAAAATCTCCTCTAGTGTGCATAACTTTACAGTACTAGAACATACCCAATGGACATAGCATAGAAGAATTAAAACTGGCAGGCACTAATTAAAGAAACCGTTTAAAAAGAAATATAGAATTATATGAGTTTTAAGTACGGATGATACAGAAAATAAAAACAGTACAAAATCATTTGCATATTTATAATTTTGAGAACTGTGGCACATGTAAACTTTGTACTCGTAGCTAAGTAAATTGGCCATAATACACTAGTTACGAGTACATTCCTTGCTTCTTTATGCTTTTTTAAATAACCCTACTTATTTTTGATATCTATTAATGTTACAAATGCATGGAAAAATAAATCGCAAACGTGCCCCATCCATAAAGTGGCTTCATTGAATGTGTAATATCACCACAATACAAACAAAAGAGCATTCAGTAATTTCATCAACAAGTTCGTAGACATAATACTCATTGTGTGAGGGAGTTATGTCTACCTGAGAATTTCTTGAAATCATGTGTACATAGCTGAATACTGCTACTACCAACTCAACATAATTTCAATCTTATTTCTTACTTCTTTAAGGTTTATAAAAGTGGTAATCATCATATATTTATTAAACCACTTCTTATAAGTAGTAGGTATAATACAAAAATAAACTAAGTGGAGAATATAAATAGGTATACTATTCAGAAAAAAACATACTAGTACTAGCTGTTGTCCGCGGCTCCGCCCGCGTTTATGTCGGTTTTTTTGTGTTTTTTCGCGGTCGCGGATATGTGACTGATACAAAAATTAGATAAAAACAATCCTTGATGCGGATTATATATCATTCTAAAATTTCAGCTCGATCGATGCAGAACTTTTAGAGTTTTTGAAGCGTACACAAACCAACATAACATTTTTATATATATAGATAGATTACATTTAGCTACGTATAAAATATCCTCCGTCCTTTATTATTATTTTTCTAAGATAACTCGCACATTAGTAATTAATCCTGGAGTGAGTGTTCTTAAACGGACACAAAGAACAATCAGACTCGGAAAAACAATATTTGTATCACACAAAGTGTTATTCCGTTGCAGTAGACTTCTAAATCATAGTGACAGGTGAGGCTATCTGTCACTCTAAAATAAGTAGGCCAGAGTGTAGTCGTTTCGTGGATAAAATGGGAACACACAGGAGGGGGATTATCTATAAGTTGTAGATACTCCGAGGTACGTCAAGGTTCCAGGGATATTCTTTCCCGGTTCCACGGCAACCGGTACACTAGACGACGACTTGCAGTTTATAATCGGTTCGAGACCTACGTAACCATCAGTGGCTGGTATCGCACAGGCAAAAAAAGATTTTCTGTTTTAAATGGAAATAACAAAGGAATTAATAAGTAGCTCTAACCGAGTGCTTTTTCCTTAGGCCTGTTGTCTAAATAATATTCTCGGAAAATTAATTTCCTTGAAAATGCGTAATGGTCAGTACTATTTGAGATAAAAGCATGACTTATCTATATCTATACTAATATTATAAAGAGGAAAGATTTGTACCTATTTTTGTATGTTTGTATGTTTGTAATGAATAGGCTCAAAAACTACTGGACCGATTTTAAAAATTCTTTCACCATTCGAAAGCTACATTATCCACGAGTAACATAGGCTATATTTTATTTTGGAAAAAAATAGGGTTCCGTAAGATATTTGAGTTTTTCGGGCACAAGGTGTAAAAATCAACCAGAAAAGTTACTTATTTTGCGAAAATTTTCATGCTACGGGCTATATAAGACGCAAACGAGGTTGCGTGGGTCAGCTATGTTTTATATACAACGTGTATTTAGTATCAGCATTGCACCCGTGCGAAGATGGGGCGGGTCGCTAGTAGTAAAATACATTAAAGCAGCTTAAAAAATTTTCATTCAAAATGGAAGTTAAATGTATTTTATAGGGATAATTGTGATTATTTGTATTTAATACACTTACACAGAAGGATTAGTTCGTTTCCTACAAATAAACATGTAGTTGTGTTGTTCCATGACCACACTAGTTGGATAAACGGTCCCTTGTCACGGATATGTTAACACGAATCAAGCTAATCGAACATTTTTTAAAACATAATTGAAACATTTCAAACATACATAATTAAACCTTTCAGAAAAAAAATAATAATTGTTTATTTCCATGATCTTAAAAAAGAGAACAAGATTTAGCCATGTGTCACTCATTTAATCCTTTAAACATTTTGATTGCCCTTAATAATTTATTACAATACTAGCTGAACTCTGCTTTGCTACCCGCAGGTATTGTTGTGAATGTGCAACAACAACTGTGGGTTACTAAAAAGCTAGTCTAAAAAAAGTAGCCTTAGATGTTTTTTTATCATCAGCTATCTGTTAGTAAAAGTCCTATCAAAATCGATATATGTATGTAGATTGTAGGTAGAACAACACAAGAGTGCTTGCTTAGGATAATAATGATTGTAATCAACAGATATAAATTAGGTTACAGTTTGCAAATTGATTAAAGTAGATGTAAGGTCAGTATTATATAGCTATATTTCATTTTAAAATTATTATAAAATTAAAATACTAAGCAAAGTTTCAGTTTATATTGAGGTTGATTATACTCGTACATATGAAATCACAATGTTTTTACGACAATTGATTTTGAAGATACTCATTGTTTAGTATTTTGTTTATTTTTATTTCATCAGTAGTGGGTCATGCAAATAAAAATGTTCAATTATGTTCATCATATTTTCCCTAAAGTGTGGAAAAAACAGCCAGATATTGGCATGTTAAAAATCTTTAAATAATAACAATAATAATAATAACGTCTTGCTAACGGCGAGTATTTGCACAGGCAATAACCAAGTAGCCAAGATCGTACATCAGCAGCTTGCCATTAAATACCATCTTGTGAATTCAGAGGTGCCATACTACAGGTACATGCCCGACCCAGTTCTCGAGAATGGTCGTGCTACATTATATTGGGACCGATCTATTATTACAGACAGGACTATTGTTGCCAATAAGCCTAATATTGTGGTGATAGATCGATTAGAGCCCCGCGCAATGATTGTCGATATTGCCGTTCCTCATGACGAGAATCTCGTGAAAATTTAAAAAGAAAAACAAATAAAATATTTGGATTTATCTCACGAGATTGTCGATATGTGGAATGTGGATTCGGTGATCATTGTTCCGAAAGTCGTATCTGCTCATGGATTAATAGCCAACACCTATAGAGGCTCACGTTGGAAGGCAGGATTAAGGGTCTGATACAGAAGGCAGTCCTTCTTCACACGGCACGTATAGTGAGAAGGTTCCTGTCTTTGGAGCCCTAACCACCGGTTTCTTGGTCCCTGTACCCGAAGTCGGTGTCTACTATTTTTTTTTTAAATATATGCTATTGTTTATCTTTTTTATGTATTTAAAAATGTAATTAATATTTATATTTATGAAATGAAGAGAATAATAATAATAATATATTTGCATAAAACATCTGTAAAGTCAGTAGTAAAAATAATTAAATAAAAATAAATATTTCGAATATCTAACACAACGCCATCTAGTCCCAAGCTAAGCAGAGCTTGTGTTATGGGTACTAGACAACTGATATGAATACAGAAATACTTTTTTTTGTAAATACATACATATTATACATGGAAAACACCCAAACTCCGAAACAAATATTTGTAGATCACACAAACACTTGGTCCGACCTAGGATTTAAACCCGAGCCCTCAAGCGCAACAGTCGAATTCACTACCACTGCGCCACAGAGGCAGTCAAATGCATTTCTGTTTTATATCTTTATCTACATCTATTTTTTATCTTTCAATAACTTTTGCAAAAGTATACATTACGCACAATTGCGCTTGTTGTTGGTCATGCAAATAAAAAAATTCTATTAAATTCATCATATTTTCTCTAAAGTGGGAAAAAACCAGCCAGTAATTGGCATGTTAAAAGTCTTTGAAGTCAGTAGTACTTTGTTTAAGACTTAAGAGGAATTGCATTTCTTTTTCATTTCTTTATTTTATTTACAATTATTTTTATCTTTCATTAACTTTTGCAAAAGCATACCTCACGCACTATTGCGTTTGTAACTTAACGATTGTATAAAATGGTAATTGACGTATTTCGTATTCACGAGGAATATTAATCGACTCATTAGGCTAATGGCCTTGTACCAAAGACTGTAATGTATATTACAACAAATTGTACAAGAACAATAAATTATAAAGCGGGATCAGATGGAACCTGTAGATATAAAACTAAATAGGTCGTCAGAATTACAAGAACGGTTTTTTGTTTGGTTGGAAAAAATACGAACAAAAAGTACAATTTTAATGGTGAGATTTTAAACAGTGCCTATTAATAATACATAACTTTAGTATTTATACTAATATAGTACTTCAATGTAGGTAGTAGTATTAAAATGCATCTTTATCATAACTAGTAGAGCGGTTCTGTTCCCACTCATATAACATAAATCTTTTGTTTCATTTAGTCATTTCTGGTTGACAATAGTCAAGAAGTCAATAGTTGTTGTAGATTGTTTTTAATATATTTTATAACCTTTTTAAGAAACCACACAGGATTTTTTTCACGGTATCATAGACGTTCACGTACTACTGAGTACTATTTTAAATTTTAGTGGAATAAAAAAAATTCACCTGCTTTTTTATGAATGTTAATAGTTCAATTAAATTTAAGTAAAAGTGTTTGATGATTAGAATATGTACGTAGATTTAATATCTATACCTATTGATACAAACCAATATACTTGCTCATTTAAAAACTAATAAGTTTATGTTTATGTCATCCAGTTATTATCCATCCATACTAATATACTATTATAAATTCAAAAGCAACGTTGTTTGACCATTATATTTTCATGGCTAAATCGCTAAACAGATTTTGATGAAATTTATTAAGGAGATCCTTTGATTTTTGAGGATGCACATAGGACAACTTGGATTTAATAACTATTAAATCTTACAAATGTAAGAAACATTATTACATTTTTTTATAAGACTGAGTTAACTTTGTAAATGAGTCAGTCACTTAGAAATAATCATTATATATTTAATAAACGAGACCATAACAAAATAGGGTAGACCTTCTTCTTCTTCTTAATAAATGGCAAACTGTGCCGATGTCGACAATTCTGCCAATGTCAAGTGCGATGGAAATACGTGGGTTTTATGCAAAAAAAAAAGTAAAAATAGAGAAAACCATAAATTTGTAGAACCAGCAGTAGACTGAATGTAGGGCTAGGGTAGACCTTAGTGAAATAAGTTACTTTTTATCATCTGTCAAAACTATTATATTTTGTGATAGATTATAATTTGTAATAGAAAATAAAAAGCTATAATAATTATACATATTTTCAAAAATGTTTTGTAATATTCGTTTTAATGAAGGAAAATTTGTATTTACAAATTTACGATATCATCTACCCTATTAGTAGTGAATAGTTTTTGTCAATCAGAATAAATATATACAAATTACAACATTGCAATGATAACCCTGTTGTAATCGTAACATCTATATACTCGTATAAAGTACAAAACCATCAGATTCGATCTGTGGTCTGACGGTATGTCTAGACAAGGAGACGTGGTTCGTCGTACTGAAGTCTTACTTGGTCTCATTCGTCATAGCTTAAATAAGAACTCTTTCTGAGTAAACTATCTATCTAAGATCTCTCTATATTCTTGTAAGAGTTAATTTAAAAAATAAGTTAAATTCCAAAAAAACATGACATTCGAATTCTTGAATGCTTTAGTCACATTACGAGGAGAGAAAGCAATAACCTCGAGAGACTGATGGTGACGGGTAATATAGAGGGGAAAATCGTAGGCCGTAGACCATTGCTCTGGGTAGACCAAATATGCTCTACTCTAAGCACTACGATCAAGCAGCAAAATTGAGGATAACGACACAAGGAGGGACTGTGTTGTGGGGGACTTTACAAACATCAAGTATGTATTACAGTTATACATAAGTATGTAACGAACACCCAGACTCAGAATAACAATTTGTGGATTTCCATGTGGGCATTGAACTCACACGCTCGGCGTAGTAGAAAGTGGCAAAGTGATGGCTTATACCACCACGTCATCCGTACAGTCAAACGTAAAGCGGTATGGTTTAACTTAGTTTGGATGCATATTTCTATTACACTAAGAATGTGTCTTCGATCGTTTGGCTAAAAGATTGTATTAGATGTTACTAGAGTAGATTACTGTATCGTAAATAAATACCGATGTCTATTTATTTTTTTATGTAATAGTCGAGCCGGCCTATGTATGCCCAAGCGTGGCTTTCCCACTGTTAAATTAAATATTACAGAACGTATCGGAAAATATAATTATTCCTGCTATTCATCTCTGTTACAAACTTTAATCAAATAAACATTGAAATATGTTGCTCGATTGAGTTATTTTAAACAATGACGTCACAAGTTTGTATTACATTTTAGTTTTGACAGATGATAAAAAGTAACTATTTTGACTAAGGTGTCATCTATCTTATTTAAATAGACAATTCAACGATAGTTTAAGGCAGTTCACATATGGATATCTACCTTTACGGTATATAGAACCGACCATTGTGGTAACGAGACTATTGATATGTACAATTATAATTATATTGCTACTGTTGCTCGCGACTCCGCCCGCGTATGTGTCGGCTATCGCGTTTAAGAGTGGCCTATATCATCCTCAAGAATCAAAGTATCTCCATGCTAAATTCAATAGAAGTCGGTACACCGGTTTAGCCGTGAAAAATAGACAGACAGACAAACCAACACAGTTACTTTTGAATTGATAATATGTGCGGTGGTATAGCTACAATTATACTCGTGTACAAAATAATTAAAGCGTGTTTATCACATTATTATTTTTAGGGGGCCAGGCATAAACCTTCGTCCTCTGTAGTTAGGATCACTAACACCTGATAAATGCATAAAATACTGTTTGTTTTCAAATGAAGCCATGGTTTTACATTTTAATGTATAAGCATGCAGTATGCCTTTGTTGAAAATTTCATTAATTTACGTCTAGTTAGGACTCAGTTAGATATAATTTAAATACGGTAGTGCATTATAAAAGCAGAAGAATTGAGTGCACGGCTGTGGAGCTGAAATGTGCAAGGCATGTGACATCAGGCTGCACTAGGCGGGGGTGCGGCATGCGGGCGTGGGGGCGGGTCACTGCACTGAGGTCGCGATGCACCGGAGCATGTGGCCACTTCTCGCCGCACCTCACGCCCCTCCACGAGAGGCTTATGTAATTGATAAGAGAAAAGCGATATTTTAGTGTTCTGAGATATTTTAAATAGATTTAATATTTCTTACACTTTTTTGGTAAATAGGCACGCGATTCACCTAGTAGTAAGATAGACATAAAACTCTTTATTTGTACACCGTATTACAAATTTTCAAGAGAGTACATAAATGTAAGCTACTTTTAGTGGCAGTGAAGCCAGATTCATCAAGAGTGATTATGTGATTTGAGTGCGTCATAAGTATTCCCTAGTATAAGCAGATGTAAGCAGTTGTTTCGTCGCCATTATTTCGAAATTATAGAAACTTATAGAGTAGTCTTGACTGAATATATTAACTCTGTAGTATAGGAATTATGAGACAAGAATTCCTCATAAAGAAAATGTCTTCTAAACAACGTTTTATATAGAACCAACACAACCTTGCTTACGTCTCCTATTGTCCGTAGCGTAATAATTTTCCCTCGTTTTTATAACATTCTTCATTGGCGATCCGCTTCTGTTAGTCTCAGCATAATGATATAAAGCCTATGGGCTATCTAGCGTTTGCCTGCACGGTTGGCCGAGTGGTTTCAGCGGTCACCATGCCGCTTGCTACTGTGCCAAGTGTTGTGGGTTCAAATCAACAGTTTGTGTGATCCACGAATTGTTGTCCCGAGTCTGGATGTTCTTTGTGTCCGTTTCATGTATGTTTGCAAAGTCCCCCACGATACAGAATGTTTATTCCTAATGTGGGAGTGGGAGTTGTCTTTTTATAAAAAAAAAGAAGAACAGCGTTGAAAGAATTTTTCAAATTGCACCCGTAGTTCCAGAGATTACCACGTTCAAGCAAACAAACAAAATAAAACTCTTTAGCTTTATATATTAGTATAGATTATCACTAGTTTACACGGTTTATATACCCGAGCTGAAAGCTATTAATTTATTATTTATTTAGGTAGAATAATCCAGAAAAAATAATTAAAAAGTCTGTAACGGCTTAAGCAATATTTGTTTGCATTACTGGGTTTCATAATTTTGATATTAATAGTGAAAAAAATTTAAAATGACTAATTTTTACCTTATTTTTATAGTTATTTGAATAAATATTCCTTACAATAAACCAAAAATAATCCCCTAACATGTTCTTATCTAAAATACGTTGTTATTGTTCTTCATTAGACCTTTAAATCTTCGTGGAAACAGCAGTGACGAGAATTAATTTTTAATGACACTGTTGGAAATTGTAGCAATTTCTTTGTAACTATCACTTTTCCTTTATGACCTAAAAATTCCTCAGCATCCAATTTGAATGAGTCCAATCTGATTTTTCATTGACAGATAAAAGGCTTTCAAACTGAGAATCTTTCATAATTTTACGGGTTGGTAGGTTAACAAATATAGTCTCTTTCAGTTTTCCCTCAGTAATTTTTGAAAATAATTTTAACCGATTTCAAAAAGAGGACATTCTCAATTGGACTGCATATTTTTTTTATGTTTGTTAACTCAGAACTTTCGACTGGTTGAACCGAGTTTGATGATTCATTTTTATTTGAAAGCTTGTGCTGCCCGTGAGTTTGACTTCAATTTTGTCTAGTTCCTGAATACGGTTTCTTGTAAATACCGGAAAGCATCAACGTTTTTGTCGAACGCCGTCACAAATTTCATAAGTCCCAATATGATGAATTTGATGTGATGTGGGTAGAGTGATGTTATTTGGATATATTAACAGCTCGTGTTCAATGTGTTAGGAAATCCAAAAATATGTCAATATGCACTTTGAATTTTTTTTTAACTGTACACGAATATTACAAATCGATGCGAACTTAAGTATACTTTCTACTGAACATTTTAAATCAATCTAAAACATGATAATTGTCTTTTAAAGCGAACGAATAAACTACAAACTGCTGTTACGTTGTTCAATATTTGAAAAAAAAGACTTGGTATAGAAATAAATGTGACGTGATAGAATATCTCTGCTAACACGTTTCAGTTCCAGGGAAGAAGGCTTACATAATTATATACATTTCGTTCAAGGATATAAAAAAAAGTTAAAATTTATAAAAAAATATTGATTTGATTTGAGATTGAACAACATCAAAGTAATTATAAAAAAAAACCGTAATTTGGCATTGTTAGTTAAATTGCGTTTTAGATATGCCTTCATACTAATATAGCGTGACACCTTTACGGACGTGCCGGGATGCTTCGATTATCAGTAGACTCTGAAATTAGTTCGATATGGTGTGGGACAAATGTTGCTTTGTTGCATTTTCTGTATTTGTAATTAGTATGGTGGGCACTATTCATGGATTCTGCTCATGCTTCCATCAGGCAGAGTAGTGTTACTTTGGCAGGCCTACACATAAAAAAACGCACAATTTTTTTCGTAATTTTATTCCAATAAACACCACCTGAAATTGAAATACTATATGATATGTTGTGATATCATATCATTGATGCATATTTTCAGTTCTATCAATATTACCAGATTACCTCAATTTTATTATCGTACTATGTCCTGCCGCATATCGCGTTATCACATATCATATCGTTAGATGATACATTAGTTTAATAATAATAAGAGGAAAAATTACAAAAAACACAAAATCCGCTGCACGTTTTAGAATAAGGCCTTAACACTCGCCCGCACCGGTTACTTTAAATTTTCATTAGCACCGGCGATGGCGGTCCGAATGGCGCGACGCCGCGCTGCCGCCCGACACTCGCCGCCCGCGGATGCTGCTCTCCGCGCGCCATCTGCAATTACATTTCGCAATTTACAAATTGTCTTTTTATTTACGACGTATGCCTTCGAGGACAGTTACTTTATCCTCCATTTGCTTTGATTGCAATTTCACATTCGTTCTATATTTAAACCTTTAACCAGTATAAGTATAATAATGCACACAATTTCGTGGTAATGAATATTTTTAAGTTTTACAAATATGTATGTTGAAAACATAGAACAATTCCAATTGTGTACAAATTAAAACCTAAAAGTACTATGAATCTGGTAGTACTGTTTCAAATAGTGAACAGGACTTATATACACTTTTGGTAGCTAAGTTTTTTGTGTTTACTTCATCTACGCGTTGATGTCTTTTGTTCTATTAACTATTTTAGTACACAGCTAAATTAAGAAAAGACGGAAATTACTTACGTCTTCATAAATTGTATTAAATTTATGTTTATTATCATAAAATTTTATTTAAATAACAGTACTTTTATAGGTCAAATGTAATAACATTAACACACACAACACAATAATAATTGTAATAATACCACGAACTCACTGGTTAATATTAATATTAGTGTAAAATATTTATATTTTATATAGTAGAAGTTGGTATAAACTTTACACGATTAAATGTCAAATTACAGTTATGGTCTATAAATTATTTAATTATGTTACACTCGTTTCGTATAATATGAAAGTTAAGAATACTAGCCAGTTTATTGCATCATCAGTTTGTATTGTCGTATATTAGATTTCATGCATTTTAAATTACTGGCAAGATTGACTAAACATCTTCAACAGCGATATTGTTCAAATTTTCTTTTTATTTTTTACTTAAAAAAAGAAATGACTGTCGTGTTCTTTAATTAAATTTTAAAACCCCACCTACGTTTCTTAAAATATAGCATGATCTCTGTGACAGTTATCACCAGTTATGTGTTGGGTACATTTTAGGTGTGAATTTTTACATTTATAGTCTATTGCACTTTACTTATATTTAAACTGACACACAAAGCATGTACAGCTACTTCGTCGGTTTCGTAGACATGTGTCACAGAGATCAGCATACCTGTCTCACTAATGAATCTGTTAATTTCAAATACAACTCCAGAAGCCATATCCAGTCAAGCACTTAATCGCCAAACATGTCTTACATTATTTTGGAAATAGCTGATACTCTTACAGTATTGGATCGATATTAACCAAACATAGCCAAGAACCCACACAAGGAAACTGAATTTCAAATAAAAAAAACTGCATTGAAATCGGTACATTCGTTTGAGAGCTACGATGCCACAGACAGACACACATCCCTCTTCCTGTGTTGGGGGTTAAAAAGAATGTGTCTCACAGCGCCTTAGAACTAAGGCTCCGTGGACTTTGTGGTATATTTGTAAATAATAGCTTTATTTCGCTGTTGTTTGCCTTTGTTGTGTGTAAAAAATATAAATGCTTGGCTATGGAGATAAAAGATTGCTAATACAAGTACTACAAAAAAAAAACAAGTGTGTTTAAGTAATTCTTGACTTTTTAGTAGATGATAACGATGAGTATGATGACCGATAATAAATGTAATCGCATTCATAGCTATAAAAAGTACTCAAGTAAAATAAAATACTACACACAACGTCATCTGAATTCAAACTAAGCAGAGCTTCTACTATGACAGCCAGCTTGACTGATAGAATGTTCATATACTTCCTTTTTTAAATACATACATATGATATATAGAAGACACCCATACTGAGAAACAAATATTTGCAGATCACACAAGTAATTAGTCGTACCCGGGCATCGAACCCCAGACATTAAACAGAATTTACATTCCCTAGTACTGCGCCACTGAGGCAGTTAAATTCAAGCAAGCAAAATTTTGTAACTGTAAAAATGATAGATGAGAAATATAGCTTTTGATAATCAGTAAATGCCATCGCATTCATAACTATAGGAATCGTTTCAAAAGGATCTACTTATAATCCATATATAGTTGAGCCTACTAAAACCTCAATTCAGATTTTTGGCAAGCATAGCTCAGCGGTAATAACGTAATGTGATAACAGATATTAAATCCTCTTTTACGGTCAACAACATTTTTTAGTTTCATAGATTGCGTATCGGGCATTCCGATAAACATAAAGAAATGATAAGTTAAATCGGCCTTCTGTTTATAAATTGTTCATCAAATACCGACATTTACACGTATTAATTGAATTTAATGAATTTTATTATTTTCACGTTAGGCTGAATCTTTATAAATTTTGGATTAATGTCATCTTATGATTATGTGTAAGTAATACAATACATATAATTTGAATGACTTTTTGATCACGTGGATCTACACTGACTGGGCCTGTTTGTCTAGTGTTTAATGATCCTGACTGTTTTTTTTTTAAAAAGACAACTCTCGCTTTAGGCTTTTATATCCTGTGTCGCGGAGGACTTTACAAACATACATGTAACGGACACAAAGAAACAGCCAGACTCAGGACAACATTTTGTGGATCACACAAAGTGATGTCCCACGTAGGATTTGAACCCACGGCACTTGGCGCATAGCAACCGGCGTAGTTACCGCTTAAACCACTAGGCCAACCGTGCAGTCAAGTTCCTGTATGACCGGAGTGTTAAGAGTTAAGTACCTGTATGATCAGGCTAGGCCCGCTATTTTTTTTTATAAATTTTATAAATATGAATTCTACCTAAATTCATTCATAGCGCCCGAAACCTTATTAAATTTCATGAAAATCGCTGGGGCCGTTTCCGAGATTCAGATTATTTGTATACACACTAGAATGGCCCGTTTAAAGGTTAAGGTATTACTGGGTTCGATTTCTAAAAAGGACAAATGTTTGTGTGATGAACAAAATCATTTATGGTGTGTCTAGGACCAGTGTATTCAGAAATATTTAAGTAAGTTTATCAACAATTTGCCGTGTGTGAGATGTATCAGATCGTTTATTTTTACACTTTAACTCATTTTATTTTAATAAATCTATATTGAGATCTTAAATTAGTGAAATATCTGTCTAGTTAGCTGTTAACATATTCGTCGCGGTTGTTGGCTAGTCGTACAAGTGAGGTATTTGGTGCGTGAGAACCGCACGGTGCTTTGGCCGAAGTTCTAGCCTTTTGTTTCTAGGTATGAGCAGTATCGAGCGAGTTGCATTAAAGAGTGGGCAGTGTCGTATAATCAATCGGAGTTATCTGTTTACGTGTGGAGCGTTGACCTCGCGCCTCTCGCCCCGCGGCCCCCGTCGTGCACGCGCGTTACTCCAGCGCCGCGATCCCAATGCTGCTCTTATCGCTCACTTTGCACCCGGTGTTCCGCTTTGTTCTCAATTTCATGCTAGCGCTTAGTTAGTTATAAAAATTTACTGCCGTTTATGATCCTTGCATTTAGTATGCTCCAGTATTAATCAGTAATTCTTTAGAAAACAGTTGAGTGTGTTAAATTAGTTAGCTATAACCATTACAATGTCGTATACTCTTAATGTTATCTATTCGTTCTAGTATTACTAGATGAATAAATCCTTTGTTTTTTGGCTAAGTTTCTTCCACATTAGGAATATATTCTGTGTCGCGGGGGACTTAAAATGGATAAAGAAACATTCAGAATCAGAAAAATATTTTTTTGATCACATTAAGTTTTGTCCCGTGCCTCGGAGAGCATGTTAAGCCGTCGGTCCCGGTTGTCATAAATATCTATGGTAATCGTTACTATGAAGTTAGTGTTCTCAAATATACTGACAACTTGTTCAATCTTCGAATTCAGTTCACCCTCAGGGTTGCGGAGGTTCGTAGCCAGTCGCTCCGTGGAAACACTCATATTCAGGTGAAACCAGTTAAATTAGTAGCCGACCCCAAATAATCTTAGGAATAATAAGACTAAGAAGATGATTAAGTATTGTCCCATGTACGTATCAAACTCACTACTCTCAGCGCAGTTAATTGTTAAACTATCACAAAATCCAAGAAATTTACATTGAAGTGTCATTCCTGAAATGCCGTTCGAAATTTTGAATCAGTCGTAGATATTTTCAATTCAAGAGTTAATATTAAAAATAAATGCTGTGACAAGTTTCAGTTGTTATACACATGCATTGAATTCACAAATAGTAATACTTCTTTGTTCGTTGAAAAAACAAAAGAATTATTGACATTAACCCGCAGATATGCAGTCATTTTTTAATCAGATAGAGCCAACAACAAATCTTAGTGTGACGAACCTAAAGTATGACAAAACGAACGTCTTATAAAAGTACGTTGTTTAGTCTATCTTGTTATTCTATTTATAGCCGCGATGAAAGTATACTCGTATATGAGATTGTCTGACGTGCTTTGTTTTCGCTCTTTAGCCTTATTTTATAAGTTAATTCCCAGATGAAATAGCTTTTGGTTTCGGGTCACGAAATCATTGATTACTATTACTGTGATTATTTTAGGTAAGCTTATGCAAACTATATGAATAACATTTTTTTATATTGCAAATTTTGTTTACAGTTAGTTAACTACGACACACTAGCTCATTTTACTAAACAACAAGCATTGTAATAATTTAGCAACTAAAATGTCAGGGATTTAATAAGTACGTGTATTAGCAGTTTACAATATGATAATGCAATCGTTTAAATTTTTACTAGATATATGCCTGATACATAATTTTTAATGTATAAGAAAGCACATAAACGATGCATACATAAATATATAAGATTAAAGTGATGTTACTGTGCAGGGTTGCGTATATTTATAACCCGGCTTTATTCAGTGTTGACCGCCACCATCATAAAAAAACAAATACCAAACTTCCTGTTCGAACTCGACTTGTACGATCATAGGACTTCGCAACTTGATACAATGTATTTAATTCAACATATGAATACAAGTATATCTACTTATACCGGCACATCCATCCACACATGTTTATCCTTATTTCAAAAGACCTCGCTTGTCTGCATCGACAATATTCTTGTTAAATATATTTAGTTATTTACTTTACTAATGTAAGATCTTTTTTAACATATTTATTTGCATATATAATTAAAACATTGAACTCGTCATATTGTTTGCAGTTTTTATAATAATGCATATTTTTAAGTTAAGAACTGCACCCGCTTCAGGGGTTAAATCAAACTAATTCAGCAAAGTCGTGCCTTTGTTACATATTTGGATAAAAACTTCATTAGCATTTAATGCACATGTTAAAAACAAAACATTAGAAATAATTAAGTAAATGCATCGTCCGTCTGAGTGGTAGAGGTCAGCGTCAGACTGCAACGGGGTATATGTGTGTTGGTTTAAGTGAAATCGGGCGATGCACCGGTCGTCTGTGTGCGTGAGTGCCGGTCGAGCGGCGCAGCCTCCATGCGTCTGCGGCCTGTCTAGACACCCTCCCCGCTGCCCGCACGCCTCACGCCCGCTCCCTGTGGTTACGACTACTTGGTAACAGTTTCATTTGGTCACAGCCTTTAATTTACGCGTAAATCATTGTCATCGTTGTCATTACAATACCAGCTGATTATGATATCCAGTAGCAGGTAGCTATGATCAGAGGTGTATTCCAACTTTTACATTTTGTAAGCTAGTAGTAGCCTGTATATTATAATCTCAAATAGGAGGATCTGGACACAAGATTACGGTCTGTATTGTTACTTAGAAACTCCTATCGATATCAATAAAATTGTAATTGGTTTGAATAGGGAACACAATTTTAATTATGCAAATTATAGGTAACCTTATGTTAAAGGCAAGGAAAAAACCCCTAATGTACCTGTAACCTTCATGAACCTTCATGCACTTATGATTATATATTTTATCATACTAACGATTTACAATAATATTATCTGAATAATTTCTGGTAGGTATATAAACAATGAGGTCTGTAATTTAAAGCGAATTATTAACATCATAATTCGAAACCATAAACTTAGTATGCAAATACCTAAATACATTCGGTATAAATGCGGTTTCTGTACGAAGTGTTTGATTTATAACACAAAATTATTGTTGTTGCATGTTTATGTATTTCTATTATATTAGTATACCTAAATACGTAAACAAATATGTACACAGATGTTTGAAGTTTTAAAGCATTATACTGCTTTTTATCAAGCTTTTATTTAAGCAGTGGAATGATATATCTAGTGCTTATCTCATATCTCGGTGTTAATAAAAAAGCATGCCATATTATTCATGTAAGATGTATGCTGATAGACACCGTTTATCGTTTGTTTTGTTTAGCTATGAGCTTTCCTGATTCAGTTATATAATAATATATTCTATGAACCTTATGAACTTAAAAAGAAAAGTATATTGCACAACAAGAAATCAACTTTAAGCAAAAATACTTCAGATGAATACTTATAAATGGAAAAGGCAGTTTTTTCGGATGTTAAATTCATTCAATAAATGACTCCTTTATTAAGGAGTTATTATGTTATAAAGGAGTTAATGAATGTAACTAATTTTTTATACTGTATAAATCAGCATTATATACCTATAGTCAGTTCTAGCAATACGCATACGCATTTACACACTACTATAATATATATATATATATAATATATATATATATATAGACTATATATATATATATATATATATATATATATATATATATATATATTATAGTCTGTGTAAACATCTATGCATAGAGATAAATTGAATAAATACATACTTACATTAATAAATATTAAATATTTACATACTATTTACATAGGTACACAAATGGAATATGTTTTGTGCAAAGAATAAATAAGGATGTTGTACCCAAGTTTGTTGTACCCCTGAAATAAATAGATAGACGTAAAGACAAACAGAACCAATACAAATATACGAGCGAATTAATTACGACGTAAAATGGCATAAATAATGACGTAAATGGCAGCGGAATGCGCTGTGGTGGTGAAGCGAAATATTCCTTTGCTTGAATGTTTATGAATTTCATTTCGTCGTGTGCTTGGCGCCGACTCAAAGTTGTTTAGATATTTAATTTGTTATATGAGTTAAGTTTTGATAGCAAGTTCCTTTTTCAATTTTTTTTTTTTTGTGAAAAAAATTACAACTTTTCCTAACTTACACACATTTACTAGCGTAGTGTTCTGTACTTACTGTTGATCTGGTCAGTAGATATCTTTTAGAGTATGAAGTATACCCATAATACAGTGATTACGAGTTTACTTGTAGATCAATTTATACATCCCTTCAACATTTGGAGCATCGCATACCGCATTATATTTTTTCTAAATTTGTCACTACTCCTTCTTCCTCAATATATTTGATATTAAAAAAGCTTCTAAGTACACCGCTTACAGAGTTTGCCTTTTAGTGTTACTTAATATGCAATATTATTGTCTTTTTTTGTGCAAGTCAAACCCTATCGGACCGTTCTTCCGGATTTGCGGTGTGGGGTTGTATCGAAGTTGACCGATTAAAACGACAGGGAGTGTCGTACTACGCCTAAAATAAAAACCATAAGGTAACAGTATTAACCATTAACTGTTTTGCAATATTTGAACCACCACTCTTGGATTCTGGTCATGCTTTTCATTAGACAGCTTTGGTTCCTCGTTTTGAAGATTTAAAAAAAAATTCAACACAAGGTAGCTACTGTAAACTGTTGAGGAGTTTACTCGCTTCAGTACACATCAAACACACAGTCCATGTGTGTAAATTTCTAACTAATATATAACTTAAATTTTCCTTTTTTTTTCCTTAGATTTAAATTATGACGGTCTAGGTAGACCATTTGTCATAAATTTTGAATTTAAAAAGTAAAACGTGGTCAAACATTATTGAAGTAAAATAAATCGGTTTCATTTAAAAACCTTTCATGTTTTTTCATTACTTAAAAATAGGTATTTGCTTTTAAGCGTATTTCTACATTTGTATAACAAGAAACCACGTGACCATGAAGATATATTATGTACTTTTAATATGCTTGATACTGACATATTACTATTTGCCTTACCGAGGTTATACGTAAAAATATAGAGCAATCTCGCAACACAGTTTGTGTGCCGCTTGGGCTTGTGATACCAAATTTTTGCAAAATAGTTAATTACCCAATTCATGGTCATATATATAATGCATCAATATTCTTTAATAAATGTGATAATTTGATGATTGCACGGACATATACTCACAGAATAGTAATGAGATCTCACAATTGTTTTATAGAAGAAAAATATGTTGGAATAGATACATTTTTTAACAAATATTAATTTTTTCACAGTCTTTTTTGTGAGTGACATATATTTATGAAGAAAAGGGTTGAAGACATTATTCGTCCGTAATTTACTGTGCTTACCTATATATCTATATCTTAATTTTTTATAAAAGGCAAATCCCGTATTAGGTATATATATTCTGTGCAGCGGGGGACTTTACAAACATACGAGCACAAATAACTCCCAGACTCGGCACAAGCATTTGTAGAAACACATAGTGTTGTCCCATGAAAGATTTAAACCCACAGCACTACTACACTACCCACACCACTAGGCGAACCGTGCAGTCATAGAGCTAGACATACAAATTATCATCTATACATTTCATTACGTCTTTTTAGTTTCTCTTCGCTTAATAGGCTAAACTCTAATTAATAGTAGTAGAGTATATGTTCGGTAAAATATGTCAGAATAAGGAAACTAATTATCCCCACGAGGAAATAACAATAATATTTATGCATAGTTTCAAAAAACAAGTTGTCCATATATTTCTATAAGCCTCTGTCTTTCCTCAAGAATCAAAGTATCTCCATGTCGAATTTCATTGAAATAGGTGCAACAGTTTAGCCGTAAAAGCAGACAGACAAAGACCGACAAAGTTACTTTCAAATTTTTAATACACTAGCTGACTTATGCAACTTCGTCTGCTTCTCTTCAAAAGAAATATTTTTTTCCCAATTAGTAAATTGTCATATAAACTATCCTATCTCTCAAGTTGGATCGAACTGCACATGGTGTGCGAATTTTATTATAATCGGTTAAGTGGTTTAGGAGTCCATTGAGGACAAACATTGTGACACGAGATTTATATATATTAAGATAGCTGACTTATGCAACTTCGTCTGCTTCTCTTCAAAAGAAATATTTTTTTCCCAATTAGTAAATTGTCATATAAACTATCCTATCTCTCAAGTTGGATCGAACTGCACATGGTGTGCGAATTTTATTATAATCGGTTAAGTGGTTTAGGAGTCCATTGAGGACAAACATTGTGACACGAGATTTATATATATTAAGATAAGATAATAGTATGGATTATTGAAGCCACAGATGTCTATGCACATCTACTTTAAAATGAAGAAAGCTAAAGAACAACAGAAACAACGCGATTTGTTTTTTTTTATATTTTAATTAGACTTATTGACATATCAAATAATGTTTGTAAAATTCATTGTTGATTTACGATGGGTATGACTAAACTATAAAAATTATTAATAGAGTCGTTCAGACAGAAACAAAATCTAGTCATAACATGCAAAACACCTTTGTTTGGAACTTTTATATTGAATCCGGTTGTCATTTGTTTTTGAGATATATAATCGTTTCGGATACGTCATAGAGCTTTATAGTATCCCGGATCGAAAAGGTCAAGATTTTGATTTTGAGGTAATGAATGTTTTTTGTAACTGACTAACGGCAGTCTATGTTTGTTTGAATTAGCGACTAAACTACTGAACCGACTTTAATTAATGAAGTGTGAATAGATTAGTAATGATAACCCGGGTGGTAAAGATTATATAGATGTAAGCAACAGTTTATACGTAGTCAGGTTAATGCTTTATAAACTTTTTCTTGTTGTTAAGTTTGATTTGTTATTAACTAATGTGTTTGATATTGTTATTTAGCCTGAAGCCATGTCAATCAATCAACAGTTTATGCGTAGTTAGATTATAGCTTCATAAACTTTTTCTTGTAATTTGATTTGTTACTAACTAATGTGTTTTATGTTGTTGTTTAGCCTGAAACCATAAACTTTGTTGTTTATTCGATTTCTTTCAGAATGGTCTATGGTGGTAACATTCCGCTTGACCCCCTGGCAGAGCTTGAACTATGGTAAATGACTGTTAATAAACATACTTATTTAGTTTTAAATATTATTATTATCTATACAAATAAATAAAATTGAAGTGTCTGTTTGTAATATTAAAATAACCGCTTTCTACTACATGCATATGAATGTATATACGGTACACATACCAAAATATATATTTTTAAAATTTTTGTCTGCCTGTCTGTTTGTTCCGGTTAATCTCTGGAACGGCTGGATTGATTTGGACGGGTCTTTCACTGGTATGTAGCTGATGGTACAAGGAGTAACTTAGGCTTAAATTTATTAGATTAGCTTCGGCCCGCGGCGTTACCCACGATACGACAATGACCGCAGGTAACACCGCGGGGTTCAGCTAGCTATATATAACAGAATGTAGATAAATAAATATACATATGGACATAGAACAAATAATTGTGTTCATCATTAAACTTATACTTCGGTGAGAATAAAACCCACGACCTTCAGCTTAGCAGTCGATATCACTAATCGCTAGATCAATAGGCTCTTCAGTTATTCATTCATAGGTACAATTAAAATGTACTAAGTCCATACATACATTATCTTTCTCATTTTAAGCTTTCTAATAGCCCTTTGCATAAAGTCAGAGTCATGCTTGTTCAAACAAATAACCTTGATAGTTTATGTAAATATTTTCTTAGCCTCCCTTCTCAATGTTAAAGCATTACAAATAGTAGTGTTGTTATTATAATAATGCAATATTCTCTTATGAGTAATACCTAACTTCTAAAAAAAACTATTGTAAAAAATCTTTATGTTCTTAAATTTTTGTATTTATGGCAACATGATGAAACGGTTATGGGGGCCTAAAACAAACAACATCAGTGAAGTTAAGAATGCCCCATAGATCATCGAAGACTCAAACAACATTGTTACAAACCTACTAAATGAATGCAATTGTGATTTCATACGCTGTGCGTAAAAGTTCCAAATCAAAAACAGACAAAAAAATTGTGATTTCGAACTGCAAATGTCATTGTGTGAATTCAAATAAATGATTATAATCAACAAGCACTGTTTCTTGTCTTTTTTTGACATAATAATTAATACACAAGTTGACAAAGTCTTTTAAATGTACATTTGTAGAAAAATTGTAAGTTGGTTCGATACGAATCCACTAAAATCACACAGTATTTTCTCAGTCTCTCCACTGTCCACCTCTAATTAAGCTTATATCACATGTATAAAAATGTATATAATTTGAATACTATTTTATTTGTTTAGTTCAAAGCTGTGCAGACGGGCAAAGAGATTGAAGTGGTTGGAATGAGATAGATTAGTCCCGAGGCAACACTGTAAAGTGCAAGCGGCGACTGGCCACCATACAGCCGCTTGCAGCAACATAATAAAGAAGAAGCGTCGATACAAAGTTGCTTTGTGCACTGTATTTGTAGTGAGATAGCTATAAATAGCGCGAAGGTATGTGTGACCACCTGCCGGGGGTGGCTGTTCGCGGTTGAGCCTGCAGACAGGCCGGATTAACGCCCGAGATGGCCTGTTTCACATAACTAGTAGACAGTGTTTCCTAATTTGCTACCAAAGATAAAATATTGTTTTCATTACGCGATGTAAGGACAAAGAAATACACAAAGCAGCGTATAATCATATCATTAATCAAATATAATGTACATTATGATTGTTACTTGTGAGTATATCTTTGATTTTATGTCAGATTTTCCTTTAGAAAACGCTAGGTTAACAAGGTTACGTCTAAGGGTACGTTGTGGGTGGTTACAGAGTTAAAAAATTACTTCAAAATAAATAAACACTTTCGTCGTTCACGGGTTACTCAGAATATGTTGTTACTGTAACTTTGCTTCCTTTCGGTTTGAACTATGGGTCTAGAACCTACCTCATCTTCCATACAAATGAATAAAATTGGAGTGTCGTTTCGTAATATTAATATAGTCGCTTTTTACTGAATGCATATGCATTACACATACCAATTTTTTTAAAAATTTTTGTCTTTCTGTTTATGCCGGCTAATCTCTGGAACGTTTGAACCGATTTTGACGGAACTTGTACTGGTAGATAGATTATGTAATAAGGTGTAATTTTTTTTTTTAACTTTCTTATCTTCTTACAATCTGTCTTTATTGACATTTAGTGAGACTTTAAGAATTTATATGGGCGTGTTTGGTTTCAAATCCAATGATTTGACCAAATTCAGTTTCATATCTACATTTACAATAGATCTTGGGGCGCACGTCTCTTTAATCTTTTGAAAGTTGTGCCAGCTTCATTTTCCATTAGGTTCTTTGCTAGTTCATTTAGATGGTTTTGAATACGCTTGCGATAGCTTTCTAATGAGTATGACACTTCCTCCTTTACTGTTTTTATGTTCAGTTCACGATGCCATCTGTCGTTTTTAATGTACCATGGGGCGTTTGTAATCATGCGAAGAATTTTGGACGGAAACCGCTGCAGTATTTCCAGGTTTGAGTTTGAGGCTGTTCCCCAGAGTTGCACTCCGTATGACCAAATTGGTTTAATTACTACTTTGTAGAGCAAGAGCTTGTTTTCATAAGAAAGTTGAGATCTTCGGTTTAGAAGCCAATACATTTTTCTCACCTGTTGGCCAAGGGCTTTTCTTTTCGTGAAAATATGTTTTGTCCAAGTTAGTCGTCTGTCCTGATAAATACCCAGATATCTAACGCTGTCTGACTGTGGGATTTTTACGTGGTTAAGTTCCACTTCAGGGCATGTGTCGCGTCTTAATGTAAAGGTAACATGCACGGACTTGGTCTCATTTGCTTTTATCTTCCAATCCCTTAGCCATTCAGATATGGTGTTTAGACTTATTTGGAGCTTATCTGATGCTCCAGATGGCGTTGTATCTATCGCTAGTATGGCTGTGTCATCAGCATATGTACCAGTAACGACGTTGTCCGCGTTTGGAATATCATAAGTACAAACCAGATATAATAATGGGCCCATGATACTACCTTGTGGGACGCCTGCTTTGATCTTAAAAAGATTAGTAGTACTGTCTCCATATTTCACGTAAAAATGTCTTTCTTCAAGGTATGACTTTATAAACTTGAAATAGTTGATAGGTAAGTTATGTCGAACGCCTGTGATATATCCAAAAACACAGCTGAAATATATCGTTTCTGTTCGAAAGCATTATTTATTTGCTCCACCAACCTATGTACTTGCTCTATCGTCCCATAACCCCGCCTAAATCCAAACTGGTGCTCAGGAATCAGATTGACCCCAGCCAGTTTCACCATGAGCCTACTACAAGGTGTAATTAAAGCTACTTATTTTAGACTAGCTGTCCCTTCTCAAAGTTAAAGCATTAAAAATAGTAGTGTTGTTGTTATAATAATGCAATATTTTCTTATTTTCTTATGAGTAATATCTAACTTCTAAAAAAATCTACTGTAAAACATCTCTATGTTGTTAAATTTTTATATTTAAGGCGATATGATGAAACGGTTATGGGGGCTCAGCTAGAACTATGTACGCACGTCCAAAATTAAACAAAAGATAACATAGACGAGCAATCTTTCAGTGAATACAAAAATAACTTATCATTCGTATAAATATTAAAGATTTAAAAGAAATTATTTAAACAAATAAAAAAAAACTCAAGATTAAGATCTATTAAAAACTGTAGGGCCATGCTTACAAGCATCAAACAAAACGGTAGAAGAGTTTGAATAGAACAATAATAAGAGTACTTGTCATAACATATACAGTTGTAAGAAGAGACACAAGGTTATTATATTTATATTAGAAATTACCTATTTTGTCTAAAGCTCCTCACTCAATTCACTTTTTCTGTACATATTATTTGTCTCGTAATACACTTCTGTTTATGTTATTGTGTGGTTTATTTTACAGACGTGTTCTCTCAAAAGGGTTAGGTATATGAAGTTTGTTTCTGTAGAAATTCTTCTGCAGAAACACATTTTTCATCAAAATTAATTTTATAGCTAAGACAGTTTACAATATTGTATTTAATAATAATGTATGGATTGGAACTTCTAAAATTAGTTTTTAAAATTTAAGACTTGAAGATTTGTAGTTAACTTTTTACGATACGTTGATTGTACTAAGTGAGTTTTCAGGTCCCATAATAAGTTTGTATCTACAATTATTTTTTTAACTGACAAAGACTATCGAAAATTTATCTTTTCAAAACGTTCATATTTACAGTAGTGTATAAATATATAATTTACTCTGCATTCGATGGTATTAACAGTTAGGGTTATTTTAAAAATAAAGATTTTTTAAGATTATAACAAATAAAAAGTAAGAGAGAGATGTATAAGGAAAGACGTTGCAGGATTGCACAAGGAAATACTTTTATTCGCCGAATACAAGCCGGGCACCGTTCTATTTTTCGTAGAAATTATCATTGGCTCACCTAATTTATAGCATCTAAAGAACAAGTCGAGCCGTCTGCCATCAATTTCGAGGAAGCTTAAAATACATCACACATTATGCTGAACCTAGACTAAACGTAAAATACCTGATGTGCGGGTGACTCAATGAAAATAGTCACAGCAGACGACTATTAATTCTAAATTACGTCACGTAATCGTCGATTGTGCCGGGTGCTCCGTTTCGATGTCTGAATAAATATGTGTGAAAGCGGTCGGTTAGCTCACGACCTCCTGGAACAGACGTCTAGACATATATTCATAGTCTAGATACGTGCTTGTTAAATAGGCGGGCGGGCTTTCCCCTTGCCGCAAAATGCTGATGATTACCGATGACGAGACGTGTGCGTCATTCCATTGCATCAACTAATAAAACCACCTAGTTGTAACTAAATCCAATTGGACAGATTGCGTAGTATGTCTGCATTAGAATGAAATCCTGTCTAGACAGTAAAAAATACTGATTATAAAGCACTTGATTCGTGGCCTTGTCTTTTATTTATATTTACCGACTTCTAGAAGTATTTAAAAGACATATTCACATTATAATTTAATTGTAATATTCTGCCAATTAGTAACTCGAATTAGATTTTGGACCACGTTGTTAACGTCTACGGTTTTCGGATATTTTAATGTAACTGTTTAATAAACATTTTAGATTTCAAAGAAATAGTCAATTCATTCGTATGAGTAATTTCACTTTCCGTATTGTTTTCCTACTGTTGTAACTGTACTTACCTTTCGTATTATATGTACTCATAATATTCTTATTTTTACGTCTAATTTTCGATTGGGATGGGTAAAATCCAATTGTAACCGCAAATAGTTACTATTTAATACATATTTGTTTCACTTTGAGTGATGCAAACCCGCTATTAAATTCTGTAGGTACTTAAGTAAAGTGGTAAATATTCGTCTGGTAGTTTGAATCATATTACTGTTTAGACACCGAGACGTAACGATTCGAAAACATTAAAATTTATAATTTTATAAACATAATTTTACACAAATAATGTAATGAAGCATGCACGGACTATTTCCGTCAACTTAAATCTTTGTCACAATTTTTATACTCTTAAACAGAATAATTAGAGTTTATTCAAACATAATTTTAATAATTTAGAAATTTTTTAACTGTCTAGTGAATTTAATGATAACATAATTTCTTTTTGTCCGAATATCATGAAAGGTTTCTTGTTATAGCAATGACACATCTGTGTTGTTGTAGCAATGTTATAGGAATCTGGATGAAATGATAACATTAATGTTAGTAGGAGGATGCTTGGCAACACATTTCTAATATCAGGTTATCTGATAGTTAAATGTTCATAGTCAAAATAAAGATCTGTTGAGAAAAAAAAATTAAAATTTCGAATTCTCATACTTAAATTGACTAAGTTTAAATAAATGTTCGTATATATATGCATACTGTTTTTTTTATAAAAAGATAACTGTCGCACTACGAATACCTTGTGTCGCGGTTGACTTTACAAATATACATGAAATGGACACAAATAACATAAAGACTTAGAACAACAATTTTTGGATCACACAAAATGTTGTTCCATGTGGGATTTGAACCCACAACACTCGACGAATAGGATGCAGCTAAACCCCTACGTCAAACGAACAAATTTGTTCAGTAGAGGTAGTAGAGCCACGCTGATTTCAGACCAAATGTCTTTATGATCTGCTAATATTTGTTTCAGAGTTTGGGTGTTTTCTATGTATAATATGTATATATTTACAAAAAACCTACTATTAGACAACTGATGTATTTATATCAGTTGTCTAACACAAGTTCTGCATAGCTTGGGACTAGATGGCGCTGTGTCTTAGATGTCCGAAATATTATATTATGACTTTTTTAATTAGATATTAAAGTTAAAATTGTACTTTTTAAATTGTCACAGAACCCCAAAAGACTCATATACAGTCCCAATCTTGTTAATATGTGCAAAAATTTAACTTAATTATATGAATAACATATAATAACATCTTATCATACATGTTGTATTACGATCTTTGACGAATGGTGTCGGCTCTGGTGGGTAATAATTAACTATTCGTAGCCTTCTAACATATCTTACATATGATAAAAACCATTGAAAATTTTAAAATCACAACATAAAAACCGACTATATAAAATATTTGATAAAATTCAAATGTCACCCGGGCATTTAGATGATTTCTCAGTTGTACATTACAAGCTTCTAAACTATTTTTTTACCTCAGATCGAGCGGCGTTTTTTTTTTTATTGTATAGTGGGCAAACGAGCAGACGTATCACCTGATGGTAAGCGATTACCGCCGCCCATGGACACCCGCAACACCAAAGGCGTCACAAGTGCGTTGCCGACCTTTGGGGGATGGGAAAGGGGATGGGGAGGCGTTGGGGTATGGGCCTCCGGTATCCTCGTTCTAATCTTGGCGCAAATAATTTATAATTTAGAAGTATATCAGAACACATCGAAAAGAATTAGTAACGAAAATTTATAAAATATCCTTAGGGTTAGGCAGTTCAGATTTTTACATTTTCATCTCATCATCAACAGCATCAACAGTCTTTATAAAACTACTACTGGAGAGATGTTTCAAGTTTTACTTTTCTGCGCAGTTAGGTCCTTACTTAGTGTACTCTTACGATACCCACGGGATCAATGGAAGTGGTGACACTCCTTATTCTTAATTCGTCCCACTATACCTTTACCATCGAATAATGCATGCTAGCTTTACTCGTTTTACAATCGCGGTTACTCCATAGTATACTAGGTTAATAAACTATATGCAGTTTCTATTTTAATAAAAAGTATTGTTACTGAACTTTTGAATTCTTGCATTTAAATTTTAGAGATCTTGGCCTGAATGATTTCATTTAGACTATGTACTTGTATTTGTATTTTTGTAGCCTATTGTTTTGGATTAGAGCTAAGTGGCGGTGCGGGTTTAATGATTGTCCTCCAGACATGACGTAGTCACGACCTTGGTCGACGTATTTGACCACTATTATTAATTGACGTAAATCCATGTTTATCTTAATACACATACTAGCTGACCCGGAAAACGTTGTTATAATATTAATATTTTAGACATCTGACACACAACGCTATCCATATATATATATATATTTTTTAAATCTTTATTTAAGGGGCTTAGCCACAATCATGACTATGTCGCTCCATCATAGCTACTTTTTTAATTTACATAATTCTTATATATTCAGCATATAAATCATATAAGGCCTTAGCTGCATCTATTGAAGGACTGGCCAGGATGTTGTTACATCTTCCAAAATCCATCAACTTATCTCTAAGCAATCTATTTCTAAGTTGTTGGTTCCGCGCACATTCCATCAAAACGTGTTCTACATCCTCCACCACACCACAAATTTCACAATTTGGCGTAGACGATAAGCCCATTAGAAAGGTAAACTTTCTGGATGGGATGTGTCCGGAACGTAACTTCATAGCCATTATTAATTTATGCCTATTTAATGAACAGTTATCAATCCAAGGTATAGCCAATGGTTCAGAGCACCAAATTAAACAAATCTTTTGCAATAGGTACTAGACAACTGATACAAATACATATATACTTTTTTTGTAAATAAATACATATCATACATAGAAAATATCCAATTTCCGAAACAAATATTTGTAGATCATACAAACATTTGGTCCGACACGAGAATCGAACCCGAAACCTGAACAACAGCAGTCGTGTACGCTACCACTGCACCACAATATTTCTAAAATATTGGTTGGTTGTAGAAGGATGTAAATTAAGGATTATATGTGTCTTTTTTAATAAAAATACATATTTCTAGCCTATAAAATATATCTTTATATTTGATAGGCCTGATGGTCTCGTAGTGGTTACTGATTTTGTCTGTAAAGTTTTAGGTCTGCCACGTTGCTTCGTTACAATATACTATAAAAAAGATGTTTATAAACTGTATTACGACTGCCTCGGTAGCGAAGTGGTAGCGTAAGCGACTGCTGTGCTTGAGGTCTCGGGTTCGATTCCCGGGTCGGACCAAATATTTGTATGAACTTCAAATATTTGTTTCGGAGTTTAGGTGTTTTATGTTTATAATATGTATGTAATTACAAAAAAAAGTATATATGTATTTATATCAAATGTCTAGTACCCATAACACAAGATTTGCTTAACTTGGGACTAGATGGCGTTTGTGAATTAGATGTCCGATATATTTATTTATTCTGTAACTTGACTTATAAATGCTGCATTGTAGAGTTACTTAGGCACTTATTGTTATTGAGCACAGTAATCCACCTAAAACGCCATTCGGTCACAAGCACTAATAGAACCAAACACTATTACATACACACATATATAATAACACACATATACATACATACCCACACATAATCACATATCATATCACCTTTTTATGTGGCAGTGATTATATCTGATGACGCAGGGAATCCCAGTGTATTGAAGATTTTTATACCATGCAACTTTATTTTTTGTTCTATTTAATTGTCTTAGAATTTCTAGACGGGTCAATTTTATAATTTTAAGAATTAATGATATATCATTAACAAGATTGATCAGAAATTAATATCTTCAAGTATTAAGATCCTGATTCTTGGCGATCATTTGATTTATGTGTCCTGTAAGTAAGTCCTATTTTAAAAAAAGTGTGGAAAGAAACACATTCACGGAAACAATTTTATTTATAATATATGATCGACAAAATGGATAGCCAATCTGTTTTGTGCGTTTTGAACATTGTGTGTCTTTTCAAATATACATACATCTAGTGAAACCATTATTTCAGTCAATCCTGTTTTCTTATCGGTACATGGAAAAACTTTATAGTTTTAAAATAGAGTATTAGTAAATAAGTTTTACTTATAGCATGACGAGTCCTAACGGTGTCAAACTAAATAAACATCAATTAATGTTTAGCACAAGTAAAGGATGAGATGGTAGTTCCTAGCAGTTCAATTATTTACGTGAAATTTAGTATTCAGGGGGTTTCGGGGGCGTTAAATCGATCTAGCAAGATTTATTTTTATAATTTTTTTTAAAAACACACCGAGTATTCGGTCATCCAGCTAAAGATTATTTAACTTAAGCTACGTTTATGATTATGGGGTAACTGTCTAAACAATAGCTGGTAGTAATTTCGACATGCTTGACATGGAAGACATTAAGGGTCGCAACCGCAAAAAGATGACAGTTGAATATAAATAGCTGTGTCAAAGAAATTTAAGTCAAATAATATGAGTCACTAACATTATACTCGGAGATCGTTTTTTGTTTTTTCGGAAGACGGTCCCCATTTCATGTCATCCACATTTTATATATTTTTTATCATTAATTTCATCACGACGACGACTTGAAGACTTGAAGACTTGATAATTGAAGACTATAAATACTTGTCATTGGCAGAAATAGCTGATCCGAGTGATCCGGCTATTTGCCATTCATCGTCAAAAAAAAAAAAACATTATACTCAGAAATACCTACAATATACTGGCTTGGTCATCGTCAATTTAAAGTCGTCAATTTATAAAATAATGATTGGATATACTTTAAATTCAAAATGATGAATAAAATATCAAATAAGTTTATCATAAGATCTGATTTTGACGGCTAATTTATGTGATTTTTAAATTATTTATTTTTTTCGTTTTAAACGCTTCATCACAATCACATTTTTGTATTTTTTGCAGTCGTCCCAATGTCTATAGTTGTATAGGGTTTTGTAAAGTAAAGATAAATTACTTTTATGACTGGTTTGCTAGCCTGATGCACTTAGCCCTCAAGCGTATGAAAAAAAATGTAATTAGTGGCAAGAAGGTGATATAAGATGAGGATACATGGAACATGAGTGAAAATTTGAACTAATTGTATTTATTCGAGATTTACTGTTGTTTTGTTCACTAGGATACTAATTTAGTAATGTTTACTTGCTTTTATATTATGCAAAAATACTGACTAATATTCTCTAATCTATTAAATTTATTGTATTCACAAGAATAACATTATTCGTTCAATACCGAGAAACTATTTAATTTCTTGACACTTGAGAGCGTTTAGTTACAGAGTTCGTTTATTAAATCATTTTGCATGGTGTGGTGTGTATCATGTCTGCGGCGTAGAGCGGCTCACGTGCTTGTTGTTATGTAGGCATTACTCTGCAGTAGGTAGGTATGGCATGCCCGAGGCCTCGCTCGTGCCTGTATTAAAAATTCGTCTGCGGCTTGTCTAGACGCGCTCCATTTACAATATGACACGCCACCACAAACATCTCGTTGGCTTATGCATTTAGTTCGTATTATCGTGTATGATCGATGTTCAAATGATTAAAACATTATACTACGTATTTATTGGTATTGCGAATATGTTCGTTTGTGATTTAAGGGAGGTTACAGTTAGGTAGAAAATGTCCTAGGAGTCAAAAACATTTAGAAACTTATTACTTTTTTATAAATGACAGTAGTCATAATAGAATTACTGGCGGCAATTTTCAAGGAAACAATTGAAACAATAAAATAAAGTATTAAGAAAACATTTAAAGCATTAATAAAGAATTGTTTAAAAGTGAGTAAGGATGAATCTGGTTTTTTAATCTCTTTGGGTAGTTTTGGTTATACTCGAGTAATAATTATGAATGTTCAAATCAAAGTTTCGTATATTTCTATATACTAATGTCAGTCAATAGAAATTATATCTAAGAAAAAAGTATATAGCAAGTTTTAACTTCAATAAATGTTTTAAGAAACAGTATTTTAACATTTTTCAAACATATACTTGATAAACAAAGTATTGAATTTATATTTTTTTTTGAAATGTTCAGTTTTAGTTTAGAGAGTTTTGTAACAATCGACTTGAGATTGAAATGCAGCCGACCAGTTCCTCAGACGCTATTACAGTCATTAAATTAAACGGCTAATAACATTATTGTATGTGTAGAGATAAAACGTTATAGTGGACATATATAATATAAATATAATATATAATAATAAATTATAAATATATAATAAATATTTCGGACATCTAACACACAACGCCATCTAGTCCTAAGCTAAGCAGAGCTTGTGTTATGGGTACTAGACAACTGATATAAATACATATATACTTTTTTTTTGTAAATACATACATATTATACATAGAATACACCCAAACTCCGAAACAAATATTTGCAGATCACACAAACATTTGGTCCGACCCGGGAATCGAACCCGAGACCTCAAGAACAGCAGTCGCATACGTTACCACTGCGCCACAGAGGCAGTTTAAATTATGTGTGTAAATTACTTTATGTAATCGATATAAAGATCACATTTGTTTTTTCTTGTAGATGCAGTTGATGGTTTATTTAAGACGACTAGTTTGCGTAAATTAGATTAATTTTGAGTCTATAAGTACAGATATTTTTAACTCAATATTTGAACTTAATCGTGAAAATGCAATCGTTTTGATGTTTCCAACATAAAATGGGCAGGACATTCTTAATAATAATATGTTGGTTTATATTCTTACATATGTGTGATTTAAGTAATATATGGTTTTTGTATTTATCAGCACCAAAATAAAAGTATTTGCTTTATTTGATGAAAATGGTCATACGAACTATTTACAATATAGTTAAGTATAGTACGAATACATGATTGTACGAATGAATGGTACAATGATATAATTCCTAAAAATAGACATACATTATTAAAGAATGCATAATCACAAATTATATCAACAAAAAAAATCGACTTCAACAACTGGACCAAATTGAAATGGGACTACACGGGAAGCATCAGCTTTCAAATAAAAAAATAATTATCAAAATCGGTTAACCCAGTCGAAAGTTATGAGATAACAAACAAAAAAAAATACAGACGAAAGAGAACCTCCTCCATTTTTGAACTCGGTTAAAAATACAGTATTAAGTAATTGTCAATTTTATTATGACAAGAGTCGGCGTAGATAATATATCACAGTCATTGTAAGATGCTTCTGATCTCAAAACAACTTATACAAAAAACAAAATGATGCTTTGAAAAGAAATATTTCAAGTGGATCTCACTAACGATGTACAAACATGATTAACTTGGTTGATGTTAAAGTTATTGTATAGAGGTTTACAAGTAGGTACGAGTAAGTTTGTACGTTATTTAAACTCTCTAGACGCCTCTAGACGTCTGCAAGTTGTCGCTCTTTGTGAGTTGCCTCCGTGAAGAGAAAGATGGCTACTACAACTGTAAAAATCCACCGCTGAAAGACTAATTGGATAGGTGATATACGAAATAATTAATATGATTTATATTTAATATTACTTACAATTTGAAGAAGTTCTATAATGAATGTAGATATATCAGGTTGTATACGTCAGTACGTATAACATTGCATACGAAACCTCTTGATTTCGGTTCTTAATCTGAATCGGTAATTATAAATTATAAGAAACCATAATGAATTTAGAGAAGGTATTTTGGAGGGTTGGATATTGTGTGTTTTAGTTGGTTTTATACCAAAACTAGATGACCCGACAAACGTTGCTTTGCCATAAAAAGGAATATTTATTTTAGGGATGGGTCAATAAAAATCGCGATGGAAAAATAGGGGTTGATCGTAGAGGGTTGAAAATTCAGGGTTGTATGTATTTTCTAATGCTGTATCATAAAAAAATGAAAAAATAAAAATTTATCTAGAAATAAAAAAAAATAATTAGGGACTACCCTTAACATTTAGGAGGATGAAAAATAGATATTGGCCGATTCTCAGACCTACCTGATATGCACACAAAATTTAATAAAAATCGGTCCAGCCGTTTCGGAGGAGTATGGTAACTAACATTGTGACACGAAAATTTTATACTTATATAAGATTAATTTTACAAACTGAACCAACTCGCGGAGATAAATGTCTGTAACTTTTATTTCAATCTTAAACAATGGGTTACTTTATGTTTTATTAGTGTTAGTGCCAGTTTTTTTTGGATAAATATTTTGCAACCAGTAAATTGTGATTTACCAGTTGCCAATTACTGGTAAGACGATGCCAACTCTTTAGTAAGCATTACTATTGAACACGATACTTTATACTACGCTGATATCGACTAGCGGCCGTTTTTTTAATAATCTGTTTCTATTTTTAACTAGAGATAGGTTATCAAAAAAGGACTCAATTTATCTTAAAAATAGTATATATTCTCTTTTTACATTTAAATCTAGACTAAAAAAAGGTCAAAAAAAATCTGTATATCAGTTAAAGTATTAAATCAATCAAATTGAAAATAATATACAGAATATCTCCGGTTTTTACTAGAGATAGGCTATTGAAAATGATATAAATATTAAGATATGAAGCCGATAGTATTAGTAAACATTCATGCTGTATTTACCTATATCTAACAGATAAATTGTAAAGTCGCTATCTTATATAACAATCTTTTCACAGAATTTTACATATGTATGTAAAATACCTTCTATCTTCAGGAAGCGGTTCAGATTCTTTGCAAGATTAATATCAAAAATAAATGAGTGCCCTCCGTTGCAATAGGAATATGTTGTAAATTCTTGTGCCTGAAGTCGATAGATTTATGATTTATATCCTACACATAAAATAAACGCGAAAGTTTGTGTTTATTTAAGTATGTTTGTTGCTCTTTCACGCAAGAACTACTGAATGAATTTTGATGAATCTTTACAATAATATAGCTTATACATCAGAATAACACATAGGCTACCATTTATAAAGATACTAGCTTCGTCTCGCGGCGTTGCCCGCGGTTATTGTCGTACCACGCGTAGCACCGCGGGATTCAGCTAGTTTATTATATTTTAGGCCTACCATGAACAGAAAAGACTTTTATTAACTTAGCATTTAACATGACATTAAGGAAATATCAAACCCCAGGTCAGGTTCAAAACTCTTCAGTGAAGGGGGTCATAGTATATGCACAGTTAAAATATTTCCATCGTTAATATTTTAGTGTTAGTTGTATTACGAATTCGCAGATATTTATCTAAAATAACAAACAATATTGGCTTCACGGTTGGCCTCGTGGTTTTAATGGTTGCCACGCAGCTTAATACTGCGCCAAGTGTTGTAGGTTTAAATCCCAAATGGGACAACACCTTGTGTGATCTACAAATTGTTGTTCTGAATGTCAGTGTTCTTTGTGTCCGTTACATGTCTGTTTGTAAAGTTCCCCGCTACTCAGAATGTATAAACTTATTGCGGGAATTGTCTATAAAAAAAACAAAGTCTTTGTGATTAGACCGAACTAAACATGTCTATTTGTTTCAATACTAAATTACCTGATTTTGTGATTCATGATATACTTGTGATTCTCTCGCGTCGTTTTGTTTAATCTTTGAGTCCCGCGATGTTATCTGCGGTTATTGTTGTACCTTTATAACCGCGGGTAGCACCGCGAAGTATGGCTAGAAACCACTCAGAAACTTTCGTGGGTTCATGCGCAATACTTTTCTGAAGATCATCACATGATCAAATGCATAGTTTACGATTCTATAAAGGACACACAGACAAACATTCATTTTTATATATATCGAATTAGGTATTACATACATTTTACAGGAAAAATACCTAATCAATGTTTCGAAAGGTATGGGATGGAAAGACCGAATGTATCAATAACATAACAGAATTTAAAAAAAAGAAATTAAAAACAGGCAATATATCGTACGGTAAATATTGTTTACAAGTTTATCAAAGGTATTAGATGCCGTATGGAGACACATTATTAATACGGAGTGACACTACCTTATTCCTCCCATGATTGTCGTAAAGGCCGAGTAAGGATGTAAATTACACAGGTCAACATCACTGCAAACAGAAGTAAACCTTAAAGAAACCCTACCCAATTCGTCTAGCCAGCGTGGTATAGTTGACCAAAACCTCCGTGGCAAGGAGATGCCTATGTCCAGCAGTGGACTATTAAAGACTCTTGATGTGAAGTGATGTGAAATATAAAAAATAGTATCCTTTTTGTTACCCGACGTTGCGATTAAATTGAACCGATCGCTATAATATTAAATCAACTCGATTCTCCGTGACGTAACATCGAACCAGTTTCGAATTAATCGAGTTATCGTAACCCAGGGTAAATTGTACCTCTGGTGGTGAATGCAAGCAACTTGGTTTTACAATGTATGTAAGGAGACAATAAAACAGATTGATAAAATATTTAAGTTAACTGTAGTGTAAAATATGGATTAACTGATGGTCGCATTATTTTCATGGTACAAATACTACAATGGACTTATAAATTATGTGGGTTATAAAATCATTTTAAGCTAGCCATTGGTCAGATCTAAGAAAATTAAATACTAAGAACAGGTACAATAATGATCTAGACGCGAAAAATCGTTTGAAATATTTAATCAACTGTTGATTGGAGCAATCCTTTCCTCAGGTCGGAATTTTCTCATTGTATATTGTTCCTTCGTTTTAATTTCCATTAATATTTAAATATGCAAATGTACACATAATACATAATACAACCAATCCTTATTTTAAGAGCGTGTTAGTACCTATTTGTATTATTCATCATGAATGCAAACCTATTAAAATCTAATTTGAAATCGTATAGCTTATGTCGATACAATCATCAGACGAGATTACATTCATTTTTATTCATAACTACGTCGGGCAGAGATGACGAATGGTAAAAGCCAATGGCATTAGGTGCAAAAATATACAGCATACCAGTCAGTATATAATATTCTGTGCACATTTGCCTGTTAGGTTTTAGTATACGAATAACAAGAGCATGTGTGCCGCTATGTTTGAGCGGATGCTATGTCTAGACGGCCATTCAAAACATGTCTATCCCTAGACTGATCGCGATCGGCACCCATAAAAAATATAACAGTCTGCTACATAAAACAGACATCAATTAGAGAATGCGAATTGTCTGGGTACTTATTGTATACAGACCGAATCTAGGCATTCTCTTCCAAATAAATTGACTGATTTATTTCAAAATTTGCTTTATATATTGGCGTCAAGCTTAGGTATAATATTTTTGAACTTGCTACTGTTATATACATGCTCATACTGTACACAAAAATGAATTTTGTATATAGAGATTACACAACAAACATTAGGATTATTATCAGTTTTAGTTTCCGATATTCATCTGTTGAAGCAGGACGTTCCATTCTGTCTTTAAACAATGTAGATATTGGTAAGATTTCTCAGATGAATTAAAAGAAAATTCACATTATTTCTCTAACAACCTGGATGCACCTTGTTGCTGGAGATACAAACCTGTCAAAGTAATTAAATACTTGCCTTTCTAATAACACTTAATTTATTGCTATTCTTAGAATCTATGACTATATAAGTAGCGTTTGTTACCACTAAATATTAATGTATTATGTTATACTATAATAAAGCTAAAGCGATACTAAGAAAGAATTTCGAGAGTATTTACCGATTAATAAATAACCGTCCACGAATAAGATTGACCGAAAAAGGGAAAATTTAGAACTTTTAAAATTTAGCGAATGCATAAATTTCATTTTTCATCACATGCAGCACATTTTTCGGTCAAAATCAAATTCACATAAAATAAAAAAGACTAAAAATGTAACTGCTCTCTGAAAGAGTTTAAATATACGTTCAAATTTCCGATAGAAATATACACCACTAAAGTGGGCGCATGTTATGCTTACTTAGTGTCTGGCAGGTGGTAGGTATGTAGGGTTGGTCGGTTGGTCGCAGCGGCCGCTGCACCTTGTGGTGGAACTGGTCGGTGGGGTGTGGCGGGGCGTGAGGAGCCTGGGGCTCATCGACCTCAAGGCGAGAGCACTTATGCGGCGGCGCCTGCGTCGCAGAAAAAAGCGTCTAACCCAATTTTCGGTAGCTGTCTGGCGTGATCTCTCCCGTGTGGCGCGCCGTCGCAGATCGCGGGATATTTCGGCTGTATGTAATCGGTATGCGTGCGCACTGTTCAGAAGTTATGCTTCCGTCACACTTTTCATTTTCAAGTACGTATTATCTCATTTTCACATAACACATACTCAAAACATAATAACTTACTTATTTTAATTGTTCTTACTGACAATATTCAAAACCTGCATTTGCCCATAGCTGCGCCCGCATCTAAGTCGGTAGTCTATGTGTTATTCTAATGAAGGAGCTACATTACTGTAAGGTTTCATAAATATCCGTTTAGTAGTTTTTGCGTGAAACAGTATCAAACATCTATGCATCCTCACAAACTGCTGCATTTATAATATTAGTAGGCTTTTTATGTTATGTATTCAATGTTTATTTGACAAAGTAGCACGCCAAACTGACTTATAGGACGTGATTGAAATCCAATTATATTCCATATACGTAGAACTCCTTTGAAGATTCAGGCATGACTTTGTGTCTGAATGTAATTGACACACATCGTAACAGGCAATGTGATAAACAACGGTATGTACGTATGTCTCGAACGTGAAATGATTAAAGCTTTTGTTACATTAGTTACATACACTCGTTATTAAAGTATTTACAAAATAGGAGTCAGAGTGTGCTTTGACTTTTACAAAGTCCAGGGCAAACATGACTGGCACCCGATGAGAGTCACTGTGTCTTAGAATTGTGAGAACACATGCCTGGGAAAATAGTATTTGGCAAGAGTAAATATCATTTATTTATCATTTATAGGTCTGACAAGAAATGAGAAGGTGAGAAAAAGAGGAAGTGGTCAATTTCACCGATTTCACAAAGGTTAACAACTTATTTTTTCCTATCGATGTTATAGTAATCCTACTAATATTATAAACGCGAAAGTTTGTAAGTATGGATGGATTGTTACTCTTTCACGCAAAAATTACTGAATGGATTTTGATGAAACTTTACAATAATATAGCTTATACATCAGAATAACACATATGCTATAATTTATAAAGACACTAGCTTCGCCTCGCGGCGTTGCCCGCGGTTATTTTCGTACCGCGGGTAGTACTGCGGGGTTTAGTTAGTTATTTTGTATTTTAAACCATATTGTGGGATTCCCACACAGGACAAATTATTGTGTGATCAGAATCGTTTATTGTGTTTGAGAGTGATATTTCGGAAAATATTTGTAGAAATAATTTAAAAAATGTTTATCACCAGTCTGATTATTACCTAAGCATAGGCGCTGCCTAGTTTGAAACCAAACAGCCGTGTGCGTGTGTGAGGTGACTGAAGTTTGGGCAATGCTCATTTTTAAACTTTTAAATTTGGACTTAGATATTAACACTGTATATAAATATTTAATGAAATTAAATACGCTGGCAAAACTTATCTATCATAGCAAACTAAAATAGTTGGGGAACATTTTGTTTTATTTTTGTACAACATTTTTTTCTTTGTTTTGGTGCGATTTCTGATATCAGTAAGACTCACCGAGTTTTTGTGATAATAATAAAAATTGAATGAGATTGTTTTTAGGTTTCCATTGTGTTATTGCTGTTTCTCATTAACATGTGGAGATAAAGATTTATCTGCGGTCAACAAACTTGTAGGATCTGTAGGTCAACGCTATCGAAACATATAGTCACTCACACTATGTATTTTAACTTAAACATTCCATTAAAAGGAAAAACAAACCTATGAATCATAAACCAAATGAAAGAACGCACAAGCAACTTCAATATAAAAATCATTTATAACGTGTGTTATTTTGAGACAATAAATCAATATTTTCCAGTTGGAAAATTGACAAATTCATTTTATATTCTTTGGTAGAAGACAAGAAGTAAACTCAGACAAGTAACCAGTAGGCAGTAACAAAAACATCACATAAAATAAATTTATATATACTAGCTGCGTTGCGGTACCTTGCTCGTGCCATGGGAACACTACAGTTTTAGGATAAAACATAGTCTATTGCAGACTATAATTTTTCTTTGTGACAACTGTGAGCCGTTTCTGCGTGTAAGAGTAACATACATCCGAACATCAATGCATCCATCCTCACCCACTTATGTAGGATAGGTTGTTCTTATTGCTAAATAACAACGATGTCTGATAATAATATTATATAAAACAGATTCAGTTTTAATAACAGTGTTCAAGACGACGTAGCCCAGAGTATGGAAGATGGCGGTATTTCCCGCCTGTGTCTCGGAGAATAGGTTAAGCTGGCGGTACCGATTGTCATGAACATCTATAGCAATCGTTATTGGGAAGTCAGTGACCAGTGGGAGTGAATATACTGACAACTAGTTTAATCTTTGAATTCAATACACCCTCAGGGTTGCGGAGGTTCGATGCCAGAAAAGTGATATTCAGGTAAAAACGGTTGAACTAGTAGCCGACCCGACGAGCCGACAAATAGTGTTAGGAATAGGCTAGGAAGATGATAATAGTTTTTATTTAATTTGATTATTTCGTTATTATAAATTAAAATACTAGTGATGATGTTGGAACATTTATGACATAAATGCGTTAGCTTTTGTTTATTTCTGATCATTTCTGTTAAATGATATTAATCTTTATAAATCTATTGGTGTTTAATGCATGCCTTTTATAGGTCTACATATAGGAACTGAGACATATTGTATATATGTCATTATTGCATATGTATACTGGCGACCCGGCCTGGCTTCGCAATGAAGTCTTTGAAATTCTCGGATATCCTCTGCTATAATATGCAAGTATTACACATATAAATCACTCTATCTATTACTGAAAACTGCCTAAAAATCCGTTGAGTAGTTTTAAAGATTTAAGCGAATATACAGTATAGTGGCTTCATTTTATACTATGAAAATATACGAGTACTATTGACGTGTCTGAATAATTAATTATACTTAAAAGTATTTTTCTTTGTCTACTCGTACAAATTGGAACATTGTAATTAAATACACTTTTAAAGTACAAAATCTGCGAAAGAAAATATTTTTTCCAATCATTTCACTACTACCATTAAATCTGCATAATAGAACAAAAGAAAAACACTCAAGTGAACAAGAAATTGAATCACACAAAAAAATGATAAAAACAAGGAGAAAAAGACACTTATTGACTTTATCTTTATCTGATTCCTACAAAACTGTTTTAAATTTGTTATTTTGGACATTAATGCAATTGTTTAATCGTATAACGAGCACCAGGTTATTTTGTACTAAACACTAAAAAGTTCTTAAAAACGTCCACAGCGTCTTAAAGATTTACACGGGTTGGATGTGTTTTAAAAATAAAATGACGTTAAACTTTGTTAATAATAATCAAAAAAAGAACTCTCATTTGCATTTATAACAACACACAAGATACATAACAAGATTAAGAAGTTTTATATGTTTGCATCATATTGTTTTAAATTGCGCATGGTCTTTGTCGTTCTCTAATCACTTATCAATATCGAGTTATATTTATGGTAATATTAGTATTGATAACTGTTTGAAGATGTTGATCATTATATAACACTAAAATGTACCTTGTGTAGTTATTTACGGTAGCAGAGCCTCGCTGATTTAAGCACGAACAGGCTGGTTCGACCGGGACGGTACTACCCTGTCACGGAAGACCAACATAAATTGACAGCTTATTTGTTGTCGTGTTACCACCACCCTTGGATTCTGTCCATGATTTCCGTCAGTCAGAGTATTCACTTTGCCAGTCATAAAAAACGAAAAATACAAAGTAAAAATAATGTTGGGAATAAAAAACTACAGCAAAGAAAACGATCGTAGTGAATGACCTTCGACTTCTTACTCAGCTGATATTCATTTGATTACAATATCTTTGATATGCGCAAGGTGCTGATAATTTGTCAAAGAAATAAAACGTGACCCTCATATATTATTGACACGCTATTCATCTACGGTATGTCTAACTTGCAGTATGATGCATAAAATATTGATAAGTGGTGAAAGCAATAAAATAATATCAGTTTCTTTTTTAAATGGATATCTATGACAAAAATCTAAATATATTTTATGGTAATATGTCTGGTGTAGTCTGTCTGGTATATAATAGTTTATTATTTCATCTTTATGTAACTAAAAAGGAGTCCGTAATTTTAGTTCGATGATGTGTATGGGAACTATGACGAACATATGACCAAGAAGGTGCTGCAACTGGAGTCAGGACCAAGAGGACGTGGCAGACCCCGATCTACATGGATGTCGACAATCAGGAAAGACTTTGTAGGAGAGAAAGTAGACCCCACGACGATCCAGAATAAATGTCTGGAGAAGAAGGATAAGAAGAGCCGACCCTGATTAGAAACGGGTAAAGGCCTGAAGAAGAAGAAGGTGTGTATGGCAACTTAGGACCAGTTTCATCACTAGCTGAAAAATTTCTTGATAGACTAATGTTACCTTATTTGTAAAATAACTACAGATTTCAGTCTCACAAGTCTTGCATAGAGATATTAATATATATATGTTGGATAAATATGTTAATCAGTCAATTTGAACTGTTAAATGGCGTGTGGCAGATAACTTACCGTTATTTTATCACTGGCCCTAACAGCTAACTATTTTAACTTATTGACTTCTGTTCTTTTTGGTCCACGTTATAATTTTCACAGAGCAGAGAATATTTATTTGTAAATCTGGACCTATATTTTTTTATTATGAAGTTTATTAGATTGATTCAGTTTATTCAATGGTTTTCTGTTTTTAAATAAAAAGGCAGTTGGAACAATATGCCTCGTTTCTTCAATTTAATTTATATTGCTTACTAGGTATATCTAATTGGTTCACGCTGAATGAATAATATATATACCATTGAATAATATAACACAGAGTTAATTAATTTGTTTTATTTTTTTAATAATTTCAACAACATAATCTGAAATTGAAAGATTTTGACATAAACAATCCAAAAATACCCTTTAGTAAATTTAAACCTTAGAAAGACAAGATATAATATTGATTCAGCATGATGACAAATAAATTTCATAAGTGGATTTACAGAAGTATTGCTGATATTAGTTTTTAATGATAATATTATCGTAGTTTATTTAGATTTTTTTTGGCTTTTCTGACCTAAGTCGAATTTACCTTACAGGCTAATTTAAATCTTCTTTGCTTTGCTTTTAGGTTTTGTATTGCCTAAAATTCTTGTGATGATTAAGGAGTGATTATGAAAACGGATTGTCATCATCTTCATTCCTCTCATGGGTGTCGTAAACCAGGCCAAACTAGGCAGAATTTTTTTTGCAAAGTACATTTTAAATACGAGTAACATAGAAATATATCAACTTTTAAATAAATGCGGCGAAAGTCACGAGCAAATGCTAATAATATATTTTTTTGAAATATACAAGTAACGCTCTTTCCAATAATATCAAACACGACATATTTATCTCGAATTTATTTTTAAACACAGTAATTTATGACCGCTAGAGGACGCCACATTAGATTCAGTGTCACGTCATGTAGTTTATAGCCAGCGGACGATCAAGACGCTTCCTACAATATCACATTTATCCAGTTCTAATAAGTAGTTGAGGAGCTATGAGGGAACCGATTAACATACATACATAGCCTGTCAAAATCATAACCGAACCCTAAAAATAGCACTACAAAGAGCAGGGCAACTTGAAACAAACCCTATACCAGCAATATAGTGGTGAAAAACCTCCTTTTTAAAGTGAGGTTTATCATTCTATTTAGCTATCATTGATCATAACGATGATGTCTCAACAAAAAAGTAGTTAATCTTAAATATCATACATATTATCAATTGTAACAGGTTCGTTACAACATTTTAAATATGCAATATGAAATAAAAGTAGTCCTATTGGAACTAAAACCACATATTTAACCACATATTTGTTTACATATACTAAAAACAATTTAGATAGATCGGTTGGAAATATTTAATGTGTCATAATAATTATTTGTTTGTTGTTGTTACCTTTGAGTAATGCTGAATGTATTTGTGGGTTCATTATCACTTTATTTAGTTTGTATTTTATTTGTATTTTTGTTTCTTCTTTATTTTCTGTATTTATAAAATAATGTGTAAAATTATGTCAGAAAATGTAAGTCCATGACCTGGCACTTCGACCAGTGTAATGTGTTCTCACCTATATATGGAGGCTTGTTGTTAGCAACTTTGAATACATATTTGTATTATTCATAATTATGTTTATTAGTCTGTAAGCCTTCTTCAAAAATAAATAAATAAATAAAATAAATATTGAGAGCTCTAAAATAAAAGTACTTTCGACTGGTTAAGAATTGACTGCAATACTGCATCAAACGTAATACTCATCACAATTTATTTACTTGGTCGCGAGTTAGCGTAGAGGATCCCTACTAAAATTTAAAAAGTATACTCTTGGAGACTACGAATTTTATTATTTAGGAAAGACAAAATAAAATCTATTTACGATTGCAAAACAGTGTACGTCCGAACCAGAATTTAAATAAATAATGCCCTTTTTCATGGATTCTAATGTCTGTAAGTATGTACATTAATTTAATTGTGGAATATTTGATTGCATCACCATTGTTAGCTGATAATGTTGGTATGCAATGGAGGGTTATTGTGAATTGTTAAAATTCATGTAATCAACTTCCGTCACACACTTATCTAAATATTTTCGTGAGCAAAAAAATTTATTATATGCATACGTGTCACATTGGAATTAAAAGTGTAATCATTAATTACAGTTCTATTTATGAATGTTACTGGTTTTTGCCCACGGCTCTACTCGCGTGTATGTCGATTATAGCGGCAAAGAGTCGTCTATGTCCGTCCTCAAGAATCAAAGTATCTCCTTGCTAAATTTCATTGAAATCGGGCCAGCGGTTTTGCGTTGAAAACATAACAGACAGACCAAATTATTTTTGAATTCATAAAATTTGTTGGACATGCAAATTTTCTTGTATAGATAGTAATAGATATATGGTAAACTAAAAGATATGACATATTCATTTACAATTTATAAGACATTTTGGATACGTAGGTAGGTATCTAGTATGTGTACACAGTATGTTGCAATATGAAAGTAAAGTAAAAGAAAAATAAGTGTGTGATATTAAAGTCCGTCGCCCCTATCGAAGTGGATGTAGGGTCTATAAAATAAATACAGAATTAACCTATTAATGCTCTGCTAATATTTATTTATATAGCCGAAGTGATTCTTGTCATGACTCCAGTGAGAACGAGGATCTTATATTTAGATTATAAGTGATGTAGTGGATTCTATTGATAATGTAGAACTGTTTGAATGTTAATGATAGCCAAGGGGAGGACAGGAGGACGATGGACATAGACCGAGTGAGTGAGGTTACGGGTGCACTCAGAGTCACACGTAACGAAACTTCGAAGGCTCAATCCTTCTTCATATAATTCTAATTACGTCATTTATAATCAGGTGATCACCTGTTCGTTGTCCTCTTAATAACGCCTCCTATAAATAAAATATAGTTAAGAAACTAAACAAGAAAAAGTTAAAAAACCATAGACCGGCTACGTAAAACCGTTTTGATTATATTTATATAGCCTATACCCGCCATTATTACGAACTTTTTGAAACGTCTTTCATAAAATCGATTCAGTAGTTTAGGCGCTTCTGTGAAACCTTTTCCCGGGTCCTTTAAGCGGGGCGCGAAAAAGTATTTTACTGGGCCGCCATAGTGTGGGTCACCATGCTGCACTGTCCGCGTTCGCATTGAAAATGATGACCAGCACTCTTGGATTGTACTCATGCTTTCCATTACACAGAGCAGTCATTTTGGCAGCTCATACATAAAAAAACAAACACACATAGACTGCCTCCGCTGTAGTCGGGAAAAAACACACTCAATTAAGTATGTCAAAAAGGACGTTTTTTTTCAAATTGCCAATATTAAGAAAACGAAAATAACGTTCAAAACGTTATTATTAAGTACAAAGAAACGAAAAAGAACTGAATTAAGTTGATTATTTTGAGTGTTGAATAATCTAGTCCTTGGGAGGTCATGACCTGTTTTTTAATCTACCGTCGAATCTACGTTCGTCCTTATCTCAAAAAGCTAATTGTGTTTCGGTTGTGTAAGCAAGCAAAATTTATAAAAAAAATACCTGCTTAAATTTAGCATATCTGTTTTTTAACATATTCTAGTCACTATGGGTAAGCATCGTACTTATTATGTTTATATTTAGTAAAAGTGAGTTAATGTTGATTGAAGGTGTAGCTATAAGAATAAGAAGTATCACAACCCCTATTTATCCCAAAAGGGAGCAAACTACGCGGGACAAAAGTAACGCAAAGAGAAGGAACATTATACATAATTCTTATACGAACTCGTCTGGCTAGCGTGATGTAGTAAGCTAAAATCTCTTTTCTAAGAATAAGTTCATGTCCAGCTGTGGGCTATTGTAGGCCGTTGATATGTAATGATGTGTATGTGGTGTAGTCATTGATAGTAGAAAGTGTGCACTAATTCATCAGCTTCGGGAACTTCAATCAGAAATGGAAACGAACATTAGATATTATAGATGACTGCCTCGGTGGCGCAGTGGTAGTGAATGGGACTGCTGTGCTTGAGGTCGCGGGTTCAAATTCTGGGTTGGACCAAGTGTTTGTGTGATATAAAAATATTTGTTTCGTAGTTTGGATGTTTTCTATGTAGGTATAATAAGTATGTATTTTCAAAAAAAGTGTTTAAATGTATTCATATCATAGTATCCAGTGAAGTGTTGTAGTGTTTAGATGTCTGGAACATTATTATTGATTGGAATTGTAAGACGGTAGATGTACATACATTAAAACAATTACATTTATTTCCACATATTGAATGATTGATACAATTCCGTGTATTTTTTATTACAAACGTACAAAAAATAGATTGCTTTTCTATTACGTGACGTGATTATAAAATTTGTATCATGTACCTATATTTATATTGAAAACGTCTTTGTTTGTATGCAACATATTTATGCATTTCAAACCGGTTTTCAAATACGAAGAAAATACAAAGAATTATCAAAATCGGTTCACCCAGTCGAAAGATCTGAGATAAGAAACATAAAAAAAATACAGTCGAATTGAGAACCTACTAATTTTTTGAAGTCGGTTAAAAATACACTCAAATTAGTTATCGACGACTTAGTGATCCTGATTTCAAACCTAGAGGTCATGGGTTCGAACCCCACCCAGGAAATTAATCAATGTCTGGGTGTAGTTTATCAAGAATATGTGTATTTAGAAATGTATAAAAGTGCACTTATCAGAAGTCAGGTTACTGGCTCTGCCTAGTTTGGACCCAGGCGGTCGTGTGTGAGAAAGATAAAAAAGTTATAAACAAAGAAAAAGTTTGGTCTATCTATATAATAATTATTATTATTTTTTTTTTATTGTATAGTGGGCAAACGAGCAGACGTATCACCTGATGATAAGCGATCACCGCCGCCCATGGACACCCGCAACACCAAAGGCGTTACAAGTGCGTTGCCGACCTTTGGGGGGATGGGAAAGGGGATGGGGGAGGGGTTGGGGTATGGGCCTCCGGTATCCTCACTCACTCGTTGAAACACAGCGCAAGCGCTATTTCACATCGGTTTTCTGTGAGGCCGTGGTATCACTCCGGTCGAGCCGAACCATTCACGCCGAAGCATAGCTCTCCCACGGTATAAATATAAATTTAAATTTATAAAATAGTAAAATATAAATTTATACTGTACACATTATAATTAAAGATACTATCTATTGTAAATAAGTTTTTATTATTAAATGGATGATTTCATAGTGGACACTAGCACTCGGCGGTAACTCGGAGACCCGGCTTGCAATTAGGTAGTTAGAGTTTCATAGACGGTTTAATTACATAGCAGACAATTATACGCCAGACAGACGTGATAAGTCTGTCTAGGTCATTTGTTCGTTCGTACAATGAGAACTAAAATAATATGCGCATTGTAGGTACGTCACGTACAAATTGTTTTCACTTCCAACCTGCGTATGTACTTTTCTATACTGCAAATTCTGAACAACAACATCATATTGAAAACAACACACACATACATGTACCTACAATATTTGATCATGCATTCCGTTCTATGTTTTGTTTAAGCCTACGTTTTGAAAATCTATGCAATTTTCAATATCTATCTATTAAAAGCAGATGACCAATACTGTCATTTATTTATAATATACGATATAAACGGGCTGATGGATCTTGCAGATGAAAAAAGTTTTTTAAAATAAACGACACAATGAAAAAAACAGTCTCACCATAATACTCGTAGCGCACGTTTTTCCAGTAGAAGGAATAATTGGGGATTCCCTTAAGATAATTTGTAGTGGAATTGCATCAAAAACGTAAATATACAAATCACGTGGTTACTTTATTGAACGTTAAAAATTGCGAATCAATTAATCGAAAAAATAAAGACCTAATTGAAATGTTAATAGCTAATTTTTGGGGTAGAGCTATGCTTTGGCAAACATTGGTCTTCTCGACCAGAGTGAAGTGAAAACCTGTGCATTGCAATTTCTTCATTGTGTTTTGTCAATCAAAAACCACTTTTAATATTTGTGGTCCTCAAAGGATGGCAACACACTTATGTCTCTTGAGTTGCAGATGTGCATGGGTGATGGTTGTAACTAATCGTCAGGTGATTCGTCTGCTCACATCAGCAACTTTTAGTAGTCAACTGTTGAACATAAATCTCTTCTTTGAATGAAGGTTTTAGCTCACTATACCGCGCTGTCCAGATGGGTCGGCATAATGTTTGTTTCAAGTTTTCCTCCCTTTTGTAGTTAGTCAGTCGTCCTGCGCAGTTTGTTTCCTTAGTCAGCTGTTATGACATCCAAGGATTGAATAGGTGGTGTTCTGTATTCTTAATCTATCACCACATAGATAGTTGGCTTATTTGTTTCCTATACCAAATAAGACTTTGTATCATTAATCTCTTAACATCAATTTAGTAATTTGAGGTATTAATATGCGATTTGTATGCTTAAAATTGCAGTTCTTATATTTTAGTTTATTTTGCTTGTTCGTATTATTATGATGAGTTTTGATGATCATGATATCTGTTATTTACCGACTCATTCAGTACCTACCCAGAATTAGTGACAAAATTTTGCCGTTAATCTATCTATCTGAATCTAGATATATTTACAAATTTCGTCAAATTTTAATCTATCTTATTAAGAACTAACTGAGACCCGCGATGTTACCCGCGGTTATTGTTATACCTTTACAATCGCGCGTAACACCGCGAGGCATTGATAGTCTAAAAAAGTAGCCTAAGTAACTCCTTATATCATTATATCATACATACATATGCATTTAGTAAAAAGCAGTTATTTTAATATTGCAAACAGACACTTCAATTTTATTTAACTGTTTAGACTAGCGGCTCGCCCCGAGCGTTAGGGGTACATTTAGGATCCCTAGCTTTTTGAAAATATTCTATAGTCTATGTTCATCTATAGGTATAATTGTGTAAAAATGTCCAATTCAAACAAACAATCAAATCTTACCTTTTCATAATATGTAGACATTGTAGAGAAAGTTAAAAGACTGATTTTGTAATTCAGTCTTTTAGCTTTCTCTACAATGAAGCAGCAGAGACTTTGTATAAGATCAGGCTTTGAGAAACAAAATTAATGGTGCGACTGTGTCTCTGTTTTTGCTCAACTTGGCGCTGGTACCGTCGTATTTTCAGATTACAGTTACGCGTACACTTACAAAACTTTATGTGTACCTGGTTTATTGCATGACTAGCGTATTTGTAAGATTTATTTTTTATCATGTACTTTATAATATAAATAATCTTTGTATATAAAGCACAAAGTTTACGTAAGATAAGGTAGATAAAGTAAACTATCTTATGTAAACTTTATGATTAAGATATAGTTCCTAGGGAATAATGTAGGTATTTTTTTAAAAGAAGGTTATTAAACATGAGATGCACAGTTTCATTCTTCGATACTGATACTTTCGAATGTATAATATTAGCATGAATATATAGTTTTGCAAGATTGCAAAACTATCGACTCTTGAAAGTTAAAGATATCACAAGTGCAGGGAAGACATCTTTCCCGCATTTCAGTAGGAGGGGAGGCTCTTATGTAATTACTCCTTCGATGAAATCCAATGAATTATAGCTTAACAGCAGTTTTTTGTGAGAATGAGCGGTTTTTTATCCGGTGAAGCCGGTTCATTTAGGACGAAACATGCAATAACTATCCCACGATATACAGTGCATGTAGTGTGGTCTGTGTTATTTTAATTGTTTTTAGTTTAATTGTATATGCATATGCTTATATAGTTTAATGGTTTTAGTTGCGGCAACACCAAAATTTAAAACATAATTTATGAGTTATATGGCACTATTATATGTTCGGCTCCATTTTAGACTATTTTTTCTTCAATTCTAATAGAACTGCTTTTAGAATTGAAGAAAAAATAGCGAAAATTATACCTAGCGTCCTAAATAAAGCTTCTAAATTTATTGTATTTCACTTAGTAATATTGACTATTTCTAATATTGATGACCTTATTATTACGTCTAAATGGAGTTAAACAGATGCGTGAAGTTGTTTTTGCTATGGCAGGGGGCAAACTAGCAGACGTATTGCCTGATGGTAAGCGATAACCGCCGCCCATGGACACCTGCAACACCAGAGGCGTCACAAGTGCGTTGCCGGCCTTTGAGGCGTTGGGGAAGGGTATGGTGGGAAAGCCCATACCCCAGGTCCTCCGGTATCCTCACTCACTCGGTGAAACACAGCGCAGGCGCTGTTTCACACCTATTTTCTGTGAGTCCGTGGTATCAGTCGTGGTATGGCTCTCCCAGTTGTGATTTGAAATAGCATTTGGACATCGACAACAAATGATCAACATTGTTATAAGTGCTATTTAAAGCGACTGTCATTGTTGCGCTAATGTCAACTGCTTGTTTAACTACTCCCGTTAAATAGCAAAAGGAATTATTCCTACAAGGCAAGTAAGAATGAACCGACAGAAGAGATGCAGCCGGTGTCATACATATACGTAGTTGTAAGTTGTATGGTCACCGTTGGCTGTTATCGTGGAGTGCATCGGTACAGTGCAGCATTACAGTTTGAAAAGATAAGCTGGTGATCGAAACAGTGAGTGCATAGCTGTCGGGTGGCATTCGTGGGGCGTTGAGGGGGTGCGGGCTGCGGGGCACGGGGCAGGCGCCCGTCTAGACGCTACGTCACACGGCCTCGCGATACCGCGCCGATAAACAACAATGTGCACTGACCGAATATGGCACCTACAAGCCGAAGCGGTCAGCGGTCACCCTGCTCGGCCCACTATCGTCGGTGAACCACATCCCGTGCCCTCGGTGTCAATACAACGACATCCTTGGTGTCACACACCGTAGAATGCAGGTGTGCCATTAATCTTTCAAGCAGGTTAAATGACACCTGTAGTCAACGCTCTGGGTCGTTACTACAGATGTATACGTTATATTATTATGTTTAATTCAAAATGTATGTGCGTCAACGTACAGCTAATTAATTTTACGAGTTATCACGCCGATTTTGTGCCAAAGGTTATTTCCCAGTGCAAATAGTTCAACAATAATTATACTAATATTATGTACATAATAATTTTAATTTCCATTTCAAAATACAGAAGAATGTAGAAATACATTTTGAAATATTGTATGTAAATATTGTTATTGTTTCTTTTCATTATTATTATTTCCTAGTATCTTAATGTAATTTTAATATAGTCACAAATTGTATATATATAAAAATACAGAATAAACAAATTTCAAAAAGTTTATTGTCGGATAGATTTAAGATTACAAAATAAACTAGATTGGAAATCACTTAAAATTAAAGTAAAATTGTTCACAAAGTTGACAAGATACCTATGAAAGTACCGCGGATGAATCAAGCTTAGCCAGTTCGTCCAGATTAAGACCACGGCCTTACACGGAAAAGCGTATCAAGCAAAGTGTTCCTTGCTTTTCGAAAACTGAGTATCGTTACTGAACCCCAAAACACCGCAAAACCAAACCATCCTAAAAACAAAACACCAATTTATTAAAACTATCATAAGCCAATAATAACTTTAAAAAGCAATAACAGTTCTCTAGTCCATGTCTCAATGCCCATGCAAGCTGTCAAAGAAAGGTTTATTTGCTGTCTTTCCACTATCGTAAAAACTTGAGCGAATCTTCCCATATACTAGTAAATCTGATCAAACCGATCATCTTTTCCATGAGAATATCATATTGGCAATCATTCTTAATGTTTAGATGAACTAGTTGCAGCAGTTGAATTAATTCATATATATAATTGCATAAATATTACTGGCTCAGAACTTATTTCTAGAGTAGAGATTTTTTTTTGCAGTGGCCCTAAGTTTAACTCGTCATTATATCGCATGAATATTTTTTTTATTTTTTTTTTATTGAATAGTGGGCAAACGAGCAGACGTATCACCTGATGGTAAGCGATTACCGCCGCCCATGGACACCCGCAACACCAAAGGCGTCACAAGTGCGTTGCCGACCTTTGGGGGATGGGAAAGGGGATGAGGGGTGGGGTTGGGGTATGGGCTTCCGGTATCCTCACTCACTCGGTGAAACACAGCGCAAACGCCATTTCACACCGGTTTTCTGTGAGGCCGTGGTATCACTCCGGTCGAGCCGACCCATTCATGCCGAAGCATAGCTCTCCCAAGGAATATATCGTAGCATCTTATCTTAGAGCTTCGAAAATACCCGGTGTTTATTTTTTATACTTCGGGTTATCAACTTACCCATAAATGATTATCACCGTCTATGGGCATCTGGCATTAGATGGCATTCACTTGAGGTAGGTCTTGTCTTCAAGGTGTGAAGGTCGCGTCGGTCCGGAAATATCATTTTGTTCCACAGATTGGTTTAGCGCTAGGCAAAAAAGTGCACAGTGATTGCATTGTTCACAAAGACACTACATTAATAATTAAGAGATTCGACGATAAGTACGCATTCTAAATTAATATGTATATTGAAATAATAATGAACTAAATATAGCAAAATCTCTAGGTAGTAGAGAGTAGGCTCGACCGGGGCGGTACTACTCTCGCTCAGAAAAACAACGTAAGATGACAGCGTTCCTGCTGTCGTATTTCGTTGGTAGGTGCGAATCCGGAAGCCCAATGATGCAGAAGCATCTCAATAAACCGCCATAGTGTAGGTCACCATGCTGTATTATTGCATTGTCTGCATTCGCAGTAGGTATGGTGACCACCACTCTTGGACTCTGCTTATGCTTTCCATCAAGCAGAGTAAAGTTACTTTGGTTTCTTTTAAATTCATAAAATTTAGGCGACACTCATTCTGACAATTAACTTTGCCTCCGGTATCGCACTCACCAACGACACACAATACGACAACACGATTGCTGTCATTTTAGGTTGGTCTTATGTGAGTGCGACTGCTTCTGTGCACCGCTTTAGTCGAGCCGGCAAAATCGTGCTAGTGTCTATACTACATTGTCAACATCTGAAGCCAAACTAGAGCACACTTTTTAAATATATAAGCAGCAGCCGGACTTAGAAAATATTGATAGGGCATTTAGCACACTCAGACGTGAAAAACGTGGCTTAGATTGTCTATGATAAAAGATAAATTAAATGGGCTTTGTATGCTCAATGTAAATAAAAAAATCGTTTACGCTATGGGCGATATTTTTCACGGAAGGTGTCAGAAACTGTTGCTCAAGACCCTCGAAAATTACTTTTGAAATACACCCCCTCTGCACCCCCCAAAGGTTAGCTGGTAGAGAATGCCCTTGGCATTAAGTCCGCCCATGTACATGTGCATGAAGTTGTAAATAAATAAATAAATAAAATAGCATCTGTAAATAAAATAATTTGTATAAAATAACTATTTTAATATATGTTCATTTTTTAACTAGGTGCTTATAAAATCAGATTCCCGCCCCCCCCTCTACCCCTCCTGGCCCAGAACCTGGGTTCGCCCATGCAGGAGTTATTAAAAAAAGAAACCAACAATAATTACAGCTAATAGCTAACTCAATCAACATGAATACGGTACAAATCAATAATGTACCCTCATTTCACGTTTCCGTCGCAACAAGTAGGTACTCTGCTTTGTTCAGACTAGTAAATTAATTGCTAGATAGAGTAGGTAGGTTATCATTTGACGCGTTTATTATAAGAGTAGGTAATGAAAGCTTATTGTATATTAGTGTCGTATACTTTTTTTTTTTTTTTGATTTAATCATCCTAAGTAGTGTGTGGCCTTCAGACAGGAGTTACTAAGAATTTGAACATTTAATTATGACAAATGATAACCGAGTAGGTTAATATATTGCAAAGTTAAGCAATCCCAGTCAAGACAGTCTATGATGGGTGACCATTCTTAACATATTGAGACCTCTCGGAATCTCGGAAAGTATGTTAAGGCATCGCCGTCGATCTTGATTGCTATACGAACGTCTGTAGGAGTGACAAGATTCGGAGGATAAATCACCCAGTCACAAAGCTGTACCTGAGATCCAGAACACTTATACCTCCGAGTAACACATGTGTTTTACTCTTATCTCCATAACGCGTGCTCTATATTTCAGTGACACAATTTGGGTTATTCATAACAATCACGTCACATAAAAGTCCACATGCAACAAGCATGTCTTTATTTATTTATTTTATAGGGGGCAAACGAGCAGACGTATCGCCTAATGGTAAGCGATTACGACCGCCCATGGCCATCCGCAACACCAGTGGCGCTACAAGTGCATTGCCGGCCTTTTAAGAAGGAGTACGCTCTTTTCTTGAAGGTTTGAAGGTCGTATTGGTCCGGGAACACCGCAGGCGACAGCTCATTCCACAGTTCTGTGGTGCGCGGCAGAAAGTTTCGGGAAAATCACATGTTTGTGGCCTGCCAACCATCTAGACGATGGGGATGAAGTTTCTGTCGCGTAGAACGATGGCGGAAAGAGGCGGCAGGGATCAGTCCAAACAATTCCTCGAAGCATTCCCCATGGTAAATGCGGTAGAAGATGCACAGCGAAGCCACATCTCTACGCAGCGCCAGAGAGTCTGGCCGAATTGGAAGTTCTTGGCAATCGACGATACTAGTCGCCCTTCGCTGAATACCGTCCAGAGGGAGGAGCTGGTATTGGGGTGCCCCTGCCCAAAAATGAGGACAGTATTCCACGAACCTGCGCCTTATAAAGTAGAAGGTCAAGGAAATGTCCAGTTATTTAGGAATATATGAGAATTCATGCTATGTTCGTGTCATGATATTTGCTTCATTTCACTTCAAATCCTATACTAAGAACCAAAATTACTCATAAGACATATTTATGAACAAGCAATAACTAATTGGCACTCTACATAGTAACAGATCCCTGCCAATTATGCTGAACAATATAGCAAATGATACATATATCAAATAGACCACAAAACATGCTAATTACTATGTGAAAGACCCCTTTTAATACACTTTATTGAACACGAAACACGTAATAGGGATAATATCAGTACGCAATCCTCTTTAAAGTATGCTCAATGAATGTAAATTTACATTGAACAGGTAACTCGATGTAAATTCATTGAACTGGGCTCTTTGAATCGTCACTAAACACTTAAAGATACTCTGTTAGTCAGTTAAATGTGTACATTACTAAATTCATCATGATCGTAACGTGACGAGGTATTGAGTAATTGAGTAACCAGTAGTAATAGCTTCAATTAGCATTTGAATATTAATTTTAAACTTTAAGCACAGAAAATTATAATCAGAAATAACATTAATGTTTTAATTTATGAACGACGAAATGATGATGAAACGCGCCAATATGTTAGAATATATGTACCTATATTTATATCGAATATTTATAAGTTTATATGAACCTGGCAGTCCTTCTTCTACTTTGTTGGACAGAAATATTTTAGCCCTTCTTAGAAGGATATTGGCTTTAAAAATTATGCTGGTCAGAAGGGTGGTAATTAATTTTCAATACAGGGTATCACCCCTATTTATGTCATGGGTGTCGTAAGAGTTAAAAAGGTGGAAAAGGGAGTAGAAAAATTGTATCATTGTATAGTAGGCTAAAATTTCCTTTCAAAGGAGAGTGCTATTTCCCGCTGACTATTATAGGCCGTTGATGACGATCAGTTAATGAATTAATGCTTTATCGTAAAATAGAAAAAACCTCATCATTAATTGCGACTTTTCGTCTGACTAGATACTGTGGCGACTTCCACAGACAGCGCAACAGTTATTGATACTACAACGCCACCTACTGCAGATACACTGAACTACGAAGCAACGTACAACGCGAATAAACTACCAATCCTGAATCGCGCAGTAGAAGTTCTCGCGCCGATTATCATATGTACAACATCCCAACATCAACTGTTGGTCAGTGGCCCGCCAGGCATGATCACCTCGCCTGGGCGGATTTTCTATGTATGGCACTACCGAAATGAGTCTACTCTGTCTAATGGAAAGCATAAGCAGAATCTAAGAGTGATGGTCACCATACTCATTACGAATATAGACAATGCAACAATGCAGCATGTTGACCCACACCATGGCGGTCTCGTAATGCTTCTGCATCATTGGGTCTCCGTTCTCGCACTCACCAACTAAATACGACATCACGACGCTGTTATTTTACGTTAATTTCTGTTCGAGGGAGATACCGCCTCAGTCAAGCCGGCCCGTTCATGCTGATTTCAGCGTGGCTCTACTACCTTGTGATTTCTAAGTAACATTAACAATCATCTTCCGTACATACGTTTATATTATTAAATACCTATTGATTGGCTTGTTATGCTGTAACACTAGCTTTTGTACGCGGCTCCACCCGCGTATATGTCGGTAATCGCAGTAAAGAGTAGCCTATGTCCTTCCTTCAGAATCAAAGTATCTGCATTGAAATTGATGCAGCTGGTTAGCTATGAAATCGTAACAGACTGATGGACAGACATAAATACTTTCCAATTTATAATATTAGTATAGTGTCTAAGTTACAAGTGTATCTGAGATGTGTCAAGTTAGTACTGTAGTATTATTAATGCTACATCACGTTCCTAATTAAACATGATTGGTTTTTGTCGTCACCACAATATATGAACAATATTCAGATGTTACATGACTCTACACATTCTTCAATAATTCTATCATCTTAGTTACTGTAAATGGAGGCGTATGTAAATGCTTTTATTATCGTTTTGATTATAATAAGTTTGTGTAAATTTTATTTTTAAGTGGGATTACTATTATACTTACGATCTCGCTTTTAATATTGGCCACCCTTGGCGATTCAATTCTTTGGCGAGAGTGGTAGAGTGTTGTGAACTTATAGTAATAATTCAGAAATTCCTCCCTTTCATACCGACTATAGCGAAGTCAAACCGAAGGGTAATAGTTTTGACACTGTATTATTCAAATCGGTTGAGGCGTCTATAGATTCATAATGGCCCAGGGAACTACATGAAATTTATATTCATAGTCGAATTATAATTTTTTTAGAACTGTTTCTTGTTGAGTTCATCGAAAATTATAATAAATAAAGTTGCAATAGTTTCCATTTATAGTTTAATATTATACACCTATTCAAAAACATACTTGGATAGTATTTTCTCAATTTTAGAATATGTGAAGGGCTCCATACTGCCTCGATGTTCTTTTACTTTGATTGGTATTTTTCACTTGACTCGGGAACTGTTCCCTCACTCTGGGGTAAAGCCTTTATCATTCCTCTACCTAAAAAAAACCCTCACTCTTTGACCATTTCCGATCTATTTCTTTACTTGAACACCAAATTCACTGGCTGGCTTTAATTGATTACTCGAATGCGTTTAATATCGTTTGTCACGACATCCTACTGGCCCACCTCTCCTATCTTATGATCTCCTCAGAAGCTTTGGAATGGTTGTTTTCCTATCTTCAAGGACGTTAACAGTGTGTACTTATTGATAGGACGCCGTCAAGTTGGTGAGAAGATCACAACAACTTGACGTCCCTCAAGGCGGTATATTATATTCATCTTGTGACCCAACATCTACAGTGTCTGTATCACCCGCACGCCGATGACTTGAGAGTGAGTGTCAGGACATATCATATGCCATCGAAAAAGTCATCAAAGACTTAGATTTCATTGGGGAGCAGTCAGCGAGTTCATGTCTGCGCGCTTTATATCGTCTTCAGAATTTTCTTCACACTAAAACAAAGGCTACGCGTAATCAGTCCCTAATTATTCCCGTGATCGATTATGGTGATGTGTGTTATATGACCTGAATGCAGACCTCCTCAATTAACTAGACCACTATCTTAATAACTGAACTCACTTCTCTTTTTTTCTTTTCTCAACTCGCTGTCATTACCGGAATACCTTGTTGTGCAGTCAGTTCTTTTTTCAACCGAAATCAGGATCATTCATGATTAATTTACGCGCAAAAAGTATATTTACATTATCCCTATCGTTGGAGCGGTATCGGTTATCGGAAAAATTCATCCTTAGTTTTTAATTACCACAACCAATAATATTATTGGCCGTAACAAAGATTAGAGGATAATTGAATTTCGAAGTTCATTACGCTCATTAAAATATTATAGTAATACGTGACTTATTTAATATCAAATCTTATCAGTTATATATGTATATGTACTTGTATAATTAAGCCTATAAATATACCATAGCCAAATCCGATATGAATATTTAAATTACAATATATTAAAACATAATTAGAATGATAAATGACGCTCGACTACATTGCTTTCATTTTTCTAAACGCAAAATTAATTCGTCACTAATTTCATTATGAATTTAGGGACTTTGGCTTAATATACCTCAATAGGTGATTTCAGTGATTCAGTAATTTCATTTCAGTGATATGTTTTCATAAAAAAACTATTTTTACATTTGAATTTTTAATTTTGAAATATGAATTTTTGATTTTCTTTAAAGACAACTCCCGCTTTAGGAATTATTCTGTCTGTTACCATTATCCAATCTGTGTAGAATAAGCATAAAGAATTTTAAAAAAAGTATCAGTATTGTTTCCATTTTATGTGTTCTTACATAGGTTTTTCCAGGAAACGCAACGATAGCGAAATTGCAAGGCATTATCAAAACGATATTTCAGCATTCTAGATATGGCAATCTAATAATGACACATGCATGACATTGTGTATTCTGTTTAAAAAGATTTCATATTCAGTTTGGTTGAATCATAGAAATTGAAATAGTTTTTAACAGTTCCACGACTAGATAATACTTTATCCAACTTGAAAACATACACAAACACGTCACGATTATAATTATCAGTCACGCCTGCGCCACCAGACTATGTAGTTAGTCACATCGGTCTAGATACAATCAGTGCTATATAGAGTGGTGATATCAGTAGGAAATATATGGCGCTTATCTTTTGAAGCTTTATCTTGACATAATATGTACCCAGACATGAACATCTACACTAAAATATCCACTGATGTTTGAATTTTCTATCAAAATTGTATTTAAAACTAACATTCGTCATCGAGAACGAGGAAAAACGAGGAATATAAAGTATTACATACCATCTGAAACAAAACAATTGTGGTATTAGCTCTGTACCACACACTACAAGATCATTACCAGAATCAAACACTGATCTGATACTTGATCTACTGTTTGTCGATTATCGCAGTAAAGAGTAACCCACGTCTTTCCTCAATAATCAAAATATCACCATGCCAAATTTCATTAAAATCGACACAGTAGTTTAGCCGTGAAAGCGTAACAGACAGATAGAGTTACTTTTGAATTTAAAATATTAGTATGTATATGGATTACATTAATCATGAAAACGTTACCAAACACATGTACCTACTTACAATTCAATTAAAATCAGCTCATAATATCAGCTTTCGTTTTAATATGTTTTTGTAAATGGAACTTGAAAGAGTAGAAACTACTTGTAAGAATCATTTGCAAAGTCAATTTCTAATGTTGTTTTTTGTTTATGTTTCGTATCTAATTCCCCAATGTTGAACATACCTAAGTATTTTGTTACACGTTTAATAGCTATTACATATTATTGACCTAGATTGTTTACAATATCTACATTTATTACGAATTGTCTGCCCTTGAAAAATAACTAAGAAATAAATTTGTATTATAAATCTTCTCTACATTTTAAAGTTAGGTAACACTCGTCCAATTTTTTTAAATCGACATTGACGTTGTTCGGAGAGCTGACAGGATTTGTAGCACTTATATAAAACTTCTTAATAGTGAGTGTGGTTTCTACTTTTTAAAATTTTTTGTTCATGTTGATTGGTCTAGAGGTCTCTCCGAACGAAAACTTGACCTCTTTGAGCTACTACACTCTCAGACCATGAAACTTGAACTCTCATTCATAGTAAATGAGGCTAAAATATTATTACAGATTATATACGCTCTCTGTTCCATGACAGATCTATCAAATCTAAGGGCCTATAACTGGAGTGAAGTTGAAATCTAATTTTCACGTATATTAGAACAGGTCTCATATTTCATCGTGTTGTTATTTAGAATCCAACATATTCAGGATGACACTAGGTAGTATCCACACAAAAAATAAACAAAAAAGACAGCTAACAATTCTACGGTCTGCTGGCTGGCGGCATGCAACTATTCACAAAACCGTGAAATGTTAACTCGTAATATAACTGCATTACAATATTTTTTGTTTATAATGTGTAAATACAAGCACACAAATAACTATTTTAATTTTGAGTGTGAAGCAGATACACGTACGTACTTCGGGAGATTAAGTATGAATCAAATGCAGTTATTAAGAAGACTGTCTAGCTTGTTATGGGGGTCTGCATTCAGTTCGAAGTAACACACATCGCCATAGTTAATTATTGGGATAATCAGGTTTTCATTTTAGTAGGTAGGAAATTCTTAATACAGTATAATATACGTAGGTTTCCAGTCTCTTTTTGACTGAAATGAGTGACTTGAACTCGCTAATGAAGCCTTGAGTCGATGAGCAGGTCTAGATCCTTGACTACAAGACTAAAATATATAACTGAGCCATTGAGGATGGGCCAGTTTCACCACTCTCAAAATTTTCTCAAAACGAGAAATGTATTTTCATGGCAAAATATGTAATTAATTAATTATGATCAAAGAAGTACTTTGTGATTTGAAACATATACTTAATGTATAACAAATGTAGTTATATGTTTCTATTATCTACCAATTTCCTATTCTGCACTTTAATTTTCAAGGTGATTTCGTTTTCGTGTCGTTATCTGTTAAGCAGATAAAGCCGTGATCACAATCAAGGGCCGTGGGTACTACTACTATTCTCTTAAATTGGTTTTGACGGATCATCTGAAGTATCGGAGAATGATTCTCTAAGGGGTGAGTTTTAATGAAAACCTTCTGAGCTTTTACCTGACTTGGGTAACTTTGATAAAAATGGCTAAAACGAGCATTATTCGATCAGTATTGTACTGCATGTTGCTCCGATGTGGGTAGAGACCACATCAGTGTATCGTGCACCCTTATGGACAATCCTAGAAGCTCATAGGCCATAGGTACGTACTATACATATATATAGTTATTCGGTGAGGAACACGTTCTTTCACAGTTTCCTTACTTATATAATACATCTCGGACCTTTTATCTGGCTGTATTCATAAAAGTACAAAGTACAATGACGGACTTAATGCCTCGGGCATGATCGGGGATGATGTGGAAATGAAAATCTAATCAATGTTACTGAAAGTGGGACATCCACGGTTTAAATAGGAGTGGCTATTCTCAATTCGTCAACAAACGCATATTAGGTAACAAAGTGTGTACGTATCCTAGGACGAGTATTTATGGTTCTAGGGTACGCACACGCTCATATTTATGTACATAAGAGGTACATATGCACGGTTGGCCGAGTGGTGTCAGCGGTCGCCATGCCGCTTGCTACTGCGCCAAGTGTCGTGGGTTCAAATCCCACGCGGTACCTACAACACTTTGTGTGATCCACGAATTGTTGTCCCGAGTCTGGATGTTCTTTGTGTCCGTTTCATGTATGTTTGTAAAGTCCCCCACGACACAGGAAGTTTATTCCTAATGTGGGAGTTGTCTTTTTTTAAAAAAAAAAATAATATGTATATGTATGTATTTATGTATTCTAGTCACAGATAATACGATCATGTGTAACAAGAGACTATCGATAGCAAAGCTATTGAATATTTCATTACAATTGTGCTCCTGACCTTAAACGTATTTAAGATCTAGTTCAAAATAGCTCTATTTCTAGTATTTGACTTGTAGAATAGTTCTACATACACAAAAGATTAGCTTTACAATAGTTAAAGGTCAAGGTATGGTGGTATTGAAAAGATCGAAAATTGAAATAGATTGCATTATATCATAGAGCATTCGTACACAGGTATTGTTAATCCATAGAAGCTAAAAATAATATAGCATAAGAAAAAAAAAAGGGAAAATTGTATAAGTATCTGCCCATTCGAGATTATTCTTCAATACTACGAGTAGTTATTTAAAAAACCTTCAGGATTAAGAAACTTCTATCCAAATAGATTAGGAAAATTGGTGACAATTTTATTGATAGTTGTTTAAGTAGAGCGGGCCATGTACAAAATTAAGTCAACTATAATAGTTATGTTGCATCAATTTGGTGTCGAGTTTCTCTTGAAAGTTGTTTTATTGCGACGATGTTAGGTTATCCTTACTAATTTCTTCCTACTTTCACATTGTCTAACAATCGGCTATTTTATACCAAGTTTGGTTGATTGATCTAGCAGACGGTTAGGTATAAATGCATAGTGCTATTTCAATATTTTAATAAAGGTGTTCATTTTATATTTCAAGTTTCAATTTAGTTAGTTAGTTTATGTGTGACATCGACTGCTTAGTTGATCTGGCGGCTAAAGTCTCGGGAATCTGGCCAGAGTGATGTTTCATGTTTTTCGTATATGCAATTCTTATTAATCTGCCCGGAGTATGGAAGATGGCGGTGTTAGCCACACGGGAAACCAGTGCCTCGGAGAGCACATTAAGTCGTCGGTCTCGTTTGCCATGAACATCTATCGTAATCCTTAATGAGAAGTCAGTGCCGTCAAATATACTGACACTAGTTTCAACCTTCAATTCAGTCACCCTCAGGATTGCGGAGGTCTGATGCCGGTCGCTCCGTGGAAAAACTGATATTCAGGTAAAATCGGGTGGAACTAGCCACCGTTGATGTGTGACATTATGACATCACTGTCAAAAGTAAGTACTTACAGTGGGTTTTTGTTAATGATAAGTGCATTTACAGATTTTTATTTCCTGAATCATCATCTCCTTAGCCTTTATTATTCCCAATATTATTTGGGGTCGGCCACCAGTTCAACCGGTTTTACCTGAATATCAGTTTTTACACAGAGGGACTGGCATCTGACCTCCGCAACCCTGAGGGCGAACTGAATTCGAAGGTTGAAATAGTTGTCAGTATATTTCGAAGAGGTACGCGAACGGCGTGAAGCCGCTCGCCGAGCCACGATGGCTCGTTGGTCTTCCCGGCTGGAGGCTCCACGCGGTGGCTTTGCCACCGTGGAGGCGCTCCAGCCGGTCATCCTCGAGTGGGCAGGGTCCGGGAGGACGATGTTCACTCGGACCCGATCCGCCGGCGGCGAACCGGGCGGCGGAGGCGCGCCTATCAGCGCCTCATGCCGCCCTGAGTGTGGCCGCGGATAGACGGGATGGGTTTTCCCCTCCATCCGCATTACAGGCCAGTAGGCCAGTAAAAAAAAGTTGTCAGTATATTTGAGGGTTCCCAATAACTTCCCAATAACGATTGCCATAGATGTTCATGACAACCGGGACCAACGGCTTAACGTGCTCTCCGAAGAATTTAAGACATTAAACGTGTATGACTTCTAAAGCTTGAGGGGCTTGGGTTAATGGAAAAATAAGGGCTTCTAATACTAACAACATTGTCTGTGAGATATATTGTGGACAGGCGAACAGTCTGAGAGACCCTAAAAATGGCATTTTAAATTGAACATGATACAACTACAATCGTTTTAGATAACAAATGATGGATGAGATTCCTGATGTGTCAAATACAATAGTGAATGAATGAGTAGATAATTCTCCAGACATAATCATGTTTGATTGATCTATCGCATCTGTGGCCAGCTTTTTACTTACCTATTTTTAAAACACGCTTGCTTTTCCAGTCTGGGATCAAGGGGACTATGTATTAAGTATTTTACGTGTGCATGTATGTGTGTGAAAGTAACTGGGCATGCGATCTAGTAAAGGGATCATGTTATTAAAGAGGGTGCCCCCCTCCCGATATCGTTGTAGATTCGTCGACAGATGTACACAATTAGGGATTGATCTGTAGAGATTCTATTGTTAAAATTTCTAAAGCTTACTTTTTTACGCCAGACTTATACCTATTATAAATAAGTCTTACTAATAAATGTATTTTTTTTTTGTGTAGTATACTATGAAATTTAGTATTGTAGTGAGGATCATTAAAAGTTGAATCGATAGAGGTCTACAGAACTGTCATACGAACAAAAGTAAATTCATTTATGCAATGTTAAATAGCTACATAGACGTGTATTCAATCTATCTTATTTTACTTTACCTACAAGAACAATAATAATAAATAATATTTTCAGACATCTAACACATAACGCCATCTAGTCCCAAGCTAAGCAGAGCTTGTGTACTTTGTTTTTGTAAATACATACATATTATACATAGAAAACACCCAAACTCCGAAACAAATATTTGCAGATCATACAAACATTTGGCCCGACCCGGGAATCGAACCCGAGACCTTAAACACACTAACATTGCGCAGTGCAGTCGCATACCTATACTAACATTACGCCATCGAGGCAGATAAATATAATATAATAAAACGCCTCGATGGACCGACGACTTGAGGAAAGTGGCTGGCAGCGGGTGGATGCGGACTGCCCAGGACTGGGATGGTTGGCGCTCTTTGGAGGAGACCTTCGTTCAGCAGTAGCCGGCAATGGGCTGAGGAGGAAAACGCCTCGGTTCTTCCTGTCCGTGCCGAGTGATCAAAACCTGGAACTCACCACTACGCACATGCTTTCTTTCCACTAAGATCTGGGGTCCTTAAAGCGGGGTGTGAAAAAGCACCTCACTAGTCCGCCATAGTATGGGTCACCGTAATGGGATACAATAATTTTGGGAGCCTAATGAAAGAAATGAGAAGATTAGTCATATAAATTGTCTGTATTATGCCATATCATCCTACATCCTGCTCATAATACATATGTTGAAAGTGCACTTATGTTATACGTAATAGTTAATTTGGGTATTTACCCAATTTAATTACTTGCAATAATTTGATTGCAAGAAATTACACACAGATATTACATGATGATAACTTAGCAACACTTTCTACGACGCCATCGCGACATATCGTTCTAACGTGTAAATAATTGTCTACACTTTATGATAAAAAAAACTTGAGAGGTATCAAGGGACACCCGGATGGAACGAAGTTCGAAATAGAAAGACGAAACGAAAATATCTGTGTGTGTCGTCGTCGTGTCGTGACAACAAATTGTGTCGTGACAACAAATTGTGTCGTGTCAACAAATTGTGTCGTGACAATTTTTCCGTCTAGCCCCCTTACACAACGCCATAAGGAACTTCGTTCCAATACTTTTATCATATGTTTACATTTTGTGCCGATAATGGCAATGATTTTAAGGGAAAAAATACTCTTAAATGGAAGTAGACAGTAGATTCTTCAGAAGTTTTGTTACAAAGAAATAAATAGTATTCACATGTATAAAAGCATCTAAGTCGTTGTTATAATTCATCTTTTGTAAAGCAAAAATATGCTAGTTTTAGTTATTAAACTCAAAGTTGCATAAATAACTGCCTTTTTAAAATGTCTAGCTTATAATAATATAGTAGACTAGAACGTGATGATACGGCAGATAAAGCTGTCTGAGTATGTATGATGAGCTCAATTATTTTCCGTTCAAATTTCAAACTACGAGTATGTAATACTCATTTATGAATACGAACAAACGAGATTTTAATAGCAATTCTCACGAAGGAATTCACTATAAAAATGCGCTTGTATTTAACATTGCAAAAAATATGCACACAGCTACCGACGCAACCGATCTATTGACATCATTTTAAATAAAATTGAAAAAATACCAGACGTTGTCAAATTATCCATCTTCAAATTTAAACAACCGTTATTTTGTTAACGCTTAAAGTGTCCATTATAGAACGAAAGAAAGACAGCTGATTGGATTAAATTGCATAAAGTTAATTTTATGAGTAGTGTTAAAATTGACAGCTCATAAAATCATCTATGGAGTTGTAACTCCTAAGTAACGTTCATACCTACTACATCACTATGCTTCGCAGTTTCACCTGTGATAAGTTGGCGGGATTTATTACTTTGATGGTCAAAAAACGCATTACATACACAATTTAAAACAATTTTAAATGCTTTTAATGACTGTCTGTAGTTTTTAGACTTGCTTGCTTTTTTAAAATTACTGTTAGTCGAAATATTGGTCAGGTTTTCTTTAATTTACTTTTAAGAAATGTGAAACTGTACATTAATAGTACCATCCTTGTAAGTACAACAAGGAGCTCACTTACGTCGACCTGACGAACAAATGACCAAGAAGGTGCTGCAACTGGAGTCAGGACCAAGAGGACGTGGCAGACCCCGGTCTACACGGATGTCGACCATTAGCAAAGACCTCGAAGAAGATAAGGTGGACCCTACGACGAACCAGAACAGATGTCCCTGGAGAAGAAGGATAAGGAGAGCCGACACCGATTAGAAACGGGAAAAGGCCAGACAAAGAAGAAGAAGAAGTAGCTAACTGAAGACACTTCCACGTCTATATACAGAAGATGCTATTATTTTGTTTTTAAATTGCATAGTGATGGTGATCAAATATACTCGACATCATTTGAAGGTCGTCTAAGAGAGATTGCCTTATGGCATTAAGTCTAGCTTTGTGCAACATGTCCAAAAATTACTTTTTATATGAGACTGCAAAAGTAACTACTAAAGTACTCTGATGGGCAGCAAGAGCAGAATTCAACAGACTGTAGTAGGTATCATACTCATTGCGAATGCAGACAATGCAACAATACAATAGATAAAATTATTTAAGCCGCGACACAACACCAAACTAGCCTAACAAAGTCTCTTGTTCTTGTTTCTCTTCTTGTTTATAAAAAAAGGAGTAGCGTATGCGACTGCTGTGCTTGAGGTCTCACGTTCGATTCCCGGGTCGGACCAAATATTTGTTTCGGAGTTTCGGTGTTTTCTATGTAGGTATAATATGTGTGTAAGTATTTACAAATTTCTATATATATGTATATGCATTTATATCACTTATACCACAATACATGTTCTGTTTAGTTTGGGATTAGATGGCGTTGAGTGAAAAAAAACTATGGCGGCCTATTGTGATTCTTAAGCATCATTGAGCGATCTCGCATTTATGAAGAAAACACGATAGCATAAATACTGTCACTTTGGATTGATCTTTTGTGATTGGGAAGTACTGTGCTTTCATTTAAAATAGCTATACGTAAGAAGCCGAGGATCGAACCAAGTGGCGTGCGATTGGAGAGCTCTATATTCAGAAGTAAGATAATAATTATATTTAAAATATGGCTAAGCATTATTATAATGTTTATTAAAGTTTAAAGAACGCAGTCAGTTTAAGTTGGATAGTTATCATGAAATACGACCACTATCTGTAATGATCAGTCAAATCTTGAAGTTGTGAATTATAGATCTGACCACCATATTAATTTAAGAGATTGCTGTCCTTGGGTATTTAGTTGTTCTTTTTTTCAATCTGATTAGTCGTACACAAAGTTGTGAACGACTAATCAGATTATACTTACTTCGATATAAAACAGTTTGAAGTACTCGCAAAAAATTTAAAGATCGCTTACCCGTCTTTCAGTCACCCTGACTGAAAGACGGGTAAGCGATCTTTAAATTTTTTGCGAGTACTTCAAACTGTTTTATATCGAAGTAAATTCAGATATCAATATAATTTTAAAAAGTGGTCACGGGGATATAATCTATACTAATATTATAAAGAGGAAAACTTTGTTTGTATGTTTGTTTGTTTGTTTGTAATGAATAGGCTCAAAAACTACTGGACCGATTTTAAAAATTCTTTCACCATTCGAAAGCTACATTATCCACGAGTAACATAGGCTATATTTTATTTTGGAAAAAAATAGGGTTCCGTAAGATATCTGGGATTTTCGGACACAAGGTGTAAAAATCAACCAGAAAAGTTACTTATTTTGCGAAAATTTTCATGCTACGGGCTATATAAGACGCGAACGAGATTGCGTGGGTCAGCTATATATTATATTTTCCTTAAAGAACCCGTGCGAAGCCGGGGCTGGTTGCTAGTTGTAAGAATATAAAGGTTTATTTAACAACAATGAAATTCAATCAATCATTAATCAATTGTTTATACAATAAAAGATTTCAATGAAAATACGAACCACCACGTCCGTAAGTTATAAAAATATTATATTAAAAGGAGTCTATGATACTTTTTATATAATAAGTGGCGATGTCTCGATATGGTCAATGGTTTAGAAGGACTTTTTGAATAAAGTTTTGAATCGATTTTTCAAATTTTTACAAATCCGATTGATGAGCGAATGTGGTCAGCTACAAAAAATATAAAAATAATAACATCCAATCGATTATATGAATTCTTATCGAGAAGATTTTGCTGTCTCGATGGATATCGACATCTGGCCCCGTTACAGGAATAGCAACATCGTAACAATAATGTAAATCATGACATAGATCGTACTAAGCCAAAATACAATAACAATCTACTTAGCGCAACAATATTTGCAAAATGAACTACTTGAGGTTTTACACATTTGTTTACAAAATACTGTGGAAAATTCTACATCGACTATCGAATTAACTGCCTTACTAAAACGTGTAATTTATGTAGATTCTTATTCTTGTCGGTTACCACACTGTGTAAACAAATAAACTAAATTGTTGTATTTTTAAAATATCCCAATCTGTTTATTTAAATTTTGTCATTGTTGGTGCCTATCATAATTGTCGAAACAATTAGTCTATTTACCTTGTGAAAACAATGACTTATTTGCATTGTAACGTAGCAGTATATTATACGAGGAGTAGATAAGATTACTATCTTAAAATAGGCTTTGATGTCAATGAAATCTCAAGTTATTTCGGTACAAGTTCCAGCTAAATCATAAATCTGTTTGAAAAGAAAAAGTATTGATCAAACTTCCATACATATGTTTATATGTCATTAAATGTATCTAAAAATATTTATTGCTTTGAAAGAAATCTTGTGTAATGAGAAAGAAAATGAGTATTTATGTAGTCGTATGCTAAAGAAGATGGCAGTGTGAAAGGATTAAAAAAAAACAAAATATATAGGCAACAAGTAAATTTACAGAACTGCAATGAGCCATAGCTAGTTGTATCTCACTCCTCCTACCTGCCTGTAACCATACAAACATACAATTCTAATCATTATTAATCATATGAATATTTCGTGTGAAATTCAAATTAATGCACAGTGAGTGCATTCGTCTTTAACAAAGGCTGTTATCTGCGTCCGTTGAGGTTGCAGACCTGGAGGCAGTGACCGGCATTGCGGTTACTTTCCTTCACAACGCAAACACAGACAATGACTTTACATGAGGTATTGGAAGTGTCATCGGTAACACAGACACTTGAAATATAAAGTCTAGGCAGTTACCTGAGTACAACATATATCGTTTTATCTATTGATGTGAACTGCCACACAAACTACACCATAGAAAGATACAAGATTTTTGAAGTGAAACTTCTTTATCGGGGTTGTCAAAAAATTTAGTGTAACATTTTTTCGTTACGTGTAACATTTATCCGTTACGTTACGCGTCACATTTATCCATTACGCTATCTTTTTCTTATCACAGGGATTGGTAAATGTCTCCAATGTATTTTGCGGCCCGTTTTGAGTAGTTACGTTTTTTTTTTGATGAACAAACAATATTATTTTATTTAGTCCACAATGTAAATAACTACACACATCACATTCCACAAACTTACTTCATTCACATCACAGATCGCGAAATATTTACTCAGGTCTCGCTCCTTAATTTTTATTGCACTTGAAATAAGAATTGTCACGAATATTGCTGGTTTATAAGTCTTTTGTCGTTATACCTTACGTCGACATATGATATTTATTTTTTGAAAAATAACTTCATAAAGAAGTTTCACTTCTTACGAGTGTACGCTAGTACACGTAACTTTTTTATTTTCTTTTATCTATTCGCCCACCGCATTACAGATAAGAAATAAGACTTTCTATAGTTTTCATTGACTATTAAAATTGTTTAAAGACTTTTATTAACTTTTTTAATTAAGACACCAAGTGATATTTATAAACGTTAAATTGATGTTACAGTTTAAAATCATAGATTGACACAAACAGACGCCATAGCGTCTGTACTGGATTGTCAAGTTGCTAATATTGATAATGGTATAACTGAATTCTATCAAAATGTAGGATATATCGATTTTGCATATTACGAATACGTATTAAGTCTGTTTTTGCAGCATATAGTAGGACAAATGAATAGTCCACTACTGGACATAACTCTTTCCTTGGTACAATAGCGTAAATCAACGAAAATGAACCTAACTACGTTTATTTTCGTTAATTTATTGAAAAAATAACCATACTAAAGTAATATTAAAATTCGAAAGTTTTAATATTAGTATGAATTTGTCTGTCTGTCTGTTACACATTCGTGGCTAAACCGCTGCACCATTTCATATGAATTTTGGCACAGAGATACTTTGATTCTTGACGAAGGACATACGCTCACTTTACCACGATAACCGATATAAATGCGGGCGGAGCCTCGGGCAAAAGTTAGTACCTATACAATAAAATTGAGAATGTTCACGCTTACCACTTGGTTAAAAATGTTTACAGTTACATTAAGTTACTGAATATTATGCAACTTACTTCTAAAAGAAGTAAGTTAAACTTGAACTCATAAACACTAGATTGAACTTTTGACCTCTCACCTTGTCACCTTCATTATTGCTTACTATTATTTAATCATTTATTTCATCATACTAATAATAATATAATCTAAGATATCAAAATCTCATTCACATTGTTTGTTATCGAACTCCTCCAATTCGGCTTGAGCGTTTTTTTATTGTGTAACTACATATATCTCTTTTGTCATGTTTTTATTTTATGTATAGGTACAATTAAGACATTATGCTTAAATATGTTGGTGATTATAACCTAGTTCAAATTTTTGACGAACTTCCAATACATGTACTCGTATGTAAACTTACAGACTGATTATAATTATACATATAATACACACAATTGTGCGCGTATAGACGCACTCACACACACACACACACGCAAAGACACTCACACAAACACAAGTTCGGTGCATGAGCTTGTGTTTGTGTGTGCAACGTTAATAAAATCTATAAAGTATGGTTCAACGTTTCTATGAATTTTCCACTTGTTAATTTAGTAAAAATTATTATATGGGCTTCGGTATCCTTACTCACTTGGAGAAGCACATCGCAAACGCTATTTCACACCGGTTTTCTGTGAGGTAAAAATCATTTACGTATTAACAGAGCAATAACTTTTCCATATAGTTAAAAAGTTGGTGGATTCGATTGTTTATATTTTATGCATAGTATGTGATAGATACCTGATATCACGTTACTAGTAATACAATAGAAATTAGATTAAATGTAACTTTTTCTGTTGTTCCCAATTCAAATTTAAGATTACTGTTTTTAGACTTTCGCGGCTTTTATCCATAATGGTCACTTTCGAAACTTCGGAATATAGAAGGTATCGTTACATTTAATTACATCGTGTACTTCCGCTATACTATAAAAACTATATTGTGTAAGATGTAGTAATAAAAAGTATGTATAGTGGTTTAGACGACAAGGTTTAATTTGTCAATATACTCAAATTAAATTAATTTATTTTAAGCTATTGCATAGCTTTTATCGCGGGCTTTGAGCGCGGCGACCGAATCAAGAAATTCCGTAACGAAAATAAAACCTAACACCCCCCACTCCACCTACCATGTAGCTCGGCCGAGCGTTCGCTTAACGTGTATATATATGGTACGACTGTACGAAGCTCGCACGGATCGAGACGAGCTTCTCCGAAATCGGAGGAATACGTAAGCAGCTGTTTGTAAGAAAGTATATAGGTATCTATCACCTCTTTTTTCCAGATATTTACAGGATATCAAGTCTCAAACTTATGTTTCTTAATTCAGTTACCATAAACCTATAGTTTCAATGATAAAAATTCCTGAATAACCTACATGTATTGTAAGATAATTAAAATAAAAATATTTTAAACGATATTAACTTCTCATTTATTCAATAAAAGAAAAAAAATGTTTTCTTATCGGTCATCATGCTCAAAAAGTGTAACTTGAATTAATATCAAAAATAAAATCGACGGGTTGCACTCCGGGAGTGCCGCCAGAAGTGAAAACTTGAATATTGTGCATTTTTGATATTTTGGAATGGTTAGAGAATAATTTTGTACGAATTGCTTTCATTATCAGTATAAAAGTACTATTATTTATGTGGTGGAATACAATATTCATTTATAGCGTTATCGTACACAAACATGACAATTTATATTACATATACACACGAACATTCGCGCAAGCGCCCTGCGCCGCCTGTCCTCTCTCCATCGGTCTTACGAATTTTCGATCAGGTCACGTGACCTGACGCGAGATTATACATTTTTACCCATTCCAAAAAGTACACAGCGCCGCTAAAGAAGTTTTCACTTCAAAAAATACTGCATAAATAAAAAATAAATAAATAATTATAATTGCATACGTTGATAAAAAATTCTATGCAATAGCTTTACTGCGGCAGTCCCCGAGTGCCACACGTTTTTTTTTCTTCCATATTTATAGTACTAACCAAAAACAAAATTTGGTTGAAAAAAAGTTTTTTAATCAATATGTATATATGTATCATTTGAAACTTGTTTGATATAACCATTAGCATGGTTGTGTTTCTTAAAATACAGATCATTTTTAAAATGAAATGGATGACCTATTTCATTTTTATAGATGCATAAAGTTTTTTTTTCTACTTTATAATCTGCCATCAGTCCTATCAACTTTATGCAGATGTGCTCAGCAGAGAGAGCGATTTGGGTAGTTTGAGCCTGTGCCCCAATACCCTTTAGATGAATAGGTAAAGTAGCGAAAATATTTCATAATAGCGTTTATTCATATTATAAATTTGTACATTCATGTTTACTGCGTACAGTGTGTTACTGCGACGTACTAAATTACAAAATACAATTGTTCAAAAGATAAGAAATATGTATTTATACGGACATGTTTTATTTAAATAAATTTCAAGCATCAATCATAAATATGACAGTCTTATTATAGTCTATTTACAAATTGCTATTTACGTACTTAATAATCATGATACTAATGAATCAAAACCTTGTGGAGTTATGTTTGGTGAAACAATTTCTTAGAATTATTAACTGCATCTCCATTTCCTTCCCCTTGTGGTTTTCTCTTTCAAATTTATGCATTTTAGTTTTCACAAATCAAGTTCGTTCGTAGAAAACGACAGTAAAGCTAAAACTACAAACAACAAAGTAATTGAACAGTAAATCATAAAAAGATACATTTATCAAATCCATATCATGCGCCACGTACCGTTCCGCTAACTTAGATTCATGTACTAACTTACTATAACACATTTGAAGGCAGTTTAAATGATTGCACAATTAGAGACAAACGAGGTGCTCTTCACATTAATAATGCGTTGCGGTCAATTTAACATTCACATTACCTTGCTTCGCGAGTCGCGGTGACCGGCCCGAAGAAACCGGCACACCTGTCTAGACGATCCGACGTTGCCGTGAAATAGCATTATGATACAAGGCTGCAACATTACAACGCATTCTTCGAATAAACGCGATATCAACACTCTATTAGTTAGGATTTACAAGGTGATTCGGAAACCATTTGTTCTATTACTTTGAAATTCATACTTTATGAAAATTGATAAACACAAGTCTTTGTAAACATGGATTGAACAATGTGTTTGGGCCATATGATCTCCAACCACATATTTTTTGAAGTTGACAGCATTGTAATATTATATTACTCAGTCCCTAGTACCCCTCAAAAAATGTATATCAAGGTGAAAATAGGGTCATTTTACAACACAATGTAGTGTACGGATGTCGTGTACGCGAATTGTTGCCTTATTTTGCAGTGCCCTAGTCTTCGAATTTGGTGGTCATACTGTAAGCTGAGGAAACATTAATGGTTCTGACCAAGAGACTAGAACATTCATTTACTTTCAATTAACAAAACAAAGTCCCAATTAACTCGATTTTGGCACATCTGTCAGTGTGATAATGTAAATGGTATTAATGGTAAAAAGTAAGTCTCAAAGTATACATAAATATCTTTTTTAGTAGTGGCATTTTTACATACTGATTGAAAACAAACTATGTATATTTTACTGTAAAAACCCCTATGTTGGTTAATCTTAGGTTTTACCAGTAAATCTTAGGATTTACCGAAATTATTTGGTAAATGTAAAGAAGATTTTTTTAGAATTAAGAAAGGGACGATTTTTTCGTTTTACTTTTGCTGCTTGGCTCGGATTGCAGACTGCCAACGAGTAAAAGACGATGAACCGAATACAACACGTTATGACATCTCTTTTTCAAAATTTACCGTGCCTTTGAGGCAAATCATAGGATTTATTAAGTGAAAGATGGTAAAAGTTCGAAATGAACGATGATCACAGAACGTTTCGGACTTATTCCATTAAGAGTTGGTAAATCTTAGGTTTTACTGGAAAATCTTAGGATTTATCGTAATTACTTACAACGTACTTAGTACATAATGTAATATTTATGAAAAAATATTATGATATGTTGAATATTGTGATACTCAGTCTTCGCGAAGGAAATTCCACCGGATTTCGATTTTTTGTTGTGTCTGTCACTACACAATTTTAATCAACGTAATGGTTTATTATTCACAAACATAAATGTTTGGACTTTGGAAAAGTAAACATCGACTAGGCTATCTGCTCGTTAATGTCTAGAAACATTTGCTGAGTGTACATATTAAATAAGTAAACAAAATTAATTTTATTCTACGATCACGTTAATTTCACGTAAACGTACGTAGTAAGTAGTTCTTTTAAAATTATGCATACAGTTATTGTACTATTGCAACTACACATTAAAAAAGATTTCAACCATTAATTTCACTTTCTGTTCATCAAAAGTTTGTTTACTAATTTAATTTAGCATACATATATACATGGGATTGCCTCGTTGGCCTAGCAGTTAGCGTAAGCGACTGCCAAACAAGAGGTCTCGGGTTCCATTCCTGAGTCACACTGCTGTTAGATTTTTCTAACAAGAAATTCTTAATAGTGTTCCAGAGTATGGAAGATGGCAGTGTTTCCCGCCTATGCCTCGGAGAGCACGTTAAGCTGTTGGTCCCGGTTGTCATGAACAGTAATGAATACCTATGACAGTCGTTATTGGAAAGTCAGTGCCCTCAAGTATAACGACAACTAGTTTACATATATATAAACAAAAATAACAAGCCCGACTAACTTTAGATTTTAAATTACTCCACACTACCTACCACAAATCTATTGTGAATCGCATCTTGATGTCGAAACAGACTTATTTATGTACCCTTAACTTAGTGTAATACTTAGATGTTGAGATTACATCGTATTGCGTTCTAAATTTGAATACGGGCCGCAATAAAACATGGTATAATCCCACCTTTGTCTAAATAATCCACTTCCTGTAGAGACTATAGAACATACAATGCTGCGTCCGCTTTCGCCCTCGCATAGTGTAGAGAATCTAGCCAGACGATACGCTTGGCTGCCTGAGAAAAATGTGTCTATCGGAATAATAGTTTCAATAGACTAACCAGTAGAAATCACAGTTAGTTAATGACTTTACAGACAAATAAATTTGGATTATTAATGTTCGACTGGTAAACATAATATTCAATGACATCAGTGACTTGAATTTAATATAATTGGTTAAATAAGGAACTTATCCGTCAGGTAAAGTCAAAAGTTATAATATATGCTTGTAAAATGTCATAATTTATGTATTCCTAAGTAGTAATGAAGTGTAAACTTGCAACCAATATAGAATACAAGAATTTGATACTAAAATGTTAAGATGCATAGATTTCTTTACCTAAAGGTATTATATAAAATAAATTGATAAATATGCTTCATAAACACCTATCTAACATACCTTTTAAATCGAAACAATGGTCAGTAAGCCCTAATCCATTCATAAATTGAATTCTAAAGTGAGATCAACAATGAGGTTACAATTAAGTCACGTAAATGCGAATGTGGGGCTTGCGACACATAGTAGGCGCCAGACGTCTAGACGACCCGTCACGTCACCTGAAGGCTCTTCAGGAAGGCCGCCAAAATTCCTCTCCCCATTGCCGCCGACGCCGCCATGCCGCCACCTCGCCTTCTCAACTTACCTACATAGGCTACATACTACGGTACAGTTGACACATATATAATGTACCCAACTAACTGTAGACTATCATTTTATTACAGATCTTTAGTTTGAATACGATATCATAATATAATACTGGGATCCTACATATACAAATAAATTAATATTATTTTTTGTTATACTGTAAGTTACTGTGTGGAAACTTATAATGTAGCGAAAGTACACCTTGAATGTAGCAATTTGGACGCTGAAAGTTAGTGTATCTACTCACTCAACCAATCTTTTGTAAAAATTATTATTATTAAAAAAATAGTAAAGCTGAATGCCCTTTTTAGTGCCCTTTTTTTGGTGAAATTATCGTTGAAATCTAACACACACAAACAAAGAGAGGTTTAAATTTGTCATGAGTTATTTTAAGCATGTAAGTAATTAGTATCAATATATTGGGTGGAGCGCTTAGCATCGACATCATTTAAATCTCGTGACAGCTTTAGTTACGAGATTTTTTTCGACGTTTGATCACGATACTGCCAACAAACAACTAGCTTGGTTTGACTTTCTCGGTGGTGCAGTGGTAATGAATGCGACTGCTATACTTGAGGTTCAGGTTCACATCCTGGGTCGGGCCAAATGTTTGTGTGATCCACAAATATTTAGTTATTTTTTCATTTTTAACAAATAGAACTTACTAAGTATTTATGTCAGTTATATAGTACCCATAGTACAAGCTGTGCTTAGTTAGGGACTAGATGGCGTTGTTTGTCAGATGTCTGATAATACCAAGGTTTCCCTCATTTTGCATTGCTCAGAAAGGCAGCTAACAGGATAAGTAAAACATGTGGTTCCAGTAAGTTCTTATCTCTCTCTCTTTGTAACGGAAGGACATGCCACCCGTTTCTCCACAAACCCATAGTAATCAGTTAAACAAACGAATTTCCAGAACTAAAAAACTACGTTGATATTCTTGAAAAACATATTTGTTATATGTGGTAAGGTTAAGAATTTATGCAATGTTTATCCAAAGCACCTACTTTTTGTATACAACGTATAACTATTTTCATTATGGGTGTAAAGTGCTCCAACTGCTTTCCCAAAAATAATCATAATACGAGTAGGTATATTATATTCATCCTTCACGTTGGCATGGTTACAAAAAGGGAAACATGAAGGTACATTTAATTCTGAAATCAAATATTTAAATTTTGAATTATATGTTGGTGGCTAAAGTAATAAGTAGTCCTTGATGTGAACGAATTTGAAGAGATAACAGGATGTATATATGTCACCGCAAGATTGCAAAAACTTTTAGATTATAATCTACCTAGCGAGATTGTAAAATGTCGCATGCCGAAGCGTGGGAGAGCCACACTTCGGCAACGCACTTGTAACGCCTCTGGTGTTGCGGGTGTCCATGGGCGGCGGTAATCGCTTACCATCAGGCGATACGTCTGCTCGTTTGCGCCCTATATAATAAAAAAAAAAAAATATAAATAAAATGAATGGGCCGGATCGACCGGAGTGTTACCACGGCCTCACAGAATACCGGTGTTAAATGGCGTTTGCACTGTGTATCACCGAGTGAATGAGGACACCGGAGACCCATAACCCTAACCCCTCCCCCATCTCCAACCCCTCCCCTCTGGCGCCTCTGGTGTTGCGGGTGTCCATAGGCGGCGGTAATCGCTTACCATCAGGTGATACGTCTGCTCGTTTGCCCCCTATACCATATAAAAAAAACATATTACAATTTGACGGCTTCACTTCGCTAATTATAATCTAATTAAAAATAATACGTTAAATTGTATATTTCGATAGTTTAATCTAACGGTTTTGATAATCTGACGGTAACATATATATTAAACATAATAAACTATTTTGAATTGAAACACAATTTGATTAATTTGATACATAATTTTTACATCAACGTAAATGTCAACCTAACATAATTAGGTAGTTTAATGCAGAACTAGTTGAAAACAAATAACTTAACTTATTTATCTATGACTTTTAAAAATTAAATTATAAATATATATGATAAGCAAGTATTTGTTTCACACCTATATTTTGTATCAGTAGGATCATCAATTCTAGACGTTTTTATTAGTTCTATGATAGTATAGATGGAAACTTCATAAGAAATATCTTTAACAAGTTATATATGTAGTTAATGCGAATAGAATAAATGTGTAAATATAGAATTGGTCAGATTTTTGTAGGTCATGGGGAGCGGGAGGGGGTTCCGCTATACAACAGACATATTAAGGTTTACTTAATTTAGTGTGTCAATTAGCTGCTTAGATTTTAACTACGTATGTTTGGCTATCAGGATAGCTCGGATAGCATCTATAACTGTTATTTAAACAGTCCTCTTTGTTATCTACTTGGTAAAATAACTGATTGACATCGTGTTTCGTGTTCTGTACTCTTTTTGATGATTTTGGAAGTACAACTTTCTGGAATATTTGAAACCGGTGATCCTAAAAACTACTTGCCCTGTCTCTTATTGGGTTTATGCTACGACGAGTCAAAGAGGGACAGTATTAACGCTACGAATTAGGCAGGTGTTCTCTAGGGACACACCGGCACACCTGTGGCGACTTCCACATACAACACAACAGTAACCTACTACAGCGCCATCTACCGAAGATACACTGAACTACGAAGTAACGCACTACACGGATCCTGAATCGCGCAATAGAAGTTCTCGCGCTGATTATCATATGTATAACATCCCAACATCAACTGTTGGGCAGTGGCCCGCCAGGCATGATCACCACGCCTGGTCGGAGGATCCTTCCTTTGTGTTGGAGAGAAATGACACCCGTTTCTCCACACACCTATCTAAATACCTTAAAAACTTGCTGTTAGCTTAAAACGATAAGAGAACAACGGCAATGAGCGGTGTACTGGCAATTTGTGCAATTGTTTGAGAAAAGAGCTTGTGCTGTGTTTCACCGAGTGAGTGAGGATACCGGAGGCCCATACCCTAACCCCTTACTCCACCCCTTTGCACATCCCCCAAAAGTCGGCAACGCACTTGTGAAGCCTCTGGTGTTGCGGGTGTCCATGTGCAGCGCTAATCGCTTACCATAAGGCGATGCGTCTGCTCGTTTGCCTACTATTCCATAAAAAAAAACTTTTAGCTTACGGAGACGGTCAAAGATACAATTCCTACGTTCTTTCAATACCGTTAGTATTTATATAGCCTAGACAACAATATACATTAATGTTCATATCTTTAATCTGATCAAACATGTAGGTCTGCATGTTCCACTTCACCGTATCAGGTCACTGCGACCCAGACTGATCTTGATTTCTATTATGTACCTACGCTGGGGCATAACCAAACTTGGATTTAATTAAAGATATAGTAGCTTAACTTGAGTTAGTTTATGATACTTTATGTACAGTATAGAAATCAACACCTTATTGAACGTCGACTATATTTACATTGAATTATAAAGTAAGTTTTTCTTACATTAGTTGAGCTGTGATGGCAAGCTCCGCAACAGAGCACAGACAGCTGACTCATCAGATATCGACCTCCGGTCTTGAAGGGGAATGATGTGGCGACATCCACATACAGTGCCATCTACCGAAGATACACTGAAATACGGAGCAACGTGCAACACGAAGAAACTACCAATCCTGAATCGCGCAGTAGAAGTTCTCGCACCGATTATCATATATACAACATTCCAACATCAACTGTTGGGCAGTGGCCCGCCAGACATGATCATCTCGCCTCGGCCATCAAAAACCCATATAAATGCATTTTAGAAAATGTAAAAATCAGCAAACGTCTGCACCAGCATTGCAGGCTTTATAAAGTAAAATACAATAATATTAACTGCGCAATATTCTTCTCCAAAAATGTGTAGGTAAATGGCCTAACCACATCCAAAATTTTTTTTTTGGCTATTTAGCAACCCTCGGTTTTATGGTAACAAATGAAAACAGTGACATAATTATGCTTTTTCTTCTCCAAAGTGTACATAATATGATGTTACAATAAAGTTACTACACTATGGTGTAATTTTCCTTGTGTCGTAAGCAATAAAAGAAATACGATAAAACAAGTACCTACTTAGTCCGATTGTGCAACAAAATGACAATGTGGCATTTGTATTCTGTTAACGTCTTATTACAGTCATGGATCTGTGGGCATTAATCTGTATTCAGCATCGTGACTGAATAAGAATCCACTGATGTAGGTATATACATTCTTCCAAACCATTCAAATCTATTCAACGAAGTGTTATGGGCTTTCATATTCGCAAATAAGCACTGACTTGTTTTTCTACAAAATTACTGGTAATGTTACAATTTGATGACGATGCAGAACAACATTACAATGTAATTATATTTGAGTCTAGTGTTCGTGTACTTTAAGTATAAAAATAAAATGTGTTATTATATGGACAAACATACGTGATAACACAAAATTAAATTTCAACCATATTTTTCTAAGAACAAAATAACACCATTAGAAGACCTCCGATTACGAGAGTCGGTATTTTCTCATTTTTCTCTACAAATACGTTTTTTTTTTACCGAACCATACCGTTTTTTTAACCGAATCGTCTGTATACAAAAAATATCAATTACAATTAAGTAAATTATTATTTTTCAATTGTAGTGTCAGTAGTCAAGTTGGTCCCATTTTTGTAAAGAAAGCATTACACCAGGGACCAGAGGTGCAGAGTAAAAAATTAGGCTATAAGGAATAACAATTTATCATAATATAGCAGTTCTTCAAATTCAAAGTTACGTGAATGCAGTTTTTAATAATAGGTAGTTAAGTAGTGGTGTTGTGATATATGTAAAATAAAATAAAATATTTCACTCACTAGAGCTGTTGGAAAGCTTGGAATGATATCACGACCTACTTTCCCAAATGTATTTTACATTTATCAACATTTTATTGAGCTCTATAATTCAATATGTCAGGATCATGCACACTACTTACGTAAGAATGACGTAGACATTTACGAGAACGTCAATACATTCTACGTATAAATATATACTGGTATCTACTGATAAAATCAATATTCAATTTATTACTTTAAGAGTTATGATAATTTCATAATTTATTGATACCCGATAATTATGACTGTATCCATAAACTGCTTAGATAAATTTAAATCTAGATCCAAGCAAGTTGTACTGTTCTGGCATTTCATTAGTGGGACAAAAATACATATACCTTGTTGTAGAAGTCTAGCAACGGAAAGTACCATTGACGGTTACAAAAATGATGTTGACCTCATTAGCGAGTAGAGTATTACATATCTTAACAAACATTTGCCCAGACTAGCTGAAACATTGTGTAAACAAAGTGTATCAAGTACTATCGGCGCTAGCAGATAGCAATGGTAGTGGAACACCTACAATCGCGAAAGATAATAATCGACTATCAAATGATAAATTTATCATTCATGTCATGTCTAGTGGGGAATATGTAGTCTAGTTTTTATGCTAAACTAGTAAGAAATTACATATTATATAATATAGAGTTTATATTTGACATTTTGGAAGTAGCTTTATTAGTATTTTAATGTAAGCAATTGGCGAAAAAGCAATAATATAATTTATAAAAATGGAGGTACGTTAAGAAAGGGAGGTTTAATAAAGATGACGAATAGAAAAGGGTGTCACGACAGGAGAGTAATTATACTAATGCTTAATAATAATATCTCGGAATTAGACTGAGAGAAACAATCGTCTTAGTCATCGGTTGCTCGGACGATGATCTACACTACGTCTTCACAACCGGGTCGAAAACCTAAATTGTAACAGGTATCGAACTTCAATGCAAGTTGGAGTTTCTTAAAAGAGTTATAGATTTATAGGAAAACGGTTTCAAACCACTAAATCAAAACTATAACTGAGACATAGGGACTTTAAAACTTGCAAAGTTACGAAATATTTACAAGCCAAAATACATTAGCACTTTTACCGTGGGAGAGCTATGCTTCGGCATGAATGGGTCGGCTCGACCGGAGTGATACCACGGCCTCACAGAAAACCGGTGTGAAATAGCGTTTGCGCTGTGTTTCACCGAGTGAGTGAGGATACCGGAGGCCCATACCCCAACCCCTCCCCCCATCCCCTTTCCCATCCCCCAAAGGTCGGCAACGCACTTGTGACGCTTTTGGTGTTGCGGGTGTCCATGGGCGGCGGTATCGCTTACCATCAGGTGATACGTCTGCTAGTTTGCCCACTATTCAATAAAAAAAAAAAAATATTACAAACACAAGTTTTAATAAGCATGTGCATGATCTAGCTATACAAATTAATGATAGCATGAGTGACGTCCAGGATGATTTTTGGCCAATAAATTGAAAGTTCCTTAACAATTTAAAAAAAAATGGGAGTGACTTAATCTAATTCAATGGAATTCTATAAAGACAGCATTTAAAAAATACAAATGTCATGTTACGTCGCGTTAAGAACACTTCCTAACTGTCAGAGCTAGGATTGGAATCCTTGACGTAGATGTATACTGTGACGTGTATGTATATATATGTAGACGAGAATGAAGTCTGGTTTCGCACTCACTGAAATCAAATTAGCGTTTAAAAATTTTGCAGTCAGAAAAGTACTGTACTTTACTGTGGATCACAATTTAATAAAGTACAGTTTCTACCGCGTATAAAAGACTGTCTTCCAAAGGCCTTGCATGGAACACGTTGCGCCATTCCCTCTCAGGCAGTGAGGCCAAGACCTACAAAGTGTTATTTATTAAGCTTGTCAAGAATAAGGTTTTGTTTTTACATGACATTAATATTTTGTGAAGTAGTCCATGAGAGGGTGTTTTAATTAGCCAAGTAGAAACAATTACGATGATCTGGGGAGAACAAACCTTGATACGAGATAGTGGCTGGTGCCAATAATTCGTCATTCCCAGACGACGAGTAATCGAGTTCTCGTGACGTTATATACATGTGTTATGTACAATATAGTCTCTGGTGCAACACAGCTCATTTGTTTTTAATCGTCTCTTAAAATACTTTTCATACTGTTGTAATATATATGTATACCAGTGCAAATGATTACGATACTACAAGTGTACTATTTGTAGTTCGAATGGTAGCTCTACTTTCTGGTTACCTAATATCCTATGACCAATCGCAATGTCAGGGCGCAGGGCAGGCGAAGCATAAACATAGTTCGGGGCCGACGTGCGTCGTTGGTAGCTAGCCGCACGACGCGCGACGCTGACTCACGCGCCTGTCTGGCCGATGTTTGGCGCTGTCAGCAGCGGCCACGATGCGCACTAGACCTGCGCCCTCGCTCCGACCTTGTCTCGAGTCTCGACACGGATTTATTGATGCGTCACCACAAGACACGGCGCACGCTTCACTCGACTATCATAAAAGCAAGTTACGTGCGCATTCGCACAGCGGAACCGGCTCAAGTAGCGGTTCACCATAGGGTAAATACCATTAAAGTAATCATGATTGTTTGAATTACGTTATACTTGTTACGAAGAGTATTATTACAGCGTTGACAATGGACAAAGCAATTTGTAAAATAATTTATATAATGCTATCATTATCGTCTGGCTCAAATTGACGTGACCTTATAATTTCACTTTTTTGTAAGACTCGTGTCACTAGCGGGCATTATGGCGGACTTTTTAGATATAGTAATAAAACTTCGATGCTGACATACTCGTATCATCCCGCCGCAAGTGTGAAGACCCCACCGGGGTTTTGCGGCGGTTTGCAACGTGAGGGTTTCCTAACGTATAAAAATACTGAAATATTAACTTTAAGTATAGAAAATCATATTGAGAAAGGACCACTATCTAGAAAAACGAATGCTACCAAAGTATATCGGTAGATGGCGCTGTTAACAATAAACATCCGTCTTACGAATTTTTTCAATCAGGACACGTGACCTGGCGCGAGTTTATGGTCACGTGACCTGACGCCCTGACGCGAGTTTATACATTTTTACCCATTCCAAAAAAGTACACAGCGCCGCTAAAGAAGTTTTCACTTCAAAAATTACAGACAGTTGTCGCGGAGGTCGTTTTCGTACGTCAATTAAAACTATTTTTGTTTTGCAAAAATTCAATATTTTTCATAATACAACTCCCGCATTAGGAATAAATCCTTTACAAACATACATGAAACAGACGTAGTAGAACGGAACGACGACCGCCTAAACCAAGTCACTACCCTTTCCATGAAGTACATTGTTCTGTTTTTTTTTAAAATATTGTACTTCTATAATAAGTGTACGTCATAAATATTTAATAAAGAAATATACAAACATTTCAGCTAGAAATATGAGTTTAAATCAGAAACAGAAAAGAGACTTTAATTATTGCTGCTATGCTCGTTATCTTTAACGTGAGACTATAATCTTAGATACATCCATAAACTATGATGATGTGTTTGTGAAATTTTCATTTCTAAATGTCTTAAAATACCTAAAATTGATCTTGTATTTTCTTTAGTGTGTCATGTTAGTGCCAAGAAATTTGCTCGTTTCAATCTTTGAAACGTCCAAAATCCTTCTTAGCACTAAAATATCTTTACAAATTAAAAAAAAAATCTATTTCATTGTTGTTTTGATTTTTTTTCAATCTTTCACCATTACTATGCTTCTAGTAGTTAAAGTAGTAGTAGTAGGTCTGGTATCAATTAAAAATAAACATTCACCCAGTTTGTTATTCATAGACTTCAAAAAATAGGTATGTATAAACTATTTACATACTAATTTCAACAAAGGAATTAATTCACGAAACTCTTGAGTCGCTTATAAACACACGCCACTGTCTGTTTATTAACTTGATTTTATTATAAAAACTGCATTACAATGTAAAAGTAAGAAACGTTAAATATCATTTCGACATTTAAAAAGCGTATAAGGATAATAAAAGTTGCATGGAAACCAGTCTCGAGCAGGTTACGATTGCGACAAGCTGTAGGCCAGACGTCTAGATGGCAGTCGCGTACGCCTGAAGGCTTTGCAGCCAAGGTTCTGATCGCAAACGTGACGCACAAATACATACATACTTACGTCGTAGTACACATCTCTTACAAAAATATAAACAGTAGGTATAATAGCAGTTGCGAATTAACGTTCCATAACAATACAATCGGTTGTAGTGACACACAAACTTACAAATAAACCGACCGTAAATTGTTTTATTTGTTTCACTTTTGTAACAGAATATATTCTGATATAAAACAAAAAATTTACATACGTTAAATTACTCATATTTCAATTTAGTTATACGATATATTTTTATTATCAAAAGTTATATGCAAATTTGCTTATTCATTGTAAGCAGCGGTAGTGGAATATTTTTAATTTATTTCACACAACAGATACATTAGAAATTTTTAATAACACTAACGATAGCGTTAGTTTTACCAAAAAAAACACTAAGAAAATAAATATACAATACCGTAATTCTATGAAAATTTAGGTGATGAAATATAATTTGTAGAGATTTAGTAGATATTGTAGGTACTGTTTCCGCTGTATTTGTTGGTTATAACCATTGACTGTTACTCTATTATTATCAATATACCTACGCTTTCCTACGCGAATTTAAATTGACGATAATTGTACCTATTATGTCTTTGTGAAATATGTGATAGTGGTTAAATCACAAAGCAGGTGAAGATACAAGCTATTGTACCCTATCTAATTTTAGTATCAATAACCTGTGCTTCTGAAACTCATATGTTTTCTTTTTTGAATAGGCGGCAAACGAGCCGACGTATCGCCTGATGGTAAGCGATAACCGTCGCCCATGAACACCTGCAACACCAGAGGCGTTACAAGTGCGTTGCCGGCCTTTGGGGGAAGCGGAGGGGGATGGGGGGACGGGTTGGGGTATGGGCCTCCAGTATCCTCACTCACTCGGTGAAACACAGTTCAAGCGCTATTTCACACCGGTTTTCTGTGAGGCCGTGGTATCACTCCGGTCGAGCCGGCCCATTCATGCCGAAGCGTGGCTCTCCCACGGTAGATACTTAATGTAAAGGCACGAACACTAATAAAGGGCATCTACAAACACATTTTATTGTTTGTAAAAATTATCTTAAAATACTGTACATTCGCAAATTGCTATAAAGAATATGTAAGTTCAAGTTTATTACAACACCGGTAGTGAGATCATAATGTTAGAAAACAAACATTATGTACTTAAATGGCAGTAAAGTAATTATTTCTTCGAACTAAATTCGTTCGTAATCCGTACTCCATACTAATATTATAAATTCGAACGTAACTTTGTATGTCTGTCTGCTATATATTACGCTTTCATATCTAAAACGCTGCACCAATTTGAATGGAATTTGGCATGGAGATACTTTTATTCTTGAGGAAGGACATAGGCTACTACTAACCACGATAAACGACATAAACGCGTCGGCACTGTGGACAAAAAGTTAGTAAAGAATATACAAAGAAAGTAGATTGGTAAAGTATCGAAATTAGAATTACTGGATCATTAGCGCAAGATTTACATTGGATGCGCAAGCTTTATTAGGTGTATTTTATTACGGTAATACTAAAATTTGTTCATTATTTTTAGAAATTCGTCCAAATATATCTCGTATCGTACTTTAGGGCTCATAAAAGTTGCAAATAAGATGGTCAACGTCAGTTTACTTCCCCTCGTTCAAAACGTGAATGCATATTGTCCGTCGATGTGCAAACTTTCAGATTATGAGTGCGACGTCAATGCACGGATTATTCGCGAAGAGTGAATTGATGTACTAAATGTGGGGTGAGAGGGGCGGTGTGCAGGGGGGTAAACAGTTGCACGTTGCATTCGCTGCACCACAGTGTACAATGCACCCAGGGCGTCGCCCGCTGCTCCTGTTGGCCATTGCCACCGATTTCACCACCACTTACAAAATCTTAACATTATGTTATTCAACGGACACTTATAATCATCGTTAAAGTAGTATCATGTAGTTGTTGATGGTGTGAAAGGTTAAATCGATTAACCTTTATGTTACCCTTTCATTACTATTCGGTTTGGATTCCATTATTCTATAAATAGTTTGTTTAATAAATAACTAGTAACCAGTCTGGAGAATTACACGTTGATGGTGCCTTTTCTTGTTGATATACGGTCCTATGCAAACGAACACTTATTTTTCTCTTCTATCTATTTTGGAGTAATTATTTTTAGATATAGTTAAAATTAAATATTAATTTAATATCTTTTATTACTTTATCAATTAGCAATCACATAGACGATAGACTAGTCCATAGTGTGCATCTATCTAATTATTACTTGCGTTATTAATAGGGATGATATTCAACATCACGCTATGACCTTTTCTGGTGGGGACAAATTTATTCATAGAATATAACGACCAGTACAGCTAAGGAACAGGACACTGAAGTTCAAACACATTTTACTGACTGTCTCGGTAGTTGAGTGTCTCGGTGGCGCAATGGTAGTGAATGCGACTGCTGTACTTAAGGTCTCGGATTCACATCCTACGTTGGTCCAAGTGTTTGTTTGATTTACAAATATTCGTTTCGAAGTTTGGGTGTTTTCTATGTATGATATGTAGGTATTTACAAAAAAAAGTATATGTATTTATATCGCTTATCTAGTACCCATAACACAAGCTCTGCTTAGCTTGGGACTAGGTGGCGTTGGTGTTAGATGTCCGAAATATTTATTATTATTATTTATCTAAAATTGATGATGGGTTAAATCAAAATACTAGCCAGGGTTGCTTCTGGCCTTGTTTCTTGTTTGTTTTCCCGGGCTGTTTCCGCACTTAGCTCTTGAATGGGCCATTGTACGTGTATAAAATTGCTAAACTGCTTCTTGCCTAATACAAAAAAAACACGTAAAAAGTAACTATATTCAGTTTTATGTATGATGGCAGCAGAAGACTGTTATGAAGTTTGATAGTCAACTGTGCCGTATGCGGCTATAGATTACTGTTGTCGTAATACTGAAATAGAGTTCGTTTCATGATTTAAAAAAATAGAACATTATAAATTAATCAATGTTAAGCGCAGTAAAGGTTTAGTTTATATGCAGCTTAACTGATACATTACATGCATATTGACACATTATAACTGACTAGATAATAAGTACGTAACTTCTGTGCACCCACCTTTAAAATTTCCACACCACCCGAATGTTGACGGGAAGAGAATAGGTACGGAACATTAAGTCCGCCTATGTACTTTAGTGCATAAAGTTGACACCTAAATAAATAAGCATATAAGACCGAGAAGTTAAAGTTAATGATAAAAAAGTGATTTATAAAAACGCACATAGCTGTTAAGTACTTCGTGTCAACTGAAAAAGTATATGCTATGGCTATATGCATATGTTTTGCAAATGACTCCTATAAAAATACCACACAATGGACATTTGACAAGTGACATTTTAGAATATGCAATGATCAATCAAACACTGAAATAGTTTTATCGTATACCCGCTGAACCGCGCGGTGCTACCCGCGGTACGACAATACCACGGGCAACGCCGCGAGGTGAAGCTTGTATCTTTATAAATTGTAGTCTATGTGTTATTCTGATGTATAAGCTATACTATAGTCAAGTTTCATCGAAATCTATTCAGTAGTTTTTGAGTAAAAGAGCAACAAACATACTCACAAAGTTTCGCGTTTAAAATACGAGTATTAGTAGGATTTTAAATACATTTAGGTAATGAAATATTTGTAATAAGAGAGCAAATGTTATATACTATACCTACTAAAGACAGACGGAATAAAATAACGATAGTTTTCTTTTAACAGTTAAGTTTAATGACCCACTAAATAAATCACTTCTATAAAAATTAGGAGAACACTTAACAGGTTCTTGTTGGGTAGGAGCGTTACATTTTCATTTCCTAGTTCGTTGATTCTGACAACTTAAAGTAAAGTGCTGGAAACTAATTATTTTTCTACCAATAGCTTAATTTCTTCTCTATTTGGAGCAAGTTTAGGCATGATAACGTGATCTAATATTGTGCGTATACCACACATATCTACATATACACATAAATACATATCTCTTTTTGTAGTTACTATATGAAACAAAAAATTGCGGTTTTTACTCAGTAAAATACACTCTACAGATAGTCAAATTCTGAGACTTAGAAATCAAAGCTTATTACAAACAGTTAGATACATTATAAATATTTGTCGGACCTTCATTTTCTTAAGATATTGTTGTTTTTTGTTCATATTGAGTTTGATACATGAATAAATCAAACGGGTATTACTTTTGACGAAACAAGTCTTATTGCTACACTCATTATTTCTTTTAATCGTTATACACTGCTTTGATAAAGAACAACAAATATTTATTTTCTTTAATTTTGAATTACAGTTATTGTGTGACCATGATTCTCATTGGATATTAAAATAAAATTAAGAACACAGCGCACTTGAACTAATATAAGACATAAGATGGGTACTGAGTATGTTAATTGTTAAATATCAACAAACGTTGTTGGTATGATGACAATTCAAACTTAACATTAAAATAATGTTCGTTTCATGTCGGTGAATGTTTGTGGACAAATTGTGAAACCCGAGGTCAGTGCCCGGCGCATGCAGACTCGCAAAATTGTTAAAGACGCTTTTGAAAACATTACTGTGCATATTTGATAAAGCTTGCAACTTGAATTGCATTTCGTGCATGATTATATTGGGCAATAAAAACCCCGAATTTATTGTAGTCATCGTTGTGGAGGTCGTATAAAATATGTATTTGACGGTCAGATAAATTATTGGTATGCACGTGTAGTATTTTATGTTATTTATTGCTAAGACAAATTACTAACTTACAATTTGGTAGGTACTGGTTTGAAATTTTTATATGAGTGTATAAATTTAAAAAAATATTTAATAATCTTTAAGGTTTGTTAATCTGTCTGATTTTAAATAATCTGATACCAATTTAGTACGTGTCGGGAGGCAATGAAATTGACTTGATTATAAAACAATTTATCATCTAACAAAGGCCTTGGAAAAAATTCAGTAGCTTCAACCTTAATATTAATGGCTACCTGTTAGAGTTTTCTTGAAACATTAGTCATTATAAAATATGACGTCAAACACATACGATTTGTGGGAATTAGTGTGTGTGTGTGTGTGTGTGTGTATATTATAAGTAGTAGGTATATAAATCACTCCTTCATACATTCGAACAACGTGACTGATTTAGAGGATGTAAATGACATATTTGTCTTAAAATATAAAATTTTAATTTCGATAAATTTATTTCATACTAGCTGAACCTGCTGAACCCGCGTGCTACCCGCGGTACTTCAATTACCGCGGGCAACGCCGCGAAACGAAGCTAGTATCTTTATAAATTGTAGCCTATGTGCTATTCTGATGTATAAGCTGTACCTATTAGAAAAGAGCAACAAACACTCACTTACATACTCACAATCTTTCGCGTATATAATATTAGTGGGATGAAGCCTACGAAGCCGCCTCTTTTAGTGTAGATCTTGCCTTCAGGTAGTATTTATAAGTATTCTTAATCCGCCGTCGCATTGTAGAGAGAAAGATACCTACAACATGTTTTTACCAGTATAATATATCAGACCAAAAAAATCTCATTCCTGAGAAGCGGCCTATATCAGACAATTAATTTTTAAGGGCAGTTAATGTGATATACGATTAATTAAACTATCCATGTCATTGACATTCTCTAGAGTCTAGACAGTTGTTAAAAAACCCTGCATTTGGATGATTTTTTAATACATTATAGCCTTTTACATAAAAGAGACTTCGTAGTAATCAAATCCGAAGTGGTTTAATTCCTTTATAAAAGAATAGAAAGATAATAAAAACAAACACCGTACGGTCGAAGGAAGTATATTGTCGAAGCGGTAAGATAGAAGTCCTGTTTGTTCGGCGCTGCGTGAAAATCAACACCGGTGTCCGGATGCGCGTTAAAACACAAACCTTGTAGGAGCTTCACTTGACTGTCAGTTCGTGAACTCTTTTAACAAAGCCTTGATCATTATTTTTAGCGTTAACTTTGTTAAATTATCATTAACAAAATACATAGAACAAGTAACTCAGATTCCTAATAGTAAAAAGCTGACTTTTACACATCTAGTATGTGTATTCATTCTGATGTCATCGAAATTGTATTTTTTTTATTTAAAAAATAATTCCCTTATTAGGAATTAACCCTGTATCAAGAGGGACTTTACAAACATGCATAAATCGTAAATAACACCTATCAGAACAACAAATTGTAGATCACTCAAAGTGCTGCCCAATGTGTGGTTTAAACCCATAACACTCAGCGAGTAGAAAATGACGTAGCGATACCTTAAATCACCCAAATTGAGAAAAAGAAAATGACAATTTAGTTTACTTTGACTGCCTCGGTGGCGCAATGGTAGTCAATGCGACTGCTGTGCTTGAGGTCTCGGGTTCAAATCCTAGGTCGGACCAAGTGTTTGTGTAATCTACAAATATTTGTTTCGAAGTTTAGGTGTTATATGTAGGTATTTACAAAAAAAAAGTATTTAAGTATTTATATCAGTTGTCTAGTACCCATAACACAAGCTCTTCTTACCTTGGGACTACATGGCGTTGTGTGAAAAAAAAAGTTTAGTACATATGTGGAAAAACTAAAAAATACTAGATGGCATCTTTGAAATGCCGCCTTCTCTTGGATGATCGATTTAACTATGTCCTTTTATATACACAGTCCTAGTGCTTTGCTTGCTTACATTTTGATACTTTCAAAGAAATAAGGTAAAATGTTGACAAGAATAAAAAAAACTTGTTTATCATATAGTTATTAATTTGGCTTGATATCTATTCATGTAGGTATATTTAGTAATATAATTTAGTCAGTCATGATACCTACATTTATTTGTACATAAATATAATTAACCAAATTCAATAAGTGTCAGACAAGTCAATCAATACCTTTTTACAAAAAAGGTTGAATTTAATACTCAATTACTGAAGTGAGTCACTATTCAATACGGCATTAAAATGATAAAAATATAATGGTTGACTTTGCGGTGACCTAACCATGACATTGAGGCTAAATCCGAATGAATACAACAATAATCTTTTGTCTGCAATAAGCACACGTGATTGATTCTGCTCGTTAATGACAGAAAACCCAGTTTTAGGTCGATATACATTGTTACTCGGTCCGGATGTCTTAATAACCGTTGTTTTTTGTAGAAATTAATCATCGCGCAAGGAATACATTCTATGTCACGAGGGTCTCAGACTCATCTAACAGAAAACCTAATCCCATCTGCGTATCATATATATTGTTGTCACACCTGAAGATAACCTATAACACTCCGCGCAGAAGGAACTGACGAGTACATTTCTCATCTCTACGATTCTGCCCCATCATTTCACAGCAAATCCCGGTGACTGAAGAGGTTACCACAGGTAAATAAATATTGTTCTTTTTTTTTACATTTTTAAGCCTTGGCTTTTTGCCTTGCTTTTGCTAGTTGCAGTGACGAGACTTTACTTTACTCTGTAGCAACTGCCCTTTTTTCCAGTAAGGAAATCCTTCGTAGACCACCCACCAGATGACCAGTTTGCTAGTTATGTCGGACTTGAACTAACTAAAACCGCACTCTCACGTGTCTCGTGTATCAGACATCGGTTAACGAGGTGTGACTTAGAAAGGAAATCTTTGATACCGGTACCCTGGTACTGATCCCAGGCTATTTACGGCTTGTGTGCGGTAGTGGCAATGTGGGTTGAATAAGATTTTCAATTCCTTTTTGCTTCTATAGAGTCCATTGAGAATTAAATACAATATAATCAAACTTATCTATTAGTCACTAATCTTCTGAAAGTTGTTCATCAATAATTAAAGAATAACCTTTAGAAAATTAGTTAGTACCCATCCATCCAATTTAGTATATTGGAGATGTAATGTGTGTAAACCTTGTTTGTCCCAAGTTATAATTGAAACAGAAAAAAACAACACAAAAAAGGTTTGGTTTATTGGATATTATGAGTGTCATTCGAAGTTCAAAGTGTCTGGATGTCACTCGAATTGTTGCACATGTACTTAATGTAACTAAGTGCAACAGACGGTCGACTCGTATTCATATTCGACAAAGTACGATGACGTAGAATCTCAACAACGACGCGGGTGGCGGCGCCCGTTGTCCTTGCGGCCGTCTGACAACCATGTCAACCATCGACAAATCTAATGGTCAGGTCAGTCTAGGGCGGCGAATTTTAAGGGGAGGCCAATTTAGATGTTTTTTTTTCATACAGAAAAAAAACATTATTGTAATATAAACGGAGGCAAGAAGTCTTGATAGTTTAAAAAAAAAGAAACAATGTATTATTCAGTGTATGTACTAAATACTCTCAACTTTAATTCTATTTGAAAAATAACAAAACGCTTGATAAAATATATCTTTGTAAACATGGGTTTCAAAACATCTCAATAGCAGTTCAATATTACAATTTAAAGAGTAATTTGAATTGTCATATTTTTTTTATTATATTTTCATATTTTTGTAATATATTTTTATTGATTATTCGTGAAGGAAATTAAATGCAAATGCTCATTTTTCTTAAAAAGGCTATCATTTTTTTAGCATTATACGTGGGCGCTTAAACAACTGTAGGCAGGACTGGTCGATGAAGGAGGCAGTAATTTTGCAACGGATCTGTAGCCGTAGCTCCTATTGCAGCATCCGTGAGTGGTGGAACATCATCCACATTCTTCTCCGCTTTTTCGCTTTCCGCTCAAGGAGGCCATAAATGTGGACATGTCTTCCACCTGTATTATACGGAAACGTCATTAAACACTTTCTGTACCTACAGAAACTGGTTGAGGGCAAACTCTTCAAAATAACGACCTAATGGAGCAGATGACGATAATTGTAAATCTACGATGTGAGCGATAACGGTGACTGAACCACAATTGAGACACAATCCTTCCTTGCCCTCCAAACACCGTATAGCTGTACTCCGTTCGATTACAACGCAATACACGAAAAACTCTGCAGAATGACGGCTTAAATTTTTTTCTATACATAAAAATGGGTATTTAATTGAGAAGGGGCGGCAAAAATTTAAGAGCCTACTGGCGGCAAATATGTAAATCGGACACTGGGTCAGGTGTTTTTGTTTAATCCCTACTTTACAAATTTAATGTACTCACGACCACTAACGAATCCACTTGAAAGTCGTTCATTAATTTAGAGCATAAATTATTTAAGGTCACCTTATAGCGAGGTTCAATGGATTAAAGACAAAGAATTTGTTATTTTTTATTCATTGTATAAAAGTTTCAGCTGTATTAATTGTATAAAATAATTATATCATTCCTGTCGAATAAAATAATTAAAATACCGTGGGAGAGCCAGGCTTCGGCATGAATGGGCCGGCTCAACCGGAGTGATACCATAGCGTCACAGAAAACCGGTGTGAAACAACACTGTGTTTCACCGAGTGAGTGAGGATACCAGGGGCAAATATCCTAACGCCTCCCCTATCCCTCAAAGGACGGCAACGCTCTTATGACACCTCTGGTATTGCGGGTGTCCATGGGCGGCGGTAATCGCTTACCATCAGGAGATACGTCTGCTCGTTTGCCCCCTACTCCATAAAAATAATGATAATAACGAATTGTGCTTGACGTCTCGGGATCGATTCCCGGGCCGAACCAAATGTTTGTATGATCTGCAAATTTGTTTTTTTCAGAGTTTGGGTGTGTTCTATGTATAATATGTATGTATTTACAAAAAAAAAATATTTCAGTTGTATATATATTGTATTTATATCAGTTGTCTAGCACCCATAGTAGGTATCTTTACTTAGCTTGAGACTAGATGACATTGTGACTCTGGTGTCCGAAATATAATTGCAAACATTATTATAAATATTTCGTAACTAAACTTTGAATATTGGTCATTTTCTTAAAGAGTGTTTTTTTAGATTTAATTACACTACTTAAATACGTAATAACTCTTCAAAGGTTAAAACATTCTAATCGTTTTGAACCATCTGTAGTGATGTCTTATTTTATCGTTTATTAAATAACATGTTTTTATGTTCTATTTTGTCTTTCACTTAGTATTTTTTATCTTTCAAAAAATATTTTTATAAACAAAATAATCTCAAGATCAATGATAGTTTTTGTTGAATAGGCTTATCGAGATTGCCTTTTAAAAATACTTTGAGACGTTCTTAAAAGATTAGAGAACTTATGTCTATTTGACCGCTCCTTTACTTTGATCAGACTATATAAGTTTAAGAAGAGATTACTTGGAAATGTTTATTGAAAAAGCAAGTCTCTTGTCATTTTGAACATCGAGTTGCAGCAGTGTCGCAACGGCGACGAGCGGAGGTCGAACGGGTCGACGCGGGCATGAGGGCGCATCGCTTGCAGCGCCCCTGTGCCCTTGCCGCGACGACGTGCGGTGCATGCACCCTGTCGCAGGTACTGCAAATTATAAAGAAGTGCAACTCCGTACTAACTTATTTGCATTAAAAGGTTTGTTTTTATGTATTTTCGAACGTTATGTAAAAAATGTGTTTAATATGTTAATTAGTTAGTAGGTTGTAATTTATATAGATAAAATAAAAATAAAAATTAATATTTTTCGGACATTTAACACACAACACCATCTAGTCCCAAACTAAGCAGAGCTTGTACTATGGGTACTAGACAACTGATATTAATACATTTTTTTTTGTAAATACATACATATTATACATAGAACACACCCAAACTCCGAAAAAAAAACAAAATTGTCAGATCATACAAGCTTTATTTCGCTATTAATGGGCAAGTTTGTTACCGGAATGTTACCACGAGCTCACAGAAAGCAATTCATTTAGCACTTTTCAGCAAGTAATTGGGGTACCGGAACCCAAATTTGTCCCCTATGTCTAGTGGGTAACCTAACCTCAGACAATCTAAATGAATAAATCAATGTTTGAGGATGTCATGAAGTAGTTGTGCTCTTAGCTGTGTATCGGTTAGGTATCATACCGTAAAATAGCTTCATAATCTACTTTTAGAAGCGCTTATGTCGTTGTGTTTATGTAATCCGTTGTAGCGGCGGACAATCAAGTTTTTAAGATGTGTATGTATGTACTGTATTTATGTATAATGTATGGAATGCGCTGTAAAATGTTGCTATAACAGTTTGGGATTTCAATGTAGTTTCTAGGTTCTTCCAAATTTTTATTAAACCATTCTAATACATTGTTGCTCGGCGGTCATGGATGTGAGAGCGATTACCACACAACACAAATGTTGTATTTATTATGCAGTAAATTGTTTATATTTTTATTTACTACTTAATATGCACCTACCTTATAAAATTTCTTTACCACCCTAAGGTAGACTGGTAGAAAATACACTGGGCCTTAAGTCCACCGATGGACATAAGCGTATAAACCTTAAAATAAATAATAATAATAATAAATAAAAATAATAAATATTTCGGACATCTAACACACAACGCCGTCTAGTCCCAAGCTAAGCAGAGCTTGTGTTATGGGTACTAGACAACTGATATGAATACATATATACTTTTTTTTTTTTTGTAAATACATACATATTATACATAGAAAACACCCAAACTCCGAAACAAATATTTGTAGATCACACAAACACTTGGTCCGACCCAGGATTTGAACCCGAGACCTCAAGCACAGCAGTCGCATTCACTACCACTGCGCCACCGAGGCAGTTAAATTTTAATATTTTGTGTTAAGCACATACACTATTTTACATTCTGTGTTACAGATTCCACCAAACGCGTGTCAAGTTAAAATTTCCTGCGATGTTCATCGCAGCAATAGAGTAATAAATAATGAATCACGTTGTTGGATGGTTTTCCGTATGGGTGTGCTATAAGACCTGTCGACTCCATTTCATCACGGGCCATATTGATGTTTGCAGAAAAATATGTCAGTTATTCTACTAAGTTACCTCGCATTTGGCATTGCATCGGCCCCTACCCTGCCTCACCGTTTCATCTCCCCTCTCGGCCCCAGCATTGGCGCACCGTGATGCTGCATTTTAATAATGTTTTTGACTTACATGTCCAGTCGGGGACGGGAAAACTCTTGTTTTTCGTATTTCAAACTAAATATCATATTGAAACTGCATTGATATTAAGTTCAATGTGCCTTTAAACTCGATCAAAAACATTATTTGAATGAAACAGATTGTATATTGAATGCAGACTACGCCCTTTATAAATTTTATCGTTGAATATTTTGTATTGATTAATGGATGTTTCATCGCTACCTGTCTGTGTCAGACTCAACTGTTTGATTCAGATCTGTAGGTGTTACAGTTGTTCTGTATTCTAAGATACAACATATGACGAACTGCACTCATGAGAGAATAAAATTGAATCAGTTCAATGAAATTAATCTATTCATTTTATTTATTGCTTTCTGTTGCTACATATTCGTTATCAGATTTTTGTTTTTTTTTATTACTACTTGCTTTTGCCCATAGCTCTGGCGGCATGTTCATTTTTTCTGTGTATGACCCTGCCAATATCACTCTACCTGATGGAAAGAATATACTAACAATACTTACTTAATACTCATTGCGAATACAGACAATGCAGCATGGTGACCCACACCATGACGGCCTAGTAATGATTCAGTACCATTGGGCCAATAGTCTCGCACTCACCAACGAAATACAACAGCTCGAACGCTGTCATTTTACTTTGATTTTCTGTGCGATGGATGTACCGCCCCGGTCGAGCCTACTCGTTCGTTAGAACATTGATTGTTACAGTAAAGTAGACTAGCCTATTATCAAGAATCAAGGTATCTATGATAAATTTCATTGAAAGTCGTTTAGCCGCGAACGTGTGACTGACAGGGATACAGAGTTACTTTCGAATTTGTAATATCAAAGTTATTTCATTGCTTTGATTTCAGTCTACGGCAAAAAAATTATAGTAGCCTGTGATTCAAAAGCCTTTGATTCAGAAAACAGGGAAAGGAAAAGAATGACTTTACATGGAAACTTTAATCTTACCATTCAGTGGTATAATTTGTAAAACAGTAACCCTAACAGTTAAACAAGGAAACTAAAGGATTTGGATATAGGAGAAAACCGTCAATATTTCATTGGGCTTACTTAAAACTTGTACCCTACCAGTATTAGTTGAAAACTAATACCGGTAGGTATTAGTTGAAAACTAATACTGGTAGCAAAACTCTTTTAAGGAAAAAAAAGGGAAACTGAGGATATTTAAACAATTGAACAGGTTTCCTGTAAACAAATACTGGTTTGCAAATTTAATAGTTTTTTTTTATTTTAAAAGTAAATAACATCAATCGCAGGTACTCCAGTTAAAAACTCTTGACGCATACATATTTTCACACAAAAATATAAATAACAATTTATACGAATTCGAACCCAGACCTTCATAAACATGCCTAAAACATAAAATTTACTTGTTAAACACGATGTGTGTATTTATCACAACATCGCAAAGCAATTTGTGTCGGTATTTGCTCAAATCTACCTGAACTTTTAGTTGTTAACAAACGAAACTTTTCCATACCTATATGAATGTAGATTTTAACATGAGAAAATTTATCGCTGAGTTGCGACTTCTCTGCTTGAACTGGGTACATATCCTGAATAATGCTATAATTTAATTTTATATGAAGTTACTAGTTGACCGACGCAACCTCGTTTGCGTCTTTTATTGCCCGTAGCGAAAAATTTTCCCCCGTATTGGGTTGAATTTTTACACCTTGTGTCCGAAAAACCCCAATATCTTACGGAACCCTATTTTTTTCCAAAATAAAATATAATAGCCTATGTTACTCGTGGATAATGTAGCCTGGTGAAAGAATTTTTAAAATCGGTCCAGTAGTTGGTAATTATGCTGTTAAAATGTTGCTTATATGACACGTTCGTAGATTTACCATAGCAGCGCCATCTATTGATTACTTACTCAACCCAGTCAAAAGGTATCGACATCTGTTAGAATCATTTGGAGTTAACAGATAATTGTGACTGTCAAATAATAACAGACAAATAATTAGCAATAAATTAAAATTGCGACTATAATTTGAGATTTAAACTATCCTATCTCTCAAGTTGGATCGAACTGCACATGGTGTGCGAATTTTATTATAATCGGTTAAGTGGTTTAGGAGTCCATTGATGACAAACATTGTGACACGAGATTTATATATATTAAGATATCAACAACATCTACGATTGAATCGGTAACCACGACGTGGCTAAAATCTTGGTTTCTTTAAGGAACAGATAACCTACATCACAATTGCTATCTTCGTTAACACTCGTTTTTATGTTATAAGAAGCAAAGAATTAAAAGGTTTTAAAAGGATTGATCAGTAAACTACTGGCGCCCAAAGTTTTGAGCATGAAATTGCACCTCTTTGAATAAGATAACAAGCACAAAAGATATCTGAGTTTAGGTGCGCAGGGGCACGTGCGGCGCGCGACGGTCGTGTGGCATACATGACACGTCCTGCAAATTGATGTCAATGCCTTCCTTAACCCTCGCTTCACAAATTTAATTCACAGTAAGTAAGAACACTTTTGTATGCGCTCGTGCACAATACCTATTCAGAATTTATTGAAGAGCTGAATCGGTAATCGGCTATCCGTCCGGTCGCTAACCCTTCATTTTTAATACACTGTCAGTTAGCATACTTTAGGAAGATGTAAAACTTAGTGATTTATTTTTCTGCAGTGATTTGTTTTGAATACAAAATATTACACTACAAAAGCGAAGCGTCTTTTATGGACAAAAAACATCAAGAATCACCTGTAAGTTTCTAAAACTTATAGCATTGCTATTTCAACATTCACACGATTTTTCTTATAATACTTGACTGTACCTTTGTCTAATCTAATTCGATCGATCTTGCAATCTTAACGTCTTAAGCTCAAGCTGTGATACTCCATTCAATTAAGGTCGTACTACCAACACTTGCAAATCTCTGAACTAATTTAACTATTACGCTACTCTTGAATAGTAAGCGAACACTAAAAAAATAGTAGTTTCCTTTCTTTCCAAAAAGAAAGTAAAGGTTGATAAAGTTTATCATTATAAACTTATATTTATGTAGGTATTTTAAATTCATCATCTTCCTAGCCTTTATTATTCTCAAATTTTTATTGGGGTCGGCTTCCAGTTCAACCGGTATTACCTGAATTTCAGTTTTGCCACAGAGCGACTGGCATCGGATCTCCGCATCCCGAGGGTGAACTGAATTCGAATAAATATCAACTTAATTGTTTCTTTTGCACTTGACTTGTAATATGCTACCTATTTGAACGAATTATCGTCGTCTCTTCTACTCGGATGTGTATAAACTGTCATACACATCCTGCTTACCACCAATGTATTATTAGAGTTCTAAAAAGAAAACATTGTTAGACGCTATATTTATTAGTTGATTGAGTTTTGAGTTGAGAGTAGTGCGCCAAGTGTCGTGGTTTTAAATCCCACGCGAGACAACACTTTCTGTAATCCACAAATTGTTGTCCTTAATTTGGGTGTTCTTTGTGCCCGTTATATGCATGTATGTTTGTGTTATGTTATTATGTTTGTAAAGTCCCTCGCGACACAGGATAAAAATAAATACACCAGCTTGTAAAACTTTGTGCTTATGAATACAGGGAATTTAACATAGCTATAATAAATTCACAAACTCCAACCTCCAACTGATAAAAAATATTTACTTTCTTAGATTATTAATATACAGTATCTAAGCTTCACTTTACTAGGTTAGTATTTATTTTTATAGGCTTCTGTACAATGTCGGTACAAAGTGCCTTGATTCCAGTGAAACCCGTTTAAAGAAAACTTCAGTACCTCAGAGCGAATTATTTATTGATCATAATGAAAAGGCTTAAATACGATGGTAGTAAGCAAATGATAGTGCGATTCAATTCGACACTAACGCCATCTAGGGCCGAACAGGACAATTAATTTACTTAATACTACTAACCTATTATGTTTTACAATGGTAATCTTTTTATACTATAATATTAGCATTTCGTTTGTTGAATACTGAACAGCTTCCCCTCCAAATGTGTAGATACGAGTACTAGCAAGCACATTTCACACTTCTTTTGATTTGTATCCAAAATGCGACGTTTGGTCATATTGAGATGTTAAAGTCCGTGTAACGGTCCGTCACATTATTTTAAAACTTTCCGGCCCGGCTTCACTCGGAAGACTTTGAGATTTTCGGATTGATTGCATGTATTACACACAAGCTTAACCACGCGGAGCGCGGTACGACAATAACCGCAGGCAACGCTACTAGGCGAAGCTATATAATATATAATATTAGTAGGATATAAACTTTCCTCTCGAATCACTGTATCTATTGCTGATAACTGCATTAAAAACTGTTGAGTAGTTTAAAAGATCAAATCGAACAGACAGCGGAAGCGACTTAATTTTATACTATATAAAGATGTATATACAACACACATCTCCACACCGTTGTAACAGTAAGAACAACAACAAAATATAATGCAATAAAGTTTTTATTGAGTATTATAATTTACAGGCACATCACATTTTTATTTACAAAATTATGACAAATTTTATGTTACATTACATTTTTTCGTAACAGCGAACCAAGGTTCTTAAAATCAGTGCAGACCGTAACCGCTGTTATAATCAGTAACATGGCAGCAAGACTAGAGCGATCACCGAAATCGCAGAACATGTATTCTGTTTTAGTCCTGCTGATTTTCAAGCTAAAATTCTCTAGTTTTTGCTGCCATGTCCCTAGTCTGCGCTGGAACTCGGACCTGTTCACGACCTCCTTTATGTTCGATGTCAGAGCATCCATTTTCAACATCAAGAGGTAAGGTTAAGAGACGATCCCTGACGCAAACTAACAGAGACACAATATTGGTCGGTGTTTCCGGCTGCCAATCTAACATAGGTGCTAGATCTTCTGTGCATAGTTCGAATCAATGCTATACACTTAGCAAGCACTCTTTCTTTTTTGAAAGCCCTCCACAAAACCTAGAAAAAGGGTACCTTATCATACCCTTTTTCTAGATCAACAAACACTATACCTATGCATGTTTTTGTGCGCCTGTCTGTATTTCTCGGATAATTGTCGAATTACAAATATGAAATCTGTTGAACCGCAGCCCAGCATAAACCCAAATTAGTTTCGATTTATTACATTTTCCTCTCTCACTCTTCTCTCAATAACTTTCTGCCAATTTTTTTATACTATGTGAAATGAGTTTTATTCCTCGTAGCTGCCATATCCTGTTGGATTCCTTAGTAATTAAATTTATTAATAACAAGCTCTTGCCCGCGGCTCCAGGCGCGTGTATTTTTGTTGTCGCGGTATAAAGTAACCTATTTAGTTCCCCAAGAATCAAACTATTCTCAAGTCAAATTGCATTAAAATTAGTGTAACGATTAAGCCGTGAAAGCGTGACAGACAAAGTAACTTTCGAATTTATAACATTAGAATAGTTTTTTTATGGTATAGGGGCAAACGAGTAGACGTATCGCCTGATGGTAAGTGATTACCGCCACCCATGGACACCCGCAACACCAGAGGCGTCACAAGTGCGTTGCCGGCTTTTGAGGGATGGTAGAAAGATGAGGGAGGGCTTGAGGTTTTTGCCTCCGGTATCCTCACTCTCTCGGTGAAATACAGCACAGGCGCTGTTTCGCACCGGTTTTCTGTGATACCGTGGCCGTATCACTCCGGTCGAGCCGGCCAATGCATGCCAAAGAGTGGCTCTCCCACGGTTTGAATGTCGTACAGTTAACTATTCTAAACTAAGCTAATTATTACAAATGGTTTCAATTTTTAAAACTGGATAAATTCGTGTTAGTCCAAGTACTTTTCTGACCACCCTTGTAAATGCTTTGAATTTGTCAACGGTTCTTCTGAATATAATTCAGAAGTATCAAAATCAATCGAAATTTCTTTTATTTCATTTTCGATATTTTTGGATAGTATTTCATCTAACTGGTTCATTATATTAATTATATTCTCAATGAATTGATCTGAAAAAAAAAGTACGAAATTAGATATAATTTTAATTAAATCTTATATTAATATATAAACCTGAAGAATTTGCTTGAGCGTGCTAATCTAAGAAACTACTGGTCTGATTTGAAGGAAGACTATGTGCTATAAATCATCACGCTCAAATCAATAGGAGTGAAGCACCAATAGCTGCGTACTGACCAAGCGAGCGGTTTTGCGAGGCAGCCTCGGACATTTGCCGCAGTACGCATGCCGCGCGGGGCGGCCTCGGTCTGTAAGTTTTCTAATCCGAGGCTGCCTCGCGCGGCAAGGTCGTGAGTATCGACGCTCAGTTTAACTTGAAGTCGAATAGAGACCGCGCGTGCGTATAGTTTGCCCGAGACCACCATGAGGCCGCACATTCGGAAAGCTGTCGCCTTTTTAATAATTCTAAGGCTTGCAAAAAAAAAGAAAACAGAAAACTAAACGTTTTTGGATTAAACTCTTATACAAAAATAGATTACAGGCTGGGAACAGATTGTTTGAAGAGTTGTGCTTTGATGACGAAGAAAAAAAATTCACTCGAATGAGTAAAATCGAATTTGACAATGTATATTAAGACAATGTTCTTTATCCTTGACACACAACTAATACGCAACGAATAAGCGAGGCAAAACACTACCGTCTTGAGTGAGCGCGGCAAGCGTACTGAGGCGCCTTTGAGCATCGACAAAAACCGACAACGGTCGGCTCGGGCCGCGACACGCTCGGGCGAGGCAGCGCGTGCGTTTGCCTCGGGCGAAGCTCGTCTTGACCGACCGAGGATTTGCCTCGCGAGGCTGCTCGCTTAATCAGTACGCGGCTAATGAAGAATGTTTCAAAAACGGGGGAAAATCGGATCAGCTAGTGTAACATAACTTTTCTATTTGAACATTTCTATTCATGTAGCAGAAAGAAGAAGCATATTTTGAAGAAGAACTGTTTATTTCAAGTTTTCCTTCTCTTTGTAGTGCTCTAGTCCTGCATAATTTCATCCCTTAGTCGGCTCTTACGACACCTTTCACCGTGGACGAGCCACGCTTCAGCATGAATGGGCCGGCTCGACCGAAATGATACCACGACCTCAGAGAAAACCGGTGTGAAATAGTGCTTGCACTGTGTTTCACCGACTGAGTGAGGATACCGGAGGCCTATGCCCCAACCCCTCCCTCTCCCCATCTCTCAAAGGTCAGCAACGCACTTGTGACGCCTCTGGTGTTGCGAGTTTCCATGGGCGGCGGTAATCGCTTACCATCAGGTGATACGTCTGTTCGTTTGCCCACTATTCAATAAAAAAAAAAGAAAGAAACCTACGGGAAAAATGGGGGTACAATACAAGGATATCAAATCAAATCAAAATTATTTATTCAATTAAGACACTAAGTGACATTTATGAACGTTAAATTGAAGCTATAGTTAAAAATCATAGATCAACACAAACAGACGCCACAGTATGTACTGGATTGTCAAGGTAAATATGGTGAAAACACCAAAATCTACTGCCTGCTTGTGTCAATCTATAATTTCCAGTTTCCAAAGTGTATAGGGCCTTATGAGAATAAACTTTCAAAGAAACTCATGGCCAAAGCCAACTGACCGAATAAGAACGAACATTTAGCCTACGTCATATTCACACTTGCTAATGCATGTTTTGATCCAACTTCCATTATAGATTCTTGTCCTAAAAATGTCCTAATACATTATAATATATTTTGATTATCATGATTTTAATAAAGTAATTTATCTTTCTTACCATTTGTTGTATTTTCAATATCTCCACATTCTTCATCTGTATTGTCTTCTGGAGATAAATCATCATGTGGAGATTTAGAGACATCTTGACCAAACCCAAACTTCTCAAAGGGATATGATGAAGTGTATTGTAAAAAGAATAGTAGCAAAAAGGCCACTAATTTCGTCATCTTTGTAAAATAATAAAATTTCAGTATCACATATGTTTATATACTATTTTCTTTAGTAATAGAATTTGAGGAATGTATTTTATTAATTTTACGTTTTTTTATTAACTACGCACGTCAAAGTAAGTTATTTTGGCTCATAAAGATAAGAGGAAGGATTTTTAAAATATTTGTCGTAATTTTGTACAAACAATACCTACAGTAAGTGTGCAACTTGTAAGTGCGTATGTTAATTACGATTAAAGATAAGTCACAATGTTTTCTACTATATTTACTAGTATATAATAATAATAATAATAATATGTTTAGTTTAAACCAAAGTCTCAACATTTAAAATCTTACAATACAATGAAAAACACTTTACAGTTTGACTGCCTCGGTGACGTAGTGGTAGCGTATGCGACTGCTAAGCTTGAGGTCTCGCATTCGATTCGTTGTGTGTTAGATGTCCGGAATATTTATTTATTATTGTGTATCAGTATACATAGGTACAGGTACTGGTTCCCAAACTAGGCATAGCCTGTATATGACACTCCCCGTGGGAGAGCCACTAACGGCACTAATGGGCTGGCTGGACCGGAGTGATGCCAAGGCCTCACAGCAAACCGGTGTGAAATAGTGCTAGCGCTGTGTTTCACTGAGTTAGTGAGGATACCGGAGGCTCATTTTTTTTAAATTTTTTTTTCAACGTGTGGAAACCCCCTCGGGCCGTCACCCCACCGGGGTTTGCGGCGGGGTGGTGTGTCGGAATCGAACCGACTAAAACCACACGGTGTGCCAACTCTGCGCCTTAAAAGGGAGGGGTCCTGGAACTGCAGTTATTAACACAACCGGACCCCACCGGAGGCCCATACCCCAACCCCGTCCTACTGTGATGGGAATGAAACCAGTGTTTCACACGGTTTCATTCCCATCACTTTCCCCATTCCCCAAAGGCCGGCGGAGTGTCCATGGGCGGCGATAATCGCTTGCCATCAGGCGATACGTCTGCTCGTTTGCCCGCTATCAAAAAACTATTAGATTACCTACATATGTATAAGAGTCAATCTCTTGGCTCCTGTACTCTTAAATCAAATTCAGGCCTGCACAGGAAATGTATGCTTCAGTTATGCTTTTATTTTGTGATCTTTGAACATTTAAACGCAAGGTTACATTCGACAAAAAGAATTATGTATTTGTTTTACTTTATTGAAAAACAAAACTTTAACCCTTATTGCTTTTGCTCTAGAAAACAAAGCCTAATGCAAGTTGCGTGACTCACGGTATTATGTCGGGGACATAGTTCTATTACAAAGTCTGTCATAATGTGATCTAGAGCACAAAGGTTTGTAAGTCAAATAAATGCACACCACGTCATTATACGTTCAAGAATAATGTATTACAAAGTCAGGTGGATGCAATCGACCTTAGTAGACGCCATACCGTCTGCTGTCTAGAGGACAATGCGGTCAGCTCGCTCATCAATTCACATTAAACGTTATTCACTCGTCACATTAGAAACTAATAATATAGTAGGTACGTATTTCTTACTTTAGGATATAACTTTCTTGGTATTTTTCTAAAATGTCGCTTTAATTACGAGTTTGCTCATTCATGAATTGTGTCTTGTATTTACGTATAACATTCCCGGCGCTTATGCTAATTATCACAAATAGAACAGTGTATAGTCGACCTTTTTTCAGAATTACATGTCAAAATCGTGGTTAGATTAAATAAGTCACCCTAAATTACACTTTTTTTATTTCCTTTCCGAAATCCCCTCGGATACAACCTCGTGGTGGCATGTCGGACCCGAACCGACTAAAACCGCACGCCGTCTTGGGTACTAGGAGCTGGGGAACCGTGCACCCTAGTATGGAAAACCCTGGAACCCCGACACCCTAAATTACCCCTATCAATTAAGTATACTCCCTCGTCCCTTCAGGTTCCGCTGTACTTTTATAAGCAGGCAGGCAGTTTAATTTACATAGAGGCATGAAACTATTGTCTTACTTTGAAAAGGGTACGAGAGAGGAAAAGTATCTCTTCTCTCGCAGAAAACGCACTTAGAACTAAACACTGTCAAACTACACATGAGGTTAACTGTCTAATGTCACACATTCGTCGGTAGGGGACTAATACTATCGAGATATACAGCAGATTTGTCTCTAAAACAAAAAGTGCTATCCCAACTCACATACCAACTCTTTAATTAACTGGTTGCTGTCAGTATTACTTATTAAATCTAAATATGGTGCCAACCAACAAACGACGTGATATGATTACACTTAAACTATAACAGACACATTTACATTGAAGAATTTCATTCAGTTATTCTGTTTCAATGAATGATTCAACGGGGAGCTCTTGACCAAATAAACAAGAAACCTAAATTTAGCCGTCTCGACGGACCGAAAAATTGAGACGCTCAGACAGTAAACACATTTTACGAGCTCTCTTCGATATGGTATATAGGTTAAGCATTCCTTAAATTGTAGTACTTATACAATCACTTCTAAATGTGTCTCACATCCTTGCTCGTTAAATTTTTTGTTACTAAAATTTAATGACGTTAGACTTAAGATATAAAACGGTACATTAAGAAATTCGTTGCACACGCCAAACTAAATCTAAAGTCTATAACGACAGTTTATCGATTAAAGGAAGGTGATTCATTTTTATTCATAGTGTTTTATGCTATTTTTATTCACCTTGACCTAGTCTTTTAATGGTAATCGCGGTGATATTTATCATATCCTTACCACATTAGTTTAATGCGTAACAGGCACAATCTATAAGGTTGAAAGCTTAATGCACCGGTTGAAACTATTAAAGCTTTCGCTAACTCAATTTAGTCATTTGTCCATATATACCTTTAAAACATATCTTTAGAAGGAACTCTAGTCCTTCTTATTTGAATTCACAACTGTAAAAATATTTATATGAAAAGTATAAAATCTTATACCAATGAAGTAACGCTGCAAAATGAATGCAAGTAATAACGAAACAACGCAAATATGGTTGAAATATTGAATACTCACTGTAGTGCGTGTTTTTCTTTACCATGATGGAAAATACAGTTGATTACGTCACTGCACAATGTTTTGTTGCAATATTCATCTAAGTACTCTGGTAATAACTCGTTCATGAAATAAAGAATATAATGATTACTATAATTTCCTGGAGTCGTTGGGGCAAAAGAAAGATTTTTTGTTGCTAAGTGACTATCGCCGCCTGTGAACAAGAGTTAGAAGAGCGTTACAGCTCTTTCAGTCCAAAACCTTTTGGGCTTGGACGTTTGGTCCAGTAACCTAACCCTTTCCGTGAAAGGTAACCACAGAACTGGTCATAACCGGTTTTCTATGAGGCCGTGGAATCACTCCGGTCACGTTGGATCATATATGCCGAAGCACTCCTATGGTGGTCCAATGATCTGGTGAACTACAAGCAGGAATACGAAAACCATACCATACGAGGGACGTCTCGGTACGCGTTTTTGCTGTTAATCGCGACTTTGTGCGCATTAAATTACTTACTTTTGTTAAATACTTATTTGAAATGCTTATTCCGATTAAGTACTTAACATATGATGTTAACATTCGCTGCAATTATGAATGCGACTTTTCTCATCTGCTAGGTTTGTCATATGCTATGCTCGAAGATACCCAATGTTGATATACATACAAATTTTCATTTCGATCCGACAACCAGTAGCACCTAGTAAATTTAAAGAAAGTTACACATGAAAAAAAATTACTTTTCCAAAAAGTAGTTACTGAGATCTAAAAGCATGAACGTTCACAAAACGACAAATGCTTTTAGTAAGGCACAATATTCTAAAGACGGCACACAAAGACTAAATTACATCAATTCCTTCGTTATTTCTTATTAGATACAAAATAAAAATCATTGAAAATTACATATATGTAAACGTAAAGAAAACACTCTAGTTCGTTAAAACATTTAATGAATGATAAAAGACGCAGAAAAAGTTTATGGCTGTTGTCCCAGTTTCTATATTACTACATTCACGACTAATGTTTAAGCATAAAGTTTGAGACTCTATATTGAAACACAATAAAGTACATTTAAGTTTAAAACAGCCATTGAACAACGAACATCTAATTTAAGTAAATTGGTAAAGGGGTCATAAATTCAACGAGCGACTTTAGGTACGCGCGCTGTGAACTACGAGTATTAAAACACTCTCGGTCTTAAAATCAGAACGTCGCGCCTCGAAATTAGTAATTTACATGAGAACGCTTTATCAGAAAACAAACATTTACCTATTTAAACGAACAAAAGGTTTTTGCATATCAACACTTTCAAAATATAGATTAAAAACGTAGTTTTATTTTTTTTGTCTTTGGCATCTAATGAACACTTATTAGGCCTAGTCTCAATTTAGAAGAGTTTAAGAAATAGGTTTTTAACTACTATTAACCAAGTTACTCAAAATAAACATAATCTAAAACTTATAATTACTGAATACTGCCTCGGTGGCGCAGTGGTAGTGAATACGACTGCTGTGCTTGAGGTCTCGGGTTCAAATCCTGGGTCGAGCCAAATGTTTGTGTAATCTACAAATATTTGTTTCGGAGTTTGGGTGTTTTAAACAAAGTATATATGTATTCATATCAGTTGTCTAGTACCCATAACACAAGCTCTGCTTAGCTTGGGACTAGATGGCGTTGTGTGTTAGATGTCCGAAATATTTATTGATTTATTTAAATAGATCAAAAGTCTATGTAGTGATAAGAGCGTTTAATGTTGTTTAAAATTTTTTATTCACTTACTAAAATTAAAAATATATAGAGACATAGAAAGGCACATTAATTAAAAAAAGTTCAAGAAATAAGTTTTTCTAAAAAACTTACTCAGACGTCTACCTTGTGATCAACTTAGTTTTGGTCTTTATTTCATGTTCGACCGGTATTTTAAATTAAAAGTCAAAATAACATATAATGATATGTTATTTTGACTTTTACTCAACTGATCAGTTCATAACAGTGCCCTACCTTAGTGGTGAGGCGACAGCACGCCCGCGCCGTCCCGAAAGTGGCTTCATGTCAAATCAAAGGACACACATACAGCATTGCAGTTTCAATCCAGTTAAAGCATCGGAGCCTTACTCATGCCTTACTCTACATTTTTCAGTCAATGAGTTCCCCTTACCTCAACTAACCTTCTTACTGAAAATACGAATATTACATGCCTAAAGGGATGGCATCATAAGGACAGTCAGTCATGAAGAAGCAGAATAATTATATTCTCTCTTCCTTATACATGAAATAAAAGGTTTAAAAGTAAATCAGAACTCGAAAAAAAATTACAACCTATGTGGAAACTAACAACAAAAATTATGATTTATATTTAGAACTCTAAATACGAAAATATAAATGAAACGATGAATGTTCACATCAGATAACACAGAAAACATAGACGTAAAATTTAACTTTGAAATCAATACGGTGTGACTAGACGTTATTGCGTGTATTTAACACGACTTTCAGCTTCATTTATTAAGTGTCGAGACGAAAAGGAAGGGGTCGCTAGGGAGGCGAGGGGGTCGCGATGACGACGAGTTGGGGTCAGACGGCGTCGTTCAAGGTTAAGGCCACCCGTCGCACACACGCTGTAATGATACTTATACACAACACAACAGTCTGGCGCAGGTGCACCGCACGCTATCCGAATATCACTCTCACATCAATCTGACATCTAACATTAGAATTTAATCCTTAAGAGCTTAGTATTGAAGTCTGCAAATTTAAACGCAATAGTTATTTAACACTACAACAGTAATACATAATGCCCTTTAAAACATTATTTGATGGGAACTGAAATGAGATTAACGCAGTAATAATCGCAATATAATTCTAGTCTGCTAGTCATGCTAGTCTAGTCTAGCATGAGTAGAATCCAAGAGTTTCCAACTACATTTATTGTAAACGCAGACAATGCAGCATGGTAACACACGCTTTTTTAAACTGAATGTAACAGTTTTTAAATATTTGTACATAAAACTAAAGCCCATACAAATTTCCACCATTTATATCTTTAAATATTTATAGAAGAGCTACACGTTTTTTTTGGATTATGCAAAAGGTTTTAAAGATGCTCATTCTGTTTAGATGCCGCCATGTTTCATTTTGCAACCGCGCAATGTACGAGACCTTAAAAATTGCATCAAAGTATCAGTTAAAATAATAAGTCACATATCTATATATATATATATGTATATTAGTTAGGATATCAGTTGTACTGTGTAGCACAAATACATAAAAAGAGATAGGTTTGTCACGTCTAGACTTAGCGTCATATTTCATAAAGCTTACGTCACCTAATGAGTTGCAGGCGTGATCACATAAATCATGACTACCGGCACGTAACAATCAGACAGACGATATATTATTTATATCGATAATACAGTAAGGTAGCGAACACATTATTTGTTGCTACTTTTTAACTCCCAAGTACACTCTCTCTTCTTTATAAATCAAATAGATGGTTGTAATTACATTATGGTTTAAAAGTGAAGCAGAATTCGAAAAAAATCATAACCTGTGTGGAAACTCACAACGGAATGGACGGACGTATATGACAAAACTCAATGGGTTCCGAGACGTGAACTGCAGAAGCCTATAAAGATTTAACATAACCATCCTATCGAATTGCGATAAAAAGAGTAAGCCAAACTCTCCATTGACAAGTGCATATTAAATTAACTATGAATAAATGCAGAGATGGACTTCGCCGATTCCTAATTAGTATTCTGTTGGACTCCCAAATTGGCCTGATGAACTCAGCGCCGCGCTCTTCTTCTCACTTGTGTTACGACAATGTAACAATACGACAACAATACAAACGAAGAAATGAAGTTGTGTTGCAATAGGTGCGAGCTACTTGAATATGGCAGACGGTCCGTCGGCGCAGACAAAATGCTATTAAGTGACGTCACGGGCTACCTTGTGCAAGGGGACACGGCGTAATTGTTAGCTGGTATCCGTTTGCGTCGCATTACCCACCTTATGTAAGCACGCATCCAATAACAAAATGAATGTCTCTATTGTTTCAGATTTCATATAAATATTATTGTCTACCGCATTTTGAAACTACTAAGGCCCGACGTCTATTGTGATTTATGACAATAAGAATTAGTAAGCTGAAGCCTTGAACTATTCGATGTTTTATAATCGATTTTTTCAAGAGTCTATTGTTGACTCTATGATGACTCAACTAATTATTTAATTTTTTAATTAATTCTAACAATAAAAGGGTTAATGACTTACTATGAAACATTTCACAAACGTAATGTAATGTTTTATTTTGATTAAATATAAACTTTTAGGCATTCTAATCAAACAATTAATAACTGCACACAGAAAATAAATATAAAGATGTAAATTTATGAATATTTATTTATTAAATACTTTTAAATAATCGTGTGTTAATGTATTACTGGTGTACAAACTGCCCTAAAAAAACTTAGCACCTAATATCCATGTTAAGGTTGTCTGGAAAAAATCGCCGCGCCGTGAGCGAGAAGACCGCCAATTGTTACGACTGCAACTTTGTCTCTAAACACAATAAATAAATAAGTTTTATGTCCTTAGAAAAAATCATGTCAGGGTAAATGAGTATGACGAAACAAACAGCCAATAAAAATCGAAAATTAATATTAAAATAAGCTTAATTAGATTGAACTTCTTATTAGTAATAGGAAAGGGCCGTAGGCAGCTTTAACTATTTACTCAGTAATATGTTTTTTCCATAAAGATTTTTTCTTTTTTTTTCTTTTTTCTTTCTTTCTTTTCGAAATCAAAATATCCTGGATAAAATCGTACCTAGTACCTACATTATATAAATAACTTGCGGTAAGAACGTGGCCTGTTGTCTTTTAAAAAATAATTATGATAATAGACGTGTAGATGTAGAAAGGAAATAGAAAGGAATTAGTATTAGACAGTCGTGAGTTCGTTATTAACTGGTGACCAACGGATATGAGTTCTTCCTCGAAGCTATCGGTTGGCACTTTTGTTAAATTAAAATGGATGAGGTTTAAAGTGGAGTGATCGTAACTAACGGTTGGAGTGGCGAGACGTCGCCGTTCGTACGTAATGGTGACAATCTGACACGCGGTGGAAAATAGGACGCGGCGCGGGTGTCAGGCGCATCCAGACAAACGATCCACGCGCTGCGTGGGGTCGAGATCCCTCGCCCCATTACTCAATCATACCAGAAGCAGATATTACAAGGTTTAGTTAAATGCTATTAAATATCTAATATTGCACTTATGATACAACTTCGAAGCAGTCTATTGTATGGTATTAGGTTCCTGATTCTCTACATCAACATGTAGAGTACTGCTGTGTAATTCATTGAATTTATATTATTTGGAGTTTACTTATTTAGATTTATATTTAGACTTTTTATTAACTGGACCAAATAATTAAATAAAAGTATTTAAGTGTTCACTCAAACTGAGTTTATTCTCGACCGTTTAAACAGCGGGTGCAGCCGAAAGTATATCTGTTACCAAGGAAGGAAAAGGTTAAGCGCTTGTGTCCCCTCAATGTTCATTGCAGAGTATTTCTACTGCACAAATGGCATAGTGGTTAAAGCGATCACGTCGGCGCTGAGTGAAGAAGAACCCACATGGTTCGATATCCATATGGGATAACACTTTGTGTGATCCATAGATTGTTTTGTATTTAGTTGTATGTACAATATTTATTAGTTGTTGTGGATACTTTAGGTTTATATATAATATGTGTTTTTGATATGGTACTTGATCTGTTTATTTTGATACAATTATGAAGTGTGTACTAGTAGTGACGCAAATGCGGATGATTGTGGTTTTAATGATGTGTTATCTACTGCCGTTAAACTCTTTTCAAAATCTCACTATATTCCTAGTAAAAACATACCCTTAAGCCCTGTATATCTTCTGGTCTTCTAGGGTGTATCCGGAACAGGGATAAACTTCACTAGAAGTTAAAGACAGACCCGAACAATTTAATTCTTAAGGTTACATACAAGCGGTACCGTTATTTCTGTAATACTATAATTGTATTTATATTTAAAAGTCGCTCCTTAGTAATCTACTTAAGAATCTTGAAATGTAATTAAATCAATAATTAACTTCAACAAACAAAAAACTTCTGCTGAGAATCTTCTGGGTTGTAACAATAATACCCGAGAGTCTATAGAAACCATAAATTAGTTTCTTCTGCATGTAACTTCATTGTGCTGATACCGCCAGACGAGCCTGAGTTGGAGCAATTGATTATTGGTCTTAAAAATAGCAGTGCATCTGACTGGGACTCGGTACCAGTCCAACACCTCAAAGCAGCTAAGAATATCATAGTTCTTCCACTGACTGGCTATTTCATCTATGTATAACCCAGTGCGTCATTCCTGACGTCTTTAAGAGATCACTATTACTCCAGTGCTTAAAGGAGGTAACTTAGATTATTATTAATGATTAATCAAAAAACACCTACTTTCCGTTTTTTCTGCATCTTAACGGTTGATTGGCAGAGAATGCCTTAGGCATTAAGTACGCTAATGCATCACAAGTGCATAATGTTTTAAATAAATAAATTGTTATTGTGAGTCTAAGTTGTTATTGTGAGTTTTACCCGTGGGAGAGCTATGCTTCGGCATGAATGGGTCGGCTCGACCGGAGTGATAGTGATATCGGCCTCACAGAAAACCGGTGTGAAATAGCGTTTGCGCTGTGTTTCACCGAGTGAGTGAAGATACCGGAGGCCCATACCCCAACCCCTCCCCCATCCCCTTTCCCATCCCCCAAAGGTCGGCAACGCACTTGTGACGCCTTTGGTGTTGCGGGTATCCATGGGCGGCGGTAATCGCTTACCATCAGGTGATACGTCTACTCGTTTGCCCACTATTCAATAATAAAAAAGTATTCTTTGGGTAACGGGATATATCCTTAGTAAGGGAGTTGTCAAAAAAAAAAGAGAAAATGTTGCTCAATCTTTTTCACTGTATGAAAGGAAAGCATATGCACAAGTAAACGGGTTATGTGATAGTAAGTAACGTTGTAAAATATATTTATTGCTTAGTTGTGTCTGAAAGTCATACATACATAGATTTCGTTCAGGACATTATCCGTCTAGGAAGTTTTGATATATCATGAAGAAAGTAGATACACTGAACTGTGAGATACGTGGCACTCATAATGATGTCCAACAGATGCTGACTGTGTGTAAGTATCGAAGACAAAGGGAGGCGTTGGTGTAGCTATGTGATTGGTATGTTTGTAACACTTTAGGAAACCCAACCTCAATAGCTTCACTTTATTAAATTATTTAGAATATTAACTCATCAAAAACTTTAACCGGATAATAAATAGAATATAATATAGGATGAGATACGATGGGAATAACATATTACTATGTAATAAGGGTCTCTTAATAAATATAGATTAAAAAAAATACTTTTGCATTTATGAGCTTTATATCAGGTACTTATGTCACTGATTTGGATACTAGACGTCTTAGCGATTAAAACATCTATTACAGACAAGTTTTTTTTATTAGAAATAAAATAAATATATTTTTAAAGATTTTTAAAGTGCTTTTTAATTTCTTTATATGCAGTGATGTACATTATCAAATGGTTTCGACAAATATTTCGTCATTCTTTTACTAGTGCTTAGAGTTAGCAATGCATGAAGAAACGATGTGTGTAGACATTGCTTATAAGTACTAGTAGCTCTCTATCATCATCTTCGATTGTTTTTATTTTTCACTTCACTAGACTTTGAGTTGGATTGGACGTCTTTAAAACGATTTCCAGTCTTTTTTTTAAGAAGAATATACCGGAATCCACTCTTAAATAAAAAGGTATACAGTTTTTTACAAATAACATATTTCTATAAATCTTTATTGCTAACATTTCTCTTAGATATACAAAGGCAGATGCTTTGTCGATAATAAAATCGTATTTCGCATAATTTGTGATACAATGTATTATCATGAGTAAGTTCAATAGGCGTCTAGGTACATAAATACATACATGTATACATTAACATAATGCAATTCGTCTAGACTAGACAGTACGCTCGCCAACGCGTGCCGAAGGAGATACGTCTAGAGGTGAATCGAGACGCAATGCATTATAACTGTGCACTTATTGAAATAACGTACGTCAATTCTACTTCAATTCGAGCACATTTTTTTAAATTTATGTCTCTATAAAATATTGTAAACTAATCAATGAAGTTGGTTAATGTCTTTGTTGTATAAAAATAATGTTAATGGTCGCCATTGGTCGCCCAGCGATCGTAATTAGACCAATATTCTTTTTTTTTGCTTTCTGCACTTATCAATTATATAATTAACTGTGCCAAATTTCATACTCCATCGTTCCCATCCTTTTTGTCAAAAGTGGTACAGTCTTTTCAGTTCACTTACCTGTCTAAGGCTGTCTATACTCATATATAAAGCTGAAGAGTTTGTTTGTTTTCTTGAACGCGCTTACCTTTTTTTTTTATTGAATTGGGGGCTTTGCTATTACAAAATTTCAAAAGCAAAAGGCATGCAGAACGTACATACAATACCAGTATACATAAGATAATTACAAGTGTTTAAAACATCTGAAAAACAAATAACTCCTTGCTTGTTTTTTTATGTAATAGCAAAGGAGCAGACGCATCACCTGATGGTAAGCAATTACCGCCGCCCATGGACACCCGCACCACCAAAAGCATCACAAGTGCGTTGCCGACCTTTGGGGATGGGGAGAGAGAATGGAGGGAGGGGTTGGGGTATGGGCCTCCGGTATCCTCACTCACTCGGTGAAACACAGCGCAAGCGCTATTTCACACCGGTTTTCTGTGAGGCCGTGGTATCACTCCGGTCGAGCCGGCCCATTCATGCCGAAGCGTGGCTCTCCCACGGAAATAATCTCAGAAACTACAAGTACAAAGCAGTTACAACAAGCATGTGCTCCATAACTCCATGTTGTTTTAATTAACGATGTTTGACGTAATTGCATCTTCCTATCGAATAACATTAAGTCCCAAAAGTTTTAAACTAGTAATATATTTCTTATACCTACTCTATCTTTGTAAATTTTTGACAAATTATATAACTTAAAAAGAAAAAGTAAAAAAATAACCCGTCTATAACTATTGACAAAATTTATAGAGCCTATGTGACATTGGCCATTATTACGGATTTATTGACACCTCATTAGTAAAGTATATATAACTAGCTGACCCGTGCCCACTTCGTTGGGCATAATGTTAATAATCCTTTTTTAGTACAGAGTGTTATGTTTTAATTTCTAACTGCCAAGAATAAGATAGAAAGTAGTTCTGATAAGAACCTTTTATTTAAACAATGTCGAAAGTGTACTAATTAAGTTTCGAAAAACTCAATTTCGGAGACGTCCGCTGCGTAAGGAGCCGACCACGCGGCTGAGCCGCGCGGGTACCTACCTCTCAGATGTAAAAGGCCACGCCTCCTTCTCCCGAAGCGAGCACGGATGCGAACCGAATTAAACCCAAAGCCATCGCGCGCCGTCCGCTGCTTTGGCCTTCCGTTGAAATTTCTCCGATTCACTTTGCAAAACCGACTACCACGTAAAAGCCTTTTTATTTTTCGGTTTTTTATATAACCTATGACACTCAGCAATAATGTGGCTTTCTATTGGTGAAATAATTTTTAAAATCGGTTTAGTAGATCCCGAGATTACCCTTACAATTTAACAAATATACAAACACACAAACTTTACTTCTTTATAATATTAGTATAGATATATACTATATATGAGTAAAGTATATATAATATATACTTTACTGTGGCCATAGGTCAGAATATGATAAATGCAATTTCATTACTTTACAGGACAAGCAATTAAATTATTAAGAAATCTTGAAGGCACTATCAAAATATGAAACACTCGATATATGGAAAAAAAAATTCAATGTGTTACTAATTTGTAAAAATACTTCAAGTTCATTGTAGAATGCGTAGTATTCACGAATTGTTTTCTTTTTTAAAGAATGATGTACTTATCATTGTCTTATCTATGACCACAGTATAAGCGCTATAGTGGTATTATAGACTGCAAAATATTATCCTTTGTTTTGGTAAAAATTATACATACTGTAAGTATACCATAAGGCATGCTACTGCTACAGAACAATAAATTAGTCATGGATTGATGGATCTTCTGTAAGTAATGTACATAGATTTCTTTTGGCGTGTATAGGCTATGGACTCTCTCGTCTTCATCATTACTTTCATTTGGATGAGATTAAAGAATCACATTTTTATACTCTTTATTCGATTATTTATCAGAATAACAATGTCTATGTATCACATATATTTTGTTTGAACTAATCAATCTTAAACCACTGCGCTTCACATTTATTGAAACTATTTTGATTAGAGACTTGAAGATAAATGAATGTACTTGCGTAATTATAGTCTAGAATGTTTCGTTAAAAGTTAGTACAGACAATAATTATAAATTACCCCAAGTAGACAAGCGTTGAGTGATGATTGGATTGATTGAAAGTGATAAGTTTGAGTTTGAAAATTTTATAGGAATAAAAATAATTAGTCTTCGTTAGCGTCCAGACGTTAACGAATGGATTTTAGATGTTGATTAGCCAGAACCATCGGCAACAATGTTACAATAACAGCACAAATACAGTTATGACGACTCAATGTTGCGATAAATATATAGTATTTGGTAGTATTAGTTGCATTAATTTATGAGTCTATAAAATTCTCCGAAATTAATTAAATAAAGATCTTTAATGAGTCATCTTAATTGTGTCAACGTTGTTATCCTTGTATTGTCAACATTAAATAAAAAAACCGACCGAGTGCGAGTCGGACTCGCGCACCGTAGGTTCCGTACAAACCTGTAGGTATATTATATGATGTAACTAAAAATTTATGGTTTTTCACAATTTTCCTTCATCTATGCTATGTAATAATGTTGTTTTGTACCAAATTTCAAGATTCTAAGTTCACGGGAAGTACGGGAAGATTTTGATTTGCGAGTGTCGAAAATATGCAGCATAAACGGCTGCATCTTTTGATTGCGTTGACTTAAAAGTTTGATTTTTTCACATCTCCAAGGAACAATAGACCTGAAAATTTGGTATGAATTTCAGCTTGATACCTCCATGCGTTTCTAAGGAAAAGAGTCTTAACAGATAGAAAACAAAGTGATCCTATAAGTGTTCCGTTTTTCCTTTCGATGTACGGAACCCTACAAATCATTTTTATTTAGGTCTTTTGTTTGAAACGTATCCACGACGTCTGTCGTAATTGTCAGGATATTTAACCACTAAATGTAGATTATATTTTATAAAATAATAAATAAATGATGTTATAATAAAGCGTAGCATCAGATATTGCTACGCCTCATGGCTATAGCTAGATAGAGAACTCTTAATTTGTATACCGTATTACAGATTTAAAAGAGTATTGTATTATTATAATGTACAAAGGGCGGCCTTATTGCCGAAAGCAATCTCTTCCAGGCAACCTTAGGATGGATCAAAATGTATTCGAGAGGAAATAGTTGACGGTGCACAGTACAATTTAGTAGCATAGTTTAAAACCCTGAGGGTGAATATTGTTCGTTGTGCACGGTCATAGGCAAAAATCTCCTTTCAAATTAGAGATCTATATCCAATACTAAACTATGAATTCCTATTAATATCGTAGACGCAAAAAAACTAGAACTCCCATGCATGTATTTTATCTGTACTAACAGACTACAGACAAACCAAATTGTAGACGAATAAAGTGTAATTGGTGTCAGTGAAAACTCGGAGTCTGTTTACGTCTGCAGTAATATCCGTTTTCTTTTTTTGTGTGTGTAGATTGGATGACGTAAAGTTAGATAGCTGTTTGTCAAGTCTAGACAGCGAATGAGCAGCGCTAGTGATGGAGGACAACAATCGAAGCGTGCCGAGCGTCTGGAGGTGAACCGAAAGGCCTTGTTGCCTTTTACAACTAAGTGCATTCTGGACCGTCTAGCCAACTAGGTCCAAGTTGTTCATTTAAGTAAAATTATCTTTAACATTCGTTCTTATCGGCATACTAACCTCATTTTGTTTTTATCAAATTAGGTAAATACAAGTTCATTAAAAAAGACAATGAAATACGTAAAATATTTAAAATATGTATTTAATAAATATTCCTAAGATAAATTATCAATTTTATTTATAGTATTAAGTTATTCATCGTAATAATTGATCAACCTTCATTTATATTGCACTAGGTTTGGACCAAATAATGTGTGTTTCACTAATTCATCATCGGTAGCTTTCCTGAATTAAAACGCCATATGTACGAATTTTTTTTTCAATCCCTGCTGTGATGTATGCGTCATTGATATTTTGCATACCTACTTGATTCACTTTGTCAGGGTTGCGCAATTGATGAGTCTTTCTGTAAATCAGTGTTTAGCCTACTATCAAAACTATTTATTACTTTATTATAATGTTATTAGTTCTAAATAGTTATTACTGTGGAGGAACGGGTATCATGTCCCTCCAACATAAAGGGAGGATCCTTCGACCAGGCGAGGTGATCATGCCTGGCGGGCTACTGCCCAACAGTTGATTGGGATGTTGTATATATGATAATCGGCGCGAGAACTACTTATTGCGCGATTCAGGATTTGTAGTTACTTCGTGTAATGCATTACTTCCTAATTCAGTGTATCTTCGGTAGATGGCGCTGTAGTAGTTTATTGTTGTGTTATATGTGGAAGTCGCCACATTACGAATATTTTTTGACTGCACGTATGGCCTCCGCGCCGCTTCCTACTTCGTCAAGTGTTGTGGGTTAAAATCCTACACGGAACAGCACTTTGTGTGATTCACAAATTGCAAATCTGTGTCTGGGTGTTCTTTTTGTTCGTTTCATGTATGTTTGTAAAGACCCTCACGACTCAGAATTTATTCCTAGTGCGGGAGTTGTCCTTTTTTATTTTAATGAATAATTCACTAGCATTGGATTCAATGGTTAGTAATAAGATTGGGATTCTAAATCTTTTCGTATATGTATAAAAGATGACCCATTAGATAGAGGTAAAAAAATAAATTCAAAGAACATTCTTTATTAATGACCCTGATAAGTATTAATCATCACTCGAATAAACGTAAAACTAGTAGGTATAAGATATTGTTTTAAAAACTTAATTTATAAAGCCTATCTATTGACACCCCATTTATTGTAATCGGTTTATTTGTTTAGCCGCTACTGTGGAACATACAAACGTTGTCTATCAAAGTGACCAATTAAGTTTCAAAAAAGAAAAAGTACCCGTTATATAAAAAGGCTAACATTTAAAAAAATATTTATCAACTTTTTATTTCTAGTCCTTAATAGTTAATCGAGGGCTTAAGGGCAATTAGTGGCAGTACACACTTGAGGAATAGACGGTAATATTAATTAGTGTCGTGTAGGCAGGAGGCAGACGGGCGCGGCGGTGGCCAACCCGATCGTCTAGACAGCCTACCGCTCCCCCCCTCCTTCCTCCACCCCGCGCCTGTGCACTAGAAACGCACCCCTTTGTTGCTATTCATTCTTACCTTACTTAGGTCTTCAAGGTCTCTATTAAACGTCGGACAAAAAATATTCGAAGCTCCTTAAGGAATGCTTATTAATTGCATCCTTGTAGGTATTCCTTTTGACTTTAACGGCGAAATGACATTTTAATTTATAAAGGTTGTTGTAAGTTGCCTCACAATAGTCTTTCTAAAGATTTTAGATACCGCCCATGCCTAAGTTATGGAGATCTGAAGGCAAAAACTCCGCGTAAAAATTCAAAAAAAAAATTTTTAAAAGGTTTTCTAAGAACCCTATATCTTTATCTTAAATTTTAAACTTGGAACTATTGCACTTCTTTATCAGTAGTAAAATGTCTTATCTATTAATCCAATAGTCAGATATTAGCAGTTTAAATAAACATTACAAATTTATGACCACTTAGACGTGACCTTTACCATAATAAAATAGTCTAAGCCGCAATAATAATGTAGCTTCACCTAATCGCATATGTTTAATGAAACCGGCCTCCCTAAAATCATTAGGTCATAAGTTCAACAAAGGTCGGTTTTCAATTACAAAATTACGTCCCATAAATTGCGATAGTATCTATTACCGTCATCAACTGTGTCTATCATGAATATAGATCTAATTTGAATGATTACAGGCGTGGATACGTAGATAAGCATCTAGGACATTATGAATCCGGTGAATGTACCAGACGAAGTGCTAAAAATTGAGTACCTAACCCAGACATAATGGCACAAAAACCTATTTCAGACATATTTGAACAAACACTTGTCAACATTATCAACGTCCTGTATACCTACTACTAACTGGAAACATGATTTAATTAATTAAAAAATATGGATTAATATACACTCACATGTATACAATACTTACACTTGCTACACTAACACGCATCAGACATATATCACTTATAACTCCCTATAGGTACTAGATGCACTGCGAAATTGTTAATGCATGTTTTGTTGTAAAAATTAGTCTTACTGATGATAGCCTTTGTTTGAACGCTGCGATAAGGCTTCGCCTAGTGCAGCTTTCCTGTTAAGCTTAATTTACTGTCACATATTTGTATTTAACAAATTAATCATAATAATAAATAAATATTTCGGACATCTAACACACAACGCCATCTAGTCCCAAGCTAAGCAGAACTTGTGTTATGGGTACTAGACAACTGATATAGTTACATATATCTACTTTTTTTTTAAATACATATATATTATACATAGAAAACACCCAAGCTCCGAAACATATATTTGTAGATCATACAAATATTTGGTCCGACCTGGGAATCGAACCCGAGACCTTAAGAACAGCAGTCGCATACGCTACCACTACGCCACGGAGGCAGTAACAAATGTTCATAACAACTTTTCTTTCAAGAAATTTTTGCCTAACTTTAACTTTAAATTAAATATTTGATTTCACTTTTTATTGTTACCCACCATCAATTCTCCTTACTTCAACGTTTTTGAAAAATATGTCAGGGATTGTAAACGCATAACAGGCCTTTTTTATACTACACAGAAAATTTATTTCCAGAAAATAATAACTTAAAATACAAAATATCGATGGATTAAACATGCGTGACATTGAAATATGAATCACAGTCAGTAAAGCCACGCTGAATTCAGCACGAACTTGGTGGTACTACCCTCTCACTGAAGAAATACCTAAAATGAAACAACATTCGTGTTGTCGTATTTCATAACTGAATACGGGACCGGAGGACCAACGCTGCAGAAACATCTCAACAGCCATAGGGGGCCATAGTCACCATGCTGCATTGACAGTTCGCATTGAGTATGGTGATCATCACTCTTAGATTCTGCTTATGCAGATCCGACAGAATATGGTCACATTGGCGGACCCAATTATAAAAAAAATCTCAGAAAGGTGTCTCAGTTCCTACTCAGGACAAACAATTGTATGAGGACGATTTGTTTTGCGTCCAAGTGTTATTCATCTAAAATATGAATTTAGTTAGTAATATATTGATGTGTTTATCAGCATTTAGTTACCAAAGTAAAGACTCTTATCTAGTTTTGGATCAGATAACCAGAACAAAATTATTGAAAGAAAAAATAATTCCAAGTGCCACTTTTAAAGAGTACCTAATCTCTTCTCGCCAAATTCGACGTTTCTAGGTCAATGAAAAGTAGTCTCGAGAAGTGCAAAAATGGAGTATTTAATTAGGACTTCAACTTGTCGAGGTAAGCTAGTTTTCATCAGTCATAATTTGAGGTCGTTCAAGGGCAGTGAAACAACAATATATTATTATTTTTTAACTTTTACTCACAGCGCATGTCAGTTTAAAAATAATATAATAAAAAATATTCCAATATTCTATTTTCAAGTACGGCCAGGTGTAATGACGTGAACGCTAATGAAGTGACGTCGAATGCATGCGGGTCGTCGATGCGATGCTGTCTTTAATTTGAATGTCAATTAGTTGTTTTTGTCAATATTAATTTCCACAAAATAAATATTAATAACAAATAGAACTGAATTTGAATTGAATGGAATTGAAACCTATTCAAAGAGATGATGATAGTGTATGGTAGTTTGGTTCGTAAAAAACTTGAAAATGCTCTGTAATAATGTTAAATTGTTCATTACAAATAAACATTTTTTTAATCAAAATGATATCCTGTATTGATTATTGACTGAGGCTTCAGAACGCCACAGCATATACAACTATTGTATATGCAGTGGCATTGTCAAGCCTCAGTATGTACGACAACATCACTAACAGTCCATGGGCGAGCCACGCTTCGGCATGCCCACAGACACAAAAACTGAATAGCGCCTGCGCTGTGTTTAACCGAAAGAGTGAGGATACCGGAGGCCCATACCTTAACCCCTCCCCCCATCCCTCTCCCCATCCCACAAAGGCCGGCAACGCACTTGTGACGCCTCTGGTGTTGTGAGTGTCCGCGGGTGAGCGGATGAGCGGCGATAATCGCTGACCATCAGGCAATACGTCTGCTCCTTTGCTATTACATAAAAAAACAGGCAAGGAGTTATTTGTTTTTCCGATGTTTTAAACACTTGTAATTATCTTATGTATACTGGTATTGTATGTACGTTCGGCGTGCCTTTTGCTTTTGAAATTTTGTAATAGCAAAGAAAATAAGTTAATGCTTAATTGTTAAATTGAAAAGTAACTCTGTCTGTCTGTTACGCTTTTATGCTTTAACCGCTGCACCTATTTCAATGAAAGGAATCGAGGTACTTTGATTCATAGGGAAGGACCTACCCTACTTTTTACAGCGATAACTGACATAGATGACACAACTAACGCCTAGTGACGTATCTAGTCACCTACATTTAGAGGCCAAAAAGGCATCCAAAAAAGGTCACCAGCTTAGTAACGTACAAGAAAGAAACCTTTAGCTTGAGTTGTGTAACATTTACATTTAACTGAAATATATTATGCCTATGAAACTTATTTACGTATGTATAGAAATGCCCTTGACTTTGCGTAAATTTAACCTTGCTTAAAATTGCAGACTTGTTACGTAGATAAACTTGACACGAATAAGTACCGGCAAAGTCACAAGGGTACGAAGCAAGGCCTTTGATTCGATAACTTATATTTATTTAAATCTTATGGAACGGCTTCACAATTATAAATGTAAATTAAAATAGATCGTACAATAAAAATCAAGAATTTCAAAAGTGTCCAAGTTTTACGTATGTGTCGAGTTCAAGCATGGATCCTTTGTTTTATAAAAAAGCGATTGAATTTCATTTAGTCTGTTCTTTTATATATGGGCCCGCCAAAGTGACTCTATTCTGCCTGATGGAAAGCATGTGCAGATTCCAAGAGTGATGGTGGTACTCATTGCGAATGAAGACAATACAACAATGCAGCATGGTGACCTACATTATGGCCGCCTATTGAGATGCTTTTTGCATCATTGCGCCTCCGGTCTCACACTCACATCTAAGAAACACGTTAACTCGAAAGCTGTCATTTTAGGTTCACCTTCTGTTGTATACTCCGGGTCGAGCCAGTCGTGAAATTAGCGTGGCTCTTCTACCTATTTTTCTGTTTCTACTAAAAGAATTTCTACTACTACTATTAGGTTGAAACGCTACTTATTGGAAACCTATTTCAGAAGGTCTAACCCCAGTGGGATAAACAGCCTATTTCTTGTAGGTTTCCACGCGAAAGAAAAGGACTGAAAGTTGATAGTACAATGAATATGCTACTTACAAGAAATCATGTATTTACATTAATATATGTATTAGGTATATAAATAAATTTGAGCACAGAAACAGTAAACTATTAAAATTCCGTGTTTATAAAAAGAGTTAAACGTTCATAAGCATATTTGAATATTTATACCATAAACCTACCATAAAACTATTCGCTCACATAATTACTTACTGAGCGGAGGGAAATCAGATTGCTTTCTCTTGACTCATTCTAGTCACATGCTGAATATTGTCTGGCTTGATGCCCAAGCCGTAAACCCTCAACGAGTGGAACACTAATGGAATGTTAGTTTAATGGAGCAGCAACGTAGACTACCTTTTTAAATAAAGAAATCATCGTATGTTTATGTTATTACATTGCCCGTCGGCACGGAGGCAAAAAAACTGTCACGCTTTTTCTTTTGATTTCTGAAGACAAAACTAAAAAACTACAACCTAATGCATCCTATAATTATGAATACTTAGAAGCGCAGTTTTCTTTAAATTTAAATAAGTATGACTATAAATTTGTATAATTCTATTAAATAAAATAAATGAAATCTAAAAACAAAGTTAAATTATGAAACACTTTTGTGGAACTAATAAATAGTTTTTAAAAATTAACTATTTATTTTTATTTCTATATGTTTATTTGTCTGCCTATCTTATACGCTTACGCTTTCACGGCTAATCCGCTGTATTGATGTCAATGCAATTTATCATAGGCTACTCCTTAACGTGAAAACCGACATATACATGGGCGGAGTCGTAGATAAAAGCTAGTAAAAAAATAAAAGATTCCAAGGAAATGTGAACTTTCTTCTATCTTGAAATCTTTCAGAAATGCAAATAAAATGTAATTATTGATCTAGAACAAATGAAATAGATAATTAATATTTTGTACTCTAACAACTGTCGACATTGAATTCATCCACATCAAGGTTCCTACAAAGTCAGTTAACTTGCGTAATCACATCTCACAACTATTGTAACCGCTTTATATTAATTTACTTCAACGCTTCCAACTTTAAAACGAATATTAAATACGCCAAAAAATCGATAACTCAAACATAAGTACAACTAACATTTCCATCTAATTTTAAAAACTTCTTACCTATTTATAATGTTGTTTAATAAATAGTTGAAAGAGCATTGTGTACAGTTAGCTATTAGTATTCAGAGTGATCAGTGAGTTGCGTGCAGAGGTATACAGTCTGTGTTTATATTGAGCTAGCCGTCTAGACGCGGGGGCGGACGTACGCAGAGGTTAGATAGGTAGGTACGCAGCGGACCCTTTCCTTTCACGACCCTTCAGTGCCGCTACGCGGAATTAGGTCACACACACACACCTAGATTTGTACTACTCTGACATTTTGCCAAATTGTGCTGTTCACCATTTCAAACATTTTTATGCAACTTTTTATTAGAGAACTAGAATGTAATCAGAGATTCATTTAAATTCAAACCACGTTGTAAGTGTTTTGACCTAGACTAGACTAGACTTAGACTAGTTAATACCTAGACTTTGGAAGTTTCTTAGTACTTTATGTATTTTGTCGAAAATACTTTATGTAGTCATGGGTATGATTATTAAAATTATTATCTCTTTATATTCAATCAACACAATTTTTGTTTGAAAGATTCATTTACTTTACTAAGTAGTTTAACCTAGGGACGCTAAAAATAAAAATAGCTCAAACACCACTGTTTCTATAAAATGTTTTATTCATAACAGTTTAGCAGCTCAATAAAAAGTTTTGTTATTTATTAGAGGTTAAAATTTTGTGAAGAGCACCTTGGAAAGTATATTCTTTCTGTTGGGAAAGTTTAACATGATTTTATAGTTAACCAAAGTTTTCATCACAACATAATCTATGCATTATATCTGGCTCGAATTTGAAAATTTGTATATTATTTTTTTCTACATCTTACGAAGATGTCTAATGCATGTCAGGCTATGTAGATATGAAAATTTTCGTTCAATCGAGCTCAGTCGAGAAATATGGACCAGACATGGTTTCGGCGGCATTGAAAATATTTTAAGAGGACATAATGTAATAATTTTTTATCGACTTTGTTTGTTTCTTTCAATTTTTATTCCAACATTTTTATAGATTTAAATTTTTGTAAATTATAAACATGAATTTTGTAAATTCATATCTTAAATTTAAAATTTAGCTTTTTTAATGTAGTTTTTATAAATATTTTTTATCCTCCTTGTGTTCCTCAATTCTGAGGGTCGTGACCCCTATTTGGAGCTATTCTGCGAATGATAGCTCACCTGTTTCTATCTTGAGCTGTGTGTACGGCAGTATGGATCGTAGTGCCAAGAGTAGAGTAAAATTGATCTGCCCAGCGCAACGGGCTACGGTCGCTGGGTCTTTTTCCCGCTTTTTTATTTTTTTTTATTTTATTTAATGTCGATTGAGTAAGCAGGTTTGGTGAATTTCAAGATGCCACAGGTCTTAGATTTTAGACATGAATAATTTAAAATAGTACCTTTCATAATGTCATAAGGTGAAACTGGTCAGTTTAAATTTAAGTTTATTAAATGGTGGGATAAAAGTACAAGTGAGTTTAATTTCAAAAAAATAATCAATTTCCTATTTATGCCAGTAAGTACCTGATAAAAACATCTCTGCAATACACACCGCAATAACAACCGATGTCGTCTTCCGTGCACTCTTTTTATGTCCTTCCAGTGTACCTGACACCGACGTGGAAGGTGGAAGGTCGGGTTATTAACTGTTAAAGGTTTCCATTAGGTCCATTATTAATCAAACATCCTCAAAATACACAAGTGAAACACACACACACGCACACACACACACACACACACACACACACACACACACACACACACACACACACAGGCACGCACACACATAAACACACATTGTATACACAAGCACACACACACACACACATTGTATACACAAGACAGCAATTTTATTCAGTAGATTCGGGGTACTCCTGCATGTTAAAGAGAGTGTGAGAGTTTATTCAAATTGAAATATAATAAAAATTCATTGCTTTTTGTACACCAGATTGTTTACAACGATAACTTAAAAGAACTTTAGGAAGTATAAGGGGCTGCTTTATTGCTCGAAAGCAATCTCTTACAGGCAACCATGAGATGGACCATATAGAGTAGTGTGTGAGGTATTAGCACGTAGATATAATTAAGAGTAAATATTCCAAATGTAAACACAAGGCAGATAGACACGCCTTAAAACAATACAAACCTCTCATTAATTTCTCCGTATATATAGGTAGGTACATATTAATTATGTAAAAGTAAAAAGCGGGTAGTTTTAAAAGCATATGCTGTGTAGAACAGAATCTCACAGAACTCACTTACCACCTATATGCTAGACAATGTGTAATAAATAATAATAATTAATATTTTGGACATCTAACACACAACGCCATCTAGTCCCAAGCTAAGCGTAGCTTGTGTTATGTGTATTAGACAACTGATATAAACACATAAATACTTTTTTTTGTAAATACGTAGGTACATACATGAGCTGTCGCCTGCGGTGTTCCCAGACCAATACGACCTTCAAACCTTCAAGAAAAGAGCGTATTCCTCCCTAAATGGCCGTCAACGCACCTGTGACGCCTCTGGTGTTGCGGGTGTACATGGGCGGCGGTGATCGCTTACCATCAGGCGATACTTCTGCTCGTTTGCCCCTATATAATAATAAAAAAAATAACATAGTAAACACCCAAACTCCGAAAAAAATATTTCCAGATCATACAAACATTTGGTCTGGGAACCGGGAATCGAACCCGAGACCTCAGGCACAGCAGTTGCATACCACTGCGCCACCGAGTAAATATTAATAGATACTTATTTTAAAGTGTTCACAAAACTCACTTTCACAGAAAATATTAATGTAAACAGGACATCCTCCTTATTCATTCTGAAGATAGAGAACTGAAATAATAAGTCGAACCTTCACAAGAATCAGATTTGGTTTCGTCGTAATAAAATTTATATGGTGTTGATATTGAGGACTAAGCTATGAATTGTAAATATATTCACTCATTTGTTCCTAGACAGTCAAGCGATAAAATTTTATTAGCTAAGTTGTCTGGGTCAAAGTAACCCAGACGCTCTCAATACTGAAAATTATCTGCAAACGTTTTATGATGTATCCGATACGTGTAGGTCTAATATGTGTTACTAATAGCGTCTAGACTTCGTTTAACACGATATATTAACACTACATTCCTATGTACTTTACCGTGGGAGAGCCTCGTTTCGGCAAGAATGCGTCGACTAGACCGGAGTGATTCCGCGGCCTCAAAGAAAACCGGTGTGAAACAGCGCTCGCGCTATTATTCACCGAGTGACTGAGGAATCCGGAGGCCAAACCCCCAAACCCCCTAGCGTTGAAGAATCCCTCTCTGGACATCCGCGTGTGATTGATTTATATCGAATAAATAAATATATAAAATAAATATCTAAAACAGGTATCTTTGGGTTTCACGGCAGAGTCTTATTAAATACCTACACTCTAAATTCAAAATTACGAAATTGTTTCAAATTTCACGTTTCATTTTAACAAAAAACTTACTTTAAAATATTCTATTGTTTATTTTATAGTACAAAACGTTACGAACACAAGTAAGTCGTTCTCGGTGCAAACTGTCTGCCCTTCCGTCGCCCTTCGTCTGTCTGTCTAGCCTATCACTATGTTCCAAGTCAAAGTATACATACACTTGGTCATTTACAAGTATTACAATAAGTACGATTAACCTACAAACACAGTAAATAATGTTATAGCCATAACAATTTCAATTACGTTCTAGTCGACTTCACACAACGCTCCTAAAATTTACAACACCTTTCTGTGACCCTGTGACATAGATTGTGTATTTAGGATCACCGTAGGTCATTCCTTTTCACCTTTGAAAACGAACAAGCTCTTCTATTTCCAAATACTTTAGTTAAATAAAAGTAATATGGTTGAGAAAGTTTAGAAGCTGTCTAGTCCAGACGTTTCGACCGATAACGTCTCGCTCTACGGAATTTACAATTGTCATTTTTCAACACTGAAATTTTTAAGTTACGTAGACATTACTTACATTATGTTACGTGTATTTCATTCATGTTTAGTTATCGAGAATGTAGATTTCGATTGTTAAGAATACCGAATAGCTTTAAAGTATTAGCTTCGCCGCCGGCAAACGCTGCTGGCTGTCCCGAGCAGGCGCACCAACTTGCTGAGCGAAGCGTCGTTCGCACTCTTAATTTAATTGCGGATTCGGTACTTATTTTATTGCTCACTGTGTGAATTCACAATGATAGCATTTTTTTGTATGGAATAGGCGGCAAACGAGCAACCTTATCGCCTGATGGTAAGCGATTACCGCCGCTCATGGACACCTGCAACACCAGAGGCTTTACAAGTGCGGATGAGGAAGGGGATGGGGGAAGGGGTTAGGGTAGGGTCTCCGGTATCCTCACTCACACACACACCGGTGAAACACAGCGCTGGCGCTGTTGCACACCGGTTTTTTGTGAGGCCGTGGTATCACTCCGTTAGGCGGCCAACAGGTTTGCTGTGTTATATACCTAAAAGAACCGCCTTAGTCTCCTCCGAAAACGAGCATATTGGTTTTGGCAAAACACTGGATCTCATCCTCAAGCATTTTTGGATCCCTGGCTTGGAGCACTTTGTAGCTAAGTATTTAGCTCATTGTTTGACCTGCATGTCTAGCAAGCGACTTCTTTCAATGTGCGTCGCTTCAACAAATCTCACCATCTGATAACTGAGGGGCTTGCTGACCCGTGGGGTTTGTGTAGATAACCTGGCCCTACACTATGCCAGCTGGCTGAAGAATTCTGGTACTGGGTCAGGTATGTCGGCTGGCCCAGCTGATCAGCCTTCGTACCGCAGCCTTTATACCTTTATAAGGAAAAGTGGTACCTATTCTAACCGGCCCAGCTGTTAGCATTCGTACCTTAGAATCGTAGTGAAATTCGGAGGAAGATTCGATGTGAAAAGAAAAAAATAAGAACTGAGGTTAGGCTACCTCCAATCCTCTCCTGTTTTTTAAATAAAAAAAAACACTCACTCCTGGTATCTAAAAATATATATACAGGTATACGGTTACCTACTTCAACAGAAAACATCTTCATCGTTAACAATTCCTCCTAGAAAGTCTATTTAGATGTTTAATAAGCTAGGTACAAAGAATTTTGTTGCTGTATTTCACGCACCTACAATTTCAATAAAAGTTCTTGCAAGTATAACTGTAGTAAAGAAATCGAATATCGTGCAACTAATGTTCATTGCATGATATTAAAATTCAGTATCCTTAACCATGACTTTTGATTGTAAACTTGTATTTACTTATTCCTTTTTATAGCTTGATCGATTACTCCATCGCCCAAGCAACATTGTGCACGCAGCCGAGGGAACAAAGGGAGTGAACATTGAGCTAGTACATTTCCGCTTGTATCGGAATAAAGTCCACCACACCAAAGTTACCAGGTAATTTTTTGAAATGGAGAATGCAGCACCAGTTGCTACTAATATAGGAGGTCGTCGAGAACCTTCTACTGATCCTGTCAAGGATCAAGGGATTTTGTAAGTGTACCTATGTTATATTTATTTCATACGTAATATTATGAACGCATAAATGTTTTTGGTAGACAGATTGTATTTCAGAAGAAAAATTTTCACTTCAATTGATATCTAACGATTACTTTCTGTCTACTTCTCTGTCTGTCTGAACACTTTTAAATGGACTGTTATAAAACTACGGAGTCGAATAAACTCCTCTTGTTATATTTTATCTGTATTTAATTATCTGCACACAGCGGCATTGAATTAAAAAAAGTTAAAGAAAACTGACACCACAAAAACTTCTTTTGGTGACGCCTCGCGCTGCCTGTAGACAGACATGTTTCCTGCCGAAATAACTTCACCTCTGAAAGTTTACTAAGTACTTATTAATAGGTAATAGACCATTAAGAATTACTTTATTTAAATACATTAACAAATTGATACTGCAAAATAATGTGCTTTACCTTCAACACATAAAGAAGAACAGTTAATGATTGATTTATTATAAGGTATAATTTACCTAATTTTTCTACACCGTCCAAATAATTTTATATTTTATTTTAAAATAATTAGTATTTCTTTATACTTATAAACACGATTCCAAATTAATTTTAACCAGTGTTGTAAGTATAGATTTAAAACGTTAGTAACATTAATAAAAAAAATGTGTGGTTTTATGAAACCTTGGTAAAATTGAAACTTTTTTTCACATTATAGACGTTTTTGGAATACTATTCCATTAAGGGTATAAAAATCGCTTTATCAGTCTTAATTTTACACTTGGAAAATTGGAATGATAATGGGAAATGATAAAAGTAGACTAAATCTCCAAATAATATTTTTATTGAACTCTGTGCCTTACACTTCAATAAAAAAAAAACCAAATGAAACATACAGTAATTGTTGTACCCAGTGGCCTCACACTAGGCAAGCCTATCCTGTGGGTGCCTGTAACGATTACCATTATGGTTACATAAATAACCTGTGATAATTTATGATTAATTGACAAGGTACTTTTTAACTGATGCATTTGCAGAAGAACAGTTGTTCACAAAAATAACACTGCAGCACGATTATGGCCGCAAAGATGGTACTTCTACGGCAAAATTCGAGAAATTCAAGAAGATGAAGCTAAGAAAATAGGTAAGATGAAGTAACGAAGTACTTATTAAGTTTAGTATACCTTCACTCCTTCATTCATTGAGATATGCGTGTGTAAGTCTTCATCCTTCAAGTTTTTTGCTCAAACTAGGTTGGAATCGGCTTTCAGATTTTTAACATAGAACGACTTCCATCAGATCTCTGCCTCAAGTACTTAGATGGTATCTATCGAAATTCTATTACATTTAGAAAGTTTCGTCAATATTTGTGGACTCTTATTACCCGTATTAATTGAGACAGACTATCGTATTGCCATACGATAGTCTGTCTGCCGGGCTCGACGTCTTACTGTACTCTCCGAGACACAAAGTCACAATCCATAGACTAACTTGGCTAAAATTGCGTATACATATTTGCAATGTACTATTATATTAACCAGCTGTTTATCACCACTAAACAGGTATGACGGTCGAAGAATATCGTGCGGCGTTACAGTGCCACAGCAGTCAACCTGAGCGGAAGCTGTACCCAGTAATTGTGGACCCATCTCCAACCCCTTTACCGCCCACGTCGTCAGGTGACTGGTATTAAATAGTAGACAATGGTTTAAAATTTTTGATGATTAATTAGTTTAAAACTGTCATAATGAAATAGTCCACTGTTGTACATAGGTCTTTATTAGAGATGTGCTTTCACCAGTGTTGTATTAAAGGTTGTTGATGATATATACCTCCTTGTTAAGAAGAAACCTACCTCCAGCAATAGACTGATAAATCCTGTTGAAGTGATGTGACGTAATGATAAAGAAATAAGTAGTATATATTTGAGGCAGATCAGTGGACCGTCTTAATACTCACTTTTGTAGACTTATAGGTATTTTAAGTATTTCCTGAAAAACATGGAATTTGACACATATGCAGTAAAAATCAGTGTTATTATTAATGAACGAGTATACTTTACATAATAGTGTATAGCCAAATAAAACTCTGCAATTAAGTCAAATAGACGGTTAGAGGTTGTACTTTTTTTATAAGATTAAATTTCGCAGGTATGATAGGTCGGCGTGCGCAATGCCCATTAGAACGTTACGGTCGTCTGGTGAAAACCGCTCGAGATTACCCAACCCGCCCACCATTAAGAGACGGCCAAATTTACAACCCTTACAAGCAGACAATTGTATTCTTAGGGTACGTAGTTTTTATATTTTATCGTAACCAAGACATGTATTATTTTACCCAGTGTTTTTATTTGAAAATCTTGGTTTGGAGTAAGAGATTCTGAATAATACCTATCTGTGGGATAGGTACTTACAAAGGCACGCATACAAAACACATTTTACAGTTTTAAAAAACAAAATGTAATATCGGTTTAACAGTTTCTGAGTTTCATCGTGAATAACAACGTGACCCGAGAATTATATTATATTAAATAGATATGCATACATATTTATTCTTTTGACGTGATAACGTCTAATAAATCGATGAACGCCGGCTGTTTCATTGTCCCGTTACACTCATTGTACGCTAGCGCAAACGATTAAATTTTATTCATAAAAGAATGCAATAATTTCATCAATGTTTTGTTATGATGTTGTCACGTTAAACTATCGTCCGTAAACTGACTTTACAGACAACCAAGTATTTGTTTGAGACAACCCCATTTTTCTCGGGGGACAAAGGAATAAAGGACACAATAGTACTTCAAATTCTGTGAATCAAACAAATACTTTACTGTTTCATGTTTATACTCCTACGTAAGTACCTATTTGATCTTAAGTATCTAATCTGAAAAACTTTGTTAGTAATGTGGGTATATAGCTAAGATGAATTTAAATGTATTTTACTCCGTAACACTCCGTATTCTTAATACATTATCACAGCAACCGATTAAGAATATGGAGTATCACCACCCTTATTTATCATATGTGTATTAAGAGCCGACTAAGGGAGAAAAATATGCAGAACAAGAGCTCTACTCTGCTAAGAATACAACCTTTATACAGACCAGCCAACGTGATAAAGTAGGCTAAAAATTCCTCTGTTGTTGTGTTGTGTTTACGATCCCTTCATTTGTTCCAAAACATTTGTTAGTATCTGATTTACATCAAAGTAATATAATTCCATTTTTGAATCCTTAATCCTGGCCGACAACAGGCAGAAAAAGTAATTTTCGCGACTGCGAGAAAATTACCAAAATGGTCAGGCGGTAAGAAGGGAAACTCGCTATATAATCAAAATACCTACTAATTTAAGCGGCCGTAAGGTAAGCACGTATCTTATTTCAATCTGACATGAAAGCTCATCGTTAGGTACCGTACCAAAGGTAGTTAATGAGTCATAGTTCACCTTCAAGTGGACTGGGTCGGCGTATAGGACGCCTGTAAGTCATATGTAACAACCAGGGCAACCCTACCTACTTAATAGCCACGTAATGAAAAAGTTTCATGCGTATACTCTAATGTATTGTTCACCAACCTATTCTATTATGTTTTGAATAACAAGATTTCATTGAATAATGGGGGTGTAAGGGGGTGAACCACAATCTTTCATTCCCAGCCAACCTCACCTGCAGGCGGTGCACCCACCCTGCTGAACAACACTGAAAAGTCTGATATTCAAGTACAATTGTGTTAGTATTACCTAAATGGTAAACAACACATGCAAGCTGTTGTCCAACAACTTATACGAAACTCTCTTTCCATTCACTCTTTCCACATTAATTAAAAAGTTCAACGACATTTCAGAAGCGTCGATGGAGATCCCATTTCCTACAAACTTCCACCATCGAGATCCGAGGTGACAGATGAGATGTGGGCACAACCGCGTCAGTTGACCGTATCACCGCTAGGCTGGGACAATTTGCAGAAAGTGCTGCAAGAAAGTGAAGGACTCGACACTTAATTGGTTTACAGCATCTGTATACGATTCTCCTCACATTTAAACTAGATCAATTTTTTAAAATTAAAAGTAATGAAAATAAACAAGCAACACTTGTAACATACGAGGGCCTAGTGCGAGCTTATTGTGAGAGTTTAGTGCGAGATCGACTCGTTCTTGAGGGTGACGGGCTCGGCGTTGCGACACCGGACGCGGTCACCATAACATTCGAATTGGTGTGAAATAAATTCATACTAAGCCCTCTTAAACAAGATTTTTGTTGATAGCCATGGACATACTTCAGTCTCTTTTCCCGAAATTATTTCACAGTTAGTAGGTAACCAAAAGGGAATATTCAAAGGCACTTCCTGATATACACTTCAGTCTCTTTTCCCGAAATTATTTCACAGTTAGTAGGTAACCAAAAGGAAATATTCAAAGGCACTTCCTGATATACACTTCAGTCTCTTTTCCCGAAATTATTTTACAGTTAGTAGGTAACCAAAAGGAAATATTCAAAGGCACTTCCTGATATACACTTCAGTTTCTTTTCCCGAAATTATTTCACAGTTAGTAGGTAACCAAAAGGAAATATTCGAAGGCACTTCCTGATATACACTTCAGTCTCTTTTCCCGAAATTATTTCACAGTTAGTAGGTAACCAAAAGGAAATATTCAAAGGCACTTCCTGATATACACTTCAGTCTCTTTTCCCGAAATTATTTCACAGTTAGTAGGTAACCAAAAGGAAATATTCAAAGGCACTTCCTGATATACACTTCAGTTTCTTTTCCCGAAATTATTTCACAGTTAGTAGGTAACCAAAAGGAAATATTCAAAGGCACTTCCTGATATACACTTCAGTCTCTTTTCCCGAAATTATTTCACAGTTAGTAGGTAACCAAAAGGAAATATTCGAAGGCACTTCCTGATATACACTTCAGTCTCTTTTCCCGAAATTATTTCACAGTTAGTAGGTAACCAAAAGGAAATATTCAAAGGCACTTCCTGATATACACTTCAGTCTCTTTTCCCGAAATTATTTCACAGTTAGTAGATAACCAAAAGGAAATATTCAAAGGCACTTCCTGATATACACTTCAGTTTCTTTTCCCGAAATTATTTCACAGTTAGTAGGTAACCAAAAGGAAATATTCGAAGGCACTTCCTGATATACACTTCAGTCTCTTTTCCCGAAATTATTTCACAGTTAGTAGGTAACCAAAAGGAAATATTCAAAGGCACTTCCTGATATACACTTCAGTCTCTTTTCCCGAAATTATTTCACAGTTAGTAGGTAACCAAAAGGAAATATTCAAAGGCACTTCCTGATATACACTTCAGTTTCTTTTCCCGAAATTATTTCACAGTTAGTAGGTAACCAAAAGGAAATATTCAAAGGCACTTCCTGATATACACTTCAGTCTCTTTTCCCGAAATTATTTCACAGTTAGTAGGTAACCAAAAGGAAATATTCGAAGGCACTTCCTGATATACACTTCAGTCTCTTTTCCCGAAATTATTTCACAGTTAGTAGGTAACCAAAAGGAAATATTCAAAGGCACTTCCTGATATACACTTCAGTCTCTTTTCCCGAAATTATTTCACAGTTAGTAGGTAACCAAAAGGAAATATTCAAAGGCACTTCCTGATATACACTTCAGTCTCTTTTCCCGAAATTATTTTACAGTTAGTAGGTAACCAAAAGGAAATATTCAAAGGCACTTCCTGATATACACTTCAGTTTCTTTTCCCGAAATTATTTCACAGTTAGTAGGTAACCAAAAGGAAATATTCGAAGGCACTTCCTGATATACACTTCAGTCTCTTTTCCCGAAATTATTTCACAGTTAGTAGGTAACCAAAAGGAAATATTCAAAGGCACTTCCTGATATACACTTCAGTCTCTTTTCCCGAAATTATTTCACAGTTAGTAGGTAACCAAAAGGAAATATTCAAAGGCACTTCCTGATATACACTTCAGTTTCTTTTCCCGAAATTATTTCACAGTTAGTAGGTAACCAAAAGGAAATATTCAAAGGCACTTCCTTATATACACTTCAGTCTCTTTTCCCGAAATTATTTCACAGTTAGTAGGTAACCAAAAGGAAATATTCGAAGGCACTTCCTGATATACACTTCAGTCTCTTTTCCCGAAATTATTTCACAGTTAGTAGGTAACCAAAAGGAAATATTCAAAGGCACTTCCTGATATACACTTCAGTCTCTTTTCCCGAAATTATTTCACAGTTAGTAGGTAACCAAAAGGAAATATTCAAAGGCACTTCCTGATATACACTTCAGTTTCTTTTCCCGAAATTATTTCACAGTTAGTAGGTAACCAAAAGGAAATATTCGAAGGCACTTCCTGATATACACTTCAGTCTCTTTTCCCGAAATTATTTCACAGTTAGTAGGTAACCAAAAGGAAATATTCAAAGGCACTTCCTGATATACACTTCAGTCTCTTTTCCCGAAATTATTTCACAGTTAGTAGGTAACCAAAAGGAAATATTCAAAGGCACTTCCTGATATACACTTCAGTTTCTTTTCCCGAAATTATTTCACAGTTAGTAGGTAACCAAAAGGAAATATTCAAAGGCACTTCCTTATATACACTTCAGTCTCTTTTCCCGAAATTATTTCACAGTTAGTAGGTAACCAAAAGGAAATATTCGAAGGCACTTCCTGATATACACTCCAGTCTCTTTTCCCGAAATTATTTCACAGTTAGTAGGTAACCAAAAGGAAATATTCAAAGGCACTTCCTGATATACACTTCAGTCTCTTTTCCCGAAATTATTTCACAGTTAGTAGGTAACCAAAAGGAAATATTCAAAGGCACTTCCTGATATACACTTCAGTTTCTTTTCCCGAAATTATTTCACAGTTAGTAGGTAACCAAAAGGAAATATTCAAAGGCACTTCCTGATATACACTTCAGTCTCTTTTCCCGAAATTATTTCACAGTTAGTAGGTAACCAAAAGGAAATATTCGAAGGCACTTCCTGATATACACTTCAGTCTCTTTTCCCGAAATTATTTCACAGTTAGTAGGTAACCAAAAGGAAATATTCGAAGGCACTTCCTGATATACACTTCAGTCTCTTTTCCCGAAATTATTTCACAGTTAGTAGGTAACCAAAAGGAAATATTCAAAGGCACTTCCTGATATACACTTCAGTCTCTTTTCCCGAAATTATTTCACAGTTAGTAGGTAACCAAAAGGAAATATTCGAAGGCACTTCCTGATATACACTTCAGTCTCTTTTCCCGAAATTATTTCACAGTTAGTAGGTAACCAAAAGGAAATATTCAAAGGCACTTCCTGATATACACTTCAGTCTCTTTTCCCGAAATTATTTCACAGTTAGTAGGTAACCAAAAGGAAATATTCAAAGGCACTTCCTGATATACACTTCAGTTTCTTTTCCCGAAATTATTTCACAGTTAGTAGGTAACCAAAAGGAAATATTCAAAGGCACTTCCTTATATACACTTCAGTCTCTTTTCCCGAAATTATTTCACAGTTAGTAGGTAACCAAAAGGAAATATTCGAAGGCACTTCCTGATATACACTCCAGTCTCTTTTCCCGAAATTATTTCACAGTTAGTAGGTAACCAAAAGGAAATATTCAAAGGCACTTCCTGATATACACTTCAGTCTCTTTTCCCGAAATTATTTCACAGTTAGTAGGTAACCAAAAGGAAATATTCAAAGGCACTTCCTGATATACACTTCAGTTTCTTTTCCCGAAATTATTTCACAGTTAGTAGGTAACCAAAAGGAAATATTCAAAGGCACTTCCTGATATACACTTCAGTCTCTTTTCCCGAAATTATTTCACAGTTAGTAGGTAACCAAAAGGAAATATTCGAAGGCACTTCCTGATATACACTTCAGTCTCTTTTCCCGAAATTATTTCACAGTTAGTAGGTAACCAAAAGGAAATATTCAAAGGCACTTCCTGATATACACTTCAGTTTCTTTTCACGAAATTATTCCACAGATAGTAGGTAACCGAAAGAAAATATTACACATCAATAATATTACGTCATTGGTCACTTAATTAAAAACTTTAAAGGCTATGTCGTCACATTAATATTTTTTTAATTATTATTTAACTATGAAATCCTGTGGATGGAAATATGTCCCATATTATCTGACCAAAAAAATATTGCTTACCTAATACTACCATACTGTGATTCAGTAGGTATTAGCTAAGAAAGATTATTTGTATAATATATTGTAGGTACAGTCCATTCGCTTAGATACGGTCACTTTTATCGCACCGCTGTCGCACGTGCGGCAGCTGTAATGAAATCAAAGAGCCCGCCTGCGTCGTACACCCACAAGTATGATTTATCAGTTTACGCCGTTGTATGAATTATAGATTCGTATTTCACAACAATAATCACATTTATGTGCGGATACACCGCCACTATCTAAACGAATGGACTATATATAAACTTTTCTTAAGCATTTAAGGTTATAATTGGAGTCTTAAAATAAAAACTTATTTATTTAAATTATATTTATTTCACTTATATGCGTCCATGTCTTTTCACAGCCGACATTGCTGGTAATTGTAACACTATATGTTCGGGCAACATTTCCAGTGTCACTGCTTCTTCCTTGTCTATCCAGTGAAAGTCAGCCAAATACTATGAAAAAAAAGAATTACTTATAAAATTTAAAGCCTGATGTGAGACGTGAGTGAGTAGCGTACTTGGAATATTGGCAATACCATATTAACAGAAGTCGTAACAGAAAATAGGGTAGATGACACCTTAGTCAAATTCAAAATGATAATTTTGCATGAAAAATGTACTAAATAAAAACTTGTGACGTCATTGTATTAGACTACTCAATTGAACAATATATTTCAATGTATATTTACCGAGATATTTTTTTTAAAAAGTCAGCTCGTGCTTTAGAAATATACCTCATGTGTCGCGCGGGACTTTACAAACATACATGACTCGGGCAGCATTTTGTAGATCTCATAAAGTGATGTCCCACGTGGGATTTGAACCCACGACACTTGAATCAGTAACAAGCGGCGTAGTGACCGCTTAAACCACTAGGCCAATCGTGCAATCATTTTAGAGAAATATAACTTACTTTTATAGGTACTATTTTAAGTCCAACATTTTTACTTCCTGGCTTAGATTTTCTTTTAGCTGCTGGTTCGACCTCCTCCTGAAAAAGTAATATTTTTAAATATTAATATTTGAACTCTTGAAAATAATCTTTAAGTTATACATAGATTTATTTTAAAGTAATATTTTAGAACTGTTGTTTGTGTTCGACAAATACTTGCTTAAAAAACAATTATGAAATGAAAATTAAACAAACAACTTACGCTTCCATATCAATTTAACTGTGTTTTAATTATTACTTTTTTTAGGACATAACATTCCTAATGAAATGATAAATGAACTAGGTTTTAACAGGTTAATTATCAAGTCCAATTTTAGAGTTTCAACACAACGTTATGTAAAAATGACAAATCAAATCTGTTTTTCGATTCGATTTGGAAAATATAATCACACCTATAAATGTGTTGGTAATGTTACAGAAGTAACGCCTCTATATATGTACCTGTGTAGTTTTTTCCATGATCCACAGTGAGGTTTCATCTTGGAACACGACCGCATCCCTTGAGGGGTGCGCGTTGACTGAGAGCACGGCGGACTTGCGCGACAACCACTCCGGGGGCAACGCCGCTCCCGGCCATTTTGTGAACCTCTTCTCTTTTAATTCATATTCTACTATCTGTGTATATTATTAAAAAGATGGGTGTTTAAATAAACAAAAGCATAAAAATTTATAAATATAAAATTGGGTATTAAAGACTTTGGTTATTTTAGGTGTGCTATATTGTTTACTAAGTAGTAAAAGTCGCGGCAAGCCGTTGAATGCGGGTATATTGGTACCGAATATATTGGAGAACTTTGAGGAAGGCCTATGTCCCGCAGTGGACGTCTTGTGGCTAAGTTGATGATAATTATGTTGTTTGTATATTGAACTATTAAAAATAGAAGTAAGACAAAACCTGAAGTACGATAGTAACATACGATATTTAAATTACCTACAGGGCCTATAGATTTGAAATAAAAATTAGTAGTTTATCATTTTGCTCACTGGCAACACCACATCTTCCGCTGATCAAGCGGAAATCGACTGCACTAATAAATAACGTGACGGCTAGTATTCTCAGTAAGCAGAAATATAATCATTAAAACAATTAAATATCTTTATAAATTTAACTAAAATATGTATTTAAAATAAAAGTGTGTTTCGTTAGTAAGTAGAAAAATAGAAAATAATAATAATGCCAAATGACAATGTTTAACAAGAGTAATTACCTTCTGATCGACGTACGCCACTATGAGGTTTTCTCTTCCACTGTCTATTGTGAGTGCTGATGGCAGACACTGGTACTTAGGCAATGATACATGGTACTCAAATTTCTTTGCGTTCTGCGTCCAAACAATTATTGAGGCTTGAGTATCAGCTGCGACTAGATATATCCCACTCTGAGTTCTTTTGGATATGCACAGATGTAACAGTGATTTGGCTTTGAAAACTGAAAATTGTAATTTCAAAAGGATTAAAGGTTATTGTGAACACCGAAATTCAAATTATATTCAAACATCCATGCTTTTTTATTAATTAACTGCCTCGGTGGCGTAGTGGTAGCGTATGCGACTTCTAAGCTTGAGGTCTCGGGTTCGATTCCCGGGTCGGACAAAATGTTTGTGTGATCTGCAAATATTTGTATCGAAGTTTGGGTGTTTTCTATGTATAATATGTATGTATATGTACTTACAAAAAAAAGTATATAAGTATTTATATCAGTTGTCTAGTACCCATAACGCAAGTGTGCAAGATGTCCGGAATATTTATTTATTTATTTAATTAATCTTTCGGCAACGGTATCTTTTGGTTGGATACTTTCACGTCGCTGTTATTTTATTATTTGCATATTTAATCTTATTTATAAATGTATGTATAAAGACTGTGCTATAGTATATATAGTACATGTTTTTCTAAAAATCTTAAAGTTATTTTTAACATATTCATTAAATTTTAAATGTAAAAACGAAACTTTTTACAACCTAAAGAATATTAATAACTTACATTTATCTAAAGTTATAGTTTGTACAGGTGTAGCACCCGCTTCTGGATCCACTTGTAGCACATGTAGAACCCCAGCACAATGTGCGACCATGATGTGGGAGTCTTCCGTGAACGCAATACGGTCACAACCACCCGCAGGTAGACCCGTAATTATTAACTTTGATAGAGATATGTTCGACTCGTCGTCCTGCAATCAGGTAGAAATAAAATTGTGGCGACTTCCACATATAACACAACAATAATCTACTACAGCGCCATCTACCGAAGATACACTGAACTACGAAGTAACGCATTACACGGAGTAACTACAAATCCTGAATCGCGCAATAAATAGTTCCCGTGCCGATTAACATCAACTGTTGGGCAGTAGCCCGCCAGGCATGATCACCTCGCCTGGCCGGAGGATCCTCCCTTTGTGTTGGGTGGAACATGATACCCGTTCCCCCACAAACATAGATAACAATTTTTAAAATAAGTATGCCGTGGTAATATTATTTTATTCCTTCTTTTTTAAAACAATTCCCACACGAGGAATATACATCCTCTGTCGCGGAGGACTTATACGTGTAACGAACTTATGGATTTAATTGTTAATAACATAATAACAAGCCCACATTGTGCGCGTGAGTTTATTGCGAAGATTGGCTATGTGATCATTCTTCGCTCGTATCAGCGAAGAATTGAGTAGGAGTCGAAGAGGTCACCATGGCATCAATCGGAGGGTTATTATACATCTTGTGTCGCAGGGGACTATACAAACTTACATGTAACGGACACAAGAACATCCAGACTCGGGTAAAGGGCAGTAGACGGAGACAAACTTCTTAGCACTCCATGGATTCACCGTGCGGGTGCCGGGTCCATCGTGTGGCAAAGGGAGAAACTCAAAGCAGTTCCCAGGACTTACGACCTAGGTGTAGGTTTAAGGAGGCCCCCTTTAAGATACGCATCAACGGTCACCTTCACTGCTCGAGTTTCCCGCCCTACCTAGCCAAATTTGGTAGGAACCTGTTAGTGCAGCCTTGGATACTCGTTCTAAAATAGAACTTACTGCAGATCTCGACAGGCCAAGGTCTTTCAAAAGGTTATAGAGAGATTTAGCTGGTATACCTCTCGCTCCCACTTCTACCGCGTATAAATTAACCACATAGCCATTTTTGTTAAGTTCAGTTGTTAGATCGTAATATTTATTTAATTTTATTCTATGGTCTTTAGGAATATTATTTTCCCACGGAACAGTAAGCTCTACTAATATTATGTGTTTAATTTGTCTAGAGAAAAGGAATATGTCCGGTCTGGATGACGAAACACCAACATCCTCTGGGATTTTATAGTGCTTATCATACGTATCCATCAAAATAGTCCAGTCAGGTGCAGTACCTAGGATTGAGAAAGGCTTGCTTTTAGATTTGGTAGTTGAGCCATCCTTTATAAAGTTAATTTCTCGTTTATTTGTAGTCAATCCTTTTTGGGCTCTAGCTACTGAAAGACTTACTTACTATGTCATAGAGTAGTTACGGAGTAATAAAATATGCTATCAAAGATCAGACTACAACCTGTAGAATGCGGGCAATAACAATAAAGTTAAATGAAACAGAGGAAAATAGTTATATTCCTACTTAGTTATTTATATATCTGATAATATTAATTTACAGACAGAACAAAACACTTACTATTTCTAGTTTGAGCATCCGAACATCACTTGCAGTGGAATACACTATTAATTTGCCGTCAGGAGACAATGCACAGCATCGTAACTGTTTATTTCCCTTTGTTTGTATTGAGGCTAATTTCACTGGCTTTTCTGTTAGTTTTAAACTTTTCTTCAGTGTATTCTCTGCTTTAGCCTTGCTTATAACATCAATTGAGGAATCTTCCTCAATATGATTATTATCTGTGGTGTTTGTTTCTTGATTGGAGCTCACATTAACTAATACATTGCCTACATTGTTTTTGGCATATGCACCTAGTTTCCAGACTTCTAGATAATTACTATACCTAAACATAATAGAAAAAAAAATGTTAGGTAATGACTGAGTATAGAATAAATTGAGAATATTTAACTTACAGAATCATCAATCAAACATCTCTTTCAAATTTAAACAGAGCTATGGTTACCTTAGAAGTAATAACTTTTTATGCCTGCACACAGCAGACCTTGGTGCTGTAATCATTGGAGGAATTCTCATAACCCATTTTGGAGGGTAGCTTGAGAATGTAAGGTAGCCATCAACACCTACTGATATTAATTTTTCATCATGTATAATAAGGCCTCTGAAAAAAAGAATATAGGACCTTATAATATGTTTTATACTTCTACAATAGAACGTGTAGTGATCGGTAAAGTAACACAATAGATCAAAAAGATATATCTAAAGCTCACTAACAATTTCTTATGTAAGGCTAAAATTATAGTCCATAAGATATGGATGTTTATTATGTCTTTATCAAGTAATAAATAATGGTCATAGTAAGACACACCACATTCAGAATATCTTTAGAAGACGCAATGTTAATGCTTATATTTCAGAGACAAACGGGTCCATCGTGTGGCAGAGGGAGAAACTCAGAGCAGTTCCCAGGACTTGCGACCTAGGTGTAGGTTTAAGGAGGCCCCCTTTGAGATGCGCATCAACGCTCACCTTCACTGCTCGAGTTTCCCGCCCTACCTAGCCAAATTTGGTAGGAACCTGTTAGTGCAGCCTTGGATACTCGTTCCAAAATAGAACTTACTGCAGATCTCGACAGACCAAGGTCTTTCGGAAGGTTATAGAAAGCTATAAAATAGCTTACAAGACATTATTTTCAACAGGTACAGTTTTTTTTATATAAAATATATGAGCCTGCCAAAGTGACTTTACTCTGCTTGACAGAAAGCATAAGCAAATACCAAGAGCAGTGATCATCATTGCCAATGAAGACAGTTCAGAATGGTGACCGTCACTATGGCGGCTTATCTATCTAGATATCTATGTTAAAAAGATTTGAGGTTATATGAAACTAACTTCCAGAACTGTTATTAAAAGATATCCTTTAAAAACTACTACCGTCACTGAAATATACATACTAGGGATGTTGCGAATATTCGCATCCGCATCCGCAAATGCGGAGCTTCCGCATGGATTTGGACATCTGCATCCGCATCTGCATCCGCAATAATCAATGCGGATGTTCATGCGGATGAGAATGTAATACAAGTTGCGACAAGAAAGAAATTGGGCGGGGCCAGCGAATGGCGAGTGCCGTTCGCACGTGTTAATGACCAATTAAACACCAAACATTTTGATTATAATAAATACTGACAATATTTTTTCCTGGTTCTCCTAATACCAATGCCGAAGGGCCTAAAATAATGAAAATTACTGATTCCGCGCGAAGATTTTTAAGCAGCAGTATTCCTAGTGAACAACTGTTTAGTAGCGTTGGTTTAATTGATGTTCCTCTCCCGTAAACGCCTTGAATCAGAAAAGGCGGCAATATTACTTTTTATTAAGTATAATGCTCCTATTTTTAACTTCATTTACTAATACGAACATTTGTTGTTACATAATTTAAAAAAATAAGAGCATTATAGTTAATTTTAATTTTCAATAAGGGAGCGTTCAAGTACGTAACGCAATTTGGGGGGGAGGGGGGTTCTCGTAAAATGTTACGATGCGTTACAGGGGCGGGAAGGGATCTTTCTTATAACACGTTACGTAACACTGTTTCTTCTTTTAAATAAAAAATTAGGGAATTAAAACTCATTAGTAATTTGTTCTCACAAGTTGGCAAACTTTTTCGTTTATATTTCACAGGGAATCCCTAGATTGTATTGTACGTTATATATTGTTTTCGTTGTTAGTATTCGTTAGTGTTTATGCAGAAGCAAATTGCTGTAGTCAGTTGGTGTTATTAAAGTGAGTTCATAGTGTTCATACTGTAATGTCCTCAAAAGAGGGAGATTTGTATCATCAGCTGTTCTCGGCCTATAAAGGCTCTCATACTAACTTGCCAGCGCAACTGTGACAAAAAAATGTCAATGAAATTTGGAAAACGGCTAAAGAAAAACTAAAAAATAAAAAAACGTTTATAGAACATATAAGGGAGCGTTCGAGTATTACGTAACGCAATTTCGGGGGGGAGGGAGGGGTTTCGTAAAACGTTACGATGCGTTGTAGGGGGGAGGGGGGGTTCAAAAATCTTCAAAAGTTGCGTTACGTAATACTTGAACGCTCCCTAATAAAATGTTAACAATTACTTTATAAAGTAATTGTTTTAATTCGATATTCATAAACTGTATTTTTATAGTATTTTAAACATCCGCATCCGCATCTGCATCCGCGGATGTGAGCCTTTAAAAATCCACATCCGCTTACGCATCCGCGGATGTGAAAAAATTGGCATCCGCAACATCCCTAATACATACCTATTATACAAGTTGGATATGACAATACGAAATTAAACGAAACAGCGGGTTATTTAAATGTATTGGTTTACTTTGAGATTGTATAATTTATCTAAAACTAAAATTAAAAAAATAAATTTTCAAACAAACTAAATATCTTAATAAATAAAACCCCGTTCATACGCTTGGCAAACAGCAAAGACGAACGTGATTGCCTGTTCTTGTTTGTGTTCGCCGCTGTTCGGAGTCGGTGCTGGTTTTTCTTCACAAATCAAAACAGTTTGTAATTAATCCACACGCTTGGTATACGCAACTGACGCAATCAACGTCACAGGTTCGCTCACTGACCCACTAATCAAGTCCTGAGTCTTGTTACGTTTGCAATAAAAAATAATACAAAAAATGTCTTCGGTTATCATTTTTTATTCTTCCGCGTGATTCGTCCAGCATTACCTATTATTTTTAACAATTTTTAACTAGTTTAAATGATTATGTTGTGTCATTCTTATTACTTAGACATAAAACATATTTTAGAGTGGAAATTATTAGAGTATGTGTAACATCGGTCGTTAACCCGTATATGATAGTGTTTTAATTTGATACATCGTGTAGTATATTTCAAAACCGAAAAATAGTGTCCTATGGTTAGCCACTTATATTCCTAGTTAGTTACACCTACAAAATTTCAGTAGTCTAAACTACCGAAATACATACAAAAGTATAAGTATACATACAAAAGCTAGAATACAATAAAAATATTTAAGTATGCATACCTGACATCATGCTCATGAATATTTCTTTGTACATTTTTGACCCATTGTGCATCCATTTGTTTACCAGTATTTTTATATACTTTTGTAAAACTCATTATCACTGGATCCACTCCACTGCAGAAAAGACTTTTCTCATCATCTGACACAGCTATTGAAAGTATGTCTGCTTTGTGTGTCGGGTATGATTCAATCTGAAAAAACATCAGGTTTTTAAGCACTTTTACAGTGTACCAGTTCTTCAGACAGCTAAAGACATTTACTTTGGACAAGGAATCTTATGCTTTTAGTTCAAAAATATATTTATACTATTTGACATAAACTCACATGTACCTTGCACAAATACGAAAATTATTATTAAAATACTTAAAGATTATATTAATCATTTGATTTCAATTTTTTTTTCCATTTTATTGAAGTGAAACTTCTTTATCAGGGTTGTCAAAAAATTTCGCGTCACATTTATCCGTTACGCGTCACATTCTTTCGTTACGCGTCACATTTAGTAGTTACGTTTTGAGTAGTTACGTTTGAGTTTTTTTCCTGTTATTTATAAACTGAAACAATTGTTTATTTATAGTCTAATTTATTCAGAGACAATCGTTTAAATTCTGCTTGTAAATCGATGGTGGACGTTGACGTTTTTCGGCCATGATAAAATGTTTTATCATTATTGAGAGTAGTTATACACAATCCTTCAAAAAAAATTTATAAAATAAAACAAAAAACATTTTCAAACACAAACAGGACCAAATTAATACTACAATGAAATATCACATTACAAACAATATTATTTTATTTAGTCCACAATGTAAATAACTACACACATCACATGCCACAAACTTACTTCATTCACACCACAGATCGCGAAATATTTACTCAGGTCTCGCTCCTTAACTTTTATTGCACTTGAAATAAGAATTGTCACGAATATTGCTGGTTTATAAGTCTTTTGTCGTTATACCTTACGTCGACATATGATATTTATTTTTTGAAAAATAACGTCATAAAGAAGTTTCACTTCTTACGAGTGTACGCTAGTACACGCAAACATTTTTTTTCACATCATTTCGACTTTCAATCTCAAATCAAATATGTATATATTACACTAGCCCATGCAACTTCATCTGGGTCTCTTAAGTTATGCTCAGCTCCTATTGGTTTAAACATGATGTTAACTATCCTACCGTAGGCACGCCAGCAAAACATAAATTTAAAAAAGAGTTTAGTAGTTTCAGAGTTTATTTGGAGCACAAGCATTTCATATAAAAGATTTCTTACCTGATCACCAACAGTACTGTCCCAAAATATAAGTCGTCCAAGACTGTCTCCAGATACAATAGTATTGTCAGATAATACTCCTAGGCACCATACAATAACCTCTTTTCCACGGCGACTAACTGACATGCGATTGATAGCCTGTCCAGTTTCTACGTTCCATACCCTTATGGTATTTATTGAGCCTGCAATAACAATAATAATTGTTAGAAACAAACCTGATTACCCATTAACTCCTTGTCTCTTGTTCATCTTCCTAGTCTTTATTCTTTACATGACTGTATCAGGTTGGCTACCAGTTTAACCAGATCCCTAAATACGTAGGACCTCCCCAACCCAAAAAGTTGAACTAGTTGTACGTATATTTAAGCGCACTGACTTCCCTGTGACGATTGCCATAGATGTGCCATGACAACTAGGATCAACTGCGAAACATACTCTCAAAGGTACAAGCGTGAAACTTCACCATTGCATTCCCCCTACAGGACAAAGATTGTGTGCTTTTTCAGAAACTTTCTACCACGCACAACAAAACCATGGAATGAGCTGTTGCCTGCGGTGTTTCGGACCAATACGGCATAATATCATTTTTTAGATATACATATTATAAAAAAAAATGTCAAACCTATAATTTGGCAGAATAACCCTTTTCCGAAATTGCGGCCGAGATACAACAGTTATCTAAAATAAAATTGCCTCCTTTGAGACATAGGTTGCATTTCTCTGAGAAATACATGCTAAGCCCAAAAAAATTAACATTTCAATAGACTACTATATTTAATATCTTCAAGTTTAATAAATGCAAATTTAAAAGAAGGCAAGAAGTTGACTGTGATGATGATGATGATGATAAAATTTTATGTATATAAGTATAGAATTTAAAATGTTACCTGTAACTAACAGATTTCCTGTGTTATTAAATTTACAGCATAAAATTCTGCCTTCTTGCTTATCAAACAGTTTTTTATAAACTATTTCATCATTTTCCACATTGTATAAATTAACGTATCCTTGTTCAGTCCCGACGGCCACCAAAGAGTTATCTGTATTCACATCCAAACACCATGCTGCATAGCCTGTGAGGAGTACTGTTGTTTTCAAGACTAACTTATCGAGATCCCATTCAACTAGTGCACCGCCAAGGCCAGTAGCTAATAGTCTTTCATTTACCCAACCAAGAGCTTCCACAGAACCATTTGCTACGCCAGGAATAAATTTTATGTGAAATGGTGCATGGTTTATATCCCATATTTCTATCGAAGCGTCACCTCTAGAAAAAGATAAAAATAAGTAGTGTTTGAATTATATTTGAACACAAAATATTTGTTTCAGAAACTAACCTTGCAATTGCTATTTGTTTACTTGATTTGTTGTATGAAATGCAATTGATAGGCTCCGGTTTTGGAGTATAATATCGCACTCTATGTACTTTACTCGCCATTTGAAATGATCAGTGAATCACAATATTAAAACACACACCAGAACACGTTAAACTATGCCTGTTGATAATAAAATTCACATCAGGCACCCATATAACCTCTAAAAGTACACGACTTTAAATTTGACACTTCATGTAAGGCCTCTAAGTTGATTGAAAACAAGTTCAATGTTCATGAGAAAGATAAATTATTTATTTGCCTTCTGTGGCTCATGTGTAGCATAAACTAAATTAATTTTATGATCTGGCAGCACTTTTTAGAACAACGTTTCCGATTTGATGTGTTGGAAAACTTTTCTTTTATCGATATTATAGACCATTTTATCAAAAATCAATGTTTTAGGTAATAAAACTCCTTTCATTATCTTTAAACCGATGTGGCTTTTCATACATCAAATTCTTTATGATTATTTTCATTTAAAAAATTATCATTAATTTAGTACCACAGTCACCATTTCTAGATGTATCCAAACATAAAAGTAAAAAAAAAAAAACAGAAAAATAAGGTTTCACAGAATAAAATAAGTACCATTGGAGTTTCTCTTAAAATCGTGATTTAATACAATCGCATTCGATTTATTGCATTATTATAGGATTTAGTGCTTGAAAATGGGAGACGGTCAAAGTGAAAGTAAACCTTTGCTTCGAGATGGTAAGTAGCTTTGTTGTTATGACAGCTGATGAATCAACTTTACGAGACTTACGATTATTGTTACTAAACAATGCATCTAAGATTACTCGACCTAACAAGAACCGTCAGCAATATAGTTGATCGAAATGAATACGTTGTGCAACAGATTTTCCAGTTCTTACATGACTTGTTACGTATTTTCTACTTTATACTCACGCCAATGTATCTTTTTATATGATAGAGGAGGTAAATGTAAGCACAATATCTCCAATTGGACCTGACGAACTTCCTCCGCCCTACCAGCAAGCAGGAATGCCTATGGTAACGTGCCGCGTGTGTCAGGCTATGATCGATATATCAGGGAAGAGGGAACAGCATGTTGTGAAATGTTCAGAATGCAATGAAGCAACGGTATGTTCATTTATTTTTTCTACAATGAGTTAAAAGTGTAGTAAAGATTTTTCTAAATATTTATGCTATATTCTAACTGTGTGCTAAACTGTATACATATATATTTACTCTATAAATATATTTCTAATTAAAATCAAATTTGATAATTTTCAGCCTATAAGAAATGCTCCACCTGGGAAAAAGTATGTTCGTTGCCCATGCAACTGCTTATTGATTTGCAAGTCATCCTCACAACGGATTGCGTGTCCCCGTGCTGATTGCAAAAGGATCATCAACTTGGCACCGTCACCTGTGACCCCACCGGTGCCAACTTTGCCAGGCATGTGCAGGGTCATCTGTGCTCATTGCCAAGATACTTTCTTGGTAAATATAAAATTCACATAATTTACAGTAAATTTAAATAAGAAACAAACACTAGTTTTTATGGTAAAATACGACTATAGACACACCTTGCTTTTTATTTTAAACTAGCTGACCCACGCAACCTCGTTTGCGTCTTATATTACCCGTTGCGTAAAAAAATTCCCGTTTTTTAAACACTTCATTGGTGCTCTGCTCCTATCAGTAGTAGCGTGACGATATATAGCCTATAGCCTTCTTCGATGAATAGACTATCCAACACTGAAAGAATTTTTCAAATCGGACCAGCGGTTCCTGAGATTAGCGCGTTCAAACAAACAAACTCTTCAGCTTTATTATTAGTATACTCGTAGATAGTACTTATGTATTTTAAATATATTTAAATCCTTCCAAGACTGGTTTTGCTAAACTTATAACACAACCATCAACAGAACCAGTTATAAATGAGCAATTTTAAACTCACAAATTGTGACTAAATGCTGGATCATATACTAAAAGTTGGGAATGTTTTTTAAAATAACACAATTTTTTTTTAATCTTATTTATTAATACATAAAATATTTTTCTGAACCAGTTCAAAGGCTCTGAGCATTCATTATATGAGTAAATTGACCTTGACTGCCATAATTATCTTTACTAAAATTAAAATATTCATTATACCTATGTATATAATTATTTTGCATTTTTAAATGAGCCTGTAATGAATCCTATCACAACTCTGTCTAAATAGTAAATAGATAACTTTGCCTCAAATATCGTTTATATCAGCAATTACAATTCATTTAAATAAGTGCATAGTTCATAGTCTTATTTACCCTATGGCAATGAGGGCAAAAGTCTTTGTTTCAGTGTCAGGGATGACTCACACTTCAAGTTCACATACACGCTATATCTTATTGAGTAGTAAAGTAAATATGCAATCCACTGGATTAATTTATTTATTTGGGCAAATTTACACAATTTTCTTAGTCTATGGTTTTAAAATTAAAATATTTCTAATTGTGTAGCTTAACATCTTAACCACCTTACTAGTATATATATTATAAATGCAAAAATAACTCTGTGTGTCCGTTAAACTTTTACGCCAAAAATACTGAACCGATTTAAATGAAATTTGGTACACAGAATGCGAAAAATGAGTTGTAAGGGGATAAAAGATTATATATATTATATAAGTCACTATTGCATGCAGACGAAGTCACAGGTACAGCTAGTTATCTTTAAGTAAAGCATTCAAAATATACATTTTATATAATTAAATAATCTAGAGCTGAGGATCGAACTAAGCGGCGTGCACTTAGAGAGGCCTATGTCCAGCAATGGACTGCAATAGGCTGATGATAATGTAATTAAAATAATGTAAAAAACATCACATGCATAGAGCATACGTTTTTCTTAGAGAACTAAGAAAAACTATGATAGAGCATCAACTTAATCTTGGATTTTCTTATATTGCCCGCTACTTCGTACATAGTTTTTCATCATTTATACCTTCCCTGGACTACGACAAATATTTCAAAAGAAAAATCTCCAACGAACAGCAATTGATTTTTATAATAAGATCACACACAACCAGTGTTGGGCAAATTTTAATTGCAATTAAAATTATTGACTAACAAGAGATTAATCGTGAAAGGACACTATAAAAACTAACAATTACAATCGATCAATTTTTAGTTTTTATAGTATCCTTTCACGATTAATCAATTGTTAGTCATTAATTTTAATTGCAATTAAAATTTGCCCAACACTGCACACAACTAACTCGTTCCTCCATATATGTACCGTGTATACAAACAGGTATTTAGTTAGTATAAAATACTGCTACAGAATGTCGCTAGATGTCATTATATATATTAATAATATTATTAACAACCTCTATCTTCGTCATCATCATCTCTGCAGTCCACTGCTGGGCACAGACAGAGACCAAGATCTGTGATATGCCTTGGGCCTTGGGATCTCTCTTGGTCTCTACTTCTCATCTTATTATGGAATATTTAAATACCAAATTCACATTTTATATAATGTTAAAGATAGAAACTTCACACTATGCTTTCCTTTCTTTAAAAAAAGAATAACAAATAATGCTATCAAAATCTACTTTTGCTACAATTAATTATTGTTTTAAAGCTCAACTGATAAATTTCCGCCTTTGATAAACAGAATATTATCTTAATTAGTTTAAATGCGTAGACCAACAGACAAACAGAAAGAGGTCAGCGAACTTTGATAAATTCTTTTGTCATTTACAGTATCAGCTATTGAAAAACGCTCCAGTACGATGTCCCCATTGCCGCAAAGTTTCATCAGTGGGGACGCGTATGGCCCGTCTCCGAGGCACAGGGTTCGCATTACTGGCGATAGTGTTCTTTGCTATCGCTCTGGGAATCACTCTTGGAACGATGAATGCCGCGAGGAATCACGGAGGTGGCATCTACGTGGCGTACGTGGCTGGCTTCTTGCTCGCGCTCATCTTAGGTAGCCGAGCTGTATACTATTTCGCGATGAAAGTAAGTACGATCGAAGGCCCAATGTAAATATATATATGTGATAACATTTTTACGACTAGAAAATATATAGAGAAATTCTCAATTCCATATAACGTTGTATAATATATATTGGTTTTAGCCAAGTATATTTTAACCATCACAATATAGAGCCGAGGTTGTTCTATTTGATGATTAGTTAGCTTGGGTTTTGAAAGTAAACCACACGAAGTAATGTTGGACAAATATATAAAAAGAACCTTAAGTTTTGCCTTCTTGATATATACGGCACTGAAGGATCTTGTTATTGAATGATAAATTATTGATAAGTGAATAGACATTTAATATTGTATGAGTTTGGTGCGAAGTATCATTACAGTCATGGTCTGGCAGAACCTCCAATATTATATTTTAATTGCCACCTGTCAATATCTGTGTCAAAACCAAACGACGTAAATATATTATTATATACCTACATAGAATGCAAAGGGACACACTCAAATTGAAAAACATATTCTCAAGATTTATTGTAAAATGCAACTATAAACTCAAAATGTTATGAGATTAATTTTTACTATTATTTATGTTGTTCAAAAGGTTAGAGTATTATTTAAAACAGGGTTACACTATGATACCATTGTTTTTCCAATCTACAAGTTTAAAAGTTATAATATGAAAATTAAAATGATTGGTAACTTGTTTTAGATTAGTACCTTCATATTGTTAATTGTAAATATCTATTTATTTTTTGTACAACAAAATACCGAAAGCTATTCACATTGAAGTATGTCACCATCAGATTATCATGTCATAGATTGTAATATATCTCGTGAGATTGTAAATTGTCAAAAGATTGTGAACAGTAACATACTGCTAACAATTAAATGTATTATTTTTTGTTAGATTATAATTTAGCGAAGTGAAACCGTAAAATTGTAATATGGTACGCGACGGATCGCATCTCGCTCGCTTATTGGTTGTACAGCATATGTCCTGCGTCGCCATATTTGTTTGTTGCCGAACATAAAGTATTTTTTAAAATGTAAATTGATTGCATGTTGAAAATACATCTCAGCTTTAGAATTAGTAACTTAAAATTGTTGTTGCAGTAAAATGAATCTGTGATTAATTAAAGAAGTTCTAACATAACCTAAATCTATGGCCATAAAACGGTATACTGTTAGACCGACCAATCAAGGACAGTTGACAATTTTACGCGCGACAGATTGTAATTTAACAGTTTTACTTTGATACATTTTAATGTAACAAAAAATAATACGTTAAATTGTAAGCAAGTATATCACAGTTGACAATCTTTCGACAGTTTACAATCTCGCTAGGTAGATTATAATGTAACGGTTTTTACAATCTTACGGTGATTACACTGTCAAATAATATTTCCAAAGGAAGAACTGATTTATATTTCATTGTTATTAAAATACTTTGGTTGTAAAAAAAACTTTTCGTGTGAATATTTTTGGATCTGAATAACTTTTTTTTGTTTTGTTTATGCTTCTAGGTTACATTAACTTATAATTTAATTGTAAATTGACATACAAATGCCATTTAAATAATTAAATCTTGTCTATGTAGGCTCTAATGCAAATAATAAAAGTAGATTAATAATAAACAAGTAACCAGATGCTCGGATGTTAAAAAAAATTGTTGTTCTGTTTCTTTAGCTTTAAAATATTTAGTCAGATCCAAAATGTAATCATATGGCATTAAAATACATCAACTAAATACTCTCAGATATTTAATGTACAATACAAAGTTAATACTGTGTTTACCATTTAAAAAAGAAGATAGTTTTGGTTTGATTAGCACTGCTAGGCGATATGTTTAAATATCTATCAAAAGTAATGTTAGTGCTCATGGCTAAGACAGTAGATACTTTTAAGAGTCAGCGATATGGCAAATCGTTATCTAGAGTGAACAGTATAACAGTTTCTTATGAATCATTGAAATCCTCATATAACTACTAGCATTTATGCGGATTCTGTTGCTCTCACTAAGCTGAACTATGTCTAAAATTGACTTGACTTTATTTATAAGTCAGAATTAAACTCCCACTAATTCTGACATTTCGAAGAGAATACTGATTTATCTTTACTTAAATGACGTTTATCTATAACATATAGCTAATACCTTTTTTCCCCCCTTTCAAAACATGCAACACTTGCAGAAAATAAAGCCAATATGGACTAGGTTGAGTAACTTATCCAACTTTAGTTGTGCCAACCTAAAATAGTTTTAGTCCTTTGTTTTCAGAAAACGAAACGTTGTTTGACAAGATCAAACTAAATCTTAGTGGTTTTTAGTCTAGTTTGGAGAGTTTTCTAACAACAGAATCGGCATTTTTTGCAGATTCAGCGTTTCTTTGTGACTATTTATTTAAACTATTTCATACTGCTTTCAATCTACCTACGTTTTTATATAACTTGTTATCCTTGTTGCGTTTTAATTTTAGCAGCAAAACTTCATTAGTCAAATAATATTAGTTAGTATTAAATATGTTCTAAAATGAATAAATAACACCTGAACAGTGAATGACAAACATAATATTTGGAAGGTGCCAATGCAAAGGAACGCAGCCTTAATTAAATATCTAAAATTAGTTGCGCCTGTATGCCCACCATGATAATTATAAAATTTATTCATTTCGACTATGTAATTGTAAAATATTTATAATTTAGAAAAATAGCTAACATTTTTTGTTTTATATTGTATGTTGTATTTAATGATTATTTTATTTTACCCACACGGGTTTTGTTAAATTTTTCACAAATTATTACGCAGTGTCTTTATTTCATTTTTGAAATTGTCTTAGTTCACAGACAATTGAACGTCTTGCACGTCTGTAGATATAAATTATGTTGGAGAGAAAATTCAGAAAGTCTTTTACAAACTTACCGCTGATGCACAAGTATTAGTGCCTTCATTTAAATGCTGTTATTCTTTTATATTTTATTATTTTAAACAGTTATTAGAATGGTAGGTAGTAAGGGCTAGCGATCAATGTTTGTGTTTTTATTATTATATTGTATAATTTAATTATAATAGTCGGACAGATGTGAAGTATGTCTTAGACTATTTGCTTTCGATTAATAAATATATAGTACCACCATGTATAATAATACCATGTAAATTTATAATTAATTTCATAAAATGTTAGTGCTTTACACGTGTATTTGTAGATATAAGTCAAATAAATTGAACCAATCGACGTATTCGTTTATTTGTCGTAACTTTTATTGTAAACCTTATTTTATTTCCACGTCCCCTAATTGGTTCGCCCTTCTATGGTGTGGAGGAACGGGTATCATGTCCTTCCAACACAAAGGGAGGACCCTTCGACCAGTCGAGGTGATCATGGCTGGCGGGCCACTACCCAACAGTTGATGTTGGGATGTTGTACTTATTACAAATGGCACTAGAACTTCTTTTGCACGATTCAGGATTGGCAGTTTCTTCGTACGGTACGTTACTCCGTAGTTCAGTGTAACTTCGGTAGATGGCGCTGTAGTATGTTATGTTGTATGTGTAGGTTGCCACAATAATAGTTTTCGTGTTACGTGATTTCCGTATCTCATTTCGCCTTGTTTTTTTTGTCAGCTCTATAGCGAAATTAAGTGTCGTCGTCTTATGCTTTTATGACTGACTAGCACTGCCGTGGTAATCGTAAGGACAGGAAGTCACTAAAGACAGTTTCGAGAAAAGAACACGCAAATTTTTTCTTACCATACTTACTGCTCATAATCTAAAAAGAACATGCTCTTAATCTAAATAAAATAAAAAATTGCGCGTATGAAGGCTAAGCTTATAGCTAAAAAAATAGGACGATATAATATCCGAGAGGATTGGCGGTGATAGCCGAAATACAGGCACTGCCTAGTTCGGGTACAGATGTTAACTTCACTATAGTCCGGCCGCTCAGAGAATGCGTTTGTGTCCTCCACCTGTCAAATCGTCATGAGAAGTGACGTACCATAAACATTAATAATATTTGGTAACATTATTTAAAGCATTCATTATGCATAATAATTCAATTTATACATATATTATTTTATTTCAAACACAATGTTAACAAAATTATTGATGGATGAATTAAATTTAATGGTAATTTCTGAATGAAACGAATGGAAAAAAATCCGCCAATTGTTATACATCCTTACATACTTTGTTACTCATTTTGTAATACTGTTTTTTTTGTGTATACAATAAAGATAAATAAATAAAAAAATAAAATTATATATTATGAAATTAAAACGTTTTATTTAACAATATACCGACCTACAGATTGCATTAAGATTACAAAAATATTCAGTTACAATTGCTTCGTTATTTTGTCTCATCACAACAAAAACAAACGGTTGACATAACCTTGAAACAGCGCAGTTTGACGTCGTTTGACTTTAAAATTTATTGTTTTTAAATTTGTTAAATTATTATTTTTTATTAACTTTAGCCTAAAACAAAACGTTTATTGTAAGTTGGCATGATTATTCAATTTTTAATGTTATTAAAAATTAATCATTTCAATTAGCACGTATCATAGAATATTTCTTCCCTTTCACGGTATCGAAGGCCTTGCGAAAGTCGACGTACCAGATATATAGTTAAGGATGTTAAACTCTCTAGACTTTTCGATCAATTGTCGAAGAATTAGGATCTACTCTCTTGTTCCTCGACCCCTGACAAATCCCGCTCGCTCAAATGCTAATTTAGGACTCAGAAAACCCTGCATACTGGTGTTGATGATATAAAGTTCTTTGCTGGCGTGGGTTTTTAAAATAACTATTCTATAATTAAAGAATTCATTTAAAATACCTTTTTATATCCATTTATTTGACGAGGTGCCTTTAAAAAATCTGTTTTGAAAGACCGCCCCCCCCTCGCTGGCCCAGAACCTGGGTACACGCATGATGAATGGTGTTATGTTTAAATTCGTCTCTACGCCGAGTGTTGTGGGGCCGATTCTGCTATAACTACTTGTGTTATCCACAAATAGTTGTTACTAATCTGTTTTCCTGGGTCCATGATTCCAATTCAAAAATTCGATGCGACTCAAGAGTCTTTCTTATGCGAATTCCCGTAAGATCTCTTCTAAGGAAATCATTTTTTGAAGGTAGGTATACGGTGGCTTGACGTCTAGCTCTGTTTACTTTACATCATGATTTGTTAAATTTTGAATAAATATTTATTTCAGGAAGGAAAACCTTTAAAAATCGGGAAATTGTGGACCGTTGTTTTATTGAGGGCCCAATTAAAACAAAAATAATGCCTTCTAGATTAGTATTTGTTCGTCATCGTTATCATTAGACCAACGCCGTCCACTACTGAATTCTGGTCTCCCCAAGAAGCACCAACAATATTTAACAAAAGAAGACTTCAAGAACAGCACCAAATTGAAATGGGACCACACGGGAAACAAAATATAGTCGAATTGAGAACTTCCTCCTTTTTTGAAGTCGGTTAAAAAGTTAAGGCGTTTGGAGTACCAAGACATAATCTCGCAAAAGATGGTGGTGATGTAAATCCGAGAGGAAGAAGCACTCACGAGCGTCTTTTTATTAACAGCATTTAATAGTCCAGCGCTGTACATAGACCTCTCTTTAAAAATAAAGTTTTCGCCTACAATACCTATAGTCTATACGATGCTGGCCTAACATGTTCTTCTCTTTGCAGCAAGTGTGCCTTAAACCACCTTAAATGTAGCCTTAGACAAATAAGATGGTTTATATGTCCTTCGCCCACAGCAACGTCACCCGGGAAAGGGAAGTGTAATGACTTTGTGTGTCTGGCCTTAACCTAGTATTAGATGGAGCCAACGTAGCACCAACAGCGCGTTGAGGACATAAAGCTACCAGCAGTTCAAGTCCATATTTCAAGCGAACACACCATGTGGTTTTAGTCGGTACCTATATATGACCACACTCGAAAAAAAAGGCATGTAATTAATACAAATTAAAAATTCTAGTGAAGGGTAAAAATAATTACATTGACAAAGGATTTTAAATTTTATTGATAACAAAATAAATTTAGGATATACATCTGTGCCTTACGTAATAATAGTGAATGTATGAATATGAATAACTACTTAAATTTTGGAGTACCAAAATCTATAAACTTAAAGTAAAGCGTTACTTGTAATATGACACATTTATTTGTTAAAAAAATTGATACAATAATACGTAAAGTAGATAAAAAAATATTTCATATACCTAATGTAAAAGCTGTAAATATAAAAAGGCAAATGATATTTGCGAATTTCTATTAAAATCCATCAGCCCAGATCATACGTTTACTGAAAAGCTTTTTATAAGTATTTTCAATTCACATTTTTCCAATGGTGAACTTTATTCTTGAGACCATAGTTAACACATTGTGTTCAAAATAAAATGCCTGTATTAGGAGGTCTAAGTCGATAGTGTAATAAGAAGACTGGCAACTCGCAACCAATTCGTTTTCCTAGCCATTACACTACCACTATACATACCTACATATTAATACATTAATAAGATATTCTGTACCATATCTAAGTTATTACAACATTCAATGTAAGTCAAAGGTAAAATTCTACACACGATTAAAATACCTATATTTCAAATTTTTAAGAAAAATAGCTTAAGTTTTAGTTCAAATAGAGTAAACAAAGCTGTATCCTTGTACACTTCATTTAGATCCTTTTTTTAACATAGTTATCTTTAACCAATGAACATTTTGTTGTTGTGCACAAATAGGAAATATGAATTTTAAAAATACAAATAATTTATGTTCTTTTCTATGTCCACAAGCTCCGTTCAACATTCTCGTTATTAAAAAGAGTATTTTTTATTTGTGTGTATTCAAATGTCATAAAAAAATTAATTAGTTAGTGCGAACAGTATTTGAAAAGTCTGTGACTTGATCGCCTAGTAGATTGTACGCATTGGTCAGGCTTCTACCAACTCAGGCCCAGGCTGAAATATCTTTTTGTATGAACTTTCATACAATTTGTAAAGAATCTAATTCTACACACGACTAGACAAAGAAATACAAAATATTGTATTAATTATCTGGAAAACGTTGGATCTCAGAGCTTATTACCTAAATAGAGATTTAGGGAAGGAATGTCTTTTCGCACAACATACAAAGCTTTAGATACATAAATGCATTAAATCTAGTACCATGTACTCAAGAAAAAATTTAATTATATTCTTTTTTGTTTCGAAAAAGGTACATTACTACCTACTGATAAAAATATTCTGTGAGTAGGTACCTACACTATTGGAATAAAAAAATATAATTTCAAGGTATTTAAAGTAGATAGATATAGAGACTGTTGTTTATTACAACATAATGAAAATATCTAAATACCAATGAATCCAGAACCGGCTGTTAGTAAAGGGCATATGATGAGATTCCCTAGTTCCATTGCATAGGATTAATTTATAGTTTGTTATTGTTGTTTTTGTTTTCAACCACAAACAATATTATAGACAAAAGTTTGATGAAAGAACTGCTAAACGTCTTTAGGTCAGCTTGTCAATATTACTGATTGTCTCACTCACTAAACGAGAACATGGCCAAAGATAGTTTTTTGTTTTTTCGAAATCCGGTCTCCATTTCATATAATTCACATTTTTTTTTAATCTCACCACGACTTAGACTTGCAGACTCGAAGAATTAAGATTTGAAGACTTTAAATACTTGACATTGGCAGAAATAGCTCATTAGCTGGTTGCTATCTCATCAAAAGAACAAGAAAAACATGGTCAGTTTTTTTCGAAAGGCGGTCCCCAGTTCAACTCATCTACATTTTTTAAATTTTTCATCATAAATTTCATCACTTTTACATTAGCAGAAATAGCTGATCAGAATAGCTGACATCTCATCATCATCTCATGTGGTCATAAATGGAATAAAAGCTTTCTAACAGCCCGTTTGTCTAGAAATCTAGATGTTCAGATATTTTCCACATGTTCAAACTTTTTATAATTAGTTGCCTTTGTTGTAAGTGTCCTTATGTTGGTATCCCGAGACATAACCAGAAGCATCGACCACGTCCTTCCTGCCGGCTATGCCTTTGCCTTTTCCGGTTTCGTCGAACCTTTGCTTGTGTGATCCGGTATATTTGCTTGTGTCTGTTAGTCGATCAACAGCTGCCGCTGCTGCAGGAGACTTCGTCACCTATAAAGCAAAAAATATGTTACTACAATTCCTACCCAGTACTATTTCAAATTTGATGATTGATTAATCCAGTCTCAGTGCTTATTAAAGGCTTTTCTTTATAAATATATTTTTGGACAACTATACCACGCTGACCAGGCTAGCAGATAGGTATAATTTTTAAATCAAGCTTTTCTTCTGATTGCGGTTCTGTTGTTCTGCATAGTTTTCTATCTTAGTTGTCTCTTACGTCATGGGATGGGTAGGGGTAGCGATATTCCTTATTCGTAATTAATAAATGGTTGTAAAGAAGTAATCTATTTTGTTAGTGATATTGTGAATAATAAAATGCTCAATATATCATTTCGTGCACTATCTTGCTACTATATTTGCTGCCTCTGTGGCGCAGTGGTAGTGTATGCGACTGCTATGCTTGAAGTCTCGGGTCCGTTTCCCAGGTCGGACCAAATCTTTGTAATTATCTGCAAATATTTGTTTCGGTGTTTGGGTGTTTTTTATGTATATATGTATTTATATAAGTTGTCTAGTATAAATAACACAAGCTATGCTTACCTTGGGTCTAGATAGCGTTGTGTGTTAGACGTCCGAAATATTATTATATAGTTCAGCTGTGACTGTGACTCATGTTACAGAGAGCATTCGGTAGGTATTATGCGTCATGTACGGTGTGTAAGGTATACAGAGTGTTACGTGTTTTAAAATTAAAACTGTTTAAATTTAATAAGTGAATAGTGAAGTCATCAATATGACTTCACTGTTCACTTATTAAACTATCTCTAAAACAATGTTCACTGGTGCAAGTAGTGGTTTATTCACGAACAACGATAATAGACGCCTACGTATATAGAAATCATTGTAAGGTAGAACAAGAAACATGAAATATGAAATTTTTCACATTGCACACAAATTGATAACAAGTTTTGTTTTCACCTGTGAATCGATCGTTACCTTTTCTATAAAACTGCTTTCTAATAGTGGTATTTCAGATGTACTTACATGTGTACTGACTCCCGGCTGTCCACAGCTAGTGAGCTTTTTGAGTATTTCGCTCAGCTCAACCTTTTTACTCTTGGATAATTCGTCAAGGAATTTCTGATAATCGTCGCTGCCGAGTTTCAAAGACTTCAATTTCTTGAAGTGAATAGCTGTATCTGTGGTAGTGATCTTCTTACCGTCGATCACTTTTGCTTGCTTCATCCACTTATCACTTTGTGAGAGTGTTATAGTTTTGCCATCCGACTTTATATCACCAAACTTTGAAAATGCCTTAAAAGCATCCTGAAATTAAACAATTACAAGCTTTTATAAGTCTTTTGGTTTTACTTATACGAAATCAGACGTAACTATATAAACGGAATATTTTGGAGCGATGTCGATATTCTAGAAGTAATCTCAAGAGTTACTACTAAAATGTTTTCCTCACTCCATTCTAGACAAATATCAAAGCGGCTCTCTGTCACTATCGGAATGCGATTAACTGTACAAAAATTTGGGGCTTGGGAGCGTAGCGAAAGGAACCTAGAGATATCTACTTACGTTTTTAAATTATGCATATTTAAAATGCTTTATGATAGTTTTGGGAATTTATTAAGATTGCATTAAATATTAAAGACCATTTCTGACCAAGTCTAACCGGATAGTGAGTATCCAATGATACAATGATATGAGAAAAAAACTAGAGCTTGATTTTGATAATCTTATTGCCTGTTTTTTTGGGTAGACAAGTATAGCGATTAAATTCGACCTATATTATTAGGACCCAATTATTACTGATGTATTTATTGTCAACGCTTAATCCTATCACTAACAAACCGTGTAGGTAAGCCACGATATCCTCAGCTCACCCAACAAGTGACGAGACTAGCCGGCGCCTTCTTATTGCGGAGTAAGTCAATCAATATACCGTTGTCTGCGAAATCTAAGAGTCACAAGCACACTTATACTGTAAAATGAACCCATCACCCATTTGGGTTGATGGAATCAGTTTACATAATCGCGTACTCGTGATATAAGTAGCCATTTCCATGCTTCCCGGCAAAAAACAATTCAATTTATAAATGTAATGTAAATTTTATAAATGCTCCAAATTTTTTTTAATGTAATTCCGGGCAAACGAACTGACGTATCGCCTGATGATAAGCGATTACCGCCGCACATGGACACTCGCAAAACCAGAGGCGTCACAAGTGCGTTGCCGGTCTTTGGGAGATGGGGAGAGTTTTGGGGGGTTGGGGTATGAGCTTCCGGTATCCTCACTCACTTGGTGAAACACAGCGCAGATGCTGTTTCACATCGTTTTTCTGTGAGGCCATGGTATCACTTCGGTAGGGTCGGCCCATGCATGCGAAAGCGTGGCTCTGCCACGTTAAAATTTGTTACTAGATGAAACACATTGTCCAATGTAACTGTGGACTTCTGCTTTTGAACCTCTACGCCTTACACTATGTTATCAACAGCCTTATTTCACTGCTGTACATAGGCCTTTCTTCAGAAAGGAGATTTTGACCTACTATACCACTACGTAGTAGGCCAAACAGATAAATTCTTGTCATGTTTTCCTTTTCTTTGCTCCCGAAGCCGGCTCTTACGGCACCTATGGGGTGAAAGATGTGGTGACCTCATACCATACGAAGTGTATTCTTAATCTGTTACCGCACAGTTTTACACTACATTTACCTTAAATGGTATTGAGCCGTCCTCTTTGTTGGAACTTCCATTCACTGCTCCCGACGCGTTTCCGTTCTCCAACTTGACGTCCTTCACTCCTTCCGTCACCTGCTCCACGGCTTTTGTTGTCTGTGCACCGTCCGACATTTTTCTTTCAAACTAGAAAGAAAGAAAGGCAGTGATATTATCAAATATGTAATTATTCAAAATTGTATTTATATAACTAAGATTGAAAAAAAAATAATGGCGAATAATAGAAAAAATATTTTTTTCGTTAATGGGAAAATCAATTTTGTACAATTTTATAGCAAAAAAAGCAAAATCTGAAGAACAATGTATTACTTCTAGCGATTTCTATGTTTAACTTCTAATTCCGGAGGCAGAATAAACACAGTTATCTAATGTAGTTCATTGCTTTTTTTTTAAAGAATAATCTATTATTATTATAAAAGACACAGCACTTTTTAAATAAACTAAAGTCAAGGAACTGATTGGCAGGAACATTATTCGTATTGGGTAAATTAAAAGAAACTCTCACAAGCGACGATCTTGCTGGCTTACGGCTATGTTAGCTCTATATTTAGATATTATGGGGAAATTCTTCTTGTCTATATATACAAAACAGCAAACACCCAAATCATACTCGTATTAAAAAAAAACACCTGTTCTAAATATTTTTAGTGATGTTATTGAGGAGAAGAAAAGTTGTTGATTAATTTAGATTATTCCAATTATAGTAAGTTTTTGAACATGTTGAGGGAGCGTTCAAGTATTACGTAACGCAATTTGGGGGGAGGGGGGGTCTCGTAAAACGTTACGATGCGTTACAGGGGCGGTTATTTTAAGAGTTTATTAGCAAAAACTAAGGAGAAATACTAAGGAGAAAAACAATTGTGTGTAAAGCCAAAAAATTATAAAATATAAACATGACACTTTGAGTGTTACGTAGCGATTAGATAGAGGGGGTCGAACAGAAAAAAGTTACGATGCGTTACAAGGCGGGAGGGGGGGTCCAAAAATCTTCAAAAGTTCCGTTACGTAATACTTGAACGCTCCCTGAAAATATCAGTAGGTAATCAACAGGTATCAACATAACTTCTATTATTCTCAGTAAATCACTTCGTTATCCTGTACCGTAACTATTTACTCTCAGAGTTCTTCATCTCGTAAAACAAACAATAGAAATCATTTGAAATCAACGAGATACCTAGAGTACCTAATGATGATGTTCTCGTTGCCGATTACAGCCATGGCGGCCAGTCTCAACATAGACCAGCCAACTACGCAAGAGATAATAAAGACTCCAACTTCCAAACTCAGAGTTGTTAAATATTAAGTACTTATTTCTATAATCAGAAAAACTCAACAACACTTTTGAACACTTTAACAATAACCCGAGACCTCTTGATTGGCAGTTGCATACGTCAACCGCTAGACCAATGAGGCAGAAGTACCTAATAAGCAGATCATTTCAGTACCTACCCAAATAATTAAATTGACTAACTACTAGTAAGTTATAGAAATGTTCAAGTCAATCAGATAACTCATATGAACACGGTTACCGAAATAAATACTCAATTTGTAGAAGGTACGTAAGTATTGTTTCAGTGTTTATGAATTTCAATTTGGTCATATAAAGTAGGTAATTTAATCTCAGAGGACAAGGATGATGTCATGCAAAACTAGACAAACATTAATTACGTACATACAAAACTGTGTTAGGTACATACGTAACTAACGCATTCGTAGCATATAGTTAGGATAACGTGATTCGTAGTGGCTCAAAACAGCAATTACATCACTAACCTTGGCTACTAAAAGATATGGACGCAACTTGCTGTAAACATCAACTGAGATTCTAAACTTGCAATTTATAGCCAGAGAACGGCTTATACATTAAACGTATGTACCTCCCACGATCAATGTAGTGTGTAGGCAACTAATTTAAAATATATTACCTAGCTGTATAAGTCCAATAAGGATATGACCATTTCTGATTTGGCAGACTTATGCTCTTGGCCTTGGGGGTTAGTTTAATCCTGGAGGCAATGTGGGAACTGAATCAAATTCATTTGTCAAGTTGCTCGACACATTATGCGCGGGCTTAGTAAATAACAATGAGCTATTACACCTCTGTTGATTTGTAGCCGTGGGTGCTCTGACATGTTAGATCTGTACTAAATAATTTGACCTACAGATCAAGGTTGATCCTTATTGACTAGTTCTAGGACTATCAATAATTTAAAATTAAATACGAAGTGTATATACGAAACGTATATGCAAAAATGTTGTATGGATGGCGTAGTGGTACAAGCGGTCATCTCACCGCTTCTCACTGCGCTGAGTGATGGAGGTTCGGTGCTCACACATTTTTTTGTATTAGATATTTAAATAATGTTCAGGAATCATTACCGAAGTCGAAAAGTAAATGAAAAATGAAATACAATAGGTTTATTAATTAATCCTTCAAAAATGTTAGGTTATACCCAAAAATGTGGTTAAGCATCTGCATTTTTCAGTAAATTATTAGTTTATTATAGTTTTTTGTAAATCAATATTATGTTCGTCAACATTCTTGCGTGTTTATTAAACATTATCACTTTTCTTTTTGACATATCTGAAAATACGTAGTGCATCAACAATTTTGTCTTATCTAGAAATTAAAGTTACATCGCAATATTCAAGAGACACCAGCTCATTCAATAATGGAGCAATATTGTTTTTCAGGCAGCCGTAGCCATTCTTAAGTTATTATGTTAGTTTCGAAAGACTGTAAAGTCTATAAATAACTGTCAGGCGTTTCTTAATGCTAACTATCCGACAGAAACTAAAAAATATTTGCATAAATTTGCATATACCACTCATACCTTAGTTTTGCGTTACTAATGTTCAAACAAGAAACTTAAAAAAACAAGTAAATTTTTTACAAATAAACCGACTTCAAGAACTGGACCAAATTGAAATGGGACCACACAGGCAGCACCAGCTTCCAAATAAAACAAGATTCATCAAAATCGGTTCACCCAGTCGAAAGTTCTGAGGTAAGTTAAAGAAAAAAAAACATTCGAATTGAGAACATCCTCCTTTTTTTAAGTAGGTTAAAAACATTTTTGTTGCCTTCATTGTAGCCAATGCTCGGCAGTACATCGTTTTAAGAATATATCTCGTAGAACAGGATGTTTCGTTTTCAATTACAAAAAATAAACAGAAATAGAAGCCAGCAGGAAAATGTGTGATAGCATTGAAATGTAAAACACTAAGACAGAATACCTCAACACCTCTTGCATTCGTTCATTGGACCTTCATTACTTAGTACATTTAGTGTGAACAAGTAAACCTTGGTCTGGTTTGCGCTATTTGATATAAAGGAATGTCCTTCGTAGATGTTTTGTCCACTATGATAATGAAAAAAAGTCGCAATGCGTATTTACGAATGCTATATATGTTATTAATGTTCAAAGAATAAAACTATGAAACTTGGTACTTGTCTATGTTTAAAAAAGCATAAACTTTTGATACGCGGGAAGGAATTTTACGAACAAAACAAGAGGATACCTAATGATTTCGCAAACTTAACTACTTGTTAAATAATATTTTGCCTGGAATCTAGATATAAACAATAGTAGGTCTGCCAACATTTGTAACAATTATAAACACCAAAACAAATCATCGTTTTATACATTTTTAGCTAATAGTCTCATGTTATGCATTTTTTTTTCTATTTATAAAGAAACAAGTTCCGAACTACGAATATATCCTGTGTCTCGGGGGACTTTACAGAAATACTCTAATAGACACAAATAACATCCAGATTCAGTACAACAATTTGTGGATCACACCAAGTGTTGTCCCACGTGGGGATCGAATTCACAACACTTAGCGCAGTAGAAAATAACGAGGTGACCACTTACTGCCTGAAGCACTATGCAATTGGTTCAATAAACGTTTCGTTGGTTTTAAATTAAAGCAGAATGTTTACACCCATTCCTTTCAGCTCAACTCAAATAAGTAAGCCAAAGCGCTCAAGAGAATAAGCTTTCAGCGAGTGTTATTAGACCAGAACAAATCGTATACACTTCAATAGAGATCGAAAATAAATCCAGTTAAGAATAGCTACTGAAGATGTAAAAACTTAAGATATATTAAAAGAAATTACGTGATTATCTAAGAAAAGTTATAACAATTTGTACTGATTGCATATGCTCATCGTATTATCATTTGCATTAATTTTATTGTTAATTTCATATCATAAAAAATACAGTCCAATTGAGAATCTCTTCCTTTTTTTTAAGTCGGTTAATAAAGGGCACAAGTAATTACACAGGTATAAACAATGTAGATAGCATCATTTGATGAGGGCGCCGCCATAAAAGCACTCACCGACCTACTTTTCGTTTTAACCCATATTTATATAATTCCGGCTTAGTTGTGGCTTGTTTGTGCAGTCTCATTACATTTTAGATCCCAATTTTTAATTAAACCTCACATTCCTTATTCAAAATGCATCTGCAAGTTAGTAATCCAGATACACTTATCGAACTGTGATACCATGTGATTAAAAACAATAAACGTACCTCATATCTAATCTTATCAAACTACATTTGGCAACTAAGGAATAATACAAATGAAACAAAATAAAGATTATGCTTGGAATGGATTGTGGCTTAACTCTTCATAATTATGACCTTTGATATCTTACCTCTTCTGGTTTTGATAATATTAGTTAACCCGTCCTGCATGAGAAGGCATTAATTTTGGTATAAAAAAAATCTACCCTGCATCTATCGCTTAATGCACAATGTATTAGACCGAGTACACGAACTCAACGGGAGCGGAGCGGGCGCGAAGGTTTAACGGAAGCGGAGTGGCCAGCGGCACGTTCAAATGTATAGACTTATATGGTAGTGCTTACGCGTACAGCGGAGCGGGAAGCGGGTGACGAGCTGGGAGCGGGTGACGAGCTGGGAGCGGGCGACAAGCGGGGAGCGGGTGACAAGCGAGTGACGAGCGATGCTCATCAATGAAGCGGTGTCAGATAGGGATGGAATAAAATAGTAATCACCTGTGATTGTTTCAAGTTAATTTTTAATTTGTTGCTATTAAGAGATTTATAAAGCTCGATGTGCTGATATAATTAGTTTTTATCAATTTACGTGACGGCAATTTTTCTGGGCCCGGGGCGCCAACATTTTAAATTCACCACTGATATTATTATGAGAATTTTGTAAATATGCACAACGTAGATTTATGAAGACATTTTTTGGATTCTTAATTTTTATATTAGTGTTGTAAATGTTGGCAAACCGTGGTAAACTAACAAAATATCACTTAATACTAGTACCTATGCAAGAAATTCTTTCTTCAAGCTAATATTGTACAGTAATTAAATAAATAAATAAATATTCGGGACATTTCACACAATTTCATGCCAAGTCCCAAGCTAAGCGGTGCTTGTGTTATGGGTACTACTAGACAACTGATATAAATACACACCTAAACTCCAAAACAATTTTTTGCAGATCATACAAATATTTGGTCCGACCCGGAATCGAACCCTGTGCTTGAGGTCTTCTCAAGCACAACATTTGCATACACTACCACTGCACCACCGAGGCAGTAATATTCTGACATAGTAATAATATGAAATTACATATTAAACAAACATAATAATAATATTGTTCCCAAATGAGTAGGCCAGTCCGTGCCCCAGTGACCGCGGCTTACGTCATTCGCATCGCCATTCATGATTCCCCTATCGCAATGAGTCATTCCTATAAAAATATAATATGGTTTAACTATTAGATTTCGTATTAAACTTTGCCATTGCTAGACAGTTAAATTAGTGGCATCAAAACACCCCGCTTTCTTTAGACTGCTTTCGCGTGACTTGAAGAAATCAAGGTAAAATGTTGGCAAATAATAGAAGTAGGTATTATAGCAGAAACCTTTGTTCCCTTTGACCTAGAGTTGTTAAAATAACTGTATTGGAGTTTGTTATCAATTGAGTACTTTGCATTAAATAATTTTTTAAAGTTCTCATCTTCCATAAGTTTGTTTCACTATATTTTATAACGAATGCCGTTTGATAAGTGATACAAGTTTTGACAAATTCATTCGCAATGAAACAATACTATTATAATGAATAATAACAAAACTATAAGCAGACAAAAAATATTAGGTACATACATCTTAATGCTTGTCTAATAATAAATTTTCAAATAAACGAAGCATAACAGGAAAAATCTTATGTAAAAGCCGGTTTGAATGATGTATATCAATACCGTAGTAAGAAGAACATCTTTAGAATAATAAATAATTTATTGCTGATAGTCTGTGGTCAAAAACGGCACAATAGTAGGCAACTCATTGCGATATCTTGAAACGTGATGCGTATTCATAATCAAATAGAGATTATTAAACAGGCAAAGATACTTCAAGGAGAAATGTTAAAATACGTGTTAGAGTATATAAATCTTAAATCTAACTGTAGCTTTTACGATGGTCTCTAGAACTCGAATGAACATATTGTCCTTTTCATTCTGAACACAATCATCCTTTATCCATCCTTGACCAATCTAGTGCTAGACATAGGCCTCTCCCAAGCTAATAGATTTTGGTTACTTTCTATACCGTTTTTAAAAGCACGAGTAAAAAAACTTGAAATCTACAAATTTGCTACAATCGAAAAGTAAATCTAAGATTCATACTGAGTTACAAAACAAATGATTAAAACTTGCAATTTAATAACTTGTACCTACAAATACTTTAAAAACATTAAAAAAATCGTTAAAGGTGAACTACCTTGCACACTACAAATGGAGGGAAATCTGGAAAGCGAAATAGCGTGCGAAAAGCTAGATAGAATGTGAACGGCCTCGAAAGTTTCTATATTAGAGTTAATAGCTAAATCTTGTGCATAAACTTTCCCTGCTCACTACAATACTGAACTTGTTTTCCTAGCCTTGTACGGTGTGTTCGCTTTAACAGCTTATTAATGCTTGTGCCAAATAAGGATACGTGTTTTACTTTATTGAGCATACAAATAGTTAGGTATTCCTACTTAAATCACGGGATGCTGGAATGACGTAAAGATAGAAACACGATGACAAATCATTTCAGTAATATCTATTTTTACTCTAAAACATCAACAACTGTTACTAACCTTTAAATATTTTTGTAAATAACACAGGTAGATCTATTATTTTAAGTCTCATAGAAAATATTTTCTCTACATGTAATGTTTTAACCTGCTTTTAAAATAATAATCGCAATCTGCATCTTTTTTAGGTTTTATAAAGTCATACGCAACTACTTACACGCCATATAAGACTAATCTAACCCCTGAACCTTCTATATAATTAACGATGTTAGAAACATGATAAAAACAGGTTAACAATTACTTACAAAGCGTTTGTGCGAGCTTCAAGAAAACTTAAATGGTCTTCGAAGTTAATTTATTGTATTGTAAAGGCATATAGTAGGCACGTGAAACTCAAGATACCTATATGTTTCACATTTTGAAATAAAAATATCGAAAGCAGAAAAATTACTTACCAAAGGAAAGAATCAATCAGTAAACCCACAGTCAATAACATTGGTGCGCAAGTAAATCTTCTATGTGGGTAAAATTTAAATTTAAATTTAGAAGCACAGACAGAAAAACCAATAACGAGGTAACCAACATGCAAACGATAGAATCCTTAAAGAAGATCAAAATATATATAATATCGTCAACATGCATTGGGAAAACGTTATTCTAAAACAATAATTATGTAGGTATAATATTATGTTTTACCTTGCATAAAAAATGCCAAGGTAGGAATTTTTTTATTCCAGGACATTCAGTGGCCTAAGTCCTATTTCAGACTAAGAGATAAACTTTAAGTAACGGAAGCTATCATCCAAACTTTAGTCACATCATTTAGTAACATCCTAAAGTTTGGATGATATCCAAACTTTAGCGTCCATAACATTGTTATAGACAATAATATGCCATATAAAATATATCTACTAACTAGAACCAGATTTTTTATTATAAATATATAAATCTTAATTGTTCAATTTATGAGTAACGAAATCTTAATTTGTCTATATTGATCTTTGAACTTCAGATATTGTGCACGTATTGCCGTGACATTGAAAGGTGTTGACATCATCTACCTACGAGTAACAGTCAATATTACAGATACTCACTGACCATGATGATGTAACTTGATGTTACAACGGAATGGAAAAACATAAGCTAAAAGACTTGTCTAGTAAGTCTCTAAACACTTGACCAACTCCGATTTGCGGCTGTTTTTGAAATAGATATTATTAGTGCGTTAAACACAGTACCTATAAACATTAGTAAAACTCACACTGGGTCAGTTTGTTTGTAGAGTACAGGACACGATTATTTGCGATTACCGACGAAAACTTCCAACTCAGGATTCGGGTGCACTAAACCAGTGGTAAGTGTACCTGTGTACAAATATATTATGTCACCCAAAGTTTTGCAATTTTCATTCTAAGTTTGATTTCTCAAACTTTGGAGTAATGAATATACTAAAATTCTATCTTTAAGTACAATTTTAAACAAGATTATGGCAAAATATTTACAATTATTCGGTATCACCCGTACAGGTACCACTAAAAGACAAACTGAAATTATTTTCAAATTAATTACTGTATTGTTCGACAATTGATTTTTAGATTTACTAACCACTTGCCATTAGCTCTCTGCCTTAAGATAAATATTTGCGATTATCAGGATTTGTTTGATGTGCACACACATTGTACACAGCAGGTATAACATGTCATACATCTGTATAACACCCATACTACCCAAGAAAAGAGCGTACGCCCTCGTAAAATACCGGACACGCACTTGTGTCACCCATACTACCCAAGAAAAGAGCGTACGCCCTCGTAAAAGACCGGAAACGCACTTGTGACACCCATACTACCCAAGAAAATAGCGTACGCCCTCGTAAAACCGGAACCGCGCTTGTGACGCCTCTGGTATTGTGAGTGTGCATGGGCAGCGGTAATCGCTTACCAAAAGGCAATTCATCTGCTCGTTTGCCCCCTATTCGATGAAAAGAACACCCCTATGATTTGCTCACATGCAATCAAATTAAGAATGTGGTTTTGTAAGACACAATAAATAGGTACATGTTCTCACTCTTAAATACATTATCTGTTTGTGAAAAACAACAAAGCACGCGTGAAAATAACTTTTCATTTCATGGTAGGTAGGTACTTAATCAAAAATAGAGGCATCGTACCGATACAGATATCTTTACTCATATTATGAATAGCTCTGTCTATGTTATCTTGTCTATTTCATAACTAATCCGCTAAACTAATTTTAATGAATTTCGTCATAGAGATAGAGGGGACTTTAGCATAGACATAGAGCTCCTTTTGCGTAACAAAAAAAAGCGTATAAAGCATTATTCTAAGCAGGCATTCAAAAGCTCTATATCAGCAAGAAAAAGTTTGAAAAACTTTAAAACTTTTTTTGTGAAAAGTTATATCATCTATGTCACCCGGGTCATTCATTAAAGTCAGTTCAGTAGTTTAGGCGCTACGTTGGTTTACACAAACATACATAAACTGCCAAATCTATTACCCTTCATTTTGGCTTCGCCGTAGTCAGGTAAAAATAGATACCTAGGTGAGCAGTGAATAGTTTACTTATTAGCTATATATAGTTGCATACAGTCATGGCGACTTTTAATACAATGGGTACTAAACACTTCTCACGTGCCATTGTCTGAAGTTGTGACTACTACATTGACAGATATACTTATAATATGTACCTATAAGGCACTACCTCTCTTTATTATTATGAAAATAACCACACTCTAGAGGCCAAAAGATATATCTGTCTATACATATTAATACATGAAAACTTTGTACCCCTTTTTACCCAACTGCGAAAGAAAGAGGGTTATGTTTTTCGAGTGTATGTATGTATATTTATTTGCCAAGCCCTAGAGCCTCAACGGCTTGTATTTTTATGTGAATGGTATCAAAATATTCGATTTAGTCGGGTTTTTAAAAAATAATATTTTTTTTTCTTTTTTTTTTTAAAACAAAGACAACAACAAAAAAAATTCATTACTTGTTACGGAAACTATGCGAACGGAGAAGTGTGAAATGTTATAAAGTTAAAATTAGAGTGCAGAAAGCATAGAAACATGAGTTATGGTTGAATTGCGACCACTGGGCAACCACTACTATAAAAACTAGAAATCTTAAATAAACATAACTATTTACCAAACTTGTTACTTCAATGTGTATATATGGAATATAGGCAATGCTTGCTATGTACTTGATTAGATCTGTAAATAGATTCAGGGAATTATTAACATAAAGGTATATCGAAAAGACAGAAAGAATATGATTTCTTACTTACTTAATAGATTTTGTATCGAATTTGCAGAAAAGGCTCGAAGGAAATATTTAAATTTAATGTTGATATATTTAGTAGTTGTATTTTTTCTACATGATTACGTTATTTCTAACTCTCATGGACATTTACGTGCATGATATCATCACTTATTTTAGATTACAAACAGGATTATTCAACTGACATATTTTAAATCGTGTTATGTAGATATATTTTCCATGCCAACTGATTTGGATATATTCAATTGTTTGAAGACCTTCTAGTTTACTTGACCAACTTTACCGTTGCCTTACATAACCACATGACATTAGACGTAAGTACGTGACAATATTTAAAAGAAAATGCACGTATTCTTATTTTAGACTTTGTTGGAAAAAACGCAGCGGCTTATATTTATCTAGCTAATGTAAGAGTTTGGTTATTATATTACTATTTAGGAAGTCAAATTATCTCATAAACTGCATTAGATCATATTTGTTAAATATAATAAGCAGATGGCAGCCTGTGTTATATAGTAACTAAGTAGGTACTCTTAGTCTTTACGACTTCGTAGAACTGGCAAAGAAATATACTAGACCCACTAGCCTATAAAATATTACAACACTACAACTTTTATTGTAAGGTAGACTAACCTAGTAACTTAAACTTACAATCTGTTGGCCATAGTCATAAATATCGTTTAATTTTATTGGTCAAAAAGTTTCGACTAAAGCCTTTCAGGGTATAAACGGCGAGTTATCCAAGCATGGTTATCAAAACTAGTAACTGAAAAAATATAGGTTGGATTAGCTTCCAAATATGAAATCAAGAGTAGGACAAGGTGAATGGCACTAACTGCCAAGCCACGAAACCCTTTTAAAAACACGATCTAAAGGATTCGAAACGAAATAGAACTGCAAAGTACAGAATGTGGCAGCTCATGGAAATTTTCAGGTTTTCTCTATTGTGATAATCGATCACATATTTGTAGCTACACAAAACTTACTCTATTTTACACCATGGATGACTTCAGCTAATATTATTTTTGACAATAACCACATAGCTGATTAGCCATTATAATTTTGTTTACAACCTGTAACGACGAAGGTTGTCGCAACTACCGTTACCGTTATCAATATAATTGCACGGTAAATTTTGAGTGCTTCAATACTACCGATAACGCATTATCATCGTCAGGTAACATGTCAGTTTTAATCATTTATATTGTTATCACTGATGTCAAATATCGGAGCATTTTTTATTATAATACTCGATGTTTGCGATTATAACTAATAATAGAAGTTGTTTGCCATGTAACTGATTGTATTACTTACAGATTACTTCAGCTGTGAAATCTAAAAATAATTTATTATGGAGAACATTGAGTAATGGGAGTATGCCAGATTTATAAGCAGGTCAATATAAATAAAATTACAGAAGTTCTAATGCCGTGCATTCAATATCTTCGTAGCCTGACACGGAAAACTCTGGATAAAATTTCACCCCATGCGCGTTCTCTTTGTTTCCCAAAAAATTATGAATGTTAGGATGTCACCCTCACTGTATTTAAAACACAGTGACTTTGGCGTATAGCATAGTCGTTTAATATTTTTAGAAACCACAGTGTATCTATCGTATTTTTAAATGATGGTCAATATCTAGTGTCCCTAAACCTAATTTTAAAACGAAAATTATAATACGTGATTCTTTCCTGTTCTCATATAATTGTTTATTTTCATCTTTGATCAAGTGTGAAAAATAACAGAAAAAATAGAAATAAATCTACTCACTTTAATCTGTCAGGATGTAAATGAAAATTATGAGATCACATGAATTAGCGTATCCGGAACGTTCGCTATTTGTGACGGCAAGCGTCTATCGCAGTTGCACCGATACTGGCGCGAAGCCGCGAATACGGAGGGAAGCTAATGTTGACAAGCCCAGATGCGCGGCGCGAAATGCGATTCTACACGACGCATGCGCTTTGCATCTACCAGAGCAGGAAGATATACCACTGTCTGCCAACTGCCTACCTGACCATTGTTAATTGACTCTGGATAAATAGGTAAGACTAAAATGACGACCTTAAAATCAGTACCTAGGTAGGTCCAATAAAAAATCTCTATGTAAAAAATTACATTTTACTATATTAATGTTCAGAAGGATTCTGTCAGGAACATACCAATGATATGGTATCTACGCGTTATCTTTTGCTTACAGACAAGAAATACAGTGTCTCCATAATTTAAGGGATTAGTCCAATATTTGAAAAGAGAATAGGTTAGTTGGAATTTGGAGGCATTTAGCCTATTAATTTCTATAATAAAGGTAACATAAAAAATCCTGTAGGTACTCAAATACGCATATAGCAGGGCAGAGCAGAGATAAATATAATAGCAGAGGGTTACTTTTCGAATACCTACGCTCAATTTAAAAACGATATTTTAACTTTAAAAAACTCCACAAACTCGCCACATGGCCCATTGTGACCTGAATTTTCTCCTCTCGAGATTTATGTGGCTATTTTCAGTTTTAATGCAGATTGGATTTATCACAAAAAGAGAAGTCATTTTTATAAGGGGTAAACGAGCACGCGTCGTGTGATGGTAAGCGATTACCGTAACACCAGAAGTGTTACAAGTGCGTTGCCGGACGTGTTACGTGTTACGAGTACGTTCTTTTCTTAAAAGTTTGAAGGTCATATTGGTCCGAATACAGCAATCGAAAGTTCAGTCCACAGTTTTGTTGTGCGAGGCAGACAGTTAAATTAGTAATGTACACAACAGTACTTAATATAGGAAGGTGATTAAGCCTCCTTGGTCGTCATAGAAATTATGGGACAAAATTTAAGCTCGCCTGTAAGCGAGCCTTTATTATAGGCCAAAACCTCCTTTCTACCCTTTCTATGGAAAGGCATGGACATGGGTCCAGCAGTGGACTATTAAATACTTTAAGTTTAACACCATTAGGAGATAAATTATTATATTTGGTACAAGCATTTCAACAAGTTCTTTCCTATTTCAACTGCCTCGGTGGCGCAGTGGTAGTGAATGCGACTGCTGTGCTTGAGGTTCAAATCCTGGGTCGGACCAAATGTTTGTGTGATCTACAAATATTTGTTTCGGAGTTTGGGTGTTTTCTATGTATAATATGTATGTATTTACAAAAAAAACAGTATATATGTATTTGTATTAGTTGTCTAGTACCCATAACACAAGCTCTGGCTTAGCTTGGGACTAGATGGCGTTGTGTGTTAGATATCCGGAATATTTATTATCCAGAATATTTATTTATGTTATTTATTTGGTTAACTATTGCAGTTGCCTTTTTTTAATTGTTACTTCTTTGAAAAAGACAACTTCAGCGCTAGGAATATATTCTGTATCGCAAGAGATAACAATCATCCTCCATCCATCCTCCGCCTCCATCATTTTAAACGTACAGAATGAACACCCAGACTGGATGGATTCCACATACACACCTACTGTCATTAGATGTGGAGATCGAACCCACAGTATTCAGCATACTGCTGCATAACTGCTAGGTGACTTTCTTAACCACTTTGCCGTCAGTGCAGTCATTAATTTACCAATCACCAATTTGTTTAGTTCTTTTCCTATCTCAGGGGTAAAGTGTTAACAAGATGATCATTTTTATGAATGTACATTTTGTGTTACCTCGTTGGTCTAGCGGTAATTGTAAGCGACTGCCGTCATCAAGAGGTCTCGGGGTCGATACCCGGATCGAATTGCTAATGGGATCTTCTTGCAAAAAATTCTTAATAGCAGCCCGGAGTATGGAAGATGGCCTGTCCCGGCTGTCATGAACATCAATAGAAATCGTTATTGCGAAGTTAGGGCCCTCAAATATACTAAAAACTAGTTCAATCTTCGAATTCAGTTCGCCCTCAGGGTTGCGGAGGTCCGATGCCAGTCGCTCCATGGAAACAATGATATTCAGGTAAAACCGGTTGAACTAGAAGCCGGGTCGGCTTCGAGTCGGCAAATACTCTTGAGAACAATAAAGGCTAGGTAGATGACATAACAGTTCCTGTATGTAACCTGTAAAAATGGTAGATTTACTATCACATTTATTTTCTTGCTTGAATTTGTCAGCGGTTCCGCCTGTGTCGGATATCACATATTGTACAGTAGTTGTTGCGTAGGAGAATAAAAAAAACATACGTCCTCAAAAATTTTGACATTTATAGTATTAGTAGGAATGTAGGATTAATCCCAATAGTATTTGTTCAACCCTTTTAAACCTGACCACCGTTTATTTTCACAAAAGTATTTCACAAGGCCCCGTGTGCCAATATTCACACAACAATAAAGGGGTTTGTGTTCAAAAAAAATTCACCAGAATTTAACCGTTCCGCCACAAATCGTCGTTTCACTATGGAAAATCAACTAGCCACGTGCGGTCAACGAATAATTTAACTCAAGTTGAAAGCATATACTGTGCTTATAAAACCGACTGTCAAGACCAGTTATTTATGATGAGAAGGCGTTTTCCAACGCTCCAACACTCTGGCACTGGCACTCTGGATGGCAATCAAACCACCGACCATCAGACAAATGCCGGAGTCAAAAGCGAACTAACAAACAAGACACAGTAAATCCAATTTTCTCGCTGCAAGATGGCTAGCAAGCAACCATTACCGCTGGCATACGTATAGTTTTCTGAAGGATTAGATGCGATTAGAAAATAACATAAAGCTCTCGAAAGATTTTGAGAAAAATTATCCTGTTAAACTCAAACCTCTTTGCTACGATTTTATGTAAAACTATTAAGAGTCTTGGATCTCCCTAATTGTTGTCGGAAAATCTAAGCTGAGATGACGTCTAACATTCATAAACTGTCTCCCTGATAAATTCTGTCTTCATAGGTCAAATACGTCAAGGCCTATGTCCTGCAGTGGACTATTTTAAACTGTTCATCACATCATCAGCCTATCGCAGTCCACTGCTGGACATAGGCCTCTCCAATAGCACGCCACTTAGTTCGATCCTCGGCTTCTCGCATCCAGCTCCTGCCAGCCGTCTTGCGCAAATCATCACTCCACCTGGCCTGTGGACGTCCTACACTACGTTTGCCGAGACGCGGTCTCCACTCAAGAACCCGTTTACCCCAGCGGTTATCGGTTCTGCGGCAAATATGGCCAGCCCACTGCCACTTCAGCTTGCTAATCCTGTGGGCTATGTCGATGACCTTGGTTCTCTGTCGGATCACCTCATTTCTAATACGGTCCCTTAAAGAAACGCCGAGCATAGCCCTTTCCATAGCACGCTGAGCGACTTTGAACTTGTGGACCAGCCGTACCGTAAGTGTCCACGTTTCGGCTCCGTATGTCATTACGGGTAGGACGCACTCATTGAAGACTTTTGTCTTTAGGCACTGTGGGATCGATGATGAGAAGACTCGACGAAGCTTCCCAAACGCTGCCCAACCCAGCCGGATTCTCCTGTTCACCTCGTCCTCAAAGTTGTTTCTCCCTAACTGCAAAGTCTGCCCGAGGTACACGTATTTTTGAACAACTTCGAGAACGGCACCGTGTACCGCAACCGGTTCCGGTAGTACGTGTTCATTGAACATGACCTTGGTCTTGTCCAAATTCATCCGTAGGCCGATGCGTACCGAAGAGTCAGCAAGGTCGTTCAGCATCTGTTGTAGGTCCTGCAGCGTCTCTGCCATGATGACAATGTCGTCTGCAAATCGCAAGTGAGAGATGTATTCGCCATTGATGTTGATTCCGCGTCCTTTCCAGTGCAGCGTATTGAAGAAGTCCTCCATTGCATTAGTGAACAATTTCGGGGATATAACGTCCCCTTGTCTCACTCCTCGATGCAATGGTACGGGTCTTGCTGATTCTGTACTTGGACGGACATTGTGGCGGCTTTGTAGAGACATCTCAACACTTGTATGTATCGCCAATCTACTTGGCAACGCTGCAGGGACTCCAGAACAGACCAGATTTCTATCGAGTCAAAGGCCTTCACATAGTCCACAAATGCTAGACACAGGGGCTGATTATACTCTTCGGTCTTCTGTATAATCTGCCGTACTGTGTGAATGTGGTCTATGGTGCCATATCCGCTCCGAAACCCAGCTTGCTCCAGTGGTTGGAATTCATCGAGTCTTCGCGCAAGACGGTTCGAAATGACTCTCGAAAACAGCTTGTAGACGTGGCTTAGAAGGGAAATGGGCCGATAGTTCTTCAACATGGTCTTGTCACCCTTCTTGAAGAACAAGATGACCACGCTTCTACTCCACGCCTCTGGAGTTCTCCCTTCGAACAGGACAGCGTTAAAAAGCTTTTTGAGCTCCCTCAATACGGGTGTACCTCCAGCCTTTAACAGCTCTGTTGTAATGCCATCCTCTCCAGGGGCTTTATCATTTTTCAGCTGCCCAAGAGCCATTTCGATTTCACCAATGCTGACTTCTGGCAGATCTTCGGTGTTGTGGCGTGTTAATGTAGCTCTAGGGTCCTTATTTTCGGGATCAGGTCGAGATGTATGCGAAGCGTATAAGCTGCCGTAGAAGCTTTCGACTTCCGAAAGGACGGCCGGCTTGGAAGCAACGACTTTTCCTCCTGATGTGGTCAACTTTGTCAGGTGGCTTCTTCCAAGAGATTGTACGAACACTTTTGACCCCCGATTCTGCTCGATCGCTCTTTCAATCGAAAGAGTATTGGAGCATCGGAGGTCGTGTCGCACAAGTTTGGTGATCTCTCGGTTTAGAGCCCGCTTTGCTGACGAAGTGGCAGGTGGGTTCTCACGTCGTTCCCTCATTAGCCCTAATGTCCTCTCTGAAAGCTTCGACTCCCCGCTTTTACGCTGCATTTTACAAAATCTCGTACCTTCGTCCCTGAGAATCCGAACCACATTTTCAAGGTTCTGGTTTACGTCTCTTGTGGTTTCCATGGCAGCAAATCGGTTTTCCAGATTTGACTGGAATTTTTCAGATCCCATCGCGGTTTGGAGCAGAGTTGGTCGGAGCCTGGATTTCATCAAACGGACACGTTCAGCCTTAAAGTCGATATTCAGAGAGCCTCGGACAAGACGGTGATCACTACCGGTGTTAAACCTATTGATCACTGAGACGTTTCTGTCCGTCAAGATGAAACCAATCTCATTTTTAGTCATAGCGTCGGGGCTTTGCCACGTCCACTTCCTTTGGGGCCGTTTTTTGAAGAAAGAGTTCATCAAGAACAGCCCCTCCCGCTCGAGAAAATTGACGAGCATTTGCCCCCTATGATTCCTGCTTCCAAATCCATGGGTTCCTATTACCGATTCGCTGCAAGTTTGTACTCTCACTTTGGCGTTAAAGTCACCCATAACAACGGTATAGTGTGTTTTAGTAGTGAAGTGGAGGGCCCTCGATATGTCATCGAACATATCCTCCACCTCATCATCTGAGTGAGCCGAGGTCGGTGCGTACACTTGTACTACCTTGAGGCTATACCTCTCGGTAAGTTTGATAATGAGGTACGCTACCCTGTTCGACACACTGGACATTTCTACCACGTTGTCAGAGAGGGACTTGTTTACCAGAAACCCCACGCCACCTTGGGATTGTTGGTCTCCCTCGCGGAAGTACATCAGGTGGCCTGAGTCGAGAGTTACGGTGTCCTCCCCCTCTCTTCGGACTTCACATAACCCTACGATATGCCACCTAATCTTCCCAAGTTCCACCTCGAGCTGCGCCAGATGCGAGTCCAGCCGTAACGTGCGGCCGTTAAACGTTGCCAGGTATTCAGACCACTTTGTGTCCATTTTGTTAGATACAGTAAACCTTTTCTATTGTGAGCAAAAAACGTTTAAGATATAAACCATAAATTATACAATTTTTAAATGGGCGATTCCCAAGGCAAATGTAAAGAAAGAAATAAAAAAGATTTTTTTTCAAAGACAACTAGACAACGCCCCAGGAATATATCCTGTGTCACATAGGACTATACAAACCTACATGAAACGGACACAAAGAACACCAAGAATCAGAACAACAATTTGTGGATCACAAAATGTGTTGTCCCATGTGGGATTTGAACCCACAACACTTGGCGAAGTAGAAAATGGCGTGACGACCGCTTAAATCACTAGGCCATACATGTTGACTCATAGCTGCACCAACATTTGTACATCAGCGCAGGGCATATAGGATTAATTATATTTCAATAATAAGGCACATATTAACATCGTAAACAATTTATTGAAAGCAAGCATTCACATTTTAATAAAATATTTTTCCTCAAAACATTACGTATATGCCAATAATATATCAATGATCATCAATGTATAACAATTAAAAACGAAAAACGAATGAAAAGCATAAATAAAAAATATATAAAATACCGACAAATGTAGAATAATATAAAAGGAAACAAGGAATATTTTATTGATATCCAATATTATTTACGGTAAGTAGGCCAGTGGTGGAAGTGGATAGATGACAACAGGGCATGGACTGGACTAGATAAATATCACCAATTGTTTATTGAAAGCGAGCTCATGATAGCGAGGGATACTGTCTGCTGATCTCCAAACCTCATTTTGAAGATGGCATCCTATGATCATGAGATTATTAGAAATGTTTTTTTATCGATCAAATAATATTGTCAATAGTGTATTTTATATTTGTTACTAAAATTTGATGAATAGAAACTGTAATGTTAATATACTATATTATATATTATATACTGTATTCATTGTTTACTAATCAATGAGACTATGATCACCACATTTAAATTTTATTTTTATTTTTTAATACATCTTCAGTAAATATAATAACTTGTGAACTCTGCCTTGACTTATAATATGTTAAGTCTTAGATATGGAGGGTAGAGGTAAGGAGTATGATCTGTGTACATGAAAAGTGTCCGTTGAAATGCATTAAATTAGGGTGGCGCCACATTAGCATCAGAGTAAACTTCTTAAAATCAATACACACACTTTTTCATAAAATTGAATGATAAAAAATCAATAAACGTACTATTCACAGTTCAGAAAATAAAATATATATACTATATTATTTTGTAATACGCAAGTAGTGACAATCATGTTAAATTTTTTAACTCGGCGTACTTCAATTCGTTCACAATTGTTACATTCATACCATACCCTGTGTCTACACCAGCGCCATTCTGGAAGGTTTTTGAACTGTTATTTACTTATGCTGCTTATGCTGGACACTTTTTTCAATTTTCTACCATATGAGATAACACTCCTTATCTCTACCCTCCATAGTCTTAGAACAAGCGGTTCCAATTCATGCACTCAATAACTCTGTTTTGGTGACGTCATATAAAAATCAGAAGAAAACCAATATTAAGGATAAGAATCAATTAAAAAAGTAATAGAATTACACTATTTTGATAGGCTTCGATTACCAAATTACTGTGTTCAGTCATAAAAACTTCTTCGAAGTCCAGTCGCGTATTTACGCGACTCGAATATATATCTATATTTGTATCGTAATTCGCACTTATGTTACCCAATGAGAAGCAGCTTTACAAGTTAATGGGCACGGCCCACTTTAAAGTCATAGAATCCCAAGAAACTTCTAAACTTCTTCTCCGCGTTTATTCAGCGATCTAAATCAAATAAACATCGATTATTTTTAATGATACTATATGCAAGTCGATAAAGAAACTGCTATACTTAAATAAAGTTCTACAATAGGTCTTCTGGAGAAATACCGAGTTTACACGCAAAGTAACATAGGGTGGTTTGCCTGATGGGTTTCATTTCCGCTCAAGTCAAACATTTGTGTGCATGAATATTTCATCTTTGTATTGGTCTGAACAGCACGATACGATTTATCGATTTACATTTGAATACATATACATCATAGTCCCATAAAAATATCGAATGAATATACGGTATCAAATTGATACTTATTATTATCTGTTCGTTATTTTAATATTCACTTTATATCACAAAAGTATTTTTTTTTTTTTTAAAAAAAGACAACTCCCACATTAGGAATAACATCCTGTGTCGTGGGGGACTTTACAAACATACATGAAACGGACACAAAGAACATCCAGACTCGGGAGAACAATTCGTGGATCACACAAAGTGTTGTAGGTACCGCGTGGGATTTGAACCCACGACACTTGGCGCAGTAGCAAGCGGCATGGCGACCGCTGACACCACTCGGCCAACCGTGCAGTCTATTGTAAGTGCACTCAAAAGTATGATAAACTATGACATTTAACATAATTGTTTTACATAATAAAGTATAATAATCACAAAATTAATGCAGGACAGGAGTAGCAGTTTTTTTTTATTAAATAGAAGGCAAACGAGCAGACGCATCACCTGATGGTAAGCGACTAGCGCCGCCCATGGACACCCGCAACACCAAAAGCGTCACAAGTGGCTTGCCGACCTTTGGGGGATGGGGAGAGGGCATGGGGTGAAGGGTTGGGGTATGGGCCTCCGGTATCTTCACTCACTCGGCGAAACACAGAGCAAGCGCTATTTCACACCGGTTTTCTGTGAGGCCGTCGTATCACTCCGGTCGAGCCGGCCCATTCATGCCGAAGCGTGGCTCTCCCACGGATATTTAAATGCCGACATGCAACACAGTTACAATTTGCAATAGACCGTTTTGGGCATTCCTACTAACGGCAACTACAGGTTGGAACACACTATTATAACATTCATAACTATATATATAAAAGGTATATAGTACTCTTTTTTTTTTACGTGGAAACCCCCTCGGGCCGTCACCCCGCCGGGGTTTGCGGCGGGGCGGTGTGTCGGAATCGAACCGACTAAACCACACGGTGTGCCACTCTGCGCTTGAGTCCAGGGGGGGGGGGTCCAGGAACTGCAGTTATTAACACAACTGGACCCAAGGTATATAGTACTGATCCAACCCTATTACTATCAATCTATTGGGTATGGTGTGAAAAATAATAATATTTTAACTATCGGGAAATGTTATTCATTGTTTCGAATACTGTCAACATTCAATGGTAGGGTAAGGCACAAATCTCGCCTCGCACCACTTTTTTTACGCTTTTATTTATGTAGCACTGTTTTTTTTACGTAATATCAAATTTAATAGTACGGAAACATTTTAAGTAAATAATAGCAGGCCTCGGTGTTATTGTGCGCATGATAAAAGTTGCAATAATGTAACAATTTAAAATTCCAATATTTTTAAATTAAAATAACTAGGTACTTCAAACCAGTATCACACTTGTTATAATAATATTAATAAGTAAGCAAGAACATTTGGTACATACTAATTTATTTAAACACAGCTATTGATTAAATCACAGGCAATAATGTACAGTCATATTTGCATATAAGTAGATGAAGATGTTTCTTCTAGTCTTAATTACATTGTGGCGACCTCCACATACAGCGCCATCTACCGAAGATACACTGAACTACGAAGTAACTATCAATCCTGAATCGCGCAATAGATGTTCTGGCGCCGATTATCATATATACAACATCCCAACATCAACTGTTGGGCAGTGGCCCGCCAGGCATGATCACCTCGCCTGGCCGGAGGATCCTTCCTTTGTGTTGGTGGGACATTGACACCCGTTTCCCCATAACATATTCACAGTACAACCATAAACAAAACGACTGACAAATTGCTGAATAATAAATAATAACAATATGATTTATTATAATAATAATTATCCTACTACTATTATAAAGGCGAAAGTTTGTAAGTATGGATGTATGTATGTATGGATGTTTGTTACTCTTTCACGTAAAAACTACTGAATGGATTTGAATGAAACTTTACCACAATATAGCTTATACATCAGAATAACACATAGGCTACTATTTATAAAGATATAGCTTCGCCTCGCGGCGTTGCCCGCAGTTATCATCGTACCGCGGGTAGCACCGCGGGGTTCAGCTAGTACTTCATAAAAATAAATGATTTACAAAATAATAAACTAACTGTAATATACTTTGTATTGTGTAATAACTATATGTTATTGGTATATATGAGAGTTATGATTTATAATAATTGAATATTATTTTATGTTACAATTGACCTACGTTTTGCATTTTCTACTAGATAACAGTTATAACGAGTAATGCTGGCTGCGGTTATACCGCATATATTCTACTTTTAGTACGTCACAACTACGGTAGTTAATAATCTAATTCATGAAAAATGCAATCATGAATTTAAGAAAACTTTTTTAATTTTGTTAGAAGCTGTTTTTGTATATTAAAAAACAATTGATTATAGTATGATAAACTATAATATAAATACAAATATTGTACTACGACTTTGTAAAGTTATTTTCAAAAATAAAATTGTACTAATGATTAATTAGTTCCTCAAATGTCTAAAGTGATGATGGTGGCTCAATATAAATACAAACCAACCTTTACAGATAGCAAATCTAATAGTGCAAGGCACTAGGAAAGCTTTAGACAACTTATTCTGCAACGTTTTGATTTTGTCACTTAAGATTATTTTTCTCCAAATTGTTACATTATTCATAATGTTAGTGCACTTTTTTGTTATATTAATACTGTATATTGAAGGTGTATGGTGTACCTATGTTAATATTCAAGTTACGTTAGTGTTTGGATAATTTAAACTTGAAAAGAGTTTAGACTGATCTGCATTGTGATATTGTTGCTGAGTTAACAAAGTTATCAGATTCTCAAGATAGTATTAACAATGTACAAACGTACATATAAAAACATCATAAATAAAAACCTCTGCTATTTAGGCGGTTTATCATCAAATCTATTTTGGATTAGAAATGTTAATACATATATAACATTTTCGTTTTTTTGTATTTCAATTTAAGATTTATACTTTCGTTAGATTCCGTTAGATTATGATGTATAATATATATGTATAACAAGTTATTGTTCTTATATAATGTAAATTTTAATTAATTACAACCCTGATTCATGATTCGTCACAATTTCGGGGTCAATATTATCTAATATTACTAAATTGCTCTACAAGGTACCGTTTGTTGGGGATACTATAGAAAGTAGGTCTCCTAGTTTTGGTAGGACCACGTCGGGTAATGGTGGCGTCCTTTCACTGCGCATCTTCTCCAAGTCTTTATTAGACGTAACACCGGAAAGGACGAGGAGTGTTTGGAAACCACATCGCACGCCGAGCTCGATGTCTGTGTTACATCTGGAAGTAACAAAAACAACATTAGTATAAAATATTATATATAATATGTATGTATATCAGTTGTCTAGTACCCATAGTACAAGCTCTGCTTAGTTTGGGACTAGATGGTGTTGTGTGTTAAATGTCCGAAAATATTTATTTATTTATTTATTATTCAGTAAAGGTTTTCATGAACTTAGGTAGTTATTATTTTTAGGATATTTTTAATTAAAAATTATAACTTCACACATCTGGCATATGGGAGTTTGATCCCAAACTATGTAGACCCTGTAATTTTGTATGCTGATAAACATACTTAAATATTTCTAAATACAAACATATTATAGATACACCCAGACACAGGACAAGTGAGTATGATCAGTACATAGCTATTTGTCCTCGTTGATCTTGCGGTTGATGTATGCGACTGCTGATCATAAGATCTCGGGTTCATATCCCGAGTCGGGCCAAAAAGAGTTATTGAGTATTTCTGATTAGAAAAATGTTTAATAATAGGTTAAAGTTTGGAAGTTGGGGTCTTAGCCCCGTGCCTCGGAGAGCACGTAAAGCCGTCGGACCTGCGCCTGATTTCTCCCCGGTCGTGTCGGATTGCCGTCCCACCGGATTATGAGAGAGAGGGAACAGAGAGTGCACCTGTTTGCGCACACACTATAATATTTCCTGCGTGAATGCGTCCGAAATCGGCTACGAGAACATTATCATCTCACCATTTGTCCTGGGGGAATCGAGCCCATAACTTCTGGCTTAGCAGTCAGTATAATGATACTTTAACTTGAAACTCAAGTTAAAGTGAAAATATCGTTTTGTGAAGTTCGAAAATTAAGACTCGTATAGTCGTTCCAATAGTTTATTTAACTTTTGACAGCTCTAATACTTAATCAAATAGTGATACCCTGACCCGTTACCTATTCGATTTCTTTCATCGATCGATTTTATGCATTAAGAAGTTTTAATCGATTTAACAAACATTCATTATTTTATAGATAATTTCGTACTTCATATTTCTATGTGTTTCAATGTGCGACCTCCTTTGTCAAAATAAAGAAGAAATGGATTAAAAGAATGTTGTTCAAATATGACGGTTCTATGTCATGAAAAAATATATAAAAGGAACTGAATTTTCAAAATGTATTATTGTATTGTGTTGTAATTCAGTGGTTAATATTGTATTTGTTAAACTATTGATGATCTTTATTAAATCTCTCTATGTCTATTTTAAAATAATCTACAGTATTTCAATGAGTAACCTTCAATATAGTTGAGTATTTATATTCCTCCGTATTGATTTATTTGTGAATTCTCACGTTTGGTTGAGTTGAGCGTATCGTAAATGCCAAAAAAGAAAGTACTCAAAGGACAAACAAGAGAGTTTGTCTTGCGACTTCGTGAATACTTTGAAAAGGAAAGCCGTAATGGTGGGCCTCTTATACCAGTGACTCAAGTTAGAGACCGTGTTGCAGCAGCATTAGGTATTAGTGCTCCAACAGTGGCAAAAATAACAAAAGAAGGCTACGGCAGCAGTGGCATGGAACAGAATAAGCTATCTACACCTAAGAAAAAACGTCCGCCTAGTAAAGTTACAGCCGTTGACAATTTTGACGCTGATGCTATTCGTCGTCATATATACGACTATTACCAAAGAAAAGAGATTCCAACATTAAAAAAACTAACACAATCTCTTCGAAATAGTGGTTTGTTCCGTGGTCAAAAATCTTCTCTGACAAAGGTATTGAAAGACATTGGAATGTTATTCCAAAAATGTGACAAACGAAAAATTTTAATGGAACGCAATGATATTGCTTTGTATAGATGCGATTTTTTAAGACAAGCAAAAAAAATAGAAGATTGGTCGAATGTTGTTTTCACAGATGAAACTTGGCTCAATGCGAATCATACGCTGTCAAAAACTTGGACTGACAACACCGTTGGCTCCACTTCTACAGTACCAATGGGAAAAGGCGAACGACTGATTATTTGTCATGCAGGAACAGTAAAAGGATTTGTGCCAGGCGCTCTATTAGCTTTTAAATCCCAGAAAACAGGAGATTATCATGAGGAGATGAATTCGAACGTGTATGAAAAGTGGTTCAGAGAAATGCTTACATCACTCGAAGAGCCATCAATAATATTTATTGATAATGCACCTTATCACTCTCGTCAAATTAATAAAATACCAACACAGGCCAACAAAAAACATGAAATTATAAACTGGCTCCGTGACAATGGCGAAGAGGTGAATGAGTCCCTACTAAAAGTAGAGTTAGTAAAGATATTAAAAACAAAGAAGCTGCCAAAACGATACGTCATAGATGAAATGGCAGCAGAGCATGGGCATACCGTCCTCAGAATTCCCCCATATCACTGCCAATATAATGCAATTGAAATGATCTGGGCACAAGTTAAAGGATATGCTGCGAGGAACAATACAACTCCTCCTTTCACCGCAAGAAAAATGCTGAATTTACTGAAAAATGCGTGTGAAAAAGTAACTCCAGAAAACTGGGCGAATGTTGTAGAAAAAACAAAGAAGGTGATAATGTCGGATTGGGATCGGGATGTTGCATTCGACAATTTATCTATCCAAGAAATGATAATCAATATTACTGAGAACTCAAGTGATGATGATTCCTGGTCATACGAAGAAGACGATTCTTTATAATTAAAATTAGTATTACAGTACCTCTTTTGGTTGTTTTATTTTTAATCCGTAAATTACTACGAATTTCAACATTTTGTACCTGTTCATTACAAGTAGGTACCGCAGGTAGTTTTTATTTGAACCAACTATAGTAAGTCTAAACAATTATTTTAGATTCATTAATTTGCGGCGAATACATTCGATCCCATTACTAGGTACGAGTACGATGGAACTGTTTTCATTACGCAAATTATTTATGCATTGAAACAGAGACATTTAGGGCATTTTAATGCAAAATAATAAAGCTTTTTACGTGATTTGATATAAAATATAATCACAATAATTTTATTGTATGTTTTATTAATATAATCGATAATCGATTTATTTCAAAACCGTTTTTATAGTCTGTGGTCATTAATTACGAATGACACATCCCTAAGTAGGCGGAGCCCGCCCATAAAGTACAGTATTATCTGTAGTACATTGTATCAAAAATTATTACAAAACTTTATGTGCGTGATCTGTCAAAAGTTAAATAAAGTATTGGAACGACTATAATTTCAATTTTTAAATTGTCTTTCAAAAGGAGGAGGTTGTCTATTCGGATGTTTATATATTTTTTTGTATGTTCGTGTGTGACGTCGTCATTTTTAGACGAAGTTGCAAAATTTTTTTGTTCGAAGAGGATTTATACCGAAATGGTCTCATTATCATCATCATATGATGACGAAATTCGAAGACAGACAACGAAAGTTTAAAAAAATGGTGATACTGCAAGTGTATAGTTTAATTAATCACGTAATAGTGTTTGAAGTCGGTTCTTTTATATAGAAAAGGACTTATACATCATCAGAAACTCACCTGTCTCCAATCATCAAAGTCCGAGCTGGATTCAGATTACAAGATTCCAGATACTTTCTCACGTAGTCATGTGGCTTTCCCACCACAAATGCCTTTCTGTCAGAACAAGTTTCAACGGCTCTCACCAATGTTCCTGTACCTGGTACAACTATAGAACCTCCCCTCGGAAATCTTTCATCAGTATTTGTCGCTACGAACAGACATTCTTCAGAAGCCAAGTAGGAGGCTGCTTTCATGAACTTTGGATAACTGACGTGTTCGTCAAAACCTACAACTACAGCACCGACTTCAGGGTCTAGGTCTGATGGGTTCATTGCTTTGTAGTCCGGCTTTACAGGATCAGGCTGTGAACAAGATTTTTTTAATTAATCTATTGAATGAAATACTACCTTAGGTAAAGTACACAAGCCAGTATTTACCAACACAGTTACCTCAAATCAAAATCTTTCTTTTTCTATCTATTGCTGTAGAAAAGGAAAGATTAAAAAACTATGAACCTTGTGTTTGAAATAAAGAATTATTTTTATTATTATTTATTATTAAAAACAATAGCATATTGGGTAATTTGATTGGTAATTCGTCACCTGCTAGATCAAGTTACTACTTAGTTATCTGGTGTACAAATAAAGAGATTTGTTATTACTTGATATCTTAAAAAGCAATCAATGTGGAAGGAAGGATTTGATATTGTGAGTACTTTGCCAGGAAACTTCGACACACCTCTTTCTACAGATCCACCAACAATTTTTTTTTTCAGGAAGATCTATGTAGATAATATCAAGGTAGGATTCATAAAGCCAAGTAAATTTTATTTCTTCGAATGTTCTTCTAATTAATATGGTATCATAATCAGTATAACGTAGTCTACAGATGTCTATTGAACAATCACATGAAAAAAAAAATTATAACAATATAAATATTTATTAAAATAAATCCTTTATTCTCACACAAAACAGGTTATTGTAAGCATCATATTTTTAAGGAAATAAAAACCCAATTCAAATTTCTTAACTTAAGTTTCTTGTGTACACATCTTTTTTATGGAATCTATACATTTTAATTATTATATTATATATTACCCATACATATTTGTTGCTCATAATAAAATCACAATGATATACAGAACAAAGTGTGAAGACGTTAAAGCTACACTTATAGAAATGCTATCAAAAATCTTGAACATCAACATTATTATACCTACTCAGTAGTAGCTGAAGCCCGCGGTGTTACCAGCGGTACAATAACAACCGCGAATAACGCCTCGGTGCAAAGCCAGTCTAAAAAAAAGTAGCTTTAGTTACTCCTTACATTATCAGCTATCTGTCAGTGAAAGTCCTGTCAAAATCGGTCCAGTCGCTTCGGGTATTAGCCGGTACAAAAAGACAGACAAACGAAATTTGTAAAAAAAAATATTTTTGTATATGTATCCGTATGCTGGGTCTCTGAAGCTAAAACAACATTACATGAAATCGATCAAGCCCGAGAATTTTACTGACCAGCATCAGCCAGAGCCTCTTTGTTGTATTTCATTTCGAATGATTTGAATACGATAAATCCAATACGAGTATACCCAATATATTAATAAAAAGCGATTATTTCAATATTACAAACAGACACTCCAATTTTATTTATTTGTGTATATGTTTTCTTTGTTTTTGCATAATTATATTAGCTTAAATAAGTCAGTCGTTCAAACAAAAGAATAACAGATAATGACTAGATTAATAGAAAACAACAAAAATACGTTAAACAAACGCAAATCAGGTCTTTCATATTTGCAATACGCTACTTTTATCTATAAGAAAGCAACATATAACTATTTAGCTCAAAAATAAATACCCCTGAACATCAAAACATTTGTATATATTATGTTACTGTAAAAGCCAAACAACAACAAACAACGTTAAATTTTTCAGGCTACGGTTCGTATAGACTAGGTTTGATGAGTGGCGGCGCGAGCTCCACAAAGTGATCGCGCCATTTTCTAAATAGAAAAGGAGAAAAATACACAGGAGGTGGTCATCTACAAACCGTAGGTGACCCAAGGTACGTCAGGGTTCCAGGGATTTTATTTCGAAGGTGCACTTGGTTCCCCGGTTTCTAGTACCTGAGACGGTATGCGGTTTTTAGTTGGCTCGAGTCCGACATAAGTTGGTGATATTCGAGGGGATAACCTCACAAAAAAATGGTCGGTTCGATGAGAGTTCTCACAGCCACAAAGCAATTCAATTATTCCAAAATTATTCCAATGAAAACTGAAATGCTTTGGGTGCGTTTTTATACAGTTGTCTATACTAATATTATAAAGAAGTAAAGTTTGTGTGTTTGTTAAATTGTAGGGGGTAATCTCGGGATCTACTAAACCGATTTTAAAAATTCTTTCAGCGTTGGATAGTCCATTTATCGAGGAAGGCTATAGGCTATATATCATCACGGTAATACTAATAGGAGCGGAGCACCAATGAAGAATGTTTCAAAAACGGGGAAAAATTTCACGCTACGGGCAATTGAAGACGCAAACGAGGTTGCGTGGGTCAGCTAGTATGTTATATGCTAGTATCTGTTTGTCTTGATAAAGCCATGCTACATGTCTAATTTAAAAAATTTGGCTTCTTGCTAAGTATATTTAAATATACCTTATTTGTATTAACAATAACTTTTATATTAGCATGTCAAATGATCATAACCTTCTAAAAATATCAATTAAATAAAAATGTATAAATAAAAATGTTCTATCTGTGACGATTAAACTGTGTCGTTAAAGTTTAAACAATAGAAAGAAGATCGCCTAGTTTCGGCAAAACAACATTGGGTAGCGGTGGCGTGTTTTCAATACGAAGCTTTTCTAGGTCTTTGCTTGACGTCACTCCAGATAGAACGAGGAGTGTCTGAAAACCACAGCGCACACCAAGCTCAATGTCAGTATTACATCTGAAAATAAAAATTATTAGAATAAAAGTATATACTTATGGTATGTATTACACGTATGTAGGTTCTAAGTTCATAGATAGATATATTGATGTGCTCATAGATATTCCAGAATTGACTTCAAGATATAATTTGACTGCCTCGGTGGCGCAGTGGTGTTCGATTGCCGTGTCGCATCAAATGTTTCTATGATCTGCAAATATTTGTTACGGATTTTGGGTGATTTATATGTACGTAATATAAAAAAAAAGTTTATATGTATTTATATCAGTTGTCTAGTATCCATAACACAAACTCTGCTTAGCTTTGGACTTTATTCATTTACTTTCTGCATGATACTACATGAGTGGTTTCAGCGGTCGCCATGCCGCTTGCTACTGCGCCAAGTGTCTTGGGTTCAAATCCCACGCGGTACAACACTTTGTGTGATCCACGAATTGTTGTCCCGAGTCTGGATGTTCTTTGTGTCCGTTTCATGTATGTTTGTAAAGTCCCCCACGACACAGGATGTTTATTCCTAATGTGGGAGTCGTCTTTTAAAGAAAAAAAAAAAAAAAAAGAAAAAAAAAAAACTTTCAAGCCTACTTCGGACAAAAATTATTACAGTTTTAGGGACGAGAAGTGCATTGAAATTTAACTAGGTCTTGGTATATGAGCATAACCCTAAATCCTGAAAACATCAAATACGCTATCATAGACTGCTATCTACTAGTAAGGAACTTATTATATCATTTCGATGTTAGTAATGAAAGACTTTTGTTCTTGATTTTCTAAAATCAAGAACAAAAGCAAACTCTCATTAAACTTTGATAACAGACATCAACGCAAATCTGGGTCGGTAACATATCCCGATTGATATACCGTATGACTAAAATAGATTACTCAAAACATATTTCAGGCTTGGCAGATAATATAGACAGGCCTTAATATGTAAAAGAATATATTAGAGTACATACTTGTCTCCGATCATCAAAGTTCTAGCAGGATTCAAGCCATAACTTTCTAGATACTTTTTAACGTAATCATTTGGCTTTCCAAGCACTAATGCCTTTCTACCGGAACACGTTTCTACTGCTTTAACTATAGTTCCGGAACCCGGTTCGACAACAGGACCAGGTCTTGGGAATCTTTCATCAGTATTTGTTGCTATAAACAAACAATCTTTGGACGCTAAGTAAGAAGCAGCTTTCATAAACTTGAGGTAACTGACGTGTTCGTCAAAGCCCACAATCACAGCACCCACTTCTGGATCTAAATCAGACTCCTTTATTGGTGTAAAGTCTGGTTTAACCGCTCCGGCTGCAAAACAAATGGTTTAATATTGAACAATGCCATTTGCCTTTGAAAAAACAAATAATATCAAAACAAAAAAAGAGGGACTCAGTTTTTAGAGAATTTACAAGAAATGTAGACACTAAACGGAAATAAATACTTTTTTCTGGTAGGTAGTGTTTAAGTATGTATCGGAATTTACCGATACCACACTTTCCTGCTTTTTCACTTTTAATATTATTTAAATTAATTAACAATAACAAATATTTTATCCTTGTTATCGTGGCGGCAAACGGCGCGTGACATAACGCACCTCTAAGCAAGATGTCATAGCAACATTAAATAGCGTCTGCATACGCAGAACGATGATGGCGTTTAGTGGGGCTTTACGTCACAGCGCCGCCATGACAGAAGTTAGCGTTTTAGCGGGAATTTTTTAATTGAAATTTTGTTAGGTTATGAGTGAAATTTTTATAGATTATATTTTATAGATGTATTTCATGCATATTTATTAAAAATAAATAAAAAACCACATCTACATCAATAATAACAATTATTGAATCTATTAAATTTTACCTTTGAATAATATCTGTTCATATCTAAGAGATATATATTTAGAACTTTGCGTAACGGTATCACAAGCAGTATGAAGCAAAATAAGTGCATTCTTCAGTGTATCTACTTCTTTTCTTAACCAGTGCGCATTTTTGCGCGGACTAATTTTGTAACAACTCGTTTGTTTTTTAGCTGGATTAATATTATTATAAAGATCAGTAAATTTCTTTAATATATAACAACTCTAAAAGAAAAAGAATAAAAAGATGTAATTTTATTAACTGCTAAAATATAAGAAATGTAATATAAATATATCTTGACAAAATTACACACTGTGTTCGTACTAGAAATACAATACAAACAAAGACCTCCGCCGTGTCTGTCTGTTTGTCTGTTCGCGATAAACTCAAAAGCTACTGCACGGATTTTGATGCAGTTTTTACCAATAGACATAGCGATTCTTGAGGAAGATTTCCGTATATAATTTATTAAAGTTTTGAGTATATTGGCTAAAGTATAATGATATTGGTTGAAGACGTCGGAGAAAACTAACCACACATCTTCTCGGTGTAACATAGGCTATGTTATGTTTTCCGTGATCAGCCCGTGCGAAACAGGGGCGGGTAAGTAAGTAAAAAGTAATTAAGTGCTATCTACCATAGATAATATGAAGCACAAGCTGCATCGTACAATTGAAGTTCTCACGTTTATCTTGGCAATAGAAATCAAAGGTCTACCGAGAATGAATAATCATAAAGCTACTTACCTGAATTACTTCATGAAGATTATATGGAATTCTAAAATCAAGATCCTTTATTCCTTTGGACCGTACTGAATTTTTCCTCTGGTATATCCTCTGATCCAATAATAGGTGATTAATTCCGAATAGCCAAGGTTGGCAGGCTGTTCTGCGTAGGTCATCTTCTCCTGTTCTTCGCGACGCGCAAACAATTATTATCACTCGCGAATCCCGAACATCCGACAACGGATATTGCGTAGTACATCATTATTATTATTCAATGTTAACTTAAAACATAGTTCATCTTCCCAACCCCACCACAACGCAGAGAAACAATATTATTGTTATCGTATCAGAAAAATGCGCACTGGTAAAAAATATTATCAGACGATCTTTTCGTTGAAAATCTCAAATGATATAGGTATCATAGAATTCATAACATGTTAGCTGTGGCGACTTCCACATATAACATAACCTACTACAGCGCCATCTACCGAAGATACACTGAACTACGAAGTAACGCACTGTACCTACAAACTACACTACACGGAGTAACTACCAATCCTGAATCGCGCAAATAAAGTTCCCGCGCCGATTATCATATATACAACATCCCAACATCAACTGTTGGGCAGTAGCCCGCCAGGCATGATCACCTCGCCTGGTCGGAGGATCCTCCCTTTGTGTTGGGTGGAACATGATACCCGTTCCCCCACATTAGCCTTAATTAGATCGATATATATAGTTAATATTTCATACGTTAATAAAATATTAAAGTCTTAAAATGTTAATTAGTAAAAGTCAATTAATCTTATTATTTCTTGAAGTAGCATTTCCATTCAACATGGCTACATGGCAGTCTTTTGGAAATGCTACCAGTAGGTGAAATGCGAAGGAATTTTTGTTTTGTTCTATTTCCTAGTATTTTAATTGAATTTTAATATCATAATATGCCTAAGTTTAGGATTAGTTTCAAATATTATTAAATACCTTTTGATAGTGGAAATATTTATTTAAATTTATTTCTTTACAAGAAAACTGTTTGAGCATCTAATACTTTAAACCAAATTTTTATTCTGAAATATAAACTTTGCAGTACACTTCACTACATAGTATAAAACAAAGTCGCCTTTTCTGTCCCTATATCCCTATGTGCGCTTAAATCTTTAAAACTACGCTACGGATTTTGATGCGGTTTTTTCCAATAGATAGAGTGATTCAAGAGGAAGGTTTATATGTATAATACATGCATCATATACTAAGGCAACATTGCTAATTTTAGAGGTTTCTATTTTATGCCCGTGCAAAGTCGGAGCGGGCCGCTATGTTTTTATATACAACGTTCATAGTTTTTCTGTAGTGTATTTAATTTAGTATCAGCATTGCACCCGTGCGAAGCCGGGGCGGGTCGCTAGTAAATTATAAGTATCAAATTAACTATCATGGTTTATCTCATTTTATAAATAATCCTAATAATTTTATAAACGCAAAAGTTTGTGAGTAGGTATGTAAGTGAGTTGTTTGTTGTTCTTTCATGCAAAAACAAATGAATGGATTTTGATGAAACTTTAGAATAATGTAGCTTATACATCAGAATAACACATAGGCTACAATTTATAAAGATATAGTTTCGCCTCGCGGCGTTGCTCGCGGTTATTGCCGTACCGCGGGTGGCACTGCGGGGTTCAGCTAGTACTTATATAACTTACCCCTATACCAATATGTCTAATGCCAACAGCTTTTAATTCCTCACCAATTCCGTTAGAACCCAGCAAGTACACTTTTTTCGTAAAGCCAATACCTTTCAGGTAATGTGCTGCTAAGTATGCAGTAGACAGGATCTCATCCTAAAATAATAAAACATCAAAATAAGGAAGGATAAAACATACGTGATTAACATAATAATAATAAGGAATTTGATTAACATAATATATAACATAACATTATATCAGAAGTGTATGAGTATTTTTTTTTTTATTATTGTATAGGTGGCAAATGAGCAGACGCATCACCTGATGGTAAGCGATTACGGCCGCCCATAGACACCTGCAACACCAAAAGCGTCACAAGTGCGTTGCCGACCTTTGGGAGATGGGGAGAGGGAATGGGGGGAGGGGTTGAGGTATGAGCCACCGGTATCTTCACTCACTCGGTGAAACACAGCGCAAGCGCTATTTCACACCGGTTTCCTGTGAGGCCGTGGTATCACTCCGGTCGAGCCGGCCCATTCATGCCGAAGTATGGCTCTCCCACGGAAATGTATGTATGACGGTATGATACTGTAGCACTATTATGGCTAAGTAGAGAACTCAAGAAATATAATTTTCTAAATTATAGCGTTATCTGCAAGCATCATTAACATCAATAGCCTTTAAGAATCCACTGATGGACATGTATTTTCTTAGTAAGGAGGATTAGGCCTACTGTACCATACTGGCACGATGGCCAGGCTTTAGCTGTAACCATTACAAATTAACTAATGTATTTTTCTTCATTTCTTGACTGTTTAATGAGTTACAGCTTTGCTTTCTATAACTTAATTGCATGTGTTTACAAATAGAAGTTTCAATGCCTTACTTAGTTTTATAAGTTTAAGTTATTATTTATCTATATAAATTAATTAAATTGAACTGATTATGAAATTTAATATGGTACTAATATCAAAAAAGCTATTTTAAAATTTTTGTCTGTCTGTCCGTTTGTTACAGCTAATTCTGGGGCAACTGGACCAATTTTGATGGGATTTTCACTGGCAGATAGCTGATTATATAAGGAGTACTCAGACACTCATTCTATTAGACCAGCTTCGCCTGCAGTTTTATTGTACCGCAGGTAACACCACAGGGCTCAGCTAGTTTTACTACTTATATTTTTTTTACTAATTTTTTTTTTATTATATGTCGGGCAAACGAGCACACGTATCGCCTAATGGTTAGCGATTACCGTCGCCCATGGACACCCGCAACACCACAATCTAAATCAAAGTATAGATTAAATTATACCTGTGATGCGATAAAGCCCATTTGTTGAGCTTTACTAGCAAATTCACTGCGAATTTTTGTTGAATTATTTGTTACATAAAATATTTTCTTTCCCAACTCTCGGAAATAATTCATTGCATCAGCTGATCCTGGCAGGGCATTATTGTCTATCCACAGAACACCTGAAAAGATCTTTTGATTATAATCAATCAATAATTGTTTAAGAACTTAAACATCTATTTATTAATACTTTTAATAGTAATGACACACTGATGTATGTATATCATAAATATATAAATATAAGAATATAAATACATTAGTGTACACACATGTAAGTCGGTTATCATAGTGAAAAGTAGCCATGTCCTTCCTCAGGAATCAAAGCATCTCTATGCCAAATTTTATTAAAATTGTGCCAGCAGTTTAGTCCTAAGAGCGTAAGAGATGAAAAAAGTTACTTTTGAATTTATAATAATATATTATTATCTACATCATCAGGCTATCGCAGTCCACTGCTGGACATAGGCCTCTCCTATTGAATGCCACTTGTTTCAATCCTCGGTTTCTCATATATTAGTATGGATAAAATTAAAGCTATAGATATATATATATCTATTTTTTTTTTTTTATTATTGAATAGTGGGCAAACGAGCACACGTATCACCTGATGGTAAGCGATTACCGCCGCCCATGGACACCCGCAACACCAAAGGCGTCACAAGTGCGTTGCCGACCTTTGGGGGATAGGAAAGGGGATGGGGGGAGGGGTTGGGGTATGGGCCTCTGGTATCCTCACTCACTCGGTGAAACACAGAGCAAGCGCTATTTCACACCGGTTTTCTGTGAGGCCGTGGTATCACTCCGGTCGAGCCGACCCATTCATGCCGAAGCATAGCTCTCCCACGGTAACCTATCGTAAAATAAATAGTACTAAACAATATCAGTTAAGTCATATTGTTCTAAGAAATAAAGTCATTAAATTTTGATGTTTTAGTTTTAGTTTTAGTTTTAGACATCAGTTCTGCTTGTATTAGAAAATACATAGACAACAAATTCTGGTTTTTGCAGATATTAATTAAAACTTCACTGTAATATTCAACCCCCATTACACCTAGCATATAATCTTATCATTGAAAAATCTTATGAAAAAATGGATAAACCAAAATTCTAATCTTTTTATGTCAAAATCAGTTCAGCCATTCCAGAGATTAGTCGGAACAAACGGACAGGCAGACAAAAATTAAAAAATATGTTATCTTGGTATTTGTATTGTGTAAACATACACATGCATTGAGTAAAAAGCGGTTATTTACATAACAAACATAATATTACAAACAGACGCTTTAATTTTATTTTTTATTATAGATTTTTTAATGAAAAATACCGAAAATTTTGGACAATTAATTGTCAATTTATTTCGCAACTTCAATTATTTATGCAGTTAATATAAATAAGGAATAAATTAAACGTACCGTCACAATCAGTTAAAACTGTATCAAAAGAGTTCAAAAATTCTTGAACTTGATCTTTGCTAGCTTCCTGAAGATTGAACATTGCCTGGTTAAACATTATGCTAGTAGTATACGAGAGAACTTTATCCGAAACTTTATCACAGAAGGAAGATTTCAGGAATAAATTTAAACCGTGAGATTTAAGAAAACGAGAAGTTACTTTAAACATGCCCGATGTTATAAGACTAGAGGGCTATACTAGGTCAAATGTGTCAAATAAACGTACTGTTTTCCTATACCATGTACTGACACTAGTACTGGATTGACAATTGACATTGACACTGACATTGACACTGTTAAAAACACATAAAAAGCAGGTAAAGGTAAACACAGGAAAAAGTAAAAAAAAAATAAAAAAATATCGCGGAGATAATTCAAGCATACCAGTGCAACTTTTTTGGAAACAATTTTTAATATTTCTTTATAAAAGGATCAGTTCTGTATTATATTGTAAATATTGTATATGTATGTATGTATTTACAAAAAAAAGTATATAAGTATTTATATCAGTTGTCTAGTACCCATTACACAAGCTCTGCTTAGCTTGGGACTAGATGGCGTTGTGTGTTAAATTGTCTGGAATATTTATTTATTTATTATATTTTGTTTTTTTTACCGGTGTATACACACCGGTAAAGAAAGGTAAAGAAGTCAAAGTATTATTTTTACCATGGGATAGCTATCTAGATTCTTAATTACAGATTACGTTACAAAATTGAAATCTAATAGGTAGCATTTAAAAGATCAGGTCGAATTTTAGAAACTAGAGGTGTCAATCAGTAAAGTGCTAAGACAGTAACACTTCATATTTATGTTACGTCAGTATTCAATAGTGGCACATAACATAATATTTAATTTCTAAACATTGCAACATATATGATAACTTATAGCAACCCACATTCTACGTAATGCCAGAGATTGTCACGGACATCGGACTTGTCAATTATGTCAACATAGCTCAGACCTGACCTGAGTACATATATGTGTTCTGTAGGGATGTGAGATTTATGGAAAAGAATCGATTACATAAAAATCGATTTTTATTTTACCAATGTTAATCGATTTGTCAAAAATCGAACTTGATAAAAATATCGATTTCTGAGAAATAATCGATTTTTTCTAATATTTGAAAATCCACATGCTTTTCATATTGTTATTATTTTTTCTTTTTTTTTATTCTATAGGGGGCAAACGAGCAGACTTATTGCCTGGTGGTAAGCTATTACCGCCACCCATTAGCAGCAGCAACACCAGAGGCGTTAATTTATTTTTGAGACCACAACTAAACTTTAATTTTTAAAACTAAAAATTCGGGAGCGGCTAGTTCAGAATCAGTTGTTTTACCAAAAGCTACGATTGACGGACAAGATATATGGCAGCTACATCATAAAAGAATAATGGCCTTGGCATCTGACCCGTCAGTGGTAAAAAATATCGAATTGGACCTATACGTTGCGGCACCGCTATCGGATCTTATGGTAGACCCTCTCAATGTCTGGAAGAGCTCCGAAGGGACTTTTCCTAAGCTAGCCGAGTTGGCTCTAAAGCATCTCTCTGTAATGGCCACTTCTGCTCCATCCGATCCAATTATTTTCCAAAGCCATTATTTTTTATGGCGCGTTGTGTAAGGGGGCTAGACGGAAAAATTGTCGCGACACAATTTGTTGACACGACACAATTTGTTGTCACGACATAATTTGTTGTCACGACACGACGACGACACACACAGATATTTTCGTTTCGTCTTTCTATTTCGAACTTCGTTCCATCCGGGTGTCCCTTGACACCTCTCAAGTTGTTTGTTATTGTTTTATTTATGTAATAAAAACGCCTAACATTTATTTTATCAACGACTATTTTGAAGTACTACTCAGTACTCTGAAAACATATTACACGTATACATACCTACATGTGGATGGTGCCGTTTTTATTCAATCAACTTGTAAGTATTATTGCCTTCGAGTTTTTCATCTGTCGTATAGATGGAGCTGTTTATAAAATTGAAACTTGAAGTTTTTTTTTTCATCCGTTGCCATAAATAACACTGTTTATGAAAATCGATTTTAACTCGTAATAATCGATTAGTGAAAAATCAATTAATATCACTACGAAAATCGATTTCAAAAATCAATTCAAAAGAAAATAATATGCGATTTAAATAAAAATCGATTATTTTTAATATCCCAAGTATTCTGTGGCTCAAACAGTGAAGTGTAAAATAATTTTATCGTTTTTATGATATGGAACGACCTTCGGTTAACCAATGAAATCCTTATCTACTACAATTTTCTTTGAATTTTAAAGATAAGTTATTTAATAAGACCTCAATATTGTAATTGCAAGACTTGTATTACAATTTAAATTCTAAAAAACCTAAATATTGTGTAGTGAAACGTCCAACATCATTTAGTAATGGATGTAAATGAAACAATTATTGAAACCTACCGAGAAGGAATTCAAATTGTGAAATATAATAAACCAAATAAGAAAAATGCAATAGATTCTAATATGTACAAACGTGTGATAAACATATTATCGAATGCGGCTTCTGATGACCGCATTTCTGTAATTGTATTGACAGGAGCTGGTGATTTTTATAGTAGTGGTAATGATTTCTCAGTAAACTTGGAAAGAAAAAATCTTTCACACACTTTAAAAGAGTATATAAATGCATTTATCAATTTTCCGAAGCTACTGGTAGCTATTGTCAATGGACCTGCCATTGGTATAGCTGCTACGACACTGGCACTATGTGATATAGTGTTTGCTTCTGAAAGTGTAAGTAAACAACAATTAACTAAACTTTATCCTTGAAGATGATGTGCTTTTTTATCAATTTTTATATGTCATCTAAATTACTAGTGTCACTTTAAATTATATACCAAATTAACAGATAATGTTTCCAAAAGTCTGAATTGAATCATTGTTGCTTAAATGATAACTCTTTTTTAACTTTAACATAGTTTAACACAGAAACACAATGTTCAAACAGTACTAGAGATGTTATATGTTTTACTATTACTTAATTTTAGTCCATCATAGATCAAAATGAAAGATGATGCTTTAGTAAAGCCATAACAGTACCATTATAAGTAGTTGCACTGCTGACTGCACGATTGGCCTAGTGGTTTAAACAGTCACTACGCCCTTTGCTACTGCGCCAAGTGTCGTGGGACATTACTTTGTGTGATCCACAAAGTGTTGACCTGAGTCTGGGTGTTCGTTGTGTCCGTTACATGCATGTTTGTAAAGTCCGCGACACAGGATGTACATTCCTAACGCGGGAGTTGTCTTTTTGAAAAGAAAAAAAAGAAAGAAAGTTTCAAGTAATTGTTTATATAATTTTAAGTTTACACCAAAGATTTCATATAAATAACTTTCTACTAAAACATAAGTATTTCAAATATGATATATGGCGGTGTGCCATATTTATTTTGAATATGAAAAAATGAACTTTACATGTTAATAATGTAATTAAAATAGTGGCACATTTTGTTGCAGTCTTACTTCTACACACCATTTACAAAGTTAGGAATTGTAGCAGAAGGTTGTTCAACATTTACATTTCCCCGTTTAATTGGAGACAGAAAGGTATCTTACCCAATTCATAAATAATTTAAACATCATAAAATATCTTGTAACATTATAGGATGCTGATGATAGGTAAATCTCATTAAGAAAATAAATAAAACAGAGGTAGTTTATGGAAATTAAACAAACAAAATTTCAACAGCAATATTATGTAACCATAACATTGTCTTAACTCAAAGATCTCCCGAGAGGAGACCCAAACCCAGTAGTGGTACATAATGAGATGTTGATGATGATAGATATTAAATTGTAGCTAAGTATTATCTTAAACAATAGGCTTAAATGTTAGGGTCAGCACCAACGGACCTATTGGCTTCGAAGACACGAATTCAGTAACTATTTAAATTCAACCTAAAGTTATTCAAAATAGAGTTGTATTTGATGCAATGAAACAAAAAAAAACATTACTTGCTGTCATTCGCCAACAAATTTCGTCTGTTGATGGTTACCGTAAGCATCCTTCATCTCTTTTAAAAGTAAATCAGCTTCCTCTTTAGTGATGATGCATTATTTTATACATATTTGAATGAGAAACTAGGGGCCATCCATAAAGTACGTCACACGAATTTTATGATTTTTTGAGCCCCCCCCCCGTCCTTGTCACAGGTGGTCACATTTCTGAGACCCCCCTCCCTAGTGTGACGTCACATGTTTTGCAATTTCACATCGAAAAAATATTTAATTAAAACAGCAGTTCCGAAATTAGTTTTATTTCCATTTAAAAAGTACTTTTTTTATGAAATCAACACTTAAAAATTCGGATCGAATACTGAATACGCAACATATCAGAACTACATACATCAGACCTTGTATGAAAAATATTAAATACTGATTATCAACAAAACAATTTAAACCGTATTGTCCTAAAGATAGAGTTGGAATTATTTTTTAGTTAAATTAATATTTCAAATTACGCGATTAGTACCTCTAGATATATTAGATTTTGAAATGTGATGTCACGAAACTTAGGACCCCTCCCACCCCTTGTCACACCATGTCACACTTTGTCGACCCCCTCCCCCCCTTTACGTGTGACGTACTTTATGGATGGCCCCCTAATAAAGGTTTGAAAAATGAGAAATTAATATTTTATTTATATATTTCAGGCAACAGAAATGCTACTGTTTAACCATAGAATGTCTGCAGATGAGGCACTGAAATGTGGATTCATAAATTACATTTATAAACCGGATGAACTCCAGTCGGAGGTTTGGGATAAAATTGAGGAGGTATCAAAATTGCCGAGACTCTCTGTGGTAGTAAATAAAAAGCTAGTGAGAGATTCAGTACGAGCAGAATTGTTAAAAGCAAATGATGTAGAACTCAAAGCTCTGAATGCTATTTGGGAATCTGGATCGTTGCCAGTTAAAAGTAAAGTTTAACATTGGTTATTGTAATATGAATAAGTACACTATACTGTACAAGTGGTTTAATAATGTTATACAAAAGTTATATATTAAATAATACAAAATGTGCAATAAATAGTCTATTTGAGATAAACAGTGATTTTATTTGGTTGAGATTACTAGTTTCTCTTTAGTTTAAGATTTTTTTTTTTTTTTTTTTTTTTATGTTATAGATGGCAAACGAGCAGGCGTATCACCTGATGGTAAGCAATTACCGCCGCCCATGGACACCCGCAGCACCAGAGGTGTCACAAGTGCGTTGCCTTTGGGGGATGGGGAGGGGGAATGAGGGAGGGGTTGGGGTATGGGCCTCCGGTATCCTCACTCACTCGGTGAAACACAGCGCAAGCGCTATTTCACACCGGTTTTCTGTGAGGCCGTGGTATCACTCCGGTCGAGCCGGCCCATTCATGCCGAAGCGCGGCTCTCCCACGGCAAAAAAAGATTCAGCCACAACCAACTCTAAATAAGAAAATAAACATTGTCCTTATAAAAACATGTACGACAGCACTGGCTTTATGAGAAAACCACCTCTCGACCGTCTCTTAAACGAATACCGACATTTGTGTCTAGTAAATAGGGTTCTTATTAGCTTGTACATGTGGAATCTATCATGATTTTAATGGTTAGCCTACAGAAAGGTAGAATGAAACATATCTAAGAACTAATACTATGATTTAAAATTTTACATTACTGAAATTGTCGAATACATGTGCTTCCGTTGCTTAGCAAAATTAACTTACAATTGTAATGTTATGTAATGGTAATATTATTGAAGAAAGTCATTGGTCTTGCGTTCATCATCGTCATCAACAGCCTTTAATAGACCACTGCTGGACATAAGCCTCCCCTTAGAGAGAAGTTTTGGCCGGTTTTGGTCCGGTTGTCTTAATAACTGAAGTTCCCGGATCCCTCCCTTCTCAGGCGCAGAGAGGCACACCGTGTGGTTTTAGTCGTTTTTGCTGCGATAGCCGACAAACACGCGGGCGGAGCCGCGCGCATAAACTAGTAAATAATAAAATGTTCTAAAAATGGATGCATGTGTTTTTAAATATTATATATACATATATATAATAATAATATATAAATTAAAATGTTATGAAAAAAGCAATTTATCACCATTCACTGTATATTCTAAACAAAAAAAGACACCTACTTTGTGTGCATACTGTTTTTTAATATTTGTCTAAAATTTATTAAATACTATTGATTATGAAAGATAATGTAAATTTTTAATTAAGTATTTGAATTGTTTTAATTATGAAAAAGACATTTGCTAAACCTATCATGATCCTGTAGAGGTACCGCAGAGGTGATGTACCGGCGCATACAAGCCGGCCGGCTGGCAGACTCTGGCTACATTTCAGGCTTCTTTACTCAATTGAAGATTGAAGGACACAGGTTCACAAAAAGTTCATATTTAATACGACAGTTACCGAAGTCATTCGTGCAAAAACTTTTTATTTATAATTTCTCGTCGTTTAGCAAAACTGCAAAACTATCGTTGAATGATTAGAAACAATTACGTCACCCACGGTAATTACTTATCCTATAACCTATCTAATGAAAACGCGTGATAGTTTTGACTATTTTGATATTTTAATAAACCATTGTTTTGCTAGATAAGATAAGAACTGCAAGGTATTCACCACATTGATTGCCTCTAAAGTTATTCTAGCACCTATAATCTAGGTGGCTAATAGTTCCTGCCTATACCAAAATGAAACCAACTAGATCTTGCAACTAATCAATGTCTCACGTACCGATACCCGGTTTATGTGAACCGTAGGTATATCGCTTAGATTAAATCGGGAGATATATTCAAAAATGTCTTCTATCACTTCAAGTACAACGTCAATTTCAGATTTATTCCGCCCAAGGAAACCTAAAGGCCTAAAGACTAGAAACTTAAGTACCACACGACTTAATTTACTAAAAAAGGAGATACAAACAGACTTACACCTTAAAACCTTACGTAAGTCTTCATCATTATTAGATAACGCTAGAGTTAATTATTTGGGTTTGTTTGGGTATTATGGAATGGTATCTAAAGTTTTAAAGTCTAAAAATGATTTCAGGTGTATCACAAAGATTGTACCTACAACTTTTCTAAAACATAGAAAACTATTCATTTGTATCTACACTGTTTTACCGAGTATTACCGAATTACAAAACATATCATAAAATCTCGGATATCAACTCCACATTTAAACTGTTTAAAGGTAACTTTTATGTCTGAGTCTGCCAAAATGACTACTCTGCCTGTTGGAAAACATAAGTAGAATCCAAGAGAGATGGTCACACTACTCATTACGAATGCAGACAATGCAACAATACAGCATGGTGACCCACAATATGATGGCCAATTGAGGTGCTTCTGCATCATTGGGCCTCCGGTCTCGCACTCACCAACCAATAAATATTTATGAATACTATTCATCATCATCATTAGCAGCCTTTTACAATCCACTGCTGGACATAGACCTGTCATTAGAAAGAAGGTTTTGGGTTACTGTAACATGCTGGTCAGGCGGGTTTGGTTAGTAATAGGTTTTGTTTTAAATTTTCCTTCTCTTTAAAGTAATGTTGTCCTGCATATTTGTCCTTCCTTAGTCGCCTCTTGTAGCATCCATGGGTAGCAACGCGAGAGGTTCTTTGTGTCATCATATCTACTACATATTATCTATTTCATAGTTTTGTTAACTCGCCTATTGTATTATAGAGGAATTGTTCAGCATACTGCAAACAGATCCCATAAGAGGTTTATCAACTGAAAGAGCTGAAGATTTGCTTGAACATTTTGGCCCAAATGCCTTAACACCTTCTAGTAAAAATGGATTGCTAATTGTGTTATTTCATTCGCTATGTACAGGTGTGTATTGATGAATGTTTGATTTATTTTTACAAAAATGTATACTTACTCTTTTTCTCTGAAACTTTTTTCGTCTCGTCTCGCTTATAATATTAGTAAATATGTCATAGATTTTTTGGAAAAAGAATATTCTATCTACAAAGAACAAGAATTTAGTATAAAGTTTTTTTTTTATTAAAAATACAATTCTCGCACTAGGATTACATCCTATGTCGCAGGGGGCTTTTACCAACCAACAATCAAATGTACTTAAAATACACCTAGACTCGGAATAATAATTTGTGGGTCACAGAAATTGATGTCCCAAGTAGGTATCGAACACACAACACTCAGCGCTAAAGGAAGCGGCGCAGCGAGGCAACATCTTGAACCATTATACCATCACACCATCCGTTAAGTTTAGAGTCGTTTGTTAAAAATACTACTACTTAGGCAGACAGTTTAATGAGATAACCAGACTACTGATAAACATACTTTAATATATATTTCTAAATAATTATGAATATACATAATACACATAAAAGACTGACAAGACTGCCTCGTTGGCGCAGTGGTAGTGTATGCGACTGCTGTGCTTGAGGTCTCGGGTTCGATTCCCGGGTCGGACCAAATGTTTGTATGATCTGCAAATATTTGTTTCGGAGTTTGGGTGTTTTCTATGTATAATATGTATGTATTTACAAAAAAAAAAGTATATATGTATTAATATCAGTTGTTTAGTACCCATAGTACAAGCTCTGCTTAGTTTGGGACTAGATGGCGTTGTGTGTTTAATGTCCGAAAATATTTATTTATTTATAAATTACATCCAGACCTAGAACAAATCATCATGCTCATCACACATGTTTCTGTCCTGGGTGGGATTCAAACCAACGACCTCTGGCTTTCTACCGATACCAAATCCGAAAGTTGCAGTCTGTTTTAAAGTACTCGAATACAATACCGCCAAATAAATCGTCAATATAATGACTACTGTTCTAGGGTTTTCAATATTAATGTGGATTGGTGCAGCACTATGCATTATTGCTTACCTGGTTGAATCATCGACGAAGCCAAACCCTAATCTAGATAATCTTTATCTGGGATTCGTACTGATTGGAGTGGACGTCATATGTGGCCTTTTTAGTTTTTATCAAAACTATAAAAGTACTAAAGTAAGTACGTTTAACTGAATTTAGATTTTTTGAATACAGTAAGCCATTAGCTAACACGAGTGGGACTGAATAAAATTTCTAGATACCCCTACAAATAGTTCACCTGGTGTGACATGTTGGTAGACATATGTATATTCGTTATTACAATTAATTGCATAGAGATTCTTTCTTTTCCTTAGTTCATTTTAATTAGTTTGAATATTTGCCGTCATCATCATATATGATGAATTTTGTTGATCATGAGTTTCGATCTTTAGTATCAAATATTTTTATGAAGAGTAATCAACATCAGTTAGCTATCCACCAAGACAGAGATATCCAGTTCATGAGTAAAACGATTTCAGATAATGACGTCATTTAATAATATGATACCATCGTATGCGAGGTGTATTCGAGATGGCGTAATGAATTTTGAGACTCCAGTTCGAAATTTGGTCAGAGGTGATATTGTACGCGTGGGTGCTGGAGATATTGTGCCGGCTGATATTCGTATAATCGAAAGCAAAGGTTTCAAAGTACGTGCTTATACCATCTTGACGTTAGTATCCTTAGATAAATTTAATGCTGAATGTATAAAATTGTAATGTTATACAAGATATTTTAACCAACAAATCACACGAACGAAGTCGTTTTAAAGAGTAAAGTCGTTACAACATTAAAGACGGAATATTTAAGTTTTTAATATATTTTTATATTTTTTTTTATTATATATGGGGCAAACCATGTATCACCAGAGGCGTCACAAGTGCGTTGCCGGCCTTCTAGGAAGGAGTACGCTCTTTTCTTGAAGGTTTGAAGGTCGTATTGGTCCGGGAACACCGCAGGCGACAGCTCATTCCACAGTTTTGCTGTGCGTGGCAGAAAATTTCGGGAAAATCGGAAATTATATAATAATATAGCACCAATTTTGCTTTAAAGAAAGTGACTTCTACCTAATAGTAGTAACGAGTATAGTCCATTCATTTAGATAGTGTCGTTATTGCTGTGAAATACGAACATATATATATTTAATTAGGTAGGTTTTTTTGTTTCATCTCATTTTATCTAATTTTTAACCGACCAAAAAAAGGAGGAGGTTTTTTAACTTGTTTCATTTAATTGTTTTTATTAGATTTACTTGGTTTATTTTATTTAGTTGATCACATTGATTTATCTGCTGTCATATATGTAGATACTGTTTTTAAAAGACAACTCTTGCATTAGGAATATTCAGCCTGTGTCGTGGGGGACTTTACAAACATACATGAAACGGACACAAAGAACAGCCAGACTTAGAACAGTTGTCCTATGCCAGGTTTGAACCTCCAACACTCAGCGCTGTATATAGCGGCGTAGTGGTGGCGACCGCTTATACCAATAATCCAACTGTGCAGTGAATTTGATTACTTTCAAGGGGTAGGAATTTAATTGAGAATCACAGTCAAAAGATAACATAGGTACTAAACTAAAATTAACGGGCATCACTTAACTTCGATTGTTCGAATTAATAGTTTGTTTAAATTATGAGAGTAGATATTATTAATAACATAATTATTCAATGCTGAAGCAATAATAGGTTCGAGAGATTAACATTATACTTTGACTACGAATTTGATGTCGTGTTATTTTCTATAGGTTGATAATTCTTCCATAACTGGAGAAAGTATAGCTGTAAGTCGATGTCATACAGAAGGAACTTGGAACATCCTTGAATCACCAAACGTAGCCTTCTTTTCCACTCAGTGTGTAGAAGGATGGGCCATGGGTTAGTACAATAATAATTTAGGTACCTACTACTTTTACCCGACTACGGAAAAGTCAAAGGATACATACATTTTGACAGGCTATGTATGTATATATGTTCATCTGTTCCCTCGTAGCTCCTCAACTACTTATAAGAGCCGGACAAATGAGATATCGTTTTTGTTTTTTTTTTATTTCTTAAAAAAGGCAACTCCCACATTAGGAATAAACATCCTGTGTCGTGGGGGACTTTACAAACATACATCAAACGGACACAAAGAACATCCTCGACAACAATTCGTGGATCACACAAAGTGTTGTACCGCGTGGGATTTGAACCCACGACACTTGGCGCAGTAGCAAGCGGCATGGCGACCGCTGACACCACTCGGCCAACCGTGCAGTCAATCGTTAGAAGCGTCTTGATCGTCCGCAGGTTATAGGCTATTTGACGTGTCACTGAATCTAATGTGACGACGGCCTCTAGTGGTCATAAAACACTATTTAAAAAAATACATTTAGGAAATAAGCCGTTTGGTATCGTTGACGTTACTTGTACATTTCAAAAATATATATTATTAAGATTTGCTCGTAACTTCGTCCGTATTTATTTGATTATTGTGATATTTCTATGGTATTTAAAATACACTTTGCGAAGAAATTAATATTGTAACGGAACCAAAACATTTTAAATAAAAAAGTAAAAACTAACACCCAACTACGACAAAAAACGACGCTGAAAAAGTATGAAACAAGATTGAAAAGCCGTAGTCACTCGTTACATAGAAACACACCATAACACTTAAACAACGTGTGACTACGGCATACCTTTTCACCGTCGTTTTTTGTAGTAGTTGGGTTTTAGTTTTTACTTATTTATACTTATTTTTATAATGATTGTTTTATTCCCTTAATCAGTATAATTTAAACAGTTATTGACTTTCATATGATGGCAAAACCGAATATATATGCAATATATTTTAATGATATTAGTTTTCTGCATTTTCATTATCCCTGATTAAAAATTCATAATTTGAATTACTTCTATACGCCCGATTTGTTTAAAATATCCCACGTGAAGAAAGATTACGTACAAAGAAATTCTTGCAGTTTTTAATATATTTTAAATAAATTGTCCCGGAGACATGATTAGTATCGATCTGGTAACTAGTTATTGGTCTTTTGAATTTAGTGCTGAATTAATGCAACACAGAAAAGTAGTAGAGACCCAAGTACTTTAACCATTTTTTTTATGAAAAATTATATGATCTTGTAAAGATTGTGTTGGCTCATCATCAGCCTATCGCCGTCCAGTGCTAGATATAGGCCTCGCCGATCGATGGTGACTTATTTTTTTAAATACCTATTTGATCACATGACGAATAATTGCAAAATTTGTAAAGTGAATTTTGTGCAACAACTCGTTAACGTTTCATTACCTGCATGTAACCGACATGATTTGTAAAATATTCATTTAAAAGGCAGAACTTGCAGGTGTGGTACTGTGTTGCGGAGACGTGACAGCATTGGGTCGCGTTGCCGGGCTAGCTGCGCGGCTCCAGCCGGGGCCGTCGCCTCTGGCATGCGAGTTGAACAGATTCATGAAATACATGTCTTTCTGGGCCCTAGGACTTGGCATATTTATTGCTGTTGCATCTCTGATACTTGGATATCCATTCATGCAAACCACTATTTTTGTAATCGGAATTATTGTGGCTAATATTCCTGAAGGTACAGTACAAATACCTACAGTCTTAGTCTTTAAACACTATAAATGTAGTGGTTATTTTTAATAACAATTAAAATATCGTAGGTACATTTTTCAAAATCAATTTACTTGAAATAAGTAGATAACTTGCTGTTTTCACGCTTAAACCACCAGGCTCGATCTGAAACTATGCGGATTCTTTCCTTAGAGGAAATTAATAAACTATAATAGGTTACGAAAACTCTAAATGAAAGAACAAATGTGACAGTAACGTAACTTCAATCTTCTATTATTTCTGACTATGACACTCACTACTACATTTCAGTATGTAATTAATTATATATTTATCTTTTATTTCATTACCCACACTATGTATTACCATAACGGTATATAATAATCTTTACCTACTACTTTTTTATTTATTTTTCGTCTACATACTTTTACACCGGACCCTACCCAATACTTTCTCTTACTCATGTTTTCTGTCCATCCAATGGTTGCCTGTAAGAGATTGCCTCCGGACGATAAGGCCGCCAATTGTACTTCCCCAATTTTAAGCGTACCTTGTAATGCACATGGTGTATAATAAAGTGATTTATTATTATACCCATAACTTCATATAGGTTTGCAACCAACCGTGACAGCAGCTTTGACAATAACTGCCCAACATATGATGAAAAAGAACTGTCTTGTGAAGAATTTACAGGCTGTGGAAGCTTTGGGCGCATGCTCCACCATTTGCTCTGATAAGACGGGCACCCTCACAGAAAATAAAATGAATGTTCAACATTTATGGGTTTCTAATATGACGATTTTAGTTAAGGAATTTGATTTCACAGGTAAATAATGTGGTGGAACAATTTTTGCAGCTTAATTATACAGAGTGTTACATAAACAGTTTAACTTGACGACTGGCCTAGTGATTTAAGCGGTCGCTACACGCGACGCTCTTTATAGCGCTGAGTGTTGTGGGTTCAAACCCCACGTGGAACAACACTTTGCGATTCATAAATTGGGGTGTTCTTTATTTATGTTTTTAAAGTCATCCTCGACACGGGATATTGATCAGATAAGCCGGCGTTGTATTTAAAAAAAAGAGGTGATAATATTTTTGAAGTGTTATGATGCAAATATTCAGTTCTTTTTTTGGGTTTTATAAATAAAAATGTTTAGTAACTTTTACCTACATCTTCGCCCCGATTACTATGGATTTTGTTAATAATTTTTCGCTAACAAAAGAGGTCTTTATCGATATCTTAATGAAAAAATCCCTGTGTCGATTATAAATTTGCTAATTATATCAACTTTTTCCTTTTTACAGCGGCTTTGCAAAATAATAGAGGTGAGTCCAAGTTGAATGAAGTAGAAAGCTAAATACATAAAATAATAGAATATAGGTACCTACTGTTAATAACGGATGACTGCACGGTTGGCCGAGTGGTGTCAGCGGTCGCCATGCCGCTTGCTACTGCGCCAAGTGTCGTGGGTTCAAATCCCACGCGGTACCTACAACACTTTGTGTGATCCACGAATTGTTTTCCCGAGTCTGGATGTTCTTTGTGTCCGTTTCATGTATGTTTGTAAAGTCCCCCACGACACAGGATGTTTATTCCTAATGTGGGAGTTGTCTAAAAAAAAGAAAAAAAAGAAAGAAGAAGAAGAATCCTTAAAAAATCTTAATTAGCTAGTTTACTTGAATGTATGTGCATACAGGACCAGGTACACTTCCACTACCAGTCCGGTAAAGACAAAATGCCAGCTATATATTTCTTATAATCGATTTTTTTGGTATCTTTGCGTGTCTGAACATTGAAAGCATAATTAAGTTAAAGACACCAAGTTAAACATACCAGTATCTTAGAAATCTCTGGATTATTCTTTTTAAATTTTAGCATTTTCCGCACTAAAAGTATGCGGTTCTCTGTGTAGCGCAGCGAGTATCGAAGCAGACGGTAAAATTCGTGGTGATGCGTCTGAGACTGCTATTCTGAACTTTCTCTTCAAAGTTGACGATCCAATGTCTATCCGGACTAAGTATCCGAAAGTTGCTGAAATACCTTTCAATTCCGTAAATAAATACCAAGTAAGGTTTAATAAGTTTTTTTCGGAGACCTTTGTACTAAAATAATTATGTAGTTTTTCTATTATGGAATAGGTACCAAACGAGCAGACGTATCGCCTGATGGTAAGCAATTACCGCCGTCCATGGACACCCGCAACACTGGGGGCGTCACAGAGGCGTTGCCAGCCTTTAGAGGATGGGGAGAGGGATATGGGCCTCCGGTATCCACACTCACTCGGTGAAACACAGCGCAAGTGCTATTTCACACCGGTTTCTGTGAGGTCGTGGTACTCCGGTCGAGCCGGCCCATGTATGCCGTAGCGTGGCTCTCCTACGGTAAGAAAGTAAAGTTGCACTTCACAGTTCAGTATTACATTTATCTATATACTAGGTGACCCACGCATCTTCGTCTGCATCACTCGTAGTTGAAATTTACTATTTATTTATTTTCTAAAATAAAAAAGCTTTAGTTACTCCATGTGAAACTCCTGTCAAAATCAGTCGAGCCATTGCATAGATAAGCCGGAAGAATCAGACAAACAGATATTGTGTTTTGATGTAAGTACCGTATATACTTTCACATACATTTAGTAAAAAACTGTTAATTTAAAAGCACAAACAGACACTTTTATATATTTGTATAGATAATCAGAAACGGTGCACTGCCCTATTGGTCTAGTGGCTAGAGATCTTGGGAGTTAAGTAACGGGTTGAATTCGATTTTGATCAAGATGTTTATTAAATAACTTACTTCGCTTTATTAAGCTGTGATTTCTAAAAAAAATCAGTTCATGTGCCTATAAAATTGTATCATCTGTATATGTAGATATAAAAGTAGCTCCTAACTATTGCATTTTCAAAGTAGGTAATTTACTTTGTTTTATTTTTCACTATTCTTCTTTGGTGGGCCCTGCAAAATACAAATATTATTATTAAACGGTTATTTAAAACGGGCATCTATATTAGGCTTAGAATAGAGGTTTTCTTCGTCATATCTTTTTCTCTATTTCATCGAAGTTTCACAATTATATTAATATATGACTAACCGTTACCCGGGGTAACTATTGTACCGCGGGTAACGCCGCGGGGCAAATCTAGCCTAAAAAAAGCCTAAGTTACTCCTTATATCATCAGTAATGTGTCAGTGAAAGTCCCGTCAAAATCGGTACAGCCGTTCCAGAGCTTAATCGGAACAAACAGACAGACAGACTGACAAAAAATGTAACAAATGTTATTTTGGTACATGTATCGTGTAAACATATACATTTCGTAAAAAGCGGTTACTTTAATTTACAGACACTACAATTTTACTTGTATACATGTAGGTGACAAAGATTGCCATTTGTATTATTAGGTTAGTGTGCACCTGGATAGTATTGCATCGCAATATATTGTCGTGATGAAAGGAGCACCGGAGTGTCTGTTTGAATGCTGTGCGACTATCGCGACGGGTGGTCGAGATGAACCCATGACTAAAGATATGAAGTCACTAGCTGAACGTGCAAGTGAAGGTTTAGCGGACACTGGTGCGTATCATAATGATAAAGTTATTAAATATCGTTTAGTTTATCAATGCTCATAAATACAGGGTGTCTCAAAAGAAATTTTATATTTGTTTAGCTTACTGCGTGAACGCTGCGTACTTGAGGGGTGCGGGGGTTATGTCAATTGGTAGCTTGGCTCTTGGGGATTCAGTCGCTATGGAGCGTTTCTCGGGAGCAGACCGCGCGTTGTGCGTGCGAGAGTTTTACAAGAACGGTGATTCGACAACTGTCGCGCGTAGAAAATTCTGCAGTATTCGAGGTTTTCGCCACTTAAATGATGCGCCAAGCCTTCCTCTCATTCGACATTGGGTTAAAAAGTTTGAAGAGACTGGATCAACGCTGGATAAATCAAAATCCGGGCGACCTAGGTCATCAAGAACGGTAGAAAACGTGGAGAGTGTTAATCAATCTGTACGTGACGACCCGAGCCTTTCAATTCGGAAGCGCGCGAGTGCTTTAAATGTGCATAGATCATCATTACATCGCATTATGCACAAAGATCTAAAGCTGCACCCCTACAAAATTCAATTGGTGCAAGAATTAAAGCCCCAAGATGCCGGTCAGAGGCTTAATTTCGTAAATCAGATGATTGAGCGATTTTCAACGTTTACCAACATTTTGTTTTCGGATGAAGCTCATTTTCATCTTAATGGCCACGTAAATAAGCAAAACTGCCGCTACTGAAATTCAGCCAATCCGAAACGCAAACATCAGAAACCCCCACACTCGCCTAAAGTGACCGTATGGGCTGCCATGTCGGCGCGAGGAATTATCGGCCCTTACTTTTTTGAAGACGAAATGGGGCGTACAGTTACAGTGAATTCAGAGCGTTATGTGGAGATGTTAGACAACTTCTTGGTACCTGAACTGCAAAACTTTCCTGGCTATAACCAAAGAACATGGTTTCAACAGGACGGAGCAACTTCACACACGTCCAATATATCTCTGCCACGTGTTCGTGAAATTTTCTCAGGAAAATTGATCTCCCGGAGAGGTGACATAAATTGGCCTCCACGTAGCCCAGATTTAACCCCTATGGACTTTTTCCTATGGGGTTATCTTAAATCTAAAGTTTACGCCAATAAACCAACTTCACTGGCGCATTTGAAAGAAAATATCCGTCACGAAATGGCAGCCATCCCTCACTCCACCTGTCGAGCAGTCATAAGTAATTTTACTGTTCGATTAAATGAGTGCCAACAACGTGAGGGTTTACATTTAGACGATATTATTTTTAAGAAATGAATTCCCAAAAAGTGTATTTTAACAATAAATAAACATTTTTTCTATATACCGCTTCCTTTTTTTTAATCAATCCACTAAATATGAAATTTCTTTTGAGACACCTTGTATTATAGGCACTTTTTATACGTAGCCACGTTAGTCGGTGCCGCTAACAATATACGAGTATAAGCTCAACGTAAGAATATTTGCAATTTATTTATTCTATCGTATTGGTACATTGACAATATCATTTAAGATAAAAGTTTTTCAACTTTCATTTGTAGTTAATCGTTATAGTTTTTTCGTGTCTTTGCTGGCACTGAACTACTACTATGGGTTTAACTAATTAGGATCATTTTAACTTTTAATATATTACATGGTTTAATTTGTTTAAGGTGAGAGAGTTCTTGCATTTGCTGATATGATACTAGATCCAAAAAAGTACCCTTTGAATTATGAATTCGATGCTGACAACGTCAATTTTCCAATAAAAAATTTACGACTTCTAGGTGTAATGGGACTCATGGATCCACCTCGAGCAGAGGTTTGTACTTGATTTATAATAGACTATGAAAAATTATATGTCATTAAATCGTACATATAGATCAATATTATACTTCTACTACATTATTAATTATTATTACCTGTTATTTATGAACCTTATTAGCATATAGATTAGCATATAGCCCTGATATAAGTGCTGCATTTCCTCAAGCTTCGGCAATATAGGCGTTTTTTCTGGAATTGTATAGAGCATTAGAATAGTGCCAATAGTGGGTCGGGCCAAAAGGGTTATTGAGTTTTTCTGATTGTAGAAATACTTAATAACAGTTCGGAGTTTGTTGGGGTCTGAATCCGCGTGCCTCGGAGAGCGCGTAAAGCTGTCGGTCCTGCGCCTGATCTCTCCCCAGTCGTGTCGGTTAACCGTCCCATCGGATTATGAGAGAAAGGGAACAGAGAGTGCCCTTGTGTTTGCGCACACACTTGTGCACTATAATATCTTCTGCGTAGTTGGCTGGTCTCTGTTGAGACTGGCCGCCGTGGCCATATTATAATCGGCTAGGTGAACATCATATCAATAGCAACCTCATTTTAATAACCATCTGTTGTCCTGTAAATTTCAGAATAAAACAAGTTCTTTAAAGAATCTTAATTTATTGTTGGATACGGTCACTTGACCGTTTTTAGTAAAAAATAAAAAACTGAGTATAATGCACACGATTAAAATGAGAGTCATTTTCAGGTGCGGTCGGCAATTGAAAGAGTGCGAGCTGCAGGAGTTCGGGTGATGATGGTGACTGGTGATCACCCGGCAACCGCGCGCGCTATTGCCCTGGAAGTCGGCATCGCCACAAACCCAAAGTGTTTCATTGTAACCGGCAATGAACTTAGAAAATTGACTCCTGACTTATTAACTTGGACACTTCAAAAACACAATGAAATTGGTAGGTAATCAATTGTAACATGTCTATAATCATACCTGATAATCTACACTCTAACAGCTGTTTTTATATAATTGAGATTTTTAATTAGTACATACAACTCGCTGGTTACGATTGAAAAAAAAGTAGGTAAGTTGTTTGTCGTGTTCAGTGTACTTCAATAACTGCTCATTTATATATAAATACTAGTCCGTCTGCCGCACTGATTTCAATGATATTTATTTATTTATTTATTAAAACTTCCTGCAAACATGTTGCACAAGGCGGACTTAATGCCACAGGCATTTTCTTCCAGAGAAAAGATATTCAGCATAGAGATAGACTTTGATAATTAAGGAAGGACATAAATAGGCTACTATTTACATCAATAACCGACATACACGCGGGTGGAGCTGTCGGCATAAGCTAGTTTAGCTTATGAACGTGTTAATTTCTTTTAGACATTTTTTTAGACAAAACATTACCACGTCACTAACTAATTAACGTAGGTATCTAATCTCTTTTGATTTTTGTTTATCGTATGTGACCTTATTGTGAACAATAATCTGTTGCTGAATAGACCTTATAAAATTAGCTACTTATGGCAGTGTGTGTTACCTATTAACTGATAAGCATTTCTTTTGCAACTACTCCCGAATTAGAAATGCATATAAATAAATAAATAAATATTTCGGACATCTAACACACAACGCCATCTAGTAGCAAGCTAAGCAGAGTTTGTGTTATGGGTACTAGACAACTGATATAAATACTTATATACTTCTTTTTTAAATACTTTTCTTTTAAGAACTCGAAACCTCAAGCTTATGCCACCGAGACTGTCAATAGGTAAACATCGTGTGTCGCGGAGGACTTTACAAACATACATCAAACGGATACAATAAATATCCAGACTCAGAACAACGATTTTTAAATCACGCAAAGTGTTGTCCCATGTGGATTTGAACACACAACTCTTGGCGCAGTAGAAAGCAGCGTGGCGACCGTTTAAACTACTAGGTCAATTGTGCAGTCTATATTCTTCTTCACGTTTTAACGAGGCTATATCGTATAAATTTACGAAGTAGGCATGTCTAGGCATTACAGTGATATGTTTACACGGAAATAAAATTATTAGCTAACATTGTTCTGAAACAGTTTTTGCAAGAACTTCGCCTACGCAAAAACTTCAGATAGTAGAAGCTTGTCAGCGTCAGGGCCAAGTGGTGGCAGTTACTGGAGATGGCGTCAACGATGCGCCGGCACTCCGACGAGCAGATATTGGTATTTCTATGGGGATCACAGGATCACAGGTAACCGACGATGTCTTTATTTATAAATGCTTCAATGCTATAAATAGAACCTCTTTCTCCTGGTCGTCCACCTATCCTCCTGATTTTGTTTTTTTACTACAAAAATGACGAGATTCATTAGAATAAATATAACTCCAACGGAAACCCTTTTTTGGGTTGATTGATCAGAATTTTGGGATCTGGGTCAGCTTGTTAAAACTTTTAGGAGTTCTCCACCAATGCATGTTAAATTACAACAGGTAAATACAGATTATTTGGTTGCTATAATGATTTGTTTACCCGTTAATTATACTGTTGTGTCGGAACACAAAACCTCAACCGTAGTTCGACTGTGATACCAATTTTTGTTTAATTTTTTCCCTTCAATTGGGGAAATCCAGACATTAGTGAACCTTATTTTTATATTTAGAGACTTCGTTTGAAACCTCGTCTGAAAGTATTCTTCGGTGATACATACCCTTACGGAATACGTACCTAAAAGGAGTCAGTCAGTAAAGGAACACTCGCTTCGTAAGAGTTTGCTACTCATAATCGAAGGCTATTTGCTACCAATTAAAAATCGGATGTAATAAGTCACATTATTATTCACGTACATTTCCTCATTTTAGGTTTCAAAACAAACGGCTGACATAATTTTAATGGATGATAATTTTGCTACCATCGTAACAGGCATTGAAGAAGGAAGGAAAATCTTTGACAACCTCAAGAAATCGCTCTGCTATATACTCATATCTAACGTACCGGAAATTGGTCCAGTTTTAATGTTTATATTGTTTTCAATACCTCTGCCTTTAGGTATGTAAAATGACGGTACACAATTCTATAAATAATTTTACAGTACCATACATATAGGCCTAACCCTCTCCTGACAGAATGGCTGGGGAGCCCAGGCCAGTGATGTTGGCGATGTCTAAAGACAACGGCAACACTAGTTCGCCCCGGGCAACTGCTTCCTCCACCAGGGCCCTCACGCGCATGATCGAATCCAGGGTGGAGGGTCCCTGACGGAAACCGTATTGGTTGTCCAACAGATACGGCCCTCTAGAACCAGGACCCACACTCGGCATGAATGCCATGGGGTTTTTGCTTTATGTATTTGTATAAAGATAGCCAGGCTGAAATCAACAGGGTTAAAATTTTTGGATAAGGCCTGGCTACAATTTTTTGATCCTTTTGTCCAACCCATTTGTTCACAGATGACTAAATTCTGTTTTGACCCTCACTTGGTAGCAAAACCAAAATAATTAAAATTTTATATAGCACAAGTTTTCTTTTTGACAGTTCCCATTACCTAATATATCGTCTTGTCTTTGTCTTTCAAAGACTTCGATGTAGACGAAATCTACCTACCTACTAGACTATTTTCACCCCGGAAGAATTATAGAGATGCTAACCTGTCCTTCATGACAAACGATTTTCATGTATCCATCCGCCAAATTCAGTTCTCTTAGCAAGGAGCGATTCCTTGCGCATAAAACTTTAAGTTTGTTGCATCGAATGTCAGATTTCACCCATATATTTTTTGTTATCTATACTATCTATACTAATATATTAAGAGCAAAACTTTATTTGTATGTTTGTTTGTAATGAATAGGCTCTAAAACTACTGGACCGATTTTAAAAATTATTTCACCATTCGAAGGCTACATTATCCACGAGTAACATAGGCTATATTTTATTTTGGAAAAAAATAGGGTTCCGTAAGATATTGAGGTTTTTCGGACACAAGGTGTAAAAATCAACCCTATACGGGGGAAAATTTTTCGCTACGGGCAATAAAAGACGCCAACGAGGTTGCGTCAGTCAGCTAGTCTAAATTTACCGCGGTCGCGACCTTCTGCGAAGAAGTAATTTCGCAGAAGGAGGCGGCGGAGAAGGCCCGGGAGGACGATATCCACTCGGACCCGATCCGCCGCCGGCGCACGGGGCGGCGGAGGCGCGCCTATCAGCGCCTCATGCCGCCCTGAGTGTGGCCGCGGATGGACGGGATGGGTTTTCCCCTCCATCCGCATTACAGGCCAACCGCGAGGGGGCGACGTACGCGTGTGCCGTGCATCGCCTAATTTGAGATTTTTACCAGCAGACGGTGCCCGCTTCAGTGCGGGCAGGCGCTGGGAGGGGCCCGGTAGTGTAATACCTGCAATTCCCGGACCCCTCCCTTCTCAGGCGCAGAGTTGGCACACCGTGTGGTTTTAGTCGGTTCGATTCCGACACACCGCCCCGCCGCAAACCCCGGCGGGGTGACGGCCCGAGGGGGTTTCCACACGTTAAAAAAAAAAAAAAAAGTCAGCTAGTCTAAAATAAACCTACTTGCAGTATCAGAAACGGAAATATTGACTTCAGTATTAGGTAGGTACTTACATAATGTAAAGTGGACTAAAGTCAATATAGCACAAGTAACTTTCGAGGCTATTCTTGTTTATTTTTGATATTTATGTGTTCTGGGATAGTAATACCAACTTGGCATAATCTGAATGCTCATAGAATGTACAAACATTCAGTCCTTACGATTTATTTAGAATCCATCACAGTAAAAGACAAACATTTGTTAGAGTCACGTGGGAATCACCGTGTGTGTACCTACTAGTACCTATTATGATTTAAAAACTTGAAACGCGTCAAGCATAATTAAATGACAAACGTATGACCACTCGGGTATTTCCCCAACATTTGTTATTTTGTACAGATTAGAGATAAAATTAAATAAATCTTGACTTCTAAATTCGGTAGTATCTTTCGCGACAACGTGCCTCACAATATAATTATCACATTACCTATGCAGTTTATTATCAGGTCAAATAAAGTCTTCTTACACGCACGCACTACGTATAATTGTCGAAATTAGTACATTTGATACTTAGATATCATTTTAATTGTAGGTACATCTAAGACATATCGCTCAAGCTTACTGCCCACATTAGGCATGAGAGATGTTTCTGAGTATTATTCAATTGTTTTTCTTGACTCCTTGAGACTAATCCAACAATAACATAACGGCGACCTTGAATAATTATTATATCTAATTTAAAAAACGCGCAACGTCATCTTTGCGCATATATTTATGGGTAACTAGCTGAACCCCGCGGTGCTACCCGCGGTACGATGATAACTGCGGGCAACGCCGCGAGGCGAAGCTATATCTTTATAAATAGTAGCCTATGTGTTATTCTGATGTATAAGCTATATTGTGGTAAAGTTTCATTCAAATCCATTCAGTAGTTTTTACGTGAAAGAGTAAAAACATCCATACATACATACATCCATACTTACAAACTTTCGCCTTTATAATAGTAGTAGGATTCCGTAATACACACAATAAACTAATACTTTAAGTATGCTAATACTTTAAATCTACTGTTTTTAGTGTGAACTACAGTGACTATTTATTATATATTTATATAACTATTTATCCCAATCATGGAAGACATATTTCGTAATCGCATATTTCCATTTCAGGGGTGATGACGATTCTATGCATAGACTTGGGTACGGACATGTGGCCAGCGGTAGCTCTTTCATACGAGCACGCCGAGACTGACGTCATGGCACGTCCACCACGTTCACAAGACACTCTCATATCGGCACGAGCTTTAAGACTCGTTTATGGACATCTAGGTCTCATAGAATTTGCAGCTGGAATGTATGCTTATTTCGTTGTAATGGCCGAGCACGGATTTTACCCTGGCGACTTGTTTGGTAAGATATTAAAAAAACAAGGTTAATTACTAGCTTTTATACTCTTAAGCATTTTGTATTATTAGATATGTCGTAAAGAGCAAGGTTTTTTTGATTATATGCAGTGCAAAGCCGTTTTGCGAAAAATCATTTTTTGTTTTATAAACAGAGGTTCACCCCAACTCAGGTAGGAAACTATTAAAGTATATAATCTCAATTCTACCCACCCTAATATGTAAACATTAATGGATTAAAGAAATATATAATTCAATATCATCACTTATCCTTAGACTATTGGAATTCAAATGGACCTTGAATTCCAAATGTCCTACACTGTAACATATTATCATATTAAACAAACAAATATTATTATTATGTATCTATAATTGCACGCACGGATGGCATAGCGGTTAAGCGGTCAGCTCGCCGCTTCCTGCTGCACTGAGTGTTATGGGTTCGAGCTTCACATAGGATAAATTGTTGTTCCGAGTCTGAGAGTATTTGTGTACGCTTCATGTATGTTTTTAACATCCCTCGCGACACAGGATGTTTTTCTCTAGCAAGAGTTGTAGTCTCTTTTTCGTAGACAGAGGTACTATACAATCGATGGAGCCAGTTAACAAAATAGAAATAATAATTATTATTAATAAACAATTTAAAGGAATAAGACGGGATTGGGACAACGAAGCTGTCAGTGACTTGGCCGATTCCTTAGGTCAGGAATGGACTTATGCAGAACGCAAGATGCTGGAGCGAGCGTCACAAACAACCTACTTTGTAGCGGTGGTTATAACCCAAATGTGTAACGGCATCATTTGCAAAACTAGATACAACTCATTGTTTCATGTTGGTAAGCATATTTTTCATATTACAGAAATATACAGTTAGAAGTAGGTATTTAAATGTACGCAAGGATCTCTAATTTTGTCTTTTTGAGTATCTTTTCCCGTCCACTGCAAATACCTGTCTTTACTTGAGTATAGTTTTCGTCATACAACTCTATCTAAATGTTTATGGGTCAATCAACTTTTATTTGTCCTGTAAGTATTATTTTTTGTCCCTGACCAATAATCGCAGTTCTAAAGAAAATTAAGTGGTTTGTTGGCATATGTCGCATTTATCGTATTATTAAGCAAACATACGAGTAAATTATTTTAAATAAATCACTATTATACTGTAATTTTAATGGTTGTCCGGTTGACAAAACATCTGATGAAGTGTATTATTGTTTGTCCCCCAGTAGGTTAGTACAATGAAACATTACTTTATACAAAAAATACTGTATGGCAATTAATTACGCTTGTACATAATTATTTATTACAATGTCTACTATGATGCTAGCATATAGATTTTTGTTTGATTTAAAATTTTAACGAATTTTGGCATGTTCATTTTGGTCCCTAATATATTTTAATATCCTGACTTCCACCGGACAACGGCAAAAAAGTGCCGCAACCAAAACATAAATGGCGTGATCAGTGCCTTGAAAACAAGTCGATTAATTTGTTGACAGCACTCATCCAACTGCCATTTTGAATTCATCTTTCCCGTAGCGCCAGTCGGCCAAGTGTGTTTTGAAAAAGTCGTGGCTTTTTCGTGTGTCTACCGGACAACCGGCACAAAAACGTAAGTATTTGATATATCGTAGTAAATTTAAGTGAAAAATATTCTATTTAGTCTATATTTTTCACTACGCGTAGGACCTAATTCAAAATATCATTATTTATTACCATGGAGCACAAATACTGATAAATGTCACTCGGACAACCGGTCACTTGGACAACCAAAACCGTTGTCCGTGGGACATTTCAGTTGTCCTTAGGACAATAATAATAGAATCAGCATAAAGCAATACTTTTTCTTTCAATATAATTAGTCACTGAAGAGCCTCTTACAAGGACTAGAGCATTTATTATTGTTCAATATAAATTAAATTGATATTTTGACCAATTTCAAGTTTGTACTTCTTGACGTGTGTTAGCTTACTTAACACATTTTTATGGTCCTCTATTCTATTTTTATTAAATTATTTTTAGATAATGGGTTTGACGGAAAAAGAAAAATCAAGACGCTATAGAGAAAGACTTAAAGCAGACAGCACCACTGGCAAATATTTGCAACGACACATTCAGCGATGTTGACGACGTACCTTTGAGCAATTTGCTGTCCTCGAATAAAGACGACATTATATTCGATGAACTACACAAAGGTTTACGCAGGAACATATACAAGAGTGTATACGGATCGTCTGATAGCTCTGACAATGAAAATGACATTACAGAGGAACCACAGCCATCTGTGTCAGGACAAAACAATTTATTGCCTGGTGCAGGTGACTTTTTGCTAATCAAAGTTTACAGCACCTAAGGTAAATCATACGATACTTATTCGTGCATTGCTGAAACCGATATCGATGAAGACGGTGAAATCAGGGTTATATTCCTAAAATATGTGAAAAACAGAAAACTATTTGTATTTAACGAGAAAGATAAATCCTATGTAGCATTAGATATAATAAAACTGATAATTGTTGTCATATTGTTGTTTTTGTTTACATAAATAGAACAAATATAGGCGATTTCAATCTTAGTATCTCCTTCGGACTCCCGAGTATGTCCTATGGACAACCGTATATGTCCACTGGACAACCATTTTGTCCCTGTCTCCGAAAGATACATTATCGTCGTAAATACTTAAAAAAACAGAAAGGTTTACAAAATTTTTAATTATGAATGTAACAATTAAAAGTGAATTCATAAACTGTTAAATATTGCGCTATAATTTATTATTTTAAAAGAAAATGTAAAGTTCGTTACATTTAAAGTTTGTCGTTGTCCAGGAGACAATATTATTGGGAATAACTTATAAATTAAAAGCCACGTCATTTATTTATCCTACTACTATTATAAAGGCGAAAGTTTGTAAGTAAGGATGTATGTATGTATGGATGTTTGTTACTCTTTCACGTAAAAACTACTGAATGGATTTGAATGAAACTTTACCACAATATAGCTTATACATCAGAATAACACATAGGCTACTATTTATAAAGATATAGCTTCGCCTCGCGGCGTTGCCCGCAGTTATCATCGTACCGCGGGTAGCACCGCGGGGTTCAGCTAGTGGATAATAAATTGTATATAGTCGTTCCAATAGTTTATTTAACTTTTGACAGCTCTAATACTTAATCAAATAGTGATACCCTGACCCGTTACCTATTCGATTTCTTTCATCGATCGATTTTATGCATTAAGAAGTTTTAATCGATTTAACAAACTCATTATTTTATAGATAATTTCGTACTTCATATTTCTATGTGTTTCAATGTGCGACCTCCTTTGTCAAAATAAAGAAGAAATGGATTAAAAGAATGTTGTTCAAATATGACGGTTCTATGTCATGAAAAAATATATAAAAGGAACTGAATTTTCAAAATGTATTATTGTATTGTGTTGTAATTCAGTGGTTAATATTGTATTTGTTAAACTATTGATGATCTTTATTAAATCTCTCTATGTCTATTTTAAAATAATCTACAGTATTTCAATGAGTAACCTTCAATATAGTTGAGTATTTATATTCCTCCTTATTGATTTATTTGTGAATTCTCACGTTTGGTTGACAGTAACGAAGGTTCCTGCCTTCGTTACTGTCAAAATGCCAAAAAAGAAAGTACTCAAAGGACAAACAAGAGAGTTTGTCTTGCGACTTCGTGAATACTTTGAAAAGGAAAGCCGTAATGGTGGGCCTCTTATACCAGTGACTCAAGTTAGAGACCGTGTTGCAGCAGCATTAGGTATTAGTGCTCCAACAGTGGCAAAAATAACAAAAGAAGGCTACGGCAGCAGTGGCATGGAACAGAATAAGCTATCTACACCTAAGAAAAAACGTCCGCCTAGTAAAGTTACAGCCGTTGACAATTTTGACGCTGATGCTATTCGTCGTCATATATACGACTATTACCAAAGAAAAGAGATTCCAACATTAAAAAAACTAACACAATCTCTTCGAAATAGTGGTTTGTTCCGTGGTCAAAAATCTTCTCTGACAAAGGTATTGAAAGACATTGGAATGTTATTCCAAAAATGTGACAAACGAAAAATTTTAATGGAACGCAATGATATTGCTTTGTATAGATGCGATTTTTTAAGACAAGCAAAAAAAATAGAAGATTGGTCGAATGTTGTTTTCACAGATGAAACTTGGCTCAATGCGAATCATACGCTGTCAAAAACTTGGACTGACAACACCGTTGGCTCCACTTCTACAGTACCAATGGGAAAAGGCGAACGACAGATTATTTGTCATGCAGGAACAGTAAAAGGATTTGTGCCAGGCGCTCTATTAGCTTTTAAATCCCAGAAAACAGGAGATTATCATGAGGAGATGAATTCGAACGTGTATGAAAAGTGGTTCAGAGAAATGCTTACATCACTCGAAGAGCCATCAATAATATTTATTGATAATGCACCTTATCACTCTCGTCAAATTAATATAATACCAACACAGGCCAACAAAAAACATGAAATTATAAACTGGCTCCGTGACAATGGCGAAGAGGTGAATGAGTCCCTACTAAAAGTAGAGTTAGTAAAGATATTAAAAACAAAGAAGCTGCCAAAACGATACGTCATAGATGAAATGGCAGCAGAGCATGGGCATACCGTCCTCAGAATTCCCCCATATCACTGCCAATATAATGCAATTGAAATGATCTGGGCACAAGTTAAAGGATATGCTGCGAGGAACAATACAACTCCTCCTTTCACCGCAAGAAAAATGCTGAATTTACTGAAAAATGCGTGTGAAAAAGTAACTCCAGAAAACTGGGCGAATGTTGTAGAAAAAACAAAGAAGGTGATAATGTCGGATTGGGATCGGGATGTTGCATTCGACAATTTATCTATCCAAGAAATGATAATCAATATTACTGAGAACTCAAGTGATGATGATTCCTGGTCATACGAAGAAGACGATTCTTTATAATTAAAATTAGTATTACAGTACCTCTTTTGGTTGTTTTATTTTTAATCCGTAAATTACTACGAATTTCAACATTTTGTACCTGTTCATTACAAGTAGGTACCGCAGGTAGTTTTTATTTGAACCAACTATAGTAAGTCTAAACAATTATTTTAGATTCATTAATTTGCGGCGAATACATTCGATCCCATTACTAGGTACGAGTACGATGGAACTGTTTTCATTACGCAAATTATTTATGCATTGAAACAGAGACATTTAGGGCATTTTAATGCAAAATAAAGCTTTTTACGTGATTTGATATAAAATATAATCACAATAATTTTATTGTATGTTTTATTAATATAATCGATAATCGATTTATTTCAAAACCGTTTTTATAGTCTGTGGTCATTAATTACGAATGACACATCCCTAAGTAGGCGGAGCCCGCCCATAAAGTACAGTATTATCTGTAGTACATTGTATCAAAAATTATTACAAAACTTTATGTGCGTGATCTGTCAAAAGTTAAATAAAGTATTGGAACGACTATAGTCGTATCGTAAATTATTGTGATTATATTTTATATCAAATCACGTAAAAAGCTTTATTATTTTGCATTAAAATGCCCTAAATGTCTCTGTTTCAATGCATAAATAATTTGCGTAATGAAAACAGTTCCATCGTACTCGTACCTAGTAATGGGATCGAATGTATTCGCCGCAAATTAATGAATCTAAAATAATTGTTTAGACTTACTATAGTTGGTTCAAATAAAAACTACCTGCGGTACCTACTTGTAATGAACAGGTACAAAATGTTGAAATTCGTAGTAATTTACGGATTAAAAATAAAACAACCAAAAGAGGTAGGGGAGACCGAGGAGGGTTGTGACAATTTTTACTTAAAAGGACATATCTTAGTAAAGAAGGATACTACGTTTGCGAATCCTGTGCCTGAATGGAGCTCAATCCTTACTTTTTTAAAAACAGTCATCAAAGTCTATGAAAGTTATAAAGTTTCTGAGAAGTACCACAAAAATTGAAACTAGTCCTTTTGTCACAACTCTCCTATCACCTAGGTAAGTTGTGACAGGTACCAAGGTAAGTTGTGACAATTGTGTATATAGACTTAATTTGATAGATAAACGGACTTTTATATGAATTATAAATAAAATACACGTTTTTAAACATAGAAGTAGGTACTTTAATTATCATTTGGTATAATTGTAGGAACTACAGTAACATTAAACATTAACATAACAGGTATTAAATCTTTTATAAGTAATTAAGGTAACATTACGAGATCAGTCGTTTCAAAATCAGTTGAAAATCTTAATCTAATCTGATAAACAATTATGACAGACATATTGCAGCTCGCCTCCAGTGCAATCTTCGTGAGAGCAGCCTTTGCATTCGAGGCACTGAACCCACTTCTCATGTGATTTGCCATTGGTATAAGGTTCAAGGCAGCACAAGCAAAAACAATCATTTTCTGTATCTTCTTCGACATCACTGGCACTTTTTTTGTTGGTCTGCTTCTTGGCATTCTTAGGTTTCTTCTTTTCTTCGCTTAAAACACGCTTTTTCCCACTTTTTAGCTTTCTACTGGCTTCTATGGCTGCTAATTCATCCTTGATAGGTGTGTCGGTAAGCACAGCTGATTTGATCTTGCGTCTATTAGGTTGTTTTTTTTCTAGGTGGAGCTTTTGGCAACGGCCTTACTGATTCTGGCGAGAACACATTTGGGTTAGTGTCAATTAGAATACTTGCTGTAGACGTGGAGGAAACGAGTTCATTAGCGATATTGCTTGGCAAAGATGAATTGGTAGAAGATGTTGTGGCTTGATCTGTGTATAATTATTAGGCATTCTAAAACAAAAAATATAACAATTTAGCATAGATACAACACCAAAACCCATGCCAAAATAATTTCAACCAACCAAATTTTAAGTTAACTTTAATTGCCATACAATTTTTATGTCAAATTTTAGTTTTTAAGAATTTACTAGAATAAACGAACAACCATATAAACAGAAACAAGGGATTGCAAAAAGAATTTAAAATAAACTAACCAGAAAATAAGCTAAAGTAGGACAAGTTCTACCTAGGAGAGTTGTGACATCGTGTCACAACTCTCCTAGGTAGAAAAATCGCGACCCTGGTCAAAATAATAATTCATAATTTCGAAACAAGCGAGCAAACACAGTAAGACAATGCCACGCTTTGAAACTTCAATAACCACACAATATAAGAAAATATAGCATATCCACATGGAACTAATATGTCACCATATAAATATAATCAATTTTTTTGCAAAAAAGTTACTTTTGAGTTTTTTTTCCACGTAGACGTCGTACTCACGCTACCACTTGTCTTGCGCCTCTGACGCGTACTACATCAAATGGCGCGTTTCTAAAGAAACAATCGTGCGCTGTTGCTAGCTCGCTAACAGTCATAGGTTCCAAGAAATTGTCTTTGTCACAACTCTCCTCTGTCACAACCCTCCTCGGTCTCCCCTACTGTAATACTAATTTTAATTATAAAGAATCGTCTTCTTCGTATGACCAGGAATCATCATCACTTGACAGTTGTTTGTCCTTTGAGTACTTTCTTTTTTGGCATTTTGACAGTAACGAAGGCAGGAACGATACGCTCAACTCAACCAAACGTGAGAATTCACAAATAAATCAATACGGAGGAATATAAATACTCAACTATATTGAAGGTTACTCATTGAAATACTGTAGATTATTTTAAAATAGACATAGAGAGATTTAATAAAGATCATCAATAGTTTAACAAATACAATATTAACCACTGAATTACAACACAATACAATAATACATTTTGAAAATTCAGTTCCTTTTATTATATATTTTTTCATGACATAGAACCGTCATATTTGAACAACATTCTTTTAATCCATTTCTTCTTTATTTTGACAAAGGAGGTCGCACATTGAAACACATAGAAATATGAAGTACGAAATTATCTATAAAATAATGAGTTTGTTAAATCGATTAAAACTTCTTAATGCATAAAATCGATCGATGAAAGAAATCGAATAGGTAACGGGTCAGGGTATCACTATTTGATTAAGTATTAGAGCTGTCAAAAGTTAAATAAACTATTGGAACGACTATAATCTATCCTATATTCAGTGGGAATAAAGTGACGGTTTACAATTTGACTGAATTTTAATGGTGCAGAAGCTTATTTAGTTCAGTTGTCCAAGGGACTACCTTAACTAGAGTCTTGTGGATTTCGGAGTGAAATTTACTAATAATTTTATTTAAATAAAACGTTCTGCTCTATGTGTTTTCTTAAAATATAAATAATTATCTACTGCAAATATGTGAAAAAAATTTAATTTACAAATAAAATTTAAAAAATCAAATTTATTATTGATGTACACTTAAAAGTTGATTGACCCTTATATATAAGTATATATATATATATATATATATATATATATATATATATATGTGAATTACGTCGCTTCGGTAGCAACTTCTTGTCTTTGCTATTATAACTTTATGAAAAGACATTAACATTCTGAATTTATTTTTCAGTATAGTATCTGACAGTGATATTGGTTTCAGGAATGAAGAATAAGATGTTAAATTTGGGCCTGGTAGTTGAATTACTTATAGCGTGTATTGTCTGCTATGCGCCTGGTTTCAGTACCTTCTTTAAAACTTATCCACTGCGCCTGCATTGGTACGTATGTTTTCTTATTTTAGACAGATGATGAAAATCGTTTGGTAGATTTACACTGTTCAGACACGGACAGAGGACATATATTTGATGACTGGTAAAAATCCCTTTGGAACTTCCGGGGCTTGAGCTCCCATCACGTAGATGTAGGAGGCAGAAGTATGTAGTGTTCTAACTAAACATAAACCCGATAGTCGGTCTTAGACGTGCCATTCCGGGGAGGACTCAGAGCATTGGCTCCGTCCACTAGGATCCCCTAGGGGTTTAATTTGGATTTTGTCTAACAAAGTCTTTTAACAAAATTTGGATTTTGTCTGATCTAAACAAAGGATCCTAGTGGACAGACGGAGCATTTGATTTCGAGATTTGCAGGAGCCAAATCGACGCCATGTCTCTCTAAGCTCTATCCGAGAGGAAACCGCAAGCTTACTCCTAATTATCCACGATAATACTTATTCATATATATTTAAATCAAATAATATAAAATAAAAATTAATAAATAAATAATATGTTTCGTATTTCAGGTGGTTTCTGGCGCTACCATTTTGCATCCTAATGTTTGTCTTTGATGAATTTAGGAAATATTGCATTAGGAATAAACTATTTAATGAATTTTATAATAATTTGACGTATTATTAATTTTTACATATAGAACGGTAAGTACTATCTGCGGTGTCGTAAGGCTACTTCCTGTCTGAATTGCAGAGACAAGAATAGAATAGAAGGACGGGCTTTATAACGTCCGCTTTGCGCTACATTATCTATTGTTTATTGTGTTATGTATAAATATATTTATAGTTTGGAATACATTATTTCTGGCTCTTTACCTTATTTATCAGTGAAATAACTATGTTGTTTTATAATAAAATTAAAAAAAAAAAATATTATAAGTACTCAAGATATTCTTAGCTTTTTTTTTTATAAAGACTTTATTAGAGAAAACCTTCAATTTACCATTAAAATATATGATTTATTTTAGTGCAAGACATAATGGGCAGTTTAGGTAACTGGTATATCACAGGATTAGTTAAATAAAACGAATGAATCCAGGAAATAGATCTTTACTGGCATTTTACATATATTTGTTCCCACACATACTCAGATCTGCAAACAATAATGATAAACAATTACATTAAGTACCTAATTAAATGAGCAAAAAACAAAACTTATGATTCAGGTCACTTCAATAACATCACATTAGTTTAAGGTCAGTTACATATACGGACCTCTAATTCAAGGAGTGAGCAGCAGGATTGGTATCGATACAAATTCTGTTTGTGGTTCAATTTCATTTTTAAATCACTCTCAATCTAAATGTTCAAAAGCTATTAATAATAAATTATAAATTATAAATGTTAAATGCTATTTATAAATGTTAGTTTTTGGTTCGATCGTTCTGTAAAATTATTTTATAATGTCAATAGGTTTTCAGCATCCAACTCCAACCTTAATTTAAATCAACTGTCATAAATGTAGTTAGTTTGTTCTATGAAATGGTAACCAGCCGAATCACTCGGATCAGCTATTTCTGCCAATGTCAAGTATTTATAGTCTTCAATTCTAAGTCTTCGAGTCTTCAAGTCGTCGTCGTGGTGAAATTAATGATAAAAATATAAAAAATGTGGATGACATGAAACGGGGACCGTCTTTCGATAAAAAAAATTGTCATAAATGTATTACTATGAGATTCATAATAGTACGGTCACTTTTTAATTATTAACAGTTGTCTCTTTGGAAAAGAGGTTTCAACACAGGTTGCTTTAGTTTCTTTAAATTTCCCTTTTCTTTGCAGTGTTGTTTTCCTGCGTACAATGCTTTAACTTTTTTCATAATCATATCTAATTATTATTATTGACATTCATTTTAATTTCAACTTAATGATTTATGAGTGGTAAATGTTCCTACCCATACATTGCAGGTTGAGTTTCGTTTGATTATATTACGACGATTATATTAAATTATACACGATGTCCTATTGTCACTCCGTGAACTGCAAATATAGGAATGTTGTTTTTAATCTCTCCCGAGAAATTATACAGCTAACAACCGCTGTTATATAACCGAAGCAGTTTCAAAGTTTCATTTTTTATTTTCTGTGAATGACCGTTGAGTGAAATCTATTTAGGCACTTCAGCTACGGGTCAATTAGTATCAGGAGAGTTCAAAAACTGTATTTAAAGCTGGTAAGCAACAATAATTACTATTAGTTCGGTAAATAACAGTATTTACTGCCAACGTAAATGCGTGTAGACGTAGGAATGATTTAACTATCCTTAGGTATATTATGCACGAGTACCCATTCAAATAAGGCACAAGTCAAAATAATAATGTCATAATCATAACTGTAAGTTTACACACGGTTCTATGGTATAATAAGTAATCTTTCTTATAAAATTTTAACACAATAACGAGTTTCACACGTACAACGTCCTTGAATATATATTTTTAAATTATACTAACAAATACCAATTTGTTAAAATTTATTAAGTATTTAACATAGGCATATTTGGCGTACACATTAAGAAAAATAGACTATAATACAGAAATAGACAAGATCAAAAGTCGTAATTTATGAGAAAAAGTGAAGTCAATTCGCGTTATGATATAGTCACACATAGAATAAGCCCCGCCCTCGGACACAGGTTCTAAAAAAAATATCGCTATTTAATTAAACCTTCGAATATGAATGGTCAGTTACGGGCTTGACTGATGCATCACCATCTTTTTAACGCGAATGAACTATAGGTGGTATAGTTTCTGGAAGCAGTATGGAAAAAAAACTTTGGAAAGTGATAACATTATTTATTTAGAAAATATTATTTTACCTATGCGTATATATAGAATACCTATAACAAAGAAAGCGAACATAGGTGAAGTAAGAGGATCGTATTAAATTACATTAATAGGACTCAGTGTATTACATACCCTGACAATTATGATCCTTACTAATTTTATTGGAAGCGAATACAACTATATAATCAATTACAGAAATTTATTACAATTACTATCCCATCTATTTATATATTTTACTTTGTACAAAGCGTTAGTAAATTTACAAATAAAAGAATTTTATGTATTTATATTACTGTCAGATTGTCAAAACCGTTAGATTGTTATCAATCTGCGAGATTGTAAACTATCAAAAGATTGTAAACTGCAACAAACAAAAAAAAACAAAAACTGCACAAAAATAGATAGAAAGTATTTTTGGATTACAATCACAAAAATACTTCATTGATTTCGTATTGAAAATACCTCACAGCTTTAAGAGTTAGTTACATAAAATTGTTGTGGTAGTAAAATAAACTTCTTGTGTGCGAATGAATCAAAGAAGTTCTAACCTGACTCTATGACCATAAAACGGCCTACTGTAAGACCGACCAATAGATTCAGTTTCATTAAATGTTTTTTTAAACCTCATAAATTTGTGCTAATAGATATTCAAGCTGTAAACAGAAATTTTTAAATGTCATAACGGACTCTGGTCAGTTGGTCAAACAATCCTAGTCTATTTAAAAAAAAAACTACCATAATTGTCTTTTGAGAACTTGAGATAATAAAAAATTAGAAATATTTAGAAAAAACATATCACTAAGTCTTGCTTCAAGAAACTATACCCACTAAATCTTTTTTAAATAGCCCATCCAGGCTCTATGTCCTAAATAGCTTTACTTAGTTACAAGTAGGTAATATGTATATATTTACATATTGCCACATTTTACACACTAGACATTATCGAAAGATCTATGAAATTTGTAGTACTCTACACCTACCTATTCTTACGTTAATAATCTTTCTTCAAAAATAAGCTTATGAATTTATTTTTCTACTCTAGGCAAGTTTGATATGATAATAAATTTAATATCAGATATGAAGTACATTAGTAAATTTAGTTTCAAAAACGTAAGTACATATAGATTTGCTTAAGAATTAAAAAAATATATTAATTATATTGTGTACCTTTTAAGTAACAGTATCTTTAAATGTATAGATTCCAAAAGTATTTTTAGATCTATTCCAATTGAATTTCTATATAGGCATTAAAATAGGATTTCATTTGCAGCAAGATATGCCTACATATATTTCTTTGTATTTTTAATTTGAATGCGAGTTGAACTCAACAATATATGAATCTCACCATATTGCTTTTCCCCTCTATTTAGTTTATTTTAATAATTATCACTTTATTTTCTACAAGCGTCATGTATTAACCCAAAATATTCGATATACATAGCAAAAGTATAATGTACAGACATAAATAAACCTATATGTTTTATTTAGTTTCACAATTATATCTTTTATCAGTTTTTTATTGAGCGTAAATTTTTTGAGCTAATTAAAAATATTTATATCTGTTCAAATAATTATAATCAACAACAATAAAATATTTATTAGCAAATTATTATATTTACACAACGAATTAAATTATGCAATGAAATTTTGTACAAGGACATACGAAATCGATAACATTCGACAAACTTTATTTACCAAATTACTTTTCAACCAACTTCAAAAAAGGAGGAGGTTTTCAATTCAACTATGTTTTTTTATGTATGTAACATACTCAGAACTTTCGACTGGGTGAACTGATTTTGATGTTTTTTTTTTTATTTGAAAGCTGTTTGTTCTTGTTTTGTTTTCCCATCATTTAAATTTTGTCCAGTTCTTGAAGTCGGTTTTTTGTTAAAATTTTGTATTATAGTAACTACAACACGACATATATATTTTAAAATTAAGAAAACTTAAATATATATACAGAAGAGAGCTATTTACATTTATTAGTATGTGTATTAAATAAAGGGTAGACAAAGAAAAATAAGAAAAACAAGCTTGCCGAAGTTAATAAGTTTCGTATCACTGTAAACGTATATCACGATTGGGTAATCACGCAGTTATGAGATCTCATGTGTTTTTTTAGTTGCGATTGAGTCGGGCAGCGAGAATGGCGTTAATGTTCGGTTGACTCCGCATATCCGCAATAGAGTGTCTAGCTTTTATTAACGCCTCTTCACGAATCACTTCGTCTTGAAGTATACATCCGATTATTTTAGCTACAATTGTCGACGGTGGAACATGAGGATTCCCTGAAATATGACAATTTTGGCTAGCTATTTCAATTTTCTTGACCACCAACATATGGGAGACTTTTATGTTAATGTACGAAAGACGAGAAACCAATATTATTAATTCCCATTTCACATAATGTAGCAAATATTATTTTAAGATGATTTTAAAGTGTTAATTGTTATTGTACAATGAACAGTTAGGACCTACTTAACCAACAAAAATAATACATATTGAACAATTATAAATTATCGTGAATTCGATTTTTAAACTGTGCAATTAGACCCAATCAAGTATGGAGTCTGCACTTTTAGACATATTAGCATACCAGTCATCACGGAATTGAAAAAAACAAATCTGTTTATTGAATATTAGATAATTTTACTTAAAAACCAACAAATATTTATTGCGTATATCAGTACTGATAATTGTTTTCCTAAAATTATTTTAAGATTTGTGACGGCTAACATACTAAGTTCTGAATGTGTGTTATAATACAAAGTACTTACTGAACAGCTATATCTGGAACTTGATATGACCTATGACAACTCGAAGGAACAGGTTTCATGAAACGGCATACAGGTGTGCAGTGTTCTGTTAGTCATTTTGTTAAAAGGGTTAGTAAAAAATCCGTCACCAATGAATATGTTACAATATATACATCATATACAATTAAAATTTTTAATGATAGGGTTAACCAATGAAAGTTATATTTATTATAATTATTATTAAATGATACACGACTCGTATAAAGATTTTGATACTTTTAATTAAATACAGTAGTTAGTTAAAAAAATCATAGCCGAATAGGGTATTTGAGAGCTTTTGAAGTAAATGGAAGGTTTAACAGATAAGTATACAGAAAAGTTTAAAATAATTCATGATTCAATCTAAGTTAGGGATGACACTTATTTTACAATTATCGATATTTCTAAAGATTCATGTCAAAAACTTGGCCAGCCAGGGGACCTATAGCCTTAACCCTCTCCTGAGAGGAGACCCGAGCCCAGCAGTGGGACGTTATGGGTTGTTGATGAAATGTCAAAAACACAAAAATAATATTGCATCTGTTTTTGTTTATTATTTACAAAGACTTCCTTGCTTATGACAAAAAAAACATTTATTATGAAAAGTTTGAAATGGGTAAAATTGATCAGATTTCAACGCCTTTCATTAAATTTTTATTTGCAAACTCAACTGCAAACATTTGAAAACAAGAATGATTACGTCAGTAAATTGGCATGTGCTACGTATAAGTGTCGTTAAAAAGCTTAAATGGGCCGGGCAATAACACACTGCACAGATTGATAAATAGAAACGACCCATTACCTACTTTATTATTAACTAGCTGACCCACGCAACCTCGTTTGCGTCTTATATTGACCGTAGCGTGAAAAATTTTCCCCGTTTTTGAAACATTCTTCATTGGTGCTCCGCTCCTATTAGTAGTAGCGTGATGATATATAGCCTATAGCCTTCCTCGATAAATGGACTGTCCAACATTGAAAGAATTTCTCAAATCGGACCAGCGGTTCCTGAGATTTGCGCGTTCAAACAAACAAACTTTTCAGCTTTATTATTAGTATAGATTTAGTGTCACCTATAAATAAATACCGGTGCGCATGTACTGGTAACAGTAAAATATTAACTATTGTATTTTCCTAGTAGATATGCACAGGCCTCTAATCTACACTAATATTATAAAGAGGAAATATTTGTATTTTTATATGTTATGAATAAAAAACTACTGGACCAATTTAAAAAAATATTTTACCACTAGAATCCTACATTATCCCCGAGTGATTATTCGTATTCCCACGGAAACGGGAACCACGGCGAGTTGCTAGTTTATTATAATACAACAATCAGGTGTTTTTAAAAATACTAAGCTGTACAATACATTAACGGATATTTCTAAACCTAAAGTATGAGTGCTATAATATGACAGACAAAATTTTAAGAATTATTTCTCAACTTGATACAATTCTAAGGCCCTGTTTCACCGGTTTCAATAGAAGTTCCGGATAGTTTATCTGACAGATGTTTGACACACTGTATATGGAAGACACGTCAAACTATCTGTCATATAAGCTGTCCGAAACTTATCTATAAATGTTACTGACAGCCCACTCTAAGTAAAAGAGCTCGATCCCAATGTCTCGCTGATTTGGATTCCATTCCCGGCCACTTTAATTCTCGTAAATTTTTCTTTGATTAGCACACAATTATATGCGTATTGTATTTAAACATCGCTCCGAACGAATTCATGTCTAGTCGGATTTACGTTTTGGTTAAATTATAATCTTATTAGATACTAAACTAGAAGAATATGGTTCTTCGTAGTTTTAAGGGCAAAGTTCTCTAGACAGTATTATAAGAACTACCGACATTTTGTTTTATAAATATAACATGAAAATTAAGAGCGTAACGAATTTACGAAGAGCAATAAAGCAGGATTTTAGAAGATAAGAGAAATGATAACACTAAAAAATAAAGTAATAGCACCAAAAATTGTCCTCTCTTTACTCGAATATCACAAATTGCCAATTTAAACTAAGGTCGGGTACGAATAAAAAAAAATTGGAACGACGGAAAAACCTGATGGTCGACTGATATGGCCGTGACAGATTTAGAGCATTGGCCAGATTAAAATCGTAATTAAAAATTAGTCAACACGTTAAAGCGATAGAGCATGTTTGTGTGCATTGTAAAACAAAATAATCTAGGAAAATTCTGCCTGTTACCCTATTTTGTTCCAAAGGCGACAGAGAAAAACAAAGGATACATCCCTGTCATTTTACATGAATTTTGAAGATAGTACAAACTGTTAGTGATAATAATAAATTATTCTTAAATAATAGTAATTTAATAATATTATTCAAAATTTTCAATTACTCGAAAGTGTACCTACTAAAATAATGGAACCCGATTTTATTTATTAAAACTATATACACCTACGTAATTATGAGGATTATTTTAGTCGTTAATAAGCTGAAGCACTCAAATACCCTACTGTATTAATTTGCCCAATTCACATGTATTAAATATAAAGCTATTTTTTTTTTAATTCTTACCAGTTAGACCTCTGTATCCAAATATACCACAATCATGCATCCTCATTGAATGATGTTCATTTTTAATAAAATCTTCAGTACTGATTCCTTTGAGCTGTAAATAAAACTATCAATATAGAAAGAAACAAAAACTACTTTGAAGGAAATTAGCGTCAATTTATCCCAAGCAAAAATATGCCCAAAGAATCTTATTCTGTTATAGCTGAAAATTAAAATTAAAAACTAATCTAAACCAACAATCAGCGGCATTCAAACTTCAGCTCTATTTTAATGACATAAGGTTTATAATTTATTACTATTTAAAAATACTTTTGTAGTAATTAGGTTGCTGATAAATATTAATTATAATTTTTTAAATAATACACATGACATAAATTCTTATTATAAACTAGCTTTTGTCTGCTGCGGCGCATATGACAGTTATTGCAGTGTTTTTTTTTTAAACTGATATAATGTATCAAGCAATCGAAATAGAAATAAACACTGAATATTAAATGAAGTTTACATAACTGTACATAAGAGAAATCGCTTTACAAATAGGCTAAGACTCTTCTGAGATTAGCAGGCACAAAACACAAATAAATATATCAAAATTTTATGGTCCTGTTTTGAGTTCTTTCAGCTTATTAAAGACCCCGTTCATTATTTTTTTTCCAATATCTTTAACAGAAATCAACCACTTACAATTTTATTTACTTTTTATAAACTTCACAACACACAACTTAAATAATATGACACCTAAAAACAGAACAAATAATTGTGCTGACCACATAATTATTTGACCCATGTAGATGATGCACGCACAATCTAGAGTCAGTAGCTGGGTTCTCTGCTGAAAAGACTCACTACTGGAAGAACAATTGAGTTGTTTATATAACATATGTGTATCTTAGTTGTTCAAAGCATTCTGTTATGGTTTATATCAAGATATTTGAATACTAACTGTAGATGGAGCTAAGAAACGATCCGGGATTCTCTGCAATTTTTGCTGTTTTTCACTTGGTCCAAAGCCTAGTGCGATCAATACTGACTCTGCATCCACTTTCCGAGCTCCCAATACATTTAAAACAGAACTGCTACTTGATCCACTAGCATCAGACTAAAAAATAAGTTATAAATAAAATATTAGGTATATCAGTCAAATAACCAGACTGCCTCGTTGGTCTAGTGGTTAGCGTAAGCGACTGCAAATCAAGAGGTCTCGGGTTCAATTCCCGGGTCGGACTGCTGTTGGGTTTTTCCTACAAGAAATTCCTAATAGCAGCCCGGAGTATGGAAGATGGCGGTGTTTCCTGCCCGTGCTTCGGAGAGCACGTTAAGCCGTCGGTTCCGGTTGTCATGAACATCTATGGCAATCGTTATTGGGAAGTCAGTGCCCTCAAATATACTGACAACTAGTTCAACCTTCGAATTAAGTTCGCCCTCAGGGTTGCGGAGGTCAGATGCCAGTCGCTCTGTGTAAAAACTGATATTCAGGTAAAACCGGTTGAACTGGTGGCCGACCCCAAATATTGGGAATAATAAAGGCTAGGAACATGATGATGATCAGTCAAATAACCAAGCACTGAATTTTATAAATTAGTGGAATTCTGATGTTACCTGAAGGGAGTGATCCCGGAGTAATGGATTTTTAAACTTAGGAGAATAGCCCTCAGATTGCACAGAATAATCTCTTTGCAATCTCTTCACACTCCCCTTCTGGGGTGTGCTAGATAGCAGCCCACTGTCAAATGATTTCCTATTCCAACCATCTTTGCTAATATTAGGAACATCTAAATTTTGGTCTTCAGGATATGTATCTTTGACTGGTTCTATCACTGTATTTTCTGTAACAGTCTCTTCCGCTTTGCTATCATCAGACTTTATCTCTGTTTTTACTAAAGTATCTCCATTTGAGTTCACCTCAGTGGAGACCTCTGAATCTCCAGCTGGTTCAGGAGGAAGTGAATCTAGCCACTGCTGTACTGGGCTACTACGCCGCATGTCGTCGATAACACCACTGAGCCAACCTCTGACTTTCCTCTGTATTATATTTGATACAGATTCATTAAACGTATCTAAAAACAGTTTAGTTGTTAAACTTATATTACAAGTATAATACATAGACACACTACAAATAATAAAATATTATGATTAAGAACTATTTAGAATTCAGAAGATACTTTTGAAAATCACCTTTAAAACAATTGGATCCAGTTAAACGAAACAAAAATCACATATTCTTAACACATACTGATTAAAAATACTGTACATATTTAAATAACTAACTAAGAAAGCAAATGAGAAGCATTTAATCAATATCAATGTATAGACTTCTGCATATTAGTTAAAATAAGACAATCACAAGTATCTACACTTAATTAGCTGGTGAAACCAACCTTGTCTAGGATCCATCTTCAATTCAAGGTAACGCTGCATGCAATACGAGGAAGTTCATGAAATTGACGTGCAAGATGCGTTCAATGATCACGTACACTCTTTTATAACATTATATTAAATAAATAAAGCACTACGTTAATTTCCAAATAAACGACTTACCTTGCACCTATCGACTTAATAGGCTGCTGAATTTTGAACTATAAAACACTATCACACTTATTTTGTATATTTCACTATTATATGACTTAACATAGTCTACGATTTTTTTAAATCTACAATTAAATAGGCAAAAAAGGTAAATCCTTGTAGCAGACTGACAAGCAACAGCAAATCGAGCTTGAGCAATGACAATCTGACTGACTTGTCTTGTCACTATGACACAATAATCAGTGCTGCCAACTCTGGTTTTTATAAGAAAATTAATAGAAGAACTAAAAAAATGGGTTATTTGGTAGTAGATTATAGAAAATTTTAAATCATTAGATCTACGGGTCCTTCATCGTCCTCACCGACAGACTGTTGTAGTACACTACTGGAAATAGGCCTCTATAGATGTCTTTCGTTAGAAAAGAGGTTTGATATACTAAAGCAAACTGGGCAGATGAATTTGTAGAAAAATATTATTATTTTACAAAAAAGAAGATTTGATTAAGTAAAATATGTCGAGTGGTCCGCGACGGTGAAATGCCTCGGCGTGACTATCGACCGCACCCTGTCCATGACGCCTCATGTTAACAACGTAGTTGCCCAGGTTCGTGCCGCACGTTCCTTTCTGCGGCCCGTACTAACGTCCCGATTGCCGCTCCGCGCAAAGCTCGGTGTGTACAAGGCGTACATTCGCACTCGACTCACCTATGGTTCCCCGGCCTGGTTCGCCCTCGTGTCCGGAACGAACTGCCGCCGGTTCCGTGCGCAGCAGTCGCTCGCACTACGCACCCTTATAAACGCCTCCCGCTTTGTACGGAACAGGACGATCTCCAGGGATATCCGCATGGAGAGCCTAGATGAGTTTGTGGGACGCCTGAGCACCAAATTGTTTGTGCGTGCTGACGGATCACAAGTTCGCCACCTGCGAGAGCTCGCGCCCTACCATCGGCGACCTCCAGACAGATATGGTCTGCCACGAGATCTAATCACCGTGGCAACCCCCCCCGAACCATCGTCAATACCCACCGGATCATCCTCTACCTCCGACCTAGTGATGGCTGACGGGTGCTTCTTTGGGCCGCACCCCTAGGAGTTCGAACTCGCTAAGTACAGGTCGGACGGGTTGGCGGGTCCCCTTGAACTACCAAAAGGCCCACCAGGGCCCAACCCAGTGACCCGCCTGTAGTCGCAGGCGACGCGGAGCACTACTTAAACATGCCATGGCCTGGATAAGTTTCCCCGAGACCCTAGCTGGGGTGTAGACCCCGTAGACCTCGTAGGAGAAGAACCACGGAGAATTAAGTAAAATATTTATCTTTTGTAAAAAAAAATAGTATAATAAATGAAACCATTTCTTTCAAGGAGACGGTTAATTTACTTATAATCTTATAGCATTATAGTTACGTGATTAAGTAATTTTTATTTAATTATAAAAAAATGCATCAAAGCAATATCTTCCAAGTAACCTTAAAGTTCAGAACCAGTGACCTACAAATTCTGGTGGCCAAGCCAATGTCACTTAAAGTGACACAACCAGTGCAATAACAATTATATTAAAAATCTTGTTTTTTTTAAATTATGTATTGTAACGGTTTTGGCTGTACAGGGACAAATTGTTAAAATTTAAAGAATGACAAGGCAACCCCATTGTCAGAGATTTGGCACAAGTAAAAAAAGAATATTTTAATCGTTTTTATTTCTGAGTTTCTTTTGTTTTTTTTTTCGCCACACATGATAATATTTAATTTATTTTAAAAAATCACACGATGATATTTAAGCGTTAATTTGATCGAACACGATATAAATATACAATCAAGTAATTTATATACAACAGCTAAAATGGTCCGAGTTTACAAGTCTCTTATTTTCGCAGTGTGAATCCAGCAACGTTCAGACCGTCAAGGGAGCGTTTGATTATTCCAGTTAAAAGAGGTAACTATCACATTTTAAATTAGTGATTTTTGAAGTGAAACTTCTTTAGAATCGTTGTGATTTCAAACCGGATGCAACGGAAAAAACGACAGGTAAGACACAAATACAAAAAGTCGCCTGTAATTAGTGAGCCAGAGCGAGCAAATGTCGGTCTCATTCTTTTGTCGATTTACTGAAGTTTCACTTCTATCGTGTGTGAATCGCACACACACCTTTTTTTTTAAATTCTTCATTTAAAAATGTTTTCACCTAAACATGCCCATGTCTGTATTGCAAAATACAAACATAAAGATGATAACAGAATAGTAATTAAAACAATAACAAACAAACGACTTTATTTTTCAATATAGTTCAATAACAATAAAAAGTACTTTAACTCAGAAAACTAGCTACATTGATAAATAGATATATGCCTAGGCGGCGCAGTGATAGCGTATACGACTGCTGTGCTTGAGGCAGTGTTGGGTTTACCACTAGACTGAGTAGGATGGTACCTAGGGCGTTAAATTTTAGGAGGCGGCAGATTTGGCACAAACATTTTTTTCTTACAAAATTAAAAAATGACATGTGCTCAAAAATACGGATAATAGAAGTCTAACAAACAGGCTAAGGCGACTTTAAAGACCACATACATACTGTTGTGGAAAAAGGCTCAGGGTGGGGAAACAGTCTAAAATAATATCATCATCATGGGGTGCTATCTTCAAAATGAAGTTTGGAGGTCAGCAGACGGTATCCCTCGCGATCATGAGCGGCCTCTTTCAGTCGGAGATATTTTTCCAAACCAGTCCAGGACCTGATGTCATCTATCCACTTCTTTCTTGGTCGACCTGGTGTCTCTTACGGCCAGGTATTTTTCCCTCTAAAAGAAGCCTCAGGAATTCATGTTGAGTGCCCTTTTGTATGTGTCCAAAAAAGGCCACACTACTATAATAGACATCAGTTCCCTCTTGCACTTGGCTCGCTCCAGCACTTTGATGTTGGATGTAAAGCTAGTCCACGGTATCTTAAAAATCCTTCGCAATAACCACGTCTCGAAGGCTTGCAGTCGGTTAGAGATGTCTTTCCTTAGGACCTACGTCTCATACCCATATAGCAGTGTGGACCAAACATAGCATTTTTTTTTTTTTTTAAAAGGCAACACCCACATTAGGAATAGACATCCTGTGTCGTGGGGGACTTTACAAACATACATGAAACGGACACAAAGAAAATCCAGACTCGGGACAACAATTCGTGGATCACACAAAGTGTTGTAGTACCGCGTGGGATTTGAACCCAAGACACTTGGCGCAGTAGCAAGCGGCATGGCGACCGCTGAAACCACTCGGCCAACCGTGCAGTCATGACGCGGTGCGTCAAAGGAAATGGGATTTTCGGATCGCATAGAACCCTGGACATTTTGAGAAAGAGGTCTTAGCTTTTCCTATTCGTCATATTATCTCTTCGAAATGGTCTGCTCTAAAATATAATGTAACTAGCAAACTTAGTGTTGCCATAAATTTTGTTACAAAGAAAAACAACATTTTTTTATTGTACATAGCATTTATTACTATAACAGTGTGTTAGTTTAATACATTAATATAAAACCATTAAAAAAATATATCAAGCTTATTAGGAGTGGTCTCCATTGGATGCAATTCAGTCCTTCAAAAGTTAAATCGACGTTGTGGACGTAAAACGCTGACCGCGCCAAATGTACGTTCATTGGTCCGTACATATTCCCTGTCAACAAAAGAAGTGAAATGTTTGATGTTTGATGGTTTCATGATATTTGATTATGAGACAAGGTGAATCACCTTAATTGCTGAGAGGGTGTTAAGCTTATACTTTCCAATAGTTCATCAGTAATAGACTACACTACACAGATTGCTCACACACTTTGAACACTGCTTTTTGCACTTTTTGCCTACTGGCTCCAAATCTGTAACTCTCGAGGTTTCGGATTGGAGCTGTATCGGACCAAATGTTTGTATGATCTCCAAATATTTCTGAATTTGGGTGTTTTCTATGTGTTAAATGCATGTATTTGCAATAACTGCCTCGTTGGTCTTGCAGTTGATGTTTGTGACTGCCAATTTAGAGGTCTTGGGTTCGAGTCCTGGGTCGGCCCAAAAGACGTTCGAAGTTCGGAAGTTGGGGTCTGAACCCCGTGCCTCAGAGAGCACGTGAAGCTGTCGGACCTGCGCCTGACCTCTCCCCGATCGTGTCGGTTATCCGCCCCATCGGATTATAAGAGAGAGAACAAAGAGTGCACCTGTATATGCGCACACACTTGTGCACTATATATATCTCCTGTGTACTCTTTGTAGTTGGCTGGTTTCCATTAAGACTGGCCTCCGTGACCGTAATCGGCTAGGCTAATTCTAACTTGCATTTGTCCTATTTTTTGTCCATTTGCGTTAAATTATTGACAAATATCACAATTTACATAGAAAACAATTACGAACATTTAAAGTATAGTCTGACCGATCTAAAATGGGTGATTATGACAATTGACTGAATGCTTTTTTTATGGAGTAGGTGGCAAACGATTAGACGTATCGCTTGATGGTAAGCGATAACCGTCGCTCATGGTCACCCGCAACACCGGGGGCGTCACAGGTGCGTTGCCGGCCTTTGGGGGATGGGGAGAGGGATGGGGGAGGGGTTGGAATATGGGCCTCCGGTTTCCTCACTCACTCGGTGAAACACAAGTGCGCAAGCGCTATTTCACACTGGTTTTCTGTGAGGCTGTGGTATCACTCCGGTTGAGTCGGCCCCTTGCATTCCGAAGCGTGGCTCTCCCACGGTCCTTCGGTATCTGTAAGCCATAGTGAGAATATTCGATTACGATTATAAATGAACGATCGTCAATATAATAAATGAAGCATCGTAATTGTTTTAAAATAGGCATAATTTCTTCTCCTTTTTATTATTACATTATTTTAAGAATCGCGGGTGTATTTCTCAAATTGAGCTAAAATTAAACACTATTATGGCTTGTATAGGGACCAGGAATGGAAATTAATTTATAATGCATAAAAATGCACTAAAGTTTTGTATGTAAAACCTTAGATTATGTAGGTATATGTGTAGATAGATCATCGCCCTGGAAATGGTCAAAAAAATTACCTTAGTTTTCGATTATTGTATGTTCTAATTTGTGTTTGGTGTGGATAATAATTAAATTTACACAAACGTTTTTTAAACATTTCAACACGTGACATTAGTTTTTTTTTCATACACATTTGGCCTCAAACTAAGCAAAACATGTAGGTAGGTAATATACAAGCTAGGTACTTAATTTGTAAATCCGTAATAATCCGTAATATTATAGATAAAGAACAAACAATGCCCAAAAATAAAACTAATATATGCCCAATTACATTTATTCAATTTATAAAATTTATTTGATTTAACTAAATTAAAATAGTTTTATGGTGCGTTCCATTAGTGCATGGTTGCATTCTGTCGTTACTTAACGTCAGTTTTACCTGTCAAAATACCTTTTTAATTCGTACTAACTATAGGTATGAACTAATAACGTAAGTTGAAATAGATTTTTTATTAAAATTGAGTTTTTAATAATTTCAATTAGGTGACACAAATTAGGAAAACGAACAGTTAGTGACAAAAATTAAAATGAACATTACTACTCGTATTACTAAAATTAAGTTTAAACACAAGTATTTTACAAATAAGTAGGAAATAAAACTCAAAATTTTGATTTTACTTATTGTTGTTAACTGAATAAAAAGATTACAATATTATAGTTATTTTGAGAATACATAGTTCTTGTGTTTTATCAGAATACTTATAATAAATTAATTTCTCAATTCTATAATCATGAAATACTCAATTAATAAATTATCATGTAGTGAAAATACAAATGATGCTGGAAAATGAAATATGATTAAAAGCTTCTTTTTCAAATTACATAATGCAGATAAAATAGCTGGTCAGATCGTGGGGAGAACGTAATAAAACATGATAGAAACTTTTTAGTACTCCTCCAATTTTTAATACTCAGGCTACGCGTGAGATGTGTGTGATGATGTTTTATGATAATTACCTTTTCCATTGTTTCTATGTGGTAATCTCCTCCGATATCATCCACCGTTTCAGTTTTTATGTCGGATTAGACATAAAAGTGCCCGCTGTCTCTTGAAAGAAATTCTTGAAAGGAAATCTCTGGTACAGAGGAACTGCGGGCCATCTACGGCTTGTAGATAACTCCCTCGTGTGTGGGAACCAAATTGTTCCCAGTCTACACACTAAACAGCGTGCGCTCCGTAACGCAAGCCTGCTTCTGCCAGCTTGACAGCTGACAACTTGCTAATTTTGGCGCCTGAGTCGTCTACACGGTCTGGCCCGTTCTCGGGCTGGTGGACCGTTAGAATTCTAACCCTCTCCCATTCACAATTCGTCGTCTTGAGGCATGACCTCTTCAGTAAACGAAATAGAAAGAGGACAAACAGTTTTACCTATTAATGGATATAAAAAAACTTAAAATTGCTTCAGTGATCATGGCGCTTGCAATAGTGTTAAAGTAAACATGGTATATATACCGTTTATCAATTGAAAATGACTACGAGAGTTAGAATCAATTAATGATTGTAAACATTACATTTGTAAGTTTAAAAATGTTTGCGCCTGCCTTACTATTAAAGTAGTTAATGAGATAATGATATCCTGCGAAATTATTTTGTGTTAGTAGTAGTAGAGTGTGTACGTACACAGCGCCGTTTTCTGCTGCATGAGTGTTATGGGTTCGAACCAAACGTGTGACAATACTTTGTGTTTTTTTCACAAATTATTGTTTTACCGGACATCGGAATATTTTTAACACAAAGAAACTACCAACCCTGCATCGCGCAATAGAAGTTATTGCGCCGATTTGCATACATATAACATCAACCGTTGTTGGACAGTGGCCCGCCAGGCATGATCACCTCGCCTGGTCGGTAGATTCTACTTTTGTATTGGAAGGACAAGACACACCGTTACTTCACAGTCATTAACTCAATAATTTTAATGAAACATTTTTTGACAGAGGATCGTCATTTTCACAATAGATGAATGTGTGAATCTTCAAACTTTATGATGTTTTAAACAAAATGGAATTATAATAAAAATGCGCAAATATAAATAAAGAATATTTATTTTTCTATAAACACATTTTTCTTTTATATTTTCTTTCGTAGACGATGATGTAAATCGCGAATCGCATTGGGCTTTCGTCAACGAAGTCGTGTGCATGGATGGAGAAGAGTTCAATGAGCAGACCGCAACTGACGCCGAAACGAACCGCCCAGCGCGCGCGGGTCCTTAGCTAAATAATTTGTGCATCAGGTCAGGTAGAGATTATTTTATTTTCTAAATCACATTTGGACACTAATATACATGTATAACTACGGTCAACAAGTGTCAATATTGAGCAGTTCGACGAGGGCCGCGGGACCGCGCGGCTCGTAGCCTACGTCACGCAGTCCCGTACACGCAGTCGCCGCGGCGCACACCCGCTGTCTCCTCGCCCGGCAGCACAGCAGCTCGCCGCCATTGGTCGCGCACTCTCTCCACGTGCTGTAACACACGCACCACATTCATACCAGCCAGCTTCCGCACGTCATCCTCACTCCAGTCCGGGTCTCGTAAAAGCTCGGCCAATAGGTGAGGATACCTCGAAACATCTTCCAAGCCTTCAGGAGGTGCATCGATGCCATCGTATCCAGCTCCCAAACCAACATGCTCCACACCAGCGATCCTTCGTACGTGGTTTATGTGCGCCACAACATCGTCGAGCGTGGCTTTTTCCCCACAGGTGACAAGTTTTGCATAGAAATTAATCATCACAACTCCACCGTTCGCTGCAATCTTACGTAGTAACTCATCGGGAACATTTCTACTCGAGTTGCAAAGTGCTGCAGCTCCCGAATGCGAAAAAACTACAGGCGCTTGAGACATTTCTAAAGCATCGCGTGCCGTCTCTTCACCGGCATGCGATAGATCCACTATCATACCGAGGCGATTCATTTCGCGGACAACAGCACGTCCAAATTCACTAAGACCTCCTGCAGTTCCCGCGGCTCGAGCCCATCTCGTATCGCACGTATGAGTTACGGTGAGGTACCGAGCACCCAGTTGATAAAACGCACGTAGCACAGCCAATGAGTCACCAAGAGCATGACCTCCTTCCACACCAATAAGAGAGGCGATACGACCTTCACGGTGCGCTTCTATGAGTTCGGCGGCATCGGTAACCAGCGCCAAGTGTGCTGTGTTCAGTTCTACAATACGCTTTATGACGTCCATTTGTTCCAAAGCCAGTTGAACAGCGTCTCTATCTCTAGCACCACACGGTACATACGCCGACCAAAACTGAGCACCGACTTGACCAAGTCTCAATCGTGGGATATCAGTGTGCGACCAGCGCGACCGCGCCCAAGGTTCAATAGCATCAAGACCGGCACTTAAATTAAAATCTCCTAACTTATTATGCAAAAATTTTCGGACATTCCATGCTAAATCATTATGACCATCGACGAGTGGAGAGTCTCGCAACATGCGGCGTATTGTAGTAAGTCTTTGTTCGGGAGTAGCTCGCCCGCCGCCTCCGAGAGCAAGAGGTAACGCCAGAGCTGCCCCGAGCGCGGCCAGCACGACGAGTGCAGCTAAAGCGATACGCCACCGCGGCCGGCGCGGCGTAGGTTTTTCATCAGAACTGCCAGATGCCGATGCAGATAATGAGTCAGGCGCCCAGCGCCCACAACGTTCGGCAACATCCGGCAGTGGACCGGGGAATGTCATACCTTCTGGCACTGCAGCCTGAAAAAGAAAGAAAGTTTATTTATTTTTTGGGCAAATATAAATTTTATGAAATTGAATATATATCTATAACGTAGATGTGTCGTTTTGTAGATAAAAAAGAAGTAAAGATGTGTAGTCGTATAATATACAATTTAAATAAATAATACAATCTAACGAAAACTTCTAAGACCGAAGTAAAAGAAAGTGTCTGTCTAATTAGCTTATGTCCAAAACGATGACACTGAAAACTTTTAAGATTGTCTTGTGATTGAATCATTGCTACTAATTCTTATATGATAATACATAAGGTTTAAGATTTATATATAATTATTTTAGTATTAAATAAATAATAACTATTGGCTAGGTCTAGACATTCTTGAAACGATTGCCACAGATATTCGTATCACAACCAGAACAGACGGCTCTCTAATTAATGTGTAATACTCATCTTTAATTGCGGTATATACCACTAATATCTTCGCCGGGATGTAAGCGGTTACAAGAACATGACGGTTATGTCAATAATATATTAAGACAGGTATACGACATTCGACTTTGGTACTATGTCCGAGACTGTCAACACCACAGAGACAAACATGCGAAAAAGCAAAAGTAGTTCCTCGATATTAATTAAAAATAAGTTTTTTGTATATACATGATTTGCCGATTTTCAATATATGATATCTAATTTAATGTAATAATAGCTTAATTTACAGCTTATGTACAATAAATGAAATATTATAAATGTAAATGTAAGTTTGTTTGTTACGCTTTCACGTGAAAACTATTTACCTATCATATTGAAACTTTGTACAAATATTTTTAGAGGTATAAGAAGTAACATAGGATATTTTTTTAAGCTTAGTTTAGCTTAATATTTCGACATTAATGTAGACACACCAAACGTGAAACATACTTTACTATTTGAAAGAAATTTTATTCTATTATTTATTTAAATTATACGTATCTCAATGTTTGTTTAAGCCCTGTTTACCGACTATACACTCATTGGTTGTGACTGTTTTCAGCTTTATCCCCCATGTTTCCTGATATACCATAATCCTCAAACGCGAAATGGTTAAATAACAATGGATTCAAATGACTGACACATTAACGTCTCTCAGTACGCGACTTAAGACTTAACTAAGCACAAACAACTTAATAAACACATATACGCATACTACATTAGGATTACCATATGTCGCAGAAGTTGTTCAGATTTACGTAACTACGGCAGGTTTATGAAGCGTATTTGCACAAGTTCAAAGCAAACTAGTTAGGGATCGGCTAAATTTCAACAACTCGTTAATTGCAAACTCCACTATTGACACACATATATAATAATTAATAAGACTACTACTACAACGTAGGAAATATTCTTGACAAACCCTTAAGCTAACACAATATTCAGATTCTGGGCATACTGCTTATATATAACGAAGTCAGAGGTAAGTTTATAATCAACGATTGATAGATGCTAAATCAAGACATTTACGAGATCGAAACAAATAAACTGTATGAAATCCGATAAATTTGCAAGTTACTGTAGAAAAATATAATAAGTTAAACATAATTATATACTTCACAGAAGGCACACTAAACGATTATGAAATGTATACAACATTAAAATGAAACCAATATTAAACCATTTCCTCCATTTTTTCATCGTTTAAAAATACTTTTGTGTAATTTACAAGAGAATATTACGTTCATATCCGTCGTTTCAGGCGTGACAATAATTTGCCGCGTGTTCAATTATGCAAGGGGCACACACAGTTAGGGGACGATACTGTCGGGGAACGGGGAACAGGGTGAGCCTGAATAGCTTCTGACCCATTTACAGAGGAAACTGATGCGATGGTTTTAACTTGCCTGGTTTTCAATGTTAACTAAAAAATAAGCTTTTTACATCTCCTACTTTGTGACCGATTCTAGATTTTAGAGTTTCAATAATATTTTTATCAGTAATTATTTACATTTAATGCGAAATTTCTAGTTACTAAAGCTGTAAGTTAAAGTAAATGACAAAAATAAATTAAAATTAATAGTTGCTAATTTAAAGATAAGTCTTATAGCCTATGGGATGTATAAAATTCAATTTTAAATTAGTACCTTTACACATAGACTGTACCTATGCTTTTAAAAACAAATCTTTTGTAGATAGATAGATAGATAGATAAACGCTTTATTGTACACCTTAATATAAAGAAATAATATTATAATAGTACAAACACAGTGGTACAATGGGCGGCCTTATCGCAGGCTGCGATCTCTTCACCCCCCAATGTATCCCTACGTTGTCGTCGTGGTGGGGCTTGCGTGGGTCAATGATCTCTGGGGCTGTGCCGGGTAGAGCTACTCATGTCGGATTGGCCCAGGGTGAGACTCCAGACCAAATGGGATACCAGACGGAGTCTCGTGAGACTGCCGTGAAGGACATGACGCTCCGACGTCATGCCGCGCTCCAAGCGTCCCTCTGCTTTAGCAGAGGGCGTGATGGAGAGCGAGTAGGTCACAGAGGGCTGGCACGTGAGTGTCACCGTCTGTGAGAGAGGGCTAGCCACCCTCTCGCGTTCCGTAACCATTAGGGGCTCAGCAACGACCTGACTGGTGGCTCCAAGAGGGTACGCTGAGAACCTGATGGCCGGAGGGCTTGCCTTGATTGGCCGGCCCATGACAAGGATAGTCTATAACACCCGACAGCTAAGTCGTAAAAACCTGTGGATACCGGCCGACCTCCACAGTAATAGGCTTGCCCGGGTATTGGGGATCTCTGCCCGGGTCGACTTTTATTTCTCCCCTAATCGTGGGTTCAGCTATGGAAACTTTAATTAATATACAAAATACAACGACTGGAAACAATACAACGACAACAGGCAAGCCAACCGGATCAACTGAGAAAGAAGGGAAGAGGAGAGAGAGGAGGGAGAGGAGGAACGCCAAGGGGCAGTTCCGGAAGGCAGACGAGCAATCGTCTGCCGAGGAGGAGGTTAGGCCCGGGACGCCCATTTCGGTGAGGCTCCCAGAAGTCAGACATCTGACTGCTGGGAGCCGAAGAACATCGGAGCGCGTGCGCTCCAAGTCCGCAACAGATAGCGCGGTTGCCAGCTCCAGTGCGATTGTGGACGCACTGGAGCTGATGGATACGGAGACCTCCGATACCCGCAAACGCGGACTCTCCAGGGACGGCGGCGGCGAAAGCGACACGTCGCAGGGGATGTTGCCGCCCAAAATCGGTAGTGGTCAGAGGGGGAGGTCCCGTCTTCAAGCCTCGGCCCCGTCAGGTTCCGCCTTTAGCAAGGCGGAATCTTACAAGCGGGCCAGGGCCGACGGTGAGCTACAGGCGGAAGATGAGATGGCCGGTCTCATGTTGAAGATCAGGAGGCCGGCCGATGGCGATTTGGAGCCCCAAACACCGACCTCCTTGCAGGAACGGGCGCAAGCGGCGGTGGCTATTATCCACAAGGTAGCCACCAAGTCGAATAACCTGAAGGGCTCTTTTGTAAGGGCCCTAAAGGAGTCGTCTTCTGCCATTGCGGGGGTGGTCGAGACCCTAACCGACGACGTGGCCCGCCTCCAGTCGGCCAACGACAGGTTGACGGGACAGGTGGCCGAGCTCAGTGCTCAATTCGCCCAGTTCCGGGCGGAGCGAGAGGGTTCGGCCCCGTCAACATCCCAGCGGGCCGCGTCTACATCCCAGCGGGCCCCGTCTGCGCCGCAGCCGTCATCTGCTGGCCCCGGGATAACCGACGCCCAACTAGCGGTTATCCTGGATGCATGCTGGCGGATGATCGAGGGCCGTACGGCCGGCCTAGAAGCGAGGCTGCCTGCGGCCCCTGTCATGCGGCCGCCGCTTGCGGCGCCGAAAAGGGTGGCCACGTCGTCGGCGACGACCCCTCTTCCAGTGGTGGGGGGTCGCGTAACCTACGCGTCGGCGACGGGAACGGCGCCGGCTCCTGCGGCCGCCCGACGGCCGGCGGCCAGGGCTCCGGCTCCGGCCAAGACAGCTGCGCCGAGGCCGGGGCCGAGGGCGGCAACAAAACCTATGCCCCCCACTCCAACACCTCTGCCTGGCCCCTCTACATCTGCCCCCTCCAATGAGGGTTGGCAGGTGGTCGGAGGGGCTAAAAAGTCCAAGAAGGCGAGGAAGCGGGCCAGAAAGGCTGCCCGCCAGGCAGCCTCTGCTTCGCAGTCGCCTCCGGTGGCAGGGGCCACTGCAAAAAAGCCGCGGAAACTGCAGCCGCCAAAGACCGCGGCTGTGGTGGTCACCTTGACGCCGGAGGCGGCTGCCGGCGGGCTGTCTTACGCGGCCGTTTTCAAAACGGCCCGGGACAGCCTCGCCGGAGAGTTTGCGACGGCAGGAGTCCGCTTGCGCCTCTCCCAGACGGGAGCTCGTGTACTCGAGTTCCCTGGGGCTGAAGGCGTAAAGTCGGCGGACTCCGCTGCCGAGAAGTTGAGGGCTGTGTTTGCAGCTACGGATGGTGTAAGGATCGCCAGGCTCACAAAGTGCGCGGAACTGCGCATTTCGGGCCTGGACGATTCCGTGACGGCCGAGGATGTCCGCGTTGCAGTTCAGAAGAGGACGAACTGTAGCGCGGACAACATCAAGGTCGGCACCATCCGCCCCGGTCCAGGAGGCCTTGGAGCGGTATGGTTGTGTTGTCCCGTAGCGTCGGCCAAAGTTCTGGGCGACGCCGGCAAGATCCTCATCGGTTTTGTAAACGCCAGAATTACAGTTCTGGCTGCAAGACCGATGAGGTGTTTCAAATGCCTGGCCGCGGGACACACGCGCTCCAAGTGCGAAAGTTGTTTTGACTGCAGCGGACTTTGTTTCCGCTGCGGTCGACCGGGGCACAAGGCGGCAGAATGCTCTGCCGCCCCCCACTGCCCCGTGTGTGCGGCGGGCAATAAGCCTGCCAATCACCAGATGGGGCAGGGGGGCTGCAAGCCTCCAAAAGCTTCTCGGCAGACGTCGGGGGCTAGCCTGTCGACCCAGGCTGCCTCCGACGTCGATCGTGCGACCACGTCGTCGCCCATGGAGGAGGTTGTAGAGACGATCCAATAAATGGATCAAGTCTCCAACCTCCTTGTCCAGACGAACCTGAACCACTGCGCCGCGGCGCAGGACCTCTTCCTGCAAACCATGGCGCAGTGGTCGATAGGTGTTGCCGTAGTCGCGGAGCCCTATTACGTCCCTCCCCGTCCAAACTGGATGGGTGACCGGGACGGCTCCGTGGCAGTCGTCGGCTCCTCGGCGGCTCGTTCCCCGCCCTTGTCGCTTAGAGACAAGGGCTCAGGATATGTGGCCGTCGAGTGGGGGGGAATCACCGTCTACGGTGTTTACTTCTCCCCCAACCGGAGTTTGAGCGACTTCGAGGTCTTCCTCAACAACTTGGAGACCTCGATACGGCGACTAGCGTCTGGGCACGTCCTCGTGCTGGGGGACTTCAACGCAAAGTCCATTGCGTGGGGTTCCCCAGCGACGGACGCCAAGGGCGAGGCCGTGGTGGAGTGGGCGGCCTCGGTGGGCCTCTGCTTACTCAACAGAGGCTCCACCAATACGTGCGTGCGACAGCAGGGGGGGTCGATAGTGGACCTTTCGTTCGCTACCCCTGCTGTTGCCGCACGAGTAAGGAACTGGTGTGTCCTGGATGAGGTTGAGACGCTCTCGGATCACCTATATATCCGATTTGAGCTCTCCCGGTCCCAGGGCCCCAGTAGGGGTCACGTGGCGCGGCATACCTCCCGCTTTCCGCGGTGGGCAGTTGCCAAACTCGACAGGGACCTGCTAGAGGAGGCGGCCATCGTTCAGTCATGGCTGTCTCCGCGGGCCCCGGCCGAGGAGGTCGACATGGGGGCTGGCCGCTTTCGCTCTGCGATTACGCAGATCTGCGATGCGGCCATGCCCCGCGTTCGGGGTTGTCGACCTTCACGGAACGGGGTCTACTGGTGGTCCCGGGAGTTGGCGGACCTCCGTGCGGCCTGTACTCGTGCCCGGAGGTCCTACACCCGATGCCGGCGGCGACGCCACCGCGTAGACGGGGAGGAGGGCCGGCTTCATGAGGAGTACCGCGAAGCGCGGAAAACTCTGAAGCTGGCCATTTGCCGCGCCAAAGAGGCAAAAAGAAAGGAGATGCTGGAGAGTCTCGATCGTGACCCCTGGGGTCGCCCATATCGTGCGGTGCGACAAAAGCTCCGCACGGCGGGCCCCCCCCTTACCGAGACTCTCCAGCCCAGCTTCCTGCAGCAGGTGGTCGAGGGCCTTTTCCCGCAGCGGGCGGAGCACACGCCCCCGTCGATGGCCGGTCCGGCCAGAGACGACGGGGGCCGAGAGGACAATATTCCGCCCGTTAGGGAGTCGGAGGTTGGGGCGGCTGTTCTTCGGATCCGTTCCAAGAACACCGCCCCCGGGCCGGACGGGGTACCACCCCGAGTGATGGCCCGAGCCCTCGACCATATATCGGACCGCCTCAGGGAGGTTTTGGACGCCAGCCTGGCGTCCGGACGCTTCCCTGAGTGCTGGAAATGTGGGAAGCTGGTCCTGTTGCCGAAGCCGGGACGGCCGGCCGATTCGGTCGCGGCCTATAGGCCCATCGTGTTGCTGGACGAGGCGGGCAAATTGTTCGAGAGGATTCTCTCTGCCCGCATCATCCAGCATCTCAGCGAGGTGGGACCCGACCTGTCGGACGCCCAATTCGGGTTCCGAGAGGGGCGTTCGACGGTCGATGCCGTGATGCGCCTTAGGGCCGTGACCGAAGAGGCAGTGAGCTGTGGCGGCGTGGTGTTGGCGGTGTCCTTGGACATCGCCAACGCCTTTAATAGTCTGCCATTCAGCTGCATCAGGGAAGCACTCCAGTACCATGGAGTGCCAGAGTACCTGAGGCGGCTGGTGGCAGACTATTTAGAGGAGCGTACCGTCGTGTACGAGGACCGAGATGGCGTCTTGAGACGGCGACCCATGTCGTGCGGCGTTCCACAGGGGTCTGTCCTTGGACCACTCCTGTGGAACGTGGGGTACGACTGGGTCCTTCGTAGTCGTCTGCCCCCCGGGCTGGGCGTAATTTGTTACGCCGATGACACACTTGTCACAGCCCGGGGGGCCAATTTCCAAGAGGCGGCGCGCCTGGCCACCAGGGGTGTTTCTCTGGTGGTTGGGCGCATAGAGGCGCTGGGCTTACGGGTGGCCCTTGACAAGACGGAGGCCCTGCTTTTTCATGGGCCCCGTCGTGGTCCACCCCCCGGCGCCTCAATCGAAGTCAACTCGGTCCTCGTACCGGTTCGGGCCCAGATGAGGTATCTGGGCCTGATCCTCGACGGTAGGTGGCTCTTCGACGAGCACTTCCGACAGCTTGCCCCAAAGCTGGTCGGCGCTGCCTCCGCCCTTGGGCGACTCTTGCCCAATCTGGGTGGAGCCAGCGTCGAAACAAGACACCTCTACACGGGGGTGGTCCGGTCGATGGCCCTTTACGGGTCACCGGTGTGGGTCCCGGCTCTGACCGCCCAGAATAAGGCACGCCTCTGGCGGCCTCAGAGGGTATTGGCGGTCAGAGCCATACGCGGATACCGCACCGTGTCGACGGAGGCGGCGTGCGCCTTGGCCGGAACACCCCCGTGGGATTTGGAGGCGGAAGTGCTCGCCGAAGTTTATCGGCGAGCGGCTGAATATCGGGCGGAGAACGGGTATCGTCCTCCGCCCGAAGAGGTACGCGATTGGCGTGAAGCCGCTCGCCGAGCCACGATGGCTCGTTGGTCGTCCCGGCTGGAGGCTCCACGCGCTGGCTTTGCCACCGTGGAGGCGCTCCAGCCGGTCATCCTCGAGTGGGCAGGGCGGCAGCACGGGACCCTTTCCTTCCGGCTGACGCAGGTGCTTTCCGGGCATGGTTGCTTCGGAAAGTACCTGCACTCGGTCGCTAGGAGGGAATTGAGTCCCGCCTGCCACCACTGCGACTGCAGTGAGGACTCGGCCCAGCATACGCTGGAGTTCTGCCCCGCCTGGGCGGAGCAGCGCCGGGCCCTCACTGCAGTCATCGGAGGAGATCTGTCGCTACCGGCCATCATACGCTCCATGGCCGGTAGCGACAGCAGTTTTACCGCGGTCGCATCCTTCTGCGAAGACGTAATTTCGCAGAAGTAGGCGGCGGAGAAGGCCCGGGAGGATGATCTCCACTCGGACCCGATCCGCCGCCGGCGAACCGGGCGGCGGAGGCGCGCCCATCTGCGCCTCATGCCGCCCTGAGTGTGGCCGCGGATGGACGGGATGGGTTTTCCCGTCCATCCGCTTTAGTGGCCAGCCGCGAAGGGGCGACGCACGCGTGTGCCGTGCGTCGCCTAAATTGAGAGTTTACTGGAAGAAGGTGCCCGCTTCAGTGCGGGCAGGCGCTGGGAGGGGTCCGGTTTGCGTTAGTAACAGCGATCCCGGACCCCTCCCTTCTCAGGCGCAGAGTTGGCACACCGTGTGGTTTTAGTCGGTTCGATTCCGACACACCGCCCCGCCGCAAACCCTGGCGGGGTGACGGCCCGAGGGGGTTTCAACACGTAAAAAAAAAAAAAAAAAGGTTGCGATCTCTTCCAGGCAACCTTAAGATGCACCATACTAAGTAACGTGTAGTTTGTTGTGCACATTTACAAATAGCGTATAAAATTAATACTTCCTACATATATATATATATCACATATATAAATATGAATACATACATACATACATACACAGATATGAATACATACACACATACACATACATGTCCATACAGAATATAGATATTACATAGATAGATAGTGATCTTTACGAGTTTCTTAAAGGTATTCACTGACTGTGCCTGCCTTACGGCTTCCGGTAAGGAGTTCCACAGGCGTGCAGCTTGCACTGCGAACGATTTATCAGCAAAAGTTGTGGAGTGTGTTGGTATTTCTAAGGTTCAATTTTCCGATGACCTTAAGCATCGTATATGTGTGTCATGAACAAAGGTAAAACGTTTCTTTAAGTAAGCTGGTGTAGTAGGGTTAAATAAGATGTTATATAGGAGTGACAGGATATGTGTATTCCGGCGAAGTCGAATTGGGAGCCACTTACTTGAGTTTTGTACGAAATTCGGAAACATGATCATATTTGCGTAAACCAAAAATGAATCTGATACAGAAGTTCTGGAGTCTCTCAAGTTTATCAAATTGGTCATCGTTTAGGTCAAGATAGCTAACATCGGCATAGTCGAGAATGGGTAGAAGAATTGATTGGGCAAGTTCAACTTTAGTGGCAGTTGTCCATCGGCATATATTAATCAGATCCCTATTTATGGCCTCAATACCTAGTGGAAGATCATTAAGATTACACTGAAAATATATTTGTAAATCGTCTGCATATAGGTGGTAGGAAGAGAGAAGTTTATTAGTGATGGTATGAATAAATATTGAAATTAGCAAAGGAGATAAAACGCCTCCCTGTGGCACACCAGCAGATATATTCAACCAGTTGGAGTAGTTGTCATCAAAGCGGGTACGCTGCCGGCGACCAAACAGGTAACTACGAAACCAGTCAACAGCTGATGGAGATATGTTGAGAGAGTGTAGTAAGGCAAGAAGAACGTCGAAATCCACCGTATTAAAGGCGTTACTAAAGTCTAATAGACATAATACAGTGAGTTTCCCATTCTCCATACCTGCCCTTATATCATCTGTAATATTAACGACAGCAGTAGTTGTACTGTGGCCGGGACGGAAACCAGATTGGAATGGGTTAAGAAGGTTGTTTCTCCTTTTGTAATTAAAATTATGCAACTCATTTCAAAACGGTTGTACGTAATTATTTTCTCTTAAGACACTACATGACATACATGTATATTGAAAACTAATTCAGTATACGATTCATATTCAAATCAATATTTGAAATTGCTCACATAATCTTCTTCTCTCATATATATATAAGGCAACCGTTACTGACTGATTGATCTATCAACACACAGCTCAAACCACTAAACGGATTGCGCTGAAATTTAGTACGCATACAGCTATTATGATGTACTCAACCCCTAAAGGGGTCAAAAGAGGGTTCAAAGTTTCTATGGAGCACCAAGATTATGTACGTTTTTCGTTTTGAAATTTCGCGAGGTTTGTGCATTAACTAAATAAGCATATATTTACCTGATTTAGAGTTTCTCAAAAAACAACCCTCCAAGGGGTAAAATGAGGTTACAAAGTCTTATAAGCAATATGGGTATCGTTTTCAAGATTTTAGGCCGCTGGTATCGAAAATGACATCGGTTTTAAATTTAACAATGCGGACATAAAATATAATTAACTACTTTCGTCATTATAATAAATGAGTAGTATGCCCGATGTACTGGTCCCTATTTCTAGCAGTAAACTCTTTGTGCAGTCGAGTATAAGAAGTACTCAAATTAGGACAAAAAATAAATAAATAAATACTGACCTTAAGCAATCAAACTAAAAAAGTTTTATCAAAATCAGTCCAACCGTTTTCCCACGACCTTCTTCATGCACACCATATTTTCGTTCAATTCATTATTGAGTGATGCAAATCGACTTTGACTTTGGTTCATAATTGTATCTTCCATAAACTCAACTTTGAAACTCGGAAGTTGACTCTCTTCGTATTTTGGTTTTATTCATTTTTAATATACGGAACTCAGTAAATATGCGATGATACGCTCCAAAACAAATTTTAGGTTGATCTCGATCCCAGGCCTACTCTTCAGACTTTAGGTCACCCGTCGAAATTTTAACATCGGCAGGCCGACTACCATCTATCGGGGCAATGCATAGTGTATGCCATGCCAACAGTAGGAGCACTCTGGGGTCCTCGTTGGAACTATTCATAATGATTACGAATTAGTCATGGATAGAGGCATGTATACAATTTGCTAAACAATAGAATCTACCAGTAGTGCCAAAAGGAACCAAAGCCGATGAAGTCAGATAATACTAAAAGAGATCCGTTTTGTGGCTACAAGTTAACATTGTAAGCTTTAAAAAAATAGGAGGGTTTACTTGATAGGGGAAAATAATAATAAATAATAATACGAGCTTCAAACCTTCAAGAAAAGAGCGTACTCCTTCCTAAAAGGCTGGCAACGCACTTGTAACGCCTCTGGTGTTGCGGGTGTCCATGGGCGGCGGTAATCGCTTACCATCAGGCGATACATCTGCTCGTTTGCCCGCTATAAAATAAAAAATAAATAAAAAAAACTGCTGGTTTTGCATATGTACCTCTTACTTGCAATCGACTAGCTACGGTTCAAGAGTTAATATCAAAAATTTTATGCCTACTAAATTGCAATAGAGGCTAATAGTCAAACCTTTAAATGGACATATAACGAAGGCCACAATTAAACTGGGCATACGCAAGGGGAAACTGTACGTATACCACGAATTCCTTTAATTCTAAACCATCTTCTGTTTTAATTGAAACGATTGCAATTTCCCCTCAAAGTCTGCTTCTCTCATAGCCAATTTCACGTAACTTGCTCACGAGTATGCTCCCCTTTTTTTCTATGAGAAAATTCCTGCGGATACCACCTGCTGATGGCTATGTTGGACTCTAACCGGCTAAATCCTCACGCCATCTCAGGGACTAGAAGCCGGGGAACCAGGTTCAACCTAGAAAGGAAAACCCTAGAATACCGACGTCCCTCGAATCACCAACACAATGAAGCTCCCTTAATAGTTTAGTGGTTTTTGCACCTGGATTTGTAAAAAATATTGTAAATAAAGAAGTTTTGTAGAGATTTTTATTTCATGTGTTTGACATTTATTCATTCACTTATAATTGTAACGCGAGCAAAGCCGCTAGAAAAAGCTAGTATTTTTCATTCTAATTTTGTGATTACTCATTGAATTACTAATCGATTGACTTCCATTATTTACCAACAAATCTATTGATATAAATCTTTCAGGGTTTATATCGTACACTTACAGAAAATACATGACATACGCAGCCATCATTAAAACTTAAAGTATGGCAACAAAAGTTTAACGAAGTATGGTTTTTCAAACTTAAAGAAAAGATAAAGAAATTATTTTTATGCAAGAATAGATTTTGTAATACCCCTTGATAGCTTCATTCTGCCATAAAATTGAGCTTAAGTAATAATCTTATTTAGATATGAATACAATATTTACTCGTATATTCGTATCTCCGTTCAAAAATGTAATTATTGAGTAAAAGGGGTTCAGCCTGTTACAATAATAAGTTAGAAGAGAGCTAATTTTGTAGCTCCAAACAAGCATCTAACTTGATAAACATCGTTTTATTATTTCCTTTACTACGACCCGAGAAGTGACACATGAAAGATTAAATAAACTTAAGCGGAGGTGTGATATGCAAACTGCTTACGTTATACACTTATAATTGTTATCTTTGTGTTAAATTATAAGTACAAATTACAAAATAGCCGTTAAATATTCGTGTAAGTCAAAATATATACGTGTTTAACGTAATTGGTTGTAAACGCAAAGTTATTCAATTAATTTCAAGTTACGCATTATAGCTGCCACCTCGTATTTAATATGTCGCTGCGACTTAACCTGAACTTCTTGTTAATTTCCCATAAGGGACTACATGTTTGCAGGTAATGAATACGAGAACGAGCAAAGTGAATTAAAAAGCTAATTCACTACGTTACAACATGCCTATTAAGTAAAATCAGGGTATTTTTTTAAACCTCAGTACCGTAGGTGTGATACCATTTTGTATATGAAATAATGAAGAATGATATCATGCCGTTGTATTGTCAACTCTATTGCTTGTAACGTAAAGAAGAATAAACCTAAACTACTATAAAAAAATTACCGCATTAAATAAACTCGAGAGACTGTATTTAAAATATTATAAAGCCTTACTTCAAGATAACATTATTTACTTTAAACATGTAATCTGCCGAATTGTCTATCGTGCAGTTTTTTTATGATAAATTATGTACGATGTGATTGCTTAAGCATATTAAACAGCAGAAAGTTCGTAATTATAGTGAAAATTAGAAAAACATTAGATAAATTCATATTAGGTACTATTCAATTTGTGACAGCAACAAACATGCAACCAAAATTTCCTAAATATTTCTAATAGAAATACTTCATAAAATTTAATATGTAGAGTAGAAAAGTATAAGTTTAGTTAACATTAAACGCGCACGATAATGTATTACCTAAGTAATGTTTACATCGCAAAGGTGAGGAAAGTCGTGAAAACAGTCGCCGGGGCAAAGTAGGTGCGGGGGCGGAGCTGCATCGATTCGCTGCATGGCAGACACCGAGCCCGGCGAGCCAGGGAGTACGGCCGCGACCCACAGCTCACAGGCCACGGCCCACGCGGTGCTGTTGCCCCCGCGACATAATGTTGCGTGAAATTTGCACCCCTATTGTTACCTTACCTACCACTATCCATCCGTCCGTAATGCTTTTATGGATAGACCTGGATGTTATATGGACCGAGTGCGAATTATATCATGCAGGATGATTGAATATGTCTGTATATTGTTAAACGGCCTTATATAATATGTTTCTTTTTCTCCTTTATGTTACTTAGTTTGCTACGGTTAGTTCCTTCCTCGTTACCTATAAATTATATTCAGCAGCTAATGTTTTTCGTTTTTTTCCTAAAACTTTCTGTTGATTGGTGCAAAAGTATTTATGCTCCTAAATCAAATGACGATGTTCAAGGAACTAGAATTTGGACTAACAAAGTACTGGTGAATCCAAATATTTATATATACATGAATTAAATTTTAAATAAACATTTTATACAATCTCCTAATAAAATTTACCAAAAAGTCAAAAGCTACAAATGACTTAATTACTTATAATAACTTCACACATCTGACACACGGTAATCGGATCCCAAACCAGACAGTGACAGTGTCATGGTAACCAGACTACTTATTATCGTCATTTAGTAGTCTAAAGACACACATATCTATTTATTAATAAGTGAAGAAGAATCTTTGTATCCTTTTTTACTAAAATTATGCTAACGGATAATATGGTAGAAGAGTAGAAAGCAAAAAAAAGAGTTTAGGATTCGACACACAACCGAGAACAAATTTGTCCTTGGTGGGAATTCAACCCATGAATACATACGCTTTGTTCCATTATAGGAATTTTAAACATCTGATCCTTCGTTTTCAAACTAGCTATGTACCTAGTTTAATATTGTACCAGATTGTCATAACATTAGACATTTAAAGTGATTTTCATACGGTATCTAATATCAACTGTCAGCTGTCATAGGGCTTTATCAATAGACTTGCTAGCACTTATGATCACCTCTTACAGTAGTTTTTCTAACAAAAATAGCGAACACTCTTCTATAATACGTTTAGAGTGTATAATTTTGATACCTTCTCTTATTCATTCATTCTCATGTTGAGTCGTGTTTTTACATTTCTTCTATATCGAATTCTTACATTGCCAATTTAAAATCTTTCAGCTATGGTGTAATCTAATTTTTTTAATTTTTATTTTTTTTACTTTTTTTTTAAATTCGTAGTTGTTTTTATAGCATCTTTATAACTATCCACTCACTCACTCCATCAAGTAAATCAAAGTTAATAAATATCAACATTTAATAATTGAAAAGTTGAAGCCCTTATTTAGATCGGGCAAACACGAAAAGTAAATGATTAGAAACTTAAATTATTTTAATTATTTATTATATTGCTCATGTTACAAAATGTTAATACGTAAGTATAACTTTTGATTGCACGGTGGGCCTAGTGGTTTGAGCGGTCGCTCCGCCACATTCTACTGCGTCAAGTGTTGAGGGTTCAAATCCCACATGTGTGACAACTCTTTGTGTGATCCACAAGTTGTTGTTCTGAGTCTGGATGTTCTTAAAAAAACAGTTACAACAGTAAAATATGACAAAATCTTTCTTTTCTTGATAGGTTTTTATTTTATTTTGTAGTCGGTAGATAGACAGTCAACCCGCAGGCAAAAAGTTAGGTTTTAATAACAGGATTCCGTGGCCATAATTTAGGTATAGAACTATACAATTGAAATAATTGTAAATTATTCCTTGTGTTGTAAATATTTGCTTTTGCTTTTGCTCTTTTTTGCTTTTACACATGTTAGGAGCATTTAATGCTCCTAACATGTGTAATCTCATTCGCATGTTGCTACTTCTATGCTGGTATGCAATAACTCGGCAGGTAAAAAATAATAACATAAATTTATACTATAAATTAATCATATGATATACACATTACTAATTTTAGGTAGCTACACTAATCACCGAGAAAAAGTAATATAAAAATCATTTATGCGTGTTTTATGCTTTTGAGTTCTTCATTTATTTCTTCCATTGTTTGTTGCACCACTGACGAACTACATTAATAATGGCTATATTGTAAGAATTAATGGATAATTTTCATTATTGCTGTCATCTTAAGAGCACAAGACTAGACAAGAAGTTACAGCACCGCTTTTAGATTCTATTCCGACATTGTATCAAGGTATCTTTTAGTCGGTATCCATTTGATTACTCTCTTTTTACGACTCACGGTCTGTTCAATTAATATACCTTCTGCCATTACTTTCGTGATGATGAAATATAAAAGTGACGACAGCTCAACTAAAAGTAAACTCTGAAACACATTCTACTTTACAGACGTTTAGCAAGCATCACTGAATCTACATAATCAATTACAATTAAGTCCATTAATTCTTGAAACGTTTCAAAGTAAGTGTTCCGTGGCTTTTGTAATTTCATTCTAGTTACTTGTTTTATAGACACTTTTCGTTAAGTGTAATAAATGTTATTTACTCATAAACTGATAAAAAAAAATATTGTTAGTGTGGATGTAAATTTAATGTTTTTTTTGTAAAAGAAGGCCAACAGTGACTGCTTTTAGTTAAATCAAGTGGTACAAAAGCTGAGTCAGTCACCGAATCAGCTTTTGTTCCTCATACGTTTTCCTGTGTCGTCTATTAAAATACTAAAATATATCAAATGAAAATATGTATGATTTACATTTGGTCATATTTTTTTTGAAGTAGACTACCTATACTGGTCTAAAAATAATTATTTTGCACACACACGCGATGTACGAGTATGCATTCTGTTCTTGTGCTTATGTTTTTAATAGATGCAAATTGCAGATACGTTTAGTTGCCATACCATTTCTAAGCCACCGTAGCCGTAGTAGAGAGCAACACTCTCTGACTATTTAGGCCGAGGACGAGGTTCTAGGGGATTTCCTTTTCTTGAATATACCTGAAGTTCTTGCAGTGGACTCACATTATGACGAAACATCGTGTGTTTCAGACTTTCAGTCGGCCCGATTCCGACATCCCACTGTCATAGTAAGATAATGAACACGTAGGGATTTCCATTCGAAACAAGGCTACCTAGTGGTCTAAGGTACTCTTACAATATTAGGACTAGTTTGTACATAACATTTGCTTTTACCTAATAAAAAATCTAAAATTTACGCACGCTTTATATAAAATTCTCCAGTCATGTTATTGATTACGATGAACTCCGAAACTATCTAACAGATTTTCACGTTTTCTTTTTAAAAGTGGGTTTTGCTGTTGTGTCTAACATAGAATAGTTATCATCACAGTTAGACCAGTAAAGCCGAGCATGATTGATATTGATATGCGACGTTGACGAAGTTGCTTTATTCAACTAGTGCACGTACATGTTACTCAGTATAACTTTCGGTTCTAAATTATTTGTATTTGAAAATTAAATCCATTTTCTTTATCAGTGGTATTTTTGTTATCGTTGTATTAAACGTCACAATCAGTAGTCATAAAATTAAAATTTTAGCTTTATAATAATTATGACATAAAAGTCCAAGTTTCAACATTTTTAATCTTCTTAATGGCTTATAACAAACCTATAAAAGAATGATAAAGTGAAGAATGTGGGCATACATTTAGAATATCGTTACTAAATAAATATAAAACTTATTATACGAATTTTTTTAACGCAGTCCCCTCTTCGGAAGCCATATCATGTGTTAATTGTAGCACATGCTTCAACACCTTGTAAAGTAAAATTCTCTTTTAGATGACCGAATTTTTCAACTAGGTCATCCCTTAAAATTAGATGGTCCACGCGACCCTCATGAGCACGCGACTGTTCTAATATTCTACAAAGATAGCTCAGATCGATATCTCAATATGGACCGTCTGTTTTAAACATAACTAAAGGTGACAAGGAAAATTATAAAACTGGTAAAGGTAAGGAAATGAGACTTTGATGTTGGTTATACATCAAAAGTGATGCTTGAGTATGGTGAAAGGAGATATTTAAAAAAAATTATGTAGTTGTGCCCCAGAACGTGCAGACTACAATTAAGTAGTATTCGACAGCTTAGATCTTCTAATTAAAGAATTAAAAAGATTCATGAAGTATTCCAGATCATGAAAAAAGTTATGAAGCACTGAAAAAAATAATTCTATCACTCTAACAACATTTTATTCTTAGTGTATTTAATAGTTGTTATTGTATTTGATAGTCAGGTGTATTGTTAAGAGTATACTGTACTTCTATCAAAATATATACTATTAACTTATTTTCACGGCTCCACTCATATGGAATGTCCATAAAATGTAACTTATGTCATTTAATGTCATTCTCCAACGTTTTAGCTATCTCCACACAAAAAAATATGTACATCATTAGTTGTTGTACTTGGCTTTGTTTCACAGAGTTAGTATTATAGAACGAAAATAAAACAAAGAACATTATTTATATGCACATTTATACCGTTTTCCGAAATGCGACAGTGTTTTGTAGTGCCTATGTGTGCAAATAATACAGTAAGTTCCCTATAATACTATTGACTTTTGCGCCTCAGTCTTCAGTTTGGCGACCTTTCTATAGCCGCAATTCAAACTACTAATATATTCAATAACATATAGCAAATACGTAGAATTTCAAGTAAGTTCAAGTCAAAAAAATTGGCAGTCGTAAGGACTGGCGATAGAAGTGAAAACTTATAATTTAGAATGTTATTTGTAAAATTAATGTGTAAAACCAAAAATTTCGTAACGTTTTAATTAAAATTGTCCACATCAAACATTAGCATGTCAGTGACGCGAACCCATAAGATTTTACCCTACCAAAAAGTGCTCAAAGCGGCCAAAGAACTTAACTGAACTTTAGAAGTTACTCAAAATTCATCATTTATTTTACATAATTTAAAAACAAAAACATGATCTTTGCACATTCTGGGGCAAAAAATAGACAACTCCTTTTAAGTCGAGGCTCATTATAAGTAATATCTGTGTACACCGAAAGATTTCAGGAAAGTATTTGTTAAAATGGTAAACGAGTTTACCCGCCATGAGTAAGGAAAAAATATCTGATATTTACCTTCCTTTGAACCGTTTACCAGTACGTCTACATATTTTATTAAGATTAAGTAAGCATATAAGCTATTGTGTACTCTTTTGTTTTCGTGGTACTACGCTGACATCTTACTGATTTGATAAACTAGATTAAGTCAATTTATAGAGTAAGTTAAAATTTATACAAAATACATTGGTATGCTCAATTTTTTATATTTATTTTAAGATTGAAATAGTATTGAAAGTTCTGGTATGATCCTTTTAGAACCGAAGCGAAGTGGGTCATTTCTACTGTATCAGTTACAAACAATGAGAGTTATTTATGTAAACTTAAAACTTACGTAAAAAAAGTATTTTTGATTCTAAGTTCAAAGTCTAATTCACTTGGGAATGCATGGTAGTATTTGAAATTCTGGAATTTACTCTACTATAAAATGCATCTATTAGACATATAAACCATCATCTTGAATTACTCTATCTGAGGCTGAAAATTTCTTTGCAATCCGTTGAGTATTAAGAGGAAGATTAAAGTGAACAACAGACAGCGAAAGCAACTTTAATTTATAAAACGAGTATGTAAAGATATGTTACGTATAACAAGAATATCGAATATGTCAGAAAGAAAATCTGAAGGATTCTTCCAAACTATTCGTTTTCGTCAAATATTTTGAATCTACCTTATTTGTGCGCGCATTTGGAAATGTCCCGATTACCGGGGATACCCAACAACATTTTATAATAAAATTCTACATAAATTATTGCAATATTTTTTTTTCTTTATCTTATAATTAGTTAGTCATAAATCGTATAATTTATTAATGCATATCTTTTAAAAAATTCCTACGTCAAGTACGTTACTCATAATTAGTCTTGAGCTTTGCTATCGATCGAAAAGTTGTGTAGAAATTGACTTAAGTTATAAACTATGATAATTCACCATACGTAGCCTTGCCTCTGTGGGGTAACGGGTATAATGTTCCACCCAACACAAAGTAAGGATCCTCCGATCAGGCGAGGTGATCATGCCTGGCGGGCTACTGCCCAACAGTTGATGTTGGGGTGTTGTATATATGATAATCGGCGCGGGAACTTTATTTGCGCGATTCAGGATTGGTAGTTACTCCGTGTAGTGTAGTTTGTAAGTACAGTGCGTTACTTCGTAGTTCAGTGTATCTTCGGTAGATGGCGCTGTATGTGGAGGTCGCCACATCACTCCCCTCCAAGACTGGAGGTCGATATATATTGCGTCAGCTGTCTGTGCTCTGTTGTGGAGCTTGCCAGTGCCAGTAATGAGTAGTTCCAGTGAGTCGGAACTGAGTGCCGCAAGTTCCAGTGAGTCGGAACGGAATGCCGCTAGTCCCAGTGAGTCGGGGCTGAAGTCCGCTGATCCCAGTGAGTCGGGATAGCATGCGGTGCGCGGTGCTGCGGTGAGGTCCCCAGTGAGTCGGGGCGGTTGCTGCGTAGTGGCTGGCTGCTGCGTAGACGGGAGAGAGATGCTCTGCTTACATAGACCGTAGGTGCAGTGTGCTGTGCCTAGACGCTGTAGAGGCCGTAGGGTTTACCAGGCTGGAGCGGTCGCGTCCTGCGTGTGGTATATCCCAGTTGAGGCCGAAGTTGCTGGCTGGCTTGAGACTTGCTGTGGGAGTGAACATGACGGTGGCGCGGCTTGAAGGCTGCTTCCAATCACGTCGGGGTCACCACTGTGGGGGAACGGGTATAATGTTCCACCCAACACAAAGGGAGGATCCTCCGACCAGGCGAGGTGATCATGCCTGGCGGGCTACTGCCCAACAGTTGATGTTGGGATGTTGTATATATGATAATCGGCGCGGGAACTTTATTTGCGCGATTCAGGATTGGTAGTTACTCCGTGTAGTGTAGTTTGTAAGTACAGTGCGTTACTTCGTAGTTCAGTGTATCTTCGGTAGATGGCGCTGTATGTGGAGGTCGCCACACCTCGTTAATCTAGCGGTTAGCGTATACGGCTGCCGATCAAAGAGGTCTCGGGTTCAATTCCTGAATTAGGTGGAAAGTGTTGTTAGGTTTTTCTTAGAAGAATTTCTTAACAAAAGCTTGAAGTATGAAAATTTGGCGATATTTACACTCGTGTCTCGGAGACCACGTCATGCCATTCCAACCACGACTAGCTTGACGTGGTCGTCTATGAACGTCTATGGCAATGTTTATTCGGAAATCAGTGCTCTCAAAAATACTGATAACTAGTTCAATCTTCGAATTCAGTTCGCCCTGACTGATGCGGAGGTTCGATGGTAAAACCGGTTGAACTAGTAGCCGACGACGCCGCACCTATTGCATTGCCAAGCTCTACTAATATTATAAAACTGAAGAGTTTGTATGTTCGTCTGAACGCGCTAATCTCAGGAACCGCTGGTCCGATTTGAAAAAATCTTTCAGTGTTGGATAGTCCATTTATTGAAGAAGGCTATAGGTGATATATCATCACGCTAATACTTATAGGAGCGGAGAACCAATGAAGAATGTTGCAAATACGGGGGAAAATTTTCACGCTACGGGCAATAGAAGACGCAAACGAGGTTGCGTGGGTCAGCTAGTATGCATATATTTATCATTTTTTTATAAATAAATATAAAATAACGTTATTCATTCCTTTTTTATCCCTAGACTATTCATATTTCAGTGAATTTCTTTTAATTTTACTTTATGATCTCGAGGCGTAATCCTTAATACAAACTGTACGCAATCTGAGAAATGTATAATTATTGAAAATTTTCCAAATTATACTGACATACACACACAATATAGGTTCTTTTTTTGGTTACGTGTTCCATCTCAAGTAATTTGTAATACACTTGAAGGAAAACTTTAAAGGTACCTACTCCATATTCTACATCACATCTACAGCTACATACTTACAAAATAAATATCAACACCCTGTACCAATTCTCTGCTGGACCATATACCTTACCTTACAAAGGTTTTAGTCTACTATATAATAATAATAATAAATAATAATTAATAAATCTTTCGGACATCTAACACACAACGCCATCTAGTCCCATGCTAAGCAGAGGGCAGAGCGTGTGTTATGGGTACTAGATAACTGATATGAATACATATATACTTTTTTTTGTAAATACATACAGATTATACATAGAAACCACCCAAACTCCGAAACAAATATTTGCAGATCATACAAACATTTGGTCCGACCCGGGAATCGAACCCGAGACCTCAAGAACAGCAGTCGCATACACTACCACTGCGCCACAGAGGCAGTCAAAGTGTAATATCAAGCTGATCAGACAGATTACTCGCCTGTTACGACACCATAGGCTAAATGAGAATGGTAACACTCCGTATTCTCACATGGGTATAACATTCCCTACAATCTATTGCAATTAGAATAAGGCCACGTTGTCAGGGATCCATTAAACAAGTTTTGTAAGAGGTCATCATATCTAACGTGATATCCATTTTATGATAAATATATACCGAGAATCGTAATGCATACTAGTAATAAATACTTTAAACGACCCTGGTTCATGCAAACCAGTAGCTTCAATATAAGTAATGAGTTGTAAACTTTTAAGGTTTTTTAACGACTTTTATATGTTGTAATTAAGTTTAAGTATAGCCATAGCTTCGTTAAGTAATACGACTTTTCATATAAATTTACAGTTCGTATTAAAATATATGTCGAGCATCTTCCACTCTAGATTAAATTGCAAACAATTTTTTTAATGATTAAATATTATATTAAAATTAAATTATAAAAATATCAAATCGAATTTAAGTCCTACTCTTCGACAAAAACACTCATAAATTCTGGTTTAACTAAATTTAATCCGGATTACTCAAATGAAAACAATATTTATCCTAATACCCATGAGCAACATAATGATAAGATGTTTCGATACTGTCGCTGACGGCCGTCTCATCGGAAATGAGATTGAGCTAGCGGCAAAAAATGTATTTTAGCTCCCAAATTTAAATCTATCAGGCACAAATACACCGTAAGAGCTCCCTAGCTGTATTGTAATTCGTTTAAATGTGCCCCGTTAGACTGTCAACAGCGTTAAGTTTCTTGGTTCGAATCCCTAATAAAGAAAATTGTAATAGATGTGTTTAAATGGGGTAGTAACTCTTATGGCCTGGGAGTTAATCGTGACATCGTGAAGGTTTCCGTATCTTTAAAGCATTACTTATGTGTTCTTATTATTGGTCTCAGACTAAGACCCTGCTAGAAAAAATGTACTCTTCAAACATTACGGTGAAGGAAAAACATTTGTAATGACAACTCTTTCTTTTTAATTCTTTGATTAAGTCTCTATTATTTTTTAATATTATTTATGTTCATTTATCTTTAAAATACAATTAAATACTGCAACGGTAACACACTACTATTATCAAATACGACCAAAAGGACTATGAAAATTTAGATTTTCAGTATGTTAGTTCTTAAAGGTAAAATTAATTCCTGAGATATCTTCATGAAATTAACTTTATTCATTTTTGATTATAATTTTCTTGACAGGACATAATTGTTATTAGATATGATATGTTTTCCATAAACACTAGAAAAAAATGTCAGCCAATAATGTAACCCGTCATGTGTTTTGAATTAAATAGCGAAACTCCGCGAGTAGCACCGCGGAGTTCAGCTAGTAAGTATATACTACAGCAATAATTTAATTTAGAAAAATGCTTTTAAGCCTACAAACTATGAAGAAAATATTCACAATATGGGCTAGTAATGTTTCCTTTACATACAAATAGAATGTAACACGTTCTCATCAAATATTACGGCACACGTTTTACACACTCTAAACGACGCTCTCAAATCTTTTCAATTTTATCACACTTTATTTTACATGAAGGTATTTCATGAGAGTGAAATACCGACGGGAATTCGAAAATCGTGTCTGTAAATCTTTTTAGTGCAATAAAATTGAGTGCTCTCTGAATTGAGTGTAAACGTAGAGGAGTGTCCTGCAAGGCCGCAATAAGCAAACACGTATACAATTTTATAGCCTCTTGACCTAATGCTGTCTAATAAAATGGTAAAGCATTCACTTACTAATTGTTTCTTCTTTACTATTTAAAGGAATTTCTTTCCAATAATTCTAATTGAAATGTAATCAACAATAAGAATTAACCCATTTAAGAGATCATTCGGCTTTGATGGCTCCGTAATGGCACATTAATTGTAGATCAACTGTCTCTTTTATGCGACTGACATAAGTTTGAAATAAAAATCCATACTCCATACTAAAATGCCGTTTGGCATTTCGCCTCGTGCAAATGTAATGCAGGAAGTATTAGTAAGTAAATAAATAAAATAATATTACTCATTCGGAAGTAGCTCTGTCTATCTGTTTCTTTGTCTGTTACGATTTCACGTTTAAACTGCTGCAACGATTACAGTTAAGGTTGTCATCAAGATATTTTAATTTTGAGAGACTCTTTACCTACATTAACGAGGGTGGAGCCGCGGGCAAAATCTAGCGTAAAAAAACGGTAAATAGACCGCTAACAAAGAATATGGGCCATATCCGATTGCTTTGCCGATTGCCGTTTTCTTACCCAACTACAGTGAAGGCAAAAGGAAGGGTATGTTTTATGTTCCATCGTAGTGTCAATACTACTGTTAATATACATGTATATAAGTTACATGTAATTTAATATTTAATCAGTGGGATTTTTCTGAACGCATTTCATTCATGACTAGCTAACCCTCGCAACCTCGTTTACGTTTATTGTTGCCCGTAGCGTAATAATTTTCCCCCGTTTTTAAACATTCTTCATTAGGGCTCCGCTCCTATTGGTCTTAGCGTGACGATATATAGCCTATAGCCTTCCTCGATAAATGGACTATCCAACACTGAAATCATTTTTCAAATCGGACCAACAGTTCATGAGAGTAGAGCGTTCAAACAAATTAACAAACTCTTCAGCTTTATAATATTAGTATAGATATATTATGATCCAATTAAATTCAATTAATATATACATACAAATAAATAAAACTAGAGTGTCCGTTTGCAATTTTAAAATTAACCGCTTTTTACTAAATGCATATGTACGTACGTTTACACGATACATATATCAAAATAACATTTTTTATTTTTTTGTCTGTCTGTCTGTCTGACTGTCCGTCCGTCCGTTCGTCTGTCTGTTGCGGCTAATCTCTGGGACTTTCATTGGCAAATAGCTGATGGTATAAGGAGTAACTTAGGCTACTTTTTGAATAGCTTCGCCCCGCGGCGTTACCCAGGGTTAGGGTTGTACCGCGGGCAGCATCGAGGGCTCAGCTAGTCTAAAATAAAGCTGTCGTTTTCACAGCGTTTTTTGAGATGTTTGGCTATGGAAAGTTCAAAAAAACGGTTCTAAACAATATCACGGTTGACAATATACCAAGAACACGCTTAAACATGTTTTGGAATCCCAACTCTAGTTACATACACATACAACATATATTCATTCATTCAGCCCTATTAAATTATTATTTACCTGCCCATTCCTTCAAAAGCACTACTTTTCTGACATAGAACAAATACTTTTGTTGGTAGAATTCATTCTGCTTAATCATATTTAGGTGACGTGCAAATACGTAAACGAATCATTACGGTAGCCCCTGATAAAATCTATAATCAGCGAGCAAGCGAACGTCAAAATACAGCGAGTACCAAAGTAAGTACAGTTAAATTATCCCAAATTTACATGCCACCTATAACTAACATCGTAATAATCACAGACAACTAGGTAACACAAATCGAAATACAAGTTAATAACGTGTTAGCGACCCTATAACCCTTACATGGAACTCTGGTGGCCCAATCGTGACACTTGTATTTTAACCACTGTCATCTTAAGTAGAAGTATTAAAATAGTCAGTCACACATAGAAGTCTATTGTACTCTATCCTGCATAAGTTCTACAACAAAAAGCAACTAACGCTGTATTATAGTGTTTCGTCTATGTCTTTGAAGTAGTGTTTCTAACCAAATATCTTGCTTCCAATCGCCCACAATCAACAACGCGCTTAGCAACTGTGAATTTGTAGCCGTTGTCTGACTTAGCTACAGACTAAAACCTCCTACTCTAGTTGTTGGGGAAAATAAATAAGATTTCAAGGTACGTGCCTACACTTTGTCTCCTACATGTCTCGGAAAGTAAACAAACGCTAATAATATTTCTTTACAATAGGTATTAGTGAATTTCAGTACAGAAATGTGTGAATATATTAGTTTCCTGGCAGATGTAATACAGCTAAAGGCAACGTATATTTGAAAAAGGATAGAAGTTTTTAATATACTAACGTTTAATATTTCAATTGTTATTACCACACTTGGCGGGTAGTTTTTATTAACTTCAAACATCTTTTGTGTTTCAAAGTGTATTTTGTTGCTTTCCAAATCCCTTTTAATTTAATGGATCTTTAAATAAGGAACCTACTTTATATTTACTTTTATGAAATGTTTTATAACCTACTGAAGTTTCCAGAAAGTGAAAGTTTTATTAACGTTACAAATAAAATAATTGTATTTAAATGAAAAAAATGGCAAATGGTTTGTCAAGTTTATCTTAAATTGTGTTGGCTATTTTATAAATATAATGACCAAGTTAAACTAGACGAAGTTAAATATTTCTAAAGATAAAAAATGGACTGAATACGAGTGTATTTTATAAATATGTACGAAGTTTAATGATAGGTATGGTGGTAAAATAATAATGATTTTCTAATCAACATTGACAATTTAAGATAAAAACCAATGTTTGTTGTGTAATAATACCAAAATAAAACTACGTTACTTAAAAAAATATATTAATTTATCAACAACGATCACAATTACTAAAATAAAATACATCATTGACAATTGCAGGTCTTTTGATGAAATGACTCTAACACTACAAACAAACCAGCGTGAAAACGACCCCTAGCGGGCCGCAAACAGACATGCGGGAGAGGGCCGGTTGTAGCAAGCAGCGCGGGCAAACATACGACACGTACGTGGGCGTGCGGCGAAGTGATTGCGCGACACATGCAGGCGTGCGCCCCTGGCGCCACCTGATAGTCCATATAGTTCCCGTAGCCCATGTGATCGCAGGTACAGGTACAGGTCTCGATATGCCGACGCAACTCGAGCTCGAGCTCCCAAGGCGGCTCCATGAGCGCGTCGAGGCGAGCGGGCGCGCGCCGCGGCGTGCCCGCGCCTCCGCGCGCTGCGAATGCGGCCCCGGGCCGGGCGCGGGCCGCACCTGCGCCTAGCCACCTGCGTCCCCGCCCCCCGCCCGGCTCGCTCCACCATACAACAGGGACTAGCGCGGCCCGACGCTGGCGAAGCGGTCCTCGCAGCGAGCTCGAGGCCTTGCGACCGGATAGTGACGAGCCGCGTCGCGCGGCGTTCCTCGCGTGTCGGCGCACATAGCGTGGCGGCCGCCTGCCGGCTGGGGAATGCCGCGCCGTGAGCTCGGCCGGGCGCTAGACCCGGGCGACCCGGTCGCGCCGGCGCCTCGAGCTCCACGTGACAGCCCGCCCTCGGCACAAGCCCCAGACATCTCACCCCTCTCCTGCTACGAATCTCACCACCGGACACATCTTTCAGATGCACAATCATCAACCATCAATTAACTCTAGACGTAGGAATATTGGTTGGTAATTTAATTGTAGATAACTCGGATTGCTTGCAAAATACAATTATGTAATACCATATTAATTAATACGTAAACATGCAGCTGAACATTATACATTGATTTGAAAAACAATAAATTCAATCAATTTTCGTAAATATCAAGTAGGTACAGAAAAGAAAGTAATTAATGAAAGGTTTATTTTAATTGCCTACCTGTTTTCATATAGGTGATATAAACCCATAAAGTAGCAGACATAATTTCGCTAATAGACAATGAAATGCCTAAATTGAAATGGAACTTTCCTTCACACGATTTAAATAAAAGAAGCATTATAAACAAGCTTATAAATTTAATATGGTTACAAAGTTAAATGCGAAACTTGTGTTGCGGCTTTGTAGTTCGCGAACCGTTCAACACAAACTCGTATAATACCGCTTATTACATGCTAAAATTTCCTTTACGTGAATTAAGTATGTACCGATCTGTTTAGCGGATTATGTATTCGCAGTTTGAATGATTTTATCTTTAAAGTTTGATATAAATACAACAAAAACTTTACTTAGATTGTATTAATATTATTTGGAGATTTGTATTGTTTAATATTCAATATAATGTTTTAAAAGCATAATAAAAATTTTGGATTCTATTATAGGCAAATATTATTGTGTGAGGTACAGAAGTCTGTTGCGGGAAGACGATGATCTCATAGCTGTAAAAGATAAACTATAACACTTTAAAATCTAGCTTCTATGATCATCATCAAATACCTATATGCCTGTATGTACACTATACGCGCATTAGAGGTTAATTCATAAATGAGAAGGATGAAACAGAATCAAGGTTGTTGACCGATTTGTGAGTACTCCAAAACAACTTGGTTTCGAGGAAAACTGTACAACACAAATGTTTAAGGGTCAGTACGAGTATAATCTCGCATTACGAATGAAGTTCAGAGTCCTTTCAGTTACCAAATCAGGTCAATAGCCATTTAAAGCGACGACATTGCCTTACAGCTTAAACACGATTGTCAACGCCATTCATTATATGTAAAATTGATTTCATTCGGATCAGATTGAAAAATTAGATAGTTACAATAGATACTGACCAATTGAACCTCAACATCCAGAAGATTTCTTCTCGAATATTTAGAAGATTTTTTCTGGATGTTATAATACGCAAAGGAAGTTACACTTTATTAAGAACCAAAGACTACTGCAAACTTTCTCGACACATACGGCGAATAACACATGTGGTAATCATAGTCTCTTAACAAACCCATAAATCATGTTTGGTATATAAGTAATCATCCGGCCCGTTTGTCTAAAGGATGAGTGTGGGTTACATTGAGCTACACACAGCAGGCCTAAGTATTCTCGAAACAGCTTGTAAACACCATACTACAATAATTTTAGTACACAAATTGAATGATTTATATAACTTAATACTGGAATTTTACAAAGCGTAACATTGAAAATCGAAGGGAAAATACCCAGATCTCCTAGTCCATTAATCTGGGCCGATCAAGTTTGCTCTACTCTCAGTACTACGACCCATGCTACCCTACACCCAGCTAGAGACAGGTACAGGCGGCGAGCTATTACTCGCAAAATTACTCCAAATAGGGGTTACGACCCTCAGAGATGAGAATAACGACTTAAAAGGAAGTATTTTCGAAAGTATTGTAGAAATGGTACGACCGTTGCCAGGTAACAACTAAATCTATACATATAAAAATGTTATGTTGGTTTGTGTACGCTTCAAAAACTCAAAAAGTTCTGCACCGATCGAGCTGAAATTTTAGAATGATATATGTTCCGCATCAAGGATTGCTTTTATCTAATTTTTGCATCAGTCACATATCCGCGACCGGGAAAATCACGAAAAAACCGACATAAACGTGGCCGGAGCCGCGGGCTACAGCTAGTATTATATATTTTTAAATGTGATCATGCACACTATAACCGGTCAGATAGCGCTAGGTATATTTTATTTTGTTAAAACAAGACAATTTAATCCAACACTCCCACTTAACAAAATAAAGACCATATTTCCAACAACATTCATTAAAACCTAACATTTCTAAATATTTATACGGTTACCTACATTCCATCCCTTGGTAAATATATCTCTGAAGTTGTTTCTTTTTAATTTTTTTTATTGAATAATGGAAAACGAGCAGACGTATCGCCTGGTGGTAAACGATTACTTCTGCCCATGGACACCTACAACACCAGAGGTGAAAGTTTGAAGTTCGTATTGGCACGGAAATACCGCAGGCGACAGTTCATTCCACAGTTTTGATGTGCGAGGCAGAAAATTTCGGGTAAAGAGCACAGTTGTGGACTAACTGCCATCTAAGTGATGGGGATAAAACTGCTGTCGCGTAGGACGATGGCGGAAAGAGGCGGCAGGAATAAAAAAAAAAAAAAAAATATTGTGTTAAATAACCCTGCCAACAACAAGGAATCAGTCCGAACAATTCCTCGGAGTACTCTCGATAATGAATGCGGTAGAAAATGCGAAGCTATATCTCTACGCAGCGCCAAAGAGTCCAGCCGAATTGAAAATTCTTGGCAGTCAACGATTCGAGCCTTTCTTCGTTGAATGTGGACCAGAGGGAGGAGCTGATGCTGGTGTGCCCCCGCCCAAAGATGGGGACAGTATTCCATATGAGGCCGAATCTGCGCCTTATAAAGCAGAAGGCGGTGGGCCGAAGTGAAATACTGTCTCGATCTATTGAGCACGCCAAGCTTCTTCGAGGCCAATTTCGCCTTATCCTCCAAATGGCTCTTATTATATAATATAATATAATATGCCGACACCAAGTATTCCAATATTGGCTGAGGCTGATAGAAGAGTGTCTTCAAACCGAGGACATATGACCCAAGTTAGGTTTTTAGCGGTTAACGCGCAAATTTGTGTCTTTGTGGGGTTAAAATGTACTAAATTGAGTCTACCCCAATCTGAGACCGTTTCTAAATATGTCTCAATTTCACACACAAGTTTGTTTCGACTCTCAATGACGTTTGCCCGAGAAATATAAGCGCGGCCGGTGTAGAGAGCATCACCCGTAAGCATAGCAATGAATGCCGCTAATTTGCAGCATGTCATTGATATGTAGGAGAAACAGAGTAGGCGATGGCAAACAGGCATGGAGTCAGAACATTCATCGTCGACTACGACCTTTATGCTTCTATCTGCTAGAAAGCTAGTGATCCAATAGCATAATTTCTCATGAAGCCCATAGGAAGGGTGCAAGGCTTCCCCCCTTTTTTGCACGGAAATCCTCTCAGATGCCACCAACTCGTGGCTATGTAGGACTTGAACGGACTAAAAAACCACACACCGTCTCGGGTACTAGATGCCGGGTAACCAGGTTCACCCTCGAAAGAAAATCCCTGGAACCCGTGCCTCGGGCCATCTACGGTTTCTAGATGAACCCCTTCTGTGCAGGAACCCTGTTGCTTCTTTTATTTTCTATTTAGAAAAGTATAAAAGCACTTTAAAGAGCTTGCGCCGCCACCCCGGCTTGTTTCCGCTAGAGTGACTGGTGGCCTCACCAGAAAGGCCGCAATCATGTTACCGAGCGAGAGAACCTCCACTCCGATGGCCGATACGAAATCACATGCCTCCGCCCATAATGGAGCCCCATAAAGGGCAGGGATCGCACAACTCGCAGTCTTCTGCAAGAGTCATGGGGGCCCCCCCCATATTTAGCAACAGACGTGACAATGCACGCGCTGCTCCAACCAACCTTGGGGTTCCGATTTCGGAAGTGGTATGCGAAGTCCCATCGACCGTCAACCAATTAACCAGTTTCACCGTCTTCCACATTTTCGGAAACTGGCCCTGCTCGAAACATGCTCTAAACAACCCTCTCAGTCGGAGCTCGAGAGCCAGTGCCTCATCATCTATAGCCAGGACCCACGCTCGGCATGGGATGCCATCGGGACCTAGGACAGTGCTTTTAGCCGTTGCACCGCCAGTGCTAGTTCTGCCCGAGTGACCCTGAGGTCCGATCGTGATCTGACGTGTCTGAACACGTCGTCAGAACTTCACGATAGGCGTCGTAGGCGGCTTTATGCAATTTTTCATGCCTTCTATAATGAGATAATTTTCTACCGCAAACGCCCATTCTTCGTAATTTTCTCTTCCTTTTAGTTTTGTAATACTTGTTATTACATTTTCTGAAATAATTCTTCACGAAATATACAATTAAAACTTGGAAATATCTGGGCCCATAACCTGTAGGAATGATACGACCGTTGCCAGGGATCAACTAAATATATATTTTTTTTTTAAATGTGATCATGCACACTATAACCAGCCAGATAGCGCTAGGCACATTTTATTTTGTTACAACAAGTCAATTTAATCCAACGAATATATATCACCTCAATAAACAAATCAGAATAACGTAGGTAATATTTACGTATAAAAAAGTTAATTAGTTTGGCGGCTTTTCTAACACAGCACGTCTAACGACACGCTTGGTTTCACTGCAAATTATTCGATTCATACGTTTGTTTTCAGTTATAAATTTTTGACAAAAGCCTCTCATTTATGATACTTCAGCGTTCTTTTATTACTTTAAAAAAAATATTCCCCAATAACACTATCCACGATTTACTGCATATTATTTAAGTGGAGTCTTATTTCATTCAACGGTAGCTAGTTGCAAATGTATACATAAGAACTACCTTTATTCACTCCTTTCCAAACCCGCTAGTTTTAACAAGTCTTTGTTCGTTATCACTCAACTAAATGTTTTCTATCATTAGATAGAAATAATGCTCATTATTCATCGTAGCTTATGAATTTACAAGATCTTTTTAATTCTCAACCATCATATATACAATTCTCAAGCACTTTTTTACTAACGGAATTAGGACGCAGATGGCCTGGAGCAGAGAGGCTGGATGCGTGCGCAACGGCCGCGCCACAAGAACGCGTTCGGGGGAGCGCGCGGCAGTCGCCATGAGGCGCGCGCGGAGTGTTACGGGGCCCCTTCGGCGGGCCCACCCCGCGTCGGGGGCCACCTGGAACGTCCAGGTACTCTCAATGGCCAGACACAACCTCCCGCCTAATTGTTAACTGATTTCTACGTAATATTTCATGTATTCACAAGCGTGCCTGTTCACGGGACTACTTTACAACATCAAGTGTATCATAATCAGCTCGTCGATATGATCAGTAAAAGCTGGAACTCAACAGTTGGGCGAGGACTTGTTGCACTAACAGCTTTTATATCCGAATACATTAAAATATATAAACACTGTTGAGAATAACAATCTTATTTATCTTTTTATTAAATGCGATGCGATAACCACTTTTCCAAAACAAAGATTTGAAAATAGACATGAAGTCTGATGATGTCTTCGCAGACTGGTTCTTTTTCTTTTAGTTTAACTTAATCGTTTGTTTCGTTACTCTACTCTACTTCATTGATTACAAATGTGTGGAACTCGCAATTAGTTTTGTGTCAAGTTCATCACAAAGAAACGAGTGTCACATTTTTTATTTTTGTCTTTGTTGATTATCGTGACAAAAGCTTAAATATATCTGAATTTCCAAAACAATTCTCAAATACTTTTAAAAAGACATGATCTCACATTGTAATCAAGTAAGTACGGTCCTGACAGACGACTTTCCTTTCGGCCTCTTTATTCACGAGATCAATTGTCTTTGCCTACGCCTCTGGAAAATATGCGTGACGTGTATGTAAATAATCCCGTAATTTGATGAAAGTTTCCATCGTTTGCGCCTTCACAAAAGCCTTGAATTGCATTAAACAGGACACTATACAACATTATATATTTGTATTTCTCTATAACTTCAATACAAATACACATATAGTCACACTAAAATATTAAGATATAACTTTCATCTAAACAGGTGGTACGAGGCAAGATGAGTTCAAAATGTTTATGGCACGCGTGTCGAGCGCTGTCAGCTGGTCTGCTGTTGATGTTATTGGGTGCTGCGATGGCTGTTATTGGTAATTTCATTTTCATATATCTTAATTATACAATACCTTAAGCTTTACAATAACGAATTAAATTTTATGAATCTGCTAACGTCCAGTAACAGTTATTTTTTTGTGTTTTTCTAACGATACTCTATAGATACAAAGATTGTGTGTAAGAGTAAGTTAAGTTCTTACAAGATTGACAAAGTTCTCTCAAGTTATGAAAGAAAGAGGTAACGTCATTTTGATGATGTATTATATCATAACGATAAAGTAATATGACGTCCGTAGATTGCGATGAATGTCTAAGTGGAGTTAACTCTAAAAATAGAGATTTTTTGTAAAATATACTTTATCAACAGCTGTAGCAGGTATACATTGATATTTAACCAAGATTTGTTGACACACAACAAAAATTTGTGTAAGAAGTAAAAAAAAAATTACTCAGTTTTTCTATATTTTTATTTGATTCACCGCTCCTATTGGATGTGGCTTGCGTTCCTCAACAAATGATTTTCTAACACTTTTTTTTTTCAAAACGAATTTCGTGTTTTAAGATTAGTGACCTCACTAAATAAACACACTCTCCTTTCCTAATCTTTACATAGTATAAAATATGGTCGCTTCCACTGTCTGTTCCTAACTATTCAACGGATTTAAATGCAGTTTTCAGTAATAGAAAGTGTGAGAGAGAGAGAGAGAGAGAGAGAGAGAGAGAGAGAGAGAGAGAGCAGAGTTCAAATGTTTCATATATGCCTATCACAATACAATACAATAATTCAAGAAATCCAAAGACCACCGAGCGATGTCGGGCCGGTTCGACAGTATTAGTACATATTGGAATTTGTTTCAAAAAGAAAACCCCATTACATATACTTTCACTTCTAGCTATCTCCTCATTCTAATAACAGGCGTAAACGTGTAATTGTGTTTATGAGTTAAGCATGTTAAGCATTTCCGTATGTAGTGTGGGTAGGAAACGTTTCCCGCCGCACGTAACGGGCCTGACATTTCCGGCTTAAAGCCTCCGGCCACACGTGTTGTCTCACTGCTGTTCTCTCACGTCCGCCGTCACGGTGAAACTCTCTGCGTAGATGTTTCAATCCATTGTTGTCCTACGATCCATTTTCTGATTACTGCCATGTACATGATGTACATGTGTATTTATACTTATTTTACACATTATTATAGATTTGTTGATTGATTTGTCTTGTTAAAAAGTAAACAGAATATTACATTATTTTTTTACATTTTTAAGGTGCCGTAGTTCACGTCTCGGAACTCAATATTTTCGTCAAGTCTGTTCGGTCTCGGCTCTTTCCAAACTGTTAGTGCTAGAAAAATTAAACTTTTCGTGGGGATATTCTTTAAGACAATGTGTAAAAACGTAATTAATCATCCAATATCATAAATTTTTATGAATGTAAATGTAAGTTTGTTTGCTACACTTTCACGCGAAAACTACTTAACTTTGTACACATAGTCTTGGAGGTATTAGAAGTAACATAGGATACTTTTTATTAAACGAGAGCGAAGCCGCGGGCGAAAACTAGTAAGATTATAATTAAACATGGTCATTACATAAATAACATAGGAGTATATTTATTCTTGAAATGTATTATATAGAACTCATGTAACCACTATATTGTTTTGGTATACTTTAAACATAGTTAACTTTATTCACTGCTAACTTTTAACATAAATGTTAGTTTTCACGATAAGATATGCCTAAGTTGCTAGCCGATAATGTAACTTTCAATTGGTGAAAGAAAAATAACATGTGTTTAGTAGTTTATTTGCGAAACAAAACAAACGCACATTTAGGATTACTAAATTATTTGTCAACCAAATGTATACTAATATTAAAAAGATGAAGAGTTTGTTTGTTTGTTTGCTTGTTTGAACGCGCTTATCTCAGGAACCGCCTGGTCCGATTTGAAAAAATATTTTAGTATTGTATAGTCCATTTATCGAGGAAGGCTATATTGTATATATCGTCACGCTAAGACCAATATATAATATAAATCTTAAAAAAATATTTTTATCAGTAAATTATTTGACATACTGTTTTAGGTTACTATGCGGATACTTTATCAGTAGCGCAAGAGATTCGAGGCAATTCAACTATTTCGGTGAAGGATGAAGCACGCGGATTTCATTTAAACAACCTGTCGTATGCTGGACCAATCGTTATGGGGTTTGGAGGTAAAAATATTTTATTAATATTGTTTTGCAGTTGCTGAAAAATAGCACCTTTGCTATACAGAGGTGACCACAATTGTGAATGTTCTTGTATTTAGATTGTGAATGAAGTAAGCTTACACTCCTTAAACTATTTCACAAATGAATTCATAAAGTGAGAAAGTTAAATTTACAGGAAAAAGTAGTAACGAATAAATATAACAAATGATTTTCACCGATTTCAAACTTGGCACCTTTCTAGACTTTAATAATTGCGTACAGCCTTGCAAATTTAAGTATATTTAGATATAGTATTTTAAACTGCGTTGAAATGATTTTTCCAGGGTTTATCGTGGTAGCAGCGTGTGTGATGACTTTCGAGGCCCGCGATAGTGCTGCAAAAGTGACCCCGGCGAGGCCACAAGCGATGCCACGGCCTATGCCTCGACGCGGGCCACAGTGCGCAGCGCCCGCGCGCCTCGACCAGCTGGGTGTCTACCGCCTGCCGCACGTTCTGCCGCTACCACACGCCTTGCCTCTAGCACCACCGCATAGATATAGACCGAGTCATCATAAAAACAGGTACATTCATCGAAGTCAATATATTTGGTTTGTATTAACCATTGCAAACCCTCGATTTATTTTACATTGTTAATCCTATAAAATATCTGTAATTATAAAGAATTGGTACTTATGTTATAATAATAAAATATGTCCAACCCTGTAGTTAAGCTATTTCGTCGCTTGAACGCCTTAATCACTTGTCATGTCATCGCTTTGCCACGTTTGGATGTGGAACGCGTTTCACGATGCATCGATATAGATGAAGGCGAAGCGGGTGTAAAATACGAACATCATAGGGCAGTCAGTGTATGTGACACAGAGTCGGAGGTGAAAGAGGAAAGGCACGAGCCCGCTTTGGCTCAGCGCCGGACTTGCGTAGCAGCAGCACGCGCTCTGCGTTGCCAGTTAGCGTGCTACGCCGCCCGCTACGACGCTACGCACTCTCCGTAGACGAGCCGCCACATTCGGCTATCAGGTAATGTATAGCGCCGTTGTATTTAATGCTATACTTCATCTTCTTCATTTTTGTTTGCTTTGTTTATAAATTCCTTCTCACGTATAGTTTTTGTAGTATCAAGTGGAGCTTGTTGTAATATGTGTATTCTAAGCATCAGAGTAGTTACTAAAGCTCGTTAAAATATCTCGCTATGTTTAAAGTACTAATTAATAATAAATGAATTTTAGTACTTTTATGTTAATGGTATTAATATATTAATAAGTTATAAAATGATGGTTTTAGTGCAAGCGCAGCAGAATCAGAGTGTGGCTCCCAGTCATCGTTAGCCCTGGATCTGCACGGGAGCGGCGCGTGCGCAGGCATCACGCTCCGTGTGCGGGACAACACGCGTCGCCGGCCGCTGGCGAGGCAACAACGATTGCGAGACGATACTGTACACCGTAAGTATTACTTTATTTTTACTGTAATTGTAATCTTTCACTAGTAAACCTTTAGCTTAGTAATATAATAGGTAAAATTAATGAGAGTAATGTTTACTTGTATTTTTAAACTTCAAGTACGCATAACTGCATCGGTGGCGTAGTGGTAGCGTATGCGACTGCTGTGCTTGAGGTCACGGGTTCGAATCCCGGGTCAGACCAAATGTCTGTTTGATCTGCACATATTTGTTTCGGTGTTTGGGTGTTTTTTATGTACAATATGTACGTATTTACAAAAAAAGATATATATGTATTTATATCAGTTGACTAATACCCATAACACAAGTTCTAGGGACTAGATGGCGTTGTGTGTTACATGTCCTAAATAATATTTATTTATTTAGAGATCACAATTTTTATGAATGACAACTTATTGCAATCAATAAAGACATTTAATCATGTAGAAAATGTTCTCCTTTAAAATTTAAGAATCAAGTTTATTAGAACGTTAATAGATACGAGTACTTACTGTGTTTAGTACCTCTATACAAACACATACACAACATTTCAACAGTCAAAAGTACACTGCTGAACATAGGCCTCTCCTTTGCTTTCGCCTACTATACCACGCTAGTCAAACGGTATTGGTATAGGGTTTGTTTCAAATGTTCTTTCTCTATGCAGCTAAATTGCTAAATTGTTCTGCGTAGTTTGCACCCTTTTTAAGCTATTGCATAGCTTCTATCGCGGGCCTTGAACCTGGAGACCGAATCCAGAAATTCCGTAACGATAAAAACCTAACACCCCCCCACTCCGACCGGCACAGCGGTGATACTTTTTAGTTTTTCCATCTATCGATAAATACCAGAACTTTTCATGACTTTTTGAAATATCACGCTTGTCTCTTTAGTTCAGCAATCCGCCTTTAGGTGGCATTGGTTGTATCGGCGTTACTGTTATCACAAATGCAGTATTATTTTTTGTTTTGTTAATTTATATATAATACTGCTATAAAGATAACGAAAATATTTGATATTAAAATAAGCGATATTAAAAGTAGCCCTCTTTTATATATACACACACACACACACACACACACACATATAGTTTAAATTCTCAATTTAGATTCTCAATATGTATGTATATATTTATATGTGTAAATTCATTCTTCATTATGTATATAACGGAAACCATTAAACCAAGCACGTGTACTATTTAGTACCTTTGTTTTTTTTATTTTTTAGTTTTTCCATCTATCGATAAATACCAGAACTTTTAATGACTTTTTGAAAAATCACGCTTGTCTCTTTAGTTCAGCAACCCGCCTTTAGGTGGCATTGGTTGTATCGGCGTTATTGCGCATGCGTAATCCCCTTCTTCGCCCCGCAATTTTTTTTTTTATGTATAGGTAATACATATTAATGCCGCGCAGAGAAAGTATATAGAATATTATATCTATATAAATGTACATTGCGCGAAATTCGATGATCAAACTCTTAATATCGTTATTTTTGTTCAAATTTTTTTTTTATTAGTTTTTCCATCTGTCGATAAATACCAGAACTTTTAATGACTTTTTGAAATATCACGCTTGTCTCTTTAGTTCAGCATCCCGCCTTTAAGTGGCATTGGTTGTATCGGCGTTACTGCGCTTGATAAAAAATGCTATGCAATAGCTTTACCGCGGCAGTCTCCGAGTGCCACACGTCTTTTTTTTTATTGTATGGGAGGCAAACGAGCAGACTACTACTATAGCCCGAAGCGATTACCGCCGCGCATGGACACCCACAACACCAGAGGCGTCACAAGTGCGTTGCCGGCCTTTAGGGGATGGGGAGGGGGATGGTGGAGAGAATGGGGAAGAGGAAAGGGTAGAGCCTCCGGAGTCCTCACTCACTCGGTGAAACACAGCGCAAGCGTTATTTCACACCGGTTTTCTGTGAGGCCGTGAAATCACTCCGGTCGAGCCGACCCACTCATGCCGTAGCGTGGCTCTCCCACGGTTAAGTGGGCGTCAGCCTTTGTCGCCTTTTAGAACACCCATGGGATGAATGTAATCTATCACTACACGGACAGAGTACATACACAACAAATAAATACATATACAAAATCAAATTTTTCAATACCAAACTACATCACACAACTTCTCTGCTTCATGGTGATATATTTAAGTATTATATTAAATACAATATTATTTTTTCGTAGCTACACCGGTGGAAAGTGTTAACAACATAAACAATGTCGAAGAACTTACACACAGGTAATATTAACGCTAGATCCAGGTCTAGTATTTAGAATATAGTAGTTTACCAACTATTTTGGTATGAGAATCTGAACTGAATATAATTTTTAATATTCAACAAATTCCGCCGTTACATAACATAAACATATATATTTGTTACACACATGAGTTCCCGGGCGGGCATTTATTTTGCTCCTCAGAAAAAAGCTCATTTTGGGCAATTAATAACTTCTTTATTTTCGTTATATTAAAAAGGTTAGGACACCGTGGTTAAATTCTATTAAATTTACCATGTGTACGAGAGAGATTCATTTCTTATCAACAGATACTGCTGGTTATTGCAAAAGCACTATCAGAAACTCTTAAAATTCGCTTATATGTAGTATGTATAAATCAATGATAAGTATAAAAAATTGAAACCCGTCTTATTAAAACTTTTCATAACATTTATATAACCTATGACATCCGGCCATTATTAAAAATCTATTGATATTAGATTCTTTATTTTAGTTTAGGTGCTACGGTGGAACATACAAGCATACATAAAACTATTACTAAATGAATGCTTTGAGTTAATTGAGTACAGTGCAGTGCGATTAGGATTGCGTACCTAGAAGGAGGAGTATACTCTGCACTTGAATATAAAGTTATGTTTTTTTTTGTTTTTTTTTTTTTTTTTTTTTTTTTTTTTTTTTTTTTTTTTTTTTTTTTTTTTTTAAGACAACTCCCACATTAGGAATCACATCGGAACATCCAGACTCGGGACAACAATTCGTGGATCACACAAAGTGTTGTAGGTACCGCGTGGGATTTGAACCCACGACACTTGGCGCAGTAGCAAGCGGCATGGCGACCGCTGACACCACTCGGCCAACCGTGCAGTCAAATTTGCAGCAGTCAATTTAGCAGCCTTGACTTATCATGCTACTTATCAGGAGATCTATTATATTTTTTTTACTGCAATTAGCTCTCGAAGTCAACCACGGCATAGCTATTGGCCTGCATTGTACTCTTCTCCAAATTTTCTGTAACAACATATACACCTTATCCATTGTTTAATTATTTATTACAACCTACACGTAAATATCTATAAGAAAGTATTTAATTAAAATCATTGGTTAATTTATGTATTTAGTAGTGGAAAAGACACCCTCTCCACCCATTAACAGACTTGATATGCATGTCTGTTTTGTCATCCCTAGATATATAAAAAGGCAAAACAGTTGATTTAATTGTAAATAAATGGAGTTTTCATACACATAAGAAAAAACTTCAGAAAAAAAATATTTAGACTTCCATACAAAATCTTTTATAATAAGTTTATTATCTGTTAGCATTTTCTATTACATATATTCATCTATAACAATATGAACAAGTCATATTCCAATCAAAATCATGTTCGACGGGATGGTCTTCTTACGGAACTAGAACGAGGTTTGGCACAAACCACAGATAAACTAAATCATTTAATTGTCTCTATTGTGGTTTCTGAAAGACTGATTTCCCACGGTCCGTTATATCAAGGGTGGATGTGGATCGAGCAAAGTCATGAACAACTGATTATTGTAGTCAAAAAACTCTATTTCACTGACATGTGTTTCAAGTCTGTTGATGAGTTTTTACGCCGTCCTTAGGACGATTGTTTTATAACACACCTTATGCAAATTGGATGGTGATAATGAAGGCAGAGATGGTACATAATTTCAAGATAACTGACTACAAAAACTAACAGCATCACATCTTCAATGGAAAGAAGCTACCAAACCATTTCGGCTTTGGGTATCAACTCGAGCAAAAATCAATGTTTTAATCATCTTTTCTCTGTTTAGGATGGAAAGTGAAGAGGTAAGTAAAACCAACATAGAACTGACACATTTATCCGTGGAGAGCGAACAGAGGGCGAGTAGCGCGCCACCGGCGACGTGCCTCTCCCCGCCGCTCTCGCCCCAGCTCGTGGTCACACCTTGCTCTCTGCCTGACCCCACAGACAACGATACCTGTATCACCATTGAACCCCCACAGACTAACTTCCCAACGCACACTAGCAGCGACGATAACTGAGGACTACCTTCGTCTCGCAGCGACGAGATACACGAAAATGACTCTTGTTGATAACATTTTGTATGAATTATACAAATTTTTCGGTTCCCGTTTTACTTAGGTGTAAAATATATTAAATGTATTGTATGTATATACAAAACGCTCTTACCGAGTTTTTGATGTGTCTTCATAAGAACGGCGACAATTATTACCTATTTTTTAGATCTATTGAAACATATATCTGTTGTAAAATATTTACTTGGAGAAGATAATACCAATTTGAGAAAGGTATAAGGAATGGCTTACAAGTCTATAAAGCGCAAGGATTGCGAAGTGAATTACTATGTGAAGAAAATGATTAACCCGGACTGGACGGTGTGTAGACGAATATCTATAATTTATATCTTTGATTAACCATAATTTTGTTGAGTATCGTTGGATAATACTACTAATACGTTGGTCAATAATAGAAGAAGAGGAAGCAAGTATTATTCTTTTTTCTGATACATATTCTAAATTCAAATTGAAAACCAGTTATTCATATAAGACTAATTTACGTTTATGAACGGTAAATTGAAAGTACAGTTGAAAATCTTCTTAAATGTTTGCTATGAAATCAGTAAAAAAATCTAACTAACTAACTTATTTAATGCAATGTACCCACAAGTTTTTATTTTATTTTAATAGTTGTAAACAACTTTCTTAATATAAAAACTCAAATTCAATGCCCTACAGCGTTCTGGTAAAGCGTAGCCGTAGATAATTTCTGCTACGTTCGTAGCGCCAAGTAACGATCACGTATAAACCCCAATGTTGATTGTAGCATGTTAAGATGTTGATCACTTTCAACAATCTATATCGTTAGTGTACCTATGTGTAGTAAGTTATATACAAATGCCTTAAACATCGTGTGTACAAACTAGAGCGTTTACTGGTAAACCAACAGGGGCCTAATTTTTAGTTTATTTTACATCAACTCGATTCGTCACTCCAGAACGAATTCTTCATTCACATATTCTTCATAAAATGCTAGTTTTATTTTTTAAATGATTGATTGCAAGGTTTGAACAGCAATGCTAAGTCTTTTTAAAAAAAACTCCGCATTAGGAATAAACGCTGTGTGGCGGGGCCTTAATAAACATACATTTAACGGATACAAAGAACACCCAGACTCAGAACAGCAATTTGTGGATCATACAAATTGCTGTTCTGAGTCTGAGTCTTCTCCTAACTTAATAAGGTTGTTTACCAAACACGAATAATTTGCAGTCGCTAACAATTTCAAAATAACAATTTAATAATGGATCTTTTCCATGTTACGATATATTACATTTGTCGTCTTTTATACAAACATTCTGTCAAAAGAAATGCATCATGGTCTAAAATTAAGACTATAGGTGGAACTCAATATTATTCTTATTTCTAATACCGAAAATTATAAAGGCCCACTCAGTTTCTCAGGGCCTGTTAATAAACCTTGAATGAAACAACCCTTGCTAAAGGAAATAAAATATTATTAGACCTTCAAAATACTCTAGTTTCTACGCACAAGTTTACAATAATTAAAAATAAAACTAATAAAAGTTAAATTAAAGAACAGAACAATTAAAAGCCGAGGTGTAATTTAACCTCTTTTAGTTACTTTTCAACACATCAGTTAATAAATAATCCGTTATTAAATCGTAAGACTGATAAAAGCGAATTTTATAAAAATAAAACCATATAATTTTATTGTAATAACACGAGTAACATTAATTTTAAAGTCATCTAAACATTCAAAGTACCTATTAACAGGATCAAAATCAGTGGTGATCGGTACTTTACATAAAAAATCTCTGTAAACGATATGTTTGCGAAGCAAAATTTAAAAACCTAAAGTTTACAAATTATCCAATAATAAATAAATCTTTTAACTCATAGTTGGAAATTGACCAAAAAAGGTAGAAACATGATGCTAGCAAAATACTTGACAAAGCGCTGTCTAAAAGTAAATATTTTCCCTTCGACACCACTAAATTTTAAATTGCAAATATTTGACGTTGTATTTTTTTTATATAGTTATTGTTTTACAGACATATCTAGTTGACGTGTCACCTGTTCCCCTTGTCATATTTTTCTTTCGTTGTTGCATTTTCATGTAGATAATTAATTAATAATATAATTAGACTTGTTCTACTGATGCACTTAGACATAATATATTTAAGTACTTGTATATTTGAGAGTTTTGTTAGCACTGTATTTCAGTAATTTGTGGTTATTTACGTATATTGCAACGTACGTATTTGAAGAAACATGCTCAAACATTTTACCATCCAAATTTTGAAAACAGGCAAGCACTGGCAAGTTGATGTTTGTAATAATCTCCTCTTCTATACTTGTTTGTCTTATTTTTCTGTTTTCTCGGCGAGTATCTATAAAACAAATTAACACCTTTTTATTAATATTCTCTCTGACTAACTCAGAATGCAAACACAAGGTATGTAATTGGTTTAAAACTCTGGACTACGATAAGACTGAAAATTATCCGTTTTGTCGTAAGAATTAAATAAATTATTACTGAGTATAATGATAATTTAGTGATCACGCATAAAAAACACACTCACACATTCAAATGAACAGACACTCTTTCACACGCACACACAGACATACATTTAATTTTATATAGTTAGTTCTTTCAAGTTACCTTATGTATTCTAAACGCATAGAAATAAACAAATACAGTTTGACACAACCAAAATCAGTTAAGTTACTGAATTTAGATCATAATTTTCATTTACTATTCTTCCGTGGAACGTTCAAAACGTCCAAGAGTGACTAAAATTAGAAACGTCGCACTAAAATCAGACGTCTCCTTAATACTTGCCGGCTTACCGGTTGCATATATGAAAATAATCATGAAAAATATATTACCGCACAATAAGAATTGATGCCTTCTGTCTAAAGTTATGAGACTTTGTACATAGTTTTCACTTAACTACTTCTAATAGCAATAACTGTCTAAAGTATCACATGCATGCAATAACTAGTTTAAATCAATGTCATTAATGTATTAAGCAATGAGAGATTGAATAAAGCAGGTCTGGTAGTTCAGAAACATACGACTTAATAATATTAAACCAATGTATATCTATTACGTCCGTAATCCTCTATACTAAACCTAAAATGTATTTTTTAATATTAGTACTTTACGTATTGAATATTTATCGAAAACTTTTCTTTTTCTTTGATATATTTTTTAAAATTGTAAAGTAACCAAATTTATGATAACACTCAGGGCCTAAAATAAATATAGTATTGTACATATTTATGGGCTTTCCTTCCATTGAAGATTTATTGGCAGGTAAGATGTTTAATTTGTTTGTGTTTTTCTTTCAAATGCAATATGAATAAATACACTTTTAAGGACTTGTAAATTCGAAGTAAAAATTGTTTTTAAGTGCACAATGTTGGAAGTCATTGCTTCAGTCACAGTAGATACCAAAGGAAACAAGAAAATGTAATGGAACAAATAGGTATTAAATTAGAACACGATTATGGCAAATATTATGACATACAAAAATTAAAAAAAAGAATTACTTCCCAAAGACCTTACGATTAAATTGTAGAAAACTGATTTATTTTTCATAACTAGCAATTCTTTAACAAAAAGAAAAGAAAATAGTCAATTTATGTTTCTATATTTAACAAAGCACCTAACTTAATATACTCATCACTGATAATATAGAATTTGTAACGGAATGCTAAAAAAGTGAGGAGTCATATTTAAAAGTCAATAAAAAAACCGTGTTAGATTTATATAATATTGTAACAGTTTTGATGTCGGTGCAGTCGTAGGTGTGTAATCATTATTTTACCTAGTGTATTATAAAGCTAAATACACACAGCTGGCGTAGGCTACCATTGCATTACCAATTACCAGTATCAGTCACTTACCAAAGATAATAATAATTTGGTAACACCACTCACTTGGAACTGTAATTGTTACTTACTAAGCTACTCACGGCTGAATATGAAAATAAATAAGTCTAGAATTGCGATACGTATTAGCATTGTATTGTTAGTGATAAGTAGAGTTATAGATTTTCATCAGGCTGAGGTATAAAGTTTGGAAATAATCTGTTAGTTAATTCTAGCTTTTGCCTGCAGCTCCGCCCACGTAAAGATTGGTAATCGTAGTGATTCTACAAACAGGAATAACTTTTTATTTATGAACCGATTTAAATGAAACAAACACTAAATGTTAGGTAGAGTAAACCGTAACGCATTAGTGGAAAACGGCATTCAAATTGGTTATGCTGTTTCTGATATTAGCAAGCACAAACGTACCTACAGACAAACAGCCAAAAATTCTAAAAATCATTGTTTTTGGGTTTTATTGCGTTCGTTGAGCCGCCTATAATAGTTTTTCTTATAAATTTCATCATTCCATGGATTGAAAACTGTTTAGAAATATAATTATTGTTCTAAACGTCGCGTCCGGTCACAATACGTAATTGATAACCAATAACTTGATTTTATTTGCCAGCTGTGTGTAGCTTGTAGCTTTAGAATGATTTCTAAATTATTTGTAATAATTGCTCAGTGGACATCTAAAAGAAAATGAGGGATTTGAGGTCATTATCTGACTGATCCGCGAAAATATTGATGTACTTTTATACATACATTAAAGTGTTTTGTACGAACTGTATTATATAAAGTTCTGGTAGTAATTATACTTAAATTAAGATTTATTTTGTAAAACTAGCAATGTGTACTCAATCCAAATGGTTGTTGTGATGTCTATTAAAGTTGTTGATTATTTATTATATCTTTTATTGCGTAAACGTGAAATTAGATCGGTGGCAGTGGTAGTGTACGCGATTGCTGTGCATGAGGTCTCAGGTTCGATTGTTTGTATGATCTGTAAATATTTATTTTGGAGTTTGGATGTTTTCTATGTATAATATGCATGTATTTACAAAAAAAAAGTATATATGTATTTATATCAGGTGTCTAGTATCTATAATACAAGCTCTGCTTAGTTTAGGACTAGATGACGTTGTGTGTTAGATGTCCGAAACCATTTATTTATCTATATTATTTATGCTCCGCAACAAGCCCTATTTCACTTTTTGATACTCTTCAATAAGCCTATTTTTAAACACTTTATTAGAATTTCCTTTTTTTTAGAATCTAGATATATAATTATAATTTACAAATTTAGTATACAATTAATGGTACATAGCTATAATTTTATCCCAAGTCTATAAATTTAACAAAATCTTACTACAACTTACTACTAATTTTTATTCTTTGGTTTAGTGTCTTTATATATGTCGCAGGTAAAAAAACTTGATATAAAAAAAAGTAACTCTAACCTAAACTTACAAAGTCACTAAAATTAAATTTTAAGAAATAAAGTCATTTATTAGTGAATTTTACTTACTCACGCTTTAAAACTGTAATGGCTTGCGTTTATAATGATGTAGTTCCTTCTTTATGTAAAAAAGAGTACTTTCCACTCACAAAGTTTTAATGCTTATGGATACCACGGGACATTGTTAAAGTAAATTCTTAAGGTTTCTTTATTACGAGTACATCTCTTTTGAAATCAATGCACGGATTACTACTATAATGGTGTCCGTATAAACTGATTACGTCCACAAAGAAACAATCCGCGTTAGTAGGTGATGTAAAGTCTCTACTAATCCTATCAAGGGTATCCATAGAGGGTAATCCATTAAATCTAGTTAGGGTCGTGTGATATAAAACTGTACGGTACGCTGCTCTAGGCAGCAGTCAGTCAGTGGAGTGAGCAGTCACGCGCACTTCCGAGGACTGCTCACATTGTAAGACAGTTTTTAAAATGTACAACCAAACAGACAATTCTTACTATGGCGCACATTTTGCACCATACAAGTAAGTGTTATTAAAATGTTATATGTATACCATTTCAGTTCTTGCATGTGTTTTTTATAGCAATCCGTCATTGCGCACAGTCGCGATGGCGAATTGCTGTGGACGTAGGTTGCCCTCAGGCCCATCTAGGGGACATAGGACCTTAAGTCAAGTAAGTCAAACATGCATGAGTCGTATAACATTGTCACTACATGTTGTTTGGAAATTCATAGTTCATGCTTACGTATATTCTGAGCGTTTGGATCTACAGCCAAATATTATCTACTGTTTGTCCTCTGTTAAAGATGTTATTTGATTTGTTTCCTCCTATTGAGGAAATATGTATATCAATAAAGATTCATTTTAGATCGAGTGGATCTGGGGGCATACAGATGCTCGGTGCTGATTTGACTGGTGAGGACCTAGCCGCGGTGCCTGAACACTGGCTGTCGTTCCCGGCACCCCCGACCAGCGCGCATACCGCACTTGCATTACTTTACACTTTCTTCACTGCTGCCTCACTTTTGGGAAATGGACTTGTAATCTTCATATTTTCTACGTAAGCGTACTAGTATAACCTCTTTAAACAGTATTTTTTTGTTCTTTCGTGATTCTAGTAAATACAGCTCTAGCTCTATCTTATGGAACTTTTAATAAAGTAGACCCCACTTTCTCGTATTTCTTTAAATAAAAAGAAAATATTACATACCGTCAATTGTCAGCTGTTATGGGAATTCGAAATAAAAATTCAGTTACAGTGTCAGTTGTAATTAGTCGAAATAAGAAGGAAAAAAATATAATACTTGTTTGCGAGATATTAGTTGGCTAAACTAATATCTCGCAAATAAATATAGGTACCTATAATCTACTTATCAGTAGCTCTTGTGGAAAAAAGATTTTTCTTACGTTCAATTCTCTAACGGATAGAAGGGTAAGTAGCGATAACAAAAAAAAACACGGGACTACATATATATTTGATTTTAGTTATTTTAACTCAATTTCTAACTAATTAATTACCCATATTAATTTCAGCACTAAGAGCTTACGCACATCAAGTAATCTATTGATCCTCCAACTTTCAATAATGGACTTCATAATGATGGCGAAAGCTCCCATATTTATATACAATAGCGCCATGCGAGGCTTCGCATCTGGAACCATCGGCTGTCAGATATTCGCAGTGATGGGTGCCTACAGCGGCATCGGCGCAGCAATGACCAACGCTTGTATAGCGTATGACAGGTAGGCTTTTTTTCAATGGAATTGGGGGCAAATGAGCAGACGTATCGCCTGATAGTAAGCGATTATCACCGCCCATGACTCCCGCCACACCAGAAGCGTCACAAGTGCGTTGTCGGCCTTTGGGGATGGGGAAAGGGATGGGAGGAGGGTTGAGTTATGGGCCTCCGTTATCTTCACTCACTCTGTGAAACACAGCGCAGGCGCTGTTTCACACTGGTTTTATGTGAGGCCGTGGTATCACTCCGGTCGAGCCGGCCAATACATGCCGAAGCGGGACTCTCCCACGGTAAACCTAAGAAATGATAGCAATGACATTATTTTATCAAAATCACTATCTCAATATCGTTCGTTATTAACATATTTTGTAAGCATCTAAATTGTCTAACAGATGTATTCTACAGATCTACGACCTTCGTTTGTTTATCTATATAATATTATACTAGCTGTTGCCTGCGGCTCCGCCCGCGTTTATATCGTTTTTTCGCGGTCGCGGATATGTGACAGATGCACAAATTAGATAAAAACAATCCTTGATGCGGTTATACTCGTATATCATTCTAAAATTTCAGCACGATCGGTGCAGAACTTTTTGAGTTTTTGAAGCGTACACAAACCAACATAACATTTATATATATATATAGAAATATTAATAGGTAGAATGATACAGAAGTTGTCATATTCTTTGGAATGAATTATCGCACCTTGAGCCTGCATACATGGCATAAGCATGGTCGCAGACAATATTGCGTTGTCACATAGGTCTAGTTCCAAAATATGTTCCGCACAAAATATTACATAAAATTAGAATCTATCATGTTCCTAAAAAAGCAATATGCTGGGCTGAAAAATATATTATATTGTTTTTTTTTATTTCATCTTCCAAATAGCAAACTACTACTTGACCAAAAAAGAATGTCTACAAAGTCATCGAGTCGACTTACATAATTAATTTCAGACACTCAACTATAACCCGACCCTTAGATGGACGACTATCGAGAGGCAAAGTTTTGCTGATGATAGCTTGCATCTGGATATATTGCACGCCATGGGCACTTTTGCCCTTACTCAAAATTTGGGGCAGATTTGTACCTGGTAAGTTCACTGTTAAAGTTTCAATTTAGAAAATATTTTAGTTCTTTTTTGCCGCATTGAGACTTTTAAAAGAATTAAAGTTAACCATACGAAAACTGTTTTGTCCTTCATATACGAGTATCTTCTATTCAGCTCTTCTGTACGGGTAACCGTACACACACAATAATATTGTCAATTAACTAAATATTCACAATGTTATTGCGTGTATGCGATATGGATTATAGTGGATCATATATTGATGCAGATTATTAACAATATTATTTTGTGTGGGCTGGCCAACCGTAGCCTAAAACTTAGGTTGTGGGTTTTTCTTTAAACTCTTAAAGCTCGTCAGTAAAGCTCTCAAGTATATCCTCACAATACCGCGGTTTTACGTACCGACGAGCCTGGCTCGTGGCTCGTCATGTTTGTCTAATTTCTTACTCGGCGTATCATACAAAACTGCGTGTCAATAACAGACGGCTAGCCGGGCCGCCGGCATCTTTCGTTAACAGTTGTAGCAGTTAAACGTTTATGAGCAGAAGCATTATAGTGTTTTGTTTTTGTAATATAGATGTTAGTAAAGACAACGTTCGTTGTATGGTACTGCTTATTTTTTTTAAATTAAACGAGCATGCGACAATTCTTGCCTTTTTTTCTATCCAAGTTTTATCCCAAACTCTAGGCCGTTTTCGTTTTTTTCATGATTTCATTTTATGCTATAATAAGATAACACAAAGCTTCAGTTTCCAAATATGACATTTTACCACAGTTATCGTTTAGACACGACGGTTTTACTCGCTAGTCTATCAGCACCAACGAGCCGCGTGTAAAACCGTTGTTCTTTAAAACTGCTGTATCGTGTATAATCGTACGTCGATCACCCACTTTGTTTTGTTGCAATAATTTGTTTTACACTTTCAGAGGGATACTTAACATCCTGCACATTTGACTACCTGACTAACACCTTCGATACCAAATTGTTCGTGGCGTGCATTTTCACATGCAGCTACGTTTTCCCTATGTCGATGATTATTTACTTCTACAGCGGTATTGTAAAACAAGTATTTGCTCATGAAGCTGCGTTAAGGTAGGCTGATTAACTTTATCGTAGTGCCATAATAATATTTGGTAAAGTAATAGGTACACGTTTCATTGGAAAATAATTAAAAGTACTAATAAGAAAAACATGATTATCATTTCATATTTGTCTTAACCTTTTCAAACAAAAGTAACGTTATTTTTAGGTTAGTTTTTCACACAGTTATCACTTTATCGACGAACAAAGGTAGATAACAATATAGATAAAAACTGTAGGAAAAAGTTAATTGAGAAAGTAACTGAGAAAAATAAAATGATTCAAAGATTAAATCAAAGATCAATCGCTACTACTTTTAAAATAAAAGAATATAAGAGTTGCTCACGTTATCAATTATGTTATTTACACGATTTTAGAAATTTATTTTATTTTTACACTATTGGCATAGCATCTATTACAAAAGAAACGCTTGCTTACATGCTTAACGGCAAAATTTTATGTACAAGTATGGAGGGTAGAGATATGTACAAGTCAAAACTAAAACAAAAAACTATCTTTTTTTTTTCTTTAAAAAGACAACTCCCACATTAGGAATAAACATCCTGTGTCGTGGGGGACTTTACAAACATACACGAAACGGACACAAAGAACATCCAGACTCGGGACAACAATTCGTGGATCACACAAAGTGTTGTATCGCGTGGGATTTGAACCCAAGACACTTGGCGCAGTAGCAAGCGGCATGGCGACCGCTGAAACCACTCTGCCAACCGTGCAGTTCATACTACTTATATATATCTACTTATTATCCCAACATATTTCAGAGAACAAGCTAAGAAGATGAATGTGGAATCACTTCGTTCTAATCAAAATACTAGTGCAGAATCAGCTGAAATACGAATAGCCAAGGCAGCGCTGACCGTGTGCTTTCTGTTCGTGGCGTCATGGACTCCGTACGGTGTAATGGCTCTAATTGGAGCTTTTGGGGACCAACAACTTCTAACACCTGGGGTAATTTTATTACAACCTAAAACCTTATAATCCTTGCCTGAACTACAGAAATAAATCGTGTATAACAAACAAAACCGAATGTGGATTCCTTTACCACAATATTACAATACATTGTATTATAAAGGAATTCTAAAAGGATAGCTAAAGCAGTATTATTTACTAATAATTAGGGGTAGTACCTAACTATTAGCTTATCGAATTTGCATATGTTTTATTACACCATTCACCTTTACAGTAGACGTATGTAGATTGACGTAGGTATAATAAATGTGCGGTGGACTCCAAACGAATGAATATAGTCCGGAGCCTATTCGATCGTATCGTGAGGCCTTAAGCAATAGCTTGGCACAGTGAGTGTACTTTTAACTCGAACTGACTGCTATCTACAAAATAATCAAATCCCTTTTATTTCTAAATATGTACGACTTGATGATTAATCATAATTACGTTGTCAGGTAACGATGATACCCGCTGTAGCCTGCAAAACTGTCGCGTGCATAGATCCTTGGGTTTATGCAATAAGTCATCCAAAGTATCGGTGAGTTTGCAAACCAATTACTTCTGAAAAAGTTACTACATTCTCAGGGCAGAAGACATACTGAGCAAAAGTAAATCTAGCAATCTCATAACTATTAATTTGATTAGAAGGTCAATTCTCAAAATAAATCTTTAGATTCGATCTTACAGATGTTATAAAAGATAAAAGTAGACTATGAGCATACCCATTCAACTTTCTATCTATCCCTATATTAATATTCTATCTTCCATTGAAAGTCCCGCCAAAATTTGTGCAGCTGTCCAGAGATAAGCGGGAACAAACAGAAAAAAGAAAAAAAAAATTTTTGATGATGAGATGGCAACCGGTTCAGCTATTTCTGTCAATCTTAAGTATTTACAGTCTTTAAATCTTATGTATTCGACCCTTAAAGTTTTCGTCGTGATGAAATTAATGATAAAAAAAATTAAAAGAATGTGGATGACAAGAAATGGGGACAGTCTTTCGAAAAATCAAAAAACAATCGCCCAACGTACCATCTTTATTGACACATCCCAATTGACGTGATCATTTTATTGAATTGTTTTGCATGCCATGTGTACTCGACCTTTATAGAATTCATTCATTACATTCTTGTAAATATATCATTTCATTTTATTTCATTATTCTGTGGATTTCTTTTTTGATTTTCGTATTTGAATATTTTAAATTTTTTTAAATCTTCCTTTTGACCCTTGCATAAATAACTATCCAATTTAGGATTAAATTAATGAAATAAATAATAAATAATTTCCGTTTTGTTCTGTAAATAACTTCAAAAAAGGAGGACGTTTCTTAATTCGACCGTATATATATGTATATTCTGAAGATTATGTCCGCCAAACACGCATATGTTCATGTGATATTAACCTAGGTAAAAAATTTCAGACAAGAACTTCAACGACGAATGCCTTGGCTCCAAATCCGTGAGCCGGACGATACTGCTTCAACCGCAACCAGTAACACAGTGACCGCAACCACCCAGGCCTAAATAATAATGCTGATTAAATTGAGACTATTTAAGTACTACGACGACTATGGCATGATAATGGACTGATGTATAAATATGCTGCATATAAATATGAAATATTGTTAAACTGCTGAATACAGATCTAAAAAAGCATTGTTGTTTTCGTTTATGCTTTTCTCTACATATAATTTTGTTTTATTCTAAGTATATGTGTATTTTTTATATCAAACGTCTAGTACTCATAATACTAGATCTACCTATTTTGAGACTAGATGACGTTATGTGATAGATATCGAAAGTATTTATTTATTTATTTCTGTGCACTGACCGATTGTGCTGTTCAGGCTACCATCCTATCGCCAGTACTTACCTATATTCTACGGTAGTAGGTACCAAAGGTACTAGCGACCTTGTCGAAGCTGATATCGCCAACGACATTCGAGTCGGACATAAATGTTTTATAAAGAAGATTCATATATAAAGAAGGCTTACCCTTCGAAATGGTACGCGGAAATCTTTGGATGGTTAACATACATGCACGTGATAGGTATTTATTTAACTCAACATCAACTCATTCAGCTCCATCCTGTAGTAAAAAAAAATGAAACTAAAATTACGAACTTTATGAATAAAATCTTATTCTACTACTACTAGTCAGTAGCTTAGCAGTCTATATTTTTAAGAAACGAATACAAAAATTAGGGACGTTGCAGATTTTATTATTCAGATGGTAGGAGAAGAACGATAGAACGCGTTACAATCACAACACAAGACAGGCAAATCTGTATCTAATCGTACTAAATGTATGAAATTGATATGTATGTGCGCGACATAAAACGCCAGTACGTAAATAAAATTCAAATTCTGGCGTTACACCTGGCAGTCCAAAGTCACAGGAAAGGTCGTAGTCGCGCAGGAATGGTTCCGCGCGCGTTGTACCTTTGTTTTGTCTATAAATTTCAAGAGGGTCGTACCCAGGCTCTGGGTCAGGGTCAGGGAAAATAAGATTTGATATAAGTTCTTTAATTAAAGAAAAACTATTTTATAAATATTTTTCGAGGGTCTTCAGTAAAACGATTTCAGAAGTCTTTCGTGAAAGAATCGCCCATAACAAATCGCGATTACAAATTTTCTTTGTACCTACACTGAGCGTACAAAGCCCATTTAATCTATCTTTGATCATAGACACTCTTAGCCAGGATATTACGCGTCTGGGTGTGCTGAATGACCTTTCAATTCTAGGAATGAAATAAGGCATTGCCAGTACAGTTTCTAGAGACGTTGTTGTTGTTTGTTTGAACGCGCTAATCTCAGGAACCGCTGGTCCGATTTGAAAAATTATTTAAGTATTGGATAGTCCATTTATCGAGGAAGGCTATAGGCTATATACCATTACGCTAATATATAATACGGGCAATAGTAGACGTAAACGAGGTTGCGAGGGTCAGCTAGTAGTTCATAAAATTAGGTAGGTAACACTCAATTTGTCACTTTATTTTGAACCTATATGAACTATACTAGGGTGGTTTGAAAAGTCCGTGCAAAGTCAGAGAGAAGGCGCTACTGGTGAGTATCTAAATTATTTTCAGTTAGTAGCATCTCTTGTTTCTGCCAAATCGGTTTATTTCTTCGTGTTTGGCGTTCGTTTGAATCGAAGAAGTCGAGAGATTTTCAAAACATGAACGAAAAATAATTTCATGTTTTTTTATGTAATAGGGGGCAAACAAGTAGACGTATCACCTGATGGTAAGCGATTACCGCCTCTATGGACACCCGCAACACCTAAAGCGTCACAAGTGCGGTGCCGGCCTTTGGGAGAAGGAGAGCGCAGGCGCTGTTTCACACCAGTTTTCTGTGTGAGGCCGTGGTATCGCTCCGGTCGAGCCGGCCCATGCATGCCGAAGCGTGGCTCCCACACTGTAATGGGTGTGTTGACAAAACTTTACTTTATGAAAGGCTTGAAAAACACAATGGTGTCTCTGCACCTACAATTAGATCATTTTATAAGTGGTTTAAAAAATTTCGGAGGGGCCATATGGCCACAAGTGACGCTGAACTTTCTGGACGCACTGTTTCGGTCACTACTCCAGAAATCATTGATAAATCCATGACATGGTTATGGATGACAGAAGAGTGAAGGTGCGTGAGATTGCTTGTGTTATAGGCATCTCGAATGAATGGGCACATAATATTTTGCACCAACATTTGGACATGATTTGTTTACGCAAAGTGGGTGCCACGATTGCTCACGATTGATCACAAACGAAAACGTGTGAAGTGTTGCATGGACGGCTTGCAGCTGTTGAAGTGGAATCCGTAGGACTTAAAGCGTCGTTTCGTGATTGTGGATAAAACATAAATACACCACTACACTCCGGAGACCAAAGAACAGTCCAAACGGTGGGTTGACAAGAGAGAATTTGCACCAAAAAGGCGAAGATTGTTCCTTCGGCCGGGAAGATTATGGCAACTGTATTTTGGGATTCGCAAGGAATAATTTTCATTGATTATATGGAAAAGGGTAAAACTATTACAGGTGCATATAATTCATCGTTATCGGTCCGTTTGCAAACCGAGTTGCAAGAAAAACGTCCATTATTGGTCCACAGAAAAGTTATTTTTCATCACGATAACGCACCGGCTCACACTACGGCAGTTGTGGCCGCAAAACTGATGGAAATAGGGTGTGGCGATACAACAACAACTCGTTTCTTTGGTATTCTCCAGATTTGGCGCAATCGGACTATTACTATTAAAAATGATCTTTCCTAAATAAAATAAGTAGTTTTCATTTTTATACGGACTTTTCAAACCACATACATTACATTACAATAAACATTATATTATATTATTATAATACAATGAATTCTATATGGTGTGATAGTGTATTCATATATTGTAATGAATACATTAATCAGCACTTATACTAATAGTTTTTAAGTACCAGAATATGTTGTTGTAGGTTGTAATGTGTGCAAGCCATTCTGTCGCTTCTAGGCTCACTGAGTCTTTGTATTTATTGTTGGCATGATTCTACAGATATTCGGAGTGCATGTATGTTTTCAATGCACCCTCACTATGTTTTTGTAAATGGATTTTCTGTGAATAACGTGAGTTCTTTTTTCTGTATCGCAGTAATTTAATTTAAATTTAATTTAAGTGTTGTGTAAATTTTCTCATGTAAGTGAATTTGTATATTTATTCTTTATGAGAAATAAATGATCTTAAACCTGATTATAATCTATGATAAGAAACAAAATACTTACAAAAGAATAGGCATAATGCAACCATTTATCATAGAGTAAGTACCTGCTTGTACAAGATGGAGCTAAGACGCTACGTCGCTAGATCAATTCATAAATATGATTGGCTAATTTAGGCTTCTCAAGACTAAGAGCGACGTGGACACTTTTTATTTTTCTCAACAAATAAATACTACTTATTTTATTCAAAGAAACTCAAAAATACCTGCTGAAGTATTACTCCCCAAAGGGGGAATAACCCCTGATTTTAAGTACTCTGGTCTTCGCGGCAATCGCAGTGGCTCGACTGTAATGTTGTTGTTGAAGCGTGGACTGAGGCGGTCACCGACTGCAATATTTTAGCTGCCCCTCCTTGCCCCCTCCCCTTCTGCAAAAAGGTCACAAAATCACGTTTGTTGTATCGGAGCCTCCTTAAGTATTCATTCTATTAAGTTTTATGTATTTTTCTGTAAGACAGTGGAGTCCAAGGGCAATAGGGTCCTATTATACCTTTTGGGTACGGAACTTTAAAAACGGTGAAAAGGAATGAAATAATTACTTATCAACGGTTTTCTGTAAGACTGCGATTCCTCTCCTTTGTTGAAATTATGAGTCATAATATTGAGTCAATTCACATAGAATTTTGTTTCAAACCTATTAAACAAAATTAGTAGAAATTTAACAAAATAAACTTCTATATTTTCCAACAGTAGGTTCTTCCTATTTTGTTTCTTACAACACTAATTGGCTACTGTCATCAATTTGTCATAAATTGACAAACAAGTTTTTAATACTATCTACTGCTTTTGTTGGGTCCCAAATCCCAAATAAAGTATCAAAACTGAATTTAAAGCAATTGAAATACTAAATAAAATTACTATCGGAAAAATATGACAACTGTTTGATTTTCAGAGTTAATAAGACCCAAACAATATGGATAAGCTAACAGTAATATCAGGCACTTTATTCATGACAGCTGATGTTTTCGCAATTGTAAGCCTCGCAATGCCAGACTGGATAATAACCGAAGTTGGAGGTAATTATTATGCTAATTAGACGTATTTTAAACCTTATTTACGACTCTAATAAATATGTACATGTCTTTTCCATTGTACATATTCAATTAGCTCTGCTCCACCATAAATTATCAACAGCCAGTCTTTACTGTAGAAAAATTTATGAACTGGTTTCAAACTCGTTCTTTCCGTAAAAGTTGGTGGTATTGTTTGGTTACGATTTTAAATACCACATTGTTGTTTGTATATTTTTAATATCAACTACATTAACATCATTGTATGTTATTTGTGTGAATAAGTTGTTTCCATCATAAAGTTAAGAGTCATACCCATAAAGGGAAGTTCTAATATTGTTAATACTGTTGCATAGGATAAATTTAAAATATAATAAAAAAAAGTATTAGTCTCTTACTCTTATTAGGACTTGGATTGTATAAATTTTTAATTTAAATAAAAAAATGCTGTTCTGGAATTTTTGTTTACAAGAACCAATTTATATTTTAGACATGTCTTTGACTATCACAAATAATATTTTTGTATTATGGTAATCTAGGTATTAAAAACTTCTTCAAAAATGTATCAAAACATCCAACATTATGAGCTGTTTGTTACATTTTTATAAACTTTTAATTCAAAAGTAACTGTGTGTCATGCTTTCATACTAAACTGCTAAATGTCAATGAAATTTTGACAAATACTGCTTTACCGACAACTGTGATTATAGTATGTACCAAAAGCTAGTTTAATGTAAATTTAAATCCAGAACAAGGATATACATATATGTTTTTTTTACTGACACCATATGTTTATATTCAGGTGACACTCGCCTTGGGTTAATGTGGTCCTGTATAACCTTATACAATAGGCCTCAAGTATGTTTCACTCCTGACTTACAACCTGAATGGTTGCTAGCATTGATTTGTATATTCATTGGATGTATATGCATAACTACGACAGTGATCCTTTTAGCGTCCAGCCATTTTGACAGGAATGTAATACCGTATGCACGATGGGTTGGATTTGCAGCCAGTGAGTATTGTTATTGTATTAGTTATAACTATGTTGTACAAAATAGAAACATTTCTGTTGAAGTGCCTCGGTAGCGCAGTGGTAGCGAATGCGACTGCTGTACTTGAGGTCTCGGGTTCAAATCCTGGGTCGGATCAAGTGTTTGTGTGATCTACAAATGTTTGTTTCGGAGTTTGGGTGTTTTCTTTGTAAAATATGTATGTATATACAAAAAAAAGTATATATGTATTCATATCAGTTGTCTAGTACCCATAACACAAGCTCTGCTTAGCTTGGAACTAGATGGTGTTGTGTGTTAGATGTCCAAAATATTTATTATTATTATGTTCAAGGCCAACATAAGTTATGAACTCTAATAGAAACATCCAAGGCCATTTTTATGTTAACAAGTTGGCAAATTGATTACTATATCTGACTGAAGTCCCAAGGCCTAGAAACTAAAAAAAAACGAAGTGAATAAATGGTTTCCACTTAGCTACAGCTCCAACCATGCTTCTAAACTATATGCACTATTGTTAAGGGAAATGCACCCTTCTGTTTCAGTGGTAGTATTTTGCCTAGCTGCAGTCATATTCCCCATGGGATTTCATGTCGACGATATTGGAGGACAGCCGTATCAACTACCGAACAGCCACCAAGTTGGCATATCATATATATTATTTGTATTATCTTTATGGATTACTGTGATATCCGAGTTGTTTGCTGGTAAAGTTTGCCTGCCTCATTTTTAAACTAAGATTTCTGTGCAATTAAAGATCTGTTAAACTGCCTCGGTGACGTAGTGGTACGCGTATGCGACTGCTAAGCTTGAGGTCTCGGGTTCAAATCCTGGGTCGGACCAAATGTTTGTGGAATCTACAAATATTTGTTTCGGAGTTTGGGTGTTTTCTATGTATAATATGTATGTATTTACAAAAAAAAAAGTATATATAAGTATTTATATCAGTTGTCTAGTATCCATAACACAAGCACTGCTTAGCTTGGGACTAGATGGCGTTGTGTGTTAGATGTCCGGAATATTTATTTATTATTATTATTATTATTATTTAGTTGGTAGCTATAATGATTTATTAATGTATGTAAATGTTTGTAAATAACCTGCAAGAAGGAATACCTACTAATTCAAAAGGATATTTAATATGTGTAGGTAGAACAAAAAAAGCTCTAAAGGGATGTATATGAACTATGCGTGTACGAGAGTAACTTTTGTATAAGGCATAATCTCATACAAACAAGCTCAAGTGTATTGTAGTTACTGTAATATTGTATAGGTATGTATATAATAATAATAATAAACTTTATTTTTAAAATAAACCTAATACAATACTGGAGAGAATTATAATAGGAACAGTTCAAGAGTAACTAAGCAACTAATGGTAACATGGCTTCAGCGGAATTAGTTTTTATTATTGATGTCCTTTTATTTGTAATATAGTATTGATATTATTGATGTTAATAAAATTTATAGGGACTGGTGTAATGAGAAAGTATTATTTACTATATAATTATTTACTATGTAGTTGTTGACGAAGAAAGGCTGCTAGATCGTTTAGTTTTTACTTGTGGCAAGTTAGTTTAAATATGTACTATACAATTTGTCTATAAATCACAACATTCCATTTTGGAAGAACTACCTACAGATTCTAGAAACGCTTAAGTTCGGTTATAAACATGTCACGGAAATTGAATATGTTGAAGATTATACATAGTTGAATTTCGAATTGTGAGAACAAATAAATTAATTTACCGGATATTACAGTTAATTTTACATTAATCTCCTTTTTTGAAATATCTTATTATCTCAACAATATTTAAAAAGCTTAACATTTACAGATATAAAGGATTGTATGTAACATCTGATGGTCGTATTATTAAGATTGTATTGTATCTATTTGATATTATTAAAATTTAAGATTAAAATTTTAATGGAAATTACTTTTCTTATTTTTTCGATGGTTTTATACAACTGGGTGAGTTATTGTGTTGTAAGTTTTTAGTTTATATTGTTGAGAAGTATGAACGCCTATGCTAACTTACATAGCAATACACATGACGCGTATGTCTGCCTTAAACATAGCAGAGGCGTTAGTTCCAATAAACTTAAAACGAGTCTGGGAGAAATAATGGCCCGTTATATTAGTCTGGTTCCTTGGAAAATATTTTATAATATTATACATAATGACATATATAAAATTCAGGCTGCCTAAAATGACGTAAGTTAGTATGGTTTCTTTCCACATTTGATTCCTGCTAGTTAGCAGTAACAAAAAAAGTTAAATATACTGCGGTATTATTTAATGAAATTACTAATTAAAATACTTATTGAATTTAAAATATAATATAGTTAAAATGTTTGAAAAAAAATCGTCGTCAGCTGATTATTTGTTGGTGAAAAGAGAGCCCGTTTGTTTTATAAAGAGACTGCAACGCTGGAATGCAATGAATGCATGACATGTTTATCACGCTGACTGACGGTGTAACCCACGTACGTAAAAGTACCTACAGCTGGCAATTTTCTTTACTATTTTAAAAGTATAAAAATTAAGATATATAAATTTGATAATACTAATATTATAAAGCTGAAGAGTTTGTTTGATTGTTTGAACACGCTAATCTCAGGAACCGCTAGTCCGATTTGAAAAATTCTCAAATGTACAGTTTTGTTGCAAAATAGCAATCAAATTCCTTCGAAGATTACTACGTCGAGGTGACACAGCAGGATTTTCTTGGATAAATTAAACTAGCTACTGCTTAATTTCAGTATTCGGTCCCGGTTGTCATGAACAAGTCAGTGCCCTCGAATATACTAACAACTAGTTCAACCTTCGAATTCAGATCACCCTCAGGGTAGCGGAGATCAGATACCAGTTGCTCTGTGTAAAAACTGATATTCAGATAAAACCAGTTGAACTATCAGACTCCAAATAATATTGGGAATAATTGGACCACTGCTATTGGAGCAGGTGACGTTAAATACCAAGACCCTATACAATCGCGAGATATAGGTACAATCTTAGAGAATATTTTCTACATACTGATGTAGGAGTGCATAGCAAAGTAGTTGCAGTGGATACCGGACTCATTCTGCTCGCTTTGGCTAAAGAGAATTGGCGCAAACCTGTAGTAGGTACCTACTTAGTATTTCTATTAATATTATAAATGCAAAAGTTTGTAAGGATGTGTGTGTGTTTGTTACTCTTTCACGTAAAAAATACTAACGGATTTTCATGACACTTTGCAGTAATATAGCTTAGACATCGGAATAACATAACTTAAAAAAAAATACCGTGGGAGAGCCACGCTACGGCATGAATGGGCCTGCTCGACCGGAGTGATACCACGGCCTCACAGAAAACCGGTGTGAAATAGCGCTTGCGCTGTGTTTTACCGAGTGAGTGAGGATACCGGAGTCCTATACCCCATCCCTGCGGGGTATAGGCCTCCTGCGGTTGCGGGTGTCCATGGACGGCGGTAATCGCTTACCATCAGGCGATACGTTTTGCTCGTTTGCCCCCTATACAATAAAAAAATTATAGAGATTTTTTTGAATTTGGACATAATATAACGATAACTGTCAAGTAAGTCGTAAAAAACTACGGAACAGCCCTCCGAGAGCATCTTGGCGTACGCTGCCCAAACCGTTGGAGTTATAGGATAATATTGTACTGTAGTATTGTTCCCCTAAAATAGGCCTGAATAAAAGTCCGAGACAGCATATATCTACCTCTTATTGTGGAAGCCAGCATATAATAAAAAATGAGCCAAAAGCAATTAAATAGGATACTTTTTACTTTGCAAATTTTAAAGTATTTATCAAATTCTTATGAAAATTAACACATTTTCGCTTTCAGTATTTAATGTAAATGAATTTTGTTATTTACAACTAAGCAATTCGAACATAAGTTATCCCGATAAGATTGAACTAAATAAAGGCGCCATTAAACGCATACCATGAGTTAGGTTGGCGCGCAGGCTGAGGGGTAGTTCATGCAATGCCAATGTTAATATAGATGCGAAAGTAATTAGGTCTATTTGCTTAGTCAGACGGCTGCACCGATTTTAATGAAATTTGCTATGAAGATACTTTGATTGTTAAAAAAGGGCAGTGGCTACGAGTTACCACGATAACTGACATAAACGTGGACGGACACGCGAGCAAAAGCTAGTAATATTATAAATTCGCAAGGACCTGTTTGTTACGCTTTCACGGCTAAAGCACTGAACGAATTTTGATAAATTTCAGTAGAGATAGTTAAAGTAGCCTATGCTACTTTTTGATGAGTAACCTACATGTATGCGGGCGAAGCCGCTAGTAAAACATATATAACATATATTTAGGAAGTCAAGTGAGTAGTGAACCCCATAGACCCTGAACCACATAGCCATTACTCCTATTTACAGTCATGTGAAATGGCAAAATTGAAACAAAAACATAAATAAACAAAAATTATTTATTAACTAGTTTAAAATACGTTACGTTACGTTGCGTGGTTTTATATAATTATAATTGATTAAAATTATTATCTACATAATATTTAAAAAAATTAACAAAGTTCCTTCACACTAAGTCTTTTAAAAGTTTTATTCACTTTTGCACTAATCTTGTTCCTGTTTTATTCAGAAGGCTGCTCATCGGTATAGTTGTTCTTTGCTTCTGCTTCTGGATCTGGATCTTCCATGGAGTTCCTTTTCTGCTATACAACTCAATATATAATTGCATTGCCTCATCTTAATAAAGGATTAAAATTTAACATGTGAAATATGCTGAGTGATGAGACGGCTGCTGACGGTTGATCGCAGTGAACGTGTAACAACACTGTAAACCTGCAGCGTCGTAGCCGTTACATTACCACGCACCAAGTTACCATAACTGGACATCTAATAGGATGTCCATACAGAAAATGTTAGAGACTCGCTACGACGGGTTGACTAGCTTTACAATCAATGTGAGATTGATCGCCAGTATATGAAAGTGGGAACTGATTTAAGAATTCTAATGCCTTAGAACTGGACTCAAACGCCAACTCTCGAACAATGTAGTCCACAGGAACAGTCTGTCTGAAGCTGTACATAAAAGAAAATGTTAATAACCACAACCAGCTAAGCTGGCATATTTCCTGGCATGTATTTACATCTGTAATATAAATGGTGCCATTAAAAAAAATCCCTATTATTACTTTTAATTATCTTGTAGGATATTCATGTTTTGAAACGAATCCTTCCTACAAATTAACCAGTAGAATTGAGTAACTATTGAAATTTTAATTAAGCAAAAATTCAATCGATTTAATTTTGTTAAAAGTTTGGATTATATTAAAAACTTGGTAATACAAAATTTATAAACTTTAAAAATCGATCATAATCAAACACTAAGATCATTAAAAAGTATAAAACAATATGTGAAAGTATAAAACACCCTTTCAAAAGTAACAAGCATTTTTTTACCTTTATTTAACAGACGCTGAATTTATTACTAGTTAATACTATTTAGTTTTTTTTAATGATATCAATGACGTGTCCAGAATTCGATATCTACAATATGCACATCTATACATATAACATCCATACTACGGACGTGGCGTTCTATTTCCGTTAAAAGGTTTATGCAGTTTATGCAATATGTTAAGGTATTTTTCAAAATTTGACTTCAATAAAACCAAACTACATACGCATGTCTAGCGTAACATAAGGAATATACGTACGAGCAAGAACAAGGCAAGTCTAGGACAAGAGAAGATCAAAAAGGTTATTTAACCAAGCCTGAAGGTGTATAAGTTTGTTTGTTTTGATTATTCACTTTAGAGAAAATAGTTGCCACATGTTAGGTAATATTGTGGAGTGCAGATTTGTGACCGTAGATCCCATCCACAAACTTGTGAAAATTTTTAGTGTTGGATAACCCATTTATCGAGGAAAGCTATATAACATTAGGCTAAGACCAAAAGGACAGCATATTTGTTTTGCAAAAACTGAGAAAATTTATTCCTTTTCAGAAATGTAGACGAAATAGTGGTTTAATTTAAGACGTTCTGGTTGACTTACTTGTATTCTTACATACCTTCAAATACAGCCCTACTTTTCTAATTAATAAGATTATGTAATTATTTCTCTGCAAAGTAATTTATTTCTTTTTTTTTTAAAAGGATAACTCCTGCACTATGATAAATCCTGTTGTCAGGCGTTTGTGCCTTTACATACATCAAACAGGCACATGGAACAACAACCTATAAATCACATGTGTTGTCCCATGTGGGGATTGAACCCGGCAATATTCAGCTTAGTACAAAGCGAGACTGCTAAACAAGTACATCATCTATTGAATTTTATGTACATATTTTCCATTGACTATTTAAAGTTATAAAAATAGCACCAATAGTAAATATAAAAAGACGTACGACTTAATGATGTATTTCATGTATTTCTTTCTTTCCCTGTCCACAAACCAGTCCATAAGGTATCCTCCCATTTTTGGCGCATTTTTATACAGCCGGAAAAAACTGCGCATGTTTCCTAGAGCCCATGCTTGTCTAGTTTTCATGGCATGTATCATACATTCATCTGTCAAATCTTTTTCTTTTGGAAGCACTTTGCACATTGAGCCAATATCTGAAAAATAAAAAATTAGTAATGAAAGTCACAATCTATACTAATATTATAAAGAGGAAAGGTTTGTATGTAAGTATGTTTGTAACGAATTGGCTCAAAAAGTACTGGACGGATTTTAAAAATTCTTTCACCATTTAAATGCTACATTATCACTGATTAATATAGGCTATTTGAATTGTAAGAAAAAAAAAAAATATGTACACTAATAACTGCAGGTAACACTGCGAGGTTCAGCTAGTCATTAATAATTGGTACAAACAATTAACAATTCTTAAAATAGCACTTACCTAAAGTATTATTTGTAAAGATATAGTAGAGTATTCTATAAGCTGTAAACTCTGAAATATTTGTAGCACAATCAGGTAATTCACAGTAGAGCATTTTCAGCTGTGTTTGACACTGATTGAATTCCTCATGGTCACCCTTTTCTAAAGCAATACGTGCATGTGTTTCATACACTTCAACTGTAAAACCATCTCGTATTCCTTGCACCTGCAATTAACAATAATATTTGAAATTTATTCCACATATTTATAACATTTAATCTCACAAACTAAAGACAAGTCAGTCACATAGTACACACTTCACAAGTCTTCTCTACTCATTATACCTTCCATTATTATTCCGAAGGCTTAACGTGCTCTCCGACGCACGGCTATTAAGGAAGTTCTTGTACAAACAACCCGGGCATCGAACTCGAGACCTATCAAGTCACTTAAGCTAACCCCTAGACCAACACTCATTATACCTTTCATACAAGCCACATATCACACACATTTTGTAAATTGTCGTTACTGTAAAAGCCTGAATTGTGGTGGAGTAAGTCCTAATATTTTTCAGTAAAACCAAGATTTAGGTAAAAGTCTGAAATCTTAGGATTTGCCTCGAGACCCATGTCTTGACGTAAATCCTAAGATTTATTTCTTTCAAGCTAAATCAATTATGATTAGTAAATGTTGATTTTGGAAATAAAAAATCCAAACTCATCTTATTAATCCAAATGATTCAACAATAACACAGATCTGGCCTCGGCTCAGCGGCCATTGCGGCGGCACGCATGCTCACCTTTGCGCAAGTAGGTAAATATGCGAAAAATCTAAGAATTTACTGTAGTACAGAGGTTTGAGTATATTAAATTTATAGACATTCTGTTTAAAACCTCATTAATCTTACCGTTAAATCTTGTCTAATGGACTTTAATTGATCACATGCATATCTATAATCTTGATTATCAATCCACCGCTGTTTTACATTTCTTAATGAATTCATCAAAACAAATAGAGGCCGGACTTCACATGCTTCCGGTGCTCGAGTTAATCTCAAAAATGATTTCTCAATGTCTAAGCATGTACCAATAATGTGCACATTATTGTCATCATAATCTCCATCATTATCCTGAATTATAGGTCTTCTTGCAGATGGCTCTTCTCTCCTTACACCTCCCTGAACAGAGCTTGCTATAGAAGGCACATTAGGTGCATTACCAAACCTTTCTGCCCTCTTCTGCAGCCTCTCAGCATTACCCTGAAAATCTTCAACTACAAAGTCAAAAGATGGTTTCTTTTTATTATTTGCACTTTTTTGATATTTGTCAGATTTTTTCTGATCTAAAGACAGTCGATCTTTAACTTTCTGTCGGTTTTTGCCTTTGGACACTTTTTTTTCCTCTACCTCATCACTAGAAGCTGAAGAAGCACTGAAAACATAAAAAAATATTATAACCTTATTTTGTTTCAACAGGAGCATTTCATAAAATAAATCAATAAATAAAAGGTATCTCTTTATGTAAATGTTAATGTTGTGTGCAGTTTTACATTTTTACATTCTATTTAATCATTGATTATTACTATCTGAATATTAAAGAGAAGAGAATAAAGAAAAAAATTATAGGAATCACATACCTGAGCCTCTTTCTGATTGGACTTCTAGAATGAGATCTACTCCTAGAATGAGGGCGTCGTTTCCTCTGGGGAGAATTTTTATGACTAACAAAACCTCTACCAGGTAAATGTCCTCTGTTTTTAGGAGGTTCTACATTTTCAGGTTTCTGATACAAACTTAAGGTACCACGAACTGGTTTGACAGACAAACTATTACGTTCACTGTGAACACTAGGGATAGGTTCGTCATCCCAATTCCTGGTCCAAATTTCATCTTTATTAGCTGCAGCTGTTATTCTTCCTTTTAAACATATATCAATCTGATCACGGTCAAAAGCTGATTTGCATTTTTCATAGCATCTTTTAATATACCTCTCCAAACTATCAGGCCAAGTGCCAGCAGTAGTAGAAATAGATCCAGAGGACAAAAACTTTGAAGTGTTGTTTATAGTACTAGTCTCATCCTTCATTATATCATGAGTTTGATTGGCACAGCCATGCCCCACTGGGTTTGGTGGCTGAGGTATATCTTCTGTTGCCAAAGGAGGTGGCAACGGAACATCAATAGGTGGAGGGGGAGGAGGTTTAGGAATGTCTGGTGGAGGCAAAGGTGGTAGTGGTGGGGGATGGTCTGGTAATGGTGGCAAAACGACGGTGTCCATGTTTCCTTCATTCCCTTTGTTATTAGGAGATTTTTTGCGTTTCTTTTTGAAGCCATTGTTGTTGGAAAGAAGAGGATTTCCATTAAGGGGTATAGGTGCTGGTTTTCTAACATTATTTAGATTAAACCTTATAGGTGGTTGATTAAAGAAAGGTCGGCTAGTGTCGAGAGGGGACATCCCAAGTAAAGGTGTCGAAGGTGGTGGTTTGGAAAATTGAGGATGATTTAAATCACACTTCTGATCTTTATTTTGATGAAACTGATGAGGGCTGTTCGGAAATCCGGTACCGTTGTTCATTTGATTGAAGTATTGGTTATAATACGGAGGATACATACCACTGTGAAAACCATTATTGTATTGCGTATACATACCATACAACCACGAATTATGGTTAGGTGGCATACCATTCATCGTTTGTATGGGTGGATCTTTTGAACTGTTTTCCGACATTTTTGCAAAATAGTATGGTATGTAAGTAAGTAAATAAATTTAAAATTGATCGATAACTTACAATGACCTTTTAACAAAATGGCGACGTGTTGTTTTCTACACTTTCTATCTTTACTTATAGATGAATCCGCTTATAATACGTTCACACACTTCTAATGTTCATAATTAACATTATGACTAATAATTATCACATGCTATTAAAAAATATAGGTAAAAGTGCAAGGATTTCAGGCCACTTCGCAATTATAATCCCGTGCATGGCTTGCCTTACAAGTGTTGCCAGCCGAGTCTTCTCAGAAGTTACTTAAAATATTCAAAAAAGTTACCTTTTTGTGTAAAAAGTAACCTTCCAATTTTTCAGAAAAATCGATTACTTTAGATAGAAATAAATATATTTAATTAGATTAGAAAATAATTCGATTTAGTGCTACATTTTGATTTAGAAGGTCAAAGGTCACAAAAATCGATTTTTTGCGCTTTTTTTGTAAAAATCTCATTTCCTATGGGTTTTTTGCTATTTGTATTCATTATCAATATTGTAGAATACAAAATTGTGTACAAATTTTGTTAATTTTTTTTTTATACGTTGTACCGTTTTCGAGATAGAGGGCGGAGAGCGCGCGATCACAGCATCACTTCAGGTAAACCGATGGCTCCAGTCGAAAACGCGCCATATACTGTTGATGAACTATCGATAAATCAATGATTATAAATATTTGTAATTTTTTATTAACTATTATATTATATTCATTCCTCTTCTACTATTGTAATAGTAATACAGTACTAACTGATTATTTTTCATGATTACTGTTCCTTGATTTTAAAAGGTATAAAAACAAACTCACAAATACACAGTAATATATAGGTTAGTGTGCCTACACAGGTAAGTGTACCAAGCTTTTAATAAATATCTATATACAATGTATTATGTTTCAAAATTTGGAGGGAATCTTTAGTTTTTGTTGTCGATCACTTGTAACTGTCACTGCAGGCAAATAACATGAACGACGCCAACAAACGAACAAGACATTATAGCTTTCCATTTCATGTTGCTTTTAATTTGTTACATGAATGTAAGAAATTAAGTTGATTCAACAAATTTCGGCAAGTCAGCTAAAAGTAACTTTTTCAGAAGACGTGCGTCAGAAGCTCCGCACGGCGGGCCCCCCCCCCCTTACCGAGACTCTCCAGCTCAGCTTCCTGCAGCAAGTGGTCGAGGGCCTATTCCCGCAGCGGGCGGAGCACACGCCCCCGTCGATGGCCGATCTGGCCACACAGCATCACTTCAGGTAAACCGATGGCTCCAGTCGAAAACGCGCCATATACTGTTGATGAACTAACGATAAATCAATGATTATAAATATTTGTAATTTTTTATTAACTATTATATTATATTCATTCCTCTTCTACTATTGTAATAGTAATACAGTACTAACTGATTATTTTTCACGATTACTGTTCCTTGATTTAAAAAGGTATAAAAACAAACTCACAAATACACAGTAATATATAGGTTAGTGTGCCTACACAGGTAAGTGTACCAAGCTTTTAATAAATATCTATATACAATGTATTATGTTTCAAAATTTGGAGGGAATCTTTAGTTTTTGTTGTCGATCACTTGTAACTGTCACTGCAGGCAAATAACATGAACGACGCCAACAAACGAACAAGACATTATAGCTTTCCATTTCATGTTGCTTTTAATTTGTTACATGAATGTAAGAAATTAAGTTGATTCAACAAATTTCGGCAAGTCAGCTAAAAGTAACTTTTTCAGAAGACGTGCGTCAGAAGCTCCGCACGGCGGGCCCCCCCCTTACCGAGACTCTCCAGCTCAGCTTCCTGCAGCAAGTGGTCGAGGGCCTTTTCCCGCAGCGGGCGGAGCACACGCCCCCGTCGATGGCCGATCTGGCCAGAGACGACGGGGACGGAGGGATTGAAGTGCCGCCCGTTAGGGAATCGGACGTTGGGGCGGCTGTTCTGCGGATTCGTTCCAAGAACACCGCCCCCGGGCCGGACAGGGTACCACCCCGAGTGATGGCCCGAGCCCTCGACCATATGTCGGACCGCCTCAGGGAGGTTTTGGACGCCAGCCTGGCGTCCGGACGCTTCCCTGAGTGCTGGAAATGCGGGAAGCTGGTCCTACTGCAGAAGCCGGGACGGCCTGCCGATTCGGTCGCGGCCTATAGGCCCATCGTGTTGCTGGACGAGGCGGGCAAATTGTTCGAGAGGATTCTCTCTGCCCGCATCGTCCGGCACCTAAGCGAGGTGGGGCCCGACCAGTCGGACGCCCAATTCCGGTTCCGAGAGGGGCGTTCGACGGTCGATGCCGTGATGCGCCTTAGGGCCGTGACCGAAGAGGCAGTGAGCCGTGGCGGCGTGGTGTTGGCGGTGTCCTTGGACTGCAGTGCGGACTCGGCCCAGCACACGCTGGAGTTCTGCCCCACTTGGGCAGCGCAGCGCCGGGCCCTCACTGCAGAAATCGGAGGAGATCTCTCGCTACCGGCCATCATACGCTCCATGGCCGGTAGCGATTGCAGTTTTACCGCGGTCGCATCCTTCTGCGAAGACGTAATTTCGCAGAAGGAGGCGGCGGAGAAGGCCCGGAAGGACGATATCAAATCGGACCCGATCCGCCGCCGGCGACCCGGGCGGCGGAGGCGCGCCCATCTGCGCCTCATGCCGCCCTGAGTGTGGCCGCGGATGGTGGGGACGGGTTTTCCCCTCCATCCGCTTTAATGGCCAGCCGCGAAGGGGCGACGTACGCGTGTGCCGTGCGTCGCCTAAATTGAGAGTCTTCCAGCAGACGGTGCCCGCTTCAGTGCGGGCAGGCGCTGGGAGGGGTCCGATCGTGTAATATCTGCAGTTCCCGGACCCCTCCCTTCTCAGGCGCAGAGTTGGCACACCGTGTGGTTTTACTCGGTTCGATTCCGACACACCGCCCCGCCGCAAACGCCGGCGGGGTGACGGCCCGAGGGGGTTTCCACACGTTAAAAAAAAAAAAAAAAGGGAGGTTAGGCGAATACCATAGTGTGGAGACTAGTGGAGAGGCACTTCGTTTTCACTTCGTACAACCTCGGATCGCCTCGAGCAACTTCCATTTGTTAAGCTTTGCATATTTAATTGGTAAGGTTAGTTCCCCCAACTGCTCAATTTGTAACAAAGTTGAAGACGTATATCATATTTTGATGGAATGCATCCGAAACGAAGCTGAAAGAAAGCAATTATTTGTAAACCTAATTTTAATGTGGGTGAATGTAATAGCATTCTGGCTATTCCCTGCACGGAGAAAGCGAGAACACTGTATTATATAACTGAAATGAATATGTTAAATAGCACATAAGTTGTATTTTTATGCGGGCGACATAAACACTTCGTGACTAAGCCCTCATTAAATAAATAAAGAAAACAAAAAAAGAAGCGCCTCTCCACAGTATTCGGGCACAGAGTCACAGAGTAATTAACCCTACAGTATTTTGGAAATCCTGTTTTTTTTTATTATTATGGCAAGATAGTTTTCGTCTTTTTTGCCAATGTCAAGTTCAAAAGGAAGGGAAACAAGGAATTTTGGCAAAAAGGATTAATAACGGAATTTTAAAAAGCGCGGGAAGCTCGAAACAGGGCGGACGTAATTTTTCTTTGGAAATTTTTAATTTTATTTTTAACTTGTATAAATATCTCATTTGAGTTGTGTAACAAATATTTCATAGTAGTTAGTGTATAACTATTATATTAGTGTATAACTATTATATTAGTGTATAACTATTCTATTAGTGTATCATCGTCTTAGCCGAAAGACATCCACTGTTGGACATAGGCCTCCCCTAAGGCTCTCCATAACAAATTGTTCTATCAATATGTTCCTGATTATTTGGTAAGTTTTGTACATATTTTTACTGTAGTAGGTGTATGAACGAACCTCCCGATCCAATCTTGGGGGACTTAGATTCAGTTCTAAGTCCCTCTGTAGAAAGTAATGTCACAATAAATTCAAAAGAAGATGGTATGAAAGCTGATGTATCTTTGAGTAGTACGGATAGTAATAACCGTAAAAGATCTAAATATCTTAAAAAGGTGCACTGACTGACTGGACTCCAGAAGAAAGTAATGTTAATATACCTATGGTTATGGAGAAATTATAAAAATAAGACGACTTAATTATAAGGTTGGTGGTTCAGTGACTTGGAAACCGTCACAATCAGTTGTGTTAACCTTTGATGTTCCAAGTACAGTGTTTTAATTGCTGTATTGATACGGATATAGTCATAAAAAAGTTAATTGCCGTACACGTCCTAGATGCTTTAAGAGTGACCAAGAGCATAAAAGTAAGAATTGTTCTGTGGAAGAAAATTGTGCATTATGTACAAATAAACAAAATATTCTGGACAAAAGCAGATTGTATTATCTTTGTCTCAGAGTAGTATTTCTTACATGGAGGCAATCAAACTCCATCCCTCATTATCAAAGTCATATGCTGATGTCACAATAAGAAACCATCGTATGCTTGATAAAAATCAAATCAACCAAACACCTCATAATGCACAAATTACTTCTTATAAAAAACAGTGTTCTAAAAACCCCGTCCACCATTAATTTTACAAAAAGGCCAATTAGCTTACAATACAATAGCAAAATGTCTGTAATAGACTACGGGCCCGTATCGAAAATTGATGGGTCATGTGAACCACCACCGATGCCGTACAAAAATAGTGAGCCACAAAGTTGGATTTCTTTTTGATTTCCCGGCGATTGTCTCGCTCAATTTAGTCATTTAATTTTAGACGGCATCGGTCCCATTCAATTTCAATATCTCTTCTAATCCATTATCCCGCAACGCCGTACAAAAATTATGTGACAAGGGAGAAAAATCGACGGTTCCTACTCCCTCCCCTTCACCTATACTCAGTTGGACAGCTTCCAAGTGACAGCATAGTGCTAAATGTTATTGTTTTATGCCCCTGTATCTTTCTAAAAAAGTCTCCTGGTGGTTCACATGACCCATCAATTTTCGACACGGGCCCGTAGTCTATAACATCAGCAAATGGTTGTGCACTTATAATTAAAGTGGATGATGAAAAAAGCACAAAAAAAATTAAAACTATTATTACATTACAGAATTCATTATTTATAAATAATCTTTTGAAACAGTCCAACACTGCCATTATAATTGATATTATCTCTAATTTACTCCCTAATAATGGATCTAAAAATTCTTTAGAGAAATTTTAAATCTAATAAAATGATTTAATTTATATTATGAATAAATTTAATTGTTCGATATTTTTTTTTTATTGAATCGTGGGCAAACGTGCAGACGTATCACCTGATGGTAAGCGATTACCGCCGCCCATGGACACCCGCAACACCAAAGGCGTCACAAGTGCGTTGCCGACCTTTGGGGGATGGGAAAGGGGATGGGGGTAGGGGTGGGGTATGGGCCTCCGGTAAAAATAATAGTGGTGTGAAGACATCTATCCTTATTTAAATTACTTCCATGATCTAACTTCTCTCCCTAAGCTCTACTTATTACATTCTTGGAGAACTTTGTTAGTTGAAACCTCTCAATTTAAAGGTGTACTATTTCAACATAATATTTCCACTAAGAGTTACAGAGTAACTTAAGCTTATGAAACTTTTAGTAAATTTAATAGCAAAGAAATAGGTTACCGATGGCGGTGGCAACCCATTGGCCAAAGGACTTATTGAAAAATAAATAAATACTTAAGTTTCAATTATTACTTGATACTGTGTTTCCAATTCGACTAATTGCGATCCATTAAAATAGAATTTTGCAGATTCTAGACCGGTAGCCTAATGTCAAAAATGACAATTAATCATCCCTCCTCTGTCTGGTCGCGGAACGCGATGTCAATTTTATTTCTTGTGTTTACTTGACGGACCCAAATATTTTTTCAGAACTGAAAAAGGTTTTTTGAATATTTAAATACTTATAAAATTACCTTTCTTTGGAGAATAGAAATATATAAGATATACACGGATTCAGTTCTATGTAAATTTATCCGTAAGAAATAAGTGATAAAACTATTGAATTGATTACAAGACGATTAGGAAAAAAGAATGAAGAATAAAATGTTTGACTATCCAAGTTCTTTTTTAGTAATCTAATCATGTATATAAATAAATTAAATGTCATACAAATATCTTAAATGTTACAGGATGAACAAGAGTGACAAGTACATTATTTTGGAACCATGGATTTGTTGAAAACGCCCTCTGTTCAATCTCTGTTGGATTCTGATTTGGAATCGGTTGGAAGTCTTCAGTATTTGGATATTGAAGAGGTGAATACATTTATAAAAATACATAAGCCATAATGTCATTTAGTGTTTATAGTTTTATAAATATTTAAATGAAATTTCATTATCAATGTGCAAAATATCTTAAGGCAATTCAATGTCAAGTCCATTAAACTCCGACACAGTACCACAGAGTTTATCAAATATAATTTTAAGTATCTCCTTTATTCGTCATCACAAAAAACGTTCTTTGTGATAATTTTTTTAAATGCTACTTAAAAATATTGTGCACAGAAGATCAATTATAAACTTTATTATAGCATTTATCAAGGTATTTAATTTTTTAGTTTTTTAATTTATGAAAAACTTATTAAGATTAATAATAGTATGTAATTGAATGTATCACACATGCTACTGTGTTTTATACACCCACTAATTAACAAAATATGTATATTCCATTGTTGAAATATTTATGAAGGAATGGTACTCCTAGTAATTTTTTCCTGAAATATTTTATCTTGTACCATAAAATGTATGTCATAGTTTGTCATAAAGGTATGGAGGACAACAAATCTAGAAGAATATTCAATCAAGTTTATAATTTTTTTTTAAATAAATAAATTAAATTAAATTAAATAGGGAGCATTCAAGTATTACGTAATGCAATTTTTGGAGATTTTTTACTACCCCTCTCCCCCCATGTAAGCATACCATAATGTTTTAAAACATTACATAACCAAAAAATTACCATTTTTACACATAAGTCACAGGAAGTCGCTAAAATACTTTCTTATTGTTTTAATATTATTTATGAACATTTAGAATATCTTGATTTTAAAAGCAAGAAATTTCTAATGTTATTTTTTTTGTCCTAAAAAATGTCTACTGCTCATTTTATTTAAAACTAGCTGACCCACGCAACCACGTTTGCGTCTTATATTGCCGGTCGCATGAAAATTTTCCCCGTTTTTTAAACATTCTTCATTGTTGCTCCGCTCCTATTAGTAGTAGCGTGATGATATATACCCTATAGCCTTCCTCGATAAATGGACTATCCAACACTGAAACAATTTTTCAAATCGGACCAGCGGTTCCTGAGATTAGCGTTTTCAAACAAACAAACTCATCAGCTTTATTATATTAGTATAGATATATATTTCATTGTAAATACATTTAATTATGTCTTTTTCCTGACTTGGCTGTTGGCCCTGTCCTTACACGCATTTTTGCTTTATGACCATTGTTTTGCTCAGATATAGAAGACAGCGTATTTTAAATATAGTGCACAGTTGTGGAATGCCATGAAATTTGATGATGACGGCAGGGAGCAGTTCGAACAATTCCTCGGAGCAATCCATAGTAAATGCAATAGAAGATGTATAGTGAGGTCATATCTCTATGCAGTGCCAGAGTTCAGCAGATTTGAAACAGCTGAATCAATCTCCATTAGAAGCGGTCCGTAGGGAAGAGCTGATACTGGGGTGCCCCTGCCCAAAGATAAGAACAGTATTTCATATGAAGCCGAACCTCCGCCTTATAAAGCAGAAGGCATTTAAAGCATTTTACCGTGGCAGAGCCACATCGGCTTGACCGGAGTGATACCACGGCCTCACAGAAAACCGGTGTGAAATAGCGCTTGCGCTGTGTTTCACCGAGTGAGTGAGAATACCGGAGACCCATACCCCAACCCCTCCCCTCATCCCCCAAAGGTCGGCAACGCACTTATGACGCGGGCGGCGGTAATCGCTCTTAAAATCAGGTGATGCGTCTGCTCGTTTGCGCACAATTCAATAAAAAAAAAAGTGCTGTGGGCCAGAGTGAAAAACCGTCTCGATCTATTGAGCACGCCAAGCTTCTTCAAGGCCAATTTGGACTTACCCTCTAAATAGCCACGAAACTGGACTAGGAGTCCGAGTACTCACTGTTACCACTACGACCTTCATACTTCTATCTACTAAAGAGTTAGTGACCTATTCGCATAATTTCACGGTAAGCCCATAGGAAGGGAGCTTTGAAAGAAGCGCTTTGTGCCAGACCCGATCGAAAGCCTTCGCAATGTCCAAACTAACTACCAAGGCTTTCCCCTTAGCCTCAATCGCCTGTGCCCAGCGATGTGTCAGGTATACTAGAAGATCACCAGCTGATCGGCCCCTATGGAAGCCGTACTGCTGGTTACTAAGCAGATGATGACCTCTACGGTCTGGGTACCTCAGGAGTTGACAGTCGATTCCATTATTTTCGAAAAAAGGGAAGTTATTAGATTTGAACGGTCGGCTTTTTATGGATCGGGTGGACAAATGCTGTCTTCCATGATGTCGGGTTTACGCCAGAAGAGTAGGGGAGTCGGAAAGGGCACGTTAAGACCGGGTTCAACTCTGGAGCGCACCTTTTCAACAAAATAAGAGGGATTCTATCAGGGTCACTCAATTTATGGATATCAAGAGATATAAGTGCTAAACGCACTTATATCAAGAGATATAAGTGCTAAACGCACTGAGCGTTGGTAGAATTGGATACGGCTCTCTCACTGCGATATGGTAGGCGGCTCCTGTTCCCCGTATAGGTCGAGTTGGACTCAAAGAGTTTGGCCAGACGATCGACTCCCTTCTTTGCGTCATAGGCCAACCAATTATTTCCTATGTCTAGAGGTGGAAAGGATGGCTTACAGAAGTTTCCTTCGATAGCCCAAATTGGCAAGAGACCAGATTCTCGAAGGAAGACGCTTAAGCCTTTCGCCAATCCTAGTAATGTGCTGACCTGGAGGCAAAGTTGTACTCCTTTTTAAACGCGCTGGTATTTTCATCCCGTACAAGGGTCAAGTTGTTAGCGTAAGCCACTGCTGATCAAGAGGTCTCTGGTTCGATTCCCGGGTCGGACTGCTGTTGGGTTTTTCTTACAAGAAATTCTTAGTAGCAACCTGGAGTATGGAAGACGGCCGTGTTTACCGCCCGTACCTCGGAGAGCACGTTAAGCCCGGTCTTGGTCCCGGTTGTCATGAACATTTATGGCAATCTCTAAGGGTAATTTACCTTTAAAATCGTTATTGGCAAGTTAGTGCTCTCAAATATACCGACAACTAGTTCAGTCTTCGAATTCAGTTCACCCTCAGGGTTGCGGAGGTCCGATGCCAGTCGCTCCGTGGAAAAACTGATATTCAGGTAAAACCGGTTAAACTAGTAACCGATATTTGGGACCGGTTACTAGTTTAACCGGGTCCATCTTGGGAATAATAAAGGCTAGGAAGGATGAGACCGTCACCGCGTCTGCCCATACTTGGTAAGCTTACTGCGAAAAGCCTTTTTCGAAGATGAACCAAACCAGGGCCGACATTTACCAATGGGGACCACAGAAGATGAAAAGCTTCATACCCTTCAGCACCACATCAGCAAAGGAACAATCAGCAGTGTTGGGATTATCCGGCGCGAAGCATACCTGCCTCTAAGGGTAATTTCCATTTCAAAATTTCGAGAATAAAAAGTTCTAAAAATACTCGAGAGATTTAAAAAAAAACAATGTTATGTAACGCCTGGTTCAAACCCTCTCCCTTCCCCTCCCCTCTCCTCCTAAATTCGTTACGTAATACTTCAACGCTCACTAGCAAAGAAACTAAAAAAGTAGAACCACTTTAGTACTTTATGAAGGTATGGAGGAAAGCAAATCTAGAAGTATATTTAATTAACACCATATTTATCTTCCTTATATGTCTATAAAGAAATAAATTAAGTATTGTCAAATATACTGTAATTTTTTGAGATTTAAAAATTACACATAATTTCAGATTAAAAAAAAACAAATGTTTATCTTTCACCCAAAAAGATAAAGAGCAAAAAAGTGTAACGTTGCCATAATTTTGATGATGATGATTACATTTCAGTTAGATGAAATTGAATATGCACTGCCTGCTAGTGAGGCACCAACTCTGGCTGAAGTATTATCTACTGAAGAGGAAGAAGAACCAAAACATAAAGAAACCAATTTGAAGAGAGAGAGAGAATTTGAAGAGCCAGCTACTTGTTCTGTCCTCCAAGTAGACTTTCTACAGGGAGTGTCTCAACAAATCCTACAAGCTCAAGTATGTTTTGTTTAGTGTTATGTTATGGCTTGTATTTATTTTTATATCATTAATAGAAGCACCTTATCGCTTATAAGATTTGTCGTATCATGCAAGCCAGCAACCTGTAAAAACATGTCATCTTTACCTAAATAATAATAATAATAAATATTTCGGACATCAAACACACAACGCCATCTAGTCCCAAGCTAAGCAGTGCTTGTGTTATGGGTACTAGACAACTGATATAAATACTTATATATACTTTTTTTTTGTAAATACATACATATTATACATAGAAAACACCCACACTCCGAAACAAATATTTGTAGATTCCACAAACATTTGGTCCGACCCAGGATTTGAACCCGAGACCTCAAGCTTAGCAGTCGCATACGCGTACCACTACGCCACCGAGGCAGATAAATGATAGGGAATAGCATCAAAACATACAAAACTGCGCTTCTAGTCCGGCTCAACCGAAGTTTTTTTTAATATTTTAAAGTGATAAATTGTTTTTAGGAAAGGTCATCAGCGGGTTCTGCGACAGCCTTGAGCGTTGGGACGGACGCTAAATTAACAGTTGGGACGGCTCATGGCCATTTGCTATCTTTTCATGATCAAACATTACGATGGGTCTGTGATTCTAACACTGATCGAGGAGCCGTTTCGTGTTTAGCATATAATCAAGATTGCACTCGACTGCTTGCAGGCTATGCAAGAGGCCTTATATGTCAGTATGAAAGCATACGTGGAACAATTCTGAGGCGGGTCACCTTAGGAGGCGAGATATGGGGCACCTTACGTGTAACATGGGCCGGTACTTCCGGTCTGGCGCTCGATACCGGTGGTTCCGTATGGCTGATCAAGTTTTCGCGACCACTAGGTGTGCGTTCCGCCCGCACGTCATGTCTGTTTTCGGGAGCTCGTGGAGAAGTCGTCGCTATGGCACCTCGAGACGCTCGTATTTTAGCTTTAGCTACTCTTTCACGAGTCATCATAGTGGCCGGCGGCCGAGCAGCAGGCCTACGTCTCATAGGTCCTGCGGATACACTTCCAGTCTTAGAGTGGAGCGCAACTGATGAACAAATATTAGTATGCGGCCGTGCAACAACGTTACAGTGGCTTTCACTTACGATTACTGGAACAAACATTTCAATTAGACCAGTTCAACGAGTGGAATTAATATCAAGTCCCCTGTGGCTAGGTTGGCTTGGCGGCAATCTCGCAGTATTTGATGCAGATGAGAATTTACGATTATGGGGCGAAGACTATGATAAACCTATGGATCTATCACATTTTGAACCAGTTTACGCCTCAGCTTTCTTTAAGGTATTTACTTAAACAAGTATATCATTCCTATTAAACTGTTTCAAGTATGTGTCAGTGCATGCCGACAATAACTATACGAGTTATTTATTAAATACCTACGTCAAATTATTATTGCAATCTTATCCCATTACATTCTTCTTCTAGACAAAATAACTATCGTAATTTCCTACAACCATAGTGCATAAGGCAAACTAAACGTTACAACTATTTTCTACCTTTAAACCTTTGGATATTATAAAGGTGTGTGGTAGATTAACATTTATTTTGTATTTCTTCAATATTACTGTGTTCTAGGGTCATTGGACCGACGGCCGCGTATCTCGAGCAATGTGTACGGCTGGTGTGAGTGCTCTAGGTGGCGCTTGCGTTTCAGAAGGCGCTCTTTCTTTACTCGGTCGTCGTGGAATTGTTCGCGTACGACCGCGTCATCTACTTGCCAGAGCACAAGCATTTCTATCTTCAGGTAGACATCTACACGCGTTGCGTTTGCTCTGTTCCACACAAGGAGACGAAGCAAAGACTCTTGCGAATCAGTTCATAATAAATGTATCGGAAAGACCACAGGTTTTGAGCAATAAACAAATTGCAGACCAAACTGTCAAATTGTGCTTGAAGTATGACTTAACGTAAGTACCTGCTTTGCTTTTTTAGAAATTAACTTTTCTCGTTCAATAAAGTGTTAATATATAATAGGTATTTATTAATATTTTTTTTCTAGAGAGGAGTTGTGGAATCGCTTGTGGGATCAGTGTTCTACCGAAAAAGCATTCGTGGAAGCGTTAGGAGACGCCGCAGTTCGAGGCGAGTTGTCTACACCAGGACCGTCCCCGGACTGTACTCAGGTGATATAACATTTCTTAACAATTAATACAAATGTCAGACAGTACAATTTGTACAGTAAATTTCACAGATAAAATAACATCTTTAGCAAGAACTAATGTTAGAGATATACACATTCCTAACTTCGAGTGTTATGGTAAAGGAACTTGGCGGAAGTTAACTTTTTATTTGTTTGTTAACATTACAACATTAATTATTATGGAATGGACATCAGAATTCAGATTACTGTAAATAAATTACACACAGGTACAACAAATGAACACTTACTCATTACAGTTGTTTGTCCTGGGTTGCTATCAAACCCATGAACACTTGATTCAGCAGTCAGGATAACTAGTCGCTAGAACAGCGGGCCATATTTCCATAGTACCTACTTATAGTGCAATTACTATTATTTTAGGCACTCATTGAAAAATTGGCAGAGTTTGAGCCGGGCCTGGTGGACCGAGTAATAGCGTCCCTCCCTCTGACATCACTGGATCCTCACCGAGCAAGTATCCTAACACGAGAGAAAGGATTGTGGCGAGCTGTTGGTGCTATTGCCGCGGCACTTGGTAATGTGTCTTGTAGATAGTAGTTTATTCAAAATTAAGTAACAAGAATACGAGATAATCCATGACATACTTCTCCGAATATAATAAATAAATAAATATTCCGGACATCTAACACACAACGCCATCTAGTCCCAAGCTAAGCAGAGCTTGTGTTATGGGTACTAGACAACTGATATAAATACTTATATACTTTTTTTTTTTGTAAATACATACATATTATACATAGAAAACACCCAAACTTCGAAACAAATATTTGCAGATCATACAAACATTTGGTCCGACCCGGGAATCGAACCCGAGACCTCAAGCACAGCAGTCGCTTACGCTACCACTCGCGCCACCGAAAATAAATCGAAATAAATAAATTTTTGGGCGAAATGTTTCAAAATTTGTTGTGCGTTACGCCTTATCTGATTTACACTTTTAAGCTTGTTACGCTAATGAAGGGCGTTTACAATGACTGAATGTGGAAAGTTCATATGTTTATTTATGTACATACTAGCATTTACGCGCGGCTCCGCCCGCGAGTTTGTGCGTGTGCAAATGACAAATCCATTTTTCAATGAGACGATAATTTAATTAGCTCACAAAAAATGTGAAGGGAAATGTTGAAATTGGAACGTACCTATTTTTACTTATAAATAATATAATCATTATTTGTATAATAGTCTCTCATTCCGAGCGGCCTAGTATGATAACCTGGGTAGAGTATAATCACGTGGTTATCGAACAGGCGGTGGCGGTGGGGCCATGCGCGAGCTGCTAAAGCACGTGTCGGCCAGCTGCGGGCGGCGGAGCGGCGGGCCGTGCGCGTGCGCGGGCTGGGCGCTGGTGGTGGCGGCCGCCGACGCGCTGGCGGGCCGGGGCGCCGCGGGCCGGGCGCTGCCGCACCACGCGCAGCCCTCCGCCCGACACGACGCTCTACTAGCGCTGCTCAACGATGAGGTGACTTTCACTGCGGACTTGTCTTTACGACCGCATCGCATCGACAGCCTTTAACGGTCCGACAGTACAGATTCATCATTTGACATACTCTCGTTTAAATCAAAGAGATCTTTCATAAAATATGTACATTAATATGAGTAGATGTGTATCTATGTATGAATGTTAAATATTTAGAATTTAGGGATTTATTTTATTATTTACATAGTAAAAAGATTTGTGCGCCCTACTACTGCTACATTAATTAATGTACCATAATTTTCGTACAAAGGTTGTCTGTGGGAGATCGCCATGAGCTGTAAGACCGCCAACTTGTAACATTTGTATATTGCAAATGATTTTTTTCTATCTGTTATGTGTGTAAAATAAAGATAAGGAAATAAAATAATCAAAATATTTGAAAAACCTTAGAAAACTATTCTAATTTAGGGACACCAAAAAATATAGGACATTTATCTGAATTCTTTTTTCATTGTGACGCATGTCTCTTTCTTAGTAAATTGCCTATTTTTTTTACAGACCGGCAGCGGTGGTCGTTCCCCTTTGAGAGTTATGGTGGAACATGATGCGTCGGCTGCGGTTAGATTGCTCGAACAAAGCGCTCGCGACCCTCCGTTCGTAGGGCCGCTCGGGAAGCAAAACAGACTGAGGGTTGCACGGACCCTCTTATCCTTTGCCCATGAATTACCGGTAAGCCGTAGCATTTATTTTAACAAAAGAAATGTTAAATCTTGATATACTTATTCAACCGAATGAAAATGATAAAACAAAATGTATTAACTATTTCAGGATCCGGGCGATCGAGTGGAAGTTCTCGAGTTTTTAACTATGCAAGTAACTTCAGGTGCTCTACCGACTGATCAGGAAGTTATACATTGTTTACGAGACCTTGCATCTAAAACAAACTGTGAGCGAGCGGATCGCGCTTGGCTTTTATTATTAAATAAAGGACGCATTCAAAGGGATCTACTCGAAGATCAGTATATCGTTGCGGAAGGTAGGCCACGGGTGCTCTGGCACATAAATGCTTTATTAGAGCTCCACGAAAATGCACTCGAAGAGTTTTTTAAAATAGCCACACCATCGGACACGGACGTAGACGAGCTGTTCGAATACCTTCTGCCGTTAATGGACTCTACAGACGAAACGAAGAGGCATCTAGAGAAGCATCTGCCGACGCTTATCAAACTCCGGCCCAAAGCGGCCGCCGGTCTCGTGGCCGATCACCTGGCCGACTCCTGTCTCTCCGTCCTGCGCGCGGCCTCCGGCGCCGAGGTCGTGGAGCTCGGGCAGACCCTACTGGAAGCCGGCCGACTCTCGGGCGACGCGGCCGCCGCGCATTTTCGCAATCTGTGCCGCCTGCGACCGAAAGACGTGCGAAGTTTTATGGCCGAAAACGTCGGCCTACTGCGACCCGAGGAGGCGCTGGCCATCGTACGCGAGGAGGGGCCGCCGGAGGCCGAGCCTACGTGTCTCGAGGCCGTCGGCGATCCCGGCGCGGCTCTCGACGCCGTTCTGCGCCTCGCGGCGGCCGTCGACGAGCGCGAGGCTTCGGTCCTGCTGAGCGAGGGCGCCGAGCTGTGCGCCCGGGCCGCCCCCGCCCTGCCGCCCGGGGACGCGGCCGAACTGTGGACGCGTCTCCTGAGCAGAGCGCGGGCGCCCCCGCCCGGCCTGCTGCTCGAGGCCGCGGCCTACCTGCCGGTGGCTCAGATGCTGGAGGGCGCGTGCGAGTCGCCGCGCGCGGCGCTGGCGCTGCTGCGGTGCGCGGCGCTGCGGCGCGTGGCGTGGAGCGGCGCGGGGCGGGGCGCGGCGCGCGAGGCGCACGAGCGGCTGGCGCGCGCGCTGGCGGCGGCGCGGCGCGGGCTGGCCGTGCGCGGGCGCTGCGTGCGCTGCGGCCGGCGCCTGGCCGAGCGCCCCGTGCGCACGGGCCACTGCGGCCGCGCCACGCACCTCGAGTGCGAGCCGGAAGCGAGTTGCGGCGCGTGCGGCCGCCGCGCGCCCTCCTCCTCCCTCGCGCTGGCCTCTAAGGCTCCGCGGCGCCGAGACTCGTCGCCGCCTCGCGACTTCGAACTTTATTTAGTGGCCCCGCCGCGGCCCGATCTCGAAGGATCGGTTTGATACCTTCGCTTCGAGATCGTATTGTTATTTCAAAATTAACCTAAATATGTTATTGTGTATATCGAATTTAATAAAGTTATCTGTCGTTTCTTTTTTTAGTATTTAATTCATAGATCTAGACGTCGAAACCGAAAACACCACGGTAGGTATCGTTAAAAAGAAATTTACCGTAAAATAACAATCTTCTTCTAAATTAGGAAAAATCGTTTATAATATAAGGATTTTAATAGTGCCGTAAATATGTAATTATTATTTGACTATATTTTGTTTACAAGTAAGTTTGCAATCGAATCCTTCGTGTCCATTTCCCTGTTAAGAGTTCTAAGAGCACTAACTTCGTAGAGTATCGTGGGTAGACGCAACACAACTGCGATATTGTGCCCCATAGCAAAGCAGGTTACAATGCATTGACCCTAATGAAGCAAAACTAACTACATCTTCTGAATTACTGGCAATTCTACAAACAAAGAGACAAGGATAACGAGAAAAGAACGTGGATCCCTTTAATCAAGAAGAACCTTACTAAAACTTCACTTATCCGCAAAAACAGGACGAATAAAGTAACCGCCTAATAGTATTTTTACGTATTAGGCATTAACACTAATGTCCAGCAAACTTGGTCTTATCAGTGACTAGCGGTGTCCCGTTATACGCGATTTATAATCGCACGCACTAAGTTACTTCAGCATCTTTTTGTCAAAACGGTACATTTAAAAGGCAGTAAGTACGCATGTTTGTATCAAGGAGTATACAAATCTCGTGACCAAATTCCATGGGGAGGCTGACCAAAGCTTGATGAATATTTTCATATAAAAAAGTCCTCAAAAATCATTTATTGGAAATTCCCTGCCTAGAGACACTTTAAAAGCATAAAATAAATTGGATTTAATATAGCAGTCGTAAATTATAATGTGACAATTCTTGAGTAGCTAAAGTACCTACGTTATGAGTGACAACATTAGCAATCTATTATTTTATGAACGTATTTTTTAACCAATATGACTATTAATTTGTATTACATTTACTAGTGTATTAAATAGCCTCGACATTACCCGCGACGTTGATCTAGGTTAGGCGAATACGATTTACTTCGTACAACTTCGGCTCGTCTCGGGCAACTTCCATTTGTTATCGGTTTTAGCGCCCGAAACAATGGATTCGAAGTAACGCGAATGTGTTCGTCACGAAGTTTAACGAGTGTGTAGCGACGTACTTCAGACTGCAGTCAACTTTACAGAGTATTTCGTGAAGCAAGAGGCCTGAGAGACTAGTGCAAGTTTAAATTTTTAATAAACTCACACTTGGCCTTCAGTGCAAACCAATCGGTACGCCAAATATGGACACCGTGACGATCGCATTGATATAAAAGAAATTCGCAATAGACTATCTGTAATAAAGGTTTGCAATGATTCGGACAGCACACGATTGTTTGTTGTATCGAACCTTGACCCTATGTTCAGCAGTAGATGTCTTTCGGCTACGATGGTGACACTTCAGTCACGAAACTATTTATTTTATTAGAATACTTCCCAAATTCACATCACCTAATTAATTATGTCATAATCCAAGCTATCTTTAATCAAATTAAGCAAAGATAGTATTGCTAGTTTTGAATATAATAAATAATAATAATAATTATTCCGGACATCTAACACACAACGCCATCTAGCCCCGAGCTAAGCAGGGCTTGTGTTATGGGTACTAGACAATTCTGACCGTCCAGAACAAGGCACGCCTGTTGCGCCCTCAGAGGGTATTGGCGGTCAGAGCCATACGCGGATACCGCACGGTGTCCACCGAGGCGGCGTGTGCCTTGGCCGGAACACCCCCGTGGGATTTGGAGGCGGAAGTGCTCGCCGAAGTTTATCGGCGAGCGGCTGAATATCGGGCGGAGTACGGGTATCGTGCTCCGCCCGAAGAGGTACGCGAATGGCGTGAAGCCGCTCGCCGAGCCACGATGGCTTGTTGGTCGTCCCGGCTGGAGGCTCCACGCGCTGGCTTTGCCACCGTGGAGGCGCTCCAGCCGGTCATCCTCGAGTGGGCAGGGCGGCAGCACGGGACCCTTTCCTTCCGGCTGACGCAGGTGCTTTCCGGGCATGGTTGCTTCGGAAAGTACCTGCATTCGGTCGCTAGGAGGGAATTGAGTCCCGCCTGCCACCACTGCGACTGCAGTGAGGACTCGGCCCAGCATACGCTGGAGATCTGCCCCGCTTGGGCGGATCAGCGCCGGGCCCTCACTGCAGTCATCGGAGGAGATCTGTCGCTGCCGGCCGTCGTACTGTCCATGGCCGGTAGCGACAGCAGTTTTACCGCGGTCGCGACCTTCTGCGAAGAAGTAATTTCGCAGAAGGAGGCGGCGGAGAAGGCCCGGGAGGACGATATCCACTCGGACCCGATCCGCCGCCGGCGCACGGGGCGGCGGAGGCGCGCCTATCAGCGCCTCATGCCGCCCTGAGTGTGGCCGCGGATGGACGGGATGGGTTTTCCCCTCCATCCGCATTACAGGCCAACCGCGAGGGGGCGACGTACGCGTGTGCCGTGCGTCGCCTAATTTGAGATTTTTACCAGCAGACGGTGCCCGCTTCAGTGCGGGCAGGCGCTGGGAGGGGTCCGGTTTGCGTTAATAACAGCGATCCCGGACCCCTCCCTTCTCAGGCGCAGAGTTGGCACACCGTGTGGTTTTAGTCGGTTCGATTCCGACACACCGCCCCGCCGCAAACCCCGGCGGGGTGACGGCCCGAGGGGGTTTCCACACGTAAAAAAAAAAAAAAAAAAAAAAAAAATGGGTACTAGACAATTGATATAAAAACTTATATACTTTTTTTTTGTAAATACATACATATTATACATAGAAAACACCCAAACTCCGAAACAAATAATATCATACAAACATTTGATCCGACCCGGGAATCGAACCCGAGACCTCATACTTAGCAGTCGCATACGCTACCACTACGCCACCGATAAACAATCCAAATAAATCCCAGATCGATTTAAGCAGGGGATCGAGATGGAAGGAAAAATTCCAAATGAATCCCCTACGGGATCTAGCCAGGAGTTGATCCTAATGGATCATATGCATCCAAATATTTGCATATCGCTAGATTGACCGCCGCTACCTTTGATCTTACAATCGAATACAGTTGTATAATTCGGTGAATAAAGCCAAATATGCCCTTGGCCTTTTCCAGTACAAATATACGCGGTCAGCAACAAACGTTAGTAAATTTACATAAAGTCATATATAACCAGTATAACAGCGAGTGTGCACTATAGAACAAAATAACAACTACTGCGAATTACTTCTTGTTTATTTTCAATATAATCTACCTTACAATAAAAAATCAAATGCACACATTAAACCACATGAAATTTTTAATACCTAGTTACTATCATCGACAACTTGGAACGTGACCCACTTTACCGATAAATCATTTGAAACCGTCAAAACAATATTTTCCTCCTTTACAGTACATCGCCACCATAGAATTGCATATTTACGCGAACATCGACTTAATTGTATTTGAATGTTTGTTAGAAAGTAAGCTTATGGTGGATCAGGTTTCAAATTTGTCGATAGTACAAAGCCCAGAATGTTAACATTATAATTACCTACTGTGTACTCCATTTTACTTTGCAATTGTGGTATTCATCAGCTTATAATGAAGGGATAGACAAATGAGGATAAGAAATGCTAGATATAGCGACTTCCATATTCTTAAATTAGATAATATAATAGTTTGTAACCACTGTTCTATCTCTATCATGTCACTGAATAGACGAAGAAAATTATTTGATTGTCCTTAAAACGATTTCTAAGACAACTTTAGAGATACGTTGTACATTCCATGAAAAAACGATCTTAAATGAAATTTAAACAAGACTCTTTTAGTATTCTTGTAGACAAATGACTTGGCAATCCTGATAAAATTTGATTCTGAGAACAATCTTACGTAAGGAGTTAATAGTAGTATTTTTTTTATTTATATACACGATATTTTTATGATGGTCTCAAATCATTACCTTCAAATCCTTATCATACTACGAGCTACCATAGCAAACACACTGTATTTGTTTAGTATATTTCATTTTAATACAGTTTTGTATCGACAACACTAACTCAAAAAAAAACTATTATGAGGAGTTTGAAAAACCATATCATGATTAAAGAAAAAGAACAATAAGTATACCAAATTTCAATCTAGAAGTTGTCACGTTTTTAAAGGCCTCTTACTGGAGATTACGGTATTTTTGAGATATCGTAGTATTAATTGCTAGTGTCGTTTTACAAAACTTTTGTTACCTTTACAGTTAGTAATAATTATTGAAAATAAATTCAATAATTTTATTTCCTAAATTGCACTGTGCCAGTCTTTATATTTTATTAAAAATTAAGTAATAAGATTATTTTCTTCAATATGTTTGATATATTTCCGGAAAATCTTTAAATTAAATCAATAATCGCTCACAAATACAGATGTTCTTGCACTACTTTAATCCGCAATAAATATATTTAGTTGCAATAGAATCAATTATAGACACGCTCTCGTTTTATTTCTCACTCTTTAAAATTAATTTATTAAATTTCGATATTTCCTATATACTCTATATAGACATAAAAATGTTGTAACATCCTATACTTACAATCTTACAGTAAAATATGCAAATAATGATAAATTCTAAAAAAAATATGAAAGCATCATAATCCCCATAACAATAAAATAAAGAAAGATGTTTATATTTCTTATTTACAGTTCCGAGGGCCTAGTCTGAACCGCACTGTACTCCTCACCAATAGATCAATTGTCGATGGTATTGATATAAGACCAGCATTTGCCCACATCTCCGACCGCGTGTATGTCGGATATTGCGGTAATCATTTCTAGGATTAAAATATGGCCTATGACTTTCACAAATAATGTGGCTTATTCATAGATTACCCCGTACAACACAACAACTTTACCTCTTCATAGTATTAAGTAAAGACAAACTCATAATGGGCCCTCTGATGACCAATTGCTCTACTACATCTATAACGAATAATTTTCCTTTTTATCCCTTAACAATTTTATGTATATATACCCTTGTCTTAAAAGTGTCAAAAGATATGTATTCAAAGATAAAGGTCAGCAAAAAAAAAAAATTGTTTTAATATTTTATTATTTGAGGATTGTCCAGTTTCATTTACTCACATATATGTATTGCTATGTAACAATTTAAAACGATATCTCTTAGATTCTAAAGTATTCTTAATGCTTATGTTTTCACTTACATTATATATGTGTGTGTATACACATTTAAGTCAAAACATTAGCAAATACTAGATTACAACTATAACAAACTTTGTAAGTTAACGTTTTTTCATAAGATTCTGTCAAAAGTAGACTGAGCCTCATAAAATTTTTGAAATGTAATCCGGACAGTCATTTGTCTACAAATACGTGACAAGAGTAGCATTGCTGTCACTGTACGGATATTAAAATACATGGAAAATATATTTGAAATAAAAATAAACACATTTGTTTTTAATAATAATCGTGTCTGCCATACGAAATTTGAGAACTCACAAATCCATTATTCTGCGTCGTCGTAGCGAACTCTGCAAAAACAATATAACGATATTATATTCGCTTTTACATTTACTTTTGTAGACCAACCTAATCAGCATAAGAAATTAAATATTTTGGAATGTTAACACAGAGTCGAACATGTATTACCTCTGTCGCTGTCCCCGTCGTTTGCTCAATCGACGTCCAGATGAAGGGTCCTGCAACGTGTAACGATTGGTGGTAATTGGAGCCACTCTTAAATTGCGAGCGTCTACAGAACGAGCCTTGCTCACCTGTTGAGTAAATTAAAAACTAAGACAAGTACAACAAAATGTGTTGAGTCCAAGAAAGTTATTTATTAGTTATATGTGTTAGTTGATATGTAAACTACGACAATCTCATTTAAACGAAAAATGGTAGGTATACTTATTACTTTCATTGTAAAAACGTAGTTTTCAGAAAACAATTTATCACTTTCAATTGAAAAATACGAATTTTCGCATTATTTTGGTTTTTTTTATATGAAAATACCCAGGGAAGGCGAAATATGTACTTATATTAAGTTTATTAACCCCGTAACCACCGAGGATGTGTGTCCATGTCAAATAATTGTTAGTACAAGCTCTTCCTAGTTTGAGATCAGACGTCATGTGTGTAATAATATATGTCAAATTATTATTATTATTGAAAAAAAAATACTAACCTTCTCCATAAATTTGTTAATCAACTCTTGGCAATTTAAATTACTTTCGGGTTCCCATGAATCAAATTTGCTAGACCATCCTTTCCAATGAATAAAGAACTCTCTCTTTCCATTCTTCTTGACACGAACTTCTAAGATGCGGTCCACCTACAGAAAAAACAATCAACCAGTTTAAAAATTAAGATCCCCAAATACACTAACTAAAGGTTCTATTTGCAATAATTCATTACATTAAAAAAAAGTTTTTTAACATAATTTTTTTTTTTTTTTTTAAAGACAACTCCCACATTAGGAATAAACATCCTGTGTCGTGGGGGACTTTACAAACATACATGAAACGGACACAAAGAACATCCAGACTCGGGACAACAATTCGTGGATCACACAAAGTGTTGTTAGGTACCGCGTGGGATTTGAACCCACGACACTTGGCGCGGTAGCAAGCGGCATGGCGACCGCTGACACCACTCGGCCAACCGTGCAGTATCACTTTCACTTATTAAACAGATCACTTTCATTATATTTTTTATTTATTAAAATGAAACCCAACTAGAATTAAATTTTATTACAAACAAAAGGCAGCTTATATTTTGGCCTTTATATGTATCAACATGTTATAGGCTTTACATTTTTTTTTTTTTTATAGTGGGCAAACGAGCAGACGTATCGCCTGATGGTAAGCGATTACCGCCGCCCATGGACACCCGCAACACCAGAGGCGTCACAATTGCGTTGCCGTCCTTTTAGGAAGGAGTATTCTCTTTTCTTGAAGGTTTGAAGGTCGTATTGGTACGGGAACACCGCAGGCGACAGCATTATTTGACTGTATATGTTGTGTTGTTACAGATAAAGATTGAAATAGAAGCTTATGTTATATGATACAGTTAATACTGAATCTTTAAATATCTATTAGAATCATTTACCTCATATTCAGCATTTTTATCAGCATTTTTATCATCCCAATCATTTTTAGGTCGCTTTGACGGAGTTTTTGTGTCATTCTTGGATTTTCTTTTATTATTTTTCTTATCTGGTTTGTCATCCTTGTTTTTGGAGGACTCTTTCTAAAATAATAATAATAAAGAAAAACACTTTAAATTTAAAACTATTAATTTATTTCAGTTTGCAATTCTTTTCAGGCCAAAGGAAACTGTTCCAATTGAAATTACTCTTAAGTTTTTGGCATGCCCGAGAAAGCTTCTGTGTTCTAGGAAAAGCTATCAGGATTGGTTTCATAACATGCCATTAGTAGTCTAATTTGTTAAAACTGAGAACCAATGCAAATTTATTGATGAATTGCATTTAATTTGAAGACACAAAGGTTTACATACCATAGAGCTTACATATTCCCTCCCTATTTAGTTAACTGATGATATGATACTGTTAGGAATAAATAGAGTGAAGTACGCCGATGGTGGTCTGTACCTAACTTCATATTGTGTCGTCATTCGAATGAACGAATATCGTGTAGGATCGAGTATGGTGATACTCGGTCACTTTTGCTTGGGTGTGCAGACGGGTGCATCTCTGTGTCGTGTATCACGTAACGTATTGTTACCTAGCCTTTATATTTTGATTATGTATAGAGTTAAATAACCAGATATTGTTTCGTGTATTTTAATCAAATAAATTGGTGTTTGATTACAATACTATATAAATTGGTATACACTTACCTCTTCATTGAATTTATTAATTAAATCGGGGCAAGATAATGTGTTCTCCGGCTCCCAAGTATCACTGCTAGAAGAGTATCCTTTCCAACGTATTAAGAAATGCAGTTTACCCTTGATTTTCTTTGAATCCATAATTTTGTCCACCTGAAAGCAATGAATAGAAGTATAATAGGTGCCTCAAAATATTTTCACAATATAATATGTGAAGAAAGTAACCTTAACATTTCATATAAAGTTTTAGCCGGTTCCGCCTGTGTATATATCGGTTATCGCGGTAAAGAGTCGCATATGTCCTTCTTCAAGAATTAAAGTATATCCAAGCCAAATTCCATTGAAATTGGTGCAGCAGTTTAGTCATAAAATTGTGACAGACAGACAGTTACTTTAAAATTAAAGCGCCCAGGTTCATATAAACGTTACGGTAATTGTAAAAAAAACTCCTTTTTTATATTTACTCAATCACCTGATCGGCGGCTTTGTATAGTATATTTATTTCAATTTCTATTTATACACATCCTACCTCAGTTACCCTGGGTACGGTTTAGAACACTCCTTCATCTCTAAGGCTGAAGTGTGCGTGTACGTCAGAGACGATATCAGCTCTCGTCGAAGGCGACGGTGCTATTGCTAAGGAGCAATCTTGAAGCTAGGGACCTCTCCATCTTATGGCTCCGTGTAGACAGCGATGACCACCCTCGCGTCTATGCGTGCTTCTATAGGTCCCATAGCGGTGATGCCGAAACTGATCGACTCATCGAGCACATCCAGATGGCTACCGACTTCGTTCAGCAGCAGATCCCCGCAGAGATCGTCGTACTTGGCGATTTTAACGCCCACCACGCCGACTGGCTCAGTTCCAGTAAAACGAATCATACGGGGAGATCTGTTCACTATTTCGCCCTGACATACGGCCTGACACAACTGTTTACCACGCCCACGCGAGTCTCAGATGTGGAGGGCCAGAATCCTTCACTGTTGGACCTTCTGCTGACTTCTCATCCGGACGGATACCGCGTATCCGTTAACGCCCCACCCGGCTCCTCAGACCATTGCCTTGTCCGGAGTTCAGTGCCTATCACACGCTCGCCGCGATCGCGAGTTGTACGCGGCCGTCGTGTGTGGCATTACTGGTCAGCGGATTGGGATGGGGTGCGGTCGTTCTTTGCGTCCTACCCTTGGAGACGGCTATGCTTCTCGCCGGATAATCCCAACATCGCTGCTGATTCTGTTGCTGATGTTGTGCTGCAGGGTATGGAGCTTTTCATCCCATCCTCTGTGGTCCCCATTGGTGGCAAGTGTCGGCCCTGGTTTGGTCCATCCTCCTAAAAAGCTTCGCGCATGAAGCAGGAGGCTTACCAAGCCTGGGCTGATACCGTGACGGATCAAAATACCAGCGCTTTGGAAAAGGAGTACAACTTTGCCTCCAGGTCCCTCAAAAGAGACATGGCAAGAGCGAAATCGGAGCACATCGCTAGAATTGGCATGAAGCTTGAGCATCTTCCTTCGGGAACTCGGGCATTTTGGTCTCTTGTCAAGGCTATCGAAAGGAATTTTTGTAAGCCATCTTTTCCACCTCTTCACATCTATACTAATATTATAAAGAAGTAAAGTTTGTGTGTTTGTATATTTGTTAAATTGTAAGGGGTAATCTCGGGATCTACTAAACCGATTTTAAAAGTTCTTTCACCAATAGAAAGCCACATTATTGCTGAGTGTCATAGGTTATATAAAAAACAGAAAAATAAAAAGGCTTTTACGTGGTAGTCGGTTTTGCAAAGTGAATCGGAGAAATTTCAACGGAAGGCCAAAGCAGCGGACGGCGCGCAATGGCTTCGGGTTTAATTCGGTTCGCGTTCGTGCTCGCTTCGGGAGAAGGAGGCGTGGCCTTTTACATCTGAGAGGTAGGTAGGTACCCGCGCGGCTCAGGCGCGTGGTCGGCTCCTTACGCAGCGGACGTCTCCGGAATTGAATTTTTCGAAACGTAATTAGTACACTTTCGACATTTTTTAAATAAAAGGTTCTTATCAGAACTACTTTCTATCTTATTCTTGGCAGTTAGAAATTAAAACATAACACTCTGTACTAAAAAAGGATTATTAACATTATGCCCAACGAAGTGGGCACGGGTCAGCTAGTAGGAAATAATCCGTTGACCTATGACGCAAAGGTCCAACTCGACCTTGGATGACGGGAGACAGGAGCCGCCTTCCATAGCGCGCTGTATGCTGATTGCTGGATATCCAGTTCCACCAATGCTCAGTGCGCTTAGCACTTTTGTCCCTTGATATCCATAAGTCGAGTGGCCCAGATGGAATCCCTCCTATTATGTTGAAGTTGTGCGCTCCAGAGTTGGCACCGGTCTTAACGCGTCTTTTTCGGCTTTCCTACTCTACTGGTGTAGTCCCGACATCATGGAGGGCAGCATTGGTCCACCCGATCCCTAAAAAGGGCGATCGCTCAAATCCGACTAACTACAGGCCGATAGCCATAACTTCCCTCTTCTCGAAAATAATGGAATCCATCATTAACCATCAACTCCTGCGGTATCTAGAGGATCATCATCTGCTTAGTGACTAGCAGTATAGTTGCCATAAGGGTCGATCATCTGGTGATCTTCTGGCATACCTGAAACATCGCTGGGCTCAGGCGATTGAGACTAAGAGGGAAGCCTTGAACATGAAAACAAAAAGAGGTAACTTAACATCAAACAGAGAAAACATTGTAAAAGAAAAAAAGGAAACCACGAATTTTTACAAGAATATATAAGTATAAATAAGTATTTTTATATTAAATTGTATTTATAATAAAAATAAGTATTTTTACAAGTATATACAAGTCAGAAGAACACACTCATGGACTTCAGAAAGGAAACCATAACACTCAAAGACGAAGACACAGATGAACCTTATACCAGAAATATTGCAGTGAAACTTAATTCACAATTAAAACTCAGAAGAAAGACAAAACACCAGGAGAGGACAACATCATGAACAAACTTCTACAGTCATTATCAGAACCAATAAAAGCACCGCTACAGACAATGTTCAATAATACAATGATAAAATGAAAAAAATCTCCAACTCAGTGGTCAAAATCAACTACAATATTAACAAAAAAGGAGACAGAAATAACATGAACAACTATCGTCCAATATGTTTAATGACAAATATCTATAAAGTTTTCTGAAAAATACTATTGAATAGAATAACTGGTGCTTTAGATCAAAACTAACCCCGTTTACAAGTCGGATTCAGATAGAAATTTTCAACAACTGATCTGACCATATGCAAGTAATAACACTTTTAAAAGAAAAATATAGAATATACAAGAAAACATTATGTATTGGCTTTATTGACTTTAAAAAAGCATTTGACTCTATAAACCATAAAGAAATAATACATAGTATATACTCCAAATGCTCTGTTTTACCGGGCCATTTCCGCACTTAGCCTCTTGACGTTTTTTTTTTTTTTTATTTGATAGTGGGCAAACGAGCAGACGTATCACCTGATGGTAAGCGATTACCGACGCACATGGACACTCGCAACACCAAAGGCGTCACAAGTGCGTTGCCGACCTTTGGGGGATGGGGGGAGGGGTTGGGGTATGGGCCTCCGGTATCCTCACTCACTCGTTGAAACAGCGCAAACGCTATTTCACACCGGTTTTCTGTGAGGCCGTGGTATCACTCCGGTCGAGCCGACCCATTCATGCCAAAGCATAGCTCTCCCACGGAAATTTGTCACCTCCCTATTCCAGCCAACCTAGTTCATCCCAGAAGCTAAGCAGCCTTTTCAGGTTACTACATGCTTCCGGGAGTGATGCCGATTGGAGGATGTCCGCCCGTTGGTCTGCCACACTTCTACATTCTGTGAGAACATGCTGTAGCGTTTCTTCTGCCTCCATGCATCCCCTGCACAGAGGGCTGTCTGTTACACCTATAGTGAATAGGTGCTTGTTCAGGAGGCAATGCCCTGTCAGGATACCTGTGACCTTCCTGAGATCGTCCCTTTTTAGTCTAATCAGGTTGCGGGCAAGTCTTTTAGGTGCTACCGGAACTGCACTTTTTGTTTGCTTGCATCCTTCAGTGTTTTTCCATAATGTTTTGTGTTTTCTTTCGGTATCGGCGCGCAGCCATGTTTTTGTTTGGTTTTGGGGTAGTGGTTCCGGTCCACAAACTATCGTTTCCGATCCCTCTTAGCCAGTTCGTCCGCAGCGTCGTTACCCATTGAGTTACTATGCCCTTTTATCCATTGCAAGGTAATTTTATTTGTAATTGCAATGGACTGGAGATTGTCATGACATTCTTTGATGAGGGCCGAGGTCATCTTGTTGTTTAGCAGGGCTTGAAGCATGGATGCACTGTCAGAGACAATTCTGATGTTTAAGTCTCTCACATCTCTGGCTGCAACTGCTTGTGCTGCCATGGGTGCCTCGAGGAGTGGAATTTCCTTTAGGATCCCCTGCAGAACTTTCGAGTGTGTTGTTTCTATGTTTATCTTCCACAGTCCGTTTGATCTTAGTCTTAGGGCAGCTGCTATCGCTTCCTGTTGTTTGACCAGATCTAGAGGTCTCAAGTTCAAGAGATACTCTAATGCGGCTGATGGAGTAGTTTTCATGCATCCAGTAGTTGCTACTGTGGCCAAACGTTGTAGACTCTGGAGTTTCATTTTAGCTGTGGATAGTTGCATTCTGGGCCACCATACAACTGATCCATAGGTGATGGAGGGTCTGATAACTGCAGTGTATAACCAAAGTGTGATCTTTGGGTTTAGACCCCATCTTTTACCAACTAGTTGTCTACACTGATTAAAAGTTATACAGGCCTTTCTTGTCTTTGTTTCGATGTGACTCGCCCAGTTCAATTTGCTGTCAAGAATAACGCCCAGATATTTTACTTGAGTTGACAGGGAGAGATTGGTGTTGAATAATTTTGGTAGCTTCAGTTCTGGTAACTTACCTTTGTTGGTGAAGATGAAGAGTTCTGTTTTTTCGGATTTACTGACAGTTTCTGTTCGCCACACCATTCTTCCACCTACTAATCTAATCTACATTTGAAAAGCCAAATGCATCTCACTCAACACATTTTCCACGCTCCCGCTTATCAGAATTGTTAGGTCATCCGCATAACCGATAGTAGTGTATCCTCGATCATTTAGTTCCTTAATGAGGTTCCGTTCCCTTTAAATTTTGGAGTATATCGGCTAAATATATCCATATTTGTTGAAGACATTGGCAAAAATTTTACTGCACATCTTCTCAGGATAACATACACTATATTATATTTTCCGTAAAGAGCCTGTGTGAAGCCGGGCGGGTTGCTAGTAAAAATATCATTACCATTCTTTATAAGGACAGCTTCACTTAGTAATTTCAAGAGTTGTGAGACTTGGCAATCTGTCAGTATTTAAAGGACTGCAAGGAAAGCATTGCTTCAAATTATTTTATTAAACAAAAATTGATATTATTATGATCCATGTGGTGACATATTAAGAATCCATCACCATAATTCGAGGATGTCAAAGGAGGCAGCTAAGGGATAAACTACACAAATAATATTGCTATAAAGAGATGGAAAACTTGAAACCACCCTTATACTGTCCTGTCTTACCAGTCTGATATAGTAGGTCAAGACCTCCTTGCTAAGGAGAGACCTACATCCAGTAGTGGACTGTTAAAGGCTGTTAATGAATTTATATTTATATGTATTATAAAAAGTTAAAGTTAATGAGTTTGGTTGAGGGGTAATATCAGGATATATTAACACGGTTTTAAAAAAAATTACCAATAGAAAGTCACATAATTAGTGAGTGTTGCCACTATAGCCGATATATAGGGGGGTGCAACAAGCTTAAGTTAGTAGAAGATATTTATAGGGAACCAGTTTTTCATACTTTGACCTGAAAGAGATTGTGTTTACGGTTAAGTCTGACATAGTATGCAGGATTATTAATATATTACTTTATTATATATTATTTATATGAAAGTAACTCTGTCTGTCTGTTCGTTTGGCTTTCCCAGCCAAACCACTGCAACGATTTCAATGAAATTTGATATGGAGACTCTTTGATTTAAGAATAAGGACATAGACTACTCTTTACTGCGATAACCGATAAACACGCAAGCGGAGCCGCGGGCAAAAGTTAGTTGTTAGTAATGTGCATGGAATCCGAACAAGATATTTATTAGTATGCTATGTACACAAAAATAAATATAGAAGCGCCAGCAAACTTAATAAAATAAGTTGAAAGTTACATACTTCGTATTCTTCCTCAGCATCATTTTTATCTTTCCCAGCCTTCTTTTTTTTGGACTTATTTTTACCTTTGCCTTTCTTTGGAGTCTCTTTTGACTTTGTTGTACTTGTAGATTCGTCTTCATTCACACCAACGTTTTCATTGGAATCTGTTTCGGCCTCTTTCTCATCCGGGTCAGTACTGCGATCTGCATCTGGTTGCTCTTCATTAACCACAGATCCATTGGTCGAAGATACCACATCATCGTCAGCACGGCTCTTAGATATCTTACGCATGACGAAGTTTGTAATAACTTCAATAATGCACTTATGATAAGCTGAAAAATTAAAAGGAGGGAAAACCGAATGAAGCTTGGCTTCAGAGCAGAGAGGAACGCTTGCTTGCTAACAAAACACTATGCTTTTTTAAGTTGCCAATAAAAAAATATTGAGTGATGTGGTAAGTGAAATGTAGGCTTATTGTACATTCGTTCTTAAGTGACTGGACTTGTCGTATTTGTCTATTAACAATATAATTTACACAAATACGTGAAGCAAAACTTTCTACCCTTTTTTACTAAAATTATACTAACGTAGGGATATGCAATTTGGCACAAAGGTTATATGATGGAGATGTGCAGAAAGCTAATAAAAAAATTAGTTATGTTAGAATTTCAATCACTTGGCCACCAATAGTTAAAAAAAATACATTATATATATAATACCAATTGTTAAAGTACATAATGCACTTTACCTGTCTGTATGTGGTAATTACAGTATGCACTCTAATGGAAGGAGCACACTATCGTGTCGCGTCGGGGCGGGCACATCGTGGCGTGTCGTAGCCATAGATAAGAACATGTAGTCGACAAAAAGCGCAGGGTAACTTCGAGCGTACCGATGCCTTTTTTCTGGATAAAATTTATTTTAAATGGTGGTTTAGAAGGCTGTAAGCATTGTGTCAAAAAGGAATCAATAGGCTTGACAGTGAAACGGACACAGGTTACTCCTTTGGGTCCCTGGGAAGACGATACAATGAAGAAAGCACAGATGGATGACGTTGACCTGAAGCAACTCGTCACATGTAAAACCTGCTTGGAGTGATATCTCATTTGCAGCCGTTATTACCAAAGCTTATTGACCGCAATGGGTTAGTTTAGTTCTACAGAACGGGGTGTTCGTTAGCAGACGTTCTCCGTGAAGTCCACAGCGGAGTGTCAGGACGCCATCTTGGAGTCAAGAGAACACTAATAAAAGTTCGCGAAAAAAAATTATGGCTCCATTGTCGTCAAGATGTACAAGATTGGTGCCATAAATACACCACTTATAGTGCTGTAAAAGGTCCACAGACACGAAACCACTGTACAATGTCAGCACACCATGGAAAAGAATCGCGGTTGACGTCGCTGGACCATTTCCTGTTACTGAACCAGGAAATAATCAAATCACCGTGGGAGAGCCGCGCTTCGGCATAAATGGGCCGGCTCGACCGGAGTGATACCACGGCCTCACAGAAAACCGGTGTGAAATAGCGCTTGCGCTGTGTTTCACCGAGTGAGTGAGGATACCGGAGGCCCATACCCCAACCCCTCCCCCATTCCCTCTCCCCATCCCCCAAAGGTCGGCAACGCACTTGTGACGCTTTTGGTGTTGCAGGTGTCCATGGGCGGCGGTAATCGCTTACCATCAGGTGATGCGTCTGCTCGTTTGCCTCCAATTAAATAAAAAAAAAAATAAAAAAAAAATAAGTACTTCATGGTTGTTATGGACTACTTCACAAAGTATTATCGCAGCCGACGACAGCCGGCGAGCATCCCGTAGCATATGCCTCACGTTCTCTCAGGAAGGCTTTAGAGATACTGTATGGAATACGAAAATATCATCAATACTTGTATGGCAGAAAATTTATCCTAAGAACAGATCATGAGTCCTTAACATACATATTCGGTGACAAGGTCGGTATACCTATTATGTCGGCATCCCGTTTGCAACGATGGGCCACGCTTTTATCGGGGTATAATATCAATATTGAGTACGTAGCATCGAAAAACAATTGTGCCGATGCTTTATCTCGATTGCCGATCGTAAAATTATGTAATGAGGATTGTTTAAAACCTTTTTTTGATAGACGAAGGGAAATATATCGAAGGCGGTTGTATTATGAGGAGTTATCGAATGATTATACCATAGTGCATATTGATTTCTTGGGGCCATTTAAAACGAAAATATTCTTAATATTAGTAGACTCAACTTCTAAATGGATTGAAGTTCTTAAAATGAAACAAATGAATGCACCAGCTATAATTAAAGAGTTGCGAGCTACTTTTGCCAGATTAGGTCTCCCGGTGGAACTAGTGTCGGATCAGGGGCCGCCATTCACGAGCAAAGAACTTTGTGACTTTTAAAAAAAAATGGTATTAAGTAGTTTTTTCACCTCTTCAAATGGCGCTGCAGAAAACTGAGAGGGTAACTCGTGTCGTCGATTGCCAGAAACTTCCAATTCGGCTAGACTCTGGCGCTGCATAGAAATGTGGCTTCGCGGTGCATCTTCTACCGCATTTACCATGGGGAGTGTTCCGAGGAATTGTTGGGACTGATCCCTGACGCCTCTTTCCGCCATTGTCCTACGCGACAGAAACTTCATCCCCATCATCTTGATGGTTGGCAGTCCACAACCGTGCGATTTTCCCGAAACTTTCTGCCGGGCACAACAAAACTGTGGAACGAGCTGTCCCCTGCAGTGTTCCCGGACCAATACGACATTCAAACCTTTAAGAAAAGAGCGAACTTCTTCTTAAAAAGCCGGCATCGCACTTGTAACGCCTCCGGTGTTGCGTCTGCTCTCTCTGTCTTGCCCCCTATAGAATGAAACAAAATACATAATACGACCGGTGAGAGTCCTGCTATGTTACTACAAAAGCATAAATTACGTTCACGTCTTGACTTACTAAGAAACGACCAAGCCTTGCCAAATAGAGTACGGTCCGCACAAGACAATCAGGCACATTATGCTAGGGGTACTGAGCACGATTTTAGGCAAGGGGATGCAGTTTGGGTAAGGAACTACGGTTTTTTGTTTGAAGAAAATTAGAACATTGTAAAGCGTGTGTGAACTTTGAAATATTGTGGAAATAAACTAATAAACTTGAAAGCAAAACTCTCCATGAAACGGTTTCTAATTATATATCAACGACTGGCTAAAAAGAGCTAGTAACCATAGCCGTAAAATCTAGTTTAAAAAAAATGCTCTACAATTGCAATTACATGCCATAATGATCATGACTGACAAGAATGACATAGATGACAGTACCAATACTATTTGCATTTGTCAAAAAGTAAAAGTATCTGTTTCTAAAAATACTATACTCATGGTTGAACAACCTCAGCTGTTCCTAAAACTGAAATATGTGCTGATATAAGTTTATCAACTGTATCTAAAACTACGATTTAAGGTATATTACGAAGTTCGAGTCGAGAGTGATATTAAAAACAGTGCATGTCAATGAAAATTCGTAAACCATGACAAGTCGAGGTCCTTTTAAAAGCCCCCGAATGAACTTTAAAGTGCCCAATGACCCGATTGAACCTAAAGGCACTAAACCTACACGTGAAGAATCGTCAATAATGGAAATTTTAATCTTGATGATAGTGCATCTTTGTAAAAAAATTTTATTCTTCGACACCAATTTAAAAATAGCTGTATACTTAGGTGCTCTCTTTTTACTATCTATAATTGCAGATGTATTGACATTTCCTAAATCATACTTTTCAAGAAGTGATAATATATTAAACCAGTATTTTGTGAAAATTGGTTGGTTTTGGACCTTATTTATGACTGTGCCTTATGTTTTGTTAACATCATATACAACATGCTGCGGAAAGAGGCGACTCATTGTAACTGCTCATTTAACAAGATTGGCGGTTGCAACTGTATTTTGGTATATTTGGGTTTCAGTTTTTAATTCAATAGAGACAAACTATGGCCGTTGTAATGTCAAAACATATGACAACAAAAGATCGTGTTTACAACAGGGTCATTTTTGGAATGGATTTGATTTATCTGGGCATTGCTTTATTTTGATATATTCAAGTTTGGTTATGATAGAGGAAGCTAAAGCAATAAATGGTTGGGAAAAAATAAAAGACTATATTAGAGATGAGAAATATGCTAGAAGTATAGATGATAAATCATTAAGTGTGAACCCTTTGAAAAATATCAGTACAGATGAATTGAACATTCTAAAAATGTGCTATGAAAATTTCACACCTTATGTGCGTGCATTTTTAATAGGTATTGCTATGTTGCAATTGTTATGGGATGTAATGCTTGTTTCAACAATATTATATTACCACATTATGGTAGAAAAATTTATCAGTGGTGTTATTGCAATTCTCACATGGTTTGTGACTTATCGTGTTTGGTACACTATTCCTAGTATCTTGCCAAACTTGCCTGGTGAAGGATTATTTAAATACAACAGTAAAGAAAAACTACCACCTTCAACTCCTGTGTACAGAAAGAGAAGTTCTACAAATGGCAAACACTTTATGGGAATGCCTATAGGCAAAAGCCAAGATAGTGAAAACACCAAAGAAGATACAAGGCAATAAGGAGAATTTGGCACAAATGACAAATATTAAAATATTAGGGTGGTCACAAATTTATTGAAATCTGGTGTGGGATTGTTTTGGTTATATGAATTAGATGGTTTAATGATAATAATAATCAAACTTGAATGGGTAAAAGGTTGGTTTAAGTAAAATATTTATGTTCTCACCAATGGAATATTAAATAAAACTCTTTGATTATCTCTAAACAAGGTGTGTATTTATATAAATCATCATGAATTATGTATTGTAACCAATGACAAGAAAAATTCAAGAATGTTATTTTCTCAAGGATGTGATGATAATAATTTAGTTTTTTTCTTCCCATTATGGATTGCACTCGAAATATTTGTATGGTTATGTACAAGTTATAACCTACAATTTAATACCAGTTTCAACATTTCTTTATACCAAACAAAACAAATGAACACAAGAAAGGAATTACTCAGTCATATTTGCCTAAAGATTTCTTCATATCTTATCACAAGAGTCTAAAAGAATTAACTGCGGTATTCAAATTATAATACCTCATAATTTAATTTTTAGTGTTAATTAAGTTATTTGGGTTGAAATGGAAAATTATGTTAAAACACCTCATTTTTTTACTTAATTGTAAGTCAAATGAAATTTAGCACTTATTTATTTATTAAATAAAACTATTGCTGTTGATGTTTTCACTTTAATAAATATCTCAGAAAATAATACTGTTTGTTTTATTAACACTAAGGAAGAGATAAATACATTTTTACACTGTAAAGGTGTTTCTATTAAGTACTATGTATAATTTGTATTGAATCAAATACAATAATATTGCGAGTTTCACTGATAGCTGATACTTACTGAAGATTGTTAAAATCAAAATTTTATATTACAATGCTAGTATGGTATCTTCAAATATATTTTTATGTGCCAAAATCATTCGAAATAAATATATAGGCAAAATAAGATTCTGATTGTATCTTAAAAGTCAATCACATATTTATTTCTTTTGTTCATATTTCTTTACTTTATGTTTGGTTTGCCACTTTGAATTAAAGAAAGAATTTATTTCTATACTATTTAAAATCAAGCATGACATTGTTGTTATGTACTTTTTAATACAGAATTTTTTTGAAGACATACATGACAGCGAGTACCGCTCCTATAGACGCGGCACCTGCAGCCCCCAAGTACGCCGGAGGTTGTGACATAACAATCATTTTCAAGTGAACTGGTAAATTAGGAATCGTTCGTTTGAAGGAATCACGTTGTTTTACACGTTCGTAATAGTTTTCTATCAAAGGCCGTTTTCCTTCTGCCCAAAATCTATCTTCAAATCCAAGTTCCCAAAGACGTTGTAGAAGAACTGCTAAATTAATATCTGCTATACTGAAATATTCACAGCACAACCAGTTACCTAAAAAACAAAAGGATCATTTGGATTATGCATGTCCATTAGCCCAGAAGCAGTAATTGTGAACGTCTTTCAGCTGAGATGCCGCGTAAGTAATGGCTACTGCAATTCCTATGAGTAGGTAATGTGACTTTAGGTATCTATACAACTTGTTAATTACTCAAACGATTGACAAACAGTCTGTGCGGATCATAGGTTCTAATGTTTTTGCATACTACACGTAAGATACAAAACCATAACACCTTCCTCCGAGCTTTTTACTTCATCTGATTTTATTTGAAATTAGTTTGGGGTAGGTTTTATGTCTTATACGATATTGCTGAACTTAGATATTTTACTAGAAGCGACTTTCATCAGACCTCCACAACCCAAGCACTATGCGATTTCGAAGACCTGTAGAAAAATATGTCGAACTTTTAAAAACTACCAGTAATAATTGCAGTTGATGTTCGTAGGGCAACCAGAAACGACGGCTTAACATGCTCTCCGAAGCACATAGAGGTCTCAATGTGTTAAGAGTGGTTATCAGCCCACAGCCTGAACTGGCTAGGATCCGTCTACCGTAGTCACCTACGGTAGACGGACCCTTTTTTAACGCATAGAACCTTAATTCCATAACTTTAAGATACATAATCATATCAGACCCCTATCATTTATGTATCTTTTTTCGTATTTTTTTCAATAGATCTCCAGTACTAGAAATAAGTATATCCTGTGTTGCGGGGGAACTTAACAAAGAATCAACAAAGGGACAAAAAGATTTCCAAACTTGGAACAACACTTGGAACAACACTTTGTTGATCACACAAAGTGTTGTCCTATGAGGATCGAACACACAACACTCAGCGCAGTTGAAAACGGCGAGGTGCCACTTAAACCACTACGCCATCTACTGAGCTGAGGAAACGATTTGAGAAATTACTGATGGCAGATGGTAGGTGAGACATCAGATGTTAAACAACATAGGCGAGTACTACAAAACTCGCTAGTTTTTTTTATATTAAGTATTGCAGGACTCAAATGTGTGGATACAGTAAAATTATTTAGCATTCGGGGACTTTGTCTAATAACCTGAAAATAATCAAATTATAATTAAGTAGTTAAAATGTTTTTACCTTCTGGTTGACTTTTCAACTGTTCTTCAATTTGAGTGAACACTTGGTCTACGACGTTCAAAACTTTAGTGTATTCTTCTTCATTAGTAATTATTTCATGTTTTTGTTCTTGTATCTCGGCTTTGTACAGCAATATACTTTTAGCTTTTGGATTTTCATCGGCCAGCTTCCTTAAATTTGCAGAATTGCTCAACTCCCCAGCTGTAAGATAAATACGAAGTGATACTCAAAATAACCTTTAACGACACTTCAGGTCATCGACAACCTTTAAGTGTGTTAAGTGTGTAAAGTACCAGAGTAAACGGAGGTCAAACCGTGGCCGTTCTTAGCTTAGATTGTAGAGGCCAACATAACAACATCAAACAATGGAGGTTCGCTCCAACAAATAGAGCATTGTCCTGATTCGATTCAACAGCTATTCACCATTAATTCGAATGTCCGCTACCTAGTTATAGGATGTCTTTCCAGTTTATCACAGAGGTAATAGCTGTCACGTTTAGTAAGACACAATGGGCACATGTCTTTACTGATACAACATCGCTCCTAGAAGTGCAGCCTGCCTAAGAGGCGTCTGGGCTCTGGCTGGAAGAAACCAGGCTGACAAATTACATCCTTAGGTATGCATAATATGCAGTGAAATGCTTAAATAGAGTGCTTCATCAATTTCAATTCATGATTATTCTTAATACTTAAGTCAATATAAAATTAGATTTTGGTCTACTTTTAGTTCTGCATATTGTTGTATAAGGGTTCTATGAATTTGCGAAATAAACCTTCTGTCATGTATTAGTTATTATAAATGTAAATTTGTTTGTTAGGAACGCTTTCACGCGAAAACTACTTAACCGATTAGAAGTAAGTAACATAGGATACTTATTATCAAATGCAAATGAAGCCGCGGGCGAAAGCTAGTAACTCTTATAATCTACTGGTAAGTTGTTTTTACTTTTAAAGAGATTAAAACTCGCGTCCTCCATTAAACATTAAACCACTCTTTAAGCTTGTGTTTTATTTACTTTTCCTATTTTTAGGTATATATTATTATAGATGAGGTTTCATTGAATTGCTTAAATTTTGTTTGAAATAAAAATTTTATGCACAAATCTCTAAGGATTACTAATTGAACTGGAGTCGACCGTTAAATCATAGTACATAGTTAGGTAACAACGACGTATCTGATTACAATATAGGATTTTTTAATGATATACTGTCATGTGTATGTTTCCGGTAGCCAAAGTACAGTATTGTTACGTTTCAGTGTTACAACATTTTGAAAAATAAGCTTTTTGACGAAAAGAGGCTTCATTATAAATACTAAACCACAGAATAATCGTCCTTAATGATCACTGAGGTCGCTGGATTAATCACATATCTATACCACTCAGATACCTATTTGTCGCGCTGTAGTTCATACTAAACTGCTGTCGACGAAACTCCTTTTTACATTAGAGACAACGGGTACCTACGTTACAGTTATAGGTACATTCTAAAGACGGTTCCGCAGACTAAGTTACAGCCATGGAACACCGCGAATGACGTTTTCAAGGAATGTAACTAAGCCAACTGCGCGACCATCAATCCTTATTTAACCTTACGCTTATTGCAGTAAGGTTCATTGTCCTGTGCCATAAGGCATTTTTATTTATTTATTTATTTATTTTTGAAGAAGGCTTACAGACTAATAAACATAATTATGAATAATACAAATATGTAATCAAGTTGCTAACAACAAGCCTCCATATATAGGTGAGAACATATTACACTGGTCGAAGTGCCAGGTCATGGACTTACATTTTCTTACACGTATATATATAATTTTACACATTATTTTATAAATACAGAAAAAAAAGAAGTAACAAAAGAAAAAATAAAAATATAAACAAAATAAAGTGACAATGAACCCACAAACACATTCAGCACTAATCAAAGATAACAACAACAAAAAAATATTATGACACATTAAATATTTCGAACCGATCTATCTAGATTGTTTTATAGTATATATATACAAAACTTTTCACATTTAATTTACCTAACAGTTTGAGCACCGCATTCAACGCCTACATTAAAAAATGGCCTCGATAAAAGCCGCCTCACCGTGATAGTGTTAGTACAGAACAAGTCATACCGTAAAGCGCCATGAAGTTCATTGAAGCTGCGTGCACCTCGCAGGAGGAAGGAATTGCTTCTGTAATTAGTGGTCACAAAAGGCACATGTAACAAAGGTCGTTGTCTCAGACCGATTTGGTTGGTACGCAAACTCAATTTAGACAAGAGTTCAGGGGAGTCGATCGTGCCATTCGCGATGCTGGTCAAATAGCAAATATCACTTATAAAGCGTCTATATTCCAGTGGAAGGAAATGGTATCGTCTGCAACGATGAGTGTAATCATGTGAACATTGCCGTGCTTTAAAGTCCAAATATCGTAAAAATTTCTTCTGGATCCCCTCAATACGAGACTTATAAACTTCATATTGTGGGTTCCAGACTTGCGATGCATACTCCAGGAGACTGCGCACAAAGGAGCAGTACAAAACCTTTATGGGCTTAATAGTGCGAAAGCAGGTCGTGGTTCTCATAATGAAGCCCAAGGCCTTTGACGCCCTACTGACGATGCTATCAATGTGTTGGTCGGATATTAGCCTGCTGTCTTGCATAACTCCCAGATCCCGAACAGTCTCAACCTTGCTGATTCGCTGATGATTCAATGTGTAGCCAGTACCAATTGAAGATGTTTTTCGGGAGAACGTTACTTGATAACACTTAGTCACATTAAGATGAAGTTTGTTAACCTTACAGTACATTTCAAATCTGTTAAGATCAGCCTGAAGGTCTTGAGTATCAGATGGTTTTTCTACTTTTTTGTGAATTTTCATGTCATCAGCATAAAGAAGGATGTAAGAGCCTTCGAAGCATCTCTTGATGTCAGCCACGAATAAAATGAACAACAGAGGTCTCAAAATTGATCCCTGTGGTACCCCGGAAGGGATAGTTTGCCAGCCAGACGTGTAACCCCTAAGCACCACAGCTTGCGTTCGACTTTCTATATATGAAGTAAACCATCTATATAAATCGCCGTGAATTCCAGCGGCTAATAACTTCTGCAAAAGCAACTTATGATCTATTCTGTCAAAGCATTTACTGTAATCAGTGTATATAACATCCACCTGTGCGCCCTGTTCCATGCCACTAGATACAAATTCATGCGACAGAATCAAGTTTGAGGTTGTGGAGCGGTTTTTAAGAAATCCATGTTGTTCTTCACCGATAATACTTCTTACCACCCCATAGACGCTTGTATGTACTAAGCGTTCAAGTATTTTAGAAAATAAACACATTTTCGAAATGGGGCGATAGTTTTCAACGTTAGATCTATTTCCCTTCTTGTAGACAGGGGTAACAAACGCAGATTTCCAGATAGTCGGAACTATACCTTCTGATAAAGATCTCCTAAATAAAATGCAAACGGGAACGACAAGACTATCGGCGCATCTAACTATGTATACCGGAGGTACTAAATCAGGACCACCAGATTTAGAGAGATCCAAGGTTTTGAGCAACTGGAGTACTCGCGATGGGAATACTTCAACAGTACCTATAGAAGCTCCACTGTTAACACTTTGGGGGTCACAAAAGACGCCGCGGTCAAATGGAGCCGGTTCAGGTCCTTGATAGGTTGAGTAAAAGTAGGTGGCAAACATATTGCTAACTTCCTCACCCGTACTCGCTACAACCTCACCAAATTGCATTACATTAGGTAACACACTCGCATTCCTCCTGCTTTTTACATATGTCCAAAATGATTTTGGATATCTTACAATAGAGGTTTCAATTTTTTCCATATAGTTTTCAAAACATATCCTTTCCATATTTATTGCCCTACTACGAAGTATTGAATACGAATGGTAGTCCGAAATATTGCCATAGGTCTTATACTTACGGTGAAATTTATACTTTTCTTTTAAGACCTTGATCAAAGCACAGTTATACCATAAAGGGTGCGAGGAGTGCTTAATTGATTTTAATGGTATACAGGGTCTGTCGTAAATAATGGATAAGTCGTAAACTGGAGTTGGTCCGGCTATGAGACTATTAGAAAATCGTATCTTTTTGCCAGGGTTTCTAACCGTATGGAAATGGCGTAGACTTTTATGTTTTTTTATAAATTTCGCTACTCTTTGCATTCATTCCGTTGCCATTTCGTTAAATTTAGGTATTTCTGTGTCATTTTTTTTGTATTATAGTCTTGAAGATGTGTATTATTTAGTTTTAGTACTGTTTTAGGCGTTTTTAACGTTGGTCATTTTCAAAATTGTCATTTTAAGATTTTTTATGTTTTTGTTTTACTTAGGGTCAACTTTTGATCATTTACTGTGTAAAAAAAAAGTACGGCGCTATAGCTGACCATGATCTTAATAAATTATCTAGTATGTGTAGATTCTAAAAAGGTATAACAATGCATACTTCACAAGTAATATTAAGCTACATGAGCGAGATCAATATCAAGGTGAGAAAATATTTTTTTCATGTAATGTTGTAAATGGTTATAAAACTTCGTCAGAATGATTTATTTCTGCCAAGATTCTTTACACAAACACTATGGGGCCACTATTAAGGATATTCAAAGAAAACTAGGTAGTTTTTTGTCAAAAAAATTTCATGCCTCCTCATTTCATAAAGGTGTTTAATTTTAAAATTGATGTGCTCTAATAGTTACATGCGACAAACATGTTACAAGTTTATTCGTAAAAAGGATCATCAGGTAAAAAAATGAACAAAGACAGCAATACAAAGGGTCTCCCCGCGTGAAAAGGACATTGTTACTAGGCACACTGCATGATGCACCGTCCCTTTCACACTCACGATGTGTGAAAAGGTTAGCATGCGTTTAGCTAGGGCGCACTCCTGATACATCTCTCAGTGTGATTTTGACCATCGCATGTGCTCTCGTTTTCATTACTGTCGTCAATTTGTTACTGCTTTCTAATATCGGACTTAGATTTTCTTTGTGATTTGGACTTGTTAACCTGGTGATATTGACAACTCAGCTCTCATTTATGGGCATCGTGTTGTGCTATCGATTGCCCACACACGTCCCACAAGAGATAAGAAATGAGATGTGGCTACAAAATGATGGGTGTCCAGCACATTACGCTGTTCGTGTCAGGGAACATTTAAATAATACTTATCCAGATAGATGGATAGGGCGATTGGGGCCAATTTTATGGCCTCCACGTTCGCCAGACCTGAACCCCTTGGACTTCTTTTACTGGGGCTGTATAAAAGAAAAAGTATACAGTGAAACAATAAGTTCTGTAGAAGAGTTGCGTGCGCGCATTCAAGTAGCAGCGAGAAAAATTGAAGAAGCCGGTTATGTGCGCCGGATTAAGCGATCGTTTATTAGGCGATGTAGAGCGTGCATAGCTGCCGGCGGAGGACACTTCGAACATTTAGTTTAAGTTGTTGAATAAATATTTTTACGTACTAAAACAACCTAGTTTTCTTTTGAATATCCTTAATAGTGACCCCATAGTGTTTGTGTAAAGAATCTTGGCAGAAATAAATCATTATGACGAAGTTTTATAACCATTTACAACATTACATGAAAAAAATATTTTCTCACCTTGATATTGATCTCGCTCATGTAGCTTAATATTACTTGTGAAGTATGCATTGTTATACCTTTTTAGAATCTACACATACTAGATAATTTATTAAGATCATGGGCAGCTATAGCGCCGTACTTTTTTTTTACACAGTAAATGATCAAAAGTTGACCCTAAGTAAAACAAAAACATAAAAAATCTTAAAATGACAATTTTGAAAATGACCAACGTTAAAAACGCCTAAAACAGTACTAAAACTAAATAATACACATCTTCAAGACTATAATACAAAAAAAATGACACAGAAATACCTAAATTTAACGAAATGGCAACGGAATGAATGCAAAGAGTAGCGAAATTTATAAAAAAACATAAAAGTCTACGCCATTTCCATACGGTTAGAAACCCTGGCAAAAAGATACGATTTTCTAATAGTCTCATAGCCGGACCAACTCCAGTTTACGACTTATCCATTATTTACGACAGACCCTGTATATTTATCTCTAAGCTCATATAACCTGCTATAAAAATAAGTGACAGCGTTCTCCAATGAATCAGTCGACAGCATCTCCTCCCAATTAATACTATCTAGTTCATTTTTTATGGCCGTGTAGTCACCTTTAGAAAAAATATATTTTTTGTTATTTTTTTCCGGTAGCGCGTGAATTTCTACAAATCCTGCCTGGATGATATTAGAACTTCTAGAAAATTGTACCGTGGAAACTGACTTTCGGCGCTTTTTCCTGGATATTCTGATTTGCTCGCTTCGTAACTGTATTTTAAGCTACTAGCTAGAGAACTGGTAATGTTTCCTTTCTTTCGTTGACGTAATTGAAAGTTACAATGGTTTGTCACTGGAAATATAATCCGTACTAATATCATAAATGCGAAAGTCACTGAGTCACAAACACTGTCTGTCTGTCGTGCTTTCGTACGCTTTTCAGTGATTCAGTTCATTTGTATGGAATAAGGTCGGTTGGAAATATAAATACATTATCTATAGAAATATTGAAAGGAGTTAAAGTTTGTGAGGTTGCAGATGGGTAGATTCTGGATCAAATTTAGAAAATTAATGTACCAATAGAAAGCCACATTATTTTTGAGTGTCATATGCTATCTATATATTTAATTAAGTAATCAAAAAAAATATTTCATATATTAATTTAAACCTGTTTAGAGTTAAGTGTATCAAATCCCTGCCTGCTAAGCCAGAGGTCATGACTGTGAGTCCCAACCAAGACAAACAATTATGTGATGCAATTTATATATGTATAGTGTGTTTATTTAAAAATAGTTTGCAAATAAATATAAGGCTTTGACTAGTTTGGGATTAGACTTTATCATCTGAGATGTGTGAGCTTAATATTATAATTTGTCATTTACATCTAGTGTTTCTTTATATTAATGGAGTTTATTCATGGGAGAAATTTAAAAAAGAAAAAAAAATATACAAATTATCAGAGTACTGATAACTGCAAACTACTATACTATCATGGGAATTTATTAAACTAAATTGTAATTTTTTTTTAATTATTTCTTAACTTATTAAAAATTTAATAAATACTTGAATTTTAAAAATTACAGAAAGCCTGACCATAGAACAGATGAATAAGAAGGCTACTACTAAAAGTCTTTCAGGGATGCTCTATAATGGTAAAAACAGCTGTATCTGAAAAATCAATTGAAACTTAAATATTATTTTGTAATAAATAAAATACAATCAAACTAAGAACCTCCTCCTTTTTTGAAGTTGGTTTAAAACTAAAAGTGTTGACATAGCATCTATAAATAAAAACAAACAATAAATAATATTAAACATGTAAATGCATAACAAGCAAGGTTACAAACAGACAAACTGTCAATTAAATTATCATTTAAAACCAAGTAAACTAATTACAAGTTACACACCTACTTACTTTTAAGTATTTCTCGTACTGGAAGAATAAATGGCAATTTAGGTGTTCCAGTTAATTGAGGTTGAAAAAATGAGCCCACTGTTATCAAACCAGTAGGTAATGCTTCTATCATGTCACGAAATTTGTTGATATTATTCAGTACTTTACTGTCCGATGACACATCTATCAGTGGTTTTAAATCTAAAAATAAATATCACTATACATAATATGGTGACACATTGTATACACTCTTTACATAACTGAATAATAGAGGTCATAAACACATACCTCGATCCAAGAAATATTCCAAATAATCCAAAATCCTTGTAGAATCAGGAATTACCTGATCTTTTACTTTCAAGACTGGAATTTCACCACGAGGATTTATATCTAAAAACCATGATGAATATTGTTCTCCTTTCGTTATATCGACGAATAACGGTTCAAAGTCAATATTTTTTTCGTAAAGTGCGATCAAAACCTGGAAGTACAACACACTATTATAATAAAAAAAAAAAATCCTATTCATTCAATTCCAATTATCTAGTAGAGTAAATTAATATTTTAATACCATATCTCTTAGTTGCTCACCTTTTGAGAGTAGCAGCTGTAATAGTTGCAGTAGAGATAAATATTCGTTTTATTAACAGTATTAACAGTAGTTGCATTATTACTAACTTTGGGAAGAGGTAACTTTTCCAAATACTTCTGCACATAATGCATTTTAAATGGAAATCAAAGTACACGGGTTAAACTGAACTAAGCGGCTTTAAATAAAGCCTTCTAAAACTCCATGAGAACAACACAAATCTTCAAACTTCTACGCGGTTTTTCAAATTAAACAAGAGCTACCAACATAAAAATATAAAAATCAGCTGACTGACAGTAGTTTCTGGGTTGGTTTACAAATCTTGCTTAAAATGGTTATGGGTTTACTATACAATTTCAGTAAATAAGGCAGACACTTATTCTTATTCAATTCAAATATATTCTTGCAGACACGATAAAAAACTTGAAAAAAATGCAATTCATATAGGCAAAATATTAAAAGCCAACGCTATAAATTATTTCAAAATAAATGAAAAATAATCTTTGTAAGGCACGTCATGAACACTTCCAAACTACTTGTTTTGAAATCTGCCGCAATTTACCGCATTTTTTATTTTAATGTAGACTGGTAGCGTAAAAGCTAAATCAAATATAATTAAATACTTATAAGTATTACAATATGTACTACTAAAGGGTAAAAGAGATGAAAATTATAGCGGAAGTCAAGAACGTCGCTCTCAATCTAATAAGTTTCTAATAAGGTAAGTTTTTAATGGATCTTTTATTTTCAGGTAAAACACTGCTATTAGATATATCGTACAGTAAATTTCAAAAATTAAAAGTAGAGTCATTTAAGCAAACTATTGAACCGATTTGATTGAATTTTTGAAGGTAGACTTGTAACATGTGTAAGTTACCCTACCCCTATTCATTTCAAGTGTCTCACTGTTGCCCTTATCAATATCGAGCAAACACGAGCAAGAAAATCACGTTTCTTGTATGAGAGTCCCCTTAAATAATAAAAAATATTTTAATCTGTTTTTTAGTATTTGTTGTTATAGTGGCAAAACAAACACATAATCTCTGAAAATTTCAACTGTCTATCACAATTCATGAGATACAGCCTGGTGACACACAGACAGTGAATTCTTAGAAATAGGGTCCCGTTTTTAAGTTTTAGTTTTACAGAACAGACAGTCAGCTCAATCAGATTGTTTTTAGCAATTTTTTTTAATGCAACACTGTAATGGTACTATAGTGGTCTGTGGTTTGTCTGTTGGCAACTCTCTCTGTTGATATGAGTCTGGAATGAAGAATGAAATAGATGTACCCAACTAATTGTTTTCTTCTTGTTATTTAGAATTTATTTAAAAAACTGTTACTGTTGTGTGTCACTGTGATAGTGAACAACATGATTGTAAATTAAATGTGTAAATTGGTAAATCTTGCTATTTGGAACTATCTGTATGAGTAATACAAGCTGAAGTGAAAATGGAGGTCTCTAACAACACCGACGCCGTCAACCTTGGCGTTGGTGAAGTCGAAGCTGAAATTGGCGAAGAACTTAAACAATTGGAGGAAGGAAAAGATTTTGATACCCGGAGTGAAGTGTCTAGTTCATCTTCTAGTGATACAAGTACTCCGAGTATCAGTTCTGTTAGCACTAAATCTAAGGAGAGACGCACTAATCGCAAACGAACCAAGTCAGCAAGCCATTCACCTGTACAAAATAAACGGCGATGTGCTACAACCAGTATCAAAGTTAAGACTTATGATTACATGACTAAACTGAATTATTTATTCAGGGACACACGATTTTTCTTGATAAAATCAAATAATGCGGAAAATATAACATTATCGAAAGCAAAAGGAGTCTGGTCCACACTCCCTCAGAATGAAGCAAATTTGAATCAAGCTTACAGAGAATCTAGAAACGTGCTATTGATATTCTCAGTTAAAGAAAGTGGGAAGTTTGCAGGGTTTGCTAGATTAGGAAGCGAATCCCGTCGGGATGTACCCCCTATATCGTGGGTATTACCACCTGGGCTATCCGCCAAAGTGCTAGACGGCGTCTTTAAAGTTGATTGGATATGTCGAAAAGAATTACCGTTTAGTAGTACACTTCATCTATACAATCCATGGAATGAAGGAAAACCAGTTAAAATTGGTAGAGATGGTCAAGAAATTGAGCCAAAAGTTGCAGAAGAATTGTGCAGGCTCTTTCCTGAAGATGAGGGTATTGAAATGACCCCCATATTAAGAAAATCTAAGGAATCATCTAAAAAGGGATATTTGAAAAGTGGTGGCAATTATAGGACATACAGAGCACCATTATCTTCACGAGGATCTAACTACAGAAGTCGCGTGAATACATCTTCAAGGAACAGAAGAAAGTCTTTTTTGTCTCCTAGAAGTAGATTGGCATCGGGGTCTTACAAGCGACGTTCTCCGTCACCTTACTTGAGAGAACGTTTGCCAGCATGGTTTGGACGTAATCGAGAAGGATATAGCAGTAGCAGTTCTGCTGCAGCTGAAGCTTATGTGGCAGAGTACATGCGATCAATGCACCATCAACTGCCGCCTTTGCCATATGTACCTCCACCTGGATTTAGTGGAGCCCTGTCCTCATATGACGGAATACCACCGCCTCCACCACCACCGCCACCGCGTTACTATGATTTAGCAGATTATCCGCGATCAGTGCTAGTTTATGATAAGAGATCTTATGAACGTTCTGTTGATGAGTTTTTGTGGCGTACTTCAGATAGGTCTCGTGGTCGTAGTCGTGAACGTGAAACACATAGATCATACCGTGATCGACGTTAAAAAACTGTATCCAACCCCAATGTATTGATTAATCTGATAATGCCTAATAAAAAATTGTGTTTGAACTTTGAACTTTATTGAGTTAATAATTTAAGTGATGTGATGAACTATATGGTTAATAATTTGAACTTTTATACGGATTAAAGTTGGACAGTTTTAAATATAGGTAAACCCAAAGGGACTAATCACACTGGGTACTTTCAGTGAGAGTAAATGTGAAACACATTTAATATATGAAATCTCTTTCAGGCTATAACAATGAAAGTAATGCAAGTGTATTTTGTCATCAGTTCTAATTTTCAATATGATGGAACTTGTAACATTAGTCAAACGTGGACTTCAGAACTGAATGTTAGATAATGTTACACATTTTGACAATACCGTGCAATGGAAATGGTTGTGTAATTCTGTGATATATTTCCACCGATATATATGTTAATTATATAAATGTCATTTTTGCCTTATGTGGCTAATACATATTGACCAAAGAAGATATTTCAAAAATGCATTTTTTTAATAAATGAGACTCAATTTTGTATTCTTTTTAGACTATTGATATTTAAATTTTCTAGTTCAGTTCTCTAATGATTTACATTAAGAACTAACTTTAGATTTTGAAGTTTCCATATTGTCTTCATTTCGATCTCACTAATCATATCTTACTTTGATATAGCTACCACTGCAGTTGGTTTGATTTTTTCATTGAAAAATGCATCATTAAGGTTGTATTTATGCTACATATCTCTTTTTGTCCGGAATATTTATTATTATTTTACCCGACTACAAGTCAAAAGGAAGGATAATATTTTTGGGAGTCTGTGTATGTTCCACCGTAGCGCATGAACTACTGAACATATTTTAATGACTGAGGTGTCAATAGATTTATCCAATTCGATAATGGTCCCAGTTACAGACTATTAATTTTATCAAAAGATTAATGTAGTCAGGTTAGTTTTTTAAACTATACTCGTTATTTGAAAGTTTGAATTTAGATCTGTGGGTGAAAGAACTATTTATAAATTTATTATTTATGCACCTAACATTTCATTTATAATATTTTCTAATATGTGTTGTTATCATTTTCAAAAGGTCTATATTATTTCAAATATAAGGTCATGCTTATATTATAACCCTTTGGTGTGGCCTAGGCTTTTTATTAGCATTTTCAAATACTTCATTTAATCAATTAATGAATTTCTATTGCTTGCTTATAGATTCTGAGTTTTGCTGCTGGAAATTTGGTAAGTGTTATGTATGCTTATTACAAGGGTACAAAGTATAGTTTGCATCTGGTTCTATGATAATTTTCCAAATATATAGTTTAAGTTTTTCCTCAGAATATGTTTATCTATATTGACAATATAACAATGACCTACATTTGTCAAAATTTAGGGGTCAACTTCAACTCAATCATCAGTCAATCAAAGAATTCCTCAGGATCTAATGTAAGTTTATTTCACTTCTACTTGAGAGTCATGTTAAGCGTATTCGGCGTTGTGATGGGGCCAATCACAGCGCCTAATGTAATCACTGGTGATGATGGAGGCCCTATGAGCTAGAAAATGGTATACATTACGTACCATTTCACGTGGTAATCATGACGATCGAGTAGATGTGAAATAATTCAAAACTAGGCCTTCTGAAGGTCTAATGTTAGGCCAGTTTCAGTGTTGCACCGACCATCGGTGCGTTCGCTCGGTGATGACGATTTTCATTAACTGATCGCCAGTCTGTTTGTATTATTGAGTGCTCTGTTGACCACAAACTGACCGGACTGGTACAGGCAAACGACGATGATCCAGACATCCGTACAATCGGTCTACTGAACTTGTCCTTTTTTTTTTTATCACGCGTCGGGCAATCGCATGGAGCATGCGCACCTGGTACACAGTGCGAGGCAATATACGCATAGGTATATTTCAATGTATACCCATGCGTACGGTTAGTCCAGCACTGTACAATGCACGAAGCAAAAACAAAGAAAGAGAGGGCGGATATGCCCCGTGACAAAATACAGGTCCTGACGTTATCGCAGTTGACGCGGCTCATGATTGCAGACTGTCAACGTACGTTAATATTCTAGAACTTTATGGAACAATCGGAAATCTTTATATTTTCTCGGTCTAAACTAGTTTTTTAACTAGTTTAGACCGAGAAAATATTGTTGTATTTTACCATGTAGAAACTACTCGGATATACGTTCTGGTGCCATGAATAGCATCACATTTCATTTATAAGTAATTGTATAGCTAGCTTTCACCCATGGCTTCGCTAGCATTTAAAAAAAAGAATTCTGTTACTTCTATTAATACCTCCAAGAATATGTGTACAAAGTTTCATGACGGTCGGTTAAGCAGTTTGCCCCGTGAAAGCGTAACAAACAAACTTGCATTCACCTTTATAATATTAAATATATGTGAGATTTCTTTAAAAAGTTCTAGAAAAATCTCTTAGTGTTTTATTGACGTCTAATTAAATTTATTCGCCACTAGATGGCAAAACTGTTATGGTGAATAAAAATAAAAAGGCACGTAGAGCCGAGTATTGATAAAATATACCTTGTATGAAGATGCGGAAATGTGTTATGCATTCTTACGTAACGATTTTTTTACTCATCAAAGTATTTTTTGTATTTTTTAAATTCATTTTGTGAACAGACTGACATCTATCGTCATCTATACTACAACAAAAAGACAAGGTCGTAATTAGAATGCAAATATTTTATCAAGTAACGACTATATTAATCTTGCATAGAAAGTAGTTGGGTATGGAAATGAAAGAAATTTTACTTATGCTGATAATTTAAAGGGTTTATTTAAAATTAATTACAAAGTTTCATAACATAATGTTCAACATTTTCATCTAAAAATAGTATTAAAGATGTGAATGGATCAAAAAAAAATCATAGACGACTGGACTCCTACAAACTACACCAAGATTTATTCTTCGCATTGTTATGATGGTGACTTTTACCCATTCAAAGAAGGATCGTGAACGAATTGAGAAAGGACCAATCCGTGGGAGAGCCACGCTTGCGCAAGGATGGGCTCAGCTCGGCCGGAGTGATCATGGTATTACAGAAAACAGGTGTGAAATAGCGCTTGCGCTCTGTTTTACCAAGTGAGTGAGGATAACGGAGGTCCATAACCCCAACCCCTCCCAATCCCTTTAAAATACGGCAACGCAGTTGTGACGCCTCTGATGTTGCAAGTGTCCATGGGCGGCGGTAACCGCTTATCAGGTGATACGTGTACCCACTATTCCATAACAAAAAATATCAGATTTTCCACGGAGTGTCTGGCATCAGACTTCGGCAACTTCGAGGGTGAACTGAATTCGAAGGTTCATATACTTACTACCGAACTAATTGTCAGTATATTCAAGAACTATAATTTTCCGATAACGATGGCCATAGATGTTCATGACAAACGACTGCAAATCATGTTCTCCCAGGCATGAGCGTGAAACATTGCCAAAATTCCATACTCCGGGCTTTTATTAAGAAAAACCCAACAACACTGCGACCAGACCTGTGAATCGAACCCGAGTCTTGATTGGCAGTCGCATTAGCTATCGGTTAGACAAATGAGGCAGTCAAACTTAAAATGAAATAAATATTTAAATATTACAGACTTCTGACACTTAACCCCATCAAGCTTCAAACTAAGCTTGTAATATAACAGTTAGATAGCGAATACTTAAATAAATACTTAGTTGCAATGGCCGTCGGAGCATTTTCCTAAGACGATATACTCGTAACTTACATTGCTACTCATCACCATCAACACAGAACACTAACACAATAGTCGGCCTCTAACAGTCCACTGCTGGAAGTGCCTCCTCTTCTATCCCTGGAGCTTATTTAATTAACTTCAATATAAGTGAAAAATACATTTCTAATAAAAATATTTTTAGTAAAGGTAGTCTACCTTTCGTCACATATTAAAGAACAATACATTTTTTGGCGGAATGAAAAAAAGTGTCAGATATTTGTTAAAAACAAGATGTAACGGATTACCACAGTCATTACAAATATTCCATTTTGTGTGTACACAATTTTTGTCAATTGGTTTCGTTGTTATTCATCATTTAAAAAACGGTAAAGACACAAAATCTCCGGTGAAGACAAAAAAAGTAAAATTAAATTAAATAACTCAAATTTAATAGAAAATCGACAACTAAGAAGTTTTCCTTCCTTTATTTACTTTTAAGATCCATAAAAATTAAGATAATGAACTAACGGTAAGGACATACGTTATACGGTAATGACCGTTAATATTCAGTTCAGTTTTAATTATTATTTCATGGTGTCTCTCAGACATAATTAGAAATAAAACTTTCATTAGTGATATCAGTCCTTAATGATATAAAATCCTCTTTATCACAGAAATCGTTTTATTTTTATAATTATGTAGGTAAAAACAAATAAATGTTCACTTTAACATTCTAATTATGATCCCGTTTTGTTCAATACGAACATATTCCCAATTCAACACGTAAGTAAAAAACCGTTAAACAAAAATAATCAATTGTTCAAAATACAAAATAAAATACTTCAATTAAATAATTTGTATTATGTATGATATGAATCACATTCTTTAAAATTTCGGACGATCAATGTCATATAGATTTATTGCGTGGGCGTGGTAACTAGTTGTATCAGGCCGTATGCCAGGGCGAAATCGCGAACAGATCTCCCCGCATGATCCGTTTTACTGGAACTGAGCCAGTCGGCGTGGTGGGCGTTAAAACCGCCAAGTACGACGATCTCTGCGGAGGGGATCTGCTGCTGCACGAAGTCTGTAGCCATCCGTATGTGCTCGATGAGTCGGTTAGTTTCGGCATCACCGCTATGGGACCTATAGAGCCACGCATAGACGCGGGGATGGTCGTCGCTGTCCACACGGAGCTATAGGATGGAGAAGTCCCTACCTTCAAGATTGCTGAGGCGACAAGAGCTGATATCGTCTCTGACGTACACGCACACTCCGGCCTTAGAGATGAAGGAGTGTTCTAAACCGTACCCACGATAAGGGAGGTAGGAAGTGTCTGCTGGAGACGATATCTGCATCTCTGTCAAAAAGAGCAAGGCTGGCTTTGCTGTCTCGAGGTGGTGCTGGACAGCATCAAGATTACTATGTAATCCCCTGATGTTGCAAAAGTCCACGACTAGCGTGGTAGGGGGTGCCATGGTGTTACTGCTCTTACCCCGAGCATGATTGAGCGTAGTTTTGCCCCCCCAGAATACGAGGGGCAGTCTGGGCATCCACGCTCAGGCGCGTTGTGTTCTGAGTGTGGACGTCCAATGAGGGATTCTCCAACGCTAGCGCAGTGGTAACTTCCTGGGGTAATGTGTGTTTCAACTGCGCCATCATAGGGGATTGGGGGGATGGGCCTCCGGTCCGGTATCGGAAAAAAATGGTCTATATTTGCAAAAGGTTGATTGACAGTATAAATAAATATTGTAGAGATTCTTTAAATTCATCATCAAGTATCTTTTTGCCTTCTTAATTCCTTGTCTCGTTATGACTTCTTTTTTCCCTGCTGCTTGTCTGCTACTAGTGGCTTCTTCGTAAATCTGTGAATCTCTTTAAAAATAGTAAAAATGGTAATAAATCGAAAGCAAACTTAGCTGTATGAAGTCATTACTGTAACCTGAATGTGCTTACCGTAGCCTCCAAATTTACACGGTAAAGACAGAAGGGGTAAGGACATTTTGAATATTTTCCAACATTAGGTGCTTTAATTAAAACTGGACAGTTTCCAATTATCATGCACGGATTAATTGCACCTTTTTACATAATTTCACACAGCAAATAACAAAATAAAGAACTTAATTACTTGTATAATTAGGTTTTTGATGGTAAGGACAATTTTTATGTTTTCGTGGAAGAACGCATGCCACACCGGTAATTAGAGACACAGCTAAAATTCACAGTGGTTCTCGGCACACTGACAGCATACGCGTACCGAAATGTCACTCAAAATGGAGGACGGGTGCGTTCAAAAGACACAAACTAACATTTGGTGATGAATTTGGTAAGGACTAATTTTTGATATCCCTTTATGTTACAATAAAAAGAACATGTATGTACATGATATAATAAAATGATTTTGAAACTGTATATAGTCAGAGGTCCCACGAATCTAGAAATGTCACTTTGAAGACAATTGGACACAAAATATGGAATTAAATCATTAAATAACGCCGAAAATGCAATTTGTTACATCGCATTTTGGTGTCTACCAAACCGGAAAATATTTTTTTTGGTATATGCCTTACCTTTATGACGCCTTATAGTTAAAGTAATCATTAGAAAGATGGTTATTTAAGGTAATTAAATTTTAAATCCAGCAAAATAGCGAGAAAATAAGATGATAGGTAGCTGTTACTGATTTTTTTGCTATTGGCGGAAATGCCCCCCCCTTGTTGTAATTATAAATCTTTTCTTAGTGAATATTCGTGCAAAATAGCTTGCTTTTAGGCTTATCTATTTCGCCTGTGTATTATTTAATCAGTTAGTGAATCTGTCGGCCAGTTTCATTTTAGGGATATAGATTGTAGATCTAGAGGGATGTAGATTGGCCTCCCAGTATTTCTGTGTTTGGTCCAGGGCTGAGGAGTTGGTCAGGTAATTTCCTATATTAGGTATCAATGAGTGGAGAGAACGGCGCTGCAGAACCCTCGGGCAACCGCAATAAAGAAGTACTGCGACTGCGAAGATACTGTAAGTACACTGCGTAGCACCGGTTTTGAGTCAGACGGCTATCACTTCGGTCCAGCCGGCCTGAAACATAGCTCTACCACGACGAAAATTTTGTTACAATAATTTTAATACCTAAACTACAATTTTAATAATTTCGTAGTAATTTCAAAGATGCTTTAATTCCATTTTTACATTATTCACTTCCATTCCTGATTATTCTTCCCTAAGCTTACTTACAAACCACTGTTATTTGAACTTCTGGAACGACATTTCGGCTCTATGAAATTGAAGGACATCTCAAGTGGATCATGTACGCTCCCGATAAAGGGGATACCTATCTGAATGTTTTGTGGTATTATGTAACAGGACACGATAGGATACCAAGGCGCAGGCGTGAATCAAGCAGAGCGCGCGGGGTGAGGGCGCGTCAGTCGGCGCTCGGCGTCTGGAGGTGCTTCGCACTTCGCGCCGCGCCCCCTTATAGCGGGAGCGTGGCTCGGGGCGTGGCGCTTACGTAAACACGCGTGGCACACAGCTCGTGTTGCAGGCGGCGCGGTGCCGCGCCACTGTCCGTCCTAGATCGACCCCATGTTGGCCCGCGCCGCCACCTAAGTTTATGTGGATAGTTGCACGCGCCCTGCCGTGCGGCTGCCGCTGCCACTGTCACCATCGCCGTCTATCGCGCTTATAGGTACTTACCAACTTAACATTACATAGTTACTTGTGCGTTAATTGATATTGTCCTATTTTCCAAAGTGCTACAAATTTATTAATCGTGTAAGTTGAATATTATAAGTGAATATCTTTATCAGGATTATTCAGGATGATAATATTGTAACCATATTCATATTAATAAGCTCGTGATTGATAACTATGATGCCTGAGTCAATACAAGTCGTCCATTATGGTTTCATAGTTTTTATATGTATGTATACATAACGCCTGTTCGCATAATTCGGCAAATATCAAATCGCTTTCAGTTAATTATTTAAAAATTATTCTACAAATATTATGCATTTACTTTTCGGCATAAATCACATAATATCTGATCTTACGGGTGTTTACTTATTTCTTTCCACGGGCACCTACTGTCTGCTACTACTACGCCTACTACACACGCTTCACAAATATGGATACGCGCCTATTTATAGAAAATATATTAAATGCGATAAAGCTTTTAATTGGAAACCTGTTTTTTAATAGGTAATTTAGTCTATTGACACTAATTTCTTACTTTTTCATTCACTCATTCATACCACTTTAAAATTTTTATTCAATTTTAATCACTTGGCACTCCCCTGTTCAAGTGGGAATTTTTCATCAATATACATTTATGACAGTAGGTATGCCTACCGTCATGAATTTTGTTTTAAATACAAATTAGAATTACTTTTTCCAAAATAATTTAATGTTTTACTTGAAATATTTTGTCAGAATATCGAGAAATAAAGGAGTAGGTACCTAGAGTACCTACTACAATAAAATAAGTATTTACCAATATTATCTTTCAAATTTGGTTTCAAAGTTGTTGTCTCCTGCCTTCTAGTGTTTGTAAACTCTTTGTAATTAATATTTATTTATTTTATTTATTTATATCTTTATTGAAAGTACACTTAAAATTTAAAAACATAACAATAGATGAGTCACAATGTTTTAATACTACTTAGTTATTATAAAATGGTTTGTAGTATAGGTATGACCAAAGTTTCAAGCTCCAAATGTGCTCCTAATTATTCACATTTTCGTTACATAGTAAGTAATTAGAAAAATAAACAAATATGGTTTAGTTATTTTTTTGATATTTTGAAAATTTATTTTGTAATATTTGGATGATTTAAATTAATTCCTTAAAAAGTTCTGTTGATGAGCAGGCCAGATATTAGAAAACAAATAGGTATCTATGTACGAGTATTATGCTCTGCAAAGGTGTAGGTACTGTGCATACGACATCTATATATTGCCAATAAAACGATTCACACAGCATTCTTAATAGGTAAGGTCACAAGGATAAGGTCCTTGTGACCTTACCTATTAAGAATGCTGACGCGGCATTTTTTTTTCTCAAAGTGTAGCCTGACATTTCCAAGTAAAACTTTATAGGTAATGGTAGCAGCGTAACTAAAGATTGACTACTTCCTAATACAGGACACAGTATTAGGAAGTAGTGCTTTGTCTCGGCTCTCGACACGTCCTTGAAATAATGACTTAGGTACGTTAAACGACCGTTATGTTGGTTTTACTAATCTTGTTTTGTAGTTTTTAGGGTTCCGTACCCAAAGAGTAAAACGGGACCCTATTACTAAGACTCCGCTGTCCATTTGTCACCAGGCTGTATCCCATGAACCGTGATAGGTAGACAGTTGAAATTTTCAGAGATTCTGTTGCCGCTATAACAAAAAATACTAAAAAACAGATTAAAATAAATATTTAAGGGGGTTCCCATACAACAAATGTGTTTTTGCTCGTTTTTGCGCGATATTGATAACGGCAACAGATAGACGCTTGAAATGTATAGATAAAGGTACGGAACCCTTCCTACGATTTTTGAAAATATACTTTTTTTTTATGTCGTGAATTAAAATACTTAGATAGAAAGTTTATTCAACGAAAAAGGTAACAAAGCCAGGGTATAATGGTATATTAATATACAAAGAGAATTCTTAACTTTTGGAAGTTTTACAAAAAAATATTAAAATAACTAAATGTGTCACAAATTTAAAAGTTAAGTGTGTTACGTTTTGGTCTAGATACACCCGTTCAATATTTTTAGTGCGTTGTCTAACAGCAATATCCTGACTAAAAATGAATATTTGCGAAATATTTACAAAAGGTTCCAAAAGGTGTGCTCAACAGATCGAGGCGGTATTTCACTCCGACCCACCGCCTTCGGCTTTATAAGGCGCAGGTTCGGCCTCACATGGAATACTGTCCTCATCTTTGGGCAGGGGGACCCCAATACCCGCATTCAGCGGCGGGCGACTCGTATCGTCGATTGCCAAGAACTTCTAATTGCGCAGAGATTTGGCTTCGCTGTGCATCTTCTATCGCATTTACCATGGGGAGTGCTCCGAGGAATTGTTCGGATTGATCCCTGCCGCATCTTTCCGCCATCGTCCTACGCGACAGAAATTTCATCCCCATCATCTAGATGGTTGACAACAAAACTGGAATGAACTGTCGCCTGCGGTGTCCCGGATCAATACGACCTTCAAGAAAAGAGCGTACCTACTCCTTCCTAAAAGGCCGGCAACGCACTTGTAACGCCTCTGGTGTTGCGGGTGTCCTTGGGCGGCGGTAATCGCTTAGGTACCATCAGGCATTACGTCTGCTCGTTTGCCCGCTATATAATAAAAAATAAAATCGGACCACCGTTCCTGAGATTAGCGCGTTCAAACAAACAAACAAACTCTTCAGCTTTATAATATTTTGAGGGAAAACCGGAATCGTTTAAATTGAAATAGAAGATCGTTGAGAATCAAAGGAATTCGTGGTATAAGTACATACCTACAGTTTCCCCTTGCACACACCCAGTTAAAATTGTGGCTTCCACCATATTTCTATGCAAAGCCTTCGGAACAACATGACAGGGATGTCCACGCGTATAATAAGTCTATGGTACGACAGACCTGGTGATTCCGGTGAATTCAGAAATTCTGCAGTATAATTCGTAGCGTCGTTATGTTGACCACCGTGACTATATAAGTCTAAGTACTCGTCTACCATTTCTGTCCACTCGAATAACTATTTGACTTTAACGGCATATCATTTATAGTAGCCGCTTGATCAGTTCTTGAAGTGTAAGAATAGCACCTTTATTTCATAGGCTTTTCGTGAATTTCAGGAACATTCGGATTAAATATTTGATATTAACTTCTGAACCATAGCTATCACCATGCAGCATATTTCCGTCAGCGTTTGAATAATCACCGTTACCTGTTTTACTCGTAAGTAAAAATTCTGTAAAACCATCAGTTTTTCCCTCCTAAATAAAACTTCATATTTTTAAAAAGCTTGAGGATGTTAACCTATGGCTACATTCATCAAGGCATTGTACACCCAAAACGCGGACATTTTCATGGGCCTACCACGGGAGGAGCGAGAGGCCCGAATAAAATACAGAAAGAGAACTAGAAACCCGGGGACTTCCCACGTAGTCCTCCAAGTAACGCCAGGGGTATGGCAAAAGATGACGGAGGCAGGGGTCCTCTACTTGGACCTGCAAAGGGTCAAGGTGGAGGACCAGTCTCCGTTAATCCAGTGTACCAAATGCCTGGCATTCGGCCATGGCCGAAAATTCTGCACCGATGGCGCGGACAGATGTAGCCACTGTGGGGGCCCGCACTTGCGCAAGGACTGCGCCGACTATAGTGCGGGAACCGAACCTCAGTGCTGCAACTGTTCGCGCTCTGGGCTGCGGAAGGCGGACCACAACGCCTTCAGCGCCGAATGCCCTACCCGCAGTAAATGGGACTACCTGGCTAGGGAGACGACAGCGTACTCCTGACACACCAACACACAAACTACATACTACACAAGACAGACATAATACTACACTGATTTAGTCAATATATAATGATTATATAAAAACAAATCAGAACATCACACAAACAATAGACACTTAATAACACTTATTGACAGACAAAATAAAAAACGAACTCAGCTCACAACAGGTACGCAACAATTATATATATAATAATTATATATATAATTTGTTAACGGTGTAGTAAAAAAGGGAAGTGTGAACTGAAGAAAGGTACACATACAAAACACTAGCCATGAACACAAAACATGAAACTAAACATACACACAAGTCACGAGTATCAAGTCTCCCCCTGCTGGAGGGGTGGGTGGGAAGCCACCGGATAAGAACTGTAAAGGCTTTCTTCTCGCCTCAGCGGATGGCAAACAAAAATTAGAACCATAATTGTATGGACATTTATAACAATATATGTACAATAAAAATAGATAATAAATGGAATAAATATAATGCATTGTATAGGTGTGTTGAATGTAAATAAAAATAGACATAATAGACTAACAAATATATATCGAAAATGTTATGCACAGTAATTGCAATTATATAGTAAATAAAATAGATAGAAATTAGATAATATATTAATATGATAAGTAATAGACAAAATGTAAACATTACATGTAACAAATGTACAAATATATATGTACAGAGTTGTTTACATACTGTGCACGTATATTTGTACCTTACAAAATATGTACATCAATATATGTATACATAAATGCATAATTAGAATATATATGCACAATAAATAAAATTGTACCATAAATAGAATAAACAGAAATCAGATATAATATTAATATGATTATAAATAAATAGAATGTAAACATTAGATGCAACAAATGTGCAAACATATATGTACAGAGCTGTGTGCATGCTGTACATATATGTTTGTACTTAACAAAATATGTACAACAAAAATATATGTACATAAATACATATGTACAATAAATGTAATAGATAGTAAATGAATATTATTATATATACATATATATATTAAAAATATAACGACATCACACACCATACACTTGCACTAAATAAAAAACAAAGTTAAAAAAGGGCCCTTATAAGGTAAGGGGAAAAGCGCAAAAGGCAGCAACACCCTGCGATGGCGGGTGCCTGATTTACCAAAAAAAAAAAAAAACCTATGGCTACAAAATAGGTCTAGTTTTGGTTCTTTTTGGCACTACTGGCAGAGACTACTTAAAGTCGCTATCTACTTAGTTAAACCATTACCCCATCCATTAACATCTTTTTTCCAATAAAGTGTTTTTTTAACTCTTCGGCAAAATTCCAAAGGAATTGCAAAATAGTAGTCTCATTAGTTGTTACAATAAGTAGTAACCTAAATGTTGCATGAGCAGTTAGTACACCTTAAAGCAGTGTAGCTGCTATTCCCAAGAAAAAAGCAACGGTCAAAGCAATGCCTTTGTACAAAAGACCGTTTCGATATACTTCAAACCGTAATGGAAATATCAAAATTGTCCAATAGGACCTACTTTTCAACATTTCAGAAGAATATTCATATGCTGTTGAGTTTTTATCATAACTTTATCCAATCATTGAGCACAATTTTACAACTTTTTAGCGTATAGCAAAACTGAAGTACGAAACCAATCAATTGCCGAGTTCGAAAGCCGCACACAACGCACCGGTGACGCCTCTGGTGTTGCGGGTGCCCATGGGCGGCGGTAATCGCTTACCATCGTGTTATACGTCTGCTCGTTTGCTCCTAATTCAATAAAAAATAAAAATCCTGTACGTAAAAGAAATGATGCGATAGGAATAAAAGAACATTTTTGCAAACGGTACCTTCGTATTACTTACTTTACAATTTAACAGGTCAAGTGCAAATTCAAATGGTGGTGAGAGTACTGTTGAGAATAAATATCCAAGAACATAGCCCAATAACATGATGAACATTGCTGATGAAGACAATTTTGTTGATTCTTGCACTGGACTATTTATTGTACATTTACACGTATTTTAATTGTAGATTTACTCAGTTATTTTAAAAGGTAGAGATCTCCCGGTAACTGTATCCAAGTAAAAAGTGTTTCAGAATTTTAATCCTAGTATTTTCTGATAAGAGCGAAACCAATTTTCATATGATACCTACTTTAAACCTACCTTAAAATTATAAAATAGATTTATTTTTGTCCTGAACTCGCCCGTTAATTTGCTATTTCGTAAAAGTATCTCCATAAGTAGGATAAACTTGATTTATTTTTTTTAATCTATGATATAAACAAAATAATAAAAAGAGAATATCAATACAACAGTAAAAAAAATAGATTTACTGAATCTACATTGACTTAGTCACTTGTAATCACTTGAAGTATTAATCTCAGAAGTTAGGTAGGTACCTACTATAAAAATTGACTCAATTTAAATTTATTGAGTCAATTTTTATAATAGGTACCCTACTAAGTATAAAAATTGACTCAATTTAATGCGGAGGGATTTTTTGACGGTAATATGTAAATATTGTTTTTTCTTATTATTTCCCAGTACCATAGTTTATTTATTAAGTTATTTTATATATATTTACCTACTTATGTATTACAGAGTTAAAATAATAAATAAATAAAAAAAAAAAATAAACAAACCTTTAAGACATGTAAAAGAGACTTTATTATTAAACACTTTTACAATCACAATATTACTGAGAATAATCATCATTAATTGTCTCCCGAGTCGCTAGGTTAATCACTGATATCACTTTGATGTTTATTGCACTGTAGCTCGTACTGAACTAAACTGCGGCCCGTGAGAGTTCGTATTTATATCCATTATCACCATTATTAGCGCTTTCGAGAAACATCTTGTACATACGAGGGCGTTCTCCGTACCAAGGACACGCCCGCCAGCGAACTCGTTGTAATCAATCGCGCCACAACCAATCGATATTCGACGCTATGAATATCGATATAAGGCAAATTTTATAGTTTTAGGTGGACATAGTGAGCTATGCGCATCGCGCTTTTTCTGCATCACCTTAAAGTTCTTTTAATTTAGATTTATTTATTTTTAATGCGTAGTTCAATATTTTTTTATAAGGGTCTATACTTCTAACAAGGAACTCAACATTAAATTGGTTTTTAGCTAGCTGTGGTGCCTAATATAAGTTACTCACTAACAAAAGACAGTTGTTTGAAAAATCCATGTAACATGTAAATACTAAGAAAAATACTTATATAAGGTTCTATTCAAAGCGAATAGTAATAAACTATGAAACTCTATCTTACGTGTGACCCGATGCAAACTAGCTTGGAAATACCTACTTAGTTTAAGTGAATAATATTAACAAAGTGTGAAACTATCTGTATCTCATAATATACTTTGCACACATCCTACTACTATTATAAAGGCGAAAGTTTGTAAGTATGGATGTATGTATGTATGGATGTTTGTTACTCTTTCACGTAAAAACTACTGAATGGATTTGAATGAAACTTTACCACAATATAGCTTATACATCAGAATAACACATAGGCTACTATTTATAAAGATATAGCTTCGCCTCGCGGCGTTGCCCGCAGTTATCATCGTACCGCGGGTAGCACCGCGGGGTTCAGCTAGTAATGATATAAGTAAATGATAAAAGTACAAACTTTATGACAGCATCAAGAGTGGAGATGCAGACGCGTACAGCACTAATAGCGCTGGCAGCGCTGGGAGCGCTGGCGGCGGCGGCGGCACTGGCGGCGGAGCGCGGCAGCGGCATCAAAGTGGGTGGCGGCGCTGCCGGAGGCGGGGCACGAGACGCAGGTCGTGGCGGTGGTGTGCGCGTCGGTGTCATCGACGGGCTTCGGCGCCCGCGTACCTCGCCAGCGCCACCTCCGCCGCGACAACCCTCGTCCATCACGGCAGCTCTTGTCGTACCACATAAAGCCTTCGGCACGCGTGATTATACCAAGGCGGAAAAGGCAGCGTTATCAAAATTGCCGCGGAAACTAAAACTCTTCTCGCATGTGCGCCTAAATATTACGCTTTCTACCCAAGGATTGACGCCTAGTCCTATGTGTAAGTAATATGTATCTGAAATGAGGTCTAAACGATTATGCCCATTAATTTCATTGCTATCCAAAACCGTTATGAATGCTAGCTATCATAGTATCTAGTTTACTAATTTCTGAACGCTTTCAGCTATCCTGGATTCGCTATGTAAAGAATTTCTAGCAGTCAATGTATCTGCTATCCTTTATCTTATGAATCATGAACAGTATGGGCGATCTACTGCCTCTGCACAGTATTTTCTACAACTCGCCGGCTATCTCGGCATACCGGTAAAACATTTTTATCTTGCTTCGTAATTTGAATTGAAATATTAAAATGAAACAAAAACGTGTGAGATGTACAGTGAACACAATTATCTGTTAATCCATAGGTTATTGCGTGGAATGCAGACAACAGTGGCCTCGAAAAGCGTGCATCACATGCATCTTTGCGGTTACAATTAGCTCCGTCTATTGAACACCAAACGGCCGCTATGTTGTCAATATTAGAACGATACAAGTGGCATCAATTTAGTGTCGTTACTTCAGCGATTGCGGGCCACGATGATTTTATACAAGCTGTACGTGAAAGAGTTATTGCCCTCCAAGTATGTATCCAATCATACTTCATTAATTGTCCAACACGTTCATTGTTTGTAATTTGTTAAGGTGTCCCTTTAACCTTTTTGTTTAATTTAAAACATCTAGCAAAAATCTTGTCAATTAATAAAATATGTAAACTCATAAATCTTAATATAAAGAAATATAAAGCTCTACTACGAACGGTGAGGTATTTCTGGACATGGTAGGGCACAACTCCTACCGAATTTTTTACGAATGCTTTGAAATTTCAGTGCTTAACGAAAGAGACCCCCGACTTGCATCTCATTAAAATTCCATTCGTTTGTTATTGTCATGTTAGTTAATTATTCACTGGAAATTCAAACAAAGCAGTTAAGTATTAGGTAGTCTCACTTCGCATGCGCGTAATTATCTCGCTCTTTCGCAGTTCTTCTTAGCTGTCCTGTAATACTTAAGACCCTCACTCCTATTCATGAACTGTATAGATGATAAATTTAATTCACATTGTTTAATAGAAAAATGATAATTTTGTTGCGTAAACCAATATACTTAGGTATATTTTTGTACATAATTCTTCTATTTTCACATTTTATCGTTAGGATTTTCTGTCTTTCTTTATTAACTAACAAATGTTTACAATTAAATTTTACAGGATCGATTTAAATTTACAATTTTAAATGCTATCGTCGTTAAACGCTCTGCGGATTTGAACGAGCTGGTGACAAGTGAAGCACGCGTCATGTTGCTGTATGCGACTCGTGAAGAAGCGGCTGAAATTTTGTCAGCTGCTGGTGACTTGCACCTAACTGGCGAGAATTTTGTCTGGATTGTAACACAAAGCGTCCTTGGCTCGTTACAACAACCGAATAAATTTCCAGTTGGCATGCTTGGTAAGTTTTTTAAGTACATATATTTAGTCTAATAGTTTGAAAATAATTTGTTATCTAATTATAGCTACATTGATTTACAATGCAAACTTGATAGTGTGATTTAAATAGGATCTTGTAATCAGGTGTACACTTTGATACGTCGAGTTCATCGCTGATCGCTGAAATAGCCACAGCAGTCAAAGTATTCGCATACGGTGTAGAATCGTACATTTCCGAGCCAGAGAATATACGGTATCCGCTAGGGACTCGGCTGTCTTGCAGCGGAGCAGCAGCTGGCGAAGCTCGGTGGTCTACTGGTGAAAGATTCTACAGACATCTGCGTAACGTAAGCGTTGAGGGTGAAGCTGGACGTCCCAGTATAGAGTTTACTCCTGACGGCGAACTTAAGGCGGCTGAATTGAAAATAATGAATCTTCGTCCAGCCATAGGCGAACAGGTAATTAAATAGAGGCTTATATTCAAGTGCAAAATACTGATCTCTCCAAAATATCCTACCATATGGCGTTTTTGTTTAAAAAAGAAATTTCATTATACCAGGGTAAAGTCGAGGAGGAAATTTCTGTATTGTGTTAAATTATTAAAACAGTGCTTTTTACTTTTCTTCACAAGCTTTCATCCCCTGACCCAAAATGAAATAAGGTTATATCTTATCTTAAGGAGAACAGTATTGATTGACAGTTTCAGCTTTAATTGAAAAAAAAACTTAAATCGTTCGAAGGTATTTTCTAACTCTTAAAGGAAATTTCTAGTCAGGTTTCCACATTTTGTATGCATGTGTAATACAGTATTTAATTCGGTGTTTAAACGGTTTTCCTTTGACAGTTGGTGTGGGAAGAAATAGGTACGTGGAATTCTTATCCACGAGAGAGACTTATAATTAAGGATATAGTGTGGCCAGGTGGATTACATACTCCGCCACAGGGAGTGCCAGAGAAATTTCACATGCGCATTACATTTTTGGAAGAGCCACCGTACATAAATTTAGCGCCACCAGATCCTGTTAGCGGACGATGTTCACTAGATCGGGGGGTCATATGTCGCGTGGCACCAGAAGTGGAAGTGGCTGGGTAAGTTTAAAAAGAAATCATAAACCATTCATTTGTTTCTCTTTTTAACCGACTTCAAAAAAGGACTCTATTTGACTGTTTTTTTTTTTAATTTGAAAGCTAGTGCGTCCCGTGTGCATATTTCCATTCATTTTCGATTTCAATTTGGTCCAGTTCTTGAAGTCGGTATTTTATTGGGTAAATTTTACTTAATTTGTATATTATCATAATTAACGTTATTTTATGTCATGGTTTTGAAGTGATTTAAGTTTTAGTTAACTCGGTTAATGGAGCTAACACAGTTTTTTTTTTCATTTATTTTTAATTCGATGTTTACCGACATACCCATGGGCGTACCCAGGGTAGGGCAGGGGAGGGCAGCTGCCCCCCCCTAGATGTTGACGGTTCTACTATCTTATTCTCCCGATTATATATAAAGCACACTCAGACGCGTAAAAACGTGACTAAGATCGACTATGGACAAAAAAGCAGATTTATTTTTTGTGTTGTTGTAAGATCGGCAATCGTCATCAGTCCTAGGGCTATGCGATGTTCGAGCGCAGTGACGATCAGAGCGTGCTCTCTAGCGAGGAGAACTACTCATCATAGTCCTAAGATAGTAAATCTTCTGAGTCGTTTTATGTAGTTTTTTATGGTCAGCTGACACGCCCATTCATTTGGAATGTATTTTAGACACAACAAGGCATGTCGTACTTTCTGACTCACTTTTTTCACTGAGAGCTGTTGATGCAGTTCCGCATTGGTAACAAACCACGATACATTTACTATCGACCTTAGGATATTGTTCTGAGCTCTCTCTATGACGTTTATATTGGAGTCTTTCGCGGAGTCCCAGAAGTGTATGCCGTACATCCTGGTTTAATTATCGTCTGATATATCAGAAATTTGTTGTCCAGTAATAATTTGTAGTTTCGTCCCAGCATCCAGTACAGGTTTTTGTGCCGCATAGATATATCATCTCATTTTGCTTTGTTATGGTTTTTCCACCGGTCTGTATGTAAGCCCACATTGGGCTCGCACCCGAAGGCCGATGGGACAACATTTCCGAAGTCTGATTCCCAAGTTGGCGCAGCGCATGCTTGGCTCGGTTGCTGCCAAATATGAGGGGCTCCGATGACTCCTGCAGGAGACTATACGCGGGAGTTGTGCGGTCCCCAGTATGGGCGGAGGTCCTGAAGGTCAGCAATATCGGGCTATTGCGACGTCCTCAACAAGTGTTGACCTTTAGGTAGGAGTCCTAAGACTCGAGAAATCGAAGACCAGAAATTTCAATTCCACCAGGTCCTTGGGGAGGAATGGAAGGAACGACTTGGACAACCGAGTGCTGGGCACGCCGTTATTGCGGCGGTAAGACCCGATATGGAGGATTGGCTCGAGAGGCATCACGGGACACTCTCATACCGGCTGACACAGGTGATTACTGGGAAAGGATGCTTCGAAGAGCACCTGTGTCTGATCCGCAAGGAGCCAACGCCTGATTGCCACCACTGCGATGACCAGACCGTAGACACGGCATTCTACACGCTGGCAGAATGTCCGGAATAGGGCGAGTCGAGGGGCGACCATCGGAGTGGGGGTTCTCTCGCTTGGTAACATTATTGCAGCCATGTTGCGTAGCGAGAGCGCGTAGAACTCTGCTGTTATTTTCTGCGAGCCAGTTATGCTTGCGAAGGAGATGGCGGAGCGGGACCGTGTGAGGTTTAGAACACTTCCTGGCCGCCAGGCCCGGGATCGGGCCAGGTACCGCAGACGACTCGGGCGCCGGAGATCGCCAAACGATACGATAACGATAAACTTGTCAACCGACAGGTGAGGACCTCCCTAGCAGAAGCAAGCCGGGGTAGCTTGGGTGGCGCGAGCTCCACAAAGTGCTCGCGGCCCCAAGGAAAAGGAGCAAAAGGATTCCTACACAGGAGGGGGCCACCTACAAATCATAGGTGGCCCGAGGTACGTCGGGGTTCCACGGATTTCCTTCCGCGGGTGCACCTGATTCCCTGGCTTCTAATATCCAAAACGGTGTGCGGTTTTCAGTTGGTTCGAGTCCGACATAACCACCAGAAGGTGATATTCGAGGAAATTGGCGCACAAAAAAAATCAAAAAGGTTCACACACTCACGTTGCGGTAAGATATTTTCTCCAACTTTTACTTGCGAATTACCCTTTTTTCTGTACGGAAATCCCCCCGTATACCACTGACTGGTCCTGGACCGCGCGCCGTCTCGGTTACTAGAAGTCGGAGAACCAGATGCACCCTAAAAAGGAAAACCCTCTAACTTTCGGTTTGTAGATAGCTCCCTCCTGTGCAGGAATCCCGGTGTTCCTTTTCTGCCCAAAAATAAGCGCTTATGCTGTCACCTCAGCCTGATTGCGGACAGTTACCTTGACGAAGAGTGAATGTTATTTGGGCTGATTTAGCGGCACTTGCTTTTAGCCTCCAGCCCTGTAGGCAATTGTGGACTTCAAGAAGCAAGTCTGAGACTCGCTTTGGATTTTTGTAGCTCACAAGTACCGTTGTGAATGTTGCTATACTGACATCAGACCAGGCAAATATAGAATAAATGAACTTTTTTGTTCAGTGTACATGGAACAATTTGTTAACGATAATGTTTATGTTTCATCTTAAACTGTTTTGCCGAAGACTTTTGAAAATTTATTTTAAAATGTGATCGAAACAAGTGGCGTGCAATTGATTGGAAAAGCCTATGTCTAGTTGTGGACTGCGAAAGGGTTTTTAAAATAGCTATTCTATAATGAAATAATTTATTTTAAAAAATGCCTTTTTCATATCCATTTATTTGACGAGGTGCTTTTAAAAATCCAGATTTGCCCCCCCCTGGCCCAGACCCTGGGTACGCCCATGGACATACCTATAGGTACGTACGACTTGGTTATTCAGTGAGATCAATAAGCTAAATAGTCTGTAGAATAACATCAGTGCGTATAATCTTTTTTAGAAAATGATGGGCTATGCTTTATGGTATTAGATTTAACAGACGGTAGTCTCTGACCGTGTGGGTTGTAAAATTTAGCAATTATTACATCTTGTCTGTCTTCTTTTATTGTTATGGAGTTATTTTCTATGGGTTTCTGTTTATTTTAGTACCAATAATGTTATAGAGCAAATTGATACTTACCTAATAAATAATTAATATTTTTCTTCCGTAACTATTTACTCAACCAATATATTTATAAATATTTTTACTAACATTTACGTGTCAACATTTAGGTAATATTACACCATTCAAAGTTTCTAGTTATGTTTTGCGACCATGAAGTTACATTTACATGAATATGCCAGCACCGGAATATTGCGGAATCGAGGTCAAGCCTACTCAATAGTCCAATGAACGTAAATCGGCTTGTTGTGCTTAAACAGCATAATAAATTTTATTTTCGTAAAATAAAATTTTCTATAAAATTATTAGGTATCGTATTATTTTATTCAAAGTGATCCGACGACCTGCTGAAGGTTGCAGGAAACCGATAATGTATTGTTGTCATTGTTAAGTTTCTAAATATGACGGTTTTACATAAAAATAAAACCGATATTATGTGCCGAGACGGAAAACATACAGCATTGTCTATGAAGAAGAAGCAGTGTATACTTGTAGCTCTCAGTGCGGTGTCTATGGTTAAGTTTCCTTTAAACTACGCTAGAGGGCAACACTGTCCACCAGCAAGGCGAACATCGCTTAGTTAGATTTTCATAGTGGTCTTCACCAGGAAGATCTTCTTGCAATGCTGTATGTTTTCCGTCTCGGCACATAATATCGGTTTTATTTTTATGTAAAACCGTCATATTAATGTGCCTCTGGAAAACATACAGCATTGTCTATGAAGACGTGTTTGTTATCTGCTGGTGAAAAGCAAAAACAAAAAAACAACGCTATGATGATTATAACAACGAAGCTCAGAAGATGCCTTCTGAGATATGATCTGGGAAATAAAAGTGACATTAGTTATCTTTAAATTGTATTACTTTTATTTTCCAAACAAAAAACATAAATAAAAACTTATCTCCATTCTAGATAATTCATAAAGACTTATCAATAGTGTTTATTTATTAGTAAATACATAACAGTTTTCTATTATTTAACAATAAAATTAAGAAGTACAAAAGATTTAATTTAAGCTAATTTAATGCGGCTTAAAAGAATTAAAAAATGAATGCTGATTTTCCCCTCGGAGTTCAATTTTGCGACAATAATGATTAAAAAATGTATTCGAAGATTTCCAGTTTCCTCGTGCTAAGATCTGATCTATTGATTGATTATCTAACCATCCTAATGAGGCCACGGCTGACCTGCAGCTGCCAGGAGAAGCAGAAATTCCACTGTCACGAAGAACCGTTCTTACCCAGTTCCCAATCACAGTACGTGATGCAGGTTTCATTTTATTACCAACAGTGACAAAAAGATTGTTTAACTTATTATCTCCACTTCTTCTATTACTGTTAATTTTTATTAAAAGTCTCACTAGAGTAACAGGACATATATTACTGTCGCTATGCTTGGAAAGCTTCCATGCTGATTGGCGAGACTTACGAGTGTCAGTTTTAGACCCGAAGGCAGGTAATAGAAATATTTCGTGACCGTTATCATAAAAGCTATCACTTGAAATTTTAAGTAATGTAAGATCGTGAACCCTGCGTCCGGATGCTAGTAATAAAACAGTTGCCGTTCTACGCGATATGTCAAATAGAGTATCTTTAGGAGGGTGGGAAACCATCCAATCTAAAACTATTCGGGGATCCCATGTAGCAGACATCTTTATTACCCTTGGCTTTACTATTCCTATGGCCTTAAGGGTATGTTTAATTATGAAATTAGAAAATGTTTGCTGTTCCACGTGAGGGCCGCAAAAAGTTAAAACTGCTGATTTATGTACAAGAATTGTACTGTAAGATAATTTTTCTTGAAGAAACAGATAAATTAAAAATCTTGCAATGTCCGTAGGTTGAGGTATTTTAGGATTTATTTGGTAACTGGAGCACCAAGAAATCCATCTTTTTAAAGCTGGTAAGTAAGTTGATAAAGTAGACTGTCGCCAGCTACTTTTTAGGAGTTCTTTTTCTGACGCAGACCACTCTTTTATTTGAGTGCCCCACCCCCAATCTTCCAAACTTTCAGGGTTAATGTGTGGACCTGCGGCGGGGGCTGCGACGTCACTATGTCTATCAACGTCCTTGAAAGATTCGGCAGTTGGTACGGTTGTTCGAGGGCTCTGATTTTCAAGTCTTGTAGCCAGAACGCTCGAGGCCACTCCGGAGCTACGACTAGATATGTTCCTGTGGCACTGTTTAGATGAGCCAGTACTCTGGGTAAAAGGGTAGGTGGTGGAAATACCCATGCTAGTTGATAATTCCACGTCCTGCTGAAGGCGTCCGTGTATTCCGCTAAATGATCCCTGCAGTCTATCGATACGTACGTCTGTACTACTGCACTTTCCCGGGATGCAAACAGATCGATTGTTGGTCTCCCCCATTTTTGAAAGACTTCCGCAGTCCCTTGAGGTAGGAGATGCCATTCTGCTGGCCGTTTGCCTCGTGATAACCTGTCGGCTATTATATTGTACCTGCCCGGCACATAATGCTCTGTTAAGGTTATCTGGTGTTTGTCTGTTATTTGTAATAGTTGAAAGGTAAGTGCCAGTAAGGCAAGTGATTTCATTCCCCCCTCTTTCCGTATGTACGCGACAAGAGTACGATTGTCGGATTGGATCAGCACATGTGACTTCTGCAGTATTTTCATATTTCTCTTTATGGCTGCTATAACCGCATACAGCTCTTTTTTGTTGCAGTGCCATTTCTTTTGGGGAGATGACCAAGTGCCCGATATCAAATTGCCATCCAGTTGAGCGCCCCAACCCGTGTCCGAAGCGTCTGTCGCTAGGAAATGGGTGGCAGGCTCCTCGTGAATCGGTACCCTGTGACGTGTAGCTCCGCGCCACCACATCATCTCTTGGTACACAACCTGGGGGACAAGCTGTTTTTGACGAGGTCGACTCGCATCGAATTTTCGTAGAAAAATTTGCATTCTGCGACAGTGCAGTCTGCCTCGGGGTATGACGAAGTTTGCAAAGTTTAGTTGACCCAGTAGACTTTGTAGTTCTCGGAGACTGATCCGACTTTTTTTTAAAAAACTGTCTACCGTTTCGTTTAGATGATGCCTCCGCTTCATTGGCAACGACATTACGTTTTTTGCTGTCTCCCAACGGATGCCTAGGTATTCCAGGTCTTGGACAGGTGTTAGTATGGACTTCTGATAATTGATTTGCCACCCCAGGTATTCCAAGTGCCTCACGGCTTCCGAAGCCTGATGACATAACTTGGTTTGGTTTTGATTGGCTATCAGGATGTCGTCTAGATACACTAGAACCCGACATCCTTGTGCACGCAGGGTCTCCGCGACCCAGCATGTTACGGCTGAGAACAGGTGAGGTGCTGAAGACAGGCCGAACGGCAAGCAAGTCATTTCGTATAACTGTTGCTCGTAAAGCACCCTTAAGAATGGTCGATGGCCTTCCGCAGCTGCTAAATGAAAATACGCTTGGGAGATGTCTATTTTTATCATCCAGTCTCCCTGTTGGAGAAAATCTGGAATGGATGCGTGTGATATCAGCCGAAAGGGCTTGGGTTTTACAAACTTGTTTAGGTCTCGAAGATCGAAGATTGGTCGCATTGTCCCATCGCTTTTCTTTCAAAGAAACAGTTTCGAAATAAAGCTTGGCGTTTTGTTGGAAACTGGCTGTAGTATTTTCTGGCTTAAAAGTTCCTGTACCATTTGAGACATAGCAGGGGATGGTTTGGTCGCGTATTTTACTATGACTCGTTTGTTTGGCATCAAGAGAGGAGGTTTTTGATAAAAAGGTATTCGAAAACCGCTTATTGCAGATATTATAAACTTGTTGGCTCCCGTTGCTCGCCAACGATGTTCGAACACCCTCAAGCAACCCCCTCTGAAGTGTGTTGAATAGTCATTTTTTTCCCTCTTTGTTACGAAAGGACAAATTCTTTGATGGTTTAATGTTATCACTTTTTCCTTTGTAAGTCTGTTTACCCTCATTTTTATTGTAGGTATTTCGAAAATTACTTTTGTTTTGAGTTTGTGATCTATATTTAGAAGTAGAAGGTATTGGTTCCTTGTATTTGTTTCTGTGTTCTCTATTTTTGTTAACCTGTGGTTCTAACCAAAAATGAGGACCACCAAGTGAATGAATTAACGATGCGAGTTTTGTTTTATCGAATAAAAACTCTTCACTGGGGGGTACGTTTTTAAGAGCGGTTTGTATATTTTTGTTTGTAATTTCCGAAATCAATCTTTTTCGCCTTATCTTAATACATTCAGCTCTTCTACCACAAACTATTTGCAAAGTTTGTTCAGATAATTTAAAAGACGGAGACGTATTACCGAATGTTTCAGAAATTTTTTGAAAAAGGGTGTCTGGTTTTAATTCGTTAGGATTACTATGAGCCCAATTGATAATAGTTTGCAAGCCCGATTGCAACAGCTCTCTTTGCTGTAACAAGGCGTGTGTAGTTGAGGCCATGATTTCTTCTGTTGAAGCGAAGAAATCTTTGCCTTTGTTTAAGCTACACATTTCGTTATTAATTTTTAACTTGCAAAAACCCGGAGACGCGAGCATGTCAACCAACGCTTTCTTATAACGAATATGTTGCCACGTGTCAGTGTTAAACTGTTGTAATTTTATTAATTGGAGTAAGAGTTTCTCATTAGCTGGTTTTAGAACGTTTCTTTCATCAAAACCGGTTTCACATAATCCCAGATCTAATGTCTGTGGACATTGAATCGACGGGTCTGTTAAAAAATCATTATTGACGGTATCATTCGACACAGTTATGTTGTTCTCGTATGCATTCGGATTAGAAACATATTGTTGATGCATTAAAAAATTTGTAAGGAGACTGACCTGGTTCTGTAACGCGTCGATTCGAGAATCGACCGATACCTGTGTGTTTAGTTTCCGTTTCTTACTCGCTGGTTCCTGCAACTCGGACCCGCTATCCGACGAGCTGCTACTCGGAGACTGCTCACCCTCTTGAAAAGGGGGTTGTTCTTGCTCCGCAGGGTCTGATGAAGACGTATGAGGGGCAACAGGTACCCCGTCGTCCCCATTACCGTGGGTAAAATTCATTACCGAGTACCCTACTATTACAATTTAGCGAGTGAAAAAATAAATTTGCAATAGAGACTTGTGTAACGTTTTGTTATCTCTATAGATGATTATAAACTTTTGAAGAAAACCGAAGGAGTATCCTAAGGTTTCGACCGCACACGGCGAAAGTATACAACGCTATGAAAATCTAACTAAGCGATGTTCGCCTTGCTGGTGGACAGTGTTGCCCTCTAGCGTAGTTTAAAGGAAACTTAACCATAGACACCGCACTGAGAGCTACAAGTATACACTGCTTCTTCTTCATAGACAATGCTGTATGTTTTCCAGAGGCACATTAATTAAACTTTATATTGATCAAGTTTATCATGATATTAATAGAAGTTGGGCAACATTGATTTTCTACCTTTTCAAGATACATTTAAGATTATGTTTACCTACAGTCATTGTAAATAAAGCTAAATAAAAGTGTTACAAAAATGAGTAACAAAATAATAAACATTAAAAAATATTCAAATACAAGTAATTATAAACTTACCTTAATTAATTTCTAGAGATCTTTGGGAATTTCCAAAACAAAATTAATTTAATGTTGTCGAATTTTCTGTCTAGATTTCAAGTTTTACATCTTTTCAATTTTCCTTTATCTGAACCACTAAAAACCTAACCTTACCTTCGAGAGATATTAACAAAATATAGAAATATAACTTCTTATTTACCTTTTTTTGTAATTGCCAGACAACTAACTTTATCTATCTAACTATTTGTATTCTACTGTGAATCGCTAAAATAAATGGCTTTAAAGTCTAACTGTAATACTAATAATTTGTTACTTTATTTAAAATATTTTTTCTGGCTGAGAATTCATTTACAGTTATTGCTTTTGGCCATATTATTATCACCGGAAAGTAGCATATAACACTCATATTACCGACCGTTCAATAATAAACAATGAAAATTTTGTCGATAGAAAAACAAAGTTACTCGTATAATGGCTACTTGGAAGTTTTATGTGGTCAGTTAGAATCAGGCTATGGTTGATGACTATTTTTACTTGCTTTATGTAAATTAACAAACAAAATATCATTAATTAATTTTGCAGTAGAATGCGTTCCTGACAGGTCGTGATCGAATGGGCGATGTAACTTTGATCGGGCGTACAATATGTGGCAAAATTTTAATTATCTTTTATTAACCGTAATAATGAGTAATAACATTAAAATTGAATAATCATGCCAAATTACAATAAACGTTTTATTTTGGGCTAAAGTTATTAACAATTAATTAATTAACATATTTAAAACAATAATTTTTAAAAGTCTAACGACCCATTGTTGTTATTGTGAATTTAAGAATTTTTTGATTTACTTGTACCTACATATTCTCCTCAGATCATTAACGCAGTACAATAAACATTATATTGGATCATCGCTAACGTCAAATACCTAATTACTTTAATTTCAGGATTTTTATTTACAATTAATCTTTTTTTTATTACATTTGTGTACTATTAGATTTGTGTACAATTTTTTTTTTTAATTACATTTGTGTATTATTATTTATTATGGGGATTTAACCTATGTAATTATGCCTGTGTTTAGTTTGGAGGCGGGTACAGCTCATGGGAACAGTTCACTGTATCAGTGCTGCAGCGGTTTCTGCATAGATCTTCTCCAACAATTAGCGGAACAACTAGGATTCACATATGAACTGGTGCGCGTAGAAGATGGCCGCTGGGGTACCCTACACCAAGGGAAGTGGAATGGCCTTATAGCCGATTTGGTTAACAAAAAAACTGATATGGTGGGTGTAATGTTGTAACTCGTTCGATTTTGATAATTTTTAAATAAAACCTTATTCTTAGAACCTACACTTCTAGTAGCGATTTTATTTTAACTAGGTATTTAAAGTCTAGTAACTTTAGCAAAATTTTCCTTCATCCCGATACCTTAATGCTAAACTTTGCACGCGCTTTTGCTTAAACAGCTTTTCAATTCTTTCTAATAATGTAAGTGTCTTACATTATGTGGAAGGTAGAAAAGGTAGTTATTGGTTAAACTGTTTCATTTTCAGGTGTTAACATCGTTAATTATAAATTCAGACCGAGAAGCTGTTGTGGATTTTAGTGTACCTTTTATGGAAACCGGTGTCGCCATTGTGGTGGCGAAACGAACTGGTATCATTTCCCCAACAGCTTTCTTAGAGCCTTTCGACACCGCATCTTGGATGCTCGTTGGTGCCGTCGCCATTCAAGCGGCGACGTTCTCCATATTCTTCTTCGAGTGGTTATCGCCGAGTGGATTTGATTGTTCTACTGGTAACAATTCAAAACGTGTGCCACAAAATCGCTTTTCTTTGTGTCGAACGTATTGGATTGTTTGGGCAGTGCTATTCCAGGTTGGTGCATAAAATAATGGCAAACCAACATTAGCGTTAACACCATACGTGTTTAATTGTTTTTTTTTTATTTTAGGCATCAGTACACGTCGATTCCCCTCGAGGATTTACAGCACGATTTATGACAAATATGTGGGCGATGTTTGCAGTGGTATTTCTTGCCATTTATACTGCTAACTTGGCCGCATTCATGATTACGCGGGAGGAGTACCATGAACTAAGTGGCTTGGATGATCCTCGGATAGCGCGGCCACTGTCCCAGCGGCCGCCGCTGAAGTTTGGTACAGTACCGTGGTCCCATACAGACGCCACTCTCGCTAAATACTTCTCTGAACCTCATACATATATGAGTCGGTAAGTTCCGATCTTGATTTTGATTACTTACCTAAAATTATTGCTCTTATCAGGGATATGAAATAAATCTTTAACTGAAATTAGAATATCTCAACCTTCGATCCAAAACCATCAAAGCGACAATTTAAAAAATGAAATACGCTATCCTTTTGGAATACCCTTACCCTTTTCAAATATTAATAGTTAAGTTCCTACAACTGCTTAATTTCAAACTTTTTTTTTATTGTATAGGGGGCAAACGAGCAGACGTTTCGCCTGATGGTAAGCGATTATCGCCGCCCATGGACACCCGCAACACCAGAGGCGTTACAAGTGCGTTGCCGGCCTTTTAAGAAGGAGTACGCTCTTTTTTGAAGGTTTGAAGGTCGTATTGGTCCGGGAACACCGCAGGCGATAGGTCATTTCACAGTTTTGTTGTGCGAAGCCGAAAGTTTCGGGAAAATCGCACAGTTGTGGACTGCCAACCATCTAGATGATGGGCATGAAATTTCTGTCGAGTAGGACGATGGCGGAAAGAGGCGGCAGAGATCAGTCCGAACAATTCCTCGGAGCACTCCCCATGTTAAATGCGGTAGAAGATGCACAGCGAACCCACATCTCTATACAGCGCCAGAGAATCTAGCCGAATTGAAAGTTATTGGCAATCGACGATACGAGTCACCCTCCGCTAAATGCGGTCCAGAGGGAGGAGCTGGTATTAGGGTGCCCCTGCCCAAAGATGAGGACAGTATTCCATATGAGGCCGAACCGAACCTAGAGGCTGAAAGCGGTGGCCCGGAGTGAAATACCGCCTCGATCTGTTGAGCACACCAAGCTTCTTCGAGGCTAATTTGGCCTTATCCTCCAAATGGCCACCGAACTGGACTTCGCTCGATACGTCGACACCAAGTAGTCCAATATTGGCTGAGGCAGATACGGGAGTGTCTTCAAAAAGAAGAAAATACGACCCACGGCTGTTTTTTAGTGGTGAATGCGCAAATTTGTGTCTTTGTGGGGTTGAATTGGACTAAATTACGTCTACCCTAATCTGAGACCTTTTGCAAAGAGGTCTCATCTTGAAAGTTAAACCCCCACATTCTTTTCTTTGGAACCTACGTCCCTTACTCATAGCACATTTTAATATTAAATGTATTTTCAGATATAATCGAAGTACTGTAAGTGCGGGCGTCACAGGCATACTTACGGCTGAATTAGATGCTTTCATATACGATGGCACTGTTCTAGATTATTTAGTATCACAAGTAAGTGTAACTATTATGGCTCTCCGGCTGTCAAATTGATTTTTTCATTATCTATACTAATAATAAAGCTGAAGAATAACAGAGAAGCTTCTTTCGGTGTTGGATAGTCCATTTAGCGAGGAAGGCTATAGGCTATATATCATCACACTATTACCAATAGGAGCGGAGCACCAATGAAGAATGTTTCAAAAGGGGGGGAAAATTTTCACGCTACGGGCAATATTAGACGCAAACGAGGTTGCGTGGTCAGCAAGTTTAAATATAAAAGGCTCAAGACATGTCATATTATGTTCTTAATTTAAAACTCTTATACAGTCTTCGTAACTTGAATAAATTTAAAATACGCAATTTGTTCCTAAAAACTACAGTAAGTTCCATTAACCTGATGTAGAGACAAGACTTCAGGTGAGACGTAGAGTTCCTCTAAATACACGCACCACATACGTCGGCGTCATGTGTAGTGTAGAGTGAGTTTACCAATGTCGTTATGACTCATAACTGGCATCAGTGGCAGCCCATTCTGCAGACAGAATAACGCCGAGAAGAATTAAACATATTGTTGCCCACCTGTAGACCTACTAGTGATAAATGAAAAGTTCTGAGCAGAATGGATTGACGCATTGTCTTGTGCGCATATGATGATTTCACCAAATGCAATTAATAGTCTATTGGTTGGCGTATGCGTCTACCAATCGAGAAGTCTCGGGTTCAATTCCTGAGTTGGTCCAAAAGTGTTGGTGGGTATTTCAGGGGTATGAAAGTTTGGCGGTGTTACGCGCCCGTGCCTCGGAGAGTTAAGGCGCAGGTTCCGATTGTCACGAACATCTTTGGCAATAGTTGGTCCCTCAGGGCGCTCAGGGAAGTCAGTGCCAGTCACTCCATCTTAAAAGTTAGGAAGATGATGACAAAGAGATCTTAGAACGTCCATTGCTAGAACAAGTGTTAGTTTATTTTTAGGTTAGGCTGTTACCTATCACTAACAGTTACGGTTTTCTTACAGGATGAGGACTGCAGACTTTTAACTGTAGGGTCTTGGTACGCCATGACTGGATACGGACTAGCATTTACACGTAATTCAAAATATGTTAGTATGTTTAATAAAAGATTACTCGATTTAAGAGCAAATGGTGATCTTGAAAGATTACGAAGGTATGTACGACAATTATCAATTATCTGTAGATAATGAAAATTGATGATATAAATTTTAACAATTTCTTGTCACTAACAAAATAATGTGGTAAAATGTTTAAAAAATTATTAATTTAATTATTTTTTTAACTATACTAATCTATACTAATATTATAAAGCTGAAGAGTTTGTTTGTTTGTTTGTTTGAATGCGCTGATCTCAGGAACCGCTGGTCCGTTTTAAAAAAATGTTTTAGTGTTGGATAGTCCATCGAGGAAAGCTATAGGCTATATATCATCACGTTAATACTAATAGGAGCGGAGCACCAATGAAGAATGTTTCAAAAACGGGGGAAAATTTTCACGCTGCGGGCATTAGAAGACGCAAACGAGCTTGCGTGGGTCAGCTAGTTTTATTATAAAATTCTCGTGTCGCGGTGTTTGTTACAAAACCCATCGAAACGGTTGGACCGATTATTATGATTTTTTGTGTCTATATCGAGAAAGTCTGAAAACCGACCAATTTCTATTTTATAGTACTAAATGATAAGGGTAACCCACCCTTATTTTTATTTTATTTTATGGCAAAACAACGTTCACCGGGTCAGCTGGTATTGACATAAAAAATAAGTCAAATAATCACATAAGTAAGCAGAACTTAATTAAGTATACCAAATTTATAAATACAAATAGGTATAACTATACCTTACAATGTGTTTTCACTACTTAATGAATAGGTATCTAGTTATTATGGTAGCGGGTACACATTGAGACATTGTAATATAGTCCAAATTGAAATCGTAACCCTAATCAAACCGATGGTACTCGTATTATATTATTCTCCGAAATCTTAATACCCTGCATTTAACTTCAGATTCAACATAGTTTATTAAAATTTAAAACCAAAAGATTTTTTGTTAATTCTCAAAATAAAACTGTATCATCTGAATATAAATAATAAGTATTTACCTACATGCAACATACCTAAGTACCATATTTATTAAGATTTATATTTTAAATTAGTTTAAACAAATTCTACATCTGCAAGCAATAATTGTGCTACTCGCTTTTAGATACTGGATGACCGGTACATGTAAGCCTAATAAACAAGAACACAAGTCATCCGATCCCTTGGCTTTAGAACAATTCTTGTCAGCATTCCTGTTGTTGATGGCTGGCATCTTGCTCGCGGCGCTGTTGCTGCTGTTTGAGCATATTTACTTCCGTTACCTGCGCTCTCACCTGGCTGCCTCCAGCGTAGGCCCTTGTTGTGCCCTAGTGTCTTTGTCTATGGGTATGTAACTACACAATAAAGCTGTGATGAATATTCTTGTGCATGCAGTTGTAATCTCCACTTCCTCGGTTCCATCTTTTTAAATTTCTGTAGTATTTGTTTTCTTTTTCATATAACTTCAAACAAAATTAAGATTTTCGGTTTAATAATTTAGGTTTCTTTGACTGCTTAACTGAAAAACCTCTGAACTGTAAAGGGTAATAAGTTCGTTTATCAGTCATACTTCTGTCAACAGGACAATCACTATCATTCCATGGGGCCGTTGTCGAGGCAGCGGCGCAGGGATATGGAGGTCGGTGTCATTGTCGCTCTGCTGTTTGTGCTGCCCAGGTAAAGTCTAGTTGCGAGATCGAGAGTTGACCAGAATTGCATTATGACCGAACTTTAATTACGGGATTGGCCTTCTGATACATTATCAATAAGTAACACAAAATATTATAAATTAAGCATCATACTTTTATTATTATAAGCCTCGGTGGCTCAGTAGTCCTCAAATACAGCAGTCGTATACGTATGCGATTGTTGTGTTTGTGAACTCAAGTTTAATTTCTAGATTGGACCCAAAAAATTGTATGATCTACAAATATTTATTTCGGAGTTTGGGCGTTTTCTTTGTATTTGTACCGTGGGAGAGCCACGCTTTGGCATGCATGGGCCGGCTCGACCAGAGTGATACCACGGCCTCACAGACAACCGGTGTGAAACAGCGCCTGCGCTGTGTTTCACCGAGTGAGTGAGGATACCGGAGGCCCATACCCCATCCCTCTCCCCATCCTCCAAAGGCTCGCAATGCACTTGTGACGCCTCTGGTGTTGCGGGTGTCCATGGGCGGCGGTAGTCGTAAAAAGTGAAAATATTTTACCAGACGATCTACGTTTCATATTATAAATTCTCAAAAGCTTGAAGCTAAATGACGTTGGTGTCCAATGAGATATGAATATGTCCAGTTGTGGCGAGTGCGGCACGAGCGTGACATGGCGGTGGCGCGCGCGCGGCAGCTGGCGGCGGCGCTGGCGGCGCACGGGCTGGCCGCGCCGCCGCGCCGCCTCGCCTCGGCCGGCGTGCTGCTGGCAGGCGGCAAGCCACATGACGCCACGCACGTGCGCATGCTGAGGCCGCCTGCCGACCTACTCCCAGACCTCGACCGGCCGCTCTCTTGCGGGGATTTACGCGCGAGGTGCGCATCACTTATACTTATGTCGTACTTACTCACTATTAATAACATTTACTAGTTGGTCTTCCTCGGGTGAGGCTTTCTTCCAGTAGTGGATGGCACTAGCCTGAAGAAAGCTGTTCATCTACCTTTTTATAGCTACAGAGAACAGGGCACGGCCACTGTCACTATCTAAAACCATCAAAAATATATTTATTTCAAGTAGGCCTTTTCAGGCACTTTCAAAATTACATTATTGACTCTAGTTGTGCGATTCCAAAATGACATTTCTGTGGAGAAAAACCGGCAAGAAACTCAATGGTACTCTTTTAAAATTATACATCATGACAAACAGTTAACAAACATTCATCCATCTTGCAAAATGGTAAGAGGTTTCTAAGCTTCTCACGCTAAGCACCTGAGCGATGGTAATAGAAAGAGAGAATAATAAAGATCTCATAAAATTATTAAATTTTTTGGGCAAAAGAGAGTATGAATTTAGGGGGACGACATGCTATGGCATTGTAAATAAGCTTGGAAGTCTAGTGCAATTATGTTAAAAACAGTAAATATAAGGACCATGCTCGTCTACCTACCTACACGGGAGTATTTATGTTGTTGCCTACTTTTTCAGAGAACGGACTCGAGTAGAAATGGAAACAGTGCTGTGAGGCGTGTATTACGCCACCCTATTTCAATTCCTGAAGGCTGTTCTTACACCAAGTTATACAAGACGAAGTTAGTTATACCTAATATTAAAATGTGGACAGATAAAAGAACGTTGTAATTATTAAATAAACTATTCCAATTATTAAAACAGAGAGCTGGACGTAGATAGCGAAGCGTTGTTGTGGGACGCGCGCACGATGCAGGCTGGGCTACGGGCGCGCGCCCTCGTGTTGTCTACTACAATAAAATATATTTTTTGGACAATATTATGAATTTTATTAACCTTCAACTAATTTTACCTTGTTTACGATGAGTTGGGCAAAGAGAGACTGAAATTTAACAAAGTCTGGTTACACTATTTTGTCAACCACTACAACACCCTTTTTTTTTTTAGTGTAAACTTCTTTAGCGGCGCTGTGTACTTTTTTGGAATGGGTAAAAATGTATAAACTCGCGCCAGGGTCACGTGTCCTGAACGAAAAAATTCGTAAGACGGATGTTTATTGTTAACAGCGCCATCTACCGATATGCTTTGGTAGCATTCGTTTTTCTAGATAGAGGTCCTTTCTCAATATGATTTTATATACTTAAAGTTAATATTTCAGTATCTTAAAGTGATTTACAATAAATTAAAATAACGATTTTTTTTTGTAGTCTACAATCAGCCCATCGGCTTTAATCAGATTGGATGATGTGCCCTTAGACTTTTGGAGAGTGCACATCCTGTGATGTGTCAACTCTTTCTTTTCAATGAGTTGTGTAGGCAGTTCGTTGCTATGTCGCTGAAGGCGTTGTTCATAGGACACAGAGGAACTCTTTATGTCCACCTTGACTGTCGAGATCTCCAGATATTTATGCACTTCCGTATTTCGGGTGAACCATGGCGCCTTTATCAAAATCTTCAGCACTTTGTTTTGAAATCTTTGGAGAATTTCAATATTTGAGTGACTGACTGTAGTTTGATCCCCAGAGCTGTATACCATAAGTCCAAATCGGTTTCAGGATGCACTTGTATATTAGGACCTTATTTTCCAAGCTTAGCGTAGACTGTCTGCCTAGCAGCCAGTATATTTCTCCAAATTTTATGTTCGCCTGTTCTCTTTTAGCCCTTATAAAGTGCCCGCCAAGTGAGTCTCCTATCTAGGTGCATGCCTAGGTATTTAACTGTCGTGTCTGTTGGCAAGACAGCACCGTCCAGTGTCACTAGTGGACAGTTCCCTCTTCTTAGTGTGAACGTTATATGGACCGATTTTGTTGGGCTGGCTTGAATTCTCCACTTCTTCAGCCATAGTCCTATTTCATCCAGACATTCTTGCAGTTTTGCGGATGCTGTGTTCGAATCTTTACTACAGGAAAGTACTGCGGTATAATCTGCATAGGTTGCAGTCACAACTTTATCCGAGGTGGGCAGGTCAGCAGTGTAGACCGTGTATAAGACGGACCCAGCAGTGAACCTTGGGGCACTCCTGCTTCTGTATCACAAATATATTATTTGACAGAGAATTCTCGCACTTCACCTGGAATACTCTGTTTTGCAAATAAGACTTCAGCAGCTTGTATAAAGTATTGGGTAGATGAAGCTTTAGTTTAAATAACAGGCCTTTATGCCACACACGGTCAAAGGCGTGCTGAATATCAAGAAAGGCAGCAGCAGGCATTTAGTGCATATACTCGTATATTAGTTTTAGTGTATAGTTTGCCAGATTCGGAAATATTTTTATTATTTTTTATGAACAAGCCGCCTGACTTGGCGAAAATTTAACTGTCTAATTTGCAAATTACCTATTTTTGAAGGGTACATTTTTTAAAGTTAGAAAGGTAGCCCTTGTATTTAGTTTCTGTAGTTTAGATCAAGGATTCCAATTTATTGTTAAACGAATTAAGGTTTGAAGATCGACTTGTCAAGGCATTAAATGATTTAAATCGAATATAACTTTTAACTAAACAAGGAAAAAATTTGTAATTCCAGTAATTTGATAACTCAATGAGATCAGCAAGTATCTGAAGTTTTTGAATTTAACGGCTATTAGAAAACTGTAAAACACGAAAAAACAGTCAGTCATCTAAAAATTTACGTCTCAGCCTAAGAGGGGGTTCATTGCATTCACTTTGTAATACATTAATAGGACTAGATTTCATAGCTCCCGTGATTACACTCAAGGATCTTAATTGGATGGAATTCAATTTCCTAAGGGTATCCACGTTGCAAGGCTCTAATAAGAAGATTCCGTAGTCAAGAACACTTCGAACTAGAGCATTGTATAAAAGTTTTAAGGAAAACGGATGCGCACTCCACCAAACACCCGATAGGCACCTCATCAAATTAAGGAGTAATCGCAGTGAGGTGGTTTAGAGTCCAAAACCAAAACAATACCCAAAAACTTGACGTGGTTTTTAACTGATATTTCGTTACTGTTGCTTCAGGTGGGCATCTTACTCTTAAAGAACTCTTGCTCGCAGATACACTCAGGCCATGTTTGTCCATTCTAATTTTTAAATAATCTAGAAAGTTACATTGCTGAGAACACAGAGAACTTGCTGAATTTCCCCTAGCATACAGAACTAAGTCATCTGGATATTGTAAGTAATTTGAATTTTGAATTGAAGAATCTAAATCAAACGTATACAAATTAAATAATATAGAACTGAACCCTGCGGGAAGCCCTTCCCATACTAGTCCACTGTCATCCTGTGTTTGATCTTATTTCATTGTTCTACCTGAAAGAAGGCTAATATAAAGCAACTCAAAATTTCCGGAAGAACATTATCATACACTGATTCTATATTTAAATAAACTGCAATTACAGATTCGTTTTGTGAAAACGCAAATCTAATATGTGTTACTAAGATAGACACACTATATAATTAAATTAGCCAGGAATGAATACGGAATGACTTGTTCACCTGGAGCAGAGTCTTTAACCGAAGATGAACCGCCTAGTACTCTTGCATATTCATGATTGAGTTGCATTGTACAGGGCATCATTAGACTGACAGCAATGACACTGACAAGCGCTTACAATACATGTCAATGAAGCACAGCAATTCAGAAAGCAAAAGTACCGGTAAGCCGATGATGACTATTGAAAATTGCAAAGTGGCTTTCGTCTATTTTTATTAAAAAAGTTAAGAATATCATAGTCATGTCTAAAGACATAATTGTGCTCGCACCAAATGGAAGACGACAGAAAATACACTGTACCCCTGATACTAGTATTTTACAGGTAACTATTTTCAGTCCATGATCGAAGGGTATGTTAAAAAAATTGTAAACAATGATTGAAAAAGTTTCTAGTATGCATCCATTTTTCAATGCACTCTTTCTTTCTTATCGTTAAATAATTTATTAGATTAAAGAAAAAAATTGTTTTAAGAACATTGTGTATTATCAAGTATAGTACTCGTAATATTAACATGCAAGTACATCATAGTCGGGTCGTTCGTTAAAAACGTTATCTACATATAAAAATATATTTTAAAAAACTAATCCAAATTATAATAATTCTTACAGAGTTTAGTTTTTATCACCACAATAATTAAAAAACAAAGAGCAATGCTCATTTAAAGCAAATACCTACAATGACTTACTGTACTAAACCTTTCTGAACTTATTTATTTAAAGAGAAAAAATAAGAGTAATGCTATTACAGCTCTTTTCTGATTTGAGAAACCAGTCTTATAATAATAAGCAATACATGCTTGCACCTTTATTTCATGATCATTTTAGTTCAGCAAGGCCAATTATATAATATATTGGTTTCTCTGTAATAAGTGTACCATCTTCATAAACACTTAAACACCTTTGGAGGTGAAAAGGGAACACCTAGTAAAATAGTCTTAAACTGTCTTTTGCCTGCAACTTCACTCATATATGTTTCTTCGTATATGAGTGAAGTTTAAGTATTGTTTCTAACTTTATAAATGATGCATTTTCATAGGTACTGTCTCGGGTTAATATATTCATAGCTTGGCTTATTTGGTTGATAAATTGGTAAAAAAATTTTTTTTATTGATTTTATATTACATTATATAGTATATCCAGAAATTACCCCCTACAACCCCTCAAACTTTACCTCTTTATAATGTTGTAAAGATGAACCATTCATGGATCCATGTAGTTGTTTACTTTTTATTAAAGAACCTAAACATTTTGAGTGTAGAAGTTTTTTTCTACACACTACATAGTCTTTTGTGTTAGAAAATAATGATAATGCTCATACTCTTAGGTTTTGGAAGATGTATGTAGTAAACAAGGTTTCCAAGCTTCTGACTATGACCTGAAACATCATAATCACATTTTGGATTTGACTACCACTATCCGATTTTCAAACCTTCCTAACAAAGCTACCCTGGAAATGGTTGAAGCGGATACCAAGCGAAGGGAATCAAATGTTACTATTGGTTTACAACTTGAAGATGGTAAGTCTACATAGCTCCTTTACCTGCTCAATATTCTGAATTGTCTGTGTCTATTCATCTTGTGGGTATCTTAAGAGACAATTAAAGAAGCTACACAAACAGACAAACTACACAAAACTGTACACTGCTAAGAGAAGAATAGCTTAATACAAACCCTACACGAACTCATATTAATTAGGTATATTTACTATATAATACTATAGTATCCTACTAATGTTATAAACGTGGAAGTTTGAAATACTACCGAATTGATTTTGATGAAACTTTACAATAATATGGCTTATACATCAAAATATCACATAGGCTACAATTTATAAAGATACCAGCTTCGTCTCGCGGTTATTGTCGTATTGCGGGTAGCACCGCGGGGTTCAACTAGTGTGTATAATAGTACCGTACGTAATCTAAATTGAGAGTTTCTCAGTAGACGCTTCAGTGAGGGCAGGCGCTGGGAGGGGTCCGGTTGTGTTAATAACATAACAGCAGTTCCCGGACCCCTCTCTTCTCAGGCGCAGAGTGGCACACCGTGTGATTTCAATCGGTCCGATTCCTACACACAACCCCACCGCAATCCCCGGTAGGGTGATGGGTTTACACACAAAAAAAAACACAATTAAAGGCAATTATCATATTGGTGATGATGAAACTAATATTTTTGTCCTTTTCATCATAATGTTATTATTGTAAGGTGAAAGAAGAACAGCAGATTTTTCACCCACTACAACTTTGTATGATCTGGTGATATCATTGGCTCCATCGGAATTAGGATTGATAAAACAACCAACAATATTGTATATGCGTCAAGAAGTTGTTGGTGAAAGTGCACTTAGAGAAAAGACTTTAAGGCAATTAGGATTGATTAAAGGCAGGGCGATTTTAAGATTACTAAACAAACAAGAAGAGGCAAGGTATTATAAATAAAAGTTCTTTGTTTGCTTAATTTGCTTCCGTACTCTTAATGTCTAACACAATAATTTTACTTACAGACAGGCTAATGTGTCAGCATTTTATAGAAAGTCTGTTACTGAAACACAACATGATAAAAAATCTGATGCGCCCATACCAAAGCCAGGTCCTACACAAATTGTTGAGTCTGATCCAACAGCAGCAGAAATCAGTCAAAGCAAACATGAAACACCGAAAGCAGATATTTTGAAAAAATTTAAAGAAGAAATACGTAAAGAACAAACAGAGGAGAAAATGTCAGTGCCTGAAGAAGTTGTAAATAAAGAACCAGTAGATCTGCCAGTACAGAGTGATGAAAGTAATCTTATGGATGTTGATATAGATACTTCTGCTTCAAGGAGCGCACATACACAAGAGAATCTTGAAAGAAGACTTAAGATTGATGAAGAAGTTACATTTGTAAGATATTTTTAAAGGTTTATAATGTTTTAAATATAATGCATAGTTTGGATATTTAGTTTAGGAATTATTTATCCCATTTACACATTCTTTAACTGCAGCATTTTATTATTTATGATACAAATAATTTAATAGTTTTTGTTATTTTTATCTGTTTATTGAAAACTAATCTGGTAATTTTAAAGGAATATTGTATGTTTAGTTGATGATATTGAATTAATTAAATTTATTAGTGAAACTTAATGGTAGATAGCAGACATTGGTGCTATCTTTCACTAATTTACATATTAGAATTAAACATGCTTGTTAATTATAGCTTGGAAATTACAAAGCAATAGCTTTTAAACAACCGGATTCCATAGATCATGAGCCAGATGACCTTCCAGATGACTTCTATGAATTGACAGTTGAAGAAGTGCGTAAATTGTATCACGATTTACAACAAAATCGATTGGGTCTAGAAAACACCCCGCTTATGTTGGCCTCGACTAGAGACGAAAGTGACGCGCAGGTATAGTATATGATATTTAAATAAGTTATATGAAGTTATATGAAAACAAATATGATAAAAAAACTAAGCAGAGTAGGATAGATAAAATTATTAGGACGCCAATTTAGTCACTAATAAGGGAGTTTAAAAGACATGAAACAGCCCTATGTGACAGGCAATTGTCCAACATTGGTATTAATTACAAGATATTGTAAAACTAAAACTCTAAAACTTTTTTTTTTCCTTCCTTTTAAATTTTAGTGGACTCACCACATACCTAGCATTCAGAGATTGCAAGTAGACCCTTGAGTAGGTTCAGGTTAATTAAGTGGTAATTAGTAATAGTTTTTATTATTATTTGAAATTAAGTAGATAATTGTAGTAAATAAATATATATTTTTTTATTGAATAGTTGGCAAACGAGCAGACGTATCACCTGATGGTAAGCGATTACCGCCGCCCATGGACAATAAAGGCGTCACAAGTGAGTTGCCGACCTTTGGGGGATGGGGGGGAGGGGTTGGGGTATGGGCCTCCGGTATCCTCACTCACTCGGTGAAACACAGCGCAAACGCTATTTCACACCGGTTTTCTGTGAGGCCGTGGGATCACTCCGGTCGAGCCGACCCATTCATGCCGAAGCATAGCTCTCCCACGGATAATGTTGCTATTTGCTATTAAAATGTTGCTATTTTCCAGTTTTCTCAAGAAAAACTTAAATTATACAAGAATGTTGTGGTACGAATACAATTTCCGGACCAGATAATACTACAAGGAATTTTTTTGCCTTCAAATACCATTGAGGATGTCACAAATTTTATTAAAGATCATTTGCATAATCCTCATGAAAAGTTTGATATATGTAAGTACTGATTAAAACATTAAGTAAGTCCAAAAACTATTTATTTTATTTTTTGACTGCCTCGGTGGCACAGTGGTACCATATGCGACTGCTGTGCTTGAGGTCTCGGTTTCGATTCCCGGGTCGGACCAAATGTTTGTATGATCTAAAAATATTTGTTGTTAAAACCGGATTTTTTGGAACCAATAGGAACAGAAACTTGAAATTATATACCTATATTTTAAAACAGTTCGAATACCTAGTCACTATTTGTTATTCGTACCTTTTAGAAATATAAAATACAGTCTTCTTCCAACTCATGCATAAATTTTTTTATAGTATGCCGTAGTTAAAAAATAAAAAATGGTAACGAAATGGTAACGAAACGGTAACGAAGTGGTAACGACACCAATCGGTGAAACACAACGCAGGCGCTGGTTTTCTATGAGGCCGTGGTAGTATCACTCCGGTCGAGCCTACCCATTCATGCCGTGTAAGCGTGGGTCTCCCACGGTTTAGCTGTAAAAACTTAACAGAATAGTTGTTATATTATCCTACTAATATTATAAACGCGAAAGTTTGTTGCTCTTTCACGCAAAAACTACTGAATGAATTTTGACGTTATTGACATACCGCGGGTACCGCCTTGGGGTTCAGCAAATTTTCTTTTTTTTTTAATTATATAGGGGGCAAACGAGCAGACGTATCGTCTGATGGTAAGCGATTACCGCCGCTCATGGACACCCGCAATACCAGAGGCGTCACAAGTGCGTTGCCGACCTTTTAGGAAGGAGTACACTCTTTTCTAACTATTCAATAGTTGTTATAGTTGATAGTGAGGAAGCAACATATACAAATTTTCTAATTCTCATGTTACAGTTACAACTCCAATAAAAGAATCTTTCGAGCCTAAAATGACATTACAGGACGCAAAATTTGTACCCTGTGTTCATATGCACTTCAAATGGTTAAATCAAGACATCAATAATCAACTGTGTTTAAAACACGAGATTTATTCAAATTTAACAGCACCAGATGCAGCAAGTATACTGGCTTCGAAATATAGGTAACATACAAAAACTTCGTAAATATAGAAACTAAGTTGTTTAATAGTTATTTTAGCAACTGTTGTATAATAAGTGGTATTAAAACACGAATGTGGATCACACTCGGATTCGCCTCATGTGATAATAGTATCACATGAGTGTTTTAATACCTAATTATGTACAGTTGCATACAAGACTTATCTACACCCATGACATGAATCCTCTTTAAAAAGTTCTGAAACCATATAGCTTAAGATCCCACTGCTCGATTCTGCAGGTATGTTTCTTAAATTAATTTTAAATAAAAGTTGAAGAAGTATTCAATGGATTAGCTATAGGTTGCCTAAAAAAAATTAGCTACAAACAATTCTGGTATCTGCTGGAAGTTTAATCTACAGTGTAGCTCGGGGCTACCCACTGTGATGACCTGCGTTTTGGTCGGATCCATACTCAGTCTACTTCACTCCTTACTGCAGTCACATATTTTCATCAAATATCGTGCTTCGGAGAGCACGTTAAGCCGTCGGTCCCGGTTGTCATGAACATCTATGGCAATCGTTATTGGGAAGTCAGTGCCCTCAAATATACTGACAACTAGTTCAACCTTTAAATTCAGTTCACCCTCAGGGTTGCGGAGGTCAGATGCCAGTCGCTCTGTGTAAAAACTGATATTCAGGTAAAACCGGTTGAACTGGTAGCCGACCCCAAATAATATTGGGAATAATAAAGGCTAGGAAAATGATGAATGATGATCTGTACATTTTCAAAACAAGCACGAACTACGAAACCGGTCAATAGCTGATGGAGATATGTTAAGAGAGCGCAGAATACCCAATAAGACATCGAAATCTATAGTATTGAGGGCTTTGATGTAACCCCCGATTTTTTTTAAAGTAATAAATAGTTTCTAGACAAGAGTTCTTCTGTAGTAATTTTGCTGGTCCCTTACTCAACTGATTTTCTTTATTTTCTGTTCTCCTAATATCTATGGTGAACAATGAAGCCTCGACAGAGTATTGTTTTGTACAATCATTTAAACAGGTTTTTCTATTGTAGAGCACCAAGCAGGAGAAGACAAGATGATGGAACTCAAAATAGCCAAAAATTTAGCAAACCATCCACTTCAAAAGGCAATAAAGTACCACGCTGGTTCAAGAATTAAACAAGTATTGCAATTGTTATTGTTATGGGTAGAGCATAAATAATGCTCTATGGGATACAATTGTAAATGTAATTCTGTTTTTATTATATTTTTTAGAAATTGTAAATAATTTTCAAATTTATACCTAGGTAAATAAAAATACAAATTATTTATAAAACAATTTTATTTGTCCTTATTTGTAGTAAGCGCACTCTCCTACGTCATCACCGTAATATTCAGCTTAAGGTTATTGTAGCAATTGTTTTAAACATTTTTATTCTATAACAACCAAATACAAAAAAAAGTTGCGTGTACTAGGGTACACTCGTAAGAAGTGAAACTTCTTTATGACGTTATTTTTCAAAAAATAAATATATGTCGACGTAAGGTATACCGACAAAAGACTTTTAAACCAGCAATATTCGTGACAATTCTTATTTCAAGTGCAATAAAAGTTAAGGAGCGAGACCTGAGTAAATATTTCGCGATCTGTGGTGTGAATGAAGTAAGTTTGTGGAATGTGATGTGTTAGTTATTTACATTGTGGACTAAATAAAATAATATTGTTTGTAATGTGATATTTCATTGAGTATTAATTTGGTCCTGTTTGTGTTTGAAAATGTTTTTTGTTTTATTTTATAAATTTTTTTTGAAGGATTGTATATAACTACTCTCAATAATGATAAAACATTTTATCATGGTCGAAAAACGTCAACGTCCACCATCGATTTACAAGCAGAATTTAAACGATTGTCTCTGAATAAAGTAGAGACTATAAAGGAACAATTGTTTCAGTTTATAAATAACAGGAAAAAAACTCAAACGTAACTACTCAAAACGGGCCGCAAAATACATTGGAGACATTTACCAATCCCTACTTCGCTGGAGAAAGTATACTTCGAATCACGCGTGGTAGGGATAAAAAAAAGATGGCGCGTAACGGATAAATGTGACGCGTAACGAAAAAATGTTACACTAAATTTTTTGACAACCCCGATAAAGAAGTTTCACTTCAAAAAGAATTCTTGTATTTGGTTGTTGTAGTATAAAATCTCGACACCATCAAATGTCGTTGAAATGTATGGTTGGTAACAAAGACTTTCACAAGTAAAAACACTAGTGTACCTTTATAGCATAATAAGCACTGCTGACCAGGTCTAAGAGGAAACTAGGATGGAGAATGGAGACCAAGCCAAACGACAAAATTTATAGTACCTACTGTTTCTTTTATCGTCGTCCACAATTAACGTTAAAAAACCGGCCAAGTGCGAGTCGAACTCGCGCACCGAGGGTTCCGTACAAACCTGTGTAGGTATTGATGAACTAAAAATTAATGTTTTCGCAATTTTTCCTTTATCTGTGCTATAAGACGTTGCTTCGTACCAAAATTTCAAGATTTCTGAGTTCACGGGAAGTAGAGGTTTCAGGGAGGAAGTGTAGGTTATGATTCCCTTGTGAGTGTCAAAAATTTGCAGCATAAACGGTTGTATCTTTTGATTGCGTTGGCTTAGAAGATTGATTATTTCACATCTCCCAAGGGGCAGTAGACCTGAGCATTTGATATGAATTTCAAGTTGATACCTTCACGCATTCCTGAGAAAAAAGGTTTTGAGAGACAAGATAACAAATCGCTTTTCAGAATTAAGTCCCTATTGCCCAGTCTGGTGATGCAGTAAACATACTAACAACAACACATAACATTATACTCACACTTACAACTAAGGAAAACTGTTCCACAGTAGCCATTCAAAAATAACTTTTAATTTCCTTTACCCTCCAGCTTCTAATGCAAGGCTTCAGAAGTTTATATTTTGTTTGTTACGTTGTGCTGATTGGAATTTTTGGGTGTATCACAATGTCATTGTTGATAAATCAGTTTTTAAGACTTAAACCTCGTCATTTTGCATTTGCACAAAAAAAAGTACAATAAGTTCCTACTCTAAAATAGTTAAAGTTGAATAAATGACGGCAACGATCCTAACTTACATCTCATAGGTTTAATATTTTCATATATTTCATTGTCGTCTTTATTATCTTGGTAATATCTCTCCAGGGTATTTTCATTGCTTTTTGCTGTAGTAGTTGTTGTAGTTTCCGAATTCAATTTTTTTACTTTTAATTTAGAATTATTTTGTGAAGTCGATGACCTTGTAATCGAAGAATTTTTAACTTTATGCCCTGAGCGAATATTACAATGTCGCTGTAAACATTTGCTACCTTTTTCACAATATCCTTTAAGAAAATCGGGGCATACTTTAGCTTTTTCGTTTAATTTAACATGGAGATAAGGACATTCAGGTTTGGTGCATGTTCCATTTAAATAAAAATAGCAAGTAGGCATCTTTTTCATCGTTAAATCATGAGAGAGCAGGCAGTCCTTATCGTGACAGAGACCCTTTATAAACTTCCGACATATAGATACGTGTTTTTTATCGTGTAGAAACTCGCAGTTTCCATGTTCTTTTCTTAAGCATTTTCCAAACTTACGGAACATAGGGCAGGGAATGTTATTTTTCTTTAAATTGCCTTTAATTTTATTCAGTCTTAATTGATTCGATTGTACCTTTTTATGTTTATCAATTAATGTCCGCGTTCTAATCTTACCGTTTCTCACCACAGGGACTTTATTATTAACCAATTTAAATTTATTTCTCTTTGTAGTGGAAGAATTCAGATCGTTTCTGTTGGTTGTTTGTGTGTGATTTTGATGTTGTGTTTGCGAGTTCTCAACATTTATCTGTTTACTTATTGCATTTTTAGCATTGTCAAGGTTTCGTTTGATATCATTTAATGGTACAGATTTGTACTTGTTTATTTGAATAGTAGTTTTAGATTTTTCGAGCATGGGCTCTTTTGATACTGTATTTACGTTCTGTCTTACTAAACAATATCGAGATTTTGCAGCTGGTAGTGCCATTTGATTCCCTACTTGTAATTGCTCTTGTACATGCCTATAATTGGAATAATTTGGTACTACTGTTTGGTGAGCAATATTATTATTTGAACTGGCTCCATTTTCAACAATATTATCACTTTTAGATTGCCGGAAATGACGGTTTATGTGTATCCTGGAAGTGTTATTTAAATTGACAGGAGCACTGGGCATAAAGTTACTAAATCTGGGATTCACATACATATTACCTTGAGTTCTGTGAAAGTCAGGGTTGATGTACACTTTGTTTATACTTTTGTCAACATGATTGTTACTATACATTATTCCTGTTGAGAGTTACAGGCTGTCAACTCAATGAATATTGAAATAGTTTGTTACCAACTCTACAATGTATAGTTTCTACTAAGGTAGTTTCAAGAGATCTGACCGATTTTTCGATACTAGTGTCATACATAGACTCCACAATGCTATCAAGCTCAGATTTCTTATTGCCGTGAACCCATAGCACACTCATATGAAGGGATGGATCCTGAAATAAAACAGAATAGTAACAGTTAAAGAAACAGTATTACTTAACAGCAACAACAAGCCTTTTGTTTCTATTATATCTACAATAGTACACCAAATATCGTAATTTGTGTATTGAGCTAAGTAGCCTTGAAATACAAGTGAAGAAATCATAAGATTAGGGTAGGAACAGCAGTTATGATGGAGGGTAGTTCCATAACACAATAAACAAACTTATAGTAGGCAGTATGTATATACAACAGTTTCTACATAAATAATACCATAGAAAGGTAATACATTTGCATTATGCTAAAAACTAAAGTAAATACATAGTTATGTGGCGACTTCCATGTATAACACAACAATAACCTACTACAGCGCCATCTACCGAAGATACATTGAACTATGAAGTAACGCACTACACGGAGTAACTACAAATCCTGAATCATGCAATAAATAGTTCTCACGCCGATTATCATATATACAACATCCCAACATCAACTGTTGGGTAGTGGCCCGCCAGGCATGATCACCTGGTCAGAGGGTCCTCCCTTTGTGTTGGTGGGATATTGACACCCGTTCCCCCACAGTTACTACAATTCGCATAGTACGATAATTGTACCTACTTGATTTGTCCAACTAAATCCTTGACCCAACGCAAAATAGGCGCACTATAGACGTCGATTTGCGGAAACCCAGCCCGCGAGTTTCAAGAGATCCTTGACCCAAAATTATTATACAAAACTGTAATTTCCCCTAGTTTCTATGGGCCAAATTCACATTCAGTCTGGGACATGTGTATACCATGATTACATAAAAAAAAGTATATATCTATATATATATATATATATATATACCTCATAGAAAGTAGGCAAATTGAAATCTTCCAAAACTTGATCCACTTTTCTTGTAATTGCCAATAAGTACTTCTCTGTAAATGGATCCACTGTCAAGGATATGAATGTTCTTGAATTTTCTTCGTTACAGTATACCTTTAAGCCGACAAAACCTAGTTCAAAACTGTAACACCAAAATAGCATTGTATCACTCTTATGAAAAGCTGGAGATGAGAAAGTAAGTTTATCATTAATATTTCTATTTCCAACAGTAATTACAAAATTTCTGAAGTACCTACCTTTCAACACTCTTGAATTTTTCTTGAAGTGATGCACTGAAGGCTGTTATCAAATGATACTTCAATACTACTGTCTTAGACAAACTGATGTGGAAATCTTCAGACCTGTGACATGATCCAGTCTTCAAAATAACTTTTTCTTCTAATTTGTCTAATAACTCATGTATTGAACTCACATTTAGATCTAAAATAAAATGTAAAAGTAAGTAAATGAAGGTAAATGTTTATTCCAAATGTTGAAATTAGTACCCACATTGTACAAAAACAAAAGTTGCCCAATTTCCTCTAACATGAGGAAAAGAACGTATTCGGCCACTATGAAGTTGAGGATCGTCTTCGTGTTCACTTAAAGATACAACAGGTACTTTACTGAGATTCGGCGGAGGAAGTCTTACTCTGAAATATTTAAATAAGATTGTATTTTATACAGCAACATTACAGCCTGCGAAGAAATAGTTCAGAACAGTCACCTTTTACTACGATTAGCTTCTAATTCACAATCACTGTCTCCTGAATCCGATGTATACTCACATAAAGAAGACAGCGCTGACATTACATTAATGTCGAATTTATTACAGAAAATAACTTCGATAAGGAAAAGATTGAATTATTTTTAGTGAGTGAGTAACCTTTTTTGTTGACAAATGTTGACATATGATATGACATCTGCTTTAGAAGTTTAGACGTGTTCTAAATTCATTAAATTAGGAATTAGAACGTATAGGTGTGGTTAACGGAACGAAAAACTAACTTTATCAGCAAGCATCTACTTCGTTGACTTGATTGATCAATTTAAAAAAGTTTTAATTAATTTAATGAATTTTCAATTTTAAGTTCACATTAGACACATTAGAAAAAAAATATAGAAATGTTGGGCACACAATTTTCACTATGTACAAGAAATATCTGACTGTCTGTTCTGGCTCTTTGCATTAGGGGCCATCCATAAAGTACGTCACACGAATTTCATGATTTTTGAGCCCCCCCCCCCGTCCTTGTCACAGGTGGTCACATTTCCGAGACCCCCCCCCTCCGTAGTGTGACATCACATGTTTTGCAATTTCACATCGAAAAATTATTAAATTAAAACAGCAGTTCCGAAATTAGTTTTATTTCCATTTAAATTAAGTACTTTTTTTATGAAATCAACACTTATAAATTCGGATCGAATACTGAATACGCAAAAAATCAGAACTACATCAGACCTTGTATGAAAAAGATTAAATACTGATTATCAACAAAACAATTGAAACCGTGTCGTCCTAAAGATAGAGTTGGAAATATTTTTTAGTTAAATTAATATTTCAAATTACGCAATTAGTACCTCTAGATACGAGTATATTAGATTTTGAAATGTGATGTCACGAAATTTAGGACCCCTCCCACCCCTTGTCACACCATGTCACACTTTGTCGACCATTTACGTGTGAAGTACTTTATGGATGGCTCCTTATGGGGAGACACTGAAGATTGAATATTTTATCTGGACTATCTTCAAGATATGACTAGAAAACTAATAATACCTTAATAAATATTGGAACATAAAAAACTATTTTTAAGTACCAATAACTAATTTTTTTCTTGCTTGAACATCAAATAGAAAATTAAATACTTCAAAACTCTTTCGTTTTGTTGATTAAAAATCAACAAAGGCAATACCAGGTATCACGACACAATAATATAAAGGAAAAAAGGTGTGTGTGCGATTCATACACGATAGAAGTAAAACTTTAGTAAATCGATTCCCGGGTCGGACCAAATGTTTGTATGATCTGCAAATATATTATTTGTTTCGGAGTTTGGGTGTTTTCTATGTATAATATGTATGTATTTACAAAAAAAAGTATACAAGTATTTATATCAGTTGTCTAGTACCCATAACATAAGCTCTGCTTAGCTTGGGACTAGATGGCGTTGTTTGTTGGATGTCCAGAATATTTATTGTTATTGTTATTCTAGTCTCTGAGTATATGTGCTCTGTGGTCTCTACTCATCTCTGTCTGTCAATGTCAAATTTGTCAAAACAAGCCGAACAATTATTTAGGTTAAAAAGATAGATTCTTCTCTGTAGAAAGATATTAAACAATTGAAACCAATTAATAATATCTAGCGAAATCACTATGGAACCTGCCAACGAAGAAACCATTCAATGTTTTTTTTTCTCATTGCCACTTGATTCTGACACATTGTTTTGGGAGGAATTGTGTGAAAAGGTTAATGATACAATAAAACTATTATCTAAAGAATATATTTGGCAAAGAGATGAATTGAAAGTCTTTATTCCGATAGTAGACAGCAAAGATACAAGTAAGTTTTGACGTGTTTAATTCAACCATGTCACTTGATCACCGCGATTGACCAAGCCTAGCCAAAGTTATTGAGAAACTCATCTAGATATTATGACAGTTTTATACAAATACACTGGCTTTAAATAACTAATTACATTATTATTAACAAACTGACGTCTATACAAAAACAGTCTGTGAAGCTGTCACTGAGCTCAATTCAATTTCTTGTTTAAAATTAATGTGTCAAATATTAAAATTAACTGATGGACTGATTTTGACGGAACTTTCACTGGCAGATAGCTGATGATATAAGGAGTAAGTTAGGCTACTTTTAAAACTAGCTTTGTCCTCGGAGTTATCTGCGGTTGTTGTGGTACCGCAAGTAACACAACGTGGCTCAACTACTTATAAATAATATCTTATTTTTAACTTTCATTGCAGATATTCCATTTCATCTATGCAGTATAACCTGTTTTGGGGATAATATAGAGGACGAATGGTTTATTGTACATCTTGTGTTGGAAATATCTAAACTATATCCAAACTTAATTATACATGTAAAAGACAACGATGGGGACTTCCTTCTCATAGAAGCAGCAGATCATTTACAGACTTGGGTTAATCCAAGTACTACTGACAACCGGGTAAGATGTTAATTTTTACTCACAACCCTGCAGGTCAATTATTGAAATAAAAAAATGTTCAAAGTTTACTTTTAATATATTTTATGTCCATGGTGCTTCCCTGTTTTAAAATGTGTAAGCTCATTCTAACTTAATTTTATCTTTCGCTTTGCTAAGGAGATACGCTGACTCATTATATTTCTAACACCTCCATCCCTTCATTTTTATTAATTTTATTGCGGATCCCAAGACAGTAATTTTTCCTGACACTTCCCTATTGTTGATCCTGGTGTACAACAGTTACAGCAGCCCCCCGCTAGTTGGTGGAATTAGTCCCTTAAAATGACATAAAAAATATTTTGGAAGTATTAAACATCATAATGTTGACTGTACACATTAACAGTATATATTTGTGACTCAAATAAATCAGTTATGTGATAGTCCTAGTAATACTTTACTACTAAAATATCTTTCATGACATTCGTGGACGAGAGTACAACTGAATATAAAATTAATATTAATTTATGTAACTTGCAACTTACAGGTTTTCATATATAGAGGACAAATTCATCTTATACCACCAGAAGTGAGTCCGTTACAACCTCAGCTAGACTTGAAAGCGGCTATCAAAATTATTGAAGAATTCTCACAAGTAACACAAGTATCTTCTGCCATTGAACAGGCTATATTATATAGGATTGGAAAATATCCTGAAAAATTCTTAGAAAATAGCCATAAAACTGTGGTACAACTGCCTTCTCACATAGCAGCTCTCTTGACAGTAAAACCTTCACTTATTGCACCAATAATAAATGCTTATAGTAATTGTGATGTGATTGATGCAAAGTGTTGTAAAGAGATTGATTTCAGTCATTGTGTGAATGTTGAAGTAACATTCACAAAGTTTTTGTATGCAATGCTCCTACATTCCAAATTTATCAACAGCATAAAACACTATGAGTTTATAAATGATAAGAAAAGTATTTTGGGAGCTAAAATAACATGTGGGTATCAAATAATTATGAACAAAGTCTCAACAGACTTATTTAGCACAAAAGCATATCATAAATTTTTATCAAACTTAAAACGAAATGGTTACTTTCAAAATAATATTGAAGGATCTATGGGTTACAATAGCTTGTTAAAAAAAGCGAATGAATATTTTTCAATTGTAGAGTGCCCTATAAGTTCTCATGTCTCCGATAGTATATCTCAAGTTATGTCATCTCCAGAATATTTGAGAGTTAAAGAATCAATCAAAGAAAGATGTGTAGGATCTGAATATGTAGGTGATAATGAAGATTGGCTAAACATACAGCCAGAACAATTAAATGACTTACTCCTGAAACGCTATGGTAAGACAACCAATTTGAAAAATAATGATGTAATATCTACTGAAACTTTAACTACCGAATTATCATCATTCTTAAAGCAAACATCCGATTACGAAGGCATAGAGTCACATCGTGAAGAGATAATTGAAGATTCTATTGATTTTGAACCCGATCAATTTATATCATGTATAGAAAAGATGTTAAATGTGTTAAGTACAGGCAATGATGATAATACTGAAAGTGAAGACAGTGATCAAGATTACAATGACTTTGATTATAATGAAGATGACTGTGATAAAGAGCTTAGAGCTAAACTTCAAACAAACCAAACAGAAAATCCTCAAGAAAACAAAACTATAGTTTCAAATATTATTGAAAGTATTAAAGAAGAAAAATCAATAGGACCCACTAGTAACTTACTAAGGTCATTTGGTGTTCATAAATCTGAAATATTAGATTCTGATGATGATGTGGATTAATATTAAAAATAATGTAAACCAGTAATATTATAGATAACCAGGTTCTTGTGTCAATTTGGTACTCATTTTCAAAACAAATTTCTTTGTATTGAAGTTGCCAAAACAGTATGTAAAAAGACATTGAAACAAAATAATACAAATATAAAAAAATACCTCGATTTATTTTTCATAACAACTTTTCATAATTAAAGATATATATTATTTAAAATATATACAAAACCTTCACCAAATCCCCAAAATGTAAAACAATATGCAGAGCACTAACTGTATAATATCAGTTAAACCCTTGCTCCGACACCAAATGCAACTTAGATGACACACTGCTCGCCAAATCTATACTAATAATAAAGCTGACCGCTGGTCCAATTTGAATAATTCTTTCAGTGTTGGATAGTTCATTTATCGAGGAAGGCTATAGGCTATATATCCTCACGCTACTACTAATAGGAGCGGAGCACCAATGAAGAATGTTTCAAAAACGGGGGAAAATTTTCACGTTACGGGCAATATAACGTACGGGTACTATACTAGTCCAAACGAAGTTGCGTGGGTCAGCCACGCAACTTCGTTTGGACTAGTATAGTACATTTTGGACTAAGACCAATCAAGGGTCAAAATTTCGTACGAACCGATAATTTCTCGGTACTTGATTGGTCAGGGGGGCGGGCCATCAACGCATCACTATTCTTTTAATACGAATGGGCTATAATCACCTATAAGTTATCCGACTATCATGTTACACTTTTATTTTTTAGACTTTATGTGCACATTTACATTTCTTTACTTGATGTCTATATCTCTAGGTATAAAGGGAAACTCGAATAAATGCGATCCGGTTACAGCCCACTAAATCGGAAAAAACAAAGTGTATGACGAATAATTTTTCATCTAAAGTGTGTAAGTAGGCCTGGCATAATTCCGTTTTTTTATAAATGAGCATATGTTCCTCCTGCTGCTACTATGGTTTCGCCTGTAATATAACTGGCATCATCAGATACTAAAAAGGCTACAGTACTTGCGATCTCTGAGGTTTTACCAAATCTTTTCATTGGCACTATGGACAAGGTTTTTTCTTTAATATCTTCTGAAGTTGTAATCTAAAAAGATAATAACATAGATTGTAATATACAGATTTACTATTGCAATGATTTGTTATATTTGGTGTAAACACGCTTACCGCAGAAGCAAATTTAGTAGCAATTATTCCTGGGGCAACACCATTCACTCTAATATTCTCGTGTGCTACTTCATTTGCTATTGCTTTAGTTAATCCCAATAGAGTCGTTTTACTAATACTGTAGGGGCCTAAAGGCTAAAAAAAACATTCCTATTAATATAATTAATTGATACACTATTATTACAGACATAATATGATAATCCACCAATAATCTTTTTCGTTTCTATTGTTTTAAAAGACAACTCCTGCCGTTTTTTTTTCCTCGTACGGCAATCCTCTCGGATACCACCTCCTGGTGGCATGTCGGACTCGAACCGACTAAAACCGCACACCATCTCGGGTACTAGATGCTGGGGAACCAGGTGCACCCTAGAAAGCAAAACCCTGGAACCCCGACGTACCTCGGGCCATCTACGATTTGTGAATGGCCCCCTCCTCTGTGGAAAGTCCGGTGTTTCCGTTTCTGTCCCCAAAAGTTTGGGCGCAAGTGCTGCTGTGCAAGCGCGCCCCTCACCCGAGCCTACTTCTGCCCTAGCAATATATCATGTGTCCACGACACTTCATAAACTTTTTTTTATGGAATAGGGTGGCCAACGAGCATGAGTAACGCCTGATGGTAAGCGATTACCGACGCCCATTGACACCCGCAACACCGGGTGCATCACAAGTGCATTCCCGGCTTTTGGGGGATGGACGGAGGGTTTGGGGTATGAGCCTCCGGTAGCCTCACTCACTCGGTGAACACAGCGCAAGTGCTATTTCAAACCGGTTTTCCGTGAGGCCGTGGTATCATTCATGCCGAAGCGTGGCTCTCCTACGAAAATATGAGATATATGGCATACATGGAACATACACAGAGTCAAAATAACAGTTTATAGATCATGCAAATTAATTTCATGTGGAAATGGAACCCACGACAGCACTCGCGTGAATCAAACATGTCCCTAAGTGAATGAGGACGGGCATGGGTCCCTTTCACTATTATTGACTATTATGGCTTACCTCCATTGGTTGATAACCGGCAATTGACGATACAAAAACAATGCTTCCTCCTCCTCTTTTAATTAATAGAGGATAAGCTTCCTTGGCAAGAAGCCACGAGCACTTGACATTTATTTCGAAAATTTTATCCCAAATGGTTTCTTCTGTCTGAAACAAATTTTGAGGGTGAAATTCAAAAATTGTTTTAACTATGGAAATTAAAAATATTAAACTAATTAAACGTTTTCGTTCAATCTTTACCAAAGAATGTAATGTGTGTAACTAATTTCGTAAATTTTGTAACTATTTATTCATATGTTATTTAACTTTAGTCGCTTACACACACAAGTAATTGTATTCGGCTGCTGCTAACATTAAAGATTTGAGCCTCTGCTGTTACACTTTCCATAATGTTACATTTAATTATATTTCTTCGCATGGTTAGGTACTCACAAGTTTTAACTTTAACATAATTAAGTTTTTGGAACGAAGTTCCTTATCGCACGTTGCGAAAGAGGGCTAGACGGAAAAAATTAAGACGGAAAAGTTGTAACGACACTTTTGCTAAAGTAAGCTATTGTAAGCCGTGCGGCGTGCGCATGTTACTCTGTCTGTCTATCTCTCTCTCTCTCTCTCTCTCTCTCTCTCTCTCTCTCTCTCTCTCTCTCTCTCTCTCTCTCTCTCTCTCTCTCTTATAGAAAGCAAGCCAGATATTTTCGTTTCGTCTTTCTATTTCGAACTTTGTTCCATCCGGGTGTCCCTTGACACCTCTCAAGTTTTTTCTATAAATTTCTTCTAGCATGTCTCTGGAACCCATTATGATCAGTATAAGTTTAGTCTGGTTTAAGACTAATGAATTCCTTCTACCCTCATCTGTCATCATATCATCTATCTATCATCTATCCTTTTTTTATCTTGGATACATTCAGAGCAAATAATAGAATATAGGGCAGCAGGTATGTTTAACTAAAGAGCATTAGTGTAGAGATGATAATTACAGTAATTTATGGAGTTGAGTCTGCATCTGCAGCATAACTGTGGAATGAACTGTCGCCTACGGTATTCCCGGATTAATACGACCTTCAAACTCCTTCTTAAAAAGCCGGCAATGCACTTGTGACGCCTCTGGTGGTGCAGGCGTTTATGGGCGGCGGTAATCGCTTGTCGTCAGGCGTTTGCCGCCTAACCCATAAAGAAGATCACTGTTAATCACACACGCTTCTCAAATTGAACGCCATTTGGTTCGATCCTCGGCGTTGTAGTCTGGATTTTAACTACTTGCTTAGGTACTTCTAATATTCGTAAACCAGTTAAAGCTATATAAAATACCTAAGTACCTCGAGAACAGGTGATACAGCTGGATTAACTGCCGCATTTGATACAAGTATATCTAATCCTCCAAATTTTGTATTAGCCTGAAACAAATAAAATATTTTAGTCACAGGTGTATATTATTTTTAAATTGAGCATATAATTATGGCAAATTGATATTTTTTAATTAATGATCACAGTATTACTAATATTTCTTCTCTGAAAATCTTTCTCAGGATTATAGGTCTCGGGTTCGATGCCCGGGTCGGGCCAAATGTTTGTATGATCTGCAAATATTTGTTTCGGAGTTTGGGTGTTTTCTATGTATAATATGTAAAACAAGGTCAGGCACTGGCTCGGGAGTATTTTCCGAGGACCTAAACATACACATTTCAAAGCCACTAGGAGCCCACAACACAGTCTTCCAGGCAGAGTGTATGGGCATAATATTGGCTGCATATGCAATCACTTCCAGGGGAGTGACGGAGTACCCCATCCGCATACTCTCCGATAGCCGATCAGTCCTGCAAGCCCTGCAAAGTCATTCGACAACATCAGGGCTAATTTACGAATGCCACAAAGCCCTGACAGAGGTATGTACCACAAACAGTATAACTCTCCAGTGGATAAAAGGGCATAGTAACTCGCGCGGGAACGATGCAGCCGACGCACTGGCAAGAGCTGGATCGGTAACAAGGGCAATAGGCCCTGAACCAATACTGCCTCTGCCATCTGCTTGGCTGCGAAGGTCACTGCAACTAAACACCAAGGTGGAACACCAAACGTATTGGTCCAACCTTTGTACCTGCAGGCAGACCAAGGAGGCCCTCCCGACGATCAACCCCAGATTGTCACGGAAGCTGTTGCAACTTAAGAGGCCGCTGCTTCGACTTTTAATAGGAGCAATAACTGGTCATGCATTACTAAACAAACATATTTTCACTCTAGGTGTAACAGACAGTCCTCTGTGCAGGGCATGCATGGAGGAGGAGGAGACAGCCGCCCATGTCATTATGACATGTCCTGAGGTGGCAGAATACCGGGCGAGACACCTCGGATCACCGAGGTCACTCCCAGAAGTCGTCGGCAACATGAAGGGTCTGCTAGGCTTCCTGGAAGAACTGGGGTGGCACGTATGAAGCCATCCCATCACGCAAAATAGGCGCAATGAAGACGTCGAATTGCGGAAACCCAGCCCGCGAGTTTCAAGATGTATAATATGTATGTATTTACAAAAAAAAGTATAAAGTATTTATTTCAGTTTTCTAGTACCCATAACACAAGCTCTGCTTAGCTTGGGACTAGATGGCATTGTGTGTTAGATGTCCGGAATATTTATTTAATTATTTATTCTAGTTTTTACATATTTGTGTGTCGATGTTAGCCGCATTAGGCTTAGCCTGTACTGCGGCTAGCTATTTGCGATTTACAATCGGACATTAGTTGTAGGAATAATGATAATACCATTAGAGGTAAAGTAATTTAAAAATAAAAAATATAATATCAATACATACAGATTATTCTCACAGTAAAAGTTCTGTCAGAATTCAGTTCTGATCAACTTTACATCTCACAAGTATTATGAACTATATTGCTGTAGAAAAATGCCTAAATTATTATTACTAGGACTAGCAGATTACAGATTTTTAGTATTCAGATGTAATCATGTTACAGTCAATCTATACTAATATTATAAAGAGGAAAGGTTTGTATGTAAGTATGTTTGTAACAAATTGGCTCAAAAAGTACTGGACGGATTTTAAAAATTCTTTCACCATTTGAATGCTACATTATCATTGATTAATACAGGCTATTTTAATTGTAAGAAAAAAAAAGAAAAAAGAAATTAATATGCAAACTTATAACTGCAGGTAACACCGCGAGGTTCAGCTAGTATCAGATATTTTATACTTAAGTATTAAAAATACCTTTATAGTCCGGCAACTCAGAGAATGCGTTTCTGACACTTGTAAATTCGTCATGAGTAGTGATGTACCATGAATAACATTAATAATATTTGGTAACAGTATTTATACTCGTAGCATTCATTATGCATAATAATTAAATTTATATATATTTTATTATATTTCAAACACAATATTAACAAAATTGTTGATGGATGAATTAAATTTAATCGTAATTTCTGAATGAAACAAAAGGAAAGAAAATAAAAATACTCTATTTATTGGAATATATATATTATGAAAACGAGAAAGCGCGTGATTGATGTTCAGCCATGTCTCGTCAATGAAAACGACATTGTCCCAATTATCATTTTTTTTGCTTCTCTTAGAAAAGTAATTCTTTTTAAAATTACGTCATTTCTTACTAAAAGATTTTTCCTTTTGTCTGTTTTCTTATATTGAAATCCAATATCTTTTAAAATATTGGATAAAGCAGTTTTTCCCACCCTAAACAAATCAGCTACTTTCAAAGATGCTAGAAGCGTCGACCTATTAAAGTATTCATTCCTGGCATAATAACTATATATATGATTCCTTATTGCATCGGCGTCAAAGCTATCTATATCTGTTATAGGTTTAGTTCTTAAAATATTTTCTTCCATGCCAGATGAGCCGAACTTTTCTTTATTAATATTTGTTATCGTCCGTTTACTTACTCCAAGTGCCTGAGAGATACTGTTGCGCCATAACCAGATGAATCTAGTGTCCACTAGAAGAATCGAGAACTGTCGAGGACAACGCCATCTAGTGTCGGAAAGCGCGCAACTGTGTGCATTATGACGATTACTCGACGCTAGATGGCGCTACAAGCAGCTCTAGAGTAATCTATTTAGCCTAGAAACTTCAATCGAATGTTTTCGTAGTTTCGAGTAATTTCCACGGCCATATAAAAGCGGAACGTGTTGGCCGTAGGGACAGTATTGTTTCACGATACAGCGGATAAACATCGAAGAGATCTTTAGTGCGACTAACGAGTGATTTAGTGATTTCTTATTGTAAAAAGTGTTCTTAATAAATATTGTGTTATTTTTGGTAATTAATCGAGTACTTTAATTTATTTAATACCCAGCTCGTAACAATTTGGTGTCAGAAGCGGGATTAAAGTATGCCGGTTTTACCAAAGGAAGACACGGAAGGTATCCGAACTAGGAGTCAGCGCCAGCAAGAGGCTGATCAGAGGCGATTTGGAAGTGCACAACTGCCTACATCGGAAGATCAGCAGCCAGCTATGGAAACCACGCCGTCCACATCGGCAGCATCTCCAGATATCACGGCCCTAATGGCAATGCTCCAAGAGCAGGCCCGCCGCCAGGAGGAGCAAGCCCGCCGCTTGGAAGAGCAGCTGCAGCGGGACAAGGAGGAGCAGGCCCGCCGCCAGGAGGAGCAGGCCCGCCGCCAGGAGGAGCAGGCCCGCCGCCAGGAGGAGCAGGCCCACCGCTTGGAAGAGCAACTGCAGCGGGACAAGGAGGAGCAGGCCCGCCGCCAGGAGGAGCAGGCCCGCCGCCAGGAGGAGCAGGCCCGCCGCTTGGAAGAGCAACTGCAGCGGGACAAGGAGGAGCAGGCCCGCCGCCAGGAGGAACAGATGCTCTTGTTAAAAGGCATACATGAGACTTTCGGCAAAGAAATCAAGGTAGTGAAGGATCAGGTTCTTCAACACGAGAATCGTATCACTGAGGCCGAAACTCAAATTGCTGACGTGAAGAAGGCCTTAGGAAACCTTAAAGTTGGAGACGGAGCGGCGACTATAGTAACTGCTGCTCCTTCGGTACGGGGGTTCAAAGTACCGCCGTTTGATGGAACATCTTCGTGGTCAGCCTACAAGATTCAGTTTGAGGCTGTTATGACGGCAAACGGCTGGACAAAGGAACAAGCTATGACCGCGCTCACCTTGGGTCTTCGAGACCAGGCTCTAACCGTCCTCGAAGCCCTCGGTAAGAAGGTAACCTATGAGCAACTGCTGGAGGCATTGGAGGCAAGATATGGTGACGCTCATCTGGAGCACGTGTTTCGTGCACAGCTGAAGGATCGTGCCCAACGCATTGGTGAAAACTTGCAACAGAAGTTGAGAAACTGGTCCGTAAGGCATACCAGTCTGCACCTGCGCTCGTTGACGGGAATCTGGTGCAAGCTTTTATCGATGGCATCCGTGACCTCGAAGTTAGAGCTGCTGTGAGACTTGGGCACCATGAAACTCTCAAGGACGCTCTGGCCCATGCTTTGGAGGTGGAAGCTGTGAGACAAGACCATCGGTCTCATCGGGTCCGGGAGGTTGTGGCATCACCTCCGCGGGACCGATTTAAGGGGTACAACCCTAGATGCTACGCCTGTGGTGAAAAAGGTCACCTTCGGTCCAATTGCCCTAAGCGAAGCATAGGAAGAGAATACGAGCGGTTTCAGGAGAATAAGGCGGTTGATAGTACTGCCCGACAACAGCAGGGCAGAGCTGCTGTGAGACAAGACCATCGGTCTCATCGGGTCCGGGAGGATGTGGCATCACCGGTGCGGGACCGATTTCAGAGGTACAGCCCTAGATGCTACGCCTGTGGTGAAAAAGGTCACCTTCGGTCCAGCTGCCCTAAGCGAAGCATAGGAAGAGAACACGAGCGGTTTCAGGAGAATAAGGTGGTTGATAGTACTGCCCGACATCGCAGTGGAAAGTCTCACGGTAACGCAGACGCAGTATCAAGAAGACCTTGCCTTGAAGACTGCAAGCACTACGCCAAGCAAGAAGTAAAGGAAGCTGTTCCTATAAGGACGATAAAGACGGACCTTAGCAACGAATGGAAGGAAAGCCTACAGCAAGCACAGCAAGAGGATGCAGATATCAAACCAATTCTCGAGTGGATTAAAGCTGAGACTCCTAAGCCACACTGGAGCGAAGTTGCATCGCTGAGTTCGAACGCGAAGAGTTATTAGGCTCAATGGGATAGTTTAGTCATCCAGGATGGAGTTTTGTGCCGTAAATGGGAAAACGCTCGAGGAGACAGCTGTCATCTGCAAATGGTTGTTCCTAAAGCTAAGATACCAGTGGTCCTGCAGCTCTACCATAACGGATGTTCAGGAGGTCATTTGGGAGTTAAGAAGACATTGTTAAAGATAAGGGAAAGATTCTACTGGATTCATTGTCGTGATGATGTTGAGGACTGGTGTCGCAAGTGTACCAGTTGTGCGGCCGTGAAGGGACCTCATACACGTAGCAGAGGCGCATTGAAATTGTATAATGTTGGTGCACCCTGGGAAAGAATTGCTATAGACGTGGCAGGACCGTTTCCTGAAAGTGAAAGCGGAAACAAGTACTTCATGGTCGTAATGGATTACTTCACTAAGTGGCCAGAAGTCTTTGCCATTCCCAACCAAGAGGCATCAACAGTTGCAGATAAATTAGTGCACGAAGTCTTCTGTCGTTTTGGAGTGCCTTTAGAAATCCACAGTGACCAAGGAAGAAATTTTGAGTCTCAAATATTTCAAGAAATGTGTCGAGTGATGGGTGCTCACAAAACCAGAACCACCTCTTACCACCCACAATCGGACGGAATGGTGGAACGATTTAACCAAACACTAGAGAGGTATCTGGCAAAAGTAGTTGAAAGTAAGCAAAAAGATTGGGACAAACACATCCAACCGTTTCTTCTGTCATACCGAAGTGCAGTCCACGAATGTACTTCCGTAACACCAGCTTTTGCAAACTTCGGAAGAGAACTACGGTTGCCTGCAGACTTGATCACTGGAATACCCCCTGATACCCCGCGAAGTATAACGGAGTACGCGAATGACTTGCGGAACAAGATGAATGACATTTATGAGCATGTCAGACAATCGGGCCAACAAATGTCTGAAAAGATGAAAACCCGTTATGACCGGAAAGCGAATAATAAGGGCTTCGAAGAGTGTTCGCTAGTATGGCTACATAATCCAGTTCGCAGTAAAGGGAGATCTCCGAAGCTACAAGCAAAATGGGATGGGCCATACCGGGTAGTCACTAAAATCAATGATGTTACCTACCGGATACAGAAGTGTCCAAGAGGCGCCCCAAAGATAGTTCATGTAGATCGACTGGCGCGATACTATGGAACCGATAATGCTCGGGACGAGCATGTCTTAGGAGGGGGCAGTGTTGCGCCATAACCAGATGAATCTAGTGTCCACTAGAAGAATCGAGAACTGTCGAGGACAACGCCATCTAGTGTCGGAAAGCGCGCAACTGTGTGCATTATGACGATTACTCGACGCTAGATGGCGCTACAAGCAGCTCTAGAGTAATCTATTTAGCCTAGAAACTTCAATCGAATGTTTTCGTAGTTTCGAGTAATTTCCACGGCCATATAAAAGCGGAACGTGTTGGCCGTAGGGACAGTATTGTTTCACGATACAGCGGATAAACATCGAAGAGATCTTTAGTGCGACTAACGAGTGATTTAGTGATTTCTTATTGTAAAAAGTGTTCTTAATAAATATTGTGTTATTTTTGGTAATTAATCGAGTACTTTAATTTATTTAATACCCAGCTCGTAACAATACGTTCTTGTCTTTCCAACTCAAAGTAATTTTGAAGCTTGTTTATTAGTTCACGGGTTTCACTTTTCAATGGATGACCGCTTTTCGACATTGTTGTTAAGCATCAAAGGTACAAAACAGTAAAATTCTAAACAAATTAGCGCATAGGTACAAATAAACAACAATAACAATCACGAGAAAACCCCCACAACGAGAAAACTGGAAAACGTAGTTTATGCTGCAAGACGACAAGAGACGACTGTTTGTGTATGTCACAAAATGACGGTCCTCACATCGCTATTTTGGGTTACCAATTTTTTACTAGAAATATGAAGGGATTAAAATAGTTTTCCATTGATTTTTAATTCATCTCACTGATATCACGACAATTATTTTCTTAAGTTTGGTTTGGTCGTACCTATATCGTATTATAAACTATATTAAATATGTATTAAGTACATTATACACACTCTCGAAAAATTTCTCCGATGTCCCCAAGAACTTTAATGTCGTTCGTATAAATGCCCAAAGCATTTCGGCACATTTCCCTGAAATGGTGACAACATTCGACTGTACGACATCCTTACATACTTTGTAACTCATCTTGTTCTACTGTTTTTTTGTGTATTCAATAAAGATAAATAAATAAAATTATATATTACAAAATTAGAATGTTTTATTTAACAAGATATCGACCGACAGAATATTTTACGATTACAAAAATACTCAGTTACAATTACCTATTATTTTTGTCTCATCACTACAAAAACAAACTGTTGACATAACCTTGAAACAGTGCAGTTTGATGTCGTTAGACTTTTAAAAATTATTGTTCTTAAATTAATTAATTGATTAATTGTTAATAACTTTAGCCCAAAATAAAACGTTTATTGTACATTGGCATGATTATTCAATTTTTAATGTTATTACTCATTATTAAGGTTAATAAAAGATTTTTAAAATTTTGCCATAAATTGTACGCCAGTTCAAAGTTACATCGCCCATTGGATCACAACCTGTCAGGAACCCATTCTCTCAGTGGCCAGACTATAATCACAATCATGAAAACTGAGATTGTTGTTGGTTAGTAAGGACTACTTAAGACTGCAAAGTTTTAACTACTTACAATTTCAAACAGTTTTTTCCTTTGTTCTGCATTAGACACATGGCATACAACACCTTCAACAGTGATTCCATCATTGCGCAAACTATCTACAGCCTTTTGAACATTGTTTTCTTTTCTGCTGCTTACTACTACTGAAGCTCCTTCTTTTCCCAACCTCTGAGCAATAGCATAACCAATACTGTAAATAGGAAAGTTTTTTAGGTGATACTCACAATTCAATTTTTTTTTTTAAAAAACAAAGCCAGCATTAATAATATATCCTGTGTTGCAGGAAACTTTACAAAAATACAAGACATGGACACAAAGATTGCCCAGACTCAGAACAACAATTTGTGAATCACACAAACTGTTCTGCCAAGTGGGGTTTGAACCCACAACACTCAGTGCTGTAGAGAGCAATATGGCAACTATTTAAACCACTAGGCCAAGAGAGCAGTCAATTGACATTAATTAAGTCAAAATTAGAATTGAAATTGATTTACATAAATTAATACACAACTTTATGAAGACTGATTTTAATTTGTTGCTGTTTACTAAAACATAAAAATAAATATATAAATCTGTAACACCATGAACTGAATGAATTATTTTATTGACATCAAGTTAATTCTAGGGTTTTAGTGTAATTAACAATTAATTATATTTATTTTACTCTTTTCACATGTTGTTTTGAGGTAATAATAATAAAGTATTCATATTTAAATAAATAAAATATCTGTCTCCATAAACTTCTTTTTACTTTTAAATAGATTTAAGATATAAATCGAATGTTCTCCAAACATAATTGAACTTTGAACATTCAGTTATCTCCTTAACTTTTACACACATAAAAATTTAATATATTTCTTACCCATCAGAGGATGCAGTAATTACAGCAACTTTACCTTTTAATCTTCCATCGATATGAGCAGCTCGAGACCCTAAATAATGAGGGTTTATAGCTGCCATAGTATTTACTTTCGGAATTACTCTTAAAACATTAAACATCGTACAAAGTTTACCAAAGTAATAACAATAATAACATTAACATACGTCAACTGTCCACTAACTGTCAGTCCCAAATCCCGCAGCTGTTTATGGCAACTAGCTAGGCTTGCGTTAGCACGTTTGTTACTAGAATCGAATTCGCTGATTTTTATTTAACTTTGTTATTTTACTACAATAACACTTTCCATGAAAGTTGCGAGATTGAGAGTTAATCGAACCCAATGAATTAATTGGGTTCGAATAACTCTTCGATCGAAGAATTTCTTGATCAGATCAGATTATGCTATGCATTACAAAAATACCTACAAGTGGATTATGTTAGGCTAAAAATGATTTAAACAAGTTTTTAACAAGCATACCAAACAATCTGTTCCTACAATATATTCTGATCTGTCCAAGATGAAAAGACTCTGTTGTATACTTTTGAATTAAAATTAAAAACAAAAGAGCTACCTTTGCTTATAATCATCGTCAGAATTTAAAAAAAATCTTGAAGTTTCTGTCAATTTTGTTATCAGGCTATTGAAGAAAATGTTTTTAACCTAAAAATAAAAACAATGTAGGCATTTATTCATGCCATTTAGATATTTTAGGCTATTAGAATATGTAGCATATTATAGAATACTTGCATGTATAAGATGACATTTCGTTGAAATGGCTATAACATTTCGAAAATTATATTACAAGTACACAAAGTGTTTAGTGATAACAGTTTTACTGACGTTTTTTGTACATATTTTTATTGCTTTACTTTTTTTCCCATCCGTGAATGATAATTTACTGACGAAAAGTAACTATGTACCTGGAAATGCTCGGTCAGTGGATGGAGAAGTATCGGCAAGGAAAAATAATTTCGGATATAGTGATGATGAAGACTTACAGTCGACAAATAACAAAAATCTGAATAAACCTGCTGCTCATTTGAGGCTTGAGGAACTGGATTTTAAGCCCCCTTGTGACATTAAAAGCAGAGAGGCTATATCAGCAATTCATCGTGCTAAGACACAGAATTGCAAACAGCAAATTGTAAATAAAACTTGTCTCATTCAAAGTGGTAAATTTTATGCAGATCAATTGCCCAATTTGTGCCTTCATGGGGAAGCCAAATATGGAAGATATTTGGGGTGTTATACAGATGAGAAGAAAATGAGATTGTTATCAGGTTTCTATGGAAATTATGCTAACACAAATTCACCAACTACTTGTTTGGATATTTGTATTCAAGCAGGTTTTATGTATGCTGGAGTTCAATATGCGTAAGTGAAGTAATACTTTGTTTTAACATTACCATTTATTTATTTTTTGTTTCTGCATACACTCAACTGGTTTTATTTAAATTTATCATAATCTTTATTGCTTTTAAATATACAGTTTTAGTGTTCTTACTATATAAACAGTTGTCAAAACATAATTCATCAAAGAGAGTCTTGAACTTGAACTTAAAACTCGCGGGCTGGGTCTCCGCAACTCAACAACTTCAGTGCGCCTATTTTGTGTGGATCAAAGAGTCTTTATTTAAATTTCCTTTAAAGATAACTCCTAAATAGTCACAACTGAAGGTTGTAACTTTTACTATTGATTCTCTATAGGATTTCAAATAATAAGTTTTCAATTTGTTGTTGTTTAATTTGTAACTATGTAAAATTAAATGTCATGAAACACAAGCTATGGTTAAGTCTTAAACTGGACCAAACCTTTATTTCTCAGGTCTGAATGTTTTTGTGGAGAAACAAAACCCCAAGTTACAGCAGCCACTACTGAAGATATGTGTGACATGAAATGCCCTGGAGATCCAAAAAAAACTTGTGGAGGATATTTCACTATGAACGTATATGAAACCGGATTAGCAAGTAATTATTATAACTTTACTAGCCTTTGCTTGCATTACCTTATTGGCAGCTGCACATATTTCGGTTATTGCAGTAAAAAGTAGCCTATGTCCTTCTTCAAGAATTAAAGTATGTCTATTCAAAATTTTATTGCAAGGCAGTATATCAGAATTCGAAAAGTCACATTCACACTGAGGACTTACTACCAACAGCCTGACTGAGCTTCTTCTATTTTTTGTTACATACTTTGCATATTTTATGTAGCCTGGTTCTTTTGTATTCATGTTGGGCACTGGGGCCATCAGTAATATTTACAATACAAAACTTTACGAAACGAAAAATTAAAATTAATAATTTTATTCAGAAAAAAATTACCAGTACCTACGCTCTAAGTTTCCCGCTTCTTTTCTTAAAGTTATATTAATATTTACGTTTCTATTAAAGTATGTATTAAAAAACTGTCATTAAACCAATGTTTTTTCTAATTTCAGAATTTACACCTAGGCTGCCAGAAACTTCAAGCGGAAAAAAAGAGTCCATACAAATAGTGTTTCTGTTAACTTTGAATGGACGAGCATTAAGACAAGTTCATAGATTAATAAATAGTTTATATAGGAGCAATCATTATTTTTATATACATATAGATAAGGTAAGTGCTAACATTAGCCTGCAATATTTGAAAACCCACAAAGTCGATGTCAATTACGTCCTGCAGTGGACTATTAAAGGCTGTTGATGATAATGATGAAGCAGTCATGGACGTCATCTATTTCCAGCTGACCTTTATTGCGAGTGGAAGGTCATTTCACCAGAACCGAAGGTGATGTAGATGCAGTTTATTGGATTCGAACTATCTAAAACCACACTGTGTTCTGTTACTTTAAATATATAACTGGGGATTCAGGATACCCCTGATAGGAAATTTAATTAGAACCGCTAACTAGACTTACGGCGACCTATATACCTACAGATCATCACACCGTGTCGTATGGGGACAAAACCCACCACCACCGTGCATGACAGACGTTGCGCCACTGACTCAGGCAGTCTTCTGCTAAGGCAACGGCCAGCCTGTACCTCGGTCAGATGGTCGAATATCGTTTTAAGCTCTCCGGCGCTTGATCTATTGACTGTGACGCTAAACTTATATAGTTTAGAGGAGTTAATTGTTATACAGAATTAATAATTCACCGTCTCTCAATCCCGTAATCTAAATATATCGATTATATTTTTTGTTTCAGCGTCAGGACTACTTGCATAGAAAATTATCAGTACTAGAGTCGCAATTCCCTAATATTAAATTGGCGAAACTCAGATATTCGACTATTTGGGGCGGTGCATCGTTGCTCAAAATGTTACTTTCCTCTATGAAAGACTTTACTACGCTCGGCTGGAAATGGGATTTTGTTATTAATTTAAGTGAAAGTGATTTTCCTATCAAGTCATTAGAAGAATTAGAAAGTTTTCTATCTGCAAATAAAGGTCTTAACTTTGTGAAATCACATGGACGTGAAGTGCAAAGATTTATAAAGAAACAAGGCCTTGATAAAACATTCATCGAATGCGACACGCATATGTGGCGTGTCGGCGAGAGAAAGCTGCCGCGAGGAATAGTAATTGATGGAGGCAGTGATTGGATTGCATTGTCACCGGAATTCGTTTCATATGTCATTGGAAAAAAAGACGAATTGCTAGCTGGTTTAGATACTATATTCCAACATACACTTTTACCAGCAGAATCGTTCTTTCACACAGCATTGAGGAATTCGCCATTTTGTAATACATATGTGGACAACAATTTGCATGTAACCAATTGGAAAAGAAAATTGGGTTGCAAGTGTCAGTATAAGCACGTAGTTGATTGGTGTGGATGTTCACCTAATGACTTCAGAACTGAAGATTGGCCTAGGATACAAAACACACAAGATCGCCAGCTGTTTTTTGCAAGGAAGTTCGAACCTATTATCAATCAAGAAATAATCAACAGAGTGGAGCAGTATATAGGATTTAAGGATCATCACTTGTTGAACAATTTAGAAGCGTACTGGCAAAGCTTATATAACATTGAAGATTTAACTGCAGATGATGTAATGTTGACTCATGCAGCAAGTATTGTTCGACACTACGCGAAGATTCTATCAGATGAGGGTTGTCGATTAATACCTGATGAAGTAGTTGAAGTTAGTTCTTATAACTATGCAGACGTTTATAAAGGTAATCTAATATTACATAAGGCTATGTTACATGACCAAGTAGAAGTATTAATAGAGACATGGTATAAACCTAAAAAGTACATAGAAGTAAATTTTGAAAATAAATATGCAGATAATATCAAAATATTTAAAGTAAGTTCTGATTACGATCAAAAAGAGATGACTTTTAGAAATCTGGCTAATATATTAGGTCCTTTATCGGAACCAATATTACTATATCGATTTTCAACTCAACTAGATAAGAAAAATGAAAATTTGACGTTAGTGTGGTTAGATCCAGCTGGTGTGATAGCTGACGTTAATGGCATTCACGTTGATGAAAATAATCTCACAAACTTTATCAAACCAACTTTAAAAGTGCCACTGTTACCAGGAGTATGGAAAGTGGGCTTGTTTGAACAAAATAATTTAATAGTAACAACTACATTTTTAATATCACCTTTAGAATATTTTTCAGGTAAGGAATTATCACACCGTGAGACTAATATAATTCACAGTGGATCACAAAATTCATATAAAAATTATTCAAATCTAAAACTAAATGACTTTTTACCTGATTATGAAGAAAAAATACTTTTACATGAAATATCCCAGTCTAATATACAAAGAATTGAACAAGATTTAAAAGAATGGATAGATAGTCTGAGTTTTGACTTTTATAATGTCTTAGGCTCTTGCATTAAATCTAATAGTGATCTAAAAGATAAATTGACATGTGGAAACTACAAATTTGAAAGTTGCATTGCTACTCAATGGAGCTCCTTGTCTCCAGATCCCAAAGGTGTTATAGGCAAATTAAATAAGACTGTTGGACGACTAGAACGAGTATGACGAATATTTATTATCTAATTGTAAGGTTTAAATACGCACTATGTAGGAAAGTTTTAATTTTCTACTTCACTCTGTAATATTAAAATAAATATAATATAGAAATAAGAGAGATACGAGTTTGAAGTCGATATAAAATATTTTAGAAATAAGTAGTCAATAGAAATCGTAAACTTAAACAACTGGGCATAGTCTACCTCTGACTACAAAACTAGCTATCATTCAATAATGCAGATTCAGAAACGATCACGCTTATTCTATAACAAACTAAAAACGCTTTTGTTATTATACATACACTCAGTTCTGACAGTGGTGTACTTGTAAGTTAATAATAGTAAGTAAATATTCCAAATAAGCATAATTCTTATTTTTTTTTAAATACCTAATGAAGAACGGGGTGATGGTTGTGTTGATAGTATTTTCCTAATTCTTTAAATGGTAAAAGACAAGTATGTCCTAAGTAAATGTAATATCATACGCAAAAGTGACGTGGGTATCTATTTATAAACTGTGTACTTCGTCCTTTTTATATAGGTACAAGCACAAATGCTAGATGGAATTGAATTTCTTGTAAATATGTAAATGTGAAGTTCTGTAAATGTGAAAGAAATTCACTGATTTAAATTCATAGTGACCGTATCGTCGCCAAATTTGAAACCGATCGTAATGTTGGTCAAACAAGTCGCAGTTTTGGCGAATTTAAATGGAACATTTCATCGCAAATAGTTAGAAACTGCTTTAGTCTTCCATTAAGAACAAAGTAGATAATTTTCAGTGAAAAATTACATAGGAAAGAAAGTTACGTCTTCGTTAAAATCAATCTATCAAATCAAAATAAGGTCAATCCGTCCTTCTCCTTACTTTTTCTGCCTCAACAAAAAAATCAAAAACAGCTTGTCTTGATTTACAACAGGAATAATAGACCCAAATTCGGTTGGATATCAACATGATTTTTCTATGTACAATTTACACTTTTCTTAAAAGAATTTATACCGTAAGGTTTATGCCTAAAAGGTTATTTATCGTCACAAAAATGTAATGGCAAACATTTAGATTCTACCTTAAAGTAAAGGCATCATTAAAGCTGAATATTTATATTACAAACATATAACTTAGTGGATGCTGTTAAAGCATTTGTCACCTACCAAATCATTTAGTAGGTAGGTATGTAATTCGTATTAAAACCCAACTTCGACAATTTCTTATTATGTATAACTCACTCAAGTTTGTATTAAGCCACAGTTAATTTACCAGCGTCTCTCCTATTATAACAACTAATTATTTTACAAATCGTCATCAAAGTCTAGGTGCTAGACTAATTAAAAAAATTCATTGGGCCAACGCTCTATTTTGTATTTAATTTATTTGTACCTATTCTTAAGACTTGCTATAGGTATCTATACAATACACAGATATTATATACCTACGACCTTCTTGGTTTATTGTGTTCATTTATTTACCTTTATTAATTTTGCTACCGTTAAAGAGAAAGTAGTATGTAACTACAGGTATATTTAATTTAAAACTGATCACAGTAGGTATCACAGATCGTAGTATGTACCTATGCATGTGTTATCGAACAAGCTCTATTATTCTCAAATCTGACTTATCATATGTTAGGTACATTATAAGTTTTACGTGGATTAGAGATAATTATTCAAATAAAGCTGGTAAATCACTTTATTGATGATAGGTGTGCATGCGATCGGATAGTTACTACGTAACCGAGCTAAGTTTGCACCTCGCTGGAATGCAGCGCCACTTCCCTGCTCACTTTCCCGTGATGGCCATATCGCATCAGTTATTACAGAAAATTTATTTAGCCGACATTTAACATTCGTTTAATTTTTTAACGTCGAGTTTAAACAGCGAATTTTTTTATTGCTTACCGTTCCTAATCCTAAATTTGACGTAATCGACGCGAGATGCAAACTTAGCTCGGCTGTGTTTTAATAGAAATACCATTACCAATATCCAACATAGATTTTTTTAATCTTTAATGATTTTGGTACTAACACAAAATCATGTTTTTGATCAATATTTTTGTAAAGGTACCTACATATCAAAGGAATACTGAAAAAAATCAATGCTGGCATGTAATAAGTAACATACTTACTGGGAGCATATTTCAGTCGTATATTATTTTGGTCATGAAAGATGAATGTTTGAAAGGAATCTGCAATATAAAGATTTTAAGTCACATAATTGTCTACTATTGAGATTGTACCACGGTCATTGTACATTTTTAGTGTAGCATAATATTGTTTTAGAATAGTGACTGTTAAGTGTTATTGTGATTATTTATCACGTAAGCAATAAATACTGTAAATTTATCGAATAAAGACTTTTATATAAACGAATTGTAATAATTTATGAATATAGACATTACATTACCGCTGCCTTATTCTGCTTACTTCCAGGAGTTCAATCCTTTGTATCCATATCTTCTCTCCACAATACATACTTAGGTTACACTTAATAAGAATCTTTGTTTCTAGTATTTATTCAAACCTTCTTTTAGCCAACATCAGAGAGCGAAATAAATGAATGAGAATTAAGTATTTTGACCGTATGCATTTATATTTTACTGGCTTGTTGGTCTAGCGGTTGATATTATTAGGTAAATTAAAGTAGTATTTACTTAACTCCACTCACCCAGGTGTAATAATTCGACTTAAGCGGTGTTTTCGTTCACCTTGGAATTGATTCTCCCATTTGAATAAAGATATTTTCACAAAATTTGTCTTCCGAAAGCTATCCAGCGAGGTAATGAAATTGAAGACTAAGTTAATTGTTAAAACATATACGACGTCCTACCTACGTCATGTATGTTTTTTTATTAAATATTATTTTTCTTTTTACTATAATTTATTGCTTTATTGAATGGATATTTTGTTTTTATATTTTCTGAATGTCAAGACATTGATCATCACTTATCCTTAGACTGACTAGGAAAGAATTGTATAAATTTACAATTTGTTATCACTTAGCCACCAGCCCTTAATTCCTTTCCTACTTAAAGTTAAGTCCCTATTATTTACATATAAGTCTGAAATCTACACACATTTAATTACTTGTGATTTTTTAACACTTGCATTAACGGAAAATAAAAATATAACAGAAAAATTATGTTCACGTCAAAAACGCTTGAATAACACACAGAATGTAAGAAATATTTTTACATATTTATTTTATTTACATGAACACAAATTAAATTACATAAATATGACTGTAAACTAACACAAAAATCATTTAGGTATTTTTCGTCATCTCATCTGAATTATTTGTTGTGTAGCTATTTTAACTAATCCATTGAAATCTTCATGTAAATGAGATCTCCAAAACTTACAACGACCCCATACTATTGCTGGATAATTAGGAGATGAAATGCCTTGAAAAATCCTTGCGATACTTCTTCCAGAGAAATTACAATCTTTGTATGCCATTATTAAAGCTCTTACATCTGATGAGATCCGTTCAACATCTAATGGTCTCTCTTCTAAAATACATTCAGGCAAGTGCTCTCTTTCAAAATATTGTTTTATTGTATTTTTTAAGTCAGTAGAACTTTTTTCTACACATTCTTTAGACAACAGTGTAGTTTCTAACGAACAACTTCCTAATTTACGAAAAGCAAGATTACATTCTTCTAATTGAAATAGTTTTGCTTTTTCTTGTGAAATAACAGTACTATGCAAATCATCTAATATACTATCCAGTTCTGTTGCATTTAAGTCTCCCCTTGCTCTTATTCGGAAACCAAGGGTGTTGAATTCAACTTTTAAAAATGACCTCTGAGATACACCTGTTTCAGTACTCCATTCTAGATTTTTCAGTTGATATTTAGTTATACCACTTTCCCATCCAATTGCAGCAGCTACTTCAATCACATTAAATTCCAGCACTGTTTTTGACATAGTATCAGGATCCTTTTTATTTTCCAGTAATATTGCCATGGCTAAAGCTCGACAAGATTTTGCAGCTTCGTGAATTTTTTGTGGTCCTCCATAAGATGAAATTTTGCAATTTACGTAGGCGTTATTAAGTACTTTAACATATTGTTTAGGATGAAGTTCAACATAACATAGTAAAGTAGCAATATTTTCTGAAGGTAAATCTAGTTCCTCAACTGTTGCGTCAATAGGAATTCCAACTTCATGACCCTTACAATAGCTGTTTGATGTATCACTAGATTTAACGCATTCACATGGTATAAATACCTTAGCAAGTAATTTTCGTATAGTTGGTCGGTCAATAGAATTTGCATATATGTGCTTCAGAAGTTCATTTTTATCATTTTGATTATTACTCAATAATAAGTGGCAAAATGCAGGCTTCCCATCTCGCCCAGCTCGTCCAACTTCTTGGACATATGATTCAAAACTGCTTGGCATATTGTAATGAATTATACATCTGATATCGGACTTATTGATACCCATTCCAAATGCAACAGTTGCAACTATTATTCTTAATGTGCCATCCATAAAATGCTTTTGAATTTTCTTTCGTTGTGCAGCTGACATGCCAGCATGATAAGTCTCTGCTATATATGACATTCTTTTTCTTTTGTTAGTTTTCTTCTCCATGTTTACTTTTCCATTCTCTTGTAGGCAAGATCTTAATACAGCTGCAACACGTTGACATTCATCTCTTCTGATACAATAGACTATAATAGAATTAAATGCTGCTATTTCTTCTGAAAACAAATAGGATACAAGAGCTCTATCCTTATCTTTCTCCTTAGACACTGACAAAAAGAGATTGTCTGGTAGAGCAGGATTCCTAATAACTCCATTGACACCATCAGGTATATTGATATGACTAATCACACTTTTAATGGTTGTTTGACTTGCAGTAGCAGTAAGACCAAGTATACATTTTACATTCAACTTTTCTCTCAAAACACGACAGATCATTAAATAACTTGGCCTAAAGTTATGACTCCATTGTGACACACAATGAGCCTCGTCAATGCAAGCAAATGCAATTGGAGGTAGAGATTTAAAAAGACTAGACAAACCATTGGATGAGTCTCCTGCGACCAAAGCTTCAGGTGATATGAGAAGAATATTTAACAAGCCCTCTTTTAAACACTCCATTATTTTACGACGCTGAGTCTGAGATTGATTATTGTGATAGCATCCTGCTTTTAAGAAATCAGGTACATTTAAAACTTGATCTTCCATCAGGGACACTAATGGGGAGATAACTAAAGTTATACATTTATAATGCTGACTATAGATGTAAGCAGGTAGTTGATAACATAGTGATTTGCCACCTCCTGTTGATAATAGTAGGAGAGTAGACATACCACATAATATACGCTTTATTGAGTGTTCTTGACCTTGCCTAAATGTTTCATGTCCAAACATTTGAAGTGCCCTTTTCAAGTCACTTGACATGTCATCATTATAATTTTTATAAATTGGTTGAATACTATCACCATCACTTTCATTTGATTCAGCTAATAATTTTAAGAAAGAGTCTGGAATTTGAGAAGAACTATAAATAGATTCTTGTAACTCTTCTGTTACAGACTGGTTACTAGAAGGGTCAGCTGCAAGTTTTTGCATATCCCCCAATGTTGGTATTTCATCTTCTTTATAACTATCAAGTGGTAGAAGTGTCTCACCTTTATGTGCCCTACAATATCTAGCCATATGTCCAGTATCTCCACATTTAAAACAGGAGATTTTGCCAGATTCAGGAAATTCCATACCACCATGAAGACTATTTTTGGTTTTCCATTGTTGTTTCTTGTACTTTGAATAATTAATACTTTTTTTGCCACGGACAAAGACCTTTTTTTCGATATTAATTTTAACAAAGTTATCGTTCAATGTACCATTTTTTATTTTATTTTCAATACTTTTATTTTCTTCATAGTCATTATGTGCATTAACATTTTCAAGTGCTGTCACATTTTTTAAAACATTAGTAATTTTAGAGTGACGTGGCTGAATATCTTTTTCTAATCCAAAAGGCAAATATTCTCTAACATCGGGTGGTTCTTGTTCATCATTTTTATCACTAACTTTTGTGGTCTTCCTTCTTCCTGTACTTTTCTTTGGAATTTGTTTTCCATTAATGTTTGAAGTTTCCAATGGCTGACGAATGTGTTTTGGAGAAATTTCAGTGCTTTCATTATTTGGTGGGTTTCTATCCTGGGAATTAGACATGTCATGACAAAGTTTTCTTTTCTTAAGAGCAGGTTTCAGTTTATTGATCGCCATATCTTCATCTTCAGATGCACTGTTTTCAACAAAGTCTGTATTTTTATCTACTGTGTCAAGTTTGATATTTCTTAATCCATATTTGAGAAGTTCCCCAGAAGCTTGATTATTTCCAGGAACTGATCCTGTGGCTCTATCGATCCATGCATTATCTAATTGCCTTGTAAAAATATTTGAACAGTTTGTAAAATAATTAGTTGCTGATATGGACTCAACATTTAAATCAGTTGTCTGTTTAATGGGGTTATCTGTACATGTGGTAATTGTTTTATTTACAATACCACTATTTTGAATGTTGCATACCTTATCTAAGTTTGTTGTTTGGCTAGATTCATCCAAATTAGTAAGGTTTGTGTTAGCACTGTCACACTTAAAGGGTGGGCTTACAACAATATCTTTGCTAATGTTAGGTGATTTATCTTCTAATGTTGGTTGAGACTTGGATGTAATTAACTTCCTGGGATTTCTTAAGGAAAACTTTTTGTTCTGAAACAGTTTTTTAGAAAGATTTTCTGTAAAAGGGGTTATGGGCTTGACTTTTTCTTGTGTGATTGTTTGAGACAACAAATTCTCTAATTCAGGACCACTTGGTAAGTCTGGTGGAGAACTTAGGGACTCAATTACTACTGTTTCCACAGGCTGCACGGGTTCTGGCGATAGATTACAATCATCATCAATATCACAGGTAGACAGCGTGTCTTGCAAAGCACTACTTTTTAAGTGAAAATATTTCTTGTATGCATATTTAATTTTTGCAGGAGCTTCTTTAATATCAAATTTTGATGGTGTGCGACTGTATTTTGATTTGAAATCTTTTTCCCATGTCTTAACAATGAATTTACACTTCACGTATGCTTTATCTCTTTTTATACTCTCAATAACTTCCATCTTTTTATAAATTAGTATTCTTGCGATCTAGGGATTTTAAAGATGTATTTTCTGCCCCATACGTTTTAATACAGTATTAAATAATAAACATGAAATACACACTTAATTATTATTGTTTATGAACTCTAAAGAGACCCGAATATACTCCCGCTATAACTAACGTCACTTGTCAAAGCCAATAAAACAACAATGATTGAATCTTTTTTTTTTTAATATTTTTATTCATTACCATAAATACAAGTCTTTCAGTTGGATCCATAGATGGGTTTTAACTTACACAGAATATTAAAATAGTTAGAGATACTCAGTCACATTTTTCATTAGCATTAAACAGAATGAATAATATATTTAATAATAATTAATAAATATATTATTCATATTTCTGTTTACATGAATATGTTTTTCATATTTCCAACTTGCCCATTCAGGTTGGCTGCGTACATGTCAGTGATATCATCGTTTTTATATTATTTTAAATTGGTATATAAATTTATAATTACAACGTTTCTACCGTATTACAAATATATTGATTGAATCTTGGTTTAGACAGTGTTGCCAACAGTTAATGAACTTCCCACCCGATGCAAAATCTAAAATCACTGATGGACATAGGCCACTCAGAAGTTTTGGCCTATTATACCATGCGTACCATACGGGTTGGGATAGGGTTTGTTAGTTTGGCGCCCTCAGAGGGTATTGGCGGTCAGAGCCATACACGGATACCGCACCGTGTCCACCGAGGCGGCGTGCGCCTTGGCCGGAACACCCACGTGGGATTTGGAGGCGGAAGTGCGCGCCAAAATTTATCGGCGAGCGGCTGAATACCGGGCGAAGAACGGATATCGTCCTCCGCCCGAGGCGGTACGCGAATGGCGTGAAGCCGCTCGCCGAGCCACGATGGTTCGTCGGTCTTCCCGGCTGGAGACTCCACGCGCTGGCTTTGCCACCGTGGAGGCGCTCCAGGCGGTCATCCTCGAGTGGGCAGGGCGGCAGCACGGGACTCTTTCCTTCCGACTGACGCAGGTGCTTTCTGGGCACGTTTGCTTCGGGAAGTACCTGCACTCGGTCGCTAGGAGGGAACTGAGTCCCGCCTGCCACCACTGCGACTGCAGTGAGGACTCGGCCCAGCATACGCTGGAGATCTGCCCCGCTTGGGCGGCGCAGCGCCGGGCCTTCACTGCAGTCATCGAAGGAGATCTGTCGCTACCGGCCGTCATAAGCTCCATGGCCGGTAGCGACAGCAGTTTTACCGCGGTCGCGACCTTCTGTGAAGACATAATTTCGCAGAAGGAGGCGGCGGAGAAGGCCCGGGAGGACGACGTCCACTCGGACCCGATCCGCCGCCGACGAACCGGGCGGCGGAGTCGCGCTTTCCAGCGCCTCATGCCGCCCTGAGTGTGGCCGCGGATGGTGGGGACGGATTTTCCCATCCATCCGCTTTACAGGTCAACCGCGAGGAGGCGACGTACGCGTGTGCCGTGCGTCGCCTAATATGAGAGATTTACCAGCAGACGGTGCCCGCTTCAGTGCGGGCAGGCGCTGGGAGGGGTCCGGTCGTGTTAATAACTGCAGTTCCCGGACCCCTCCCTTCTCAGGCGCAGAGTTGGCACACCGTGTGGTTTTAGTCGGTTCGATTCCGACACACCACCCCGCCGCAAACCCTGGTGGGGTGACGGCCCGAGGGGGATTCCACACGTAAAAAAAAAAAGGGTTTGTTAGTTTGTTTCAAGTTCTTCTCTTTGCAGTGATATATCTTGCGTAGTTTCTTTAGTCGCCTATTGCGGCACCCATGGGTTGAAAATAGGGACAGTGGCATTCCGTATTACACTTAATCTATAACCACACGGATAAGATCAGATATGTATGTAGATCAGACTAGACAAAAAACTATAAAAAGCAATATTTTGTGGTATGGATTTTTCACGCGAAAATCACTTACGTTAGTTAAGTTTCAATAATAATAGCTCCTGGAACGGACCAGGTACAGCATACGATAGAGATGCTGGAGGCGTGGGGGTGGCAGGTGAAGTCACCTGTCACCCTATCCTGTCCCCGGAACATTACTGTTCCATGCAGAATAGGGTTATCTACAAGTTATGGATGGCCCTAGGTATGTCAGAGTACCAGTGTTTGTCTTTCTTATTTACACCTGATTCTCTGGTTCAGTGGGCGGTATACGAAGCCATTTGGGCACAGAAAAAAAGGTAACACTCACAGCCAAAAATCAAAATGTTAAACCAATTTTTGTAAATTATTTAGCTTTATTAAACAACTTCTAACACAACATAAAATATAATTTATAAATATGTTAACTAAAAATTAGAATAATCTTAACGTTAAATAATACAACAACAATGGATATTAGAAATACATGCTCATTAAGAATCAAAATACTATGTATTATATGGCGAATTTTTTTAATAGACTGGCCAAATGTACCATTATTTTTCTCAGCTACTGGGTCTTGTTATATGTTTGGAAAATAAACATACTTAACCATAAAATATTAAGATGTACTAGTGGAGTAGTCCCTAAGTTTTTAAGAAATTATTAATATTGCATAATATTGTTGCCAGCAAGTCTGTACATATTTAATTAACAATACTTGACTAAAACATGGGGAACTTTTATATAAGTTGATATAATACACTACAGTCAGAAAAAAAACGTGTTTCGTTTCTATTAGAATGTAGCGGGGAGTTACCACTTGGCTTCTGTGTATTTTATTCTATGCAATTAATTTTCATTTTCGTCACATATTAAGATCATAGAAATGGCTGACTTCTTAAATATTATAAATATAGATATATAAAGAACACAATCTATTTTCTGATAAAATTGTGTGGTAACTACTTTATAATTTAAAGAAAATTAAATTTCAATAAGAAATTTAAATTTGTTTGAACAATATTTTACTATTAATTAATGTTGGCGAGTTAAGTGATGTTTCAATTTTAACACTAATTGTAACCTTACAGTGACAGTTGAGAAGCAGGGCTTCAGAGTACTCTCAATAACGTATTAGGGTTGGGTACCATAACACGATCACAAAAAATATTCTTAATTTGCTTGAGACATAATGAATCCATGAGCCATTTGTGAAAAGATTAGATTTTTACGAAGAAAACTCTAATTATAATCACATGAGATCTTCATTTTACGGTTAGTAGTTTAACATTGTTCATCTCATCATCATCTAATGTTATCCTAAAGAGTGAAACATTGTTAGAATCAGATTTCAGAAGTTATGACTTGATTGTACTGCGATTACGCCTGTTTCATCTTTCGTTTCGTAAATTATAACAAAAAAATCAATACTTATAAAGAATATTTGAGCTCTGAACATAAACAAAAAAGTTACACAAATTAAAACAATCAATAATGTTATATTGTAACTTGCACCAAGTAACTTAAAATAAGGACTATTCGAAAATCTGCCTTATAATTAGGTATTGATTCTAATGCTGTGTTTTCAAAAAAGTCTTGGAAAAGGACGGATCTTGTCCAAGTATCTTCTTATCAAGGTCTGTTTGTTTGTACAGTATATGAGGCAAATAACAAATTATTGATAGTTAGTGAAAGTTTGGATGGAAAATCATTACCGGTGAACCGATTTAAATGACATTAGATACATATGGAGCGTTATTCGACATCTAGTAAATTCATAAAGGCTTTCAATCAGCAGTGGACGGCGACAGACTGATGATGTCGAAACTTTAAGTTTATTTACGTTAAAAGTTAGTGTCAGCATTTAGATGTTGTTTTTTTTTAAACTCTGACGGTAGAATGGACTTAAAATGTTTTTCGTTATGCTTAAGCCCTTCAGTTGCTCATTACAATATAAATATTTTTTCCAATGCAAATCGAAAACTAAATGGTTGCTTAGATTTATGATCTTGACACTCTGCCTTAGTGAAAACACAGCCCTTTACTGTACACTTTAGAATAATTACACTTAAATTAAGCATTAACAATTAGAATTGGCGGGTATCTTAACACGGTAGTAAGGTTTCATTTTAACTACATTAAAAAGTACTTAAGTACTGATGACTCGCACATCACACACACTTTGTGTGTCTCTGAATGTTGTACCAATGTTTCAATTTATGAACACATTGTTAGACAGATAGTGACACGAAACTGTTGTACTGTGCGATATTACGCTTCAAGATATCTGCACATAAACCAAGCACTCTCTCGAATCTGTAAACAAAAAATAGATCATAAAAAATTTAATACTTTCTAGTAAAGAAAAATATATCAGTTAATTGCCAGGAGAGAATATAGTCATCTTTTATACTGAAAAGTATAATATAACATCATAAATACTGGTATATGTAATTATGTAATTGAGACAGCATTACCTATGATATCTCTTAGCCCATTACGACCTCGGCTGCAAGTCTCAACATAGACCAGCTAACTACACAGGAGATATTACAGTGCACAAGTATTCAAACCGACATGATCGGGGACCGATAGCTTTACGCACTCTTCGAGGCACGGCGGTAAGTATTTCTATAATCAGTAAAACTCAATAACACTTTTGGCCTGACTTGGGTTTCAATCCCAAAACCTCTTGATTGGCAGTCGCATACAGGCATTACCTATAGAAGCCCAACAAATAATATCTTGATAGTTAATATATTATTAATAAAATGTTTGACATATTTTGCTGAATAATTACGAAATATATGTGATTTCAAATAATATATGTATGTATCTAACCTGGCTCGGTCCAATTTGACACACTTCAGTGGTCCGGCCGCGCGAACTGTGGCCGCTCGGGGTCTGTCTAATAACAAAGCTATTTCTCCAAAATAATCAGAGGGACCCAAACGTCCAACTTCGATTGCTGATCCTTCTCCCTGGCCGCTTCTCTGCTGAAGTACTACCGCAGTTCCTATATATAAATTAATAGTATTTAGTCACAAAGAGAGTCCATATTATTAATCTGTCACCATAAAGAGAGGGTATCGGACCAGCCGACTTAGGGAGCATATAATACACAAGACAACAGCACTGCAAAGAGAAGGAAAAATTTACACAAACCCGTCTACAAAATACCCCGGCATAGTAGGTCAAAATATCGCTTCTAAGGAGAGGTCATGTCATGTAGTGGACTACTAAGGGTTGATAATGATGGTTTGACTGATTTACGTGCCAAGAGACAGGATAAGAGATATCTTTGGTCTCATGTAATAATAATTACCTTCCACAATTATGTAAAAATCATTCCCAGGTTCACCTTGACGAACTATTGTCTCGCCATCGGTAAATGACACGGGTTCTAAGGCGTCAGCAACTGTTAGCCGCTCCCATTTCTCTAAGCTTTCTGAAATAATATTGAAAACTGACTAAGAAACGTACTAAATGCAACAAGAAAAAGTTAAAAAAATCTAAAACCCAACGAAATAAAAATTTTGAAAAAAAAATTATAGTCTATGACACTTGGGCCATTATTACAAATCTATTGATTCGTCTCATAGATATGGACAGTATTGGACACATCTTTCATTGTGCCAAAATGGACCGACCGGTGAATACACCGACGACAACAGTCATTTCATTGAACCAGTTAGGCATAACTGAATTATCCTCCCATATGTAACGGGAAAAATTAAAATCTTTGTCCGTCTGTTACGCTTTCCCGTTTGAACCGTTGTACCGCTTTCAATGAAATTTGACATGGCAATACTTGTGATTAAAAAAATGGAAGTAAACAGTGTAAACAGATTTAAAGTTTTCATAATAATTTTGGTAATGCCCTTACCTAATATTGATACACGTGATAAAAATTCATCGTACATGCGTCGCTTTCTTATCGTAGAGCCCATTAAGATGCGGCGGTATGAGTCACGGTCTAAGCCCCATAGTTTGAGAGGAGTTCGCGCGCGAACAGTAGCAGCTCGTGGTGTTCCGTATATAAGAGCCAGTTCTCCGAAACTGCCGCCTTCTCCAATAGTTGTAACATGTTCTCCATTCACTAAAACCTGTAACATGTTATATTTTGAAAACCAATTTTAGGAGTAACAGTTTGATTGCTTTGTTTACTACAAAGCAATCAAACTGTTACTCCATACTACACTACACTACATTGTTTGTTCTGCAAAGTTCTCTTAGTCGGCTCTTAAATAAATAAATATTCCGGACATCTAGTCTAGACACACAACGCCATCTAGTCCCAAGCTAAGCAGAGCTTGTGTTATGGGTACTAGACAACTGATATAAATACTTAACTATAATTTTTTTTTTGTAAATACATACATAGAAAACACCCAAACTCCAACACAAATATTTGCAGATCATATAAACATTTGGTCCGACCCGGGAATCGAACCCGAGACCTCAAAAGCTTAGCAGTCGCATACGCTCCCAGTGGGAGCGCCACCGAGGCAGTCAGGCAGGTCTTACGACATTCGTATAGTGAATAGAGGTGGTGCCACTTGGTATTCTAAATCTGTCACCACATGGATAGTATTAAAATGGTACGATGACAATAAACAATGCACCTCATCATCTAATGTTTATATGCTTGATTGAATTTTATATGAATACTGGTGAACAAGACCAGCTTCCATCCCCATCATCTAGATGGTTGGCAGTCCACAACTGTGCGATTTTCCCGAAATTTTCTGCCACGCACAGCAAAACTGTGGAATGAGCTGTCGCCTGCGGTGTTCCCGGACCAATACGACCTTCAAGAAAAGACGTACTCCTTCCTAAAAGGCCGGCAACGAACTTGTGACGCCTCTGGTGTTGCGGGTGTCCATGGGCGGCGGTAATCGCTTACCATCAGGCGATACGTCTGCTCGTTTGCCCTCAATTTAATAAAAAAAAATAAAGTAACTAACATAAATTAATAATGTAACTTACTTCAACTTCTCCAGAATCTATAATGTAGAAATTGTCTCCTTCATCCCCTTGTCTAATGACTGTTTCACCATGCAGGCATTGTACTGGAAACATGGCATCAAACATATCTGCACGCTCCGACTCATCCAAATGTGTAAAGAGTACATTTGACGCTATGGCCCTCGACAGAGCACCCATAGTTTTATAATCTTTTGGCACAACCTGCAAAAAATAATGTTTATATAAAAGTACTGTACTGAGTAAGCCCATGTATGGAACAATATAATCTTTACTATGTTAACGAACCAACACTCACCATATTCATTACAATGTCACCGTGTGACCCGTAATCTTAAGCCAAAAGTACACCAAGTGTCTCTCTACCCTATTTTATCAATGCAACCTACACAGTACAAGTATTAAAATTGGTTTACCTTTTTAACATAACTAGTAGCATCTTCTTCAGTGACAGGCTCAGCACTTATACCACCACGTCTTCGTGGTGGCTGTCCACCGGGTACTGGAAGTGGTGACAGTTCTCCATCCCCTTCCCCTTCTGAAGCAGCTGCAGCAGCAGCTGCCGCTTTAACTTGTTCCTTAACAAATTACAATAACACATTTCAAAGATATAACTTAGAAGTTTTGATATGAATATTTAAAAAAAAAAACTTTTTTTTATGAACGAATGCTGTCCTTTTACTTTGATCTTCTGTGTGAGGATAGTACTGCCCCTGTCTTTGTAAAAAGTTGAAATTAATATTATACAGGACCTCTGGAAATCCATATTACTGTACGAGTGAGAAACATGGAGGGTAATTAAAATCATCTTGAGATTCAACAACTGTTGGAATATTATCATCAGATCCTGATTGATCTGCAGACCAAACTTGGCACATGTAGCTGCATTAGTCACACTCCATAGGGACCCCATTAACTACCACATAATTATGGGATTGAAACTTTCAAGGAATTATCAAGTATGGTCATCCTGAGCATCCTGATGACAAACAGTGGTATATGAGGCCAAGAATGATAAATGATGTATGAACACCCTCTGCCCCATCATCATTTTTTTTCAAACTATAGTAGAATATTGTTTATTTTCCCTCTAATCATCCCCTACCTTAATACTAGGTAATTAGCTTATATAAATTATGTCTTTGGAAACCCTGCAGCAGACAACAACAAAATGTTACTAAAAGATAAAAGAAAAGAGAAGTTGCCAATATTAATTTAAAAAAAAAACTCAAAATAGGGGAACAACTCGTTTTTTTGGTAGATGAAAAATTATGCTTGATTTTAATAATAATAATTTATTTTGCTACTTTTCAATTTTGTATTAAATGTTTCAACATATGTAAGGGCCTTCAAACTGTGATAAACTGTTTAGCATATATTATCAAATTTAATGATATCATCATTACAACTGGCAAGGGCAATCTGAACAAAGATTGTTTGTATATCAAAACGTAAACACGAAATCTTCTCAGATCAACTCTAGTAATAATTTAATTGGCTATTCTAGTTTAACATACATGAGTGTAAAAATTAATATGATGAATAGATACTATTTATAGTAACGTAAGGCATTGAAATAAAGATAACAGAATGCGCAGCGTAGCAGTTTACTTCAGGGATTATCCTCACCTTTTTGTAACATTTATTTAAATTAGTATAAGAATGTTTTTATAATATTTTATTCTTTAATTTCATATACACCAGATTGATTATGTTGATGTTTTGATGGATGTTTTTTTGAACTATACTTAATTCCTATTTAGTATGCTGGTTTCAATCAATTTTTAGTTGAAAATATGAATGAAACCTTTTTTTAAAACAACAATAATCATTTCTTCAAGCTTTTATTGGGTAGTTGCAATGAAAGCTGTAACATTGAAAACTCATTATCTTATAAAAAGACACTTACCCGTTCTAACTTCTGAAAATACTGTCTAAGAAAAGATATTGGATTTTCGGGTTTGTTTACACACAATTGCACTATACAATCCTTTAATAATAATGAAATATTATGACTTTGAATGTAATTTTCACATTCATGTAAACATTGCTCTTCTTCCATTTTCATATATGTACAAACTGAAAAAAATTAACAAAACTAGTTCATGGAAATTTATAAGAATAAATAATTGTAATAAATAAATAACGTCAGCTTCAGTATTTATAAAAGAACTTTGTCTTATCAAATAGATACCCGTAAATATTCCCCTGGCGCAGAAAAGTGACACAGGCTGTCTCAGCCACACTATCAGAACCACAGATACTCAGAGAATCAGGACAGGTAGGTATGTCTTTCTTTTTTTATTGTGAATGGACTCTGTGAATATGTCACAGCATTATTTACAGAATAAATAGAAATATTTTGAATGTCAATCCCTTGGTATCATCACAACTCATGCCTATTCTAAACTTTATAAACTATATAAGCCCAAGAAAGTCATCATGCGTTCACCTCGTTTTTTTTTTCAAAATTCATATTTCAAAGGATTCAGGCTCCAGTTAAATAGGATATTTGGATTTCTGGAATAATTGAATTGAGCTTATTCATTGCAGCATTGTATTTTTGGTCTAATTTAGTCTATGGTGTTGAGAGTGTTATTTTCGATGAAAAATCGTTTGTATCTCTGAGTAAAAGTATTCTGTGCTCGAATCGGTCCAGCGACTGGCAACACTGAAGTGTACATTTTGTTCATGTTTACTGGCATCGCATGGCAATTTATTTAGCATATCTGTGAAGTGAACATCGGTGGAACGAAGATGGAGGCTGCTGAGTCTGAAGCCGGTGCAAAAAATCATCTAAATAATGTTTTGTCAGAGGAAGAATTGGCTAATATCCCTAATCCAGTCGCGGAGAAAATCAACACATATATTGATAAGACATTTGAAGAGTATTTGACAGCCAAAGCTTTACATGAAGCTAACAGAACCCAGACAGGTAAGAAACCGGTGTTTTCTGACGCTTTCACTCATTATTGGCTTTTCGATTTACACAAAGCAAATATTTTTACACATTTCACATTTTCATTCTACTATGCCTCAAGGCCTTGTCCAATGGTATTAAAACTATTGTCAGTAAATATAATTTAAGGTAATTTTTGTAAACCAATATCCTCATTGTTTATAGTTTTAGAACTAGCGGGAGCCTACCTAACCTGTAAAAAACGTCTTTCTATGTTTTTCATAATTTAACCGTAAGCGATAATAACATTTAAATAAAGTATGTTTTAACAAACTTTATGAAATTAGTAGGTACTTTATACATTGTCCCTCTGTAGTGATTCCATATCCTTAATTAGGTCTTTCTTATTTATTATGTGGTAGATAACAAAATAAAGAAGGAAAATTCCAACATTTAGTTCTTATACCATTTAATGAGTTATAAGTTAGTGTAATTATGACTTACAGAATCAATTATCAGTTTGGTTTTTAAATGATATTAAAAAAGTACAAGAAAAGTAATATTATAAAAGACACAAATGATGTTGAAAATTATTATCTAAGTAACCTGTTTTTGTAATCCATCAGTGTGTTAATTATTAGTTGTAACACAACAATGAAAATTAACAATTAATGTGCATATGCAAGTGCAGTGATCTTACTTCTGCAGTGCAGCCTTTGTTGCAGTGATCTTACTTCTGCATAACATGCATCATTATTTAGTTTTACTTATTTTGCCACAATGACTTAATTTCAACTGCCACTAAGTTTCGAAGGACAATAATCTGAGTACAGCTCTTGACCTAAAATTAGAACAGTTGGTTTAGAGTCGGACTTAATTTTTCACACCATAGTTTAACCAATTATTTGTAAATTAGCCTCTCTGTCGCATTAGGGCAACCTGTAATGATAGTGAAGGTGATGTTAAAATACATAATAATAATTAAATTGTAAATCTAATTTTATGATATAGCATAGCACACTTTAAAAATGACTACTAATGAGGCTGGTCAGCTATTCTGTAAAAGGAGTCTCAGGTCATTGATCTGTGTAATATATGTTAATAGCTGCACTTATCTTGCTAGCCTTTATTAACCCAAAAATTATTTGGGGTCAGCTACTGTTAATAGCTGCACTTATCGACATTGTTGCTCCTTCAATATCCATGAAGATTTAACGTTGCCTTTGATAAATTCTAATGCAACTCAACATAAGAGTAAATTCTGTAGATTTGCTCATCCGAAAAGCACATAGTTTACAAAACTTGTGCCAACTCCTGATTTCCTAATCTATTAGTCTCTAGCACCCTCTGTAGGATGTAACACTGATAAGTCTGTACGATTTGGGTTGTATGTACCTTTTTCTGGTTTAGGGAAGAAGAATTTGACTTTATTTATTTATTCAATTTGGGAATATAGTATGAGAAAATACTTTAAGTAATAATTAAAAACCAAAACAAATAAATTGCCCACTATAGTTTCCACAGATTACTTGTGGGTCTTAAATCTATAGTAAACAAAATTGCTGAGTAATAAAATATAAAAATATTAATTGTTTTTATTGTGATATGGTGATAATTTCTGGATTAACCATATATTAACAGCATCTTCTTGATAGTGTAAGAAACTTCTTTCTATTTTTATCAGAATATACTGGTGTGATAAGTAGCCCCTGTAAATGGTTTGGTCTAAAAATCTAATAGTGTCTCATTAGACTATCATAGTAAACTGTTTACTGCCTATTTTATTTTTTAACAACTTTAGGAAACTGTGGCCTAGTTTGTGTCATCTGATGAGTTTCCACTCCTGTCTTCCTGTGCCTCTATTATATTTGTTACTAGCTTTCTTAGTAGTCGTTACTGTATTGATACCAAAATCAATTTGGAATTCGGGCATTTTCAGGTTCATTATTATTAACTGTATAACCACAGTGCTGTGTTGATGAGTGTTTCTTTGATAATTTATTTTGTTGCAGTCTGTGAAAACCTTTAATTGGGTTCCATATTAAACTGATCGCTTTCTTTTCTGTTGCTTTTGGTGCATAACTGAAGTAAATAAATTAATTAATGAATAGGATGTAGCAGTAGTTTAAAGTAATTTGTAATTCTTAACGGATTTAAGAAAAAAGTTTAAGAAACTTAACATGACTACATAAAATAAAAACCGGTCAAGTGCATGTCAGGCCACAGATAAAATAGGGTTCCATAGTTACTATTTTGTTATGTTTTTAGTATGTTGTATGTTTACTTATTGTTTCGTTATTTTCTAAGTAGCATTTTCAATCTTTTCACAAGATCATCTATATCTCCTGAACTGATAAAGTTATCGAAGCTGTTACAGGTTTCCTTCAAAGTTCATCACATGGACTACCATCAGAGATTTTTTTCATATTTTTTTTGCACATACTGTTTAACTTTTAGAGGGGGGAACGCCCTGTTTTAACAACAAAATGCCTTTTATAGTTGAAAATAGCGAATAGACATACATACCTAAATGGAAAAATTGTCTTAACAATCTCTCAATATTTCTAAAATATCTATCTAATGATACCCCCCCACACTATGGTATAGATGCGAAAAAACAAACATCTCCACACAACGCTTTATTCCAAAAAAAATTTTTTCTTAATTTTATTTTAGCAAAGTTTCTTCTTTCTAACACTAACCATTTGGTACGTTAGCCGAGGACGTATCGACATGACGAAACTATAGGCATAGGTACAAAAATATGCAAAGTTGAGTGTAGAACCATGGTACCACCTATTGTATACTCTTCATTTTGACTGCCTCTGTGGCGCAGTGGTGGCGTATGCGACTGCTGTTCTTGAGGGTTCGATTCCCCAGGTCGGACCAAATGTTTGTATGATCTACAGATATTTGTTTCGGAGTTTGGGTGTTTTCTATGTATAATATGTATGTATTTACAAAAAAAAAGTATTGCAAGCTAAGCAGAGCTTGTGTTATGGGTACTAGACAACTGATATATGTATTTATATCACTTGTCTAGTACTTTTATTTTAGCAAAGTTTCTTCTTTCTAACACTAACCGTTTGGTACGTTAGCCGAGGACGTACCGACATGACGAAACTATAGGCATAGGTACAAAAATATGCAAAGTTGAGTGTAGAACCATGGTACCACCTATTGTATACTCTTCATTTTGACTGCCTCTGTGGCGCAGTGGTGGCGTATGCGACTGCTGTTCTTGAGGGTTCGATTCCCGGGTCGGACCAAATGTTTGTATGATCTACAGATATTTGTTTCGGAGTTTGGGTGTTTTCTATGTATAATATGTATGTATTTACAAAAAAAAAAGTATTGTGGGTACTAGACAACTGATATATGTATTTATATCAGTTGTCTAGTACAAATAACACAAGCTCTGCTTAGCTTGGGACTAGATGGCGTTGTGTGTAAGATGTTTGAAATATTTATTTATTTATTTTTGCTTGACTGAAGTAAGGTAAAATACATGTTCATTTAAATTATTAAATTTAAAGCTTAGATCTCTAAAATTTCGAAGATTTATTTGATTTATTTGGGCATGCTTCAGTGACAAAATGAAGGAACTTTAACATAAATGCAGTTTCTAGTTAATAAAAATGGCCCTCTGTGTTTTGTGTTTAATATCGATAGTTACATGGTCTACAACGTCCTAACGGACTGACATAACAACACCATAAGTAGTCCATTTTTGCTATGGAACCTTAAAAACTGGGTTTCTAACTTTATATACATCAAAGTTACTGGCAGGACATGTGGCCAATTAAAGGAGTGTGCCTTGATTTATAGCTGATATGATAGAGATGATGAATTTCTAGGTTGTTATTAGCTTGTATAAAACAAGCATGTTTTTCATACAAATGTCAAATGCTAATATGATCTATATATCAGTATGTATGGTCCTTTGCCATTTTTCCAGATAGGTTTATGCCATCAGTGTAGGTCTTATATGGTTTGTCGTTATCATTTAATACCTAATTATGTACAGTTGCATTCAAGACTTTGTCCACACCCATGATATGAATCGTCCTTAATAAGTTCTGAAACCATAGGGGTAGTGTACAATATTGTAAGAACTCTAATATCGAGCAGAAATGGCGGGATACAAAGCGAATTCGAATAATAGTTGATGGTATTATGTTAACTATGACATACGATGTTTTAATGTTGGCAATAAGCTAGCAGATGATTTATAGCAAGGGTGTAGATAAAAATTATATTAAGGGAATCAATAGTTTAAATCTTCGTAAAACCTATTTGCTAATAGCATAACAGTTTAGGCTTAGATTTGACTACATGGGTAGTCTGAAAAGTTTCTGACCTAAGGATGACACAATTTTTTTGTTTTATTACACAATTATGTCAGTGATGCATAATGCAAATGTAAAAGATGCACAGCTACATGTACTAGATTTTATTTACGGGCTATCTTCATGTTGAGGTCGGAAACTTTTCAGTCCGCCTAGTGTTATTTTATTTAAAGACTAGCTGACCGACGCAACCTCGTTTGCGTCTTTTATTGCCCGTAGTGAAAAAAAATCCCCCGTATAGTGTGTCGCGGACTTTTTTGTAGACATTTATAAGATCTACGATTAATTAGAACATTTTATGGTTCTATCTTTTATAGTTTACGCAGCGTACGCAAAATAGTAACTTTTCTGGTTGATTTTTTACACCTTGTGTCCGAAAAACTCCAATATCTTACGGAACCCTATTTTTTTCCAAAATAAGATATAGCCTATGTTACTCGTGGATAATGTAGCTTTCGAATGGTGAAAGAATTTTTAAAATCGGTCCAGTAGTTTTTGAGCCTATTCATTACAAACAAACAAACAAACAAACAAACAAACAAACATACAAACAAAGTTTTCCTCTTTATAATATTTGTAGGGATTTTGGTTCCCTTGTTTAGGAGTATCGGTAGATTCCATATTTGTTTTAAATGAGGGTAGACGTGAGTTGTCGGGCGAGGAGAATGATAGCAATGGTTTTCCTCACAATCGCTTTGTCATAACCACTTTATGATAATACATAGTGAAATACAGTCACGATAATCAATAATGTTATACAGGTTACAATTTAGGTACGACACTCCACCGAACATGTGATGCTACTGCGAGATGCTAAACGATCATCCTTGCCCTCCGGCTGCGTTCCATTTTATAACTATCTCCGGCTGCGTTCAATTAATAACTACCCACAGTTCTTTAGTGATGGGATCAAAGTCACTGTTACCCGCAACTAGTCACATAAAATAATCGACTACCATCAATTATCTTAACGCGTGATTATTATTTTTTTAAGTGGCAATGATTTCCATCTCTATTGTCATCGGTCGCAAGCTCCAATGCTCGGTGTTGCGTCAGTGTCTAACTACCGACACTTGTGTTACCAAATAAAATAAGTGATGCGCCGTCATATTAGTATAGATGAAAATAAAACTTTTATGTATGCACAATAATATTATGGAGTCTAACTTTTCCTTTCCAAGTCTTTCTGTATAAAAAAAAATCTTTAACACCAAGTACATACTTAAATTTATTAAAATTTAATCAAATTATAAATTTAATTTTTAATTCAAATAAAAAAATAAAGTAATTATGAATATTTTTTGTAGGTGATAAAGTAGCAACATTAGAAGCTCAAGTTCTTGAAGTAACTGCTAAATATGAAGATGCACAAAAAAAACTTTCTACATCTGATTTGACTATCACTGAATTGAATCAACAAGTACAAGCTTTGAATACAGAATTAGAAAAAGCACGAGAGAAAATAAGTCGTATGGAAAATGAAATCATTTCTATTAAAAGTTCAAGAGATGCTGCTGTTGATGAAAGAAATGACTTAACTAGAATATTGCAAAGGCGTGATGCTGAATTTGAAAGATTAAGTGCAAATGAAGTTTCACTAACACAACAATTACGTGCAGCAATTGATAGCAAATGTGAAGCTTTAGCATTCAATGACGAAATACAAAGTAAAGAACTATCATTACAGTATCGTGAAAAGCGTATTGAACAAGAAAGATCACTACTTAATTCACAAATTGCTGGTCTCACAGACGAAGTTAATCGACTTACTTCTGAATTACAAACTGTTCGGCTAAATAATACTAGTCGATTAATAAGTTTGGAAACTCAATTAGCCGAAAAAATTGAAGAATTAAATGCTGCCAATGAAACAATTACCCAACTGAATGAGGTTAAGAAGAACTTAAATAATCGAGCCGAAAACCTTACACAGCGCCTAATGGAACAAAGAGATACAGAAAATAAAATGACTGAAAATTATAAAAAAGAATTGGAAGCCAAAACTAAATTAGCGGACTTATTTAAGACTATGCATGACGATGCTGAATCTAAGACCTTAGAAATGACGGAGGGTATCACAGAACTGCAAAAGTTATTGAATGAAGCAACTGAGAAATATGGAGATTTGGAGACAAAATACAAACAGGCTGAACTAGATCATGAAGAATCCACGGAAAAGAAAAATGAAGTTATAGCTTCTTTGAAGAATGAATTAGAACAGGCCAATGACTTAATAAAAGCTGCTACTGCTCGAAATCTCGATTCGGCTTTAAGTGAATTAGCTCCGTCAGCTGCAACAGCTAGTAAACTTCTTAAATCAGGCATGTCTCTAACACAAATATATTCACAACTTGTTAAAGCTACTGATGAACTTGCTCAAGAAAAAGAAGAAAATAGACGTCTCAATATCACTATTAACACGATTGTTCAAGAATTAGAAGAAAAAGCACCATTGTTACAGAAACAAAAAGCTGAATTTGATGAAGCATTAGAAACCAATGCTGCTTTATCTCAACAAATAGATTCCCTTGTTATTGAATGTAATAGACTTCGTGATGACTACAACGAGTCATCAAAAATTTCAAATCACTATAGCCGTGAAAATAGCAAATTAAAAGGTGAATTAGCTGATTTAGGTCGGCAGGTTTGTTTCTTATTGAAAGAAATTGAGCACATTCGTGGAGGTAATTTACCTAATGGTGATCATGACTCATCACAGACAGCTTCTAATACTACAAATTCTTCCGATTTGAGTTCATCGCGAATTATTTCTAAAACATTGGTAACATTCAGTGATATACAAGAACTGCAATCCAATAATCAAAAACTATTGAGAATGATTCGCGATATGACTGAAAAGCAGGAAGAATTTGAACGACACAAGGAAGAGTTTGAGACTGGAGAATTGCAATCCAAAATTGAATCATTAAAAAATAGAGTGGTTGAATTGACTGAAGCTCAAGATCGTCAAACTAAAATGGTGAATGGGTTGATTAGACAAAGAGACATGTTTAAGAAACTCTATCACGATAACATGAAAGGTAAAAGACATGAACTATCTGCATATGAAATTGCAGAGCTAGAAAAAAGTGGCATGTATTCAATGGATGTACAGTCCCCAGAACCTTTGACTAAGCCTCCTACACCAGAAACATCTTCATTTGAAATAAAATATAAAGAAACGGAAAAACATCTGGAACTCCTAAAAGAAGAATATAAAACTTATAAGGAAGAGAAAGTAACAAATGAAAGAATGTTGTTTGAACAAATTGATAACATGAGACAAGAGATCGCTAGACTTACAGCTGCAAATAGCAAGTGTTCTTCTACTTCAGAATACAACAATGAAAGGCTGAAAATTTTACAAACAAATGTAACAACCTATAAGAAACAGATAACTTCCTTGGAAGAAAAGAATAAGGCATATAACGCAACAATTGCCAAACATGAAGTATCTTTACAACATTTAAGAGATGAAGCTTTAAATGCTCAAAGTAAGTTAGCTGCGGCTGAAATACAATTAGAAAATTTAAAGTTGGAATTAAAACTTCTTAAAGACGCGGAGACTCGTCTTCAAACTGAAAAAGAAATGCTTAACAGAGAAAGACAAGGCCAATCACTTTTATTAAAAAATTTGGAATTGATCAAGGCTAGTTTAGAACGTGTTGAAGCCGAATATCGAGTAAAATTGGAGTCAAGACTAGATGAAGCAACTAGAGAATGTTCAGCGTTAAGAAGGAGACTTCAAGAAGAACAAGATCGGTTTAGGGAGTTAGCAGCTCACTTAGAACGACAAACAAACACTGCAAAAGAGCGTATGGTAGAAGAAAAAGCAGCTGCTGATATCTTACGAAAAGACATTGCAGAAATTAGGCAAAGTCTTACTGAAAAGGACAAAGCTCATGAAGAACTAGCCAAAAAGCTTAAAGTGGCTCTTTCTCCCAATACAGATGAATCGTTTGACACTGTGAAAAAAATTAGAGATTTAGAGAATAAACTATCTGACAAACAAAACGAAGTTAAATCACTACAAGAACAACTTGATGTAGCTAAAGAACATATAAAACAGTATTGTGACATATCTGAAAATGCTGAAAAACAATTAAAATCTCTTAGTAGCGAGTATGAAGCCTATAAAGCCGAAACTGAAGCTAAACTGACTGCTTACACTAGCAAGTTGCAAACTTTGGAAGATAAATGTTCTGAACTTGAAGCTGAATTATCTCTACATGCAAATGGAGAACATTCTAATAGCAACACACTATTGAAAAATGAATTGTCAAATGTAAAAGAAGAATTAAAGATTGTTCAAACAAATATGGAAGGATATCGTTCTGAACTAGAAACTGCACGATCTGAGATGACTAAATTATCCGAATCAGCACAAAACGCTGAAGAAAAGTATACACATGAAATGATTTTGCATTCCTCTGATATACAGATGCTATCTCGAGTAAAGGAAGAACTTCAGACGTCACAGAATCAGCTTAACGAATTGATAGCCTTAAGGAATCGCACTCTTGAGGATTTGGAAACTGAAAAGAAATCATGGCTCGAACGCGAGAAGATTTTGTTAAGTGAAAATGAACAACTTACAGAGCGTTTGAAAAATTTAAATGATCAAAATTCTCTATTACATGATCAAATACAAGCTTTAGGTACACAACTTTCGGTTACTCATGCCTCTAGGTCTCGATCTGAAAGTATGAATGAGTCTGCAAATGAGTCAAATATGAATATATCTATTGGTGAAGACGATGGAAAATCATCTGAACAATTGTTCCAAATTGTTAAATTCCTAAGAAAAGAGAAAGATATTGCTATGGCTAAATTTGATATATTACAAGCCGAAACTATGCGGCTCAAATCGCAATTAGAGATTACCGAAAAACAACTAGACGACACAAAATTGACTTTAGCAGCAGAAAGAGAAAAGTCAGAAGTAAGCATGGTAACAGTAAATAAGCAGTCTGACGTATTGAGAAAAGTTGAGACATTGAATGCTTTGACAGATAGCAACAGAATTTTAAGGGAAGAACGTGATAGCTTGTCTGCTCGAGTAGAAGAACTTGCTGCGGCAGCGAAAGCAACGGAATCATTATTAGCGCCGCTACAAGATAAAATTTCAGATTTGTCATCCAAAAACGAAACTTTACAATCTGAAAATATTGCTTTGAAATCCGACTGTGCCAGATGGCGAACCAGAGTCAATGCTTTAGTTGAGCGCGCAAATAAAACAAGCCCAGAAGATTGGAAACGTCTTCAAAATGAAAGAGAAACTTTAGCAAAAATGTTGACCAATGAAAAAGAAAATGTTAGAAAACTAACTGAAGAACTCAGTGCTGTCAAAGTAGAAAAGACTAAAATAGAAGAACAATACACATTAGTATCTCGTCAACAAAATGCTTTAGCGGAGGAAAATAAAAAACTTAACGAGGAGTTGCAAACTCTTAAAGACGACATGGCTCGAATTACGGAAGAAGTAACTAAATTGAAGACCGAGCAGTCTTCTCTCGTGACCACAAATACAAAATTGAATGAAGAACTTGCTAGCAAAGATGCTTCATTAACCGATATAAGAAATAAAGAAAATCAAATAAGAAAAATTGCCAAGAAATATAAAGGTCAGTATGAAGAGTTGATGAAGACTGTTGAAGAAGATAAGAAAAAGAATGAGGGAGACGTTGCTGCAGCAGATGCTGCAATAACAGAGACTACAAAGAAATTCGAAGAACAGACAGCGGAACTTCAAGCTAAATTGGAAAGTGAAAAAATAAATATGGATAAGTTAAAACAAGAGCTTGAATCACTCAGAACTGCTAATATGGAGAAAGAAGAGAAATCAAAACAGGTACTGAAACAAGCTAAAAGTAAAATCGTTCAACTCACAGAAATGAAAAACACTTTAAGCCGTGAATTGGACGAATGTCGTAATAAGATAGGTACTCTCGAGCAAAGCACTCGTGATGAACAAGATGTTAGAGTAGCTCTCATAAAGTCGCAATACGAAGGTCGTCTATCGAGACTGGAAAAAGAACGAACTGAATCTCAAACAGAAAAAACAAGGGAGATTGAAGCTTTACACCAAAAAGTGACTATACTACAGCGGCAGTTGGCTAATCAAGCCTCAGCATCAAAACAACAAGCAGCACAAGAAAAAACAACCACCGATCCACCCACTGCTAACATAAAACCTATGGCAGGTAAGACCTTTTTTTAGTTCTATATACATACTGTCTCAATCCTGATCCTTGTAGTTACATTAAGTAGTTTTTTTTTTTTTTTGTAATTGTAATGCCTCCAAAGTATTTAGGGCATGTGTTTCATGTCATGAGAAATAACAGTGATTCGTGTTTCGTAAGGAGTAGCTCAGCAAAGTGTGTCTGCAAGCCGACGTGGTGGTGAAACGCCTCTGGCTTCTATTCGACCGATGGCACAAGTTGGACCCACACCTCCGCAAGATGCGCACGTTACTGAGTACATGCCTGCTTCTTCCTCGCGACCTCTGCCTCGTGCCGCTGTTGCAGCTTCTACCGCACCACCAGAGTCCACACAGGTAAATAACAATGTTTTTTACTTGCCTTTTTAGATATAGGTATGTACCCTGTAATTGATCTTAATCATTTCTGAGATCAAGATTGAAGTGTTAAAACTCGAAACTTTCATTATAAAATTTTCTTATGAAGTTGATTAAGCCATTTCTATTGTTATTAGGTCCTAAAGACGTTTATGAGATACGTCGAGATATCGAACAAAATGTTATCTCAAAAATTTCAACTCTCCTTCACCCTACTTTTTTTTTTTAATGTCAAAACAATGTTTGCCGGGTCAGTTCAATGTCCTTTCTCAGTATTCCTCAGTAATCAAAGTACCTATGTCCATACTATATTTTCTTGAAATCCGTGTAGTGGTTGAGCCGTAAAAGCGAGACAAACAACAAGCAAAGACGATGTGAAGGACAAAATATTGAACGATTCGTAATATGATCGTTCGTAGTCAATCCTAATGCACAATAAAACATATCGTGCAATGTTATTGTAGCGTCTATAGTCCGCCTTAAAACTATTTTTTGCGTTTTTTTTCGCTAAACCTATTCAATATCATGGTCTGATTGCAACCCCCAAGTTTTCGGTAGAGTCTTTTTACACCCTGCATATTACGTTTATCATTTTAAGATATAATTGATTGGTATTTACTATGATAGCAGTATAGCAGAGGCTAATAACTACGTTACAATATTTATGTATAGCATACTACGGAATAACTCATTTCTCTTTTTTTTCCTTTTTGTGCTAAAACTTACGTCAAGGTAATAGGGTAAAATATATATTAAGATCTTTTCAATACTCACGTGTATCCTCATGTAAGTCTGTATAAATATTTTATTATACAGGACATGGATACAAGTGAGGCAGGCATGGGTAGTTCGGGTTCTAGTGATAGCACTGCACAACCTTCGTCACACACACAACAACCACAGGTTAGTTTAAAAAAAAATCAAAATAGTGATAAATGTCTTGTAAAAAAATACTAAGGCGGTTCAAATATGATGAAGATAAACGGTGTAGATGGTGTGCATGTAGGTTTTGAAGGTCGTGGCTTGTGTGTGATAGCTGAGTCCCTTACGAACAGTGTGGCATTTTCGTCGAGAGCTCACGTTTCACGCGCGTGCTACGACCGTGAGTGAACGTCAAATGCCGACCGCGCCGTTGGGCAGCATGTTGTCATTCGTTTCTTAGTGTGTGAAGGCGTGTACACGGATTTTTTTCTGCGTTTGCGAAATCGATTCTTAAATGAGTGCCTGAGTAGGGCTGCTGTGTTTAAATGGGCCAAAGCATTCAAGGATGGCCATGAAACCGTCGAAAATGAGCCGCATCATCGTCGACCGCGAACCAGCATCACACCATAGGCCCTCCTCACTCACTCGTTGAAACACAGCGCAAGCGCTATTTCGAACCGGTTTTCTGTGAGGCCGTAGTATCACTCCGGTCGAGCGGGCCCATTCATGCCGAAGCGTGGCTCTCCCACGGAAACATTTTGACTGAACTCGGCATTAGTATCGGAAGTGTAGAGTCTATCATCTACAAACACCTTCAATATTGCAAATTAACGGTGCGATGGGTTCCTAAACTGTTGAAATTTGAGCAAAAATTCTTGCGGTCTCATACCGCTCGTCTCACGCTCGATACAATATCGGAATTAGGGTGAGAGGTACTGCAACACCCCCTCCTCAACAGTCTGGATTTAACACCCTGCGACTACCACATGTTTGGACCACTGAAATAAGCCCTCGGTGGTTAAAGATTATAATTGACGCACATGATAGTCCGAGTTACCCAAGGAATTCTTCAATACCGGAGTATCCTAGTAACTAGTGAGGTACTTAAAAAACTGTAAATTTTTGAAAATAAATGTGTCATAGCATTTGTCTCGATTATATTTGAACCGCCCTCGTTCGTTCGATATAAGTGTTCTTCCTTCCTTCTGCTTGGCACTATCAGTTATAAGAATTGCTTAGAGGTTCATTTTGTGTGTGCATTTAAACTTTTTACAATTCCTACTCGCGTTTTAATGTAATTTTTTTTAAATCTTTTTAATAAAACACTTGGTATTTTATCAAATGCCATCTTTATGTGTTAATTTAAAGTCAAGTCAGTGCAGTGTATTACGTTATGACCACATCTGTTGTTGTACATATATAAGTTACAGTAATGTATATGTAACCACTTTACTAGTTTATAGTTTAATTTTATAGTAACCTTTTATAGACCTAATAAACTCAGCAAGTGAAAGGTACCTACTTTTATTAATCTAGCGATATTTGTACCTCTGCTATGGACTTGACTGATTAATTATTATTGTATACTGTACTGATTAATTGTAGAGTTAGTGCACCTGACAGTGTATCATACGAGTTATTTTTCACAGGCGGTGGCAATGGTAATGCCTCGTATTGAACAGCCAAGTGCCGCAGCATCGGGAAGTGTCACTGGAGTGTCGGCAGCTAGCTCGGCAGCCAGCGTGTCTGCCACACCCAGTGTTCCCATCCCCACTGCTTCAGCGTCTCCTTTAGTTGGTAAGAACTAATTACCTTTTAAAATTCAAGTATTTACAGGACTGATTAATATAGAACTATTCATCCTACTCCGGTGTTTAATCATATTTCATTTAGCCAAAACAAAAATTAAACCAAAGAACTGATTCTTGGCAGTTTTTTACTTTAAAAACCGCTATTCATCATTTTATTTGGTTTATTTACTACATACATAACACAGACTTCTTCATATTTAATTTGATGAACAGATTCTAACATGCAACAAAAACTTGTAATTAGGTCCAACGGGCACAGGAGCTTCGGCATCTCAAACTTCTGGAAGTGTAAGCACATCGCATGCGCCGCCTGGCGTTAGCACTTCGCAGCCAGCTGCTGGCGTCAGCACATCCCAAGCACCTGTCGGAGTCAGTACCTCGCAGGTACCGCCTGGAGTGAGCACCTCGCACCCGGCTCCTGGAGTTAGCACGTCGAACGCGCCACCCGGGGTCAGCACATCGAATGCACCTCCCGGTGTCAGTACCTCTCATGCTCCTCCAGAGTCTCGCCCGCCTAAACGTCGTCTTCAACAGCGCCCACTAGCAGCTAAAAGAACAAGAGTACAGGTATATATTATTTTACATGACTTCACATAAAGTGTGCACAAACAATGAACGTATGAAACATGAACGAAAGTATATGAACTGACTGCACGCATAGCGTAGTGGTTTAAGCAGTCATCTCGCCGTTTCCTACTGCACTAAGTGTTTGGGTTCGATGCCAACGTAAAATAAGGCTGAGTTGTCGACAAATTTTTGTTCTGAGTGTTTTATGTGTCCATTAACAAACATATATGTATGTAAAGCCCCCACAACACATATATACACACTTTTAAAAAAATTATCCGCATGGTTGGAAATATATGCAAGTTTAACATCAGTTGTTGTAGTGTAGTAGATTGTAGGTCTATATCTTATTATAATACCATTTGTAAATCTATATGAGTGTATATTTAGTGTAATTTTTTTTATAATAACGAGCAAATTTCGTTGAATAATGTAGGCTCGTTTTTGTAACATTTGTTTCTAAACTTGCAGCATGTTTTATACTTCTACAATGCTTACATTTTAGGGATTCGAACGTTCTGTGGAAGTAGAATACCAAGTGCCGACATCATCGCGCTGTGACCAAGACGACGAGGGCGTTATTGTTGTTGACTCCGAAGAAGATGATGAGCGATGCACTGGCACTATGTATAGGGTATGTTTTAAAGTCTTAAAATTAAAAACCTTACTAAACTTTAAGTGGTAAGTATAAAATACATTTGGAATAGGCAGACTAAACTTGGTAACCACCATAAACGGTTAATAATTTTAGGAATATAGTCGGTCGCCAGAATATGAGAATATCTATAACTGAACTTCAATTATTTTTTTTTCAAACTTCCATTCACTTTTAGATATAATCAAATTGAATCAAAATAATAAATGTTATAAAATGATAGCTAAACAAATGTGAAAATATAGACAGATTATGGTATATATTACAAAAAAACATGTGTTCACAGTACACACACACAAACAGAACCTCTTAAGTCTTATTATTATATTACTAGTGGTCAAATGGTGGTCGAAATCCACCCATAATTCTTATTTTTTTGTTTCTGCACTCCTTCATTTAAACTTTAACTGTGCCAAATAGCACACTCCTACTTTCACACAATTTTTGTAAAATCGGGTACAATTATATATATATATCTTGTTTCTCTTCTTCCTAGCCTTTATTATTCCCAATATTATTTGGGGTCGGCTACCAGTTCAACCGGTTTTACCTGAATATCAGTTTTTACACAGAGCGACTGGCATCTGACCTCCGCAACCCTGAGGGCGAACTGAATTCGAAGGTTGAACTGGTTGTCAGTATATTTGAGGGCACTGACTTCCCAATAACGATTGCCATGCCAACCGGGACCGACGGCTTAACGTGCTCTCCGAAGCACGGGCGGGAAACACCGCCATCTTCCATACTCCGGGCTGCTATTAGGAATTTCTTGTAGGAAAACCCAACAGCAGTCCGACCCGGGAATTGAACCCCAGACCTTTTGATCTGCAGTCGCTTACGCTAACCACTAGACCAACGAGGCAGGCCAATAATATATATATATTATTGGCCTGCCTCGTTATATATACAGGGTGTAAAAAGACTAATACCGAAAACTTGGGGGTTGCAATCAGACCATGATACTGAATAGGTTTAGCAAAAAAAAAACGCAAAAAAAATTATAATTTATCTAAGTCCTTTTATGTTTTTATCCGCTTACATACTCATAGTACAACATAATAGGACCCAAACTACCTAATTATCTCATTTAGAAAACCAAAAAACAAAAAAAAACAATAAAACAGCGATGTATTTTGATAAACAAAACAGCTGGTCGGGTGAGTGCAATGACCTTGGCCGGGCGCATAGGTATTCAAGTAGCTACGCGGTGCACGCAATAATACATTACTGGCTTGTGGAATTATTAAAAATATTGACACATTGTTTTTTACGGCTACAATTTTTTTTAAGGACAACTGTTTGGTTTTTTTTATAAGTTTTGGGGTGCTGAATCAGCCCCTTTCGTTTTCGGTAGTCGTCTTTTTACACCCTTATATATATATATATATATATATAATACACATAATTATATTAATAAAGTTATTATCCCTTTTGTAGGAGGGTGAAGAAGATGAAGATGACATGGATGAAGAACAGGATGTCGAAGGTGGCGAAGAAGAAGATGAAACTGAAGGAGAAGAAGTTGAAAATGCAGTTCGTCAGGTATTGCAAGTTTAAAATTCATGAACTTTTCTATACAAAATATAAATCTTCATCCTTCTCTCACAGTCATTTGGGAGCGGACGTGTTTCTCGGTTAATACCTTAATAAAATAAATCTAGTAATATCGATACACACGAGTGTTGTCCCTATAGTCTACAAATATCACACAATTCCAGGTGATAATTCAGTGCAGTGTTTTGAGTATAGATATTAGCGCGGCAGTGTTAAGATAGATGCTTGCGGGGGGAGCACCTCACCGCTGCGGTAAGAAACAGCATCAGTAATTGCCCGCTCTTTCCAACACACTGGAATTCGTAACACGAGTGCATAATAATAAAATATATAACCATAATGAGTTACTGCGCGGCTTGTCCTGACGAGATAACTGATGATTGTTTCATGGAATGTCATCGTAGCTCTGGTAAATTTCATCTCCTATGCATTAATTTAAAAAAATGCGATTTGGATAATGCACCTATAGTCGTTCCAATAGTTTATTTAACTTTTGACAGCTCTAATACTTAATCAAATAGTGATACCCTGACCCGTTACCTATTCGATTTCTTTCATCGATCGATTTTATGCATTAAGAAGTTTTAATCGATTTAACAAACTCATTATTTTATAGATAATTTCGTACTTCATATTTCTATGTGTTTCAATGTGCGACCTCCTTTGTCAAAATAAAGAAGAAATGGATTAAAAGAATGTTGTTCAAATATGACGGTTCTATGTCATGAAAAAATATATAAAAGGAACTGAATTTTCAAAATGTATTATTGTATTGTGTTGTAATTCAGTGGTTAATATTGTATTTGTTAAACTATTGATGATCTTTATTAAATCTCTCTATGTCTATTTTAAAATAATCTACAGTATTTCAATGAGTAACCTTCAATATAGTTGAGTATTTATATTCCTCCGTATTGATTTATTTGTGAATTCTCACGTTTGGTTGAGTTGAGCGTATCGTTCCTGCCTTCGTTACTGTCAAAATGCCAAAAAAGAAAGTACTCAAAGGACAAACAAGAGAGTTTGTCTTGCGACTTCGTGAATACTTTGAAAAGGAAAGCCGTAATGGTGGGCCTCTTATACCAGTGACTCAAGTTAGAGACCGTGTTGCAGCAGCATTAGGTATTAGTGCTCCAACAGTGGCAAAAATAACAAAAGAAGGCTACGGCAGCAGTGGCATGGAACAGAATAAGCTATCTACACCTAAGAAAAAACGTCCGCCTAGTAAAGTTACAGCCGTTGACAATTTTGACGCTGATGCTATTCGTCGTCATATATACGACTATTACCAAAGCAAAGAGATTCCAACATTAAAAAAACTAACACAATCTCTTCGAAATAGTGGTTTGTTCCGTGGTCAAAAATCTTCTTTGACAAAGGTATTGAAAGACATTGGAATGTTATTCCAAAAATGTGACAAACGAAAAATTTTAATGGAACGCAATGATATTGCTTTGTATAGATGCGATTTTTTAAGACAAGCAAAAAAAATAGAAGATTGGTCGAATGTTGTTTTCACAGATGAAACTTGGCTCAATGCGAATCATACGCTGTCAAAAACTTGGACTGACAACACCGTTGGCTCCACTTCTACAGTACCAATGGGAAAAGGCGAACGACTGATTATTTGTCATGCAGGAACAGTAAAAGGATTTGTGCCAGGCGCTCTATTAGCTTTTAAATCCCAGAAAACAGGAGATTATCATGAGGAGATGAATTCGAACGTGTATGAAAAGTGGTTCAGAGAAATGCTTACATCACTCGAAGAGCCATCAATAATATTTATTGATAATGCACCTTATCACTCTCGTCAAATTAATAAAATACCAACACAGGCCAACAAAAAACATGAAATTATAAACTGGCTCCGTGACAATGGCGAAGAGGTGAATGAGTCCCTACTAAAAGTAGGGTTAGTAAAGATATTAAAAACAAAGAAGCTGCCAAAACGATACGTCATAGATGAAATGGCAGCAGAGCATGGGCATACCGTCCTCAGAATTCCCCCATATCACTGCCAATATAATGCAATTGAAATGATCTGGGCACAAGTTAAAGGATATGCTGCGAGGAACAATACAACTCCTCCTTTCACCGCAAGAAAAATGCTGAATTTACTGAAAAATGCGTGTGAAAAAGTAACTCCAGAAAACTGGGCGAATGTTGTAGAAAAAACAAAGAAGGTGATAATGTCGGATTGGGATCGGGATGTTGCATTCGACAATTTATCTATCCAAGAAATGATAATCAATATTACTGAGAACTCAAGTGATGATGATTCCTGGTCATACGAAGAAGACGATTCTTTATAATTAAAATTAGTATTACAGTACCTCTTTTGGTTGTTTTATTTTTAATCCGTAAATTACTACGAATTTCAACATTTTGTACCTGTTCATTACAAGTAGGTACCGCAGGTAGTTTTTATTTGAACCAACTATAGTAAGTCTAAACAATTATTTTAGATTCATTAATTTGCGGCGAATACATTCGATCCCATTACTAGGTACGTAAATTATTTATGCATTGAAACAGAGACATTTAGGGCATTTTAATGCAAAATAATAAAGCTTTTTACGTGATTTGATATAAAATATAATCACAATAATTTTATTGTATGTTTTATTAATATAATCGATTTATTTCAAAACCGTTTTTATAGTCTGTGGTCATTAATTACGAATGACACATCCCTAAGTAGGCGGAGCCCGCCCATAAAGTACAGTATTATCTGTAGTACATTGTATCAAAAATTATTACAAAACTTTATGTGCGTGATCTGTCAAAAGTTAAATAAAGTATTGGAACGACTATAGTGATTTTAAACGACATTGGCTGTGCCCTACATGTCAAACTAAGCAACCAAAAAAGGATAACTCGAGTAAACCGGTGCGGCCATCTACGCCTACAGGTATAGCTGACATGACTTTTATAAACACGCGCCGTAAGAAACAAAGCCGGTCGGACAGCGACTCGTATCAACAGTTATTATCTACTTCCGATACGGACGTGCAAAATATCCGACAGATTATTCGTGAGGAGATGCGCGATGTGATGAAAGATCTTATGGCCGAATGTATGACTGAATTCAAGAACATGATTAAAGTGCAATTATCAGAAGTATTGAACGACTTTAACGAGTTGAAAAACTCATTAGAATTTATTAGTGAGGGCTTTGAAAGCTTTAAAAAAGATTTTAAAACTATAAATGCTGATGTAATGGTCTTAAAAAAGGAAAATGATGCCCTGAAATCCGATTTACACTCACTAAAATTACGGTTTAATACGTTTGACCAGCTGTCGCGTTTTTCCAATCTTGAAATACAATGCGTTCCAGAACGCAAAGCTGAAAACCTGTTAAGTATAGTACAAGAACTTGGTAAAACGATTAATTTCGTTGTGAATGAGAAGGACATTATATATTGTTCTCGTACTGCCAAGCTACAATCTAGTAGTCCTAGGCCTCGTTCAATTTTGATTAAGTTAAACTCACCTCGAACCCGCGACTGTTTCCTCGCTGCTGCCATTGGGTTTAACAAGAAAAATGCTGGAGACAAACTTAACACTGGACATCTCGGGATAGCCTCTACTAAAGCTAACCCTATCTATGTAACGGAGAATCTGTCTCCAGAAAACAAACATCTCCATGCTGCAGCACGTAAATTGGCTAGAGAAAAATGCTACAAGTACGTGTGGATCCATGGTGGCAGGGTTTATCTTCGCAAAACAGAAACGTCCGAAGCTATATTTGTACGCAACGAAAGTGTGTGAAAAAAAAAATTAAAAAAATACTATGTGTCTTTATATATAATAGTTTTAATGTTCTTGTCTAAATTAAATTTTTATTTCCAAAATGTGAGAGGTCTACGTACAAAGACAAATGAGTTATATATCAACACAACTAGCTGTGAGTATGATATTATTATTCTCAATGAGACGTGGTTAAACGATAGTATTGCGGACGGTGAGTTGTTTGCGAGTAGTTACAATGTTTACAGACGTGATCGCGAAACGAGTTCTTTACAAAATAAAAAGGGAGGGGGCGGTGTTTTGGTAGCCATTTCGAAAAGAATTAGTTCACGTGTTTTAAAGGATTTTGAAAGTGACTGTGAGGATTTGTGGATCGAAATCGATGTCATATCGGATAAAAATGTTGAAAAACTGTTACTCTGCACTGTATATCTCCCACCCCCCGTCTCAAAACAACATCTTGAACACTTTTGTAATAATGCTAACATAAATCTCAGTAAATACAACCGGGTTCTAATTTGCGGCGACTTTAATCAAGGTAGTATTGAATGGTCTGGCACTCCCGGATCCCCTCTTAAGCCTAATACAACTTCTAACTGTGTAATCTCGCAAGATCTTTTAGAGTTTGTGTCTTTTAATAACTTATATCAACTTAATTTTATAGCCAACCACAACAATAAAATTTTAGACCTAATTCTAACCAACTTACCAATAAGCGACATTACATCCCCTTCTGTGCCCCTTAGTAAAATAGACTGTCATCATCCACCGTTGTTATTTCACATTCTTTGTGACGGATTTGATCATAATTTGCAAAGTAATAAAAATTCCTTTAAAAAAAAATTCTACAAGGCTAACTACGACAACATTCGTAATTACTTAACAAATATTGAGTGGTCTATGGAGTTTAGAGCATGCACGTCGGTGGATCTAATGGTTGATAGGTTTTATGAGATAATCAATTCTGCGATTAAGAAGTTTGTACCTATTTCTCCAGTTGCCTCAAACAGAACCCCAGTGTGGTATACAAAAGAATTAAAACAACTACTTAAAGAGAAAAATAAGTACCGTGTTCGGTTTAAAAAATATAAAAACCCGTTAGATAACTTATCTTTTACATTAATAAAAGCAAGGAGTGATGCTTTGATCACAAAGTGTTACAATAACTACCTTAAATTGATGGAAGATTCTATCAAATCCAATCCAAAAGTCTTTTTTTCTTACATTAAGCATAAAAGAGCTAAGAGTATCGCATTTCCATCTTCAATGACATATCAAGACACTGTAGTTTCAACAGGTCCTGAAATATGCAATACACTGGCAACATTCTTTGCAGGTTCATACAGTTTAGACGACGATATTGATACTCGTAACTTGATTAACAACCAATCGTATAATAAATGTGATGTCACTCATGCATTGTGTTCTATCTGTTTCTCTGATGACCAAGTTTTGCAACGCCTTAAATCTCTTGACAGTAATAAAGGTGCTGGGGCAGATGGGATACCTTCTGTTTTTGTTGTCAACTGTGCTCCTCAGCTATCAGTGCCGCTCTCGATTATTTTTAATATGTCACTTTCTTCAGGCATCTTTCCTTCACGTTGGAAGTTAGGTCTTATCGTTCCAATCCATAAAGCTGGCGATATAAGTAACGTAAAAAACTATAGGCCAATCACTATATTGTCTGTCTTTGCAAAGTTGCTAGAGTCCTTACTATGTCCATACGTATCATGGCATATTAAGAGTATTCTCGCGGACTCTCAACATGGTTTTGTCCCTGCTCGCTCGACTTGCACCAATCTTGTGGATTTTTTTGATGATATATCCCGTTCATTAGACGATCGATCTTCAGTCGATGTAATTTACACAGACCTCTCCAAGGCTTTTGATAAGGTTTCTCACAGTATCTTATTACAGAAACTATGGCAGTGTGGTTTTGCTGGCGCCTTTCATAAATGGTGTTCGTCATATTTAAGTCACCGTACATCCAAAGTGGTGGTTAGTGGTTATGAATAAGATATTTTTTCTAATTTTTCAGGTGTCCCTCAAGGCTCCCACTTGGGACCTTTATTCTTCAATATGTTTGTGAACGACGTTACATCTTGCCTCAAAAACAGCGAACCGTACCTTTACGCGGATGATCTCAAGTTAATGAGACCAATCAGGGATCTTCAAGACATTACGTTATTGCAGGATGATCTTGACGGTTTGGTTAACTGGTGCAAAGAAAATAAAATGGTTCTAAATGTCGATAAATGCTGCTACATTCGATTCACTCGTAACCGTAATACTTACTTGTCTGGGGCTTACACAATATTTGGCCAACGTATTCAAGAAGTCGAATGCGTTAGGGACCTTGGAGTCATTCTTGATAAAAAACTTGATTTTAGGAAACATTATGATAATATTATCTCCAAATCACTCAAAACCCTTGGTTTTATAATGAGAAACACTAAGAACTTTAAAAATAAAACTACTATTTTAAGATTGTATGAAAGTCTTGTTAGGTCTGTTCTGGAGTATTGCTGTGTGGTTTGGCATCCGCATTATGAAGTCCATTCCAACAGAATTGAACGTGTGCAAAAAAGATTAATGTACCACTTGGCATACAAATTTAAACTGACAAAAAAACTCTCCGGTTATACAAACCGATTATTACATTTCAACTTAACGTCACTGAAAAACCGCCGTAAAATTTTAGATTTATCATTTTTACATAAATTAGTTAATGGTAATATAAACTGTCCTCATCTGCTACAAAAAGTTAACATTACGATCTCTCATAAGCTTTCGCGATTAACTAGATACTCCTTGTTCACACCTAAGAGGTCCAAAACAAACCTAGGCCATTTCTCTCCTCTAAATAGACTCCAAGCAGAGTATAATTCTATCTGAAAAAACATGGACATTGATATATTTCACTTGAGTTTACCATCTTTTAAGAAAAAAATTTCATTAACAAGCTAGGACAAACGTACTTAGATTTCCTTATAAATTAAGTATATTGGTTGTATATTTGACTGTGTATGGTGACCTTTTTGGAAATTGTAGAATTTACTTATTACTTTCTAGTTTTAATTAAGTACTTTTATTTATTTTTGTAAGTTAAGGGATGCCTTATGCTCCCAACTGTCTGTTTATACAATAATTATGCTTTCCGTGGCAACCTATAATTAAGGCAGCACCAATGATTGTGCATTAATGCTATGTGCCTCTTAGCTTTTAAGGTGTATGTTCTTGTTGGTTGTCCTAATAAAATAAAATAAAATAAAAAAAATAAAATATAAATCTATATTTATACCAAGGTGTCTCCAGCAAAGACAATCAGAAGACCATAAATTCAAACTCAAACTCAAATCATTTATTTACATAGGCCCCAAAAGGCACTTGAACACGTCAAAAATACAAACATAGATAAATACAAAACAAAATTCAGTGATAAAAGGTACTAATACTAAATGCACTGAAATGATTTGAATTACCGGAGCTTAGATCGATTACGATTCAACTCAAAGGTTTAAATTGAAATCAATTTAAGTACCAGCTCCGATGGGTTCTGCATTCATGAGAAGAGCTGGTGAGAAACTCTTGTGCACCATCTTTTCAAATAATTCATACAAGCTTGTTTGTTTTTGACAACAGTACTTTTATGTGCAAGTTAAGGCAAGGCTTCAGCTCATCAATGTGAATAACTTGCCCAAAGAAACCGCGTCTATTCTGATGAACTTGAACATCGGACTTTACATACAAATACTATTCAGAGAATGAATAAATTGAAAGAAAATAATGTTTTTTAAATTTATGCAGAAAAATATTTTCTTTGGGAAAATAGTTCAGAACAATGGTCTAAACTCTAAAGATTTTCTGCATAAATTAAAAAACATTATTTCTCCCAACCTCAACAGATGTAATTGTAGCGTCTTAAGCCGATGATGTCGCTTATCTTGCTAGTGCTAGGGATCCAGTATCTGCTAGTAATAAACTCCAAGTAATAATACAAAAAATGAATACCTGGCTTCAGAAGTGGCGTATCCGAGCTCGCACAACAAAGTCAAATCACGTCAGCTTCACCTTGAGAAAAGGCAATTGCCCTACTGTAACTTTAGGCAATGATACTCTACCACAAAGTGATTGTGCAAAGTACCTTGGTTTCCACCTAGATAAAAGGCCAACCTGGAAGACACACATCAAGCAGAAACGTGACCAGTTAAACCTTAGGTACAGGAACTTACACTGACTGATGGGTCGAAACTCGGTACTCTCAAACTCCTCCTTTACAACTCCCTATTAAAGCCCATATGGACATATGGCATTCAACTGTGAGGTGTGGCCAGCATGACTAACCATTATAACTAAAAAAAAAACGACGGGTTGCACTCCGGGAGTGCCGGCAGAAGTGAAAACGTGAATATTAACGTTGTGCATTTTTGATATTTTGGAATGGTTAGAGAATAATTTTGTACGAATTGCTTTCATTATCAGTATAAAAGTACTATTATTTATGTGGTGAAATACAATATTCATTTATTGCGCTATCGTACACAAACATGACAATTTATATTATATACACACACGAACATTCGCGCAAGCGCCCTGCGCCGCCTGTCCTCTCTCCATCCGTCTTACGAATTTTCGATCAGGTCACGTGACCTGACGCGAGTTTATACATTTTTACCCATTCCAAAAAAGTACACAGCGCCGCTAAAGAAGTTTTCACTTCAAAAATAATGTGCCTCCAAAGTGCACAAAATTTCTGCGGGCATTCTGAGAGGAATAGTTAACGCTCGCTGGTTCACTGGAAATGTATGAACTGTAATAGAAGAGATCATCATGGGTAAAAAACGTTACGCTGAACGATTAGCCATAAATCCAAATCCTCTGGCTACTGGATTGTTAGACATTTCCAAGAACATCAACAGGCTAAAAAGAGGGCATGTTGTCTCATAGGGTAGTAGTGGTACTGACCTCTGCACCACAAACGCAAATCGCTCACCCAACTAAACTGATAATAATTTAGTTAGGACTGATGGCAGTTCTAAAATACAAAAAAAAAATAACTTTATTCATTCTCTGAATGGTATTTATATGTAAAGTCAGATGTTCAAGTTCATAAAGAATAATCTTAACTAATATCACGCTTTCACACCTAAAACGTTAAGTGATTTTAATGTGTGCCGGAGATAGATACTTTGATTATCGGAGCGCCGGCAAAAACGCACGTGAATCTGTGACTTGTATAATAATATTAACATTAAATTGTTGTTTCGAAATGCCGCTAACAGTAATCAAAATTATTTCACAGGAATCTCCGGCGCAATCTCCGGAAGCCGGTGAGGATGGTGAGGAAGCTGAGGATAGTGAAATGCAGCCCAGCGCTTCTGCTGCGGCCGAGGCTGATAGCGAACCCGCACCAGCACCACAACCAGCGCCTCAACCAGCTCATCAGCAGATCGAAGCCATCAGCAGTGGCACTGAACGTTCGTATACTATGTTCTTTACATAAAATAACAACGCACACCGACACCGCCCGGAAGTATACATACCTATATAAACCTACCTGTTTAATCACTCTCTGTATTAGTAAAAATAGCATTAAAATCCGTTGCGTAGTTTGAAACATCTAAGCGTATCAGCACATAAAGTGACTTCATTTTAATCTAATATATAAAATTCTCAGGTCACGGTGTGCGTAATTAAACTACTTCGAAACGGCTCGACCGATTTTCGTGAATCATAGTGTACATATCGGCTAGGGTGGAGAATCGGACAACATCTATTTTTCATCCCCCTAAATTTTAAGGGTGACCCACCCTTAATTTTAAACTAGTTTAAAATTATACTACTTAAGCTAGTTCTATATAAAGATTAGGACATATTGCAAGTTACTGTTTGAGTTGCTTACTGAGAAAAATCTTCATCGACAACTTTTAATAGGCCCCTGCGGAACATAGAATTTTCCTTGTGAGAATGAGAATCTGCCAGATGGAAAGTATGAGCACAGAATCCAAGAGTTAGTGGTGACCATACTTATTGTGAATGTAGACCAGCCTTTCCCAAAGTGGGCGATAACGCCCCCTTGTGGGCGCTGCAAGCCTAAAGGGGGGCGGTTAAGAGACCCAGAAAAAAATGGGGGCGTTGTGTAGAGGCTTGGGGGGTGATTTGTAATTTCATTTAGCTAGATGGCCTCTTAGACACCGACTGCATGAGCTCTCGACTCTCAACTACAACTTGTGAACATAAATTAATATTAGTTAAGAGATTGCTCAAGCTCGGTTCGATATTTCTCTCCGCGTAGTTCATATATCTGTCCTGTTTTATTGAATATACGAAATAAAAATCATGTCAATCCGTCGCTCCGTTTCGAAATGAAAGTAGACTCACAAACAAATAAAAAGGCAACAGACATATTTTCGCATTTTAATAGTTATTAGTACTCCTAGATAGGTAATTTTCGTAGATAGTAGACAGCGGGCAATTTTAAAAAGAAAAGAAAAAGAATCGGCTGGTTCATATAATATTTGTTCTTACTTGTTGAGTACGACTGAGCGTCGAATGAGATAAACGAGTTTATGCATGTTTGTTTTATTCCTGTCGGTGCGTGCTGCTTATGCAAACCTATATAAACAACGTAATATTTATTTTATTCCCATTTCGCGCATAATGGATAAGCAGTACCTACTTAAGTTAAACACTAACTTACGTATTTCTTAAAACAAAAGAATGTCGGAAGTAAAAAAGAAGAGAAGGCAATACTGTCCGGAATATATTAAATTCGGATTCATTGAAAATCCCACAAACCCATCGTTGCCTTTGTGCCTTATATGTCTAAAAATATTTTCGAATGAAGCAATGAAGCCTTCAAGACTGCAATATCATTTGAATAAAATGCATCCAGGTAAGAAAGACAAGAATGTAGCATATTTTCAAGACCTAGAGAAGAAGCATAATACTCAGCCAAGTGTAGCAAAACTATTTTCGGCGGCTGCTAAGCAAGATGACGACGGACTTCGAGCTTCGAACAATATCTCTTTGTTTATTGCTCAAAAAGGCAAACCACATAACATCGGAGAAGAGTTAATTTTGCCAGCAATAAAGGAAGTAATAACTACTGTGCTTCATACGCCGGCCACAGATATTATCCGAAAATTTCCTTTGAGTAATAATTCTGTGCAAAGACGAATTGATGAAATGGCTAAAGATATTGAAGGATCATTGTGCGATCACCTGAGGACAAGCCAATTCTCAATTCAGCTCGATGAGTCCACTTTACCAACTAATGAAGCATTGTTGCTGTCTTACGTGAGGTTTATTAAAGATGAGAAAATATGTGAAGAACTATTGTTTGCTAGAAATTAACTAGGCGAAAGCATATTCAATATATTGCAAAAGTTTTGTGACGAGAAAGAGATTCCCTTAATTTTTTTTTTATCAGTTGCTACGGATGGCGCTCCGGCTATGACAGGGTGCCATAAAGGCTTCGTAGCGTACTCAAAAAATAAAATTCCAGGTGTCCTTGCTGTACATTGCGTTATTCATAGACAACATTTGGTTGCTAGAAACTTAAGTGAACAACTATTTCAATCACTGCAATATGTCATCAAAGCAGTCAATAAAATCCGCAACAGCTCTTTGAATGATAGATTATTTCATCAGCTTTGTGTTACTAATGACGAGGATTTTAACCGTTTGTTGTTTCATACTGAAGTTCGTTGGCTATCAAGAGGCAATTGTCTGACTCGATTTTACAACCTGTTTAACTCTGTGATAGAGTTCTTGGAAACTAAAGATACAGAATTGCACAACAAGCTCATTACATCTAAGAATGATATAGCTTACATGACAGACCTGTATAAATTGTTCAACGTCATGAATCTCCAACTGCAAGGCGATGAACTAAATTTAATTAAAACAAAAAACGTCGTTGCTGCTTTCGCAGCCAAACTGCTTCTACACAAAAAGAATATGGGCAGACGTGAGTTTCACAATTTTCCGAATTTATCTGTATCCTGCAGTAACGACGATTTGTTTGCCTACTGCCAACATTTGGAAAACCTTCATATTGACTTCACCGAACGATTCCAGGACATTTTGAACTTGGAAATACCAGGCTGGGTGTTGGATCCGTTTTCAAATGTCACCTCAGCTGGAAGAAGAACTTATAGAATTGACAACAAACGAGGAAATAAAAATCAAGTTCAAAAATGGTTACCAAGAATTTTGGCTACAAAAACCGATCCCGCAATTGTACCCTGGATTGTGGTCAATCGTTCAACGATTCTTGATAGCATTCCCATCGTTATATTTGTGTGAACGCGGATTTAGTGCTGTGGCAACACTGCTTAAGAGAAATCGTTTGCATGTTACCGAACGTGGCGACTTGCGACTATTCTTGAGTAAATTGGAACCTGATATCAACAAACTTATTAAACAGTATCAGGTTCATCCTTCACATTAGGTTTTGTATAAGAATCGATTATGTTTGTTTTATTTTGAATAAAAGATACTATGTTTGAATACTATAAAGTTGCGTTTCAATAATCATTCTCATTTGCAGGTGTAAGAGTTAACTTGAGACCTGAGAGCCGTTGTGTATTATCTACTGCGCTCAGGTTTCAAGTTAACTCTTGCGAGTTATAGTAAAAGTCTCGTTTGGAATTAATGTTTAATCTCCGCTAATATAGCTCACAATAATTGATTAATTAAATTTGAAGTTATAGTGGTTTTTAAGTAGGTGAAAAAATGGGGGCGCTAAAAAATAATTTATTCTCAAAGTGGGCAGTAGGCAAAATAAGTTTGGGAAACCCTGATGTAGACAATGCAACAATGCAGCTAAACAACTTACACTTTGGCGACCTATTAAGATGCTTCTGTATCATGGGAATTATTTTGTGATTGGTTTGTTTTTATTTAATACAACTCCCGCATTAGGAATAAACATCCTGTGTCGCGGGGACTTTACAAACGGACACAAAGAACACCCAGACTAGGGGCAACATTTTGTGGATCACAAAAAGTGATATCCCACATGGGATTAGAACCCACGGCACTTGGCGGAAGTAGCGAACGGCGTTGTGACTGCTTAAAGCAATAGTGTGTGTGTGTGTGTGTGTGTGTGTGTGCAAAGTGTTTTAGCAAAGTCATGAAAAATCTTCGTGTCTTATTTGTTTTTAATTCTTAGTTTGTCGGATACCAATTTTATGTATTTTTTTATTTTGTTTTAGCGAGTGGAACGCTATCACTTGGCGGTAATGGAGGCGACGATGGTGACGACAGCATAGTCCCTTCTACGCCTACCCTCTACGTTCCTAGACGCAACGACGGGTTCGTAAGAAATATATATTTACAACATAAGTTTTTCTAGAAAATCTGTACGAGTACATGATATGATGACTTCACGCTTTACAAAAATATATAACAATTTATATGCAATATTGATGGCTGGACTAAACACACGTTGCGTAGTAGCGTGAAGTCACTGATTAGGAATACTTATAACAATTATTTTAGTCCGGCTTTTACATTATACAGTACACTCTTGTTTCATCTGCACATTTCTTACAACATAGATAACCTCCACTGCTACACCAGATATCCGAGGTCACGGTACATAATGGTCCTTCGAGCCAGTGTTGTTTTAAAAAAAAAACATGGAAAAAAATATTCGTATGCAGGTTCGGCGAGGCGGTAGTGTCGCCACTAGGTGCGGGTGGGAGCGGGGCCGGTGCGGGCGCCCGCTTCACCTTCGCGGAGGCGGGCGCCGGGGCGGGCGCGGCGCTGGCTTCGCACCACGACACGCACGCAGACCTCGCCGCCGCGCTACCTCCGGCTGCACCAGCCTCCGACGCACGTTAGTATACCACTGCACATTTCTTTTTGTGTATGGCTCCAAATAATCTTGGGAATATTATAGACTAGGAAGATGATGATGATGTATGGCCCTGCCAAAATTACTCTACTCTGGAAAGCACAAGCAGAATCCAAGAGTGGTGGGCACCATACTACCATAGCGACCTAGTGATGCTTCTGCATCATTGGGCCTTCAGTCTCGCACTCACTAATGGAACATTACGTACGCACACGCACGTACGCTATCATTTTTCGTTGATCTTCTATGCGAGAGTATTACCGTCCCGGTCGAGCCGACCCGTGTTAAAACGAGCTTAGCTGAACTACTTGTAAAATACATAATAATATGTACATTTAAATACCGACTACTCTTAAAGACCAAACTCGCGACGAATTGCATAATGACCGATTAGAAAATAGCTAGAAGGATAGGGAATCCAAAGACTGCCTCGTCCGCAGTGGTAGCGTATGGGACTGCACAGATCGGACCAAATGTTTATATGATCTGCAAATATTTGTTTCGTTGTTTAGGTGTTTTCTATGCATAGTTTATAACTATTTACAAATCTAGCAGTCATGGCACAAGCTCTACTCAGTTAGAAACTAGACGGCCTTGTGTGTTAAATTTAAAAAAATCTCTTCTCACATTAATAGCCTTTAACAGTCCACTGCTGGGACATAGGCCTCGCCACAGACAGTTTGGTTCAAGTTTTTATTCTGTTTACAGTGGTAATGTCCTGCGTAGTTAGCTCCTTTACTTTACTTACTTTATTTCCTACTCTCTTGTCCACTTATATTATTGGTTTTAAACTAGTTATATGCTGCATCAAATGTAATTTGTTTAGTCCAAGAGGTGCGAGCATAGTGATCTGCTACTCAGGTTTTTCTAATCACTGACACCAGTCTTTCAAATAACAATGATAAAGTGTTACTGATATGTATTTCATATGTTTTGCCTACCTTTGTGATCTGAGAAATAAATACAAATTATTATTATTATAGATGAATTGAGGATTTTACGGTTGGCGTAATGCGTGATCCATATTTTGTTGTTCTTAGTATGGGGCTCTTTGTGCCCTTGGTGTATCTCTTTGCCATTTCATGTATTTTCATGAAGTCAACTATACACAGAAATTTTGTTGTTCTTAATGTGGGTGCTCTTTGTGCACCTCGTGTAATCTCTTTGCCATTTCATGTATTTTCGTGAAGTCCACTGATACACAGAATGTAATTCTATTGCTAAACAATGGAGGTAAAGCTTTTATGGATGCCGATGACTCGGTGTCGTACTAACGTAACCTAGTCCTTGATAACTATATGCAATATGTAGAAAGAATTCAGGGAATTGTGCTACCAAAATACACTAACAAAAATTGCGGACCTACGTTAATGCGCTACAAGTACATGTTGTCGTCGCGTGTTTCATTCTATGTATATTATTTTATTTTTAAACATAGAAATTAACTTTAAATACTATAATGACCTAAATATAAGACCTGTGTCGATAAATAAGGTATCAACACTAAATTAACAAAAAAACAAACTTATTTAAATAATGTTAGGAAAATGTGGCATAGAAATTGTTAAGTATGGGAGTTGAGGTGGGTACGGTAGAAAGGAGAAGACCAAAAAAAGGACTTTTCGGAAGAGGATATAGCTAGAAATGGGGTAAACAGTGAAATGACGAGTGATAGAGTAGTATTGAAGAATTAAAATATACTGTGCCGACCCCAAACTAAATTAAGAGCAAACAGGTTGATTTTGATTAATACTATAACTGAGTAAACTTAATCAATGTTTTATGAACAGGTGCAGAGGGAGTCGAAACACGTGATTGGGAAGAGTCAAGAGTGGAGGAAGAAGCGACAGCAGTTAGTTCCCAGGGCAGCGAACCCTCCTCTCCACATCAAGTATGTATTTAAAAAACATTTTTATGTAGGATCCAAAAGGTAGTGGTTACCATGCTCATTGCGAATGCAGAAAACGCAACAATGCAGCATGGTGACCCATACTATGGCGGCTTATTGAGATGCTTCTGCATCATTGGGCCCCCGGTCTCCGATTGTTAGGATAGTACCGCCCCGTAAGCCGACCCATTCTTGCTGAAATCAGCGTGACTCTACTACACTGACTGCCTCGGTGGCGCGAGTGGTAGCGTAAGCGACTGCTGTGCTTGAGGTCTCGGGTTCGATTCCCGAGTCGGTCCAAATGTTTGTATGATCTGCAAATATTTGTTTCGAAGTTTGGGTGTTTTCTATGTATATTATGTATGTATTTACAAAAAAAAAGTATATACAGGGTCTGTCGTAAATAATGGATAAGTCGTAAACTGGAGTTGGTCCGGCTATGAGACTATTAGAAAATCGTATCTTTTTGCCAGGGTTTCTAACCGTATGGAAATGGCGTAGACTTTATGTTTTTTTATAAATTTCGCTACTCTTTGCATTCATTCCGTTGCCATTTCGTTAAATTTAGGTATTTCTGTGTCATTTTTTTTGTATTATAGTCTTGAAGATGTGTATTATTTAGTTTTAGTACTGTTTTAGGCGTTTTTAACGTTGGTCATTTTCAAAATTGTCATTTTAAGATTTTTTATGTTTTTGTTTTACTTAGGGTCAACTTTTGATCATTTACTGTGTAAAAAAAAAGTACGGCGCTATAGCTGCCCATGATCTTAATAAATTATCTAGTATGTGTAGATTCTAAAAAGGTATAACAATGCATACTTCACAAGTAATATTAAGCTACATGAGCGAGATCAATATCAAGGTGAGAAAATATTTTTTTCATGTAATGTTGTAAATGGTTATAAAACTTCGTCAGAATGATTTATTTCTGCCAAGATTCTTTACACAAACACTATGGGGTCACTATTAAGGATATTCAAAAGAAAACTAGGTTGTTCTAGTACGTAAAAATATTTATTCAACAACTTAAACTAAATGTTCGAAGTGTCCTCCGCCGGCAGCTATGCACGCTCTACATCGCCTAATAAACGATCGCTTAATCCGGCGCACATAACCGGCTTCTTCAATTTTTCTCGCTGCTACTTGAATGCGCGCACGCAACTCTTCTACAGAACTTATTGTTTCACTGTATACTTTTTCTTTTATACAGCCCCAGTAAAAGAAGTCCAAGGGGTTCAGGTCTGGCGAACGTGGAGGCCATAAAATTGGCCCCAATCGCCCTATCCATCTATCTGGATAAGTATTATTTAAATGTTCCCTGACACGAACAGCGTAATGTGCTGGACACCCATCATTTTGTAGCCACATCTCATTTCTTATCTCTTGTGGGACGTCTTGCAGTAAACTAGGTAAAGTATTTGCTAAAAAATTCAAATACATATCCGCATTTAATATTGCCGGCAATTCGAATGGACCAATGATTTTGCCATTAATAATGCCAGTCCATAAATTAATTTTAAATTGATATTGCGATCGGTCTTCTCGGATAAGTCTTGGGTTTTCGAGTTGCCAGCTGTGTATGTTGTGAAGATTCAAAAAACCATCTTTTCGACACGTTGACTCGTCACTCCATAAAATTTTATTAAAAAAACTTTGGTCTTCCCTCATCTTTCGCAGCATTATGCGACAAAATGTTATTCTCGCAGCAGCGTCCCTTGGCATTAATGTTTGGACCCTTTGATAATGATAGGGATATAATTCATGCCTTTTTAAAATCCTGTGTACAGATTTTTGAGGTATACCGGTGCGCCTTGAAATTACACTTATGGACGTACCAGGGTCTTCTGCAACTATTTCCAGTACTTCGGCTGCACTGTGGCGTTGTGGTCGTCCTTCACTCGCCCCGCCTACGCCGGTCCCAGGAAATCGTCCTTCCAAAAATGTGTTGTGCACTCTTATGAAGACACGATAGTCAGGATGCCGGGCATTTGGATATTTTTCCCGATAAACTCTAGCAGCTCTATTGGCGTTGCCATCACATAAACCATAAATGTAATGCATGTTTACGTATTCGGCCGGCGTGTATTGTTGAGGCATGATATACAAAATTTTCCAAAATAACACGTGCAATCGATAGCACAACACGATGCCCATAAATGAGAGCTGAGTTGTCAATATCACCAGGTTAACAAGTCCAAATCACAAAGAAAATCTAAGTCCGATATTAGAAAGCAGTAACAAATTGACGACAGTAATGAAAACGAGAGCACATGCGATGGTCAAAATCACACTGAGAGATGTATCAGGAGTGCGCCCTAGCTAAACGCATGCTAACCTTTTCACACATCGTGAGTGTGAAAGGGACGGTGCATCATGCAGTGTGCCTAGTAACAATGTCCTTTTCACGCGGGGAGACCCTTTGTATTGCTGTCTTTGTTCATTTTTTTACCTGATGATCCTTTTTACGAATAAACTTGTAACATGTTTGTCGCATGTAACTATTAGAGCACATCAATTTTAAAATTAAACACCTTTATGAAATGAGGAGGCATGAAATTTTTTTGACAAAAAACTACCTAGTTTTCTTTGAATATCCTTAATAGTGGCCCCATAGTGTTTGTGTAAAGAATCTTGGCAGAAATAAATCATTCTGACGAAGTTTTATAACCATTTACAACATTACATGAAAAAAATATTTTCTCACCTTGATATTGATCTCGCTCATGTAGCTTAATATTACTTGTGAAGTATGCATTGTTATACCTTTTTAGAATCTACACATACTAGATAATTTATTAAGATCATGGGCAGCTATAGCGCCGTACTTTTTTTTTACACAGTAAATGATCAAAAGTTGACCCTAAGTAAAACAAAAACATAAAAAATCTTAAAATGACAATTTTGAAAATGACCAACGTTAAAAACGCCTAAAACAGTACTAAAACTAAATAATACACATCTTCAAGACTATAATACAAAAAAAATGACACAGAAATACCTAAATTTAACGAAATGGCAACGGAATGAATGCAAAGAGTAGCGAAATTTATAAAAAAACATAAAAGTCTACGCCATTTCCATACGGTTAGAAACCCTGGCAAAAAGATACGATTTTCTAATAGTCTCATAGCCGGACCAACTCCAGTTTACGACTTATCCATTATTTACGACAGACCCTGTATGTATTTATATCAGTTGTCTAGTACCCATAACACAAGCTCTGCTTAGCTTGGGACTAGACGGCGTTGTGTGTTAAATTGTCCGAAATATTTATTATTATTATTATTATTATTATATTATTATATATACAGACCTTTAAAACGAAAAAAAATGCATGTTACTGTACGTACTGTTATGAACTACTAAGCGACGATATCAATATGACGATAACGGTTCAGAAAGAAGATTATTGGAATTTTATTGAGATTTATCTAAAATTAGTTTACTAACGGAATATATAAATGAAATACTGTTTATAAAAATTGGCTTTCAGAACTTTGTACACTTGCATTTCTGAACCAAATTAAGAAGCGAACAATGAATATAAACCGATTTTATAAACATGTAAGGTGCATGGGTAAATTTAAACAAATATTTATTACATTAAAAATATTGGGTTCTGGATTTACTCATGTTTAAAATGTCATTCTATTCTACTATTTAGTTATAGTATGTATGTAATTTTACTTGTCAAATTTTCGTATATGTTGCATGTAACTATGTATGTACAGTCAACCTCGAAAGTGGCTGACCATTTTAATGTGCCAATAATTCATATAAAACCGTAGCATATATAAAAAGCTTACCAAGCTTAGCGTCAGAATTAATTGATCATCTTATAAGTTCAAAGTGATATAATTGCGCCCTACGCCGCTCTGATACATGCAGCAGATATTGACGTATAAAACATAAAATTTTAGCAAAAAATTATAATTTTCCTACAATTACAATCAATTAAATTTCAAATTCGGTAGGTAATTATTGTTTTTGTTTTTTTAATACTTAACAAATATGTTTATAATAAAAATGTACTAAAGTATACATTGTTAAAATCATTGAATAGTGTACCCATATAAGCATGTTTTTGTTTTAGCAATAAAATTTAAGGATTTTCTAAGTAATGAAAACGCAGGCCATTTCATTAATTTCATACTAAACGCTAGCATATATTCACTCGTCCTAGTGGTGACACATTAAAAATATATTGAATGTGGTGTTTATGATGACGGTATTTTCACTATATTGATATTGTATTTGTGACATATCACGTTATTATAATTAGGTAATATAATTGAAAATATAATAAAAACAAAAGACATGCCAGTTACGTCGTGCAAGAAATGAATGGCATGGTCATTCAAGGAAAAAAAAGGAAGGACAACATTTAAAAATAACTATCAAACACCAAAGTATACTCTAAATGCGTGTATTAACGCTACTTTTGGCAGTGTGTTGTTAAGTGACTTTTGGCACTATGTCATTCAGTTACATAAGACTGCGATGTTCAGCTAATTTTGACTATTAATGATGATCATTAAATTCTGATGCTAGACTTTGTAATAGATTTATGTGCGCTAAATTGTATATCAGTTTTGAAAATTTGGGCATGGTCAGCTACTTTTGAGGCTGACTGTACACGGCAAGACGTGGTTTTAATCGGCCTTAATTCTTTGTTCGCAAAGTGCTATCTCAACTTTTCTATTAGATATTATCACATGAGTTTCATTTTTCACGACAATTAGTAGATGGTTAAAATTAACTTTCAAAATTGATTTTGAGAGTTAGCTGATTATACGTTAGAGCAAATAAACGTGCATTAAAATCAGTGCTGCCTTACCGTTTATCCAATCTTCACGTAACACGCATACCCATTGTTAGGAATACAGAAAAAACGCACAAAGGTTATTTTTCCCGAGCGATGAAAAAAAACCGTTTTTCTGTTAGTAAAGCCACGGTTGAAATCTTGCACCAACAGCCAGCTGTGTATAGATACAATACCAGTAAAGATCCTATTTTTTTTTAAGTATTCCGGTAAAGATTTGTCCAAATACTCGTACCTACATGGCAATAACAAAAAATTAACTAGTTAGAATTTGCAGTTATAGACCAACATCTTATGTCCTTTCTATTGCGAAGAAATATATCAAAGTAATTCCAATATCGTCACCATTTGTCAACCAGTGTCAATTATATCACTTAAAAACGATGTTTACAGAAACGTGACATAACTTTTTGTCAATTAATTTATTAATCTCGCTCTAAATATGAAAAAAAATATGATTTTATACTCTATGAACCCCATTTCATCAGATAAATACATAATTTTAGTGGTTCTTGATTACTGTCATCATGCCTATTTATGATATTAGTGCGGATTTACTAAAAAAAACTTGTTCTATAACCAAAGCTATTTCATAATATGTTGCTGTTGTTGTTTTTTCACTATATATTTAAAGGTCGTTCAAAATCTTTGAGGTCGTCTGAATCCTTAAAACTGACAGTACCAACTAACCATTGAGCTATTAGTAACTCACTACGAGGTTCTAAGAAAAATCATTTACAGGCTCTCTGACTACAGATTGCTCTACCAATATGTTTTATACGAGCCAAAACATTATCTGTCTTATAAAATGAAAAATATAAGTTTAATCTATACTAATAATAAAGCTGAAGAGTTTGTTTGTTTGTTTGAACGCGCTAATCTGAGGAATTACTGGTCCGATTTAAAAAAATATTTCAGTGTTGGATAGTCCATTGGTCGAGGAAGGCTATAGGCTATATATCATCACGCTAATATTAATATGAGCACCAACGAAGAATGTTTCAAAAACGGGCAATTAAAGACGCAAACGATGTTGCGTGGGTCAGCTAGCTATTAATTTATAAAACGCGTTCACAAAACAACAAACAAACATACAGGTGAAGCTAATAAAAGCGTATTAATAAAACAATTTATTATTAGAGAAATTTATCTTCATATTACATGCTCTAGTTTTGAAGCGTCAAATGCAATAACGTATTTAGTTTTGTTATCATTGTTTTGCAAACCTTGGTAGGTACGTATTACGTATACACCACCGCGAATATAACAATTAACCTCTTTTTCGAAATAGTTACGGTTTTTTCTTATCATACTTCTATTTAGTTTGACTGTGTTGAAATTCAATTTATTTTTCAGATTATAAGTCGTAGTAGTTGTGTGTAGATCGTAGGTATTCACGTCAAAAATGTTCTGTATAAACCGAATTAAGAGGTCAGATTGGCTAAAAACCAGTGTTGTAACAATATTGAACAAGAGAAGAAGAACTATCTAATTATTGCAACGTTAAGTGACTCCCTTTTTTGTTATTGATATCTTTATTTAAATGTATACAATGAAAATGCTCCGTGGGAGAGCCACATTTCGACATGAATAGGCCGGCTCGACCGGAGTGATACCACGGCCTAACAGAAAACCGGTGTGAAACAGCGCCTGCACTGTGTTTTACCGAGTGAGTGAGGATACTGGAGGCCCAACCCCTCCCAATCCCGCAAAGGCTGGCAACGCACTTGTGATACCTCTGGTATTGCGGGTGTTCATGAACGGCGGTAATCGCTTACCATTAGGTGATACGTCTGCTCGTTTGCCTCCTATTCCATAAAAAAAATAATAGTGCGGGTATGTCTCCGTCACAGGCCGCAGAGTATTATTCCAACTATAAAAAACCCGGCGACCATGCTGACGGAATGTTTGCACACACCGGGACGGTGGCAGTGCCGCCGGAAATACCGCTGACATGGTGTTTAGGAACCCTAATATGACTGATCAAGGAAAGTCAGTCAGTTTGTATTCATTAGTTAATTTATGTTAAGAAAAAAAGTAAACAAAAAGTGCTTCCAAACTCGAAGTTAAACATTCATCACAAGGAGTTTTTTATCCATCTCGCAGTCGCCATTAATTATTCGTAATCATTATAAAGTTTTGTCATTAAATAAATTTATAATTTATTTAATGACAAAACGTTACAAAAGAAACAACACTATGTCTGCATAATGGAGATTTTGATGAATTAAAGGCGATTGTGGAAGTTGACGAAACTCAATCTACAGCTGAGCTAGCAGCAGCTTTTAATGTAAGCATCAAAACAATATTGATCCATTTGCGACAAATTGGCAAGGTAAAAAAGCTTGATAGATGGGTGCCCCACGACCTTAACGATCGCCAGCGCAACGTACGCGTCGAGACCTTTCTTTCGCTGCTCAACAGGCAAAGAAATGAAGGAATTTTGAAACGAATAGTTACGTGCGACGAAAAATGGATTCTGTTCGACAATCGAAAGCGCTCAGCAAGTTGGTTAGACCCTGGTTCAGCACCAAAGCAATGCCCTAAACTAAAAATGACCCCTAAAAAGGTGATGGTCACTGTTTGGTGGTCTAGTGCGGGTGTGATTCACCACAGCTTTTTACAAAACGGCATGAGCATTAATGCAGATGTGTACTGTGAAAAACTGGAGAGAATGATGGAGAAGCTTGCACATCTGCAACCAGCTTTGGTCAATCGGTCGTCCCCACTGCTCCTTCACGACAACGCGCGACCCCATACTGCGCAACAGACAGTCTCCAAGCTGCAAGAGCTGGGGTTGGAAGCTCTCCCTCATCCGCCATACTCACCAGACCTTGCACCTACCGACTATTACTTTTTCCAAAATTTAGACAACTTTTTAGTGGGTAAAAAATTCAATTCCCGAGAGGCAGTACAAAATGCCTTTGAAGAGTTTGTTGCCTCCCGTCCAGCTGATTTTTACAAGAAGGGCATCAATAAACTGGCAATGCGTTGGCAAAGATGCGTCGATTGCATGGGTGATTACTTCGAATAACAGAAATAAAAAAGTTTGAAAAAATAAGTACTTTCACTTATTGCATACAAAACGGCAATTTCATAGGTAAAGACCTAATATTATGAAGTGTGAAGCAAAAACTTTTTACCACTACGAAAATTATGCGCACGGAGCAGTAATAAATTTAAAGTTTACATTGAGGCTGAAAGCTACAAAAAATAGTATGGTATAATTTTGGACACTGAGCGATTACTACTATTCAAAAATATATCTGATTTTTATAAAAATAACTGATCGCTTGGATGATCGGGATCTCATTTAGTATAAAATTTTAATTGAAATAGAGAAGAACTACCAATTTTCTCATTTCATTTCGTAGTTTTATCCCGTTCTATAATTGTAATGAATTTCATTCAATCTCTAGCCAGTATTTAGTTGCAGTACCAAATTATCAATAACATCGCTATTAAGAAATTTAAAAGCAAGACTTAGCTTCCGATTACTTTCTATAAAATTTACTGCTCGATTATAGTTGGTATAATTTGGGTTGCGGTTTGAAATACATATAGCTAGGTTTCGTTCGATTGGACTTTTAAAAAACAGGTTAAATTTACAACAAAATAACAGGTTTTATTTTTAATTTTAAAGTAATTGATTAGACCATGACATCACACATTACTTTAAAATTAAGTAAAGTAACAAGTAAAATGAAAGACTTGTTTATTTAGTTTAACATTTATATGCTCTCACTGTTCGCGACCGCCGCATTACACATACATTTTTAAACCCCTGGTGGCTTTTCTATTCTATGCTCATGAAGCTATGTGTTTCGTGGAAGTAACTCTACTGTCCTTAACGTGTCCTTAAAAGATAGCTTGAACTTTCTGACAGATGATAGACGTAACTGACGAAGTAACTTTGAACAAACGTCAGATTTACAATTTTATTTTGTATCACCTATATTTTCATTCTTTACTTACCAGTTTTATTACAAATTAAGTGCCTTACATTATGAATATAAATATTCTCACCTCAAATGTGCTATATATGTACATACCTATCGATAACTGTCATAGTGTTGGACCTATATTTTACTTACTGGTCTTCGTACCATACGGAATTGACGTGAAAGAATTTAGGAGCCGGATATAGACACATGGTAACGTATATTATGTAGAAACCAACACATCATCTCTCTTATATTGGCATCGGTTAAATGTTCTATGTTCCATCATAGGTACTACAAGATATTTAATAACCCCCCGAGGATTAAGTTTTCCAAGAAGCCAGGCAGATCTACTACTATTATTTTGAAGTGACTACCCTTCAAGTAAAATCGCAGGCTGACAAACAAATTTCTGTCTAGGATCTTGACTCCTTTCAAGCAAAGAGGCGTACACGAAATTTACCATACCACTGACTCTCTCACATTTCCCTAAGCTTTGGAGGTCGTAGATCAATCTGCGTTGTCAGTCACGTAGTGTCTCTTTTGTAGGATGTAAGAGTACCTCTCCTCATCTGGTTCTTAATCTAAAATTGACTCTTCTCAAAACTCAGTTTGGAATAGAGACACAATAATGTGGTTTAGGTCTTCCTACACCTTTCCACACTACTACTGAACGGATTTATTATAGCCTTTAGAATCAATCCGTCCAGTTATAGCGTTATAATAATTGACGCGGCACTCACGCTCGGTTTGTAGACTGCAACGACGATAATAACTGAGATGGTTATAGCTTAAAAACCGTGCAAAACTTAGTTTTCTGCAATTGTCTTAACAACTAGAAACGACTAACTAAAAATGTATTTCTACGCATCACGTTTCCAAAAAATAGTTCTACGTCTGCGCAATAAAACTGACATACTATTGTAATATTAATCCTTAGCAGATTGCAGAAGAAGGCCGTGAAGCAGAAGCTAGTGCTCCCGCAGGGGTGGCTCGTCGTGCACACCCTCCGCCACACGCACATTCACCTCATTCACCACACTCACAGAATCAGCGCTGGATGCGTGCCGCTGGTAAATGTAAACCAATTTCTTAAACTAATGTACTATAATCAGATTAACACAGACCTTAAGAGCGTCACAAATGGTAAAGGTAATATATCACTGACAATACAGTTTGCATGGACTATCATCACAGACGGCTTAGATTATGTGTTTATTTTAAACTATTAAGCAAAATTGAAGTTGTATATTAAAATAATAATAATAACTCTTTATTGTACACCAGATAACTAAAGAAATTACTTAATGCTAGGTCAGTACAAATGGTGACCTTATCGCTTAACATGCAATCTCTTCCAGGTAACCGTGTATCTAATTTGCATATTTAGTGGAGGAATATACTTATGAACCTTAACAGTGTTGAATGTAAAATATTACAGTAGTTCGCCGTCTGTTATGCCTTTAACGGAATATTCAATTTGAATGAAGTGCTTTTTTCAGAACCTATGTAGCAACCTTAATGCTTAGTAGCTTGACTCGTCACACATAACTTTGTTTCGTCTTATGTTTTCACACTCATGCCGAAATATATATTATAATACATAAATTATTGTAAATTTACAAAACGCCTTATCATGATGATATCAGTATAAATATTTTGTATCAGCTGGTTAAACATTGGTATGTTTTTGCAGACAGCGAGAGTGGTCCACGTGGGCGTGGTATGCGACGTGGACGACCTTCCAGAAGATCGCATAATTACATGAGGTTTTAGATTAGTTTAGCTTGTAAGATAAAACTCCTTATATAGTTCCATTCTATAATCTTAATTGGTAGTTTACATTTTAGAATACTGATTTTTATGTTATTTTGGCACGGTGATTGTATGTGGATAAGTATGTCGTTTATTTAACTTTCATGTTTTTTTTATTCCAGTCGCCATTTTTGTAAGCTATATCATTGTTTCCTTTGTGTGTACATGACATGTAATAAAGTAAAATTTTCCAAAGTCAAAAAATGTCGACGAAAATAAATTACATATTTTATAAAACATTTTGGATTTTTTTTTTGGTACAAATCACTATTTGTTCTTTGGTTATTTTATAAGGAGATATAACTTTATCTTCACTCCACACTAGTGTTAATACTTAAACACTAAATACATATATTCAAAACTGTTTTTCAATATAACACTTGTTTTTTGTAACTTTAAATATGACATATATTAGAAAAATAAAAACATGCATCTTTTTATACATTGTTAAGTATGGGTTTCTTAAGTATAAAGTTTATGTGATACCTACACAATTAAGCATGTATGTGGCTTTACATACTTCTTGTTGTATACTAAATTTTTCAATTCCAATCAATTATAAATATCAGTTTCAGATGTCTTAAATAAAAGGTTTAATGTATACTAGGGACAGTTTGCCCTTTATAAATTGAAGATAATTAAAAGTTAGTTAAAGATCTCGACACTAACAACGTAATCAAATCGTAATTAGTAAATTATTATTAAAGACGTAGATAATTTTGGTATTAGCATTTAGATTCTTCTTAAAAGGATTTTTCAATCGAAAGCCCACATACGTTTAGTAATAATATTATACACATAGTTAAGTGTTTAGTAACATTGTTTTAACGTAAATTGTGATGCATATAATTTAAGTTCCACTAGTCATCTAGCTCATTCAATCAAGTCTTAAAAAGTGTCGAACAAAATAAAATTCCTTCAAAATTTTACTCAATAAGACTACCATTGTGTATATGTTATCATATGATTGTCATTACTTTTCGTACCTAACCGACGTAGAGCTTAAACTATTTATGCCCAGTTCCTATATTTAAAAACGATCCGTTCTAGGTACGAATAGTAGTATATTATACGGAGCGTAAGCTAAAATCGTTCCTATAAAAAAATAATTGAGAAACGGTATTTACGACTCGTAGTCGGTTGTAGAATTTTTTTACACGATGACGATTCGTTAAATATAGGAACCGGACATTAAAGAATGGGGTGTCAATAGGTTCGTGATAATGGGTATATAAATTGTATGAAAAGTGGTTACGTAATTGAAGGATAGGTTTTGTACTGTGTTTTTGTTACTACACTTAGCATTGATCAATAAATAACACACCTTGTAACATAAAATTGACTGTGTTTTTTTTTTATTTAATTGTTATGTTTCTTTCCTAACTCAATGCATACGAGTGTCCACCACGACCGGCCAATTAGGGACCGAATTTGCACTTTCACAGATAATAAAACTTGAGATATTATGAACCCTGCAGATGTTTCACAGTTTTATGATTTGACTCTTAAGATTTGTAATGTATCAAAACAATGCATTGATGTTTCGTCAGTTACAAATATAATGTCGACAATCATATGGTAACAAATATTGTGTGGTCTCTCTATTTTTTATTCAGGTCTCTTTGACTTACTTAATACGAGAATAACGGTTTAAAAGATGTTTTACTAAACATCAATAATATATTCAGCTATCACACTACATTAAACTATAACATTAACACAAAGGTACTAAAGTTTTATAGCCTACACATGAAGTGGTAAAAAAATGAGATAATAAAAACATATGACTTCCATATGCAATTCTTAAATTTTCACATAATATGTAAATAATAATAAATAAAGCATTCAAACACCGTAAAATGCGCTAGACGATATTTTAAATACTATAGTCGGTGATTACTGAACTCTGCTATATTATGCCTACAGCCAAGCATGATATCGATTTGTCTAGTTATTATTGTAATATGATAAGCTAAAAGTAAGTAGTAAAGTGATTTAACAGTTTTAAATCTCGAATCAGTATTTCCACATGTACCAGCCGAGAGATGCGTTTCGCGCAGAGTGTAGTTATAACTTTAGCATATTCCTTTATTATTTTGTTCATAATCAAGTACAGTACGCGTTCACATTCGACCATTGGTTGACTATGCTATCATCAGCTAGCCGTCCCCAGTAGTCGAATAAAGTAATTTGCTACCACGATATAAATTATAACTACATGATACGATAAACCTAAAACAGAGCTCGTACACTACAGCTATTAAACGAATTGTCGACTATAAATACGATATACAATTATGTACCTACCGTGCTAGAATAACCATAGCATCGTGTTTGTCCTAAAATTCATAATTAGTACAATTGACAATTTATAAATGCCCGACGTAATGTGACGAGAGAATATGTCATTACAAAAGAAAATATGTAATTATTCACATAATTTATGTTTGGACCTTTAATAGTCTATCTTTAATAAATATATTATTGTTGAAGTAACCTTACTGGATGGGGCACTTTGTTAACAACAAAAGATTGTTATTAGAATAATAAGATTCTGTGACATTCATATCTTAGATTATTATATGTTTGGACCGAGAGTCACGCTACAAAACAACTAAACAAAGTGGAGCCGATGGTATGCTTGCACATTGACTGGCGACAACGCACAACGCACCTGCCACACATGTGGCCAACGATTGTATACTATTTTTTCGACGCTTTCTTAGTCTATCTAAACATATTAACGATCTAGGAGTCCTTTTTTTTTAATACGTGCGTGTTATAGTTGGTTATTTTGGGTTTTTTGTTACGACATGCAACATATATAAAACATTTATTAATTATAATGTTATTCACTTATTCATTACAAATTAATAACTTGAAACACAAAATAGCATTTAGTAATTATTTAGACAATTGGTATTTTGCTGAATCATTGTTGGTAATATACGTCGCTGTAATATCCCTATAGAACATTCTTCATACTTATGTGTTTTTGTATTATTGGTCTCAAAATATAACTTAAATAAACCAGTATTAAATTAAAAAGGTACAAACATAAATTTCTTTACAAAAGGCAGTTCTTGGTAACAACTAATATGCCTGAACTTTCTGGTTCGCTTTGGTAAGTCGCATTGAAAGCTATACTGAAAGAGGATTATAATATAATTAAAGACAAGTACTTCCATTTGTAAAATCTATTCTACTCAAATAAATTAAGTTAAAAATTACTATTATTATTTTATTTTAAAAACCTATCTTTTTGAAAAATATGCAGTTTATTATTTACCTGAGATTAATTTGTCTATCTTTGTATCAGGATGATAAGAATTAATCAAAATTCAAATACGGAGGAAAAGTTTTCATAATCTTATAAACCTGTTTTCATTTGTTTGACTAACTTAGATAAGTCTTTTACATACTAAGTAGTGTCACAAATTTTAAGATATCAGTATTTCACTAGAATTACTTAAATGTGACTAAGCTCACTTTAAAATATAAACAACAGAAAAGTTGCTTCACTTCAATTTAAGAAAACATTTAATATAAAAACGGCATTATAATACAATTCACTTTAAAGTATCTTAATACATAGTAAAACCTCCATTGAGTTTTGTTTTTGTTGGTGACTAATAACTCATCACATTTAGTAGGCCATGCTGCTTACATTTCATAAATTATTTTCAATATATGTACCATAAAATGAACACTAGAATTTACTTTACTAGAACAAGGCAAGAGAAGAATTTTCATCAATCCCATCTACATATCCCCCATAGACATAAAACACACTGTTCTAACTTTCCAGAGCAACATTCAAACCGAGCCTACTATTACATATATTTAGAAATAAAAAATGAATCAAATACAACTAATACATACTAAGTATCCATGTATTATATACTTACTTGACATGAGCATAGCCAGTTCAACCTTATTGAAATAAGTTTTCAACAAAATTATTAAGGATGGGTTCAGGCAGCATACAGTAAGGGTTGCTGTGGTGAATATTAGGGAAGTCCTATGTTCAGCTGTGGAGCTACCTTGTAGGTGATATGATGATGATAAATTATCAGGTAAACTGAAAACTAAAAGGAAACAAAATATATTCATCAGCACCATGAATACTCCATCCCTTAAGCACCACTGAATCACTTTATTGCAATACTTGAATAATGTATCGCTAATAATCATTTCTGAATGAACAGACAAACAAAACGAATATTCACCATGTATTTATAACTACTCCCTAGATTAACAATTAATTGTCTTAAGCAAATTACTGCACGGTTGGCCGAGTGGTGTCAGCGGTCGCCATGCCACTTGCTACTGCGCCAAGTGTCGTGGGTTCAAATCCCACGCGGTACCTACAACACTTTGTGTGATCCACGAATTGTTGTCCCGAGTCTGGATGTTCTTTGTGTCCGTTTCATGTATGTTTGTAAAGTCCCCCACAACACAGGATGTTTATTCCTAATGTGGGAGTTGTCTTTTTAAAAGAAGAAGAAGACTTAAGGGAGGAAAGTGTGAGCTGTTACCCTAAACTTAGAGATTGATGGAATCAAGGCTGTTATTAAATCTTTAGCAATTAAAACTGCAGAAATCAACGATTGTTAGTACAATAACAATAGCACTACTGTTAAAAATTCAACTTTACAAAATATCTTCTTGATCAATGTGAAATTCAAGAACCTTGCAATCAATATATATTTTTTCAAAATATAACTTTGCAGCATGACTAAACAAAAAAACCTGAATAAATAGTGTAATCTGTTAACTCATGACAATAAGTTATTATGGTTTCACTAAGATTGTTATCTTATTTTTGCAACTATAGATCCTTAGCCTTAGTACCCAAGCTACCAAGACTCAGTATGTATTTTTAAATACTTTACCTATATAATATAAAATGGATAAACGAACAAAAGTGAATCTCAAAAACCCACTAATTGCATATTAATTAAACAATTATTGAACTATTAATTTTGCTTGAGTTTCTAAAGACCTTCCTCCATATTATTAACAGGATATTACTGAGGTACTTTGGCAATAAGTCGCCATATGAAGGACTTTGTTGGTTAATTCATATATTTGTTAAGTATCACTTTGTTAAATTAGGATGAAAAATATACAAAGGAAAAAAAAACAGATTTAAATAAATACAAACACATGTGGTATATTTTTTTATTGTTTACATACAGGAATAATTATATGCCTAAACCAAATGAAGAATTAGAATCATTGCAATATTTGCTGAATATTTAAGCAATAGCATTATCATAAGACAATGTGTAGGTGCCCATAAATTGAAATTACCAATATATAACACAAAAGGTACATCATCATTATACTAAGCCTTAAAATTAAGTTTCACCATATGGTCAGATATTTAAACATAGTATAATAGTAAAATTAAAATAATGAAAATATTTTAAATCACAAAGTTAATATCCATAAACATTTTCATCAGAAAAGGCTATGTAGAGAAAGAAATCTTCGTCATGATGCTCTTGGTACAGAGAGCCCATTGTTGCAGATGTAGGAGGGATCACATTGTTAACGAAAAAGAACAGCGCGTCCTCGGGTCTCAGATGAATACGTTTCCTGATCAGGAAATAAAATTGTCCAACAGTTAAATCAGATGGTACTAAATACTTCTTCTTGTCGAGGTCTCCAAGTCTAGCCTTCGGAGCTTTCTCAACAATTACTGGCACTCGATCCGGATACTTCCTGCGAATTTTCTCGCCTTCGGTCTTTCTCTTTTCAAAAGAATGTTCTTCTTTGTATTGGAATTTCATTTTTAATGTTGTGCACTCAACAATTTGCCAAACTATCACGAGTAATGTCGGCTCTGATAACTACTGCGACTTGTTTTTTGTTTTTGCGTTATATGAGTACAAAGCAATGACGCAATCAGCTGATATGACAAGCTTCGGCGTCTATTTTTGATTTTTCATGTTGGCAACCTAAATTTACCAAAAATAAATTCTGTATTGTCTATGGTTGTTATTTTAGATTAATTAATTAATACATAACTCTGGTTAATAATTTTAGTGTGCTATTACATTTCTATAATTTAGCAATTAATTCTTTTTTGTGGCTCTATTTTCTAAAACTAGAGCTGCACAAAAATGCAAAATTTCAGTAAGAGTAAATAAAAGAACATTGTTACTGCCTTCGCTCTAGCTACGCCGCGCCTCTAGGCTCCCCTGCTTAACTCTGCAAGGGGTTTATCTGGATTTTTAGTCCACATTGATCTCATATGGGATCTTTTTGGACTTTTTTATTATTTTATTCCTTAGGGGATTTATTTGCTTTTTTTGTCTAAACCAACCATATATTATCTAATGGATTCTATCTCATATTATTAGCCTTTCTTAGAATAAATAAAGTTCTTAATTTTGAAAGTTTAAATCATAAAATTTTGTTAAGTACAAGAAATATTTAAACGTTCGATATTAATCTTATAGAATAAATAAAATTTTACTATCATGCAGTTTAAAAATATAAAACGATAGTCCTGAAAGTTGGGTTTACAAAAACTGACAAATAAATCGCCTGGAGCTAAGGGTTCAAATGATTTGAATAGATGGTTTTTTTTTAAAGACGGTCCCCATTTCATCTCATCAATTTTTTTTATATTTTTATCATTATTTTCATCACGAAGAAGACTTGAAGACTTATAATTTGAACACTTTAAATACTTGACATTGGCAAAAAAGCTGTTTGGCTGATGCCACCTCATCAAAATAAGATAACTTGCTTAAATAAACCTATTTAAAGTAAATAATGTAGCTGTATACGCTGTAAAAAAAGCTTCTAAGTGATAATATAGATGAGTTTAATAATGAGAAGGTGATGGTTTCTCTTTGCTATGTCTTAACATTCAAGGAAGCAATAAACCCTTCAGAGCGTAAGTGAAATAAACTCACTAATAGACAACAAGACTTGGGAATTAGTAGAGTTATTTGGTAACTCTATCTAAGCAATTCCGTCTTCGGATGATTCGTCTCCGGATTCGTTTTTATTTTTATTTGATTAGTACAAAGCTAGATTCGTGATAAAAAGATACTTACAGAATAAAGGCATTGAATCTCTCAAAACTTTGAACCCCGTTGCCAGAAGTAGTCCTACAAGAAAGAGCACTACGTATTGCACTAAGTTTTGCAGCAAAAGTAACACTAAGTCTGGCGCAGTTTGATGTGAATATGAATGTGATGATAAGTAATTTAATGCTAGTTCTCATCATGTTAACGTCAATATGTAGGTACTATGTAAATATCTTAATTCTCATAAATAAAGCAAAACTATTTAATTAAATACATAATCTTTCACTAATTTGGGAATAAAAAATAAGTGTACATGGCAGCATCTTACTTAAATTGCTATTATTATTTTATTATTTCGAATAATGCGTTATTTACCATAATTTCAATACATTTTTTTATTGTATAGGGGCAAACGAGCAGACGTATCGCCTGTTGGTACACTAAACTACTTTTCGCATGTATATATATATAGACTATACGTATATATTATATATAGATATACATGTGAAAAGTATTTCTGCTTGATTTGCTACAGTTTTTTGATTTAGTATTGCATTTTTTTACTACGCATTTGCCCATTTTAATAATTGTTGATGTCATGTGTCACTACGTCAATGTACGAGTAGGTTGGCGCTACATTGAACATATGGAGGGTATCTCTACCCTCCATAATTGAACACTAAACTGACGTTTGCATCGATTAAAAAAAATCTTTTAATTTCGGCCTGTGTATTTTTAGTTCGTAATTGCTAATCTATTGTTTTATAGATCAATGGTTCAAAATGTAAAATTGTTAACATGCTCACCAAACCACTGTATGAACCTAGAATAAAAGAACTCAAGACATCGGCTGGAGTTTCTAAGAAGAGAGGTGGATGTTAAGAATAGACAATCTATTGCTATTCTTTTAGGAACTCTTTAGTGTTGTTTACCATGAAAATTGACATAAATGAAAATTATCCTTGTCAATACTTGTTCATCAAATAAAAGCTAAAATAAATTGTTAAATAAATTCTCCTGGATAAATCTGTATGTTTCACTATACGCATCACTCTAGATATATTTACTTTAATGTAAATTCACATTGGATTAAAAACTCAATTTTAAGATTCCCTAGGGGATCAATGTAGACAAAAAAATCTGATAAATCACCCAAGTAGTCCTAGTGGACGGGGCCTTAATGATTTGTTCCTCTGTTGTTACTTTTAATGCTACCGGATACTGGCATATATGGCCAGGCCAGGCTACAAAATCCATCAGCTCTTCAACAGAGAAAAAATACTAGGCGCTCTTAGTTTTTCATACTATATGTACTTGAAATAAAACCCGCGCACGAAGGTTTCCGTACCATTATATTCATAAGTATATATATTAATCCTCCTCCAATCATATCCTTTCCCTCGGACCTCTGAGGTGTTCAGACGTATTTATAGTATCCTGCGACAATTTTTATTTAATTTTGAACATAAGTTTTTCTAATAAATAAGTTTACAAAAATAGTGCGTAAATTACTGGGAGTTCTTTGTTTACTGCTTCCCGTCGAAGAGGCTTATGACTCATCGCTTGGTCATCTGGGCTGTCAATTGTGATCGACGCCCACTGCTGCCGACGTCCATCTGTGTTACCGCGTGCAAGAAGGGGCGTTACGTCCCTCCGCCAACCACTGCGCGCACGCACACGTCCAGTAGAAGTGGGAGGTATGTTTATACGTTTAAACTCCTAATAGTGCTTGTATCCTGGTAGCGACGCAAGGTCAAGTTTTATCGTTTGAGCGCCTGTACATCTTATTTGCGCAATATGCGTTTGAAACGCAAGCCGCCTAAAATTTTATAGCTGTCACAATATTATGAGGTTGATGACTCCGAACCAAACAGTGCTTCAATGCGATGTAAATATGACAAATCTGAGTGCTACGCGTCGACCAAAGCGAAAACGAGAGAACGACCTCAGCGCTTTTAAACAAGAATTTATTCAAATATTTAATGATTGAAAATCAGAGCAGAACAAGAAATTAACATCTTCACAAGAAGGTGTTACGATAAGTAAGCAGAATGAGGCTATACGGGACATGGTTGAATTTATATCAGCGAAATATGATGATATGGTGAAGAGGATGAATGAGCTCCAGAACGAAAGAAAGCTTAAGTACCTATACTTATATCATGAACTTGGAAAATAGAGTAGAAAGCTGTGAACGCCAACTAAAAATGTCTAGTACAGAAGTGCGAAACGTTCCTCAAAAAAATAAAGAAACTAAGGCAGATCTAACGGAAATCATAGTTAACACCGGTAAAGCTTTAAATATTCACGTTGCTAAGTCTGATATTCGAGATATCCATCCGTAAGCAAAGTCACATACGAAATGACTTTCAGATGCATAATTTGATAATTTCGCATTCGCAACTCTCTTGTGCTATTGGACACTGACTTTCAGATCGTGTCATAGCGCATCTCCTTCCAATCTCATCTTCACATTCTTCAGTGTTTATGACGGTGGAACCAAGGTACTCATAAGATTTAACAACTGCGCAGTTGCCTATCACAGTGACGTCGGGATGACTTTGATGATTCAGCTCGGTTCACTAACATCATCTTGGTTTTGTCTCTGTTAAGCGTAAGACTGAAGGAGAGGCTTGTTGTCTCCAGCAGGTATTCCATGTTATCTTTCGTTTGAGTTAGAAGGGTAGTGTCGTCGGCATACCTTAAGTAAGAAACCTTTCTATCTCCCACTGAAATCCCTATGTTCCATTATTCCAACAAGATTCTTATAATATAGCTTGGGTGCGAAAGCTTTTTGAGTCAACGTCATCTATCCGAACAGTCGCAGTTGCGTCCTTAAAAAGTCGGCGTATGGGACTAACCAGGTGGAGCGGCACTTCCATTTGAATCAGCACGTCCCATAGAATATGGTTCCATTTCACGGTATCGAAGGCCTTGCGAAAGACGACGAAGCAGATATAGGGTGGGATGTTAAACTCTCTAGACTTTTCGATCAATTGTCGAAGGATTAGGATCTGCTCTCTTGTTCCTCGACCCCTGACAAATCCCGCTTGCTCAATAGTTATCAGATCCCAGAACAGCCTGCATTCTGGTGTTGATGACATGAAAGAGTACTTTGTTGGCGTTGGTTTTTAAAATTGCTATTCTATAGTTAAAGAATTTATTTAGAAAAATACCTTTTTGTATCGATTTATTTCACGAGGTGCTTTTAAAAATCCCGATTTGACTCTCCCTGGCCCAGAACCTGGGTACGCCCATGTATACCAAATTATCATATTTTACAAGTATTGTCTGTCTGTTTGTTCCGGCTAATCTCTGGAACGGTTGGATCGATTTTGAAGAGACTTTCACTGGCAGATAACTGATGATAACGGCTGGATCGATTTTGATGAGACTTTCACTGGTAGATAGCTGATAATATGAAAGTAGCTTAGGCTACTTTTTTAGGCTAGTTTCGACCCGCGGCGTTATCTGACAATTTGTTCTGTACATTTTTTTTATTGAATATTAAAAAAAGATTCAAATCTTTAATTTATAAAGTATGTACAAGAATGATATTAAAGATACGTATTAGTTTTTGATTATTATTTTACGTAAATAATATCCTGTTGTGTATACAAGTTTGGTTATTAGTTTTTTTAAATTACCTCGATTTACCGAATGTTGTAGCACCACCTTTTTGTGAAGGTAATCGATGCCTAAACTAAAGGTAAATTGTATATCAACACTAGTTCAATGGTCGTTTGATTTTGCCGCTTGCCGCGATACTAGCGCTCTAACTAGCGCCTTACATTCATTTTCGTTTGCTTGTTGCTTGCCTTTTTGAGGCTTTGGCGTGGGTTGTGAATTTTTCTTTCTTGTCAATTCTCGATATTTCTAAGCAATATGCGTAAGCGAAAATCTGTAAAGAAAAATGATGATGAATCTGACGGTTCCGAACCCGGGGCTGAACCAGAAGAATTTCAGGATTCAGGAGAGGATTGGACGCCGGAAGCCGATCCGGTAAGTGTTGAATTTTGATTTATAATGCGTATAGAATACATTTTATTCTATAATTGTATTCACTTCATTATTCCGTATTTTAGGGTGTTTGATTACAATATTCAATTTGTATTTTATATTGGTGAAGCAAATTTCACCCGTCAGATCATTATTATGTTAGGTTAAGTTCGTTAGACTACTGCGCTCGCTCTACCTTCAGCACTCTAAAATTGTTACAATTGGAAATATAAACCATAATATAATTATTTTTATACAATGTGAGAATGCACTTTCCAGACTGAACAGCCTGGGCGCGGCACTCGTAAACGAACGTCGAAGCCCTCTTTGAATAATTCTAAGAAGAAACGCAAAAATTCGTCATCAGAGGAAAGTGAGGGTGAAGGTGAAGAAGGTGAGGAAGACGAAGAAGCAGAAGATGAAGAAGGAGACCTTGAGGAAGAGGAAGGTTCTGATGAGGAGAAAAATGGGTCTGATGGAAACAAGTCTGACTCAAGTCAATCTAAAGATGTACCAAAGCATTTCCATGTGAGTTAATCAGTTTAATTTTCAATCTCACTGCATTACCTTGTAGTTATACAATCAAGTGTTTATTTTTTATAAGTGTTTGTTATTTTAATCATAGTAATGTGTCAGTTGACATATGATTGAGCTGAGCATGTAGTTATATTATGCACCTTAATTTTTTTAATAGGATGAAGGTGGTTTTTTATTCTTGAATATTTATAATTGATATTAATTTAACAAATTGTTTTAAAGAAATTATATAGTGAAGCACAGTATGCTAAGTGGTAATTTTGTCACATGACTAGAAATGTAAACAACTATTGACTATTGTAAAAGTGCTTCTTTAACAGTCAAATAGAAAATGTAGTAGTCGGAAATGTAGGTAATTTCTGATAAAAGAGTGTACTCTTTCTTAAAAGGTTGGCAACGCACTTGGGACGCCTCTGGTGTTGTGCATGTTTATGGGCGGCGGTGTTCGCTTACCATCAGGCTATATGTCTGCTTGTTTACCCCTATTCAATAAAAATAAATAAGCAACTTTTCTAAAAATGCAATATCTGGGTGTAATAACACAATGTTAATGTGTGTTTTTCTTGTACTGTGTTGTGACAGATTTAGAATGCAAAGTGTTATCACTCCTATATGCCCCATGAGTGTAAAAAGAAGCGACTAAGTGAGCAAACTATGCAAGACAATATCACTGCGATCACTAAAACAGATGTTGTACCAACTCATCTGACCTACATGGTCTGGACTGTTTTTGGTTGGTATATATGGTATGTCTGGACTGTTTTTAGTTGGTATATATGGTATAGTAGGCTATATCATCCTTTCTAGGGACTGGCATATTATTATGGTAACAGTAGACTTATGGACTATTTACGCAGTGTTTTTTTGTTATTATATATAGATTTTTTCTTTTTACAGTCTGGAAACTTTGTCTTGTTAAAATCTGATGTGAAGTGGGACGGAGACACAGTAATTTCAAAACTGGATGAATTAAATTTGTGGAAAATAGATGGCAAAGCATTACTGCAGAAGTTTATCCCGATGGAATCAAGTGGAAAAGTTTTGCACAAATGTACATGTGTGGTAAGTTTCTTTAATTTTTAATCGGATATTTGTTTAGGATTAATACACAACTGTGATCATAATCTGTGACCATGGCCTGTACCAACCTAGTCGAAAGGTCAGGCATTTTAATACTTTTAGTGAGTGCATTTATTATCGTAAGTAAAGTTAAGTGTCATGGAGTATGATAGTATAAAAGTTAGTAGAATTATTTGAATGGTAAAATTAAATTAGTGACGGGAGAATGGTATATTAAAAAACATGTTTTGATTTTTTCAGTATTCTGGATGGAATGTGGACAACAGAGACAATTATTATCCTATCACTGAAATTCTTGATCGTAATCCTCGTACAGACTCCAAGGAAATATGTGTAGCATTAGATCTAAATGATCTTATCAAAGTAAAGGACAAGTAAATTCATGGTGTTTTCTACTTAATTCAGTTAGATAAGTGAAAGTATAATAATATTGTTTAATTCCTGATTATTTTCTGTAATTCAATTTCATTCCAGACTACTTTGTAATATTTTATAAGCTGGGGATTAAATGTTCAATTCAATGATTACTTTTTATTGTAGAACATTCCTTTATTAAACATCTAAAATTTGAAGTTACAGTATGTTGGATGATGCCTTTTGGTTACATCAAAAATATTTGTGTCTCAATAACCACAAGTTGAAAAACAAATGTTGGAACTAATTATTTATTTAAATAGACAATTATTTTAAAGATTTTGCAATTTTATTGTACACGAACACTCCGGAGGGCGCGCAAGCGGAAGGTGGCCGAGGTAAGTCGGGGTCCAAGGTTTTCCTTTTAGGGCGACTGGTGACCCGAGATGGGGTGCGGGTTATAGTTGGTTCGAGTCCGACATACCGACCTGAGGTGATATTCGAGGGAATTTCCGCACAAAAAAGAGTAACAAAGTTATGTATAGGTAATAAAAAATAATTTATGCATAGCTGGAAAAATTCAATTTCATTCATACATATAAAATCTGTTTATTTTTTATGCTCATGCCTGAATGTTTGCATACATGTTGCTACGGAGATAAGACACATAACATAGGGTTTTATTCAATAATAAATCTTCAAAAGAAAATCAATAAAGAATGATCTTTTTAGGTACTCAATGAGTAAAATGGGACCCTATTACTAAGACTGCTGTCCGTCTTCGGAAAAAACGGGCAGCAGTTCCCATACAGCGGCTTCCATACAACAAACTTGATTGTTTTGATAACGACAACAGGTACATGCTTGAAATGTATAGATACTAGTGCGGAACCCTTCCTGCGTGAGTCCTACTTGCACTTGGACGATTTTTTATTGTTTGTCTTGAAGTAAATATTATTAGTACCATCTAAAAAACGTGCTGTGTAGAAAAACCTTCACTCACTTTGTCCACTGTAATGTATTCTTTCTAGTGTCAAATAATCATTTTTTGAAAATTTTATTTAGGATTAATTCACTAGGATCTGCTATTTTGATCCTCCAGGGGATCCCCATGAAGCCATTGGTACCCAAGGATACCGTTTTAACAAAAGAGCTCTGACCACTAGATACGCTTCTTAAACACCCTTAGGGGGGATTTATTTGGAATTTTGGTTCAAACCCATCCCCTAAAAGGATCTGTGGTGTGGGGATTAAAATGGAAATTATCACTTAGGGTATTACTGTGAAAAACAATTAAAAGTCAAGGAATTTATTGCGAGATCCGGGCGGGTAGGTGTCACAGACATTTACTTGGCCACCATCATGGATTTTAATTTAGAAAAAATGATTTTTTCGCAGAAAATCAGTATTTAGCGGGTACTAAAATAATAAGAGTTTGTAGGTGTTCAATCTGGGGTCACTTTCCTCACCTTAGCCACGCCTATATCTCAAAATTTTGTCGCATATAATCGGAATTTATTAGCAAATCACAGATTTGGTCGGGTGTTAGTAAAATACGTAACGAGTTAAATTTTTTCCTGAAATTATCGATCTAAGTAACTCTTAGACTAGGTATAGTTCAAGAGCGTATTAAAGCCACCTGAAAAAGATAATAAATTTTTAAACAATGATCATCAAATCAGATATTTAGTAACAAATTTTGACCACTAAATTAGGGAGAAAATAGATGTCGACTACGACTAGGTGCGCTAGGTGGTTGTCAAAACATGGTGGCCAAGCTGGAGGAAATAGTTTGACCGCGGAAAACCAGACTGCTGCTGAACTTTAATGCTCCTATTTCTAAGTCAATAAGGAAGGAGGATGATTGGCGAAATGATAACAGGTATAGGAGGATAAACTATAAAACCTGGTATCTTTAAAAAAATAAAGTTTACAGTGTCATCGCTAGTCTTTTACCCGACTTCGAAAGAGTTAGGAGGGTTATGTTTTTCGCATGGATATTTCTTTGGCACGCCCTAAAGCGAGAGCCTAATCGGCTTGTATTTTTATATGAGTCAATAGATTTGCCGTAGTCATAGAGTGACACTGGGTTTTCTTTTTTTTTTTTTTTTTTTCTATTGAATAGTTGGCAAACGAGCAGACGCATCACCTGATGGTAAGCGATTACCGCCGCCCATGGACACCCGCAACACCAAAGGCGTCACAAGTGCGTTGCCGACCTTTGGGGGATGGGGGGGAGGGGTTGGGGTATGGGCCTCCGGTATCCTCACTCACTTGGTGAAACACAGCGCAAACGCTATTTCACACCAGTTTTCTGTGAGGCCGTGGTATCACTCCACTTTTTATTTCTATTTGTAGAAATATAGCTATAATCCAAGATGTACCCAGGTACCTACATCAAAATTTAAAAAAATATTGAAAAGAGAGAGGAGCAAATTTTTTAGAGATAAAATCTAATTGTTATTTAACAGTCTGATCTAGCAAACAAAATACAAAGAACCTTGGGAGGGGATTTATTTAGATTTTTAATTGATAACCGGGTTAGACTACTGTTGGGTTTTTCTTACGAGAAATTCTTAATAGCAATCCAGTATGGTAGATGACGGTGTTTACCGACCGTACTTCGGAGAGCACGCTAAGCCGTCGATCCTGGTTGTAATGAACATCTATGCCAATCGTTATTAGGAAGTCGGTGCCCTTAAATTTCAATCTTTGAATTTAATTCACCTTCAGTGTTGCGGAGTTCCGTGGAAGAACTGAAAATATCCAGGTAACCGGTTGAACCAGTAGCCTACTCCAAATAATTTTGGGAATAATAAAGGCTAGAAAGATGATGAAATAAAATATTTAAAAAAACTTATCTTTTCAGTTCTTCAATGAATTTAATAAAGATGGCAGACATTGACGCAGTCGGGTCTTTTTTTAAATAGGTCATTACTTCTTATTGGAATCTTTTCACAAAATCACAAGTTTAAAAAAAAATTGTTACTTGTACTTGTAGAAATTATTTCTATTTGTTTGTATTTTGTTTTCCAGATCAAACTGTTAAATAATAATCAGCATTTTATCTGTAAAAAGTATTGACTCACAACCGTCGCGCTATTTTACCACATACTATGTATAATATGCATGTATTTACAAAAAAAAGTATATATGTATTTATATCAGTTATCTAGTACCCACAACACAAGCTCTGCTTAGCTTGGGACTAGATGGCGTTGTGTGTAAGACGTCCGAAATATTTATTTATATTTATTTATTTCATACTTATTGGTTCGTTTCACACAATACACAAATACTGTCAATACTCAATTGACATCTCTTGACATACCTGTCATACGTCAAAAGTCAAAACGTCTGTCAAAACAAAGTGGTTGTACACTCAATTCAATCTATTGTAGAAATTAATTTTAAAATTGTTCTTTGGGCAAACTCTAAAATGGTCTACATAAAGTGTTTTTGAAACAAAGACAGTCTTGCCTACTTTAATTTATAAGTAAGAGCGAAGCACGATGAACGATGACGAACAGACTGTCAAACCAGGTAAATAGCCCTCAAACTAACTGTTTTGGTAAAATAGAAAGTTTTTATGATAATAAAATTCATAGTAGAACAACATATTTTAGTAGTTGCGACATAAATGAGCTAAAATAGTCCTCTCTTATATTTTAGTCCCTTTAATGAGCATTTAATGATAAAATACAATGCAATGAAAGAAATTATTATAAGAGTGCTGGAGATGGGGTGTCTTGTAAACCTTAATTGATATATTTTTCCAATTTCCTTTTAGAACCAGACTGTGCAGTTTGTTTACAGAAGTGCAACCACCCAACCAAATTGCCTTGTGGACATATCTTTTGTTTTCTTTGTGTCAAGGTAAATTATCAGTTTTTATGTTATTACTGATTATAACAGATATTTGTGACTTCGTCACACTGATTACAACTGATAAGTGATTGTAAATAATAAATTATAAACTAACTTTTTTTATATAATCTTAAACATACATAGAAATTAAGTATCCACATAATATGCATTATGTACATCTTAACTGTCTGACATATGCACAGTATTTGACCACACCTAGTATAATGCCTTTTATGTGTTCACTTGCATATAAATAAGTTTTTTTTCTTGTATATCTGTCATTTTTATGCTATATGATTTGAACTCTTTCATTCAACAGGGCATTGCTTTCCAAAGCAGAAAGTGTGCCATGTGCCGAGCTGCAATTCCTCAAAATTACTTAGATAATCCTATATTACTGGAAAATTTATCAGCTGCGGGAGTTAACACAAGTGATACAGAAAATATGTATCAATGGTTTTATGAAGGCAGAAATGGTAAGTATAATTGTATATCTTAACTTACTAATAATACTTTAATCCCATTCTCACAATTTATACATACTTAAAATTTACCGAAAATATATTATCCTACTTACATTGAATAATATTACATTCAGTGTGGTAGAGCCAAAGTTAAAGGGCATTAAAAATTAGGCACTACTTTTACTGCCTATTTTGCACTCTTTTATTACAAAAAAATGTTACCAATTTTGTCTATGTCAATCTAAAACATTTATTTTTTAACTTATTATTGTTATATATATGCATAGTATATGTTGAAATTATAATTAAAACACTTTTGTATATTATTTGCAATTGCATTGATGTTATTGTTATCAAAGAAGAAAAAGTTTATAAATTTGAATATTCCACTAGCAGGTTTTATGCTTTTCTGATGCACACATAATAAAATGTGCATGTAGGATGTATTGTGTGTGGCACAGCGCAAAGCACGGATCTGAAATTTGTTAACTTACGATCGTATCATGTAGGGATGTGAGATTTATTGAAAACAATTGATTAAATAAAAATCGATTTTTAATTTATCAATGTTAATCAATTTGTCTAAAATCGATTTTAATAAAAAATAATCGATTTTCACATGCTTTTCATATTATTATTATTTTTTCCTTTTTTTTATTCTATAGGGGGCAAATGAGCAGACGTATTGCCTGATGGTAAGCGATTACCTCCACCCATGGACACCCGCAACACCAGAGGCGTTAATTTATTTTTGAGACCACCACTAAACTTTAATTTTTAAAACTAAAAATTCGGGAGCGGCTAGTTCTGAATCAGTTGTTTTACCAAAAGCTACGGTTGACGGACAAGATATATGGCAGCTATCATAAAAAAAATAATGGCCTTGGCATCCGACCCGTGGTCAAAAATATCAAATTGGACCTATACGTTGCGGCACCGCTATCGGATCTTATGGTAGACCCTCTCAATGTCTGGAAGAGCTCTGAAGGGACTTTTCCTAAGCTAACCGAATTGGCTCTAAAGCATCTCTCTGTAATGGCCACTTCTGCTCCATCCGATCCTATTATTTTCCAAAGCCATTATTTCAATTGTTTTATTTATGTAATAAATACGCCTAACATTTATTTTATCAACGACTATTATGAAGTACTACTCAGTACTCTGAAAATATATTACACGTATACATACCTACACATGGTAGGTGCCGTTTTTTATTCAATAAACTTGTAAGTATTATTGCCTTCGAGTTTTTCATCTGATGAATAGATGGAGCTGTTTATAAAATTGAAACTTAAAGTTTTTTTCATCCGTCGCCATAAATGGCACTGTTTACGAAAATAAATTTTAACACGTAATTTATATAATCGATTTGTAAAAAACCGATTAATATCACTCCGAAAATCGATTTTAAAAATCAATCTAAAAGAAAATAATAATCGATTATTTTTTAACATCCTTAATCGTATGCGACGGCATATAGCAAAAGTATGGAAATGCCACGTTTCTACATTATGTCATAGGGATTTTTCCGAATGGTGTTTCCCAACACACAGACTGGTTCACAAAACATACAGAATGTATTTCGTATAGAAAAAAAGTATTTTTTTTTATTGAATTGTGGCAAACGAAGAGACATATGACCTGAAGCGTCACAAGTGCGTTGCCGACTTTTGGGGGATGGGGAGAGCCGGCCCATTCATGCTGAAGTGTGGCACTCCCACGGGCTGTATTTTTGACCTGTGATGCATTCCGGTCTCCTCATGCGGAAAACGAATTTAGAAATTAAATACAGATTCTAAACACATGAGGCCAGCCTTAGTATAGATATATAGTTTATGATTTGAAAAATCTACTTAGTGATTTGTACTTATTGTTTTCAGGTTGGTGGAAATATGACGAGCGCAGTAACACAGAATTAGAAACTGCTTACAGTGCTGGTGATCCAGCTTGTACGCTACTGCTGGCGGGGACATTGTACAACATAGATTTCCATAGCATGACACAAGTCCGCCGTAGTGACCAAACTAGGCGTCGTCGTGTACGTCGTGATACACCAATGTTTCCGTCCAAAGGTAATAATTAAAATAATCTATATTCTCCATAACCTTTATTAATTCCAAAATTATATTGGGGTCGTCGGTACTAGTTTTCATTTTAAGGTTAATCATCATTGTAGAGGTATCAATATAAACACAACACAATACTCGTTGGTTTTAGTCTATGATCTACTCTATGTTATTTATGGGTTGTAGAAATAGAACTCGGTGTGTGATGAAAAAGAGCTGTGTGAATAAAATAAATCCTGTATTATTTTAACTACTGCGTATTATTAAACTCTGCGAGCCCTAACATTAAACAGGTTATGGGCCCAGAACATTGCCTCAGCCAAAAGACGTCCACTGCTGGACATAGGCCCAGTCCCATAGGCACTTTACAACAATCGGTCTTGGACTAGTAGCAATACAGTAATACTTCGCTGTACAGTACACAACCCGTCGAAAATATCTGCGAACATGGCTAGTACTAAATAGATACTTTATTAATATTTTACTGAACAGAGAAACAATAAACAAGTATGAGATTACGTAAGAAGGAATAATACACGTGCGTCGGCGCTTGCGTTGGCAACTATCGCCTAACTATCTAGTACAGACAGGCGAAGGCGGGACGATGCGTGGGGAAGCGAGAGGTGAAGCGCATTCCAGCCGGGTGCACTGATATTTCCGACGGGTTGTACGCGAGTGATGTTTTCTGAGCAAAATACCGTAAGTGCGTATAACGAGGCTTATAAAATAGGAAGCAAAGTGTAGTACAAAACTCTTTTGCTTAAAAGGTGATAAAAGCATAATATATTATTTTAATTTTTCGACAAATTGAATCGAATAGTCCAGAATGGCTGGATTACTAAAGACAATTTTAATTCGGAAAGTTAATCAGAAGGCATTGCAGTCCAACTGAAACGGTTCAGCTAAATATGTCAAAGAAAATCAGGTATTAACTACTTATATGATTGTTTCAGGAATAGCAGGAATAAAGACTGATAACGCAAATGCTCTACCAATAAAGATCGATAGTGATGAATCTGATGAAGTCGAAGTTATTGAAGTGGATAATCCAGTTATAGAAATTAGTGATAGTGAAGATAGTGTAGTTATGGTACCTGAGACTGTCCAGGCTGATGACCTCAGTGACATTGTTAATAGAATCAGGTATTTATACTGAACTAATAATTGATAACTAGGTATTGATAACATACCTTTGTAATATCCTTGGCAGTGAAATGTTAATCTATCTCTTCTAATACATAAAATTCTCGTGTCACGGGGTGCGTAATCGAACTACTCCGAAACGGCTTGACCGATTTTGATGAAATTTTTTGTGCTTATCCGGTATCTATGAGAATCGGCCAACATCTATTTTTCATCCCCCTAAATGTTAGGGGTAGTCCATCCCTAAAATTTTTTTTTTATTTTTTAGACAAAATTTTTAATTTCTATTTTTTTATGATACAGCATTAGTAAATACATACAACCCTAAATTTTCAACCCTCTAAGATCAACCCCTATTTTTCCATCGCGATTTTTATTGACCCACCTCTACAACATATATTCCCTTTTATGGCAAAGCAACGTTTGTCCGGTCAGCTAGTATTATTATATGAACCAGTCAATTGTTTAGTTTAAAAAATATCTATTGGAATATAGGTACTTGATTGATTAATTATGCGCCCTATCGTCTTTGTTTAGATCTTAACGCTGTGGTTATTCTTTTCTCGAGAAAGTATACTTAACATTACGCTCCGTCCTTTAGGAGAGAGCCAGGCCAATAAACGCCGGTGAAACTTCGAGAAAGAATAGAGTCTTATACACGGACATTCCACCGACTCGTTACCTGGGTTCACCGTCGCTGCTTGAACCACTGTTAGTTATTATAATTGGATTATTTATATCGATCACCTATTGTTTTTGTATCACATCATCATCAACAGGCTTTAACAGTCTATTGCAGGATATAGGCCTCTCCTTAGAAAGGTTTTGGTATGTTTCAAGTTTCCTTTCTTTTTAAAGAATTATTACTAATGTTGTCCTGTGTAGTTTGATACTCTAGTCGCCTTTAACGACTCCTATGGTATATATAGGCGTGGTGACACTCCGAATTCTTAATCCGTAACCAGACGGACCGTTTTTTGTACTGAAATCTTATATATATTATAAAGCTGAAGAGTTTGTTTGAACGCGCTAATCTCAGGAACCATTGGTCCGATTTGAAAAATTCTTTTAGTGTTGGATAGTCCATTTATCAAGGAAGGCTATAGGCTATATATCATCACGCTATTACTAATAGGAGCGGAGCACCAATAATTCATTCTTTATAAAGATGACACATTCTGACAATATGGTTATAGTAAATAGTAGTAAATAATATGTTGTATTTGATAATGTTTAGTGGAAAAGTTCTCGGTGTTTTCTTTTTAGTTCTTTGTTTTTTTTCCTGATTGGCTTTGACTAAGTAAACAATAATTTTATTGTTCCTAATAATAAGTTTTATTTAATGTTGAATTAAATATAAATTCCACATTTTCCAGAAAAACTATATAAATGCTATACTAGGACAGTTTCATGTACTTAATATAAATATAAGAATCATGTTTTTTCTTGTTTCAGTGCAGTTAATTTAGAAGAACCAAGGCGTTCTGAACATCACGAAGAAAACTTATAAATTGGAACGTAATAGTTGTGTATCTATGTTTTTGTATATTACAAGATAAGTAATTAAAATTGTTATCAAACATGCTTTTTAATTTATAATCATCCCTAGCAATAAATAAATTAGGAAAAAGAAGTAAGTGGAAGTAATATTTTAATGATAATAATTATATGATGGATTTTAAGTCATAGGACCTTAAAAGCATGCAGAAATGCTCTTAAATTAGGGACCGGACCATAGTCCTCATATATAGATTTTTCTTTTTATTATATATGGGTCAAACGAGCAGACGTATCGCCTGATGGTAAGCGATTACCGCCACCCATGGACACCCACAACACCACAGGTGTCACAAGTGCGTTGCTGGCCTTTTAGGAAGTAGTACGCTCTTTGATGGACAGTATTTTGTTAAAGTGCAATTATAGCACACTTGAGAGATAGCATCAGTGGTCAGTGAGCTAAGTAATTTAGGAGTCCCATAAATACACCTCTTTATATTTGTCTACAGGTTTAGACAACCATTTTTAGGAACTACAAAATTTTCTCAAACTTTTTTACCATAGATTTTAAAATACATAATATGAATAATGAATTATTTATAACCTTCAAGTTGATGCAATGTTATGGAGAAGAAAAAAAAACAATAATTATTCCAATTGAATCAGACTGATATAAATAAAAGTGTGTATATAGTTGACTATTACTTTAATACATAGCTAATATTATAACATTTTAAACTAGATTACCAAGGTCTTACAGGACTCTGAGTGGCGTGTGTTAAAATCCAAGTATTCAAAGGCTTCGCTTTCATGGCCATTTGCTTGTGTCTAGGATATTTAGGGCAAATAACGTATAATCTTTCATCTCGAACAACGAAGTAGCAAGATTTGCATCGCCGTCGAAGTCGGCCTCTCACTTTGAAACTACACACAGGATTTATTATAGGTAAAATAGGTTGTAATAATCGGGCCTTAGAAAATTGTTGCACTGAGTCAAACATCGACATTTGAGCACTTTTCACAGGTAAACTCGCCATAGATGTTATTGTTTTCATAACGCTCAAGAGCCTCTGCATTTTATCTGAAATAGAATAAAAATGTTCGTATCCCATGAATTATTATTTGTTTACTTACTATTGTGTAACTTAAAAGGACTTAATTACCGGATGAATATACTATTTAGCAATAGACACGAATTATTGGCTCCAATACTTTGCCATCGTTCATAACCTCAAAACAAAAAACTCAAATGTCATTTGTCATATTGAGTATGACATGGAGTATTCTCAAACGATAGAGATTATGTCGATCGATGGCCTAAATGTATGGGCGACTTGCTTAGCTTAAGTCGTGTCTCACACTAGGTTCATATTCAAATTTTTAACTGTTCCAATGTTAATGTATGTTTTTATTGAAACTTGAAAAAGTTTTTATATAACATTTGATAGTAAGATATTTTTAAATAAATATTTTCAGTCATCTAACACACAACGCCATATGTATATATAGTCCCAAACTAAGCAGAGCTTGTATTATAGATACTAGACAACTGATATAAATACATATATACATTTTTCCAAATATTTGTACATCACAGAAACATATGGTCCACCCCAAGATTTGAACCCGAAACTTTAAGCACAGCAGGCGCATTCACTATCAATGCGCCACCGAGGCAGTAACTATTTATTATATAATTTGATAATAGTGTTGGGTACAGTGTCTATTTAATAACCTTTGTTATCCTCATATTAATTACAAAGTGCATTAAATGCCTTTGCTGCATATTAATGAATATGTAGACATGCTCGCAGTTTCATAATTTTGTAGAATAGTTCTGAACACACTATCGGGCGTCAGCACCGGCTCCAAATAGGTTTTTACTATTCATATCTGAATGGTCAGGAAGGTGGATATATTTTTAATGTTATTAGATTCCAGAAGTCGATTTACTGTGTCAGATCTAATTATATTAACTGGATTATTATATTACTTACAGATTTCCATTATTTTCTATGAACGCAATATAACCGAATGAAAATCAAGGAGTATCTAAAAGCTCTAATACAGTGGATTAAAAAATAAAAAAAGATTTATACTGGTTTCAATGATGCAAAGCTAAATTGACATAGAAGTGACATAGGTTCATTAAACAGTAGCTGGATGTTTTAGCTTTATTATAATACCTACTACATAAATTATTATAGCTCCACTTATCATAACTCTTCTGGTTTTGAGCTCTATCTTGTAACTATAATCGCCAGTGTACTTAAATTATTTCTTGCTATTATTATGTTTTATATAACTCAAATACACAGGGGTGCTAATGTAAACAATTACAAACGAATTCTTACAAATCAATATTCAAAAATCAAGACACGCAAAGTTACCAAAACAATTGTCTCATCTCCTCATATATATAAGCCCGTTGGACCTTACAGGTTGTTGGAGTTTATTTTTGCAAGATTAGATAAGCTTTCTTTAATAAAAAACTGATGAGAGTAGCTTATGGTACAAAACAATTAAGATGGCAGTAATGCAAAGGGACATATAAAATTTATATACAGATATATCCGCCTTGTGCAATATGTTCGCAGGAAGTTTGTATAAATAAATAAATATATGAAAATCCTATTTTAACTACCAAAACAATGAAAACAAACAACGACACACAAATATGTAAAAACTGGAATGTTAATAAAGATTATTATTTCAGCCAAGCTGTTTTAGCAGACAAAACCCTTTATGTATCTGGAGTGCTTGGATTAGACCCTCAAGGACAGATGGTATGTGGTGGCGCTAAAGCACAAACAATACGAGCTCTTGATAACATGAAACTTGTCCTCGAGGCAGGTGGTGCATCGTTGGAGTCGGTATTAAAAACTACAATTTTACTGGCGCGTATGGAAAACTTTCAAGTCGTTAATGAGGTTTATGCACAATGTTAGTGTTTTGTCATTTTTATGATTTTAGTATTGAATTGTTGATAGAGTTTGACGGCTTATTGTAGCATAACAAGCCTTGGCACTTTGTATGTTTTAATTCGAAAGCGTGATAGAAAATCCATATAAAAATTGAGTAGACCGATTTTAATCTAAATTAATTTAGGGAAAAAGGCTCATTATTTTGGCAGAGATGATTGTATCATCATCTTAATCCAAGTCGATTGTCTCTGTAGTCGTCTTAGTAAATAAAATCATATCAAAATTAGTTAATTAGTTTCTTTTTTTTCAGATTTCTCAAAGTTTCCACCTGCTCGCGCTACTTTTCAAGTTGCAAAATTGCCTAAGGATGCTGAAGTGGAAATAGAAGCAATAGCTCTAAGCGGGGATGTGGTAGTGACTGTAGCAGGAGGGTCTGGCCCTTGTAAATGCACCTAGCATTTAATTATTGTAGTCAATAGGTTGTCACTTAATTTTTAATTTAAATAAATTACGTAACAATAAAAAATATCTAAAGTGTATTTATTGTTAAATATATTTTGAAAGGTTTAAAATTAAATTTCAATTTTATTAAAGCATGTTGCGCTGGCCTTCTTATCGAAATAATTAGAACTGCGTGACATGACTTTTAATTAATAAGCTTTGTATAAGATATAAACTTTAGAAACTGGCTTTATACAGATTTTGATTTTTTTAACATGTAGAATTATCCCCGGGCCGTCACCCCAACGGGGTTTGTGTTAGGACGGTGAGTATGAAACGAGTCGACAAAACATACGGTGCATTACTCTGCGCCTTAAATACGAGGGACCCGGAAACAGATTTTAATAAGACATTCGGGCCTCTCTTATCATCTGGCCCGGTCTGACCGCTAATGGACTTGGGAAAAGACTCACAATTTAGTGACATCCAGGTACACGTAGTGATCTTGTCCTCGCCATTATAAGGGATGGAGCTGGAAGAGAAAAATTCCCGTCACGTCCACCCAAGTTTACACTCATGGCGGCCTGAGGTGGTGATTCCGCTAAAAACCACTGCGCTTGATTGGGTTTGACTGGGCAGCGCAAGGAGTTCAATAGGCGCTCCATGGATTTTATCACTCCACCGTAGAGGCTGCGAACTTTTTACCGCGGACCCCCTAAATTAGGTAATAGCCTCTGTAGGGAGCCCGCAACCCCCAGAACTAGGGGGATCATCCGCTCGGAATGCTCCTCGAAGCTCTAACGCCTGTTCATGGTGAGGCCGAGTTACGTGATATGTCGCCCACCTCGGCCATCGTTCCTCCAACTCTAATAAGCGAGCGGGTAGGAACGGTACCTCCGTGTTTCCTGTGAAACCACAGGGCTTCCGTCTTATGAGATGCAACCCATAGGCTCAGACCGCTGATCTGTTGGACGACACAGGCTACCCCTAGTTCGGCAATTCTAGAACTTCCTGGAAGCCATGCCACCTAGCCAGTACTAAAAAGTCATCAGCATAGTAGATGACATCTCACTCCAAGGGGTAAACTGTACATCAGGACTGCATGTTGTTCCACAGAAGGGGTCCTAGGACCGACCTCTTGGGAACCCCGCATGTGACCTCCCTTCGATGTTCTTCGTCGTCCCGAGCCATATATGAGCCATTATGAGCAGGTAGAGGGGCAACTGGTGATACACCAGGGCTTCTCTGATCTCCCACCACGGAAGTGAGTTAAAGTCGTTGACTATGTTAAGACTGACGGCCAATGCCATACCTCCCCCCGACAGACACTCTCTTACGCAAAGGAGTGGACACATTCGATCGCATCCAAAGTTGAACGTCCCTGTCCAAAGATAAATTGGTTGTCTGATAAGCCGGCCCCCCCTCCCAAGCCAAGTTGTAAACGTTTTTCTTTCTGCAATCATTAACGCCCAAATTTTCGTGTGTCATTGGTAAAGAAATCTTTCTCTGGAGAATTATACCAGCGCTGGAATATAAAACAGATTGTTGTGAGAATCCAATTTCAATGTGACCGAGTGCATAGGTATACATGCCGAAACAGAGGTGCCCGGAAAGAACCTGCCTCAGAAGGTAAGATTTCGTGCTGTCACCTGCCACAGGGCCTCATTTTTTATAAACCTCTTTGAATGTTGTATATTTTGTCAAACCAGATGTCAGTTTTTACATTTTTATTTAATTTGTTAGCAGTCATGCTACATCCTATTTGATAATAAAAGTACCTACTCAAAATTATTGTGCAATTATTTATTAAAATATTGGGATTAATTGCAACTACTTTACTATATTTAGGCAAAGTTTCTATTACGAGTGGTTTTAACATCCAGTCTGATTTACTCATTTTAGGTACCTAACGTAAGCAGTACTTCATTTATGCAAAATGACGAGTAAAATGAGTGCGCTGGCAAAGACGGATTCTAACACCAATGTTAATAAAGTTACTAAAACAATAGTTACATCGCCTGATATTTATAAGCCCGTCGGTCCTTACAGGTACCTACGATTTTCTTATTATGTTAAAGGACAGTATACAAAGGCAATTTCACGCATATTAGTTTAACCTTACTTAAATTTAGACTGCTATATTCCACAAATCTTAAACTACATCACAAGTAATTAATTTATTATTATGTGTGATAAATCTGGCAGCAATTTCCCTAAATGACGGAAAGGTAACCAAAATTAATATCTACCGATTCCAGCCAAGCTGTCTTAGCTAACAAAACTCTTTATGTATCGGGAATGCTCGGTATGGACCCTCAAGGACAGTTGGTGTGTGGTGGTGCTGAAACACAGGCTAGACAGGCTCTCAACAATCTGGAACATATTCTCGTGGCCGGTGGTGCATCTTTTGAGTCAGTCATAAAAACGAATATCTTATTGGCGCGTATGGACGACTTTCAATTGGTTAACCAGGTTTACGCTGAATGTTAGTATAGTCTCATAAGTTGCGTTATACAATTGAAAACTGAAATATTATGCCATCGGGAAGGATCAGGATATCACACCACCGGCCCGTGAGGATATTTTCATCTCTGTCGTGTTATATTTATTCTAAAAATATTTATTTAACACTTCTTAAGCGAAACGAGGAAAAAACACAATGAACTTTGTTTACTTTACTGAGTATTGTTCTCTACTTTACACAGCGCCTGTGTGCAATCATTCCTTTAGCGCCCTTTTGTAAACGTGGCCGGCGCCCATTATACCGCTGCACCCGTGTACACCGTCCACCCTGCACTATAGGTAAAGACACCTCTGACTTTACATTGGAACTGAATTTACCGATTTTAGCCAAGCGATCTTAGCTGACAAAACCTTATATGTATCTGGAGTGCTCGGCATGGATCCTGAAGCGCAGTTGGTGCCCGGCGGTGCTGAAGCACAGGCAAAACAGGCTCTTGATAACTTAAAGCACGTCCTCGAGGCAGGTGGTGCGTCTTTAGAGTCGGTGATTAAGACTACTATTTTGCTGGCAAATATAGAAGACTTTCCAGCTGTTAATAAAATTTATGCAGAATGTTAGTATCTATAATAATAATAATAATAATAAATATTTCGGACAATTTAACACACAACGCCGTCTAGTCCCAAGCTAAGCAGAGCTTGTGTTATGGGTACTAGACAACTGATATAAATACATATATACTTTTTTTTTTTGTAAATACATACATATTATACATAGAAAACACCCTATACTAATAATAAAGCTGAAGAGTTTGTTTGTTTGTTTGAACGCGCTAATCTCAGGAACCGCTGGTCCGATTTGAAAAATTCTTTTAGTGTTGGATAGTCTATTTATCAAGGAAGGCTATGCTATAGGCTATATATCATCACGCTACTACTAATAGGAGCGGAGCACCAATGAAGAATGTTTCATAAACGGGGGAAAATTTTCAAGCTACAGGCAATATAAGAAGCAAACGAGGGATGAGGGATTATCAAGAATATCAGTTATGAGGGAGAACTGAGTGCATTAAATATACCACTTAATCTAGTCAGGTTTAGTCAAAGTAAGAAAAGATAAATAAAAATCGCCAATAGCAAAAATATTATTTTCCACTCATTATCTTAGTGTTTTGATCTATTTGCAGAACATTGTCGTATTAATGCTATTGTACTAGGATTCAAACTTTTGTTAACTAACGCAATGTATATATTGGTAATAAAAATATATACCAAAGACTTTCACAGTTGTGGCATGTCAAATATGTTTGTCCATCAGTTAAAGTGAAATGTATCCATTAAATGAGTACTGTATACGTATTACGTATGTATCATGTATGTAGATATTTGTCATTTCAGATTTTACAAAGGACCAACCTGCTCGCGCTACCTTCCAAGTGGCTAAACTACCGAAAGATGCTGAAGTGGAAATAGAAGCTATTGCGCTTAGCGGGGATTTGGTGGTGGCTGTGGCTGGGCCTTGTCCTTGCACTCGTACTTAGTGTATATTTATCTGAACTTAGAAACTATTGTAGGTATCAAGCCAACCTGTCGCCGTCCACTATCATAGGTATAGGTTTGTTTAGTTATACTTTCATGTCTTCAATCTCATTTCTATTGAAATATGAGTAAATATTGTTTGTACCTTTTGTTAAATGTACAACTTTATTTGTTTAACATATATGTTATTAAATTATAGGGTAAATACTTTTGGTTTCGTTTTATTTTTAAAGTAATGTTGTGTATATAACCTAAGATTTTTCACAAACAATAGTTTATGTTAGTCTTGTATTTAGAACTTGTAATAAGGGCTCTCTAATCTGAAATATTTAATATGTACCAAAGTTTACAAAAACATAAGCCCGGATGACAATCACTCACCACTCAAACACACACTCGTCGTGCAGACCCGTGTCGGTCGCAAGGGCCTTCGGGCAGTCTCACTGTCAATTGTGTCAGTTAAAGTACTTGTCTGTATGTATCGTTTGAACTATTGTTCACCGTTGGAGGTAATTTGTGGATTCCCGTTTGTAACGCTTAAGTATTCGTGTCCTTTTTCGCTTCATCTGCGCGTCGGAACGCTGGGATTTGCGAAGAATATTTAGAATAAGAAAAAACCTCTTACTCACCTTTAAAAAAAATTACATACATTTAAATATCATCGATCTACGACAAGAGTGCTAGGTAAATTGGTCTTTATACTGATAAGGATACATAATAAACATATTTCATATGTGATAAAAATTAAAACTACTGCTTTAGTTAATGGTAAAAAGACTGGCGAGTTCCACATATAGCGCAACAAAAACCTACCACAGTGCTCTGTGACAAACGGTATTGACGACATTATTTGCAACCACTAGGACACCGGGGTAACTTCATTGTCTACATTGGGGTTCACCATGGAAAACATGTGCATGTGACTCTTTCTTCACAGTCAGCGATCGTGTGATGTTTTCAGCACGTGGTTGTAACAGAGAAAGGGGACAACACATAGTTGGTCGAAGCAACGCAACAATATGCTTAATCTTATCGTTTTCCCATTATGTAATGTGTGTATGTCTTTCTGTCTGCCTGTCACTCTTTCACGGCTAAACCACTGCACCGATTTCAATGAAATTTGACATGGAGATACTTTAATTCTTGAGGAAGGACATATTCTACTCTTTACTGCGATAACTGACAAATACGCGAGCGGAGCCGCAGGCAAAAGCTAGTGTCGATATACGACTAAATAGAGGTTAGTTAACATTCCAACACCTTTCTGACACAAGCCGTTCCGTCTCAAAAAAGGTATCTACAGTGTACCTACAGTGTGTAATTTACAGCTAATCCTTCTCTTGCCTATGAACGCTCTTAACTATAGATACTCGTAATACTGTAGGTTAACATTGGTGCGAAGAAAAGCGATTTTATTGATTACCAACTGTGAGGCACAGGGCTGCGGACGTAGAATGAAAATGAAGACTGCGTCCCTGACTCTGCAGGTGAGAACTTAATAAAGGCGTGAATTTATCTAAATTATGGCAGTTCTGGTTCCTTGCCAGTTGCTGCAGAAACATTTTAAGCTGAGATAGTTCTGGAAACAGGAGAAATTCATAGAAAAAGACTAATTAGGTGTTTTTTTATAAATCAACATTTCGGTTTGTTTTATTATGTTATGAAGCGAATGAAATAATATGTTATTCGTGTCAAACAGCTGTTACGTGTGTGCATAATCGTGAGTCATCATACATTTTCCACGAGATCGCCGCTAATAGCAATGGCTTCTATTTCCACCGCTGCATCTTTGGGTAATCTAGCAACTTCATAGGTGGCACGAGCTGGTGGGTTTCTCGGAAAATCTGAAACATTTCATTACACATTCATTTGATATCAATCATCTATATCTATACTAATATCGTAAAGAGGAAAACTTTGTTTGTATGTTTGTTTGTTTGTAATGAATAGGCTCTAAAACTACTGGACCGATTTTAAAAATTCTTTCACTATTCGAAGGCTACATTATCCACGAGTAACATAGGCTATATTTTATTTTGGAAAAAAATAGGGTTCCGTAAGATATTGGGGTTTTTCGGACACAAGGTGTAAAAAATCTTCCCTATACGGGGGAAAATTTTTCGCTACGGGCAATAAAAGACGCAAACGAGGTTGCTTCGGTCAGCTAGTTATTTATATAGATATAACATATATTATGGAGTCATCTTTTACACTGTTTTAACATTGTTATATTACTGTAGTCTGTAAATTAAGTTAAGTGGAAGTAAAAGACGGAGGTTTAAGTTAATTTAACATTACTGAAATAATTTAAACATTTTTAGAAACCCATTTTTTTATTTATTTTTATTGAATAGTGGGCAAACGAGCAGACGTATCACCTGATGGTAAGCGATTACCGCCGCCCATGGACACCCGCAACACCAAAGGCGTCACAAGTGCGTTGCCGACCTTTGGGGGATGGGAAAGGGGATTGGGGGAGGGGTTGGGGTATGGGCCTCCGGTATCCTCACTCACTCGGTGAAACACAGCGCAAACGCTATTTCACACCAGTTTTCTGTGAGGCCGTGGTATCACTCCGGTCGAGCCGACCCATTCATGCTGAAGCATAGCTCTCTTTTCTATAACTTTTGGTTTTGTAAGAAGTAAAATATTTATATTGTTACTAACATTCTGCATAAACCTTATTAAACACTTCAAAGTCCTCCAGGCTTGCAAGCAAAATGGTCGTTTTCACTACAGATTGCAACGATGCACCACCAGCCACTAAAATATGTTGTAAGTTGTCTAGAGCCTGTTTCGTTTGAGTTTTGATGCCGCCGCTGACTAACTGCGCGTCAGGAGTCATCCCCAGCACTCCTGATACATAGAGCGTCTTATCGACTAAGACAGCTTGACTGAAATAGACGAAATGGACCGTTATTACTAAAATAAAATTATGGTAAAAGGATATCTTTGAATATAATATAGAATTGTATGGGAACATCGTTAGGGAGCGTTCAAGTATTACGTAACCCAACTTTTGAAGATTTTTGAACCCCCCCCCCCCTTCTCCCTGTAACGCATCGAAACGTTTTTCTGTTCGACCCCCCCCCCCTACCTAAACGTTACGTAAGACTCAAGTGTCATGTTTATATTTTATAAATTTTTGGCTTACAATACACACAATTGTTTTTCTCCTTTGTTTTTGCTAATAAACTCTTAAAATAACCGCCCCTGTAACGCATCGTAACGTTTTGCGAGACCCCCCTCCCCCTCAAATTGCGTTACGTAATACTTGAACGCTCCCTTACACACTTTTCAAAATATAAATAGTATTTTAATACTTTCAATTGATTATGCCTGCAAGCAATAAGTAACACTCTGAGGCCTACTGCACGACATTGTCCATAGCATGAGTATACCCACGATAGGGCTAGTTGGGGCACGCGCCCCACCCTTAATCCTGAATTACACTCGGTTTTAGTTGTAACACTGAACACAATAAATTAAAATATATTTTCGGATATTTAACGCCATCTAGTCTCAAACTAAGCAACATTGTATAGTATTATGTGTACTAGAAAACTGATATAAATACTTATATACATTTTTTTGTAAATGAATAGGTACATTATACATGGAAAACACCCAAACTTCGAAACAAATATTTGCAAATCAAAGAAGCATTTGGTCCGACCCGGGAATCGAACCCGAGACCTCATACACAGCAATCGCGTACGCTATCACTGAGCCAAAGAGGCAGTCAATAATAATAACTTTAGTGTTCTGTATGGTAGAAAGTAGAATTAAAATTGAGCAAACAAAAGAAATATTAACTTTGAGTTTTCAGTACTTAATATTAAGTAATACGAATATAAATAAAGATACCTAAATAGTTTGTTTTATCAATATTTGCAATAATTAACTTCACATATTACAAAACCAAATCACAATAAATAAAATAGAAAAGTTTTACAATGTCAGTCGTGTGGTATAATGATATTAGGTTCAGATAATAAATGTTAAAGTATGTTACTAGGTAGGTACTTTAAACTTTTGAACAAATTTAAATGGCCTACCTGGGTCATTATTACGAATCAGACGAATCTATTGAAACCTCATTTATTAAAATTGGTTCAGTAGTTTAGGCCCCGTGGAACATACAAACATACATTGACTAATCAAATTGAACGAAACTTCCCCTTAAATTAAATCAATCATTATTTTTTATCACAAGCTAACGTGCAAGTTTGATTTTACTGATTATGATCAACATGTGGATGTGTGTGGATATGAACAACCATTAATCAATATTTATTTCTAGAAAATGTACCTTTAGAATAATAACGTATCTATTAAAGAAAATAAACAACATATTTCAAACCTGTAAGGTCCAACAGGCTTGTAAATAGCAGGCGATGTAATTATTGTCTTGGTAACTTTGTTGGTAGCCATTTTGATAACACGTTGCGTTCGTTCTGTTGCATAAAACTGTCTGACCGTTGCTCTGAGTACGTAGTTACACCATTCAAGGTCATAAGATCACTTGTGTATAATTAATGAAGAGATAAAAGTATAAAGTTACGTAATGCAACTATATTTTTTACGGTTCCTTACTATCCGGTACTTCTTTTATTTAATATTATTTTATTATCTATACAAATAAATCGAATTGGAGTGTCTATTTGTAATATTAAAATAACCGCTTTTCACTAAATGCTTATACAGGGTACATATACTAAAATATATTTTTTTAACATTTTTATCTATCTGTCTGACTATTTGTTCCGGCTAATCTCTGGAACCGCTGAATCGAGTTTGACGGGACTTCCAATGATAGGTAGCTGATGGTATAAGGAGTAACTTAGGCTACCTTTTTTGACTAGCTTCGCCCCTCGGCGTTACCCGCGGGGTTCAGCTAGTTAAATAATAAACCCTTATTTAATTTATTATGCCCCTGTTATTGTTCGTTAGTTTTTTGTATTGTTGGTGTTAGAAAGTTGTAATTTTACTCATTTATAAAACTAAGAAGTTACGCTATCAAAGTGATAAATGGTTTTGAAAAAGTTCAGTTTGAAGAAATTACTTAGGGAGACAATGCTCAGAATCTCTTCATGATCAAATTAGTAAAAGGGAGAGCCAAAGAAGAACCAAAGTAACTGACATTGCCCGGAGAATTGCCAAAATTAGGTACGAGTGATTGCCAAAATTAGGTACGTAGGCGTTGGTTGGCCCCCTATAACCTAGTGAAGGTCTCGGGAAGCCGAATGAATGAATGAATTAAATAAAAAATGAATGAAGGCAGCACAATACCAGTTGTTGTCGAGTGTGTGAGCCTTAGGGGAGGCCTATGTTCACCAGTGGACATCTTTCGATTGATATGATGATGACGACAACTTTTCCCCGTGAGTGATTCTAAAAATTCTCTAATACTTAATCTATACTAATATTGTAAAGCTGAAAAGTTTGTTTGAACGCGCTAATCTCAGGAACCGCTGGTCCGATTTAAAAATTTTTTTTAGTGTTGGATAGTCCATTTATCGAGAAAGGCTACAGGCTATATATCATCAAGCTAATACTAATAGGAGCGGAGCACCAATGAAGAATGTTTTAAAAAACGGGAGAAAATGTTCACGCTACGGGCAATAGAAGACGCAAACGAGGTTGCGTGGGTCACCTAGATATGTCAACAGATGGAACGATATTTTACAGAATAAAATAGAAGTTTGCAATAACACTTTATGTTGACTTGGTTTGACCTTTACTTATATTAAGAGTGATTTCTGTCAAGTTTTCTAATTGCAGAGCAGTCGGATGTAGGTACATCATGGTTTCGATGTGAATTATGAACCGTAAAATATTTTATCACATCTTTTTAATACATTGCATACAAAACAAACATAGATTAATGTTAATATCAATTTGTACTCGAGAATGAGTTTCTGAGATAATTTTAACAGCAGGCAATAAATCGATCATATATGGGTTCTTTTTTTAATGGAACCCTTTAAATATAGACCAATATCAGTCAACATCATAATGTGTTTGAACAATGATCGTAAAACAGACGACAATAAAATGAAAACGATAAAAACGTGATGACCATGGAATGAAAAATAAAAACCAAAAACATGCACACAGTCTTGATTGCTAAATTCTATATTCAAATATTTTTGACCAATAAATAAGATATTAATAAATTATTTAATAATAATGAGCAATAGCTTTAAAACATGAATATGAACACTACATAGTTATGTCGGCATGTGGGTACTAAATATTTCTTATACTTGCACAATTTGGTATCAGATATTAAATAGGTACCTACCTACTTAAAATTTAACTATCTTATGTATGTGAAACGTAAACTGTTCAGAAGTATTTTTGACTGAGTTGCAAATTATTATTTACTAGCGCATAACTAAGCAATGTTATTATATATTTTAAAACTAGAACACAGCGTGTTGAGGTCAATGACCGATTCCTTTGACTTTATCCAATCAGAGTTAATGGCAGAAAATCGAATAAATTACATCGAGTTAATATTAAAGCTAAACCGCACTTCTATCGCATATAATTAGAAGTTCAGTGATATACCAACAAGCTTGAATAAATATTGCTATTGGCCATGATACTTTAACTTTAAGAGTTTTTAATCCATTATAATTTAAATCAAAAATATAATAAAATAAAATTAATATTTTGGACATCTAAAACACAACGCCATCTAGTCCCAAAACTAAGCAGAGCTTGTGTTATAGGTACTAAACAACTGATATGAATACATATTTTTTTTTTTCTAAATACGTGCATATTATACATAGAAAACACCCAAAATATTTGTAGATCACACAAACACTTGGTCCGACCCAGGATTTGAAGCCAAGCAGTCGTATTCACTACCACTGCGCCACTGAGGCAGTGCCCATATATTGACAGACTGAAATATCTTGCTTATCTGTAACTTGATAAGGCAGCATTTTGTGCTCTTTATGACATAATTAGCTGACCCAAGCAACCTCGTTTACGTCTGCTATTGCCAGTAGCGTAATAATTTTAACCCGTTTTTGTAACATTCTTCATTGGTGCCTGTGCCTTTAGCCGTCCTCGATAAACGGGCTGTCTAACACGGAAAGAATTTTTCAAATCAGACCAGTGGTTGCTGAGATTAGCGCGTTCAAACAAACAAACTCTTCTTCTTCTTCTTTATAATATTAGTATAGATTTCTGTTACCAGGTTGTTTTGCTTATGTTCAATAGAAAATGTTTATTTAGACACGTCCTTGATACATTTTTAACAGTACCTAATTTGCAGCTTACTAGTTTGCTGCATTAATCTACCCTTAACCTACGTTTATAATTTACTTATACATAGGTATATATCTCAGTTTCCACCTACATGGGTAATTATATTTAGATTAAGTATATATGTTACGCACGAAAACTGAAAACGCTTATAAGCACAAAACCATCTCGCAAAACGATTTCACTGTATAAATTCGACATTTTGAAATACTTACTTATTAAAGCAAATAAACAAGTTAACATATTTTAAAAATAAAAAAAAACTCAATTTCAGAACAGTTAATTATACCTAAGTAATGCACTGAAAATACTGAAACAAAACTAGAGCCGATACAAACACCAATTTATGCTCTCAATTTTTTTTTAAACCAATTTCCTACTTATAGAATCTATGCTAATATATTAATATAACTGTCTGTCTATCTATTACTTTCACGACTAAACCGCTAAACCGATTTCAACGAAATTTAGTATGGAGATACGATATTCTTGAATAAGGGCAAAGGCTACTCTTTGCCGCGATAATCAACAGAAACACGGGCAGAGCCGCGGGCAAAAACTAATTTAACGTAACATTTCCTTGGCAGGCGGATAAAAAAATTTACAATACGTTATAACAATCCACTAGCAATCGCAGATAGATTGTATACCGAAATATGTGTCGTGGAAATATTATGTTATACGACTACTACCCTTGACAACTGAGACCATTTTCTTTAAAATCAGCAATAATAAAAAAAGTAACAAAATAAATACTCATTTACCGACAACTGGACTTTATCACAATGTTATTTCCACTAACGTAGATCAGGTTTCATGTTCATAATACAATGACCTTGAAAGATAATTTGTCCAAATTATTTTAATTTAAATTAGTATTTTCTTATATGAAATTTACTACTTACTAGCTTACTACATGTACATATAGACTGTTACAAAGAAATAGTCAAATTTTAGAGTACCTACATAACATATTCTAGATAATCAAAAAATGTTTTTACGCAGGACAACACTGCAAAGAGAAAAGGAGGGAATACTAGAAACAAACCCTATACTTGTCTGGTAAGCACGATGTGGTATAGAAGGACAAAGTCTCTAGAGAGACCTTTGTCCAGCAGTGGACTATAAAAGAATATTAATGATGATAATGTTGAAATGTACATGCCCTTTCTGGTGTGGGTGCACTTTTAACGAATTTCTGTATCAATGTCAATTATTTTCTTAGTTTTATTCTGTCATTTTCTGAAGAGAGAGAGAGAGAGAGATAGACATAGAAAGGGTAATGATTCCTGACAATTTCAGGGTGTGCAAGCGGGTCTAAAAATGTCTCCGAGCGATAGTTACGGAGATAGAGGGGGTATCTTCCTTAAGGGATGATTTTAGGGGGTGGGGGTGGAAATTAATAACTTGCTAGTTGAACGTGATATCCAACTAACGGGTTGAAAATATGTGTGGTCCTAGTGTGGGGGGATGAAGTTACTATCAGTGGGGGGGAGAGGTCAGAAAATGACCAGTCTGGTGGGGCGAAAGGGTTGGGGGTGCAGTGCTCGTTAAAATGAGTCCAAACACTAAGGTGCAGGGGTAATTGGTTCAAAAGTTAGGTTGAGGCTGGGTGAAGTATTTTTGAAAAAAAGGGGGGTGGAAAGGCAAATATTGAGGAGTGCTGCTGGGAAAATATTATCCTCTCTGTGGTACCACTAAATTTCATGGGTAAACACACAATATGGTATAATAAATTCGTCTTGACAAAAAGTGTCGTTACAATTTAAAAACTGTCGAAAGTGTCGTTACAATTCCGTCTAGCCCCCTTTCGCAACGCGCGATAAGGAACTTCGTTCCAATAATAATGTAATAGTAAAGATAGCCAAATAGTACTTACAGGCGCCAATATTGTGTTGTGTGTGTTGTGTGTTGTTTACAAGTATTTTGACCGCTCTTTTAAAAATAAAACTACAATTGTAATAGGTATAAGGAATGGGTTAAAGCTATTCGCTTAGACGTTGATTTAAGAGCTACAGTGTAAAAGTACCTGAGTAACATAATAAAGAAATGGGCGACCTTTTCATTAAAACACGCATTTTCTGTAGTGCTAATTATTTAAATTGCGTGGCCCTTTGAAGGTATTCGACCTGTGAGAACTATTTTACAAAACATATTTTATAAACAGTTTTTTTTTATATATTTTGTTTGATGACTGATACAGTGTTACCACTCCTATCAGGGTTGTTACGGATGCCAAAATTTAGATATCCGCGGATGCAGATGCGGATGCGGATGCGATGCGAATGCGGATGTGGATTTTGGGATTTTAAAAAGATAATTACTTAAATTTTAAGTGCATAAATAACTGAAAATCAATTTAATTTTATTTTTTTATTTATTTAATCATATTTTAAGAACAAATTTTGTTCCACAAAATTACACAGGTGTTTATTGACTTTGTTGATGTGAATCTGCATCCGTAAAAACTCCGCATTGATTGATGCGAATGTGAATGCGGATGCGGATGTCTGAATTAATGCGAATAATCCGCATTTACCGAACACCCCTGACTCCTATCCATCCCGTGTGTGCCGTAAGGGCCGACTAAAAAAGCAAAACTACACTACAATAACCTACTTTCTAAGGAGTGTCCTATGTCCAGTCAGTCGACTATAAAGTTCTTTAACTTTTATGTTGTCGTGCAGAATGGAAAAAAAATATGACAAAAAGCTACCCCCATCGTCAAGGTATTTTTAAGGATGCTGTTTTTTGAAAATAACATCGATCTTCATTAACACAGATACAGATTTGCGAATGTGAATTCCAATTTTGACGACCTCAGTGTTCTTATCGAGTTATTAATACGTTAAAACGATATCTAACGTTGTCTAATATACGAAATATAGTTTTTTAAATTATCATGTGCCCTCGTTTATTTTAAGGAAAATATTACGTCTACATTGATTGGTCTTTTTCCCTTATTTCCTCCACTTTTCAAAAGCTATTTTCTAATAATAATCATATTTGTAAGGTGGCAAGGACTTAAGAAAGGTTAGTAGCTTAATTACTCTGTCGCGTGCGTACCTATATCGTCTTTGTCGACTGAGTCTGGTATAGATGGAGTTCAATGTTGTGTGGTTTAGGTTGGTTCGACTCCAAGAGCGTACTGATAGTTTCCGCAGCAAGCTATTCATAAATTTATTTGTTTGTGAAAGGTACGCTTACAGATCATGTTAAATGCCAGTACATGTTAAATGTTGGTAGACATTTACTTAAGTGTTCCTACATATAAGTCTAGACAGTAATCCAAAATTAGCATACACAACATAAGTAAAGGCAAAATACAAACATTTCCTACACCGAATCTATCAATGTACCTATATTTATAAATTAATTATTGTTCGTTAGTCTCGCTAAAACTCGAGAACGGTTTGGCCGATTTGGCTGATTGTGGTTTTAAAATATTTGCTGTAGTGCAGGAAAGGTTTAAAAGGTGAATAAATATATATAAAAAAATGTTTTACGAGAGGCGAATTAGTGAAGACTGTTACAAAAACGGGGGAAAGTTATTAAGCTACGGACAATTGGAGACGTAAACGAGGTTGCGTGGGTCAGCTTGTCTACAATAAAATTATTGTTTATTTGAGAAAATAAAATAATTAATAAATAATATAATATAATATTCTACACGGGCAAAAGGGTTTTTTTTGGTTTTTATCCAAATCACGGTGATGGATAAACTATACTATATTCACCATGTGAGTGTCGTAAAGGCTAATTCAAGGAACAAACTACACAGGAGAACAGCACTTCTTAGTGCAGGAAATCTTGACACAAGCCGTATGTCAACATGTCCAGCCAGCGTGATATATATAGTGAGTCAACAACTATATATACCACGTTTTGGAAATGTCTTTGTCTAGCAGTTGTCTATAAAAAGCTGTTGATAATGATTGACCTGAACCACATTTTAAATCGACTGTTATAATTGTATACGCTCGTGCACAAACGCATACCTTTGCTTGAATTCACTTTTAAGTCGTGTTTAGACTGATCAGGAAGTTATAAATGATTAAACACTATTTTAAAACGTGACCTAGAGTTTGTGGTCATGAAATTTGTAGGTTACACTAGCCCGCGTGCGTCGGCAACCTAAATAAAGCTAGACATGCACTTTACGATTTGTCTGTTAGATAGCATGTCCTTTTGCTATCAAGGCTTTTAATTATACTAAAATTATTGCAGTTATTTTTGTAATCATTTGAGCTATTAAAGGATTTTACAAACTATTTATTTATAGAAACTTCTTACAAACACATTGCATAAGTCGTACCTACTTCTATATATACCTGTAGAGTCCTAAACATTCCTTTTATATCTATAACATTTCAATTATTTCTATTAAATATTTCTCATATCTTTTGTAGCTTTCTGTACTCCTCGTCTATATGAACGGTTACTGTGCTAAGTTTTATATTCCTCCAGTCGCATGTTTTTTGTAAAGAGGGATACGAAGTTTTGCTTCACGTAAATATATATTTTAAATTTAAAAAAAAAACAAATAACAACAACAATAACAAGTCTACATAGAGCTTCCGTACTTTAGACATAATGTGGATTGGCTCAAAGAGTGAAAGCTTTTTCACAATCATGTTTGTATTACAACAAAAAGAAATACAGCTGAATTAAGAACCTCTTTCTTTTTATAAGTTGGTTAAAATTAATTTAATGATGATACAATTATGTTTAGTGTTGCATAGCGTTTCAGTTGACTTCACTATTTTACTGATACACTCTATGCTCTATCGCTTATTTAACATTAATTATTAATACTTAATTTATTTTCTTCAATATACACATGACCACAAGACAAGACCAGGTAGTGGCCTGAATTAATGATGAGTGCGATCATTTATTGATCAAATTAAAAAATAAAGAACCAAAAACTTATGCTTAAATGGATGTTTTTTTTAAACATAAACAATAGATAAATCAAAATTTTAAGCCCACTATGTGCTAAGTATATTAATTACTGTTTAAGATACTATCATATATATACATTTAATCACTTCTTTTGTCAATCATTTCATCTATGTGATCAAAAAACTGTCATTACGTAAAATACGAATTCTTCAGTTTTGTTTTTGTATACATACATAACTACCTTCTTATTAAAAATCAGTAAAGGTAAATACCGCTATAATCCATAATTCTATGCTAATACGTTGTGAGTTTTTAAAATGTATTCCTTTTTTATGTACCTACAGTAAATAAAAAAAACATTACTTTAAATTTTCATGTGACTCAAACAGGTTTATCCAAAAAATATTCGTCATAACACAACCCCTTTAATAAAATGGATATATATACAAACTAGCAAAAATCAAGATTTTCGTCTTGAAACTACGAAATCCTTTTTAAATAACGCGCATATATATACCTATTGGAAATAACACAAAGGTGTAAATCGACGCAGAAAATAAGAATTTCCATGACTGAATCAAATAAAGTTACTTTCATAAGTCGCACAATACAACGAATGGCAGATTATGAGTCGTGAAACTCGTGATTACGATGGAGACGGCGTAATTTATACGTACTTATACATCGTGTATGTTGGCTAACAGCAGGCCAAGTGTTGCGTGTATTTAGGAACAAAGAGCTTTTACCATTAAACAGGCTATGAGCTTCATTTGTGTGAGTTGACCCCACTTATATATTTATAGCACGCTGATTTATAATTAAACCAAAGAATAATACAATGTCACTACGTCTTGTATTAATTCGTTTTCATTGTATTTAAAACACCAACAAACACTTTTACTTGTTGGTGTTTTAAGTACAAAAATAAGTTAATTTAACCTTTTTTAACTCAAGATAAACTCAAATCAAGCATATAAACTCAAAGGTTGAAGCTAGTGAGGGGTTTAAGCTCATCAGACTTTCAAAATAACCATTTTTATTAGGAAAAATATTGAAAATACGCATGCGGGCCCTCTGGTATTAAAAACGGCCAGGGATCACATTAAAAATGAGGTGATCCAGCAGAGAACTCAAGTCATCGACATAGCCCACTGGATTAGCAAGCTGAAGTGGCAGTGGGCCGGCCATCTTAACCGCAGAACGGACAACCTTGGAGTAACTGACTTCTAAAGTGGAGATAGCGTCACGGTAAACGTAGTGGACTGTACCGACAGGCCAGGCAGGGTGGCGACTTGCGCAAAATGACTGGCGGATGCTGGATTTGAGAATTCAAATATCGATCAAAGTGGCGTGCAATGAGAGAAGCAGTAAACTGCAATAAGCTAAACGTTGATTATAAGCAATGCGCTACATTTACGTTACTACGCCATTGTTTTGTTTTTATAAATTATTGTTAATTCACTTACTTACTTTCTAATCAAATCTCCTCTACTTTAAAAAAACGAACTTTCTGCGCGTGAAACAAACATTCAAGCTCTGCTTAGTTTGGGACTAGATGGCGTTGTGTGTTAGATGTCCGATATTATTATTATTATTTAAAATAATTGCTACACTATTTCATATTTCAAATACATTATTGTTAAATTGTTCCATCGAAATGTGTGACCCTCACAAGTGGTAGTTTATTAAATAAAAATCAACTAGACAGATCTTAGATTACCATCTAAAGCTCGAAAGCCTACCAATTTCGTAGCTGGCCCGGTGCTACGTGCTACGTCTGAATTGTAACGCTTGATATAGAAACGTTGACACCGCTACGAGTTCTCTTACCTCAAAGTTAATAAACTTATTATTATAATATATAAAGTACACTAACAAGTATTCCTTATCGACATTTTTTTCAATATACACTTTCAATTTTAATATTTTTTATGTTTTAATGTTAAAATGGCGTAGAGAGGCTTATGGCCAGCAGTGGACTGCGATAGGAATATGAAGATGATAACGTTTTAATAATTTTTATAGGCATATCCCCTCTGTGTGCTTTCTAGCGTTCTTAATCTTTCCTACAAGTTCAATTTTAGGATGTTATGAATATAAATCACGTTATTTGGGCTAATGAAAGATTTTAATCGTAGGACCGAGATCACACTTTGAAAATTTATTTATTTATACAATTTAATAATAATAATATTAATAGATAAAAAATTATACTTAAAGAAAACATTCCTTTATTTTTGAAAATAAAGAAAACTGCATTCAAAAATTTCTGAAAATTCACTTACTACACCCGGGAATCGAACCGACTAATAAACATTTTAATACCTGGATTGGAACAAATGGCACAATCAGATGGCCTGCGAGATCATGAGATATCACCCCTTTGGATTTTTTTATGGGGATATGTGAAAAATCTAATTTACATTAAATCTTATGTGAATGTAAACGAGTTCAGAATACGATTTACAATATTCACCACAACACGTTATCAAAGGTGGTACTAGAAATGAATTCGTTAGAAGAATACATTTGTGTATCCAAGAAAATGGAACCCAATTCGAGCAATTAATTAGTTAGTTTCTCATTTTTTGTAAATAATTTAAGATTTCATGGTTTTCCTCTCATTTGATTTATCAAGTTTGTCAGACAGACTTCAAACTTATAATTGACCCTGACGATCGATGCAATTAAAGTACAGAGTGTAATTTTTACACATTTTAGTCGATTCGATTCTCGTGTGTGACAAGCGGATTTTCGAAAAACTTTGAATGCATTTTCTTTCTCTTCAAAAATAAAGTAATGTTTTTTTGAGTAAAATTTTATCTACTAGTACCTTCCCTTCAGGTGGCATTACAAATTTCCACCCATTAAAGTCCTTGAGATTATGTTTAGTTATGCATGTTAATTTAACTTTAAAGTTCTTGAAATGTTCGTACGCTAGGAGCAGTAGAATATTATGAAATAACACCTAACACGTGTATTTAAAAAAATATTTTAACAAATAGATAAATAAATAAAGTAGGTAATGTAAAGTAAACGCAACGGAACGCATACTTCTCGACTTGAACTTAATATTATAAAGCCGAAGTTTTTTTTTGGTTGAACGCACTAACTTCAGAAAGTACTGATCCGATTGATACCGAGGAAGGCTATAGGGAAAAAATAATTATTTGAAAGCATCTATTACGTGCTCTGTGCAAAGGGTAAAGTTTCACAAAAAACAATGAAAGAAAGAATTGGGTTCCAAAAAAGCCCGCGATATGTCTAACATTTAAGGTTATCTTACTATGACTTTTTTTATGGTAAACATATTTGTTCACGCTTCAGGCTAAGGGCCATAACCCATAAGAGATGTGATTAAGTTTAGCTTTCTCCTTATAAAATTTTACACTTTAATCTAAACCAAAACATCCAAACCAAAAAGGTAATCTTTGAATTTAGACGTACTAAAGTACCTACTTAACATTAATATAATATTGTCTTAACAACGTATCCACATACCACCCACAAAAAAAGAATTACCTAGTAAAGTAATTTAAGTTTTTAATTAATAATGTTTTCTACTAATTTTCATTTGTGACAAAATTAGGTACCAATCATAGACAGGAAAGCTTGTAACAGAAAATTGAACGTTTAACGCTTTTCATATATCGTCAAACTTAAATTCATTGCTTTAGTTAGGGATATCATCGGACTACAACTAGAATGAAATACAAATATTTTATACTAGCTGACCCACGCAACCTCGTTTGCGTCTTATATTGCCTGTAGCGTGAAATTTTTTCGCCTTTTTTGAAACTTTCTTCATTGGTGCTCCTCTCCTATTAGTAGTAGCGTGATGATATATAGCTTATAGCCTTCCTCGATAAATGGACTATCCAACACTGAAAGAATTTTCCAAATCGGACGAGCGGTTATTGAGATTAGCGCGTTTAAACAAACAAACTCTTCAGCTTTATTATTAGTATAGATTCATCCCCGGTCTATCCTAAAGTTTATTTTATATATTTTAAACAATCTTCCAAAATTCATTTAACGCCTTAATACACATTCTTTAATTAGGGTAGGTATGTGCTGCGGACCTCGATATGCCTGTTACATACCTACAAAACTTCAACTTGGTTTCCCATAACTTACCAACGAGCAACAAATACCAATAACTTACGTTTATTAGTTTCTTTAACAACTATATTAACAGTCAGTTGATGCTATTAAGTAATAACTTAATACTTAGCATTAAGTAAACAATATTCGTACTAATAATAATGATCAGAAAGTTTCTAACTCATAAATTAATTAAACGGAAGAAAGGTCTTTCACTAAACAACTTTCGAGTCAAAGAATGTACTACGTTCGTTTTATAGGAAAAACGCGATGGGGGTGCGAGGTCAGTTTAGCGGGCTGCCTCCTTCCATAATAGGTAGCCACGATACGATCTTGGTTAGCCGCGTAACGGGCAGTCGACCGGAGTTGCTAACGGCGGCTGGTCAAGTGTCGGTCGACACACCACCGCACACACATCGCGTTTATTTTTCACCTGAATCTTTCTCCACTTAGGCCATAACACGCATGGCCAATGCCTAACTCTCTATTCACTCCAACATGGGTTGTACTACCAGCACCACAAACATGCCCAATACGGCAGGTATGGTAATGTGACATTTCGGTATATAACCCTTTTGCGTATAAGTAACATTCAATGTACTGATAAGCTTTTTCTAGTGTGTCTATTTTTAGATGGCAAATAAAGTAAACAAGAACGCCTATTTATGACTACACGGAAACAAGTTAACGAATAAGTAATGAAAACTACGACTGAGTGAAGGGCTTTTAAACTTCATTTAAATACACCTATGGTGTTTATAAAGTTTTACGAATAAAATAGGTTTTGCGATCGTCAAACAAATGCAAATTATTGTCTAATAATGTTTCTAGATATTGAAAGTGTTTATTGAGTAGGTATTCTACATTTACTTAATGTGTTCTTAATGAAAAAGATTACGAAAAATACCAAATTCATGTGTAATGAAAAGTGAAATGTGTATGTCATGCATTATTTAAAGTGAGCACTATTTAAAAATTAAAAGAAGTTACTTTGTTGGCTAAATTGTTGTTATATTATGTTTCAGAGAAAAGTATACAGTTTGAAGACGATTTTAGCGACAGTAACTCCAAAGTCGTAGATGAAATAATTTACAGAGCCTCAGATGATATAAAAGTGCTTCCTTCGTGTGATAGTTTACCAGAACCTGTACATTTAGTTAGAAATAAATCTACTCCTAGTTTAAATACTGAAAAAGGTAAGGTTTAACACGTTTCACTTTTACCACAGCGAACTGTTAGATGTCCTATTCAGCACTTATAAAAAAAACAGTACCGAATTTCGACAACTATTTTATTACCTGAAATTTTGCTCACACACAAGTTCGGACACAGAATTTCTACTTATAACTAAACTTATACGCGACTTGGATTATAACGGTAAAATAGCCCTAGTAAAGGGCTGAGTAGACCAGAAGTGGATTCTTAGCTTTTGCTGATAGTCAGCCGGCAGGTAAGAACAAAGTCCGTAAGTGGACAGCAGTTTAGCCAAAGAACAACCAACTGAAAGAATTCAGGAAAATCTTGGAAATCTTAGACTACAGCGAGTGGTAAAGAAATACATACATACACTACCTTGATTGCAGTCGGTTAATTAAAAATTCAAATATGAGTTATCACGCTTCAGGGTTATTAATTTACTATGATTAAATATGTTCAGGCATCTGTAGACCTAACAAAGAACCCTCTTGGTTTCACCATAGTCGGCTGTCCGCCTGTCCGTCGACTAATAAATCAACCAATAAAATTTTGCACGTGGTCATTTTATTTATCAAGCCGTCTAAGTGTTAAACAAATCTTGAATATATTTTGTCGCGTAATTGTGTCACGTTTACTAAGGGTTTAGTTTCATCTTCCGAAACATAGATCTTCTAAAACTATGAGGGGTTAAAGGGGGGTGGTAACTTGCTATTGGTTTACGGTATGTTTCATTTGGAACACTGTAGTCAGCTGTATTAGTTTATTTGTTAAATATTTAAGAATTGTCCTAGAATTTTACACATTTTTATCACGTGTTGCTAAAATCATAACAGTATATCACCACTTCAATAGTACAAGAAACGCTGCAAATCTGCCCATATAGTATTTTTACCTATTTCGTATCATATTATAATGACATCAAAACTGAACTTATATTTCGAAACAAGTGTCGTTTAATTAAACTATTTTTATACCACTCATATGAAGCGGTGAGATTTCATTACTGATAAAATTTACGCGCCACCTTAAACGTCACCGAGGCCGATGTGCGAAATAATTGACTAAACAAGCACCTATTATAATATTAAAGTCAAACCAACCCTTCTTTTACTATTATAATTTCAGTTATACCACGAAACAGATATTTATAGCTCTTACGTAGCTCTTTTGTAGTATTCCGTAATAGGACTGTCATTAGTAGGTACTCTAAAGCTATGTTTTTTGCATTCGCTTTTACATATTAATCACGTATTGTTATTGTGGTTATATAAAAAATATCTAGATCCCATAAGTATGTGTTAAGTGGAAAAGATTTTTATTTCTTGGATGTCCCTTATTGAAATATCATTGGATAGATCTTCAGTCGCACTTTTGCGAAATATTGAACGTTTTTCTAGTGGGTTTAAGTAGAGTGACACATTTTCTTTAAGATAAGAAGGAAAACTTCTTAAGTAAACTCTCTTATTTTAGGAGTAATTCGATTACGTTTTCCTATAACAGAGGCAATCAAAATAAGTGCAGACGCGTCGCGTAGTACCTACTTCCTTGACAAATATTTTACACTAGCTGATCCACGCAACCTCGTTTGCGTCTTATATAGCCCGTAGCATGAAAATTTTCGCAAAATAAGTAACTTTTCTGGTTGATTTTTACACCTTTTGTCCGAAAAACCAAAATATCTTACGGAACCCTATTTTTTTCCAAAATAAAATATAGCCTATGTTACTCGTGGATAATGTAGCTTTCGAATGGTGAAAGAATTTTTAAAATCGGTTTAGTAGTTTTTGAGCCTATTCATTACAAACAAACATACAAACAAAGTTTTCCTCTTTATAATATTAGTGTAGATAAGTAATAATTACTACTCATAAGTCTAGGATTAACTTTATATAAAAGTAACATTCTACGAAAACCCCTGCACGTGCCTGATACCTACACCTGCTTCTGATAGCAGTAAACAAACCAACTGCGTTAAACGACAATATTATTTAATAAATAAAAAAAAAAAAAAAAAAAACGTTTACGTGACTTCACGCTCTTAAATCAGTTTTTATTAAAACGTGCTATCCGTTACTTCGAGGCTATATTTGCATTTCATAGAAATATATTATGTTTTGCATATGCAGTACCTAATGAACAGACAAATTTCAAAGTTCAGTAACAGTTGCTATTAAAATTGTACAAGTGAGCACACAAGCTTCATCTTAGAACAAGTTCTCAAAACCAAGTGAGGACGTCGACGCATTATTGTTACACACAGACAGTGCAACCATTACTCTAGTGCCCTTTAGTAAACGTAACGAGCTTCAGTAAGCGCGCAGATTAATTACGGAGCCTCTAACACTGCTGCGCCCGTATGCACAGCACACTCTGCACAGACGGTAAAGACGCATAGGTATAGGTAAATCTGCGCGCTTACTGAAGCTCGCTACGCTTACTAAAGAGCGCTAGAGTAATCTTTAATATAAAAATAAAGCCCGCTTAATAAAGTGTGTAATCGCAGGCTAGAGACGCTTCCAACATCTATTGAAGTTAACCGCTGTTTCGGGCTAGAGACGCTTCCAACATCGAGTGAAGTAAATCGCTGTTTTTAATATTTTAGCGTAAAAGTTATTCCCGTTTAGTTATTTAATAGATTTAAAAAAAACAAATTCAGTTTTTGTATAAGAGAAATGCAAGGTGATATTATTTATGAGCATTTTAGGAGATTTATACAACTCTCATCATCTAGCGCTTGATAGATTAGTTGCCGTCTTGTGAAAAGGTTTTAAATTTGTCTAGACATAAATTTCGCTAGAAGTAAACACCTACTGATCTACATAGAAGTACCTGTATGTGAGATGCTATGTCCGCTGATAGCCAATGACCTCGGCGACATTTATGCATATGTAACCTTGACAGTAAGTGACGAGCTGTCAGCGGAACTGTACTCGTAGAAGTACCATACCGGTGTAGGTATCAACAGAAAATGTCACACAGCAACTTGGTGAATTCTTAATCAATACGATTTTTTATCTATGTACCTAGTCTATAATATTCGAAGGCACACACGATTTACGTAGGCATAGAACTAAGCGTAGATCTGATACCTAAAGATATTTTAATAGTGTTTAAACTATATAGTCCGGGATCCCCGGCACCAACTTCACAAGTTATTACTTTCAAGCTAATTTTTCGTGAGTGGCTTCATTTTCACGCCCACTTTTCTCCTACAAAAAATTTCGATTGTGGTAGCTAACAGGGATAGCAGGGATAAACAACTTTTGAGCGTAGGACCGGGATAACGTATCACGCAATTTGCAGGACAATGTAGCTCTTAAATTATATAAATGTCAAATTAATATTTCCAATCCATGGTAATCCATGTGAAAAAATGCGGGGCAGTCTTTCAGACTACCGATAGAAGTGAAAACTAGGGAATTGTATCGTAGAGAAAGGGTGCAGTAACGATGACACTATTTTCACGCTTTTTAATCACTCAAAAAGTACTTACACATATCTATACAGTATATAAGTGTATAGCTCATGGAAAGCATTCGGTATCGATGACGGGAGTTCCATGATTTTTGTTCACCCAAAAAGTAATTAACGCGCCTAAACAAGTTTTCACTATTTATCTAGTGACGTTTCGAAATAGGTTGTACCCGTAAAAAAAATGACCGCCGACTCCAACACTTATTCTAGCTGCGATCATGAATTGGCTCATCGTCGAGGACTCAAATCACTGTAAAACCACTTTTAAAGGAAACTGTTTACATATTTATAATGTTTAGTGTACTTTCAGAAAATCCAGAAAGCGGACATATAACTGAAGTTATTAATAAAACTGAGTACACTGATGTCCTACAACATGAAGAAAACGTATCTAGATTAAAAGAAGTTGTTGACAAAGTTGTAGAATTACATGCTATGGGAGAACTTGTTGATAATACACAAATTAATGAAATCGTTGTCGAGGAACCGCCAAAAACTGAAGAAAATTTAAAGAAACAAATCTTAGAAGAGACCAATTACATGGAGAAAAATGAAAAAGATCCTTCCGCGCCTGAACAAGACACAGAAAAGTTAGTAGAGCAATCACAGAAAGTAGCAACTTATATTAATATGCATATTTGTATTGTGTTTAGTTTCTCACATTACAAAAATTTAAAGGATTTTGACTGCCTCGGTGGCGCAGTGCTAGTGTATGCGACTGCTGTGCTTGAGGTCTCAGGTTCGATTCCCGGGTCGGACCAAATATTTTTATGATCTGCAAATATTTGTTTCGGAGTTTGGGTGTTTTCAATGTATAATATGTATTTACAAAAAAAAAAAAGTACTTACATCAGTTGCCAGTACCCATAACACAAGCTCTGCTTAGCTTAACTTAAGCCAATAATACCACGTATGTTTAGGCGATTAAGAACTTTTGTTTAAATAAGTGATTTTTTGCAGGGAAGAACATCCTGAGGAAAAGTTAAGTCCTACCCATTCCGAAAGCAGCCGTGCAACACGTTGGGAGGCGCTTGCCGATATTGCTGCAGAGTTGCCACCCTCGCTCACAGTCGATCCTATTACAGGGCAGATTTACGCTGTTTCCAAATAAGCCTTTTTTATATTAAATTTTTCTTCTTACCTACCTACTTATGATTATTGTTGACTTTTTCATTTTTTATAGACAAACTATTGAGGTTTTGTTGTACGATACGGGCGTTAGTCTTCGTCTCCTTACTCTCACAACTCAAAAACTACAGATTGGCTCAAACACAACATTTATTTAAACTTTGTCACAGAAAACGTGGTAACAAATAATTGTGGGCACATTCTATGTGGAATATGAATGTCTAAGAGCAATTTTGCACTACGTTCGTTCAGAATCCGATCCGAATACATGAAAATACGGTCTGAATTAGACGTAGAACTATTTTTATAGCTGTTTACGCACTAGATCCTACTTTCATCATATGATTTATTTGCATTAACCGTAAATCTCTATTTCCGATAACGTTATGACGTATCAAAGTAGCCATATTATTATTGTCTATGGCTAGTGATTAGTGACCCTGACTGCTGTACCGGAGGTTGTGGGTTCGATTCCCACCCAGGGCAAATATTCTTTGAAGAACTCACACATTATTTAAAAGAAGTCATGGTCAACGCCGCGAACCATCTGCTGAATCTTCAAGTAAAATAACATATGCTAAACGATGACCCCGGGATGGAAGGAATTACTTGGATTAGAGTCAGAGATCATAATAGTTCTAAAATCGAAGGTAGTGCGAAAAACAATATCCGAATTCAGCCAGAGATTACTAAATCCGTATATTCACGGATTCGGATCTAAGTCTTCTAAGGCTTCCTTTACAAGTTAATCATTGGGGTAATAACAGTCGTATAGTGAATAAATGTATAGAATAGAATAGAATAGAATTCAAGAAGAATTTATGTATACTAATGTTACAAACTCGAAAGTGACTTTTTATGTTACGCTTTTATCACTAAAACGCAGAATCGATTTGCGAGACAGTTACTTTCGAATTTATATTATTAGTACGGATACATAGCTGTTTCTTTGGATATTTGATATTGTCCCATATATTGTAGCTTGGTGATATTTTCAAATTATGCCAAATTCCAATAGGTATAAACGTTTTTTATTTTCGTTTTTGTTTTCTCGTCATATAATTTAGTTATATATATTTATACAATTAATATAACCAAGGTAAACTAACAAATGAATAAGTAATGATAATTCGTGATTTTATTCTTAAAAATGCCAAAGCAGTCAATAAACTAAAAAGTTGGCTTTTGTTTTCATAGATGCGAAGAAATAATGACATGTAAGAAAAAAAATACTTTCAATTAATTAATTTCTGCTCTTTGGAATGAACTTGTCTTCACATTCTATTGGAGAAGAACATTGCTGGTTCTCAAGAAAATAGTAGGTGGAGAGGGCAGAATGCTCTTGGTCTCCTATCCTGCAGAATGTTTAAATACCTATTGAAAAATTGTCATGACCTTAAATAAGACGAGGTAGCTTGGCTTTTTTCAGATGTAATACAAAATCTATCAAATCGAAACACGATGTCATCTTCTAGTCCAGAAGAACCTCAGTTTTTCAACCACATTTTTACCACTGGTCACTGGGTATATCAGTTTAATAACACAGAATTAACTTATCATAAACTTTATATTAAGTATTTTTTACTTTTATCATTGCTAAGCCATTATCTTTATCTGTGCCTCCAAAGATAACAACACATAAAGAGTTTGATGCAAGACAATCCCATATATTCTTAATCCATGTATCTATTACTTTGATCTCCTCCAGTTCTTTTTCTTCAGAGATATTAAGTTTTAAATGTGCCATAGAGAAGTTAAAATCACCAAAAGAATCAGTTAATGTTGAAATGGCTTCACTTGCTTCATCCACAGTTGTCAATTTTATTCTCTTTGGATTTCCTTTTTTTAGTTGAGCAGCCACACTTTCTTTTGTTAGTGTTAGGTAATCATGGTAATCACCAGTAATATTATCACACCCCACAATTAGTGACGATTTCTTTTTTTCTAACATGTGGTCGAAGATAGACAAGGCAAGATGTGGTGGTTTAACTTTCACAATTTTTGGTCTGCTTAGTCTATTTGTGTGCACAGCATCACCATAATCTAAACTTTTGCTCAATTTTAACTGCACTAACTTTAATGCTGTTACAGCATCTTCTGTTGAGCAGTGTCCTTTGTTTCCCATTTGAATCTTTTCATGTAAATATTCTCTAGCCAGTGTTTGTAGTTTTGGTTTGCGCGTTCTTACTCCAGTAAAGTTATATACTAAACTAGTGTCAATGATGTACGGATGCATCATTTGTAATGCATGTAAATCTGAATTTAATGACTGCCCCACCAGAATAGCATCAGCTGGTAAAAGTGATCTTAAATCGTTTTGTACATCTTCAAGTCTTTTAGTAACATTTTCTAGTAATGATTTTGTAATACCAGAGAAACGAGTCAAGTAATCTGTAATTTCATTATAGGGCTTCACAAGTGTGTCATATACTGTTTCATGCTTTTCATTTACAATAGAGATTCTAGTCAGCTCAGAGCCTTCATTAGTTAGACACATTTCGCAGTCAATACCAAACATTGGTGATGTGGCTGTGACTGGAGCATATTCATCTTTGGTCAGTTTGTAATCAGAATAAACCTCACTCAATTTACCTTTCAATGGTAAAGGAAAATTTTCTTCAATCAATTGCCAAGCTGATAATATAAGTTGTATTCTAGTGAATGCGTCTTGAGAATTAAATTTCAATTTATAAATATCATCTTCATTACAATCATCCTCAATAGGAAATACGGCTTTCATCATAACCAGTAAGTCTTTTCTGGCTTCAAGAGCTAAATTCAGACTACCATACTTATGAATAAGACTTTCCTTATCAACTTCTGACAGAGGTACAACAGCAAGCTCTTTCACTAATGACCCATCATAAACAGAAGGTGTTATAACTTCAACAAAATTGTTAAATATATCATTGGTATATTCAAATTCATTACAATACTTTTCCCAATGCTTGATTGAGATGCCTTCAAGAACAAAACAAGTTGTTTGCTTTATGGCACAACATTTGTCCAAAACATACCAACGAGGAGGTTCTGTTAAATTAACATTTCCTAAAAGTGAATGTAACATTAAGTATTGGATGTCTGTTAACGTTAGTGGTATTCTTTCATTTGCTGTGTTAGATAATGATGCTTGTTCCCCTTTCACTTTCAACCGGAACTGTGATACCATTTTCTTGCGTTTTTTCACATGAGTACCTAAAAAAAAAATGTTCAAAGATATAAAACAATCAATTGTAGATATTAAACTATAATCGAAGTATGCTTTACTTTAAATAATATTATTTAAATAATTTACTCATAAAAATATGAAATTAACATATACAAATTTTTCACGAAAAGCTACATAACATGTTGGAGAAATATTCTTGTTAATAGTTACTTAAGTACCTATTATTAACAACTTTAAACTTTTCTTTTTTTTTATACAACACCATTTAGTCCCAAGCTAAGCAGAGCTTGTGTTATGGGTACTAGACAAGTGATATAAATATATATATATATATATATATATATATATATATATATATATAATATATATATACATATATATTAAATATCTATTAAATATTAATATATATATTTATATATATATATATATATATATATAATATATATACATATATATTAAATATCTATTAAATATTAATATATATATATATATATATAATAATTATTTAATATTTAATATTATATATTAAATATTAAATAATTAAAGAAAAGTTTAAAGTTGTTAATAATAGATACTTAGACAAGTGATATAAATATATATGAATATATATATATAATATATATATATATATATATGTATATATATTATATATATATATGTATATATATTATTATTTATATCACTTGTCTAGTACCCATAACACAAGCTCTGCTTAGCTTGGGACTAAATGGTGTTGTATAAAAAAAACTATCTAATATATATCTAATCTACAAATATTTGTTTCAGAGTTTAGGTGTTTTCTATGTGTAATATGTATATATTCACCAAAAAAAAAGTATATGTGTATTCATATCAGTTGTTTAGTACCAATAACACAAGCTCTGCTTAGCGTAGGACCAGATGGCGTTGTGTGTAAGATGTCAGCCATGCAAAATAGGCAGTTTGAAGTTCAATGTAAGATGTCAGAAAAAACTAACAGCAATCAATTTTAGAGTAATTTACTTGATATGGGTCAGTTCTTAACATTTCTGTATTGTATGACAATTGAGGGACCCGATAATCAGTCATTGTCTCTTCATAATTATCCTTAACTGTAAATTCTGGAAGAATCATGCTTCAGTTTAGGTGTGGTAGCTCAACCGGAGTGATATGATTCTCTCACAGAAAACTGATTTTTAACTAGTCTGTTGCTTTTCAGTGTGATGACCATAGCCAATAATATAACCCAATTTTTGTTATGTATAATATGTATGTGTTTACAAAAAAAGTACAAGTTCTGCTTAGTTTGGGACTAGATGCGTTTTGTGTCAGATGTTAGATATATTATTTATTTATACCTCTCCTCTTTCTGAATTTGATGGGAAATCAAAGGATGCTCAAGTACTTGTTGTAGTGTTATAAACAGTGATGCTTGCAAGTGAAAGAGTTCCAAGTGGTCATGTTGGGTAATGGGTAGGTTCTTTATATAAGGTGACCTGTTTGCTCGTTTGCAATGACAAAAAAAAGCGATTGTCCTACTAATGTTGTTCAAAACTCTATGTTTTAAACGGCAGATTGAATACTAGAACACGTGATAGGTTGTCACACCATAATTTATTAATTCTATATACTAGTTAACATACCCTCGTTACTATAAAACAGTTTACCTTTTAATTTTTAAATAACTAAAATCTCCAAACAAGGAGAACATACCTACTTATTTCAATATCTTGTGTGGGGATATTACTTAATATAGAATTGTTTGCTGCAATACAACTTACTTTTATCTGCATCAGGTGCATGTCGCTTTCGCCAAGAAACTATCTTACTCATCACAAACAAATAACAGAGAAATTAATGGTATTGTAACTTCACGTGTGCGTATTCTCGAATTCACAGATTCACAGTTGACACTTGACGTTGACGTGAACTCACAGAATTGCACAGAATACATATACTCAGAGAGCGTGAACTTGACATTATTAGACCACAGATGACAAAGTACAATATATTTAATGAATCGTTTTTCGTTTATTCGAAAGACGGTCCCCATTCCATGTCATCCACATTTTATATCATTAATTTCATCACGACGAAGACTTGAAGACTTTAAACACTTGACATTGGCAGAAATTACTGATCCTAGTGAACCGGCTGGTTGCCATTTCATCAAAAGAAGAAGAATATATTTAATAGAGAGAAGAAAGTATACTCCGTCTCACGTCTCTCAAGAAGTCCCCCAGACGCACCGCTGCAGTCAGCTACAGAATGTTGTTAGACTACGATTGGATTCCCTGAAATCACGTAGTTATACGTACCTAGTGTTCCGTGTGTCCATGGGCAACGGTTATCGCTCATCACCAGGCGATACGTTTGCTCGCTTGTCCCCTTTTCCATAAAATAAAAAAGTTGTGCGGGTGGATCAGTGATTGACGTATTAGTACTTAACTGAATAATTTATCCTTTTGTGTTTATATAAAAGATCAAACAAATTCGAAAGGGAAAGAGATGAATCAAAACAAATTATTTTAGTTTTTATATTTTATTTTCATAATTGTGGTCACATAATGAGTTCATTCCAGACTATTATTGTAAATGGTGCACCGAATATACTAAACTTCTGGAAGCACGATTGATAACGTTTTTTTCTGTTAACTTTCGGGACTTTAAATTTTGTTTCACCTAAAACGAACAATGTAGCCTTTGTCTACGTTAGTATAAAGTACATAACCTTTTTATGCATCCACTGTTGTATTTCAATTTCCAACATACACATGTCGCGTAAGTCTGTCGTAAATATCGCAGGCGTTAGTTCCTATAAACTTTAAACGAGTTTGGGCCGGTGAATGGCCCGTCAGATTTGTCTGGCTCATTGGAAAATATTATACTTAATCTATACAAATAAATAAAATTGGAGTGTCTGTTTGTAATATTAAAATAACCGCTTTACGATACGACAATAACCGCGGGGTTCAGCTAGTGATATATATGTATATATAAAATTCAGGCTTCCTAAAATGACGTAAGTTAGCATGCTTTTTTTCCAACTTTGATAACTGCTAATTTTGAAATGGCTCCGCTTTCAGCTAAGCGAGTATCCATTCCTTTCTGAGTAAATGTTAAACTACTGATCCTAAAAATTTAATCTTGCCTAAAATGACGTAAGTCTGGGCTGACTGGGATTTCAGATATGACTGATTGCTATATGATCCCGGATTAATGATGCTTAAGTTCGCTTGTGCTCATTTTTTAAAACAAAGGTATATAGGAATGTGGCAGTTACAGAGGAATGAAGCTCATTTCACGTAGTATGAAAGTTTGGGAGAAAGTTATTGAGAGAAGTGTATGAGAGGAAAGTGCAATAAGTCAAAACCAATTTGGGTTTACGCCGGGCTGCGGTTTAACAGATGCCATATTCGCAATTCCACAATTATGCGAGAAATATAGACAGGTTCACAAAAACTTGCATATAGTGTTTGTTGATCTAGAAAAAGCGTATTATAGGGTACCCCGAGAAGTTTTGTGGTAGGCTTTGAAAGAAGTAAGTTAAGCTAAATATGTAGAATTGATTAGAGCTATGTACAGAGGATCTAGCACCTATGATAGATCGGCTGCGGGTAACACCGTCCAATGCCGTGTCTCTGTTGGTTTGCACCAGGGATCGGCTCTTAGCCCGTATCTCTTCCTGTAATAATGGATGCTCTGACTTCGGACGACATACAGGAGGCACCATAGTGCATGCTATTTGCAGATGACATTGTGTTAGTCGGTGAAGACGCGTACGAGGTCCAACGCAGATTAGCGACATGGCAGCAAAGATTAGATAATTTTAGCTTGAAAATCAGCAAACCTAAAACAGAATACATGTTCTGCCATTTTAGCGATCTCTCCGGCCCTGCTACTGTGTCACCGAATGGAACAGCGATTCCGGTTTGCACCGATTTCAAGTACCTCGGTTCGCTGTAACAAGATAATGTTGAAATAGATAGGTCTGTGCAGCATCGAATCAATGCAGGATGGATGAAGTGGCGGCAGGTAACAGGAACTATTTGCGATCCTAGGTTAATTTTAGTGTTTAAGGGACAAATTCACAAAACGATCTTCAGACGTGTCGTTCTGCATGAATCTGAGTGTTGGCCAATAAAGAAAGCGGATGAGAGACGCCTGCACGTAGCTGAAATGCGAATATTAAGATACGTGTGTGGTGTGACTAGAATGGATAAGGCGAAGAATGACTACATTAGAGAAAGCCTGAAAGTTGCACCAGTGGATGAAAAGTGTGAGAAGAATCCTGGTATGGATATGTGATACGTAGAGATGAGCAAAATGTAGTTAAGAAAGTTTTAAGTATAGAAGTCGACGGATATAATAGTAGACGACCAATTAAAATGGATGGAATGCGCAAGAGAATATGGCCAGGAAGGGAGTAAGCAGTGAACTGGCGAGTCATACACGAAAATGGAGGAAGAAAACTCATTGCACCGAGCCCGAATAAAGTTGAGAATAGGGTAGGAAGATGATGATGATTTTTCTTTCATCGATTTTTAAAATCGAATTTAGATTATTTTTGCATTTGATTAAATTTACAATGAACTTAACAGCCACGCCTTATGGATCTTAAATAATAAATCAATAACTTGCGTCGAATTGTAATAAAATATGTCATGAATTTTCTAGCTAAAGGTCACCTATGAAGTTGCTCTAATTAGGATTTAGGTATAACAATAAAACACATGTGTAATTTACTGGATTTGTTTATAACTAGATATTAATCTTAAATAACACAGTAGATAAACTAATTAGGTAACAAAATAAATGAAACATCTACTCATTAATAATTATGATACGATGCGACGGATATCGAAATTTGTAATTTATTTCCTAGTGCCTAAACAATTGAGTTTATAAAGATATGGTAGTTTTTGTTGTGAAGTCAATAATTTGTTTGGTAAACTTTATATATTGGATGAAGTCCAAGTGGATTTGAATCATGCTTTCCTCTGTGGGAGAGCTATGCTTCGGCATGAATGGGTCGGCTCGACCGGAGTGATACCACGGCCTCACAGAAAACCGGTGTGAAATAGCGTTTGCGCTGGGTTTCACCGAGTGAGTGAGGATACCGGAGGCCCATACCCCAACCCCTCCCCCCATCCCCTTTCCCATCCCCCAAAGGTCGGCAACGCACTTGTGACGCCTTTGGTGTCGCAGGTGTCCATGGGCGGCGGTAATCGCTTACCATCAGGTGATACGTCTGCTCGTTTGCCCACTATTAAATAAAAAAGAAATTCAAAAAAAATGCTTTAAGCTTTGGACTGGTTAATGTCACTCACTCACTTCACAAGTGGGGGAAAACCAAATGAGAAAATGTTCAAAGGGAAAAAAATAATCAAGAACTGTATTAATTTCTTTAACCCATTACCCACAAATAAATACACAATTTAAGCAAACTGGACGCGATTAATTGTCTCCAGTGAAAATACTCATTGAAACGTATTTTGGAATACTTAAATAAATAAAATAACAGACTATTTCATTCCTGAAGATTATGTACATTAATACCTATTTCTTTTGTCTTGGTAGTCTTGATTAGATCTACATCTTCTATCTACGTTTACGTAAAAAAAGAGAAAACTATACATATTTCAAGTTTGTTTTATAATAAAAGATCTGACTACATATTTCTTTGACCTTCAAATAAATTAATAAATATATTTCATGTCCTAATTTAAAACCTGAAATAACCCAAAAAAAATGCACCCAACTTTTTCGAATCCATATCTTTATTATATCAACTCCTATTAGATTAGATTCTTAGCTTTAATTCAACAATCCTGCGAAACCCTTAGCCATATATTTCCGACGGGTAATTGTACTTATTACCCGTCAGAAATATCTGCGCACCCTGGTGGAATGCGCCCCGCCTTCTCCTATTTAGTACAGTTGTCAACGCAAGCGCCGACGCACGTATTATTATTCCTGCTTTCGTAATCTCATTCTTGTTTATTGTTTCTCTGTTCAGTGAACTATTAACTCTCTAGTTTGCATGACGTCATTAACCTTCAAGCGGGCGCGTGGTCATTTGTAACGGGAGCGGGCGCGCGTAACCGAAAAGACCTATGGGGTTAATAAGAGAAATAAAGCACTAATTATTCAATATTTATTTATTTATTTGTACTCAGATTTATTATCATTGTCTCTAAAGCGTAATTTGTCAAAAAAAAGTAATTAAAATCATGAAAAAGAAACAATTATTGGATTAATTTACATAACTCAAACATTATAGAAATCAAAACAAAAATTAGGAACACAAACCCCTTTTATATGTCTAAGACTAGTTTATATACCTAGTCTAATAATAAAAATTATGAATTATGAATAAAAATAATTAACTTTGGTTTAGTTTTCATTAGAATCAGTTTCTTCGTCCATATAACATTGATTGCAAATAAATGTTGTATGACTTCTGCAAATATTTTTCATACATAACTTACATTGCGTTTTTGATTGCCTCCTTTTTTTGGCTGGACATATTTTACAGGTTGCTCTGCATGTGCCAGAACTACTTGCTTCTGTTTCAGCAGCACTATCCTCCATATCCAAATGCTCCCTTATGTTTCTTTTTAGTTTTCTTGGAAGACCTAACATCGTTGATCTTCTTTGGACATACTCTTTTGTCAATTCAGTGCCTAATGCTCGTAAATACATTCGTCTTTTCCGTATAAACACATTATTTGCCCTCAATATCACCATGCTATTTATTCCTGCAATATCCAGAAGACGAAAGAAGAGTGTCAATGGCCATCTACTGCTCTTCCTTGAAACTGAATACATTTTTGCTTTTTTATCGACTTCATCGACACCCCCCTTTGTTTTATTGTAAAAAGTAACGATGCTGGGTTTGCGCTTTTCATTTGTACTTTCATCAATTTCTGCAGCAGAATGAAGTGATGATATAAGAACTACAGATCTTTTCTTTTTAGGCACGTAAGACACGAGTGTAGCTGTATCTGAAAATCCAAATTGACTTGAATATTCAGGTCGGTTTTTATCTATAAAGCAAGGAGGTATTTCTTTCTTGTTTTTACGCATGGTACCCACACTAGAAATCTTATGATCCTTGGCCAAATCGTTTATCAACGTCACACTCGAATACCAATTGTCGATGGTGAGGTTTCTTCCAGTGCCAGAAATCGGTGTAATTAGCCTCTTCACGACGTCTGCCGCAGCATTACTCAACTGATATGGGCCTTCAGGCTGCTTGCCAGCATAAAGTTCAATATTTAGAACGTAAAACGTAGCAGCATCTACTAGTGGATAAAGTTTGATTCCGTATTTGTCGGGCTTTGATTTCATGTACTGTCGGAAAGGACATTTACCTCGAAAGCCAACCATCATCTCGTCGATTACAACGTTATCTCCCACTGAATATGGCAAAAGACAGTTTTGTGTAAACATATCTAAAATTTCTCTTATTGGCGCAGCTTTGTCTAAAGTACGACGAGCTTGTCGTGTAGTAGCATCATCAAACCGTAATGAGTTCAGTAGAAATTTTACTCTTTTCACTGACATAGTAGTGGGAAAAATAGGTATACCTGTCCCATCACTTGAATATAAATCTTCTAAATTGGCGTGTGATGCCTTCAATGATCCCGCTATGTACAACAATCCAAGAAGTGCTCGAATTTCCACCACATCTGTTGGTTTGCAGTCACGTATTCTGTTATACGATGGCGTTTTTTTTTGAATAAATTCATTGGTACATCTAACAACTTTTTCAATAATATTCTCGGAAATGAATAAACTCCAGGCTTCCGTAAATGTCGTTACTCCCATACCATTTCTTCGGATACCCGCATCTTCCGTTAGAATATTTTGCACTTGACGCCTAACTCTGTTATTGTTAGATTTTTGCCACTTTGTTACTTTATCGCGCCCTGTAAAATAGCTATTTATTTCTAAAAGTGGCAAATCATCCTCTTCCGAGTCCGAGCAGTTTGATTCCTCAGCAGATCGAGGTTCCTCTGCAATGATGTGGTCGGAAGTTTCAGAGCCATGGTCGCTGAGCTCTGATTCACTCTCTTCTTCGTCTTCTCTTAGTAAATCCTCGATTGCACTTTGTGGTAACCGCCCACGACTCATTTTATATAAAAAAATCGAAACTTAATTTGATAATATTGAATAATAGCCGAAGAACTATTACGAGCGTGAACGAGTGTATGTCGCGTTGAGCGTCGCGCGTAACCTTTTCGACGACAGGCGCGTGTAGTCTTTTCGACGATTGCGCCGGCACTAAAACAATTGCGATTTGTGAAGTGGGGGGAGCGCCCCGCGCGACGGTTTATTCTTTATTATACTCTCAATGACATAGCGACAGGCTACTAGAAATGAGAAATAAATATGATGGGTAGTAATAATAATATGAACGAAAATGTACTAAGCGCGGTCGATTCGACTACGCGCGCCCGCTTGAAGGTTAAGCAAGGTTCGCAGATATTTCCGACGAGTTGAATGTCAAAATATTGTAGAGGATAATGGTTCGAAAAATCTAAACTTAGATTCTTGATACCATCAAATTGTGAATTCACCATTAACCATTTCCTTATTGCTCAGACCCGTGTTAGATATTATGTAAACAATAATTAGGCCAATATGTCTTTCTTTTTCTTTTTAAAAAGACAACTCCCACATTAGGAATAAACATCCTGTGTCGTGGGGGACTTTACAAACATACATGAAACGGACACAAAGAACATCCAGACTCGGGACAACAATTCGTGGATCACACAAAGTGTTGTAGGTACCGCGTGGGATTTGAACCCACGACACTTGGCGCAGTAGCAAGCGGCATGGCGACCGCTGACACCACTCAGCCAACCGATTTGATTTGTGGGCTTTTATTATTATACCTAATGTATATTTTGGGGCATTCATGGTCAATATAAATAAATAAATAAATAAATATTAAGAGTCCTTTATTTCATTTAGTTAAAGAGAATTTCCAGGATTAGGTATGTATTTATGTAGGTCCAGATGTGGTGAATGCGTCCTAAAATAACGAATTCTGTTAAGTGGCATTGTAAGATTATGATAACCTTAAACCATACTAGCCAAATACCAGACAGAAGGATGATAAAATATGTCTATGTAATGCAGATTTTTATACAACCAAACCGTTGTAAAGAAGTACCATTAAACCAAACAAGCTTAAAATGAAATATCAGAACAGCAGATAGTGAAGATTATCTTAAATTGCTGTAACAAGTTTTAGGACAAAAATATTTATATTCTGTACTTTTAATGTGGTAACGGTGCTTAACTGTTATCTACTTTTTGCCTAGAGTCTTTTCTATGAATGCTCGCATATCTTTTAGTTCTGTCTCGGAGGAACTATGTGTCAGTCCTTCGTACGTTGTAAACTCTACATTATTCATAAAGGTTTTTAGAAATGAGGCCGTCATCTGGCCCCATTTAAAGGGAACAACTGGATCACAGTCACCATGAGCTTGAAATATCTGAAACAAAGCAAATTTTAAAGAATATTATCTTTTATTTATAGATCATATAAGACTAGCTGAGCCCCACAGTGTTACTCATGGTTATAGGCGTGGTGGTAACGCGGGTAACGCTGCGGGGCAAAGTTAGTCCCAAAAAGTAGCCTAAGTTACTACTTATATCAATGGCTATCAGCCAGTGTAAGTCCCTTCAAAATTGGTCCAGTCGTTCCAGAGATTAACCGGAAAAAAAAGACAACAAGGCTAACAAAAAAAATGTATGTAAGTACCGTATATACTTTCATATACAGTTCAATTTTATTTATTTGTATATAGGTATAGATAACGTTGTACAACTTTTTACATGACCTACAATCAAAAAGGTGGCTTTCTAACAACTGCATCTTTAGATAATCAGGACGCGAGAGAAAACACCTTAGAAATATTGTACAACTTTTGAGAATTTAATGTAGCAACATTCTTCGGTAACAAGTTGTGACCAGAATTTTCTAGTCAATGTTAGTTATAATTCCAAATTAAGTACAGAAGCAATTATTAAGCATTGTCTTCATATATACACACAACTTTCATTCAAATAAGGAATTTTACATAACTACCTACACACCTACATATTTTCAGCCACCACTCATTATAAACCAAACGAAATATGTGGTGTTTATAGGCGTGTGATTTCTTTAGACTTGTTGCGCTTTAATAGATGTTAGACATATTTGAAATAAAATGCCAGTCCTGGGTTATAATAACAGTAGGTAATGTATCGTCATCTTCTTTTTTCAATAAAACTTGGCGAATAGCATTATTTTGACATACTCATCAGATGGTTGTCTGATTTTATTTTGTTTTAATAGTTTTGTGTCTATTTAACACTATTATCTACACTTCTACACTAATATTATAAAGAGGAAAGATTTGTATTTTAGTTTGTAACGAATAAACTCAAAAAGTGCTGGACCGATTTTAAAAATTCTTTCACCATTCGAAAGCTACATTATCCACGAGTAACATAGGCTATATTTTATTTTGGAAAAAAATAGGGTTCCATAAGATATTTGCGTTTTTTCAAGAAACAAGGTGTAAAAAATCAACCAGAAAGTTACTAATTTTACGATTTACAATAATATAGCTTATACATCGGAATAACACGTAGGCTATAATTTATAAAGATACTAGCTTCGCCTCGCGACGTTGCCTGTGATTATTGTCGTACCGCGGGTATCACCGCGGGGTTCAGCTAGTACATTATATTTACACAAATAATGCAGCTATTACTGTGTTCCATTAGTAGTTCAATTGGTGAAAGTTTGTACTAATAACTATTATCACAAATATGGATCACAAAAAAGAGCGTATGGTGTTCTTTTCAAAATACATTTGCAAAACATCATGCGAGCTAGTAAAAATATTTTTCAAATGATACTTATAGTTAAATAGTATAGAGTAGCAGTATCGTAAAAGGTGATAGATTATGAGAATGGTTCCGACATAATAATGATATTAATTCGTGTACCAATCTAACACACAATATGTATTTTAGAAATAAGCATACCACGGGCGTGGCCATGTTCCATATTCAGGGGGGGGGGTTTCAAGATAATAAGAATAACTGGTCAAGTGCGAGTTGAATATAAGAACGAATTTAACTATGCCGTTGAAAAACTGTTGTTCTCATGCATCTACATAGGTCATCATGGTGTACTCGCAAATAAGTTTATAATCGCAATTTTTTTTATGAAGCTACAAATTTAATGTTTTCGTTTTTTTTCCTTTGGTTGTTCTACATGACGTTGTTTCGTGCCAAATTTTATACTCGTAACTCTAGGTCAAAGGGATGTACCCTATAGCTTTTAATTCTCTTGCTCGAGTGTCATAACACGCGGCAAAACGGAGCATTTAAGGCCGAAATTTGTTGAAATTGGTTGAAGGTTGAAATTTTTGATCGCGTTGACTTCGAACTTTGTTTCTTACATTGCTGCAAGAGACCACACATACAACCCTGAGTATTAGATATAAATTTCATCTGGATAAAAGCTAAAAGCGTTCTTGAGAAAAATAATCTTCACAGACCACAGATACCTTGGGGGTGATCTGTGTCACAGACGGACAACAAAGAGATCCTAAGAGTTCCGGTTTTGATACGTAGTATGGCACCGTAAAAACGGCGACAAAATGGGAGCTTTATGCCCCTTTAACCGTAATATTGATATTAAAAAGATGAGAGGTGTAAAGGACAAACATTACATTACAAAATCAATCTTCTGTTTCCCTTTAAAAAAAACATGTTAATAATTTGTTTGTATTAATACCTTGAGAAATGAAATTAAATAACAGCGAAATCAATGACCGATTAGTACAAACTGACAATATCCTCAGGTTTTAGTTATTAAAAACCCGAGACGATAGAACGAATGAACCCGAAAAGATATACCATAAACAGCTTAAAAACTAAGAACCAGGTAAAGAAGGAATCGTCAGAACTCTTGAAGACAACCTTAAAAGTCCTACAAATAATTTATTTATTTATTTAATGCTTGTGCAAGGTTTTACAATAATTGCTGATGGCACCCAAACTAAGCTACGCTTGTATCTTGGGCTGCCACAAAAAACATAAATATAATTTTATTAATTAGCGTACAGGATACATTTAACAAATTATAGTACCTAAATAAAAATAAATCAATAAGACAAAGTTAAATAAAAAACAAAAGAAATTGTAAAATTAAAATAACATCATATTAATATAACAAATTATATCAGCACTACGTCACCGTAGCCAGATAATAGTCCCTCAGTATCGATGTAATCCAGTTATTCCATCCATCCATCCAATAATTTAGTTGATAAGTTATTGTATGTGTGTGGGTGGCTGTATGATGGAAATCTTTTTGCAAATGAGGTTTTAATATATGGTAGCGGTATTGTATAGGTGCGTTTAGACTTAATATCTTCATACAGTAGAGAGTGTGTGATTGTTTTGTGTGTGATAATACATGCATGAAAAATGAATAATTGTCTCACTCGCAATACCTTTGCTTCGGCGTACAAATCGTTAGTGGGATAACGGAAGTTTTTCTTAAACATCACCTTTAGTAGTGTTCGTTGAGCCCTTTCTAACCTAATTACTGCCGTCCTTTGTTTTCTGAGTTTCATGCGGAAATGTGTGACTAACTGCACTAGAAATTAACGATTTTTAAACTGAAAGTATTTGGGAAGCTGATGGATGGTCACTTACCATCAAGTGAACCTACTTGAATATTAATATAACGTGAACTACTACTACTATCTACTTGCTTTCAGTTCCGTACAATTAAATCCAAATCTACATCAACTTTTATTTTGCTTTTTTAAATTGACTAGCTGTGGCCCGCGGCCCGCCCGAGTGCATGTCAGTAAAGAGTATCCTATTTCCTTCCTCAAAAAGCAAATTTCATTCAAATCGGTGCGGATGTTTATCCTTGAAAGCATAACAGACAGACAGACAGAGTAATTTAATGTTAGCATAGATTATTATAGGTAACTTTATAATAGGTACAGACAGAGTGTCATTATTATTCAGCCATTGACGTCTATGGTTGTCCGTGTTGTAGTTGTACGTCTATTGTTAAATCTCATATTAAAAGTCAAACAGGTAAAGAAGGTTAATTAAATAGGTCGTTTTAATTGTAATAACTTATTTTCATTCCTATAAAATATTGGGCCACTTTAGTTCTCCGTTTATGTCAGTGTGTCATGTATGAACAAGAATACGTAACACAATATAGGGACTATACTATACTTTAGGGACCTGCTGACGGAGGCATCAGAATAACACTTAAAAGTGTCTATTATATATGTAATGTATATATTATATATATATTTACTTTTATTTATTTTTTATATTTATATTGTATATGTATAAATTATATTCAATGTATGTATATCTAGCACCTATTTATCTGTATGAATCATTGTATTTCATAAAATAATTTTATTTAGTCTCTCGTGTCGTATAAACACACACCTGCCACAAATAACTTCGCAACACCCAAAGGTTTGTCTGGAAGAAAATGCCTGTGGCATTAAGTCCGCCTTGTGCAACATGTTTGCAGGAAGTTTTAATAAATAAATAAATAAATATAATACTCATACCAAAATTTTTGTTCATCTCACAACTTTAGTCTCGTTCGATTAGTATATTCAGGGGGTTTGGGGTACAAAACCCTCTCTCCCCGAAGTGTTTCTACACTATTGAAATTGATCAACCACGTCTCTGTACCATCATCATCGGTGACTGCCTCGTCGGTCTAGCGGTTGGCGTAAGCGACTGCTGATTATGAGGTCTCGGGTTCGAATCCCGGATCGGGCAAAACAGTATTATTGAGTAGTTCTCATTATAGAAATGCATAATAACAGCTCGGAGTTTGGGAGTTGAAGTCTTATCGTCGTCGTCGTCGTACTGAAGGTCAGCCTTTTCGGAACCCAACACATCTGCGTTCGAGATGATTCATAATGATTCACGACAATAGCTTAAAGACGTGTCTCAGAAAATATATGGGTCTATAATTGAGCATCTTGAGCAGAATATTATCACCCTTTTTGATAAAAAGCATCAGCATATCTCTGAATAATGTTTCAGGAGGCTTTTCACTGAGTATACAATTAATTAACGGTGTGGCGACCTCCACATACAACATAACATACTACAGCGCCATCTACCGAAGTTACACTGAACTACGGAGTAACCTACAATACGAAGAAACTACCAATCCTATATCGCGCAATAAATGGTTCTCGCGCCGATTAGCATATATACAACATCCCAACATCAACTGTTGGGCAGTAGCCCGCCAGGCATGATCACCTCGCCTGGTCAGAGGATCATCCCTTTGTGTTGGGTGGAACATGATACCCGTTCCCCCTCAACGGCAACAAATAGTCAAAATTCAGGGTATTTCAAGTACTACGCTTCCAGTAACCTTTGGAGTACCCCAGGGGAGTATTCTAGGTCCCACTCTTTTTCTTATATACATGAACGACATACATCACGTACACATTCCATCGACAGAACTCCTCTGTTACGCCGACGACACTGTAGTTATATTTCACGGACCAAACTGGGAAAGTGCCATAAGGCGAGTTGAAAGCGGAATGATCCAATTAAGGGACTGGCTGGAGAGGAACCTGCTCACTCTAAACGTTAGCAAGACAAACTATATATGTTTCTATAAAACAGCGGCTTCTCGACCTAAGAACCCTATTCAAGTTAGTTCACTTACACACCCACACACCATCTACTCTCCCATGCAATTGTGTAGCCCTCAAACGTACTGAATGCTTAAAGTATCTCGGAGTTACCTTGGATGAACGCCTAACATTTCAGTCTCACATAAACCACACCGCTACTAGAGTTAGAAAACTAATTGGGATCATGAGAGTACTGAGAAACTCGGCCCGCAGGAAAACCTTAACTACAGTTTACTACGCACTATGCCAATCTATTATAAGCTACTGCATCGGAATCTGGGGTTCCGCAGCTAGGATTTGCTTTTTAAGGAAGGAAATAGGATACTCTTTACCGCGATAACTGACATGCACTCGGGCGGGCCGCGGGCCACAGCTAGTCAATTTAAAAAAGCAAAATAAAAGTTGATGTAGATTTGGATTTAATTGTACGGAACTGAAAGCAAGTAGATAGTAGTAGTAGTTCACGTTATATTAATATTCAAGTAGGTTCACTTGATGGTAAGTGACCATCCATCAGCTTCCCAAATACTTTCAGTTTAAAAAATCGTTAATTTCTAGTGCAGTTAGTCACACATTTCCGCATCAAAGCCCAATCATGCAGAAGCATCACTAGGCCGCCATAGTGTTGGTCAACATGCTGCATTGTTGTATTACTGTGACCACCAATCTTGGATTCTGCTTATGCTTTCCATCAAGCAGAGTACCTAGACATTTTGGCAGGGTCATACATAAAAAAGCACCCTAAGGTAGATGGGGCGAAAATGTCTGTGGCATTAAGTCTGGAGAAGGATCGTTTATAACCGCATTTTCAAATAGTTTGTTTTTTAAAAAAAGAACGCCAACATTTTAAAAGTTCATGGAAATTCCCGTAACAAACGTGAAGTATACTGATCTGTCCACTTCTATCGTTGTTAGACAAATACTGCCGAAATAATAATGCTTGTACGCTTATATTATGTTAACAGCCCTTATTCACAATTTCCTCATTGGCAGTTTTAAAATATCTAGTAATCGCCCAATGGTCGATGTTCGATCATTATTCGTATAAATTGCAACCCTCTTCTATATAAATTTTAACTCTGCCAAATTCTATATTCCTTCCTTGAAATAACTTGTGTACAATGTTTTTGCTTTATGTATTAATATTTAGTTTTGAAATATGAAACCAGTTAATACTTACAGCGAAATCTGAAGGCGCCTTAACATCATCGGGGAAGTGAGCATGCCTTGGTAACCAACAAGACAATGACATCACGCCAGCAAGACGTTGTGGATATGTCAAACTAGCATGCAATGCCAGAGCACCTCCTTGAGAAAATCCACCCAACAATATCTTATTTGAAGGAATGCCTGCCTGAAAATAATATATATTTACAACTTTATTAAATTCAATACATAATTAGTAACTTTATTTGCACAGTAATAAAACTAAACAGTCAGTCAATGATCTTATTTCCTCATTTGACAGATTTTTTCTTTTTAATAATATGCAAGTCGATTCTTGTTGATTTCATTTATAGATGAGTGACGATCCCTTAAACATTGAGATTCCTCCGTGCCCCAGAGAGCCCGTTAAGCCGTCGTTACCGTTTGCTATACGCACATCTAAAAAAAAGTATATAAGTATTTATATCAAGCTCTGCTTAGCTTGGGACTAGATGGCGTTGTGTCTTAGTAGTCCGGAATATTTATTTATTTATTTATCTTTGGCAATCAGGCTACAGGTAGTAGCAGCCCTACGACAGTTAGTCTACAGAACTTGGATTTTGTCTAGTACAGTAGGAATCGCTCCACTTAAAGTTAAACGAACTCTCGTCATCTCGTCGTCTCGAATCATTGCTCTAAATAGCGAAAATCACAAATACATAATTGGTTCGACCTGGTAGCCAAATTTTACAAACACTGCTTTTATTTTACTATTCTTATTACGTATATTTCGTCCTTGCTTAGAAAATATTATTATCTTGATTTACATATTTTTAAAGTTTAAAATATGTATGTACGATAAAAAATCACGAATAGTTAACATTCCAAATGAAACCTTTGGCCTACTTCTACTACCAAATATATAAAATGAATTAGATTTTAAAATAAATTTTATTCTTGAATATCCAATTAACCTTAAATTAACATTTACATTTTTCCTACTTATAAATTAGACATAAGTTAAACAATTTAAATAAATATTCTACTATTTATTCATCAGAAAAAATAATTGTTTGACTAAATCATTAAATGATCCTTGTGTGATCGTATGATGGACTTACATTAGGTGAATATGAACTAGGCGAAGAATGGTCCTTATATTATATTGATGAATACATGCTTGTTGCTATGCTACCCCCTTTTTTATGAAAATATCGAATATAGACGAATAATGAGAGTGATTTGTCATGCGATCCGGGCCAAAAACCCTCCCATGAAAATGATTTCCCTGGAAATAAAACATATTCCGATGCTCTTAAATCTGCACCCAATAAAAAAGCCTCAACAAGAAAGTGTTGGGGGCAGTGTGTCGGAATCGAACCGACTAAAACCACACGGTGTGCCAACTCTGCGCCTGAGAAGGGAGGGGTCCGGGAACTGCAGTTATTAACACGACCGGACCCCTCCCAGCGCCTGCCCGCACATAAGCTGGCACCGTCTGCTAGACTCTCAAATTAGGCGACGCACGGCACACGCGTACGTCGCCTCCTCGCAGACCAACCATTTAAAATACTATTCCAAAATATGCAAAGCCTTTATAATAAACAACACATAATCGAGGCATTTCTCAATAATAACCGAACATACCAATATATATGTTATTACTGAAACATGACTCTCTCGTGAAAAAATATACATAATACAATTTACCGGCTACAAAATTGCAACTTCATTCTGCAGAGTACATTGTGGAGACGTACTCTGCAAAAGATTTTGCCATAAAAAAAATAAGGATGGGTTTCACTTTTCTTTAATGGGTATGAAAAATAGATGTTGGCTGATTCTCAGACTCATGAAAATCGGTCCAGCCGTTTCGGAAGAGAATGGTAACTAACATTGTGACACGAGAATTTTATATTTAAGATTACCACCACTGGTGTTCATTTCAATCTTTCTTACATGAGTTTTGCCGAGATTACTTATATTTTAAGATTTCTTTTATTTGTTACTTTCTAAATAGGTGTTTCTATATTTGTTACTTGTAGCTTTGTTCACATAATTAATATTATTTATTTCATCTAGCTGTGGTGTCCTGTAAATGAGGGAGTATAATGCATAATACCCCTTTATTTACTGAATACTGTATAATTGTGTGTATCTTTGTAGGAGATTCTAATTTAATAAATAAATAAACATGCTTATTCTGACAGCACTTGACAAAATAAGAACATGATAAAACAATAAGTTGTATCAATATTTAGAGGGTGAATAGTTTTATGAATTGAAGCAAAACCAGACTAATTAAAACAGCCAGATGTAACAGCTAACTTGTGTAAGTCAGATGGAAGAATAGAATTTTGTCACATCAACCAAGTTTTGGATAAGTGAATTTGGAAAAACAAAGGGGCAAATCTTGATCATAGAGTCTCCTGAATTTAATCTTCCCATCAACTAACATTACCAGATTTTTTATTGAAAGAATGAATAATTAATATAAAATCAAATTTTTAAGTCAACAGGTTCTAAATAACTTAATTTTTGTCCCCTTGATCATTAAATTTGGCATTGAGCAAAACTTTGTATTATTAGAATTGCTTCGTGTAAAGCAATATACACAAAGCAATTCACAATATAGTCACAATCAATTATAATTAATTCTTGACATATTATTCTACATTTATTACCTGACATTTGAACTTTGTTAAGTTAAGGCGATCTGTTTTTACATTGTTGGAGCGTAAATAATTTGTATTTATTATTTTATTACATTTTGAATGTTTTTTTCTTTTTCTCTGGGACCAGTATGTATGCACACATTGCTTTTACTCCTTGATGTGTAAGTGATTGCAACCTTATATGCTATGGACTAATTTTTATTATTTTATGAGACAAAAAATTGATTTTCCTAGCTTTAATATCTTATTAGACCACTTTCTAGCCTTTGTGTTTTGGTTGCCTTAACTTGCACATAGAAATACTGTTGTCAAAAACAAACAAGCTTTGTATGAATTATTTGAAAAGATGGTGCACATGAGTTTCTCACCAGCTCTTCTCATGAATGCAATACCCATCGGAGCTGGTACTTGGATTGATTTCAATTTAAACTTTTGAGTTGAATCGAAATCAATCTAAGCTCCGGTAATTCAAAACATCTCAGTGCATTTAGTATTAGTACTACTGAACAGATTACTTGAGTTTTGTTTTATATTTTTATGTTTGTATTTTTGACGTGTTCAAGTGCCTTTTGGGGCCTATGGAAATAAATGATTTGAGTTTTGAGTTTTTTTGAGTTTCACATCAAAAGTATTTTTTGAAAATAAAATGATGTATGCCACCAATCCAATATTACTTGCAAGAAAAAAAAACAGTGGTTTAGATTTAGTGAGTTGGTAGTTGTATTTAATCTAATTTGTGAACAAAAAGAGTATGTTACAGGATATATTGAAACACATTCCAAAATTTTTATGCATTATTTTAATTCCAACATCCTCCATACATGTAAATGAGTTTGTTTAATTTTGAATATATACTTTTGGCTGATAAATAAAAGTTACAAAAAAAAAGTTTTTTGTTTTTCTTTGGGTGTGTGCGCTGTTGTTTTATTAAAAAAATATTTTTCTACTAAAGATTCAGATTAGTTTTAACATTCCTACTGTTATCACAAGATAAAGTTATACACTTACTTTAATTTCATCCGAGATAAGGCCGTGAATTAGTTGAGTAGCCCGCAAAATGCCCTCTTCATCTTCAGGAGCAGTTGCATCAAGGGTTCTTAGATCAAACCACGACGGCATACGAAATCCTGCATTGAGTGTAACTGGGATCGTGGCTGCGGTAGGACAAATTACTTTAACGTGAGGACCGCGGATAGCTGCGATAGTGCTAGCCCAACCATGACTGAAATAAAATAATATTAAATGTTTAGGAAAAAACGAATTACTACAAATTGTTGAACAACATATAAATAACGATGAAAGATAATAAGATAAACTCACCCAGTGTCGCCGAGTCCATGAAGGAATATAAGCTGTAAATTAAACCGATGAAATATTAATTATCTAAGTTAGCAAGTTTCTCAGCATTTATATTTCAATTAAAATTAATTTTATACACTTACTGAAGCCGTCTGTTTAGCTGTAGCAGCAATAATAACAGGATTTGGTTCCATTATTTTAAGTAATTGCGTGAAAATCAATACTCTATCCGTAAAACAGCACAAACAAGCAAAGGCCAAATACGACAGAAGATTCATCCATCAGAAAAATTGAGTGTGCCTATAGAGATTGCCAACAAGACAGTTAATTTTGCCTTTAAAATCGAATAACCGAAATCGAATATTTTCAATTTCAAAATAATCTGTGAAATGGAAATTGTTTGTGAAATCAAAATTACATGAAAACAGTTTGCAAGGTGATCCAGTAACCAAATTATTTTCCATATTATATATAAAAGCAATAATATAATCTAATAGATCATAAGCTTTTACATTATGATGAGATCAAAAGTGGACAAGAAAGTATTTTTATAAAGTTATGTCCAATACCGGTTTTAATTTTTTGTTAAAAATAGCGCTTTGATGTTTCATTGTATAACGATAAAGAGCATTTGACAAAATCCAAACTTAAAAAGACTACTCCCGCCTTCGAAATATACATCCTGCGTCGTGGGGGACTTTATAAACATGCCTGAAACGGACACAAAATGATGATGCCTCGGTGGCGCAGTGGTAGTAAATGCAACAGCGGTGCTTGAGGTCTCGGATTCAAATCCTGGGTCGGACCAGTTATTTGTATGATCTGCAAATATTTGTTTCGGAGTTTGGATGTTTTCGATATACAATATGTATGTACGAGTGTTTACAAAAATAGAAAAAGTATATAAGTATTTATATCAGTTGTCTAGTACCCATAACACAAGCTCTACTTAGCTTGGGACTAGATGGCGTTGTACGTTAGATGTCCGAAATATTTATTTATTTTATTTATTTATATTTCCGTCACGTAAAATGTGTCAAAAACTGTCAAAGTGTCGTTCTTGGACAGTTTCACACAGTTTTGACACTTGAGGCGCTAGTTAGTATCTTTTCATCGCCAATACAAATAACTAACTATATTGATTAAAAACTAGCTGAACCCCGCGGTGTTACCCACGGTTTTTGTCGTATCGTGGGTAACGCCGCGGGGCGAAGTAGTCTAAAAAATGTAAGGCTAAGTTACTCCTTGTACCATCAGCTACCTAAGTCCCGTCCAAATCGGTCCAGCCGTTCCAGAGATTAGCCGGAACAAACAGACAGACAGACAAAAATAAAAAAATAAAAAAAAAATTGGTATATGTACCGTATATACATTCATATGCATGTAGTAGAAAGCGGTTATTTTAATATTACAAACAGACACTCCAATTTTATTTATTTGTATAGATAAATGTTCAAAATACATCATTTAAATTACTAAGCTAGCTTTAATTTTAGTCTGGTAATACTTTTGAAATTAAGGAATTGGAGACAAAATGAAATGTTACGGTTCGCTCGGTCATAGGTCTACAATCTACATCTGACTGTTACGTAAAGTTATCGGATCTCTCTTTTACACTCATTCAATATCCCGGTCCACTAGCGCTCACCAATATATTTGAGTATTCTTGACTTTGTATTTTCATAGCTTGTTATTCCTTGGACAGTCGGAGGACTTCTTTTTATATTTTGTTGAATTTTGTTACAATGGATTCAACTTTACGCGAACAAGTCATGATAAATCAATTTGTGTTAGCAGCAGGATGTGCTCAAGAACAAGCAAAACAGTTATTACAAGCTGCTCATTGGCAATTCGAGGTGAATTTTATAATATATGTAAACAAACAGTATGTAATCATGAAATGGCTGCTACATATATATTTTGATTTACAATCAGCTTCTGCTATTGTCAAACTCTATATTATGTTAATAAATTTGGTGACTGAAACCGATTAAACCTATATTATTTCTTGGTTTAAAGTAAGAATTGTCTTTTTCTTTTGATACATGTGCAGTGTAATGAGAATAATATTTTGATAATCTGTAAACATACAGTATATATGAAGTAACACGCAATAAGCGAATGGAGCAGTCAGTAAATAACCTTGAAGAAAATAATATTATGTTTTTTATTTTGTTGCTTAATTTTGGCCCAAATATTGTTACATTCCGTGAATGCCATAATCGCGATCTTATATTATTCAGTCATTTAGAGTAAATTCACTGTTTATTTGCAAGTTGATATAAACATTCAGTCAAAATAGGATGTAGCAGTTGTTTTGTTTATAAGGTTATTGTTAGGATAATGACCTAATAAACGATTACAGACGCCGTTCCAAATCAGGGGTTTCAATCTATTGTTTTTAAGTTAAGCTACTTATATTGCGTGATAAAATGAATTCATAGATAGTCACAGTTCAAATAAGTTTTATGGGGTTTGATATTTATGCAAAATATTCCATTTATTGAACTATTCAGATTACCTAGCTTTTTTTTACTTTTATTTAAATAAGTCTAGTATATGTTTTAAAAAGTTGTGATGTGACTTTCAGCACTTAAAGCATTATATTTCTGTATTACTTGTTAAGGTTTGGTAAAGAATAATGTTAGGGTATATTTCAGAAGAAAAAGGCAATATGACTATTAAACACCAGTTTTGTATAATATCATCACAAATTACATTTGTTGCTTGTGGCACCATATCCAGAACAACAATACATAATCCTAACCAATCTTCAGTAACATTTTAAAGTTATGGAAGGTGATTTATGTGACCCACTCCCAACACCACATTTTTGTCTTATTATCTTCTTAAAGGCTTAGTATTTTTCCTTAAAAATATTATCTCAGTTAGTATTACAATCGGTATTTGTGATAAACTTTCTTTAGTTTCGTTCTTTTATGCCTGTTTTATTTATTGCCACAGTTTTTGATTAATTATTAACAAATAAATTGGAGTATTTCAAAAGTTATTCATCAGCCCAGTCCGCAATGCACTGAATCGCACCTTACAAATAAAGATTTGTTATGCCACAAGTTGTACTACCTAATTACATATGGGACGGTAGTTTCCCTGATAAAGGCTATCACACAAGGGATATTTTATTCAGGTTTCTTACATTACTTATGACTTGGTCTTGATTGCCTCAGTGCCACAGAGGAACGCGTATGCATATACTTTGCTTGAGGTCTCAAGATTGATTCCCAGGTTGGACCAAAATGATCTGCAAATAATTGTTTCAGAGTTTGACTGTTTTTTATGTATGTATTCACCAAAAAACTATATATGTATTTATATCAGTTGTCTAATACCCATGGTACAAGCTGTACTTAGTTTGGAACTGGATGGCCTTGTGTCGAAAATAATATTATTATTACCTAATTAACCAAATAAAACACATTTTATCAATGATTTCAGACATTGTTAGTTTCAGGCTTATCTGGGTCAATACTCTTATTTTCGTTATTTGTGTATATTTTTAAAATAATCTTTTAATAGAAGCAGAAAAATATGCAACATAATATATAGAAGCATTAATAATGATTAGGGTTACAAAATTCACTATTTTCAAATTAAAGAATTAACTAGGTATAAGGTTAAATAACTTATTACCGATTATGGTGAAGCCAAAAGGAATATTAACGATTTAGGCAGTCTATTTAAGTTTGTATATTCCATCGTAGTGCCGATTAAAAGAGGTGTCAACAGATTGCTAATGATGGTTTGACTACATGGTATCAAAAGTAATACATGGGTTTTTTACATACAAGTATTTTAAACTTTTTCTTGTTTGGAATCAAGTTATTAATATAAGTTTACATGTTTGTATTATGATGAACTGGGTTACTTATTCCTTTTTTTTTACTAACTATGCAGATTGTTAGTTAGTTAGTTAGTGTAATTCTGATTCTGATGTTGTTTATAAAAATTAAAGGTTTTATTACAGAAATGCAAAGTTACTAATATATTATTCATTTGTTAAATAATTGTAAAATTGGCATAATGCAACACAATTGGCATGCAACTTTTATATCAATGTATTGTTTGGGAAATACAGGTGTATTGCAATTGGTGTTTATGTACTGTGTGTGTGTAAACAACTATAGAAAAATAAAATGTGTAAATATTGCCCTCTATGATAAGGTCAGAACACCTTCTACTGAGTGTTTATTGTCATGGGTTAGTGGAAAAAAACATTAATTGAATTCAATTATCCCTTGAGTTTATAATACACAGATGTTTTTTTGTCGGGTAATAGTTACTAGGACTTGGGCACGCCGTTATTGCGGCGATAAGACTCGTTATACAGGATTGGCTCGACAGGCATCACGGGTGAAAACGCTGCTCTCATACCGACTGAGACAGGTGATCACTGGGAAATTATGCTTTGGAGAGAACCTGTGTCTGATCCGTGGACACGGCATTCCGCACGAGAGCACGTAGAACTATGCCGTCTCTCGCTGCGAGCGCCTACAAATCGTGGGTGGTCCGAGGTACGTCGGGGTTCTAGGTATTTCCTTTCGAGGGTGCACCTGGTTCCTCGGCTTCTAGTACCCGAGACGGTGTGCAGTTTTTAGTCGGGCCGACATAACCACCAGTCGGTAGCATCCGAGGGAAATTCCGCATAAAAAAAGGAATCTGGATTGGTCAGTGTTATAACCTAACCTAAACCTAGATGACTCATCTCATCCAAATGATTCCACAATAATACAAGGGATCTCGAGTGGTCAGTAACCGCACCTGAACCTAGACGATTCTGAATAAATTGATTTAATGTAAACAGATCGCGTTTCCTTTGCTCGTAATTTTATAGTTTGTAAGTAGTTATATAAAATTTATAAGTACAGACCAAACTACAACTACAATTTTTACTAATTGCCGGTGGATAAGTAGTCGTAGTAGTATTTTGTACAATCCCTAGGAATTATAAAGAATACCTAGGCAAAGTATTTAATAGACAAATATTTAATACATTGCCTTGACGCCCCAGGTATTTTATACATTGCCTGAGTATTGTATAGAATACCTCAATTATACAGATAGCCGGTAACAGATACATCTCTTGAGACTGATCACATTAATTCTGAACTGATCTATAACTCAGTTCTTACAAACTAACTCACTCATCAACGTTTTGGTTATGCCATGAGCAGAGAAGGAGAAAGACTATATGTAGTTAGAAATGGGTTTAAACCGGAACTTTCAGGATCAAACTAATTCCAACATAGCGCTGGTCATTATTACTGGCATTTTATCTTGTTTTTCATACATGTTATCATTTCTAAACTTAAAAATAAATACCACTTACAAAAATTGTCTGATTGTATTAAGATTTCGAATAGTTGAATTATTTTGCGAATCTTGTGTGTGTCGTAATATGATCTCTGTTAGTCATATGAAAAATGCCGTACTTACTTATTAATTTTATGGATTTAAGGAACTAAACCAAATCAAAGGCATATTTTTTTATGGTCGGATAGAGTGACACTGATATCCCATTAATACTCGTAACATTTTGGGCAGCCCATGCTTGCTCGTGTTTGCTAACAAGTAAATAATCTTGAATGCGAGAGCTAATCATCCTAGCTCCTTTTTAATACATCAGTCGCTACAGCCGAAATAGGGGAGATATATAGATATTTATAAGGATACTAGCTGACCCGTCAAACATGTATTTAGGGGTGGGTCACCCTTATCATTTACCTAACCGATATGCACACAAAATTTCATAAAAATTGGTCTAGCCGTTTCGGAGGAGTTTGGTTTTATAGTATATTAGAAGTAGACCTATAAAACATTGTCAAACATAGTTTATAAGGTGTAAGAAACAGTAAGCTCGTGTATAAAATTAAGTATTTATTGTATTACAGACGGCATTATCAATATTTTTTCAAGAAGTAGCTTTACCTGCTGGAGCTAATGGAATTGCTGCGCCACATTATCGCCAGGTATGTCGTTATAAATTTGAGTGGAAAAAAAAAATATTCATCAACGAATCAGCCATGAAGTCGTCTTATCTCTTACAAGGAACTAGACGCCCTGATTACGGCTTTCGAAATGCGAGTTTACTTTCTATTCAAAATATATTAGATGTTAAAATATATGTTAGCTAGTTATACTTTTATATTGGTGGTAAGGATCGAATGACTGCCTCGTTGGTCTAGTGGTTAACGTAAGCAGCTGCAGATCAAGAAATCTCGGGTTCGATTCCTGGGTCGGACTGTTGTTGGGTTTTTGTTACACCAAATTCTTAATAGCAGCCCGGAGTATACAAAATGTTTGTGTTAAGCCGTCGATCCACAACATGCACATCTATGGCAATCGTTATTGGGATTCCATTCCATTCCGTGTATTCCAGTCAACTACCTCGTGAAGGGTGACGGCAAATCACAATATAACCAAAATAGCATGGTAACGTGGTAAAATGTAAGGAAGTAGGGTCTGTTCGAATCTTTGGCAGGCAGTGCTAACCTTCAATCGAAATATATTTAACGGTAATCTACACCCAAACACTACACAAGTAATCGTGTTTATTGCACGATATTTGAGAGACTTCAACCTTTGGCCTAGAAATAAGATCTTTCCCACTAGATCCATAACCCTGTCATTATTTATATTTAATAATACGCACGTATTTTTAATATTTAATTCTAATGAAATGGTTATTATTATATTAGTATAAAAACACCTCTTCGTTTCAGCAATTAATGACACCATGCAATACTCCAGCTACGCCACCAAATTTTCCCGATGCCCTAGCGGCGTTTTCGAGATTGTCGACGACGGGTAGTCCGAGCAACGCAGGCGGGGGGTGCTCGAACGCAGCGCCACCTGTCTCTCCACTAGCGACACATCCCCCACCACCTCCGCCACATGTTCCCATGAACATGTTTCCTGGCAACCCCAATAATCAAACAAGTTATTCATCTATATCCTGCTCAACTGCTGTAAGTAATCATTAACAATAAATAATATAAATCAAGAAGCGAGTACCTCGAATCAGCTTTTAGTTGACACTGAACTAAATATGTGAAAGCTGAAATGTGAGGTATCGAAATATGGACTGTATGAAAATGAGATTAAAGTATATAATCCAACACCAAATTTTAGAAATCTTGTAATCTTAAATTTACTGATGACAACAACAGAATTAGCACCAGTATCTGTATTTGCCCTATATACGAATCTTGTGCCTTGAATATCCATGTGGAACCAATATTTAATTTGAAGTCACCTTAACTTTTTCACTTTTTTTTTTCACTTTTTTTTAAAAGACAACTCCCGCATTAGGAATATACATCCTGTGTCGCGGGGGACTTTACAAACATACATGTAACGGACACAAAGAACACCCAGACTCAGGACAACATTTTGTGGATCACACAAAGTGATGTCCCACGTGGGATTTGAACCCACGGCACTTGGCGCAGTAGTGAACATTTAAACCACTAGGCCAACCGTGCAGTCGTCTGTCTGTATCCGTTATTTACTTCTTAAATTACTGTTTTTCTTTTAATTTTTGACCCTTATCATATTAATTCCATACAAGTATAATATTATTAGTATATCTGGTTGCTGCTTGCAGATATTGAATTAAATAAATGTTACGATATCATATATATGTATATTTCATTTATCTACGTAATTTTAACATTACACACCTTGCAGTTATCTATTTCAGTACAGAAAATAAATAATATGCTTTTATCGGTCATATACTTACCCAATACAATCATTTTGTAATGATGATAATTTATATTTTCAGATGTGCAGCGAAAACATGCCAAGATAAATTTGAAGATATTAGTTTAGGAGCATCTATAATTTATTTTTCTAATGGTGCGCAATGTGAGCTGTGGAATTGTGTATGAAAATGTATATTACTTTAGTAAACACCCTATAGCAGCGTCGGTTTGCTGGACAATATTTGGGGTGCTGTACTGTAGTCAATCATGTTAAATTTATTACAAAATATCGTATCTACATGTTTATATGTATACAGTGGTTTCAGACGCCCAAAAAATCCTGTGAATTGTGTACTTTGATAATCAAAATTTATAATGTGATTGTAAAAAAATTAGGTATGTAATAAAAATGTAATGGAATCGTGGATAATCTTGACTATAAATAACATACAGAGTGAAAATTTTGCTCTAGCTTCTAATGGTGTTGTCAGTTGTTAGGGAGCGTTCAAGTATTACGTAACGCAACTTTTGAAGAGTTTTGAACCCCCCTCCCCCCTGTAACGCATCGTAACGTTTTTCTGTACGACCCCCCCTATCTAAACGCTACGTAACACTCAAGTGTCATGTTTATATTTTATAAATTTTTGGCTTACAATACACACAATTGTTTTTGTCCTTAGTTTTTGCTAATAAACTCTTAAAATAACCGCCCCTGTAACGCATCGTAACGTGTTACAAGACAACCCCCTCCCCCCCCAAATTGCGTTACGTAATACTTGAACGCTCCCATAACCGTTATAGCAGAACAATGACGTATTTTGATGAGATGTCGCATCAACTAATATGTATACAGTGTATCTAATCTATTCCTTGACATTATATTATAATTAGTGAATTTGTTAGCGAATAAGTACCTTAATCTTTGCTATTCATTGTACTTGACTGCTGGGGCCATAAATATTGTGCAATCATCAAGTTCACGATAAGAAGATACTGTCAGAACTTATTTCTAAAGGTCTTACTGTTGATTGTGTATCTTGAATGTTTGTAATGTTGCGTAAAGTTGAACCAGTTTTTTAAAATTGAGATCCATTTCAATTTTTAAATAATATTAAGTAAGTATACTAAGATATAATAATAGACTTTTTTTTGCATAATCCATTGTTAATATAATGATGACAAACCTTGTGTAATATTACCATCTGTTGATCAGATTCATGACAATATTTACGGTAAAATTTGTGAAAATAATCTTTAAACAAGTCAAATTATTTAAACAAGTTCAACAAAATATCGTAAACACGTTTGATTTAAACTCCACTTGAAATTTAAACATTTCGGAAGAGTATAAGTTATGGACCTTAGGGACTAACTACACTTACTCAGCTCCACGTTTCGCTGAACGATTTTGGCCATAGTTTATACAGTTCTATTTTTATCAGCTGTGTACAATATTCTGAAATTGTACCTACTTATGCAAACAAGGAACCAATCAATACACTTTTACTTCTTTTACTCTTTTTTTAATCCTTATCTCCTTATAAATAGGGTTCTTATTTAGATTTTGGCATGTTAGTTGATTGGTTCCTTGTTGCATAAGCAGGTCCAATTGTGAACTACTTAGCAATTTGTTGATGACAAGTTAAAAACATGTACTCAACTATTCGCTTAATGTTGACTTTCCGAGTACTCATCAACACATTGTGACCTCGAACAGCCCTAAACGTGGTAGAACAGCAATGAACTTTTATAGATCATTTCCACACAGCGTTTAAAGTCTATATGCTAATATAGATGCCGCTTGCGACAGCAACTTGCGAGTCTTCTGTGACATGCGATCGGCACCGTACGGCTGTCGTCGTATTCAATCGAATCCATTCCGATGCGAACTTTATCAATAGCATTCAGATGATAAAACCACATGTGACATCATTTTATACGCGTTTCCCGCTAAATATAAAAAGACCCGTAAGCTGAGTGCATGCATACAAACCTCCAAAAAAAAAAAAACCACAGACAAAAGCTAAATAGAGCCGAATAGTGTGGTTCATCCCTAATCTTATAATACAAATTTGTATCACTTATCAGAATCTGATTTGGGGAAGTAATAATACTAGTCTGGTTTTAATGTGGAATTGAAATAAAGCAATATATCAGACACCGATTTTTATTATTGTTATTGTAATCAAGCTTTCGATCAGATGTTTGCAGTGGGCGAATATATTATATACCAGCTTAAGAATATTTTTTATTGTTTACAATTATTTTACTCACTCCAAATACCCAAAAAAGTACTTTACACATGTTTAAATAAAAATAAATAAGTTTTAAATAGTTATGTATTTGGAAGTTTTTGATCTTGTGTTATTTCAATTCTGCAAGATTATTTGTCAGTGATAAATGAAATTTACTTGCTAATTCAAGGTTCAAGTTTATTGATATCGAAAGTATACAAATTTATTTCTCTTCAATAATATATGCCCTACCAACAACTTCTAAATACCATTGAATGGATTTTTCTTTCTTCGACTCGACTATAATCGTAAGTGTAAGAGAAGACAAATCAGAAATCTTTATTATTTAATATTAAACTGTTTTAATTGGTATAAACTATAAATCAAAAGACACTTCTTATTACAATGTGATAAATAAAGAAAATTAAATGTCTTTAGTAGCCATTGCATATTTTACACCTGTATGTTTTCTCAATGTTGATATTACATATTTTTATTTTATAGTGTTAGTACATTTGTCTTACTTTTTATAAGACACTAATTTGCTTTTTCGGCTGTCACGAATAAAAATGATTGTATTATAAATAGCTTTTGTTTCTAATAGTATTTTCATACCATTGTCATTCCAAGGAACTTCGCGAGTTTAGACGCCAACTAAAAAACATTTTTTTTTTTTTAAATATATGTAACTGACACAAAGAACACCCAGACTCGGGACAATAATTTTTGGATCTTGTAGGGTTTGAGAACCCACAACACGCAGCGCATTAACCAAAAAACCCACCAAAACTACTAGGCCAACTGCGCAGTCAGTCTTTTAACTAGCATCTACACATTAAAAAAAAAGGAAGACTTCAAAATGTGTTTTTTGTTATATGAAATATTTTGTGACTACGATAGTTAACATCAGGCTTAGTTCATAATGATTTATAGGGGACAGATGCGAAGCTACATGGGTCATCTAGTTTATCAGTACATTTAAAAGGCTTACCTAAAAGCTACATTGAGTATATTGACACCTGTAGTCAGTTTCTGTGCTTTTTTTCTCAGATATATTAACCTCGCAGTCGATATAATTTGGTTCAAGTGAGTTGTTACTTTGTATTGCGGAGTCTATGTTTGAATGTTTACTATGTTGGTATATCAACTGAAAGCAAAATATACGCTTATGACTGACTGAGAATTAGATCTAGCAGTACAGTCATTTGGTGCTCAAAATGAGGGTTACCTGGAATTTTTTCAGAGAGTTTTGAAAATTGGTTATGTAAATTTAGATGTGCTCTTTTCAAAATTTTACTTTGCCACCTATGCTGCACGCGCCGCTATATTGGAGAAGTGGCGCTCAAAAACAGTTTTTTGAGAATAAGTCAATTCCGGCTATCCACCAAATGACTGGACTATGGGTACTGAAGACTTCTATGAGATGTACGGGATGAATAAGTTGACCGTTATTTCAATTTCACTTAGTAGGTGCGTATGTATCTAATTACCGAGACACACAAAGTAGTCTTCATGTCTTCACACGGCAGTGTAATGATTGAACTACTTAACAGGATTCCAATTTTTGGGTAGGTATCAAACGTTTGGCTATATCTTCAGAAAGTAAATAGTTAAAAGACTATAGCTAGCAACATTTGTTTAGCTTCTCAAATACATAAGGCAGTGGTCCGACCGCCGACGAGCAAGAAACGAGTAAACTAGAAACCATAAATGAGTTGGCTATCAGCGTAGTTTGGATAATTTTGTCGCTGGGCTATAAGCGAGTTTGCTAGTGCGATTACTCTCGCCCGGGGTCGCTCAGTCCTGTGCAAAGCGTGCAAAGACACCTACACGTGTTTCCAACAGACTTTTAAGTTGTTAGTTAGTTCCAAGTACCAAGACACTGGAAGAGTTTTTATTGAATGTGTCCGACAAAATCCCTATCGTATAAACACTATCGTAAAATTCACATCGTCGTCATCTGATCTAAACAACAATGAAAGTTGCAATGATTTCTTGGTATACATACGTATTTCAAAGCCTCACTATAAAAATAATAAAGCGGGCGAGCATCGCTGAGCGAGTTTATCTTTGAAAGCTCTTGTCGGTCAGCGACAAAACTAGTAAAGCGAGTCGTCGCCGGCAGTGTTAACAGTCTGAGAACTACTAATATACGCGTCTCTTTCGTTTACACTTTTTATTGTGCGTTTGTTGAGAGAGAAAATCGCCGATAGTTAGTCGTATTCACGCCGGCGGTCGGACCACTGCCCAATGGAGAGCCTCTCGACCATGTGCCTCTTTGGGTCCGCAGAGGCAGTTATATTATCATAACGTAGGTATACATATAGTATAGGCTCATGCCTAGGGCTTTTTTGTCATTTCTTTTATGAGGGATAATTATGTAGTCTCAGGTAGGAAGTAGGTACCTACATAAATTTTAAAACAGTCTCCAAGTTATAACTAAATTTTAACAAACAAATATTTGCAGATCATACAAACATTTAGTCCGACCTGGGAATCGAACACGAGACCTCAAGCACAGCAGTCGCATACGCTACCACTACGCCACTGAGGCAGTTCTGAGTACTATCTATAAGATACTGCTGGGTCATTCCATAAAACTGAAGACAATTCACAAGGAAGTTGAAAATATTTATATACAATTGAAATATCCCACATTTTTTAGAATTGTAAAAAAAAGTAATTTTAGTTTTTAATTTATGTTGTAGTTCCAAATTTTTTAAATCAAAATCATTAGTTGCCGATTTTCTTGATGTCAATAATATGTTACTCTCCTACTAAATACAACTAGTAAGCTCATTCATAAATATCAATTTAGGTATTTTGCAGTTTTTATTTTATTTAAAAAAAAAATTCAGAACTTAATACATTATACCTTGTACCTAGTGTTTAAATTTCTAATCTCCTTTCTTTAGGGGCACTAAATAACCCCGCGTGCCCTCACAAAAAAAACCCTGCTCATGCCTTTTATTTACCTAAAGTACCTACCTATATGAATATAATATGGATAAAAGTGTGCTAACAGTTTTAAACAAAATATTATTATTATGTAGTTAGTTATGTATTAGGATTAGGATCAACAATACACCTACCTTGTAAAATCGCGGTTTTTCCGAAATCCATACGGACAATATTGACATTATAATTAAAGCTATTGCAAACAATAAATATCTTGTAGAATATGTATAAGCATCTAAGAAAACATTATACCAACAGTTATAACTTTGCATAATTTCGTATTCAAATACAGTTAACACTGCAAAATTGATTAATGGTTGTCAATAGGACATCATGCTTGTGAGACTTATCTTTACAACAGCGTTCAGTAGACGTTTAGACATTGACAGTTCTAATTTTCTAGTAAGTAGGTACGTTGTATAGTCTAAAAACCATACCGAAAAACGATTTCTTACAAAGGAGTCTTAATAATTATAATAGACCAGCTGAACCCCGCGGTACGACTTTCGCGTTTATAATATGAGTAGGATTGTAGGTCCTTTGCAGCGCAATACCTACCTACACAATAAACTTTATTGCATCATTTGATAACTTTATACGATTGTGTGTAGATTGTCCGTGTGGTGATGGATTAATAATACAAAGTGTCATCACCCCCATTCATTCCATGGGTGTCGTAGGAGGCGACTAAGGGAACAAACTAAGCAGGACAACATCACTGCAAAAACAAGGAAAACTTGAAATAAACCCTATACCAACCCGTCAGGTCAGCGCGGTCAGACCAAAACCTCCTTTGATGACAAGGAGAGGCTTATGTCCTGCAGTGGACTGTTAGAGGCTGTCGATACCTACCTGACTACTTTAGATTGTAAGCTTCCAGTACAATAATAAAATAAAATATTTTCATTCGGTTTTTAAAGTTTCTGACCATGACTTAGTTTGTTTTACAAAATTATTAATTTTTTTTTTCTTTTTTTTTTAAAAAGACAACTCCCACATTAGGAATAAACATCCTGTGTCGTGGGGGACTTTACAAACATACATGAAACGGACACAAAGAACATCCAGACTCGGGACAACAATTCGTGGATCACACAAAGTGTTGTAGGTACCGCGTGGGATTTGAACCCACGACACTTGGCGCAGTAGCAAGCGGCATGGCGACCGCTGACACCACTCGGCCAACCGTGCAGTCAATTAATCATATATCAAGTAATTATATTTTCCATGTTACCCTAACCTACCCTACTATGTATATATTATAGACCATCTAGCCCCCAAATTACGTACTAAGGATACTGCTATACAACTAATACAAAGATATATATTTAAACATAGAAAACAACGCAACAAATGCATATTTGCAGATCGTATAAACATCTGATTCGATACGGGAATCGAACCCGGAATCTGAAGCACAAGTCTTTCTGCTTTTCAAACTAAAATTGCACATGTGTCCTTGTCTACTTTTATATTCATTTGTTTAGAACTTTAGACTTATAATAACTACTTACGGTATTGTGACTTGCGGTTCACGATCAAGTGTATTAGCACACTACTCACTACAAAATGCTTAGGGCAAATACTTGTAGTCCAAGCTTTCTCAACAAAGTTACGTATTTATATAGGGACGCAATTTAAAAAAAACGAATGCTAACCAAATCGGGGGATACAGCTTAATGTTTTAACTACATATCTATCATCCTCATCCTCCTTCATTTAATTACACCACTGGTTAGCTAAAAAATCAAAGAATTTATTAGGCTAGAGAAAGACTGTAACGTTTGTAAAACATTGCGCGCGGCAGAGGGGGCAGCCCCGCCATTTTGAAGACCATTTTGCTGCGTATCGAGATTTCCATTATGTAAAACTTTCGCCTCGGTGTAGCTACGACGTTTTTTAATGTTTCGATCTTCAGATCTCGTCATAATCTATCGATTATATGTATATGTATAACATTAGTGTAAAATTGTGACTATGAATACAATGTGTTAAAATAAAAAAAAAACACAAAGCAGTCATAAGCACTGCCGACAGAAGTGAAAACTCATAACTATAAACAAACGGTTGTTTTAACTTACCTGAAATGAACACCTATGCTTTTTTAATAGTGTGCAATAAAAAGAACCAAAAATTATTATGATTGTAAGTAGTAAATGGAAGTAAAGCTTTGATACTCCAATAGATGTCGCTGTTTTCAAAAAAAATGTAAACTATCTTTTTGATTTACAAAAGTTGAAAATCGTTATTTTAATTTATTGTAAATCACTTTAAGATACTGAAATATTAACTTTAAGTATATAAAATCATATTGAGAAAGGACCACTATCTAGAAAAACGAATGCTACCAAAGTATATCGGTAGATGGCGCTATTAACAATAAACATCCGTCTTACGAATTTTTTCGATCAGGACACGTGACCTGACGCGAGTTTATGGTCACGTGACCTCACGCCCTGACGCGAGTTTATACATTTTTACCCATTCCAAAAAAGTACACAGCGCCGCTAAAGAAGTTTTCACTTCAAAAAATATCAAAATATATATATAACTAGCTGAACCTCATGGTGTTGCGAACCTACAGTTATTAGTTTACATATTGTTTTTTGTTTTTTTTTCTTACAATTAAAGTAGCCTATATTAATCAGTGATAATGTAGCATTCAAATGGTGAAAGAATTTTTAAAATCCGTCCAATACTTTTTGAGCCAATTCGTTACAAACATACTTACATACAAACCTTTCCTCTTTATAATATTAGTATAGATGTCGGCCTATACGTGTGAAAAATCCAAATCGAAATACAGAGATCGTATACGGTTGGATAGGGCATCTCAACAGCAATCGAATGGTATCAATAAAACACAATATGATCGAGTCAAATAGTGCCGGCAACGTAAAGTAATGAATGCGGCCGAGAGGATCAACGATGGTGCCATTACGTCTGCAGCTGGAACGGTTGTAATTATGCAGATGGATGATGAAAAAGAAACTATTACCCGTTACGAGACGTAGTCACGTACTACATGTTCATAACACAGCCCCACCTCATTTTTTTAGTGAAATAGCGCTTGCGCTGTGTTTCACAGAGTGAGTGAGGATACCGGAGGCCCATTCCCTTATCCCCTCCCCCTCCCCCATCCTCCAAAGGCCGGCAACGCACTTGTGACGCCTCTGGTGTTGCGGGTGTCCATGGGCGGCGGTAATCGCTTACCATCAGGCGATACGTCTGTTCGTTTGTCTCCTATTCAATAAAAACAATGTGTCTGGCTATGCAGCATAATAGTCTAAAACCTCTTATCTAAGAAGTCTATGTCCACCAGTGGATTAAAGGCTGTTGATGGTAAGGATGTGCCTAGTTATCCATTACTAGCTGACCCACACAATCTCGTTCGCATCTGCTATTGCCCATCACGCAAAATAGGCGCAATAAGGACGTCGAGTTGCGGAAACCCAGCCCGCGAGTTTCAAGATTTAAGATTCAAGATCTGCTATTGCCCATAGAGTAAAAAAATTCCCCCGTTTTTAAATATTCTTCATTGGTGCTCTGTTCTTATTTTTCTTAGCATGATAATAAATGGGCTATACAGCACTTAAAAAATCTTTAGTAATCTCTTTAGCTTTATATATTAGTAATAAGATGTTACATTAAAAAACTAAATTTAAAAAAAATAAAAACACATTTCTTGATTCTTTAGTTGTATTCTTACTTTTACAATTACATTCTCAATCTTAAAAATCCTTTTATCATAATTTGAGATAAGAATCAGGTGACATCAAATAGCTAGCTTAAAGTATCTAAAATATAGGGTTTTTTAATAACTTTATACTTTATGCATGTAGTGTGTTTCAACAAATGGACACTAGTAGACAAACTTGTACAAGCTCCAAGTTAAAAAAAATAATATCTAAACATTCTTCAAGATTCTGTGTGCAGCTTCTAAACAGTAGTGATGTAATAGGTTTAGACTTCTAAACATGAAGTGGGTGATCTCATGAGTTATTTTCAATAGTTATTTAGAGTACTACTAAACCAAGTAATATCTAAAGACAGATACCCAAGTAGGTCATGATTGTTGTGGGTCTTGACCGCTCATAAAGGAGCCACATTTAAAAGCTGGATTCACTCCGATGACATTAACAACACATTTGTCTCTGATGCAAGAATTTAGCTAAGTCGAGCGACTTCTGCATGCTAGTGAAGTGTGAATGATAACACTGGCCTTCTTAAAAAGGTCATTAAATACTACTCTCACATTTAAAATATTACCATATGGAATAAAGACTTTATAATTTTTTTTTTTTATTAATCTCTGTACATATAACTCATTTATGATCATTTCCTACATAACTTTTGTGGCTGATGCAATATTGTACTAGAATATGGAACTCTGTACATTTAGATATCTTATCACTGAATTCAAGTAAAATCTAATACTATGAGTGATGTGGTTTGCTCAAATGGGAGTCTACACAGCCTAATTAACACTGAAAACATGATACGTAAGATACTGTTCTTTCATTGAAAGTTTACGAGTTGAAATCATACATAGTTATTGCCTATCAATATAAGTCATTGAATTCACTTTAGTACAATAATTCTGTTCCTTACTTAATAACATTTTACGAACATCTAGTATCAAAAATTGGAACACTTACTTTAATTACTATGCTCACCATTTCTTCTGTTTAAACATTCAATTGTTCACATTTAGACAGTCTAGGTATAGATTTGATCATTAGATGTACATCATTTCAGCCATGGACGACATCTTCTTTGGTATGTGAACCAATGTTTCAAAATAACTTGCTAGTTCATCAATAGTGACATCACAGGGAGGATTAAGGGCTTGCTGAGAACAGGTTCCGGAGCGACTACCCTGTGCCTTAGGTTCTCTTGATTCCTGTGAAGTGCCTACATCATTCTTCCACCACTTACGTTCATTGTCAACTTCCGTGACTAAGCTTTGATCACTTGTTCTAGATGATATAGTAAGCTGGTTACAATTGTTGACAAGAGTACATAAATTTAATGGATCACATCTAACAATATCAGATATAGTTTTGCTTGTAGATTCTTGTAACTCTTCTGACTCTGAAATATTATTACTGCAGTTCTTCAAAATTTTCAAAATTGGTTCCTTAAGTATTTTGTTATGTTTCTTTTTATAGATTGCACTATGTTTTATTTTTCTTTGTGTGCATGTGCATTTACATTCCTTTGGAAGAATAGGACTTTTGAAAAATTTTCTTTTCTGCACTAAATTTATAAATGGATTCTCACTATTTCTATTACTTAATTTTACTGGTTCAATTTCAAGTCGTTCCATTTCCACTCCCAACAATATTTCTTCTTTTTCCATGGTTGGTACTGCAAAATAATAATACAATTCTTTAGCATTTAACAATAGGAAGTCAACTTTTTTATCCAGTGCCTGTTAACTAAACAAAGACGTTTTGCTTAGCGATAAATACAATGAACTTTTGGCAAAAAACACTTTTAGACCAGCTGACTAATTAGTAGTAATTTCTGTATACCGTATCCGTAAAATCTAATACAAAATTAACCGTCATGATTTCTATTGTTTTTAAATATTTTGCAATTCATGATTGTAAAATATTTTTTTATGAAATACCATGTTATTTTAACCATTGAAACCAGGCATTAAAACTTTTACAATGTTGTGGATTAATAAACTTTGTCAATCAAAATAACAATTTGATTACAAACGCATTTGACAATGCTTTGATGCTTTGTAAGTCTACATACTTACCATTCAGGCTTTCTAGTACAATTATTATATAATGAAATTGAGAGCTTAAAAACACGATTACACTCTACAAATACGTTGATACTTTCTATATAATTATGATTAACAGTATTGTTTTATATTTATAAAACTTCAAAGACATACTTATTTTGTTTACGTCATGTTATGTTACACTTTTTTTTTATTTTCGACGGGACCATAGACAAAGTAGTCATCACAAACAAAATTTTTAGGTCAATAATTTCTACAGAATTTTAAAATAAAATAACCATCTTTGTAGATCTTCGTATATTCATAATTTTTTAGATAGTTGATGTCTATTGTTTATGTAAAATTTTTTTTTTTGTTACACTTCTTTCTACAAAATTAAAGTTTGCGTCAGAATTGATAAATTCTAGAAAGAACGATCGTAAGAACTATTAAGTTTATTTTCTTTTGTAACTTTAATTTTTTTTTGTAGTAATATTATTTCTCTTAAGCGATATTTCTTCAACTTCACTAACTTTAGAATATACTTTTAAAACTCAGTTGGAGCTTTTCCTGAATGATTGCACCTATAAAAATTGTACCTCAACCCCACGTCAGTTGTCAGTTCTGTGGTTGCCAGACTTGCCAGTCTTGTCCTGTGGTCTTGTCAGTTGTCTGTCGTTGTCAATGTTGCGTACTTGTGTTACCTGACGTGACTGTTACTGACGTGACGTCTCTCCGTTGTGTCTGTCATCAACCTTGAATGAATTGTGATAGAAAACTTATTGATAGGATTTAAACTCTATTGTTTGTGAAGCTATTAGAATGGCGTGTATCCGCAAAGATGTGTTTTGGATTGGAATAATATGTATAATAAGTTTCTGCTACGGACAACATATAAAGTCCTCCTCTTCGTCTAACGAAATAAGCTCTCCTCAATCAACTCCTAGCAAGCAGACTAACAGTTTACCAACAAAAGGATCTATTAATCATTTGCATAACAGTAAGCTAGAACTGGTTAGGTCTAAACGAGCCGATTTAACAAATGTGTCTAGTACTAGTGAATCAACGATAAGCAGTCAACTTAATAATTCTTCGCAACCGTCTTCAACAGAAGCTTCAAATGCGAGTAGTGACAAAAATGAATCGCTGTTGTCTTCAGTTCTTGTAAATGTTTCGTCTTCGGCCTCTCCTAATGCATCTGTAGTTAGTCCTTCAGATGCAGCACCTTTACCAGAAAAAAGTTCAGCTGAAGATGAACACAATAGTTCAATGGCTATATTTTTTGTGCTGTGCGTACTGGCACTAGGCATTCTTCTCATACACCTTATGTTACAAACTGGATTTTCATATCTACCTGAGAGTGTAGTAATAGTGTTCCTTGGTGCCTTAATTGGTATGTTGATTAATTTAATGTCTATTAGAAACATAGCTAATTGGAGAAAAGAAGAGGCATTTTCGCCGACTGCTTTCTTCTTAGTTCTATTGCCGCCTATTATATTTGAATCTGGCTACAATCTTCACAAAGGTAACTTTTTTCAAAATATTGGATCAATTTTATTGTTTGCGATAGTAGGTACTGCTATATCAGCATTTGTTATTGGTGCTGGTATATATTTGTTAGGTTTAGCTCAAGTGGTGTATAAGTTGAGTTTTGTTGAATCATTTGCATTTGGTTCTCTGATATCTGCTGTGGATCCTGTTGCCACAGTAGCCATTTTTCATGCTTTGGATGTAGACCCAGTACTGAACATGTTGGTGTTTGGAGAGAGTATATTGAATGATGCAGTTGCTATTGTTCTAACTACTGCTGTTTTGGACTCAAATGATCCTCTCATGTCTACTGGTGAAGCAATTCTTTCAGCAATCAATCGCTTTTGGTTAATGTTCTTTGCATCTGCTGGTATAGGAGTATTATTTGCTCTAGTTAGTGCTCTTCTACTCAAACATGTTGATCTTCGAAAAAATCCCTCTCTTGAGTTTGGTATGATGTTGGTTTTCACTTATGCTCCATATGTGTTGGCTGAAGGAATTCATTTATCAGGTAAATTTAAAGTATAATTCCATTCCACAATTAAGCTGTACAATAGGCTCATTAACTGGATTGAGTTAAGCAGAAAACAGCTATTTCTCTACTTCAAGTTATGCAGAAAACTGCAACAGCAGCTAAGCAATATTGCTTATTTTATGCATAACTTGATCCAACTGTGGTTAATTTATTGATTGATTGGTAATATATTATTTCTATTATTGTAACATAATTTATTAACCTTTCAAATGTGCATAGTAAACATAATTTTCATTAATTTATCTTGTTAGAATCAGATGTTAGCCTGCTTATTGGAAAATTAAATTATATTTTTTTATTACAGGAATAATGGCGATATTATTCTGTGGTATTGTGATGTCTCACTACACTCACTTTAACCTTTCAACAGTGACTCAGGTCACTATGCAGCAGACCATGAGAACACTTGCATTTATAGCAGAGACATGTGTTTTTGCCTACTTGGGACTAGCTATATTCAGGTAATTTGAAAATATTTAATTAAACACTTTTTAATAGCTTCACCTAGTTTGTTTGTAACCAACTCCTTTGGACTTGATTTTAACCCACTTCAAAGGGTCAGATATCATTGAAAGTTAGTAGACTTATCGAGGACTGACCAACAAAAATTAATTTGTATCGGTTAGATACAAAATAATTTTTGTTGGTTGAAAATTGATGGTACTAAGTTTGTAGTAAAAAACAATAGAACCCTACAATACACGCAATCTCGAATTAGACATGTAGTTGCACGATTTTAATGCCAATTAAAAGCAATTTCGCGTGTAAAAAATACATGAAAAATACCAACAAAACATAAATATATAGGCATAAAAAATTTAAAAAAAATTTCATTATAATAGACTCCTAATTACTAAACAGTGTGCTTTAATAGGTACAAGATTTAGAATTTATATTTGAATTGTTCTTGTTACGTTTTCCTTAGTTCATATCTCCAAATGGAGATTGTATGGATTGAATCGATTATTTACAAGCACACATTTTCCTTATTTTTACAACATTATTTGTTGATGTTCTGCTCTTGTTGCTTATAGCGCTATTTTATGTCTATATTCTTTTCTTTCGATAAATATAGCCCCACACTAAAATAATTTTCAATTAGAAACAGTAGTTCCTGAGATGGTCTTTAATCAAACAAAGTACTTAATTTTTATAATATGAGTACAGATTTAAAGTTAATTTATTATTCTATACCAAGTAATTGTAGTCGAATATGTGTACTCTAGATCTATATGTTATATTTAATAAACTTTCAAGGCTTTGTCCAAACTTGCTACTGGTTCGTTGTCGTAATAATTGTATCACGCGGTTGCTTTAGGCTATTAAATGCGCGGTCTTATGAACTATGAAGTGAGTTGCGACCTTGTATTACTTTCATTTAAACAGGGCTGTATTAAAAAAGGAATGTTGTGTGTGATATTTAGATATTGCATAAGAAAATCGAGCCTTTCTTTAAAGGGAATAATTACATATTAGTAGTTTTTAGTGGTACGGCATAATATTCAACAGACAAATTTACATTACTGGAAAGCGATGAATATATATTTTCTCAGTTTTGTTAGTTTCTTAGGTATTTTATTGATTGCATTTAATAAATGTAAATTTAGGTAAATGGCATAGTGGTTTAATCGGTCACCTGCCAATCCCTACTACACTGAGAATTGTGGGTTCGAACCCCACATGCGACAACACTGTGTGATCCACAAATTGTTGTTCTGTGTTCGTATCATGTATGTTTGTAAAGTCCCCTGCGCCACAGAATATATTCCTAACTGCGGGATTTGTCCTTTAAATATATTTTTTTATCACAAGCTTATGTAAAACACAATTTTGTACATTTTCAGCTTCAGACATCGTGTGGAACCAGCGCTTGTAGTTTGGAGTATAGTCATGTGTCTGCTAGGCAGAGCTGCTAACATATTTCCACTCGCTTTACTCTGCAACAAATTCCGTGAACACAAAATAACTAAGAAAATGATGTTCATCATGTGGTTTAGTGGTAACATATATTTTTTTAATTTACATTTACTTTTGCCAATAAAAAAATATGTATTTATCTGTTTGTAAAGCTAGTCTAAAGAAAAGTAGTCTAGGTAAATCCATATATCATCAGCTATCTACTGTTGAAAGTCCCATCAAAATCTGTCCAGCCGTTCCAGAGATTCCTCGGAACAAACAAATAGACAAAATTATAAAAAAGCTTTTTTGATGTACCTTATTACCATACACACTTTCATATGCATTTAGTGAAAAGCTGTAAATTTGAATTTACAATCAGACACTTCAATTGTATGTATTTTCTTTAAATATAATTAACTTTTAATGATGAAAACTGCATTTAAATCCGTTGGCTACTTTGAAAGATCTAAGCACACAAGAAAAGAGCAAATTCATTTAAAGAAGAAGAAGAATTAGAAGAAGACGAAATACCTACCATAATGCTGTAAAAGTATAAAAATAGTCTATGTCGAAACTTTTTTTTTTCAGGACTTAGAGGCGCTATATCATACGCCTTATCACTTCATCTCGGTTTCTCAGATGAAACTCGCCATGTTATCATCACTACTACACTTATAATCGTGTTGTTCACGACGCTATTCTTTGGAGGGTCTACAATGCCACTGCTGAAATTTTTGAGGGTAGGTATCCTACAGGAAATTGTGACTTTAATTGACCCTTAGTATTTACTTTTAGCAGTCTTTGACTATACACGTTGAAGCACTTTCTGAGTTACGAAAACATGATAAATAAAATTGTTTTCTTGCTTATGAAGCATTTAATTTGATGTAAGTACGTAAAAATAGTCATAATATAGCATTTATAGCAGTAACAAAAATGAATTCTTTGAAAAAATTGTACTTTGGATAGTTTAATGATCAAACTATGTGTTAGTATAATTTCGGGATACTTCTAGTGATTACATTCTAGAACAACGTGTTCAGATTCCACAAAAAACTAGTGGTTAAAATGTTTGCTCTTTGTTAAATATCTCGCTTTGATGTTACACAGTGGGTAAATTTATAACTTTTAGTAAGCTGAGAAGTATTTAATAATCAACCTCTTTTGTCTCTACCAAATAATATTTTAATACATAGAGAAAATAAAAAACAGTAATGCGGGTACTAGAATCGACAAAGTTCATTAATGACCGACGAAGTTCATTAATGACCGACGAATTAATGACAAACTGGCAATGTGTATTAATGTAGTTTAATATTAATTTTACAGGCTAATAAGAAAGTGAAACGTTCGAGATCATTGCGCAAACAGAAAGAAGTCAGTTTATCTAAAACTAAGGAGTGGGGTCAAGCCATAGACTCTGAGCATTTGTCAGAAATAACAGAGGAGGAATTAGAAGTAAGTAGAACTCGGATATGAGATGACAAAAAAGCACATATGGCACTAGACTGCTGTACGACATGCTGCAATGACCGCATTCACAATGAGGATATATGACCATTACTCTTGTACTCTACTCATGCTTTCCATCAGGCTGAGTTGGGCCATTTTGACAGCTATTACATAAAAAAACGAAAAAAAAACTACAGATACATATTTGAATATGTTCCTCTAGATTTCTTCTCAAGCAGACTAGGTTACGAACTTCCATGTTCTTTTCTAAACCTAAATATAGGTACATAGGTAAACATACTTACATGTAAAATCGAAGTATACAGTATACCTACTAAAAACCCCAAAAATCCAGTCTATTTAATTAAAAAATGGTTCATATAACTATACTATATATACTTCTGAATTTACTTATCTTTGTTAGTGTATTCGGCTTTTCTCACTTGACTTGTTTTTTTTCTAATTAACTGAAGTAATTATTGTAATAAAGTAAACCATCACATATGTCCTATCATCATTTAAGCCGAAGGACATTTCTGCACATAAACCTCCCCCAAGGCTCTGTGCTACCAGCATTCAGCAGCTTTCCGCGACTGTCACCAGGTCGTCGGATCACTTTATTGGAGGCTTACTCATACATATTTATATTCATTATCTTTCAGGTGAATTATTCCCATGCAACAAGATTAAAGGGTTTTGTACGGTTGGATATGAAGTATTTGATACCATTCTTCACAAGGAGATTCACACATCAGGTAATTACAGTTTTTGTCACGAAATTTAATTTGTAATAATAAGAATTAATTTAAAAAAGAGAACTACTAATTGTATATTGTCCCAAGTTCCTGGGATGTTTCGAGAGAAGTAAAGCAACAATAGCCTTCAAATATCAATATTAAAAATCAGTATCTTCTCTCACCCTGTTATTTTGGTGGAAACTATTTAAACGGGAGGAAGATGTTTCTATTTACAGAGATGAAATGTTGTTTTGAATTTTCTCATATGTTTTCCACACTTGGAATCAGTTTATTGCCGCCATTCCATAGTTTGAATCATAGAGAGCTGAAGGAAGATCATAGAGAGCTGAGAGCTAAAGGAAGAGCTAAGAGCTAAAGGAAGTAAGCGATTACCGCCGCCCATGGACACATTTAGGAAGGAGTACGCTCTTTTCTTGAAAGTTTGAAGGTCGTATTGGTCCGGGAACACCGCAGGCGACAGCTCATTTCACAGTTTTGCTGTGGAATTAATCGTCTGTGTAATACAATACTTCAATACTATCAATTTTTGAAGTATTGTTTTCATAAAAATCATTTAGTCATATCTCACAGTCGATCTAGAAATTATAACATAAGTTTTATCTATTCATCATTTTCCTAGCCTTTATTATTCCCAATATTATTTGGGGTCGGCTACCAGTTCAACCGGTTTTACCTGAATACCAGTTTTTACACAGAGCGACTGGCATCTGACCCCCGCAACCCTGAGGGTGAACTGAATTCAAAGGTTGAACTAGTTAAGTAAGTTTAAGTAACAATAAGTTTTATCTATTGCAGGAATTAAAAGATTGTAAGAGTCAAATGACGGACCTTACAAACCAGTGGTACCAGGCCATCAGGATATCAAACGACCGCGAAACGGATGAGGAAGAGATTTTACAACAAAGTTCTCTAGCGAACTCCCAGATTAGTATTCAGAGAAGCGTATAAGGCTAAATGACTACTTGAGACCAGCTTCACTCTTCTATAGCTTGCTATATTCCCTACTCGTCTGGACATTTGCACGAAACATGTAATGTTGTTCTGTTTCTAATTGACAATGGATTTAAAAATCTTATTTTAAGGGCAGAGTGGCTCGCAATTTGACCTAAAAGTATTAGTTAATGAATGAATTTTTTATTGAATAATTGTAATGATTTTATAGTTTTTAGTAGCAAACAAACATTCCTAAACTGCATTAGATACATGAAAAAAGAAAAGAAATTAGGAATCTATGAAATATACTTAAAATCATTGTTATTCAAAAGATTATTAGTTTGAATTTTATTTAGCTTTTATTTATTATATTGAAATAAATTATAGCGCACAGTTTAGCTATAAATATTAAACTGTAAACACTTAGGATATCCTAAGTCTCTTTATATATACATATATGTAAATAAGCCTGCCAAAATGACTCTATTCTACCTGATAGATAGCATGAGCAGGATCCAAGAGTAGTGGTCACCATACACAATGCAACAATGGAGCACGGTGACTCTCACTATGGCAGCCTATTGAGATGCGTCTGCATCATCAGGCCTCCGGTTTCGCACTCACCAACGAAACACGGCAGCACGAATACGAATGCTGTCGTTTTAGGTTGGTCTTCTGTGAGAGGATGCTACCGCCCCATTCTGCTATAATCATAGTGTCTCTAGGTACTTGAAAGTCCGGTTTAAAATCAATGATTGCACATTTACCTTAGAACCACAGCCACACTTTGTTATTATTGAAGTGAAACTTCTTTATTGGGGTTGTCAAAAAATTTAGTGTAACATTTTTTCGTTACGCGTTACATTTATCCGTTACGTTACGCGTCACATATATCCGTTACGCTATCTTTTTCTTATCACAGGGATTGGTAAATGTCTCCAATGTATTTTGCGGCCCGTTTTGAGTAGTTACGTTTTTTTTTTATCCCTACCACGCGTGATTCGTTATATAATATTGATTATACCATACATGATAAGATATATAATGATGTGTGATGTTTTAGTAAAGGTTATGCACAAAAAAATATTAAAGTTTTTCCTTTGTTAGGACAATATATTGATCAAATAGCAACAATGTACTGCTATCATCCTTAGTACTGCACCGAACACAATTAATTTCTAATGAATGTTTTAGCATGTATAGTTTGAAGAATGTAAATTATTTTATATCAAATTCCTATTAATATTACATTATAGTCAAAAGATGTGATAGTATTTGAGTATTGTGATGTAAATAAGTTATAAATATACACGCCAAAGATGTGCAAACTACAAATAAGAGTGTATTGTAATTTTATTAACTATATATGCCAGGCTATTATGTATCATAATTATTTGATTGTGTGAAAAACACATTATGTATATAATGTCGAATTTAAGATGGCGATTTCTGTTGCAACAGAGACGCGCGAGACAGTAAATAGTGCGTTCGCAGGTGATACATGCCTGTTGGGTATGTAAAATGAAGGTACTTAAAATAATATTACATAAGTGTTGTTGATAGCTTTAACTTTATTTTTGAATTTGATTAGATAATAAATTGTCTTCTTTACATTCACATATCTCAGTTATTTTTGTTAAAGTTAATTGTTAGGTGAAATTAGTGCAATTTATGTAATGTAGCCATATTACGTGTAATGTATGCACAAAAAAACTATTTAGTATTATTTTTTAATTTTATTGGTTATTTATATATGACATACATATAATGTTCTCAGTATCAGTTTTTATTTATATTCATTCTGTAGATACAATTTAAAAGGTATTCATCAAGACTGGCTAAGCCAGCTTTTGGACATATTCTTTGTGATATTTTTGCAAATTGTATTAATACTTTTTGTTTAGTTAACAATATATACTAAATATTTATAATATGCAATATCTTGTTTTATTATATTGCCTCTCAGAAGAATCGTGGTTTAGTCCTCCTCATTTTCCAAGTTAATGTGACTTCCAAATTTTCCATACAAGTGTGCTTTTAGTTCACCCATTTGAGATTTCAGTTCCGCACATTTAGTTTCGAGATCTTCAATTTCACCTTGCTTCTTTGTTTTAGCACCATCTAACGATTCCTGGAATTAAAAAAAATTACATTGTATATAAAAATAAAAGAACATTGGTAAATCTCGTTGAATTGAATTGGTGCATCTTATTGACAAAATTAGTACTAAAAACAGTTCCGAAACTATTTCACTTATAATACACAGCAGTCTTTTCCATATTGCTGGCATAACATACTTAAATATTGTAAATACCATACATGATAAGATAGATAAATTGGATCCAGTTATAGATCAAATGATCATGCTCAGCACCCTATTATTTGTCCAGGGTGGGAATCAGAACCACAAACTCACGATTTAGCAGTCAGGTCTGTCAACTTGAGCTGTCTTGCTCTAACCAACAAGTTTTACCCAACTATGGCAAAGCATGAGGCTGTGTATATATGTTCCACTGTAGTGCCTAAAGTACTGACCCAATTTTAATGAATGAGATCTCTGAATGAGGTTCCTTTAAGATGCAGGTAGGCCAGAGCAAGGAAAATATGTCCAGGTGTCCAGACAAACTGGGCTGCCACTAAGATTGCAGTCAAAGTGTCTGCATTTTAATCTGCGAAAATTTAATTACACCAACACGAAACGTTTGCCCTCGAAACGCTAAGAAGAATGAATGAGGTGTCAATAGATTTATAATAATATGCCAGGTGACATAAGCAATATTAATTTTATCAAAAGTCATTATAGTTTTATTTTATTCTCTTAGTAGGGTGGGTAATGCACAAGCCGGTGCAGTTTCTATTTTTATCAATAGCTGAGCAGTTGCTGCACTACCAATAGCTAAGACGTTTTATTCCTACATAATAAAAATAGGCAAACCACAGAGCAAAAGTGTTTAGTCATAAGAAAATAATATTGAAAGAACTTGGGAGTCCAGCAGTGACCAAAAACAAAGTCAATATTTTGGATATCTAATTCCTAACCACTGCAGGTTTTAATTTGATAATGTGAAGTAAAAAGCACCATTTAAGTTACTATATTTTAATTGTAAGTATTTGGGCACCGCTGGACATAGGAGCTTTTTTCAAAAGATGTATTAGGAATTGCATATTTTTTAGCCATGTTAAATATTTGTATATACATACTTTCAACAAAGCTGAGATGTGAATGATAAATAAAGTCGATTTTGATTTGAATCCTAAAAATTATATTTTAATGGTAAAACCTAAAACATGAACTAAGTATATTAATTCTTCTGTCGGGATAATATAAAATCTCATTAACAATAGTTCTTACCAGTGTTTTTTCTAAGTCTTGACAAATAAAGACTTCGCCGATTAGGTATGGGATCTTATCAGAATCATCGGCAAGACTAAGTTCTTCAACTGCTTCTTCTAAATTCTTCATATCATTTTGTTTAACCTTAAGTTCTTCTTTGTAGTCGTCGACTTTTGCATTAAGTCTAGCAAATTTATTAATTTTCTGTTGATCTTCGAAAGAAATGTGAACATCTGAATCCTAGAAACGAAGTTAATGAGAGGAGAACGTAACTTTGCAACAATATTTGATATGAAATGAAACTTACGGGCTGGAATGTGCCTTTTCCTGAGTTTGCCATCGTTTTATATTTTTATTGCAAATGAAAACGATTCGTGAGTTAATTATGTGACTAATAACCTACAAAAGTGTTATTGTCTGTTACTGTCAGTCAGAAACTCAGAATGTCAAATTTGGTTTGATTGACTTTGATCACAGATACACAAACTTGATTTATATCGGTAAAAATAATAAAATAATAATTGTAGATACAGTAGATGGCTTTGATGGAAGTAAGGTAGTACTTTGCCAATTTTATGAAACTTAAATAACTTTACTTTCCTCACTCTATTTTTGGAAGCCACAAAAAGAACTATCAATAAAAATAGAGCACTATAAATATAGTTTTTAGTTACAAATAAAAACAAAATACTTACTACAAAATTAAAATAGAAACTCGTAATAATAAAATATATATTACAGAATTACGAACGAATGACATTTTCCCGCGTTTAAGAGCAAATAAATCGAGTTATGGGAAATCAAGTAGGACTGCACTAATGTTGATGGAAATTCTATTCAAGATGCATCTTGCAATACGTCTGGCCAGTGACAATGAAATATCTGGCCCGAATTATTATTTTCCTATTACTTATTACCCTACTGATAAATTGACGAGTATGTACTCGTACCTATGTTTAGAAGTATTTTATTACCTTTAAGTCATTTCCTGCCAATAGAATTCTTCAAAAAACTTCAGCTTAACATGATACCGTACTATACACATATACCTATTTTGATAATGGTAAAGGTTATATAGCAAAAGGTATATAGACTGTAGATGGTAAGTGATCGTAGATGTGAATATGGGTAATCCTAGTTCATAAAAACAAATTCTCACGCAATGAAAATATTATTATTTGAAGAAGAGATGTAGCAGATTTGTTTAAATTAATTAGATGTATTAATGTTGAAAATTCAGGGTTTGGCTACTTACTTAAAAGTTGTAATCGCTTAACTTTGGTACTGCAATCTCTACTAAGTAGTTGTGTAACATCAAATAAAAATGAATCATCAAAATCGGTTCATCCAGTCGAAAGTTTTGAGATGATTCTGAAAATGATCTGTTTTGTCTTTGCCTATTTATACACGCAATAAAAGTCACATTTTTTTTCCTTTATACCTCCTTATCCTACATTGGCTTGGAGTATTTTGGCAAAAGTTCCATAAATATCAGATTTCACTTCAGTTTACAGTTTTCACAATCTGGAATAAGATATGAAACCTCATAAGTATTTATGTAGGTAATTGTCTATACAAATAAATACAATTGGAGTGTCTGTATGTAATACTTATTAAAATAACCGCTTTTTACTAAATGCATATGCACGGTACATATACCAAAATTACATTATAATTTTTTTTTGAGTTACGTAGTCTACTTTTTTTAGACTAGCTGAGCCCCGCGGTGTTACCCGCGACACAGCAGCAACGGCGGGTGCAGTTAGTAAAAAGCGGTTTTTATTATTTTAATATTACAAACAGACACTCCAATTTCATTTATTTGTACCTACCTATATATATATATATATATATATATATATATATATATATAGATGACTAATAGATGAATATCATTGTGTGTTTAACTTTTGTCATTACGCCGTTAGGTTATTAGACGAAACCATGCTCAGATCTAAAGTAGAAAAGTAATAAAATCGCTCACAGGAACAATTATCTAGCGATATGTGAGTCATTCAAGGCCTGAAAAATATATAATAGTTTTAAGGATAAACCAACTATCTATGTTCACTTTCGTGCATTTCCAATGTTAATCCAAGTTGTTATCTCACTTAATAGTAGGGACTAAAATAAAAAAGGAAAAACTAAATGAGATTTGAATCAAAGCAGTAGATACATAATGTTTTCAGCCTTGATACATAACAAAATTTCCATTGTCATTTTTTAAGCTTTATCTAGATCCTTGATGCGTGTTTAATTGCATATTTATTTTCAAAGTATATTCATTCTAATATTGTAAATTTGATAGTAAGTCTGTCTGTGTGTTACGCATTCACTGTTGTACTGCAATTACTGTAATAGTCAATCTAGCTGTCTTAGTACTAACCCTGCTTACTTTGAAGCTATACAAAAAAGAACATAAGTAGGAGTGTCTTAAAACAGCAGATGTCTAAACTGGTGCCTTCTACTATCGAAAACTTCGTTCACTATTTTTCTTTTTTAATTTTTTTGTGTGGCAAACGAGTAGACGTATCGCCTGATCGTAAGCGATTACCGCCGCCCAAGACACCCTACTTACCAAGACATCCAAGACATCCTTTGTAGGATTGGGAGGGGGATGGGGAGAGGGGATGGGGATGGGGATGGGGATGGGGATGGGGTATGGGTATGTGCCTCCGGTATCCTCACTCACTTGGGGAAAGACAGCGCAAGCGCTGTTTCACACCGGTTTTCTGTGAGGCCGTGGTATCAATCCGGTCGAGACGGCCCATTCATGCCGAAGCGTGGCTCTCCCACGTAACATTTTACCAGCAGGGGGCCGGTTATCTCATTTGATATTCTACAAACGTTTAAAATCACAAATGTATGGCAATTACGTTATCTCAAGGCTAAGTCACTTGGTCAAAACCATCTTTATCAATCTATACTAATATTTTTAATTCGAAAGTAACTCTGTCTGTCTGTCTGTCGTGCTTTCACGGCTACACCATCGATTTTATTCAAATTCAGCATGGAGATTCTTTGATTACTGGGGAAGGACATAGGGCTTCACTTTATTGTGGTCGATGAAAGTAAAAATTAACTTTAAGCGATATCTACACAATCGTAGACCTCCATTTACACGCGAGGAACCTTGTAGGTCACACCTATGCATGAATATTGTTGCCTGTTGTATTTACAAAAGAAATACTTTAGCCCTTTCTCTTTCCAGATCTTTTCACATTTGATGTTTTTTGACGGCTTCAGGACAGAAGTAGATTGAAATACATCAAGTTGGTCTTATAAGAGGTCCTATCCACAAAAGTTATTGATATGACATCTTAGTATATTTGTTATAAGAAGCATTCAAAGCCATATCTTTTGTTTAATTTTCTTATAAACAAATAGTTGGTTCAGCATATACAGCTTTTACTCGCGGCTCCGCCTACGTGTTTGTTAGTTATCGCGGTAAAGTGTAGCCTATGTCCTTCCCCAAGAATCAAAGAATCTCCATGCTGAATTTGAATGAAATCGATGCAGTGGTTTAGCCGTGAAAGCACGACAGACAGAGTTACTTTCGAATTTATAATATTAGTATAGACTGACAAATATTGTTTTGACCAAGTGACTTGGCGTTGAGATAACGTCGAGATAACGTCATTTCCATACATAACGTTTGTAGAATATCAAATGAGCTAGGGGGCCTGGTAAAATGGCGAACGAAGTCTTCGATAGTAGACGGCTCTAGTTTGCTTAGCTGTTTTAAGACACTCCTACTTACGTTCTTTTTGTAATTTTTCGAACATCTGACACAACGTCCTATAACTTTTTTTTTCTTTTTTTTTTGTGACTTAGCTGCCAAAATGACTCTGCTCTGCCTGATGGAAAGCACGAGCAGAATCCAGGAGTGGTGGACTCCATCCTCAATGCTAATAGGGACAATGCAGCATGGTGACCAATACTATGGCGGCCAAACTGAACGGAGTTAGTAATAAGACAGCTGGATGATTCTTACAGTACCTATCGACGCTCCCAACCAAAAACTCGGTGTCAAATTCGACATCTATGGACTAGAATACATCCGAATTTTTCTAATGATATTTGCAAAGTTATCATTAAATTAAAATTTTATTGTTAGGAATTCAGAAACAAAAATATATCGATAAAGGGTCTGTGCAAAGAAAAACTAATAAATAATTTTTATAAGGTTTTTGGTAACATCAGTATGGAGTTTTGTTGAACTTATTATAATATATATATGTATTACGAAATATAAAGTTATCTATTTCATATTACCACCATAACTCAGTAATAATACGTTAAGTATCACCCCTACTGCTGATGACTAATAATGCCGTTGACGTCAATAATTTAATGATACGAAATTTATTCTTTAAAACATTTTTTTTTTTTTTTAAAAGACAACTCCCACATTAGGAATAAACATCCTGTGTCGTGGGGGACTTTACAAACATACATGAAACGGACACAAAGAACATCCAGACTCGGGACAACAATTCGTGGATCACACAAAGTGTTGTAGGTACCGCGTGGGATTTGAACCCACGACACTTGGCGCAGTAGCAAGCGGCATGGCGACCGCTGACACCACTCGGCCAATTTTTGGTATTATAAATTTATTTCCATTAATTACTAAGTTTTAAATAAAAGGAGTTTCATATTAATAACACAGATACTTCACAAAAATCATTTGATACATTAATGACATCAATCAATAGTTTGAGTGGGAACTCGCTGAAAAGATATTCAATGAAATCAGTAAATCTTTTCTCGTATAAAATTTAGTTTATTTGATTACCGGGTTATTGCTTGGAGGCGTCGCTATGTACTTCTTTTTGTAAATACATGCATAATATACATAGACAACTTCCAAACTCCGAAAGCAATATTTACAGATCATATAAAAATTTGATCAAACCCGGCAATCGAACCTGCGACCTTAGCGCAGCAGTCGCATTCGGTACCGCTGCGCCACCGAGGCAGTCAAAATTACACATTGTATCGAACAAATGTCATCTTCATCATATAATATTAATTCTAAACCAAACTTAGATTCGTGTGAACCAAAATTTTAATGCTTATTTGTAACCCCTGCAAATTAACTCATTGAATTGTTTTTTCAATGTTTTAGTTTACAAATGGCTACTATGCCTGATGGAAAGCATGAGTAGAATCTAAGAGTGGTGTGGATTTCCGAGTCATCTAGCTATAATTAAATTTTAAACCAGTGTTGTATAGAAGGCCAAGACCCCCTTTCTAAGAATATGGCCATGTCTAGCAGGGAACTATTAAAAACTGATGATAAACCTTTAAATAATATTCTTTAAAAACATTGTTTACTTAGCACCCATACCATTCTAACCGTGGTGCAACCCGATTAAAAGAAAAAATGTCTGCCAATTTTTAATTCATTTTTCCTTCCGCTTTTTTTTTTTTTTTTTATTGAATAGTGGGCAAACGAGCAGACGTTTCACCTGATGGTGAGCGATTACCGCCGCCCATGGACACCCGCAACACCAAAGGCGTCACAAGTGCGTTGTCGACCTTTGGGGGATGGGAAAGGGGATGGGGGAGGGGTGGGGGTATGGGCCTCCGGTATCCTCACTCACTCGGTGAAACACAGCGCAAGCGCTATTTCACACCGGTTTTCTGTGAGGCCGTGGTATCACTCCGGTCGAGCCGACCCATTCACGCCGAAGCATAGTTCTCCCACGGTTAAAAGGACGCTTTGCTAAGGAGGGAAGTTAACCTATTATATTTCCAACTCCTCCAGTTTTATTCTGATTAATTTCGTTGCGGGTTCCACAGTCAGTTTAATTTTTCCGGGGACTTCCCGAGTGTCATAACTCGATGTGTTCGTCGATCACTGTTGTTGAAATCGGTTTACAGTGACTGTGTTAGATATTAGTCCCATTTTCTAAAAATATTTAGTCCCAGAAACAAATTTTCAGAACCTTTAAGAGGATTTAGCCAGAAAAAATAAACTTGGAATATGGTACTAATTTTCATAATGGGTAACAATAAAATAGGCTTGTCTATATTTGTTTTGTCATAAAAAAATATTCTGGCTATTATACATTCGCGGCAAAGAGGCTGAGTAAATAAAATAACAAGAACTTTTAAATACGGTTAATATACATAACAAAACCTTTGTTCTGGTATACAACTATGAGTTTTCACCGTTGTCTTCGCAATCACTTCAATAGCTGTGGTGTCAATCAAGTGAATGCGTTTGTGGCAGTGTCGCACGACCCCACCACACGACCGTACTTTGAGGCTGCGCCTACGTCGCCGTCGAGCTCCACCGCTCACTTGAACACACTTCCACTTCGAACGCCAACCATTACACGCGCAGCACCTGTTAATTTAATTTTTTTTGTGAAGAATAATTTTCGTGATGGAGAAGGAGCACCAACCAGACTCCATGGCAACCATCACCATGAAGCCGGAATACCCCCCATCAGAAGTGTACAGCACAGCGGAACCCCCACCGGTATGATAATATCCGTTATTCACTTTGAATAAATGTTAAACACGTAACGTGTAGGTTTTCGTCACCCGTCATCTTCGTGACTGGAACTTTAAGCTTTGTTCTTCTAAATATTATGTTGTTACATAATTAATTTTTATTATTTGAACACCCTGTGTAAGGGACATCACATTTAGCGTCTTATTTCAATCGTAAACTTTACTAAGAACTTTCTAAATGTTTATCTTGATTGTTTAAATATAAAGTGATACTAATTGAGTGTAAACTATCCATTAAGTGCGGGATTTAAGTACGGGAAAGCGCCTTTCTCTCAGTGCTCGTAACTGGGGCCGCTGGCGCATAGCGGGTTGTTTGTAAACACCGTTTACTAACATCGCCGTTCGGCAAACTGAGCTGATAAAATCGCACCCTCACATTCATTTTACTTGCAGGAGTCGTATTTATAACGGATTTGTTTATTCGTATTCCTCGAAATGCTTTTGTGTTATGTAGGTATCGTATTTTACGTAACCAGACCGACATTTAACTGTTTGAGTTTTCTACTAAGTATTTTGATTCACGCTGTATCAGTGGTGTTAAAAGATAAAAGTGAGAGGTGAAAATATTAAGCCTTAGATATACCTATAAAGGGGCAGTTGATGTGAAGAAGTTGTGCCCTTAAATAATTTAATTATTATATATCTCACCTCATTGTTATATAGTCACAACATACAAATTCCATTTAAGACTTTTAGTTACAAACTATCTCACGAACGATTATGGCTTATGAAGATGCTAACTATACATTTGTTGATGAAAGACGACATATTTGGCAAGAAACCTCTAAGGCATCGTCCTAGATCTAAAAGTGCTGCCTAGATCTACTAGTAAATGATCACTGTGTTGAGAGACTTTTAACAAGCTTACAAACAAGGCATTCTGAGACTACACAAGTTTTTGTTCTGTTTGTGAATGCATTCACCAAGTATTGTCCTAGTCTACCAAGGTTTGGCGAGTTGAATACAAAAACCGATGCACCGTCTGTGCTGTCAGCGGCGCTAGCCGATGGTCTTTTACATAACTAGGCATTTGTATTGAGTTTACACACCGGCAAGATACATGGATTGCATAAAGCGTCTCAAAGCAATAATATTCAAATAACATAGGATGTAATTGATTAATGTATCGATATTAAGTTATTATTTAGTTGCTAGTAGAAGCCCAAACCTCTTTTCAAGAAGTGATTATTTGATGCATTTGCATTTATATAGAATTAAATAAATAAATAATTATTTCGGACATCTTCACACAACGCCATCTAGTCCCAAACTAAGCAGAGCTTGTGTTATGATTAGTAAACTACTGATATAAATACATATATATTTCTTTTTTTGTAAATACATTCATATTAATTGTAGGTACATCACTGTAGTTCACTGCTGGAACCTCTTTGGCAAGGAGGTTTTGGAACGTTGACTAGATGGTTTAGGGTTTGTTTCAATTTTCATTCTCTTTAAGTGTGACTGTAACTTTCAGAACAGTACCTACATGTTAAAGTAAAATTGCACTCAATCTAAAGTCACAACAAATTTAATTTGTTTCGTCTAATAATACTTAGTTTACTAAATTTCACATAAGAACTATCAAAAGTTAAACAATGTTGCCCGACAACTGTGTCTAACGCGATGTAGAAGTAATAACAAAACTACATTTGTGATGTTTTTAAAAATAAACGACATTTTATATTTTCATAATTTTTTGCGCAATGTAATGTAGTGTATAATGAATATAATGACAGCTAGCCTTGAAGTCACAGATAATAAAACATGCATAACTCCCTGTATCATTTAATTGTCTTATTTTTATGAATATCAAGTAAAAAAAGATTAGGTAAGTTATATATTCTTAAATATATGTTAAGCTGGTTCATATACGCTTCAAAAACTCAAAAAGTTCTGCATCGATGAAGCGCCAATTTTGACTCTGTATACAAACCGCCTCAAATATTGTTTATATGTATCTATTTTTCGCGTCAGTTTTGTTTCACTTCATCCAGCTTAATGTGGCACAATAGAGCGTGACAGGGAAGAGCTAGTTATTAATAGAAATAACATCACTTAGGTACCTCACTTCTTCTTTACTTGCACGAAGCATCTATTAACCCATGTGCGCTTACAGCCGTTCTTAATTTTAGTCTTTGACAAGTGTTTACTTATACAAAAGAAATATGAACCACGATATACATAGTCAGAGCATAAACTAAATGACCTAACATGAAATTATAATGAAATACAGATCATAAACTGTTATAAACATAATAATTCTATTTTCAGTCTCTCATGTTTAACTTTTTCTTAAAATATCGATACCTCGGTACTAAGTTAATCTCATGAGCAAGTTAGTTAAAGTATATTTGAAGAGCAGTGATATTTAAGGGACTAAAAAAAGATTATTGAACGCAGCTAAAGATAGAAATTGTTCGGATAATATTAAATAATATTCTTTACCAAAAAAGTCTCCAGTTACTACGGATAAATTGGTACATATTTGTTTGTAGATATTACGGAAAATCACGTTAACACGCGGATGCACTTTTCTTCTTTTTGAATAATGAATTGATATTATTTTTATCAGTTTGATTAACCATAACCAACCATCGACCAAGTAAATAAGAATAATGACTTATGTAATTTAGCAGTGTATTGTTTTATTTACGTTGTGAAACTTAAAATAGTTATTATGAATATTTTTCGTTAAGTACTAGTGTTCCTGCATAGTTTCTTTAGCACATATATATGTATTAATTAAATGATTTTTTTAAAGTTAATAATAAAAGAATTGCAATTAATTACGGACGCAATACTGCTGTCCAAATTTGTATGAGAGTTTCCAATACAGCAAAATCACATACTTAATTTGAAACCCATATTATAGTCATTGATTACATCACATCAATATCCTATAATAGCCCACGGCTGGACATAGGCCTCTCTTTAGAAAGTTGGTTTAGGTCTGCTATACTAATACATATGGGTAAGTACCTATTGGGTTTGTAAACAAAGGACATTGACCATTCTTGTATGGGAGTTGGCCATGTACTGCCCAGAATATAGTACATTATGTACCTTAGGCTAATACTTATCTGAAAATGAAATCTCATCAAAATCTATACCAGGAGTTTCGAGAAAATCTTTTTACTAAGATTTTTTATTGGTTAAGAAATGAGAAGTGAAATTCGATACTATAGGTACGAGTATAAGTACAGTACTTAATGAAAAGTAACTATTTTAAATTTCTACTATTTAAACGTTATTTCTTGAGTTGTTCTTTTTTTAAATACATTTTTATATGGATTTATAATAATAAAAAAATTAAATTAAAAAAATTGCCAAATGAAACATACAGTAATTGTTGTACCCAGTGGCCCCAGGCAAGCCTGTCCTGTGGGTGCCTGTAACGGTCACCATTATGGTTACACTAGCGACCCGCCCCGGCTTCGCATGGGTGCAATGCTAATACTAAATACACGTTGTATATAAAACATAGCTGACCCACGCAACCTCGTTTGCGTCTTATATAGCCCGTAGCATGAAAATTTTCGCAAAATAAGTAACTTTTCTGGTTGATTTTTACACCTTGTGTCCGAAAAACCCAAATATCTTACGGAACCCTATTTTTTTCCAAAATAAAATATAGCCTATGTTACTCGTGGATAATGTAGCTTTAAAATGGTGAAAGAATTTTTAAAATCTGTCCAGTAGTTTTTGAGCCTATTCATTACAAACATACAAACATACAGAAATAGGTACAAATCTTTCCTCTTTATAATATTAGTATAGATAAATGCTCGGTCGACATCAAAATTTATAATTAAAAAAAAATTAAAAACAAATAAAATTAGGATAATAATAAAAAATAAATAAAAAGTAAATAAAAGGTTTTAACTTAACTAATTTGGGGTTAATTTTACAATTTCTTGTTTTTGTGGGTAAAGAATTTATCTTTAGCATGAAATATAACATCTTTATGATCGATTTTCACTACTCAACATTTTTATACATCCGTTGTATTTTATCTTCCATCCGTTTCGGCAAGGTATTCACCTATGCCGAAACGGATGGAAGAAAAAATGTTTCACAAATAAACGATCGATGTGTCATTGTAATAATTGTTTCAGTATTCAATAGTTTGATACATGTGCATATATGTATACTTATGAATGTATATTTTACTAGATAAATATACCTTTCTAAGAATTGTATTAAGTATAAAATGTGAGAAAATTCATTGTTCTATTGTTTCTGGCCAGCCATTAACTTAGCCTTCGTTATTATAGTTAGGTATCATGCAACTTCATGATACTCTAGTAAATACCTTTATAAAAAGGTACTTATGTATGACATCAATGAGGAACACAAAGCAAATCTATGTATCTTTGCTACAAAAAACATGGATGCGTGACAACATCGTTTTGTACGTCTTGTTGAGAAAAACATTTACATTACACTTAACACTTTAAATTGCTTTAGCAAACTTTTTGCATTACGTTTGAAAATAGGGATCAATCAGAATAATGTACAAACAAAAAAGTATTTCAACTCTTTTCTACGTTACAAGGTTTCAAAAAAAGTTTTTTACTTATTTTGGAAAATTTCTTTCTGTTATATTTCATTTGTAAGATTTCATTGCAGGCATAAGGGATCGGTTATTGTGTCGATCTTTAGGTAAGGTCATGTCCAGTAGTGGAGATTTTGGCTGAAATGATGTTCCATTTGAATAGAATAGAATAATCTTTATACATAAATAGTTTAAATAAAATAATGCATCAAATGACTGACCATGTACATTTGAGTATGCTTTTCTTGTAGTTATCAAGCACTTGATTTTGAAACTAGAATTTTAGCATTGCAATTTAGACAAAAGAATTACATACGAAAATAAAATAAAAACAAAAGATAATAAAACGAAGATTACACAATATATGTAAAATTGAAAAAATTCGCATAGCCGAAAATTATCTGTTTCGTCACTTTTAATGTTTGGCATGGCTTTTTGGTGTGTTACCAGTGTACACCGTCGCTCGCTCTATGGATGAGACCTACATTTTAGTTTATGGCTGTGCAATATCTTGTAGCAATCGCCACGTTTGGCAAGCGGATTCGTGACCATAATAACTATAAACTGAAGGCAACATCAGTAGTCGAATAATCTCTTAAAGTCTCTATACCTATACGTTAAAGTAATAAATATTTGTTTTGTTTTCACGATCCTTATCTATTTAACTGATTGTGATGTGGTAGGGTCTGTATAGGACGCCCGCAACTCATTTCAAAATAAATATATATTTTGCTTGACTCGTAATCTTCAAATTATGAATGCGTAAAAATCTGCAAACTTTGACCTAAAGTCATACCTAAAGTTACGGTATAAAGTTGCATTTAGCACTACCGTGTGGTGATGGATTTATGGTGGGTGTCGTAAGAGCCAATTAAGAGTGCAAACCATGAAGGACAACAGTATAGCAAAGAGAAGACTCAATTTATGAGTCCCCAGAGTGGAAGGCGGTGGCAGCTATAGCACAGTTTCATACTATTATGGCTGCCGATGTTAACCTATAAATGTAAGGATTCATAAGGATTTGTAACAATCGCTAGTATTTGTTGTAATAGCTTTGAGAAAGAGTGAATAAAAATAAACTTATTAACTTATTATTAAACCGTGGCACTTATAACAAAACAAAAATTCAACAAAAGCTGGTCCATTATTCATTGTTCAAGATGGTTAACACAACTAAAGTTATTGTTTTTAAATTTTCTATTTATTAATGCATCAAAAAGAGGTTTTGTTTGGCTTTTATTAATTCAAGTTCAATGTTTTGCTTTGAGTCATTTCAATTCTCTTAATTAATTGTCATTAAGAATCAAAAACTGAAATCTGTTATTTAAATTTTCTCTATTCTCATGCTTTACTGACTTACCTATTGTGTAATTGTATATAATAATTTATAATAATACATTAACCTACTACTACTAACTAACCTTACCAAGGCGTAATGTAGCTAACAAGTATAAATGTACTGTTATTATTATAGCCAAAGTTTTAGATCCACGTATTTTTACCTTTTCCGTGACCGTGTTTTGCTTTAAAAATTTAACTAGCGAGTCATGTAAATACAAGATTAAAATTACTTATTTGTTCGTGGTTCTAAATTTACTTTTATTTTCGTTCGCCTTAATATTCTTTTAATTAATAATTTTACTGGATAAAAAGCCTATAAGTTGTTCTAGAATATATTCCAATTCTGTTAAATTTGAATACAATTCCAATTCGATATATCGTAAATTTGCTAGTAAAGTGTAGGCCCCATACAATTGTGCTTGCTTGCGTCACATCCTTCGCGGATAACTGCTTCAAAATATATTTATTTATTCGACTTCATAACACGACATGTTTAGACCAAAGTCACGTTCTTAATTCTGTAAACGGTTTCAAGAACAACTCAATAAGATTTCTTCAAACACAAAATTTAGATATAGCAACACAAGGCTATCCACAATTGGATACCGTGCAGGAATTGATGCAATCCTACTACTATTATAAAGGCGAAAGTTTGTAAGTATGGATGTATGTATGTATGGATGTTTGATACTCTTTCACGTAAAAACTACTGAATGGATTTGAATGAAACTTTACCACAATATAGCTTATACATCAGAATAACACATAGGCTACTATTTATAAAGATATAGCTTCGCCTCGCGGCGTTGCCCGCAGTTATCATCGTACCGCGGGGTTCAGCTAGTATATAATAAACTCATACATGGCAAACTACATACATCTTAATGTATATATTTCTCTTATATGTAATGTATTTTAAATAAATCGCAATTTTTAGCCTTACTTATTAATTTAGAGTAAATTAAGGCAATTTTGGATTAAAGTAAATTTTAAGGTGACCTAAATTGACCTTTATTAACAGCGGTATAAAAACGTGACTTTTCATCGTTTAGGAATGAAGGTTAAAGTTGCTAAGATATGCAGGGAGAATCGTCAACAATTTTGTTTATGGCAGGCGAATGTATAACAGTATATTCTAAAAACTCAATAGATACAAAATAGGACAGGGTATCCTGTCTTAGGTCTGTCAGAGGTTAGATACACGATCATTTATTTTTTAGTACTCGTACTAGTCTTATGTTAACTGCAAAACAAAACAGACTAAGTTAAAACCTCCTAATGTCTAAAACAACTTCTCATGTATTTTTCTCACGGCACCAATTTAAAAATGTAATCTAAAGTCAGTTATTGCTCAAAACATATTTTTGTCCAACAGTAGCATGTGACGGAAAGTTGGAATATAAAAGGACGCTGTAACGTGTGTTGTCTTGTCTATGACTCAGAAATATTTAATACCAGTTTTATCTTATACTAGCCGTTCTCCTTTAGTAGTTATAGTCCTTTCTTACGAGATATCAAATAATCTTCTTTGTGAATTAGGCTATGAAATACGAAAATAATTTATGATGAATGCATTCAAAAACATTATAAATGTATGATTAGGATTAAAGTTTTGTATCTGGACATTACGTAATGGATAGGGATTTACCCACATTATACATAAGGCCCTAATGTATTAGGTAAATTGTATTGCTCAATGAGATCAGATCGTTCGTGCTGTCCGGTACCTAGTACCGATTGCAGTCGTAGGTGAATATGCAAAATGTTATGATCCGAGTATAATTTATTTAAATAATTAGGTAATAAATGTACTCAGAATTTAATAAAATGTTCTAAAGAAGATTGCAATCTTAAAATACCTCTGACAACGATTCTATATTAGCGCAAAGTTTTTGACTAATGTTAAATGAATACCCAACTATAAAGGACTACCTTATTTGACAAATATATTTTATAAATTTTGTATCAAGATTAGATCTTCCTTTAAAAAATTGTATGTCGAATATGTGTGTCGAAATACGTGTGCAGTACAATTTTTATATGTATATTTCTATACAATAAGTAAGTTTTAGCAATAATGGAACTATGTCTTTTCTAAAGCAGAGTGATCGTTCCTACAGGTCTGCAAATCTTATACTATAGGTATAAACAGTTGTCATCATACATATATGTAGGAAATGTTATCAATTACTTGCTATACAATTTTTTGAAGCAATTCGAAGGAGTGACTCTAATTAAAATGATATTGAAAATATTAAGTAGTTTTATGATTTAGTAACATTTTTTATCGTTCTAAGGGACCTAGTTCATTGCTTAATGGAGATCAATTTACAAAAGAAAAACAAGACTGAACCGTTTACTTTGTTGTGTTTGTGATGCATTGTGATCAGTTGTAGTAAGAATCGAGAATTATTTTAAAATTCAACATTATTCCGTATCACATCACACTCACATCAACAGATTTTATAACTCAGCTGGACATAAGCTTAAGCTTAGAAAAGAGTGTTTGGCCTACTGCAACACGCTAACTGGACGGGTTAGTATACTGTTTATTTCAAATCTTCCTTCTCTTTGTAGTGCGTGTTTAATGCGTACTTTGTCCCTCCTAGGCGCTCAGTCAATAGAGGTAGTACCACTCTATGTTTTTAAAACGTCACTACACCGATTTATCATATCGATATTTTTCTATTTAAATCGAGTTAAATTTTATGCCAAGTACGCTTTAAATTTGTTAAAAGACCAGCGATGGTTATGCATGAGTCAGACGATCGACACGTACGACCACACTGTACCGTACATATTAAGTACCAATCTACATGAAAACTACATATAAATATGTACATGTTTGTTATATGAGACCGTATATATAGAATATACCTAAATATGTAACTAAAGATGTAACGTACTGATAAAATTACTACAGAATATAATCTAATAACGTGTACTTAAAATAAAGAAAGGTAAAACAATAATTATTTTAGTAGCCAATAGCGCAGTGGTTAAAGCTGTCACTTCACCGTTTTCTAATGAATATTGTAAGTGAGTTCCATCCCCACACGGGAGAATACGAGTACTTTCTGTGCTCCACTAATTGTTGTTCCGAATTTCGGTGCTCTTGGCTACTGTTTCGTGTGTTACTTTCTGTGCTCCACGAATTGTTGTTTCGAATTTCGGTGCTCTTGGCGTCTGTTTCGTGCGTCCATGTACATGGGCAGGTGTTTTCTTAAAAAAAAAATACAATTTATATAATTTCGGATAGAGATACAAAAAAAATTAAAAATATTTTATGCATTTTAGTAAGAATGAATAAAATTCCGAAGTAGAACTGCGGACCGAATTATATCTGATTGACTGAGGTCGCTTTTCATGACGTCATAGTCTAGAACCTTGTTGGGAATTACTGTTGCTTAGGCAACCTTGCCTTTGTTTTTATATCACACTGTTGAACTTCTTTGTAAATATTAACTGCATCGGTTCTTAAATCAATCACTGTCAGAAATTCAAACGGACTGCTTTGTCTGTACAGAGACGCGACGATCGTACAAAAATATATATGCTACATGCATGCGTATGCATAACAAAGATCATAAGTACAAAAGATTTAGTATAACTAAAAACTAAAACTACCTATAACTAAAAGTTTATTATTATAAAGTTTAGTAAACGGTAGGTATTGTTAGCGAAATTCAGTATATTATATATAATATTTTATTGTATACAGAAAAATAAATTGTCGTCTAGTTTCGAAACCAAATAGCTGGCTGATATTATATTTGTACCAACTTATTTTCTGCTTTTAACATCAACCTACAATATAATATACGGTTACCAAGAAATGGAAATTTGTTCTACTGTTCCTACTAATAATATAAATGCGAAAGTGTTTCACTATTTTATAAAATTGTTGATAAAGTAATGTAATTAAACATCAAATGAACACAAAGTTTTATTGTTTACCCCAAAAACCGACGTATATGAGGGCGGAGCCGCGGACAATAGTTTTTAAATATATATTACGTACCTGTATGAATATGTATTTTTACGAATTCCGTGACATTTCGATCATGCTGCACTGGCAGTATTTTGTTAATTCTCGTTTGTTAATAAAACCGGTTATACCGTGATATGCAGACTTATTAGCAAAGGGATAACCACAAATTACGTAAAGCCATGTGTGATACAATCTCATGACATGCCTTTGGCATTATAAATCGTTCCTTCAACAGGCTTTGCAGCCGTCAAAAGCGATGTCTCTCAGATATAAATCGTCTGTTTTAGGCATAAAGACCTATTATAGTGATTCTTGGATGAATAGGGTAGATTAGAAATGTTGGGTTCTCACGTTGGGCCCGTAAATTCTTTCTATGAGAAAAATAATATGCAATGGACGATCATTATTCACTTCTTTGGAAGTCATTTCAAAAGAAGCATTCATATTCACAATTTAATAGCGATAGTATAGATTGAAGTCGACTTTATTATGCACTTGGCTAAAGGTGATAGATTTCTCAACTGCAACATTAAAAAGACTTTCACTATACCTCCCCACCTCTCCCTTTAATGTCGTGTCCCCCTAACGGCCTGGCACAGACGATTTGCCCCACCTGCCTCTTTCGATTGAGTTATGCAATTCTTATGTGCGTACTTCAGTTACTTAGTAAATCTTTATTTCATTACTTACCTACTTTTGTTTAAGACATAATCTGCTGCATTTAAGTCCTCATCGGTGAAAGTGACTGCTCTGATCCCAACGAAAGTCTTAACGAGACATCATTAGTTCAGATTTGATTATAATCTGTAGGTAATTCTAGAAATATATAATATAATGGGGCATAGGCATATAAGTATATATATACGTATATATTTAAAGAACGTTTCACAGAATATGGTAACAATTAGCAGGCGTCTAGGAAACTCTCCTCTTAGGAGTAGAAACCTTGACTTGAAAAATCGCCGATCAATATAATACTTTATATCAATCTTAGATCACGGTGTTTAGCGTTTATAAAGCACTAAAATTATTACTATCAAGACAGATTTCTGAGTCCATTGAAATTTCGACATTTACGTAAATAATCCATGAAAATTATGTCGAAAAGATATTAAGTCATAAACAAATTACGTTTACACGGATTTTCACTTCAAATGTCCCTTTCATGATTAAGATTGAAGAGTCAAGATTCCTAACTGATATTATCTTTTGAATATTACACAACGCAGTTGTTGAGGCACTGGTTGTTAAGGAAAAAGTATCATGGAAAATACAGAAACATGTAAAGAGCATTAAAGTGTGTACTCACGTTATTTATCTTACATATATATAAGGAAACACTGTGGCGGGCTTTCGACAGTTTGACAAATTGACAACTGTCGAGAATTACTGCTCTAATAATAAATCAAAAAAACTGCTTTGGTTATATTTATATGTTAAAATAGTAGGTTAACGTATTGAATTTCCCAAGGCTGGCTATATGTTTATTTCACCTTTACAGCTACGAGTTACATTCGTCGTTCTTCGTTCGTTCGTTCAGCAGTGAATGACAGTAGGAAGATGCGACAGTTGACATTAGAATTTTTTTGGTGGTTTATTTCCTAGGTCAGATTGAAAAATGAATTGCCCTGTCAAAATGACAAACTTAAACTTTCCATCAGGCAGAGTAGAGACTCTGCCTGATGGCAAGTTTAAGCAGAATCCAAGACTACACAATAATACATATCAACAATGCAGTATGGTGACCACACTACGGCGGCCTAGTGATGCTTCTGCATCATTCAGCCTGCAGTCTCGCACTCACTAACGAAACACAACAGCACACGAACGCTGTCATGTTACGTTGATATTCTGTGCGAGGATAGTATTTTCAGTGTTTACAATAATTTTCTTTCGTTTTATACTGTTTCACAATCCACCCTATGCTTACACTACTTGAATAGAAATAAGGATGCAAACTAAAGAAACAGCCATTCGAATTGATGGTAGTGACCACAAGCTGTTTCTACATTTAATTCAAGGACAAAAAAATCATCATGTCTCGCTTCTCATGAATGAGATGTATTTGGTTTCTTTTGTCTTATGTAACAGTGGTGAATACAGCCAGTAAGTGTAGTTATGAATGGCTTATTAGCAACACTTTGCTAAGGTCAAACTAACATAGGCAATTACAATTACCTTTACTTATAATTAAGTGTTATGGGAATATGTATAGTCTAAAGTTTTGTTAAATACTAAATGTATGTCGAGGCATGCACTAAATTGTTATCACAGTAGCGAATTTACAAATTTGCCGCCAGTAGGCTATCACATTTTTACCGCCCCTACTAGCCCCTTGGATACAATTAAATAACCTTTTTTTTACGTGATCGCACTTATTGACAACAGCTTCCAACGGTTGTAGGGACTTTTCCTACAACCGTTGGAAATCTCATGTTCTCATGGATGACCTATAATCGTTGGAAAAATATGGATGATGTTCTACCTGGCACAGTTAAGATATATACGAGTAGATAGAACTTATTGTAGAGTTGGTAGGGTGTCAACACGGGCTCGCTTGTTTCCATCTTAACCAGGTCCTTTTCGAAGCTTCGAGAAATACCGGCACTCGGTTTCTAGAAGTGAGTTGAATCCTGTCCATTTGTGTGTACAGATAAGACCCCTGGAGGAAGATTGAAACTCACGATCTAGTTCCCCGCTGGTGAACCGGGCGTTGCGGGTGAAGGCACGCTTACTAGCGACTCATGCCGCCCTAGTTAAGATTCCTTATTTAAGTTGTTATATTAAACTGCCGTTGAAATATTAAATTTTTAAAATGTATGTCCGTAAGGATATATTTTACCAAGCGTTTAGTGAGTAGGTTTTCAAATAGTAGTATTAAAGAACAATGTTAAAGTTGAAGACAGTATTCGGAACACTGTTTAGTACTAAAACATTGTTATTTTGTGTTGTCGTAATATTCTTTATTTTTCTGCAATGCAAGAAAAAAAATTGGTTGAAATTTAACGCTCCTCAAAATTTCGCCGCCAAAAGCGCCAGCCTTCTTAGTCTTCTGGTAAACCTACCACTGAATTATTACATCTTTTTCTATTTTGTACACACAAAACGTAATTATTACTTCTTTAATAATTAAAATAAATTTTTACAACGTACCTATTCACCTGAAATACATTCGTAAAATTCAGAATTTAGTTTATATAACATATAACTGAGAAGTTCTTCAATTATTTTTATGAATATTCATCAATATTCAATCAATTCAATTAACGTATTCGCCATTTCATTTCAAGAAACTTTCTTTCCGTAAAGTGGCGCGGTAATCAAACAAACTCTTTGCATGTGCTGCATGCTGTGTGTATGGTATAAACACTGCTATTGAATAATTGAATATAAAATGTCATTGTCTATGCATAATTATCAAATCATGATCTAATAGCCTCTGTCACGAATAGTCTTATACAAGAGCATGAGTCCTATCTGTGTTTTTTTTTATATAATGATATGAAATCATTATTTAGTTATAATGATTTGTAAACTAACAGGAGGATAACAGGAGAACGATATTAAGTTTTTACCCATAAAAATGAAAACGAAGCAAAAGTTAATAAAATATTAGACTTTCTGAAGAGAATACTTGAGAAAATCAAATATATCTTCCTTAGTTAAAATATAAAAACACTTAACATAATTAATTTAGTATCTAGGTACATTTAAAGTTTTGTATTAATGTCTCAATTCTGCAAGAAGTATCTACCTTTCTAGAATTTATTTAGTTTGAAAATTGCCGATGATTGTCAAACGGTACACGTATCTACTGTAAGAAATAATAAAAAAAAATTACACACTGAAGGGAAATGAAAAATAACGTTTAATTTATTAGGTTATATTTCTTTTAAAAGTTTTGTACTTTTATGTTGCTAGCGAGAGCAACTGATTTAAAACATGCGTTTTAGTTGCGAACTCGTTAGAGTTGCGAACTCTTATATAAAAATTAGCTGTCGATATAGTTGTTAAGGTTTTTTTGCTGAGATTTACTTCGTATTACAAAAATCGACAGCTCCAGAATAGCACAACACTTGCAGTAATCAGAGTGTAAACATACCATAAAGTTCTGATATCGATTAGACGCTATTTTCACCTTTACGTTAGACTGAAATTTGACTTCCACAGCAACAGCTTCATAACATTTCTTAGAAATCTAAATATAAGCGACTTTTAAAATATTATAGTTCTGTGTCAACAAGTAATTTTCTTAATCGAAATTTCTAGTAAAATATTGCAAAAGAAAACATTTGAACTTGAATTTAATATTTCTGACACATTGTTTTTATTTGACACAGGCGTACCGGCAAAGAGTTTCATCATCAGTACAAATCGCCAGAATAGCAGCGCTCACGATCGTAGCGGCTTCATTCATCTTGGGCTCATTCATCCTGGCTTCCAGCTGGGTGGCAGCTCGCTCCTCGTGTCACCAGCTCGAGCAGCTGGATGCCATGCTCGACAAAGAACTAGCACTTGAAGGCCGGGCATACGGAAACGACGGATTGTTAGCGGTAAGTACTATAGTGAACATATTCGCATTTCGTCCATTTAGTTAAACATTTACATTGTAAGCATTCATGCAACGCTACACGATAAGCTAAGTTTCAAAGTTAACGCTCTCAAATAAGGCAGTTAGATCCGATATACACATAAGTTTCATAGAAATAAGTGAAAGTAAAACTAAGTAATAGACATTAACCAACAAATAAAAAGCTTAATGCTAAAGTTACTTGTTAAATGTCACTTTTAATTACTATATCAATAGCTTAACATGAAGGTCTAAAGGCCAAAAGTAAGATTTACATTTTCATTTATTTTGATGTATTGGTTAAGTCCTCCTATAGAACTGCGCGAAGTACAAACAAATAATACATCAACTTCTAAGTGATTGATTGGCAGAAAACCGGCGGTTTAGCCACTGAATAATAATTTAGTAAGTACATATATATAATATATAAAGTATCCAAGTATATTAACGTACACATTTTGTTTTCATAAATTCATTTATTAGTCTATTTTAATAATTATGAAACATAATCGCAAATATAAGTGTTAAATTCGTGATTATTGGACGGCGAAAGTTTTAAGGGACAACTTACGACTTTCTACTGATCTGAGTGTTGCTGGTTTCGATCCCCATATCGGAAAACAAATATTAAATTGTTACCCTGGGTGTTCTTTGTGCCCATATTGACATTTGTAAAGTGATATTTGCTTAACGCGAAGCTACATAGGATGTATTCATAATGCGTGAGATGTCCTTTAAGAAATACATTAACTACAGCCGTGGATGGTAATATAATTGGTTCGTAAATCATAGCTGGTATGCTATTGTGTCATGTGAATGGCTATCGTGTCACAAGATTTTCTTAGAACACTGTTATATACTGTCACACGAAAACGTATTTCGAATGATTCGTGTTTGTGAAATGTATGGTTGCTGTTTGTTTTGTTGCCGTTGACATTGCTTAATTGGGTCTATGGTACGGATAAGAGGACAAAGGCATCAGTTTTAGTCTGTTTAACAGTCTATTTTACCTGAACTGTGGACTATCTTAGCTATTTATTTTGAGCTAGTATTCAGGTAAACTTTATATTTCAGTATGTATTAAAGCTGTTCGTACTGTAAATTTGACTTGTAAATTTAACTGTAACTTGAATTTATTTTTATAATAGTAGGTATGTAGTTATATTCTTTATTTAAATAATGCATTTATTTCCGAGTAAGGCAAGACAAATTAAGAACCAATTCGATTTTTACTTCTTAAAATTTCATCATTAAGATAATTGTGTAAGATGTAAATAAAAGTCGTATATTTATTGCGTGTAAGATTTTGCAACGTTACACAATAGAGGTATTGGTAAAGTTCAAAAGTCTGAAAAACAGGATAAGTCACGTTTTCGGTGTACTTATATGTTACCATAAATGTAATTTTTGTTCATATGCTTCTTGTATAACATCGATTTGACTTTACTCTGTAGACAACTCATCAATTTTTAAATACTTTGTTTTCTTTCACATCTTTAGTCATCGTAGCGCATGTACCTACGTATATCACATACAATATAAAATAAATAAAATCCCTGTCTGACCAGCGTATCATAGTAAGGTAAAGCCTCCTTTCTGCGAAGAGGCCTGTGTTGAGAGATGGATTGTTAAGGACTGTTGATATACCTATCTACACATAAATATATGCATGTTATAGATAATTTATAAATAAACGCATGGGTTTGAATAAAACCTACGATCTCAAGCTAAGCAGGAAGGACCGCTTTTAATTTTATATTTTGTTCATTGTTTATTTAATACCTTTAAACGAGTAATTGTTATATTTTGAATCGCGGAAACGGCTCCAACGAGTTTTCAGGTTGCGGAGGCGATAAATCGATCTAGCTAGGATATATTTAAAGAAAATTTACTAAAAAAATAATGTACAAAGCTCGGTCATTGAGGTACTATTGTTAAACTTAAAATGACAAATTTTAAAACACAACTTTGTGTATTGTAGACATCAACAACTTAAGTAACTATATGCATAACTTAACTGTCTTGAATTGAATTCCAACATTTACTATAAAGGTTGGTTAAGACTCTTAGAATAATTAAGCTTGTAAAACATCTGCTTCTAAGTAATAGTGATTCGACGAGAAATGTGTGTGTTATTGGTATCTATATACCTATGTAAGTGAGGTGAAGTTTCGTCTATACGTTAAAGCAGTAGAAATCCAAAGGTTAATGAACCGTAATCTACAGGTTTTTGATGTCGTATTTGTTTTTATTACAACTCAAGTATTGATTTAAACTGGCTGATAGAGATTCCTCTGCTGGAATGTTTTTTAAAAGAATAATCTAATAGATACGGTTATAACTAACGATAAAAACCTTTTTTTTTCATAACGATAAGATCAAAGTTTTAGTTGAGTTAACTAAAGAAATGTTTATCATATATATTTTTTTACCATCTTTCTTTTTGCAGCAGTAATACTTAATATAACTTATTTATTTTGTTAAGGCCCTTTTTAGCCAGTTATAGTTCTTATCGCATTACTGTCTTGGACTCTTAGGTACAAATATGATATAAATCATGCAATAGCTAAGGAAGGATATGCCTGCACATATTATAATGTATGATTCCATGGAGCTTATAGTTGCAAACGTTTATAGTGCATTGGTAGCAGTTTGTCATTATTTAGTGCCTCCACATAGCTCAGTTTCTAGTACGAAACTTATGATGTTTTGCTCTCAGATAATACTTTCAATACATAGATATTATAGTATTAGCCATAATGTACACAACTCCCGGTTTTCTGTGTTCCAATTTGTGATTTAAGAAGTTTGTGAAGCAAAGAATATAATTAGACCTACTTATGCAACCAGGAACCAATCCACTAACATGCTTAAATCTAAATAAGAACCCTATTTATAAAGCGACAAGGATAATTCTTTCATTTTGGTATGTGTATGGATTGGTTCCTTGTTGCATAAGTAGGTCCAATTAATTAACGCATTTTTCACGAAGTTAATATGATTACATTTAGAAACGTTTGTCTTTTATTTGATAATAACGTAGATTATATCAATCTTTCTAGATTCTGTGACTAAGTGGCAACAAAACATTTACTGTTGAAGAAACCTGCTTAAATCATTTAAGAAGCAACTTCACATGAGAAACAAATATTTCTTTTAGATATTGCACATTACAAAACACAATTTAAATCAAACTTTTAACTAACATTTGAGTAGAATTAGTTTGGTAGATTCCTTTTGAGAAGTACTTAATTGAAATTAATTTTATAAAGAGAGAATTCATAATCCATTTTATAAAGAACTTTTCTATAACCTGTGTGGAGGAACGGGTGTCATGTCCCTTCAACATACAAAGGGAGGATCCTCCGATCAGGCGAGGTGATCATGCCTGGCGGGCTACTGCCCAACAGTTGATGTTGGGATGTTGTATAAATGATAATCGGTGCGAGAATTATTTATTGCGCGATTCAGGATTTGTAGTTGTTTAACAGTGAGTATTGGCTGTGTATGTTTTAATGCAATCATTAATATTTTCACATTACTTATTTGAGAAAGTATAAATTTGTAAATTTCAAATGTTATTGTTACTTTCGCAGATACAATATTGGTTCCGATATTAGTATGCGATTATATATGTATGTCATTAGTATGCCATAGGAACACTGATATGCATAGATACGTCAGATGCAAGCTATAGTACATGGAAATATATGGATATGTACAGGAAATTAGATTTTAATTACAGGAAAAATAGAATTTCATTTAGATAGTTGCGATTGTACAAAAAAATATTCAAACTACGAGTTTTTAGAAAAATAATATCTGAACACACTGACAGTATCATTAGATATTTGTTTGTGATCTTAATATTAGAAATCAGTTTTACAGCAAAGTAATAATAAATATTCAAAGTTGATTCAAAAACGAAAAGCATTTAGTACAAGTAGACCTTTGAGGCGCTTTCGAAACGTTACACTAATATGTACCTATCACTACATAGTATAAAACAAAGTCGCCTTTTCTGTCCCTATATCCCTATGTGCGCTTAAATCTTTAAAACTACGCAACGGATTTTGATGCGGTTTTTTCCAATAGATAGAGTGATTCAAGAGGAAGGTTTATATGTATAATACATGCATCATATACTAAGGCAACATTGCTAATTTTAGAGGTTTCTATTTTATGCCCGTGCAAAGTCGGAGCGGGCCGCTATGTTTTTATATACAACGTTCATAGTTTTTCTGTAGTGTATTTAATTTAGTATCAGTATTGCACCCGTGCGAAGCCGGGGCGGGTCGCTAGTTTATAATAAAAACAACTAGAAGAGTTGTGTAGCTCCATAATGTCACTCCTATGGAGAAGTACCGGCCCGAAACTCTATTAATTTGATATGACAAACAAGTAGTAAGCTGTAGCAAAACAATGAAATACTCTGTGGTACTTCTTTTTTTTACCCGTTGCCCGTTATACAATAGGAGTTTGCGGTCAGACAAGGATATCGGAATCGAACCGATTCGAATCGGATCGAACATGGTGCTGCGTTTTTAATGCTGCGCCTGAGATAAGAGGGATTCGAGTAATGCTGTTATTAAGACATCTAGAACCTATAGTACTACCTATCGTAACTATAACAGCATAGTTAGATCATGCATTATATGTATGCATAATACCTACATATTTTTTTACATGACTTGTTATGTAAGCGTCGTTAAGATAAAATGGCGCGGTTCCGCATTAAGATTGGTGCTTTAGTGCGGTAATTACAGCGTGGAAACTCATAACAATAGGAAGATGCTGGTCATATACATTTAGAATATACCTATATATGACCACTACTAGTTTCAGATCCAAACACACCGTTTGCCGTATCGAATGTGAATAACGGATTTAGAAATGTGGATTTTGCGGACAGTGTCAAGCGGATGCAAAATATTAAACATATATACATATGTTAACTTAACCGGGTTGCGATTAAAACTGACCACGTGGTGACGGAATAAGGGTACGAGGTGTTACCACCCTCTATTCATCCCATGGGTGTCTTAAAGGCAACTAAGATACCAAATTACTCGTATAGGACAGCAACACTGCATTGTGACGGAGAACTTAAAACAAACCCGTTTTTTTTTCACGTTTGGATACCCCTTCGGGCCGTCACCCCGCCGGGGTTTAAAGCCACTCTGCACCTGAGAAAGGAGGGGTCCGGGAACTTCTGTTATTAACACGACCGGACTTAAAACAAACCCTTTTTTTTTACGTGTGGAAACCCCCTCTAGCCGTCACCCCGCCGGGGTTTGCGGCGGGGCGGTGTGTCGGAACCGAACCGACTAAAACCACACGGTGTGCCACTCTGCGTTTGAGAAGGGAGGGGTCCGTCCGGGAACTGCAGTTATTAACACGACCGGACCCCAACCCGTTTGGCCAGCGTGGTATAATAGGTCAACCTCCCTTCGAAGGAGAGACTTATGACCAACAGTGGAATATTAAAGCCTGTTGATGATGAGTGATGAAATACTATTTTTTCCTTTGCTAAAACCTACGCGTAACAAATAAAGTCTTCTTCATAACACAGACTGTCGCGATAGATCGAACAAAACAGCCAGTATGTGCATGTTGTACACAATTGCATATTATTCATTCTGAACATGAATTGTTGTCGAGCCAATGTTGTGTTGCGGTCTACAAACTTATGTATACATATGCACATATTTAGTTCAATTCCGACGCGATCTCAGACGTATTCCTAAAGCCCTATCTACCCTACATTTAAAATTTAAAATACAGTTTGTAGAATTCGAAAATTCCTTTCATGGCATATTGTTTATGAAAAACAAACAAATAAAACACACTAGTTAGATTTTCCTTACTGATTTTAAAACTGCATTTATATCAAAAAAAAAAATCAACAGAAGTAGTTTTTTATAGGATTCGTATTCCAACCTACATTTTTATGATAAATGGCAACCCTAAGCTACAGTAGGTAGAGGATATGAATATTCCTAAAATAGTGTTAAGGTGTCCGTAAAAAACAACTATTATATGTATTATGACAATATGTTGTGTAGGCTTTGCATGAGCTTATAACTACAATAATATCTATATAGTACATCCGGCTGAGAGTCACACCAGCCAGTAATTAAAAAAAAAAAAATATTTATAGATTTTTACATTTAAACCTTATGGCTAGATAAGGTTTTTAGGTATAATTAGAAGCCTAATACCTCAAACAACAAATTTCAATAGAAGACAAGTTTCACACGCATTTACGAGAACCACAATGTTTTGTTTGTATCTGTACAAACGAAATGTAGAATTTTGCTAAAGTTAATGTATATAAATATTTAGGTATTTATGTATAGAAGATGATGTTTATACATTGTGGGTTTTCTTAGAGCTTGCGGAGTATTGAGGACAGAGCGCGTGTTGCGACTGGTTCACCTTGAATTCTACTTAGAAGACAGTTAAATTGAGCCTTTTGATCTAACACGTAACGAGATGTTACGAAAGTTGTTTTATTCTCTCCATTTCTGACTAAATCTTTGTTTTGTTTTTAATTTAACACATTTGTTTTAACTATATAATTTCATAGATAAGACTAGATTATCTATAGTTTACAAAGTGTTAAAAATCCCTAGTTCAACACCATATTTTATGTAGCTTTGAGTATAAGTGACGGACAAAAAAGAGTACGGCTAATAAATCATTGTAATAATTTAATGGTTTAAACAATTTTATTTTGAATTGAAATCTTTAGAACTTTAGATGTTTTTAGAAGAGCTTCCTAAACGAACACGGAATAATAATTACGAAACGATGTGGCTTTACCACAAATTAACGTTACATTTATCTAGTGCTCATTAACGGCACGATGAATGGAGCTGAAATAGCACGTAATGTGGTCGTTTCACGCGTAGTTTCATGCCAATTATATATTACAGACTCTGTTTCTCAAAGAAAATGGATTCAGATTCATAAATTACTAGCGACCCGGCCTGGTTTAGCACGGAATAGTTTGAAATTCTGAGATCTTCTTTACTGTAACATGCATGTATCCTACCTATTACTGAAAACCACATTAAAATCCGTTCAGTTGTTTAAAACATCTAAGGGAATTGAAAATTTAAAACAAAAATGTTGGTCTGGAAACCCCTTCGAGTTGGGTAATGTTCTATTCTCTGAGTTTCAAGTGTAAAGTAAATACATCCAGGTAGACTGAGACACCTTAAGAAAAGCTTCTGTGTTTTGCAGAGGATCCTGTGGCATATAATTCGTTCCTATTTAAATAAATATTTTCGGACATTTAACACACAACGCCATCTAGTCCCAAACCGATAATTTAGTTTAGTTATGCCACGGTCTCTAGCTGCTTTTGTTAGGGTGATACATTTTGCCAGAAAACAGAACCTGGCTGTATTGTTATGTACGACACAGTCAAAATATTGTGTGTAATGTATCCTATATATTTATTTACTTTCTTATAAAGAAGGCTCACACACTAATAAATATAACGTGAATATATAAAACAACTAAATTGCTTATGACAAGCCATATTCAACTTATATAAAACATATTATACTTAAGTATATATAAAAGAAACCAACCGTTAACACATACATATTTAAACATTACCTATTTAACAAAGAAAAAAATGACAAACAGTAACAATAATAAAAAAAATTAAAACAGTAGTAGACTTACAAAATAAAAGAAGACAAAACAATTGAAACTACTTTTCTGCGTTACCGTATTTAAAATGATTAATAAATTGACTTACTGATTATTTAGTTTGACAATTATTAATCATTTTATTCTTACAAAGTATCGCAACTAACATTGTATTAGATAAGAGTAGTTCGTTGTGCACTTCTTTTAGATTCAGGGAGATCATATTTGTTTGTTGTAATTATGGCCCGAAGGGGAAATTGCTCCACTCAAAGTGAATTGCAGGTAACTCGAGTCAAAGGTTACCGCTTCATTTTAGAGATTTATGCGCAACATACAAATGTCTGGCGGTTATACAGGCTGTATTTATTTAGTACAGTAAACAACAGTATTTATATGAAATAATCTTGAATGTCACGTAAGAGTCTTTTCGATTAATATTATTCGATTAATATTACTGAACTGGTATCGGTATTTGTTCATGATATTGGAGACAATGCACATTTTGCACAAAGTAACATTTTTTTAAAATTTAATATATAATTTGCAAGAAAAAACTCCAACTGCAGGTTTTTGATACATACCTTACATTGAAACATACTCACAAAAATGTGAGGACCAAGCTAATTTAATACATATTCATAAATCAAGTTAAACGTCATTATTCTAGCCGTCATTTTCAGTACAAAACTAAATGACTATTGTAATTTAAGAAACCACCTGTATACAGGATGGTCTGTATATCTGTAGAAAGTGCCGGCTTGAGGTCAATGAACCACATCGCAGATGCATCACTTCGAGAAACATGGAAATGTCATATACGTGATGTTGTCTTAACATTCTTTTAAAAAGTGTGAACTCCGAGCATGAACTCCAAAAAGCTTAAGTTTTTGGAAATAATGTGACGCTTACACTTGACTTAGGCATGTCGAATGTATTTTATATAGAAGTAATGAATAAAAAATACACGTAGAATAATAATATACGTAGGAGACACAGACATTCAAACAGTTCTAATGGCATACGGTAGTACATATATTTAACATTCCTTATATTTCTACAATTTATTTTTTTTGCGTTTGCGCTGTGTTTCACCGAGTGAGTGAGGATACCGGAGGCCCATACCCCAACCCCTCCCCCTATCTCCTTTCCCATCCCTCAAAGGTCAGCAACGCACTTGTGACGCCTTTGGTGTTGCTGGTGTCCATGGGAGGCGGTAATCGCTTACCATCAGGTGATACGTCTGCTCGTTTGCCCACTATTCAATAAAAAATAATAATAATAATAATTAAAGACCAAATCGGTCCACCCATTACCAAGATTTAGGGAGACTAACAAACAGTTTGATATTACAAAGATGGTTTACTCGTTTACGGTGATCTTCCAGACGACCTTTATCATATAATCAGATTCTATAGTATACCAAATTTTATAATAATCTAAGTAATTAGTTATGACAAACATACTACATACTGTATATGTACAAGAAGATAATAATTAGAATTCACACGAAAGCTAATGAAGGTAAATCATAGGCGAAATATGAAACTAATTATAGGCCACAGGATCCTCTGGAAAACACAGAAGCTTTGCTTAACAAGTGTCTCAGTCTATCTGGGTGTATTTACTTTCTAGGGTACACTTGAAATATTACAAGTGTAATTAGAAATACATCGAAATTTAATGTATAATAGTGATCGCCCAATGGCCGAAATTCATAAATTGCTTTCTACATTCCTTTTCTATATAAACTTTTACTGTGCCAAATTTCATACTCCTCCTCCTCTGTTCGCATAATTTTCCTAAAAAGGTACCACGTTTTTGCTTCACGTATTTATATTTAGAAATATATTTAAACTGACCTCATGTTGAAACACAAACATATACGGTAAAATATGCAGATATATCAGTCAACTATTTAAATGAATGTTTGTCTTTCTGTTATATTTATTTTAAGCAATAATACGAGTATTATGAAACGAGTAATTATTTGTTTTCATTCGTTTACTTTTGAGAGAGTTCACGAAGAAATAATTGAATATAACATGTTACTAGTATATCACGACACGTTGTCATATTTTAAAAAGTTGTAAAACTGTGGTGGAAAAGTTTAAAATGTGTTGCATGTAGATGAACATGACTCAGAACAAGGAAGGTAAACTAAAGCGATCAAGATGTTACGATTTCGAACGCTACTTTGTAATACAAGGCACATGAAATCATGGGACTTTAAAAAGACTATTATTTTAAGTAAAGATAAAGTTAACGCAACATAATTCTGCTTTTTTCATATATATCACATTGTGGAGGAACGAGTGTCATATCCCTCCAACACAAAGGGAGGATCCTTCGACCAGGCGAGGTGATCATGCCTGGCGGGCCACTGCCCAACAGTTGTTGTTGGGATGTTATATATATTATAATCAGAGCGAGAACTTCTATTGTGCGATTCAGGATTGGTAGTTACTCCGTGTAGTGCGTTACTTCGCAGTTCAGTGTATTTTCGGTAGATGGCGCTGTAGTGTGTCGCTGTTGCGCTGTATGTGGAAGTCGCCACAACATCACTAGCTTTAACTCGCAACTCTACCAGTGTGGACGTCGGTAATGGCGGTATAGAGTAGCATTTGTCCTTCCTCAAGAATCAAAGCATCTCCACGCCATGTCTGTTAGATAGAGTAACTTTCGAATTTACAATAATAGATGGAATTAAGGAATTAAAAAAATAGATCAACGACAAACACAACAGGTAGTTAATAAAGCGTAAAGTAAATATTTGAACTTTGAAAAGCATTAATATTAACGGTAATAAAACTTAAATAAGGTTATATTTTTTTCCCTTTCCTACTGTGAGTTTCGTAAATTTTAAACCAGTTCGATCATATACAATGGGATTCTTCGACTGTGATCACTCAGCGGAAATTCCGAACGATAGCATTTTTCGGACAAACGAGGAATCGGACACCACCACTCCCCTTGAATATCGCAAGGAGGTATTTGAGGCTCCAATAACCTTAATCGTCTTACAAGTTTTTATTATTCTCAATATTACTTTGAGTCGGCAATTAGTTCAACCGGTTTAACCTGAATATCAGTTTTTACATAGAGCAATTAGCATCGGACCTTGGCAACACTGAGGGCGAACTGATTTCGAAGCTTGTCTACTTATCAGTATATATAAGGGCACACACTTCCCAATAACTATTCCCATAGATGTCCATGACCTTACTTACTCGGTAATAACCAAAGAATAGCTTAACACCTGTATTTGTGAGATCGTGGCATTACTGTGGTCAAAAATAATAATACATATATAATATTATAACTGAGACTTTCGGACCCCGCCCTGATATACATACTAGGTATAACAGAATACAGAATAGGTATGTGAACACGCTAGCCTTAACAACATCTTCTAATGAAAAGAAATGTACTATAGCCGCTGTTATCGACTCCATTTTAGCGTATGTTGTATAGGTCAATAGATGTTCGTTTCAATAGTTAGACTTTCTTTTTTATCTCTATCCATTGTGTATTGAAGCGTTCCATCTTTGACTATCTCCAAATACCGTCACAAGTATCATACTCGTATATATTTGTTTTCAATATGTGTTGTTTTATATTAGATTAACTTAACATCATGGTGATATTAGTATGTACATAAAGTAGTACTAAACCATACATAGTCCCTTTAAAACATGTTGTGTATGGATGTACAATGCTGGAGTGACGTAAGTAAAGTGGTTTCTCCGATGGATTCTTCCGTTGTTTAAATATAGAACTTGTTATTTACATTCAAAATTATTTTTATTAGCTAGGTATTCACGTCCTCTCTGTGTGTATCTACTATTCGTCTGTATTTCGAATAGTGTGCCTTTAAAAATATGGTCATAATAATCACGGGTATATCCATAATAAAAAAGATATTTTTACATTTTAATATTTTGTTTTTATTATCATCGTTTCTTTAATAACAAAGAATTAATCAAGTTCTTTAAATATTAAGATCAATTTAGTTCAAAAACTCAAATCAATTTAGTTCAAAAACTCTGTTGAACTTACAACGAAGAAATTCGGGACCTTTTGTAGATCTGTCTTCTAAAGGAAAGCGGATTAACTATTTTATAATTTTCTTTCATTAAAAAAATAAAAAATCGCAAATTGTCTAGATATGGTATAATTTTAAAGATTGAAATAATAGAAGGAAAGTAAAAGTTAAATAAAAACAACCAACTGGCAAGGATATAGTTACGTTTTGTAATTATGAAGGTTAATTTGTAAATGAGAGACGTCAACATATACTGTTCAATATATTCTGAAAAAAAAATATTAATTATATCTTGGAATTAATTTCAGGGGTAGGAATATAACTATTCTATTTATTGGTTAGGAAATTGCAAAATAGACTTTAGAACTATTCTATACTCGCTGTAAGATGACTTGACATTAACTTACAGTAAAAGCGGTTTCAAAAAATAAATAAAAAATACTTAGAGCTGCAGATTTTTCAGAAGATTAGAGTGTTTAGAATTCCTTGTTGTCCCAATAAAGTAAAAAGTTAATACTTTAATAAATAATATCGATTCACTACAAAATAATTTATGAAGAGAAGTCAATCGGTTTCTGTAATAACATTTCAACACTTTCTTTTTTCGTCTTGGTCCACTGATCCTATTATATAAAACCCTCTAGTCTATTAAACTATCAGTAGCATAATAATTGATTCCGTTTGATTATTCTGGCTATTTCATTCTAACCTAACATCGCATAATTCATAGATGCACATGTAAGTAAAAGACTGAATTTTATAAATGGAAGGACACATTAAACGCTACCTCTATCAGCATTTAAAGATTTATTCATGTTTACGAAAGAATGTTTGGTACGGAATTTTGGTTTAGGGTTTATATGAACCCCGTACGGCACGATTCTTAGAAATGTCGCTGTAATAGTTTTTATCGCTAGTAAGCAAGTATTATGTTGGTATTGGTGGACATACAAACATCAAGTCTTAAAATGAAAATTAAATAAAATTGTAGATCTGTGTACATTTGTTTGAGAGTTTAGTTGTCAACAGTTACAATTTCGGGTATCATCAGGTTCTTTTCAAATGGTTACTTTCTGTGCATAAAATACATAATTCGCTCATATTCTCTGAGGTATTCTATCTAGCAGTCTGCGCAAACTTTCGGATAAGTAATTATGCTTTTGTAGAGAACAAGCCGTGGTTAATTACTCATTCTGCTGAGATGAATCTTGCAATTTAAGTTACAATGACTAGCAATTATGTTTTATATTATTCTTTCCTACACAATTTGCGTATGTACAAGCATCTTGAATTACGTCTACATTTATTCATGTTAGTGCTAATATTTATGAATAAACAAAAACGTTTTCCGTAAAACCTTTTGTGGCGTCTGCGAGGAGTTCTTTTGATGTTGTTTTATAATAGTCTCAGCAAAAACCCAAGATGATACAAAGTAAGGTGGGATTAGTTTCACATTACATTTGGTTAGATATAAGATTTGAATAAAGGTGAGCTTAAAAAGAGTAAATATCAAGATTGAATAAAAAAAAAACACATTTTTGAATTGAATATTCAGTAATTAGATTTTATTTAAAGACATTTTTTTAAATAGTTTTTACGTAAAACAGTTAAGCACAACACCAAATTTTTATGACCATCCAAGTGAAAAATGGTTGTATATTTTGGCGTAAGCTGGTGACTTAGTCATTGACAGAGTAATAAAGTCACGCTATAATAGAGCTATAAACTTGGTAATAGTATTATGCAGCAGTTTAAAACAAACTGTGCAAACGCTGGTTGAAACCGAAGACGTTACTAACTGAATTATTCATGAAACGTAGCTATTTTGACCGCTGATTCATACTTTTAAGTTAATCATTGTTGATTACTATATAAGACTGTATACCGTAGTTATGTTTTAAAAATTGTTGTCACATCCTGCACTAAGTTCGAATATTTAAGTACTTTTGCAGTATTATTTACCTTTTAAAGTTAAACTAAATGTTTTTGGCGACTGGTCAGTTGGAATGTAAACAATCAAAAGGCGTGAAGTCCTTGAGTCACTCGCCGTGACCGATTGTATGAGAATTAATACGCACTTGGCCTAGGTATACAATGAGAACTTTTCGACCAGACCAGGTCAACGTGACGTCGCGATTGTTCCATAAATATACAAGAACAACCTTTAGGCAGGCTTTCTCTTAAGGCAAGCTGTTATTAAGAGAGTCTAGCTGAATCTAGTTCAAAAATATAAAAATCAAAGTTGCACATTTGCGATGATTCACGTATCTTATGTTTGTTTATTTTAAAAGTTAATGCACCAATTTTAGAAAGTTTTAAATATTCATTGATATGGATTAAAACGCATTTTATTAAGTTTGTTTGAAGGTTAACATGGTATGATCGTTCGTCATTCATCACATGGATTATGATCAACAGAAACTGTCCTGACCATAAACGTTGCCAGTAAGATCACTAATGTGTACTGCTGCATTTAAAATCCTTATAATACAGTACTTTACATGTAAAAGATTCAGTAGGGAGTCAGTAGGTATCATTTCATTTACAACGAAGTATGGATGTACAAAAATAGCCATACTTAGGCCAAATCATGTCCGCGATTGCCGTGCATTAGTGTGCGTGTGGAACGGAAATGGTCAATTTTCCGCGCATGCGCATGACAATGATATTCCTGCGCATCCGTCCCCGCTCGTGTCGGATACTGCGCCATCACCGTCTAATTATTGACTGGCTATATGTAATACTTTAATTAACGTGAAGTATGTATGGTCTACTGATCACTACTGCCGTTTTATGGAACTATATTAATGGCTTATGTCTTATTTTAATTATCTGCGAGACGATAAATTATTTTCATATTGCCTAGTTGTTTTTTTATATGATGAAAATGTTGCTTGTCTATTTAAAAACATTTAGATTGGTTATAACCATTTCATTTTAGGGAATGTAAAATGTTATAGTCTATCCTAGACGACAATTTTGTGCGAAGACGGGTGTCAGACAGGCGTGTTATGTCCCTCCAGCACAAAGGCAGGATTCTCCGATCAGGCGAAATGATCATGTTTGGTGGTGGCCCAACGGTTGATGTTGGAATGTTTTATATTTGATAATCGGCGCGAGAACTTCTATTGCTCGATTCAGGATTGATAGTTTCCTTCGTTATGCCGTAGTTCGACGTATCTTCGATAGATGGCACTGTAGTGTGTTTATCTGTTTACGTTGTATGTTGAAGTCGCCACAATCTTTTTTGGAGAAAACTCAATTAAAAAGATTGATAAAGGAGTTGAGATCTATAACATAATTTTATTTTATTTTTTGTTATTCTATCGCCGTGAAGCTAATGTCATTGACTTGCAATAAGGGCGTTTCACAATATTCAGACTCAGGGTTGTTTGCACAATTTCTGAATGAAGTTGTTTGGAAATTAACTATAAAATTTGAATATATCTAACGTACGATTTAAAACAGTTTGAACAATTGCGAAATTTTAACTAGGTGTGTATTTCAAACTTTGAAAGTTAATTTCTGAATAGCTTAACGGTAACTTTAGATAGAGATTGTGAAACAGCCTCTATTGTTATTTGTAGCTTAAGCAAAAACAACAATATTGTTCCGCTGATAAGATTCAGTTCACTAGATTTGTTGTTGGTCGTAATTAGTAATTATATTAATAATACCTATTGTTTTTCTATGAATGTTTTAGATAGATATGTATATTTTATAATAGTATTTGTTTGGTTTTAGTTTAATTATTTAAATTAAGTTGATTTCCAGAAAAATATCGTTGTATCACGACATTTGATTAAAACCCAACCCACCTGTAATAAATAGTAATACATCATTAATAATTCCTATGACAATAATTTTTCAACACCTTTAGTTGAATAGACGGAATTTAAAGTGAAAAATCCTACTTAACATAACTCAACAAACCAAAATTTTACTTTTCAAAAATCTAATGACATTTCTTTTGGAACGAAGTTCCTTATCGCGCGTTGTGAAAGGGGGCTAGACGGAAAAAAATCATATGAAAAAGTTGTCACAACACGTTTTGTTGTCACGACACTTTTTGCTATTTTAAATTATACAATTAGTTTATTTTTCATTGCTTGATTCACTATTTTTGTTATGGGAACGAAGTTTTAATATTTTTTATTAAGAAAATATTGTTTTGTTATTATTTTTTAAAGAATTGGTGAAAAACATTTATCAATTTTATATATAGCGACATCTTTTGAATAGAAACTGAACTTACATTGACGTGTTATAGTTGTCGTTGCCAGTAGTTTAATATTAATAATATAGATGTCGCTGTAAATTAATGATTTTTTAAATTATGTATATCAAATATAAATACAAAATATATCAATAAATAAGTTTAGCAGTGAACTGCGATAGGCTGGTAACGACACTTTTTGCTACAGTAAGCTATTGTAAGCCGTGCGGCGTGCGCATGTTTCTCTGTCTGTCTGTCTGTCTCTCTCTCTCTGCGTGTATTTCCAAAGTACGCACACGGAAAAAACGGGAACTTCGTTCCATCCGGGTGTCCCTTGACACCTCTCAAGTTTTTTTTAATCATATAGTACCTACATTAGACAAATAATTGATAAACTCTTGAAAGAAGTCTCGATGAACCTACACTTCAACAGTTAAAGAATTGTGAAGTTTACGTGTATAATCCTTGTCGTTTTTTCAATGTCTCTATTGAACTGTGCCATTCATGGTCACAAGTAGATAGAAGAGTCTAGATCACAATAAATAATATTTACCGTAGTAATGTAATTAATAACTGGTGAAGGTCACAGGAAATCGCTATGCGGGCAGAATATGATGATGAATTGAATTAATAAAATTGTAACTTATTCAAGTTCTTTAAGCCAGAAGGCTAAGTAGTGTTAGTTGTGTAATATTATCGGATCTAAAAATACGACGTGATTACAATGTTACTAGTTAGTTAGCTCATAAGTTAAATAATGAAAAAACTACAAAATTTAATTATTATCACAAATTTTAACAAAAAACAACTGACTTCAAGAACTAGACCAAATTAAAATGGGACCACACGGGAAGCACTAGCTTTCAAATAAAAAAATAATCATCAAAATAGGTTCACCCAGTCGAAACTTATGAGGTAACATAAAAATAGATAAAGAAAAAATACAGTAGAATTTATAATCTCTTCCTTTTTTGAAGTCGGTTTAAATACATGCGCATTGCCCTCCTAATGCCTAGTTATAACTTAAATGAGAAATCGTAATAGCACCAGTAAATTCATCAACGACATTATATTACACCCTCATAATGTTTACAAATAGTTGTCTTTATTTGTGACAACGGTGACAAAAACTAATAGCAGTATTGTACAACACAGCTATTCAAGAACAGATATTACTAGTCTTGGTTCACTGTAATTTGGAGGTGCATCCAATTTCAACAGATGACTGCTATATTCTCCTCTACAAACTATTGCAATGGAATTGGATCCCGAACGTAACACGATACTTTACGAACAAAACTTTTACGTTTATTTCTTACTTTCTGTCTTAAAAGGTAGGTAATTTCCTCGTTATCACGCAACGTTCGACTCCACGGCAACAATAACTATTAAATGTTTGAAACGTTTCGTAAATCCAGTAAAAGTGTTGTGGGCGTTGTACACAATGTGACAATAGCTCTCGACGTAATCATCGTTTTCTATCAGTTGCGGTCGCGAACACTTCGCGCTTCGCTGATCCACGGTACTTGACAGCATGCAGAACATCATTTAATACTTTAAGAAACTTATCGCTAAAATCTCCCATATTTTCACGACATATGTTATCTTTGTTCACAATGTAGTAGCAAGTCAAGCAATATACAATTGTCAGGAATAATTACGAGTTCCGACTGCACGGTTAGCCGAGTGGTTTCAGCGGTCGCCATGCCGCTTGCTACTGCGCCAAGTGTCGTGGGTTCAAATCCCACTTTGTGTGATCCACGAACTGTTGTCCCGAGTCTGGATGTTCTTTGTGTCGTTTCATGTATGTTTGTAAGGTCCCCCACGACACAGGATGTTTATTCCTAATGTGGGAGTTGTCTTTCTTTAAAAAAAAAGAAAAGTTAAAAAGTAAGTATTGGGAAACTAAAGTCACCCATTTGGATTCATCCAATTTGTCCACATTATCGTATGCTAGTCACTTTATTCATCGTCACATCACATCATCAGCAGGTAGACTTAAGCTTACTATAGTATGCTGGCCAGACGGGTTGTTAAAGGGTTTGTGTCACCACAACATAAGGAAAAAAGGTTTCAAGTTTCCCTACTCGAGTAGGAAAACCTGAAACCTGTTTTCCTTATGTTGTTACTTAATAAAGGTTAACTAAAGGTTATCATTTGCTGCATTATGTGAGTTTTTTTTATGGAATAGGGGCAAACGAGCAGACGTTGCGCCTGATGGTAAGCGATTACCGCCGCCCATTGACATAACATGGCAACACCAGAAGCGTCACAAGTGCGTTGGTGGCCTTTAGGGGATGGGAAGGGGATGGGGGAGGGGTTGGGATATGAGCCTCCGGTATCCTCACTCACTGGTTGAAGCACAGCGCAAGCGCTGTTTCACACCGGTTTTCTGTGAGGCCGTGATATCACTCCGGTCGAGCCGGCCCATTCATGCCGAAGCGTGGCTCTCCCACTACCTTATAAGTAAAATTCGATTGTAATATTTATGTGTTTACAAAATGAACTAAGATATAATTAGAATTAAATATTAAAGAGAAAATACTCGTCGTGTCATATACGCAAACGAATTTCAACTATACGAGACCTAAAAAAAACAACACCACATTGTCCATCATAGTAACGGCGCATAAAATTACGATCAGAAATCGACTGGGCCCTTCAGTCATGAATAATTCCTTATAACCATTTATACATAGCCATGCGCCAAATAGTAGTTATTAATGTATAGTACCCACAACTCCTCATATTATTTGCATAGTCATGTAATTTATGTGCTATGTTATTTTACATTATTTCAACAATTTATGGGTATAAAAAAAATCACACCTACAGAGTTTTTGTGGCCTACAGAATTTTTGTGTTGAATTAAAATTGTTCAAAGACGAAATAATTCACTGGTATGTTTAAAATATGTATAGTTAGTAGGTTCGCAAATTAAAAGACAATCTAAGATATTTAAAGTTTCTTCATTGCTTTTGTAATTTTGTGTGGGTGTCGTAACAGTCGGTTTACGGATCCTAAATCAAGAGTGACAACTCAAAGGTAAATTATATGGATGGATAGGGGCACAGAAACGAAATTAGTTACATAAATAATTTCGGATCATTATAAATAACGGCAGTGGTTATTTCATTGAAATGTAATTCATCTTTAAATTACATTTATGAGTAATGAATATACAACTAAAAGAGTTTTAGGGTTAAAATTTATCTTTAAACCAGATCAATGTATTCTCAACTTTCGTGTTTTGAGTTTTATCCACAAAGTTTATTTCTAATGAATGCCTCTCATATGCATAAATGCAGTTATTAAGTAAAGTAAAGGGAATGGATATTAACTAGAAAGTTTTGATAACACAACACTATTTATTTTAAAACTGCATTTAGACTACTCGTATTATGAATTGTATGATGCACCTCTCAAAACATAGAATATAAACTGAAATATAGGTACTTCATCAGATTAAATAAGGTCTTAGAGAAAATAAAAATTATTTTTTTGGGTAATTTGTTATCTCTTTTGTTTAGTTCCAAAACAGCAATGCAATGCCATAATTTTCTACGAATTGCTAAGTGTCATTATATAAATGACAATTAATGTATGTAGATATATATGATAAAATAAAAATAAATAAATATTTCGGGACATCTAACACACAACGCATCTAGTCTCGAGCTAAGCAGAGCTTGTGTTATGGGCACTAGACAACTGGTATAAATACTTATATACTTTTTTTTGTAAATACATACATATTATAGAAAACACCCAAACTCAGAAACCAATATTTGCAGATCATACAAACATTTGGTCCGACCCAGGAATCGAACCCGAGACCTCAAGCTTAGCAGTCGCGTACGCTACCACTACGCCACCGAGGCAGTCAATAATATGATAATACATGCATGGTATAATTTCCCATTAGTTAATTGTTGAATTAATTGGTAATTGTGTACAGTTATCGACATCGGTGGCCTTGCACTTTGTTCATTGAAGATTTTTTAATCGGTTTGCATATGACTGTCATCGTCTAAGCCTTATTATCATCCAATGACAATACAGTAATTGACACGAACAATGACAAGCCGCTATACCGCGTGGGTAAATAGGCATCTAACTATAGCCTACGTACAAAGTTGCGTAAGAGTTAACATGCAAAAGGCATCCGCCATTTTGCGATGAACGCTGACGGTTTTTGCGCTAAAAGTGAGCGGCACCAACGACTGCAATAGTTATCCGCGTAATTTGTTCTAGAAATTACTATTTGTTAAGGTTTAAATGCAGTACAGAAAGCGGCTGTGTAAAAAATAAAGGATTTACTGTCATGGTATTTGTTGCTAATTCCAGATCTTTAATTTAAAAAAAGGGTAAAATACGACATTGAAGCATTAGTACCAGGATAAGTACCTTGGTTAGCCTGCGTCACTTGCCGAGATCTTTAGTAGCGTAATTACTGTCATTTTTCACAGAGTTAGGGCGGCTCGAATAGCTAAGCTTTTCTTCTTTTATCATAAATTTGACTTCGAATTAATCATGATTGAGCCCAATAACGTTCCTTAAAACATATTTGGTCAGGCGCTACCAAAGCATACCCGTCCTTTTGAAAGATCTAAAGATAGTAGTGAAAGTAAGAGTAAGAGTGAGTATGAGTAAGTAAGTAAGCAAAATACAATGATTTTTGTATGACTGCTCTGTATGTTCAGCGTTTTGTATATTGAGAAAGTGATATAAATACGAGTGTACGACTACAGAAAAACTATTTCCAAACTTTGATCGAAAAAACCCGTCATTGGTGTTTATTGGATAGGAGAATACTTGCTAGTTGGGAATATTGCCATGTTGGTAAATATGTTTTGTCAAAGTCAAAGTCAAATCATTTATTTCCATAGGCCCAAAGGCACTTGAACACGTCAAAATACAAACATCAAACATTATTAATACAAAATATAAAATAAAACTCAAGTACTGAATTGATCAGTGATAAAAGGATGTAACTCAAGTAATCAATGATTTGAATTACCGGAGCTTAGATTGATTTCGATTCAACTCAAAGGTTTAAATTGAAATCAATGCAAGTACCAGCTCTGATGGGTATTGCATTCATGACTGGAGCTGGTGAGAAACTCATGTGCACCATCTTTTCAAATAATTCATACAAAGTTTGTTTGTTTTTGACAACAATACTTATATGTGCGGTCTAAAGAAATATTAAAGTTAGGGAAATAAATTTTTTGTCTAATAAAATAATAAAAATTAGTCCATAGCATATAAGGTTGCAATCACTTACACATTAAGGAGTAAAAGCAATGTGTGCATACATACTGGTCCCAGAAAAAAAAAGTTCAAAATGTAATAAAATAATAAATACTAATTATATACGCTCCAACAATGTAAACACAGATCGCCTTAACTTAACAAAATTCAAATGTCAGGTAATAAATGCAGAATAAGATGTCAAGAATTAATTACAATCAAATAAATTATATTAAGGATTGTAAATAAATAAATAAATTGCTTATAAATATAAATTATTTCAGTTGGTACATAATAAGCCCATACTAAACTCTCATTTACATCCAAGGCATTGTGTCGGTCAAGAAATCGTTTATTGTATAATAGCCCCTTTCCATAAGACGATTCTTAACGGAACTCTTGAACTTTTGTAGGGGTAAGTTCAAGATTTGGACAGGAATTTTGTTATAAAAACGCACACCAAGTCCTTCAAATGAATTGTGAACTTTTTTCAGGCGATAATATTGGCCTACTAATTTGTGCTTATTCCTTTGTGTGTAGGTATGAGTTTTGTTATAACAATAAAGGTGTTATTCGAGTTCTATTTGTGACCTTGATGCCTACAGTACGCTAAAACAAACTTAGCCGTTAACGATTCTATTGTTTTAGATTAATAGAAGAAAATTCTTCATATAATTTTTAGGAACATAAAAACAACAATTATAACAAAAACATCTGAATAAAGAAAGTTTACTACAGAAAATGGAGGCAGAATGAAGAAATGGTGCACCATTTTGTGTATACCACTTCGAAATTTCAGTAATTGGCAAATGTTAGTTAAGCATCATAAACAATTTACCATAGATGAAACGGATAGTTGTTTACCGCATAACGGATATCCGCCCTGCCTTGAAGCTGTTATTCTGTAACTAATTAATCACGTTTATACACAATATAACTTTCTGTAAAGTGACATAATTTTAAAATAATTATTTGATTCAACAACATCTTTGTGTGCAAGAGTATCAATAATCAAGGTGTTATTTTTTTGAAACGTATGTAAAACTTGTGGTGTATATAAAATGTTGTTCGTGCAGAATCAACTAAGCCGAGTTTTATTCTAATGTGAATTTGTAAAATATGTATACATATGTGTATTTCTTTTTCAGGATGAGCCCCTACCAGTGAACAATGCTCATGCACTGCATGGCATTCCTCCGTCTCAGGCACCAGAATCGACGCCTGTACATTTAAGCCAAACAGCGCCGGTCGCCGTTAGCCAGGTCAAAGACGATGCACTTAACCATGCAGAGTCAAAGATCGATGAAGAGAAACTGCAGGTAAATAACATATGATTGTAATTTTATATCAGACTGGTTGTGGACTTTAGATGTCTTTGCAATAATAATTTAAATATTTAATTCAAAAAATATGTCTTTAACAAGGGGGTTCATTTCCTTCGTAAACTGTCGTTGATGCTTATGGTATACTAGCTACTATTACCTATTCCGTGTGTCTGACTTTCGTATAACCGTGTATTATCTACTTATTAAAATAACCCCTAGGGGTGAAATTTCCGAGAATTCTTTCTTAGTTGATGCTTACAACATAAAAGTATCAACGTCTAATATTTCAAACTAACTGACCCTCGCAACCTCGTTTATGTCTACTATTGCCCGTAGCGTAATATTTTTCTTCCGTTTTTTTTAACATTCTTCATTGGGGCTCCGCTCCTATTGGTCTTAGCGTGATAATTTATATCTTATAGCCTTTCTCGATATAAATGGACTATCTAACACTGAATGGTTTTTTCAAGTTAGACCAACAGTTTCAAACAAACAAATAAACTCTTCAGCTTTATAACATTAGTACAGATTTGCAGCTCTAGCGGTCTAGGTTCTGCGTTGTCACCATAAGTGTCACTATTATGAACAATGATAGCCATTCACCTTTCACCTCAGTGAGATGTAGCGATATTGATAACAAAAATACGTAATCACGATTTATTTTGCCATTTTACTGCGATTTTTCATCTGATATAATATTGTAATTATTTTAAAAAAATATCCATAATGGGGCCATGATGGATATATGTTGTGATTGCGATTTACGGTCTTTTATTGTTAGTGTAAATCGGACAAAAAGTACACTATTGGTTATCAAACCACATAATAAATGTAAACATGTTAAGATTCATTTAAAATTCCTTTATATTTAAACAACAGTTTTTGTGGTACTTTATTTGCTTTTGTGATTGTGTGTGTATTCTAGAAGTATATTTATTTGTCAACGGTGGTTAATTATCATAACTGGTTTGCCACCAATTTATTTTTTTAAACACTCAAGTTATTTTAATTTAGCAGAGCTTTTGTGAGCAATTGTAAAAGTGTTTTCAGGCAGTCAACTGATTGGTTAAGGCCATTGTGTAGTTATGCAGTTTCACTTAGCTTTGTTTTACGCGTGAAAGGTCTAAGAATATTTAAATTGTGTTCGCATGACCGCACAGGTCGCCTGGTTTCGACTTCAATTGCTAGAGTTTATAGTTATAATTCTATATAAATAAAATGCGTGAACAACACTTTCACTTACAATTGTACTGTTTGAAAATCAAAGAACATAATCAGTATATTATTAGGATCGTATTTTATTAGTATAATGATAGAAAAATTCTCGTAAAGAAAAACTTCGGAATGAATTGGCAGAACGATAGTTCTCCGACTGAGTAATTATATATTATATTTATGTATTGTGTAGGATATGTTGTACTTCTATGTATCCATGTACAAAATTTAGTATTTATTTGTGTATATTAATTTTATCCAATACTATCGTATGTCAAATTATACTATTATCTGTTCTGCACCTACCACATCATATTTTCACACAGTTTAACTGGCAGAGAATGCCCCATGGCATTAAGTCCGCCTTTGTGCAAAATGTGCATTAAGTTTAAATAAATAAATAAAACTTCACAGTCCAGTCCTTGACTTAGTTAAGACACAGTCTTAGTTAAGACTTGTTGGACAGTCAAAGTATACATTAGATTTTGCTTTTAAGCAGTCCATGTGGTGATGGATAAGAATTCAGAGGGGTACCTCCCTTATTCATCCCGTGGGTCTCGTAAGAGCCGATTGAGAGACCAAAATATACGGAACTATGGCACTCCAAATAGAAAGAAAAGTTGATACTTGAGAAAAGAGCGTACTCCTTCCTAAAAGGTCGGCAACGCACTTGTAACGCCTCTGGTGTTGCGGCTGTCCATGGGCGCGGGGATTGGACAATGCCCGAGATTTGACTCTCAAGGCTCTCCAACTATACAATAATTAAATCCACGATTAAATTATTAATTAAAAGATATTTTAACATTAAGATTTTTAAGTCGTAAATTGAATATACCGGAATTGCTTGTACACGCGATTGAGTATTGGGATGTGGAGTTAACACAGTTCATATGCATTGGCGAGTAGGTGACGTCATAGCTTTCACTTGCGACTCGGATGAGTGGGGCCTCAGTGATTGGTGTTGCGGGGCCGCTCGACTGTTGCACCACGTGAAAGCGCTCACTTTGTGTTATTTGTATTGCCCAGATAACGAACATGAATATGCGCATCACACGCAGATCTATATGTCACTAATGACACATGCTTGAACAAATATTTCCTTTAGCGAAAGGAGTTGTGTTAAATCATTTATCGGTTTACTTTTATTTTGATTCATTTTGATAATTTCGCAAAGAAAATGGTGTCCAATAATGAGAAATTCATTTATATCAAATAGACATATTATATTTCATGTATTTTTTTTAGAAAGTAGAATTTAGGTTTGTTTTATTGCGATGTTTTATTTGGGTATTTAATGGCTCTAATCCATTTAACCATCAATCAAATCTTAGTAATCACTAAGATTTTTGTATTTGACAGTTTTATTTAAAGTTTAAAGGCCATATAACAACACGTTGCGGTTCTTAGAATAGGAGAAACTAAGATTACTTTTGTTTAGAACAGGTGTTAGGAATTGAGGTTAAAAATGACACAAAGATAAAAATTAAATTTCTCTCAATGATTAGAAAAAAAACTGAAGTTCCTTAAACTAAGAACTTTTCAATTCAAATCAAAGTTCAAATTTCAAAAATAACAAAATCCAAAGCAGTTTAGAATGTGGTAATGCCACAAATACAAATGAAGATGTTAAACTTCCTTACGCGTTGGGGTAATTCAGGTATTCATCTGTCTATATATATAAAAATGTTATGTTGGTTTGTGTACGCTTCAAAATCTCAAAAAGTACTGCACCGATCGAGCTGAAATTTTAGAATGATATATAATCCGCATCAAGGATTGTTTTATCTAATTTTTGCATCAGTCACATATCCGCGACCTCGAAAAAACTCGAAAAAACCGACATAAACGCGGGCGGAGCCGCGGGCAACAACCAGTATTATATAAAATTGTTTCTTTTTCTTGTAAAAATAATTCTTACCTAATCAATTCGGTCATCGACCCATTCGTAATAGTTTGATTTACGCTCATCATTACAATCGTGCATTCAATTTAAATATTATGAAATTCAAGTAATAACGCTAGATAAACAATATTGCTCATTCTATTATTCATTGAATGCATTAATAAGATTTGCATGTACCCATTGATCCAATGATGAGTCTATCCGAATGTCAGTAATATTTACAAACGGAGGGCGGTGGAACAATGGTGCGGGGCGCATTGTCTCGCGCAGGATGTCCGAGCCCATTGTACCGGCTAAACAGCACAGAACGACAAATATAACGTTCTTGTTTCACGCTTCTATTAAAGTGTTAAATGCTATCTCGACCAACCAACAGCCAACAACGTTACGTAATAAAACGAGAACCAAATTAAGAGTATTAAAACATCAAAAGGCAGCATACTGAAGTGAATAATAAAGGTAGACCTGTTCTGTACCTTTTCTGGTTAACATTAACAGTCACATAATCTGTTGTCGAATGCTTTGATGTTACTGGCATATTACGATACACAAAGCTACTGCCATCTCTCTAGAAAATGCAATGTGAATATGCTATTATCTTCGGTTATGTGCGCCACGTTACGAACACGATAGTTGATTACCTATCAACTCTTTCTTTTATTAAAATTATTTGTACAGAAAAACTTTCGTATTGTTAATAGTTTTGAACTTTGGCAAAGTCTCTTTCAATAACATTTGTTTTTTAATTAGAGAATATATTACCCAATATTCTCATGAAGGACTTTGTGCTATAGTTTTAATCGATCTAGTATTATTGTATATCAAAAAAGTGTGGTGTGTAGAAAAAGCTCTTCATAATTTTTTTCTTCAAATATTGTCCTGTCCTATATTAGAATGCCTCCCTTGGAATAGAACTTAGAACAATGTGTTCAGAACTACACAATACAAATAAATGATGATGCGTTTACAATGTAACAGTATTTCTTTTGTTTTTAAACATATATATATATATGCAGTTATTGATATTGCTTTGAAAACGGCTAAAGCGAAAGTTAGTTTTACGACGCATCGACCAATGTATGAGGTCAACTTGCATTCTCAGCTTTTCTGACTTATTACTGCCCACTAACAATATAATTTGATATAGTGTCTTTCATAAAATAGTAGGTAGGTACATTTAAATATTTTAAAACTTTCATGCATTTATTGCTTTATTGACTGTTACATGGTGACATTACTAACATTTTCTAGCAAAGTAGCTACCTAATGTTAATCCTATGACGAGTTGGTCTATAATTCTGCAATTAAAAGCTCGTTGACCAATTTCAAATAAATATCATTGCGTTGCCGCAATCCAATGCCTTTTCAGGTTAAAACACTGAAAGATAAAACAGTAAAAACCTTCTATTTGTCCATGACAGGGCATAAATGACAGAAAGGCACCATTTATGCTGGTTGTAATAAAATTCTTTATAAATATCTAGTTACAAGCTGAACCCCGTACGACCTCATCGCAGGCAAACGCCGCGAGACGGAGCTATATCTTTATAAATTGTAGCCTATACGTTATTCTGATATATAAGCTATATTATTGCAAAGTTTAATTAAAATCCATTTAGTAGTTTTTACGTGAAAGAGTAACAAACATCCATCCACCCAGACATACAAACTTTCGCGTTTATAATATTAGTAGGATCGACGCTGATTACTATGACATTTCTATTACTATGTTATTTAAATTTGTCTCTTTAGAATGCTATTTGTCATTTTCTTATAAATCCATCACAATAACGTACTATAATATCATGTATGAAGTTAACATTGTTGACATATTGCAGAAAATTGATGATGAAAAAAAAGACTCGCCGAACTCAGCCAGCGATGACAGCTCCGAGTCTGACAGTTCGGCTGAAGAGGAAGATGAACTTGACGCAGTCCGGCCAATGTTCAAGCTGCCAGTACAGTTTGATCTTGATGAGCTCGCGGGTGCCTTCCTGGCAAACAACCAAAAGTGAGTTTTATATAATGTTTATTTTGATATTTTTTAGCCGACTATACCGAAACTAATAAGAAGGGTAATAGCTTCGGTAGTCTGTTTGTTTGTATGTTCTGTACAGTCGACCCAGCAGCTTAAGCTACTGTACCTGGTACCTGGACTGGACGCTTGGAATGAATGAGATGTCAATACGTTCGTAATAATGGACCGGGTGACATAAGTTACGTAAATTTTATCAAAAGCTTTCACGTTATCGGTTTATAGTTTTTTGATCGTGTTTTTTTTTCTTATGTGAGATATCTTGTGCAGAAGGTCTCTAATAGAGGTGGCGACGTGTCCGCATGCTAATTCATAATTTTTGTAATATGTTATGCGGTAGGTCTGTATCTATTTCTATAAATTAATTTCGATAGTTTATGTCTTACAAACGTTTCTCGACGTCTTAATATTTTTGGGAGTACTACTTACTCGTACTTTGAATATCATTAAAATTACTCTACACTAAAGCGTTTCCTGTTATAATTCTTTACAATGTATTGAAGTTTATGAGTAAAGAAATTGCGTTAACACAATACGTGAAAATTGGTAATTGTATTTGTTTGGTTATATGCTGGAGACGAAAGTAAGGCACGCATTGATTACTGCCAAGATACCGCAAAGATACTTGCAGAAAGCTTGTAAACGAAATGTCGACATTAATAGAAAGTAAGACTTGACGAGCTAGGTAGCGAATGCATTAGAAATCTAAAATCAATTGCGAGATATTAGCATAACAATATCTAACTCAGCAAGGTCAAGAAGGATTGCTTAAAGATGTTTTTGTGCTAATGCTTTTATATCGTTATAACTGTTTAATTTAAAAATAATCTAAACAATTCAAATATTCCAAATCAGGCATCATTCATAATATTGCATTTTAATTATTTGTTTCAAAAGTTCTGATCCTATATTTAGATAAGATGATTCATTGATATATTTATTTAAATCTGTGGAAACCGGTTTAATGTAAATTTTGATTCAAATTTAGTTAAATTAATATCTAAAATGGATGGTAAGTGTTTTAATGCAGTTATAGATTGATTTTTGTACAGTTTTTTTCATTCTTAAAAACGAGATGAACACATCTCATTATTAATTAACTATTCTTTATTAAGCCTCTCAAATTACGTTGAGGTCCTAAGCCCAAGGACTAGGCAATGTCGAAATTCTGTGAAAGATTGTTCTCGGACTTTTTACAGTTCAACTAACTGGCGAACTGTTTAACGTTCTCTTCGCATGCATCTCCTGCTATGGGGGATCTCAATATGTTAAGAATGTCACCCATCATAGACCGACCTAGCTACTTAGGATTACTTAAATTTGCGAATGTGTTAACCTTCGAGCCTCTCATGTATTCAACTGTTGATTTTTTATTTAGTATAAACTAGGTTCTTAGTTATAAAATAGGTAGACAAGTTTATAAGTAATCTAAAATTAATATAGGCCCAAGGAAATGGTTGAAGGTCACCGTTACTTCCCCAATTATAAAATTTAAATGCGAATGAGACAACTGGCACTCATTTCAATATGAATGTTTATTGACCGAAGTACCGTAATAACGGATATTTGCAAAACACAGTTCGTTTACAAAAATATATCATTTGAGATGTGGAAGGAGATTTATTTTCATGGTTTAGGGACTGAATGAACAGATAGTTAATTTGATGGTATGGATGATTAAAGTGATTAATAAGAGTACTACAAAACGTCTGATGAACAAAAGTTCAAATAAATAAAATTCACTTGTTATTCCACTATTTAATTGATCTGACCGATTTCGCCAAATGGCATTAACAAAAGATTACGTACGAGTAACCTTATATTTTGTATTCTAACAAGTGCAGACAATTGAGAGTATAAATTTTATTTAAAATTTAGAATATGTTTTTTCGAAAATGAAGTTTAAATTATCATTTGTCTTTCATATACCTATAAACTTAATTTTCCAATTAATGAGCCACACTCCGGCTCGACCGGAGTGATACCACAGCATCACAGAAAATCGGTGTGAAACAGCGCTTGCACTGTTTCACCGAGTGAGTGAGGATACCGGAGGCCCATGCCCTAACCCCTCTCCTCACTCACTATGGCCGTCAACGCACTTGTGACGCTTCTGATGTTGCGATCAGGGGATACACCTGCTCGTTTACCGTCTATTCCATAAAAAAACAAGCAATTGTTGTATATATATAATTTGAATTTCGGCAACGGCTCAAAGGAAGTACCAAACAAAGCTTAGTCGTTCAGGAACTTTATTCTTTTTTCAGAAAGAAAGTTACGATTTTGTAAATTAAATTAAATAATTGATATTTTGTGAAGTAATTTTACTTTATACTGTCTAAAAGGTATCTGTCGTAAAAAAGACCTCTTACGCAATTAAAACGAAGTTCCATAAGAGATCTTGTCTTGATTATAAAAACAATATTTCAATACCAATTACACTTTATTAGCATTTTATCGCGAAACTGTAGCAAAAGTAAGTGGCATGATTGCACGACCGTTGCAATAAAATCATTTAAAGAAAAAGTGTGCAATTAAATAATAATATAGAAAGAGAGAGTTTTTATTGGCAGTGCGTAAAAGGTATGAAGCAATCAGCCGTTCAGATTATTGTTGTTTGTTCCAGCGTCTCGGTTCAATGTTTTTATTGATCCTCGCTTTTGTGAGGCAAATTTTTCACTTAACCTGTTTAGAGGGAAATGAGGGCGCAGAAAATTTAGTACAAATTATGAATAAAAATTAAGTGCTTCCTTAAATTTGTACGATGAGAAAATACCTTCTGGTATTTTTAGTGGTTGTTGCTATTCATCTTATTTTAAAAGAGATTTTATAGCTAAGGGAGGTATTCACATTATACTTAGGTATTCAAAGTAATCATTTGAGGAATTTTAGGTCTTTGTTTAAAATGTTTTCCGTGGGAGAGTTACGCTTGGGCATGAATGGGCCGGCTCGACCGGAGTGAAATAGCGCTTGCGCTGTGTTTCACCGAGTGAGTGAGGATACCGGAGGCCCATACCCCAACCCCTCCCCCATTCCCTCTCCCCATCCCCCAAAGGTCGGCAACGCACTTGTGACGCTTTTGGTGTTGCCGGTGTCCATGGGCGGCGGTAATCGCTTACCATTAGGTGATGCGTCTGCTCGTTTGCCCCCTAATCAATAATAAAAAAATAAAAAAGAAAGAGTTATTTTGAGATTAATAGAAAAACAGTTAACCAATCTTATTAAAATACGTATATTTTTTTAAATAGGCGTCTACTATGTCTCCATGTTATTAGACTCAAAAACCTTGTACTCTTTTTATCCAAAGCATTTATAAAATAAGAAGTCAACTGTAAATCTAAATAGAACTCTGCTTTTCAGACATCTGCAATTGTATCTGTAATCATCATCATTGCTAAACTGTGTGACCGACCGGAGTGATATCACGGTCTCACAGAAAATCGGTGTAAAACAACGCCTGCGCTATGTTTCACGAGTGAGTGAGGATACCGGAGGCCCTACCCTAACCCCTTCCCCGAGGATCCCCTTCCTCCTCCTCCCCTAAAGGCCGGCAACGCACTTGTAACGCCTCTGGTGTTGCGGGTGTCCATGGGCGACGGTAATCACTTACCATCAGGCGATACGTCTGCTCCTTTGCCCACAATTCCCACAAAAAAAAGAAATACACCTATAATAGGTGTTTGTCTTGACATTTATGAACGCGATCACATTAGGTAATCTTGGGAATGTGAGGTTTTCAATATTTTTATCTGTTACTTTCAGGGGTCGCATGAACTGCATGGTGGAAAGACGCCGCGAAGATCCTATGGAGAGAAGGTTCCCATTCAATATCCTCGGAGCTTTCGCCCCACGCCCATCACAGGCTGAACGAATTGCCATTATCTGCCATGGAGGAGACGAGCCTAGGTAATATATACACGTTTGAGTATTGTGATAAATGCATTTCTATTAAGTATTGTACTACTGCTTCGAGTGTTTTATTTAGGTTCAAATCCTACATGGGACAACATTTTGTGCGATCCACAAGTTGTTGTTCTGAGTCTGGGTATTCTTTGTGTACGTTTAATGTATGTTTGTAAAGTCCCCCGTGACACAGGATTTATATTCCTAATGCAGAAATTGTCTTAGTAGAAAGAGAAAGTAACACGGTCTTATTAAATATTTTGGTCTGTGTCTTTGTTCCATCCACCTTCTCAATAGGAGGGAATCCCACTGGATTGACCATAACCCCTGAACACATATCACTTAAGCCATTTGATCGTAAACTAAACAGAGTCTAATTAAAAGGTGGTACAGTCACCGCCACATAATGTTCATAAAACCGTAACTCAAAATTTTTCGTCATTCAATGCATACGAAACGTACATTTCATCCATATATAAGTAACAAAACAGTTTTAAATAACCTCACGGCATTAAAAAATAGAGCAACAGTTGGTTCAATAGATAAATTGCTACCAACCTTCTGAACCAACTTACTTTACCCCATCAATCAAGCACAATTACTTTGTTGACTGTCTTGTAAACGGCTGAAGTTAATAATCGAGCCAACCCAGATTATGTAAATGTCAAGTTTTGATTTATATTCTGAGTAATCAAATCTAACACCTTCGCGAGGTCTAGAAATAGGTTACTTGGTTATAATTTACTCGTACAATTGTGTTCTTGAAAAATAGCTTATATTTAGTAAACAAAGTAGAAAATGGTGACAAAATGAAATATTTTTTTTAGATGTTAGAGCTTTTTAGTAAGAAAACTATAACTGCATAATATGTAAATGGTAATATATTATATTACTATTGTTTACGGACTGAAATATTCGTTTTCTATTTTCCCTTGTTATGTCGGTTTCATGTTGTGAATTATGTATTAACTTTTATTTTGCAATAATGTAAACCAGATGTTAATAAAGTGAAACCTCCATTCTAAGTAAAGTTCTATGTCCAACAGTGGACATACAAAGCAGGCAAGGCTGTTGCAAGTATAATTATAATGGTTTATAACTGTTACGGTTGTTTATTAAATCGTGCAGATTTTATGTAGAACTGCAATGGACAAGTGCAAATACGTATATGATACTATTTCTGCTATTTTGTTAGCCGTTCCGTTGTAAAGAAATCTTTATCTAATTATCAATCCATGTGATTGGTAAGTAGAAAAAAAAAATTGTCACTTTTATTTTTCAGAAATAACTACTACTAGCTACTATATTTTTTTGTTATGTATCAGCCTGCCAAAGTGACTATACTCTGCGCGACGGAACTTGCTTTGTCTCCATACTCATTGCGAATGCAGACAAAGCAATAATGCAGTATGGTTTACTAAATATGGATAATTTAAATCATATATTAAATAATTGGTTACAAAATCTGAGCTATGATGAAACTGAACAACTAATAGCTGTGATGAAGTAGTAAACGTGTATAATCATTAACACTTATATTTACTAAAATGGTGACACGCAAAAATGAATATTTCTATATGTAATGTAAAAGAAATGTCCACAACAAGGCAGATGGCTACACCTAATAGTTTTGACCATAAAGAGAACCTACAGGCTTCCAGAATACGAAATTAACTCAATTTGGGAACCTGAGCGCTGCGATCGCAATTTGCCATTGTACAATAATTATGTATGTTCACCTGAAATTATTATTGTTAAACTATGTGCATTATAATTATCAAACACATTATTAGTTCTATTTTTATGTATATTTCTTTCTGCCGATTGTACTTATTTTGACAATATGTAATGTTGTACTATTTAAAGAAATAAATATTATTATTATTATTACACCATGGCGCCCTAATAATACTTACTACCGAACGACTGACAAAATAGTCGAAATAGTATCATCACGCATTAAACGTACTAAAGTAACACATTGTTATAAGTTGGTAGACCTCATATTAGTGTTTTGTACTGTATTTACATTCTGTAAAAAACATATAACAGTCTGTATCCAATTCTTTTGTTGAGTATTTCGCTTTGCTAGCATTCAAATGCGGCGAAGTGGACCGATTATTCCTGTTCCTCGGAATCTCAGAGCTTAAAGATCCATTCTCTTCATATTTATATATAAGTGTCTCTATCTACCTACATACTACGATTTTTCCTTAAAAGCTTTTCACGTGTTGCCAATCTGTTTCATGAAATATTATCAAATGGAGAAGAGGAGAAGGAATTAACTTCGACATTAAATGGAAAACAAAGACAGACTTAGGTTTCTAAAAATAGGTAGTTATTCTAAAATATTTATAAAGCCGTTACTGGAACAATTGGGCTTAGAATTTATTTATGTTTGCTGTGATTTTGTTACTATTTCTTTGTGCTTTTAATATTACATACACATTATGTTTTGTATTTTAAATGTTACTAGTGTCTGACCGCAGCTTTGCTCTTATCAACGTAGATATACCTAGTATTCCTAGGAAAGTGCTTTGTGATACCTATGTCTGTGAAAACTGCTATGGTGATAAACAGCGGTTAATGTATCAAGAATCAAACTCCAATTGTTAAGTGATTGGCAATTGACCCCGGCTAACATATTCAGTATATCCACTGAAGAGCTTTTAGACTAGCTTCGCCCCTCGGCTATACCCGCTGTACGACAATAACTGCGGGTAACATCGCGGGGTTCAGTTAGTCCTATATGATGCCCTAATATACGTTACGTGTTAGGCCAAATACAGTCTAAAATATACATAATCTTTAAACAATTCTCAACTAAGTCTACCTACTATGTCATAAGCTTTTTAATTGAAAAATAAAGATCACTTCAATATCGGTAACAATCGGTAACAAACATGCTTTATTACAAGCATGTTTGTTACCGATTGTGTACAGATCCTGAAAATAAAAATAAGCATGTTAATTATGTTCAAGACCAGACTAAACAAACTAAAAAACTATTTCAAGTATATAAAGACAAGTAAAGTATCGAATATTCATTAAGACAGAACTGAAAGGTTGTTTACACGTAATTCAGTGGCTCTGACCTCTAAAGTTCAACTTGTTAGATTCGATTAGACTCGTAGATTCATGAACTCCGTTATAAGTGAGGTATTTTTATTCGTTCTCCATCTTAGTCTCAGGCAATAAAAAAACCAGAACGATTTATATTTCAATTTTGGGAATAAAGTATTTAGAGCTTCCTTAGGGTAACCAAAGTAATATTCAAAAAGAAATAATCAAAACATTTTAACAAATTAGTAACGATACCGAAATACTTTCATGAAATTCATAGAATCTTTTATTAAAATGCCACGCGAGCGAACTCGCACGTGTCGAGTTATATTAAATTAATTTGATTGTTTCAGGCCCATGAACTTCCCAGAACCTCAGTCGCAAGTGTTCGCGTTCCCCCTGACAGGTCCAGTGAGGCTGCCTTTGAGGCCCCAGCCTGAACGCCCCGGACCACCACCGTCCGCCGCCCCCCGCATGCCTCCCTTCGCACCCCTCTCACACCGCCCTGCGCCCTTCCCCCTACCGGTAAGTAGTCTATTATTGAATATTTTGGTGTTTATTCTTATTCGACACTGTAGATTAATCGGTAAAACGTGTCTGCGATTGTGTGTATTCGACCGATGACCGATTATGGTGTAATTTTACTACTTTATTTTATTTGTTTTAATGCGATACCTGTATCTTTTAATATAGGAACGAGTTAAAGGTCGATAAAGTATCAAATTAGATGATTTTGATAGCTTGTAATAAACGACGTAAAATATTTTGCACTAACTTAAAATCGAAAATAAAAATTTATCTTTAGATAACTACTATTAAAGTCTTGGTATAATATTGATTTGAAACATTTTATTCTATCATAAACGGTAATATATTATCTATTAATAAAATAGATGGCCGTAGTAAAATTATATAATTCTCTAGTTGAACATAAATGTGACAAACAAAGAAATTCCATGTTAAATAAGATGTTTATAATATAAACAATTCCATGAGATAAAAAAATAATACTCATTTCAAAATATATGATGTAGTTATGAAGCTAATTAAAATTTTTAACATCAAATTTAACTAGGTAATTTATACATAGGTACAATTAGCAACAATTGATGTGAACTTCTTCAGTTCAGCTACTATTATATCAATCTTTGTTAGTCCTTATCTTATAAGAAAGACAAACAGCGTCTTTTCAAAGTTAAAAGTGATTTCAAGTTAAAAGTACTGTATGAAGGTTTCTAACATCTTCCTCCAAGAATTATCAGCTTTAAGTCTACTAGGATACTGTTAAATATTGATTTTTTACACGGAGCGTCTGCCATCAAACATCCACAGCTGTCGAAGTTCGGAGAAAGAGTATTCTCGTACTTTTTAGAGTCTAACTACCCGTAACGAAGGCCATAATGTTCGTTTGGCAACCGGGGCTGACGGCACGGAAGGGTATTAATGTGATAAGACTATTCACACATCTATAAATTGACCTATTTAGGATTGGTGAACTTTACAATGTTTACAAAATTAACCTATATTTTTAACGTAATAGAATAAATCCTTAGCAAACAAAACACACTACACAGTGTATTCATTACGTAACATTATACTATGTAAAGTAGGCAGCTGAAACATCATTGCGGTTAAAACGACGGCGGAATGTAAATGTGGAGATCAGAACTTTGTAATTGACCATTATAGTCTACTTTGTCTTCCGTGTCATGAAGAATGAGATTATTATAATTAATTGTAATAATTATAGAATAACACATCTTGTTTTACATAATAAAAACTAATAAATGCTGGCATTCTGAGATGTTAAATCTCAAAATGCCAGTTTTAGCGAGTAAATGTTTTATATTTTTTGTAATATTATATTTTTAATTAATCGCAGAAGTTATTTGACAATGTCTAGCGACTAAAATGGATTGGATAAAATCAAACTTTGCTACTCACTGATAATGTAGATTTCAATGTGCGAAAGAATTTGTAATATTTGAAAGAGAAAGTGTATAAAACAAAATCAAATCCGTGTATATATATCTAATACCTTTAAACGAGGAATTCTTGTATGTGTACAACTATAAACCGAATCTCGGAAAACGGCTCCAACGATTTTAATGAAATAGTATGCCGGGGGTTTCTATCTACTACTACTACTACTATTGACTGCCTCGGTGGCGTAGTGGTAACGTATGCGACTGCTAAGCTTGAGGTCTCGGGTTCGATTCCCGAGTCAGACTAAATGTTTGTATGATCTGCAAATATTTGTTTCGGAGTTTGGGTGTTTTCTATGTATAATATGTATGTATTTACAACAAAAAAGGTATATAAGTATTTATATCAGTTGTACTAGACAACAACCCATAACACAAGCTCTGCTTAGCTTGGGACTAGATGGCGTTTGTGTGTTAGATGTCCGGAATATTTATTATTATTATTATTATCATCTAGCTCGGATTCATTTAAAAAAAAAATACCGAAAATAAACTGATCAAAGTTCGCTCATCCAGATAAAAGATTGTATTAACAAGGATGAACTGACCTGAACATGACCTGCTAACATTAAACCTATTACTGGTACTAAAATTCAATAATTTACTATAATAAGAAATAATTGCATATCTACTAATCACTTCAGATCAGTTCTGATGCATCCGTCATTCATAATTAGCATATTGGGATCTAAATAATTGCCTGTCATTTATCTTCATGATGTATCTAATTACGAATTCATGACATGTACGGTCTGACAATAAAATAGCACATAGACTAGATAATACTTTTGTTACGTTTGTTATGGCAACATAAATTTATACCGTACTAGACATTGACAAAGGTTTATAAAAGTTATTTGCTATAGAGTAGCCTTTGTCATTCCTCAAGAATCAAAGTATCTCCATGCCAAATTTCATTGCAATCACTGCAGCGGTTTAGCCGTGAAAGAACAGACAGACAGAATTAGTTTTTGAATTTAGTACGAACTAGTACGGATTATACAGAGAGATATGCACATGTGCAGGTACACATTACACACTGTAAAGTTATTACAGTTCTCTTATTTGGGGCAGGGCTTTAAAATTAACATGGGTGGTAAGAGGCAATCTTAAATAACAGTACTAAATTAAAACAAAAAGAAATATGTACTTTGAAACTGTTCAATCAATTCTTTTTAGTAAACTTACTACATACTTGACCCGGTTAACTTTGTAACGCCTTAGAATTAATACATATCGTGATTAGTTCTGGCTGATGGTGGTTACATACTGACAACAGAGCCACCTGCTGGATCCAATTGTGTTTTCAAACCATCCAGGAATCCAATATCAATACAAAATTTCAACATAATCGATCTAGCCGTTTAGGAAAAGTTAGGTGACAAACACACGTATAGAAGATTTTTTTATATTTATTAAGATTAACCGAACCAAATATGTACATGATAAATTACATATGGTTCAATTTAAAGCATGCATACAAGCTCAGGCAATATGAAACTAAAAAGCTAATACAATAAAGTGACATTTAAAACTTTTTATAAAATTTTCATCTTTATTTCTAAAAGGTTTTAATGGACTTTTCTCTTATATAAAAATAGCAGATTCATTTGCACTGTGTTTAGTTGATAAATCAGTTTCGCAGCCACCAACATTAATAATATATTTTACGATTTCAGTTTCAACCATAAGCCCTCTGAATCTCTAATTTTCTTTCATTTTGCCTCGTGATCGCAGCAGCTGGTCCATGTTTCTGTGAAATTTGCCTACAAAATAAGAATAACATTCAATAATTAAACCAAACCAAAACGATCTTATATAGACAAGTAATAATTTCTATATAAAGTCTTTAATATGTAGTCTTTTTTCTTCCAAGTTTCATACGCATTCATAGCGAATTGTAAACAACATTTTCTGGATGTTTATTTTGTCAGGATAAGGAAAATAAATAGGCAAATAAGCTCAAAAGGGTTTGATATATTGACAACATAATTATTTACATGTATAAAAATCTAAATTTATTTCATTATTTCAAACTGCTCAAAAATTTGAACTTGTTACTTTACAAGTTTAGATACATTCATTCAGTCGTAAATACTCATCACACAATACATATTTTAGGTAGAAATCAAATTCGCAACCTCTAGCTAGTAGTAATAATCAAGATAACATATAGGTTTATAAATAAAATTAAACTGTCCATTTGTAATTTCAAATTAACACCTTATCAATAAATGCATATAAAAATATATATGGTAATTACATCAAAGAAATCTGTTTATTCCTGCGAATCTATGGAACGGCTGGACCCATTTTGACGGGTCTTTAACTAGCAGATAGCTAAAGCTATAAGGAATAAAAGCTACTATTATTTAGAAATACCTAGGGTTCCGGAAAACAAAATTAAAACCAATAAAATAGAACAAGATCTGATTCAAAAGCAACAAAAACCGCTGGTAAATACTGCGGGCTGCAGGTAGTTCATAACAATAACGGTACTTAATACATATCTTTCAGTACAGAACTTTGCCAAATGTTTTTCTTTTTTGCTGATATAATTATATAACAAAAAAAAACAATAAAGGTTAAACAGCGGCTCAAACTCTGAGGAAAAAGTTGCAAAAGTTGTTTTGCGAAAAAATTTCTAGATTTCTAAATCACTTTTTACAATATGATCGAGTTTTGAAGGTTTCGAGTAAGTAATATTTTCCAATAAGTTCTTAACTTAATAAAAAGCTTACGAAAGTTATATGATGTACATAAGAGCTACGGTACGCTGTGTTAACGCTCTCTCGTCACGCAGTTTGCCGTTTTTTTTCATTAGAGGAAATATTGCAGATGGTACGCTTTTTATTAATAGCTTCTTAGCACGAAAATTTTCATCCTGTACTTATAAAAATGAATCATTGAGTGACTGTACGAAACTGTAAGAGAGTGCATATTGATTCGTTATGGAAAAAAAATAACTTATTTCTTTTATATGTTTTTGTTCTGACTTCATATGTTTAAAATAGTTGTCCGCGTGTATGTCCGATATTGCGGCAATTATTTTTCGGGACTCTATGAACCTCACAAATAATGTGGCTTATTTTAGAAAATAAATTTTCAAAATCGGTTTAGTAAATCCAGAGATTACTTCTACAACTTCACAAACTCTACCTCTTTGAAAATGTAGTCATTAAATGCTACCTTTTAAATTATAAGTTTTTTTTATTATATTCATTATTTTGAAGGTTCAAAGAAAGCTTTGAAATAGCTTTTCATTCTGCAAGTGTCTGATTCCGTTCCCGTCCGTTCAAGAATGTAGAATTTCCTTGTATAAACATGATCAGGTATATTTCAAGGGTTGTATCAATAATTAACAGTAGGCGTTTGTGAAGGTAATGAGTGAACAAGTTATAAATACTTACATGATAAAGTATACATAGGACAAGAAAATTCTGAGTTACTGAAGTAGAAATATATGACGGCAAAATCAGTGTAGAACAAATCAATTGAGTGTACAAAATGAACCATTTTCTAGGTAAGTAAACATAATAGTAGTTGTTAAATTAATGGCTTGCCCTCTAAGACAAATGTATTATGAACCATTGGGCAACAGATCCAAACTGACGTTTCTACTTTTCGGTAACATAGTGATTTCTATTTTTAAGGCGTAAGGCGTAAGTGTCTTATTTACTTGTCGCATTATTAACATATATGCGAACACGACGCGACGGTGTATCAAAGTGTGTTAAGTGCCACTACTTAGCAATGTGCTAACTACTTAGCACAAACAAGTAACAAATGTATTATCACTAGTTAACTCGTACAACTTCGTCTGTGACTCTCAAAAATAATAAATTATACCAGTTTTTGCAAGTTCCTCGGTAAATAGGTAATCTAATACATAATACTAAAAGATTTAACGGAATTGGACCAGCTATTCACACGTGATGTCATGACCAATGGACTTGGGATTCATTTTAGATAAAGATAGTGGCATATTTTTGTTTTGATTACAATATTCCTGTGTTCTGTGCGACTTTACAAACATATGTACACAAAGAACATCCAGATTTCGAACAACAATTTATGGGTCACACAAAGTGTTGTCTTTAAACCTACAACACTTAGCGCAGTAGAAAGCAGCAATGAGGCCGCATAAACCATTACGCCATTGGTGTAGTCAACGAGATAAGTAGAGGTCAGTAAAAAAATTATAGTTTCAATGGACGGATCTGAACTGTATAGGTAGGTATGCCATGCTTGAATATCTGCGGCGTGTACACCGGAACCGTATTGCCGTCACACCGTTTCATTGCTGTCACCGCACAGAACCAGAGAATTTCCTGAACAATTCAATATAGTCGACGATATTACTGTACTTCATATTAACGGTGTTTTCTTGTAATTGTTTTTTGTATTAACACTATGTCAATGCCTATTTTAGAGCCGACTCTTTAAATACTTAGCACAAACAAGTAACAAATGTATTATTACTAGTTAACTCACACAACTTCGTCTGTGAGTTAGCCCCCTATATAATAAAAAAAAAAAAACAGAAGAGGGAATGTGTTTTACTTTTTCATCTAAAACACTGTGAAAAAATAAAAGTGAAGATAGGTAAACAAGAAGTTTTAACAGTTCAGTTTCAACTATAATTATTTAAAGAGGTTATTAAAAACGGTATGAATTGATTTTTCATAAAAGAGTATTTGTTTTTAATCGTTATCGCTGAGAGTCTTCTTTTTTGTGAGATACGGTGTACAACCCTAGTTGCCATGATTACATGACGTACAAGTTATGTGGATGAATTTATTGTTCATAGGACGTGTAATAATCATCAAACTCACCAATGCCACGTAACATAATTTGGATTTGATTGACATTTCAAATGATACATGGCTCAAAAAAAGAACAATTTGTTAAAATCTTAATTTTTATATTTTTCTTTCCTGTGTTTGAAAAAATGTATTTTGGTTGTGTGCTGTGTTTTGCAAATAAATTTTTATTATTATTATCGTAGATACATTTTTAAGACGATAGTAAATTACTTCAAAATTATTTTGAAATGTAAATATGTATTAGGACTATTAGAATTAAGACTACGCAATATAACATGAGGGTAATTCAGTGCCGACGTCCTGCGGAAGGTTTGTGGCAGCTGTACGTTACAGACGTAAATCTATTTAAATACAGAAATTCGTTTTACCTTTTGAAAATTTATTTACATATTGAAACCTTTCAATTGTTTAATAATATAATGGAATAGAAAGTAACTAAGTGGTTTAAACATTTTATTGTTGGTTAAAAGGGCGTTATTAAGTTCAAAGCCATTTAAAGGGACGGTGACATTTACCTATAGGGTTCTCTTGAAGTCTATGGTATATAATATATTTGAAATCTATACTAATATTATAAATGGTACTTGGATTGATTTCAATTTAAACCTTTGAGTTGAATCGAAGTCAATCTAAGCTCCGGTAATTCAAATCATCTCAGTGCATTTAGTATTAGGAGTTTTGTTTTATATTTTTATGTTTGTATTTTTGACGTGTTCAAGTGCCTTTTGGGGCCTATGGAAATAAATGATTTGAGTTTGAGTTTGAGTTTGAAAGAGGAAAGATTTGTACCTATTTTTTTTTGTATGTTTGTATGTATGTAATGAATAGGCTCAAAAAGTACTGGGCCGATTTAAAAAATTCTTTCACCAATAGAATGCTACATTATCCACGAGTAACATAGGCTATATTTTATTTTGGAAAAAAATAGGGTTCCGTAAGATATTTGGGTTTTTCGGACACAAGGTGTAAAAATCAACCAGAAAAGTTAATTATTTTGCGAAAATTTTCATGATACGGGCTATACATATAAGACGCAAACGAGGTTGCGTGGGTCAGCTATGTTTTATATACAACGTGTATTTAGTATCAGCATTGCACCCGTGCGAAGCCGGGGCGGGTCGCTAGTAATTAAATAAATTAAAAGTAATCGTAATTAAAAAAAAAAAATGGTGGGTAATATTTTTACTATGACAGTATTTAGGACATTATTATATTGAATGTGTGGAAAAGATCTACTTATCCATAGTCCTACTTCTCATTGGGTCGGTAGACGTTAAATTCGATCATTAAACTTGATGTTGAATAGTGATACTTATGTGTGCTCGCGTAATAAATTTCAAGTACCTATTTATGATGTCGTCATTAAAACATGACTTCTGTTGTGTACAAAATCTCTAGTCCACTTTATCTAAGCACGAATTTCTTTTTTAATTTTCACGATAATCCTCAATAGGGTATACGTAACCAATCAGCCAGTACACATGTTTAATTAAACAAAATCTCTTAATACATTATAGCTTTATCAGGTAACTTTTAATCAAATATTTTAGTTCTTTTGATTTTAATTTAAGTTATTACTTCGGTATATCAATTATTCCGTATTGATCGGTTATTTTATAAATGTACTAATGTACATTTATAAAATAACATATACATTATATAATAGGTGTATAAACATACATAGTTATACATCGGTGCACTTTTCGCCGTGGCATATACTGTATTTCTTTTTTTCTAACTGCCTCGTTGGTCTTGCGTTGACGTATGCGACTGCCGATCAAGAGGTCTCGGGTTCGAATCCCGGATCGGGCCTAAAGTGTTATTGAGTTTTTTTTATTATAGAGATACTTAATAACAGATCGGAGTTTGGAAGTTGGGGTCTGAACCTCCGTGCCTCGGAGAGCATGTAAAGCTGTCGGTCTTGTGCCTGATGTCTCAACGATCTGTCGGTTAACCATCCTATCGGATTATGGGGATTATTATATATATATGAGAGTGCTCATGTATTTGCGCACACACTTGTGCACTATGATATCTCCTGCGCAGTTGGCTGGTCCCCGTTAAGACTGGCCGCCGTGGCCGTTATCGGCTATGAGAACATTATATTATATATTAGTAACAGAACACATACATTTTATACATAGCTAGCTGAGTCCCACGATGTTACCCACGGTTATTGTTGTATCTATACAATTACAAATAAAACTTAAAAATATAAAATTAATCCTGCATATCAATAGAAGTACAAAGTCAATAAAAAATTAAAAGTTTCAAAGGCTATCTCCAGTTTTAACTTAAGAATTGAAAGTCTGAAACTCGTAAGTCCGTACTCGTTGTAACGGACTTACGAGTTTACGAGTTATCGTAGAATTATAATTTTAGAGTCAACGAATATTAAAGCACTTCAAACCAGTAAATAATTCAAGTAAGGTAATTTTCTGAAGCTAATTAATTTAGTAGCGAGCACTGATTAACATCCGGGGAGCGAAGTCTAGGCCGAGTAATGTCTTGATAATTTTGTTACATCCTGTAATTTGAAGTGTTGAGGTATTGCCATATTCGCAGGAATATTTAAGAAAATTATTTTCATAATTTTATCTCTACTATTTTAATTAAACTTTAATGCTACATCCAAATGCTTGTAATAAAAGTTCAATCACTATTTTGCACCGCTTAAGTATTGTAAAAATCATTTTCATTAGGTATTGAATTCACATCGTTGACATAAATGTGATTATATCATATGGTAATCAACTTTCAACCGGTATATATATATTTTTACGTATGGCCCAGCCAAAATGCCTGATGGAAGGCATAAGCAGAATCCAGGAGTGGTGGTCACCATACTCATTGCGAATGCAATCAGTGCAACAATGCAGCATAGTGACCCACACCATAGCGGCTTAGTGATGCTTCTGCATCATCGAGCCTCCGACCTTGCACTCATCAACGAAACATGACAGTACGAACGCTGTCATTTTACTATGATGTTCTGTGCGAGGGTAATACCGCCCCATTCTCTCTACCTCGACATGTTAATCTCAGTAATACTTAACTATTTTCCCACGATAACAAATTAAATTACAGCTGCCAGATCGAAAGTTGATCGTAACTAAATACTGATCGCACTTTCGATACGAGAATTTACCTTGTGTGTAAACAAACGCATCGTTTTTATTGAATCTAAGTCCAGATGCACGAAATCCTTGAATAAAATTCGTTTTATTTGTATAAACCAAGAAGTCCATGAAGAGAGATTATTATTAAATATGCATAAATACTCAAACTCATATTTTATAGACAGTTAACACATAAAATGTATTCATGTATGTTATAAAAATTTTTACTCAAAAAGATTTAGCAAACTAGCTAAGTTTTTTGGAAGTATCCCATAGACTATTTTGCTGCATTCCTTTGCCATTCCTATTTCTAAACGAATCGTTGAACATCTTACAGAAATCTATTTATTTTAACATGGAAACGGTTATGCAAACAAAGAGACAAATTTAATTTACGAGTAACGGGATAACAAGATGATGAGGTGGGTGATGATATAATGCAATCTAATGAACTCGACGCATAATTTTCCAATCTGCAGACTAAAGTTCCACCCTATCCACGTCGCAGCTACATGCAATGTTTATCACAGAATAAATAACAACTAACATGTATTCGCATAACATTTAACAAAGAAAATTTAAAGTTTCTGACTTCTGAGCTAGAAATGACCTGTGTTAAGGGGAATGACTGCCTCGGTGGCGCGAGTGGTAGCGTAAGCGACTGCTGTGCTTGAGGTCTCGGGTTCGATTCCCGGGTCGGTCCAAATGTTTGTATGATCTGCAAATATTTGTTTCGAAGTTTGGGTGTTTTCTATGTATAATATGTATGTATTTACAAAAAAAAAAGTATATATGTATTTATATCAGTTGTCTAGTACCCATAACACAAGCTCTGCTTAGCTTGGGACTAGACGGCGTTGTGTGTTAAATTGTCCGAAATATTTATTTATTTATTTATTTAGGTGTTAATCGCTGTTGAGTGTTGTACACCTCTATTTATGGGTGTTGTAAGCTGTCTGAGGGAGTAAATTACTCAGAAAGAGAACGATAATTTAACAAAAGTCTATACTAATCCATCTCGTCAGCGTGGAATAGAAGGCGTTTTTTTCTAGGAACTTGTATACAGACAAGTGATGACGTTGAGGGTTGATAAAAGAGCATGGGCCCTCCGATCGTTAATGTTTTATGGGTACCTTTTGACTTAAAATACAAATTGTTTCAGTTCTGTGTAGCTTCCGTATGAAGTTCTCACGATCCTTAAAAACGTTATACGTTTGTTGTGCTAATTTAAATTTTAGTGGACAATTATTAACTCTTTTTAAACGATGAGTCAGGTGTATGTATACCTTCTTAAAACAAGTTTTTATTCGTAGACCGTCGATATATGTTATATGTTGCCATTGACTTTATCAACAAGCTTATCTAAACCGTACAAAAAGCAAAAAGAAGTCATTGCTTATAATTAAATAACAACTTTGCTTTTTGTAATTTATTAACTATATAACAAGATTTACCAGTTCCAAAATAATATTTTAATTTGTTATACTTTGCATATGTGATAAAAAAGCAGTTATGTCTCATAGTAAATCTATCTTCAATCGACAGACAGTGGTTGTACTTGGTAGCTATAAGTAGTGTCTGATAATTTCCTCGAAAAACGGCTATTAATTATGTTGGCGTTAATTGAATAAATGTTAAGCATTTTGTATATGTATATTTGACGTAATACTCTAAACACTATATTTAAATGTTCTCACATATTACCTTGTGTTATTTAACATATTATAATTACGATAATAAAATAAAAGAAATATTAAAATTTAACATACAAAGTTTACTTGTTCTCACGGTTTAGTGTTGTTAAAAATAAATATGTGTGAAAGTGTTTCCCGTTGAAAGCGCATATTCAACAAAATGTAGATACATATAATATCTTTTATTTTCAATTTATAAACCACATTATATCATTAATAACAAAGAGAAAAGAAAGAAGAATGTTTTATAATGGCAGGTGTGTGACCAAAATAGTCTCAATATATCTTAATGTTTTATTATCATATCTATTAGAAAGTGTTTTGTTTACATTCATAATATTATGGATTCGACTATTAGAGATATGGCATTAATATATTTAACTTTAAAACTTTTTTATTTAATGAAAAAATTATTGCGATTTATATTTGCGAATCCGTTTAATAGAACCGGATTATTTTATCATGATTGTTAGAATATGTAGTCTGTACAACAGTTGTTTTAAAACAAATTTTGACCTGGTTAACCAGGTCAAAATTTCGAGAATCCCAAAATAAAATACTACAGTACATATATTCAGTATAATACTCGGCGGTGTTTCCCGTCCGTGCCTCGGAGAACACGTTAAGCCGTCGGTCCCGGTTGTCATGAACATCTATGGCAACCGTTATTGGGTAGTCAGTGCCCTCAAATATACTGACATCTAGTTTAATCTTCGAATTCAGTTCGCCCTCAGGGTTGCGGAAGTCCGATGCCAGTCGTTCCGTTGAAAAACGGATATTCAGGTAAAACTGGTTGAACTAGTAGTCGACCACAAATAATTATGCATAATAAAGGGTAGGAAGATGATGACATGGAACTTGTACTATATATAAGCGATCGTTTGTCCTATATAGTTTGTTTGTTGTTCGATGAAACTCCATTAAAGTTATTCTATAGAACAATATCTATTGATGTTTTGGGTATAGGCGTTTGTTTATGTAGATTAATGAATTTATTCTTGAACGTGTCACGTAGCAAGTTCGTAATACGCAATAAATTTGATCTATAAGATGTTTTTTTTACTAGGATCATTATCTGACGTCGTAAGATAGACAAGTGAAGTATCTCATAAATGATAAATGTATTATGACCGGTCGTTTTGCTTTCGTAAATAATACTTTAGCATTCCCGGATGAATTGAAGATATAATATTTAAATAGTCTAGCTTCTAAATTCGCAGCGTTTTTGAGAGAGACAACTAACACATAGTTGAGTATATGGCTAACTGTAAGTACCTAAGTACGAATAAAAAGCGTGGACTGTTTATTTTGGCGATTGTAGTTGAACTGAGTTCAATGACATTTGAATGAATAATACTGCAGACTAACAATGTTTTTAAGCTTTTTTAAATTAAGAATATGATAAAAATAAATTGAGAGCGTAAATGCGAGATAAAGAAAGTGATTTAAGTGCTAATGTAAAGTGTTTGTTTGGAAACTAGAAAGGTATTTCTACTTAAAAGTAAGTTTCGTAGTTAGTGTTAGCAGAAGAATGCAGCTCTATTTGTGCTCTGTTTTACCCAGGTTTTTATAAATAAAAAATATCGTAATACATTTGTTTTAACATCCTTTTTATCTTACTGTTAATGGGTGAAGGGATTTTAGAATTTTTACTTATTTTAAGACAAAATTATTAACTTATTCAAGAAAGTTTCTCTTCGCATTTTTCAATGTGTTTATATTGCTTTATAAATACAACTAAAAGTGTGTAGGTGTAGGTCGGATAACAAAGCATATTGGAACCGAGACTTTCAATGAATTAATGAGGTAGGTATGTAAATAAGTCTTGAACGAGAATTGTAACAGCTGATTCAGCCCACGTTCTCAGTAAAAGATTAAATTGAAGTTTAATGGATAGATATCTATTAATTCTTTAAGAGCTAGTTTTTGTTGTTTTTTAGCTGTTCAACTTTTAATAGTCCACTGTTGGATACTGCTCTCTTCTCAGATAGGTTTTGTCTTGACGCTGTCCAGAACTGTTGGTATTTTTTTAGTTTTTTTTGTTTAGTATTAGCGATTTTAAGTTTTCGCCGTTATACTTTGTAGTATGTTCCTTTACTTTGCTTAAGTAGGGGTGGTGGCACTTTATTTAGTTTCACCTGTCCCGATGTTTGTCTGTAATCAAATCTTGAAAGTTAAATTAGATCCACTTCTCGAGTGCCGATTGAGCTGAAATTTGAAATATACCTTTAGTTCTGATGAGAATGAAATTATATATAATCGGTATTATTATTAATCCAAAACGGACGCCGTATTAAAATGGCAGCGTACATATTTCTGAACAACCGTATATTCATATATGGGTATGAGTTGAAAGGGATTAAAGTATTTTTATTTTATTGGACACCCGCAACACCAGAGGCGTCACAAGTGTGTTGCCGGCTTTTGAGGGATGGTGAGAGGGATGGGGAGAGGGGTGGGGGTAGGGTTGGGGTTTGGGCTTCCGGTATCATCACTCACTCGGTGGAACACAGCGCAGGCCCTGTTTCACACCAGTTTTCTGTTAGGCCGTGAAATTACTCCGGTCAAACCGACCCATGCATGCGTGGCTTTCCCATGGTTCATAAAATGAACTACAATACATATGGCACTTTTAGTGTAACAAATAACTTTATAAAGGTTTCAGGAAGGCAACTTCTAGTTAGTGCATAGTGGATGATTAAATCATAGTCAAGTTAGGAAGCTTGTATTCCCTCGTTGTATTTAGAATTCGTGACAAAAGAACCGATAGACCCAGGCATTAAATAAGGATTCCAGGAACCAGACCAGACTGGTCTCTGGTCCATATGAACCTACTACTGGCTCTCTGAAACATTTTATCCTTCCTAAGGTTGCCTGGAAGAGTTTGCTTTTAGTAATAAGGCCACCCTTTGTTTTTTTTATTTATCTTTATTGCGTACATAATAAAAAATAATACATAAAATAAGTCACGAAATACATTTATACAACAATTGAGTCTTTTCGCTCACGGCGATTTCTGCCAGCCAACCATATATTTGTTTATGTTTTATTCTTATTTAACTCTGTAATATGGTGTGCAAATACAGAGTATTCTATATATCTAAGTTGTTAATGTCAACTTCTACGTACAGTGTATTAAGATCCTGCCAGTTTCAATAGCTACAACTCTAATTGCTCATATTAACGGTTTTCACATCAAAGAGCGTACGTAGCTCTATACAAGGGCGGAGTTCTGTGTGTTTGTAGTTGGGGCTATAGATATATATGAGTTACCCGTATAATATGACGTTGTAACAGTAAATTAATTAACCGATAACTGGAAGAACACACTCATAGGGGGAGCGCGTTCCTTTATGAGATTAAATGCTATAAATAGGTAATATAAAAGGGCCTCAGAGTACTGGAACATAATTTATTTTGACACATTTATTATGTTATTTCATTCTTGTTGTGACTGACTAGTTTAAAATCAGAAAGAGAGTCTTATTTCTATTGTTTTGTCTTTTGTTTATACTAGTAGCGCTAGTGGTCTAAAAATGTAAAATTGTCATTTAAAAAATCATCCGTTTGTGTGTCTGAGCTTTAACAATGTTCAATACTTGTAAGATTTATTCGTAAACTCATAACTTTCCGTCCTTGGTGGTAAAACATTTTTTTTATTTAAATAGAACTTCATTTAAGATCGCAAATTGAAAATAATAAGTGGAAATACGAACAATCTCTTTCAAAAACCTATTTGAAAAAAGATAATAGAATTATCTATCACTTGCTAATTGGGTAAGCAATCCATGTCTGTTCTATGGGGAATGAGAAATGGAGAAATTTAACGTAATTTAAATGCCTGTAATTTTAACAATAGCAAATACTGTATACCGTGTTAATGTGGTTATAAAAAACCACTGCAAGAGATCATAACATAGGCTCGAGAACAGGTTTTTCTTGAGTAGATGATTTCACCATAAAACTTTGATTTAAAGCTACTTTTATTTTATTTTAAATTGATAGTCTTACTTGATACTATATTATACTTCTTTTTATATATATATTATACTAGTTGAACCTCGCGGTTGTTTTTATTTTTTTTCTTACAATAACATAGCCTATATTAATCAGTGATAATGTAGCATTCAAATGGTGAAAGATTTTTTTAAATCCGGCCAGTACTTTTTGAGCCAATTCGTTACAAACATACTTACACATACAAACCTTTCCTCTTTATAATATTAGTATAGATTATATATCAAACTTTTTTTCATCTTTATATAGTTAAAATAATTTATAAACGCCTTTGCACTAAGATATTTGATTAGAAACTGACTGCTTATTACCCACCATTTTTTTTATTAGCGATCCTACTAGTTAATTCGGTTACCTTCTTACAGTACCCTAGAAGTTACTATAGGTACTTAAATGAGGTGCATTTTTCGTGCATTTTAGAACTTCAATAAGAAATTGACTTAATCTCACCTAAATTTATATTACTTACAAGTTCCAAGTTAATATAAACAGTTATCGAACATCGACTTATCGACTGTTTGCGGAATAACAGAAAGTCTCATAGTCAAACTAGTATTTAGAGTCAATCGCCGGCCAAAATTAATTTTCCATGATCGTAGGCGTCGGAGTTTTATAAAAAAATGGTAAAGTTATTTAAAAGGAAGCGCTACAGCTTACACTGTGTACCTATTTTCCACTCCCCTACATACATATTGATAATAAGCACTTTGTATCGTGCCATTTAATACTATATATGATATATTGTTGGAATACCTTTTCACATTCAAGTGCCGATGAACTCTAAAACAAAGGAAAATCGAAATTGTAAGTTAGGTGAGCGTAGGTATGGTGTCATTCTCATTCAGTAATTTACCGTAAATAGATTTTCTAGTCTGTTTATTGTAGATTTTTGAATGCGATCTTCTCTTTGTCTAAATGTAGTGTATTGTTTTCGTTTTATTCCTGAAGTCCTTTAAAACGATACTTATTCTTTTCCTTGAACATCTCTTTTGAAATCAATATTCAAAACAAAAACATTTTAGTTACATCATTTTCAAATCAAGTACGATTGCACTGATTTTATGATGTTTTGAGGTATGAATTTGTCTTCACAGCGAATAGCAGAATAACTGTGAATATGTTCCAAATATTTAGGATGTGAAAAATGTGAAAAAAAATACATTTTCTCATAGTATTGTGTATGACATTCGATGAAGAACAGAGTTGACTAAAAACTAAGGTGAAACTGCGGGGAAATATTAGTATTAAATAAAGTAACATTTGCAATAAATATAACAACAGCACCATTACTTGGCTTGTTTACATTTTAAAACACAAAATTTAATTTGAATAATAGAGAAAAACTAGACTGGGTCTTACATTCAGCTGTTCTTTTAGTTCATTAATGTTGATTAAGTCTGAACAAAGTAATAGATTTACATTTTAATTAAATGAATTATTAGTATATCCATACTCCATCCGTACTAATATTATAAATTCGAAAGTAATTCAGTCCGACTGTCTGTTTTTCTTTCACGGCTAAACCAATGAACCAAATTGAGATGAATTTTCGTATAAAGATAGATTGGACATTGGAAAAGGACACAGGTTACTTTTTGTCTTGATAACTGACATAAACGCGGGCGAAACCGCAAGCAAAAGCTGATAATATAAACATGTACTACAGCTGCAATCTTTCAATTAATTAGTTTACAAATTGACAATAACATCTTTGACAATTAAATGTATATATTATTTTAATAATCCCAAGAGCATCCGCCAGCAGATCAAAGAACGAAATGTCGCAGAGTTAATTACATTAATAGTGTACCCACTATGCGACAATAAGGTCTCCGGTCGAATTATCTTCATTAATATGTTGTAGTCCTTAACTACCAACTAGATTCCCCACAACTTATAAGCACCTTTGTAGTGTAGATGTTCGCTGCAAACAATTGTATTTTTCATTTATGAGAGCACTAAGCTCAGAGAAGGAAATACAAAAATACAAAGTATAAACCATATAACATAAAGGTAGAGACACACGTGCCCTAAGAATTCGGTTGACTTACATCCGACGCATGAAGGCCGCTCTTTGCTTATGACATAGTCTAGAAACACACAGGCAAACTTGCTACATATATATATATATATATATATATGTGATAAGTCGCTACGAATAAACTCTATTGTACGAGCTACGTTTCGGCATGAATGGGCCGGCTCGACCGGAGTGATACCATGGCCTCACAGAAAACCGGTGTGAAATATCGCTTACGCTGTGTTTCACCGAGTGAGTGAGGATACCGGAGGCCCATACCCCAACCCCTGCCCCCATTCCCTCTCCCCATCTCCCAAAGGTCGGCAACGCACTTGTGACGCTTTTGGTGTTGCGGGTGTCTATGGGCGGCGGTAATCGCTTACCATCAGGCGATGCGTCTGCTCGTTTATATATATATATATAAACTGTGTTTTGTATGACATTATAATTACTATCAAATGCTAATTCAGTACTCAAATAATTTAAATTGAATTGTAAGAATTACACGCTAACATATGTTAACCTTATGGTGTTTTAAAAGTTTGCCACTTCAGCCATAGAATTCAAATAATTCAAACTTCAGTTTCAGAATGTTGCGCTAGTGTATGTTAACCTTAAGCCTTTTCAGTAGTTTCCGTGGAGCAAAGAAGTCCTTGCGTGTTCCGCTCGCTTTCAGCCCCTTCACAATAGATATCGTCAACAAAGTAGACGCACCAACAATATCTTCTTATCTGATAACGTAGTGAAATGTAGGTGTGTAAGATTTATATAAAGTCAGAATATTGTAGGTAGGTATGTATGTGGCATTGTGTGGGAAGCAAAGCCCTAACTCTGTGATATATGAACGGAGTCTTTTATCACCGGCTTGTAGAGCTTCAGTTTAATGACGATGTGGGGAAATTTCACTCGGTGTTTTTACTATGCCCATAGACAGAAAGCAGAAGTGGAAATATTTTCCTTTTTGGGTAACTTTCCTAAATAGAGGTGTGCCTTTTTATTTCTGTTATATGTAAAGTTTAGATATAGATAAGTAGTCTGTGTGAAACAGATAAATATAAACTTTCAATTTTTATTTTTATAACAAGTTTGACGGTTTTAATATTTTTATGAGAATACTAGCTGTCCCGGCAAACGTTGCTTTGCCATAAAAAGGAATATATATTTTAGGGGTGGGTCAATAAAAATCGCGATGGAAAAATAGGGGTTGATCGTAGAGGGTTGAAAATTCAGGGTTGTACCTATGTATTTTCTAATGCATTCATAAAAAAAAAAAAAATATCTAAAAAAAAAATTAGGGGTAGTTAGTACCTTAACACATTTAGATGGATGAAAAATAGATGTTGGCCGATTCTCAGACCTACCTGATATGCACACAAAATTTTAAAAAATCGGTCCATCCGTTTCGGAGGAGTATGGTAACTAACATTGTGACACGAGAATTTTATAAATAAGATTAGATCTTTGTGCAAAACCCTAGCATGAGTCTTGATAGGTACTTTATTTATTACTGTTATGTGATACACCAGAATGTTCACCAAAGACACACTAACTTGGTAGACTAATCTCTAAATAATGTATTACTATTCAAACCCACAAAGATGTGGTATTAAAGTTAATATCTATTGTGTATGTTGAATGTATCGAACGAAACATAGTACAGAACCTATTCAGCTATATTCGATATTATCACTCTGAGGTTTTGTATTTCTTTAACATGTAGGTGTTGAAATTAACGGTTTGTGATTTAGCTCAGTGAACTTGTGCGTGTCTCATTCTCAGTACGTAGCAGAATAAAAGAAAACAGTCATTACTCATTTTTTATGTGGTATTCAAAGTCAAAGCTTACATTATCTTGGCTCAGGGATTAAAAAACATGACAGCGACATATTATTAATACTACATTCATCTAAAACAAAGCCTTCAAAACATTTTACCTTACAGTAAAGGTTACCGCAAATAGCAACCTTTACTTTATTCCCATGTGTAAAATTATGTGACAAAGTAGCGAATAGTTATAAATTTATTGTTGAGATAAACCTTTGTGTTAATCTGGAAAGAGGAAACGTAGCTTTAAACAAAGACTATAGCTTCCTACTTGATTAAGCGTTTATTACCCATTTAACTTAATTGTCCGATGTCTAATAACCGCAACATTTTGCTCATTTTTGGTGATGAAGTGCCCATTTGGTGTTTTTAGTTACTTTAGTAATTATTTGATTTAGTACAGAATACTGTATATATATATATATATATATATACTATAATATATAATATAATACAATCAACCAAAGTAATTCTGTTCCTAAAATTATTATTTTCGGAACAGAATTACTTTAGATGATTATGTGTAGTAGGAACTCAGAGTTAAATACTTATTTTTACTTCCTGTATTTATACCACTAATATTGCTGTATCACAAATAAAGGTTTAATATATATTTAGAGCGACGACGAATATTATAAAGCTGAAGAGTTTGTTTGTTTGAACGCGCTAATCTCAGGTCCACTGGTCCGATTTGAAAAATTCTTTCAGTATTGGATAGTCCATTTACCGAGGAAGGCTATAGGGTATATATATATATCATCACGCTAATATTAATAAGATTGGAGCACCAATGAAGAATGTTTCAGAAAAGGGGGAAAATTTTCACGCTACGGGCAATAGAAGACGCAAACGAGATAGCGTGGGTCAGCTAGTTCAGTTATATGTTATAGTTATTGATGACAATTAATCGATCTCATAGTTATCATGTAAGTTAAACAGTTGGGCTATTTTTAATTACTTAAATATTGTTGTGTGAAGATGGTTTTGTAAAGATAAGAATTGAAAATGAAAAACTGCCAATGACTTCTCATTTCTGTCCTTAAGGATTCAAAGCCAGATGATTTGTGACTCTGTTTAAAACAACAGGATACAAATCTTACTGCAAAGTAAACTAGACTATTATATACATACTAATGAAAAATGTGAATTATAAACTTCAGACAATGCATTAATTCGATCGGTAATCTAAAAGCTTTTACCAAGCCTTCATGCCATTCAAATTACGTCCAGCTTAAAAAACAAAAAGCGTACGTCCGACAAAAATATTGCAAAAATCAGAACGAATCGGCCATTGACCCCGACGTTGACTGCATCGTGCATGGACTTATGCAATCACGAATATTCCGGTTCTCAATCATACTTGTATCGCCCTTTTATTTATAATTGTCGAATATAAATAAAAGTGCGTACAAGAACCATAAAACACAATAACATTGCTTCATCATGGCGTGTGACCGAGCATGGTACGGCGGCAATTGTGTTTATTATCTCGGGAATACGATGCTATAAAAATATTACATTAGAAGAAAATAATTATTAAGGTAACGGTGTCCTTGCGTATGTTCGTAGTTCATAACGTTAGATACAAACTATTTGATAAAGTTGTTTTTTTTTGTCATTTTTCGCGTGTTGTCTTACTTCTTGTGACAGTATTATTTATGTTATAATAGGTTGTAATAGAACAACCTATTAGACCAACAAATGTTATAAACTACCTATCTTGAATTATTCCTAGAAATGTTACTTTACTGTTTTTAGTGTAAACACGAAAATAGCAAATTCAGTAACAAAAAATGTTGAGATTTTTTTTTTCATCGGAAAGCAATAGGTTTTGCTATATCTAATTAAATTCTAAACTACATCTCATAAACCGCAACAAGTAAAATATATTACCATAATCGTTAGCTATTTTATATAAATTATAAATACCATTTCGATGTTACTTTATCATGACGGATATTTAACAAGTTAAGTAAATAATATGATGTATTTCTTGGTAACAGTAGCCAGTTATCAAGTTAAGGGAGTACCTTGTCAGAATCGCTGGTAGTAGACCTTCGCCGCGCCATCTAAGTGCAGGCACCTTCGCTCGTTCACCCTGGAGCCTTGAAAGTTGTGATACAATTACATATAGTCCTTTCCATTAAGTTATGTTCCTAATATAAATTATTCTATTTTTATGTGCTTAGATTACCCTCTTTATATAGTTAAAATATAAACGAAGTCTTTTATTTGAAATCAAATAACTGACTTTATTTGGTTGCTTATTTGATATTATAGTTTAAATAACAATTAAAATGAGTACACATTATGTTATGTTTATTAATCTCCTTTCGTAATTCCCTTCGAAAGATTAGTATTGAATTTAAAATTGCTGAACAATAAATTTCAGAATTGAGTCTCTCAATTTTTTTTATATTTTCGTGACACTTTTGATGTAACATTACAAAACATTATTCACATGCTGCGAAGAATGTATATCTTGTTTGAGAAAATAAAATCGTATTGGTTTTATATATTACAGGTCGGGCAACATTGTTCCCTTGAGAATGTTCTAGAAAACAGTGCCTGTTGGAATACAAACGCTTTTCTTTATTCCCACTACTGTTTTCGTGTAATCGTTTTCCTGTTTACTTTGTTGATATTTTCTTTTACAAAAAACTAGGTTCTACCATTCAAAGAACAATATTTATTGCTAACATGTGTAAAGAAATATAATTTTCGCGTATTATATTATATAAAGATTTCTATGACGAAATTGAGTTGTATTACGTCTATTGTGCGCTGTCTGAGGTTCGAATCTGCAAACTCTCGATTTTAGATTAAGGTATCTATCACCTCATATGTTAAACTGGGTGGCCTTTACTACCCCATCAGCGTCTTCCTAAAGGAATATATTCCCCGAATGACTTCTAACATTTTCCATTGATGACCGGATAATCACTGGCTTAGTGTAGTCGTAGAATAATATTATATCACCAGTTGTTATTAGGACCAGAGATTAGCTACTTTTTTAAAATATTGGCCTGCCAAAGTGACTCTACTCCACCTGATGGAAAGAATGAGTCCAAGAGCAGTTACCATAGTTATTGCGGATGCAGACATTGCAGCATGGTGATCCACACTATGGTGGTTTATTGAAATACTTCTGCATCATTGAGCCTCCGGTCTTACACTCACCAATGAAACACGGCAGCACAAATGCTGTCATTTTAGGTTGGTCTTCTGTGTAACCAACAAACTCTTCAACTTACAATAGTATAAATAGATTATATTTTATTGGTTACATGGTATCATCGAATAAGACGTTATCAAAAAACTAGATCAGTAAACGAGTTTTGACGGTCTTCATAGCAAAAAATATAGTACCAATCAATGTGGCGAAGTAATCCATGTCAATTGGGTACATCGTTTTTTGTACTGTATTATAATTCACTTATATATTAGAGATATACTTTATTTAATTAATGTTTAGCAAAGTGAAACATAAGATTGAGACTTAGATCACTTTAAGTAAAGCACTGGTTATTTTATAAAGCTCTTAAAAGTTTTAATAGTTACAAAATTACTTTACACTTTGTTTCATTTGAAGGTAATAGTAGACTTCAGTTTACAGCCATTATTGTTTAAAACTGATGCTTTGAAGAAACTTAATACGAAAAAGTTTAAGAAAATAAAAGGGGTATTTAAAAGCGTTAGTAAGTTTATAGATTGTCTAATACTTATGCCTAGAAAATCTATTGGGAATTTGAGTATATAAAGCACCTTATTTTTCCCTCACTGTGAGTTTTTGTTACTAGAAGATTATTAATTGAAAATTAACGGTATTGAGATTTACGAAAATGATTTAAATTGCTCAGGAAATTGTTTTAATCTACTCTGTTTAGCTTTTAATATAAATGTTTCGATTGAATATTAACGGTTACGTAATTACTACTAACAGATTAGAGCTTGTATGTTGTACACTTTAGACGAATGTTTACCTTTATTTGATAAATATTCACGTCTTAGCTTGTATAGTACATATTTTCCCAAAAAAAAGTAAAGTCCTTTATTTTTATTATTTTGTATTTAGTGCTTAATTTAAGGTTTGATTTAGTTCTATTTGTTCCTTCAACTACTGAATTGTAAGTTTTGTTATACATAAAATAAATATGTAGGATAATGTAATAAATTGCAAAGGATGAAAATTTTATTCAACGTAAAAGAAGTCAGTGATAATGCAGAAGTGAATACTGTTTCTGGCATACAATGTGTGTCATTTACTAAATTTTCCCTATGTGCTTATACGAGTAATTTTATATCCATCCCATCTTTTGTTGTGTCTAACAATCAATTATTTTATGAATACACGGTGCTCTGTATACGGGGCTATATAGTGTAAGATTGAACGATTCAAGTCACGTTGCCTGTGGACATCTGCGCTGACAGGCGCCTTTGTACGGTGGGTGTTATTGTATCAGAATGGAGAGGGTGAGGATAGATACGAGTATTAACAGTTCAAACACGGCTACGGAAGTTAAACAAGTAAATAATTGTAACCATTCCAATCACAACAAGCAATAGAAGTATAAGAACTTTAGTTCTCAAGAATTCTTCTCATTTTTGGTCTCCCGTTGATCTCTCTGTCCTGTTCTATTTTAGACCAGTCTTTGTGGAAGCTACTCGTATTTAGGTGGTCTTGCTATGCATCGATTCAACCTATACGTTACGATATAACCTTAGTTTAATGGGATGTATTGCTAATTTTTGCCCATAAATCTATCTTCAAGCGGAAAAATTGTCTGACTCAGTTCTACTTGAGTGTTTAGTAATAGTTTTAGAAAAAAAATTGATGTAAATCAATAACTTTCTTTACTATCTGCAGTTACGTTAGCCTTGAGTTCTTGTTCTGTATAAAGTGTGTTTTAAATTTACAAAGTGCAGGGCAAAGTCCGGTCAGTTGAAGCTTCCACATTTGTACGTTAATATTTCTGCGTTGTTTTTATGCTAATTGGAGATACTTGGTATAACGATGTACTGGATGGCTTGCTTTTTAGGGTACCGTACCCAAAGGGTAGAACGGGACCCTATTACTAAGGATTCGCTGTCCGTCTGTCACCAGGCTGTATCTCATGAACCGTGATAGTTACACAATTATTTTTTTATAGAAAATGTATTTCTGTTGCCACTATAACAACAAATACTGAAAACAGTAACTAAAAAAATAAATATTTAAGGGGGCTTCCATACAACAAACGTGACTTTTTTTTGCTCGATATTGATAACGGAACCAATCCTGTGTGACTTCAGCTCGCACTTGGTCGATTTTTATTAATATCTGGCAAGCAACTTTAATATGCATATAGGGTATGTAGGTTTCAGATATTTCTATAAGGTTGGATCATTAAGAAATGAGTAAAGCATGGACTGATATGAGTTTTTATCGCAAGATTTGTTCAGTGACGCTTTAAATGTAGATAAACAAATAAACCTTTAGTTAACTACCTATTATGTTTTACGTTTTACTATGCGCGAATGTTTCTCATCAATATGTAGGTACTATTAGTAGTGTATTGAGTTCGAATATAAAACTGCTATGAAGGATAAAGTAATAGTCTCGACACAATATTATTGAAATGATATTTGCAATATTACAACTGAGAACTTGCTCAGTATGACACCTTACAATATGTAAGTAATGAAATACGAAAAAATATTTATCTCTGATGTTCAAGCGTCTCAAAGTTGTTCGTGACAACATGTCACTGATCACCTACTGAATAAAATAATAGTTTGTAGCCTTGTCGAGATGGTGTCTTGTTTTGTGTACTTCTAGCTTCCTGTTCGAAGTAATTTCGCTGCAGGCAACAACTTGATAAAGGATTGCTTCGGTTATGATTTATATCATGAATAATAATACGATTAGTATATGTCTATCGCTTTATACGTACCTACTTCAACTTATTAGATTAGGCCTTGAATAAGTCGGCTGTGTTATAGAATAGTACGTTGATATAGAAGATTTACAATTACAAGTATAGTGTCCGATCGTTTTGAACACCTGTTTCACACCTTTTCGGTATTTCGGATGGGCGTTATAACGACACGTGGATGTTATGGACTCTGTTTAGCTGTTAAAATCGTGGCTTAAAAACAAATATCAAGGAAAGTCTCAGATACGCGCTGTTTTATACATGGTCATAAAAGTGCTCGATAGAAAAAGAGAAATAGAAAGATGTCTTTTCAAAATACACAAAAACACACTACATTAAACTGATGACCAGCCTATTTCAACATAATAATTAAACACACACATTTACGCCTGTGTGTCACAGAGTCTACACATAGCTACCTTTAAAATACTTGAAACCTTCATGCGGCTTGTATGAAGGTTCTAGAAAGACCTGCCGTAAATGCTGAAAACACGATTCTAAATGAACTAATTATACCATATACTCTTAACCGTTTCTTTATAATAAAGTGTATTTGGTGTGAACCATAGAATGAACTCGTGTTGTTTTGTAATAAAATACATCAATCCACCCAGTGGCGTAAAAAAACTCTTTATTTTTTATTGTAGTTTGAAATATATAACACTTAGATTGCCGCAATGAAGCACCGCCTCTAACAAGATCACGTACTACGCTCGCCATGTGACGATATTTTGACCAGTTACGTGTTTTATTACTCGCTGTGTTGCTGGCTGTTATTAGAAATTCAAAGTCTCGTAACTGGATAGGAACTGATCGGTTACAAATTGTATTAATTAAAAATCAATATTTTCTTAGGAGCTCATGGCCCAGTTGCACTCGGTGATTAGAAACAATCACCGAAAGTAAGCAACGACGGCGCGATCAGTACCTGGATGGGTGACCGCTGGAGGCATGGTACCATGATCGTAGTTTTATTGATTCGGAGATCACATTAAGCAATTGGTCCCGGTTGTTATCATAGGATGCTTTGATGGAGGCCTTTCTGCGGCTTGAAAACCTCCAACGGCAAGATTACGTAGCCACAACGTTGTGCCACTCGGCCAGCATGGGGCCGTATGGCATTAACTCACTCCTGAGAGGAGACTCGAGCCCAGCAGTATGATATTATGGATTTTTGATTTGTTGAATGCTAGTATTCTAGTTTAGTTAGTTGTTACGACTGAAGTCCTGAGATCCATTAATTCAGTAAAGTAATATTAACAATTAAGAACTGTCAAAAAAGGAAGTAACTTCCCTATTTCCAACAGAAAACTAAAGAAAATATATAGAGACACTCAGAAATGGATACTTATTGAACTGTTCTGTCTTTTTCTACTTTCGATAACTATTATTTATAGTTTTATAAGGTTAAGGAAACTACGTTTAAAATGGGTCCAGATGTTGTAGATAGAGATCTATGTAAAAATAACTGTTTGGTATGATGTTTTGTTTAAATTTAAGTTCGTAAATAAAAAAAAAAAACGACTAGAGTAAGTGCAGTCTGCTTGTTAAAGCTTAAGAACCATTACTGAAACGTAATTATTGAAAGTACAGAATGATGTCAATGTACCTGGATTTTTGATCAGACTTTCGTGTCACCGTCCTCAGTTCGCTGAAAACAAATTTTGTTTTAGAGAGCACGCGAGGGTTAATGGATTCTTTAATATTAAATAATAATTTTGAAATTGGAGGGCGTTTGGTATATCTAACTAATATTATAAGTTCGAAAGTAACTCTGGCTGTCTGTCTGTCTGTTACGCATTACGTACGTTACGCTTTTGATTCTTGAGGAAAGATATAAACTACACTTTACCGCGATAACCAATATACACGCGGGTGAAGCCGGTGGCAAAAGCTAGTTTTACATGATATAAAATTATAATCATTTTATTTGTTCAGCTTGCACTTTGTGTAAACATATGAATTTCTCAGCAAAGTCTGAGTATATATTCGACAGTTTACTTATTGAATGAGTGCAAAACTTAATTACTGTTTGCACAGCTTGTGAATAGCGGTACCGAATTGAGGTACCCGAGACAATAATAAGATGTCAGTCGGCCAACTGGCAGACAAATCATTCCTTTCAAATAAAGTTAACTGTACTCAACACTGACGCCTTACGAGCTTGACAGACGAACAATTACCTAAATGTAAGTGTCGATATAGAGTAATGAACGTACCGTTGAATTAAACTTTTAGACTTAGACTTTGGGTACTTTTGTTCGATTTAAAATATGACTGGAAATAGACCAAAACCTGGTTATACAAATATTGAATACTATTGTACACAAGCTTGCAAATACCGTAATGTAGAATTTAATGAAAGAAAGTGATCACAAAAGGCTCATTGACAACTTTCTTTTCTGGTACTTTTTGAAAGTAAAATGTTGTCTTGTTTCTTTTCCCAGACCCACTTTCTTTTTGTATTCACCTACTCATATTTTTCGTATTTACTTTTTTCTGTTGCGTACATCTAATTGAAGGTACCATATCATAATACCGCTTTAGTTTATAAAAGTTTATTCGTTGTAGGTTTTTAATTGAGCGAATCAAGGGTCCAATGACGGAAGCATATCGATAGGCTATGTAAGAAAGTTAACGTAGAGCCTAACGGGTGGGGGAAGGGTGCAATCTTCTCAAATTCTTATGAGTCAATTTAGGGAGACTTTAAAGTTTCAAAAATTAACTAAATCACATAGTTAAAGAAAAAAAATATTTTATGTGTAAACTGAAATTAATTGAGCTCTACAATTTTTTGTATTTGAGCTTGCTAAACTGACTACTCTGTCTGATTGAAAGATTGAACAGAAGCCAAGAGTATGGCCATCATGCTCATTGCTAATCCAGACAATTCAAAATGCGTCATGGTGACCACCATTATAGCGGCCTTGATTGAGATGCTTCTGCATCATTCGGCCTCCGATCTCGCACTCACCTAAGAAACACAACAGCACAAATAGTTCCATTTTAGGTTGGTGTTCTGTGAAAGAGTTGTACCGCTCCAACCGAGCTTTCTGTGCTGAAATCAGCATGACTCTACTATCTAAAAATTAATTCAATACTTAAATTCTATATTCTATTGTCATTGTAGTTATTTGACGCCTTCGACAAAAATTATCTATATTCTATTACCGTATCAAATTATATCCGGTTCTACTACTGACTATACAAAAATGTTATTAGATTTTAAGTGTATGCTCGATCTTAAGGCCAGTTGTGAGCAATTCGGAAGTAAATTTATGGCCTAAACACTTAGTTCTTAAATATTACTCTAAAAGCTCACCTTGGCGTGCTTATCCATTAAATGACGAACTGCAAACCTCGTTTATTTTTATTTTAGATAATTAACTAACATCAAATTTAAATATGTGTTAAACTTTAATAGACTACGTTATGATAAGTCGGTTAAAGTTTGCCTATTATTATTATTGCAATATTATGAAATACGCAGGTTTACAATAAGTTTTTATTATTATTGAAGTATCTATTATAAAGGTTTTAAAGCATAAAACGATTCTGTACTTCTTTTACTTTTTTTGAATCTTAAAAATAATAATAATAAATACGTTTTACGTTCTCACTCACGGTATATCTTCTCTTAATGTTTCTCTTTGAATTTCTTTCTCAAACTTTCATTTTAGAGAGTTCAACAACGTTCAAACGACACGCAAACAGAGCTAACTTTTATGTACATATATTTTCTTGTCATCATTGTTTTACAGTGTTATCTATTTAACATGCTTTATATTAATATTAATTTGAAATTGTAACAAAATATCTAATTAATTTTTGAGAAACAAAATATAAATTTTCAACCCGAGGGACATAATACTAGGCACAGAAAAAATAATCACAATAAATATGTATGTGTGTCAGTGTTTAACCGACAGTCTAGCAATAAAAAGCATATTGCAAACGGGCATCTCAACAAGTCTGACAGGTTATCTTAATATAGGTAAGCTAAATATAGTAACATTCTTCGCGACGCATCTGCTGTTGACACATTCTTTAAAATGCCTTTTTTTGAACAAAATATTGCTTTAAATCGCCTTTTTTTATATTTTAAATTATATTTTAGATTGATGTTTGAAGGTAATCATATCCAGTCACCTTGTATTGAGTAACTCGTGTTTCAATAATTACTGTGGCAGTTCAACCATAGCTTCAGTAACTAGTAAGGCTTTGTCTAGCGTTTAAGAACAGCTTCACTGACATCAATTGTAATAACTGCATTCTAACCTCGCATACATTATATTTCATTGTTCCCATTACTGAATGATAGGGTCTAATTACTGTAATTATGTACGTTTCATATTGACACGTGAACATTTGACTACAGTATGTTTGTCATATTATAGAATACTAGCTTTTGCACGCGGTTCCACCCTTGTGTACGTCGATTATCGCGAAAATGATGAAAAGTAGCCTACGTCCTTTCTTAGAAATTAAAGTATTTCCGTGTCAAATTTCATTGAGATTAGTGCAGTGGTTTAACCGTAAAAGCGTAACAGACAGACAGGGTTAGTTTCGAATTTATAATATGTATTAAGTATGTAGGTACGCATTATATTGTAGAGTAGCACGTTTTACACTCAATTACTTTACAAGTCTCACAATCCTAAAAATTTATTGCGTGACCTTACGAGATGAAAATATTAACGTGAGTCCGTCGTTAAAATTGTGATGGTCCGTTTAATTTAATAATGCTCTGATCTAATTATGAGTACACGTACAAATTATAATTCACCGTGTCATACTATTTAGGTCTTATTTTCGTTCTTTTGACATTAAATTGTCAACACGAAGATGCTAAATGTTGATTCAAAATTAAAATAATTTCTGACATCTGATATACATCTGACATCTGACACACAACAAAGATTGTTTTAATCATATTATTTTCATACCAAATTAATTCTGTGTAAATTTAAACTTTCCATATGAATGAAATTTATGTCTGAAAACAAAACTAAACTAAAGTGTCAGAATAAGTGTAATATAAATTTGTTTCTTCCTACTCACAGTTTGATCAAATTTTCGGCTATAGCGATGACCATACGGTTTTTAAATCAAAAATAATATATTTCTTATCTTGTATATTAATAATATTTAAGATCTACAATTGTAATTACACTTGCAATTCAATACTAAATCTAACACTCTGTCAATCGCTGCATCCCAATCGTTCAGTTAACGGCATCTTGAGCTTGAGCGTTCGATCACAGCCACTTCAATTAAATAACTTAACAAATAAGTACAGTCTATGGTATCTTCGAGTATTGTCGAGGGTTGTGCCCGCGGCGTTTATCTTCGTGTTTATAATCTATGGCTCCATTGTAGCATCAGTGTAGCCTTGACATTTGATGAAGGTATACAAGTACGCGCAGACGGGCCTCTAGCCCCATCGACGGAAGCGGGTATAGCTCGGCACTGGCAGGTATGGGTACCGAGCTGGTACCCTTACGTTTTCAAGGTTATATCCTCGTCGTTGTCGCACCAGTTCCGGACTCACTTCGCTGTTTGTTTCCCTCTTTGCCGGCCGCACTATTCTTAATACGTTGGATTCTAGTATCACATTATCGATGACTGCATCATCAGGAGTCGGTTTCGTGATTAGTTTTGCTTTGTTCTTTTGTGTAGCTAGGTATTCCGGGCTGAGTATGAAATCCTGAACTTTCGGCACTAGGTTGTAACGTGTGGACTCTATTTCTCTGTCGTAACCGAGGCGATCTCGGGGCAAGCACAGAGCCGGCGCGGCGAGCGCGATTACAAGCGCGAGGAACGCGTGCATGATGCGGTGTGTGTGGAGTGTATGAGCCGCGAACGACCATCACATTTTTATATATACCTACAACCGATCGATATTCGTGCCCAATTTATGTAGGTACTCATTTATTTTTTGTGATCGTTATACGCGAGGCGCTCTTGAACTTGGTAGTGGGATGCGGAGATGCAGGCTAATGGTCGCGGGTCGAAGGTGTATTGCCTGCTTGCCGGATCGCAATACGACTGGCTGCGTACCTCGATGCAATTATTTGTATAATTTGCTGCACCGGTGACTATGAACGCTCATGAACCTTGTTCCACTTACATTAACAAACGTTAAAAGAAGCTCGCAGCGGCATAAGGAGACCGTTACATAGTTGAAGAAATCTACGATTGTTTCTTTGTGTAATGTGAGAACAATCCTATACTGTTCTAAGTCAAAAGTCACGGAGAATCAAAATCACTTTTCATATCAAGATAGTTTTAGTGAGCTGTAGTAGTTTATTTCTTATGTTAACGTAAGACAAATCTATGGATCCTTGGATCATTCATTTGAAGCCTACGATATTATTTATGTAGAAATCTAAATGCACGTCTTAAAAAGATTTAAAAATGTGTTGCTAACGTTGTGCCAATTTCTTCGCGATTGCGGCGTAGTCCTATAGAGCTCTGTATCCCTATTAATTGGTGTGAAAGTAGATATATATTTGTTTTTCTACATGAAATTAAGTCACATTTTCTAATGCTTTAGGTTGAGCTGCGGTAATACTGTTGAATAAATTATTTAATTTGTTATTAAAACCGAACTCAATAAAATATTAGAACAGACAAATATTCATAAACACTGTTGATAATGATATGTCTATAAATTGCCTTCAATATTCTTTATTAAATTTTATAAAGTAATACAATATACTATCATAGTAGTACGTTATTCTTTAACAAAGTCGTTGCTTTGTTTTTTTTTTATAAAATTCTAACCACGCTGCAAGATTGATTATTTTAAAACAATGTTTACATATTTAAAAGTTAAATGCTGTGTACAGCATAATAAATTTAAATTACACATTTACAGACATAGACACGACTTGTTCAAGGGTAGTAAAAAGACAATAATAAATTATTCAAGCATCTACTCACTCTACATTTACCATCATACATTATATTATAATATTACTTAACTTAAAGCTTTCATGTTTTTCGAACCAATCCGCCTCCATTTAGGTTTTATATAAACTGCGTTTCGGTACTCAAAATTATGTGTAGGTATAAAATTAGCAGACTGCTCTAGACCCTTGCAATTTTTCATCACTTTTATAAGTACATATGTGAAGTGTGTGAAATATACTATAAGAAAACGTAAAGCCCTTATTCTGGACACATGAAATAATTTTCAAGTGATGAATAACATGGATTAAAACCTATTAAGTAAGGATTCTTTTTTTAATGATATTGTTAAATTAACATGCGACTTAAGTACGCAATTACTTGAGTCTCTTAACTACATTAACATATCGGTGCAGTGTATGTAGATATGATAATCCGTTTAATCACAGTAATGAATAGCGGACCTGTTGAGCCGATAATTATCTGGCCGAATGAAACAATGTGCGCATTATAAAGAATATCTTCACATATTACACTTATTTTGTCGGTTTTTTGTCCATATTAGTACTCTTTTAAGGGGTCAATATGTCCTCTTCTAGAATTTTCAACTGTAAGTCCACCAATTGTATTTTTATCACAGATTATATGCTACTTTATTTTATTGTAGTAAAACTGTCAATGTCTGTTAAATTGATTAACAGACATTGACACGGTTGCCTGGAAGAGATTGCCTTTGGGCGATAAGGCCGCCAATTGTACCGCCTAGTTTTGTGTTACCTTTTTAAGTAATCTGGTGTACAATAAAGAGATTATTATTATTAAAATACAGGTATTACCTAAATGTATAGTGGTAACAAAAACCTAATATTTTTGAAATTCATAGTTACTAACCACATTGATTTTAAATAGTAATTTTAATTTAGAATTAATTAGTATTAAGCTCCTTTATTTTGTTTTTTGTAAAAGTTACCTTACTCCTAACATTGTTTGTTAGGGGTACTTTATTGTATCTCATATGGTGAATGTTGTGTGTACCTGTAATAGGCATGCATACTAGAAAATATTATTGTATAAATTTTTTTAAAAGTGTATTGTATGTGTGCTGTTGGTATACCTAAATAAATAAATAAATAAATAAATAGTATCAAAATTAATAAAATATTAAATTATTCACCCAAAATAAAATTACAAATAGAGCGTCAGTTACAATCAAGATTTATATTAAAGAGGCAAGCATGTTTTTTGTTTACTCTTTATTGTTTACACCTGATAGATTTTTATGGCGCGCAGATTAAATGATGCGTCACTTGCACTAAACCTGTTTTATGTATAATAAAACTAACCAACGTAGAATGAACGGTAAAACATGCTTTAGTGCTTATCAGTGCGGTAATATCCATGATTGCAATTCCAAATTCCAATGAAGATTGCATAAAACCTTTTTTCACCCCTTTATATAGAGACTCATTTGACAGGTCTGCGTATTTTTTAATACGTAGTATATATAAATAGTAATGTTTTATGTTATGTTTATTAATTGATTTGAATTTTATATATTTTAGCTTATTTCAAGTCACATTACTGTACGTATGTTGATCTACCTCTATTCTCTATTCATATTTTGGAACAAACAACTAGTTTAGAGTGGAATGGAATGGAATAAATGACCAATGGAAGAAGTAGATAATATTACATTATAACATTCTACTTAGAGGCCTATGTTCAGCAGTAGACTTTCAAAAGCTGTTGATGTTAATTACATTCAAAGCAATATCTTATATATAAAATTCTCGTGTCACAATGTTAGTTACCATACTCCTCCAAAACGGCTGGACCGATTTTCATGAAATTTTGTGAGCATATTGGGTAGGTCTGAGAATCGAACAACATCTATGTTTCATCCCCATAAACGTTAAGGGTAGTCCACCCCAAAAAAAAAAAAAAAAATTTTTAGATAAATTTGTATTTTTTTATTTTTTTATGATGCAGCATTAAAAAGTACATACAACCCTGAATTTTCAACCCTCGACGATCAACCCCAATTTTTCCATCGTGATTTTTATTGACCCACCCCTAAAATATATATTCCTATTTATGGCAAAGCAACGTTTGTCGTGTCACCTAGTAGTTAATAGTTAGAGAAATAACTATACTAGCTCAGGACACCATGGTCACAGTGTTATCATGTAAACGCATGACATTAGCATTTTTTTAAACTATTGTCTCTTAATTTAACAATAATGGGCTTCTCTTACACGAATAAATACTGAGACCTCAATTTATTTCTTACTTATGAGTAGTGATACATAAAAATTTTAAGCTTCAAATTACCGAGGTTGTATACGTCTATATGAGTGTAGTAGACGTTTTTCGGGCTTTGCTTCTGTAAAACATGCAGGAAGCACATTACGAGTTGTCGACCTTCCAAGATCAGTCTTGCTCCGGTGATTACATAATAATGCTTAAAGATAATACAAATGTTAATATAAACATACACACGTTAAGTAGAATTTATTTTCCACGGTGTGTGAGAAATCTTAAATTGTTTCACTGCTATTGATACCACGCTGTTCATATTTGAACGAAAGTCGAGAGTCTGTACGTCTTTATGTGAACTTTATTCAAATAGGAATAGCTTTATGCTTATTCAATAGGATTTAAAGTAAAATATTTATTATTACATTATTTTATTGGTTCACCTGTCACATTAAGACTTTCGATATTCAAAATCATCGATATTTATTATTCTTATATTGCATGATATTGCTATTATAGATTGGAAATGGTATTCTAATGCTGGTGAAAACTTTTCTCATATATTTGTAAGTGTAAAACGTGTATAGGACTAAAACCTGATTATGTATGAGTTTATACTGCCTCTGTGGCGCTGTGGTAGCGTATGCGACTGCTGTTCTTGAGGTCTCGGGTTCGATTCCCGAGTCGGACCAAATGTTTGTATGATCTACAAATATTTGTTTCGGAGTTTGGGTGTTTTCTATTTATAATATGTATGTATTTACAAAAAAAAGAAGTATATATGTATTTATTTAGTTGTCTAGTACCCATAACACAAGCTCTGCTTAGGTTGGGACTAGTTAGCGTTGTGTTAGATGTCCGAAACATTAATTATATTTATTATAAATAAATAAATATAAATAAATATTTCGGACATGTTACACACATGTCCGAAATATTTACGGACATCTAACACAACGCTAACTAGTCCCAAGCTAAGTAGAGCTTGTGTTATGGGTACTAGACAACTGATATAAATACATATATATACTTTTTTGAAAATATATACATATCTATACTAATAGTAAAGCTAAAGAGTTTATTTGTTTGAACGCGCTAATCTCAGGAACCACTGGTCCGATTTGAAAAAATCTTTCAGTGTTGGATAGTCCATTTATCGAGGAAGGCTATAGGCTATACAACATCACGCTACTATACTAATAGGAGCGGAGCACCAGTGAAGAATGTTTCAAAAACGGGGGAAATTTCACGCTACGGGCAATATAAGACGCAAACGAGGTTGCGTGGGTCAGCTAGTTATATATATACATAGAAAACGGCCAAAATCCGAAACAAATATTTGCAGGTCATCCAAAAAATTGTTTATTTACTTATGCTGTTAGCTAATTAGATAATATCGCCTATTAGTATGTTAGATGTCACATTGCCTAAGTGAGAGGGAAGCTGAAAATTAATTAGAACATTTTTACTTCGTGTTGCGATTATATTTGATGATCATCAACAACAATATAATAATAATAATGTTCTACTAAACGTAAGCCCCTTCTTAGAAAGGAGATTTTGGTCTACTACAGAAAGTTAAGCAGAAGGGTTGGGATAGTGTTTCAAGTGTTTATTTTCTTTACAGTGCTGTTGCTACCTCGGTCACCTCTTACGACGCCCATCTTAAGATACTTAACACAGACTTACATAATTTTAACACAGTTATTACACATACCTCCTAATCTAAAATAGTTACAGTCTTCTCTTCATCCTACTATTATTATGAACGCGAAAGTTTGTAAGTATGGATGGATGGATGGATGTTTGTTACTCTTTCACTGAAAAACTACTGGATAGATTTTGATAAAACTTTACAATAATATAACTTATACATCACAATAACACATAGGCTACAATTTATAAAGATATAGCTTCGACTCGCGGCGTTGCCCGCGGTTATTGTCCTACTGCGGGCAGCACCCCGGGGTTCAGCTAGTTTTACACGTGAAACTACAAACCACAATTTATTAAATAACCGGCAATCATTTATCGTGCATGTGTGTGCTTGTTAGCATTATTATCTCATTAATTTTGTCTATCTGTATTAAGCGTAATCAGTGAACAGGTTTCGGATGTAGTTTGTACGGAAATATTTTTATTGAAACGGAAGTGAAGTTAACATATGAACGTGTGGACTCAAATGTGTATCGAAAGTGGAAGCAGCCAAGGCGAAAAGTTATAAACAAAGCACCTCGAATCGGTAATGGATTGATTGCGACATAAAACTGAGGCTTTTAATGCTATTGATTTTATCAAACATAAGCAATAAAATTATGGATTAGAGCGAGCTGCGAGCTCACTTAGTCAGTTTTTGTGAGATTCATTTAGTCTGTTTGTTCCTAATCTATTCGTTAGTCGCCTTAGCAGTTTAGCAGTATGGTCTTTATTTTTTATACACATGTAATAGATTGGTTCGTACACTATAAAAACTCAAAAATTTACAATTCAACTCAAATTTAGTCAAGCGATATACAAACAGCTCCAAGGACTGTTATATGTATTTGGAATATTTCTCATCAATTCAATCACAACGAAAATTCTCAGCATTCGTTATGAAGACTCCAATAGACTTGGATAGATTTTTTTACATCATAATTGTTAAGTATAAGTTAAATGGTATACGGTTTTTAAACAAGAATAGTGTAAATATATACACAATACTCGTTTTTCATTACATTATATATAACATTAGTTATTTACGTTTGTACTTGTAAGTTTTAATACACTATAAATGTCAAATGTTTTTTAGTTGATTGCGTATTTATCTACTGATAATATCAAATAAAAGATAAGTAGTGTGTTTTCAAACAGACACATGTATCTCAAAGATGTGTAACTATTAGACGATAGACTGTTTTTTACAGACAGTTACCGAATAAGTGGTAATAAGTAATGTCATCTAATTAGATTTTTTATTTTTGTTGCGAAAAACCTATAATCTATGTCTATAAGTACCTTCTAATTCATTTCCGCACCACCCGACGGTAGACTGGTAGAGAATGCCTGTGGCATTAAGTCCGCCATTGTACATTTGTGCATAAAGTTTTTAAATAAAATAAATAAAATGTTAAACGGTTCCAAGATGTTTAGCGCACATGAAAACTTATGCGCCTACTTACATTTAAATATGAATAGCAAAATATAAATAGAGGATGAATTTTAAGATAACCCTTGTTTAGAAAATCTAAATTTTCTTTATTGAAAATATTTGAGTTATTTCCCTTTATTTTAACAGGTAGGTAATTTATACTTAGGTAATTCAAAGGCAGTATGAAAAAAGCCATAATCGTTGTAAGTATATACGAAACGTAATGTACGAAACTCGTGTGATGAAACGATTTATTTGCAGGAACCGTGAATATAGAGCCGGCTGAGGTGATTATTATATTAACGATGTATTTTATGTAACATAAATGTTGTCGCTTCCTCAAATGGCATAAAAAACAAATTGTATGAAGAATATATTATAAAATTGTTTTTTAAGCCTGATTTTGTAAAGATGCAGAAAAAACTAGAATCGTGATTATTGATTATCTGTATTAATGAAATCGTGTTTGAGAATTCATGATTGTTTTGAGCGTGACGTAATGGATGCACAATTCGAACTTAATCTGAAAAAGCTTTTGTATTATATGAAGGAACCAAATGATATAGTGAGTTATTACTTGTGTCAGTACATACATGATTTGTGCTTTACAGAACCTTCCTTTCTAAAGAGAAGATCATATTCAAGAGTGGAATATCACAGGCTATAAGAAGACGTTAACCTAGACGGACCTAAATCTTCAATTCAGTAGTCTTTATAAAGTAAAAATTTTCGTATTAGCTGAAGCTGTACCGTTGATTTATAACAAGCTTCTTTGACACAAAAGATATAAAAGATACCTGCTGAAAACTATGTAGTTAAAGGAAATTTGTTCATAAGCCAAGTCAATTATGTCCTTTCCTATGACTAGTTACATGAAGGCTATATTCAATTTGATACTATTAAGTTTTTCAACGCTAAAGATTGTAAAGGAAACACATCACACATCTCACACACTACAGTCGCCTGGTCCCAATCTAGGGAATTCCTGTAACTATGTCAACCAGATTGCTGATTGCTAAATATAATTATACATTTCTAAATACATTCATATTATAGATACATTACACCCAAATACAACAAATGATGGTGTCCTTCACAGAAATATTTGCCTTGAAATTGAATTCACGACCTCTGGCTTTTTTTTTTAATTATTATATAGGGGGCAAACGAGCAGACGTATCGCCTGGTGGTAAGCGATTACCGCCGCCCATGGACACCCGCAACACCGGAGGCGTTACAAGTGCGTTGCCTGCCTTTTGACGGCGGCTTAGCAGTCGTGATCACTAATCTCTAGACCAGAATCGAGTTTTTTCTTGCAGTAACGTAAATATTAATGACGAAATCGACATGTTTCGATTATTGCGCTTATCCTTTGTTTTGGTACACTTGCACATATTATAATTATGACGAATAAATAAATGCCTCGATAGTTACATGATCTACTTCATTCATTATGCAAGGCCATTAAACACATGTGTTTAGGAATGTAAGTGTGCAGTGTGTATGCAAACCATCATGTTATTGATTTTATAATTTGTTATTGTAGATATTATTAACTGATAGTGAACTCTCGTATGTTAAATTTGAAACTTAACGCTTAAAGAGAGGTTGATCTGGTAATCTTTCAGTTCATCTGTTACACGGAAATAGTACAGTATTTAGTTCTTTTTAACTGATAAGTCAATTAATAAGTGAACGCCATGGTTCAAAGTTCAAGTTTCATCTTCGGAAACTCTTAATTTTATTTAACTTCCCCAAAAAAAATTATCAGCTTATATTTACTTTATTTCGTAAAGGATTTTTAAGTAGGTTTTGTAAAAAATCTATCAACTTTTATACAAATAAATTGCCAATTTTCTTATCAACTTATTACTGAAGAAAATGTGTATTAGTAAAGTTGTGAACATGTCACATGTTTTCAATAAATGACCAGGGTGCTTTCACTATAGTGTGGTTGAGGAGCCGCCATAGTGTGGGTCATCATGTTGCATTGTCTGCATTCGCAATTATTATGATTACCACTATTCTTCACCTTGGCATTTTTGTTTTGTTTTCTGTAGTATAGCTCGATTATAAGTGCTTGTTCGCTCTAAACGTCCCGAGAGTGCTTGGAATATTGGAACTAGATAGAGTTTAGACATAACTTTTAAATTAATTGAATTAAATAACTATGACTAATTAATTGAATTAAGTAGCGTATGCGACTGCTAAGCCTGAGGTCTCGGGTACGATTCCCGGGTCGGTCCAAATGTTTGTATGATCTGCAAATATTTGTTTCGGAGTTTGGGTGTTTTCTATGTATAATTTGTATGTATTTACAAAAAAGTATTTATATCAGTTGTCTAGTACCCATAACACAAGCTCTGCTTAGCTTGGGACTAGATGGCGTTGTGTGTTAGATATCCGGAATATTTATTTATTTATTAATTTTATTTATTAAGAAAGCTTTTTCTTTATTTTATTTCAAAATATTTTTAATTGTTCTTTTATGCCATCCGTACAAATCGAAATGAAAAAGTGATCGCCATAAAGTATTTGAACAAAAAAGTATTAATTAAACCTTTATACAGTTCCATTAAAATACCTTAAAACTAGTCCATCACCCAAACTAATGGTGTCGATTAATTCCATTATAATTATAGTTTGAGGACTATGGCTTTTGTCTGTCACTTTATTACTCCGGGCCGTATAATTATTCTTCTCCATATTGTATGTTACACAGTAATGATGAGCAACCGTCCAAGGATGAATGGACAATATGTGTTCATCATAGCTTCCGTGTTTTTGTTTCTTTCCGCGTCAACCGCAACATCACTAGAATATTAATACAAGCTATCCTAATTTAATGCGCGAATCTTTGTTGTCTAATACTCGTAGATATGTTATTGCACTTTATATTTCGTTATCATCATGCGGTTAGTCGACTGATTTTAAGATACTAAATGGAAGCTACAGTTTTGCAGGCACAATTTCAATTTTGTATTAAATATTTATATCACAGCAGTTTCTTTTTAATTTAGACAGGATAAACGACACCATTCAAAGTTAGTTCTCATTTATTTTAGTTACCACAATATTTTAATAATCAATATATCCAACGTGCACGAACGTACCATGTAACTGAATTATGTCCATACTAAAAAATTAACAGAAAACAGGCAAAGTTACAATTTCTACGAATTTACAAAGAAAAATTCATAAAAGAACTCTAAAACCTAACGAATAAACACGTGGAGAGTAAATAAAGAAATTTATTTGCGTATACATTTACCTGCATTATGTATATTCTTTGGAAAGATCGTTAAGCAAATATTTTGTTTGACGTCAAGTTCGTCAGCTTCATTTTGCAAATCTTCGTGTCAGAAATATGCGTCCACGCATGTCCTCGGGTGTTGGCGGTCATTGCTTCTTGATCACCCGTGGCAACATTTATCTCAATCATGCGCATGTGTCGTTCCTGCTGCGTTTGCGCAACGTTTCTTGCACATATTATTCATAACAACAAGATTCAGTCTTTGTTAGAGTATCCTTTGTTAGGTGAATTACATTCGTATTGCATTTATCGTACAGCTCTGGGTGAATTTATTGGGTGGCTTATTTATATTACTGCGTTTCGGATATATCAAGTTGCCCCACCCTGTGAGAGCTATTTGGGGACCGTTTAAAGAAATTATACTGAATAATATTAATTGAATATTAATTTAACTGAATATTTATCTTAAAAATTAACGGGAAATAAAATATTAAAGACGAAATTTATTTGAATATCAGAAGGTTAATTTATGTCAATAATAATATACTAATACTTCATCTGCAGAACCTATATAAATTGTTTAAATAAAATTCTAATGCCAAGAGCTATTTTTATTGTTAAACATATGATGGATGTGAGGACCGAGAGAGGTTTAGGACTCTCCCGGTCCGCCAGGCCGGTGAACTGCCAGAACGCGCGCCCTCGCCTTTTCGGGACAATAACGAGAACATCGAGATTCCAAGGTTCCAAGGTTTTCCTTTCTAGGGTGCACCTGGTTCCCAGTTTCTAGTACTCGAGAGTCTAGAAACTAAGAACCAGATAGTCCGACTTGCCACCAGAAGGTTGATTGGTATTAAATTAAGATATATGAAAGATAATTAATTTGTAGTGCAATATAATTCTATAATAACTAGAGGTTTCAAGTTGAGTCAGTAACATAATAATCTATCTCGGATAATGATTATACGCTATTGTTATGGATTTGAAAATAAATTACACTGTTTCACTTGCATCCAACGAATTCATACTAACTTAAAACTAGTTAAGTAGAGATTATCCCAAAGAATTAGTTTAATAATATATAACAATAATTTTAGTTTTTATTTAATATAATGTAATAAAACCAAGATCATACAATGGGAACAAAAGAAATGGCGAAGAAATAAAATAGACTAAAATTAAATAAAGCATTAACATTAGTTATAGTATTGTTACGAGCTGGGTATTGACCAAATTAAAGTAGTCGATTAATTACCAAAAATAACACAATATTTATTAATAACACTTTTTACAATAAGAAAGCACTAAATCACTTGTTAGTCGCACTAGAAGATCTCTTCGATGTTTATCCGCTGTATCGTGAAACAATACTGTCCCTACGGCCAACACGTTCCGCTTTTATATGGCCGTGGAAATTACTCGAAACTACGAAAATATTCGATCGATGTCTCTAGGCTAAATAGATTACTCTAGAGCTGCTTGTAGCGCCATCTAGCGTCGAGTAATCGTCATAATGCACACAGTTGCGCGCTTTCCGACACTAGATGGCGTTGTCCTCGACAGTTCTCGATTCTTCTAGTGGACACTAGATTCATCTGGTTATGGCGCAACACTGCCCCCTCCTAAGACATGCTCGTCCCGAGCATTATCGGTTCCATAGTATCGCGCCAGTCGATCTACATGAACTATCTTTGGGGCGCCTCTTGGACACTTCTGTATCCGGTAGGTAACATCATTGATTTTAGTGACTACCCGGTATGGCCCATCCCATTTTGCTTGTAGCTTCGTAGATCTCCCTTTACTGCGAACTGGATTATGTAGCCATACTAGCGAACACTCTTCGAAGCCCTTATTATTCGCTTTCCGGTCATAACGGGTTTTCATCTTTTCAGACATTTGTTGGCCCGATTGTCTGACATGCTCATAAATGTCATTCATCTTGTTCCGCAAGTCATTCGCGAACTCCGTTATACTTCGCGGGGTATCAAGGGGTATTCCAGTGATCAAGTCTGCAGGCAACCGTAGTTCTCTTCCGAAGTTTGCAAAAGCTGGTGTTACGGAAGTATATTCGTGGACTGCACTTCGGTATGACAGAAGAAACGGTTGGATGTGTTTGTCCCAATCTTTTTGCTTACTTTCAACTACTTTTGCCAGATACCTCTCTAGTGTTTGGTTAAATCGTTCCACCATTCCGTCCGATTGTGGGTGGTAAGAGGTGGTTCTGGTTTTGTGAGCACCCATCACTCGACACATTTCTTGAAATATTTGAGACTCAAAATTTCTTCCTTGGTCACTGTGGATTTCTAAAGGCACTCCAAAACGACAGAAGACTTCGTGCACTAATTTATCTGCAACTGTTGATGCCTCTTGGTTGGGAATGGCAAAGACTTCTGGCCACTTAGTGAAGTAATCCATTACGACCATGAAGTACTTGTTTCCGCTTTCACTTTCAGGAAACGGTCCTGCCACGTCTATAGCAATTCTTTCCCAGGGTGCACCAACATTATACAATTTCAATGCGCCTCTGCTACGTGTATGAGGTCCCTTCACGGCCGCACAACTGGTACACTTGCGACACCAGTCCTCAACATCATCACGACAATGAATCCAGTAGAATCTTTCCCTTATCTTTAACAATGTCTTTTTCACTCCCATATGACCTCCTGAACATTCGTTATGGTAGAGTTGCAGGACCACTGGTATCTTAGCTTTAGGAACAACCATTTGCAGATGACAGCTGTCTCCTCGAGTGTTTTCCCATTTACGGCACAAGACTCCATCCTGGATGACTAGACTATCCCATTGAGCCCAATAACTCTTCGCGGTCGAACTCAGCGATGCAACTTCGCTCCAGAGTGGCTTAGGAGTCTCAGCTTTAATCCACTCGAGAATTGGTTTGATATCTGCATCCTCTTGCTGTGCTTGCTGTAGGCTTTCCTTCCATTCGTTGCTAAGGTCCGTCTTTACCGTGCTTATAGAAACAGCTTCCTTTACTTCTTGCTTGGCGTAGTGCTTGCAGTCTTCAAGGCAAGGTCTTCTTGATAATGCGTCTGCGTTACCGTGAGACTTTCCACTGCGATGTCGGGCAGTACTATCAACCGCCTTATTCTCCTGAAACCGCTCGTATTCTCTTCCTATGCTTCGCTTAAGGCAGCTGGACCGAAGGTGACCTTTTTCACCACAGGTGTAGCATCTAGGGCTGTACCCTTTAAATCGGTCCCGCAGAGGTGATGCCACAACCTCCCGGACCCGATGAGACCGATGGTCTTGTCTCACAGCTTCCACCTCCAAAGCATGGGCCAGAGCGTCCTTTAGAGTTTCATGGTGCCCCAGTCTCACAGCAGCTCTAACTTCGAGGTCACGAATGCCATCGATGAAAGCTTGCACCAGATTTCCGCCAACGAGCGCAGGTGCAGACTGGTATGCCTTACGTACCAGTTTCTCAACTTCTAGAGCCCATTGTTGCAAGTTTTCACCGATGCGTTGGGCACGATCCTTCAGCTGTGCACGAAACACGTGCTCCAGATGAGCGTCACCATATCTTGCCTCCAATGCCTCCAGCAGTTGCTCATAGGTTACCTTCTTACCGAGGGCTTCGAGGACGGTTAGAGCCTGGTCTCGAAGACCCAAGGTGAGCGCGGTCATAGCTTGTTCCTTTGTCCAGCCGTTTGCCGTCATAACAGCCTCAAACTGAATCTTGTAGGCTGACCACGAAGATGTTCCATCAAACGGCGGTACTTTGAACCCCCGCACCGAAGGAGCAGCAGTTACTGTAGTCGAGGCTCCCTCTCCAACTTTAAGGTTTCCTAAGGCCTTCTTCACGTCAGCAATCTGAGTTTCGGCCTCAGTGATACGGTTCTCGTGTTGAAGAACCTGATCCTTCACTACCTTGAGTTCTTTACCGAAAGTCTCATGAATGCCTTTTAACAAGAGCATCTGTTCCTCCTGGCGGCGTGCCTGGTCTTCCTTATCCCGTTGCATCTGTTCTTCCAAACGGTGGGCCTGCTCCTCCTGGCGGCGGGCCTGCTCCTCCTTGTCCCGCTGCAGTTGCTCTTCCAAGCGGCGGGCCTGCTCCTCCTGGCGGCGGGCCTGCTCCTCCTGACGGCGGGCCTGCTCCTCCTTGTCCCGCTGCAGTTGCTCTTCCAAGCGGCGGGCCTGCTCCTCCTGGCGGCGGGCCTGCTCCTCCTGGCGGCGGGCCTGCTCCTCCTTGTCCCGCTGCAGCTGCTCTTCTAAGCGGCGGGCCTGCTCCTCCTGGCGGCGGGCCTGCTCCTCCTGGCGGCGGGCCTGCTCTTGGAGCATTGCCATTAGGGCCGTGATATCTGGAGCTGCTGCCGATGTGGACGGCGTGGTTTCCATAGCTGGCTGCTGATCTTCCGATGTAGGCAGTTGTGCACTTCCAAATCGCCTCTGATCAGCCTCTTGCTGGCGCTGACTCCTAGTTCGGATACCTTCCGTGTCTTCCTTTGGTAAAACTGGCATACTTTAATCTCACTTCTGACACCAAATTGTTACGAGCTGGGTATTGACCAAATTAAAGTAGTCGATTAATTACCAAAAATAACACAATATTTATTAATAACACTTTTTACAATAAGAAAGCACTAAATCACTTGTTAGTCGCACTAGAAGATCTCTTCGATGTTTATCCGCTGTATCGTGAAACAATACTGTCCCTACGGCCAACACGTTCCGCTTTTATATGGCCGTGGAAATTACTCGAAACTACGAAAATATTCGATCGATGTCTCTAGGCTAAATAGATTACTCTAGAGCTGCTTGTAGCGCCATCTAGCGTCGAGTAATCGTCATAATGCACACAGTTGCGCGCTTTCCGACACTAGATGGCGTTGTCCTCGACAGTTCTCGATTCTTCTAGTGGACACTAGATTCATCTGGTTATGGCGCAACAGTATTCTCAGCTATAGAGCTTCTAAATTTATTTAGTGAGATATGGTTGTCTATATCTCTCAGAGAACAAATGCTGTTATACTCTACAGTAAGTTGATATTTCTTTAATTGTGTGTGATTGTGACTTGCCTTTCTCTGGTAACGGGATGAAAGATTAGCAGGCTGAAAAATGTTGATTCTTACTGACTGCACACCACCACCGGTGTTCATCTACTCAGAATACAAGCAAGTCGTCAGGCAAAAAAAAGGCTAGAGTCAGAATCGTAATTTCATTTATCTCCAACCCTCCCTCGGTAGCCGCACGTCTCACCTCAAGAAGGGTCTAATTACATACTATGAATGTTTTATTATGTATATGTATATATATGTATATGTAACCCTTTTACGCCTGCAGGTTTTGCTTAGATTTATTTCTACTTATTCTGCTGAGAAAATAGTGTATGGATTTTAAGTTGTGGGGGAACGGGTATCATGTCCCTTCAACACAAAGGGAGGATCCTCCGACCAGGCGAGGTGATCATGCCTGGCGGGCTACAGCCCAACAGTTGATGTTGGGATGTTGTACATATGATAATCGGCGCGAGAACTTCTATTGCGCGATTCAGGATTGGTAGTTACTCCGTGTAGTGCGTTACTTCGTAGTTCAGTGTATCTTTGGTAGATGGCGCTGTAGTAGGTTATTGTACGACTGCCTCGGTGGCGCAGTGGTAGCGAATGCGACTGCTGTGCATGAGGTCTCGGGTTCAAATCCTGGGTCGGACCAAATGTTTGTGTGATCTACAAATATTTGTTTCGGAGTTTGGGTGTTTTCTATGTATAATATGTATGTATTTACAAAAAAAAACGTATATATGTATTCATACCAGTTGTCTAGCACCCATAACACAAGCTCTGCTTAGCTTGGGACTAGATGGCGTTGTGTGTTAGATGTCCGAAATATTTATTATTATTTATTTATTATTATTGTTGTGTTATATGTGGAAGTCGCCACATCACTCCACTCCAAGATTATTAAGAATACATATAAATAAAAATGGTTACAAAATTTTATTAATATAATATCAATTATTTAAATATTTTTGTAATCATATTATTTTAATTGCTAACAAAAAAAAGAACAAGTACTTGATAACATTATTTATAAGAACTTTTGTTGTTGCAGATGCCTTGGGATTCTTCTGAAGAACAAATGGGAGCTCCCCGCGAAATGCGCATCCATGTTCAGCGCGTGATTGCAATCCCTGCCCCTCACAACATGCCACCTCCACCAGAGAACATGAGCCCCTTCCAGCCTCCACCACCGCCCCAACAGAATCCCGAACAGAACGAGGTAAAACTTTGATGCCTGATTATTTGTTTTATTCTTTTTAAACGGTTTTATTTAGCTCACCCGTTTGTTTTATTCTTTCTTGGGTCCAATTTAGTAATTCAAATTTCACCCTCTTCCTGTCAACCGATTAATCTGAAATTTTGTATACACTTTGGATTTTGGTGACAATACAATTATGTTTATTCATTATCATTATAAATTCTAGATGGCCGCCGCTACAAAATGGCGGATAATTTATGTTTTATTAATCCCATCAATATGGGTATCAAATGAAAGGGCTCAAAACGTAGAATAAAATATAATATAAACAATTGAAATCCAAGATGGCGGCCGCTACAAAATGGCGGATAACGTAGGTTTTATCAATCCCATCAATATGGGTATCAAATGAAAGGGCTCAACAAGCAGAATACAATATACTATAAAAAATTGAAATCCAAGATGGCGGCCGCTACAAAATGGCGGATAACGTAGGTTTTATCAATCCCATCAATATGGGTATCAAATGAAAGGGCTCAACAAGCAGAATACAATATACTATAAAAAATTGAAACAAGATGGCGGCCGCTACAAAATGGCGGATAACGTAGGTTTTATCAATCCCATCAATATGGGTATCAAATGAAAGATCTTTGCAGGGACTACGTATAGAGGAGTTGGACTGCAATAAACTAACGGGCAAGAAACCTTGCAATAATGAAGCACTAAATGAATTAAACAGAATGCGAAATAAAAACTAAAAACTAGAAAATAATAAAATAGATACAGTCGTGGGAATTATAAACATATGCATAGACTAGACTAAAATAAAACCGTGGGGTTAACATGGAGTGTATAACTATTGGAATTTCCATGAGCAAGAAAATAGTAAGTAATTTCCTCACCGTCTGCGGGCCAACTGCCTAACGACGAATTAAACGATTCTTCTATCGCACATTAAGTCGATAATTTGTAGACAATTGACGTGCGTGTATGTTCAGGCGATATTGACAATTATATTAGTACGAAATCAATGCGCCAAAAAACATGTTCGGCCGGTTGTTGACTTGTTTATAAACGGTATAATGAACTTTCATCCTGAATACTTATGTTCTTCTATATTTAAAATGAATCATTTTTCGTTAGTCTTACTTAAAATCAGAAGTGGCTGGATCGAATTGGTTGATATTGTTCTTAAAACATTTGTGGAAGTCCAGGCAAAGTTTAAACGGTAAGTGAAAATGTTTAAATAAAAAAATAATTCTTACAGTTAGTCGATAGTCCCCATAATAATACCAAAGGCTTCACTTTTGAAGAATGTGAAAATGAATAAGGTATTATTTTAAATCGATCTCGAATTTTATGGAACTTTTCTGTTGAAGCACGTCCGATATAACTATTACGAGTAATTTAATGCAGTGCAGGCACATGACCTGGTTTACTTAATATCTTTAAAGGTGAACGTGGTACTTAATGCATTTTTTATGCCCCGTGCTATATACTTCCACAGACTATAGTAAATAAGTACACAGTACACGCATATTAGGCTTTGTGCACATATTATATACCTTCTTTGCGGCGTACATCAATATTTCAGTATTTGATTTGTATTTTTTTATGCTCACCTGCCAGAATCACTCTATTCAACCTGATGGAAAGCTTTGTAGAATCCAAAAGTGGCAGTCACCATTCTCATAGCAAATACAGTATATTCAGCATGGCGACCAAATTATGGCGGCCTAGTGAGATAGTGTTTCAAGTCCCCCTTAAAATACGTAGGTTCAAAATCAGAAGGAAATTTTAAATTAAAAATAATATTTAAAAAATAAAATAAATATCTGTATTGCAATGTTTGTACTCTGACTGCTTAGAAATATGCAATTAGATGATCAAGTCATTACGTTCTTGTACTGGCTGACATTAAAGTCCTTGCCACTTTGTGTAGAGATTTATGGAACTGTATTTGACAATGTGTAGGTATTTCAAAGTAGAACTTTTTTTTTTAAGATAAATTAATTAAATGTAAAAGTATAGAAGTGTATCAAGCTAAACTATCCTATAAGAACTTGATACAATCAGATAATGCTAAAAATATATGATGATGTCAAAAAACATACAAAACATTTTCATATTAATAGTTTTGAATTTATTAAAGTGGGTTGGGACTAACCGTCATTTCGGAATAGGTTAAACGTATTTTAATTCATGGGTAGGTTATCCGATCTACTTTCATAGTGAAAGTGATCGTATATTTACGAAAGTGATAAAATTTAGAAATTAATGAGACTATGACCAATAAAACATATCATTAGATACAATGAAATCTAATTATGGAGGATTTACAATTAAACGATAAAATCGTAGACAGTTATCAGAGTCATTAACTAGTTCATTCACGCATTGTTTTATTTTCTAATATTATTGGCCCCTTGAAAGATTTTTATTCCTATTGCTTTGATAATCGTATAATTTAATGCATTCATTCCTCATACCTTCTAGCTACACCACACATTCAGATTAACATTCGCGTGTCATCTCTCATCCAATTCCATGCTGAACCTACACTCAGATCCTTTTAGGATGGCAGGCCTGATGATCGTTTTGTATCTGTGACTACAAATTGTTACTACCGCTAACTTATTTATTCTGAATTGATTCAAAACATCCATTTTAAGTATGTATTCGATTGTTTTGATTTGATGATTGATAAACAGGCTATAAATTAATTTAGTTTATTTTAATCTAGCCAGTAATATCGCCAACTAAAGAGTAATTTACACGTAAAATGAATGAAAGAACAAAACGATTCAGCTAGCGCCAAGTATCAAACTATTTCTTTAGTACCTAAGTATTACGGTTAGAGAATCATATCTTTTTATAACAAATTTCTCATTATCATTATCTGAAGCGTATTGGTAGATTGGCTTCGAGTAACACAACAGTTTGTCCAAGTGGCCTGATGTAAAAAAAATAAGAGATGACACAAAAAATATTCCGTTAGTAAGCAATTTACAAGTTGGGTAACGAGGGTAAATTGGCTTTATTATTATACGGAAGTTTAATGTACCTGTAATACTATTGTGGGCGGACGTGCTTCGATAAATAGACCTGTCAATAAAACTCATCATTTTCAAATTAATACAAGTCGAGACATCTGGGTAGGTAGGTATGTTACTTGAAATAATAAAGGTGATATAACCGTAGATTATATTTTGAACTTTAAATCTATTTAGTAAAGAGTATTTTAATAAGCAACGACCGGTTTATTTATAGAAAGAAAGAAATTTTATCTTTAGGCTCACTCATATTACAAGCACATGTTAATACAACGAATGAACGCACAGTGTGTTTTAGGCTTATTCCTAAATAGAAAATTTTATGAATAAATATACAAGCTTTTTAAATGAATCCTTTGTGAAAGGCCGAGAAAGGTGGCATACCTTTTGATTCATTTCTAAAGCTGGTTAGTTTTAGCAGTCACTATGTGTTTACGGACGGAATACATTAAAATGCTAGTTACATTTACTAAAGTGACAGCAAAAACTTTATACTAAGAGCACTGAAGCGTTATAATTTAAGGTCGAAGAACCCACAAGCAAATTAATCAAATTGGTCAATGTGAACTGGATTACAGATGTAAGTGCAAAGAAATAGGTAGCAAATACCATAATACAATTCTGCATGCATTGTTAACTATACTATTTTAGCCACATTGTAAATTACATATTTTAACGTTGTTCAATTTTTCACTTATGTTGAAAAAGAGAACATTGAGAATAATAAATACTCCGGACATCTAACACACGACGCCAAGCTAAGCAGAACTTGTGTTATGGGTGCTAAGACAACTGATATAAATACTTTTATACTTTTTTTTTGTAAATACATACATATTATACATAGAAAACACCCAAACTCCGAAATATTTATAGGATGCAAATGAATGTTTCATCGTGTATTGTGATTTCACTTTGTGTTTATCCTATTTCAGCAACAAACTATCCTTCATCAGTTTGTTCCACAATCTGCCCCCACACAGGAACTAGAACAGCCCGAGGTAGCTATACCTATTTATGTTTCTTTTTTTACTTTAGCCAACTAATAATTATAAATTAAATTAGCTTTGGCAGATCCGGAATTTTGATTGGATATGTTTACTTTAATTAATTAATACAAAAAAAGAACCAGAAGGATGAAACATTTGAGATTATTTTGCAACATATAAAACTGGCCAATATTTTTTATAATTCACTTCTTTTCAACTATTAGATAAATTCGTAATTTCCTTGATATTGTTATAGACTGTCCAGATGCAGAAAATTCCCATGGACGGCACCCCAGTACAGATGAACTTGCCTTGGGGTCTGAGTCCCGAAGAACTGCACGTTATCCACCGCACCGCAACAGACGTTGCCGCCAACCAACGCCGTGAACAACAGATCGACAATGACATGCAAGAGGTAAATACCAGTCACTTATTCCAACTGTTAGGTTCTAAGCTGAGTTCAGAATATTTACGTCTTTATATTTTAAAAGGGTAAGATTTATATATTTTTCGATTAATCGTTTATATCCTCAGTACTATCGATAAATTTGAGTAAAACTCACTTTGATGAGAAATCGTTTGAAACCGTCAAAAAACAAAGATTTCTCTCCTTTACAGTGCATGCTTCATAATCATATATTGAATACAATTCTTTGGAATTGATTATAACTCGGAAAAAAATTACAAGAAATCGTGTCACTTATGACTGCAAAAAATGATTCTCTGTGTAATTAGATGGCAGAATAAAAGGTCGTTATCATGAAATTGCGTATTTAGGCGAATTTCGACCTAATTAAATCTGAATATCTGTCAAAAAGTAAGCTTATGGTACGTAAAACTGAATTTTTTTTTTTTTGTTTCATTAAACACGAATCTATGAACTACAAGTCATATATATGAATAATCCCTTTGTATTGGATATATTATTCCTGTAGGATCTTACAGGTAATATAACATGAAGTAACGGAACAATGACCGTAAACATAAGTGACAAAACATTATTGTGTACTAAAAAGCTATAACACCCCATTAAAATATTGATTAAAAGAAGCAGAGAGTAATGAAGTGGGTATAATAATAAATATAACCTAATATATATTTATACTAATACTAGCTGTCCCGGCAAACGTTGCTTTGCCATAAAAGGGAATATATGTTGTAAAGGTGGGTCAATAAAAATCGCGATGGAAAAATAGGGGTTGATCGTAGAGGGTTGAAAATCTAGGGTTGTATGTATTTTCTAATGCTGCATCATAAAAAAATAGAAATTAAAAAATTTGTCAAAAAAATTAAAAAAAAAATTTAGGGCTGGACTACCCCTAACATTTAGGGGGATGAAAAATAGATTACAACCGATTCTCATAGATACTGGATAATCACAAAAAATTTCATCAAAATCGGTCGAGCCGTTTCGGAGGAGTTCGATTACGCATCCCGTGACACGAGAATTTTATATATAAGATACTCGTATAAAGGTGAAGAGTGTGTTTGTTTGTTTGAACGCGCTAATCTCAGGAACCGCTAGTCCGATTTGAAAAATCTTTCAGTGTTCGATAGTCCATTTATCGAGGAAGGCCATAGGCTATATATCATCACGCTAATACTAATAGGAGCGGAGCGCCAGTGAAGAAAGTTTAAAAACGGGGGAAAATTTTCACGTTACGGGCAATAGAAGACGCCAACGAGGTTGTGTGGGTATATATACCTATACCTAGTATATTATAAACCTATAAAAGCTATTTTGTTGCCTTCATTAAACCATTGGTATCTCGTAATTGCACCCTGCTACTAAATTACACGCTGCCATAAGCACATGTTTATGTCCTTTCGGAAGTTATTTAATTCTGAAAGTCTTAATGTTATAATACTTAAATATATATTATTATATATACAGTTTTGTGTTGTTTTGTGCGATTCACACACTGACATTTGCTCTCTCGCTCTGGCTCACTAATTACAGGCGAGTTTTTGTACTTGTGTCTCTCTGTCGTTTTTTCCGTTGCATCCGGTTTGAAATCACAACGATACTAAAGAATAAAAAAAAAATACCGACTTCAGGAACTAGAACAACTAAAAATGGGATCACACGGGAAGCACCAGCTTCTAAAGAAAAAATGAAACATTAAAATCGGTCATCAAGATCCCGCTCTAAACCACATACGGAAGATATTTTAATTCATTCAATCCAATTAACAAGTGACTCCGTGCTGATTAACTTGTTTTGACTTATAATTGAATTGCGCGTTCTGTATTATTCACATCATTAGTAAAGTACATAGGTTTAGATACCCTGATTCATAATAGCTTGTTATGAAATATAAAAACAGAGGAAGACGTGAAGAGGAATATCCTCTGCGGTGTCGCCAACCGCATAGAATATTGATTAATTAGTGTAAATGAACGTGCGCAATTTGATGTCGATTAAATAAAGAGGAAAATGAATCGTGTCTTTGGTAGGTTGAAAATATTTTGGCTTTAATAAAGTTTGTAGGAATAGTATGAAAATATCTCTAGACGTCTTGTCTGTGCATAGGTTTTCGGCCAACAGGCATTTTATGTTAATACTAGCTGACATACGCAACCTCGTTTGCGTTTAATATTGCCCGTAGTGTGAAAATTTTCCCCGTTTTTGAAACATTATTCATTGTTGCTCCACTCCTATTAGTAGTAGTGTGATGATATATATCCTATAGCCTTCCTCGATAAATGGACTATCCAACACCGAAAGAATTTTTCAAATCGGACCAGCGGTTCCTGAGATTAGCGCGTTCAAACAAAAAAACTCTTCAGCTTTATTATATTAGTATAGATTATAAAGTAGAACTCGAACTAAACAAGACAGGTGAATAGTTAGCAAGTTACAGAGTAATGATTAAATATGTTATGTTATGTAAAAGCACCAACAACAAGATTAACGCATGATGTTTTGGCAGAAGTTTGTACACACGTAAATGTTAAATTCGGAGACTATTGTGAGTTGTCAGTAATGAGAAAGTTAGAAAGTGTTCATACAGTAAAGACACACAATGATAATGTTGTCGGGTCATGTCAATTGAGTTATTGTTTACACCACACTAATACTTTAAATTCGATAGTAACACTGTCTGTTACGCTATCACGGCTAAACCGCTGCACCAATTTCAATGAATTTGATATTGAAATACTTTTTACCGCGATAACCGATATAAACGCAGGTGGAGCCACGTGCAAAAACTAGTAATATTATAAATACGAATGTGAGTTTGTTTATTACGCTCTCACACTTAAACCACTGAACCGATTTTGAAATTTGTTTAACCCATGGAATGCTACACTATTAGCGAATAACATAGGCTTTTTACAGCAAGAACCGACGTGTACATGTGTTAAAACGTGTGGGTAAAAAATAGTGACAATATGTTAACGTACAATTTTTCCGAGGCATTTTGTGTTTAAAAATAAACTGTAGATATCTATGAAGTCTACACTTCAGAGCGTTCTCATTTAAATTGATAAAGGGGAGGCGTACACTCCCACGCACATTTTCGCACGCTAATTAAATAAAAAAAATACTGTTGACGGGCATGAGTAATTTTTCATTTGTGAATAAATTACTTTTGTTCTATTTTGCTTTACCTACTTGATATTTTACTTTTATAAAAACATTTACCCTTTTGTTAGTAAGTAGTGATAACTGCGTTTAAGCCGCCCTTTATTTGCTGTAGCTTGGTTCTTGTAGCTTGGTTATGTAAAAGTCAAGAAATAGTTTCAACATCAGTTTTTTACTACAAATTGTCAGCTATACTCTGACGCCGTTTCGCCATTTATTTAACAATTTATTTAGTGACTAGCTATGTATGTCGGTTATCATGACAAACAGTCCGGTCCTTCTCCAAGGTCCAATCTATCTCTATACCGAAATTCATTTAAATTGGTTTAGCCGTAACAAACAGACAGCCAGATAGACAGACAGAGTGTTAATTTTGAATTTATAATATTGATTGATTTTCTCCTAGCCGATTACGGCCACGGTGACTAGTCTCAATGGAGATCAGCCAACTACGCATTAGATATTATAGTGCACAAAAACAGGTGCACTCTCTGTTCCCTCTCTCTCTCATAATCCAATAGGACGGTTAACCAACACGACCGGGGGAGATCAGGCGCAGGACCGACAGCTTTACGCTCTCCGAAGCACGGGGGTTCAACTTCCAAACATCGAACAATTATTAAGTATTTCTATAATCTCAAAAAACTCAATAACACTTTCGGCTCAAACCAGAATTCAAACCCGAGACCTTTCGATTGTTAGTCGCATACGTCAACCGCTAGACCAATGAAGCATAATATTACCTGGTATAACACACAGTAGTTGATGGAATTTTAAGAGAAACATTCAGAGGGATTCGCTCTTATTTGTAGACTTACTTCGTATGATATTTTATCTGAATAAAAGCCCCTTGTGTGTCTAAACGTGTACCTGACACCGTAATACACACAAGGGCATCGTTCGTATTTATAACACTTAACCCTATACATGCCTCAGGGAGCAAATTATGTCCCGTTCTGAGTTACATTAGATGCTGATATTGTTTCATACATATAACATTCTTTGAACTGACTGAAAATTAGGGCAAATGTTTTGGGGACAGCAACGGAAACACCGGGGTTTCCACAGAGGAGGCGGGCATTTACAAATCGTAGATGGCTCGAGGTACGTCGGGGTTCCAGGGTTCCTTTCTAGGGTGCACCTGGTTCCCTGGCATCTAGTACCCAAGATAGCGTGCGGTTTTAGTCGGTTCGAGTCCGACATGCCACCAGCAGGTGGTATCCGAGGGGATTTCAATGTAATTGTGTAATTGTAGCCAAAATCAGATACAAAAGATCAAGGCTAAATTAATTTTAGTTTCTTTATTGTTCTTCTATATGAAGCTGTGGACTGCAGTAGGTTGATGATTATTATTATTTTTATTTACATTCGAATTGTTAGACTTAAACCTCTATGAAGAAAAAGCTCAAGAATTCTTTTTAAATAAGATGAAAACAGATTTTTTTAAAAACTTAATCAAATCAAAAAAAATATAGTTTAAAGAAATTAAAAGACAAACAAAGAAACTAACATAAAGGTGAAGCTTATTAAAGCGTCTTAAAATCATGAATCGCCTATTGTGTGTCCTGAACGGGGGGGGGAGGGGTTCCATAACATATAGTTCTAAAATAATGGTCGACTGAAACTGTTTTATTATTTAAGGCTTAGATCATTTATATATCTAGATAGAGTGCCGCACTACAAACAAATTTAAACAAACGGGCTCAATTTACTATGCGTGACAGCCACGTCATTCTCAATAGCCGTTGTCATTGCGCATGCGCAACAAAACACACACAGCTGTGTATGACCAGTGGCCATTTGTTGATTGTTTTATTTTTCGCGGCGCTTTAAAGGGTTATCAGCCTGTCTCAATCATCTAAGTTCAAAATAAATACCATATTTTATAATACTGATGTGTAATTAATATTACGGTTTTAAAATCCTTGTATATGCATAACACAAATATATAAAAGAAGAAATACTGTTGAAAAAAAAAAACGCTACGGTGGAACATACAAACATACTTAGACTCCCAAAACTATTACTCTTCCTTTTGGCTCCGCCATAGTTGTAAAAAATACATACATTTATTCAGTGCCTGCGTTGACTAAGAAATCCTTTAAAGATGTCTACCATTTATACCTTAATCATTTCGTTCAAATGTCTCAATCCGTCTTATCCTTTCTCTTTGGTGGCCTTCTTTCAGACCCTTACAAAATGGCAGGCCTGGTTAAAATCGAATCCTTTTAGTTTAAAAGGAAACTTGACAATGATCGAACATTCGAGTCTTGAAAATTCCTAAGTTATAAACACCTAGCTTCCATGATATACCTATTATATTATTTTTTTATGTAAAAATTAACACAATGAATGTGGTTGCACTGGTCATGGTCGACCTGTGACGTCATTATATTCCAGGGTACAAAGTACTTATTGACGTTGAATCCTGTTTAGTTATTTTACACAACTTCCTGCTATTTGAACCCAGTGTTTGGGTTACAAAGATTACTTATATCTTTTGAATTATTTCTATAGCCTTTATTGAACTTACGTTGTTTTATCATTTTTAATTGGCTTTGTTTTTATCTCCGATTGTTTTCAAATAAAACAGCCAATTTGAAAGGGGGTATATTGATCAGTAGGTTGTATAAATGGTTTCTTGTAAAATTTTAATCAAACTGAATTAGTCAACGAGCAGGAGTAGTTTAACGATTACTTCATTTGAATTAAGTATGAAAAGTTGAAAATCTGTAAAGAAATGTAGCATAGTTGATATTATCGCAGGTGAAGACAATCGTGAACACGCTGGCCGCGGCAGCAGAAGCGGAAGCCGAGGAAGAGGCGCGTGCGCAAGCCGAGGAGCAGCAACACCAACAACAACCTGAAGACATGCGTCCAGACATGCTACAAGCACCACGTGGCCAGCGCACACTTCTGTTGCCTCAAGACCTCCCCGTCGATGAGAGGCCGCACTGTTAGTATTTGTAACTTATTTATTTACTTTTTTTAGACTAGTTTTGCCCCGCGATTTCACCCGGGGTTACTGTTGTACAGCAGGTAACGCTGTGGGGCTCAGCTAGTCCTTAATATAAATCGTAGAAAGCTTCGCCATCATTGTTTTTTGCGAATACTAGCGAATTAGATGTTAGACGGTTCTAGTTCTACGGACTTAAAAGATTTTTGTTTTCCGTACGAAACTTTCTCAGTATATTTCAGAAGTAGGGTAGGGTAAACACAGTCAGTATTTTTATTATTATGTTCTTATATAAAATACCTAGTTGTGGATACCTACAATCAGATATCTATAACAAACAAAAGAATTACAAGGTACAATTTTGTGAAAAAAATGGCTTAGATAAGCTTATGTAATTAAAAACAATTGAACAATACACAATCTTTATTCATACTTTATATCATCGCGTCCTTAGAAGTTTAATAGATTTAAACCGTAATCTACATAGATTCCTATAAAATAAAAGTACGTAGGTTTCCTTCTATGAATGAGTAGACAAAGTGTCTACCGCAAAATAACGCAAGTAATTCATCACGTTTCCAATAAACCTGCGCCCCACAGGACACGTAACACTAAACATACCTAGTTTACTTTCAAGTTTCAATTACGAAGTTATTTGAAGTTACCTATCTCGAGCAACGCTTTCTAAAAAGCATTAAAACGTTATTACGTGCAACATACCTACCACATATATGTACTGAAATATATATTTTACGTTACGCTCATTGTACGCTTGCGCAAATGATTCAATTTTGTTCATAAATGTATGGAATCAATGCATCAATGTTTTGTTATGACGTTGTCACATTAAACTATCGTCCGTAAACCGACTTTATTTTACAGACAACCAATTTGTTTTTATAGGTCTCGCTTCGTCAATAGTAGCCCTCTATATATAAATTTAGAACCAGTAATAAAAATTCACCGAGACTGTTCTTCTTGATTATATAAACGTGGATCTAGATATAATAAGCCTTTGTGTAGGACGTTGTTTCGTTATTTTGTGTAGAATCCAAGTTTTGTCAATACAGTACGTGTACAGGATTTTACGAGCAAATGACATGTATGTGTATGTACATCATCGTTCATAGTTGACATGTTTAGGTTGTATAAGCGTCAAAGAATAAAACTAACCAAAACCTGTGTCTAGTACTATCGACCAACTTGAAAGGTGACCCAATTTGACAATTATTCCTTTGTAATCATAAATGTAGTTAGGTTTTCTTCGCTATTTGCACATAGTACGTTTTAGATATAAATATAAAAGCGTCATTACGGGTTAATGTCAATGCAATTTAAACCTTTGTCACCACTGAACAAGATATATTTTTGATACAGCAGTCTTATTTGAATTTCAAATAATATAATCGTTTATAATCCAAACTCTTTTCATTGCGAAGAAAAAGTATTATAATTTGTAAAATGAAATGACATTATGTGTAAGATGTCAAGTAGTAGTCAATCTGAAAATATTAAAATAAAAATCTAAGAATATATTTATATCTATAAACGAATCGTATAATGGCCAATTTGGTAGAACAAAGAGCTCGGATTGTAGTGCTCAGTGAGCAAGGTTGCGGCGTTAGAGAAATATCACGTGAGTTAAATATAAGTCGTAACACGGTCAGAACCTGGATCAGACGGCACGCTGAAGAGGGTATCCTTGAAGACCGACGACGACATAATCATGGGGTTCGTCGAATCACAAACCAACAGAGAACGGAAATGCAACACCATTACGAAGAACATCCTTTTACTCGTACCCGCTATTTTGCAGCACGTTACGACGTTTGTCTAGAAACAATCCTACTACTATTATAAAGGCGAAAGTTTGTAAGTATGGATGTATGTATGTATGGATGTTTGTTACTCTTTCACGTAAAAACTACTGAATGGATTTGAATGAAACTTTACCACAATATAGCTTATACATCAGAATAACACATAGGCTACTATTTATAAAGATATAGCTTCGCCTCGCGGCGTTGCCCGCAGTTGTCACCGTACCGCGGGTAGCACCGCGGGGTTCAGCTAGTTAGAAATAATTTGCACCGCACTGGGCTGCATTACAGACATCATGCTAAGAAAGTTCATTTAACGGATGCACACAGAACTGTGAGATTGAATTTTGCACGTAATTATTTAGATTTCGACTGGACAAACACCATCTTTACAGACGAAAAACCATTTCGCTCTTCTCAACATGGTCGCTTAACTTTGTGGCGTTACGATAGCACGCGATACACAGAAGACCACGTAGTGCCTAACCAATCATCTGGCCGTATTTCAGCTAACATGTGGGCATGGATGGATGCTGGAAACATAGGCCAACTTGTTCCTATTTCTCCTCGTCATAACGCTATCAACTATGTCGATTTATTGGAAGAATCAATGTTACCGACTTTGCGAACAGTTTACCCCCGTGAAGATGTGCCAGTATTCTCCTATGTTCATGATAACTGTCGAGTGCATACTGCCAGAATTGTCTCAAATTGGTTTACGGAGCATGAAGATGAATTTACTCTCATTCCATGGCCGTCTAGGTCACCAGATCTTAACCCAATAGAAAATTTATGGGGTTTGATGGTTCAAATGTGGGATAACAGGAACGAGAGGACTAAAGAAGCAATCGAGCTGCATTGTAACGAAATCTGGGATTTCATGAGGGGAAGTGACATTTGCAGTCGTCTAATCGGGTCTATGCGTAATCGATTATTAGACGTTATTGAAAACCATGGCGCTTACACTCGGTTTTAGGTTTAACCAGTAATCCTACAGACCCAAACAATTGGAACCATTATAACCCAAAAATTAACTATTGAGAAGTTTTCTTTTTTATTCGCTTTACGAAGTGAATGCCATTATTTTTAATTTAATAATATGAAATAAACAAAGGTCTCTAATTTTACTGTTTTATTTTACTAATATGTATGACTAGCTGTCTCGACAGACTTCGTTCTGTTAAATAAATGCTTATCTATTTTTGTTCTACAGTACCCTATGCTACCTTTACGGTACCTCTACCCTCCTACCTCAAGTCTACCCGTTATCTATACTATCTACACTAATATTATAAAGAGGAAAGATTTGTATTTTTGTATGTAACGAATAAACTCAAAAAGTACTGCACCGATTTTATTTTTACCGACTGATTAAATAGGGTTCCGTAAGATATTTGCGTTTTTCGTTTATATAATAGGAGCGGAGCACCATTGAAGAATGTTTAAAAAACGGGGGAAATTTTTTACGCTACGGGCAATAGAAGACGCAAACGAGGTTGCGGGGGTCAGCTAGTTCGAAATAAAGTCAATCCTATGTCTCAAACAAATATACAATTAAATCTTTCCTAATATACCTATAGATAAGGACGTTCACTGGCTAACAAACTTTTTCGTGCAATACTTATCATAGTATACGTCTATGTCTATGTCATGGCTTTGTCAGTGTCTAGTAGAATGATAATGGTTCATCACTTATGAAATGTATGTTCAAGCTAATTTCAACCTAATGGTATAGAATAATTGTAGGAAAATGGCTCTAAGGGGGGTCATGAATCAGTTTGGTCCACTGTACATAACTAATGAAAGTAATGGTCGGAGTTTGAATCCATGAATACATTAATTAACATAACAGTATCATTATTCCAGATGCCTAAAAATAGTACAAGCGGAATAATTAACAAAGTAATAATTTTGTTGTGTAAATTTTCAAGAAGCAAACATCGCACGCTTGAAGAAAATCAGAGAAAATGTCGTCATGAATTTATGATGTCCTTTCTCATTGTATTATAAATTCAGGGTTCCTAAGTTTGATGTATTTTACATCGCGAATTAGTCAACAAAATCGGTGCTACGTGACGAAGTATTTGTTGGAAATAGGTAATAGAAACGTGTTACAATATCAACCTACTTGTTTACTATATAATTTCAAAACAGCACAATGTCAGTTAATAGGGTAAACATCATAGTCTGCGGTTTAAAGATGTAAATAAGTAAAAATAATAAAGTCAATATTAAACATATCATATAAAATTCGACTAATATTACATATAAATAATTTTTGTATTTATTTCAGATTTGCAGCCACGTTCTGTTCGTAGTGTGGATGCTATGCTGAACAGTGAAAAGCGCGTTAAGCGCTGCGCGTGCAGTTGCGCTTAGAGCGAGCGCAGACAAAGATGGCGGTCACACTATGGTCGAACACACACGCCCTCGTACCGCTCTCCGTCCATTTTCAATATCAATAATTTGTAACATTTAAGAAACTTGTTAGTTAACAATACAGCTTGTCTTTAACATTTCTGTAAATAAAGTTGTTAAATCATGAGCTTCCAATGATGGTCTTTGATTACACGTCGCGTCGCTGCATAAACGTTGTAGATATTTATGGGAATTTTTAATGTTTGTTAAATAAATTATTAATTTTATTATTCGTTTTCCAGTTTCTATATTCAAATAGAATTTATTGGATTGTTTTCGTCTTTAGAATGCAATAAGTAAGATGTAATAATTATTGTAACATTAGTAGCGTATATGTAGGATGTATACGTTTGTAATAGTCGGTCGGCGATGCAATATTCGTTTTCGAAATGAAGTTCACAACGACGCATGGAACACACATATATTCAGTTTTTGATTCAGTTTGTGATATGTATGTTATATAAACCATGAAAAAATCTGATAATTTTTTGGGGTTAGAATTAGAATTGCATTTAATTTCTTAATTCCTGAATGTGCATACCTTGCTCCTTAAATAATTTAATTAAAGGTGATATTGTAAAATTAAACCTGTATTCTATCATTGTGATCCTAAATTAAATTTGTACTAGTTTAACTTTTATTTTAGTTTCATTTATTTCATTGCCCTGATTTGGTATAAAAATATACCTAGTATGAAGATTTACTGTTTTAGCATAATGTACGAAAGTGAAAACAGAGTGCTATCTGATAAAGGAGGATATTGACAGAGATAATTTATTAAAACATGACTTGCATGAAACTTATCTCTGGCTCGATTAAAGCATTTTATTACACGCCATCCTAATAAAGATTTATTTCACTAAGAATATTACAAACACAATTAATTCAGATAGACTAGTTGTTTTCGGATAGTTTAAGACCCTAGCTACTACACTATACACTTACACAGATTTGAATGTAAGTTGTTTTATGTATTCGAGTAACGAGAAGTGTAAATCGATCACCATGGAGTTTGATATACACGTTGCCGGGACTCCACGAAAACGTAAGGTTACTTTTATGTCGATAAAATTTGGGTCCCAAGGGATGGAAAAGTATATTTTACTCAACCGAAACCTCAGATGAAAGCCAATTCAAATTTAAACTCAAAATAGGCTGAAATGATTGTTTTGATACTTTGTTATATATGTCAAAAATAAAAAATAAAGTAATACAAATAATTCTGTTTTGGTCTCTAGACCACTACAGTCTAGAATATTCCACAGATAAAGATTTAGAGAAAAATATATTCAAATCGCTTTATTATAGGTTAAAGTAATAGTTTATAAAACATCTGCCATCACCAGCATGACAGTGGTAGAACAACAAATTTATTTAACCCCTCACCTAGAGGAGACCATGAAGGGAAGTTATGCAGCTCTGATGCAGGATCTTTAAGTTGTAAGGTCACCCCTAGACCCTGTTGCACTTTTTCAATTTTTTCTCGATATTTTTTTAGGTACATCTAATACTTGTTTTTTATATTTGCCAATAAAAATCCTATTAATTAGTATGTACATAGTCTGAAGACTCACTGTATATAATTCTCTAAGCTTTCGTGAAGCTTATATGGTATCATATTGCAACTAAATTTTTTTTATTAGGTAATACGTATACTTTAAAAAAATATTATCTTATAATACTTTAGTGAATATCTATTTATAAATAGTCGATTTGGAAGTATAACATATTCTCATTACATTTTTTTTATGAAATAAGGCGCAAACGAGTAGACATATCGCCTAATGGTAAGCGATTACCGCCGCCCATGGACACCCACAACACCGGAGGCGTTACAAGTGCATTGCCGGTCTTTGGGGGATAAGAAAGGGGATGGGGGAAGGGGTTGGGGTAGGGCCTCCGGTTTCCTCACTCACTCGGTGAAACACAGCTTTGCTGTGAGGCCGTGGTATCACTCCGGTCGAGCCGGCCCATGTATGCCGAAGCGTGGCTCTCCCACGATAAGATGCATACTTCCAGCTCGTCCGCACGTGAAAAGGTTAAAACGAATTACGTTAACTAATTGTTTTTGTTTTGTAGATGTCTCCAACGAAACCTTTTGAAGATCCTTTTATGATCTCTTATATTTCAAAACGCCATGCTGTTTATTTTGCGTAAGAGTGCTATTGGAAATTGAAACGGGTCACTGTTTACTTCTGATCAATACAACTGAGATTGAAGTAATCCTTATGGCATGAAAAATATCACGGACAGTGACGAGAGACATTGTAGGTAATCTATGCAGAGGTTTTCTTAGTTATTTAAAGTTCAAAAATTTTAAAATTAGAATGTAAACGTAACATTTAGTGAAAATCCTATTTAAATTACGAATATACAGAATAACTGGCATTTGTGTATATACCTGTATAGTTCTAAAAATAACATCTATACTAATATTATAAAGAGGAAAGATTTGTACCTATTTTAGTATGTTTGTATGTTTGTAATGAATAGACTCAAAAACTACTGGACCGATTTTAAAAATTCTTTCACCATTCGAAAGCTACATTATCCACGAGTTACATAGGCTATATTTTATTTTGGAAAAAAATAGGGATCCGTAAGATATTTGGGTTTTTCGGACACAAGGTGTAAAAATCAACCAGAAAAGTTACTTATTTTGCGAAAATTTTCATGCTACGGGCTATATAAGACGCAAACGAGGTTGCGTTGGTCAGCTATGTTTTATATACAACGTGTATTTAGTATCAGCATTGCACCCGTGCGAAGCCGGGGCGGGTCGCTAGTGTACTATAAAATAACCGCGCATTAATCTAGTGTTTGCCTTAATAAGGATGTTCTCAAATTTTTGTAACATTTTTTTGTGATAGCTACAGCTGCTATTTAGTGCTAAAAAGCTTAACTGTGAAAGGAAAAACTAAAATTTGCTAAATGTTGTATTGTGATAAATTGTTCTGAACAGAGTACATAAATATGCCAAACGCTATCTAGCTATCGGCTTGTGCACCGGTTAATGTAAAACATAATGGATCTGCCGGGTCGAATACTAACTACAGAAACTTATTATTATTGATAACGATTAATCATTTAGATACCTCCACTACTATCATAGCGGGAAATTGTGCTCATGATTGTATCTGCGAGTGTAGCACAATTTCTCGCTCAAAAAGAATAAAAATAAAGGTAAAATAAAAACTTAATGTCCAGCGATGGGGTATTAAAAGCTCTTGATGATACATATGTAATACTGAACTACGCATCCTGGTCAGCATCTCGTACTGCATTGTCAGCAGCGTGAACAATAATAATAGCGCGGTGAACAAATTAGTTTACCATAAAAAAGGTTATAGTGAGCCAACCTTAAAAGACAGACATATGCTGTTCTTGTGAAACTTAAGCCGTTTAAGCACCATACTCAATGGAAGCTTTCAAAAGCAATAATTTTTCCCCGTTTTTTGTAGCACTATTTATTGATCGTATGATGATATGTAGCTTATAGCCTTCCTTGATAACTGGGCTATCTAACACTTTTTTTTTTTAATTAAAACTAGTAGATTGGCGCGCTCAACAAACAAACTGTTCAGCTTAATAATATTGGTATAGATAAGTGTGGAGGAACGAGTGTCATGTCCCTCCAACACAAAGGGGGGATCCTCCGACCAGGCGAGGTGATCATGCCTGGCGGGCCACTGCCCAACAGTTGATGTTGGTATGTTGTATATATGATAAACGGAGCGAGAACTTCTATTGAGCGATTCAGGATTGGTAGTTACTCCGTGTTGTACGTTGCTCCGTAGTTCAGTGTAACTTCGGTAGATGGCACTGCAGTATGTTATGTTGTATGTGGAGGCCGCCATATATATAGCCAGAGTTAGTTTAAAATAAATGCTCGAGACTTTCTAAAGTCGTACGAAATTTGATGAATAGATTTTAATTTGAAAAGGTTTTGGTTTTTAACCGTTGATGATTAAATAGATTCAAGAGTCTAGGCGGTTTGTGTTAATTTTAATCTTTACACAATATTCTAGCCGCGAGTTAATATCCCCAATCTCCAAGTTTAGCGCCAACTTGTATAATATAAAGTTTCCCAGTTAGTATTAAGTATTCTGGTGTTGTGTTTGTGTTCACATCTTACTGAAATTCGTTGATATATGTTCGACTTAGCTTAGCAAACAAATATCAGATGTTTTCTTACGACACTTTGTTCTTTTGACGCGTAGAAGGGTATACAGTAAACACTCTCTTTGTGATAAGTTTTCTGAACTAGATACAACGAATAAAACCGAGAAAATGAAGCCTCCCGCCATAAAGAATACCCAGACTCAGAACAAAAATTTGTGTCTCATCTGGGATTTGAACTCACAACACTTGGTGCAATAGAGAGCGGTGGTGCGACCGCCTTAATCACTAGGTCAAACGTGCACACTGTCTGATAACGGGGATGTACTTCCCTCGTACAGAAAATAAACGTAAATTGACAGCGTTCGTGCTGTCGTGTTTCGTTGGTGAGTGCGAGACCCAATTATGCATAAGGCCGCCATTGTGTGGGTCACCATGCTGGATTGTTGCATTGTCTGTATTCGCAATGAGTATGGTGACCACCACTCTTGGATTCTGCTTATACTTTCCTTTAGGAAGAGTAAAGTCATTTTGGAAGGGCATATATAAAAAAAAACGATATTTAAAAACAACAGACCGTCCGTGCAGACAAAAGACTGTCTGAGAATATTTAAAAAAAAAATTGATTGGTGTTTTTTCGACTCTTGATTGAAATGAAGCTACATATGTTTTTCGTATTGTTTGTTAGAGAAAATACGTCTTGAAGTTTATTCAACTGGGCTGTATCTTGACTCTTCAATTCAAAAGAATAGGTCCACTTCATACAGGAAAAAAATGTATGAAAAAGGTACTCTACCTGGATGGACTATATAAACATATGCCTATATATATATATGCTTCTTGCAAATATATTTCATAAGGTGGACTTAATGCCTACGGCATTTTCCTCCAGTCGACCTTTAGGCGGTACAGAGACAGGTCGTTTTATGTAGTTTACATTAAAATGGTTGTGTAAGAAGTGTTATAATTTTAATGATACTTTTAATACAGCCATAAGACTTGATTAAACCCAAGACAAAAAGTGCACGAAAACTATGAACGTGAAATGAATTGAGAGTTTTTGCTTTAATATTGCTAGCTCATAGTTAGGCATTATTTTCAAATAGGTAGCATTTACAATGTAATACAGATTATGTACTTGACTGCCTCGGTGGCACAGTGGTAGTGAATGCGACTGCTGTGCTTGAGGTCTCGGGTTCAAATCCTGGGTCGGACCAAATATTTGTGTGATCTACAAATATTTGTTTCGGAGTATGGATGTTTTCTATGTATAATATGTATGTATTTACAAAAAAAAAACAGTATCTATGTATTTATATCAGTTGTCTAGTACCCATAACACAAGCTCTGCTTAGCTTGGGACTAGATGGCGTTGTGTGTTAGATGTCCGGATTATTTATTTATTATTACTATTTATTATAATGATAGCTTCACGATCCAGTTGCCTTTATGGAAAGTAAGGTCAATGAACTACAACATAATATTTGGCAAATATAAGGTCATCAGCACCTTCCCAGTCTCATTATTATTTCTCAATAACGATTGCCAACTAGGACCAGCGTGCAACTATATGGTATGAGCAATATTAAATCAATACGAGAAAGCGTTTAGACTTAAAGAATCTCGTATTGGCCGAGTATCTCAAATACATAGATAATAATAATAATAAACTTTATTTTTAAAATAAACCTAATACAATACTGGAGAGAATTTTCGTAAGTAAGTTACATTATTCGTATTTAAAAAATTGTTTACATAGATTTATTTGTAGTTTGTTCCGTACCTTCTGAACTAGTGGATACTGTATCTCTATAGATGTTTTGTTATGACATAGATTCCGTTTGTTTTAACTGTGAACTCAATGAAACATCACATACGTATAAATATAAATAAAGCTCTTGAAAAAACTTAAAAGGGTTTTTTCGTAAAATGTCTCCGAACTTTTGTTCTCTGTATAACACTTTAGTTGAAGACCTCTTTCCTCGAACGTCCATTACTTTAATGTCAATTTCCCAGAAATTCCAAATTTGTATCTTTGTATTTTGGAGGATTTTATCCTTTACGTTAATTAACGTATGGGCGTAGTCTATTCTTTCTATATTATTAGTTAATGGACTAATTCTATAATTTTGATGCTTTAAATATTTACGGCACATTATCCTGTTCGACAGAATTCCCCCATTTTGACTCACAGCCTATGACTATTGGAATACGTAAGCAGTATTTGTGGCCTGATATTGCATTTTTCTATTGGTAGAAGATAAAGCAGGTCACATTTACAATAACAACTGATTATCTCTTTTTAATTTCTCTAATAAATTTTGCTTATTGCATAATAAAAACGAAAACATTTATTTACATGGCATGTTTTTTGAATTGTAGAAAAACCACCATCATTGACGTAAATATTTAAGTAGGTAATGAGGAAAAACACAAAATAGCCTTGTAAACAATCTGCATGTAATTTTATTTAGTCATCCTCAATGTATTTAAATCACGGCGCTAAAAACTTTTATTAGCTATTTTATCTGTATTTATATAAAATAAAGTCGCGTGGGGCTATGAGAAAGGAAAAGAAAAAGAGCTGGTACCTATTATAAAATCAACTCCATAAATTATTCCAGACTTCTTCAGTAGAAATATAAAAAATATTTGCGAATGCAAAAAAAACAAAATGATGTTAACAGCGTTCGCCTTTTCATGTAAAAATCAAAATCATTTATTCAATTAAGACACTAAGTAACATTTATGGACGTTAAATTGAAGCTACAGTTACAAATCATAGATAGACACAAACAGACGCTATAGCATATACTGGATTGTCAAGGTAATTTAGGTTAAAACACCAAAATCTACTGCCTGCTTGTGTCGATCCATAACTTTCAGTTTCCAAAATACGTAAAGCCTTAAAAAATTGAAAGTAAAAGGAAACAATTACAAAATACCTTAAATGAATTGCTTATTTATATTATTACATATTTATATATTTACACTTTTGAGAACTAATAAATAATATACATATTGTACATGATCTAGTTCAATCGTTTTCAATCGATTGCACATTTTCGCACTTGGCTTCAGCTAGACTATAATCAGGTAACTCGGATCTCGACGCCTGTGTTTTGTTAATACTAAACAATATTAAAATAACATACAAACTCAGAATCAAAAGGTTCAATAAAAATCCTGACACATAACTTATCAGTTTAGTCGAAAAAGATTGCTTACAAAACAGTTCGATAAAATCTTTAGTAAATAGATAAATATTTAAAATAAAACAAAGTAAAAAGGTGACCATTGCCAAACTAGTAGCAAATTGTCTTATTTTGTCTGCCAACACTCTGTATACTATAACTAGGTAAAGCCCTGTACCGACAAGTATCAGAGGCCACCGGAAAATGCAACAAATCAATAAATATACAAAACTTTTCTCTGTAACTTTGGTGGCAATCAGTACAGTGCACACAATGCTAACGGGTACTGGGACCAACCATGAACAAATGAGTACTTTAAAAAAGTCATTCTGACTTACTTTAACAATTACAATTATCAAACTATTATACATATGTTTTATAAAAAAGAACACTAGTATCACAATAACAAAATCTATGTAAAATTGATAACAACTTAAAACATAATTGGCAGTAGGCGTTGTTGGTAACTTATTGTAATATTCTAAAAACTGGAATACAAATATAATTCTTTTTATAAACCTTGTTAAAGTTAATTGCAGTAGCATTTGATTTCTGTAATTTTTCCTCCACCGGGGCATCTTAGTAGCTGCCAGAACTGACACAATTAATTCCAAAGTTGTCATAACAATTTCAGTTATGACAAACTTTTGAAACAACAGATATTCACTTTCTAAATTTGTTTCGTCGGAAAAACTTGCATTATTTGTTGCATTAAGAACTCTTTCAACGTTCAGCAGAACACCAGAGTCAGTTGTTAATATCAATTCACTTTCATTAAATTCTGTCTCTGAAGCAGCCATGGCTTCGGTTGGTAGAAAAGCGCTGTTATCACCATCGATAGCAGATACCGTGACGTCTGTTGACATTTTAAGCACATGGATATTTCACAATATTTCACAGTTCAATTTACACAAGGCGTTGTGCATCTCACAATGTATGCGACCATACTGATGGTCAATTTAAATTGTATGTACAAACGGGAAATAATTACTAACCCACTCATTATTCATAGGTAAGTGATACATATAACAAGTTATTGGAATTTGCGGTTAAAGACGTCATAGCGGTGTGTACGTATGACGTCTATTTTCAAGTAATCTTATAGGATTTCTTGACACAAGTTTTACAAAGTATGGATATTGAAATGTGAGCACAAGTGTGCATTTACTTAGTATTTGAGTTCGTATGTTGTTTAGTATGGTAAATAAACAAAACTATTTTCTACTTTGGAATTTAATATCTTCAGTTACTTTTCTACTTGTATGATATGAGACGGTTATTACATATTTACTTTATGGGATAACCGACTTGAGTGAAATTGTTATTGTAGGCTTTGTCTTATTACCTACTATGATAATATACTCTTATAATGATTGATTTAATTAACCTGTGTAGAACGGGATGGTTGGCACTCTTTGGGAAAGGCATTCGTTGATCAGTTACCAGCGCCTAATGCCGACCTAAGTGGCTGCAGATGGTCAGGACGGGTTTTTACCTCCATCCGCTTCAGACTCCAGCCGCGAGGAGGCGACGTACGTGCGTGTTCCATATGTCACCTAAATTGAGAGTACATCGGTAGACGGTGCCCACTTCAGTGCAGGCAGGCACTGGGAGGGGTCTGGATGTGTTAATAACAGCAATTCCCGGATCCGTCCCTTCTCAGGCGCAGAGTGGCACACTGTATGATTTCAGTCGGTACGATGCCGACACACCAACCCACCGCAAACACCGGGCATCATTAACATTATTGAAATACATAGTAAGCTTTTTGAACTTAAGAACAAAAAGACCTATTTCAAATCATAGTTATATAGTTTTCAAGTATTTTGATGTAGAAGGTCCTGTTCTAAATATCTTTCGTATTTTGATGATTTTATTATTATCGTTTATTTAGAGTCTCTTGAGAGATTGCAACATCTGCCATGTGATACAAACATTTCTAGACTTCTTAAGCTTTACTCTTTGTTTGTCATCGCCGTGTAAAGTAGCAGGTAAATATACATAATTCCAACCAGTAAAACAAGTTGTTGATAAAACAACTACTTATAATGAAAACAATAGAATATGTAATGGAAATAAAAAGTTGATATACATCAGTTCTGCTATCAAAGCGGAAAAACATTATTTTTATGGATGTAAATAAGATATCCTAGTACTTGGAACTGATAATAATAAAATTCTATCACATCCACACATCTTCATCTAGTCCCAACTAAGCAGAGCTTGCACTATGGGTGGTGCTAGACTACTGATGAAAATGCATAGATACTTTTTGTATATACATACATATTATACACAAACAATACCTATATTTAATTTAAATACCTAATAAATATTTGCAGAGCATGCAAGGAAAATAGGTGGCATATGCCACCACTGCGCCACCGAGGCAGTATTTATATACCCTATTGTCACTTAATTTTGACCAGAATAACATTATTGTGGAAGATAAATAGTTTATTACTTTTTTTAAGAGAAAGTTAAGCGAGAGAAACTGCATTTTCTCAGAAGTCATTTATGTTATAACTTTATAAAGTACTCGTATATTTAGAATTACAAGTAAAACGGAAGGAATTCAGATGTCTTCAAATCATAATATTTAAAATGATTATGGTCTATTTAATGCGAAAAACGTGAACTCTCACGTGAACGTAAACTACCTACCATTTAACCGAAAATATCTCATCTTCCTAGCCTTTATTATACCCAACATTATTTGGAGTCGTCTACTAGTTCAACCAGTTTTATTTGAATATCAGTTTTTCCACGTAGCGACTGGCATCGGGCCTCCGAAACCCTGAGGATGAACTGAATTCTAAGGTTGAACTAGTCGTCAGTTTGTTTGTAGGCCCTGATTTCGAAATAACTATTGTCATAGCTGTTCATGACAACCGGGACCGACGGCTTAACGTGCTCTACGAGGCACGGGCGGGAGACATCGTTGCTGCTGTTGAGAATTTTTTGTAAGGAAAACACAACCGCAGTTCGACCCGGGAATCGAACCCGAGACCTCTTGATCGGTAGTCGTTTAGGCTAGTTGCTAGACCAACGAGGAGAGGCTTATGTCCAGCAGTGGACTATTGAAGACTGTTAATGCTGATGATGATGAGAAACTACCTCCTGGTCTCAAGGAGTTAGAGTGCCTCCACCACAATACATGGAAAGAGGATGAGTAAGGGGGTTATAAAAACCTCAATAATACTTACTCATTCGATGAAATGCGATCTGTAACAAAACGTAAGACTTTTAATTTCAAATACAATTTAAGAGATTGTGTCAATTTTGTTAGATACAGTAAAACTATCCATACTAATATTCTAGTTGGCTATTTTAATGGAGTGTTGTCTAATTCAACAACAAACGAAGTTAGACAGGTAATTAAATTGGCTGATTTTTGCTTATATACACAATAAAGTAGCTTAGTTTAGTTTTAAGTCATGTTCACTTATGTTTATTATTCGTGTTAAGTTGTATTGTTTGATGTCCAAAAAAAAAATTCCCTCTTTTACGCTTTTACGGCTAAACCGATGCACCGATTTCAATGAAATTTGGCATGTAGATACTTTAATTGTTGAAAAACGTTGTCTACTCTTTACCTTAATAACCAACAATGCCGCCAATTGTACTGACCTAGCATTAAGTCATTTATTTAGTTATCCGGTGTACAATAAAGAGTATTATTATTCTAACCGAAATACGCGCGGGCGAGAGAGAGAGCTGAAAAAAAAACAAGCTTCAGAGATAAAGGCTTCTTCAAACGGAAACCTAATTATTAAATTAATTTATTTTAGAAAGTCAACTACGTATTGAAATAACATTCACATCAAAGAACAAAGACAAACGCCCCACACAATTATAGTACAGCATAAAATAGAAATGAACTCTCACAATTGAAATAACTCCTTGAGAGTTTTCAACTATCCACTTTGACCGAAGACTTCTAACTGAAGCAAATAAACATGACGGGAAATTGCTCAGTGTGTAAGGGCCTTTGCAAAAGCTCGGCGATCAATAGGTTTAAAATATGGGTCAAACTCGACTACTGTAGATTCTGCCGTACTTACCTGTGTTGAATTCTATGAGCACTTTTTCCTACGAATAGAATCTGCAGTTTCAAAAGCTTCCTATAAATTAATACTTCATGAATAGAATAGAATAGAAAACTCTTTATTTGTACACCGTTTTACAAATTTATAAAAGAGTACAGAGATGAATAATATTTATTGTAATGTACAAAGGGCGGCCTTATTGCCAAAAGCAATATCTTCCAGGCAACCTTAGGATGGATCAAAAGTATCGAAAAGACAGTAGCAGTTGACGGTGCAATTAATTAAAAAAGAAAAAGATAACGAAATAAATATTTAAGTTAAGTACATGAAGTAACTTGGAATTGGTGAAATGTAAGTAATTTTTCAAGCTGTTAGTAAATCTATTAATAACATTGTATTTATTTGTTAACATTTTGTTTGTTCATATCTTTTAAATGATCAAATTAATGTTGTTTGTAATATTTCTTATAATTATAAAATGGCACCTATGTTAGAATAAATAAATAAATAAATAATAAGTAATAGGTTTGAGTTTAGAATGTAATACCTTTAAACCAATATATAAACCCACGGTATATATATTATATATATATATATATATATATATATATATATATATATACCGTGGGTTTTAGGTAATCTGACTCAAGTTTAAAGTGGCTCAGCGTGCGATGCAGGGTATTTCTCTGTATGACAGAATTCGTAACGAAGTTATTCGTCAGAGAACTAGAGTAACCAACATCACACGCTGATGTGGAAAGGGGTATATCTCCACACGAACCGATGATCTCTTCTCTTGAGCCAGATGCCGTCCTCTGCTAAACGAGTGTTTTGCCCAAAGAGCGCCAACCAACCGGTGGTGACTAGAGCCGAAATGTGCTGGAATGGAGACTTCTTGGAGTAGACCATCGTTCTTTAAAAATAGAATACATTGATATATTGGTTTTGTTATTATGTTCAAGTTTGTTGTTGCTTTTAACTGAACATCAAAAGTAAATGATACACAGTTTTATACCTACTTTCCTTTATTCGTTCAGTCATTCATTTGTTTTTCATCACATAATTTTTTTACAAAACCTACGTAGTCGACTGCTGTGTTAATAAAAAATATACAAAAGACGATCCGAATGTTAAATTTTAACCAAATTACACTAAGTAAGCCGCTATACAGTAATATTTCACGGGAATAAATTTATTGCGAGGAAATAATATTACGTCTGTCTGTATTCCTTGTTTTCATTCTACGTAAAATACCCTGCAATATGACTCACCGAGTGTTTTGATAAACACCAAGTAGAATGCTGGTTTGGTTGTGCGAAGTAAATTTTATTTTTAAGTAACACAGCAATGTAAGTAGTAACATTTAATTCTCATTCTTGGTAGTGTTATATTATGTTTTACATTAGAAATTTACATTTTTTGTTACGTATACAATGTAAACATTGTTGATTTTTCCTTCTCTGTATAAGCGATTCGATTTTAGGCTCTGAAGAACATTCTAATATGAAATTCGAGACATCATTTCAAACGTCAATAGTTGATTATGTTTAATGAGAATATATTGTATCAATTACTTAGTTAATATTTGTATTATCTGCAAATATTTGTTTCGGAGTTTGGGTGTTTACTATGTATAATATTTATTTCAGTTATCTAGCACCCATTATACTCGTACAAGCTCTGGTTAACTTGGGACTAGATGGCGTTGTGTGTTAGATGTTTGAAATATTTAAAAAAAAGTAGTGTCGCACTAAAAATGTATTAAGAGATTATTATCACTAATAATAAAAGAATAAGTGTTTCATGAAATTTCAATCGAGTATAAAACCAAGTCAAGTGCATTTAACAACAGGTAATTTAGTTATTACAAGTCATTAATTAATATAAGTAATTTCCTCCTATGCCTTTATATTTTGCACAAATTATTCCAAATAATTAAATTTACTATTTTTTGGATATTACTAATACTTTTTCTTCTAATTCATTATTCTCTTTTTATTATTCATTAATGAGTGAACAAAAATCACGAAACTCGCGTCATCTACACCAAATGCTTTCCATGAGCCAAATGCTTTCTGTGTATATATGTGTACTCTTTGGGTAATCCAACAAAAATGGTTATGCCGAAATTATTGTTATGTCAACTTTACTAAATTATTCATACATTTATCGAAAGTCGGCATAAAGAAATAAAAAAAAAATTCTGACTTTTTATGATCCGGTAAAGTATATAATTTTATGCAGATTTTTTATATTTTACTAAAGATGATAAAGTACCGTTTTCTAAAATTTTACAATTGTAGTAATATTTTGCCGACTTTTGTACACTGACGAACAAAAATTTTATCAACTTCTACTCAATGTGGTTATATTATTTATAGATACAAAAAGATTTAATTACGAATTAGGAATTAGACTATAAATCGGACTATTAAGTTGGCAAGCTCGGCTGAAAATAAATCCGTGATATTACTATCTTCAAAAGCTTTACATATTGTTTAATTGAAATATTAAAAAAATGAGAGCGTACTCAGTAAATACGGCGCTGGTAGTATTATATACTTACTGATAAAAAAATACGAAACACACAATACACGGTATAAGCAACAACATTTAAACACATCCCTGCTTATTAAAATCTGCAATGTTTCTTCATCAACTCTCGTATAATGGATTTTTTGTGTAAGAGAAGTTTTAACTTTAGATTTTTTTATAAAAAAATAACAATCCAATATATATAATACAATAAAATTAACATCTGCCTCGTTGGTCTAGTGGTTAGCGTAAGCGACCGCAGATCAAGAGGTCTCGGGTTCAATTCCCGGGTCGGACTGCTTTTAGGTTTTTCCTACAAGAAATTCTTAATAGCAGCCCGGAGTATGGAAGATGGTGGTGTTTCCCGCCCGTGCTTCGGAGGGCACGTTAAGCCGTCGGTCCCGGTTGTCATGAACAGCTATGGCAATCGTTATTGGGAAGTCAGTGCCCTAAAATATACTGACAACTAGTTCAACCTTCGAATTCAGTTCGCCCTCAGGGTTGCGGAGGCCAGATGCCAGTCGCTCTGTGTAAAAACTGATATTCAGGTAAAATCGGTTGAACTGGTAGCCGACCCCAAATAATATTGGGAATAATAAAGGCTAGGAAGATGAAGATGAAGATGAATAAAATTAACATTATTTTGTATCAACACAACAATACTAAGTTTCAGTATGTACAAGACAATTGAACACGACTGTACAAATAGTCGGCATAGTGGTTCGTTTTCGCCTTTTCAAACCAAATTATAAATTAATTAAACAAGTCGGCATTATGTGAAAGTCGGCATAAAAGCACCAAATTTAACGAATCCTAAAAAGTCAGAATAATGTGAATGAATGCATGATATTTCAGTAAAGTCGGCATAAAGGTCATTACCAAATAAAAAGCATGAAACTCGCGTCATCCTTACTGCACGGTTTTCTCACTTCTATCATCAGTCCCCAAAGGCTATTTCTCTCAGAATAAAACGACGCTGCAACGTGTTCTTCATCTAACACGATTTATCCATAACTATATAGGTGCTATTACTACCGCGTGGTTTCTGCGGTGTCTAGAATCACAAGCTCTTTTAATAGACAGGATATACAATCCCTCGTTTCATGATTGTGTTTCTATCTACGTTACATAAACAAATGTTTCAATATATTGTAAAGATCTTTTGTCATGTTGTTACGGTTTTCCTATATAAAGTGAGAGACACCCTTTATTAATAACCTTTAAAAAAAATTGTTGAGGTTAAAAGATTAAAAATACCTTTTATTTAATTTTATATTATTTTAAGTGCATCTGTACAATTTATAAAGACTGTATTTTATAACTCGGTGACTGGAAAGGCGCTCATCACACAGCACCGCTCAACAAATTTAAATCGCATTTCATTTTAACATATTTACTTGTACATTTGAAGCATTTGCTCACTTATACAAGATAAATCTTGACATTAAGAGTTTAAATACTAAAACTTTGAAATTTGCCAGTAACTACCGAAAATCTCTCATAAGCTGTAACGCTTAATCTTACAGTACAGCTGTAAGATTAAGCGTAAGATTAAGAAACAGAGATTCACTACAATAATGACTTATATTACTTTATGCTTGTATATGATTGCGTTCAAGCGGAATACATTTACTAGAAGCACTCTAATATATTTGACCAGTCCCTTTATTCATTTAAAAGTTAAAAGGATGTTACCTTGTCGACGATATAACAAAGCCAAGTGCAAAGTTGACCAAACCACAGGGCATTACAGCAAACAAGCCGAGATGAGGTTGTCCCCTGTTGGAACAGCTATTTAATCAGATTATATAACATGTTGTTAGATAATGGACGATATATACATACTTAGGTAAACCACTCAAAGTATGTGAACTAAACATTGTATAAAGTTTGAAGTCTCCACCTTGAAAAATCATAGTTTCCATCAGGCGGAGTAGAGCCATTTTGACACTTCTAAAATAAAAAAGAAATATTTATTGCATAAATTGACAGACTCATTGGTTAGGTGATTAGATTTCTTTAAAACTTATACGTAAGGAATTACGAAAATGAACTTTGTAAATGTTCGACGCTAAGGTTGGAAGTTTGACTTGTGTCTTGCGTTACTCTTATAACTTCATTACATGTTAGTGCTTTTACATAGTACTCGTACCTACATATCTTTTATGTGTTAGTTATATAAAAGTTACATATTATCATAGCAAGAATGTTCAATTCCCAGTATAATTAAAATATTCCTAATTAGAATTTGTTAACGGATTTTACTAAAACAATGTAATTAGTACTCAGATGTTAGAAAAATATTAATGACAGACCTCTTTTCTAAATAAAAACAAATTCAAATAAAACAAAATAAAAGATTGTTCTAATCAAAGATCGTATCTCGTTTCAGTCGTCTCTTGTTACTTAAAATATAATAAAAAACAAGTTAAAATGTCTTACAGCAGATATTTTTATTGAATAATGAAAATAAAACTTACAATAAAAAATGAATTTCAATATTGAGTAACGAAGGTTCTATTTACGTGATGCCGCTTTGAGAGAATACCGCAAGGAAAATTTTCCATGGTGCCTACGAGGTACCTACACGGACATTGCTTCTATGAACAGCTGCTTCGTAGAGCCCTGAGTCATAAGACCTTTTAGTTGCGAAATACAGAGCCAATACGTTGAACTGTAATATTTTTAACGAGACCATTGAATATTCGCAGGTGGATTTTTGCAAGTCTTGTCGCCTTAGTCAAATTACAAGCGTTTTTCTTTCTGCAATCGTTAACGCCTTAATTCTCGTGTGTCATTGGTTAATGTGAAAACAAGACAAAGTATTAGCCAACTGGTCTTGCTAATTTTTTCTATCAAAAACTGTTGATGACAATAATAAAACAAATCTTGAATAAATTAAGTATTTGACGACTTAGCAATACTGGCACTTTGGGGTCGCTATAATGGGTTAAGTAGCAGTAAAGTGGAACCATAAAATCATATTGTGCTTAGATTTGTCATTTACAATAAATATCAGATGAATAGTAAAGTAATTCAACTAAGATTGCTTTCCTGAGTATTGAAGTCAAATGTTTTTAAAGTAATTAGAAACATGACAAAGTTTAAACCATTATGAATCATATTAGCATTCCTATAATAAAATACTAGACTAGAGTTGAAGGTTAACTAATATATTGTTATATAGAGATTGTTAGTTACTAGCTGTAGCCTCTGGTTACGTCAGAATGTCGAATAAAAATTCGAACGGAAAACAGGTCAACTCGACGTGGACTTTTTTACCTGGCCTGTTGATGATTGCTGGTTTCGGTCATTCTCAAATAACGAGTCCTCATTCCAATTTACGTCTCGGCTTCCTAATAAATCACTACATATTATACACGCATATTATATGTGCTACATATATTGTATCGAAATTATGAAAAAGCTTCAGAAATTATTAGGTAAAATGGCTTGCAACTTTAATATAAAAAGCGTAACGTAAATTAGAACGACAACACATTACGTGAAAATGGCCGGTTAAAGTATCATTTTAACTATAGTAGTTAAAAGAAAATCCAGAATGGATTATAAGCTTTCAGAGTTTTACTCTTCAAACGAAAACAAAGAATTTCAATAAAAATATTTTATTGTCCTTTCTGTTGTCTACAGTTCAAGACTTTCATCATATTGCGCCTTGAGATATCAATATTTGCTGATTCAAGGAGCAGTAGTAAAATAAAGCTTACAATTTCCTCTTTATCTATATATGCAGAAATAGATAGATATGGTCACACCCAAATTGAAATATGTCGGTACTTAAAAATGTCCTTTTTTTGTTGACGTGATGAAAAATAACTTCGAATCTCCAGCTCCTCGGGGACACAGGAGCCAGGAGTATGTGGTGTATCCACCAAACAAAACCCCCGACGACCGGCCACTGACGCCCTACTCTGGGAGGGTTCGGATCACGTTATTTCAGGTCCTCCCCTTATTTCCCCCTGTCAATCCCAGTTATGTAGGTTGATTGCACTGTTATGCAATTACACCGCTATCCCGACCGCAACAACCACTTCTAGATTACCATATATCATAAGTATAAATAATGGAAGAGTGTATAAGTTAATAAATTTATTACTGCATCAAATAAGAAAAACCAGCTTTTTTACAATTTAATGTTACACAAGTACATCTATAGAAGAATTAAGTATAAGCGAAACTAAAACCTAGCCTAAAATATAGTGTATGGTTGTCTAGTTCCCATAGTACGAGATTTGCTTAGTTTGGGACTAGACTACTTTTGTGTTTTTTCAGAACTCCTTAGAGCGCTAGTCATATTTAATTATTTTAGTGCGGTTTTTCATTGTAAATAAATTATTATGAATCAATAAATAGAATAATGTGTGTTGCTTTCGTCAATTATAACGCTTTATGTTATAAAGCTGTTATCCCAGACATCAAATAGTTAAGATATTCTACACCCGGTTGTCCAGAACTAATTTAGGTCAACAATCACCCATAAATGGAATTCTTAATCAATATAATAATATCCAAACTCATAATCCTGACATTGACATCTTTGGCCAGTCGTTTAATGTATTTAAAACTGAAATAGTGAAAGTCTTCCGTGTCCAGTCAAATATATATAAAAATTTGTAATAGTATAATATAGTTAGTTTGTTATTTTTAAGTGGATGATTTAAGTAGATTGGAATAATGTTGTCATATTGCAGTAAATGCTATGTACACCGTAATTGTCATACATATCAGATACAATTCCATATGTTAGTATAATTAGTTATAAGTATAATATGTATGATGTGGTAGTACTTTATATAAATAAATAAATAAATAAAGCTATAAATTTCAAATTACCGCTTCAATAAGGTTTTGTTCCATTTCAAAGTAAACAGTAAACCTATTAGTAGACTTAGTGATTCAAGTGATCAGTCGTTAGGTTTAATTGTTACGAGCGCGTAAATTAACGCACCCCATAAAATTCACATTCATCATATGAATCCTTAGTGTTCTCGTAAAACATTTGACGTCAGAAGTAATGATTATTACATTCAGTGATGTTCTGTTCACACTGTGATTGTTTTCTACAAAGGTTTCGTATTTTATGTTGATTTTTTTTAACCTTTAAATCAAAAATACTGAAAAGTAAAAACAAGATATAATGCAAAGATTGGAGAGTGGAGATGCTATAACACACCACAAAACAGAATCGCAGTATTCCGAATAACTTCTTACTTTATTGTACAATATATTATGAACGCTTATGGAATGCGTTATCAGTTTTTTTTTTTAATTAATTTTCCAAAATGAGTCTACTCTGCCTGATGCAAATACAGACAATGCAACAATGCGACATTGTGACCCACACCATGGCTTCCAAGTAATGCTTCTGCATCATTGGGTCTCCGATCTCACATTCATCAACGAAACACGACAGCACGTACACTATCATTTTACGGTGATCTTCAAGCCAGCCAGTTCGTGCTGAAATCAGTGTGGCGCACGTTAGATGAGCGCAATCACTACCATTTTCAATGCGTGTAAGACAATACATGTAAAATTTATTTAGTTTACAACAAGTTTACCCGAGCCTCTTCTAATGTGTTTGTCCAGTCAGATATTGCCTAGAAGTTATTATTACCATTAGCAATAAGGTTGCCTTCCCACATTATACCTGTGTTATGTAATTACATACGATACTTACGTTGTAACAACGGTGTATAAATTAATAAAGTGTTATCTTCAATAGAGAACAGGTGATGTAAAAGTAAAAATTAATAATATTGTATTAAATCTTTTCTCAATCCATTTCAATCGACATCATTTTATTTATTTATTAGTAATTCTGGTCTATCGACGATCATGGAAAGGAACAATTCAAAGAGAATATATATCACATGACAATATGTCTAAATATTCGTGGAAAGACATAAACCATAACACCCCTTGAGAACATAATAGAGTTTGATCACAATACAGCGATAAGACTTATTGAATGTTATCACTTATCAAACATGATCCCGTCATAGATGTCGTCATCGATATATCTGATATTAACTAATATTAGTTTCTGCCCTCAATTCCACTCGCGTCAGTTACTTTCGAATTTCAGGAATAAGATTTTTTTTTTCCTATATTTACAAAATATAATACTATCATCTTTTGTGTAGAGCCTCCAGTAATCTTATTTAAAATACAAAATAAATATTGATATTAGTTAAGTATTTACAAGGTTAAAGTGTTGAAAGAAACAAACTCATTTTCACATTCATTTATATATATATTTAAAAGCGAAATATCAACTATAACACCTACAAGCTTGAAATTTGGCAAGTAGATTCCTTATGGGGTGTAGACATTCGTTAAGATCGGATTTTAAGAAACGGAAGTTTGTATAAAAGTCCTATGTTTTTGAAGTAATACACTTTACAAATTTAAAATGTATGCTCTGTAGGTGGTGTGGAGGTTTAATAATAATGTATCTTCAGATATCAACCCCCTTTGGGGGTTTATACGGCGGATGGTAGTTTGTATGAAAGTCCAATGTTATTGAAGTTAAAGTAATTATGGTAGAACCCACGGTACAACAACAACCGCAGATAACGCCGCGAAGCAAAGCTAGTAGTATCATGTTGTTACAGTAAAGATATTACGAACAACACAATAACTTACAGAGTAGCATTGTATTTTAAAACCACTGCTTAAAACTAGACAATTGGAATCCTTTACAAAAGGCTTTGTAAAATAGGCTGCCTTTTTAAATAAATAAATAAAAATAAATAAATATTCCGGACATTTAACACACAACGCCATCTAGTCCCAAGCTAAGCAGAGCTTGTGTTATAGGTACTAGGCAACTGATATAAATACTTATATACTCTTTTTTTTGTAAATACATACATATTATACATAGAAAACACCCAAACTCCGATACAAATATTTGCAGATCATACAAACATTTGGTCCGACCCGGGAATCGAACCCGAGACCTCAAGCTTAGCAGTCGCATACGCTACCACTACGCCACCGAGGCAGTCAATGTTCTCATACATTGACAGCAAATCATGATATGAAAATGTAGATGTTTCAACGTACGTACCATGTTTCTCATTCAATCAATTTTATCTTTCAATTAAAATTTTATCTATACCTTCATATTTGATCTATATTTGGGCTCGCAGCCTTCAGTGGATGCTCGCGTGATAACTTTGTATATATGTTTTTGAAATCATATCAATTGATTTATTATTTTGACTAGCAGTTGCAGAAAATATTTACTAACAGAAATGATGAACGTTTAAATCTTATATAGTTTATTCATTCATAAAGAATTGTTTCTTTCAACACTTTTACCTTGTAAATACTTAACTAATATCAATCTTTATTTTGTATTTTTAGTAAGATTACCGGAGGCTCTATACAGACGATGATAGTATTATATTTTGTAAATATACGAAAAAAAACCCTTCCTGAAATTCGAAAATAAAGTCAATTTATTCATAAAGATCTAAGACTAAATAATAATAACAAAGGGCATTATTACAAGGTTTTGTTAACCGATGTTACATTTCAAAAACATTTCATAAGCAAAACGTAGATCACAAATCCAATCTAAGCCAAGTGCACATCAAATAGATCGGATTATCGATTGGAGTGAGGAAATGATGGTGGCGCGTGACGGCTACTTCAATACTCCGACGTGTATGTAGAAAGCAACTCAACCGACAGTAATTTACTTCCTGTTAACCTAAATCGTAAAACACATTACTTCCAGCCTATAACATAGCGAACTGTAGAACAGACACTGACAGTTTCACACAGACACAATCGAATTATTTTTTATTGCAGACTAACTTTAGCCTGTAGTTGTGCCCCCCGGTATGCCGATTATTATCGCGGTAAAATTTATGATGTTGCTTTACGTTGCGTTGGTGATGTTTAAATCGGTGTAGTGTGTTGGACCTGAAATTGTAATGAACAAACTCACATTTACATTGACATATTTGTTAGAAATAGGATGATTATTGAAATTGATTGAATTAAAACTCACTTACCTCCATCCTACTGTTTTGCAGCCATCACAAACGAATCGATATGGTTTTCATTACAAGGCGCAACGCCGCTCTCTACTCCGCTGTGGGTTTAAACCCCACATGGGACAATAATTCATAATTCTTGTTCTAAGCCTGAGTGTTCTTTATGTTCGTTTCCCGTATGTTTGTAAAATTATCCCCAACATTATTCAAACAAAAAATTAAGTAAAATAGTGATGAATAATAATACCATATTTGTTATGTTTTGTGCAATGAACCTTCGTGTTATTATGTATTACTGGAATAGAGTTACATAATATATGGTGTGGACTAGAGTATGACTAAGGTCAATTACTATTCGGATAAATCCGGATAATATAGACGTACAAGATTTCATCGATGTTCGGGTAAGTTTCAAACTAATAAACGCTCAATATAATAGGTTGGCAAATATCTTCCTTCCGCCTACGAATATCGATCAAATCATGGAAAACATCGATTTAGACCGGTAGGTGGCATCTCGTGACATCGCCCAGGAGATGGGAGTTTGTCACCAAACCATTTTAAACCATCTGCAGAAGGCTGAATACATAAAAAAGCTTGATGTTTGGGTGCCGCATGATTAGACGCAAAAAAACCTTCTGGACCGAATCAACGCCTGCGATATGCTGCTGAAACGGAACGAACTTGACCTATTTTTGAAGCGGATGGTGACTGGCGACGAAAAATGGATCACATACGACAATATCAAGCGAAAACGGTCATGTTCGAAGGCCGGTGAATCGCCCCAAATAGTGGCCAAGCCGGGATTGACGGCCAGGAAGGTTTTGCTGTGTGTTTGGTGGGATTGGAAGGGAATCATCCACTATAAGCTGCTCCCATATGGCCAGACGCTTAATTCTATAATCTACTGCGAACAACTGGACCGCTTGAAGTAGGCGATCGACCAGAAGCGTCCAGAATTGGCCAACAGGAAGGGTGTAGTGTTCCACCAGGACAACGCCAGACCACACACTTCGTTAATGACTCGACAGAAGCTACGGGAGCTCGGATGGGAGGTTTTATCGCATCCACTATATAGCCTGGACATAGCGTCAAGTGATTACCATCTGTTCCTGTCCATGGTGAACGCCCTTGGTAGTGTAAAGTTGAACTCAAAAAAGGCTTGTGAAAAGTGGTTGTCCGAGTTCTTCGCAAATAAGGAGGGGGGCTTCTACGAGGGGGGTTTTATGAAGTTGCCGTCTAGATGGAAACAGATTATCGAACAAAACGGCACATATTTGAACTAAATCCGATCACTGTAACACTTTTTATAAAGCATTGAATAAAAAGCAAAAAGCGGAAGGGAGATATTTGCCAACCTATTATACGAGTAATTAATATAACTAACTACCAAGTTCATAGAGTAAATAGATAGACACTTAAGAATTAAAACCTCCTGTTCGGTCTAATGGTCATTGAAGTAATGATAATAGGTCTTTACCTATGAAATTGCGTTTCTTCAGTACTGGTCGTTTCAAATAAAAAAAAGTTTGTAATGGCTCTGTATTCGAAATTCAAATTAATTTTGTTTTAAAACCATGACATGCTATTTACAAACTCAGTCTTTTGTTTTTTGATTAGCGTTGTATTTTCATTACATTTGAACATTTTTCGTCATAATGGATACTTTAAAAATTCGTGTAATTATGGAATATGAGTTCCGTCGTGGCACCAACGCGACACAAACGGCACGTTACCTCAAAAACGTTTACGGAGAGAACTGTACAAACGAACGCACAACCCTTTATTGGTTTTTACAGTTCCGTTCTGGAAATTATGACTTGAAAAATGAAGCTCGTGGTCGTCCGGAGACTTTGGTTAACAATAATGAATTAAAGGCGATTGTGGAAGCTGACGAAACTCAATCTACAGCTGAGCTAGCAGCAGCTTTTAATGTAAGCATCAAAACAATATTGATCCATTTGCGACAAATTGGCAAGGTAAAAAAGCTTGATAGATGGGTGCCCCACGACCTTAAAGATCGCCAGCGCAACGTACGCGTCGAGACCTGCCTTTCGCTGCTCAACAGGCAAAGAAATGAAGGAATTTTGAAACGAGTAGTTACGTGCGACGAAAAATGGATTCTGTTCGACAATCGAAAGCGCTCAGCAAGTTGGTTAGACCCTGGTTCAGCACCAAAGCAATGCCCTAAACCAAAAATGACCCCTAAAAAGGTGATGGTCACTGTTTGGTGGTCTAGTGCGGGTGTGATTCACCACAGCTTTTTACAAAACGGCATGAGCATTAATGCAGATGTGTACTGTGAAGAACTGGAGAGAATGATGGAGAAGCTTGCACATCTGCAACCAGCATTGGTCAATCGGTCGTGCCCACTGCTCCTTCACGACAACGTGCGACCCCATACGGCGCAACAGACAGTCTCCAAGCTGCAAGAGCTGGGGTTGGAAGCTCTCCCTCATCCGCCATACTCAGCAGATCTTGCACCTACCGACTATTACTTTTTCCAAAATTTAGAAAACTTTTTAGTGGGTAAAAAATTCAATTCCCGAGAGGCAGTACAAAATGCCTTTGAAGAGTTTGTTGCCTTCCGTCCAGCTGATTTTTACAAGAAGGGCATCAATAAACTGCCAATGCGTTGGCAAAGATGCGTCGATTGCATGGGTGATTACTTCGAATAACAGAAATAAAAAAGTTTGAAAAAATAAGTACTTTCACTTATTGCATACAAAACGGCAATTTCATAGGTAAAGACCTAATATTATACAGACCAGGTACCTTTATATCATCACCATTAATAGTGCTGCTGTACATAGGCTTTTCCTTCCTCTTAGAAAAGGGATATTGTCATACTATACCTTCATAGATATATTCGTATTTAATTGAACCGTAAATCTCTAGCTCATCACTCACGACCCTTAAATATATAATAAATCCCTACGTAATACTGGCTGACGGGCGCTCCTTTGGGTCACCCAAGCACAGATCACACATCGGATAAGACTAACGCGTTACAACGGGTCCGGGACGGGACCACCCCGTGGGGTCTACTCACAAAGACACGACAACGTTAGTCGCGCCCCGCCCCCTTGACCGGACCAACAACCCGGAACTGCCAACAGGCCCATCAGGGCCCAACCCAATGACCCACCTGTAGTTACAGGCGACGCGGAACATTACTCAAACAGACTATAGACCTGTAAAAGTTACCCCAAGACCCTAGCTGGGGTCTACGAGAAGAACCACGAGAAATACATATTAACAAAAGTGAACTTTATCTGCTCTGCTCGTTCAAAGTAAGTAAATACAGAGATACTTATATTGTCTTTGTTGCGTCTATTAAATCTCATAGAATAATGAAAATTAAACAATCAGTGTATTTCATGAAATACTCTATAGGGGTGTCAATTATATTATTACATTATTATTATTCTTTGCTACTTTATATTATTTCAAGTGATGTAACTCATTAGATTTCGAAATTCGATTGTACTAATTAAATATTTTATACTACGTACTGACGTAGTGTTTACCTTAAAATCCAACAACTTGTTATTGCTGTAAAAGGAAAATTTAACCCAAAATTGATAGGCACTTTGACGTAACTAATTATCCATTAGAATAAATTGGTACATAATTAATATAACTATTTTTAAATTTGTCGTTTCATCTATTTATATAAAAGCGAAATACCACTAACTGATTAATCACGAAATCTCAGAAACTATAACACCTACAAACTTGAAATTTGGAAAGTAGATTTGTGGGGGAACGGGTATCATGTTCCATCCAACACAAAGGAAGGATCCTCCGACCAGGCGAGGTGATACTGCCTGGCGGGCCACTGCCCAACAGTTGATGTTGAGATGTTGTATATATGATAATCGGTGCGAGAACTTCTACTGCGCGATTCAGGATTGGTAAGTTTTTTTTTCAATAGTAACTTTTCAAAGTTCATATTGAATTAAAATGGGTGAAGAAATTATAACGTATTACATATCTCTTGCAGGATAGTTGACATTCCTGGTGATGGCGCGTGCTTATTTTCATCTCTGTCTTATCTATTGCACAGTCACGTATCAATGATTGCTTAAATTCCCGAAGACATTGTGCGTAATGTGTCTAACGAGTGGAAGAGGTTTAAATGCTTCACTATGAATCGATTTGTAGCCTCTTATAGCACTAATCATCTTTACCATACACGTTTGGCACTACTTACGAACTCAAAGCGGCTGGAGAAATATTTCCATTTGAAATTCAGCAATTTTTTTGCAACTTTTGGGGAGACGTTACAGGGAACCAAAAGAATTTGGTTCATAGGACATTTCAATGACGGAGACTTTGATGTTTGAATTTCTTTGACTGAATTTAAATTGACTCATTCACGTAACATTGATCATGTCGACCAGTCATCAATCACGCAAGGACTAACTGAAAGTGAACTGAATTTGCCCTGTACTGCGTTTCAGTCGCAACTGTCATACCTCGGTTGTCTGCAGGGCGGAGGTGTTCTCCAAACTATTATTAGACATGGTAATGAAAATAATTCAAATGAGGAAGGCAAAATAAATATTCCGAGTAATCTTGATCTTTTATGAGTGATCTTGTCAGCTTAACTAACAGAGTATACGCCAATATCGATGAAGCTGGAGAAGAATATGCTTCATGGCTAAAAGGAAGGGCCATTCTTACTCCAAGAAACGATTCGGCCAACAGCATTAACTCTTTTATTCTGTAAAAGCTGCCCACTATTCAAATAAAACATGACCCCCCGAATACCACCTCACATCATGTACCTCAAAGTTGACGCTCCAATTATTTTATTGCGAAACTATGCAACGGCACCAGATTACAGGTAAAGGCTTTGCACATACACGTAATAGAAGCCACAATTGTTACTGGTAACCTTGTTGTAACCTAAGAGAGACTGTCTTTATTCCTCGTATTTCCATGATACCATCAGATTACCAGTTTGAATTTAAACGTCTACAATTCGTGGATCACACAAAGTGTTGTAGGTACCGCGTGGGATTTGAACCCACGACACTTGGCGCAGTAGCAAGCGGCATGGCGACCGCTGACACCACTCGGCCAACCGTGCAGTCATGGTATGGGCCTCCGGTATCCTCACTCACTCGGTGAAATACAGCGCAAGCGCTATTTCACACCGATTGTCTGTGAGGCCGTGGTATCACTCCTGTCGAACCGACCCATTCACGCCGAAGCATAGCTCTCCCACGGTAATAGTAGGTAGTAAGTAAGGAATAAAATGGAATTTTCCATTAAATAATTAATTATGCCGTGACCATAGTTAGTCATGTGTCGCGTGCTCCAGTGTCAGTTCACCGTATAATTTGGTTATTCTCCAACCGGAAAAAAAAACTAAAAATGTTGTTTACAGAGGGGTTTTCGAAAAATAATATCCGTCAACTTCATTGATTTCAAAATTCGTCTTGATGTTGTTTTATTTTTCATTTTAATTTCGTTAAGTATTTAACTTTTTCGAATTTAATTAAAGGTTATGTGCAATAATAATAACTCCACGTGTACGAAATCGCGGGCGGCCGCTAGTCTCTAAATAGAAGCACTTCCCATGCTGCGACAGCTGACTCATCGAGCTAAACCAAGTTATGCAGTCACTTAGAAAGTAAATTACATTGAACTCTGAAAAAGTATGGTGCAATCAATAGATCGAGACTGTATTTCACTCTAGCTTATCAACTGTCAATTTCTAAGGCGCCAGTTTGGCCACTGGAATACTGTTCTTATCTTTTTGCACCAGTTAATCCGCTCATTTGCCCATTATACGTTAAAAAGATGAAACAATCTTTATGCATAATTAATAACGGTTTGGATTAATGCTAGATTTATGAGAATATCTACATTTGAAATTTACTTTTGGTTTACAGTAGTTAGTAGTTAATTCTACTCCTATTCGGTTGGTTATAGAATTTTGAATTGTGTTAGTGCAATTTGTCCAATTAGCAGTAGCAGTAATTAAAGTGGTTTAAAGTGGTCATTGAGATGAGCTATAGTTACATCAACTTGTTCTATATTCTGACCATCATTTGGTACAATAGTATTTATCAGACTAGAATAGTAGTCACTCCAAAAGATCTACATATTGAAATGAATACACTTCAGAAAGCTGTAACATTAAGTTTCATAATATGTCAAAAAACAGTATAAATACTACTTTAAGTGAATAAAAGAGGCCGCCTAGTTGTATCTTAATGGGAAACAATGTCAGCTGCCTCGGTGGAAATGACGTGGCAGCGCCTGACAGGAGCATATACCGCTTATTTAATTACTCCAGCTGGCGAAGTTTCCATCGGCACACTGGTGGTTCATTTTTTATTACCTATAGTTGCAACTATAAAATTATTTTCCATCAAAATTTATGCACTAACTACAATGAATATTACCTCTCTAATACATTTTAGTAATGAGACATGTGTACTCAACATTCCTAAGATTAGAGGTCGATCATGCCTTGAACATATTTTAAATTATTGAATATTTAATGTTTTCACCGTGAGAGAGTCACGCTTCAGCATGAATGGGCCGACTCGACCGGAGTGATACTACGGCCTCACAGAAAACCGGTGTGAAATAGTGCTTTCACTGTGTTTCACCGAGTGAGTGAGGATATCGGAGGCCTATACCCGAACTCCTCCCCCATCCCTCTCCCCATCCCTCAAAGACCGGCAACGCACTTGTGACGCCTCTGGTGTTGCGGGTGTTCATGGGCGGCGGTAATCGCTTACCATCAGGTGATACGTCTGTTCGTTTGCCCACTATTCAATAAAAAATAAATCTATGGATACCGTAATGTTTTCACTATATTCCACGACACACAATTAACATAGCCCACATTACATGAGTAGTCTTTTGAGTTGAGTATCTACCTATATTTAGGCTAGTCATTTTTAAGTTTTACTACTATTTATTGGTACAAAGTTTTACGAACAACGATAACTCGCTGACTCTTTAATCGAAGCAAATAAATGAGTTTGTATCGAAGATGAACCGATTACGTGATTAATTGGATAATCGATTCAGTGGCTATTGAATTTTGAAAGGGTATCACACTAACTAGGGACACGTCTAACTGAAAACGGTAAAACGGTGAGTAAAGTTCGACGATTAATTGTTTAGTTAATTATGCAATATTGTTAGGCTTTTGATCTGGGTATATACAGAGGCTCAAAATATTAGTGAACAGATGTCAGAGAGACTTAGTTATCAATTTCACACACAAAGCTTCTATTATATTGTACTAGCTGAACCCCGCGGTGCTACTCGCGGTACGACAATAACCGCAGGCAACGCCGCGAGGCGAAGCTAGTATCTTTATAAATTGTAGCCTATGTGTTATTCTGATGTATAAGATACAATAATATAGTTATTATAAAGTTTCTTCAAAATCCATTCAGTAGTTTTTGCGTGAAAGAGCAACAAACTTTCGCGTTTATAATATTAGTAGGATAATTAAGCTAGTTTAATAAACATTTCTCAATTTGTAAATATATTAAACAATTTATGCTTTTGAGTAAATTAGATTCTGAAGTAAAAAATAATGAACATGTTAAAAAGAGTATTTCAGTTGTTAAGTACCTACATATTACAATCCGGATCATAACGAAACCAATAGACAAAGAAGCTTCCACTTCCTTAGCAGTTCTTTGTAAAACGTAGTAAATAAACATGTCTACATATATCCATTGGCTACCCATGAATGCAAAAAGACAACACAAATTAGTTTATAAGTTTTAACTATATTGACACCGAAAGTATTTTACACATACTTTCATGGGTTCTCGCTGGACATACATAACCTTTCACAACTTGCACCATACACTCATCATACAATGTGTCGCCAATAATTATAATTGTTCCACTCCATTTAAACTCACAATTGTTTTGCATATTTGTTTCTATATAATTTTTTGAGCGTATTAATTTAATAAATATTTTGTCAGCCGTAGGGTAGACCTGGAGATCTGCGACACAGGCTTCGAGCCTAGTATGGGCTCCAGCACTCACCAAGGAAATTTTTAGAATCTTATTAGTTTTGAACTAGATATTAGTAGCTAAAATTATACCTTTCTTGTGAGAGAAATGAAGTTTATTATTATTTAGAATTCATAATAATCACCAGTCTTTAGTATTCAGCCGTTGGATATATACCTCGTTTTAGACAAGAGGTTTTAGCCTAGACGGGTTGGTAGAAGATTTGTTTTAAGTTTTGTCTCTTAACAGTGTTATCGTACTGCGTAGTTTAAGCCCTTATTCGCCTCTTACTACACCCATAGAATGGATAGGAGTGATGACATTCCGTATTTTTAATCCGTCTTCGCACAAAATTAATTGGATAGTGATAATTTAGCACAACAAGTTGTGCAAATGTAAAGTTAAACTGTATATATACTCGTGATTATGAAGTGTCCAATTAGGTTTTCACATATTTGTAAAAGAGTCGTATATTTACAAAAAAGTGTCATCAAAGAAGGTGAGTACAATATTGACACACCCTTGTGTCGGACTCGCCCAGTTGACAAATTGCCGCCACTCGACACTTGTCACGTTCGCATCCCAATCTTTATAAACACCCGGGATATCAATAACGTTCAATATTTTTTTGTGGATCAATCTGACCTGTGAACTTTATACTATTCAGGATGATACGGTATTGGAATTTAATGTTACGAGCTGGGTATTACATAAATTAAAGCACTCGATTAATTACCAAAAATAACACAATATTTATTAAGAACACTTTTTAATATAAGAAATCACTAAATTACTTGTTAGTCGCACTAGAAGATCTCTTCGATGTTTATTCGCTGTATCTTAAACCAATACTGTCCCTACGGCCAACACGTTCCGCTTTTATATGGCCGTGGAAATTACTCGAAACTACGAAAATATTCGATCGATGTCTCTAGGCTAAATAGATTACTCTAGAGCTGCTTGTAGCGCCATCTAGCGTCGAGTAATCGTCATAATGCACACAGTTGCGCGCTTTCCGACACTAGATGGCGTTGTCCTCGACAGTTCTCGATTCTTCTAGTGGACACTAGATTCATCTGGTTATGGCGCAACACTGCCCCCTCCTAAGACATGCTCGTCCCGAGCATTATCGGTTCCATAGTATCGCGCCAGTCGATCTACATGAACTATCTTTGGGGCGCCTCTTGGACACTTCTGTATCCGGTAGGTAACATCATTGATTTTAGTGACTACCCGGTATGGCCCATCCCATTTTGCTTGTAGCTTCGGAGATCTCCCTTTACTGCGAACTGGATTATGTAGCCATACTAGCGAACACTCTTCGAAGCCCTTATTATTCGCTTTCCGGTCATAACGGGTTTTCATCTTTTCAGACATTTGTTGGCCCGATTGTCTGACATGCTCATAAATGTCATTCATCTTGTTCCGCAAGTCATTCGCGTACTCCGTTATACTTCGCGGGGTATCAGGGGGTATTCCAGTGATCAAGTCTGCAGGCAACCGTAGTTCTCTTCCGAAGTTTGCAAAAGCTGGTGTTACGGAAGTACATTCGTGGACTGCACTTCGGTATGACAGAAGAAACGGTTGGATGTGTTTGTCCCAATCTTTTTGCTTACTTTCAACTACTTTTGCCAGATACCTCTCTAGTGTTTGGTTAAATCGTTCCACCATTCCGTCCGATTGTGGGTGGTAAGAGGTGGTTCTGGTTTTGTGAGCACCCATCACTCGACACATTTCTTGAAATATTTGAGACTCAAAATTTCTTCCTTGGTCACTGTGGATTTCTAAAGGCACTCCAAAACGACAGAAGACTTCGTGCACTAATTTATCTGCAACTGTTGATGCCTCTTGGTTGGGAATGGCAAAGACTTCTGGCCACTTAGTGAAGTAATCCATTACGACCATGAAGTACTTGTTTCCGCTTTCACTTTCAGGAAACGGTCCTGCCACGTCTATAGCAATTCTTTCCCAGGGTGCACCAACATTATACAATTTCAATGCGCCTCTGCTACGTCTATGAGGTCCCTTCACGGCCGCACAACTGGTGCACTTGCGACACCAGTCCTCAACATCATCACGACAATGAATCCAGTAGAATCTTTCCCTTATCTTTAACAATGTCTTCTTAACTCCCATATGACCTCCTGAACATCCGTTATGGTAGAGCTGCAGGACCACTGGTATCTTAGCTTTAGGAACAACCATTTGCAGGTGACAGCTGTCTCCTCGAGCGTTTTCCCATTTACGGCACAAGACTCCATCCTGGATGACTAGACTATCCCATTGAGCCCAATAACTCTTCGTGGTCGAGCTCAGCGATGCAACTTCGCTCCAGTGTGGCTTAGGAGTCTCAGCTTTAATCCACTCGAGAATTGGTTTGATATCTACATCCTCTTGCTGTGCTTGCTGCAGGCTTTCCTTCCATTCGTTGCTAAGGTCCGTCTTTATCGTCCTTATAGGAACAGCTTTCTTTACTTCTTGCTTGGCGCAGTGCTTGCAGTCTTCAGGGCAAGGTCTTCTTGATAGTGCGTCTGCGTTACCGTGAGACTTTCCACTGCGATGTTCAATCATGAAGTCATATTCCTGTAATAACTCAATCCATCTCGCGACTTGTCCTTCAGGATTTTTAAATTGTAAGAGCCACTTTAATGCAGCGTGGTCAGTTCGGAGGTGGAATTTACGCCCAAGCAAATATTTGCTGAAATGTTGCAGTGTCTTCACTACGGCCAGTAGTTCCCTTCTTGTGAAGCACTAATTCCTTTCCGGCTTCGACAAAGATTTACTGAAATATGCAATAACAACCTCTTGATCACCTTTCCGCTGGGATAACACACCGCCAAGCCCAGTATCACTCGCATCTGTGTCAACTATGAATTCATTTTCGGTATCTGGATACCCTAAGATGGGTGTGTTGCATAGACGTCTTTTTAGCTCTCGAAATGCAATGTCACAACTTTCATCCCAGCAGAAATGCCTTTTCTCTTCAGTAAGTTTATGAAGGGGTTTGGCAATATCCGCAAAGTTTTTCACAAATCGCCGATAGTAGGAGCACAAGCCCAAAAATGCTCTTACTTGGGTCTTATCTCTTGGAACTGGCCAATCCTTGACGGCAGCGATCTTTTGCGGATCTGTTTGGACACCCTCTTCCGAAACCACATATCCTAAAAAGCTAACCTGTCGTTTGAAAAATGAACACTTCTTAGGACTTAACTTTAGGTTGGCACTTCGGATTTTCGATAATACGCGCTCCAGGTTTCGAATATGTTCTTCAAACGTACGGCCTACAATGACAATGTCATCCAAATAGACCAGGCAGGCATCTCCAGTTAATCCGGTGAGTACTGATTCCATTAGTCTTTCAAAAGTTGCTGGCGCGTTACATAATCCAAAGGGCATTACTTTGAACTGCCACAATCCTTTCCCTGTCGAAAATGCAGTCTTCTCTTTGTCCTTGGGATCAATTTCTACCTGCCAGTATCCACTTTTTAAATCCAAGGTGCTAAACCACTTAACCCCTGTTAGCATGTCCAGAGTGTCATCTATTCTAGGTAGTGGATAGCTGTCCTTCTTCGTAATGTCGTTTAGACGGCGGTAGTCAACACAAAAACGCATGCTGCCATCCTTTTTCTTTACAAGCACTACAGGTGAACACCATGGGCTGGATGAAGGCTCTATAACGCCATCCCTGACCATTCCATCAATCATGGTTTGCACTTCCTGTTCTCGTGCTACTGGTAGTCTTCTTGGTCGCTGACGAATTGGCAACTCACTCCCAGTGTTTATTTTGTGTTGAACCAAACCAGTCTTTCCAATATCAGCGTCATTAGTAGAGAAAATATCAGTGTACTTAACTAACACAGCGTAGTTAGAGAAATGAAAGCTTTTGAGTAACTCCAAAGCAATCACATTTTAATATATTTCTTCTTCTAGATGTAATATTTTCTTACTAACACTTTTAATTCGTTGATTTATCTGATTAAATCGTCTTTTGTTCACTCTAAAACTCATAACGTTTTGCTTATAATGCATATTTTAAGTGCACCTACTTCATCTTTTCTCTGTATCGCCCAATCAGTCAACTGGTCGAAAATGCCTTTGGCATTAAGTCCGCCGATGCATGTATTTGTGCATAAAGTTATAAATAAATTTCTACGTATAAAATGCAACCGTGTAGTCGGAAGTAGACCTCTTGTGACTCAATTGGCATAATATATATAGTAGAATTAAGCAAAACATTACACTAATTTACATTAACGTGGTACTGTGATCTTGATCTTGATCTTGATACTCGCGGGCTGGGTTTCCGCAAATCGACGTCTACGGACGTGGTACTGTGGTTCCAATATTTATTCTTTCTTCATACATGTGACCTTCAAACCTTCAAGAAAAGAGCGTACTCCTTCCTAAAAGGCCGGCAACGCACTTGTGACGCCTCTGGTGTTGCGGGTGTCCATGGGCGGCTGTAATCGCTTACCATCAGGCGATACGTCTGCTCGTTTGCCCCCCATATAATAATTTAAAAAAAAAAGATGGCCAATAATGGGTTTAGATAAAGCTTGTTTTATAAGCACTGAAACTTTTTGAACTAATCACACCCTTCTTGGAGACATCATTTAAACTTGGCAAAACAAGTTCATGAAAAGATCCAATTTAAAATTAGTCCGTATCGGAAATTTAAAGAAAATCTATAATTTCTCGAAGTGTATTCCGATAAATGTACCTTTACGATTAGTTTCTTACTTTTGATATATTAAGGTAGAGAACGGATGGTCAATTTTATTTGTTTTATTGGTGAATTGACGTGGCAGTCAAAACTTTGGTAATCATCGTTTGAACGGCCACTCGTTCAAGAATAAATTACGACTGAGAACTTTTGCGGCAAGTAATTAAGTTACCGCAGCCAAGTTGGTACTTATAGACCGTCTACGTGCTGAAAATCAGGGTAACTCTGTCGGTTAACAACTACACGAGTGCTTAGAGTACTATTCGACAAAGTTGCGAATAGCATGCGGGTGACACGTTGATAAAGTGCTACTTCCATGACATCTTCATTGGTAGTACTATCTGTTTTATTGAGTAAATGAAATGTTGAATATTTTTGGAACGAAGTTCCTTATCGCGCGTTGTGAAAGGGGGCTAGACGGAAAAAATTCATACGAAAAAGTTGTCACGACACGTTTTGTTGTCACGACACGTTTTGTTGTCACGACACGTTTTGTTGTCACTACACTTTTTTCTATTTTAAATTATATTTGTTATTAGTTTATTTTTCATTGCTTGATTCACTATTTTTGTTATGGGAACGAAGTCTTAATATTTTTTTATTAAGAAAATATTGTTTTGTTATTATTTTTTAAAGAATTGGTGAAAAACATTTTTCAATTTTATATATAGCGCCATCTTTTGAATAGAAACTGAACTTACATTTACGTGTTATAGTTGTCGTTGCCAGTAGTTTAATATTAATAATATAGATGTCGCTGTAAATTAATGATTTTCAAAATTATGTATATCAAATATAAATACAAAATATATCAATAAATAAGTTTAGCAGTGAACTGCGATAGGCTGGTAACGACACTTTTTGTTAAAGTAAGCTATTGTAAGCCGTGCGGCGTGCGCATGTTTCTCTATCTGTCTGTCTGTCTCTCTTTCTGTCTCTATCTCTCTTATAGAAAGCAAGCCAGATATTTTCGTTTCGTCTTTCTATTTCGAACTTCGTTCCATCCGGGTGTCCCTTGACACCTCTCAAGTTTTTATAATTTACTAACTGTACTATTGAGGTTGTGTTGATAAAAAAATAATATAAAACATGAGAAAGAATTTACGAAATAAATTTTTGAAGCAGGTTGCACATTGTGTCAACATGAGCTCAAACGATGCTTAACTTTTCGGGTTTTTGGAGCGTGTCCAAATTAACTAACATTTAACACATAAATATAGATATATATATATATATATAAGTATCCAAAAAAGTGGACTATGAGAGGAGGAAATCTGATATACACTAAGCTCTATTCAAATTATTTTTCTGTAAGGGCATGAAATAGTACTTGAGGGTGTTAAAAGCGAATTAAATACATGTGAGGATACAATGTCTTCTTTTTTGGAGTGGAACTTCGAGTGAATTTAAAACCTTAACTAAATGTATGTTCAGTAATATTTAAGTTTATTTTAGTCGGCCTAGTTACAAAGTTAGGGGTCAGATTAAATTAGACTCAGTCGACCGTATGTGCGATGTGTCAAGCTAAAAAAGTACAGGTCACCAAATATACTAGACGCAGGTAGCTTGATACAGCGATATCAACATTGTTTTTTAAATCTGGAACACATTATTATTTAAAATTTGTACCTGTAAGTCTGCTATACATACATTTTATGTAAAAAATACAAGTTATACGTTTCTCCTATCGCTTATTTTCTCTCTTCTTCTTATTCTCTTCTCTTTTTCTTGTCTTCTTATTCTCAATATCGTGAATTCATTACTTAATTGAATGAATAACTTTTCTAGTACATGAAAACTATTATGAACGTTAATCAATAATGTGATAGATCTGTAAAGAGAAGTTAGCAGTCATAAGATGTTTTAGATCACCTGTCGCGTACACGATCAACAGCTCCTTCCTGTTGAGCGAACCCGGGCGAGGCTCGCAGGAGCAGTGGGCACACAGAGGACGCCAGTCGCCGCCCAACCGCCCTACGAGGACGTCGTCGCCCTAGCGCGTGACTGAACGCCCTAAGCCCGCCGCTGTACCGCTCGATCACTCCTCTTACTTACGCCTGATCACGTAGCGAATTCGTTTTTTGCATATTTGAACATAACAAAAAATACCTAATAGACTTCTTTTCGAAATCAGATCATTTAAATATATCATCAAATAAGTTCCAATATCGGAAAAAAGAATTTCGATTGTTCGAAGTTTACTGAGTGCCAACGGGTAGCGTAGAATTCGTCGCCCTTTAATGTATTTTGCTTAAGGCCAGGTAAGTTTACAAATAACATTATCTATATTTGAAAACAAATGTTTATTTTTCAATTTAACATGTTTTTGTTTTATTTTTCAGTCTATTTGTTGATAACAAAACTTATAATTTGGTTTTGAAATAATTATTAAATCTACTAAGATTGCAATATCCTGATCGACAGAAAATCAGTATACGTATTCATTATTGTTCTTTTGTTACAATGTCTATAAAATACATATTTTCGTAAGTAAATAACGTCGTTGTTCACTTAGAAACTGGAACGATGTTTGTAATAAACGAGGGAAACAAACAGTAGGGTATTTGTCAATAAAGTGCATTGTACTACTCAAATATGCGACACCCAGTATTCCATTAAGCCTATGTTTTAAAGTCCCTTATTAAATTATAAGGAATTGCCAATAATACAATCAGATCAGTGCTAACATTCCTTTTGCTTTAGAGATTTTTACATTAAGAAGTAATGACTTATTTAATTTGCAGGTTAATTTTATTAAGAGAATTAATCTTTATTTTACTCATTTATTTTCACCCGCGGTCATAAATGTATGCTCTTTGTCCTTATTGCGTTCAATGCAACTAGAGTCACTATAGATCAATATAAGAGTGTTGTGTTTTTTTATTGAATAGAGGGCAAACGAGCAGACTTATCGCCTGATGGTAAGCGATTACCGCCGCCCATGGACACCCAAGGCGTCACAAGTGCGTTGCCGGTACTATTTTCTTGGTAATTATTTTTCACGCTTGCTTCGTCATGACAAACCATTATTATCTTGTCTCACACTATTTCAGGGAACTGACATCTCATGATGTACTACAAAAATACACGGTCATTTTTAATTATTTGTCTGCTTTTATTGGTGCATTTGTTTAAAACACTGTGATTGCCACCTGTCGACTTTTATGATTGGATGCTGGACTGTATTAAAATTTCTCATCAGAATATTGAGCAGGCAATTCCAAGAGGAATAGGTTTCATTTCAAACTGAAAATTGCATTTACTAACAATTGTGAAACATGTTTTATTAACACATTTACGCGTAATAACTTCGACGAGTCAAGCAGAGGTGTTTTATAGATCAAGCATTTAAAGGTGCTTATATGCCAAAAAAAAAGAAGTACAAGCAGTACGAGAGGCAAATATTTACCATGATTTTACAGAATGTACCCACTGTACTACTTCATTCGTATTAATTACTAAATAAAACATTTTCTTAGGAGATTAAAATTCTTCTCCTTTTTGATATGACTTTTAAAAACTGTTCCTTAAGTGTATATACCTCATACGTTAATGGAAAAAAAACAAAACTCATTTTAATTTTAAACTAGCTTAGGAGGTTAAAATTCTAAAAACACTAGTTTTTAGGGTTCCCTACCTATAAAGGAAAAAACGGAACACTTGTAGGATCACTTTGTTGTCCGTCTGTCAAGACCCTTTTTCTTAGGAACGTGTGAAGGTATCAAGCTGAAATTCATATCAAATACTCAAGTCTACTGTCCCTTACAGCTGTGAAAAAATCTAATTTCTAGCCCAACGCAATCAAAAGACACAGTCATTTATGCTGCAAATTTTTGACACACGCAACGGAATCAAAACCAAGGTATTTCCCTTGAATTCAGTATGTTGAAATTTGGTACAAAGCAACGTCTTATAGCACAGATAGAGTAAAAATTGCATATGCATACATTTTTAGTTACATCAAATAATATACATACAGGTTTGTACTTAACCCTCGGTACGCAAGTCCGACTCGCACTTGACCGGTTTTTTCTGGAACCTTCTCTTTTCCTTTTAAACAGACTTTGTAAAACTACTAAATACTAAAAATAAAACAAAACTTATTTGAGTGTCATACGTTGAATGTGTGTGTTGATGTGTGTGTATTGATTCTAGGAGAATCAAATTCAATAAATACACACCCTTGTTTTTTGGGTCCAATTATTTTACCTAAAGATATGGCCAATTTATTTGGTATTGTTGTTTAAGTTAAGAACTTACAGAGTGTTCATGACTATAATCTCTTATATCTCTTAAATATTCTTTATTTTAAAAATATTTTAAGTGAAAAAATCTAAAATTCATCACAGATTCATATTGTACAGAAATTGCAATTTGAACCGTCAAAACGTTTCAGCCGTGAATAAGTAGCACATTTATAACATAATGGATCTCGTACAGAAAATGTCTTATTCAATTTGTCATTTTAAACTGTGTAATTTATTTTGTATTTAAGTCCGTCTGAATGGAAGAAATTTCGATCATAGCGAAAATTGTTAACCTCATCACATTGGATGTTTAATTGTATCATCACAAGAAACTTAAATATAATAATTTTTTTATTGCCATAAAATGTTTTTTTACAAATTATATTGAGCTCCCTGATCTCGGAGCTAGGTTCAATGACCTGTGTTACAGAGATCAGTGTTCTCTCTCGGAATTAAATGATAAAATTATGATTTTATGGAAGAAAAGAACGAAGAAAGAATTAAGAAGAATTAAAGAAGAACTCAGTAGGAGTTAATATAGTATAACAACGCTGTACAAAGTTGATTTTTTATGGGTTATGAGGCAATCGAGCAGACGTATCACCTGATGGTAAGCGATTACCATGAGGTGATGGCCATGTACACCCGCAACACCAGAGGCGTCACAAGTGCGTTGTCGGCCTTTGGGGGGATGGGGAGGTGGATGGGGGGAGGGGTTTTGTATGGGCCTCTGGCATCCTCACTCACTCAGTAAAACACAGCGACGACGACAGAAAACCTTGGCTTGGCGCTTGCTATTTCGCACCGGTTTTCTGTGAGGCCATGGTTATCTCTCCGGTCGAGCTGGCCCCCTAACGGAGACACAAATACGCCGCCCTGCCGACACGACATATCTTCTCTACCCCGGCTACGTGCTTGAGGAGCGCTTCCTCGCCAAGGCTGGAGTGTGTCTTTTCGTCAGGGCGGATGTTTGTTGTCGCCGATTACGTTGCCTTGAAGACCCATCCTTCTCCACTATATGGCTACACGTGGATACTGGCTCCTCGAGCCGAATCTATGTGTGCCTATATCGATCCCATTCTGGAGACTACGAGACAACTAAGCTCTTCGAACATCTCAGTCAGGCAGTGGATAAAGCGCAGGAACAGTTCCCGACCGCCGAACTGGTGTTTCTGGGAGACTTTAACGCCCACCATGAGTCCTGGTTGGGATCTTCCAGAACTGACCACGCGGGTCGGACTGTCCACGCATTCGCTCTCACGCATGACCTCACCCAGTTGGTACTCCAGCCCACCAGGATACCAGACATACTGAGTCAAGCGCCTTCCTTGCTGGACCTTCTGCTGACGAGTCACCCAGAGCAGTACAGTATATCGGTGCTCGCCCCTCTGGGATCCTCCGATCACTGCCTGGTGTCCACCACTGTGCCTCTTGTTGCCCCCCCACGAGCAGTGGCAGCAAAAAGACGCTTATGGCACTACTCGTCTGCAGACTGGGATGGAATGCGGGACTACTTCGCATCTATCCCGTGGGCACAACGCTGCTTTAAATACAGTGATCTGTCGCAATGTGCGGCCGCTGTGGCCGGCGAGATCACTGTCGGAATGGAATACTACATTCCCTACAGTGAGGTCGCCGGCGCAACGACCCGTCGTTGGTTCAATCGCGAATGCGCCCATGCTGTCGCCCTAAAGCAATCAGCCTACCGCGCATGGACCAGGGCCCGCGCTCACGGCCACCCCGACGTGGATCGACTAAAAGCAGCGTTCAACAAAGCCACTAGGGAATGCAAGAAGGCTTACATCACAGCGGATGCCCAGCGCATCGCGCGGCTTGGCCACGAACTCGTCGCATACCCTACGGGTAGCCGAAAGTTCTGGCGATTGGCTAAAGCCGTGCAGTCCAACTTCTGCCAGCCCTCGCTACCACCGCTTAAATATCCCGACGGATCACTTGCCCATCAGCCGCAGGAGAAAGCGAAACTGCTTGTAGATCACTTTGCGGCTAACTCCCGAGTCGAAGACCGCGGCATGCACCCACCTACCATTCCGGCCTGCGATGCAACAATGCGGGATATTCGCATCCGGCTGAGTGATGTCCGCTCAGAGCTTCGGTCTCTCGATGTTAGGAAAGCCAGTGGACCCGACGGTATCCCAGCGGTGGTTCTTAAGAACTGTGCACCAGAGTTGTCTCCGGTTTTGACGCGCCTGTATCGCCTGTCATATTCCTCGGGAACTGTTCCGGAGGCCTGGAGGGAGGCGAATGTTCAGCCCATTCCCAAAAAAGGCGACCGCTCCAACCCGGCCAACTACCGCCCAATAGCTGTCACCTCCATTATCTGCAAAGTGTTCGAACGGATCATAAACAAGCAATTGGTCCACTACCTGGAGGATCACACCCTACTTAACGATCGTCAATATGGTTTTAGGCCGAACCGATCCACGGGTGATCTTCTAGCGTATGTCACACACCTTTGGGGTGAGGCTATTGACAGGCACGGGGAATCTTTGGCTATTAGCCTCGACATGGCCAAGGCCTTTGATAGGGTTTGGCACCGTTCGCTTCTCTCCAAGCTACCGGCATTTGGCTTGCCCCCCAAACTCTGCAACTGGGTTGCCGGATTCCTGCACCAACGTCGCATCAGAGTACTTTGTGACGGCGCGGCCTCCGACGTTCAGTCGATTAACGCAGGAGTACCGCAGGGTTCCGTCCTGTCGCCCACGCTGTTTCTTCTGCATATCAATGACATGTTAGACCTTGGCAACATTCATTGCTATGCAGACGACAGCACAGTTCATGGACGATATTTTGGGCGCCCTGCGGCAAAGCCGGTAGATGTAGAGGAAAAACGACAGGAGCTTGTCGCTGAGCTCGACCATGTTCTAGGCCGCATTTCACAATGGGGCTGCGAGAATCTGGTCGAGTTTAGCGCCAAGAAAACACAGGTGTGCGCGTTCTCTGCCAAAAGGTCTCCATTCCTTCCCCTTCCGACTTTTCAGAACACTCAACTACCATTACAAGGCAGGCTCGATGTCCTGGGCATGGCCATCTGCTGCGACCTCAACCCGCGCGAGTATGTTGAGAGCGTCACTAAGGCGGCCTTGCGGAAGTTAGGTGTTCTCAACAAGGTGAGACGGTTCTTCTCGCCCGGGCATCTGTGTCTCCTTTATAAGACTCAGGTTCGCTCGTGCGTGGAGTACTGTTCACACCTTTGCGATGGAGCCGCGTAGTATTTGTTTGACGCTCTCGACCGGTTGCAACGGCGAGCAATTCGCATTGTCGGCAGTCCCGAAGCCTCCGAGACCCTTGAACCCCTGCAAATGCGTAGAGAAATCGCCTCTATGGCAGTCCTCTATCGCCTTTATCATGGGGAGTGTTCTGAAGAGCTCTTCCAACTGGTCCCCCCTTCTCCCTTCCTCTACAGGACGACACGTGCTGGCCTCCGAAGTCACCGCTTCAGAGTGGAAGACATACACTCTCGCACTCATCGATTTGGCTCTTCCTTCCTGTGCCGAGCGGTTAAGACCTGGAACTCACTACCAGCGCACGTGTTTCCGTCCCACTATGATCCCGGGTCCTTTAAGAGGGGCGTGAAAAAGCATCTCACTAGGCCGCCATAGTTCTGGTCACCATGCTGCACTGTCCTTGTTTGCATTGAGGATGGTGACCACCACTCTTGGATTCTGCTGGTGCTTTCCATCAGGCAGGGCAGAGTCATTTTGGTAGCTCAGGTATAAAAAAAAAAAAAAAAAAGCGTGGCTCTCCCACGGTAAAAGGTGTATTGTTATAATTTTGTAGTTCTACTATTTATTCAAAAGATTTTAAATGGTTATTCAGTAAAGGAATTTGATTTCCCAGCAATAGCTAGTGTGTGTGCCGTTCCAGGAATGAGAATCTATCCTACTTCTTTTAATACATTCCTAATTATTCCATTTAATATTTGAAGTGTTCGGGTACCGATACTAGGATTACTTTGTTATAGGTACATGACTTTAAAATAACTGTTATTTTAGTTTTTCGAGGATTGTCACTGACTCTATTTTAGTTAAGGCAGTACGTTGGACTGTGTGAACAAATGTTGCTCTGATGAAGGAGTAGACTAGAATAAACCAAAATTTTCATATAATACCGAAACTTCTATATTTTTATCACCAAATTTAAAGCATTTCGTTTTCCTCCGAAGTTTTCGTGCATCCTTTGTGTGTTACAAGCGTGATGGTAATTTTTGAAAGTCGATAGTTTATGTTGATATTCATCAAGCTACAAAGCTTTTCATTGTGACAAATAGATAAGTATTTTTTTTTCGTTTGCGAAGGATTATGGTGATTTTGTCGAAGGATTATGGTCATTTTGTCATTTTACGATTTGATTAAGATTTTCATTGTTGGCGTACAGTAAACGGAAAGTGATTAAATAAAAAATACCGAATCTCGCCATCTAGGAATAGGCAGAGATCGTGAAGAAGGCGCCGTTAACTGAAATGCAAGTTTCTAACAATTTCATCTAGGTACATTCGTTTTCATTCGAAGAACTGAAAAGATAGAAACAAGATTTAAATTTGAATATTTTTTTTTATATATATATTATATGTATACTCGTATATATATTATAAATGTACCCAGTGTCACTCTCACGAATAAGACGAATCTATTGACACCACTCACATAAAAATACGACAAGCCGTTATGGCTCTAGGCCGTGCCTATAAAAAAAAAAATACACAGACTTTAAATAAAATATATTTGTTAGCAAAATTTTTGAAAATGAAGGTGATGAAATTGTCACCGTGTACTACACGTTAAAAATAAACGTACCAACACTTTAACATCGCATGACTACGACTTTTTAAACGATGTGTATATCTGAACATTGTTAAATCCAGTGTCCTGAAAATCTTGTTTCATACTTTTTCAGCGGCGTTTTTTGTCATAGTTGGGTTTTAGTTTTTACTTTTTTATATATTTAAAACGTTTTAGTGCCGTTATAATATTAATTTATTTGCAAAGAATATTTTAATTAACTAACCAAACCGAGTAATAAATTGTCTGTCTCAGAAAATACGGAAAAAGTCACAAGCATATGCTAATTACATTTATATTTTTGAAATTTACGACTAACGCCCTTTCCAATGATACAAAACATGGTATATTTTTGCCAATTTTATTTTTTAACACAGTACCTTAAGACCGCTAGTAGGCGCCATATTAGATTCAGTGACACGTCATAGAGATTATAACTAGCGGACGATCAAGACGCTTCTAACGATACCTCATTTGTTTATATCTAAAAAGTAGTTGAGGAGCTATGAGGGAACAGATGTACTTACATACATACACACATACATAGCCTGTCAAAATCATAACATTCCTTTGGATTTGCCGTATTCGGGATTGAGATTTACTTACAAAATAAATATAATTTATCGAAGCGAGAACATAAAGAAATATATGAATAGGTATTTATATTCAATGCCGTCATAATTAACATTATTATCTTATGTTACTAGCTGAGCCCCGCGGTGTTTCCTGCGTTTATTATTGTAGCTTTACGCCGCAAGAGGAAGCTAGGCAAAAAAGCCTAAGCTACTCCGCTACTCTTTATGTCGTCCGCTATCTGCGAGTGATATAAAGAGTAGCGGAGTAGCGAGTGATAGTCTCGTCAAAATCGGTAAAGCCGTTCCAGAGATTAGAAGTAACAAACAGACAGACAAACAAAAATGTTTTTAAAATGATTTTTGGTGTAAGTATTGTATATATTTTCATATTCATTCAATGAAAAGCTGTTTTGCTGCTGTAAATTTTATTATATTATATTTTCTTTGTATAGAAATATTAGATGTGTGCCTGCGAGTTTCACTGAAACTAAACCGTAAACAATAAGAATTTTTGAAGTAGATTTTATACCTTGCAAACATATGGTTTATACATACACACATACAGGCGAGAAATCGAGGACCGAACCAAATAGCGTGCAATTGGAGAGGCCTCTGTTCAGCAGGGACTGCTTTAGACTGATGATAATGATTTACACATTTATTCTAACGAGTGGTCGCTCATTTGTCAAAATTCGATTATCATTTTTTTTCTTAGATTTCTGTACTACTCCGACATATAAACTTTAATTGTTGCTAAACATGCTCCTCCGTTTGCATAACATACATATTAATATATAGTAGAGTAAGTGCGCCAATTATGGACCTGTGCCGTAATATGGACTACCTACATTTCTCAAAAACCATCGGTCGTATTTAGCTATCGGTCTCCGCACACTAAGTTCCACCCCTCCCGAGGCTCGTTAGTGGTTTGCCGGTCGGCAGAGAGCGCTCACGCATTCACGGCAGCCATTTTTCATTTTTTTCATCGTGCGATGTAATTTTTTACTTAACTTCGTAAGGTTATAATTTTAGCAAATATTACTGCTTGGGAAAGTGGATTAAACTAGGGGAAAGGTGAGTTATTTTACAATTATTCGTAATAAGTTGATATATCCAATAGTTTTAATAATTTTCTTAGCAACAATATTAACCTAGAAATGTATGTGTATTATAATATGGACCACCGGCATGAAATGAAAAAAAAAAAAAAAAAAAAAAAATATGGACCACCGGCATGTTTTGAATATGGATTAGTGGTCCATATTACAAACAGTCACTTATATTTTAATTAGATTTTTTTAGGATGGCATCTATAAATTCTACAATCAAAGAAAAGACCAGACAAACATGGGATAAAGATGCAATGGCTAATGCAATTAAAGCTATACAAAAGAAAAGAAAGATCACAGCAGAAAGAAAATCATCGTCTAAAAGTTCTGATAAAAGTGATTATTCAGTCAATGATAGTACCGATGAAAGTCCTGATCATTCCCAAAATCAAAATGGCAAATGTTTGTATTGTAATGGGCTTTTTTCTGAAGACGTTCATGGAGAGAAATTGATCCAATGTGCATCATGTAGGGAGTGGGCTCATGAAGAATGTGCTGGCATAGAAGATATGGTTGATTTTCTTGTATGTGGATTGTGTACCAGCAATTAGTTTAATCTTAATAATTGACTGATTTAATTTTAGGCAACACGTCCTTTTTACTCAATAATTTTAAACCAAAGTGACTATGGTCCATATTTTGTACACTTTTTGCTAATGCACAATAATTGTATATTTTAGAAAATGTTGATTATTTGTAAGATGTTCATGTTTCTTAAGATTTCTAACAATCGTTTTTGATACCAAATAGTTATCGATCCGTTCAAAATATATAAGGCTGATTAATCTTTATAATTCTGAGTTTTATTACACAAAATCCTTATGGTGGTCCATAATTGGCGCACTTACTCTATCTATCAATCTGTAAAGAATTGTTGATATACAATATTATGGATGGTTTGAGTACATCGGCAGCGTTTAACTTCAAGTTTTATTCGATAAACCTCGTGGGAACCCCGCCGGATGTTTTGATTTTTCCGAACGCAAATTCCGGTATCCGGCAACTGATTTTGTCAGTTATGTCCCAGTTTTACTGAATCCTGTTAAAGTTTGTGATCGTTACTAAAGTTAAATATCGTAAGCCCCAACTTTTACTATCACGCTTTTATCGAATTTACTTTTACTAACAAACTATGTTACTATTACTGACACACCAACACCTGTATGTGAGAGACTGATCCTGACTGTTGAGAGACTGGTGCTGACGGACTGGTAGTTTGGAGAATAATTGTAGGATTCCCACAATTATAGTTGTACAATGTTATGATAACCATCGTGGAAGATAACATAAACTGTACATAATAAAATGAAGAACTAGACTGGTTACTTGTGTATTTAAATCTGTTGCGACCTCCACATACAGCGCAACAACCATATAACATACTACAGCGCCATCTACCGAAGTTACTCTGAACTACAGAGTAACGTACAATACGAAGAAACTACTAATCCTGAATAGTGCAATAGAAGTCCTCGCGCCTATTATCATATGTACAACGTCCCAACATTAACTGTTGGGCAGTGGCTCACCAGCATGATAACCTCGCCTGGCCGCCGGAGGATATCAAAAGCGGCAAGATGTCATATAAAACTTCAGAAATTTTATCTGTACATCACGTTTTTGTTATCAAACACAGCCAGTCTATTTTCTTAACTGTTGTGGCACAACACCCAAAAATTGTCAGCTCAATATTACCTAAATGCCGTTTTTGTTGTATTTAATTTTTTTTTAATTAAAATAAAACGCCGTAGGGCCGTTTAAAATAAAGAAACAATATTCTCAAAATGACAATTAAACTAAAGCAATCGAATGAAAAGAAGCAGAAGAGATGTAGTAATTTACATGAAAGTTTATTTGCAAGTCTGCGTTCGACATGGGTCGGGGTTGCCTTAATTAAACGAGACAAGGGAAGACCCAGCTGAACCGAAAGATTATTTTGTAATTTATTTTAATCATATATTTATTGTTCTCGAAGTGAATCCTAGTATAAATCATGATTCAAAAGGTTTCGAAAATGAGTTCCAAGGTTTTATCATCTATGTATTACAGTTGAAACTGTTAACACTAATTATTATTGTGGCTCGTAGGTATAATAAGAAATAATACGGCAATTATCGCTAATAAATGTGAGTTGTTTTTAAAACATAATGTTAAAATTTAAGAAAACGTTTTAAGTTCTCAAAGAATCGAGAGAACATCGTACCGCCAAAGTTTCTAAATATTAAACAAGTTGCAAGTGACTTTCAAAGTTTTAACTGATACTCGTATGTGTTCATCTAAAGTTATCAAACGCGAACGACCTCACCATATATAATACCATGTTGACTTCAAGTAAGGTGAGGTCGTTTCATTTATTGAATTCTTTGTTATACGTTACTTACTTTTTAATAATTATTTCCAAAATAGATAATAGCTAATGCATGTCCGTTGCCCATTACTATATTAAATAACACCTAATATTACAATGTTGCAATAAACATTTTCACTTCCTTTTGAACGTTTGTATTAGTATTCAAAACAATGACTTATCAAGTTTAAAATCCTCATTAATGTATATACTCACAGAAAACCGGTGTGAAATAGCGCTTGCGCTGTGTTTCACCGAGTGAGTGAAGATACCGGAGGCCCATACCCCAACCCCTCCCCCATTCCCTCTTCCCATCCCCCAAAAGTCGGCAACGCACTCGTGACGCCTTTGGTGTTTCGGGTGTCCATGAGCGAATCGCTTACCATCAGTTGATACGTCAGCTCATTTTCCCACTATTCAATAAAAAAAAATAAAAAAATACGCGGATGATCTCCAGATTTATACCAAGGCATCACCGATTAGCCTGAATGATGCTGTTAACACTACCAATGCTGACCTAGACATTTTTTTAAGTGAAGCTACACCTATGGACTGAAAATGAATCCATCCAAGACTCAGGTCGTTATTATTGGGAGCTCGCGAATGCTGACTAAAATTACCTCAAGTCACTTGCAATAGCACACCTATACTGTACAGTGAAAAAGTAAAGTTAATATATTATCCTGGGCTCCTCAGTCACAAGAGCCGAGTCGCAAAATGTGTGCCGCTGCAGGGTCTTTGGGCAAACTTCACAATTTTCTACCCACACCTACCAATTCTTTTCTCCATCCTTGACAATGATGATGCCAGTTATCTTGATCTCACTGAAGACCAATCAATTAAGCTTGAGAGACTCCAAAATCTCTGTATAAGGTTCATATTTGGATTACGCAATCCGATTATCGTAAACAGAATGCACATATTTTTTCTCTTCTATACAACATCTTATTCAATCCACTTGGTCCACGTTACCTGAAATCTCGGTTTAACTTTGTATTTGACACACACACCAAATCGTTGAGATCGTCAGAGAATTTGAAATTAAGAATGTCAGGACATACCACCAAATTTCTCGACCACTCCTTCTCTGTCCAAGCAGTTCGCTTATGGAGGTATCATTTCAACCATTTGCCGTCCACTGCTGAACGGAGGAGCGCCAACTATCCTGGTCCTGGACAGTACGCATCCATCCATATGAATGTATAAATTCTACTATTATTTCGATTGCCTATCCTTTCTGTACACTAGGCACTATCCTATACTTTTCATCGGTGCTCTTTCTTTCCATCCCATGGTTATCTGTAAGAAATTGCTTTGCATCATTTTGTAGTACCATTAAAACTAGACATGTCAACTAAACGCTTCACCGAAAACAACTTACCGTGTTAATTATTCCTCTATTGGCAGTTTTCACTGCTTACATCTCCTTTTCGCATTGAATTGGTCAATATTTTATTCGCAATTAACAAATTTATCGGTTGATTACAGAATCTCCACTGTTTTCTCAAGGGTGAAAAATAAAATGCCTACTCCCAAGCAGCCAATTATTTTGTTTTCCCGATAGTAACTTAAAGAACTTAATTAACCCTTGTCAAAATTCCTTTGATTGTTCTACAGGCTCACAGAGAACTTAGTCTGCGACAAAGGCAAATTCGCAAAATTTCTGTAATCGAGTAATGGCAACTTTCCTTCTGGATCTATTTCGTTTAAAACATTTATTCACATTTCATGTTCATCATTACTTACGGACTTGAAATATGTTTTGTTCCATGAGAAACCACAATCAAAGGACTTGGGCATTTTGGGTTAAGCTCCGCTGTTATTTCATTTTAATCTAAAACTGTCTACAGTAACCCGACGTGTTCCCAATTTCTAACCGACCGAATCTGTATACAATGCCTGGTATGAAGTAAATATTGATTGAAAGGACCTATAGGTTTTGATGAATGCTCGGATATTTCGATATTCTGTTCTGAAGATGGAGGGTATATTTATATAAGAGATTAAGTATTTTATTTGTAAAATATGTTTAATATTTGTAACGTATTCATAAAAAGTATCACACATGCTTAGGACAAAAACAACAACAAATAACATAAGATTGAAATTTATTTTACCGGCAGAATAGTGTCACTTTGGTAGGCTCATACGTAAAAAATAAAAAATTATATACACTTGAAATAAACCGTGTAGGTGTCGTTAGATATCATTTCTGTTGTGAGAATGCCAGACAAGAGGACCAGAAAGAATATTTATAGTTTGTATTTTTAAACAAATGTTTTGTTAACTTTTTACTATGTCTTTCGAGTGAGTGAGGATACCGGAGGCCCATAAATCCCAACCCCTTCCCCTATCCCTCATCCCATTCTTCCCATCCCCCAAAGGCCAGCAACGCACCTGTGTCGCCCCCGGTATTACGGGTGTCCATGGGCGGCGGTAATCGCTTACTATTAGGCAATATGTCTGCTCGTTTGCCACCTACGCAATAATAAAAAAAAAACAGAACTTGAATTAATACTTCCAACTTGTAAATTTAAGTTTCTGTCCTATAATACTTATCAGAAACGGCTTTATTAGACAAGCATTCTACTTGAGATTTAAATTTTGAGCTTTGTAATTGAACTAAACGGACTGAATGACTGAGTGCTCTCTGATTAGGATCTTTATTAAAAAAAAGAAACTTCGTTATTCTTTGTTACTCATTGTCCTTTTTTAAAGACTATTACACTTCGTCAAATATTGAAATCAGTAACTAAGTTGGCGTGTGCGTCGTTCTAGAAGTTAATCGGGAACTCTCCCGATTAACTTCTTAACAATTGTGACTTGTAAACTCTTACAAGTCACAATTTTCGCTTGAACATAAAACAAATAATATTTTGTTACAAAGTTTTTTTTTTTTCTTTAAAAAGACAACTCCCGCATTAGGAATATACATCCTGTGTCGCGGGGGACTTTACAAACATACATATAACGGACACAAAGAACAACCAGACTCAAAACAACATTTTGTGGATCACACAAAGTGATGTTCCACCTGCGATTTGAACCCACGGCACTTGGTGCAGTAGCAAGCGGCGTAGTGACCGCTTAAACCACTAGGCCAACCGTGCAGTCAAACATTAAAATACTCTTATTTTTTTCATAGACCCATGATAATACCTATTGAAAATAAATGCTAATAAGTTTTCATAAATCATAAAGAACTTAAAACAATAATTATAAGACTGTGAATAAATTTTAGAAAAAATGTAATGATATATATGTACTAATATTTACTAATAACTAAAAAGTAAAAACTTGCGTTGTTGAGAAAAACGGTGCTATACGTTTTAAATAAAAATATAAAATTATAATTTTAGCTGCCACTAAGCTAGGCAGCCTTTAGTACCGGCAGATGGGAGAAATAAACCTGCTATCAATCTTAGCAAACCAACTATGTATGTAAAAAGACAGTTTTTTGTTTTAAATTACTTATGTGACAAAACATTTTAAATATGTCTTGTAAAAATGAAAACCGGTGTGAATCAGCGCTTGCGCAGTGTTTCACCGAGTGAGTGAGAATACCGGAGGATCATACCCCAACCCCTCCCCCCATTCCCTCTCCCCATCCCCCAAAGGTCGGCAACGCACTTGTGACGCTTTTGTTGTTGCGGGTGTCAATGGGCGGCGGTAATCGCTTACCATCAGGTGATGCGTCTGCTCGTTTGCCTTTTATTCAATAAAAAATAAAAATCTTGCTTGGGCTTGGGCTTCGGTCTAATTCTCCAATTGAAATTATCTGATTTTAAGTAACTATGTGGTAAAATTATATTTATTGCTACAGGTCAATAAGAAACGACTGTAGTGATTCTTTACAAAAATGATTCTAAGGTAATGAAATCAAATTAATGCTCCTCGTAGGCCGTTTAAATACCCTGTTTATGTTAATTAGTAGCACTTTATACCGAGGCTTATGCGTATTTTCTTGAAACGTTTTTTCGTACTACCGATCTAATTCTCATTACATCAAAAATACTATGAGCTACGTAAAAACGATAACGATTGAGAAAAAATATTCCTAAAAACATATTTAAACGTATCTATTTATTATATTTTTATAAATTGTGTTTGTCACTTTATATAAATAAAGAAAAAAACTAATTTGTAATAAAATACCCATTACGAAAATTCCGTTTAAGAATTAATTGGACCTGAAAGTTATTCGAGTCTAATTTGGCTTGCCGATTGTTTTGACAAATTTGGACTTTCTGATCTCTTGAGCTTAAATTTATTTACACAAATTATGTAGGTATGTTTTTACAATGTGCATTTTTTTACAAAGATTGGAATATATTTTATTTACCAATTCAATATAATCTGAAATGATATAAAATATTTATTCTATACGGTTTATATTTGTCAGGTATTGAGTATGAAGAGTGGTCACTTTTATAAAGAGTGGTCACTATATTCCGAATTAAGACGCATTACGACTTTTGTTGCAAACAAATAAGAATATATTAGCCATTTATATAAACACTAAGGTCATAGTTTAGTTACCATGTTAATATTAGACGCCACTAACTTGACCATCACACAACAAGTCACAATCACGTATGAAAAATCTAATATTGTCAATAATTCTAATTACGAACGTAGCGCTAGCAAGCTTTTATGTAGTTGTAAACCGTATGTATATATATTTATCAAAGCGAATATCTAAAGGCTATGAAATGAAATTGGAGTTGAATAATATTTATATTCAAATCATTTTAATGTAGAACTTTGTGCAAAATCTATAATCTATATTCACATTTTGTTTATTTATAATTTATTTTCAAGTTTAATTAAATTATAAAAATGTGTAGATGACACTGCACTATTAAGATCGAAAGTAATGAATGATTAACCATGAAATGAAAAACAATTTTTTTGTTTTTAAAGGCAAATTCACTTTACATTTTTTATATAATATCCCTCCAACATAAAAGAGGATCGCTTGACCAGGCGTGTTGCTCATGTCTGGCAGACCGCGGCCCTACGTTTGATGTTCGAAAGCGACTTTCATTGCACGACGCAAGATTAGTAGGTACTTCATAGTTCAGCGTATCGTTTGATGGTACTGAATTGTGTATATTATGGATTTTTGTTTGTGGAAGTCGTCTCAATACTATAGACATAATATACAAACTACTAGTTGCTTGTAAATTAAATCTATATCTTTAGTGGTCTTGTTGGATAGACCATCAACCAGCTATGATTGGAGTCTTGTCAACAGCTATAGATTAAGTCAGCGGCCATTTCAATACCTTTGGGACTGTAAGGCCGGAGTGATAGACTAAACAGATTATTACAGAAACATCAATCAATGTCCTTTCCATTAAAGCTGTGAACGAATGTAATAATTGCTTATCGATCAGATAAGCCTTCCGGGCGAACAACAAACAAACCATATCTGCCACTTAATATCCACAGGGAGTACGCTGGTGTAAAGTAATCACTACTCTACTGGGTTGCTTTCATTATTCGTTATACTTACATGCGTACGAATTAGAGTATAGTACGACTTTTTAATATTTAATGTTTATATCTTAGTCCCAATATATTGTCTTCTTTCATCAAGATATATTGTGTACTTAGTTTTAGACAATGTATTTGTAAGTATCAATTTTAATTTAACACTTTGAACATCAGAAAAAAACGGTTATGAGAACAATGATCGTAACAGGACTGCAGACGCCGTTGGGGTAAGGGTTTATTTACCTTAAGGTCTATTATTTTAATAGCCGGGATTATTAACATGGTAGCACACCAAATACTTAACGATATGAACATTGATTAATTAACATAGCATTCTGTGATGTAGATATTGTTGATGGCATTTATGAATTTAATACCCAACGGAATAGCAGTATTTATTATTATCACCGTTGTTAATTAAATCCTACTAATATTATAAATGCGAAAGTTTGTGAGTATGTAACTGAGTATGTTTGTTGCTCTTTCACGCAAAAAGTACTGAATGGATTTAGATGAAACTTCACAATAATGTAGCTTATACATCGGAATAATACATAGGCTACATTTTGTAAAGATACTAGCTTCGCCTTGCGGCGTTGCCCGCGGTTATTGTCGTACCTCAGGTAGCACCGCGGGGTTCAGCTAGTAAATAATAGTTTTACGACTAAAATATCAATATTGTTTTTTGTATACGTTTTTCTATTTTTATTTTAGTGAGAACTATTAGTTGTATATTTTAAATTAAAAATTCAAAGTATTAATACAGTCGTGTCGTGTAAAATGCGTAGTGTAAATTTTTGACAAAACCTCATTTCTAAAAAATTAAGCGCGGACGAAACGTGGGTGACCTCGAGGGGACAGATCAGTCATCTGGGGAATCTGTTATAATTTGTTCATTAAACCCTTAAAAAGCAGTCGACCTATTTAATAATTTCAAATTTTTACTGTTAGGTACACTGTTAAAGTTTTAGGCATATTTATGTTTGTAAAGATGAAAGCGAAGTTCCCCGAGCAATATGTTTTATATACGAGTATAAATCAGTTTTAGTTAAAATAATAAGATTATTACTGATATTTCGTATATTTGTACATGGTTATTATATTGTTAAGCTCCTATACATAACTATATAAATTGGTGTAAAATAAAGTTTATTCTATTCTTTCCAAATATAAATGTCTGTCAAAATCTATCTCTAATCTATACTAATATTATAAAGCTGAAGAGTTTGTTTGTTTGAATGCGCTAATCTCAGGAACCGCTGGTCCGATTTGAAAAATTATTTTAGTGTTGGATAGTCCATTTATCGAGGAAGGCTATAGGCTATATATCACCACGCTAATACTAATAGGAGCGGAACACCAATGAAGAATGATTCAAAAACGGGGGAAAATTTTCACGCTGCAGGCAATAGAAGATGCAAACGAGGTTGCGAGGGTCAGCTAGTATTTTATAAACCCATAAACCATTTTAAGTGTCAACTATTTGTGCTGTATGTATTAAAGAGAAAAGTACTTTGATATCAAAAAACTGACACGAATAATTTCTGGTTTGTACAAAATAAATAGTACCTAAATTTTACGCTTAAAACCAGAATTTAAACGTTTTGATTTAGAAGGATTTATTGTACTCCGTTCCATCCCATCTTAAATTATCCTCCTAAAAATGCTTCAAGATTGCTTCAAAGTTATCTATCTCAGGCAGTAATGGATTTGCCGCTAAAGGCGGCATAAATTTTATTTGACTAATTTTTAATTCAAACATTAAACTTTAACTTTTCATAAAAGTACTTGATATAATCGTTTTGATTTTTACTATTTTCAAAGGATTGTAATTTTTATCACCTAAAGGTAATGCAAGCAATAAGAAGTAAGAATTACGGTCGAGCCGGCCCATTCATGCCGAAGCATGGCTCTCATTAATAAATATGACCTTTAAATATTATTTATAAAACATTTTCTATGTCAATGCACAAAAATGATAATAATTAGCGATAATGTTCTATCTACATTATGTCTATAAAAGCATTACAAAAGGAATCCTGGAAAAAACCTTGTGCACATAAAATGTTTATTGCTCGAATTTATTGCTAGAAAATATTAAGCTATAAGAAGTTGAGTCTTTAACTTTTAATAGCTATATTTTAAGAGCCACTTATTTTATCGTTGATATTTCAGATTCACTGATTTTTATCATTTCATATTTATTTATAAAAATAAATTCTAGAAAGAGAAAAATTGTACAAAAGTTAAGAAATCTTCTAAACATATTCACACTCACTACGTTATCTTGGTAGTCTCCAACCCGCACTCGGCCAGCGTGGGTAGGTAAGTATGGCCTTAACCCTCTCCTGAGAGTAGAACCGAGCCCAGCACTGGATCATTATGGCTTGTTGATAATGATGATGTTTCCGTAATAAATATTATTAAATGACACAAAACTTACATTGTGCAATGTACAAGCCGTAAATTTTTATTTAATGATTTCTCCTAAACAAACGATTCTTGAAAAATTTACACATGACAAATCTGTCGTTGAAACTTGCAAGAGCTTGTAATTTTAGATTTTTACGATTTCATATAGTCTGCGTAATTTATGAATAAAGAAACGTACTATCTATGACTTGTATTTTGTAAATTAATATCAGTTTATTTTTATTTACAGGTAAATACACTGAAAATGAACATAAAAACATTCCTAAACGACAAACAGTGTTTTTAATACAGTTTTAATTAAAATGCTTGTACCTTCAGTGAATGTTTAAATTTAGAATCAGTGAACAAATGAGTGGTTCATATTGAGTGTCGTGAGTGCCCGTCATCATGAGTTTCCTGACTTCGCTGGGTCAGTATGTGGCGGGGATGGCGGACAGTGTCGCCGGGTTGGCACTGTCACCACGTCGTGCTCCACCCTCCCGACATCGATCGGCTGAGGAGTCGCAAGCACAACCGCCCCAACCTTCAACCGCCACTATGAGAGGTGAGAATTAACATTTAGAAATCGAAATAATTTAATGAGTAACTAACGCATTATTAAGTTGCTGCAACACCATTTGAACTTGACGGTATTCGGACGGTTCAGGACAAAAGACATACGAGTACATACAAAGCTTCACTCACATTTCCTAGAGGGAGAGGCAGATACACTTGATCTCCAATAACTACGGTCATGACACACCTCTTTTCCTCAGCCAAATTCATCAATCGCTTCATAAGTGCATGCTCGTCGGTTCCTGGCGCTTTCTCGTTTCAGTCGGTCAGTAAATATTCGCCGTGGACGACTTCTTCCAACATTTTCACACATTCGCTCTATAAATTATTTTAGTGAGTCTTCTATCTATCCTCTTTAAGGGGCCAAATCATCGAAATATGCTCTTGTCAACTTATGCTATTACATCTTCTTTCAATCCGCAACAATATCTTATCACTACATTCCTGATTTTATTACTACGAGTAACAATCTCTACACCATTAATTCTACTTTTGTGCATCTTCTGTCATACCCAAGATTAGCTTCCATACATAAGGATAAGGGTTGGGACCAGCACACCCTATTTATTTAGAGTAAAAGCGGGATGTAACCGTTTTTTCTCTCCTTTCTATATACCGTCTCTCTCTCTTGATTGCCTCGGTGGCGTAGTGGTAGCGTAGCGACTGCTAAGCTTGAGGTCTCGGGTTCGATTCCCGGGTCGGACCAAATGTTTGTATGATCTGCAAATATTTGTTTCGGAGTTTGGGTGTTTTTTATGTATAATATGTATGTATTTACAAAAAGAAAAGTACATAAGTATTTATTTGTCTAGTACCCATAACACAAGCTCTGCTTAGCTTGGGACTAGATGGCGTTGTGTGTTAGATGTCCGGAACATTTATTTATTTATTATTATTTATTCTTGAACTCCAGTCCTTGTAAACATAGAACCAAAATGTTCAAACTCTATCCCTAGTTTTACTTACTCATCTGAGAGAAAAAAATTGCACAAATGTCCAAAACAGAGAAAAAAGAAACACCTCTAATTTACTACTTTTTCTTTTGTTAAATAGGGGGCAAACGCATCACCTGATGGTAAGCGATAACCGCCGCCCATGGACACCCGCAACACCAAAAGGGTCACAAGTGCTTTGGGGGGCCGACCTTTGGGGGATGGGGAGAGTTAATGGGGGGAGGGAATGGGGGTAGGGGTTGCGGTATGGGCCTCCGGTATCCTCACTCACTCGGTGAAACACAGCGCAAGCGTTATTCCACACAGGTTTTCTGTGAGGCCGTGGTATCACTCCGGTCGAGCCGGCCATTCATGCCGAAGCGTGGCTCTCCAACGGAAAAACGTACAATTTAATACTACTAAGAACTTATTAAATTATCCTATTCATAATGATACACCTATAGGTACATTCAATATCACAAAAAGTATACTATATCCTACTAATATTATAAACGGGAAAGTTTGTGAGTATGTTTGTTGCTCTTACACGCATAAACTACTGAATGGATTTTGATGAAACTTTGCAATAATATAGCTTATACATCAGACTAACACCTTTCTCCATCGTCAGGTTGCCTGGAAGAAATTGCTTTTCAGCGATAAGGCCGCCATTTGTACATGCTTATTATATTGTTAAACTCTTATATATAACTGTATTAATTGGTGTACAATAAAGTTTATTCTATTCTCTATTCTATTCTAACACATAGTCTAATTTATAAAGATATTATCATACAGCGGGTTGCACCGCGGGGTTCAGCTAATTGCTAATAATTCGTCATACGATATCCGTTTCATGAGTTAATTGAACATCGGGTATTTTTTTTATATTTATGATGCATATGCGATGTACATATATATAGGTAGTATATAGAGCCTTTTACTTAAATCTTATTATAATATTCTTAAGGTGAAAGTAAATGCATCAATAAAATAGAATACTTTAGACCTCCACCCTCGTCCATCTTTTTATTAAACACGAACAAAATGTACATGAATAAGTTCGTTTTTATTAAAAATGTAATTAATTTGGCATCACTGCAAAGTTATTTCCTTTTAAGTAGAAATATTCGTAACTTTACAGTTTTCCTATCTTGTGAAATGTTTATGTCCAAGATGTCTCGGGCGTTTTATTATCCAGCTAAATCGCAGTATAATGCTCCATAACGGTAGGCTATCTTTTGCGTAGTTCGTTCGTGATTAAAGTCTCGTTTTAAGCACGTATTTCTTGTGTTAGGACAGTGCTCTCTTCCAAAACCATGTATACATTTTCATTTATAATGAACATTTATATTAATGTTTGTTTTTAAAACTGTGCTACTACTAATGTTACAATCAATTAATCTTTAACACTCATAATAACCAACTAATCTTTAAAACGTAATTATTATTATAGAACAAACTTTATTGTACACCAAGTAATACAATGTACCATGTACAAATGGTGGCCTTATTATATTATTATTATACGTAAGATTCAAACCTATAAATATAAAATACTAGATGAAACCCGCGGTGCTACCCGCGATACGACAATAACCGTGGGCAACGCCGCAAGGCGAAACTAGTATGACTATGTGTTATTCTGATGTATAAGCTATATTATTGTAAAGTTTCATTAAAATCCATTCAGTAGTTTTTGCTTAAAAGAGCAACAATCATACTCGCTTACATATTCACAAACTTTCGCGTTTACAATACTAGTAGGATGTAACTTTACTCTATAATAATTATTATTTAACAAATCCATAAGGAATTTACATAACTTGTTTGAATACTGGAAGTCTTGCTAAGAATCTCAAAATTCCAGTCCATCTATGTGATTTACAAAATTTCATAAACCCATTATGTAATTTGCCAAAGGTTTTAAAGCTTCACAAAAGTTTGGAAAGGAGCTGACGACAAATAAATTAGACGGGGAACGCGCGAACGTCCAAAATTCATCATTTTAAGTAGATGGTAACAGTTTAATACCTTCATATAGATAAAAAAAATTAAAGGCTTTTCATCTCAAAAGGCTAAAATGTGCTCTAATGCATAGGACTGATCAAGTGTACAATAGATGTTCAGTTACTATACTGTTCAGTCATATGTTTTCTGATCATCATCAACTTCTTAACCTTTTACTGAATTACATAATTGGGATCGGCGCAATGAGTTCACTTCTACCATTCGTCACTAAATACACTACAAGATTTGTTTTAATTCATTTCAAATTAAGACTAATGTATGAATTTTAGAAGTTCGTGAAAAGGATTCACTCACTTCTAAAATATAGCATAACCTCGAGACGTCAATCTTGTCAGTGGACCTTTGATTAGAACGGATGGACGAAAACTTGAAAAGAAAATCAATACCACTATTTGAAAGGAGAAAAGGGTAAGGACCACAAGAAAGATTTAACGAGACCTCATTTTTGCCGACGTCTTGCTATTAGCGAATATTCGCATACTTAGACTGAGTAGCGGCCTAAATTAAATAAATAAATAATATTTCGGACATCTAACACACAACGCCATCTAGTCGCAAGCTAAGCAGAGCTTGTGTTATGGGTACTAGATAACTGATATGAATACATATATACTTTTTTTTTTGTAAATACATACATATTATACATACAAAACATCCAAACTCCGAAACAAATATTTGTAGATTACACAAACATTTGGTCCGACCCAGGATTTGAACCCGAGACCTCAAGCACAGCAGTCGCATTCACTACCACTGCGCCACCGAGGCATGTTTTTGTTTTTGGATTTCCATCAATAAATTACGTAATGATTACATCGTGAATTAGAAATTATCATACTTTCTAGTTACCTAATTGAGTTCTTAACGAACCTTGATCCTGTACATGCAATTACAGGAAAAAGCTGACAGAATTATTGTTGCAATTGGCAGTTTTATTTTCATACATTTTTCAATAATATGCTCTTGAATGTCATACCATACATTTTTTGTAAATTGACAGTCTTAGTTTAAAAAAAAATCGTATTGTGACCTACAGATACATAAGAAATAAGGAAATACAGTTTAAAAAAGTCAGTTACCAAAAAATAAACAAACAAATGAAGCTAATAAAAGCATGTCAATCAATTCATCCAACCATCATCAACATCCACTTTTCACTTCATCTTCCTAGCCTTTATTATTCCCAATATTATTTGGGGTCGGCTACCAGTTCAACCGGTTTTACCTGAATATCAGTTTTTACACAGAGCGACTGGCATCTGACCTCCGCAACCCTGAGGGCGAACTGAATTCGAAGGTTGAACTAGTTGTCAGTGTATTTGAGGGCACTGACTTCCCAATAACGACTGCCATAGATGTTCATGACAACCGGGACCGACGGCTTAACGTGCCCTCCGAAGCACGGGCGGGAAACACCGCCATCTTCCATACTCCGGGCTACTATTAGGAATTTCTTGTAGGAAAAACCCAACAGCAGTCCGACCCGGGAATTGAACCCGAGACCTCTGATTTGCAGTCGCTTACGCTAACCACTAGACCAACGAGGCAGTCCACTTTTCACTTCATATTTTCTAATTACTGTGGAACACCTATTTTAGAACTCTCTGAATAATACCGAGAAGCCCAACGCTGAGCTTGTCAAGGAGTTTAAACAAATTATGTAAAAAAATAGAATATTAAGTCTAGTAGTAGTAAAAAGTAAAACTAAAAATAGGCTTTCTCTAGATATAATGAGATTTAAAATTGAAATCTGTTGTTTTAGGATTCCCTCGAGTGGTACCGACCGAGGGCGCTTCTGCACTAAGCGCTCGTCGACGCACATTAGATTGTCTCGCACCAGCACCAGCACCGCGACGAGGTGGGTCTCTACGCGTCCCCCGAAATCAACAACCTCCAGAGAGACCTACAATGGCATTTTGCAAAAGACGCCTGTCGTGGCCCGAAGTAGATAATTCCGTCAATTCTGGGTAAGAAACTTTGATTAGCATCTGTGGTTCTTAAAATATAACTTGATTTCTAAGTGTGTGTACAGTTGTCACTAGTGGGTTTACTAGTGGATCTTACGAGGAACATTTTAGGTGTGAATTTTCATTTTAATGTAAAATAATGTATTGTTTTTCATTAATGATAAAACTGGCTACGTACCAGATTATTTTATGTCACCTATATAATGAAAATATAGGTGACTTATAAAATCGCTTGTTTAAAATTAAGGCTTGGGTTTTGTAGTTGCAAATTTTGTTGAAAAAGGAATCCTTTTTTGATTTTCTGGTTCCAAAAAGCAGACAAGTAGACACACGTTCTTAAAAAGATATGACTTATCAGTCGAAATAACAAACACAATCAATACAAATAATGATACTGGGGAATCACAGAATCTCGAAGGATATTAACGTGTACCCACTGAAAGGCGAAATGCAAATTAGCGGTAACTCCTTGCAATCCTGAGACGAAGCATGTTACGAATAGTGATGAGTTGTCCTCTAAAGAAGATACATAAGTAAACAAACATTGAAAGGATAGTTTTTCTTACTTTAGGTAATTTCGTGTAGACATGTAGCAGAATTTTAATACTATTATCTGATTCGTAAAATGTACTATTTTGTTTACGATTATTACTATTATTTATTTATTTTTAAATAATATTTATTTTATTAAGTGAATATTTATGTAAAGTGAGCCCCACGGTGCTACCCGTGGTTTTTGTTTGCCTTCACAACCGTGGGAAAGGGCGCGGGGAAAACTAATTTTTAAAAAGTAGCCTTAGTAACTCCTTATATCATCTACCAGTGAAAGTCGCCTCAAAATCAGTCCAGTTGTTCCACAGATTAACCCGAAAAAAAAGATAGATAAAAATAATAAAAATGATCTTCTACTTATAACACGGTACTTACTATCGTACTTACTTTGTTTTTATATGCATTTAGTGAAAAGCTGTTAATTTGTAATTAAATAAATAAGACTCAGAGTTACACGTGTTGCTGTAGGGCGGCAAATAATTTTGTCATAGCAAATTAATTGTTATAATGACACCCAGAAGATAAAAGATAAGCGCTGAGTGTTAGATAAATCAATTTAAGAACAAGGGCGGCGCCATTTGGTAAAATAAAAATGCCATTAAAAACGGCAGTTTCCTCCTTTGTGCTTCAAAATGGTGTTATTTTATTACGCTATAAGTAAAAGATGAAGAATTTATTGTTAAAATGCACCTATTCTTAAGGTGTTCCTATAATACTATAGTTTTTTTACTACGAAAAATGTTAAAAAAATATTTTTTAGGTTTACACAAGCATATTTAATTGGGAATTTATGAATAAATAAATAGTAAATTAGATCTTTACAATAAAATATTAATTTGAAATAAATAAGTATTTCGAAAAGCATGCCTACATACAAGATACACAGATAAAAAGTATGAAAAAAAATGTTTAATATAAACAGTTTTATTGAAAATAGTGAACTAAAGGCTAAAAAATAATTCGGTAGGTCTCAAGTTCCAGTTATAACACCCCTCTCCTTCATCAATCTAAAGCATTATTCAGTCAAATAATAAAATCGTTGGACGTAGATGGAAACACGGGCCCAAAAACGATTTATAAATAAAAAGAGTAGGCTGTAAATTATATTTAAAATGTTTATCTTTATTTGTTTATTTTATATAAAGAAAACAAAGCAAAAGATAATTTACAAAATATGTAAATGTAATCATCAGCCGTCTTATCGCTCACAGCGATCTTTTCCAGACAACCTTAACAAAAACTTTCAGTAGGTATCTAAAAAAATAATTTTATGTTTTAGAAAAATCTATTAATATTTCTAATAGGAGTATAGGTCTAAAATATATAATTTTGTTTAACTATTGGTCTGTTTAATCCCTTAAGTTTTAATGGCTAAATGTGTCTTAACATGAGTAGTCAAGAAGAAACGTGCGCTATGCAAAATCGTGCCAAGAACGTTAAGAGCGGTGCACTGATTCTGTTCGTTCCTCATAGTTTAACTAAACTATGAGGAACGAACAGAATGACAAAAAAAAACAAAGTATTTTCAAAGTAAACTGCAGAAAGCTCCTTGTCACATAAATTCTCTATACCATTATGAGTAAAAGCCTCAACGAAATAATCTTCTTTCAAAACACTGCTAATGAAAAAATATATAATTTTAAGCTTCTCTGAACCGATTAGAATAAATGTCACTAATTCTTAAATGTGTACATGTAATAAATTGTTTGCCTGAGGCGGTATAGTCCATTAGCGTCGTAGTGGCTTGACGTAAGTTGACGCGAGAGGTCTTCGATTTAATAAAAACAGACACGATGATTGCAGAGTAAAAACGGCAGATGAGGGGTAATGTGTAGGTGTGAGAGGGGTTGGATGTGGAGGATGGGCATTTGCCACGAGAGGTGCGGGGGCACGTGCAAGGACGTGCAACAGGTCGGCAGGTGACCTACTTACAAATATTATTAATCATCGGAATCGTCGACTGACTTATTACCTATCCAATTTGGAAAATAGTTCATTTTCTAAATTTAGTAGTCGTGGAATGACTCCTTTTAGACTTAAAGTGTGTATTACAAGGAAATAGTTTACATTAATATTATATATCACTTACTCATCTTATCTCGAGGTGCTCATAGCCCAGTCGCACTCGGTGATTGTTTCTTGTCACCGAGGGTAAGCAACGATGGCGTGGTCAGTACCTGGATGGGTGACCGCTAGTGGCATGTTATCAAGATCGTCTCCGTGATTCGGAGGTCACGTTAAGCAGTCGGTCCCAGTTGTTATCATAGGATAACAGTCGTAAAGCTTACTTGGTGGTCTTTGGGCGGTTTAAAAACATCCAACGGCAAGATTACGTAGCCACAACGTTGTCTTGCTGGTCCCTAGTGCGTGGTGACGTATGGCCTTAACCCTCGCCTGAGAGGAGATCCGAGCCCAGCAGTGGGACATTATGGATTGTTGATAATAACTTACTCATCTAATGATAGCCTAATAGTTGAGGTGCATTGAAGCATATGTACACATTAGTAGAGAACAGAAATATCCTGAATCAAAATTCATTATGATTTTATAAATTGAATCTAGAGTATCATGACAATTCCCAAAAAAAGTAATCCATTATAGTCTATTGTTCGTACATTCCAATCAGCCAAGTGCACCTGGCAGATTAGGAACCGTTTCGCTTAAATTTATTAAGACAGCTGGTTCATGAACCGTCCAAATAATTTGTTTTAAATACATTAAGGCAGAATTCTCAATTTCGATAACGGTATTAATTGTTTCTTATTATAAACAAATGAAATATAACAAACTTTATATTTAACACAATTTAAATTCAGTAAGGGATGTCTAATAGAGGTTGATAATATTTTAATGCTTACATATTCAAATAGTTGACAAATGACAACTTTGTGCTTGCAAAGATGATTTGCAAAAAACTCGTGACAAGATCTAATAAATACGAAAATATTAAGTTAAAGATGGAAAGTATTGAACCTATTACTTCTGCGTCACATTTATACGTGTGTATCCTTCTGTTCTAATATTTTTTATCTTTTGAGTATCGCATTAAAGATCTAAGTATCGATAGCATGTTTTCGCGTGTTTGGTGTATAGAATTAACCATATCAAAAGCTTAAAATTTCTCACACACATGAGTTAATTTAAGAAGATAAAGTTCATATTGGTTTTAACCAATTATTCAAAATAAATCTTTTAAAACCCCTTTATTAAGCTTAATCATTTTGTAAACGATTCAGCTTACAACGGGATTAATTAAATGTAAAAGGTTACATCTATTAACACATGAGAACATGCGACGCCTTGTTTTAAAAAAACATACCAAAACAGATTTTGTTTTGTAGCAGCAGAAATTTAGCTTTATTCTGCATTCTTTACAAAACTCCTTACAAAATGAGCTAACCTATTTATTTATAATACTTTTCACGAATAGCAGTAGCTGATTAATCAAAAGAAACCTAGGAAAATGTAGAACTTAGACATAAATGTAGTAGAAAACTTGTAAAATATTTACCCTTTAATTGGAATATTATTTACTAACGCACAAATGTCAATATTAAAATACTTGTTTACAGTTGAATTTTCATAAATTACTGCTGTCTGAGAGCTGACAGATTTGATTTTCTATCATCTAACTAATTTATTTGTTTCGTAACGCAACTGAGATGTCTTCTACTATCATATAACACTGCTCATGTAAATGAATCTCATATTATTACATAGTGTTTGACAGCTAAAATTGAAAACGTAGCAAGGATTAAATATATTCTTCAAATATATTGTAACATAAATGTTTTCACTTAGACATAATAGCAATTCTTGAGTCAACGGCCAGCCAACCTTCATTAATGTCGTCTACTTCGGTGAGCGAGTGAGTTTTGCTGAGAAAACTTAAAATAAGTTGTTTTATGAACATTCGAATGTTTTACGTGAATTAAATAAAATTACAATAGCAATGGGTATGTACGTTTTGTTTTATGTTTTATACACGTTTGATTAGATGCAATTACTTCATATCTTATTACAACTAAGCTGGGATAAGCTCGGTCGTAATTGACTTAGAATTATTTCATGTAATATTCTGAGGAGTGATTGAAGAAATAATGATGTAATATGGAAACGTCTTGAGGTGGTAGAGGAGGAGATTCCCTTTCACATTCTAAAATAAGGACTTACTTGAATTCCGGATTTAATAAGAAACTTTTTCTTTACTTCTCAAATTGTGGAATACATTTTGGCAACTGCATGAGGCCTTGCTAGACTAAGCCACATTTTTTTGTTAATTGTTACCTTAAATTAAAATCGTTATTGGAACGAAGTTCCTTATCGCGCGTTGTGAAAGGGGGCTAGACGGAAAAAATTCATACGAAAAAGTTGTCACGACACGTTTTGTTGTCACGACACTTTTTGCTATTTTAAATTATATTTGTTATTAGTTTATTTTTCATGGCTTGATTCACTATTTTTGTTATGGGAACGAAGTCTTTATATTTTTTTATTAAGAAAATATTGTTTTGTTATTATTTTTTAAAGAATTGGTGAAAAACATTTTTCAATTTTATATATAGCGCCATCTTTTGAATAGAAACTGAACTTACATTTACGTGTTATAGTTGTCGTTGCCAGTAGTTTAATATTAATAATATAGATGTCGCTGTAAGTTAATGATTTTTAAAATTATGTATATCAAATATAAATACAAAATATATCAATAAATAAGTTTAGCAGTGAACTGCGATAGGCTGGTTATTATTTTTTATTTATATAATTTAGAAATAATATGTTTTCATTAGATATCTACTATTTGATGATTTCTATTCAAGTATATCTTACTTTAGTATATCTTCTTGTTCTGTGTCATAAGCCATTTTTGGTATTAAAAATATTTTTTTTAACTTAAGGTTTAATATTAAATTTATTTTATTAATTATTTTAATAATAACAGAAGATTTTTTGTTCACTAAATATTTTGTACGACTCTACGGTAAAATTCCACAGTCCTGTCATACCAAGTTGTATGTGAATTATAGTGAGTAAACTGACCAACACGCACATGTCAGCAGTTTCCTTAACACGTCGTAAGACCGACAGACAGACAAATAAAGCTTTAGCGTCATGTCTCTTAGTCAGAATATATAATACTAGCTGAACCCCGCGGTGCTACCCGCGGTACGATGATAACTGCGGGCAACGCCGCGAGGCCTATGTGTTATTCTGATGTATAAGCTATATTGTGGTAAAGTTTCATTCAAATCCATTCAGTAGTTTTTACGTGAAAGAGTAACCAACATCCATACATACATACATCCATACTTACAAACTTTCGCCTTTATAATAGTAGTAGGATAAGATAACATAGTCTACATTACAAAGCACGGAAACACAATTGTACTTGTCGTGTACGCTCGCAGCTCTTAGCGCTATAGTGTATACATTTTACATAAATCCTATATTATTAATGTGAATGTAAGTTGGTTTGTTACGCCTTCACGCGAAATCTACTAAACTGATTATTATGAAACGTTGTACACATATTCTTTGAGGTATTGAAAGTTACATAGGATACTTTTTTTAAAAGCGAGCGAAGTCACGGGCGAAAACTAGTAGATAATAAAATATTAAAAAAAACAGGCACCCTTACATTTATAATATTAAATATTAATTACTTAAAACCGTATCCCTGTATCTAATCTTTTGCAGATAAATATGAGCGTGAATAAACAAACCTGTTAGTAGTAAATACTCGTATATTTTTCATAGAAATACTGAGATTAATGTAAATATGCAAACTCGTGCAAACGAATATTTGTACTGAACGTGTATTTTATATTCATATTTGTAAATGTTGCGGCTGCTATACCCGTGCAATATAAATAACATTTTCATCCCCCCATCTCGCAAAGAGTGTTTTTGCTCTTCGATATCTAAGTGCAAAAAGCCGGTTTAATCTGCTAGAGCAGTGTTGGTCAAATTTTTGTTGAATTAACAATTGATCAATTGTAATTGTGAAAAATACAACTAACAATTAATTAATTGCTAATCGTAATTTCATACAGTTAACAATTAATGAATTGTTAGTTATTTTACGAAAAAAAAATTTTACTATTAAATTTTACCATGTATCAGTTTTAGTATTGTGCACTTGATATTGTGGAATTGTATAAAGAATGAGTGATAGTATTTAGAGTATGACAATATATACAAAACACAAAAGGATAATCAAATATAAGCGCGGCGAAATGTGTAAGGTAGCAAGTATAGGTCTAGCTACCTATAAAGGGTGTAAAGGACTAATTTAACGTTAAACTTCCAGGACTTATTCAGACCATCGTTCTCAACAAAATGCCCCAAAAAGTTAATTGTTAGTTTTAATTGTAATATGCGATGAAATGTTTAATGGCGACTAATTCAATTGCATTTAATTTAATCACAATAACTTTTTAGTTAATTAATTAGTTTAATAAAAAAAAATTGAGTTCTAGTTGTAGTTCCTCTAGTGCAGTGTTGGGCATTAATGCCCAACACTGCACTAGAGGATAAAGTAAATTTAATTTAGAACATCGTGTGCACTAAGTTTGTGAATTCAAAACATCATTAAACCTATTTACTCCAACTTCCATGGTACCGAATTTAGCATACAACCTTTTTAAATTTGTTAAAAACTCAGACTCGGAACCTTCTTGGTGTGTTTTTTTTTAAATTTGCATTGCCCGCGCCATTTTCTTATTACGTCATATTGTTAAAACCTTAGGTTAATAATATGGAGGGTAGAGATAAGGAGTGTTATCTCATATGGTAGAAAATTGAAAAAAGTGTCCAGCATAAGCTGTAAATAACAGTTTAAAAACCTTCCAGAATGGCGCTGGTGTAGACACAGGGTATGGTATGAATGTACCAATTGTGAACGAATTGAAGTACGCCGAGTTATAAAATTTAACATTATTGTCACTACTTGCGTATTACAAAATAATGTAGTAAATATATTTTATTTTCTGAACTGTGAATAGTACGTTTATTGATTTTTTATCATTCAATTTTATGAAAAAGTGTGTGTATTGATTTTAAGAAGTTTACTCTGATGCTAATGTGGCGCCACCCTAATTTAATGCATTTCAACGGACAGTTTTCATGTACACAGATGATACTCCTTACCTCTACCCTCCATAGTTAATAATAAGAAACTTAAAACAAGTGAAAAATCTAAAATGAGTAATTGTATATAAAAATAGCGACGAGGAAGTTTATTTGACGCCAACAGAACTGACTGAAATTGTTAATAATACGCAACTCAACTTAAACAACAGTAGCAAAGCTACTTGAAATTTTTCTTTATTATACCTTTACCTTATATTACCCTTTTTCCTAATTATACATTTAAAACCGTGGGAGAGCCACGCTTCGGCATGAATGGGCCGGCTCGACCGGAGTGATACCACGGCCTCACAGAAAACCGGTGTGAAACAGCGCCTGCGCTCTGTTTCACCATGTGAGTGAGCATACCGGTGGCCCATATCCCAACTCCTCCCCCCCTTTCCCCATCCCCCAAAGGCCGGCAACGCATTTATGAGGCCTCTGGTGTTGCGGGTGTCCATGGGCGGCGGTTATAGCTTACCATCACGCGATATGTCTGCTCGTTTGCCCCCTATACTATCAATAAAAAAAACCTAAGTATTATTTGAAATAATTTAAAGATTTTTTTGTAATACTTACCTACCTATCATAATGTAGTACCTAATAAATATTAATACCTAAACTGAAATAAAAGTATCTAGTGATTGTAAATGCTTTTTTTGCATTTAGTCATTTCCTCGCTGTGGTGGGATGAAAGTTACGTATTGAACTCGAGTGCAAAGATTTTTCACCTCGTTCTCTTTTGATTCCCTAGTTAATCACTCAGGATTCTAATTTTATAATTTTAGAATAATAAATAAAAATAAATAAATAAATATTCCGGACATCTAACACACAACGCCATCTAGTCCCAAGTTAAGCAGAGCTTGTGTTATGGGTACTAGACAACTGATATAAATACTTATTTACATTTTCTTGTAAATACATACATATTATATATAGAAAACACCCAAACTCCGAAACGAATATTTGCAGATCATACAAACATTTGGTCCGACCCGGGCATCGAACCCAAGACCTCAAGCAGCCACCGAGGCAGAATACTTCGCTTGTTTGGTCATCAAAATTGAGCACGCGGTTATCAAGCAACTTAGCACTCTTGTATAACAAATAACTATTCTCTAATACATGTGATTTTTCATTGCCAAGGCAATTGATTCATTGATATTTTTACAGCAAAAACTTAAAGGTTAATTTCAGAATGAAAATATATTTTAGTTATGAAAAGATTAATTGCAAAACGTGATACGTTAACCTCATACCAGATCTTTCTGCACCCCAAATGTGAAAAGTAACCTTGAACTAAATTCAGTCACAGCACGTGTGTGTACTAGGTTAAATGGCAAATTCGATCGCTTTTCATGAAACTTTCCACATCTTCAAAGATAAAAATTGTTATAACCACACTGATGGGCAATTAATTAAAATACCATCATGACAGCAAAGCATTTATTGCACCAGAAAAATATGACAACTACATTCTCTATTTTGGCGCGGAAAAGAGAATCAGAAATTCTTCTTTTTGGGTTGCCATGTTAGCGCACCAATTATTACTATTAGACTATAATAATATAAGTACTACAAAAATATTGGATTGATTCATGTAAATTTATTTGCATTCATTTTATTGTTAACCGACTACAGCTAAGCCAAATTAAAGTTTTTCCAGTCATAAATTTTTATGTTCCGTCGTAACCGTCAAACTACCAAACCAATTTTAAGGAATGAGGTGTCGTATTATTCTTTTGAGATATTGTTTTTTGTTAATAGTAAATTATTGCAAATTATATATTTATGCAATGAGCCTTCATTAATGCTAAAGAAGCACTCACCTTTACTTTTATTTATTGTATACGTTTTGAAAATCAAAATATTACTTTAATAAACTTGAATATCCTAACTAATGTCATGAATGTGAATGTGGGTTTGTTTTTTACGCTTTCACCTATATAATACTTCATGTATGTGTATCAATTAGATAATAATTAATTAAATAATATTGATACTCGTACATAATTAAAGAATTTTTATATTGTGTAAAAAACTTACCGAAAACTTTTAAATATCAATAAACTCCAGTCCGTAAACCATCACAATCTACGTTTTTTATATCAATTATTGTAAAGTGCCTATTTTAATTTAGAGTGCAAGATACAGACGGTTCATACTTCGAGAGCTTCACCGCATTATCTTGGAGACAAGAAAACAGAAGGCTTGCAGCGTTGAGGCTTGCTGAAGCGAGGGCTGAACGTCCACCTCCGGCGCCCCATGACCTTGGACTGCCCAGTGTGTCAGCCCAACTATCTCATAAAGAACATGAACATCTGTATACAGAAGTAAGTTCAAATTTTTCATAAACTAAGCAGAGCTTGAACTAGATAAAACATTAAATTAAGCTATAGCATTTTTATAAAGTTTCAAGTGACTTGAAAAAAGATTCCTAAGAGAAAATATATGTTTAATAATGATGAAAGTTTGTACAGTAATTTTTTAGAGTGTTATACGGTATTAATCGCTTCGAGTGTAAGTTACTTACAAAGTTCTGTAAGTTATGATTGTAGGAATATATTTTTAAATTCAACACAACAAAATAAATAACATCAGCAAAAAAAACTTACTCTAACAATAAATACTTCGTATTTAAATTTTTATTCGTATTTACAATATTATCATCAATATTCACAATCACGTTTCGATTTATGCATTGTATTGTGCCTTCGGCCTCCCCCTGAGTGATAAGATTTACTTTAAAATGTTGTCGTTTCTATATTTATATCTATAATTATATAAAAATAAGGGAGAGATCTAAGTCCAGTATTGGCTTGCAATAGGCTAATGATGATGGTAGTAGGAAAACATTTAGAAAGAAAGAATGCAACTGATGTAATTAAATCACCTTCAAAACAGATTGAACAAAATTTCTTTTTAGTTAAGTTTCATTACAGTACAATCTGCTTCAACTTCTAAATAAATTCTTTTGTAGGGTTCCGTAGCAAAAAAGAAAAACATAAGTTTTTCACAATACTCACAGAGCATGAGTGCTAGTACTTTCAAACTAACGATGTATTTTTTTGTTTTCATCAACCTCACGGCATTGTCATTGAATAGGTCTCTTAAAAATAATAAAGACAGGGTTTGTGAAGACACAATTATGATCAAGGTTTTAATAGATAATAAGACGCCGTGTTTATTGTTAAAAATCTAGCGTCCCGTCCCTCTGCCATCTCTGCTGGCCAAACGGTAGTACTTATTTAGTAATCTGGAAAAATTAACAATACGATTAAACGAATTTCAAAGAAAAACTATAACATCTAAGTAGTATTTACAAGTTTACGAGTCAATAATTCGACATTTCAGACCGCCGAAACTTGTATCGTGGATGTAAAGATTTGAACATCTGTTTGTAGCTAAAACAGCATAGCTGTGTTTATTCTAATAGACACGATGATTAAAACTGTTAATAGTTTGTTTAGCAATAAACCAGACTACATAGCTCAAAATACTTAAATTTATTAGTACCACGTTTAATTTCTTGTAGGCCTCTACAATAATTTGTTATAGTCCGATTATCGAAAAATGAAATATAATATTAAAGTATGTATACTTGATAAAAGTAACATACCAGTTATATTATTTAATTATAAAATATTTAAAGTAACAGTTACATACTTATTTACACCCACGCTATATTGTACCACGTGCCCTCTACGACCAGACTTATATTATGTAATTTATGTGTACACAGTATTTATTCAGTTGGAATAACTTGATGATATACCTCGAAAGGTTACCTCATATACGTGAATAGGACCATAGATAAGCTATCTAATCAGGAAACAATTACTCACATTCAATCCTGTACTTAATCACTCTTAATAAACTACACGTGAACTTACGTATAGCCTTTATAATTGCATCGGAAATAAACCATTCGTCCTGAGCGTGATTCATCGGCGATAGTTGTTCGAGTCGAATTTATTACTTTCCTCACGGCTCATGTTCCGTAGCACAAGAAATTAGCCTCGTTCCACCTTGTGACCTTCCTCCAGAATAACAGCTATCACTCTATATACAATGGCGACGTAACGATGTTGTCTTAAGCCACACTAACATAGTTATAACGTAACTGTGTGACCTTTATTTGATTATTGTAAACAGCTGAAGTAAAGGAATATTTTATCTAACTTATTACCTTTTTATCATTTGGTAAATCTAATATTGTAAGTATCAAATCCTATACCGACGGATTAAGAATACAAAGTGTCACCACCTCCATTAATTCCATAAGTGTCGTAAGAGCAAGGGAACAAACTAAGCAGAAAAACATCACTGTAAAACGAAGGAAAACTTAAAATAAACCCTATACTGGCTTGGTCTGGCCAGCGTGGTATAGAAGGCCAAAATCTCCTTTCCAAGACTTAGGTGCAGCAGTGGACTATTAAAGGGTGTCGATACAATCTTATGCTTATGTATAGGAAAAAGGGGTTTAACTTTTTTCTCTACACTTTATTACTTTTACTACATCGTCAGTTACAATGAAAAGAATTTTCCAAAAAATTATGATAGTAAATCTGAAAATGGCTATCTACTGTGAATAGCTATTATATTTTAAAAATACTTAGAAATCACTATCACAGTGTTGTTTCGAAATACATTCGTTATAATCAATCTGTTGAAAAATTATATTGTTAAGATTAGGTTTTTATCATTATGTAAGTGAAATAAAAGTGATTTATTCATTGCTAAAAGAATACAATGCAAGTAAGTATCGTTTTCAAGAATGAAAGTCTGTTTGTTCCTAGGTGCTGTACTGCATAGAAAATGCAGTGGGTGCTCCGGCTCCTGATGGTCAATTTGCAGCGTACAAAGAGGAGGTGATAGAGCATGCACGGCAAGCATTCAGAGTGTCTCCTGAAGTACATGGACGAGCATTGCGTTCTGCTGGCAGCGAGCGTCCGCCTACAGTCGTTCTGGGCTGCACCGTGCTTGAAGCCGATGGACTTGAAGCCAAGGATGCCAACGGTAGTATCCGGATTGTATTTCTGATTATGTGTATTTTACAGCCATTTTACTCGTGTAATAAAGACGCTCTAATATTGTGAGTTGTTCAGTCTGGTAAACGATTATCTGATTCCTAGAGTCCTTAAGTTTGCTGTCTTACTTATAGACACTTTATTTTTTTTACACTATACGTAAAACACTTTTACAAAGGCAAAACTTGAAGAAAGGGTTCACTAAAGTTTGATCCCTTAACTTAACTATACTATAAGTCTACTTTTTCATATGGTCCATAGTAGTATTTTATATTTTATATCTTTCCCATTTTTCTTAACATATTTATGAATGTTACGTTTTCATTTCAACAAAAGTCTTGACATTTTCGCGAAAGCCTTTCAGGTAATACGTTGAATATTAATCTTCATAAAACTTCTTAAATGTGTCATAAAATATGGTTATTTTTCCTTGGCTTTCATTCGTATAAGCTCATACATAATGTGACATTTATCTTTATATTGCTGACATTTTGTCTTTACTCCCATTGCACGGATTTTGATACGCTATTGACAATATAAATCACAGTAGTGTAAATGTGAAGTTGTGATTTATAAAACATTTTAATATCTTTATTTAGGTTCGGAAAATCTTTTATGGCCCTTTCGCTTTTTTCTAATATTTCTCAAAATAACTTAGGGTTCAGCGACCCATACTGCATGTTGGGTATACAACCAGCGTCACTACCAGCTTCCCCGCGGGCTTCAGAAGACGAAGGGCGCAAACACGGCTTCAGACTGAGTTTCAAGCGACGTGACGGACGTCAGCAACGTGATTCCCTTGGGCGATTGCCCGCTCGTTATATACGTGCTACTAGCGTTAGACCACACACACTGTCACCAAAGTGGAATGAAACATTCAAATTGTAAGTAAATCTTTAAATATTAAACTGCATACTAATTAGAGACCCCAAAGATATCAAGGAGCTTCTTTTCATATTCCAATTCACATCAATGCACTTAATTCAATATATTACAAAATAATTTAAATCTAAAAATAATAAGAAAGAAAACAAAAGCAGAGGGAATAGTGCAGTAGGAAGGTGAAGTGACTTAGGTTAACGAGATAGGCGAAATGAAGCAATGTCCTCTACGACTTTAAGACTACGGAGACATCTGTACCTAGATTTTATTTTGTCGTCTGGTGAGGGAGCGGCTAAAATGTTGTAAATATGTTGTGTATGATTGATAGTGACATCGATGACATATCATCGGATGTTCTGCATCTGGATATTTGGGACCATGATGACGAGAGCTCAGTGCTTGATGCTGTATCACGTCTTAATGAGATTCGAGGTGTGCGTGGCCTCGGGCGTTTTTTCAAACAAGTTTGTCAAAGCGCTCGTCAGGGAAGCCAGGATGACTTTTTAGGTGAGTTCATCTCATGTTTTTTGTTATTCGTTAACATTATAGTATACTGTGGCGTTTTTTGTATAAAACAAATTCATGTCATCGGTATCTGTGATTTGATTTAAATTAATTGATGATATGATTGGAAAGAGTTAAAAAACATCTACAACTTTTTTTTTAGAAAACTATACACTTATGATAGACCTACGTCCTAGTATAATCTATTGATATAGCCTATCATGAACATACACGTAAATGATATAACCCATATTGAATGATAAAAAATCTTTGTTTTTTCTTTTAAAATTGATAATAAGTAAACTTTATCTAGATTGATCTAAACTTTTTCTGCCACATTATCATAAATTAATTAATTTTGGCAAATTATTGAAACAACACTTTTTTACGACTGGTTTACTCATTTATTTAAGACTCTACCAATATTTTTAACAAAATTCGGATTAAATGCTCGTGAATTTATTATTATTATTATTTTTTATTGAATAAGGGGCAAACGAGCAGACGCATCAGTAGAGTAGAGAAAAGGAAGAGGGAATAGTTCAGTAGGAAGGTAAAGTCACAACATTTCTATCTTTTTTTTTAGTAATAGTACAAGAGTTGATTTTAGCCATGGAAGTTAAGTGGGACTTCGTATTATTTTAGAACAGTTTAGTAAAATACTTTAAAAGGGTACAGATTATTTAAAACTTATTTATTTAAAGTGATTTTCTAAAAATTTAAAAACGCCTATCAGACACCTTAAAGTCACAGAAAAACTTTGAACCTAGTAAACAAGTTATAATGGTGGTCATTATAAACTGTATTAAAATGATATTGAAAACCAATAAAACCCTAACGACATAACGTGTTTATAACCTGCTTATGAATTTAAAATTAAATGGTCAAAAGGAAACCCGAAAGAAACATACATCTATCGAAAAATTTAAATAATCCCTTTATAGAAAAATGAAGTCTGCTTTATTACGAGTAATTCAGGAAAATAAGCACTTACACATTTTCCTACTGTAAAGTGTTGAATTAAAGCACATAATTGTTCAGCCCACAGTCAATGCGTTTAATACCCCCATAAAGATTTACACTATATATTCATTTTACGTTGTAAACCAGAATAATTTAATCTTATGTCTACCCCATCTAACAAAACCCAAGAAATTTCACGTAAAATTGCCAAGGCCTTTATGCTCCCTCAATCCACCCGTGTCGTAAAATCCTTTTTGAGCTATCATTTATCTTTCCAACATTTATATTGGTACATATTTCAAGACATCATGTGCAAATATTAAACTATGTGAAAACCATAATAATATATTAGCTACTTTGGTTACGATTAGTCGAAATATGATGAAAAAACGTGAAAATCCGTTAGATTAGGTTAATTACATAAAAATAGAAATATATATTTGTTTTTTTTCGGTATAGCGATCAGCGTGTGCGACTGCCAATTAAGAGATCCCGGGTTTTATTTCTAGGTTGTCCCAAGGAGTGTTATTTAGGTTTTAGGATCATAGAATTTTTAAATAGAAGCCTGGAGTTTAGAAGTGGTGGTCTTAACCTCGGTGCCTTGGAGAGCATATAAAAAGGTCGGTCCTACGACTAATTTCTTTACGGTCGTATCAGCTAGCCGTCCCATCGGATCGTGAGAGTAAGAGAAGAGAGAGTGCACCACGTTTGCCCATACACTTGTGCACTATACTACTATACCAAACAAATAAGCAGGAATATCTACTCCATAGTTGATTTCCGTTGAGGCTGACCGCCGTGGCCCATATTTTTCTTTGAAAAAGACAACTCCCACATTAGAAATAAACATCCTGTGTCGTGGGGGACTTTACAAACATACATGAAACGGACACAAAGAACATCCAGACTCGGGACAACAATTCGTGGATCACACAAAGTGTTGTAGGTACCGCGTGGGATTTGAACCCACGACACTTGGCGCAGTAGCAAGCGGCATGGCGACCGCTGACACCACTCGGCCAACCGTGCAGTCAAATTTAATATTAATATACTTTATAATTAAAACTAAATAATCAAACTAGCTACTACATTTTATTAATTATCTTAAAGGAAGTGATGAAGAATGCAATGATGCAGAAGAATCACTAGGCCGCCATGGTGTGGGTCACTTTGCTGATTGTTGCATTGTCCGCATTCGCAATGAATATGGTGACCATTACTCTTGGTTTCTGCTTATGCTTTCCATTAGACAGAGTATAATAACTTTGGTAAGCCCACACATGAAAAAAATCCCTATCAGGTGGGGCTTTAACAAATATTTAGAAGTCAGCAAACACGAATTGCAGGCCGCTTACGCATATTACAACATAGTTCAACATATCACTGCGCTCTGTAGCCAATAGAATAATTTATACACACTCAAGTTTATTATTTAAACATAATACAACTGCTGTGTGACTGACTGAAGCTGATTTTAGTAATTAAACCGTATAATGGGATGCCATCTCGGTTGTAGCTATAATGAATGAATGTCTTTAATTACTAATTGTCTTAATTGTGTTTCTTATATTTTATAAAATGTATAAAACAGTGTTTTTTTAAACAAAGTCGGGAACTCGAAACATATCAATACGGCTATAGTACCTGTGGTGCACCTCAGGTAGATGCAAGAAACCGCAGGTGCAATAGCACTCTACTGCTGACTATATAAGAATCTCTAATTGATCGCCAATTTGATCAATACCGAAACTAAAGATATACACATGCCTACGTTTACTTAAACCTAAAATATAGAATCCTTAAACCTATAACGGTGATTCCCGAAATATGATTGTATAGCTCTTATGCAATTAATAATAATTTTATTCCGGTGCAGGTTGTGTCAATATTCCACTTCGTGAAATTCCTTCGACTGGCGTGGAGGCATGGTACAAGTTAGAAGCCAGATCTCAACGTTCATCAGTACAGGGACGTATTCGCCTCAGGCTATGGCTATCGGCTAGAGAAGCGGGCCGTCATGACGATGACAATTGGCAACAGGTATTTATTTTTAGTGATAAATTTATAAAAACTTATCAATACTTCATCAGTTTACTTTTTATTGGCGCTAACGTTTTTCATGTCAGGTCCCCCATTTTATGAGTATTATGAGGTGGTTTGAACGGATGTTGTTTTAAAAAAAAATAGATTTTGTCCAATAGTACAGTACTGTAATGTTAAGTTTATTGCCGATTTCAAGAATTGTGTTGTTGTTCATGGGACTTATTAATAATTTATATCTACTTCAAAGGACAAAGATGCTAATTCTGTTAGCTTCTCACTAAACTAAAATTCGCTAAAATTTGTTGTTGGATTATATACTTTACTTTTAATTGCTTATAGTCTATTTTTGATATCTCAAATCTTAGCTGTAACTGTGTTTAGTTCAGTACCAAATAAACGTTAATCAGATACACACGCTTGTTTATTACTTGAAAAAGTAAAATTAACTTTAGTATAACCGAAATTAGTTTAATTACTTAACTTAGGTCATAATTTTTCTTTTGTTTTTCTTGTGTTGAAGGTTTAATACCTGTAACATATAACGTAAAACTTGACATTTCGCACTAACCTTAGACGTCCCTCGTCTAAGTACATGCCGACTAAATTACTTTCGTAATTATTAATTATAATTTTTACATTTACAGTTCAGTTTTGTCTTTTTACTAATAAACAAGCGTTTGATAAACTTTTATTTGTTGGTACTTAACTAAATACAGTGAAAGCTAACACTTGAGATGTCGAAAAAATGGATTGTAAGCAAATAACATTAAAGCATATATAGGTGCTAAATCGAAAGGAGGCAGGATCGGAGGAAACAAAAATACTTTTTAGATTTAGGAATTTAAACAAAGCAAAAAACTAAAATCAATCTATAGGTGTTAAGGGTGTATCTAACACGGGACTTATTTTCTTCAGTCCTTAAAAGAGTGTTCTTAATTTCAAAACGTATTCCGAAATAACCTTTATTCTGCTAATTAATTTCTAATAGGTGTATGTCTATCGCCATCTCATCTCTCTATATAGGAGCAGGTAAAAGCTCTAACGAAAGACGTTAAGGAATCGCTTCTAAAGTATAACGTGGACTTTCGTAAGGAAGATTCAGTAAACCATATATGAGCAAGATAAGGTGTAATCAATATGCAATAAGATTAACCACTGCTTTTGTGTCGTATCTTTTTGAACTGCCTGTTTTGCCTACCAATAGTTCTTATAAAAAGGACACGGACCCGTGTGTGAGACCTCCGTGTGTTTATTTAAATTATCCTATTGATTAACTTAAGAATCATTATGCTTAAGGTATGTCAGTAACGTATTTAAGTCTTCATTGACTGAATCTCTTTTTAGGCAACGTCTAATCAAGTGAGCGAGCGGCTGAAGCAAAATTTCGATGACACAATAAATCTAATTTATTCCTTATAGGAACTTTTTTTGGCTTAACTTATTCACGCCATATAAGATGCTGCATAGACTTATTTTATTACTTAGATTTTATAAGTCAGTAAATCCAAAATTCAATAAGTATTTATCATGCCTTATGTCTATTTATATATTTCTATTAATGTTTAGGTTCGTCAACATGAACGTTTATTCGGGGTGCTTTTGGCCCACGAAGTAGAGACTTCGGGAGTTGCGGCTGCGAATGCTGACGGCGAGAGCAGCTCATTATTCGAAGGTGAACTATGTGGCGCTGCTCAGACGTTACTACACCAACACGCGATACAGGGTGACTTAAGCGCCCTACAAGCCGCCATCGCGAGATTTGCAGCTGCCTGCAGGCTGAATGGCGATGCACCACTTGATCCAAAGTAATTATTTAACAATTATTGTAGTATTAAGTATACACATTTTAATTACATTTGATATTAAGTACCTTAACAAATAAAAACATCTGCGAAAGGATAGATATCAGTTACTATACTATACTATATATATACGGAATGAGAACCTAGAGAGAGATCTCTAGGTTCTCATTCCAATGAATAGTAAAAAATGGATTTGTTAGTCATTAGTTTTATTTTGGAAAATCCTCTGAAAAAACAACATACTTAGGTACACAACTTAGGAATGGTTGCTTTTCGCTTAAAGTTGTGTATTAGTTAATGAGTTTATCTTACAGGATGCAGAATTGGAAGTTGTGAATCAATCAATATTTTTATTTTTCCTTGTGAAGGTATATGTACAAACTACTAACGGAGCTTGAACGCGCTTGGGGCGCATGCGAAGCGATATCGGGCAGCGGAAGCGGTGACTCTGGCTCCGGGGCATCGCGGGACGAGGAGCGGTGGCTCGCCGACTGCTTCTGCGAGTTCGTTGAACGAGCCCTGCATCAATTACGATTGCACAGGGACCTATACCCTGTACTACATCAATACAGTCTCAACAAGTAAGTAATCGTTATTTATGCAACTGTTGTATAATGAGTGTTTTAATACCCAAATAGGTACAGTTGCATACAAAAAACTTTATCTACACCAATGATATAAATCCTTTATTCTGAAACGATAGAATGTAGTACAGTATTATAAGAACTCTTTGTAAATTCATGGAAATTTTAATTGCTGAATATCTAATACAAACAAACTATATATATATTGTATAGGTAATAACAGACTTATTTATTGTAATAATTATTAAAATTTTGAATCGTATAATTAATGAAATGCACTTGAATATTTGCACTTTGTTGAATGGTATTAGATCCGCATTATTACTGTTTTCTGATAACAATTAGTTAGAACATCTGGTGGTTACAAATATCTGGTGGTGTGTAATCAAAGCTTGTATCACTTATTTTTGTAAACAACAAGTAATACATTTTTGCAATACTAATATCAAACAAAAATGGCGGGGTACGACGTGAATTCGAATGACAGTTCTTTTTTAAATACGGCACTGTAGTAGTGAAAGTCGCGTGCCTGACAATGTTCTTTTTTGAAAAAGGTGTTGAAATATGAAATTTAGTACAACATTATAACACTCGTTTGGATGATATTATGGTTACTGTGACACAGGATGACAATAAGCTAGCTGTTTCAGAGACTTTTGTAAAGGATTTATAGCATGGGTGTAGATAAAATATTTATATTTGCCTCGATGGCGCATTGGTAACGTATGCGACTGCATGAGCTTGAGGTCTCGGGTTCGATTCCCAGGTCGGTCGAAGTGCTTGTATGATCTACAAATATTGGTTTCGGAGTTTGGGTGTATTCTATGTGTATAATATATATATGTATTTAGAAAAAATGTATACATATATGTATTTACATCAGTTGTCTAGTACCCATAATACATGCTCTGCTTACCTTGGGACTAGATGGTGTTATGTGTTGGATGTCCGAAATATTTAGTTATATTTATGCAGTACTTCCTTTTTTATTTAAAAGACAACTCTCGCATTAGAAATGAATATCCTGTGTAGCGGAGGACCTTACAAACATATCCAAAACAGACACAAAGAACACCTAAACTCAGAACAACCATTTGTGGGAATACAAAATGGTGTCTCATCTGGGGTTTGAAAACTCAGCGCAGTAGATAGCAGCGTGGCGACCGTTTAAACTTTTAGATCAACTGTGCAGTTGTGTATGCAGTGATCTAGTTTAATGTTAGTCTGATTTTAATTATGCAAAATGATTATAATGCAATCGTAATAAAGGATATTCATTCAAATCTTTACATTTTACTGCAGAGTAAGACCCAGCGAATGGGTAACAAGTACGCATGGTACTCCTATGTTCTGTGAATACAGTAGTTACAATAAGGGACATGGTGTATCACATTTTATGTCATAAAATACTTTTGAAATATTTGAAATCCTTAATTGGCTACTTTGATTAAAACCTAGCTTTTCGTACAAATCAGTCATGGCTTTGTTTTTTTTTTCAGAAACAAATTTACCTCATTTTTTAATACCTCTACCTGCTAATCAAAAAAACATAATATATATTTTTATTGAAGTATTCCTATTTCATTTTTAATCATAAAATTAGGAAGAACCTCAAGTAATAGGTAGATCAAATTATAATACTGTAGACACTAGGCAGCCCTACGTGTTTACGCACCGATCGGCAATACGCAAATATTTCAATGCATTTAATACATTGCCTATGTATTGTAAAGAATAGCTGAAATATACAGATTGCCGATAACGTATATACATATATTTTAAATTTAAAAGATGTTATTGAAATCAAGTATTGTTCTCAGGTTAGAGTATCTCCTGCGATGTCTTAACCATCTTTCGCAGATGAAGGCTTTTTGGCGCTGCTGTCCTTTTAACAAAGAAATCAGGTAAGTTTGACACTTACAAGTCGACAGACTCTCACCAAAAGTTTTGAGCACATTTTTATTTTTCTCATAAGTTAATTTATTTACGAAAAGTACACTATTATTGATTATATATTACTCAAATTACTATGAGAAAGATCACGAAATACGTATTTTGTAGCATTGTATACATATGTCGTTATTTCTTATATTCTCATATAATCTCATCTCAATGCAACCGAATCGAGGTTTGTAATTGTTATGCTAGTTGTAATATAGCAGAGGCATGTAAATTTATTGCCTGACTGTTGTCTCTTTATTATAAACATTAACTTAATAGCTTCGCTCAATCCTAACTAAGAACCCATAATTTTAGTTTCAGAGTACCAAAAATAGGCACTTTTACATATTTGTATTTTAATACACGATTGATTCATAAAAATTTTAATACAGGAGTGACATAGTCAGCTCACTTCGGAAAGGTACCGCTGAATGGTATGAAGCGTTGTGCGCACAAGACACGGAGTCAGAACGTGGTGAGGACCTGGTTAACCTGATCACTCTTGTTCAAATTGATTTGCAGCAAGGCCTTACTTACTACCACCCATTGTTCGAAACGTAAGTCATGAAATGTATTACTTAGATTGATATATTCTACGCTTTCATTACTAATAATCCCTCTAGTTTCAAAGAAATTCAATAGACATTCATAAAAATAAAATGTCCCCATTGGAAAAATAAACAGTAATAATGGACTTTATTCCTCCAAATTACATTGTAATTCCAGAAGAAAAAAAGTACAATGTGAATTCATACGTAGATGTACAAAAAATATTTATCAATACTGAGTGTTATGCAGTTGTCCGTAGTACTTATGTTTTTAGCGGAAAAGGAGACACAACGGACATAGAAGGGAGAGGAAATGGCGACAGAAATTCTAGATTTTATACTTTTATTTTACATTTTCAATATTCCTATTTTAGGTAACAAGTACTTTTCTCTTGCAGTACGAACAATGTTCATTACTTCAGCGTAGTTTTCACGCAAATAGACAAAATGGTAAGTTAAACAAATTTTAATTTCGTTTTATTGAAACTTCATTGTATGAAACGGCACTTCCGTATAAACTATCCTCTTAGATGAGATTATTTTGCATAAAATCTAAACAAATATAACTAAAACTGTTTTTCTTCGTTTATCATGAAATACTCGAATTATGACTATAAAGCCATTTAAGAGGCTAAGTAGTCTTGCTTTTTCTTTCGAGTTTAACAATTAATTGCATATGAAATAGTAACCGTTGCGAATGTAGATATTTAGTTAAAGACGGTTCCACGTGGTTCCAACAAATGGTGTTTCCCATCATGCATAAATACGAGTAGCATGGAAATTACATGTTTTTCCCATTGCAATTACCTTTGCTGGTATACGAAATTGTTTTATTTATTAAGCAAGCATTGATTGTTCGCTAGTATATGAAAATAGCACAACAATCTACTTCGTTACGCTTTATCAATCAGGTCTATCTAAAATAATATACCTATATTTTGTACATAACATATTTTAACTTTATTATTTCCTCTATTATTATATTTATTATAACTAATATTTATAAATTTCAAGTAAATATAATTGTTTATTTGTGTTTTTTCAATATAAAATCATTAAGTTGTACCCAAACATATGTAGGTACAATATGTAGTTGACCGATGTGACATATTTTTTTTTATAAACGTGCGTCACACCTAGTCATACATAGTCATAATTGTGGCTAAGCTCCCTAAATAAAGATTTTATATAACATGTATATTTCAAAGAGATTCAAAAAGCGTGATAATAACATACAGATACAGCAAGGAGTATCTAGGTATTTAAAAATGTTTTCTATTCTTTAGGTATCTGAAGATGTCAGGCAATGCATGCAACACTGGTTAATAGAAGGTTGGTGTGGCGTCGTCGAAGAAAATATATTCGATGAACAATTAAACCCGAGTAAGTGTACTAAAGCAAAAATATACCATATTAAGATTAATTTACCAAATAATGTTCATGAAGTCGTTACTTTTTCTTTTGGTAGTATTTTACTTATATTAGCACTTGAAAATTTTGAGAACAGCATTTTATGATATATCCATGTGCATTCTTATTATACGTAACGTTCACCACATTTTCACCCAACTCACTCGCTCATCTACTAAATAATCATAAAATTTAGAAAATTCTCGTATAGCTAAAAAGTAGCTTTAAAAAGATGACAAATAATTAGGAGAAATTAATTAACCCAAGAACAGCTATAGCACCTAACTAACACATATTTTTTTAAATCTATCAGTGAGACAATAAATGAAATAAGAAAATAAATTAATGACCATAGTTGTTTATTCATTTTCTTGTACCTCTCTCTCTCTCTAAAACCCATAGGTTTTAAATTAATTATAGCGTTTTAAAAGTGCGAAGTTATGGGTATAAAATTGTAGTATATTCGGCAGTTTGCGTGGTGACAACTGCGAAGACTCTCCCGTTCGAAGTGTTATCTGCAGTACGGGAACTATGCGCAGCTGCAGCACTGGCACCGCAGCCTCACCCCCATTCGCACGCGCTTCATGTCCCTCATGACCCACCACCACAACTGCTCGATGCTTATCAGTGAGTTATCATACCCGATACAAGACTAGGTAAAGCAACCACAGAATGATTTGCCATTGAAGATATTTTTGAACTGAAATATACACATAATCTTACGTTAATATAATTTAGGATTTTTCAATAAAAGAATAGTGCTTTCTACCTCTATCATTTTACTTACTTACGTATCAGTCACTTTAAATAAATTGAAAGTTCTAATCCGACTAACTATCACCAATGGGCACACCTTGTGCAAATTTATGTTCCAGGACTGATTAAATTCGAAGTTAATGAAGCGCGTTTTTTTTAAGTTATATATCTTCGATTTAAAATCATATATTTCAAACAAAATAAACATAATATAACAGTAAAAATAGCATAGGGTCAAAAATATTGTGTTTAACAAATTGACTATAGAAGTGTCGGAAAATTTCGCCTTCCCATCACATAAAATATTCATATTCAACAGAAGTACGCGGTTTATTCCGATGACTGAAATATCAAACGTATTTCAGTATAACCCCAGACACATTTGTTGCAATAGATATTTTATGGTTTTTATATTATATGCATAAAAGAAAAGCAAATACTTTGTTCACGTTCTTTATCAGCGAACCGACATTTTCACTTTATGCATTTTCTCATCACTGAGCAAATTAATGTTTGTAATAAGAGATAGATCTTGTGCCTTTAATATTAGTTAATATTAAAACGGAGTTTTCTTTTAAAATACCTAGTAATATTACCGAACGGAGCGCACTCAAAGCATTCCAAAAGAAACCAATTAGTTTTAATTAAGAAAGCAACCGTGAAAGTGGGCGATTACAGCGATAGCAAGCACGTCTCGGTATGCTAATGTTGTTGTGGTCGCAGGTGGTTCGAGCCATTGATCGATCGGTGGCTCGCCGTCACTAAGACTATGGCGCTTCAAAGAGTACGAGCTGCCGTGGAACTGGGTAAGCTCTCTACTCTCATCGTATTATTTGGTATGTTATTGTTTTAGGTAAGTCTGTTATCATTATGAACATATATGGTAGATATATGTGTATGTTAAAGTTTAAAACTTTATTCTCGTTAGTTTTTAATGTAATAATTGATCAAAATGAAATCTATTGTACACTTGTGTTTATACTATCTCTCAAAAACTAGCGACCAATAGGTAAACAAAAACAGAGCAAATAAGTGTTATCATCAACGCGCTTTATACACTGACGTATATAAATATTTCACCCATAATAGATAAGAATAATTGTAAACAAAACAAACATGTTTACATACAGTTATCTCTGTTATAATCTACACGTCATTATTAATAATACGTGTAATTAACAAACAAAAAAATGTGACGATCCGTCACTGGTTCTCGATTCAACCGCACTATTACAAAAGGGGAATTGTTTGGAATGCTAGTGTGGATATCTTTTGTGAACTTCTAAAGGGCAACCTGTGCGCCATTTCAAAAGAAACTCTAACTTAGTGGGTAATAAAGAGGAGTTATTTTGGAAACATTGCCATTGTGAGGGCAAAAGGCAAGGTTCACACCCCGCTATAAGCCGAACGGTCATTTAGATAAGCATCGAAATGTAACTGTACCATAACACGAAACGATTTACTGAATCGTGTCAAATAAACGGTGGCTAGCGTTTTTAAAGATTTATTGACGAAAATACAAAGCCTATTTAGTTATTGGCATGTGGTAAAATATGAAAAAAAGGACATAACTGTCACATAACACTATTTTTACGCACCTCTGAAATAGGATATTACGTAATATTATCGACCAAATCTTTTAAGAAGAGGGTAGAAAGTAACTGATGGGCTGCCCTTTGCGACATCTCCTTGAGTTTAAGTGAAAGTTACAATTCTTGCCTTTCGGTTGAGCGAGTCAAACGATGAATATCAATTAGAACGAAATTGCAAACAACGCAACAGCCACTAGATATTGATTTTCACACACACTTCTTCACTCTATGTCCATTATAGTAAAGGAGTCCGAAAGTACGTTCCTGGATACATCATTTTCGAACACTATCAGACTATAAATACTGCACGGTTGGCCTAGTGGTTTAAGCGGTCACTACGCCGCTTGCTACTGCGCCAAGTGCCGTGGGTTCAAATCCCACGTGGGGCATCACTTTGTGCGATCCACAAAATGTTGTCCTGAGTCTGGGTGTTCTTTGTGTCCGTTACATGTATGTTTGTAAATTCCCCCGCGACACAGGATGTATATTCCTAATGCGGGCGTTGTCTTTATAAAGAGAGAAAAAAAAAAATATTTAATTATTATTTTATTTAATTTAATAAATATTTATTAGAAAGAATACTAAAGTCTACTTAGAATAGTTTGAGTCGAATGATGACGTAAACAGGGGTTACTGTTTTGTAAGAACTAATTCCATTTCAATGATATATAGGCCAACACCGCATTAGTAATAAATTTACGTTACAGACTTATTAAGTAGCATATTATTTGCAGACCGCCCTGTGGAGGGAGAACATCTCGTGAAACATAGCACCTCATCCGTGGACACCGCTGCATGGTAAGTTAATACTATTTTTAGGAAAACCTCCATAAAAATGTTTTCTTAGATTTCATAAACAAACTATTCTAAGGAGTTGTCCATATCAAGTTTATGAAACTAAGGACAAAAAGGGCTAAAACTGAACATCCTAAGTTCATAATGTAATCTAAGTTGTGATCGATTGATCGATGTTTGCGGTGACTTCCTTTTATATCATACTAGCTGACCCACGCAACCTCGTTTGCGTCTTCAATTGCCCGTAGCGTGAAAATTTTCCCCGTTTTTGAAACATTCTTCATTGGTGCTCCGCTCCTATTAGTATTACCGTGATGATATATAGCCTATAGCCTTCCTCGATAAATGGACTATCCAACACTGAAAGAATTTTTAAAATCGGTTTAGTAGATCCCGAGATTACCCCCTACAATTTAACAAACACACAAACTTTACTTCTTTATAATATTAGTATAGATTCACCGCATATTTATAGACTACAGAAATAACTCGTTATGTATATTCTTCTTTCCAAAAACAATTCTCTCAAACCCATTTGTATTTTATAATTTTAATATAAAACTCTGTAACACTATAAAACAAACGTGTAAATTATCAAAATATAACGGTTTTTTATACTTACGAATATCGGTGTGTAAGACTTACAATCTATAAAAAGGCATTAACCAAACCAAGACCAGCTCAGGATTAATTTGATAAAAATGCGTTCATACAAAAAACCGAATTGTGATTTTCATCTAAATATTTTACAAATAAAAGTATATACAAAAGAAAAGTGAAATAAAAGACTTTTAAAAGTTCAACGCACGGTTCAGGGTTTGTTCAAAGGTTATTTTATCAAAGGTTGGAATGTAAATTTTTAGCTCGATAAGACTGATAAAGTTAAATATATTTTAGACAAGTTGGCTCGATCTCATAACTAGGTTTCATAATCTGTTAGAAAACAATACCTGCAGAGGAATGTTTCAATTAAACTTATAATCTTTTATTATGTTTGACCCTGCCAAAATGACTTTGCTCTATTGAAAACTAGTTCAACCTTCGAATTCAGATCACCCTCAGGGTTGCGGAGGTCCGATGCCATGGAAAAATCTGATATTCAGATAAAACCGGTGGAATTAGAAGCTGACCCCAAATACTCTTGGGAATAACAAAGGCTCGGAAGATGATGATCCGTCTATTGCAGCCTACTGCTGGACGTAGGCCTCTCCAATTAGACGCCTCTACCACAATATATGTTATAAGTACATAATGTTTTTTAAAAACTTTTTCCGTATGAGTAGATAGGTTATATTACATTTAAAACGGTTTTGGGCTATTATTAAATGTACCTATCATATTACGCGACGTAGCTTGTACCATATGCGCTTGGTATGGCGCGCTATTGGCGGAGCAGAAGAAGGGACTGCCGGCGGAGGTCTGCGTTTGCTTGAAGCTGCATGTGCGACCGCACTTCACTATGCCGACCTTGTGCATGGTGCGCTTGCTGATCAGGGATACTACGATAACCATGGTGAGTTTGAATTGCCGCATAGAGAGATCATCATCATTTAAGAGATTTTAACACACGAATAAAGATTTTTCTTTTTAATTATTTCCCATTATTTACAGTCAATTGCACTACATTGTTCTCCAATATTGTGTGAACCAAATACTAGTCTGATTTAAGTAATAAGTCTCAAAATTAATCCTTCTGAACCGTTTATGTTGCGACGACACTTGTGTTACGTCATCAGTAAGTATTTATATAGTATATTGCTGATATTACCTACAAGTGTTTTAATTAATAAAATATAACATAGAGAAAAGAAAAGTACGAATCAACAACAACTTCATTTAATAACAAATTCAACAACTTCAGAATACGATGCAAATAGATCGTTATTTTTAATTTTTATTAACTTCAGTTAGGAAAATCAACAGCAATTAAAAGAATGTGAACAGATTTATATGCAAAATCAAGCTAATTGAAGGTTTGCAACAAAATAAATCAACAGTAGTTCTTACTGATACTGATCAACACGATACTATACAATACACAATAATGCAATTAAAATGTCACCGTTGAAAACAAAATAGATTCAGCATTCAACTGCGTACACTATTGATTTTGGTGTTAAACTGATCAATACTCGTACATTACTCCTTGCACAACTTGTTGAAGTCGCCGCTCGATGGAACAATGAATTAGTTTTTTTGCGTAGTTGAAGGAAGAGAAAGGAACAGAACATTATAGGTGTATAGATTCTAATAGATCGTGTATATATTTTTGTTATGAATAATTTACATCGTGAGAATTTTGGTTTCTAATAACAAATTGGAACTACTAATTTTTGACCTTAAAGGGGTTAGAGTCAGTAATTCAAAGTTCAGCAGTTTATTTTCTTAAACGAATAAATAACAGTCGCTTGTATCGCATTTTATACAGAACTAGCTGACCCAAGCAACCTTATTTACGTCTTCTATTGCCCTTAGCGTGAAAATTTATCCCCGTTTTTGAAACATTCTTCATTGGTGTTCCGCTCCTATTAGTATTAGCGGGATAATATATTTATAGATTTTTTAAATCGGACCAGCGGTTCCCGAGATTAGCGTGTTCAAACAAACAAACAAACTCTTCAGCTTTATAATATTAGTATAGATTGAAGAAGTTTTTATTATTTACTTTATTAAAAGTCAACTAATTGAATGGTTAAAGAACGATAAAATCATCCATAAGTAATTTCTTCATAAATATTTAATTTATGTTAAGCCTGAAATCTCTTAAATTTTATATTCTTTTGTTGTATTTCGTAATCGTGATTTTTCTTGTAGGTCAAAATAAAACCACTGAAGAAATTTGTACAATCGTGAATAATCTGGAATATGTCCGGCGTTCTCTTGGCGAATATGACGACGATCACATGTAAGTGCGAGTTAATCTCTAGACCGTGAATATTGCGCTCTCTGGGCGCCGTATCTATATTATATATGTAGGTACAACATTCTTTCCACCAAGCGAAAACATATCTTGTGGCATTCATCGCAAAGTTTATATCGATTTACATAGCTCGACGGAGATATCGAGAAATTATCGTTCAGCGACTGATAGAACATGAAACGCTCAAATGCACAGCATCTTCACTGAAGCTGAAAATAATAAAAGCTTAGAACGCATAAAGTATCTTTCTTCGCCCTTAAGGCGTTGAAGTGTTAAACTGACTCATCCGTTATATAGAAAATGATAGATTTACTATTATGGTATAATAGTAACGTCACATTTTATTTCTCCGTTTGCTGTTTCAAATTGTGTTTTAGTAATGTGACTGTCACAAAATCATTTCGAAATTTTAGTACTCTCATATTCTTTGACCTTCAGGCCAATCCATTTTGCGGTTCGGCTATCTCTTTCGGCTGGTTCAATTTATCTAAGATTTATATTTTATATAAACGTTTTTATATTTTACCTTTAACATCAGTCGATACTCAAGTACTCTGAACTTCTAACATAAACACTTACCGTGCAGTTAGCCGTAAATCTTAATTAAAACTGAAACGACTTGAAAACTATATCAGTTTGACTTGAAACTCAATCTGAAGTTCGTACATTAAGATCGATGGATATGTTACAAGAAGAATGGAGACTTTTGTCACTTAATCATCATGTAACTTAATGGTGCGAATTGCGGATGTTTTATCGACTTTATAGTGCAATAAAACATTATAAGTACATATTTCTATATATATAAATATTTAAATGAATCGCCGAAATATATGTACGCGCATAACTTCCGATCAACTGCACCAAATTGGATAATTATTTTTTATGTATTATTATGGTCAGAACAAAGTTTGCATAGAAGAAAAGTTAAAGAAAATTTATTTTATTTATTATTGTTATTTTCGGAAATTAAGAAAATATTCACACAACTTGTTCTAGTAAAGTTAACATTAACATAGATTTTATTCCGAAAGCGTTCCACTGTATTAACGTTACTTATCGTAGCAGTAGCAGCAATCATTGAAAATTATTAAAATGGAATTTCAGAAACTTTAAAGTTATAACATGTATGTTAATTTGCCCTAAATTACATTGCATTGTTTATTTAACCTTAAATTTTAAATCGCAATCGTTCAGCAAATGATTTTACTAGTAAATCTATATTTATTATTATTTCTCAAAGTGCAAACGATGAAAATGCGCGTCAATTAGTCCGGGGTGCGCTTGGAACTTTGGATGCACGTTCCAGTCGCGCGGCTTCACCTCTGGCTGCTCGCACAAGACCTCCGTTAAGGAAAGCTGTTTTTCATCTTGCTTGGTCACCTGATACACTACCTACACCACAGGTAAATTTTATTTGATTTTCTTGAGTTTGTAATGTGTTGACTGTCTGTCTATTGTTTTTAAAATATAAATAATCTGGGCGGTTTTTAGGCCATAACTCCACTACTGGAGTTCCTCGACCAGCACCTTTCATCACTAAATACGTGGTTACTCCCACGTGCCTTTTCTCGTGCTTTGGCCGGTTGTTGGAGTGGCGTGCTTAAGGAGATGTCTTCGCAAGCGGACGCTGGAGGCTCTGAGCGTCCGAGAGTTTATCACCACAGGCTCAGAGAGGCATTGGATTTGCTCGCCGACTTTTTTCACGCCGAAGGAAAAGGTTTGTTGCTTATGCAAATTAAAATTTAAAAATATATTTATATTTCCACTAAGCGAAAGGTCATAATTATCCTAGGTATTCACAATATTGTTTCCATAACTTATTTAGTAATAACAATAGATGGAGTTAGGCACTATCGTCGCTCGGTTAGAGGATTAGTTGAACAATTTAGTGAATGTATATATATATGTATATAGGTCTCCCTATGTCGGAGGTGCACAATGGGGAGTGGTCGAGAGTAGAACAAAGGATGGAATATCACCAGGCGCCCACTGAGAAGTTATTAGAGCTGTGGTTAGCTGATAGACTCGTTGAGCAATCCCGTACACCACTGCCTTCTCCTTATGGATCAATACTTGTTCGGTAAGTCCTTTGTTTTTAATATATATTTTATATTTTTTATAAAAAACCGGTCAAGTGCGAGCCGAACTAGCGCACCGATAGTTTCAATTTATTATATGATGTGATTAAAAAAATATGCTTTTCGTAATTTTTCCTCTGTCTGTGCTATAAGACGTTGCTTCGTACCGAATTTCAAGATCCGGAGTTCACGGAAAGTACTCTGTTGGTTTGGATTCCCTTGCGATTGTCGAAATTTTGCAGCATAAACGGCTGTATCTTTTGATTGCGTTGGCTTAGAATTTTGATATTTTTTGTATTTGATATGAATTTTAACTCGAGAAAAAGGATCTATACAGACAGACAGAGAACAAAATGGTCCTATAAGGATTTCGTTTTACCTTTTGAGGTACGGAACCCTAATAATAACTAAAGACAATCACCATTAATTAAAATAAATCTGATAATATAATTCTTATCTCTAATATTAAATTTAATATCCATAAGATTTATTTTTCTTATATAGTAGTATAACTTTCTAATGTCCGGTTACAATATTGATAAAACTGTTTTATGATTTGTCCTTTTATCTTTCTATTTTGCACACAAGTGTTACTTTCAGTCTAAGAACACGATAGCGCGTATGATATATATGACAGATTACTATCTAACATAGATGTTCAATGCAGATTCTTGATTATACATTGCCTGCCAAAATGACTCTAACCTGTCTGATGGCAAGCAAAAGCAGAATCCAACAGTGGTGTTCATCATACTCATTTCAAAGCAGACAATGCAACAATGCAGCGGCCTTGTGATGCTTTTCTCATATTCGCAATATTTTCAGTGTTTAAGGCAAACTTACGAGTATTATCTTATATAAGCTGATAAAACATGTGCTGCCCTACGATAAAACACGATATAAAAATTCATCATTTATGATTTAGTCTGACAATTACAATAACGAACAACAGCAACTTTGTGCTGTAACTGAGTAGGAAAATAAACCGTACAATAAATACTCTTATCAAACATAATCCCGATATAATACAGTGATAAGTTGTTACTTATCACTGATGATATGATATATGTGATCCATTCAAACTAAAAATGCCCAGTTCCTATATTTGAAAAACGATCCGTTCTAGGTACGAATAGTAGTATATTATACGGGGCGTAAGCTAAAATCGTTCCTATAAAAAATTAATTGAGGAACGGTATTTACGATTCGTAGTCGGTTGTAGAAAATGTTTACACGATGACGATTCGTTAAATATAGGAACCGGGCAAATTGCTATACTACCCGTTCGCGCTAAGTTTTACGGTCCGTAGAATGCGCGTCCCCTCTGCCGACCGCCTACCGCACCGCATGTTACCCAAATACACAATTTTTATTGTTTAAATAAAAATAAAATTTGAAATGTAGTTTATTTGTTTGTTGACGCTACCCTTCGCGTGTGTTGTAACATCATATCGCCAGCGGCAAACTTAGCATGAACGGGTAGTAAGTATGTTTCCAATGTTTGATTGCACGGTGGGTCTAGTGGGTTAAATGTGTTTGTAAAGTACCCCACAGCGCATGATATGTATATTCCTAATGCGGGAGTTGTCTTTTAAAAACAAAACAAATGTCTCTATGATGTATCAATAGTGTAATCAAATAATGTTCAACAGGGTTTACTTCAATCACGACTCACTGTGCGTCGAAGTGTTGTCGGCGCGTGACGTGATTCCACTAGACCCTAATGGCCTCAGCGATCCATTCGTTGTACTGGAATTACTGCCCAAGCGCCTGTTCCCTAAGGCTCACGAGCAGATCACAAATGTACAGAAGGTAATATAGCAGTATGGTATTACATTATTTACTATTTAGTTTGATAACTATTTTTTCTACCGGGTTACTTCATTGCTGATGTGATCCCTTTGTGAAACGCCGAGCATATTTGCTACCTTACAACAGGGTAGATAAATGTTTCATAAAAAAATATCGATATGCGGATATCGATATATCGATATGCGGATTCACAAACACAAAAATCACAAGAAATCTCGAAAAATATAAGTATCATAGTGTTTATTACAATTGCGAATTTAAAGTAAATTAACATTAATGTAAATTGTTTAATTGAGTAGTCTAAAATAGCGACGTCACAAGTTTGTACCTATTTAATACTTTTTTCAGACAAAATTGTCGTTTTGACAGATGATGAAAGTAAATAATTTTACTAAAGTGGCATCTACCTTATTGTACTTTTCAAGATTATTTGAGCAATACTTTAAATGACCTGGTTATTATTCTCCATTTTCAACATACATTTCACCGTGCAACAGAAAACTTTAAACCCAGTCTGGGATGAGTGCTTCGAGTTTGCCGTGTCTTTGGACGCGTGTCGCTGCAGTGGTGCGGCTCTCGCTCTGTCCGTGTGGGACCGTGACGTGTTAACCGCAGATGATTTTGCTGGGGAGGCATTCGTGGGTCTGGCTCGCGTGCCCGGCGTCAACAGCCACGCACCGCCCGACCCTTTGCGCCCGCTCGAATTGCCTCTCATGCAACTACATGATCGCGGTCAGTACACACATCATACAGTACTACTACTATTTCACGGAGATTTAAACTATATTGTAATAGTAAATCGAATCAGTTGACTGCACTGTTCGCCTAGTGGTTTAAGTGGTCGCCACGCCATTTGCTACTGCGTCAAATGTTGAGAGTTCAAATCCCTCATAGGACTTTGTGATCTACAAATTGTTGAGCCGAGTCTGGGTGTTATGTGTCCGTTACATGTGTGTTTGTAAAGTCCCCAGCGCGGGAGTTGTCTTTATAGAAATATACATAAATAAATATAACTAATGATTTCAAAGAGATTTAAACTAAATTGCAATTAACAAGTTTTTAGTCCATTTAATCTAAAAGGTACAACAACCACATGACGTTTCATACTTTACAACACGAAATAAATAATAAATTTGTATTTAAAATTCTGTAAAACTGAAATCGATTTATCATTAAGGAAACAATATCGAGAATTGGATATTGTAATGGTTGATTGTAAGGGGCCATCCATAAAGTACGTCACACGTAAAGGGGAGGGGAGGGGGTCGACAAAGTGTGACATGGTGTGACAAGGGGTGGGAGGGGTCCTAAGTTTCGTGACATCACATTTCAAAATCCAATATATCTAGAGGTACTAATCGCGTAATTTCAAATATTAATTTAACTAAAAAATATTTCCAACTCTATCTTTAGGAGAATACGGTTTAAATTGTTTTGTTGATAATCAATATTTAATCTTTTTCATACAAGGTCTGATGTAGTTCTGATTTGTTGCGTATTCAGTATTCGATCCGAATTTATAAGTGTTGATTTCATAAAAAAAGTACTTAATTTAAATGAAAATAAAACCAATTTCGGAACTGCTGTTTTAATTTAATAATTTTTCGATGTGAAATTGCAAAACATGTGACGTCACACTAGGGAGGGGGGGGTCTCAGAAATGTGACCACCTGTGACAAGGACGGGGGGGGCTCAAAAAATCATGAAATTTGTGTGACGTACTTTATGGATGGCCCCTAATGATACGCTCCCTTTCTTCAATCTATCAGAACTCTCATACGGTACTGCTTAGATTAGTTGGACGATAATAATTCAAAATGATAGATAAACTAAACTGGCTTATTAGTAAACCAACATTTCAAAAAAAGTCTATTTACCACTAGTAGAGCTTCTCCGTGATCATTGCAACATTGACGAAATATCTAGAACTAATTCCCTTATAATATCCCATTTATGATAACTTATGATGACTCTAAGCCAAATTTAAGGTATTTTTTGAACTCTAGTAGTAGTCCACTACTACTAGAGTTTAAAATATTTATACCGTGGGAGAGCTATGCTTCGGCGTGAATGGGTCGGCTCGACCGGAGTGATACCACGGCCTCACAGAAAACCGGTGTAAAATAGCGCTTGCGCTGTGTTTCACCGAGTGAGTGAGGATACCGGAGGCCCATACCCCAACCCCTCCCCCCATCCCCTTTCCCATCCCCCCAAAGTTCGGCAACGCACTTGTGACGCCTTTGGTGTTGCGGGTGTCCATGGGCGGCGGTAATCGCTTACCATCAGGTGATACGTCTGCTCGTTTGCCCATTATTCAATAAAAAAAAAAAAAAAAAAAAGTCCGATTTTTTGTGATGAAATATTTTTCATGTAGGTCACCCGATTCTGCAAATTCTGGAGTCACGAACAACTGACAAACTGGCTATTGACTTCGTCAAGAAACAAAAGTTAAGATTTGCTGAGCAGTAACATGTTTACGTCTGTTTTAAACTGTTTTTTTTTCTATGTACGCACAACGTCCATTAAAATGTCGACAATATATACAAATATTTTACATAAAGGAATTCGATATTTTTCAAAACAAAATTTAGTTATTGAGTATATTTTATTGATTGTGATTATTATTATATGTATAATTATTATAAAATGTATTGCTGTCATCAGTATTATCATAAATATGAATACTATAAAGACTGTAATTCTTCTACTCATGAGAGAATAATATATATATATATGTATGCAGATGTATGCAAAATATCGTTTACGTGTAATTTCAAATCATTTTATGTGGATAGAGTTAGAAGGCACCCTTGGAGCTTATGTCCTTAGTCGTTAGTCTCTATTAGAAGTTCCCGACCAAGTACTTTAAGGCTCGTTGTAACAATTCATATACACAACTCACGCTACTGTCTTAACTGTCCTCCAGCCAACTCTTTTTACAAATATTTCACTGTTCTGAACTTTTCCTATTGAAATATAATAAATGTGATGTTAGCAGTTGTAATACAGTAGCTTTGTGAACATATTGGGTAAAGAAAGAAATACTGGTGATATAAGTAAGAACTGTCGAACCGAAATGTATAAAAACAGGAACTTTTGAAAGACAGACTTTTAATGAGATGCTACAGGTCCCCCCCAGGAACGACACCGCGTCTATAGACGCTATCCTGGGGGAAGGGGGAAGCCTGGGCTTTCCCCTGCCTGTTGGCCCAACCGTTATGTTGTGGCCTTGCGCAGTTTTGCGACAAGGCCACTCCTCTAATGCTGACAGCATCAATTATTCAGCTACCAGAGGTCCCCACTCTCTGGCAGCTTGCGGTCTTGTCGGCGGCTGGTGTCGCCGGCGACGTTACCTTCGCTCGGGATCCGCCCCCTCCCGAACGGGAGTTCAGCCGTCTCTTTCTGGAGCATTGTACCTGCAAATCGATTGTACCTGCGATGAGAAACTAAACTCATTTGAATACCACCAAACTCCTTATATCATCAATATATTATTCTTTGCCCAAATACTTAATTATATCATAATAATTGTTGTGAAAATACACATAGGAAAATAGGATATAAATTTGACTTTATTCAAAGACATATTGAAGAAAAAACAATGTCATTTATTTTCTCATATTTTGACATAGAAGAACCCGTCATTAATTATTTTGCTTAATAATTCGTGAATGAATAGATAGCAAAAAAAATGCAAAAATAGTGTGTCATAGCGTCCAATAACTTAATCCCTATCATTTTCTCGTTTTATTACCAATTTAAACCGTGTAATAAATAGACAAGGAAGTGTACAATCTGTTTCTGTTTCAACAACTAATTCAGTAAAGTAATGCGCGACATGTACAGCACATTATTTTTATTCACTTCACTTAACCATTTATATAATTTTTTACTCTAAAGTATAAAACAATTTTGCTACCAGCCACATTTGCTTGACAATTTCTACGGTTATTCTTACATTTTTACATCATATTGTGTACAAAACTTTGATACAACTTTACGCATATGAAACGAGCTTTTGTATTCATGACCGTCACATCTACAAGTAGACACTTCTACGTAATTATTATATTATTTATTCTAAAAACCCATTGTCTTGACGACTGATTTTTCATCGTTAGGGTTAATTATTGTATGAAGATATATTTTGTAACTATACGTGACATAATACATGTACACCGTGTATACAAATATATTAAATGTAATAGATAATGTATTGATGTTTTAAATTAGCAATTGAATATTATATACCTTTATACATATAACGATTAGTGTAAAGAGATTAAATGAATTAAATTTGTATTCGGAGAAGAGAATTGTATGTGGATTGGTGAAGGGATGGAGTAGCAGAAATGTTTTATTATGTGTGATGTGTGGGTATGTTTCCAACCAAGGTTTGAATTGTATGCAGCCGCTCAGAGGCTCAATCTAACTATGTGTTGGCAGGTCAAAACGTGATGGGCGTTTTTATAGCTCGGAGTACGACATCTACCGTAAGTATCTTATACGTAGAAGAACAGTTGGAAAATTGTAGAAACAGATGTAAGCTCCTCCGCGAAGTCATAAAATTTATCACGATGCAGTGTGAGTATGAGTTTGTGTCGTACTATAGTTACTTTAGACGCTAAGACGCTATAAAAGCGCCCAATTAGTGTACTCTAACGCCGTTCGGTACCGGTTAGACGCACTAGATTTAATTCTGTAACCATATTCATTTAACATTTATATGTGACCGTATAATAACTTAATATGTAAAATAAGGAAATCATAGGCAGATGTTGTAAACGTGAACCTCCCTCGTCTCTATGCACCTATTACTTATAAATACAATGTAGTGAAATTGTGATTGATGGATATTCCGTTGCACACAATTGGAACCTAGTAATTTCATATCCAGTGCTACCCTAATCATATCGCTGAGCTTTTATCGTCTACTTAAGATTAATATAAAAGTTTATAATACTATTAAAAATCTTGTTGAGATGCCAATATTAAATGATAATTCGCAACCTTGCTGAACTGCAAAAATTTTATTTTATATAATATATATTTTTGAATACGGACTTGAAGTTTTGAGATATTTATCTTTTGGTAAATCAAGACCATCACAAAAGTCAATTATTTAAATAGGCTATTGGGAAAAGACATATACATTGGAAATAACCTATATATTTTGGAACTTATTGCTCACGATGAAAGTCTTGTAACCCAAGACTTACATTTTCTTATACGAATTCAATAATATATATAGAAATTTTAATAAAATTCTACTTTCCGATATTAAATTTCATAACAGATGTGAAGATATAACATATTTCAGAATTATGATATGATATAGAAAGTGTCGCTTCGCAACAAAATTTATTTTTCCACTACTTGGACCTCAATTTATCTGCCTGTCCAATATTTCGTTGGCTGGGTATGAGTGATGTTCTGCAACGGTATTCTCTTAGTAATATAATAATACTTTAGTGTTTATATCGATGTCCTGTAACTACCAACATTTAATTGTGTATGTTAATCAGCTATATTAAATAAATTTGTGTGTTGATCTGTGTAAATCTACAAAAGCATATTTAAGTTGTACGTACTATTGACACTTGTGTTCCTGGCTTTAATAAACTCTTAAAAGTAAAACAATGTCATGAGTTATTTCTTTCATCTCAAACTTTTATATTGTTAGTTATGTTTACCCTGTACACTGTACAGTTCTCCGAGTGTATCCTTGTAGAGTCCTACGAGAAATCCACAGAATAGGACGTAATCTTGAAACAAATCCCCCCCCATCCCCCAAAGGTTGGCAACGCACTTGTGACGTTTTTGGTGTTGCGGGTGTCCATGGGCGGCGGTAATCGCTTACCATCATACGGTGATACGTTTGCTCGTTTGCCCACTATTCAATAAAAAAAAAAACAAAAACGTGGGTAAATTATTTCTTATGACGATGACGTCAATGTGAATGATCACACAAGTCCAATTAGTCGTAAAACGAACAAGAAACTAGAAGTTGATACTCTGTTACAAATTGTTATTTAATAATACAACATATTTGCTTTACATCAAAATGAAATTTCCCGCGATACCAACATTTCATTCAAAGGTGACTTTCGTGTCAGCTTAGAAAAATATCGTTTTGTGCAATGTGAATAAAAAAATCTTCGTGAATACTAAGAGAACTGGTTTTGATTGTCACATTTTTGGTTTACCTTGAATGGTGCGTAATGTGTAAGCATCAGATGGAAATTATAACTTCTTTTCTTATTAAGTCATACATTAATATCTTACCTCTATGCAGCTTCCTCTTATTTTAAAGACCTAACTATTCAGATACAACCAGTCAGGATCGGATTTCGGGTAAATTTTTGTAGCAAACATCCGATCTATATGAAACAGTAATTCTCGAGCGGCGGACCCTTCTGTCTACCATACAAAATAATACAATACATAGTACATGGCAGGTAGGTACAATGTAGGTTTTAAAGATATATAAATATACTTACAAACATTGTACTGGTTATCAACAACCCATAACGTCCCACTGCTGGGTTCGGGTTTCCTCTCAGGAGAGGGTTAAGGCCATACGCTCCCACACTGGCCGAGTGCGGGTTGGGGACTGGCAAGACAACGTTGTGGCTACGTAATCTTGTCGTTGGATGTTTTTAAGCCTCCCAAGGCCTCAAACTAAGCTTCACGACTGTTATCCTATGATAATAACCGGGACCGACTGCTTAGCGTGTCCTCCGAATCACGGAGACGCATCAGCGATCACCCATCCAGGTACTGACCGTGCCGTCGTTGCTTACCCTTGGTAATTGTTTCTATTCATCGAGTGCAACTGGGCTATGAGCGCATCGCCACAAACGTTACTGTATTTTAATAATATGATATTCACATGATATACTCAAAAAAAAAATACAAGACTAGATTTTACTTGAGGCTCTGCCCGCGTTTATGTCGAGTATATAGATTACATACATATGACTTTCCTCAAGAATCAAAGTATATCCATTCCAAATTACATTGAAATCAGTACCGCGGTTTAGCCGTGAAAGCATATCAGATAGAGAGACAGATCATAACAGTAGTCATGCCATTTTAAATTAAAAGGTTATTTCAAGTAGACGGTATTCCGTAGATAGATGACGACGGAAGCTATTAATACGAAAATAAACCGAGGTAGTTTGGAAATTACCCATAAGGATAACTTAATAAAAACTATCAAAGTTCCTAATTTAAAAGAGATAAATGTTTTGCATATTAACGAAACTAGCGACTTTACATCTATCTCTATATTTATCTATCCGTGGGAGAGCCACGCTTCGGCATGAATGGGCTGGCTCCACCGGAGTGATACCACGACCTCACAAAAAACTCAGTGAAACACAGCGCAAGCGCTATTTCATAGCGCTTGCGCTGTGTTTCACTGAGTGACTGAGGATTTAGAGGTTTCACAAAGGACGGCCACGCACTTGTGACGCTTTTGGTGTAGCGGGTGTCCAAGTGGCGGCGGTAATCGCTTACCATCAGCTGCTCGTTTGCCCACTATTCAATAATAATAAAAAAACATGCATGTTCGAACATGTGAATCCGAAACTTTATGCCCTTAATGCAGAGCCGACTGTTTTCAGTTAAAGATTTTTCGTTGATACCTACAAATCAAATCTATACGCACGCTTGCAGTTAGCTTCATTGACCTCTGCATTACAACCCACACGAATCCTGAGCGTTTACATCAATTTGGCATCCATACATACATTTAGGTATGTATACATTACAATATTCGATGTATTTTTAGTATAAGCCACAAAAATGCTAAATGTATCTACATTATTTTATGCTTGAACTTTTAATACTCTCAGGAATTTCATAAATTAATTTACTCTTATTGGAGATATGCGGCGCAGCATATTATAGAGCAAAGGGGAGCAGCTAACACGGTTATATGGTAAGTGATTAAGTTATGGTTCCTTGATCAACACAAAGTAAGCTTGTTTGTGGCGACAGGTGAACTGCAGCAGTATATTGCATTAATCAATTTCTATCTCCGACCAACTAAATAATTGAATCTTGCTCGAGAACGATGCTTGATATGTATAGTACTATCTATATTTAGCATTTACTTAGTCTTACCATGAATCTTGTTACAAAGAAAATCATTTTTTTTATTGTACGTAATCATAAAATATAAAACCATTAATAATACGAGTATATAAAGGTTATTCGAAGGTCTCCATTGGCTGCAATACAGTCCTTTAAACGTTGAGGTCAGTAATCAATAGCAGCACGCATTTCTATGGGAAAATTCTTCACTGCTAATCGTATGAATTATTTTAGGGACTCTAAATGATCATAGCGTTTAGAGCAAAACTTATTCTCTAAAACTGACCATAAATTATAATTCAGTGGATTAAGATAAAGCCAGTCTTCAGCTCTGATGAAGTCCGAAACGTTCGTTTCTAACCAAGTTTGAGAGGATCGAGCTTTGTTTATGGCTTTATTTAGAGCCATGGTTCGGCATGAATGGGCCGGCTCGACTGGAGTGATACCACGGTCTTTCAAAAAAACCGGCGCTTGCGCTGTGTTCTCCGTGTGTGTTGATACCGGAAGCCCATAAACCCACGCCTCCTCCTATCCCACTCTCCATCCTCCAAAAGCCGACCTGTGACGCCTCTGGTTTTGTGCGTGTCCATGGGCGGCAGTAATCACTCACCATCAGGTGATACGTCTGCTCGTCTGCCCCCTATTCCATAAAACAATACCTGACGCTGAGTCTTGCTAAAATTACCGTTAGTAATTAAACATGGTGTAGCTAAGGAAATCTACGTTCTCAAGAATTGTATCTTGATAAACTGGGGCCGATGTTTTGATGCTTTTTCAGAATTATATGGATCAGTCACTCCTTCACAGCTAACACCTTACCATACAAACACTGAAGTCTAATAACATCCACGTTTTACTCTGTTGATTTATTGGAAAGCGTCTTCAGAGCTTTCAATATAAATATGCTCATTTTGTTTGTAAAAATATTGCTCAATTGTAAAAAAATCTAATTTGTAAACAATTTTTTTCTGAAAAACGAAAATACGCGACATGGTTCTAGTTGCTATTTTCAACTCCCGATATAAAATATTTTGCCATCGGATAGGATTTCTTCGAATTCTTTCCTGTTTTCATCGAGTTTTTCGTACCAATACAGTGGACGGCCAAACCCTTTTCGTCATAAACAGAGGGGGTTTTATTCTACCTGTCAAAAACCCCGGTAAATAAACATTTCACTAATACCAAACGTATGGAGTATTTAAAAAATTGTATTTGACTTCATACCTATTTTATGTAATGCAACCACAGAGATTCGGTTTTAAAATCACAAAATGTTTTACAATATATAGGCTCGAAACTAAGAAAACACAATAAACAATCGTATAAAAATGACAGATTAGAAACTCAAATGTAATATTTTGTTTATTTTTAACTGTAACATTATTTATGGCTAGACTAAGCAATTGCGATTCCTAAATAACTTTTACTAATTAATATCGAAGAATATCTTCTTATTTTCTCTTCTGTCTATAAGAAACATAAGGTAATATGAAAATTGTGTGCGTAACGTATTCTTAATTTAAACCTTTCCGTAAGTTAACCTTTGCAAAGTTTTCGCCACTGATAAATAGAACGTGGCGTCGCGTCCCCTCTTACGACAGATTTGTATGCAGATTGCTTTAATATGCTAATGTTTTCAAAGTAACTTTCTGTATGCACACTCTTCAAAGGACCTCGTATTTTTTTAATAAAGTGTAAGGTGACATTTTTAACACTATTAATGAGATAATCGTCACATCTTTAGACGATATATGATGATATATGACCAATGAAATTTTGACGTATCAACAAAAGCACCGCTATTCAACAGCAACGTTTTCTACCGGACATCACTTTGTGTGATCCTCAAATTATTGTTCGAAGTCTCAAGACTGTAGGTGTTTTAAAAGGCGTCTCAATCGTGAATCTAGATATAAAACGAAATTAGAGAATTAATTTTGTTATTGAACGTCATTACAAACGAGATTCACTGATCCATACTAAAGTATGCATCAGTATAACTGGTCCCAAGCCGTGATTTCTAAGGCCTTTTAGGGGAAATGAAAAAGTTAATGTTTCTAAACGTCAACATAATATTTACTTTACCTTACTTTATTTACAAAAGAATTACTCATCATAAACATTTCATTTCAATTAACTTTAAATAACTTCAATTGATATTTAACTCACTTAAATATACATTCAACTGTTTGTTTAAATTAGAAACCTTTTGGTTATTGTCTATCATTTTCTATTATATAAAATTCTCGTGTCGTGTTGGTGCGTAATCGAACTCCTCCGAAACGGCTCGACCGATTTTGATGAAATTTTTTGTGATTAACCGGTATCTATGAGAATCGGTTCTTATCTATTTTTCATCCCCCTAAATGTTAGGGGTAGTCCACCCCTAAATTTTTTTTTTTTTTTTTTGACGAAGTTTTTAATTTCTATTTTTTTATGATGCAGCATTAGAAAATACATACAACCCTAGATTTTCAACCCTCTACGATCAACCCCTATTTTTTTATATTCCCTTTTATGGCAAAGCAACGTTTGCCGGGACAGCTAGTATATATATAAAATCATAGTTTGACAATTCAACAGGATCAGTGATAATAACAATTTTATGGCCAAAATATGGATATTTATAATATTTAATTTTAGGCGAGCTGATTCTTGTTGGTTGTGTTTGTGTTTGCACACAAACTACATTAGTGTATTTTATATAAACTAATAGCTAATATAATTATACGTAAGTTATGTTTGTCAAATATATATTGTTTAATAAATTTTGCTGGGATAGGGAAAAAGAAATACCATAGCTCAGAAACGTAACGGAGTTGAGATCAATCACTGAGAAGAAGTTTCAGCTGATTATACGAGTACCTAATAACACATTCTTTAATTCTTTATTAAGAGTGACGCTTGATCTTGAAACTAATGTCAGGAAATCAGACTTTAGCGTATATTGAGACGCCTTTTAAAATAGATACGGGCCTCAATGTTTCTTAAGTCCGTATCTATCATAAAGTACCCGCGACATAGGATATGTTCCTAGTGCAAAGATATTATTTTAAACAAAGAATACAAAGAGAAACATCAATACTACTAAATTACTCTGACAACAATATTGTACACGCTTCGATCAGCCATTACTCGTAAATGCTCGTTTTGAAACTAATAATGAATGATATTTTTCCATGCGCAAACACCAATGGCATAATTTCATCGGCAGTAGTAATCACGTTGTCTTTGAATGTATTTAATGTTAATAGTTTTACCCTATTTTTATTAAAAGAATGAAGTAATTATGGTCGAAGTAAAGGGTGCTAATGTGATTTAGACTTCGATGACTAGAGAACAGGAGGAGACGAAAAGATGCTGATCGATCAAGAAATGTTCGAAAAATAAATAATTTAGATTAATTTTCTTTTTTTTCGAACGAATATCAAACAAGGAGTTTACCTAGATTGGACGTAGGTATAAATACCTATTTAAATTGTTACATTGAAAGCATAGTTGAATTCAATAATTGTTTGAAATAATGTTTGTATAGAAAAATGCCCTCTAACATTCATTGACTGTATTTTAAATTTCATCATGTCATAACTACTAAGTCACTATATAAGTAAATAATAATAATAAATTCACATATCTACCACGACCATCTAATCCCAAACTAGGCAAATTATGTATTAAGGTAGCCAGACTGCTAATAAATATACAACAAACATATTATAGACAACTAGTTGACCCGGCAAACGTTGTTTTGCTATTTATATTATTTCTAGGAAAGAAAATTTTAATTCAATAAAAATAACCTAAAAATAAATTCTTCCAAAAAAATTAAAGTTTTTAATTAATAAATAAAAAATAGAGGTTGATCGTAGAGGGTTGAAAATTTAGCGTTGTATGTATTTTTTTGTGCTGTATCAAAAAAAAATAATAAAAAAATATTTTGTCCAAAAAAAATAAAAAAATAACTAAGAGTTAACATTTAGGGGGATGAAAAATAGATATGCACGCTAAGATTCACGTAAATCGGTGGAGCCGTTTCGGAGTAGTTCAATTATGCACACGTGACACGAGAATTTTATATATTAGACTAGCGACCCGCCCCAGCTACGCACGGGTGGATTTCAGATGCACCCAACGACGACACGACACGTGCATTTTAAATCTGTTATATCGAATATATTCATTTAAATAAGATACTGTAAGGGACCATATTGATCTATATTAAATGCCCAATGTATTTAAGGTACTTAATTGGATAACCAAATGTTTGAATGATCTGCAAATATTTGTTTCGGGGTTTTCTTTATTATTGAATTGGGGGCAAACGAGCAGACGCATCACCTGATGGTAAGCGATTACCGACGCCAATGGACACCCGTAACACCAAAAGCGTCACAAGTGCGTTGCCGACCTTTGGGGGATGGGGAGAGGGGTTGGGGTATGGGCCTCCGGTATCCTCACTCATTCGGTGAAACACAGCGCAAGCGCTATTTTACACCGGTTTTCTGTGAGGCCGTGATATCACTTCGGTCGAGCCAGCCCATTCATGCCGAAGCGTGGTTCTCCCACGAAAAAAAGGACGGACGGACGGAGTTTAGGTCTTTTCTATGTATAATATATAAGTATTCACAAAAAAAGAAGTATATGTGTATTAATATCAGTTGTCTAGTACCCATAGTACCAGCTCTGTATAGTTAGGAACTAGATGGCGTTGTGTGTGAAATGTGCGAAAATATTTATTTATTGATTATAGGTACATTACACCCTGACATAGAACAAATGTTCAAGTTCATCAGACAAAGATATGTCCTAGATGGGAATCGAATCCACGACCTCCGGCTCCGTCATAATAAAATCTACTGTAAAACTGAAATAAAACTGTTTCAATGAAGCATAAGCTCCAATTTTGTATAATATATATATATTTCATGTTGAATTTATTTTAGTCGCTTCTTAAAATAGCACCAACAGATGAAATTATTATGTTTCTTTATCGTTAGAAGAGAGTACAATGCCATAACACGCTGTGTACCAAGCTCTCCAAGCACATCTATACATATCTTATATAAAGCACTCTGATGCTACCGTCAAAGCTAATAAATTGAATTACTTTCCTTGTACTTCGTATAAAATACGTTATCAAGAAAGTTATCAGTTTTTAAGAAAATATTCTTATTTAAAAGGAACCAGATAAAGTATATATGTATATATGACATTATAGATACAAGTAGTAGCCCAGTGGTCGAAATTTGACTATTTAATATTCATTTATGTTAGTAAAGTTCTCTTAGCCGATAACGACCACGGCGGTCAATCTCAACGGAGACAGCCAACTATACAGGAGATATTATAGTGCACAAGTGTGTACGCAAACAGAGAGAAGGAACAGAGAGTGCACCAGCACTTTCTCAGTTTTCCATCGTATTTTCTCGAAGTATTGATTTTTAGAAACTGTTATTTATTAATTTGGGACACTCATCAAACCGACGTGTTTCGCTCCCTATCCCGCTTTTTCCTGCCACTATCAGAATTTGGTCCAATGATAAAAGTTGGGTGTCTCGTCAAAACGAAGCTGTGTATAAACTTTCAGCCTGTTATTAATCACTGAAATCCCTTGTACGTGGGCCAGTGGACTAATATTATACATAGAAAAGTTTTTGCTCACGTATTAAAATATATGTCAGAACGTTCAATTGTAAGGGAGCTGATTTGACAACGAGGCGCAAGCAGTTAAAAGTCATCGCTTCGGCAGAGTCTAGATAAGTGTTCGTGCGGGCCGAGCGGTACTCACTTATCGACCGACCACCGCGTGGACAACAAGTCTAGGAACTACCTTACGACTCGTTGTTCCCACTTTAAGTTAACTATTTGTTAATAAAGATTATTTAAATTAACACCAAACAGCCCACACAATATATATTCCGTAGAAGGCAACCGCCCCGACAAACACCCTTTGCTGACATATATATAATTCTCGCGTCGTGATGAACTACGAAACTATCAAACTGATTTTTCAACCGTGTTTTGCTTGCGTGCTTAAGAAAAAGTAGTTAAAATCACGTTTAGACTTATTGGTGAAGAGCATGATTGAAAAAAGACGCAGACAAAGTTGCGTGGGTCGGCTAGTGTACACATATATAGCCTTTTAGTTACTCTGTACATTTGTACAAATTCAATGTAGTTTGATATTACTATGTAACCGGTTGTAAATAAAGACACATACCTACTGTCTTAGTTGATCTTTTTATTTTACCTTGCAATGCTGTGTTGTAACACAATTTACATCTAACTATGCTATGAGGAACAGATGAAAATGCATAGATATATAACTTATCAAAATCATAACTTTCCTTTGGCTTTGTCGTAGTCGGGTAAAAATTATATATAAAATGTCAATTACACTTAACTACACTACCTTTTGGCTTCACCGTATTTGGTAAAAAGAAAAATGGTTGCAATTAAAACCTGGCAGTATAAAGTCGGAAAAGTTCCGATAAGAAAATTAATCTAAACTAATATTATAGAGCTGAAGTGTTTGTTTGTTTGAACGCGCTAATCTCAGGAACTGCTGGTCCGTTGGATAGTCCATCATCGAGCAAGGCTATAGGCTATATATCATGACGCTAATACAAATACGAGTAGAGCACCAATGAAGAATGTTTCAAAAACGGGGAAAATTTTCACACTACGGGCAATAAAAGCCGCAAACGAGGTTACGAGGATCAGCTAGTAGTATAATATGAAGAGGGAATACTTCATAGCTAGCTCACAGCCACGTGCCACGTACCAACGATTTTGTTGGAGCATGGGACGGCGAGTGATGCCAGTTTCCGCCACCAGTGACCGCGCTCGCTCTGAATAACAAAAAGTTATAAGGTATACAATTATCTCTGTTCATCTTAAAGTTAGCTACACCTATGTCATAATGACACATTACCCATTTTTGAAAATAATTATTTTATCTAATTTTCTATCGGGTGCAAGATCGTTTGCCTGAAAGTGTGAAGTTGGGATTTATTTTATATTGATCAGACTAGGATAGTATTAGACTTCCACATGTTAAATCTTACTACCTTTGGATTCAACTCTTTCTTTCCATCAGTCAGAGTAGAGGCACTTTGGTAGGCTTTACAATAAAAAAAAATAACAATGAATTCCGTGACAAGAGACGAAAGTCCTAAATCTATACTCTACACAAATAAATAAAAATGGAGTGTATGTTTGTAATATTAAAATTACCGATTTTTACTAAATGCATATGTATGTATACACGGTACATATACCAAAATAACTTTTTTTTCATTTTTGTCTGTATCTGTCGGTCTATGTAATCTCTGGAACGGCTGGACCGATTCATTGGCAGATAACTGATGTAATAAGGAGTAACTTAGGATACTTCTATTAGACAAGAAGATGACTCTTTTTCTTTGCCCCGTGGTGTTACCCGCGCTTGTAAAGGTACGCACCGCGGGACTCAGCCTTATTACCAAAACGATTCTGAATAATTTACGTTAATTTGGATTACTAAAAATTAAATTTAAATTGTTTCACCGTCAGACTAATTTCATTATGTCTTGATTAATGACTTTATATCTCTCAAAGATTATTAGACTTAAAAGTAAACTGTATTCTTATGGTTTTTTCCTTAACGTGAACAAGCCGAAGAATAATGAATATCTACACAACATAATTTCCAAATTTCTTAAACTTTTGTGTCCGGTAAATATTTGCCTCAAAGCATTTGCATTTTTTGAAAAAGAAGCTTGATGAGTAACGGAAAAGCCAACTGTACTAAGCCTATTGTTCGAAAATTCTCTAAACTAAACTTATTATTACAAAAAAATACAATTTGTCCTGACAAATGACGTTCCAAAATGCCGAAGATTTACTAAAATCAGAAATGGTACATTAAAAACAGATATCGAAATACATTCAAGACAGCATTTTTACAATCGTTTTACTGAAATAATAGAAGTTTAGAGAAATATTCGTTTAGAATCTCATATCATATAAAAAAGGATATCTCATATCATAGATAACGCACATAGAATAAGAAAGTGAAGCCATTTTTTTAAAATATGTGCGAGTGAGGGTTGCCACTTTTTAAAAAATCTCCCTGAAAATTGTAAAGGATTTAGACGCGAAACGTCAAAAGCACAAACCAGACCCAAGATCTCGTACAACTATATCTTCAACTCGGTCTGCTAGCTCTACTGTGCGTAATGCAACCGGACTTTGTTTGGTTTTTCTTGCCATTTCAGAGCCCATCAAAGGGAGAACCTACGCTGAACAGGAAGGAGTCGCCATCACTGGAAACGCTTTGTGGGATGGGATGGGATAGATAGATCTAGGTACCCTGATAATCTATTGTATTAATGTATGGATGGCTTTAATTGGGATAATGAATTAGCACGAAGGATACTCCGAAATTGACAGTATACATTTAATTATAAAGATTAAACCTTATTTTACATAATTTTATTAACACAATAAAAATCCGTGATTAAAATATAAAGTAATAGGTCTTATGACTCACTCTCTACTTCATTATTTGGCTATTATTTGACTTTCTTGGTTATTAGGAACACGAACTCATGGCAACACTATCCCAATACATCTTTTGTGTGTATTACGTGAGAAATGTTATTCCTTCAGACTTTTTGTTCAGTTTTGTGTAGTTTTTACAACATTTAATTGCACAAGACGTCATTTTGTTGGTAAACTAACTACACGACAACTTGTACGATACTAACGAAAAGTAACGTAGTTTGTTGCATATGTTATGTGGAAGTAGCTGAGTTTTTTGGCTTCAGCAAGAACAAAGACCAAACGTTATCTCCTTTTTCTTTTGTTCTGAGTTTAGAATAGTTAAATGATGCAACATCTAAATTAGCACCAATGTCAAACTTGAATAGCTACGACCTGAAATGAATGATAATTACGCCTGTTATTTCTGTAACATTTTATTATCACCTTTAGTTTAGTCTTGGCATTTCATGTAGAGTATATAAGTCCCAGCGATGTAATAAAAAGATTGGCGAGTCTAAAGTTTCTACAAAGTGATTTCATGGCACTCATATCTCTTGAAGTATGCCACACCTGGAACCTCCATTCACCCGACGATCTCATACAGTAAATTGGAATCATTTGTAATAAAACAACTTTCTACGTATTGAATAGGTACCCTAGTAATACATATACTTTTTTCTAAGTAATCTATACTAATATAAAAGCTGAAGAATTTTTCTTTCTCTTTTCTGATCGTTTATATAATGGTCGCAGTAACGTTAGCGGCACTAAAATTATATTCGGCAATATGTGGGCAGTTTAATATGCACCTACTTTTTTAGGGATAAAAAGACGTGAATCTGAAGTATGTACTTATTATTTTTACGAAGTGGTGTTGAACTACTAGTGAAGCTGAACAATTATTTGTTCATTCTATTATTTAAGGAAATATATTTGTTGTGATATATTATGCCACTCTAAGGAGAGCACATCGTTTCTTGGTTGCATTTACTGGTTTTCTCTGGTTGCTTTTTGATGTTTGTTTGATAATTCGAAACCCCCTTACAAGCTGAACTGTTTCCTTTCTGCAAAAAACAATACTTGATACCAATTGCAATGCACTTCTACTGTATCTGGATGTAATTTATTTTGGGTTAGATACTCTTAGGTACTTTGTAATGACTGTTGAAGATCACATTTAAATCTCCAGATATCGAGAAATTATTCACTAGATTTGTCTCCCATTTTACGCGTCTGTACCGCCTGTCATATTCCTCAAGAATTGTTAAGGAGGCCTGGAGTAAGGCAAATGTTCAACTTATAGCCAAAAAGGCATTCGCCGTCATTTCCATTCTGTATAAGTTGTTTGAACGAATTATCAAAAACCAATTAATCGGCTTCCTGGAGGATCACTCCTTGTTAAATGATCGGCAAGATGGTTTCAGACTAAACCAATACACAAGTGATTTTCTAGCGTGCATCACTCACCTTTAGAGTGAGGCTATGGATAAGTATGGGGAGACCTTGACCATCACCACACATCACATTCGCTTCACTCCAAGTTTCCAGCATTCGGTCTGCCTCTTAGACTCTTGATTTAATGTTATCATCTCTGTGCACTAGAACTTACTTGATGCTCTCGATCGGATACAATGACGAGCAATGCCGTTATCAACAGTCCCGATGTCACCGAGTCCTGTGAGCCTCTACAGTTGCTGAGAGATTTCGCCTCTATGGCACTCCTCTATTGCTTTTACCATGGAGAGTGTCCTAAAGAGTTATTCCAACTGTTACCCCCTTCTTCCTTCTTAGAGGAAGGGATACGGCAGGACGAGCTGCAATTAAGGCCAGCTCGTTTTGTCCTGTAGACAGGACAACATATGCTTGCCTTGGAAGTCACCATCTCAGAATCGTAGTAATACGCTCTCGAACTAAACGATTCGTTTCTTCCTTCCTATGCCGAGCAGTCATAAACTGAAACTCACTGCCAGTGCACGTGTTTTCCTCCGACTATGATTTCGGGTCCTTTAAGCGGGGCGTAAAAAAGCATCTCACTAGGCCGCCATTGTATAGGACGTGTGTATGGTGACTATGGTAGTCCTCATCGTATTCTACTCAAGCTTTTCATCAGGGTGAGTAGAGTGACTTTGGTAGGCTGTTAAATAAAAAAAACGCAGCTGAAACTGCTGGGAACAGCTAGTATATCATATAATAAATCATATCGATATCACTATAGCCAACATTATTAAAAAAACCAGACTGATTGCCAATATCTTAATAGCTCCTGCCATTACGATATTAGCAATCAGTTATTCGCTTTCTATATTAAATATTAAGAAATATGTTTTTTTATAAACTAAGTAGGTTGATAGTATGTTTTCGTGGAAAATGTTTATAGATATGAATACGATTTATATGTAGGTATTTTACTTTGAAAGCTTCAAGAATGTTGTCTAAAAAAAACTGTTATTCTTAGCTTCAATATCATGTTGTGTGATTACGAAAATGTGCCAATCAGTACTGATGATATTTATCTTAAAAATAGAGCCTTGTTTGTGTTACCTGTTGTAATTTTCCTTAGTAAATAAATATATGTGCTCATCATTTTCAATACATGTATAGATTTTCTCTAGTTCACAAAAATTATTAACATATTTAAGATACATAACATGTATATTGATATTACATAGATTTTTCTTCACCCAGATATCATGTAGTCTGATAGAAGTGAGTATACTTAAAAAGATATACTAATCGCTATGTGCAAAGTGTTTGACAGGTACCATCAAACCAATCGCAGCGCGTGATATGGCAGAGATGTGAAGTACTCTGGACTGTCATGTAAGAAATTGCTATATTGTCGTAGAATTCCATACTAACGTTATTAGGTATGTTAAAGTAAAAAGAGTGCGGATTGGGGACTGGCAAGAAAACGTAGTGGCTACGTACGGTAACTAAGATTCACGACTGTTATCCTATGATAATAAGGTACAACGTTTTTAGCTGTCTTTTTAGAATTCTATTTAAAAATGTACATTCGAAGATTGAATACCGATAAGCCCTTAATTTAGGTACTTGTAACAGAATATTTTTATATGAACAACACCCACGCCCTCAAATTTGTACAACGTTTTTAGCTTTGTCTTTTTAAACCTCGATATAAAAATGTACATTCGAAGATTAAATACCCATAAGTTCTTAATTTACTTGTAACAGAATATTTTTGTATGAACAACACCCACGCTCTCAAATTTGTGAATAAACTTTATTATTGCTAATAACAGATCGACCGGTCTTAGAAATAAGATCGTAGGATGAAACGCCTACTTACCGGTATTATGTATATCAAATGTACTCAAATGTCAAATGCTCACAACAAAATCTGATATGAAAAAAATTTGAGATCGTTTTTTGTTTTTCGAAAGACGGTCCTCATTTCATGTCATCCACATTTTATATATTTTTTATCATTAATTTCATCACGACGACGACTTGAAGACTCGAAGACTTAGAATTGAAGACTATAAATACTTGACATTGGCAGAAATAGCTGATCCGAGTGATCCGACTGGTTGCCATTTCATCAAAAGAAGAATGATAAAAATTTATGTAATAAAACCAATTAATTCTTAACTAAAGTGTTTTCCTAAAATGTTATTTGTGATATAGGAATATAAGAAAAGCAGTACAAACAAAAATAAAAACCTATGACTAACCTAGGAGACCTGTCTAACCTGAGAACTACTAGAGACTTGATAAACTGCTCCTGTCCAGTAATTCAGATTCTACTTCTTTCTTCTTTTGTGATATAATAACGATACTATATTTTACCAAACATATATTTAATAATTATAACTTAATAAACAATTTGTCGTTTTTATATACTTATAGAGACCGTGTCTTGGCAAACGTAGTGTGGGACGCCCTCTGGCCAGATGGCGGGACGACTTGCGTAGGAGGGCTGGTAGCGACTGGATGCAAGAAGCAACAGACCGGGCTCTGTGGTGTTCCTTGGGAGAGGCTTATGTCCAGCAGTGGACTGTAACGGGCTGATGATGATGATGATGATATATTTATCGATATTCTCGTCTTATGAATTTGATGACGAATTGTGTCACTGGAAATGTTTTGCGCGACCAAAACTTTAAGTTAATTAAACTGTTGTAAGTGTCTCCTTGTTTAAACATCAAATAGGAGCTACTCCTTCTAGGAGCATTTGCGAATGAAGCTAGATATATATATCTACACTAATATTATAAAGAGGAAAACTTTGTTTGTATGTTTGTTTGTTTGTTTGTAATGAATAGGCTCAAAAACTACTGGACCGATTTTAAAAATTCTTTCACCATTCGTAAGCTACATTACCCACGAGTAACATAGGCTATATTTTATTTTGGAAAAAATAGGGTTCCGTAAGATATTTGGGTTTTTCGGACACAAAGTGTAAAAAATCAACCAGATAAGTTACTTATTTTGCGTACGCTGCCTAAACGGTAAAAGATAGAACCATAAAATGTTTTAATTAATCGTAGATCTTATAAATATCTACAAAAAAGTCAGCGACACACTATACCTGTCTATGTCGAGTGAGGCACAACAACCATTTTTTTATTTAAAAACCTTGACTTTTGTTTGGACTACATTTAAACGCGTTTATTTTACTCATTCTATCAATCCTTATCAAAATAAATTATTTCATCACTAACTACAGTTTATGTAGATAATATTTGGTCTTTGAATGATAGAAATTGGACGTTTGGTTTTGAAGTTATGGCAAAATTAAAATATTACGATTTCTGCTGCACGGCCCGTTGCGAAGTGTTACTTATGAGGGGATGAGGGGAGTTTAGATCTATGAGTTAGGTACCCGCGCGGCTCAGACGCGAGGTCGGCTCACGCATCACGCTACTACTAATAGGAGCACCAATGAAGACTGTTTCAAAAACGGGGAAATTTTTACGCTACAGGCAATATAAGACGCAAACGAGGTTGCGTGGGTCAGCTAGTTTTGTAGATGTATTTTTTGTATTCTTCATAAAAATGACTTTTTTCCTGAACATTTCTATTGCTTTATATGTGTTAAGTGAAAATTGAAATGTTACTTTTACTCTATAAATATGTATGTATGTGATAAGATTTTCATATATTACTACGTACAACTAAACAAGTGAATATGCAACTAAAATATATTGTACTCATATTTAGTTCATTCTTCATACAATATTTTAGTAAATTAAAACGTAAAAGTAAAAATTTCATGAAGTTTACATTGTATGGTCTTTGTGTTACGGTTGCAAAGAGAATCCCTCCCCGGCTTTAAATTAAGATTGGATAGAGGTCTGACCGGATCACTGATACTATACAGAAGATCTAAGTATAATACTAAATTAAATTGCGCTCCTACCAAATTGAATAGGTAGCATAACCTAATATTTTATTATGAAATAGGTTTACTGTACTTAAGAATTAATATAAAAGAAATAATATATTTTGTAACATTCTTTTTCTGAAATATTGGAGTTCATTATGTATTCATTATGCAGTAAAGTAGGGTATGCTCTCGGTAATAAGTCCACTAATATACAACAATGCATAAAGTTTATAATAAATAAATAAACTATTTAGGATATTATATATTTTCGAAGTAGGTCAAAAAAAAAAGATGGTAAGCGATTACCGCCGCCCATGTTCACCCGCAACAACGCCCTTTGGGGGATGGGGAGAAGAATGGGGGAGGGGTTGGGATATGGGCTTCCGGTATCCTCACTCACTCGGTCAAATACAGCGCAAGCGTTATTTCACACCGGATATCTGTGAGGCCGTGGTATCACTCCGGTCGAGCCGGCCCATGCATGCCGAAGCGTGGCTCTCTTACTCTTACATACTGTACTTTGGTAAGATTGATTAAAATTTTGTAATTTTTAAATTAAATTAATTTAAAATACAGAACATATTAAAAATGGCTATCAACTTATGAACAACCATTAATCAAAATGTAATTGTAAAAATTGACATTAACAATTTATTCCTGGAATTATGATCGTGGCTTTGAAATGAATGATTAAATAAGATATCATATTAACTAATCATTATCTTATCGAAACCATTGTTCCTTCATAAATGTCTTAATTCTCGTGAAAGTTAATTCATTGTCTAAATATTTCATTATGTACCTGCTATCTGTAGCCAATTTACAATATTAAGAACTAGCGACCCGCCCCGGCTTCGCACGGGTGCAATGCTGATACTAAATACACGTTGTATATAAAACATAGCTGACCCACGCAACCTCGTTTGCGTCTTATATAGCCCGTAGCATGAAAATTTTCGCAAAATAATTAACTTTTCTGGTTGATTTTTTTACCTTGTGTCCGAAAAACCCAAATATCTTACGGAACCCTATTTTTTTCCAAAATAAAATATAGCCTATGTTACTCGTGGATAATGTAGCTTTCGAATGGTGAAAGAATTTTTAAAATCGGTCTAGTACTTTTTGAGCCTATTCATTACAAACATACAAACATACAAAAATAGGTACAAATCTTTCCTCTTTATAATATTAGTATAGATATAGTATAGATATAGATAAAGCTGAAGAGTTTGTTTGTTTGAACGCGCTAATCTCAGGAACCGCTGGTCCCATTTGAAAAATTCTTTCTGCGTTGGATAGTCCATTTATCGCGAAAGGCTATAGGCTATATATCATCACGCTGCTACTAATAGGAGCGGAGCACCAATGAAGAAAGTTTCAAAAACGGGGAAAAACGCTACGGGCAGTATAAGACGCAAACGAGGTTGCGTGGGTCAGCTAGTGTGATTACGTTTTTTACTTTTATATTTGTCAGTTTTTATCTTAAAGCTTCACTGTAAACTACGTTGGCAGTGGTATTTGTAGATGGCAACAAAATATATTGATTTTCAGGAGATCCCACTCGAGAAAGGGCAACATATAGTTGTCCATGAGAAAAGCATTCTTTTCTTAGGTCGATGCCAACCATCGAAAATGTTTGACCCTGGGACTTATTTATTGTGAGGGCAAATGATGTTTTTAGAGGAAACTGTAACCTCTTAAAAGATATAGGCAAGTTTGTAGGAATCATGGGGATCCGCGGTATGTGGGCGAGCTGTCCGGCCGCGGCCCCGGTGATTATAGTGGCTACTATGACGTTCTCCCGCAATTCCTTCACCAGAAGTCTCGTGCCATTGCACATGCTAGGAGGGCATAGGTTCCTCAGCAGCATTACGGGAGTGCCTACCTTTAATTGTAGTTCGTGGGGCGGCAAGCCGGAAGGATTCAGGGAATTTAAAAATTCTTGTGGATAGTGCACTGTATCTTCGATGTTGCATACTGTGTCAATAGATTTGTAAGATTTAAATTCACCGGGTACTTTTTCCATAATAATTTTGTTAATCTCATTAACCGATTCATTTCGCGGGGACACTATCGCTCTCGAACAGAGCCAATTGAAATTTCTCTCCGTAAGATTTTGTATGTCCGGATATATTGTGTCCACAAGAATTTCTAGACTCTGAACGATTTGACCCAATTCGTTATTCAACAATACCTGGGGACTGTTTGCAACCGGAGACGGTAATTTTCCGTCTCCAAGTTTTAGAAGTTTTTGTGAGAAATTATTATCGTCATTGTCACTTAAATGTGCTCTCATATTTGTGCGCAGATTAAGAGTTTCAATCGATTGCCATAAAGTTGATGATTTAAGGCAAGCTCGAATAACGTCAGCTCGAGTACCTTTTGTTATAACTGGTAATGTTTGACGAAAGTCTCCAGCTAAAACAAACGTCACGCCCCCCATTATACGGTCTGAGCTTCGGATGTCTCTCAGCGTGCGCTCCACGGCTTCCACGTGCGCCCTGTGGCTCATGGTGCACTCGTCCCAGATGACCAGCGAAGTGTCTTGTAAGAGCTGCCCCAGCGGACCGTTTTTGCGGATCGAGCACACAGATTGTTGTTCCAAAGACACAGCCAATGGTAATTTAAATGTAGAGTGAGCAGTCTTTCCATCATTTAATAGGGTTGCAGCAATTCCGGACGATGCCACTGTGACAGCTTTTTTTCCAGATTGACGTACTTTTGCCAACACTAAATTGGCAAGGAAGGTTTTGCCTGTTCCGCCGGGCGCGTCCAAAAAAAACACGGACGGCACGGTATCGCATGGACGATGTTTTGTTGCCGATTCGGGGAAGGCAATCCAAAATCTGCTAAATGCTTGTCGTTCAGTTCCAAAAGCTTGTTTTCTATTTGCATCAAGCCTTCGTTGTGTACGTCACAATCCTGATCTTGTTGTTGAGCTGCACGTCTGATGTCCTCACACAAATCGTCTTTGAAAGTGTCCCATAATTTGAGAGTGAACCTCTCAAATTATGGGACACTTGGAGGGGAAACAAAATAATGAAATGACCACAAACTGCTCTCTCAACTTTAACGGGCAGTCAGAAACCGAAGCTTCTCTCAAAGTCATCTCCCATTGGTTGTCATTTTCTAGTAAACCTAAATCTCTGCAAGCAGCTTGGTATGTTTCTTTAACAATGCCATCAACGGTTTTTAAGTCTTGGAACGATGTCAGGCCACGCACATGATGAAGTAATATCCTGAGATAAAAGCACTCGGATTGAGAAGGATGGACGCTGTACACTCGGCCCAATGCCGCATCTTTTTTTACACCGGGATGACCGACTACGTCTTGGCCGCGTTTCCTTCTTGAGAATTTGTTATTGGCCCATGTGTAATAATGAGGTACCTCATGATAGAGTAACGTTTTGGCAAATTCATCACTGCGACACAGGGCAAAAAACGCCGTGAGAGTCGTTTTTGGTGGATTTTCAATTACACGTTGTATATTTTCAGCTGAAAAATATACCCGTTGCCCATTTTCTAAGTGTAACAGCCAAGTGTACAACGATGGGGTGTCGATCGTGAATAGGAAACTCTAACAATCTCCACACTGCCTCCGATGTACTAATGTACCGTCCGTTCAAATAATTTTCCACTTCGTCGTGAGCATTTCTGACACCGAAAGTGGCTTGGTCCGATCCTTTGTTGATATATTTGCAAATATACTTAATTGCTTGGACGGAATGGCAGAATTCAACGTTTATGTGAGCATTAAAAAATCGCAATAAAATTGGAGAATATGGAACGATCCACCTGTTGTCTATGTTGACCGTTCTGCCTCGGATGTTTAAAGTAGCGACCTGACCTCCGTTGCTGGAGTCGCGACGTCGATATTCGGGATATCCGTCCTCACCGGTCTGGGTGTCATTTATGAATCGTCGTGGGTATTTTTTTGAGCATATGCCATTCTTTATGCATGGTGAATTCAAATTTTCTTGCCCACATGGCCCATGTACCATATTTTTTGTGACTATGTCAAATAACACTGGGTCTTCGTCTTTATTAGGCAGCTCAGCGACGATTATTTCGTCGATCTGATCGGGCTGTATTTTTGTCTCCAGCCAAAAAAACATATGACAATGCGGCAATCCTCTTTTTTGCCATTCAACACTAAGCATATAACATTTGACCGGTCCAAAAATCGCGTCTTTCGTGAATATTTTCATTTTTTTTTTCATTTTTATATGAAATACTCGAGCAATGATGTCATGCCGGTCGAAAGACCGTTGGCCGGGGAATAGTTCCTGCTTTATCTCTTCCCATTCAGGGTTGCACGTAAAAGTGACGAATAGATCTGGCCGGCCGTGGTTGCGCACATAGGACATAGCATCATGCGTCTTTTCGTTTAGAAACCTCGCACATCCAGTAAATGATGACGGTAAGATGACGCCCTGTCCGATGTCGGCGGCATTCACGCTTGCGTCTTGGTTCAAAGCATCCCTCAGATGAATATAGTCATCTGCTCTAAGTTTTTGTTGGTTTCGCCTTATAAAATTTAATCGTTCCGAAATCATCTTTGCCATCATATCCACACAATATTGACTAAACAAATCCTTGTAACAGTGCAGCGAATTAAATTGACTGGTCCTAATCATTAAGCGGTATGCGTAATATTGCATGCATGATACAGTTTTATTTCTTAAGGAATCCTGCTGAGGAATAGTTAAGTAATATCCGTCGTCTCCTGATACGAACATTAGCGGATATTGTAACGGATCATAAGCCCTATGCAATTCCGACACTCACTTCAGCTGCCCGTCTCTACCGTGCAGCACTATATCTCTGGGGCCTTTGTCTTCATCAACCAAGAGAACGGCCACTTCGTTGATGGAAGGCGCGTTGTATCTGCCTCGGTGTTCTGCTTGAGGTGTGCGGTCAGCGTGAATAATTAATTTTAAATTCTCTGGAGATGTTGATTCGATACTTTGTTTAAAACTTCGTATGTAAACGTTGTGACTATTCAACATGGTCTGCAATTCGTTGATCAAATCCAGTTTTAGAATTTTTTATTTCGTAATATCTTTTGAATGGAAAGTCCAATTTAAATAATTTAAAAACTATTTTATAGGTAGTTAAATGGTCTTGACCATAAAATAATTTATTTGGATAAAGATTAATATAAACACATAAATAGCATGGTTTGAATTTGGTTAGCATTTTCATTAATTTTTAAAATGAAAAAAGTTGTTGTAGTGACATAACCACAATAGTTGGACATATGCTACCGCGGAGTTTTTTGTAGACATTATGATGTTCTTCAATATTGTTGTACATTATTTTGTTCTATCGCTAATATTTTCTGCAGCGCATTCGACGAAAGACATTTTAAGACTCATTTTTCTACACCTTCGGTTACATTGTTCAAATTTTACCAAGAATCCCTAATTTTTTTCAAAATGAAGTGTAGCCTATGTCAAACTGGAAGAATGTAGCATTCTATTGGTGAAAGAATTTTTTAAATCGGCCCAGTACTTTTTGAGCCTATTCATTACATACATACAAACATACAAAAAAATTAGGTACAAATCTTTCCTCTTTATAATATTAGTATAGACAAAGCCGATACATAGTGAAGTCAGTTATATTACACAACCGTAGGCGCGTTCGCTTGCGTCGGCAAAGCCCAAGAGGTTAGCTATGCACCCCTGAACTACTCCTAAATGTCGAGGAATACGTATAGTGTTGAGCGCAGGTAGCTCATTACAAAATTGGGACCAGAGGGTCACAATGCGCTGCGGGGGCGTGTCATCCCAGTCGCATTTTAGTAGCCATAACTCCTGAATGAGGAGCTTGGCGCGTAAAATGACGGGAGCCACTAGGCCCAAATTGTCCCATAAGCGTGCGATGACGGACAGAATAATCCGTTTTGTGCATCCCGACTCAGGTGTGGTGACCTTGAAATTAAATTCGTCGCTAGTCCTATCCCAATGCGTGCCTAATATTTTATGTGGTGTGCCACCCCTGTCTAGTTCAAGATCCGAAGAGGCGCGGTGCGATGCGGGAATGGCGCGCATAACAGCGGGGGAGTTACTAGTCCACTTCACAAGGTCGAGCTGACCACACCTGAACATGTCAATGAGTTCCGTACAAGCGGCAACAGCAGCGGCTTCATCAGAGCGCGATGAGTCATCCGACATTATACTGAAACACACGTCATCCATGTACGTAGAACTGGATGCGATAGCGGCGGCGGTAGGAAACTTATGCTTTTCATCAGCGATGAGCTGCTGAACAACGCGTATAGCGTGAAATACGCTTGACTTCATCCCGAAACAAACTCGATTAAATTCTAGAATTACTAATTGGTCTTGCGGCGAGAATCTGAAAAGAATCCTCTGATATTTACGATCGGCTTCGAGCATACCAATCTGTAAAAACATTTGACGACAGTCAGCGGATATAGCGATTTTAAACAAGCGGAAATTTAAAAGTATGCAATTTAAATCACCCTGTAGATTAGGGCCGGAATGTAAAACTTCGTTAAGTGACAACCCTGTGCTGGTTTTACAACTGGCATCCAGGACCATCCGAACCTTAGTAGTCGTTTTATCAAAGCGTTGCACACAAAAATGCGGTACGAAATAAGAATCAGCGGGAGTTATTTTATCAATCGATCCTATCTCGCTAATGTAGCCTTTATCAATGTAGTCGCGTATTATATCATTGTAGGCCGTGCGTAATGTTGTTGATGACTCTAATTTTCGTTCCAAACACTTGAAGCGTTTTTTAGCGGCGGCGAGGGAGTCCCCCAATTTATAAACATCGTCCCTAAACGGCAACGAAACAGTATACCTACCACTAGCATTGCGCGTAGTGGTGGCGCGGAAATGATTCTCACATTCAAGGTCATCTTGACTGTGGGCGAGCGGAGCGGAGACCTCTTCAAGTTCCCAAAACCTTTTGAGAATGAGGTCCAACGACTGTTCAAAAACAGTACAACAAGCGGTTATATTTTTAATTTCGTGTTTAGACAATAATACGGGAGCGGAACCCATGATTATATATCCTAGAACACTTTCTATAGCGGGCGGTATCCCTACAACATTACTATGTACCACGCCTGGTAATAGCAAGTGTGGAAAATAATTCGCGCCAAGTAGCACGTCTACTTCGGCGGGCGATGCGAACATATTATCCGCGAGAGGAAGCGAGTTCAAGTGTGAAAACGCTGTTAAATCAACGGGCACTGTAGGTAAGTTGTCCGTTATGCGGTCGACAATAAATGCCGATACGTCGAAATGAACGTTATTAGAAAAACGCGAAAATATCCGAAAATCGGTGGAACCTCGAATAGACCTTTCTGAACCACCAAAACCTCTAACAATCGTCCTCGTGTTTCTATTGCGTTCCAAACCTAAACGCGCGCAACATTCATTAGTAATAAAACTAACTTGCGACCCTGTATCTATAAGAACTCTAATAACATTGGCGCGTCCAGTACTATCGTAAATTACGACTTGAGCGGTCGACAGTAGAACTGTCATAGGTTGCGTACATTGCGCGGTTTGAACATTATTATTGGCGGGGCATTGCACCGGCGCGGCAATGGACGCATGCAGCGACGATACATTCACACCGCGCGCCGAGCGATCCCGCTGCGGTAAAGACGACTGCACGGCCGGCGGAGATGACGGCTGTACGCGACGCGAAGCGAGGGCGGTACCGGGTTCGATTTCCGAGGCGGTCATTCCGTTGTCAAACGTTTGCGGTGAAGTCCGACTCCGAGCGTTATTAAAATGCAGCAGCGTATGATGCCTCTGACCACAGCTGCGGCAGTTCATGTTTGAATGACAATCGCGTGATTTGTGCTTCAAACTAAGACAATTAATGCAAGCGTTGCGTTCTTTAACGCAATTAAAGCGTGCGTAAGGGTTTAAATTATTAAATGATTGACATTTAAATAAATGATTATGTACGAAGTTGTCACAAAGACATTTCTTTTGCGGCGTAGATACTGCTACGTAAGCGCGCGGGTTAGGTATGTGACCTAGCGGTTTATTTTGTGTAGAACGAGAAGTAAAAGTATTTGCGGTGGGTCGTACATTTGTATATATTTTGTACTGCCCTTTAATAAATTCAGTCAGCTGACAGAATGTGGGTACTTTCATATCACGGTACTGATACTCAAATGCGCGGATTGTTTCCTCGTCTAACTTTTTTAAAGCGAGATTAAGCAGTATAAAATCGCTTAAATTATCGATTTGTAGATTTTTTAATGCGCTTGCGGCGGTGACAAACTGATCAATGAATGCCTGGAATTTTGACGAAGAAGCGGGGCCAGACAACTTAACATTCAACATTTGATCTATGTAGGTATGACCGAGCGTACGTTTGTCTTCATATCTATCTATCAGACATCGTAATATGGTGTCATAATTTTCCGCGGATGGCGTGATACCCGAGAAGACAGACTGAGCCTTACTTGAGAGCTTCCCTATTAAATAGTACAACCTCTCAGAGTTAGTCAGCATAGGATTATCGTGTACGATTGATTTAAACCCAGCGTAAAAAAGCGGCCAAGTTTTAATGTCACCATCAAAACACATTATCTCAATCGGTGGTAAAGAAGGCAGTCTATGTCTCAAACTTAAGCGGTCGGTCGAACCATCCTGATATCGATCAGTGTCCCTAGCGGGCGTTTGCGGTTCAACACCTTTTAATACGCGTTTTATATAACAGTACAGTTGTTCAAACGAATTTAAAGATGTATAGTTAGGTTTATATGCGGAGTCATTTTTTAGCGATACGCGGTTGTGCTCATTGACTACTTCCCTAAACTCTGAGCGGATATCTTCAATAGTTTCTACCGAACTAAGAAAATCTTCCATACATTCCACACCCTTATGAACCTTTTTCGAACTGTCGTAAATACTCTGAATAAACTCGAATAAAGCATCTCGTTTATTTTCGAGCAGAATAATCTCATCGTTCTGTTTAGTCATTTTCGGTGGCATAATATGAACCGACAAGGCACAAGGATATAGAAAGCAGCTAGCAAATACAATTTAACTATTATGTTAACATTCACTAACCGTGCGAGCGGCGCGATAATGCAATATAACGCGGGTACTTATATAAAATAAACCAGATATTACTCGTTATTTTTTCTAATGGAATTATTTTTATAAGTAAGGTAGCTACACTTAATTAATTAATGAATAAAGTTATCGTATGGCTTTAATTTAAATAATATACGTAGGTAGGTAACCCCTAAGGCGCGGAAAGAATAGAAGCGAAATTTGTACGTAGGTAATGTTTACCTAGGTAGGAAATTATAACTAATTTTTACCACTAAGCTGGTGTAGGCTAGATAATTCTAGACTAACTGCGGGTACAAATATATATGTATTTTCCAAATTGAGCGGGTTTAAGTTCTAGATGTATCTAGACTTAATGAATAGCGGTTAGGAAGTACTAGACTAATCTAGACTTGACAAGCGGCGGGTTAAAACTACCCCAAAGGATAGTTCTAAGGGCTAAAAAGACCAAACCAAGTGTCCGAGATCCGGCGAGGACCAGGAATGTGGTATGATCCGGCTCCGAAGGACCAAAAAATGTGTTGGCGCCAAACTGGCTAGCCCAGAATCCAGTCCAGTGCCATACACACTCAGCGGGTTGCGAGAGATGACTTCAATGACTGAGCATTGCCTGAACTCTTTGTATATTTTAAACTATTTGGCTGTGGCTGATGCGGGGTTAGGAAAGAAAAGGAAACCGCTTACCTTTAAGTCTTCTATGGGGGGCAGCCTGGTCTCCTCTGTCGCGGTGTGGCTTGCTAAACACTAAAAAGTCAGCGCACTGCACAGTTTATAGCGATGTCCTCACTTGTCTGCAAGAACTATTTTGCCAACAATATGGCGGCCACTGTAGGAAGTCCCATTTACGCGGCGCGGCGTTTTAAGCGGTATTTGAAGGGTTGTAAGCGGGAGTGGATGCGGGATGTAGTAACAATATAGGATTGCGAATATTAAAGCGGGTTTAACCAAAGTTAAAGCGAAGTGATTATTAGGAGCGGATTTAAAACGAAGTGAAACTAAATGACTAAGTGCGAGCGAAGTAAAAACGAAGTGGGCCCTGTGCGCTCGCGTTGCGGCTTATATTGCCTTGGGGAATAGGAAAATCACGCCAACAGCCAAAAGTACCCGAAATTATTTACAATTTACGGAGCTTCTCTCTGCATGGGATAGGTGGCGTTACCAAGGGTTCTAAAACCCTACCTACCTACTTCCCTCAGTTCAAATACCCATATTGCTAACAACATGGGTATTTGAACGGAGGGAAGTAGGTATATCGTATTTTTTGATATAAAGAGTCTATAATTGTTTGACGGGAAAAATCTTCACACATATACATTTTAGACTCACATACAAATACAATCGCCTGTCACTACGAACTGACATAAAAATTAAAACTAAACAGTCAAATTTCATCAATCAATTTATTGAGTCGCAAATACCACAATCATTGAAGACCAAGGTATTTAACCAGTGCGTCCTACCTGTAATGACCTCACCATTGGACTGGTCCACAAATTTAAAGTGGCTCAGCGTGCGATGGAGCGTGCGATGTTGGGTGTGTCTCTGCCTGATAGAATTCGAAAGACATCGTGCGGAGAATCAGTGCGCTGAAGTGGAAATGGGCCGGTCATGTCTCTAGACGTACTGATGGTCGGTGGAGCCGAAATGTGCTTGAGTGGAGACCGCGATTAGGCAAACGTAGTGTAGGGCGCCCTGCGGCTCGATGGTTTGACGACCTAAAAAGAGTGGCTGGCAGCGGATGGATGCGGACTGCCCAAGACCGGGATGGTTGGCGCTCCTTGGGGGAGACCTACGTTCAGCAGTGGACGGCAAATGGTTGAAATGAGTCAAATTTCATTTATTTTTTTTTGAAATCACTTAATTGTCTTGATATTTTTTTCTAATAATCGTGAATGAATAGAAAACGAATAGTACCAGAACGTTGGAAAATCGCTCCAATACCAGCTGCTATGACGTATTAACCTATTAATCACACGTATTGGACACATAATCCTTCAACGACAGTGTTAGAAAGTCATATAGAGCATAAAATTTACGCAGAGAGAATACTAAATAGTTATAGACTTAATAATAATAATGTACTCCTAGCCGATAACGGCCACAGCGGCCACTCTCAACAAAGACCAGCCCACTACGCAGGAGATATTACATCCAACACAGGTGCACTCTCACCGACACGATCAGGGTTAGATCAGGCGCAGGACCGACAGCTTTACGTGCTCTCCAAGGCACGGGAGTTCAGACCCCAAGTTCAAAACTCCGAGATGTTATTAAGTATTTCTATAATCAGAAAAACTCAATAACAGTGACCCGACCCAGGATTCGAACCCGAGACCTCTTGATCGGCAGTCGCATCCGTCAACCGCAAGACCAACGAGACAGCTAGAGTTATATAGACTTAACAAGGTCATAAACTGCAGTATTCGCTTTAGAAATTTCCATACGTAGGGTACAAATATTATCCTATGAATTTTATCTTATTTCTGTTATCACTTTTTTGCACCCAGGAGTCATAGCAAAATATATATACTTAGTACCTATAAAATTCTTCAACAAATACTACTTATATTCAGTATAAAACGATATCGATCCATTGTCCAGTAAAACAAACAACTAAACAAAAAGTCACTGCAACTTTATTAAATGTTCAATGTAACATTCAGCGCTGTTAATCTTTTAGTCCGCTATCAGATCAAATACGAAAATACAAAACAAGTATTTGTAATTTACTGTAAGGTATTTTTCTGTGTAGTAACAAATTAAGTTTACAGAGTGTCACTACCCCTGTTCATCTAGTGGTGTAACACTGAGTAAACTAAGCAGCAAAAGCACTTAAATAATCCTCTATTCTAAAAATTGGCCTTAACCTAGCAGTAGACCGTTAAATGTTATTGGTACTCCATCTACTAAGAAGCTGCGAAAACTATTTTTTAAGCACAAGTTTCTAACTTACCCATTAAGATACAGGACAACACGTGCCGGCCTTAGAAGTCATTGCTTCGGAGTGGTAGGCATACGCTCTCATACTCACCGCTTCGGTTCTTCCTCCATGTGCCGAGCGGTCAAAACCTGCAACACACTACCAGCGAACGTGTTTCCTTCCCACTATGATCCCGGGCATTATAAGCGGAGCGTGAA